>OY992790.1:0-2500000 GCA_963921375.1 Tiliacea citrago | reverse complement strand
CTGCATCCGGTTAGACTGGAAGCCGACCCCAACATAGTTGGGAAAAGGCTAGGCAGATAATGATGATCAAGTGATATAAGTTAATAAAGATTCTGTTTTAAAATAGTCCTACTGAATGAGCCATTCTGTAATTTTAGTTTTAACTGTAAATTTATATAAGTTTATTACGTCTAGTTCCTTCTGTATTTTTTTAAAGACGAGAAAGCTTAGAACGTAGTATTGGTGTCTTGCAAACGAGGTTTTGTTTTGTACACCTGGGGGAACATATGTTCGCTTCCTTGGATCAGACGGAGGCAAGCAGCCATGTATCCTGAAAGCAGATCGATGAACATAGAGCTGTCGAACCGTCAGAACTTGATTATCAGCATGTAATTGTGTTGTAGGGTATCTATAGGGTTTCCTTGACATGACTTTAAGAACAGCTCTTTTGGCCTTCTCCGCTCTCAGAAAATAAGTCTTCGCTGCTCCGTCCCATACTGTTATGCAATATCCCATTATCGATTGGCATAAAGTGAAATACACCATTTTTAGAAACTACCAGATTCCCGGAGAGATTTGAATATGTGAATGAGACGAAGTGTTCGAGTAGTTAGTGTATCTAGTTGTTTGTCCCATCTTAACCCATAGTCTATGTAGCAGCAGCGGTGAGGTTTGGTGAAAACTTAAGTGTTTTAAAGATTTTGTTGAGGATTTGCAATTAAAACGATGCGTTAGTTTCAACGATAAAATTATGTATTCGCCATCTTGATTACAAAATTCGAGGAGAGGGGTGTGGGAACAATATTTTGAGTGAAAACCAATCACTGTCGAGAGATAGGTATGACGTCGTGTATGCTAACGTTTCTTGCCTCAAGATGTCGCTGTTAGTCCCTGGTGGGCGTTAATAAGTGGGAGTTCACAACATGCCCCCGGCCTTGGAAGCAGTGGCTTTCAATGGTCTTCAGTTACTGCATCGGTGTTGATCACGTCCTGTAGTAGAGGACAAATCTTGGTAAATGCGCGCCTCACCACGCCCGATGACGTCTGTATATCAGCCACCCGGGATATACCATCCTTTCCTGGGATAGTGCAAACGACACGTCCCAAATGCCACTTCAAAGGTGGCAGGTTATTGTCCTTAATAACAACTAAGGAGTTTGGCTTGAGCTCGTCCTTATTCGCCGTCCATTTTGTCCGCACCTGAAGCTCGGAGACGTATTCCTTCGCCCACCGGTTCCAGAAGTGCTGGTGAAGTTGTTCTACCCTCTGGTATCGCTGGAGACGACTAGCAGGAACATCGCGCAGGTCATCACCGGCTGGCGCAGTCATTGGTCGGCCAATAAGGAAGTGACCGGGAGTGAGCGGGGAAAAGTCATGAGGATCAGGGGAAAGAGGAGACAGAGGTCGGGAATTTAGTACGGCTTCTATTTGAGCCAATACTGTGCTGTACTCTTCGAACGTGAGGTGCGCGTTACCTATCACACGACGAAGATGGTATTTACTCGACTTTACTCCTGCTTCCCACAGACCACCAAAATGCGGAGAATAAGGGGGAATAAAATGGAATTTAATATTTTGACTAGATGCAAATTCTAAAATATCATTACTACAATTAGTTAAAAATTTTGAAAAATCGTTCATTACACCTACGAAATTACGACCGTTATCAGAGTAGATATCTGCAGGCTTACCACGGCGTGAAATAAATCTTTTTAAAGTAAATAAATACGCTTCACTGGAGAGGTCACTGACTAACTCCAGGTGTATAGCACGTGTCACAAAACAAACAAATAGACAAATGTAGCCTTTGATAAGCCTAGCACCCCTACCTTTCCGGTTCAGAATAAGCACTGGCCCAGCGTAGTCCACCCCACATCGAACGAATGGAAGACTAGGTGTAACTCGCTCCCTAGGTAAGTTACCCATCATAGGACTAAGTGTCTTGCCTCTAATGCGAGTACAGGTAACACAACTATGCACTACCTGGCGAGCTAAATTCCTACCTCCGACAGGCCACCATGATTCACGTAAATGAAAAAGTAATGCCTGCGGAGCAGCGTGGAGAAGTTGTATGTGCTCATGACGAAATAATAAAGTGGTAAAATAATGCTTACTATGAATTACAATTGGATGTTTTTTACCGTAAATGAATTCATCAGAATTAACTAAACGACCACCTACGCGCATTAATCTGTGATTATCTAAAAACAAATTTAATTTAGACAAACAACCTTTACCTTTAATAGTATCATTATTATATAAAGCCTTATATTCAACTGGATAAGATTCAATTTGACATAATCGAGCTAATGTTTTATCTGCAATGTTTTGTCTAACTCGTCTACGAGAATCATTTGCAAGCTGCGCTGACTCTCATCTACCAAGCACTGCCGGTACATCTTCTCCACGTCGGCGCACACGACGTACTTGTACTGCCGAAAGCGGAGAAGAATGGCAATGAGATCACCCTGTATAGGCGGGCCAACTAGTTGCAAATCATTCAGTGACTTACCAGAGCTCGAGCGTGCGCTTGCATCAAACACCACGCGCAACTTGGTGGTGGTGCTGAGCTCGCGGAACACGCCATGATGCGGCATGAAATAACACGGGGATTCATAGGAATCTACCTGTGTCATATGACCTAAACTAAGATACTCCTGCAAAAAATTTGAATAAAGAATTTTATATTCAGGCGAACGATGCAGACGTTTTTCTAGCGCAAGAAATCGATGTTCTGCTTGTATATACGAATCCCCCAAGGTATCAGGTGACTGATGGAGTGGAATGTGCACGCAGAATCTCCCCTCGCTATTGCGAGTAGTAGTGCGAACAAAGTGATCTTCGCGTGCACGTTCTTCCACAGTCTGTGCGTCTCTGACCTTAGATGGTTCCTCAATCTCCCAGAACAATCGAAGTTGCGTATCTAAAGAATTAATAATATTGCAATGAATTGGCGCATGTTTTCGCGTATAATTAAGTATAGGTCCGGATATAATCCAGCCTAGTTTGGTATTCTGTAGAAACGGACCACTAGACAAACGAATCTTACCGTCTTCTAACAGATCCCAAAACCTATCTGCGCCAATCAAAATGTCAATATTTTTGTAGTCTAGAAACTCAGGATCAGCCAACCGTATGTTGTCTGGAATACAGACTTGTGCGCTTAATTTACACACGGCAGGCATCGAAGCCGTGATCCTAGGCAGCACATAACAATTAATGCGCGCAGTAAAAGAATTATCGACGCAGGATTTGATAACGATATTACAAGCTTGCGAACAATGTACTACCGAATCACCTACGCCTCGAACTTTGTTTGTGGACTGTATTAATGGTGCGTTTAAGAGTTGACATAATGATTTAGAAATGAAACAGCGCTGGCTTCCATTATCAAGGAGCGCCCGCGCTTTATGATATCTACCGTGTACATCTGCTACTTCAACGATAGCTGTTGACAACAACACAAATTGCACACCTATAGATTTAATCGATTGCGGTTGCATGTGTGCCTTGTTTACTTGAATATGGACTGCGGAGTCCGAGGCGGCTGGTGCGGCCGCGGGGAAGTGCGCAAGCGCTTCACTCGCATTAGCACGCGGCGCCTCAGTACTCGTTGTGGAATGCAAAGCAACAGAACTAGTAGCGTTATCATTGTGCAATAATGAGTTATGTTTTTGATTGCAGTGTCTACAAGGCCCAAACCTACAATTAGTTACTGAGTGTCTTGAATGTAAACAATTCTCACATAAGTTGTGCTCGTGTACAAGTTTAAGCTTTGAGTCTAAGTCGCATTCGATAAACTCTTTATACGTATACAGTGGATGATTCGCGTCGCACTTTGCGCATACTAACTTACCGCGTTGTTTATTGGATTTACTTGGCCCGCTGGAAACATTGCAGTGTGACATATTATGACAATTTAAGTGTTGTTTTTTTTGTCAGTGTTTTGAGCTTCTTTGCTATGTGAACGCTGCAATGCCCCCAGCATGTCTGCTTTGTTGCGCAAAAAGTTAATTAAAACATCCACCGATAAACGTTTAGAATTATTGTTCTCGGTTGGGTTTAGTGTTGCCCAAATGCAAGAACAAGACGAGACTTAGCCAGTCTTGGTCTTGGTCTTGCGCCAATACACCTGGTCTTGGTCTTGGTCTTGGTCTTGCGCTCCCAGTCTTGGTCTTGGTCTTGGTCTTGCAGCAAGAGTCTTGCAAGTCTTGCAATTACCTATTAGTCTATTACTATTTATTAAAGTTTACTTTAAATCTTAGAAAAACGTATTAGAATTGGAACATTGTGAGCTTGAATTAACATAGCCATAGTAAAGATCAAGCAGATTAATAAATAACTGAAGATTTGATAAGAAATTCGAAAAATCAACTGACCTATATGTCGTTTTCCATGGAAGTAACTGTTTCTTAATAAACATTTATGATTCAGTTCGCTATAAGCTTTGATTTATAACCTAATCATAATACTACTTGCGTGATCAGTATAATGTATTCATTTTCATTCTAAGCACTCTGAAACTTATTTATTCTTTGGAACACCTGTAGGTACTCTTAAAAAAATTCGAAATTATTTTGCATGAGTATACCTACGCCCTATGGCGGCAATCAAATAGTGTCACAAATGTTATGATTTCGGCGTGGCGGCAACGATTGTTTTAGATTTCAAAAGAAGCCGCCGGCGCGTGTATCATAACCATGTACTTCCGAAAAGCGGCAAATTTCTTTGAGAAGTAAGTACAAAACCTTTGATGCCGCATTATCAAAGTGCCGATGGTTAAAACATAACTATGCATGCACTCAGTTTGATTTTAATAGATATTTTTTTATTCGCTATTGTAGTGATCACTATCTCGGCACTAACTAACTATGTATGTATTCGCGTCTCACTGGCTCACCGCTACAGCCAGCTCCGAGCGCAGGCGCACGTCCCACCTGTACCGCGTTTAACGCCAGTTAACAGATTGACAGCGACCCCCTCCGCTGGTGTACATGAGACAATGTATTATATCTATTGCATAGATACAAACACTACATCCCTTCCTTTTTAACAATTTTTTATTGTCTGTAAATGTTTATCATACATCTTCATAAATGGTATTTTACTTATACAATAATCAACTTTGATCGTGACATTAAATTTTAATTTATACAGATTTGTTCTCCTTGATTTTCTGATCCTCATTTCCCTTGGTCTCGTCTTCTACCGATTTCCATTGTCCTTCAACACGCTTAAGATGAATCACATTCCTTCGTAGTCTTTGTCCAGTTTCTTCATTCCTTATTGTAATATCCCCTCCTACTGATTGTTCAACTACATATGGTGTAGGGTTGAAAGTAGTTGAGAGCTTATTGGTCTTTTCCATTTCTTTTACATACACCTTCTCACCTTCCGTCAGTTCTGGGTTTTCCGCTCTTCTTTTGCGGTCTCCATACTCCTTCCCTTTTTCTTTTTGCACTTTGTCTCGGTCTCTAACTTCAGTGTCATCCGCGTCGTTTATATCTTTCAACATGGGGATTTTATCCCTGTTCATTCGTTTGAAAAAAAGTTCTGACGGCGTCTTTCCCGTAACTGAATGAGGAGTAGAGTTGTACATCATTAAGTATTCATATAACGTGTCTTTCATATCGCGTTTTTCACTAGAACTTATTTTGAGTCGTTTTACTATGTCTTTGTTTTGACGTTCCACTTCTCCGTTCATTTGAGGCCAATATGGAACAGTATTTAAGAGCTTAATATTGCAACTATGACAAAAATCCTTAAACTCTTCACTAACGAATTGCCGGCCGTTGTCAGCAGTGATCGATAATGGATAACCGAGTCGACTAAAAAGTTCTTTTAAGATTTTAATAATTTGCGAGCTCGTTATGGTCCTGGTAATCTTGATCTCTTTATAGCGACTGTAATAGTCAATAATTACTAGTAAATAGTCGTTATTCGGCAATGGCCCCAATAGGTCCATTGCAATATCAATCCAAGGTTCAGATGGAAGTTCACGACGTTTCATTGGTGCTGGAGGATTTGGTAAACTAACCAGGGTGCATCCTTTGCAACTCTTTACCATCAACTCAACGTCTTTATCTATTCTAGGCCACCAGACCTTAGAACGAAGCCGACTCTTCATGGCAACAATTCCTGGGTGGCCCTCATGGGCTGCTAGTAAAACCTGCTTCCTGAGATTCTGTGGAATAACTATCCTGTTGCCTCTCAAAAGGATATTCTCATAAAAACACAACTCATCCGCAAATATTTTGTATGTCTTCACAGACTCATCCCATTTGTGACTATAAATTCCTTTCTTAACACTGCTGATTTCCTGATCGCTTTCTAATAGTTTTATTATCTGTTGCATTGAAGTTGCACAAGGTCTAGCGAGTTCGACTATCTGATGAACATAATTCTCTTCTGTGGACTGAATTGACCGATCCGAGTATTTACATAGTCGCGATAGTGGGTCCGCAATATTGGTCTTACCCGCTTTATATTTTACGTTATAACGATACGCCTGAAGTCGCAAAACCCACCTTTCGATACGGGCGCATGGTTTTGATTATGGACTGAACAGAAATTCCAATGGCTTGTGATCCGTTATCAAATCAAATTCTTTACCAAAAAGAAATGTATTAAAATGCTCGATAGCCCATACCAGAGCAAGGGCCTCTTTTTCTGTTTGGCTATATTTTCTTTCACATTGACTGAGTGTCCGATTTCCGTATGCAATTATTCTTGGTCCTCTACAATCAATCTGCACTAAAACTGCTCCTAGTCCTACAGGACTTGCGTCAGCTATTACTTGCGTCTTGTCTCTGATATCATAATATCCCAACGTTTTTATGTTAGATAGCATTTCTTTTAATTTTTTAAATGCTTCATTGTGATCGTTTCTCCAGTATTCTTCTATTTTTGCTTTCTTCCCTAGTTTCTGTCTTAATATTTGTTTAAGGGGTTCTGTCGTCGTAGCCAAATTTGGAATCCATTTGTTAATGTAATTTACTAAACCTAAAAAGCTTTGTAATTCTTCTATTGTTTTTGGAACTCTAAAGTCAGTTATACTCTTCATGTATTTAGACAGCGGTTTTACACCTTCCGGTTTTAATTCATGGCCCAAAAAGTGTATTGTTTGTACTTTATAAATACATTTCTCTTGGTTTAACAAAACGTTGTTGTGCTGCAATATCTCCATCACCTTGGAAAGTCGCAAGTCGTGTTCTCTCTCGTTGCTCCCCCAGATTAATATGTCATCGATAAAATTAGTAGCTCCTTCGCATTTTATTAACATTTTCTCCATGATTTTTTGAAATAGTTCTGGAGCACATGTAACTCCGAACATAAGTCTTTTATATCTGTAGAGGCCGTTAGGTGATATAAAAGTCGTCAAATATCTTGAATCCGGGTGTAACTCTATTTGATGGAATGCGTTTTTTATATCAAGTTTAGAGAAATATTGTGCCTTCTTTATTTTTGGTAATAAGTTTTCCATACAAGGTAACGGGTGGTTTTCTCTTAAAATGGCTGCGTTGGCGCGCCGCATATCTACACATAAGCGTACATCACCGTCATCCTTAAGGATTGGGACTATCGGAGAAACCCATGGTGAAGGTTCATGTACCTCTTCTATTATATCTAAATCAAGTAATTCTTTGATTTTCTTATTTATTTTTTCTTCTAATGGTATTGGTATTCTCCGGTGGGGTTGCATAACTGGTTTTACTGATGAATCAATAGGAATCTCAATTAAAATATCCTTAAATTTCGGGAAAGGTATATTTGATTCCTGTTCAACTTGATTTACTTCCACCCCTAACCTCAGAACACCCAATTGCAATGCAGTGTCTTTTCCAAGTAGGTTCCGTGATCCATCTCCAATAACGTAAATTGTGGCGCGTTCCATTTTTCCATTCGTTTTTATTTCTGCTTCAAAAGAACCTTTGATTTGTAAAGGTGTCTTACTCCTATATGCTAGTAATATTTTATTAGGCTCTTTTACTTGTTTGTCACAAATTATCTTGTTTTTCTTCAAATATTCCCAGGTTTTATAAGTTATTAAATTTAATTTGCATCCCGAATCAATCAACATTTCTAAATTTACTCCTCCTATCTCGCATTTGATTGTTGCGTCGTTGTTCAAATTAAATATGTATTGTACTTCTTCCTAGGACTAACAGCGTAGCTCTCTTTTTTGCTGAAATCGTGATATCAGCGGCTTCAAGATAGATTCGAAGGGATCGTTTCCATTTTTCCCATCTCAACCCGACCGATGTACTGTCACCCTCGATATCCAATTTCTCAGGTGGTGGTAGCTGGGTTGCCATGTTTGATTGGGTGACCTGAAAATACATCCAATTTAATGGACGTCCGAAGAACATACATCCAATTTAATGGACGTCCGAAGAACATACATCCAATTTAATGGACGTCCGAAGAACATACATCCAATTTAATGGACGTCCGAAGAACATACATCCAATTTAATGGACGTCCGAAGAACATACATCCAATTTAATGGTTGTCCGAAGATCATACATCCAATTTAATGGTTGTGTGAAGATCATACATCCAATTTAATGGACGTCCGAAGAACATACATCCAATTTAATGGTTGTCCGAAGATCATACATCCAATTTAATGGTTGTCCGAAGATCATACATCCAATTTAATGGTTGTCCGAAGATCATACATCCAATTTAATGGTTGTCCGAAGATCATACATCCAATTTAATGGACGTCCGAAGAACAGACCTATGAGTATATTACATGAAACAATTCAGTCAAAACCGTTTACAACATCGTATACAAAATACTGCCTTAAGTGACCACATTTATCTAATATGTTCGGAGAATTAAAAATATTACAATGACCAACTATGTTTTGAACACTCTTCGTAGGTAAGTAACGCAGCCACATAACATTTGCTCAGTATAATGGTCAGAGGTTACTATGATCGCATATGTAAACAACGTGTCGAGTTCAGGGTCTGTTGTAATTCTCCAGTACCATTCCTAGTAGTCTCTATAGCCTTATGTGTAGGCGAATTTTTATCTTAAAAACATTACTGGTTGTATGACTATTAGTTCTAATATGAACAGTCCCATAAATGTTGTTATAAATGATTTTGACTGTATATAGGTAATAGATAAATATTTAGTGATTAAATGTTTAGTTTACTACACTACATTGTCGAAAAATCAAATCACTAATAATTAATGAATGAATAGGTCTTCAAACAACATCCTACATTGTATCTGAATGTGTATACAAGTATAAGTAGATCACCAAAATTTCCTTTTCTCTTAATTAAAATATGGTTAAAGATAAGGAGCGTAAGCAATGGTTTTGTTTACGTTATTTATTCATACATCAATCTGTAGCAATTTCGACTTGACGATTTGAGTGAAATAAAATAGATGACTCATTGGAATGATTTTATGTAAACACATTCTATAAAGATCTAAAGATTTTATTCACTTATCGAGTCCATCCAGTACGCAGAATATACATGATTATAGTGCGTAATACTTGTAACTGGAGTGGGTTGCACTATAACAATAACTTAACCACTTTTTATTGTCACCTTCCTTTCCTTTTAAAAGAATAATTAATGTGATTTATTTACTGACCTTTATCCTCGTCGCCACTTGTAGTGATCACTATCTCGGCACTAACTAACTATGTATGTATTCGCGTCTCACTGGCTCACCGCTACAGCCAGCTCCGAGCGCAGGCGCACGTCCCACCTGTACCGCGTTTAACGCCAGTTAACAGATTGACAGCGACCCCCTCCGCTGGTGTACATGAGACAATGTATTATATCTATTGCATAGATACAAACACTACAGCTATGTTTATGGTATTAGTCGTAATGCGCATAGGTCCAGTTTTTCATATTCTTTGATACAGTTTTTTGCGTCTCATAGAATTCCTAAGCGTACCTACCTATACACCGAACTGTTACACCTAACTACTCAGTGAAATAGCGCTAAGTCCTAGCTGCAAGACGCAAGAGTCTTGCAGGCTATGTCTTGTTCTTGCTCAAGTCTTGCACGGTCAGTCTTGGTCTTGGTCTTGCTAAAAATACGCGGTCTTGTTCTTGGTCTTGGTCTTGCAAAAACGCAAGAACAAGACCAAGACTGCAAGACCAAGACTGAATTTGGGCAACAGTAGTTGGGTTCGGGAACAATGTGCACTTATGAGACCCCCATTCTCTTTCAGTAACTTTATCTAACTTCGACACCATGATATTAATAATTAAACTATCCCAGTGGTTTGTAGGCTCACCTAGAACTTTAAGAGCGCGTAAATTTTTCAAAATAGTGTCTATTAATGTTCTAATAGAAGAAGGTGCCTCTTTAGTTAATGCAGTTATATTTAACAAAGCTTTGATATGGTGATCAATTAAAAGTCCGCAATTATTATATCGGTTGAGCAACAAGTCCCACGCAACCTGATAATTATCAGCAGAAAATTCTATGGAATGTATAACTAGTTCTGCGCTGTTTTTTAGGGACGATTTGAGATAGTGAAACTTTTGGATGTTGGAAATATCTTTGGAATTATGAACTAGTGAGGTAAACGTGTCTCTGAATTCTAGCCAGTGCTCATAGGAACCATCAAATGTATCGAGACAGTGGGTAACTTCACGGAATGTATTTGACTGTTATTATGACTATGACATGACTTGGAGCAGTCAGCAACCTCATCACTGTTCAGCATAAATTCAGCTAGTGATATTAAAATGTAGTAACTATCTTCAAAATGTTCTCTTTGATTTAATTGTTCGCCCAATTCACTATCAGAAACTCTTTCTTCTATTTTAGTTTGAATTTCGTTGAATTCAGAAAATAAAGTAGTACATCCTTGA
Source organism: Tiliacea citrago (assembly GCA_963921375.1). Classification (NCBI taxonomy): domain Eukaryota; kingdom Metazoa; phylum Arthropoda; class Insecta; order Lepidoptera; family Noctuidae; genus Tiliacea; species Tiliacea citrago. Next base: position 2,489,158 of record OY992790.1, on the reverse strand, counting down.
ATCCTCAACTTTAAATCAATGCGTTTTTGATTAGGAAAATCATGATCACAGTCTTTTAAAGACTCTAAATAATTATTAAATTTGGTAAGCCTGCCCTTAATTATTCCACGCTTCCTAACTAAATCGCGAACTAACACACTACTTTCTACACTTAGCAAATTAGGAGATTTGTCACGGGATTTAGCAGAGTCAATAGGCATTTTGGTGGTCAGTGAAAAGAGGAGTACTCACAGTTTTATAATCGTCAGCACAATCACACACGGCACTGATGCTAGCAACGTCAACAGGCTGGTAATTGACTGGAAATCTGATATTCCGAGAATGCAATGCGGCAATTTCACTGAAATAAGAGTACAGACACACTATAGCACCAAATAGAACTCAGGAGATGATGGGAAGGAGAAAGGAATGGCCCCACCGATTGCGTTTTCTTCTCAATCCGCCACGTGCAAGGGGTCTTCCCAAAGGTCGCTCGGCGATCTTGTAGGTATCAATATCCCAATGTTCGGTTCGAAGGTCGAAAATGTAGCAGCAGCGGTGAGGTTTGGTGAAAACTTAAGTGTTTTAAAGATTGTGTTGAGGATTTGCAATTAAAACGATGCGTTAGTTTCAACGATAAAATTATGTATTCGCCATCTTGATTACAAAATTCGAGGAGAGGGGTGTGGGAACAATATTTTGAGTGAAAACCAATCACTGTCGAGAGATAGGTATGACGTCGTGTATGCTAACGTTTCTTGCCTCAAGATGTCGCTGTTAGTCCCTGGTGGGCGTTAATAAGTGGGAGTTCACAACAGTCTATATGCACACCCAGGTATTTAACACTATCAGTTCCAGCAATAGTAGGACACGAGCACGATATTTGCGGATACTGACACGAGTGAGCTGTTATGGCGAAAGTATTTGTGGGTTTGGTGTTACGTCGGATTGCAAAGGGAAGATAATAATAGGTTTTACTCAGCTTTAGTGTCAGCAAGTTCTGATTAAGCCAGTTCATTATTGAGGTCAGTGCAGATTCTGACATCTTCCCAAGTAGGTCCGTTAACTAATATCGCTGTGTCATCTGCATATGCATAGATCTTACAAGCTGGGATCGACATTCTACAAAGGTCATCTATGTATATTTGAAAGAGTGTGGGACCCAATTGTGTATAAACTTAAATTTTCCTTCTTAGCTTTCCCATACAATGAATTAACAAAATACCTAAATAGATGACCTGATGAAAAAACCTAAATAGATGACATCCTATAATATAATTAGTGAATTAAATGCAAAAGTATACCTCGGAAATAGATTTTAATATTCACTGTCTTTTTAAGTTGTCGTACCCGAAGCGGGAAGGGCCTAGTCATAAAACCGACACGGAAAATTAAAAAAAAAAACAAGTATTCAGAAATCGCTATTTCGCGGTATACATCATAAGGAACCGGCTGAAATATTTGGCGCCTAATGCAGTATTTTCAACACGTATTTTCTCCTTGATTTATTCTGAAAAACATACAAAAGTTAAATGTTTTCAATTGAAAATGTTATCCTTGAAATATTTTAACAGAAGGTTCAAAATGTATAAAGCATGCGTTCAGACCTTTGATGATATAACTACACAAAGTTATATTATCAAATGAATAGGAGATCTTACAATTAAAAAGAGCTTGTAAACGCAGTTCTTCTAAATACCTCGAAATATGGTGCCAATTTTAGAACCCCCGAGGGATTAAGGTGCCTTTACCTAAAATACTTAAGATATTCCGAAATTTAACGTTTAAACTGGTTCACCTGTTAGACCAAATGAATAGTAGATACTGCGCATGCCAGCCAGTGTTTGAAAATGTCATGCCAACCATGCCAGGACGGGCCATCGCGCCAGTGCCGTGTTAGTAGTCACGCGGGGAGGGTGTCCTACCACGAGATAAACCAACACGCGTCTTTACGATCACGACAAAAAACAATTTATAACAGAAAACGAATACAATAACTTGTATTATTTCTATGCAATTGATATTCAACGAATATTCTCCGTTTCTGTTTAGTTGTATTATATGTTTTATAACATTTTAATAGAACAGTGACTTTAAGATATTGTAGCTACTTATTTAACAAAATTTTATAGGTTGAAGTTATATTGTAATTTGACCAAAATGTGGTGGATCCTCCGACGAGCCCGGCTCACCGGCGCATCGCTCTTCAGCCAGGCCACGGGGACAAATAACAACAACAATGTGAAAACAGGTAGGTAAACGATACACAACGACTTCAATATTATTATTTTGGAATTTCTCAGTAGCAGCCCGGAGTCTGGATTTGTACCCGGTTAAACAAAACTGGCGGAATGTGGGTGTATTAGGTACACCTCTGCCTAACCCTTTGGGGAATACATTTAATTAATAATACAATAAAAAAAATACAAATATAAATAATAATTATATTGTGTGTTAATTATTGCATGTAATTTATGTAGGTATGAGGTAGGTATATATACTTACTGCCTCGTCTCAAAAATCCACCCTGTATATTTTATGGTGTCTCAGAGTTAGCTAGACCAGGGGCCCAAGTCTGCTATTTTTATAAATTCAGTCATTCCAATACGATCCCATTGTCATGCCATTGTCATTTTGCTAAAAGTTCGTAATCTGGTAAATTCATAATGGTCGATCATTTTCTTTGCAATTTCTTTCAATGTAGTGTCAGTGGCCGACCATTGGAAAGTCATAATGACGCCATTATAATAGTAGATTACCAAACTTGTCAAAATCAACAATTATGAAATCAATGATCGACCATTCTGACACTATTGTAATAGCAGACTTGAGGCCCTGATGTGATGACATTTTGGTGGCGCCAAAAGTAGGTACCTACTTACGGTGAAGCGCACGCCAGTAAGTACACCGTGGCCCAAAATAACAAAAAAATTAAATGGAATATTTTGCGTATTCATTTGTTTTTTTGTTATTGTATTAGGTACTCATTCTTGGTCGTCATTTATAACATTGTTAGTTTGTTAAAAAGTGTTTAAAATATATTTATTTCGCTATGTCAGTGCAACGTGGAGCCATACTTTCATTACATTGAGATAGTAAACATTCTCGGTGTTAATCGTCAGTTAGTTTCTTTGGCAATTAAACGTAATAACCAGGTCGGCAACATCGGGGACAGTCCTGGAAGAGGACGCAAGAGGACTGTTAGGACTGCTAGGAACCGACACATTATCAAACAAAGATTAGTCCGTAATTCACAGACCAAGGTGAGGAAAATGTCGCAATACTTGGGGTTTCGTCGCTCCGCCATGTAATACAGCGTAGGTATCGTAAAACATGATCTACAATTGGTACCATACAAACCCAGAAAAGCGCAATTGCTTACGGAGAAAGACAAAAAAGTTCAGCTTGAGGAATGTCGTTAGCTTAAACAACGCTCTGCGGTATCAAATTGGGAAAATATCGTATTCTCTGACGAAAAATTATTTTCGATAGAACAAGCCCATAATTACCAAAATGACAGGATCTGGTCTTCCACTCGTCTTGGAGCTGCTGAATTTGTTCCACATCGCCAAAACGCTGAAACAGTTATGGTTTGGAAAATCAACCAAGAAAACTACCGACGAGGCATTCTTGAAAATGTGCTACTTCCTTGGAGTCAACAGCACTTTGTTAACCGTCCATGGATATTTGATCACAGGGCAGGTGTTCAACAGTGGAGCAATAGTAGCTTGTGTCATAAGGGATCAAAATAATGTATTGAGGGCGAGAGCGATTGTTTGAATCGAGAGCGAAGTGAAGGATTCTAGAGTATAATCCTGAGCGTAGCGAGGGATTCAAAATATGTCGAGCGAGGTTAAATAATTTTGATACCGTGTGGCACACTCTGCTTTTCATCCCCCTCTATGAGAAAAATAAATAAGAGATGCTTTTAGTAGGGACGAAAATTTAAATGAATGTAACCAAATTACAAATTTATATTAATATTAGTTACGTTTTCGCAATTTTGGAAGTTTATTATGACTGTTTTGTTGGGAACAGAAAACGTCGTTGACTAATTTATCACTGGGGTATTCGTAATAACTTCAGAATCTATAAGAAGTTCCCAGGTATTTTTTTTTAAATTAGGTTAACCAATGCCGCGTCGACAGGCGTTTTTTTTTAACAGACTTCCAAAAAGGAGGAGGTTTTATGTTCGACTGTATGTTTGTTTTTTTTTTTTTTTTTATGTATGTTCACCGATTACTCCGTCAATTGTGGACGGATTTTGAAAATTCTTTTTTTGTTTGGAAGGGTATGCTCCCGAGGTGGTCCCATTGCCACCAAATAAGAATCTGATGAGGAAAACCCATGGAAATCGAGGGAAATCCTCAAATTTTATAGGCATACCTATAGCGATTTGAGTATTTTTTATAGTAACTCGTGCATTTGCTCTCGGAAAGCACTATTTGGTGAAGTGGAACTGATGATGAAGACCACAGATGGCCACCGGAACTACTTAATAATAAGTATGTCACCGTACATACTGGCACACATAAGCAATTTATGCTCGTCAAAATGCATATGGTGAAGTCACCATCAGTTCTTCTGGTTCTTACATAGGAGAACTCCTCAACAATTAACGCCCCTGCATCGGGAAAAGCAATATTTTGTAAAAGTTGATGAGCATTTGACATTAGGCTATTGTAAATTAGATAAATTACAAACTGACCCACTAAAAAGTGAAAAATAAAAAAGTTTTTACAAAAAAAAAAAACAACCGATTTCCAAAAAAACACTACAAAGTGAAAAATAACTTTTACTTCGGAAGTCGGTGGCAAAAAACTAAAATACAGATCCAAAGACACCGACTTCCGAAGTTAAAGTTATTTTTCACTTTGTAGTGTTTTTTTGGAAGTCGGTTGTTTTTTTTTTTGTTTATTACCGGCTAAGACTATATCGAAGTGAATTGCGTTCAAACTTTTTAATTAAATTGTGTTCCAAATTCAAGTCAAGTCATTTCGTCACTGTTATTAAGTGCGCTGGAATGACCCATTTTGCTCGCACTCATCGAGGAACCCTTCGGCTGTTTTCGAATATATGGGATGAAAAGATAATTTTCCTGGTTTCATCAGCTTCAAAGAATCGCCACCCTACTTGCCTGATCTGAATCCGATGGATTACAGTTTATAGTCTATCGTAGAAGCAAGGTCCTGTGCTACGCGTCATAAAAGTGTTGATGAGCTAAAGGCAACTCTTACTCGGGAGTGGGATACAATATCTGTGGAGGACATGTGGAAATTTTTAGATAATGTTACTTAACGTTTGTGTCTATGTGTCCGCGCCACAGAATGTTATTTTGAAGACACATTCAGATTCGAGCATAAAATAAAGTGTTTTTTTTATATTTTTTTAATTCACGTATAAGATTGATAAAATAATTCGTAAAACCTCTTGTCAATGTTATTTTGGGCCACCCTGTAGGTACTGTATTAACCCTTGAACAATGAAAACTCCCCTACACTGCCACGAAATAAAGGTGCTGTCAATGTAGAAATGTTAAAATGGACGTGCGGTTTATTGCTCGGTCGACTACGAGCACTTGCAATTTTTTCATAACTAGTTTTAAATATTGGCTCCTTAGAAGATGTATCTCCCAAGAAAACCTCTATTAATCGTTTTTTTTTTATTCGTATTTTGTGTGTCCTCGTTGGTTATCTCAGCTAAGTAATTAGAAAACTGCCTGAAGCAAGCAATGGAAAACTCTTTTGTGAAGCAATCTTGAAGTGCAAACCTAGTTTTAAATAAGTGAGTAGATATTGTAAAAAGATTGATGCAGTCAACATCTCACATCAGCTCATCAGTTGTAATAACATGTATAAATTTAAAGGACATTAGGAAAACGTAATGTAGTACACTGCTACAAGGGCCTTTTGGCGCACGAATGACGTTGACAGAGGGTTGCTGTTGATAAACGTTTGTACACACGGCTACACATCAAGCTATTCATTTCCAGTATAAGCTGATCTCGCATTGTATATGATTTCCGTACAATGAGAGGTCAGCGTATACTGGATATGTATAGCTTGATGTGTAGCCGGTGTGTAGATTGGTGCTATTGTTTTGTAAAATGTAAAAAACAAGATGGCGCCGTTAGTTCAGTTTTTTTCCACGCGCCAAAATAACCTTATAGCGCTCCACCGAGCTTTGCTTACAATTTAACTGACAAACATTCGTGACAAACACACAGTTGCTTTTGTCTGTAGTTCACAAGTTACAGCAAACAGACATTCTAATTCTTACTTAAAAAAAAAAAGAAAAGAAAGAGATATTTCAAGTTAGTAGGTTTATACGCGGACTTCTTCGTAGTTGGTAGTTCGGGGGTACTGCGGGGGTGGTTACAAGTGCGTGGGGGAAATATTTCATAGAGAAATCTGCGAACTCATCGTTGACAACGTAGTACCTTGTACGGTCAGGTCGTTTGTTTTTATCCGCTTACCTATTCACCAATGAAAACGTCGTCCTATATTATCTAGTTCCGGATGCTTCGTGATTATAGTCAGTTAGAAAAGAAGATGTACCTACCCAACTACCAATCAGTGATAGATATTACAAAGTCGTGTCGCGAAGTCGCGTCACACCACTCGCACCGCCCCGCTCGCACCTGTGGGCGTGCCTTTAGCCCAAGACTTTAATATCGGTTCAAAGACTATGAATATTAAAATTAATCGCTACTGTGAGCTTATAGAGTGAGCTGTTAAAACCCAGCCGACGGTAATTCTTCCTCGGGGATTACCTCAACACAACACTGATAACCTTAATTTACAGTTTAATCAAAGAGTAGCTAAAAATACCTGATCTTGAGATTAGAACAACTTCAGAAATTCTTTCGAAAAACAAAATTGTTATGTTTTTAACCGACTTCAAAAAAGGAGGAAGTTCTATGTTCGTCTGTATGAAATTTTTTATGTGTTCTCATCGATATTTTCATCAAATTGTAGACCGATTTTGAAAATTATTTTTTCGTTTGGTAGAAGAAGCTTGCGCGGTTGTCGCTTATGAATGTTATTAAGGCCCGTATTAATAAACGTTCCCCAACGACGTACTCAAGTGCGTAATTATTTGATACGCCATTATTACGAATCGGCATCTCAAGATCATTACTAATTAATAAACACATGAAAACAGTATGTCAGTTACCAAGATCAGCTCCTCAAGGAGCTGTACTTGATGAACGATTACATCACATTGACCGAAGTTTAGAATGACATTCATCACATTTCGTTCTTGATAAGTCGTAGATTTATTAAAATACTTGTATTTTATAAAAACTTTAATGTATAGCGCTGTATCACGTTATAAATATTTCTAGGGAAATTGGAAGACAATTGTTACTGTATTTCACCGGAGTCTTTTTATTAATGTGACAAATCTGGTTCATTTTAAGGGTTCCGTAGTCAACAAGGAACCTTACAGTTTCGCCATGTTTGTCTGTCTTTCCTTATGACTCTTATTAATCACGCCAACAAAGTGGTAAAATAAAAGCTCGAAATCATAATTTTTTTTTGGTAGGTTAAGTTGCAAGTTAACTAGTAATAGTGGAACAACTTACATTTGCAGTTAGAAAATTGACCGTGACGTATATCGATGTATAGTGAGAACATGTTTTTCATCTTCAATGTTAAGTTTGTTTTTAGGATAAATTCGTCCCAACTACGGAACCCTTCATTCTTAATTGGCTGTTTTTTTTTTAAATGTTCACTTGGTAACTCAAAAGGATTCGAGGCATCCCATAAATAGATGTTTGGCAAAGATATCGTCATAGTACTTACTCTAATTCATCGAAATAATTATTTTCAAAATATTTTCACCTAAAATATTTTCAAACTCCATGTTTCGCGCTACTAATCACGACCTCAAGTCACGGACTGCCTACACTCAGATTTAAGCATCTCGAGTACACACACCTATTGTATACTTAAGTGTCGATTTTCGTTTATTAATCGGTCCATCACTCGGCTGATAACGTAAACCCACGCCGTAACTTGAGTACATCAATTATTATGTTTATTAATACGATCATGACCTCAAGACTGTTATCAAGTGCGCGTATTAATAAACGTTACTCAGCTCTTGAGCTGAGTAACGTTTATTAATACGGGCCTAAGTTTGTTTTGGTACTTTTTGATTTAGATTCAATAATACGTATTTAATCCACTGCGTATGTTGATGATGTTATGAAACTTCCTGCCACTGTTGTTTACTTAACAAGGAGTTATATACGAATTTGTGTGGGGTGTGTACGACAGCCAAAAAGTGAAAAAAAAAACACTTTTTTTTTGTAAAAAGTTGGTTTATGTATGTACAATGTTTATTGAAATAGAAAGTTATAACAATAATACTAAAACAAACAGTTAAAGTATTTTTGAAAGTCTAAAACTTCCAATATTCTCATCTGGGTTAGGTATATATCTGCTGTTTTAGGAAAGGCCCCCATGATCGGAATCAATTTTATTACTGGTATATTAATATTGCCTTTCTTACAGTAGGATTTCTTCCTTATTTAGATATGTACATCCATTCATAAAGCAACTCTGTCTGTTACTTTTTCAGGGCTAAAGCGATTTTGATGGGCTTGACCCCTGAGAAATAATTAAAAAAAAAAAAAACCGAGGCCCTTAATGGTGGTGAAATGGGGTTGTGAAGCAGTTTTGGAATCGCACAGATAAAAAATATGATACGTTTCGTTAGAAAAGATAGTATTTATAAAAAAATATCATACATCTTGGAAAAACAGATACGAACACGGTAATCTCTCCCAGCATACTACTTTAGAAGAAGAATAAATAAAGGAACGGAGAAAATATAGAAGACACAATGAAATCATAAATTGGACTTTATCATTTGGTCATTCTAAGTAAAGTAAATGAAACATTTATTTCGATTTCTGCAATCTGTTCACCGCACTGCATTCCGTCGATATTTTTATCATTAGCTCTTCTTAACATTTCTATTGGGGGTTCGAAATCGGTGCAATTACCACTATTGCTAAGTATTATAGCATCGTATGACATGATGACAGTAAGATAACTTATCAAAATACAAATTATCGTAATTTTGCGTACGATCGGTGAATAAGGATAGTATAACTTGCTTTATGACAAATAATCGTACACATACGATAATTATCGTACAAAATTTAACACTGTTTTGAAGTTTCTATGGGTAAATCCAAAATCCATGATGCTGACGTCGCGGGTGTAAATCTAACTAATCCATACATGTCCCGGAATGAACGCACACCACCAAACGCCCCAATTACAATATTATGTTATAATCATACCTAATCATACAATGATTTTTTGCTATTATATATATAAAACATTGTTTATTTATTCAATTAGTTATACTGAATGTGGGAGAAAACTGTGGTCACATTCAAAGTCAAAGTCAAACCATTTATTTCAAATAGGCACATAAGAGGCACTTTTGAACGTCAAAATTTACAAAAAAAATAGAATTGATTCTAGTTGCCCCTTCCAAAAGGTAGTTTCGTATGGAGAAGAATGGGCAAGAAACTCCACCGGTACTCTTTTAAAAATGTTTTACAATATTTTGTTTGATTACATTAATTATATGATTATATGTGAAGACGATGCACCTAGAATAAAATTACTATACCATAATAGGTAAAACGAATTAAAAACTAAGCAATGAAAAATAACTTAATTATTAGATAGTTATGTTCCCAGCCTAACGCTGTGGTATGTGGTAGAGTCTAGACGCTGACCTGGCACCTTTTGTGATTAGGCGTACGTGACAGGATGTGTGGCGCGACCGCGGGTGGGCCGACCACCGGTCTATGAGAAAGTTTTGCGATGTATTAGAATAAAGATAGGCTAAGGTAGTCTTACATGAACTTCTGTAAAGCTCGGGTCGTAATAAACTCTTATTTCCCCGCAAACTCCGTTTCATTTGCGCTCCCGAAATCTAACTGGCGCAGCCGGTAGGATTGCCGCAAACAGTTTTCCTCCGCGAAAAGTCAAGTGCGAAAATCTGTGAAATACATGAGAACGCGTGGACTGTGTTTCGCGAGTGGTTATTGATTATAGACGTATAGTCGTCGTGCTTAAAATCAGTGAGGCGATCTATATTGGGCAATCTTCGAACCAAATAAATAAGTTTAGATAACGCGCAAATTACGTGGGTTAGCAGAGATGGTGATAATATATCAAGCGGTTGGCATGTGAGTAACCTTCTACATCCTTCCTCATTCCCGACACTATTATTGTGATAGACGTAATTAGAATTAGTTTAATTTAGTTTTTTTTTTAAGAGGAAAGTAACATTAATGTTTCTGCATATTTTTATTAATTCTACGGTGTAATTTAACATATAAATTGAGGTTTATCTTTTAATTTTACAATTTAAATTACATTGTTAATTGTAATTTTGTCTAAAATGAATCAAAGTCAAATTCCTTTATCTGCAGCGGCGGCGGCAGGGGCGACCCCTTCGGTTCGTTCTGAAACTCCGTTTCTGATGCAATTGCCAGATTCTTTGATACCTCAAGATGTTTTAAAATTAATTCCCGAATTTAATGGTGAAACTAATATACTTAGTTTATTTTTACGAAAGTGCGAATATGTTATCGGAAAATATCAAGGGACTTCAGAGCGAAACGAATTTTTAATGCAGAATATTACAAGTAAATTAAAGGGTAAAGCAGCGGCTCTTTTAAGTGAAAGGGGTGACCTTGAAACTTATTCTGAATTTAAATCTTTAATGATCCAACATTTTGGCGATCCCAGAAGTGAGGAATGCGTGGCAATTGAGCTCGAAACCCTAAAAATTAAATCAAATGAGTCATATTTAGAATTTTGCAGCCGTATACAAGATATTCGTGCTATTTTAATATCTAAGGTTAATCAGAACGGTTCCGCTACGTTAAGAGAAGCTAAGAAAGTAATTTATAATAACACTTCGCTTAACGTTTTTATGTACAATTTACCGGAACATATGGTGCGGATTGTTCGATTGAAAAATCCTAGTACATTGGAAGAAGCCTTACAATTTGTCCTTGAAGAGGTTAATTTCCAGGAACAATATAATTTACGCAGCAAAATGTTACAACATCGGCCACAAGGTCATCAGTTATTGCCATCATCTGAAAAAGGCGTTAATTCAAGTTCAAACAATCCGAAACCTACCTTTACAGCACCTCAATTGCAATATAATTACCACAGGCCGTCTGCAAATCAAACTCAATTTAAATTCGGTATACCTAACCAAGTTTTTGTACGTCCGAATATCAATCAACAAATAGGGTTTCAACCGCAATTACCGCAGCTTGGGAATAAACAACCTCAACAATTCGGTAATAGACTTCAAGCAGCACAATACGGTTATGGACCCCAACCAGCACAATTCGGTTATGGACCCCAAGCGGTACAATTCGGTTATGGACCCCAAGCAGCACAAATCGGTTATAGACCTCAAGTAGGACAATTCGGCTATAGAGCTCCACAACCTTCGAGCCACCGCCCCCCTAACAATTTATTGGGTGATCGTGACGTAACAATGAGAACTGCTCCAGCACCTGTTAAGCAACCACAAGGTTTTCCTATTAACGAGCTTTATACCAGTAATGAACAGTACTATTATGACCCCAATTACAATGATTATGGTATATGTTATCTAGGATACTGTGACTATGCAAATATGTACATTAACAACGATTGCGTGGATCAGAACCCAAATACTGAAATTCCCAAAGCTATTGAAAAGGCTGATAATTCGCATTCAGCTGAAAATAAAGTAGACTCTAAAGATGTCGCAAAAGATGTCCCAAATTTTCAAATAAATTTGATTCGTGTTCACCCGAAATGATAGAACTTAAGTTTGACGCTAATCTTAAACATCCTTATATAACCATTCCCGACATAAACGGTAAATTTATGTTGGATACAGGAAGCACTAGATCTTTCATAAGCCCTGGAAAAGTTAGTGAATATTTCCCACAGTCAAAATTCTACGAACCATTTACAGTTACCAGTACACATGCTACGAGCGAACATAATGAAGTAGCTAATATTCCCCTTTTTTCAATTTTTAAAGTAAATGGTTATCATAAGTTTTATATTTATGATGTGGATTATAGATATGATGGATTGATTGGAATGGATCTTATGTCTCAACTTAATGCTAGTATATGTTTTAAGAATAGAATTTTAAAGATAAACGATATTAATATTCCTATAATTTATAACATTGACCATGAACTTAAACTTGAACCTCGTACAGAACATAAAGTGAGGCTACCCGTAAATAAGAAAGATGGCTATGCCATATTAGATTACACGCAATTTCACGAAAATGTTAGAATGCCAACTGCAATTGTAAAGTGTGAAAATTACCTTGCCTCCACTATAATTCAGAATGCTACTGACCTTGAAGTAAGGCTAACTATAACCGCTCCTTTCAAAGTTACCAACTTCTCTGAAGAGTGTATAGTAAATAACACAACTGGGTTAACTAACATTGACATTGACTCGTTACTGACAGTCAACCTACAGAAATTGAGACTTCATCATCTCAACCAAGAAGAAAATGAAATGATTAGTGAATTATGTTTCGAGTATAAGGACATATTTTACTGCGAAGACTTGCCTTTGACTTTTACAAACCAGGTAAAGCATCATATTCGGACTATTAATGAGGATCCAATCTATATTAAACCTTATAGGCAAGCTCCAGCACAGGCTGAAGAAATCAAACGACAGGTCGAAAAACTTCTCAAGGACAATGTAATCCAAGAATCACATTCACCCTGGAGTGCACCTGTCCATTTGGTACCAAAAAAGGCAGATGCCTCCGGTCAGGTGAAATATAGAATGGTAATAGATTACCGCAGACTCAACGACATAACGATCGATGACAAGTACCCACTTCCTAATATATACGACTTATTTGACAAACTTGGCAAAAGCAACTACTTCACCACATTAGATTTAGCGTCCGGATATCACCAAATTGAAGTTTCTGACAGTGAAAAAACAGCCTTTTCTACACAAAATGGACATTATGAATTCCTCCGTATGCCATTTGGTCTTAAAACAGCTCCGGCAACCTTTCAGAGGACTCTTGACAATGTCTTGAGAGGCCTACAGGGTATACATTGCCTGGTTTATTTAGATGACATACTAATATATTCAAATGGCATAGTAGAGCATGTTCAAAAATTACGTTCCGTCTTTGATAGACTTCGTCAAACTAACTTGAAGGTTCAGTTAGACAAGTCCGAATTTTTACGTAAGGAAGTGCAGTACTTAGGACACACGTTAACTAAAAACGGACTACGACCAAACAACGACAAAATACAAGCAGTTCTTAAATATCCTTTACCACGGACACAGACTGAAATCAAGCGATTCTTAGGCTTTGTGGGTTATTACAGACGGTTTATTAAAGATTTCTCCAAAATCACACAGCCATTGACAGCCTGTTTGAAAAAGGGTAAAAAGGTAGTCATAGACCAAAATTATACCGAAGCTTTTGAAAAATGTAAGGAACTTCTGATAAACGCACCGATATTGCAATACCCGGACATGAATAAAACATTTTTATTAACGACAGACGCCTCTGAAGTTGCAATTGGCGCGGTTTTGTCACAGGGTCCTGTAGGTAGTGACAAACCAATAGCATATGCCAGTCGGACCTTGACAGATACGGAAAAAAGGTACAGTACTATTGAACGCGAATTATTGGCAATCATGTGGGCCACAAAACACTTTAGACCTTATTTATACGGACATAAATTTGATATTTACACTGACCATAGACCGTTAGTCTGGCTGTATCAACTCAAGGAACCTAATAACAAGCTAACGCGTTGGCGCTTGCGGTTGCAAGAATATGACTTTAATGTCATATATAAAAATGGTAAACAGAATGTAACTGCAGACGCGCTATCTCGAATTCAACTTAAAGCACTGGGAGAAGCCAACGTTTCCGACGACATTTCAATGATTGTTAATATAGACGAAAAAGAAAGTAGACTTCAAAATTATTTAGAAGACGTGGCCACTGGCCACACTAAATTCTGATGACTCAAGGACTATTTCTGTTTCCGACTCTGAAAGAACCGCGACAGCTAGCCCAATGACCATAGATTTAGATTTCGATACTCGTACAGACTTGGAACAATCACCTAATAATTATCCTATACCCTCTGAACCTTCTAGTATACAAACAGTTCATTCAGCCGAAGATCTCGAATCCCATGGAATACCGATATTGAAAGAAGCAATAGACACCAAACCTAATCAAATACTAGTTTTTAGCTGGTTTCGTAATGAGCTCCACGTAAAAGACTTGTCTAGGGACAAACAAAAGGTGTTGGAAGTATTTTTGCCTCTTCATAATCAAGATCATATCAAAACATTTTTAAAAGAATATATAAAACCCAAAATTAAGTATTTCATTTATTTTGAGAATCCAGAACACAGAAAAGACTTTAGTAATATTATAATTTCATTATTTAAGAAAGATACGGTTAATTTTTATGAATGTACCGAGCGCGTTATTTACGTCGAAGATGAACAGGAACAGAAAGCCATTGTGATTAAGTTACATGAAGGCAAGACCTGTCATCGCGGCATTACAGAAACTGTTAAAAGAATCCGTCGTAATTATCATTGGCCACATTTATCCGGAACCGTTTCCGCCATAATTAACTCATGTGATCGTTGTAAAACCTCTAAGTACGACAGAAAACCAATTAAACCTGTACTGCAGCTCACACAAACCCAGAACGCCCCCTTTCAGGAAATATTTATAGATCTGTTCAGTATAGAATCAAAATACTATTTAACTTTAATCGATGCCTTTAGTAAATTAGGACAAGCGATAGAAATTACATCTCGCTCCACACCCGAAGTGGTCAGAGCATTAATGAAATACTTTTCTTTTTACGGTATACCACAGAAAATAAGTTCGGATCCGGGAACCGAATTTAATAATGAATTATTAAAAGAACTGACGGACTTGCACAAAATTAAACTACACATAGGTACACCTAATAATCCCAATTCTATGGGGCTCATAGAACGTTTTCACTCTACAATTATATAAATATATCGATTAGCGAACTATGAAAAGAAATTTACAGACGCAGCATCAGTGATGACTTACGCCGTTATGGCTTACAATAACACTATCCACAGTACTACTGATTTAACACCGTTCGAAGCTGCGTTTGGTCATACGGAATTAAACTCTATTTTTAACTCTGAATTCGATAAAGCATACAATCAGCAACTAATCAGGGATCATAAGAAAAGAACACGGGCAATTTATAAATATCTTTCTGAAAAGGTAAAAAGTCATAAGGAAAGAATTATAACCAAGCGGGGAGGCGAATCCAGACCAGCCTTAGAAATAGGCCAACCGATTTTCACTAAAGCCGTAAATAGAAGGCAAGCTAAAGATAAACCTAGATTTCGAAAGGCCATGGTTACAGGTCAGATAGAACGTAACATCGTACCAATAAAAGTAAAAAATAGAGATACTAAAGTTCCGGTAAAAAATGTAAAACGTCCTCCACAGGTGGTGTTGGATCCTGGTGATATGGACAACGACCAGTTGGAGCCTTCCAAGCCAGGCCCTTCAAGTGGTAAAGATTAATCAAAACCCTGGGATTCTTCCGGTGAAACTAGGTCAAGCATTTATGCAATATGATAAATGGTCTATTGTTAAAACAATCAACCTCCAATGCATTGGTACAGATCTTTCCTTTAATATTAAAAAATATTCCGAATTTAGCCAAATGTTACACCCAAGTAAATCGTATGCGGATGAGTTCAGGAGCCTTAAGATACAGGTGGCGTACATAAAAAATGAGACTCTAGAAAAATTACAGCAATTAATTCCATCTAAAAGATTCAAACGTGGTATTATAAACCCTCTTGGCTCTATCATCAAAATTATAACGGGTAATCTTGATCATGAAGATGCAGTCAGATATGACAATATAATCAGTAGTATTCAGACCGAGGAACAAGCAATTTCTAACAAATTTACAATCATATCTAAAATGTTGGATCATTTTCTGAATTCTACCGAAGTAATCAATGAAAATACAAAAATAATAGACGCACGCATTAAATTACTTGAGGGTCTTGTAACCGATCTCACGAAGAAAGATAATCACTCAATTTATATGACCTATGTCTTCGGATTACTAAACCAATTTATTGTAAACTTTAGAACACTTTATATAAAACTCAGCGAACTTGAAACGGCCATTGCATTCAGTAAATTATCAGTATTACATAAGGCCGTAATGAATCCTAGCGAACTGTTGAAAGTGTTAAAATATATAAGCCAATATGATAATCTAATGTACCCTGTAAATGAACGAAATTTAAGAAACATAGAAGAATCTTTATCTGTAAAAGCTTACATTAAGAATGAAGAATTAACTTTTGTAATCGAAGTTCCACTTATTTATAATACAACTTATAGTTACTATAAACTGTATTCCATTCCTATCTCAGATGATTCCTCAAATCTTACCTTTGCTGTTATTCCTGAATTTCCCTACCTACTAGTAGAAGGGTCAAGGTATCGACCAACTGATCAACCGTGTCAAGAGATAACCGCTAAAGAATACCTCTGCTCTGAAGATAAACTAATTCAATATGCGGAAGAAACTTGCATTGAGCAACTAATGAAATACCACGACAATCTGTCGCGCTGTTTCCCACGTAAGATACTATCTGAGTCCCTGAAACTTCAAAGAATTGGTCCCAATAGTTGGATAGTGTATTCAAAACACAACCAAGTCATATCACAGACTTGTAATAATGATGAAACAAGAGAACGCATACGAGGAACATATCTGCTAACGGTACGAGGCCAATGTGATGTCTCTATAGATAATATTCAAATACATAGACGGCGCTCTTACTCACTACAAACGGATTATATGCCTGTTCCCTTATTGAACTTACCTGACTTGATAGATCTAACTCGTGACGCAGCAAGGATCGAACCTATAAATCTGAAGGGAGTAAATTTGGATGACATACGCCAACTGAATAATATTCTGAAGAATAGTGCAAATACAGTGAAAAGTGAAACCACAAGTGAAAGTGTTAGTGTCGCCCTTTATGTCTTATACGCGGTAGTCATTTTATTGTCAGTAGCTGTAATTATATATAAGTATTTAGATGTTGTAAGAAAATTCTGTAAAGAGCGGGATAGAGTTATTGAGGATAATCCCCCACAACCTGAGGACGGTCAAGTTAATCGAAGACCTATACTATTAGTTTGATTGACTTTACAATTTTCAATTTGTGACTTTATTATAGGAATAGTTTGATCATTTTTTTTTTTTTTTGTCATAAGTAATAATTGTAGTTTCTAATTTGTAATTATACAAAGCTCTCGGAAAACCCCTGTTCTTCCGATAACTTTGATTTAAGGGGGGAGGAGTTATGTTCCCAGCCTAACGCTGTGGTATGTGGTAGAGTCTAGACGCTGACCTGGCACCTTTTGTGATTAGGCGTACGTGACAGGATGTGTGGCGCGACCGCGGGTGGGCCGACCACCGGTCTATGAGAAAGTTTTGCGATGTATTAGAATAAAGATAGGCTAAGGTAGTCTTACATGAACTTCTGTAAAGCTCGGGTCGTAATAAACTCTTATTTCCCCGCAAACTCCGTTTCAGTTGCGCTCCCGAAATCTAACTAGATAGATACATGGTGTTCACATATTTACAAACATCGTAAAAGTATGTTTTTCTAAAAAAAAAAATAAGTCAATTTGTGAGTATAGGTTATCACAGAATGTAAAGTCAATATCATAAAAATAACAGATTTTACCATAAAAATAGCAACCAGTTTGATTTTCTCTAGACTCTAGATTGTCCTATGGAGCTGGACCAGCATGTTTCCAAGCATTCCTGTCCTGGATATAATCCTCTAACTTGTAATATGCTTGTTTACAAAGTGTACTTTTAATATGTGTTTTAAATTTTCTCTCATTTAATTTCAATATATCACAAGGTATTTTGTTGTAACATTTAACACAGTAGATTATTAGATTTTTACTTTAGATAATCTGAAAAATGGTTGATCTATTTTATCTTTATTTCTAGTATTAAAATTATGTCTATCGCTTATCTTGTTAAAAATATGTAGATTTTTCCTTACATACATAATATTTTCATAAATGAATTGGCAAGGTACCGTCATTACAAATGTACGCGCGCACACAGTCGCACACGAGAGCAGTGGTAGCCCAGTGCTGACGGCCGCGACTTACGAGTTGTAGGTCGTACGTTCGAACCACGACGAACGTCAACGACGCCCGACGTCGACGTCGGAGTCATCGTCACGTTCGACGTAATCACGTCAACGCCGGCTGTTGCTGAAAACCAGCGCTGGGGCTCTTTGTTTTCCCCAACTTGTTCTTTTTGTGTTTGTGTTCTTTCCTTGCGTCACGTTTACCGCGAATAAACGTATTTTCTGTCTTTCTTTTTTTTTTACCCAGCCAGGCGCTTTACTAAAACTGGAAAACATCGTGCAGAAACCAGCATGTCCTAGTACAAAAAAATCGAAGACATGTGACATCTACCTACCCAAACTGGGCCCGCGTGGTGGATTACGGCCCACTCTCTCTCACAGAGAGGAAGCCTGTGTCCCAGCAGTGGGAACATTATAGGCTGACATATTATCTTTTATATAAATTATTTTCTATTTTGTGAATGTGAGAACGTTCGAGGTCTTTTAGGTTCACAGATGCTTCAATTTGTTGACCATTTTCCAGTTTGATAAGTATCTGGTACTCGTTGACAGGTCTACATAACTGTCCGCCCATACCTATTACAAACACTGTAATTTGGAATTATTGCAAAAATACCAATTATTTTTAAAAGTTTAACCGTGGAGCATCTATCTATCTAGCTTCTGACGTTTCATAATCATAAGTGTCCATGTAGGCTCCACACAATAGTGCGTCTATATTTAATGATTACTTTGTTTTTCTTTATATTTTTGATTTATATCACTCTTTTCCTAATACATACTAAAATGTAATGTCTATTCAATAGCTTATACTAAAAGTTGTAACTAGTGAAAGAGCGGAACTTCCTAACACAAGTATATTTCTTACTTAAATGGAAATTCCCTATAGACCTAATGTAAACGTATTTTTAAGTGCTTGAAATAAACATTTTGTATTTGTAGGTTTATGTGAAATAAAATATTTTGAATTTGAATTCACCTGTGTGAAGCGGGGGCGGGTCGCTAGTAAATAATATAAATAACAAACGGAATATTTAAAGCAAGCCGTATTTACGGGGCAGAATGTTATTAACTACCTATTGAGTTAGGTACAGTTACATTAGCAATAATTTTCGATGGATGATACCTCCCTCAGTCCGGCCGAGGGTAGTTGTTCAACTCAAGGGTCAAGGGTGGCTTCATCGCTGCTGAATGATACACTTTCCGAACGCTGACTTCGCGGTTCTCCAAGCTTAGGTACGGATTTAAGAGGCAATGAATAAAAAAATAATGCTACTGTAGACATAAGACCGCAGATTTAACCGGTTGGCGTGGCGTGACCAACCTTATACTTTTATGGTGTACATAATAAAGAGTATTCTATTGTATTCTTTTACTTAGATAAAGTTGAAATGTCTCATATTGTTGAAGTTTTGCCCATCCAAACCTGGAAAACGCTCGTTTGAGACATAGATCAGTAGGTGCGAGAAGTTTTACTAGAATAGAATAGAATACACTTTATTATGTACACCGTAAACATTACAGATATAAATGTTGAAATTTTACATAGGGTGGCACAATGGGCGGTCTTGTCGCTAAAAGTGATATTTTACAGACAACCTTTGGATGGATTAAAGGGAGTCGGAGAGGCAATACTGCAGGTAGTCAGTGGTGTACCATTTACATATACAATAAATACATACACTTATCTATATAAATATATATACAACATTATTTTTAGTATATGCTAAACCTAAATATAGTTTGTTCAGAATAAGGAATTGAATCGATTTCAATAATTTTTACACCATGTTATATTTTGTCCCAATAATATGTAAGTGTGATGGAAAATGTTATCACCATTTAATTACTTACAATACAATCGCCGTATGGTTAGGTACCTACTGCTAAATTATTATCAATGAGCGCAAGACGACCCTGGAGGCGCGGGGGCGCCGCGCCGCCGTTAGCATGTTTTTTTTACGGACAACCCGGTAATATAACAACCTTATATCTCTGTGATTTTACATAATACTGTTTTGAAATTTTCTACATAGATTCTTTACATATAAATACTAGATACGTGTTTCGGGTTCACATACACTAGAACTAATATTGTATACAATAATAAACATGAAACAAGAGCAAGGAACTGTATTATGTAATGATGTTTAAGGAGAGAGGAAGTATTACTGTACAATAAACTAGTAGATTGCCTTCATGTTCTGACTGGACTCACGTTAGTCAGTAACACTATCACAGCATCTGAGCTTCAGCCATTGAGCCACAAGCTCCATCTAAACAAAGAGCCACAAACGATCCAAGGCTCACAAAAGGCCTTCCTTTTACAAAGGACATTTGCATGTAAAAGCAAGAATCCGCACATTTCAATAACTTTTCTTTTGAATTCTTTATTTTCGCGCATTTTCCGTATCCTCTTTAATAATAAGCTTTATTGCTATGAGTCTAGCTTTTAATGCACATATATATTTCTTCCTTGTTAGACTGCCATTTTTAATCAACGAAACTGCAAAATATGTAAGTTTGTACGCAAAATATTGAGAGATTTACCATGTTGTTTAAAGACCATAATTATACTTCTTATAGGTTTTCCTGTAATCGATATGTAAGAAACTATATTCTGTATTTTTTTTTAGTTTTGGGCTCAGTAGTTTCGGAGAAAAGGGGGGTATAGTCAATTTTCATCTATTTTCTTAAATAACTTTGAAAGTAATTATTATAAAATGATATAATATCTGAAATTAAAAAAAAAATATTTGCTAATTTGCCCCTAAAAGTGACCCCCATATTCAAAATTCATTTAGTTACGTTACACGTCCATATTAGGGTCACAGAAATTCATATGAGAAGATTTTAATAATAATTATGGGAGTTCATATGTGTACCAAATTTCAACTTAATCAGTCCAGTAGATTCGGAGCGAATTGGCTGTGACAGACGGACGGACAGATACACACGGTTTTGTCCTTTTGAGGTACAGTACCTACCCTAAAAACATGCTATTTCTTTCTGGGGATCGTTCCACCGTGGATGTTGATGACTAGGTAGGTATTTCACCCGATGGTTAGCACTGTCGACGGTAGTATTCGTTGGTGTAGACAGACTATGCAGGAGCAGGAAATGTACGAAGGTTGATCGAGACGATTTTACTGAACCACCTTTTGTGGTTGTATAGTCTAAAAATTATGGAAACCATCTGTAAAGACCCCATTACTTATACCTATTCACCCCAGATTTAACACGTTCACAAACAAAGAGGAAAATTATGGGCTGTTTTATGACAATTTTATACTGTTTTGTTTCAACACAATTTTTGCTTTGTTTTTCCAAACGTAATGAACAGCGTTACGAGCGCGGCGAGCAGTACCTACTAATTTCATTAAAACCGCACACCGTAAAATGTTCTGTCAGTCCGTGTTAAAAGCGTTTACGCCTTTTACGCCGTTACAAAGTCATACTGTCAATATGGTCCCAATACATATTTTTTCGAAAAGTAGAAATGGTCATATTTTTGACATCCACCAACCCGCACCGGACACTTGTGGTGGATATCACGGCTCTAGTCCCTCTCCACGAGAGGACGCCTGTGTCCTATCAGTGGGAACATTAAGGCTGATAATGCCTATGCTATAGGTAGATATAAAGGTATACTATATAGGTATAATCATTTAATAAGATAAGTGTTATGAGTACATATTTTTTCAGGTTATCTAAAGTACAATATACATCTTTTATGGGGTACTGTGTTAAATGTTACATCAAAATACCTTGTGATATATTGCAATTAAATGAAAACAAAGTGTATTTACAAATTAGAGGATTATGTCCTAGATTAGAATGGTTTGGAAACATGTTGGTCCAGTTCCATAGCTACCTAGCGTCTAAACAAAAAGACTGCCTATACCTAGAGTCTAAACAAAATCAAACGGGTTGCTATTTCAATTGCATAATTTATTATTTTGGATGACATTAATTTTACATTCTGTGATTACCTTAAAACCCGTTTTCCAAAAAAAAAAAAAGTAAAAAGTCATTTTACTTATTTTTTTTTTTGGAAAACGTATGTATGTACGTACGAACGTACTTTTACAATGTTTGTAAATATGTGAGCACCATGTATCTATCACATAATAATTTTTCTGTCATTGTTTTATTTTGAATTGTTTTTACCTATTGTGGTATAGTAATTTTATCCTAGTTGCATCGTCTTCACATGTAATTAATAATGAATGTACCTATTAGAGACAAAATATTGTAAACTTTTTAAAAGAGTAATGGAGTTTCTTGCCCATTCTTCTCCAAACGAAACTACCTTTTGGAAGGGGCGACTGGAATCATTTCATTTTTTTGTAAATTTTGATGTTCAAGAGTGCCTTTTAGTGCCTATTTCTTGCCCTGGGCCCTATATCATAAAACTTTACAAGTCTTGTCTACAATTCTACAAAATTGTAGAAGATATTGCGTAACACAGAATTTACAAACAACAACAACAACAAACAATCAACAACAATCAACAATCTACAATTCTTTCGCATTTTTAAACGCGTAACACAGTAAATTCTAGTGACAAGTCTACAATTCATACATATCCCGTATGAATTGTAGACTTGTCACTACAATTTACATATTTGTAGGGTTTTTCCGTTACTATTGTGTGGCTTAGAGTTTTGTGGTACACGGACTTGTAAATTTACTAATTTGTAAAGTTTTGTGGTATAGGGCCGTGGTGTCCTGCCCACAGAACATAAAAAGTGGTCTGCCCCAAATCCGTTTCAGTTCTATAATTCTAGTTTCAATTTAGTTGAGACGCGAAATCGGGTGTAAAAGTACGGCGCTTCATAGCACGTTCCCCGATGAATAGTTTTCTGGCACGAAACTTGATCAAAGATAGTTTTGAGAAGTACGCTTCACGGCTATTTGCCTCAATGCTGCGGTTACTTAGCAAAACTTTAGCAGAAGTGATTCCGTTCTAGTTGTAAGGCGTTTAGCGCAACGCTTAGACTAGGGCGAGCGTACTTGTAGTTTCTAACAGTGCGCTTCGCGACTTGAAAAAAAAAAATCAAAATATTTTTTTATGTCACATAAACCTACATGGGCACTTATGAAACGTCAGATGCTAGGTGCATGGTTCCAATTGGTCGTTTCCGGGCTCCGGGCTGGTACTGAGAAATTTCGGATCGTAAAACCTATTTACACTTTGCCCGACCTGAGAATCGAACTCAGGGACAACGAGGGCGTCATTTGTCATACATAAATCATAATTATGTTAGGGCCCTATTCAACCGAGACGCGTCACGGTGGCCCAGTGGGACCAGCTGGGAACGACAGTCGTCCAACAACAATATCATCACGACTCATTCGCTATGAAGAAAAAACATAATAAAAAATAATAATAATTCAAATATTTATTAGTGACTTGTGGACAGATTCAGTTTTGTTACAGTTGTAATGACAATGTTGTCATTTGGTTTAAATATGTAGGTTTTTATTTTTATTATTTTAGTAATATTTTATATAGATTCTTTTTTAATTTGTGAATGTGAGAACATTGTAGGCTTAATAGACTAGCTTTGTAAACTATCTTCTATTTTGTTAAGTACTTGGTACTTGTTGACGGGCCTACACTGTCATCCCATACCTATTAACACTGTAACTTGGAAACATTGTTAAAGCTCACTTTTTTTTTAAAGAATTACCGTAGAGTTTCTTCGCCCTATGAAACGAACAATTGGAACCGTGCACCTAGCTTCTGAGGTTTCATAAGTACCAGATCCCAATCAAAATCAAAATATTTTATTTCACATAACCCTACATGGTTTATGTGAAATAAAATATTTTGATTTTGATTATTGACGTAATCTACCCATTACAATTTGTTTTTAATGAGTTGTATTAAAACTCAACTCAAACTTACAGCATTTATTTCAATTAAACCATTTACAGGCACTTTTGAATTCTCAAGGAGTCGGTCAGTTACAAATATGAAGCTAGTTGCCCATTCCAAATAGTAGGTTCCTATGGAGAAGAACGGGCAAGAAACTCCACGGACACTCTTTTAAAATAAAATATTTGATACAAAGTATTGGTTACATCATTCATATTGAAATTATACATGTGAGAACGATGCAAAACGTCAGAAGCGTCCGTGATAAAAGATAAAAAAAAACACAACTAAAATAATTAAAAATAAGCCGTGGTAGCTAACCAGATCAATGAAAAGATAGTCTTACAATCTTCAGCAGCTCCAACAGTATTTTCAAATGTTAATCAATTAGTTGAGCAGGACCAGCATTGAGCCAAGCATTTCTATCAGCGATGTAACCCCCCAGCCTATACCTGCTTGCATAGTGTGCGTTTTATACAAGATTTGAATTTCGTCTCATTCAGTCGAAGTATGTGGGGAGGAATTTTACTCGTATTATAACATTTTAAACAGTACCCCATGAAAGATGAGTCTACTTTAGCCAGTCTGAAACCTGGTGGAGCTAATAGATACCTACTTCTAGTACTATAATTATGTATTTCGCCTCTTTTACTAAAAATATGTAAATTTTTTCTTACGTACATGATATTTTCATATATAGATACGAGGGCGGCACTGAAAATTTCGGGAATCAAGGAAGTGACACAACATTACTATTTAAAAATGTATTTATTGCTTTTCGAAGTATTCTCCGCGAAATTTGACACATTTTTCCATACGATGGAACCAATCATTGAAGCAACCATTCCATTCGGAAGTTGGGGTCTCCAAAATGGCCGTTTTGTAGGCGTCCACAGCTTCTTCAGGTGATGAAAATCTCTGTCCACGCAATTTATTCTTTATTTTAGGGAAACTATAGAAATCATTAGGGCTTAGGTCGGGGCTGTACGGCGGATGGTCTAATAATTCTATGTTTTCTTGCTCTAAAAACTCTTTTGTTCTGTGCGCGGTGTGAGAACTCGCATTGTCGTGATGGAGGATGATGCGGCGGTTGCAGTTCTCTTTACGGAGTTCAGAAACGACCTGTGGCAAACAAATGCTAGCATACCATTCTGCATTAACCGTTCTTTGTCCCTCAAGAGGAATAGTCGTAACATGGCCGGTTTTGGAGACAAACGTGGCCACCATTTTTTTTGCAACACTCCGTGAACGAACAATTTTTGTTGGCTTTAACTCATTTTCGAACACCCAAACTCGTGACTGGTTTTTTGTTTCGGGTTCGTACGCGTATATCCAGGATTCGTCACCTGATACAATGTTGTATACAGCATTTGAGGATCCTGCGTGGAATCTTTCGAGAGTTCTGACGCACCAAGTAACGCGAGCCGCTTTTTGCTCTTCACAGAGAGAATGCGGTATCCATCGGGAAAACAACTTTTTTACACCTAATTGTTCATGCAAGATTATTTGTATTTGACTCATGCCAATGTCTAAAGTTGCCTGAATTTCGCGGTATGTCACATGTCGATCTTCCTCAATCAGCTTACGCACAGCATCAACGTTTTCTTGGGTGACTGCAGTTTTTGGACGACCTTGACGGGGATCATCACTGAGCTTGACACGTCCACGTTGAAATTCAGCAAACCAGCGATAAATTGTGGTTTTGGATGGGGCTTCATCACCAAATGCAGAAATCATCCGGTCAACACACTGTTTTTGTGTTAAACCAGTTCGAAAGTCATAATAAATCATCGCTCTTGAATTCTCTCGAGTCAATTCCATTTTCTCAACGACTAAACAAGTTTGACAAAACCTTGTGACAAGACCGAGAATCTTTTTTTAAATAAATAAATGGTATTCGATTTTTAAAACCAAGGAGTTTTCAATTAAAAAGATTTTAATATGACAGGAACAGTGGAAATATTCCATTCCCGATACTTTTAGTGCAGCCCTCGTATATTGACAAGGCACCGTCATGATGTTAATATCTATCCTTAAACAGTTCCCTAAGAGAATCGCGCCTGCGGAGATTATATATGGCTCTGATGGCTTTTTTTTGCAGAATAAAAATAGACTGGTGCTTGGGGGAGGCCTATGTCCAGCAGTGGACGTCTTTCGGCTGAAATTATGATGATGATGAAATATAGACTCGATGTGTGCAGCCCGTCTCCAAAGCAAAATACCGTAAGACATGATACTATGAAAGTAACTAAAATAGACTAGCATCGCGGTATCTACATCAGTAAATTGACGGATTTTTCGGACAGCATATAATATGCTGCTGAACTTAGTCGTCCTGCAAGAGATGTTAAATGAGGACCCCATTGAAGCCTAGAGTCGAGCGTGATCCCGAGGAAAACAGTTTTATCGACGAATTCTAGTTTATTATTATTGCAATATGAAAATCTGGTTAGCTACCGACATTGAAAATGGACCATTGGTGAAAAAGGATCTGTTAACTTATGTAGTTTTGCTAACAAAAAGTAAGGTCAGCATGACGACGTTGGAACGCGTGAAGGAGAGGCAGGATCCACGCCCTCACGCCCCTAGTCGCCGCAGGAGTCACCCTGGGCGTCGGGAGTCGCATGCCGATTTCCGGCCACCGTAGGCGCGTGCCTGCGGACGGTGAGCGATGGGTAGCCCGCCGTTCGATAAGGACCAGATCCGGGTCGACGGCGCGTTGTGTTGCACACGCGCTTCAAAGAGATTCAGTCAGCATGAATTGATTAGGCCATTAGGGCCAATCCCTGCCAGGGTTGCGAGTTTGTCCGAAAGGGATATCGTGGCCCTGGCACACAGGCAAATGAAGGAACACGTGTGGGTTTGAGTCAGTAAAAGTCTGACACGGGCGTGTCAGACTTTTACAGAGCGGGAGAAGTTATTCAATAATTTCCCACCCAACAAAAAAAGCATGACGACGACATAATAATGCGCACATATATTGATTTTGACATTGAATATTTTTTCAAAATAATATCAAAACTATTTGATGAGCTTTTGCTTTGGTATCCAGATCGTCATGACATTCCCAATTGCCATTTTCACGTAAACAATCTTTATTACGCCTATTATTTTCCCTATATTAATAAAGATTTTATACAGTTTGAGCTGTATAATAAGAAGTGTGTGTGTGTGTATGTTTGTTACTTCTTCACGCTCAAACGGCTGGGTCAATTTGGATAAAATTTTGTATGGAGTTAGCTGACGCCCTGGATTAAGACATAGGCTACTTTTTATCCTGATATTACCACGGGATCGAGACTTACGCGGGTGAAACCGTGGGTCGCAGATAGTAACTCATAAATCACTCTTACAAAGACAAAATCATTTTCTGATACTCTTTTACGTCAGAAGAACTCAAATTCTTAATAGTATATTGATGTTGAAAATATTTTCTCAGAGTTGAAAAATAACAGATTTTTGAGGTAAAGGTGTTGTTAAAAAGATCATCATCGGTCTCGTTGAACCCTAGAATATTGTGCGTTCTTCTTTTCGTAAACATTTTACGTAAAACTCATCGTCCGTGTGACTTACTTATACCTCTCGGGACGAACCGGGTGATTGGATTCAAACTTTCCAAGAACATGTCGAGACTGTGATAGAAATTGTGTAATAGAAAATTGACTTAAAGAACATTTAAGTGAACAAAATTGGCGACTCTTTTTATTGAGGCCTGAAATTAATATTGTAGTTGAACTTCTCACGACTCACAAATGAGTGTCAAAAAGAAATAAATTTGGAAAGAGATTTACACGTTATATTGGTAAAGACTACCAAATTTAATATCATCTAATTATTGTTGGTTGTCATAGATATTAAAGTGTTTTTAACCCAAAACAAATGTTGTTGCTGGGAACTGATCGAAGCAAAATCAAATTATATTGAAACTTGTGACAACAGTTTAGACTAAGTGGTTGGTATAACTTCTATAATTTCAATATGGAATCGAGTTGAGACTTGTGAGTTTTTGAGTGTTTCGGCTCTCTAAACAACTTGTGGGTCTCAAAGTTCAGTATCTCCGTATTGTAATTATTTGTAAATATATCTTCACTGTTTGTACAGGGCCTTTTAGTCTTAGAGAAATGCGTATTCATATAAATATTAGAAATTTTAAACACGCATTTTTTACTTGAAACTAGCGTAGAATACTGTTACAAAGTCACAATTTCATAAATTCAGAAACTCCTCGCCGTGCTCTTGACAGCGTGGAGCGTAGAAGTACCTACAATGGTATTTTCATTTAAATAGAAGAGATTTCCATGAATATCCGGCCCAGCAAGATGTTATTCAGAATACAATTTCCAGATTACAACGGCTTTGTAAATTGATGTAAACATAAAAACATGAGAAGGGTAAAAAAAAAAAATAGAATTTAAAACATAATATTATCAGGTCTAAATTAAGTCGTACTGTTTAAAATGTTTCAATAAAGTACCTCCCCACATAATTATTTCAACTGAATGAAACGAAATTTAAATCTTGTATAAAACGCACATACTATGCAGCCAATCATATTATAATAAGTTGGGGGATTACATTGCTGATAAAAATGCTTGGATCAACGCTAGTCCTGCTCCACAAGGGCGCAACACTAATTGATTATATCATTTGAAAATACTGTTAGCAGCTGCTCAAGATTAAAAAAAAAAATCTTTGCATTGGATAAACTCAATCTCTTACTATTGTATAATTGCATAGAACATGTGTGAGCACTATATACCTACTATAAAGGTACGTCTTTCATTGATGTGCCCTGGCGGCTGAGAGTATGTCATGCTCACTCAGATATCTCGCTGATGGTGGCGCGTGTGTTGGATCATTTAGCTCTCTTCAAAATGGTTGAGCTGAATAGTGCTCTTTTTTTTTTTTTTTGGGTGGGAAATTATCAAATAACTTCTCTCGCTCTGGGCGGAGCGGACTTTTACTTTTACTGACTAAAACCCACCCGTGTCCTTTCGTTGGCTGTGTGCCAGGGCCACGATATCCCTTTCGGACAAACTCGCAACCCTCGCAGGCATTGGTCCTAACGGACCCCGTCAGTTGGTGCTGACATCTCTTTGAGGCGCGCGTGGAACACAACGCGCCGTCGACCCGGGCCTGGTCCTTATCGGACGGCGAGCTGAATAGTGCTAATCCATGCTTCATATTCGTGAACGGGCGCCGTCAGTAGGGACTGGTCATCTCTTAGCGGCCACGGCTTATGTTTTTTTTTCTTTTTTTACGGACGCTTTTAACGTTCTGCATCGTTCTCATATGCATAATTTCAACATGAATGATGTAACCAACATATTGTAACCATAATTATGTTAATTTAAAAGAGTGTCCGTGGAGTTTCTGCCCGTTCTTCATCCTTCGCTATAGGTACTTACTACGCTTTGGAATGGGCAACTAGCTTCATCTTTCTGACTGACCGACCCCTTGACAATTCGAAAATGCCTGTAATTGGTTTATTTGAAACTAGCTGCAAGTAAGTAAGTAATCATTTATTTACCAAAAACTTAGCATCACTTTTGTTTCAATAAGGGATGGTTATGGCTGTTACTAATGCGTAAGACCTCTCCGCTTCAAACTAGGAAAATCCTGTATCTTGAAAGACAGCTACAAAATGATTTTTGAGTTTGATTTGTGTACCTAATTACGTCGGATGGTCGCCGTGTTTACGTCACGCCGTCACTGCTGGGTTAGGTTAGAACTTAGGTATTCTGCCGGCCGTGGTCGAGTCGATGGTCGGCAGCGAGGAGTCCTGGAACGCGGTGGTATCCTTCTGCGAAACAGTCGTGTCGCATAAGGAGGCTGCGGAAAGGAAGCGGGAGATCACTTCCGCTCACCCGGCCCGCAGCAGGCGCACCGGGCGTAGGCAGAGCTCTTCCAGCCTCCCTAAATGGGACCAGGGTCGGTGGACTTGGGGACATCCGCCGCTCCCTATCATACTGGACCCGAGGTGGCGGTGCGTAGTGTTCCACGCGCGCCCCTTTCAGACGTCGCGGGAGGGTCAAACACTTCTCCCCCCGCCAGACTTGAGGTGACACGCGGAGGCGGGCTGACTAGCCGGGGATCGCGGAAGTCACACTAGATCCCAAGATCCCTGGTGCAAGTGTGGGAAGGGAACACCAGGGTGGTTTTTAGTCAGTAAGAGTCTGATAGACCCCTCCGCCCACCCCAGGGCGGAGGACATCCATGAGTATTATCCACCCCGGAAACACAAAAAAAAGGATTTAGGTATTGCGGTTACTGACGGCCTGACGCGTCGATGAAGTGAATTGTGATTGCGATGCGACATGCCTAAACCAGTTGCACAGGATTACGACATGTCACAAGCTTGACAGCAAATAATGTTCGATAATGTTCTAACAGTTTACTACTGTTCTGTCTCTTTTTCCTTTCCATTCTTGTTTAAATTCTATCAGCCTCCATTTACTCAAACGCAAGCACATGTCTCGTGCGGGCCGCACCTACCTGGCCGTAACTATGGCTCATCAACTTTCGGGAAAAAATTGCCTTATTTTTTTACCTTGATGTGTCATATTTACGCCGCAACTACAATTTATAACCTAAACATAAATAGTACTGTGTAGCTGATCACAGACTTAAGAATATCTGTGGTCTGCACTGGCTCCATTTGACAGATTTTAAAGCTATTTCAGACCCAAGTAAAAGTATAAAACCAGTAAGACTTCCATGCACCGAAAAATCTGTTAAGAAATTCCTTTTCGTAAAAAGGTTCAGGTTCCGGTAACCGTTCCGTTAATTAATGCCTGAAAAGTAAAGTGCAGTAATGAATGCGCTTTGGCAAAGCGATAAAGCCCATACTTACGCTCTTTTGAAAGTTGCGGGTTTATTACATTTCCATTCGTCTAATGGCAGGGTCTTAGAAATAGGGTAATGGCTCATGTTTAATTGAATTTTCTAAGTTTTATTTTGTGTCGGTAAAGCTTACTTTCGTGTGTTGGCTCTGTTTATTTTATGTTAGCCATATATTCTCTCTATGTTTAATAATCTCAGCCTGTAATTGTCCCGTGCGTGTAAAGCAAAAGCCTCAAATCTTCTTGCTCACAGAATGCTCACTGAAACTCTTAGAAAATTGTGTACAAAGTGTAGGAATACCTTTTGATTTTGTTTATGGAATATCTAGACTTGGTGGCTGGTGGCAAGGTCGAATCTTGTTACGGATAGTAGGGGTTCGATGGAAAGGTCATGTAAAGCGAGGCTTGCCCGGAGGGACTCGTAAACACTCTCATATTCAGATGGCATCTAATCCCAACGTTTGACATCGCACTCTTCATAAAACAGACCCTTTTTGGTAGAAAAAATATTGTGTTTTTTTAATAAAGGTTGTCGTGTCTCCATAATATGCCACGTAGATTTTATTATTAAAACTAAATGTGGAATGCACATTTCTAGATTCCTGTTAATTTTGACTGTTAATATGACAGTTTTTAGTAGAATTTTGTTAAAAATACAAAAGTTCTAAACATTTCACAACAACAGACTGTTGACAGATGGACCCATGAACAAACAGGGTAGGCCTCTAGGTAGACTCAAAGAGATGGCAGGACGGGCTGGACACATGTACCTTGAATATTCCCGCTTCACTCTCAAACCTATGCATTATATTGTACTTAATCCGATTAGTTTCTTATGGTAGCCTAAATTAGATCACGCTAATAATCTACCTTAAATAATTTACCTTAAATACGAAAGAACGAAAGCTAATTATGAATTGAACTGATGAAACAGCGACTAGACAATGACATTAAACCATGCCGATGCCGGTTCGAAGTCAAGAGATGGTGTAGCCGACTGCCGACATCATCGCTAGCGGTAGTTGGTTGTCGCAACTCAAAGTAACTTCAGCGTTTAAACACACGTACCGTACCACCACAACGACAACACGTGGACGGACGCTAATTTGTTTAAAATGAATAGGTTATTCACATTTCGCCGTCAAAATCAACCGTGTGCTCGCTACCGACCACACCGCAGACACAGCGCAACCACCAGCGAGACCGCGAACTAGCTATCACCAACACATCGTTGCGTCGACCATTTGCTTGCATTTGCAAGCTGCAGCGACACTATTCACACAGAACCACTGTTTACCCACATTTTGTAGCTGCGATGTGGTCTGTGTGATCGGGCCCTTTCTCCTTGGAACAAGGGTCGGAGTAACACGGTATAACGGTTATCCTTCGGGGCCACTTCAGCAAATTGTAAGAGGTACATGCCTTACACAGCACTGTAGCTTTATTGCTCCTACATATTATGTAGAGGTCCATTTGAACGGTCTACAACATTGTGAGGTTGTAGTGTTCTTCGAAGTGAACTGCAGATGTTATTACAACAGTGTTAAGGGTGACACTGTCCTCGTTGTGAATATGGTCTGTATGATGAGTTTCCCAAACTTTTACCAAATTCAGTCGTTGACATAGCCCATAGGATAGCCAAGCCGTAGTATACTTACTTATTAACCGTCAAACTTATGGCCGCAAGCGGGGTTTACTTTGTGAAATTAGTGCCGTGAAACAGCAGTTTGGCTGTTCTGTTTCCAGCTATAGCTAACTAACATCCGGTTTTTTAAAAGCTGATAAATTCTACTAACACGCTGTCATATCTCATGTTACAGATGTTCTATGTCACGAAGTCCGTTTGGCTATGAATGTTGTCAAGCGTGCACATGCACATTGTTTTTGTGTGCGTAACCTCGAGAGCGCTCAGTGTCGATCGGGACACGGTCCGGATCAGTAGTGGTTTTTAGTTCGCGCCAAATTGTTTCACGGAGTAAGGTCAGCATGGCAACAAAACGAAGAAGAGTTGTCCATATTGAGGTAATATTTATTTATACGTTTTCAATTAAAATGTTATACAAAGATACTTAATATAGCAATAGAAGTATTTATAAAATGAATGTTTTTTTGTGTTATAAAATGTTTATATTACTTAATTATTTTGATTACATTTTGTTTTAGGGTCGAAACATGATAGCTAGTGTTTATCATTTTCTGCGAGAAGAATATGAATTTACAAAATCATTAATGGAACTCAACTGTGATTTGTCTCATTTACGAGACATTACACGCCGTACAGCTGAAGCTACGGGTGTGAGCCAAAAAACAGTTCAAAGAATATTAAAAGAAGAGAAGGAATTTCCATCCACTTCATCAAAATTCACTTCACCTATGAAGAAAAGGAGAAAGCGAGATAATAAAGTGGATATAGATAATTTTACAGCCAATGTGGTTCGCAGTACTGTACAAGATTTCCATATTGTCCATAAAGAAATTCCAACATTAGCTAAGTTAAGAACAGCATTGAATGAAAAAATCGGATTCGAAGGTTGTTTAGAAACTGTTCGCAAGTTACTGTTGAAATTAGGTTACAAGTGGCGCAAAACAGAGAACAACCGTAAAGTCTTGACGGAGCGTCATGATATACAAATGTGGCGTTTAAAATATTTTAAAAAAATAACAGAGTACCGCTCTCAAAGTCGGCCCATTGTCTACACCGATGAGAGCTACGTCCTTTCGACACACGTGCGAAACAACACCTGGGCAAAAAAAAAGGAAAGAACCCCGTTTTTAAAAAAAATTAGCACAGGCACTCGCTTTATTTTAGTGCACGCGGGAACCAAGGATGGTTTTATTGAAAATGCTTCCTTGGTTTATAAGGCCAACTCAACAGCTGGTGATTATCATTCAAATATGAGCTATGATAACTATGTAAAATGGCTAAATGAAAAGTTGCTACCCAATTTACTTCCGCGCTCTGTCATTGTCTTAGACAATGCATCTTATCACAACACACGGGCTGAACGACTACCGACGCAATCTACAAAGAAAGCCGA
This sequence comes from Tiliacea citrago, assembly GCA_963921375.1. NCBI lineage: Eukaryota > Metazoa > Arthropoda > Insecta > Lepidoptera > Noctuidae > Tiliacea > Tiliacea citrago. The sequence continues at coordinate 2,455,131 of OY992790.1, read as the reverse complement.
TATGCAGCAATGGCTCAGGGATAAGGGTATAGCATTTGATGAATCTCTTCTTAAATTGGAATTGTACGATACAATAAAGAAGTACAAAGCCCAACACGTAATCTACAAGATTGACGATTTTATAAAAAGCAAGGGTTTTGATGTCTTACCCCTTATCACCCAGAATTAAATGCGATTGAAAATATTTGGGGGATCGTTAAAAATTATGTTGCATCTAAAAATATCGAGCAAAACATGACGAATACGGAAAGACTGATCAATGAAAGTTTGGGCCAAGTTAGCAGTGAAACGTGGCAAAAAACTTGTGCTCATGTTGAAAAAATTGAAAAAGACTACTTGAAATATTTTGATCTCGATTTTGAATTTATAATCAATGTACAAGATGATTCTGACGACAGCAAAACGGAATCGGAAATCGAAAATTTATCTGATAGTGATTGAAAATACTGAATAGTCCTACTTGTTTCGTTTCCATTCTGTAACACCAATGCTTAATTAAATGCCTACATATTCTTAATATTTTTGTATTTATTGCAACCTAATCTAATTTATTTACAAAATGTATATACTTTTAAAACCAAAATTTTATTTAGTTTATTAAATCTCGACTTGAATATATATCAGATTTTTTTGCTAACGTTACCTACTTTTACACACACAAGCGCGCTTGTCGGGATACGTCACTACTACATTCAAAGCCGAACGGACTTCGTGAAATAGAATATCTGTAACTGCTCAGATTACTTGGCTGAACTAATTGTTATTATTTCTCTATAAGACGCGTGTTAGTTTAGGCAGACAGTTTCTTCAGTAGAGACTATGTATTGGTAAACGTGCAAAATCGGGGTGGCTTGATTTTTCATGATATTGTAGTGGCCGAGGACTGCATGGGAATTGGTTATCGAAATTTGCTGACGATGACCAATTCCCAGTCCTTGGCCACTGAACGTATGGGGTTTATTTACGTACCTACTTCAACTAGAACTTTGATCTTGTGGTGACATCAACATCGCCACATGCGAACTACGCGTCACACTGACGTGACGAAAAATCCTGCATCGCGCAAGCAGAGTTTACCGCGCAACTAGCATATATACAACATCCCGACATCAACCGCGGACAGTTGCCCACCAGACACAACACCCCCATATTTTAGTTTAATTTAGTAAAATAATGTTATTATACCAAGTTAGACAAAGGACTGACAGATGCCTAGACTAATTATAATCTCTCTATTATTTGTTCTCGTCAGTGAATAACAATATGCTTCACAGTAATTAGATCGAATTCTGTAAAACTCAAATTAATTCCACTACTCAGAATTAAGATTGATTGATTTACAAAATTTCTATAGCTAATACTTCGAAAATTAATAGAATAGAATTAACATAATATCTATCTATTTATCAATCTATAGTCTGTATATCACATTGCAGGGCAAAACCCTCCTTCTCCCTTTTTAAACAACAGAACATTATTATACGAAGATAATAGTAGATTATTCACTAAGGGGATAAAGCAATGTCTTAATGTCGCGGGCGCTATTTAACGAAGGATTCTAGGGCTCCCGACCGCAGTGAGGGAGCTGTGAGTTAACTCCAGAGTGAAGCGTGGATCTCGCATTTGCGGCTTACCGCGTATTTTTCCCTATTGCACATATCCTACGTACATAAAACGTAAGTAGCAAAATAAAAAAGTTTAAAGCCACATTTATAAAAGCGACCCATTAAAATCGTAAAACAGATGAATAAAATACGTCTTAAATAAAAAACTCAGTGCTGTCATAAGATATTCAAAGGAGAAATGACGACTAACGACGTCCAAACTTCTTGTTAAGAATGGTTTCGGAAATTGTGAGACTCAGCCCTCTTAAGAACATCTTTTTAGAGTTGGCTTAACATTTTTGCCCTTAAAGACCGCTAACGCGCCACTTGAGTTCTGATATAGAAAATATCTTATTAAATTTTCCTTAAAAGATATACAAAACAGGGTGGCCAAAACGATTTTTTTATAAGCTTAGGGCTTTCCATAATATCTGCATGCACCATTTGTAGTTTAGGAGAAAACTAAGTCAAAGGGAAACAATTTTTGTTGGACAATATTCTTTCGGGGTTTTCAGTCCCTAAAAATTAAATAAAGGAGCGCGGCAAACACTTTCTAGTATTTCTCCAGCTTGTAGTATTTACGTTCGTTATTTAATAGTTTTAGGTAGTAAAGTAAGCTATATTTTAGTAACAAAACTTATTCTAGGGCTTTTGAAATGTTTCTGCATTTTCTACTAATTACGCAAACTATCAAAGCTTGTTTGCCCAAAACTGTTAAATGATTACGTATAATTTGTGCAAACTTCATAGGAACTTTGCTAACAGCGCTATCCATTTTCACGTCAAAATAAAATTGATTTCAGAATTTAAAAGATCGACAAAGGCGATTTGAATTTTATTCGTTTTGTTTAGATTGCAGTTCTAGTATTGCGAGAAAACTCAACGTGGTACTTAGCTAAGTTTTTGAAATGCGCACCTGGTAGATGTGTAGGTACATAATAATATAAATAATGTAATGCAAATAAACTTTTGTTATAACAACCTATCTTCTTACACCCCCTACTTTTTCAGTCCCGTACGGTATATCGAATTACCCTTGAACGATATAACTGTCTACAGAAAGCATGGTTCACCGACGAACGGTAATACGAGAAAACTATTAGTCGATACCATTGTTTAGCGACAGCACGTTTCGCCGAATAACGCTACATAGAATGAATGGTTGGCCGATACCAAGATTTGCCGATGTCATGGTTCGCCGGAACACGCTTCAACTAAATAATCCTTTATCGATAGCAGTTGCATGACAATGGGATCGTGTTGGAATGACTGCATTTATAAAAATAGCAGACTTGGGCCCCAGAGCGTATATACATTCTTTGCCAGATTGAATCATTTGGGTTAGGTTAGGTTAGAACAGTGACCATTAACGCGCGAAGGCGAGCGAGCGAAGCGAGCGTGCCGCGGCAGCGGCCGCCGAGCGCCAGGTCCCCTCTATTGTTGGTAAATTCAGTTACCAAAACAAAAACTCGTCATCAATATCCAATTTAACTAAATTACTATACGTTTAAATACTACCCTTCAATAAATTACAATTTTGTATCTAATTTTATATTTTTTTTTGCTGATCTCATTATGTGTCATATTTTTTTTGCTGCAGTCGATAAATCAAACTGCTATCGATAAAGGATTATTTTGTTCAAGCGTGTTCCGGCGAACCATGACATCGGCAAATCTTGGTATCGGCCAAGCATTCATTCTATGTAGCGTTATTCGGCGAAACGTGCTGTCGCTAAATAATGGTATCGACTAATAGTTTTCTCGTATTACCGTTCGTCGGTGAACCATGCTTTCTGTAGACAGTTATATCGTTCAAGGGTAATTCGATATACCGTACGGGACTCCTACTTTTTTCACCACACGAAATGACTGGCCCTACGCTATTACATGGACCTAGGTTCAGGGTTCGTGTCCACGAGTCGAATCACTGACTTCTAATCAAGCCCTTGATAACTATGTCAGAAGCAATTCTAAGATACTCAATTGAGTTTGCGCTCAAGTTAAATCTAAATGAATAAATAACAAAATTAGTATTTCTAATAATAAAATAAAAGTCGTGTGGCAGGTAATTAACAAAGAAACTGGAAACACAAAACAGCGACATCAGAATGAATTGTCTGTAAAAATTAAACCATTTCAGATAAGTTAAAAGTTGCAGAGACACTAGAAAATTTATTTACCAACATCCCAATAGAGGTTAGAAATCTCTCCCCTCATCATCTATAGGAACTAGCTGAATCTTTTCCCAAAGAAAACTTCAGTAAGGACATTCCAAGTTTTGAATTCAAGCCCATTTCCATTGTCACAGATAAAAAAGCATTCAAAAGACAAATAAAGAACACTGAAGACTTTGGTGGATTTCCGTTAAGGTTCTTGGAGATATCGTTGACTCAATTGAGCCTATCCTAAGAGGCATATTTAATCAATGTTTAGACAGTGTTAGGTACGTTTCTTGATTTAATAAAACATAGTAAAGTCGTACCAGTTTTCAAATCGGGTAGTAAGAGTGATCCCTTATTATAGACCTATATTTGTGCTACCAGCATTGAGTAAAAATATGAAAAAATCATGCTAGACCGGATCTTGTCACTTCTTTCGTTTTTGGAACGCCTTTACCTATATTTTAGTCTAGGTATTTATTGAAAAGTTGAAAATAAAAACGAGATCCTGACGAATATTATAAATGCGAAAGTAAGTTTGTTTGATTGTTTGTTATGCTTTCACGCTAAAACGGCTGAACGGATGTGGATGAAATTTGGCACGCAGGTAGACCATGACCTGGGGGACATGCTACTTTTCATCCTAGATCGCAGAAGAAGTCGCGGGCATCAGCTAGTCAAATATGAAGATGTATAACCCTTGGCGTAACAATTAGTCAGAAAAATTGCCTTCCTACTGACCGGACACAATACACGGACCGATATCCACAAAGTTTTATATCCAGAAATTAATGTTTAATCTATCACAATATCTTGCCGCGAGCTGACCCTGGAGCTTGCAGACAAAGGAAACTTTACAGCAACTTCGTCCGTTTTTCAGCTCGTGCACAACTTTAATTGTTTATTGTCCTGGGCAGAGAATAATACAAAAGTTCAACTTGGAACAGCACGCCGTACACTGATGATACTCTGACCATCGCGGCGAGCGAACCAATGATGCAGGTAGAACGGGTTCTGTCGTTTCTAGCTAAATTTGAAGGTGAGAAGATTCGAATCATCTATGAAACTCCTGTTTTCTTACCGACCGACTGACAAAAGTATTTGTTGGTAGTCAGAGATTTCTTGTTGTCGTGCTGTCGCATATTCAGTCCACACTCACAAATCTCGCGTGAGCAATCACCTCGAAACCAATTCCACGTTTGGGACGCCAGTCTGTAGGCTACAAAAATATTGGCTCAGAGCGGGTACAAACTCAAAAGTCAAAGTCATTTATGCAGTCAATGCGGTACAAAATATGGTAGATATAAAAATTGTTAGTGCGATGACACATTTTGCCATAAATTGGCATGCAAATAATAAAGTAGCAAGATGATAGTTTCAATAAGCAACTCTATTTCTATTACAAAACTACAACATAAAATAAAACACAAATAAAATGCAGTAGGTACAGTAACACTTGATATCTAGATTATCTACTTACAATGCGTTTCTGTAATGATAAGATTGACACGAAGTTTTTTTGAGGAATTCAGCTATAGAATAAAAACTATGTGAGATGAGCCATTTTTATAGAATAATGGAGAACTTTCTGTAAGGAAGATCCCTTATAAAATTTGGAATCCTAATCCTAACTAATATTATAAATGCGAAAGTAAGTTTGTTTGTTTGTTTGTTACCTTTTCACGCCTAAACCACTGAACCGATCATCCTGAAATTTTGATACGTTGTCAGGTGTACAGAAACGGACATAGGGTACCTTTCATCCCGAAAAAAAGTACAGTTCCCAAGGAAAACAACAATAACATTCTTATGATAATAGATGGCGCCACTGGCATATTCTGATTCGAATCATGATTAAATTATGTTATGTTATGGGATGTATTTAATATCACTTTAAATTTCAAAAAGCAGAGTACAACCCGAAATGATTGTCAAATTCTAAATTAACGCGAGCGAAACCGCGGGTAAAAGCTAGTTGAATTATAAATGAGTGGCGCCATATATACGCAACTGCGTCGTACGTATTGCACCTTAGACCCGAAGTGAAGCGGCTACTCTCAGCTTGATAATAAGTTATTGGACGTTATCTCATGTACTTAGCAAGACTTCTGTCTGTCCTCGAACGTAGCGTAATACGTGAAGTAAACTAAAGTAAAGTTGTAATTGTGATAAATATCGGGTAGCGACCGACGCGCGACGTCTAACAAGATTAAACTGAATTATATTGTCTGCTTCATGTTATTCGATTAATGCTAGGTCTGTAGTATTGGTTATGTAAATTAAGCTTGCTTGTCGTAGCGAGCGAAAGGACTTCTGTGTCTCTATTTGCAATTATTATTTTTGGATTCAAGTGTAATACATATAAGAGAGGTACAAGCGTCTGTACCCTAAACTTAAAGTATCGAAAATAGTTATTTCTGACTAGATCATTCTTCAACTCATGCTCAATCTTCTTAATAAACCATAATATGGTTGTCAACTTCACCAATTCTAGGGTCTTAGAAATAAAAATAAATGATCATCTTCCTAGCCTCTTCCCAACTATGTTGAGGGCGGCTTCCTGTCTAACCGGGTGCAGCTGAATATCAGTACTTTACATGGAGCGACTGCATATCTGACCTCCACAACCCAGTTACTTAATGGGTAACACGATACCCCTTGGTAAAACTGTCAGACTTTTGGGCTTCTGACGACCCGTAACAACTATCAAAGATCTACAAATAACAGCCGCGAAAAACGGCTTAACGTGCTTTCCGAGGCACGGAGGGGTCTTGGTATGTAAAGATCATCACCCATCCAGTGACCAACCGCGGCAAGCGTAGCTTAACCAGATCGATCGACACGTACGGCTGTTATAAACTAGCCACAAGCCCCTCTTAAAAATAAAATATACATCAAATATTTGGCATTTATGTAAGTACAACATGACCTAGGTATATCCTCGCCTACAAAGCGCCACCCTGTAAGCTGTGCTGTATCAAATATGCGCATAGTTTAGTACCTGCCCAAAATGTTCATTGACGTTATAACCTCAGGCTTACGAGTGGGCACGTCTTGGCGATGCTAGCCGTGGATGAATTTCAAAAGGGGCTACAGAGGATTCCTCTGCGTACATTTGTGCTATGTTGGAAGTTTTTAAATGAAGCGGTTTTTGTTCTAGTTGAAATTCCTAAAGTTTTGATTGTGGTTAGAATACGGTTGATATAATTCTGTCATTACACTCGTTTGAAGATGTTTTTAATGTTGTTTAAAAAAAATTAAAGTTAATTAAAAAAAGGAAATTATTTTTAATACATGAATTTTTGATAATGATCTGATTTAAAGCGCCGTGTTAATTTATTAAACTTTTTATTTATTTCAGGTAATCATTATCGACGGTTGGGATATATAAGTAGGTATATGAATCTTGTGAGTTATATATTATATGTTTTATGTATATTTTCTATCGATTTTAATTGTACCACTACAGGAAAATAGCGCGTTTTCTACGAAGTAGAATTTTTTTGCTATGATATTAATCAACTGCCTAATCGATTTGTTGCATTCCGTAAATCTCTGAACGCTCTCTAATTCTTAATCTTATCACGCTGAGAGGTTTACAGAATAGATATACCTGGGGGCCGATCGCGCTAATTTTTAACGTTAACCAAAACTAAACCACAACCAAAAACGATACGTTAGACACATTTCGTATCGCGCTAATCATTTCAACGGAAACGATTTAGCTTTACTTTGGAAGTTACGTTGGAAGAACGATCAGTTGAACTTTCAGTATTGGGTAACGTCAACGATTTTGTCGCTCAGAAAAAATATCGCGATACCGTTTCTTACATCAGCTAAACCAAAACTAAACCAAAACCGTTCCGTTCGAACGGTAATTACGTTGAGAAATAGCGCGATCGGCCCCCTGATCTGATATCTGATTCTCAATCACAAGCATAACATTCTATCCAACGTTTATAGGTTGTAACTTTGTAAGTAATACTAATACAATTTCCCAGAGATATGCGAATTGTTGGAATTCGAGGAAACTCCTATAAAGTATTGGGATGGATAGGAATTCTTGGACGATACTGCTGCGGTTCCTTGTAAAATATTATGGCGCTATAATTTTAGTAAGTCACCAATTTCTCTTCATATTAGATACCATTCTAAATCATCGTAAGAATGTGTAATCAGTATCCAAGGAAATCGCGAGTGGTCCCAAGAACTTCGGAATAAGGTGTAGGGAGGTATTATAATTATGATAACAATAGAAACACAACCGTGAACCATTTATGCAGTTCCTTAAATTCGTGAAAGTAACGGCTGTTGTATGACAAAACATCACTCCGTTAGTCCGACGGTGTCGAGTTTATGAATTGGCGATAGTTAAAGTATTTTGAAACTATGAGCCATACCTCACGACGAAGCTAGGTCACGTCGCCATTAAACTGTATGGTTGGCTGCGTAACCACGCGGACGCAGATGAGCACCTACTATATGTTTAGCTGTATACATTTAGTTGGCAGCACGTCCTGCCGACGTGCTCTGATATACGACGAGCGGGCTCATATTGAGTTCTCTTTTTGGAATCCTAGCATTTCCTAAGGGCATGCTTGTGCTTTGCTAACAGACTAACATAACATCACGCCTGTATTTAACCAGGAGGTGCAGAAGGAGCAGGCAGGTGTGTAGTAAATTGGTATATTACCATGGACTTAATAAGTTAGATAACATATTTATGTGGAGTTGAACTTGGAACAAAATAATAAAATGGCCGGGAGCGGTCTTTGTCACGTTTTCAGCTTCAGGGCTGCTACTTAAGATAGATGACCATTTTAAATATTATTACTACAGTCGATGACCAGAGACCTCGAGCCGGCCGATTAAATGGGAAAGAAGAAGAACTTCGTGTTTTTAGGGATCCGTACCTCAAAAGGAAAAAATGGAACCCTTTATACCAACGTTTCCTAACCTATTTCAGCCACGGACCCTTAGGAAATCAAGCGCAATTACTAGGACCCTATTAATAAAAAAAACTGGATCGAATCACTCGTGTGTCTGTCTGTCCGTCTGTCACAGCCAATTTGCTCCGAATATACTGGACCATATAACTTGAAATTTGGTATACATACGAATTTCTGTGACCCAAACACGAACGTTTTTAAAATAAACATAAAAAAATAAATTTTGAATATGGGGGGCGTCACTTTTGAGGGCAAATGAGTAAAAAAGAAAAGAGTTTTACAAAATGGTACCCGATTGAGTTGTTGTTTTGCGAATTGATTGGTACCCGTGTGATAATTTTATCAAATGAAAGGGCTTGTTGTAAGAATTTCAGATATATTTATTAATATTTTTTTATTAAATACTTTTAAAGTTATTTAAAATTGATCCAAAACCACTGTGAATAAAATAAAAAAAAATACAGAAAATAATTATTTACATACAGATGGCAGGAAAATCTATAAAAGGTCTATGATCTTAAAATAACATGGTAAATCTCTCAATATTGTGCGTACAAACTTACATTTGTAGTTGGAATGTATGAGGGAACATTTTTTTTAAACGACAATGTTAAGGTTGACTATCCCGGACCCTTCATTGTGGGTCGTCCGACACGCACTTGGCCGGTTTATTTTGCATATAATTATGGTTCCAATAGACACAATCTGTTATACATTTTCCATTTGAATAAAAGAACAACCGCACACAAATAAATACAATTTTTATAAGTTCAAAAAACAAAACCTTGGTTGACTGGTAGAGAATTCCGCCTATGTACCTAATTATGTGCGAGAAGTTTATATAAATAAATAAACGTTGGAAGGAGCTAAGTATCAATGCGTTCTAACGTCAGTTGATAGTGTTTTTATCGCAAACAGCATATTAAAGTGTGTCTGTATTTTTAGTCGAAAAACTTGTCAGACATTAAATTTATTTAAGTAAGTATAAGTGTGTATAGTATGTATTCATTTTATTAGTTGTAAGTTTGACATAGCAGTTTGGTTCATTTCTTTTTATAATTAATGTGACTAAAATATTTGTACGCCAATATATTAAAAGGCTAAACATTGTTGGACTATAATGTAATTTATTATCATCTTCCATGCTCTTGTATGTATATACCATGTTTATACAAATAAATAAATCTTATCGTATCTTAGCTTACATGATTGGAAAAAAAAAACGATCCTCTACACGTTAAAATATAATAGGCTGTTTTTAAACACAAATGGGAGCACCTGGCAGCCCTACGTAATGTATTTAGGAGAGAGTCGTGTCACGTAAACTGAAGGAAATAAAACTAGAAGTGAATGAAAAAGTTTCACGAAATCTATTGAATTAGTGACTCTTAAGAGTTCAAACGTTCTTGGATCTTATTTGACGTTTTTCTTGTTGTTTCTTCGACGAATAGGGGTGGAAGCCTAGGCGCTCCGTTAGCGATCTTGACAATATTTGTGCACTGACTTTATGTAAATGGTCCTACGAGATCTAGACGACCAACACGAAGTAGTGTCAGCTGTTTGAAACCACCTCCTTTGGTACTACCATCGATACTTGCGTCTCTTAAATGCGTTTTCTTTTCTTTTTCTTTTTTTTCTTTCTTTTTCTCTTTCTTGTTTAAACAGAGATAAAAGACTAGCGATAATAGCTTAAATTAAGTTGGTTCACAACAAAAAATCAGCTCTATTCGGATTAAACCGTTAAACATGTTTCATCGTACTCCATTTAAACAAGTCTATAAGGATACGGTCGGGTTGTAATTCAGTGCCTTGCAATAATGCGACCCTCGTCCACATTGAGACAACATGGGTCAGCCGCGCCACGCCGTCTACCACCCTAACTTAACTAGTAGGTAGGTATAGGGATGCATGTGTGAATTTTCTTTAGGCTTTCACATTCAAAGTATTTGAAAATGAGTCTCTGAAATAGTTTGTACGTACTAAAATTCTGTATAGTTTTGTTAAATAAATAATTAATTTCAGTTAAGTATAGTTTTTTATTGTTTGATTTAGGTGGATCCGCAGCTGCAGCTCGGGAAATTCAAATTTTCTTACGTTTTTTGCAGGTCAGTGTCAGGTTGTATCTTGATAAGCATCACCTTTGTACGTATTTTTCTGTGAAATGACAAATGATTTTTATTATATAAGTAGGTTTATACAAACACTTTTACACGTCAATCATATTTTAAAACTGAGGGCGGCGTTTCCTATCCGACTACTCTGAGAAGAAAGGCCGAAACAAACTCAGAGGTCACAGTCTCTTTTAAAGTCCAGACATAATCTTGGTCACATCATGTGAAGGCCATGTAGATCGGTGTCTGAAATGGTATTTTAAGGAAAGAACCACACAGATTGAGTGGACCTGACCAGTCAGTGCACGCATTTGTCAGTAATCGTGCAGCTCTACTCAGAACTTAAGGAGCTCAACAATGCGACGATCAATAACAAAGAAACGACATTTAGTAGGCCGCATAGATGACTCAAACTGCCAGACCATGATTGACACTAACTGAGAATAAAAGAAAAAGTAAAAAAAAAACAATAACCCACATAGTCTTCACATTCACAATAATTAAAATAATGTAATACTTTACAAGTAAATATTCATGTCATTGTGTTTGAAATAATCATTAAATATCACTGTATAAAAAATAATAAAAGTTAGCAAAAAACATCAAACAATAAAAATAAACCACTTCAATAAGTAAAAACTGGAGCAGCTCAATCCCAAGCCTTTTTGTCCTCAATATAATCTTTAACGCTATAAAAGCCTTTCTGGCACAACTTACGTTTAATGAATGATTTGAATTTATTAAGGCTTAGATCTTGAACGTGGCTTGGAAGTTTATTATAAAAGCGTATACAGTGACATCGGAACGAGCCACCTATTTTCTTGAGCCTTGTTGTAGGTACAACAAAATGTTTGTTTCTATTATTTATATTATGGATATCACTGTATTTTTTAAACAATTTTATATTTTTATGGGCATATAAAAGATTTTCAAAAATATACTGAGAAGGCACAGTCATTACATTAATCTCCTTAAACTCTCTGAGAGAGTGTCTTGGACTTAATTTATAAACTGATCGAAAAGCTCTTTTCTGCAAAACAAAGAGATAGTTTGAATGTCAGCGGCATTTCCCCACAACAGAATACCGTACGACATTACGCTATGAAAATAGCCAAAGTACCCTCAACGGGCTGTCTCTATGTCAGTTTAAGTACGAATTTTTCTAACAGCATATGCTGCGGAGCCTAGCTTTTTTGACAGTTTATCTATATGTGGGCCCTACTGAAGCTTAGCGTTCAAAGTTAAGCCTAAGAATACTGTGCTATCTTCAGGATTCAATTCTGCGCCCTTTATCACACATCAGTTTTCACCTTCCTAAGTTGAGGTAGCGTAAACTTAATGCATTTGGTTTTTTTTCAGGTATGGTTATTCCTTTCTTTTTGTATCACCCTAATATTATAAAGGCGAAAGTTTGTGAGTGTGTGTGTGTGTATGTTCGTTACTTCTTCACGCTCAAACGGCTGGACCGATTTTGATAAAATTTTGTATGGAGGTAGCTGACACCCTGGAATAAGACATAGGCTACTTTTAACCCCGATATTCCCACGGGATCGAGACATACGTGGGTGAAACCGCGGGGCGCAGCTAGTAACAGATATTATTTATTTAATTAGGTATTTACGGAATTATAATCATTAGAATCATTAATACATCTCGTCTAAGTTAGGTTAGGTTAGGTCTGTTCCCATGCAATGGCATGATTTCGTGAATAAGTCATTTAAAGAAACAAATCTAACTTAGAGAGATGTATTAACGACCCTAATGATTATTCTGTAAATCCATATCTGTTATAGTCGCGAATCATATTTTGCTCAAGATACAACCTGACACTGACCTGCAAATTGCAAAACATTGCACAAGTAAAGGAAATAGTCCGAAAGTCGATAATTTGTAGTTATAAATCACTTACATTTTTTTTTGCAATTACATAATTACAGTTTCAGTTGGAAAATTGACCGTGGCGTATATGCGTATGGGAGAACATGTTTTTCAACAACAATGTTAAGTTTGTTTTTGGGATAAATTCATCCCAACTACGGAACCCTTCATTGTGCGTGGTCTGACACGCACTTAGCCGGGTTTTTTTAAAAGAGTGGCGCTAATGTACCGTTTTACGCCCTCTTAAGAGAACGTTACGTATAGTACACGTTGTATCGGTGCCATTTGGCGCAACTGTTGATAAACGGCCGCAAAACAGCTGGTTGACGCTAACCTTGAGTTATGGACCAATGGGGATTTACTACGTACAACTGTGAAAGAAATTAGTTACAATCGTCACGACTTGCAGCTCTTAGTAAATATTAAGCAAGAGATACCTTGAACTATGTGATGTTTGTTATACATTGACGTTATAATTATGACATGTTTAGAGCTACTACAGATGGAGCTATTCCGGAAAAACATCACCATTTAAAATATTTTGCCTTGCTGCCATGCTGTGTGACTTACGTCACTTTTTAGGTATGAAAATTACCCTCACATTGTTTGGGTTACTGGACTTTTATTCAAATTTTCTTTCCGGTGAAACCTTGTAGTTGTTTATTTTCCGTGTCAGTGGCCGCCGGGCGTGGGGGCCTTCCCATGGGGTTCTCGGCTCAACCAAATGATTTTAGCCTCAAATTGTGTATTGATCGGTCCAGATACCCGTTGTTAGAGGAGGCTAATGTCTCGTTTATTAGATTTATTTCCTTAACAATTACGGTTTCCGCTATTACTATGTAGCGAAAAGCCCCAGGGTAAAATGTGTTAACAGTTCTCGTGTTTTGTTATAAAAATGTTGTTGCTTAGTTATTGCGTGTAGTAGGTATTTGCGAATTCATTGTTTTAAAGACAAATAGATACACTCTATGTCAGATACTAAGCAGTTTGTCAGTTTGGTGGCGAAAGTAAACGAAATATTTTTTTCATTTACTTAGGTACATAATTATAAATACTTACTTTAGGCAGATTGATTAACCGGCCTCCTTACTACAGCGCCTGCATGGTAGTGACAACAGCATTCTGAAAATGATCGCTGCCAGAGCGGACTGTCCCGGAGGTCTGATAAATAAGTAATTTGTGAAAACTAACAATACTAACCTGCTAACCTAAGCACTTTATACAAAATACTAACAAAATTATGGACCTTAGTCTGAAATAAAGTTATATTTATACTTTAATTTGGAATTAAAAAACATTTAGTAAGAAAAGTAAAAAAATAAAAAAAATATTCTTAATTCTACCCGTAGCCTACTTTACATAGACAAATAAATTACGGCACAATTTCGAGATGTCGCACAAAGACGAACCTAACTCAAAATTAGTACATTACTGCAGCGGCCTGCAATAGGGGCATTGTTGAACGAACGTGAAAATACGTGAGTCCATCAATGCCTGGTTGCGGCCAAGGCTTGTACTCGTATAGTGCTTTTCTCAAATAATGCGTGGAAATTCAAACAAAGTAAATTATTTATAAATTCCGGATTAAATGACGAACAACGATAATTTTTCACGCGCCAATGTGATCATTTGTTTTTTATCAATAAACAGCTTTCTGTTTGCAAGCCAGTTCTAAATTTAAATAAAACCTTTGATAAGTTACCTCCTTGATTGCCATGTCTCGGAGTAAAAGATCGTTCCATTTTTAAATTACACGATAGATATGAGTTTACTATGTAATTTATTTGGCCGCTAAACACGACACATATTGATTTTCATACAACCATTGACATATATACGAGTATTACCTTATATCCATGCACACAACTTTTGGTGGCCGCTGCTCGCATGTATTTGGCCAGTAGGTACAGCAATTTCGATTTATCTCGAAGAAGGTTGTCAAAATAATGCTCGAATTTCCAAGCATGTTTGAGAAAAAGTATTTTTTTTGGCTAACTTGGTATTAGGTAGGTTCTTTTCTCTTTTGTTGTCACCATGTTTAATAAAAAATACAGTTTGAATAGTCAAAGCTCAGTAGGGTTAACCTTATTATTGGATTCACTCAGAAATCTGAATAGGGGATTCTTTATGCAAAGTGGGTAGGGTCTCTTGGTGACATCGGTCAGCAAACGCGGTCAGTCGCGAGTCTCTTGCGCCCGAGGACAGGGGAGAGGCACTGTAAGTTAAATATAAAACTGGGAGATTAGTAGGTACTACAACGCTTTAGTAACATTTATTTATGTAAACTTCTTACACACAATAACGTACAAAGGCGGACTTACTGCCTTAGGCATTCAACAACAACAATCACCAACAACATACAACAACAACAACACAATAACATTCGACAACAACAACAACATTCGTTTCGATCTTGCGCTTTTCCTGTGATAACCAGCGCTGAAGAGCGATCTTTCTCCGCCTTACGCTGGTTGAAGACATATCTACGCAGCAGTATGAAAAAGAGCGTCCGAATGGACTGGTCTTAATATCCATCAAGACATTGTTTCAATGATGAACGCTGAAGAATTACCTGCTGGATATCTGCAGCAGCACTGGCGTAACTACTAAGGTGAAAGTGGTTCTGTCAGTTCGTAGTCGGGCCCAGAGGTCTGGTAAGCCAGCAATGCACCGGCCTAGAGCCTCAGTCGGCGAGAGGATTTTTGGGATAACATATAAAGTTTAAAGGAAAGCGCGTTCCGAGGGGCCTCGCATGTCCTCAACGCGCTTTCCTAAGCCTTAAAGCTTTCCACAACTCACGAAAAATATTTAGTTTATACTATGAATTGTCAAAACTAACCAAACTAATCCGAATGATTGAGCTCGCTTCGCTCACTCTTGCAGCCCAGGTTCTCATAGTTCTCGCTCACTCTTGCAGCCCAGGTTCTCATAGTTCTCGCTCACTCTTGCAGCCCAGGTTCTCATAGTTCTCGCTCACTCTTGCAGCCCAGGTTCTCATAGTTCTCGCTCACTCTTGCAGCCCAGGTTCTCATAGTTCTCGCTCACTCTTGCAGCCCAGGTTCTCATAGTTGTCGCTCACTCTTGCAGCCCAGGTTCTCATAATTCTCGCTCACTCTTGCAGCCCAGGTTCTCATAGTTCTCGCTCACTCTTGCAGCCCAGGTTCTCATAGTTCTCGCTCACTCTTGCAGCCCAGGTTCTCATAGTTCTCGCTCACTCTTGCAGCCCAGGTTCTCATAATTCTCGCTCACTCTTGCAGCCCAGGTTCTCATAGTTCTCGCTCACTCTTGCAGCCCAGGTTCTCATAATTCTCGCTCACTCTTGCAGCCCAGGTTCTCATAGTTCTCGCTCACTCTTGCAGCCCAGGTTCTCATAGTTCTCGCTCACTCTTGCAGCCCAGGTTCTCATAGTTCTCGCTCACTCTTGCAGCCCAGGTTCTCATAGTTCTCGCTCACTCTTGCAGCCCAGGTTCTCATAGTTCTCGCTCACTCTTGCAGCCCAGGTTCTCATAGTTCTCGCTCACTCTTGCAGCCCAGGTTCTCATAATTCTCGCTCACTCTTGCAGCCCAGGTTCTCATAGTTCTCGCTCACTCTTGCAGCCCAGGTTCTCATAATTCTCGCTCACTCTTGCAGCCCAGGTTCTCATAGTTCTCGCTCACTCTTGCAGCCCAGGTTCTCATAGTTTTCGCTCACTCTTGCAGCCCAGGTTCTCATAGTTCTCGCTCACTCTTGCAGCCCAGGTTCTCATAGTTCTCGCTCACTCTTGCAGCCCAGGTTCTCATAGTTCTCGCTCACTCTTGCAGCCCAGGTTTTCATAGTTCTCGCTCACTCTTGCAGCCGGTTCTCATAGTTCCTAAACTATACCACCTATGTCGACCAAGTAACTCGTAGTAGTAGTAGTAAGTTTCTGTAAGTATGCTCAAAAGAAAATCTATCCTTTCCGAAGCTAAGGAGGATAGCTAAGCTTTTAATTGTATATATTTTTTTTGGTTATTCTTATATTATGTCATTGAAAAAGAATGAATCCCAAAAACAGCATTGTGCAATACTATATGGGGGTATATTTCCTAATATCTGTCTGGCCTCCCAGAAATAAATCCTGGATCCGCCCTTGTTTGTTCCCATACAAAAAGTTGTTCATAATTATGAATGATCTACAATGACCTTTCAGTTATTTCTATTACATCTTGTGTAGTTATAGTTCGGGAGTAGTATAGTAACCTAGCATTGTAGCTCAAGAGCTGATTGTCTTTATCACCAAATCATAGATACTGGTGAATGGTCTGTGGAATACATTTTGGTCCTACTTACTCACTTATCAAAATATATCTTTGAATATGAGACTGAAGATGAAAGGCAAAACAGGGAGAGTACAAGAAGAAAAGATCTCCAGATGAAGCAAGTGTCTCACCTGAACGTGGTAAAGCATAGCGCCTACCACAAGTCATTAAAAATGTTTAATAAACTGCCGACAGAGTTAAAAAGTCTAGTTTATACAAGTGGGTTTCAGACTAAGCTTAAACGGTTCTTGTTAAATAAGTGTCTATATTCTATTGATGACTTATAAATTAATACAAAGGTTGAAGTTACATAATTTTATTGATTTGAATTGAATAATTAATTTTTATGAATTGACTTATGAATTATGACATTTACTTTTATATAATATAATTTTAATTTTGTTATTTTTTTTTATTTTTGTGTGATTTTGTATAATTATAATGATTTAAATATTGATTGCATGCATGTAATATGTTTAGTTATAGAAATTCAGACACGATATGAAAATTGTTATTGAATAAAATGAATTGAATTGAATTGAATGGTCCACCGAAATTCCTGATAAGCTCAAACGTCTGCAGCATTTGCGCATCTACTTCATTTTCAGTTTTTGAAAGGACTACCATGCGTCGGAATTTCGGAAGGTAATTAAGCGGCTGGCTACCTATACGGCAGGTCGAGATGTATTTTTTCCTTTTACCTTTTCTCTGTTCTGTTCTTCCCTATTCTAATCAAATTAAACAGAACTTCTTGAAAAGAAGGTTGAGTATAATTTTCTATAAAGATTCTGAGAAGTCATATAAGGTCTGATAAAGTTGGTCTAAAACACAATATGTAAATTGAAAAGGTTTTATTAACTTCATAAGTATATTATTCTGATTAGTTCAGTAACTTAGACTTTATCATAACTAACCCAAAACTTATTTGAATACATAGAAAAACATGTTCCCATTTCCATTAACTACAGCTAGATTTGTAATATTTGAGTTTGGTGCTATATTACTAGCACTTGGTAATATGTATCCTGCCGTTTTCTTTAGTAAATCTGTAAATGCAGCATAGTTTCTTGCGTCATTTGATGAATTTATCAGAATATTTACGGGGTTACGGTAGCTGGTTGGATTTTTTGGGTTTTCTTGATCAGTGGCAGCTTTGTTCGTAACATTTCGATCTGATGAGTTACTTTTAAGAATAAGTGGAGATACTGGAGTTGCCCAATTATAATTAACACCGGTAGTGGTTGTGTAGTATTCAGTGTCATTAGTAGTACCAACATAATTAGGAGCTGTTGTGGTCCTGTAGTACCAGAGATTACGTGGTGTAGTCGATTTTTTTGGGATTTCATTTTCTTTGCGCCATACATTCCGCCAGTACTGGTAAAATGATATTTCTGTAGTCGTCGTTTCAACTGGTTTGTTGTACCCGTAATATGGTGTTGTAGTCTTACTTTTATAGTCTTTAGTTTCTTTGCCCCAATACGAGTAATATGGTCTTCTTGTAGTCGTAGTTTCGGATTCTTCAACATGTTTGTTGTACCCGTAATATGGTGTTGTAGTCTTACTTTTATAGTCTTTAGTTTCTTTGCCCCAATACGAGTAATATGGTCTTCTTGTAGTCGTAGTTTCGGATTCTTCAACATGTTTGTTGTACCCGTAATATGGTGTTGTAGGCTCACTTTTATCGACTACAGTTTCATTATCCCAATACGAGTAGTATGGTCTCCTTGTAGTCGTATTTATGGATTTTTTGTACCCGTAATATGGTGCTGCAATCTTACTTTTATCGACTTCAGTTTCTTTATCCCAATACGAGTAATATGGTCTTCTTGTAGTCGTGGTTTCGGATTCTTCAACATGTTTGTTGTACGGATAATATGATGTTTCATTCATACTATTATCGTTTTTATGATCGTCGTACCAGTAAGAGTAAGATGGTCTTCTCGTACTCGTAGTCTTTTCATCTATTTCGGAGAACAAGTGATATGGCCAATCAATCTTTTTAGAATTATTTTCCTTTTCATAACTTTTCTTGGGAAAATGAGCTGTTAGTATACCATTTTCTACAGTAAGGTATCCAACGTCATCTTCATATGGTTTTGTAACTGCAAATTCATAAGTAAGGTTGGTTGATTTTTTATCGATCACAGCAGGTGGATCTTCGACTGGGACGGATTCGTAATTCCATGTTCTGTTTTTTTCGTCTGCATCTGATTCATAGGACCACTTGTCAGTAGATGTTGTAACAGGAGATGGTATTTTATCTTCGACTGGGACAGATTCGTAACCATGTGCTTTATTTTTTTCGTCTGCAACTGATCCGTAGTACCAATCAATAGTTTCTGCACGATTGGTTTGTGTTGTATCTTCGACTGTAACTGATATTGTCTTTGTAGTGTTTGCATTTGTAGCTCTGCAAAAAGAAAGAGAGGTTATAACTTTTCTGTACTTGACAATATGAAGTCCTACTCTGTGTACTTCCGGGTTAAGGATTTGTTGTTGGATTTAGTAATATTTTTCAAAATTAGTTTGAGAAAAAGTGGTATCTAAACTAAGGAAGATGTTAAAAAAAATTCAATGGCACCATTCGATGGTCATAATTGAAAAAAATATATATATTGTTCACGGGATGGATAATCCTCATGGATGTCCTCCACACTGTGCACTGGGGCGAGCGGAAGGGTCTGTCAGACTCTTACTGACTAAAAACCACCCCAGTGTTCCCTTCACACACTTGCACCAGTGATCATGTCATAATTCTAACCTAACCCTAGGCCGAGGTCCCCGTTTAGCTACTGCGACCAACTTAAACGGTACTTACAGATCGTTTTTAAAAAGACTAGAAAGACTAATGTCTTAAAAAGCTTAACATGAGCTAGAAAATCGAATAAAACGTAACTTGATATATATGTCGATGATATATTATGTCGCTTTGCCTATTTAAATATAACTTAGAATATATTACTTGAAAATATATTTTTTTAAGAACGGACACTAAAGCAAATACGGATTTTTTTATTGATGTTTTATGGTATATATTTAATCTGTGTCATATTTAATTGAGATATTTTTTACTTTAAATTATGTGAAGTACGGATAAACACAAAATAATAAAGGTTGCGAATAGCACAGGATCGCTCAGAGCACAGAGTTGACGCCGAAATTACAAAATAAAAATATCTAGCTTTTGTTTACTTTTACTTGTCAAAAATAGGGAAGGCTTCGTAATTTATCGATTAACGTGAGTACCGGTTTTTCACACTCACGCCTTCTTCCTACCGTGGTAGGCAGAAACTACAGAAGGCACCTGGTACGATCCTTACGTATACCTTAAAGTAAAATCATGTTTTTAATTCATAAATTCGTTTTATTAAAACGTTTTAATTATCCTGTCATCTATAGAGAACTATTTTCTGTATTTTTTTTTTAAATTTTAGGCTCAGTAGTTTCGGAGAGAAGGGGGTAGTATAGTCAATTTACGTGTATTTTCTTAAATAATTTTAAAAGGATTTATTTTAAAATTATAAGAAAAATATATCGGAAACCCTTACAACAAGTCCTTTTATTTGATATGTCACACGGTACACTCTGCTATACTTTTTTTCGTTTTTCTAATTTGCCCCCAAAAGTGACCCCCATATTCAAAATTCATTTATTTACGTTACAAGTCCGTGTGTGGGTTAAAGAAGTTCATATGTGTACCAAATTTCGACTTAATCGGTCCAGTAGATTCGGAGCAAATCGGCTGTGAACGACGCGCGACGGAGAGACAGACAGATGGACAGCCAGACAGACCCACGAGTGATCCTATAAGGGTTCCGCCTTTTCATTTTGAGGCACGGAACCCTAAAAAGTATGGAAATCTCTAGAAATGTAAAAATTACGAATGCGTTTATAAATAAGATATATTTTCTACGTTCTGATAAGCAAATAAAGTAGTTTTTTTTCATACGACTATTATTTCCCCTGGTTTAAAAAATAAATCATTGGTACCCAGTGTAGTACTTCATTTTGATAATAATCTTATGTCGATAACAAAATCGTTTTTTCCAAATCCAAAATGGCCATTGTTCTTGAAAGGCTATCAGTGAGTTAAAAGGCGAATATCAAAGATTAACAAGTTTTTATAGGGTCTATTAAATATTTCCTAATACTATGGGTCCCATCTTATCATCCCTTCAACCAAGTACCACAAGCAAATAAATATTTGTGTTGTTGTGGGGTTCATTATAATGTTTAATAATAGATCGATCACGATCACTTACATTTCTGTCGTTCCTGTTGCTCCATCGTATTCGTCATCAAATATAGCTTCTGTGTTGTATACCTGAAATAACGGAGAACAATTATTATTATTATATCGGACCTACTTCGTAACTACTAGTTTATTGTCGTACCTATTTATTTCGAGATTAGTCTAGGACTAGTTCAGCCTACATGATCGTAGTGCACGGATCGCCATGCAGCGCGCCGGCAGCCGCTGGTCAAAGCCGCGGGAAAGAAGTGCGAGTTAACGGTGACACTCACTGACACCCTTGGTTGTACGAATTGCGAAGTGTTGACAATACCGACCAAATAGCATTGCGTGCTGTATAGTATACTATGCCATATTTAAGTTCGTCTTTATACTAGAAGCTTTATATACAGGCTGTATAACCGCTGTATAAGCGCTTATACAGCTTTTATAAATAAAAAAAAAGGCCCACATTATACCGCTTTTTGCGTTGCCATAATCGCCACGTTTGGCAGGCGGGCTAGCGATCGCAGTATGGTGTTAAAATGCATAGAGAATGCTGGCCATTCTCTAGTAAGTCCCTTAGTCGCCTTTTACGACACCCACGGGAAGAAACAGGATACGACTTTAACTGTTGTAAAATATTCCTTTTATACTTTAAATTTTGTTTTTATACATTCGTTAATGGCGACAATTTGCTAAACAGCCTAAACGGTATTTGGAGGGTGTTATAGTCCGAGTAGCTGTACTAAAGTTGTCAAAAAAGAATAGGAACGTTTTGACATTTAACTTGAATCGATTTATCGTGAGTATTGAGTACCGAGTCGTATGGTTACTTCACTAATTACGTCGCGGTTGACCATTACGACGTAACTAGTGAAGTAAGCATACGACGACTCGGTACTCGATACTCACGATAAATCGATTCAAGTTAAATGTCAACGCATGCGCTCTTTGATCGTGTTCGAGCACGAAACTAAATAGCGTAAGTTTCAATTCTTATTTCGTTTATTACTAAAGTAATAATTGACCTCTAGAGGAAAATATCTGGTGGCTGGATAATAAACTATATTTTCTTGCTGTGAATATTTATTTTAGACATAAAAGCCAAACAATCTTGTTTGTTTTTTATAATTATCCTTAAAACAGACATGATTTTCGAATAAAAAAATTATTGGGAGAAAATATTACAATTACGTAACTGACTTCAACATGGAAAGAAAAGATCCAATAAATCATATAATAAAGTTTCATTTTGCTTGTATGTGTGACTGTTTCAGAATATTGATGCAAATTAACATAAAAATAGGGAGCCTCCTCTTAAACTATTTGCCAATTCCGTTGATAAACCCAACCGTTTTCATTGCTTTTTTAATGATATTATTGATGTGTGTGGTAAATGAGAGATCGCTGCTAAGTACTACACCTAGATCCCGTTTGCTTTTGACTTGTTGCAGTGGCGTCCCGTTTTAAATTGATGATATTGGGATGCTTTTTTCGCGTAAATATGTGATAACATTTGCTGGCAATCAGAACCATCCCATGCACCACACATCAGCTCTGTATTGAGTTCAGATCAGATTGAGGTATGTAATAATATGATTTGGTAATAATGTAATAATAATACAAAATTATGTATATGATAGTAATATGTTTTGGCCACTTCAGAACTCTTCGAGTAACGTAAGACCAATCTAACATTGTTTGCATGTGCGCGTATTGTGTCTCTAGACAGGACTGAAAAAGTACTTATCACGATTTCTTCAGCTACAACAAAAATGTTCGCGGAATGCCGCTAAGGCCTTAAATTGGTGAAATAAATCTTTGTTTTAAATTCGGCAGTGGGTACTTAAAATGAAGCAAAATCAACAAAGTAATATTAGTAATCGCATTAAATGAAATAAATGCTTATATGAAAGGTCACTTACCAATACAGAAAATAAGAATAAACGCACGACAAACATTTTGAAGACGTACAGCATGCGGTGCACTGGATGAAGGAGAAGTAATGACACAAAATTACTCTAATAAGTCATAGTGCTTTTATATAAGCTAGATTAATAAACAATAAACCCTTGGTTTTCCTGCTTCGTTACCAGTTGTTGTTTTCACGCGTTAATTAGTATGTGATGCCTGCACAATGTAGATAAGACTTAAACAAATAATACCTTTACATAACTTTTGGGGTTCTGTATTTACAAAACGCTGCCGTCGAAATTTTTACAGAGGTAGTCGTGAGGACGTCCAAAAAAACGGGGTGTGGCTGTACCGTGGACACGGCCGTGTGTTTTACGCGAATACGTGCACATAACGGGTAATATTTTCTTTGAAACGATTTCTTTGATCCTTCGACCATCGATTGGTGTAATAAAATGTTGGATGTAGATGATACATACCTAGCTGCAACACCAAACTGTATCCCACAATTTTTTTATCATCAGTTTTCTGAATTGCTTCCCACTAAGCTATGGAACCAATTTAAGGATGTGGTCACGTCAAAAAACCTAATAATTACAGTAACTATGTAGTTCAAGTCAAAGTAATAGTTAGCGATACTGCATTATGTTACGAAGTAAGTGAGCGTCTCGACAATTTTCGTTTCTAGGATTATAATTTACAACTCGTTTAATTTGCAATTTCTTCTTTTAATTACTTTACTTGTTATAATAATTATTTAAGCGCGTTATCTAGAGCACAACATACACTTTGGGAAAGTACGGTAAAACAAAACAAACCCAATGATTGTATTGTGACCGGGCCCATCGGCTAGTATAGGTAATGGTGCAGCAAGATTACATGGCCCGTAATTGGAACTAACGAAAACACATTGAATTTGTACAAGATCTGTCATTTTGGTTTACCGAGTTACTAACAGCGACGCATTAAATGGACCTGATGGGCTTGCTGCACTATACGGAACCAGCTTGCAAGTCAAACTCACTTGACCGCTAAATTATTACAATAGATTCCATACCTAACAATTTTGCTTCATATTTAATTGCGACAAAAACACAATACTACTTCGTATAATTAGACTATTGATAACAGGGCGTGCTGCATAAAACCCTTTAAACATCACGCTTGTATTCCCCGAAGGGTTCGACAGAGGTGTGTCAGCACACCCACAGAAAGTGGTTTATAGAGTGATCAGCTCGTGATTTTCTCTATCTCTCTCTTTTCTTATACAGAGAGAACGAGCAATGATAACCATTAACCACGCTTGTTCAGCGCACATTCACGATTCCAGACTGCTTTGCCCAGTTTTCCTCACGATGTGTTCCTTCACATATTTTTATCAGTACCTAGTCGAATATAATGAATGCCTCAAAACTCTTATAATTATCATATAATTGACGCGTGGGTCGTTTTATCTTATTTAATTCCGCCACGACTCTATTATGAAATTAATTTGGTTTCTCACTGAGTTCTTGTGCGGAACAATAGCCCCGGATGACTTTTGAATCTTAAGGACGTGTCTTTGTTCCAATTGTAATTAATGTTGTATAAGTAGACCCTTATGAATATTTTGAGGGACCAGTTTTGAAAAGTGTATACCTACACTACTACATTTGCTTGGCTATGTTGATTCGTAACAATGAGTCCATTGCTTCTTCTGTATCATCATCATCATCATTTCAGCCGAAAGACGTCCACTGCTAGACACAGGCCTCCCCCAAGCACCGCCACTTCGACGGGTTCTGTGCTTCCCGCATCCAGCGGTTACCTGCAGCTTTCACAAGGTCATCGGTCCACCTAGTAGGAGGCCTTCAAACGCTACGTCTTCCGGTACGCGGTCGCCACTCCAGAACCTTTCGGCCCCATCGGCCATCAGTTCTGCGAGCAATGAGCCCTGCCCCCTTTCTTCTGTATGTATGTGGCAAATTAATGTGTTAGGGCAAGCAACCGATCAACAGCGTATAACGCCGCTCATTTAGCGAAAGCTGCAATATTGTATGTTTCCGAATGTAAATATGGACTACTAAAGGACGATGTTCATTTCTGCCCATATATTTTTAACAACCTATCCTACTTTAATCCAAACTAGATTTTTAATAAATGTAGTCTAAAGTTAAAAAAAACAGCTGATTTATGATTGAATTTTTCATTTAGTTTCGTTTAAATTTTCCGTTTATTGGCGACGAACAGTTGAAAGATTAAAGTTTATTCCATCATTCGGTCAATGTGATCAGATGAGTCTCTGGAATGTACCTTATTTTTGATAGATAGGAAACCAATGAGACCTCCATAATTAATATCAGAAAAGTTTAATGGTCAATACTTTTGAATTTAACTGAATTCATTAATATTGTATGAAAAGTAAGATAATAAAACCGGCATAGTAATTATGGTCGTCGGGCCTGCCCTGACATTATGTACAAACGCCGGTTTAACAATGCTTATAATACGTATGCACCTGTGTGATCTTGTATGTATTGCAGCGTCAGGACACTGCTGTGATAACTTTTTGCTTGCAAGTCGGTCAACGATTTTTTTTATTCTCAAATTTTGGTACTTATATTCAATATGTTAGGTTTCCAAACAATGTTATCAAAATTCTTATAGGAACTGCCAGTCGTTGAAAATCATCGTTTGAGTGGAGATACGAAATTTCCAATATGTTATGAAGAGTTATTATAATTTCCAATTTTGTGAACTTAGTAGTGTTGTAATGATGTGCCGGTGAAACTTAACAGGCGTCTCCAGTGTGGTTTCCTTACATGCCAGGTTTAGGTCGCATAGAATGTAGATGTATTCCATACATTGCATCGGTCCGTTACCCTTTCTTTCAACTTAACTTTGTCTTTTTCTCTAGTCTAAAATTTATTTATTTGTCATAGGTTGGTACGCTAGTGCACCTTGTGCGTCTTGTACGCACAAGGTGCACTAGCGTACCAACCAGACCGATCTTGCTGTCAACCGCATCTATTACCACCGTGTCTGTCACGCTGCGTTGCCTGTGAGGCAGTCCAGGCGATTTACGCCTCAGGGTCCGCGTGCGTGTCGTCCTCCGTCAGACCAGGCACTGGATGCAGTTCGATGAGGGTTTTTCTCCCAAACCTTTTGATTTCTATTGGATTATCGTAGTTATGAGTATTTGTATATTATTTTTAACGTAAATTCCGTCTTAATTTTTAAAGAAACCTGGTGATTTATACTGGAAAACTTAAGTTTATCTTTTTTCGACATGTCCTCTACGCAAATAGCGACGCAGACTAAACGGCCGATTGCAATCGATCCACTGCTTCCCGTAGCTTTTAAAAAAACCGGCCAAGTGCGAGTCGGACTCGAGCACGAAGGGTTCCGTACCATTATCTATAAAAATGGAAAAAAATCACGTTTGTTGTATGAGCCCTTAAATATTTGTTTTATTTTAATTAAATTATTTATTTATTTTTAAAGTGAATATATAACTAAATATTCTGTGAACATTTCAAGCATCTACCTGTTACCGTTATCAACATCGAGCAAAAACGTGCAAACAAATCACGTTTGTTGTATGGGAGCCCCCTTAAATATTTATGTTATTCTGGTTTTTAGTATTTTTTGTTATAGCGGCAACTGAAATACATCATCTGTGAAAATTTCAACTGTCTAACTATCACGGTTCATGAGATACAGCCTGGTGGCAGACGGACAGACAGACAGACAAACGGCGGAGCCTTAGTAATAGGGTTCCCGTTTTACCCTTTGGGTACAGACCCCTACAAACGTTACAAAATTCCACCTATAGATGTACCGCTAGTTTTTCTTATTAAATTTCCCAAATACACATAACTAAACTTACCTTTCGACGGCGAAACCTTATATTTTATTGCACCTTTTTATATTTTTTTGAATTTCCCGTTTTTGATAAAGCAATAAACTAAATTAATATACGTGAGTTTTGTAGTGAACCAAATCGTTTCATTTCTCTACAATATGTACGTGTCAAACCCACAACTCCGGAAATCGGGAAGGTAATCCTATAATACCATCATAATTAATGGTTTAAATAATAATGTTGTAAGTATTTAATCAATGCGAACCCTATAAACCTTTATCAAAATTATTCAGAATATTAAATTATTCACAAACTCAAATAGAATTAAATCAAATCTCTGAAGTTTCGATCCAGTTATTCGGGGCTACTGATATTCTGAAGTTTTAGTTAAGGTACCAGCTATACTACATAATTATACAGGATGGATGTTTGAGGTGGGCAGTAAGGGTACCTTAATCGTTGTAGCTACAGGAAAACAGTCTTAGGAGACTGTCCTTAACTTTTTGAAACATATTGTTCTGCAGTCACAGATTTTGTTAAAAATGTACAGTCAGCAAGAAAATGGGTAGTTTTCATAAAAACTTTTTTGATGCCAATCGATCCTGTTTCTTATAAGTATCAATAAATTTTATTGGAACAAATGAGGTTTGAGTACTAGAAAAGTCAGAAATCGCAAAAAACATTTCCAAAACATTTCGTAGGAAATAAGACTCCAAACAACTTTTTTAAGATGACAGGCCGAAAATAAACAAAAAAAAAAAAATTGAATAAGCATGTCAAATGCCCATGTAACACCCACTCTCATGAAGATCAGAGACGCTACACTCGAAGTTGTGGACGAGTATGTTTACCTCGGACAAACTGTCCAGTTAGGTAGGTCCAACCTAACTGGACAGTTTGTTCAAGAAAGAAATCAATCGTCGAATCCGACTCGGCTGGGCAGCGTTCGGGAAGCTACGCAATATCTTCTCGTCCCACATACCGCAGTGTCTCAAGACGAAAGTTTTTGACCAGTGCGTGTTGCCAGTGATGACCTATGGCACTGAAACTTGGTCGCTCACAAATGGGCCTTATCAGAAGGCTAAAAGTCATCCAAAGGGCAATGGAGAGGGCTATGCTTGGAGTTTCTAAAGTAAATAGTAAAAAGTAAATGAAGAGATCCGCAGGTGAACAAAGGTAACTGACATAGCCCAAAGAATTGCCAAGCTTAAGTGGCAGTGGGCAGGCACATTGCTCGCAGAACTGATGGCCGATGGGGCCGAAAGGTTCTGGAGTGGCGACCGCGTACCGGAAGACGTAGCGTTGGAAGGCCCCCTACTAGGTGGACCGATGACCTTGTGAAGGCTGCAGGTAACCGCTGGATGCGGGAAGTACAGAACCGGTCGAAGTGGCGGTGCTTGGGGGAGGCCTATGTCTAGCAGTGGACGTCTTTCGGCTGAAATGATGAAACATAACCAGCGAAATATGGGTGTACTATAGGTACACCTCTGCCCAACACTTTGGGGATTACAGGCGTGATGTTATGTTATGTTTTATAATGTAAAATTATTGTACGCAGCAAATGGTTTTTCAAATTTGATATAATAATATACTGGTCCCTTATTTGCCCACTCAACGGAAGTTGTAGCCTTTTCTCTAGAACAACACCCTATTTTGTTTGTTTTAGGTGTGGAACCAGATAAAAATGGCTTCCAGCCTATTTTATTCCGGGTTACGTACTATCTACCAGGCGTGCGTGCTCTTAGTTCATCTTTACCAGCCGCATAGAATTCTTGGAGTTAGAAGACCGGTGATTCCGTATTGGTGAGCGACACAATCATGGTCATCGTATCACCTGCGATTCAGTCGAGGCTCGCTACGCAGGGCGCGCCCTGCATTTTGTCAGGATCGAGCTTTTCTAAGTTATAAAAAGTACATAAAAATTGGGTATTCTCGAATCCCATGAATTTTCACCTAGGTTTCATAATTAGCTTAATAATTGTTGTAAATGGGTCACTCTATCATGTCCTGGAAGGAATACTTCAAATT
This sequence comes from Tiliacea citrago, assembly GCA_963921375.1. Taxonomy (NCBI): domain Eukaryota; kingdom Metazoa; phylum Arthropoda; class Insecta; order Lepidoptera; family Noctuidae; genus Tiliacea; species Tiliacea citrago. The sequence goes on along the minus strand of OY992790.1, from coordinate 2,426,132 downwards.
ACAAGTCAACCTGTATGATCATGATGAACCTGCATGATGAAGAAAAAAGTAAATACTGTGGACCTTGCGTTCAAAAAATATCAAAATCAACATTTTTTTTTTATAAACCTATATGCACTGGGCTCTTATTTATTTATTTATTCACTTCGGAAGACTTACAGCTAAACAAAACAGACTAAGAAATTGAAGATGTGACTGACAGCCAATTACAAGTCTTCATATATTATTAACATAATAGATAACAAATCTGTGAACACCACAGTACTGGCAATAAAAACAATAAACCGCCAAAGCTATGAAACGTCAGAAGCTAGGTGCACGGTCCCAATTGGTCGTGTCCTATGGGGAAGAGCCGCCAAGAAACTCTACGGTTACTGTTTCAAAAATAATTAGCTTTCACAATAAATAAAAATATATGTCGGATCCGGTCATTAGTAGGCGCTACTACTGGCGACATCGCGTGCACTACCGACACCTCTAGCGCGCTTCTACAGAGTCGTGATGTTTTGAGCCGACGGGCGAGGAGGACATTCAAGATTCAGTGTCTGATCGCATTGGAGTTAAGACGTCGCGGAACTGTACTCCATTCGTTGTGCTCCGTTATTGTGGTCATTGTAATTTCTAGGATTGTGTCAATTTGTGACTATAATAAACGCTGTGTATCGTACATTCGTACCCAGTGTGTTTTCATTGCACGAAACCCACCTTACCCACATGATGTCTGAATCTAACAGAGTAAATCCTGACGATCCGACATATAAAATAAATATTTTTTATTTTCAGAATAAACACAATGTTTTTAAATTACAGTGTTAAGGGGCCGTGCACGCAATCGACAGATTTTGATGAATTTTGTTCATTGTGTGTGAGAAAGGGAAAAATAATTTTAACAAAATTATTTGTGATTTGTTAATTCGAGTTCTTTGTTTTGCATATGGCGTAAAGGATTTTTCAAATAAATTAAGAACTCCTGGAAAATTACAACAATTAGCAACAGGTTTTCAAAAAAATGACGCGTGACTGGCGCTCGATCATCTTTTTACGAGCAAAAACTTTTGATTTTGAACATTAAAAAATATAATCAACATTACTATATGGTCTGCTTGCACGTGACGGAAGCACTTTTTTCAACTTCAATACAAAATACACCAGAAAAATAATGCTGAAAAAACCTATATTTTTAATAAACTCAGTCGGTAATGTGTTTTTTCTTATTATTCAGCAAACTATATTAAGAAATTTAAAAACCACACACTGGGCTTCAGCTATCCTTGATGCAAAATCAAAATTTTATTCTATGATTACCTTCATTAAGTAAATCAAAGGCGAATTAAACTATATTTTCGAGAGCGCAATAGTGATGAAACTATTTACAGGTGCTATGATTGACATGAATGGTTTAGCATCACAAAACTGTATTTTTATAATTACACAAACTTAATGTTTCAATTTTTTCACGCTTTCTCACAATTAGATAAGAAATTGACGAAAAATACTTTTTTTGTGCACGGAGCCTAGGTATAAGTAAAGTCTGCTTTATAAAAGCATGATAAAATGAACAGAGTAGTAAAAGTAAAAAAAAAACTAGTAACATGTTTGCATTCAATGCCAAAATCGTAAGCACTCAATCCACTTTTCGATTAAGGTCTTATCAAATTTTGCTTCAAATCCCTAACGAGTTCCAATTTAAACACAAAATTACTTTATTGAATGATACAGTTGCAAATACTTGTGAACGATGGCGCGTCTATACGCTCGAGGAGCGAAACCGTCTCGTTTGAACTTTTAAAAAGACAAACTTCTTTAATGGTCTCGAGATTAAGGATAAAATATAGAAGATTTTTGGAATAGATTGCTTCGTTTCCACTTTTTAACTGATTTCAAAAAAAGGAAGCGGTTCTCAATTCGGCTGTATTTTAAATTAAATTATAAGTTTTTAAAAGACACACTTTGATAGTCAGATGGGCCTAGCACTAACAGTTGGTGTAAACGTTCCGTAAATTCTAACGATTTTAAAATTGAAAATACTCCTTTCGCTCATAATATTTACTTAGTTTTAAGACTTTATTCATACACATGGGTGATACCACAGCTCATTAAAAAACAGTGATAGTTTAAGTGCTTGTCGCAAAAAATTAAACGAAAATAGTTTATGATGAGTTGTATTTTCAACTCAAAAATCGTGTCGCGTCGTGCGTTTGTGCTAGCGCCTCTGAAATACCATTTTATTTCGACATTATGTTGCGTCAAACCGCGCCATCTATCGGTTTTTGGTAGATCTATGATCCATAAACAATTCGGAGCGACATCCGCTGCTCGACTCGAGAGTTGCACGCTCGCAACAGGTTCGAGAAGGGTCTGTTTCCCCCGCTAGTGTGTTATAACTATAATACAGCAGAGTCATGTGAATTGTAAAGGAATAATAAATTTCACTGTAAAATATATCCAAGAACCTTATTGAAGAAGCCCCGGCCTGCCCTCTGTATTCTGTGCCAAAACACATTGCATGTTTCGATTCTGTCTTCTTTGGCAATTCCTTGTTCTGTTTAAAGGTATCCGAATGTCATGTTTATTGTAAATTAGGTATATCAAACATAACATTCGGTTAAGTGTAACCCCTTTTAAGGTACTTATTTTGTATCTTATTTTGTAATTGCAAAATGCAATATCTATGAACATTTAAAGTCAGTTTTTAAACACATAAATGCATAAACGAGTTACCTTCTTTTCAATATCGCCTGCCTTCACCTTCAAAATCACCAATCAACCCGATATAGTCCGCTTGGGCTATAGTAATGTCTAAATTACACTTTGTAAACATGAATTTTACAAATTAGAGGATTATATCCAAGATGCTGGAAACATGCTGGTCCAGCTCCATAGGACAATCTAGTCTAGACAAAATCAAACAGGTTGCTATTTTAATTGTATACTTTGTGATTTTTATGAAATTTATTTTTTATTCTGTGATTACCTTAACACTGATATTATTTGTTTAGGAAAACGTTTTTTTTTACCATATTTTTAAATATGTGAGCACCTTGTATCTATCGGTTCCCTATCCATTTGCATAAAATTTTAAGACATAATATAACATGGCAAACTTTTATTTATCCTAATTATCTTTACGCATAACATTATGTACGCATAACAGCTTACGCATAATAATTTAAAGCATAATTTCCCTAATCATAATAATGTATAAGCATAACATTCAACAGCAAAAATATATTTACGCATAATGACGTTAAAACATAATTTTTATAGGCATAACAAATACGCATAATAATTAACTCCTACAATTTTAGACACTACTACATAACTACACATTTATATACAATGGGTGTGCAGTATATGGCTTAATAACAGATAGTATATTAACACTTGACACGCCTGTCTGTCTGTCCATCTGTCACCAGGCTGTATCTCATGAGCCGTGACAATTAGACAGTTGAAATTTTCACAGATGATGTATTTCTGTTGCCGCTATAACAAAAAATACTAAAAAACAGAATAAAATAAATATTTAAGGGGGCTCCCATACAACAAACGTGATTTTTTAGCTCGATATTGATAACGGCAACGCTTTGAATAGACGCGAATAGACGCTTGAAATATTCACAGAATATTTAGTTATATATTTAATTTAAAAATAAATAATTAAATTTAAATAAAACAAATATTTCAGGGGGGGGGGGGGTTCATACAACAACCGTGATTTTTTTGCCGTTTTTGTAGATAATGGTACGGAACCCTTCGTGCGCGAGTCCGACTCTCACTTGGCCGGTTTTTTGATACCTTGTCATGTACCTACATCATTTCAGCCGAAAGTCGTCCACTGCTGGACATAGGCCTCCCCCAAGCACCGCCACTTTGACCGGTTCGTACCTACAATCTATGCAAATAAATATACTTTACTTTACTTTAAAACAACCAAATTTCATGTGATCTAATGTTATACTCATATAACCTTCTTTTACTCTAATAACATTTAGTATAACGTTCATTATATATAATTTTCAATTTGTATAATGTTCTTTTTATATAACGTTTGGCTGACCTAATTTTCATATTTACAACCTCATCTAGCCCAAATTATTCACCAAGAATAGAGGGAATCTGGCATCATTAATGGTCACTGTTCTAGCCTAACCTAACCCACATGATTCAATAATAGGATTTGGTATCTGACGCAGGTATATATATAAGCAGACATGCATGACTAAAAATTAATTACTTAATTAAAATTTACTAATGAAAGACAGTTTTATAAAATGATGTATATTAAATCATTTGCATGAAAATTCAAAATAAATACGTAAAAACAACTAAAATTTGGTTTCCGTTATTCCCATAATTTGTTATGCCATATCATTATTATGTAAATAGTCATTACGCCAAGTAACATTATGCGAATTAAAATTATGACAAAACAAATTATCCAACAAAACAATTATGCCAACATCAACTGTATGCCAAAACCAATTATGGTAAAAATATGCCAAAACATATTAGCAAAAAAAACATTATGCAAAAAGAAGGGGTCCCGTATCTATCACATAATTAATTTATCTGTCATTGCTTACTTCTTAAACAAACTAAAAACTAACTAACTCATTTTATTCTAGGTGCATCGTCTTCTCATGTAATAAATATATAATTAATATACCTATACAAAATATTGTAAAACATTTTAAAAGAGTAACGGTGGAGGTTCTTGCCCATTCTTCTCCATAGGAAGCTACCTTTCGGAACCTATAAATTCTTATTTTTGTAAATTTTGACGTTCAAAAGTGCCTTTTAAGTGCCTATTTGAAATAAATAATTTGCCTTTGATTTTAATGAAACGTAGCAATTAAGATCTAGTTTAGAGGAGGTGAGCCGCTCGGACGTGCTCGGCGAGTCGCGCGCTCATAGCGCATGTAGTGGGCGGTGTACAAAGTTAACAGTTTGCTTTAAAGTTTGCTAATTAAGTATTGTGATAGTATTGGTCTTGAAGTCGGGTTTTCAGCATTAAGTCGAGTTGTTTCTGAAGATTAGAGGTTAGATTGAAGTATAATAGCAGAAGTTACGGATCGTTTGCTTTTTGTTGTTTATTTGTGTCACTGTATTCATATGAATTTCAGTTGAAGAGTAGGTTTTGTGGTAGTTTTATTAGATGCCACAATCGCAGCGTTGACAATGGCATGGTAATACTCATATTTTAACCGGTAATAAGCATCAAATTAGATTCCTGCCCTTGATAAGGTTAATATTGAGACCAAAATTCACTCTCAAATTAATAAATCGCACTCTGAAATTCATTCCTATTAGGTTTCCTTTTCCAATTTGTCATTCCCTTCTATGTAATTCATTTCTCCGAAAGCTTATTGCCGAAACATGACCACGACAGGGTCAGGTGGAACCCATTTGTATATTACTCGGTCGGCATATTTAATTCCTGTAAAAAAAATCATAAGAGCCTCGTTTGCGTTAACGACGGATCTAGACTTTCACATTCGTGAGGAAGTTTATTTACCTTACGAACCTTCCTTTTCTCTAGTTTTTTTTTCTTCTGGGGAGAGGCTTGATTGGACGAGAATATACGTAGACCGATTCATTTATATGCTAATTTTGAGTGTAAAATAATATGGAGATTTTTTTATTTTTAGTTGATGTTATGAAGTGGAGTTGTAAAGAATACGTTTGGGAGTAGCTTTAGGTAAAGTTTTGAACGTCGGTACCTATGTTAGGATCAAGATTTAACATCTAATTAGGTGTAATTGTTTATGCTGTACGATGGTAAAAATAAACAGACACACTTACTTAATGTACGTCTACAAACCAATCTCCACCGACCTAATATTAGTAGCTCACTGTTGCCCAAAGGTATTTTATTTCAATAAACAAACATCAAAGTTGGACGGTTAATATCAGCGCTTTGACGGGCGAAAGTCGGATGAAATCGGGAGGAGTCGGGTGGTGTCGGGAGGAGTCGCCCCGAATATTAAACACGGCAGGACAGTAGCGTAGGTATTATCTTGAAGGTTGCAATCTCTCTCTGTTATACTTGACCAAACAAGTGACGTATTATCAGTAGACTTTCAAAGATCGCTGCAGGTAGGAGAAAAGAATTTCCTGATAAGAAACGTAACATGACGCCTGTTTTCCTGTGGGATAGAAGCAGAGGTGTGAGGTACATCCACATTTCGCCAGTTTTCTATAAGGGTACGGCACTATTGTTATGTAATACCTGGCACAAATACAAACTCGGAACTGTGTGTTGAGAGTTTCCTAATAGAAAAAACCGGCCAAGTGCGTGTCGGGCGACGCATAATGAAGGGACGGGCGGCATGAAGGGCGTAGTTTGGATGAATTTATCCTATTACAAACTTAACATTGTAGTTGAAAAACATGTTCGCACATACATCGATATATATCACGATCAATTCTCCAACTGCAAATGTAAGTTGGTCGACTATTACTCGTTAACTCGTAAGGTCTACTTAGCTGTGATAGTTTTCCTTTTAATTTCGTTATATATACTACTGCCATGATATTTTTTCACATATCCAAAAACTACAATTTAGCTGGCAGGGGGCCCCGGACAGTTGACTCTAACAAAAAATAGCACTTTAAAGCTTAATATTACGCAAACGGATCCCTGAATCGAAAAATGGGGTTTTAAAACCTGCAATATTTTTGGACGGCCTATCCATATTTATATAATAAATAGAAAAAAAATAAAAAAAATAATAACAAATATAATTAAAAAAAAGAAAAATATATATTAATAAGACAACACCTTACCTCTGCTTAAAAAAACAGGCGTGATGTTATGTTAAATGGATTAAGTCTTGTTAAACTTACTGTTAGTATTAACAACTCATTAGTTAATCGTCATTTGTTTAGCTTTTTGTCTATCAACCCAAAAGGTCGTCCGTACAAATAATGTGCAAAATAAAGCTTGTAAATGGCAGAACAGTCATTTGTTAAAATCTGAAAGAGTGTAAGCTGTTCAGAAGTTCTGATAAATTCTCTCTTTCAAAGCAAAAGTTGTCTTTAACAGGTGACAAAGGTATCCGCAATTTGCGGGTACAAACACACGCAGTCGTGAAAAGAAAAAGTTTGGACTTTTAAAAGGTCAGCTAAATATTTTATGTATTACCTTTTCATGCCGACGTGGATAAGGTACGGGATTCATCTTTTGAAATTGTATAGGAAATAGCTTTTTATTTTTTTGCGTAGGTACTTTAGTATTATAGGTTTTAAAACCTTTAAGTCATTTTAAAGTTGTTTGAGAAGTTAAATACAATTGAAATCTGAACACTCTGCATACATTTAATAATTATAATCACAAGAGTTGGAAACCGTGCGAAGTTAAGGGCATTGCTTTGCTACGTACCCTGCTACGCGCCCTGCTATGCCCTGCTACGCGCTGCTACGCCGTAGCCGAATGTGCTAAATCTTTTTTGCATATGTTGAACGGTTTATCAATGTTACTTTGCTAGGGACAGTTCTGGTTTTCAGTTTTGTTTTGAACCTCATTTTAATTCTTACCCGTTGGCAAATTGCTTTATTGTTTTTTATTTCTCATATTTTGTCTTACCAAATTCAGTCTTACCAAGGGATATTGTATTACCCAGTAACTAGGATGAGGAGGTCAGATAGATAGAATACTCTTGATTATGTACACCATAAAAATTACAGATATAAATGTAATTTTACATAATATGGTGACACAATGGGCGATCTTATTGCTGCGATGATTATTTATGTTAAAAGTTGAATCTCATATAAGTGAACTGTATCATGTTCATATGAGAAATTAAGATTCTTTAAACCCAAAAGCGATATTTTAAAGCCATTCTTCCTTCTTCTTTGGATAGATTAAGGAGGATGGAGAGAAATACTGCAGGTAGTCAGTCTGTGGTGTACCGTTTACATGTATACAATAAATACATAAAACTACTAATAAATATAATTATGGTATAGGTTAGGTAGGGAGTCGTTCCATATAAAATACTGGTATTCAGCTGCATCCGGTTGGACTGGAAGCCAACCCGAACATAGTTGGGAAAAGGCTAGTCAGATGATGATTTCTCATATATTTTTTTTCTTTAAATCGTTCCTTCGCCCGATTCCGATAAATAAGTCTGCGAAGCTGAATGGCCGTCATTTCGATTTTAAACCGCATCTGTGTTAGAAGGCCCTGGCTATGGCCGATGAAGAGTTTACAGTTAAACCTGTATCAGTTTAATACCTACGAATTGATGGACCAAAGTAGGTATCTGATCCTTTGGGGATATTAACTGGGGTCTAGGGATTACAAAGCTTTAATATGTAGTACCTACATGTATATAATGTATATCTGTGAGTATGTAGTTGATAACCTTCGGCTACGAAACTTACACATAAATAAATAACCCATCATTTATTTCAGATTCATCATTAACATTACATCCATATTTGTTAGTACAACTGTGAGCTCAGAAACTAGTGTTAGTAATAATAAATAGCAATAAAATTGGTAATGATAATTTAATTAATATATAATAATAATTGAATTTATTAATTTATAATAATAACTTAATTAAACAATATGTAATAATAATTTAATTAAATCATATAAAATAATAATAATGGCAAACACAAAACAGTAAGTGGCCGGTCCGGGTGGACTCCCCGATGCCGGTGACAAATCACTATACGACTGCGTGCAGCCGTATCCAGCGAGCCAGCATCGGAGAGTCCCACCGGTCCGCCAGCGCGCGCAGGATGGTGTTGGGACTGTCGCGCGTGCGGCGCATGATAGAAGCGCATCGTTTGCGCATATAGCAAAATAATATTATGCCTAGATAATGATATGTATAATTACATCATTATTGAATGCTAGCTGCACCCCGCGGTTTCACCCGCATAAGTCTCGATCGCGTAGGTATATCGGGATAAAACGATCTTATGTCCTAACCCAGGTCATGGTCTACCCATGAGCCAAATTTCATCCAAATCCTGTCAGCCGTTTTAGCGTGAAAGCGTAACAAACAAACTCACTTTCGCATTTATAATATTAGTTAGGATGACAACAACAACATAACAACAAACAACAACTACATGAAACAACAACATATGAACATAATATTTTTTTGTTGCCATTCTGCAGAAACTTAATGTCTTTATTCCTTTTATGAAAAACAGTATTTTGTAATGTTGTTAGAAGATACATGCTTCTTTATTTCTCGTGTCGATGATGCAAACTGAGAAAATATTTATAGGTACATTGTATTGTTTGCTAATCTTAGCTAAACTTGCTGTAGTGCTGTGATACAGGCTAGTATAATTTGAGATCAGTTTCTTCATATTATATGTTAAAGAAATTGTCTGTAAAACAAAATAAACATCCAGAAACGCATTATAACTTTATAATCGCAACATCTATTAAAAAATATCGAATAAAAGTGCATTTGTGTAATAAACAATATACGATTGTATTATATTCATGTAGTAGTTCTACTAAGTCTGCGTAATACAACACTGTAGAAGTTTATCTTCCGGCTATTAAACTGAATAGTTGAAGAACTTCCAGGGGGTCTACTCCGAAGCGCTAAACCGAAGTATGGGTCGAACGTTCGGCCGTTTTATAACTTCCATTGTTTCCTCTTTTGACTTTGAGTCCTTACCCGACTTCAAGTCACAGTTTTGACTTTGGCTTATCTCTTCGACTGCCTTTTTTTTTCGCCGTAGTGAGCGATAGTTAGCTGTAGTAAAGAAACGACCGAACATTCGGCCGATAGCCGATAGCGATGGCCGGAGTAGACCCCCCGGGTCTACTCCGAACATAAATCCAAAGTACCGCTCCGATTGTTCGCTCTCGAAGCTAAGTTATAGGTAGTAACAACGGCGCTTTGTATCGGTATTACGTACGGGGGAGAAAAGACTACGTTTTCGTTATAAGACACTAGACAGATAAACATTATACTAGTTTTGGAAATATTGACTGGTCTCAACCTTTGGGAAAGGAATTACAAAATAAAACAACTTTAAAAACCCGGCCAAGTGCGTCGGACCACGCATAATGAAGATTTAGAAGTTGGGATTAATTTATCCCAAGAATAAACTTAACACTGTAGTTGAAAAACATGTTCTCCCATACATTCCAACTACAAATGTTACTTTGTACCCACAATATTGGGAGATTTACCATGTTATTTTAATACAATAGACTTCTTATAGGTTTTTCTGTAATCTATGAGTAAACAACTATTATAACTATTCTGTATTCTTTTCAAAATTTTAGGCTCAGTATTTCGGAGATAAGGCCGGCCCCTTATCTCCGAAACTACTGAGCCTAAAATTTAGTGGTAAATTTTCAGCTAACTAAAGTTAAATAACTTTAAAACTAATGATTTTAAAATTATTAGGTAAAAAAAAATATTTGACACCCTCACAACAAGCCCTTTTATTTGATGATTATGTCACACGATACAGTTTGCAAAACTTTTTTTTAGATTTCCAATTTGCCTGAAAAGTTTCCCCCGTATTCAAAATTTATTTATTCACGTTACACACCCGTGTCTGGGTCACAGAAGTTCACACGTGTACCAAGTTTTAACTTAATTGGTCTAGTAGATTCGGAACAAATCGGCTGTGAATGACGGACAGACAGACACACGAGTGATCATATAAGGGTTCCGTTTTTTTCTTTTGCGGTACGGAACCCTAAAAACAAAAGTATCACAAATCTGTTTAAAAACCCAGCCTGGTTTTGATCTCGATCTCACATAATAGAAAGCGATGGTTGCCGCCCACGATGGAGCGAGCGTACCCAAAAGATGTAGCAGTACCTGCAGAATGAAAAGTCGATTTTTAGGAATACATATTGTTACTGAAAAACACTGTTTTATAATGTAGGACCAGCTCTAGGAATATCAAGGACCTCGTCGCCATGTAATTTCACATATAATATAATTGCATTGTGTACCAAACGTCGCGCGTTCTCGCTTCTCCTGAGGGTCGAGGGGTGCCGTCCCTCCGACCCTGGCACGTAAATCAACTAACCTTTATCGATGGACGGGTTGCCGGCAGATTACGTTGTAGCCCGGAGTGGCTCAGGGTGTGGTGGCACTTACCTCTTACAGTGGCCATCTTTCTAACAGACAAATCTTTAATGACTTGAGTTCGGACGCTATTTTGATTTGCACAATTCTTTCCTACTGTTACATGAATTCATCACTGGTTTCTAGAACCTAGCGTCGAAATATTTCGTTGATCTGCTGTTTTATACAAAACTGTGCTCGGTCAAAATATATAGAACAAACCTGTGCTCGGTCAAAATATATAGAACAAAACTGTGCTCGGTCAAAATATATAGAACAAAACTGTGCTCGGTCAAAATATATAGAACAAAACTGTGCTCGGTCAAAATATATAGAACAAAACTGTGCTCGGTCAAAATATATAGAACAAAACTGTGCTCGGTCAAAATATATAGAACAACAGATTTTATTTAAACCGGCCAATTGCTAGTCGAACCACACACAATGAAGGGTTCCGTAGTCGGGATGAATGTTCCAAGAAGAAACTTAACATTGTAGTTGAAAAACATATGCTTCCAGACATTCCATACTTTTCATTATTTGACTTATATACAATACATATATATTATATACCTACAATTTTAATTTCAACAAATTGCCGGTTGTTACTTATTATTTTAATAATATTTTATATAGATTTTTTATATTTTGTTAATGTGAGAACGTTGTAGGCTTATAGACTGTCTGGTACTTGTTGACGGGCGTACACTGTCCTCCCATCCTATTAACACTGTAATTTGAAAACATTATTTTTAAAAGAGTAACCGTGGAGTTTCTGGCTTCATAGGAAACGACCAATTGGAACCGTGCACGTAGCTTTTGACGTTTCATAAGTGTCATGTCGGTTTATGTGAAATAAAATATCTTGATATGATTTGATTTCATTCCAACTGCAAATGTAAGTTGGTCGACTATTACTCGTTAACTTGTAAAGCCTACTTAGCTGTAACTCACGGCAGTAGTATACTACTGCCGTGAACTTTTTCACATATCCAAAAACAATCATTAAAAAAAACAAAAAAACGAATTGACACGTATAAGTATCAATTAAAAAAAAAAGCCCAATTACAGCTCTCTAGTACTTTGCTCAGAGACTCTAAAGACTCTGAGCTAAACCGTGGACAGACTGATGGACGGACATGGCGAAACTATAAGGGTTCCTTGTTGACTACGGAACCCTTAAAATAAAGAAGTCTCGATGTTTCGTCAAGTGGTAAAACCCTTGCGAAGCACAAGGGTTGCTAGTTATAGTTGAAAAAATAAATGAATAAGTGTGTTTGTCGTTCATTCCCGCAGTAACAGAGCAAGGTTACGACACGACGTGATAGTTTACAGACCGGAGAGTCACTTTGGTACTTTTTACCCACGAAAAATGCACGGTTCCTGTGGGATAGACCACGGGAGCAATGTTGCGGTTTGCTAGTATAACATTAAATACGATGATTGGTTTTTATCGGGTGTAAAATTACCCTTTTCGGTCGTAGGAATAGACATGGATAACACACTCTTTTAAAATGAGGATCACGCGAGGCACTCTTTTTACAAAATGTGCTAGCACACTGTGCTACAACGAATGAGGCGAGACTGCGGTAGCATGTGAGCACGTACGTGCTGTGAGTGTGCGAGTGAGTCGCGTGACTCGCCGCGCGAAGTTGTGCTGTATCGCGTTGTCGCCACTACACACCAAACTCACGAGTCGCGAGTATGGTGTGTAGTGACGATAACCCGACACGGCACACATCTCAGTCGTGTAGGCACACACTGCGACTACTCGGTTATTTAAAGCGCGTTACACAGCTCGCACGAGTGATGATGAGGGAAAGAGAAATGAGAATGGTTACAAATGTTTTGTTTAGCTAATCTGTGTCCTGTGGTGTTTACCACATCAAAATAAACAGAGTGAGTGACTCTTTATAATATCCAAGTGAGTAGCTACAACTGTGCTAGCACATGTGCTGAGTTACCCAACACTACATAGGAATACTCCTACAACCCCTGTACTGCACTCTGTAAGCACAATGTGTTGCGTGCGTTACATTGCGTACTATTACACAAATTTTCACACCAAAAATAAATGATAAATGATTTATTTCTGTAAGTAGGTTTGTACAAACACTTTTACACGTCAATCATATTAAAAAAAGCTAGATGAGGTTGGCGTTTCGTATCCAACTACTCTGAGAAGAAAGGCCGAAACAAACTCAGAGGTCACAGTCTCTTTTAAAGTCCAGACATAATCTTGGTCAGATTATGTGAAGACCATGTAGATTGGTGCCTGAAATGATCTTTTGTCGAAAGAACCACACAGATTGAGCGGACCTGTCCAGTCAGTGCACGCATTTGTCAGTAGTCGTGCAGCTCAACTAAGAACTTAAGGAGCTCAACGAGCTCAAAGTCGTTTCCCTACAATTTTTTTTGCACAAAGGCACAAAGTTACTTAGTTTGATAAACAGAATGCCGAAATGACGGCTTTGTAAAGGGCAAAGACATTAAATTATTTACCTATGAATAGATGGGACACAGCGAACAAAATCGTTATCCGATACATTTGTCCTAGTGGGCAAAAGTCGCTCAGTCTAGTGTGATAAGTCGCATTCGTGCCACCAAAAGATAATTATTTCCGAAGTATAATGCCGAATTGTGCAATATGGTATTGCAAATCTCGTAGTGATAAAACGACTAGACGACTAACCATGGTTTATTTTCGTTAATATTTTGTAATTTACCCAGAATTTAGATAAAATAAATAAGTTTCTGAGATGTTTCAAACTATTTGACAGTTCGTTATCAAAGGTCGGTAAAAGTGTAGCGTGTCAAACTTAGCTTTTGTTGAATTTTGCTATAGTACGCTAGATGGCGTCACTCACACATGGAAGCACAATTTTTCTATGAAATTACTTCTGATGGCCTCTCTATAGTATCTATCTTAAATCTCTTTGGTGAAGGGTATTGTGTATAGGCACCAAATATAAAAACTAATCGTGTGTATTGTATATAACGGCGCAGGATAGCCTTTACCAGAAGTGATCATCGTATTAGTGGTTCAGCAGCTTCAACATCATCAGGATTGTGCTGGAATATTGCAGTTTGTCTTGTACGTGGTACGACAGCGGCTCCCTTCACATCTTCATACCCATCGATGCGACGCTTTGCTAGAGTGACTGACACCAGCCAGTGTCACTCTTATCCGACCTTTTCAGTGATTCCAGTAACTTCGTAACATAAACAGACGGCGCTACTTGCCGCGCCATCATAAACATAACACCATGGCAGGATTACTTCAAAGATAGGACTGTGTGAAAATTGTCATTCATCGTTGGAGGTCCTCAATTCAAATCTTGGCCTTTGTATTTACCTGTATCCGCTATCAGTCGCACCAACTCTCTTGACTCCTAACGGAAGGTAGATGTCATCGCGCGAACAATGCTGTGTGCCATGCCTACTTAGTACGAGTATTTCTTGAAACGCCGGTTTATTTCATGTCTCTGGAGATTTTTTCTATTATGAGATACAATCAATCTGCCTTACCTTTTCCAACTATGTTGGGGTCAGTTTCCAGTCTAACCGGATGCAGCTGAGTACCAGTATTTTACATGGAGTGACTGCCTATCTGACCTCCACAACCTAGATAAGTACTGGATAACACGATACCCCTTGGTAAGACTGGTTGTCAGACTTTTGGGCTTCTAACTACTCGTAACGACTGCCAAAGATCTATGTCGGTATTCTTGTGGGGAAATGCCGCCGACATTCAGACAATTTTTTTTACAAAAAAAAGCAATTCGTTCAATTTATAAATTAAGTCCTAGACACTCTCCTCACGGAGGCGATCGGCGGCGGCGATCTCTCGCGTCCGGCCCTGGTTCAGGCCATGGTTCGGAGCGAGAGTGCATGGGAGGCCGTCACCTCCTTCTGCGAAGCAGTTATAGCGAAGGAGGAGGCGGAACGCGTGAGGGTGAGACAAGGTTCACGCCCTCGCGCCCTTAGTCGCCGCAGGGGATGTCCCGGGCGTCGGGAGTCGCAAGCCGATTTCCGGCCACCGTATGCGCGGGCCTGCGGACGGTGAGCGATGGGTAGCTCGCCGTCCGATAAGGACCAGGCCCGGGTTGACGGCGCGTTGTATTCTACGCGCGCCTCATAGAGATGTCAGCACCAATTGACGGGGTCTGTTAGGACCAATGCCTGCCGGGGTTGCGAGTTTGTCCGAAAGGGATATCGTGGCCCTGGCACACAGGCAACGGAAGGAACACGGGTGGGTTTTAGTCAGTAAAAGTCTGACACGCCCTCCCGCTCCGCCCAGAGCGGGAGAAGTTATTTGATAAATTCCCACCCAGAAAAAAAAAAAAAAGTCCTAGACACTCCCTCAGAGACAAATTTAAAGAGATTAATATACTGACTGCAGCTTCTCAGTATATTTATGAAAATCTATTGTATGCACATAAAAATATTAATCTGTTTAAAAAATACAGTGATATCCATAATGTAAATACTAGGAACAAGCACAAATTTGTTGTTCCTAAAACTAGGCTTAAAAAAATAGGTGGCTCGTTTAGATGCCAGTGTATACGTATTTATAATAAACTTCCTAGCCATATTCAAGAATTAAGCCTTAATAAATTCAAATGTTTTATAAAGCGGAAACTGTGCCAGAAAGCATTTTATACTGTTTGGTTATAGCAATAAGGTTGTGTTTAGGTTAACAGGGATTTTTGAAAAAATAGACGTGTGTTTGTCGCGAAGATTTAATTTCAACTAACTTGACAAGTAATTTAAGTGGACTGTATGTGTGATCATCTACATATCGATAGCTAGCTTTACATTCATTCGTTTGTAAATACTTGCTTAAACATTCCGCCCCCCAAAGAACGCAGTTCTTTAATATGAGTTTACAAACAAATTTGATAAACAACTATAAATTTTAAAGTAACAATTAATTATAACATCTAACTTGAGGTGATAAGGTAAGTTTTACAACAATACACAATTTTATAGTACCTACTTAAGTAATACAACGATAACATAATGACAGATATCACTGCAAAAGGTAAGGTTTACAACGTTACTACATTATAGGTATATATCTATATCTATGAGAGCGGCGCGCGGAATACGTCCCTCACACGGCTACTTTGGTAAGTTACTTATTGAATGCTTTTAACAAAAGTCAGTACATCATTTACATAACATTTTGTAAACGTCATTATATAGGTAATGGACAAAGTTTTACGTTAAGTTATAAGTTTTTTTTTTTTTTATAAGTAGTTAGTTTAAATAATTAAGTACACATTATATTAGTTTTACAAAGAGTAGTTACTACTTACACTAATCCTAAGTTTATTTAGGTAAGATACATTCTTTATTCACAGGACGTTTAAAAACATTGTTCTTACATCTAATTGATACAACTCGAGTAAGATTATCGGGACCAACATGTTCTTGAATGAGTCTTCCTAATATCCACTTACTAATATCCACTTACTAATATCCACTTACTAGGTGGGATATTATCATCTTTTAGAATAACTATGTCATTGATTTCTGGCTCAAGTTGTTTTGTGTTCCATTTATATATTTTATTAAGATTAACAAGATATTCTTTATACCATCTTTTCCAGAAATCGTTGACCATTTTTTGGACTAACCTTCAACGTTCGAGATTAGTGATATGTTCACAAGGTGTATAATTCTCATCTGATAGGTTCAATAAAGGTTCGCCAACCAGAAAGTGACCTGGTGTCAGTGGAAGAGGGTCATTGGGGTCATCACTTAAAACCAAAATAGGTCGCGAATTTAAACAGGATTCAATCTGTGCTAACACAGTGGTAAGTTCCTCGTAGGTGAGTGTATTATTTCCAATTACCTTTGTTAGATGTGTTTTTGTACTGCGTACCCCAGCCTCCCACAAACCCCCAAAATTAGGTGCATGTGGAGGAATGAAATGCCAAGTAGTTCGTTCTAAAGTTAACAACTCTGCTATCTCACTAGGAATAGAAGACTTGGCCTTATCAAACATATCTCTTAGCTGCTTATCTGCTCCCACAAAATTAGTGCCATTGTCACTGAAAAGGTCCTGACAATGACCTCTTCTGGCTGTAAAGCGCCTGAAAGCAGCGATGAATCCCTTACCTTAGAAGTCAGGTCTGTGACAGCCTCCAGGTGTACAGCACGTGTTGCCATGCAAATGAAGAGACAAATATAGCCCTTGTAAGATTTAGCACCTCTGCCTGGAGAAAATCTGATATTAATGGGTCCTGCATAATCTACACCAGCTGATCTGAAAGGTCTGCTGGGTTTTACTCGTACCTCAGGTAGTTGGCCCATCAACTGTACCGCATTGTTTTTTGCATATCTAATACAAGCTGTACATTCTCGGTAACATATTTTTGCTTGATCCTTAGCTCGTAATATCCAGTACTTCGACCTCAAGTAATTAAGAATTATTGTGGTCCACCATGCATAGTGTTCTGATGGGCATCTTTAATTATTAGTCTACTAAGATGGCTCTTAGCAGGTAAAATTATAGGATGCCTTGTGTCATACGCAGCTTGCGATTGTTGAATACGTCCGCCAACTCTTAAAATGCCATTATCATCGATAGTGGGACAAAGATTGCGTAGTTTACTCCTTTTGAGAACACCGCTTTGAGATTTTAACTGCTTTATTTCTTGATTAAATTCTAGACCTTGAATTTGTTTAATGCAATTATTTAGAGTTTCATTAATTTCTTGTGTCGTAATAAATTTAGTATTATATTTAAATTTGTGTTTATTTAACCTTAAAAACCATCTTCTACAGTATGAAATTACTCTCAACATTTTCCGTAAATTAGAGAACTTAGTCCAAATTAATTCTTCTTCAGTATTTAATAAAGCAGTGAAAACTCTGGCTTTCTCTTCTTCTTGTGTATCTTCGACATCAATTAAATTCATGTTTAGGTCTAGTGCAGACAACCAAGCCGGACCATTCCACCACAGCAAGTTATTTATCAAATCTGAGGCTTGTAAGCCTCTTGAGGCGCAGTCAGCCGGGTTGGTGTCTGTAGTCACATGACCATGTCACATGCTCATAATCTAGAATGTTCAATATCTCAGAGACTCGGTTGCTGACGAATGTGTTCCATCGACTAGCCCCACCTTTTAGCCAAGCTAGAACTATGGTCGAGTCTGTCCATGCGTGTAAGTTTTTCTTAGCTATGTTCATTACTTGCGCCGTCTCGAAAATCAGTTTAGCTGCTAATGTAGCACCACAAAGTTCCAACCTCGGAAGAGATAATTGCTTTTCAATAGGAGCAACCTTTGTTTTTGCTGATATTAAATTAACGTAAACTCTGTCTCCCTCAACTACTCGAATATGTATATTCGAGTAGTTGAGGGAGACAGAGTTTACGTAGGCAGCATCTGCGAAGACGTGTAACTCTATTATAGATGTGTGCAAACATTGTAACCATCTTGGTATAGAAACATTTTTAATGAGAGCTAAATTCTCTCTGAAATGTAACCACTCTGCTAGCAGCTCTCCACTAATGGTATCGTCCCATCGTAGTCCTATTTTCCATAACTTCTGTATCATCATTTTTGCTATGACAACAACAGGAGCTATCCACCCTAGCGGATAATACAATTTAGCAACATCAGAAAGAACACGTCGTTTGATCATCGGTTCCTTTGTTTCTGGTAAGTTGAGGGAATACACAAAACTGTCTGTGTCTCGATTCCAATTAACACCTAGTACTTTAACTAAACTATTGACCTTAAGAGGCAGTTCATGATCATCTCTTTTATTTATACCCATATGTTTTAATACGTTCTCATTATTACTACTCCATTTTTGTAACTCGAAGCCTCCTAAGTTCAGTAGTTTATTCATGTCCTTGTAAATATTAATAGCTTCAAACTCCGTCTCACATCCTGACAATAGATCATCCATATAAAAATCTGTTTTTGTTATTTTAGCAGCAGCTGGAAATATTGATTTCTCATCATCCGCCAATCTCTGTAATGTTTTCACTGCAAGATATGGTGCACATGCGGTACCAAAGGTCAATCTCACCAGTTTGTAATGTTTAATTTGCTCAGTCGTTGTTGGTCTCCACAATAACCTTTGATAGTCTATGTCTTCTTCAGCTACGCGCACCATTCTATACATCTTTATAATATCTGCCGTAATACAGATTCTGTGTGTCCTCCATCTCATCAGTATGTGACGTAAGTCCTGTTGCAGCTTAGGACCCACAAGCAAATTGTCGTTCAAGGAAACATTATTGATGCCCTTACACGAAGCGTCAAAAACCACCCGAAGTTTGGTCGTATCCTTATCTTCTCTTACTACGCCATGGTGAGGAAGATATACCGCTTTAGGGTTGTTAATATCGGCAGACTCCACTTCAATCATGTGATAGAGATTAATGTATTCCTTCATAACCTTACTGTATTCTTCATGAAACTTATAATTTTTTGCGAATTTCTTCTCTAGGAATTCAAATCTTTTAGCAGCTATTTTCTTCAATCCATCAGCTTGGCCTTCTGGGTTATTGTTTCTGAATGGCAATCTTACCACATATCTTCCTTCTTTGTCTCTGACCGTTGTAGCCTCGTAATACTCTTCACATCTTTCTTCTTCTTTTGACAATCTCTTTTGTATGGTGTTTGGCTCGTTTTCTAAGTCCCAAAATAACTTAAGCAGCTCATCTTCTTTAAGCTGAACATGCAGGCTGGTGAAGTTCTTCTCTGCTGAAATGCATTCTCGTGACATACTTCCTGATAGAACCCAACCTAGAATTGTGTTTTGTGCTAATAAATTACTCACAGGATGCTTGATAACGCCATCTAACAAGACGTCGCTGTACACCTCAGCTCCAAGGAGAATGTCTATTTTCCCAGGTGTTGCAAATCCAGGGTCGGCCAACTCCAAGTCTTTTAAATCTGACCACTCAGGAATACCTAGATTAGTGGTAGGTATCATTGTTGTAAGTGAACGCAATACATATGCCTCTACTCGCACTGACGCATTGGGATTGTGACATGATTTGAAGTAAAGTGTAACCCTGTGTTTGATTCTCGTTTGCCTCTCTCCCACACCTGACACCCAACCACTCACTGATTTACGATTAAGATTCAATAATTGTACTGTTGCCTCCGTAACAAACGAAGCTTGTGACCCTTGGTCTAACAAAGTTCTCACAACGTATTTGCAACCATCCCTACTATCTACTAACACATTAGCAGTAGCTAATAGGACACTGTTTGATTGTATATGTTCACTAGAAAAGTTGGTTACAATATGCTCATCATTAGATACAGAAATAGGCATACCTGTAGATTTGTCGTTCGCTATACCTGTAGTTGAAGTTTCACCTTCCTTCGTTTTCTCGTTCTGCTGTCCTCTCTCGAAATGCAGAAGGGTGTGATGCCGCCGTCCACAATTTCTACAACACGATGACTGTCGACACTTGCTCACGAAGTGTGTAGGCGCCAAACAATTGAAGCATAACTTATTCGTCTGTACAAATTCTTGTCTTTCATTTGGAGACTTATCTCCAAACTTCATGCAGGAATAGATGTAGTGATCACCACTACACAAGGCACATTTTGTTTCGGGCCCTTTTCCGTCGCTGCTGGTAACATTTGAATGGAAAACCTTAGGTTTAGCTACCGGTTTAGGTTGCACCGTTTTAACTTGAGTACTTTCTATCATTTCTAAAGCTCTGAACCTTGCTTCCAAAAATTCTCTTAATTCTGACCAAGTGGGTATGTCGGCATTACGTGTCGTACTAATTTGTTGTTCCCACAACTTAATAGATTCAGAATCTAACTTCGATACAACTAAGTATTTAGTTACCATATCCCAGGTATCAGTCTGCATACCCATGTTCTTCAACGCCTTCAAACAAGTCGAAGTTGTGTCTACTAGTTGTTTAATTAAACTAGCCGATTCCATCTGCACAGGTTTTTGCGTAAATAAAATCTTCATAATAGCGTTGCTGTTGAACCTCGTATTATTGTAACGTTTTATTAATTGGTTCCAGGCCTCATCATAATTTGCATCTGTTATGGAAAAGTTACGTAACAGTACCTCAGGTTCTCCAGATAAATTGCTTTTTAGGTAATGCAGCTTCTGTACACGTGATAGATGTTCATTGTCGTGAATTAGAGTACAGAACAGGTCATAGAATGGTTGCCACTCCTCGTACTTTCCCGTGAATGTGGATATCTGTATGCTGGGCAACCTTATTCCTCGATTCTTGAAATCTTGCACGTCGTTAATTGAAGAGGATTGAGATAAAGCAGGTTGAAATTTTGATTCTTCTAAAAAAGGTTGAAGAGCTTCTCTTAATATTGATTTATAGTTTATGTATGTTTCTTGAAATACCTCATAAATATCTTTCTCAAAGTACGGGTCTTTTCTTTCCGCCTCTGTAACTTTTATAATAATACACTTATGACCCTCCTTGAACTCCTTCCACAGTTCCTCTAATAATTCCAACCTTGTTTCCAAATAAGGTCCCTTTATTCTGTCTTTGGGCGATTTCTTATAGTTATTTTCGGACTTTTTTAAGTTTTCCAGTAGTTCATTCTGATACAGAATGAGATCTTCCATCGTTATGTTTGTTCCACTCCACAAGAAACGCAAATTATCACACAGTAAGCAGCAGTTCACCGTAATTATACGTTTTATAAGTTCGTAACACGTAATAAAGTCTATTTATTTGAATTCACTAATTAGTCTTTAAACCACTTCTCAAAAAAAACCTTATCGCTCTGGAATGCTATTGTTCTCACTCACGGCGCTCGCCCGGTCGATGACTTGAATCTGGTTCGATTTAGGACCATATGTTTATAGCAATAAGGTTGTGTTTAGGTTAACAGGGATTTTTAAAAAAATAGACGTGTGTTTGTCGCGAAGATTTAATTTCAACTAACTTGACAAGTAATTTAAGTGGACTGTATGTGTGATCATCTACATATCGATAGCTAGCTTTACATTCATTCGTTTGTAAATACTTGCTTAAACACTGTTAAAGACTATATTGAGGACAAAAAGGCTTAGGATTGAGCTGCTCCAATTTACAGTGAATCTTGATTTGATTTTTTTTTTGCCAACTATTTATATTTTTTTTCTAAACCATGACATGAATATTTACTTTGTAAAGTATTATATTATTTTTAATTATTATGAATGTGAGGACTATGTGCATTGTTTTTTTTATTTTTATTCTCAATCAAAAAAAAAAAAAAAATGCAGTTTGAGTACTATATGCGGCCTAACCAAATGTCCTTTCTTTGGTATTGTTCGTCGAATCGCTGAGCTCCTTAAGTTTTGAGTTGAGCTGCACGATAACTGACAAATGCGTGCACTGACTGGACAGGTCCACTCAAATCTGTGTGGTTCTTTCGTCAAAAGACCATGTCAGACACCAATCTACATGGTTCTCAAATGATCTGACCAAGATTATATCCGTATTTTATATACACATTGACATTGTTTAATTTTATATATACAATGACATGAATATTTACTTTGTTATGTATTATATTGTTTTAAGTATTGTAAATGTGAAGACTATGTGGGTTATTGTTCATTTTTCTTTTTTACTCAGTTAGTTTTTATCATATTCTGGCAGTTTGAGTAATTTTATGCGGCCTACCCAAATGTCCTTTCTTTGGTATTGTTCGTTGAATCGTTGAGCTCCTTAAGTTCTTAGTTGAGCTGCACGACTACTGACAAATGCGTGCACTGACTGGACAGGTCCCCTCAATCTGTGTGGTTCTTTCGTCAAAAGATCATTTCAGGCACCAATCTACATGGTCTTCACATGATCTGACCAAGATTATGTCTGGACTTTAAAAGAGACTGTAACCTCTGAGTTTGTTTCGGCCTTTCTTCTCAGAGTAGTCGGATACGAAACGCCGACCTCATCTAGTTTTTTTAAATATGATTGACGTGTAAAAGTGTTTATACAAACCTACTTACAGAAATAAATCATTTATCATTATCATTTATGAATTACAGCTGGGACCAACGGTTGAAAATGCTTTCCGGGGCACGGAGTTGTCTCGATATGGTATGGATGGTCACCCATCCACGAACCGAACGAGATATGTACTTTCCTTATTAATTATTTGCACACCATATTTGTAATGGTAGACTATAAAGGAGCCATTGTAGATTTAAGATCATACATTGTAAACCTACATTTTGGCAAAAAATGGATTTTATTTGATTTGATATGTTTAAAATAGCCACTTAGGCACTTTTTTCATATAATATATTAAATGACTTAAGTGGCTATTTTAAACTGGCGCCACTCGTCCATATTACGGACGAGTGGCACTTCCATACATGGTCATTTACAATTAATCGATTTTATTTCCTTAAATGAAAAATGATTTTCAATCTGTTAATTGGTTTTAACAAACACGTCTTACGACCTGTTTTTTTGAACGAAAATTATCACAAAATTAATGTGAGAAATTGTCAAGCGCGTAAACTGCTACGATTGGTTAAATGACTTATCAACAGGCAATCTCAGCAGTTTACGCGCGCTTGAAAATTTGTCACATTAACTTCGCGATCATTTTCATTTGAGAAACTGGCCCTTAGTGGTTCTTAAACTCCTAAGAACGTGTTCACAAATCGTAGAAAACGGCTGATAGGAATAAACAAATTAGTGAATCCATCCTAAATAGAATCACAGTTCGTCATGGTGGTTATGTCAGTGTAGCTGTAGCGTATCTTTGGGATATTTTTTGTCGAACTAAGTCTGGCGAAAGTAATTGATAATCCTATGATAGGATAGGTCTACTCAAACCTGTGTGGCTCTTTCCTCAAAATACCATTTCAGACACTAATCTACATGGTCCTCACATGGTCCGACCAAGATTATGTCTGGACTTTAAAAGAGTTTTGGAGCCCTGAGTTTGTTTCGCCCTTTCTTGTCGGATAGGAAATGTCGACTCCATCTGTCTTTTTTTACATGATGTGTTAAAGAATAAACAATTTCATTTCAAAGACACACGCAGATATCTTTCTACAATCTGTATACTTTCCTCCGTTTGTTACGTTTCCACCGTGGTCATGGTCATGGAGGTATAGACAAAAGTGGAGGCAACACTCTAAAAACCTAAGTGAAGACGACTGTGCTCGGACTCTCTCTTTCTGAATATAGACATAAGATAAAGAAAACACATATCACTGTCTCGTTCTTAAGTATGTATTCAGAATGAGAGAGTCCACAGTCTTCTTTACTTAGGTATTTAAACTGTTGCCTCCACTTTTAACTATATAAGCTTCGTGGTCATGCTACGCGTGCTGTAATCATTAAAAAAGTAGTAAATTAATTTCCGGAACATTTGGTTCACCGAGGTCCATACTAACTACCTCATCTAGGTCGGTAGTTCAATAAATAACATAAATGGCCAATACGGGTAATGTTCCTTCTTGAATATTGATGAAATCGTAACATACGGCGACTCTCACGGTACTGGAACAGCTACCCTTTGTCCCGGGAATTGCCCACCACTAATAGGACCTGTTGAAAATTCACCAGGGCTTATAACGAGCAAAGGTCTCTCAGAAAAATAGACACCCTTTTCTAGGTTTATTTTTATGTTTTGCTACTTTATTAGCCTTTTCTTGTCGTGGGAATAGAGTCACAGGTTGTTCGTTTTCACCGTTTAAAAAAATAAGAATTAGATTTCTTGTTCGTTAGGTTTAATTATTACAAAAAAACCGGCCAAGTGCGAGTCGGACTCGTGCACGAAGGGTTCCGTACAATTATCTGTAAAACTGGCAAAAAAAATCACGTGTGTTGTATGGGAGCCCCCCTTAAATATTTGTTTTATTTTAATTTAAAAATTTATTTTTAAAGTAAATACATAAATAAATATTCTGTGAATATTTCAAGCGTCTACCTGTTGCCGTTATCAATATCGAGCAAAAACGAGCAAAAATATCACGTTTGTTGTATGGGAGCCCCCTTAAATATTTATTTTATTCTGTTTGTTAGTATTTGTTGTTATAGCGGCAACAGAAATACATCATCTGTAAAAATTTCAACTGTCTAACTATTACGGTTCATGAGATACAGCCTGGTGACAGACGGACAGACAGACGGCGGAGCCTTAGTAATAGGGTTCCCGTTTTACCCTTTAGGTACGGAACCCTAAAAAGGCGACGAGATGTCATATAGTAATTTAAAAAAATATATAAATCATCATCATCATCACCGGCACCTTGTTCCACCCACTGCTGAGTAGGCCTCCTCCGGTTTATGCCATGCGTCCCTGGTCCGTGCTTGTCTCATCCAGGTCTTCCACGCGATCTTCTGTAGGTCCCCCCCCCGCCTGGCTATTGGTCTGCCGTCGGCAACCATTCCGTTAGGAATCTGCCCCATCTGTCATCACCATGCCTAGCCAAGTGTGCTGCCCACCACCATCTCAGAGCTACCCGTAGGCATTCATAAATACTTTTGTTAATTTATCTGTCAGACAAAATTCTTTTGATGGCCAGAAGGCCGTAATTAAATACCATAATTAAAAGCGTTCAAAATCTAGTCACACAGTCTAGCGATAATCAATGTCAGAAACTTGTAAAATAAAATGTGTAATGTAAAAAATGTAGTAATACTACAGGTATTTTTTACAGATTGAGATAGAAAAGAATACGAACGTACTTAAAAATACGGGACCTGCCCGCAGTGTTCTTGCTACAATCAGCGGGTCTTTGTTCGAAATGCCACAGTAATTTAAACGTTGTGCAATTGAGAATTAAATTTAATATTTAAAATAGGTGAGTAGGTACCAAACCATACAACTTTCCTATAACATTGTTTTAAGGTAGTTTAATAACATCATAATTATGAATCATAGAATCTAGTTTTTTATCTCGCATACTAACCTGCTTACTATCGGTACCTAATGAATTATCATATAGCGACAAATAATATTAATTTTGCAATATAAGTAATAACTTATTAAAATGAATATTATTAAAAAAAAACATAGAATATGATAACCTACATGGCAATGTAGAACTTACACAGTTTTCCTAAATATCGACCAAACAAATATCCCTTATCATCATGCTCAAATGACTTCTCTGGACAACTTAACTATCTAATATAGCAGCAAATTCTTAAATAAGACGCAGATAATTTGAATCGCAGTTGCATCCGGGTATAAATTCCCATCGACATTTGACAGACCTCAAGCCTGGATAAGATTTCCCGGATCCGGTATTACGGCTTTATGAGGAAGAACGCTTGAGGATAACGAGCAGTGTTCCGGAATTCGTTTCAAATAAATCTCGTGGTTGTTTTACTCGTCTCGTGCCTTTTCGGCCGAGATCGAAAATGTTCGGAGGTCGAAGTTTAGAATTTTTATAAACTATCTGGATTTTTGAATCTAGGTAGGTATGCATAATAAATTCTTCGTTTATAAATTTTATAATTACGTTAGGCACATATTTGTGATTTTTACGCACTTAATATTTTTTTTGTTCAAATTAAGTACCACAATAGTGTAATAGGTTGAATAAACACAGGCATTTACGCTAAAAGCATCGCGTAGATTGAATGTCATCTAGAAGTTATTCGAAGACGTGTAACTCAAAACAGCAAGTCTCATTTTAACAAACGATCACATTTTATTTATTTTTAGGTACTTATAAGTTTTAATTGTTTGATTATTGTTCGACGCTAAAGTGCCAATCATTCTTAAATAATAGTTTTCAAATTACAGTGTTAATTGGTATGGGAGGATAGTGTAAGCCTGTTAATAAGTATCAGGTAGGTACTTAGCCTACAACGTCCTCACATTCACAAAATATAAAAGAATCTAGAATATAATATTAATATTGATAAACAATACTGCCACGACCTAGACGAGACTGCCACGATGGTATAGTGGTCGCGAGCGCTACTGCCGAGCACGAGGTCCTGGGTTCGATTCCCAGGTCGGGCAAAGTGTTATTGGGCTTTTCTACCAGGAATTTCTCAGTAGCAGCCCGGAGTCTGGATTTGTGCCCGGTTGATGGCAATAGGCTCGCCCCCTATTACATGGGACTTAAACATATCTGGCGAAACGTGGGTGTACTATAGGTACACCTCTGCCTAACCCTTCGGGGATTACAGGCGTGATGTTATGTTGTGTGTTATGTGATAAACAATAATAATAATAATTAATATTGTTTTAATTTAACATACAACGTTTAGGATACCCGTTTCTGTAGTGCGTCAGGGATGTTCGCAGATGCGCATGTTGATTGCTTATAAGCAACCATTCGTAAAAGGTGCGCTTCCCTGGTGCGCAGGGTGTGGGGCGGCTCCAACAATGTCTCAAGCATGGTTGCGAGTCGCTTGGACTGTAGTGGCGTCTCTCATGGAATGTCGCGTTATTTCTTGTATAGTTTTGTTTAGTGTCTGTGCTTATTAACATAGTCGTAAGTGTTACTAATAATCTTGGTTACTACTCGTAAGAATAAAGAAAATTCTATTATATTATTAAAAGGATAATAATTTTCCAGGCGACTAATAACTTAAAGGGCGACCAACTATTTGCTACTAAAATAATAACTTGGCAGCGATTATTAGTCATCTACTGTTATTGAATCATTTGGGTTAGGTTAGGTTAGAACAGTAACCATTAACAAGCGATGGCGAGCGAGCGAAGCGAGCGTGCCGCGGCAGCGGCCGCCGAGCGCCAGATCCCCTCTATTGTTGGTAAATTCAGTTACCAAAACAAAAATTCGATGCCAGTTTAAATTAAAATAAAGCTAAAAACTGATTATTGAGCTGCTACTTTCTACTTAAAATAATACTTCGCTGTAGCTGCCAACCTATTATTTTTGCTGCCAACCTATTATTTTTGCTACCGGCTTTAATTATTTTTTAATCCCAAATTCAGATTAATTTGTCGCCGTGTTAAATACATGCCTTATTAAAATAATAAAAATTAAACCAAATGACATGATTGCCATTACAACTGTAACAAACCTGAATTAAAAACAGAAAAACAAAAAAAAACCTGTCCACAAAACCCACTAATAAATAGTTGAATAATGTGTGAGCTCATTTTTTTCAGTGTGTACACATTTTCGCGTGACTAACTATGGTAAGGGCAAATCAAGCGATTTAAATCTTTGTGTAGCGGGGTTTGACTTTACGGTGTCAAAAATGCCCTCTAGGAAAACACACCAACTTACTTTCTTATAAATAACGTTTCAGTGACGTCATTCGACGTTAAATTGCGGACGCTGTGTGGCGGCCACCGCTCTTCTAGGAAAAGTAGCTTAGAGTAAGAACAAAAACAGTGCGCATACCTATAAACGATCATACCTACATTCTCTAAATGTGCAAACTGAACACGGTGTAAAAGAAAAACCACCCATTCAATTCTCGGTGCCAAAGAATTTTCAGGTTCATAAGGTGAAGGTGTTCCGAAGTAATGAGGTGTACAATTTACCTTTGACTAACAAGTAGAAAATATATTCATAACTCGTGAAATTCGTGCGAGTTCCCGAATTAGTATGAACCATATTGCTTAAAATTTTACTCTGGAGCGAGAACCCGGCGCTTTTCATTTAAATTATGTGAATGTGGATTGCAAAAGTTGTAGTTATTATTTGATAAATAATAATGATAGCCGACTGGCGTCTGTTTTTTTTTTTTGCGGGCTGTGGATGGCAAAAGGCTGTTATATGGGGCTTGTTTATATAAATACTAGCTTTTGCCCGCGGCTTCGCCCGCGTGGATCTCGGAAAAATCTGACGCGAACGTCCTACCGGGATTAAAAGATTAAGATGTGTCAAATTTCATCCAAATCCGTTCAGCTGATTTGCGCCAATCCAAAACCTACATCCAAACAAACGGACGAAAATTAAAAAAAACTATATTTTCGGCATCAGACCTCTTAGTAAATACTTTTTTCAAAAATATTCTATGTACAGTTTTGATTCGTTATGAAAGAAGATTTTTTTCGTATAAACTGTGTCCTCCCTTTTCATCCCCAAAGGGGTTAGGTTAATTTTTGTAAAGTGGTTTGCGACTTTTCCATCATTTGACGTATAAGTTATTTATACCAATTTTCATGTTAATCAAGCCATGCAGTAAAATCCTCCCTTGTAAAATTGACAACCCTTTATCACCCCGCTAGGGGCCGATTAAAAAAAAAAACCTGATACATTTTATTCATTAATTTTGGTTTTAAGTATAAATAATGATTTTCTAGTTAATCGGACCGCGCTTTAAAAATTATTCTTCTATACAAACATTGACATACCCCAATCCCCCTTTAGGAGTAGTTTAAACAAAAAACATAAAATTACAACTTTATAATTTACTTCAGTAAGTATTCGTGCCAAGTTTCAGGTTTATTAACTTAAGGAATAAGATTTTTCATACAAACAAAATCCCCCTTTTCACCACGGTTAAATTTCCAAAAACCAGTTCTTAGCGGATGCCTACGTCATATTATAATCTCCTCCTTTTTGGAAGTCGGTTAAAAATAATGTTATAAGGCAACGGTGCAGTTTAAAAGAAGATGTAGTGACAAAGATTTAAAAGGTATGCTTAGATGGTTTGGTCATGTTGAGTGGATGAATGAAACGCGACTAACAAAAGGTATTAACAAAGCAGAGGTGAGTGGAAACGCCGGGAGGAGACGCTCTAGGACACCAGATAACACGAAATAAATAAAAATAGCCATATTTCCTCTGACCCTTTGTACATAAACAAGTTCTTTTATACTAATAACGTTTATTTATATTATAATTTCTGCTTGTTAACACTATATTAGAAAATTAACTATTATCAGCTACCATGTCAGGCTATCTTGCGACATGGCCTCCTCTATCTCCCTCCATTTATTCCTGTCCAGGGCTGTTCGTCGCCAACCTTTTGGCAGATCATCCTCCCACCTTTCATCTATCTTCCTCTACGTCTTTTTCCATTCCTTGGGTATCATACTGTGACTTTTTTTTTGTGACCTAGTTGGTGATGTTCTTCAGAGAGGTCAGGTGAGCAGTACGTGGTGAGTATGACCAGATGTACGAACGTAGGCGAAGCAAAAGGAGTATGTAAGGAGCGCAGCAGGTGGTGTTGTATAGTTTCTGCCTACCCCATGGGAAACGGCGTTAGTTTATGTATCAGTGTAAAATTTGTGAGTTTGTATGTAGGGGTAATCTTTGGAACTACTAATCCAATTCTAAAAAATCTTTCAGTAATGGGTAGTTACAGTATTGCCGAGTGTCATAGGTTATTCTTAATCATACTAGCATTATTCTGATCATTTATTATGTACCCAGCTATTTCCGTTCGTACTTGTTATGTCAAATGAATAAAAAAAACAAACTTGTCTAGTGTCGGCGGGAACTTTACGATAGCTAATGTGGAGGTTAAAAGATTACTAATCGGAAAGGTTGGCCAACTGCCCAGAGAGGATGGTTATGCCTGGAATTGTAACTCGCTCGGCACTTTTGTAGTTTTTGTGTAGACTAATGCGTACTAGCGTATGCATTACTGGATTTTTGTTTTATAAAATACATAATTATTCTTTATCAGATTGAACAATACCGAAATATCAATGTTTTGGTGAATTGTATTAATTCTGTGCTAGGTACGGCGTAAAAAGTATAATAATATTAAACATTTGAATAGAGAATGTTCAAAACTCTTTTCATTGCTAATTAAAACATTTTACAGCCTGTCACTTTAGAGTTAGGTACTAGCTGTTGTTAAAGCCTAAATTATTACGAGGTGCGCAGGTGGACCAACCGCATAAAACACTGTTTTAGTACACTGCTGTTTGTTACTCTGTGCCATCATTTAAACCAGGCTGTATAGTCAACATAACAAGTTACTGATTTATTCGAGCTAAATTATCTTTTTATATGCACATGTTTCTGTGGCAATAAAACCAATTTTTATTTGTTTCTCCTTTCTCAATTATTGTCATAATATATTATGTAAAGAACTGATAATTTATTTTAAAAATACTGCTATAATATTCAGCTACATCAGGTTAGACTGGACTGTGTCCCCAAAATAGTTGAGAGAAGGCTAGGGAGATGATAATGACTTATTTAATTTATTTATTGATTATAAGAGGTACTTTAAGACTTAATAATCTAAACTTATATTAGAAAGGGAAAATGTTTCATTTTTTGTATGTCGGTTTGTTACGCTTTCACGGAAAAACGGCTTTTTTATTCCGATATTACCACGGAGTCGAGACTTATGCAGGTAAAACCGTTGGGCGCAGCTAGTAATAAAATAAAATATAAGTTCATTATCTATATTGTAAGTCTCAAGTTATTCAAATCACACTAATATTATAAAGGCGAAAGTTTGTGTGTGTGTGTTTGTTACTTCTTCACGCTCAAACGGCTTGACCAATTTTGATAAAATTTTGTATGGAGGTAACTGACACCCTGGATTAACATATAGGCTACTTTTTATGCCGATATTCCCACGGGATCGAGACTTAAGTGGGTGAAACCGCGGGGCGCAGCTAGTTGATAATAAAAACCTCCTCCGAGTGTTGAGGATACCTTTACTGTACATACTGTAAAATCCATTCAGTACTTTTAGATATTTGCACTTTAAAACAGATAGACGGGGCTATATACGAATCGCATTAGCGTGGCAATAGCGGTCATTGCCCTGTCCCCAATATCTCTCCGTAGGAACCCAAACAAACAAAAAACCACACATATTTTATTGTTTGTTATTACGTTGGAGATCGCGATAGATATTGATTGGACGTTAACGTTCAGTTGTTGAAATAAAGAATGCTAGAAAAAGTAGGTGTGTTAATGACCGCTATTGCTACGCTAAAGCGATTCGGGTATAGTTGGTCATTATTTTACCTGCAATGATGATTAATATTTGAAATTCCGGAATATTTTTCTAATGATGGTGTTGACTGTACCTCTTATAGTACCAGGTGTAAAGCGTATATAAGGATTTTATGCAAACTTCAGTATCTACTTAAGCTTCATTCCAGAACTTTAAATACTTGTTTGTTTATAGTTACCGAAAAGTGAAGTAATTAATTATTTTCGTATTAAAAATTCCTCAGACAACAACAACATAACATCACACCTGTAATCCCCGAAGGGTTAGGCAGAGGTGCACCTACCTGTAGACACCACTATACACGCACATTTCGCCAGTTATGTTTAAGTCCCATGTAATAGTGGGCGAGCGTATTGCCATCAACCGGGCACAAATCAAGAATCCGGGCTGCTACTGTGAAATTCCTAATGAAAATCCCAATAACACTTTACCCGACCTGGGAATCGAACCCAGGACCTCATGCTCAGCAGTAACGAAATTCCTCAGAATACGGTATTAATCTGTGTTTCGGAGGCCTTTTCAACACTATTCCTTCTAAGGTCATCATTTTACCAGAAGGCCAATTTTTGTAATTAAAAATATTCAAAATCTAGTCGCAAACTCGCTCATATCTAGAAAGAAGTAAATATATTTATCGGTAGCTGAGTCATATTAATTTATGTTCGTAAATTGAAGCTGGGTTTTCTATATTCTGTTGGAATAGTGAAGATGATGAATTAATATAATAGAAGCTGTTCTATTAACTCGTTGCCTACATACAGAAACAGGCGTTAGGTTGCAGGTGCTAAAGAAAACTTTTGTTGATGCACTCATATTAAAAAGTCTTTTCGCATTATAGTATGTATGAACTTGTAATAAAATCTCTTTGGCTATACTACATATTTGTATCTGGCTGGTTTTGGTATCATTGAAAGTTTAAATTTTAAAGAACATAATTCCAAATTCAAATTAGGAAAATGTGTGATTTCATGATCTCAAAATCAAAAATCAAAATCAAAAGTCATTTATTCAAACTAGGCTGAGAATCAGCACTTTTTGAACGTCAAAAATTACATAAGACAGTCCCCCAAAAACGCCCACCCTTCACCACTTCCTAGTGCTTTAGCTGGGAAGAAGAAGTGGCGCAACAAACTCCCCAGCAGCACAGCTGTCTGTTCAGATATAAAACTTGAATCTATACAATAAAATGTAAAAGAATTTGCATTACGCAACACAACATTAAATTATTTGCCTTATGTTAGCTAGCACACGCCACTATACCAAAAAAAAAACATAAAAATCGTCGAAAACTATACTCAAGCAGAAATAACGTAAACAGAACGTACCTAAATAAAAGCCTCCAGGCATAATGGGCGTGCCCACCCACACAAAGCTATAGCTGCAACTCTCTCTTCATCCATTGCTATAGAAATTTTGGGACTTCTCATCACTAGTTATCAGCTTCTTCAAAAATGGTTCGGTTTCATTACGTCGTAATAAAGAATCACAAATGAGTACACGGTTCATTAGGTTTCTTTCAGTGAGCTCGTGAGGTACCCAAATATCGAGCTTTTTTTTTTTCAGCTTTTTCAAATGTGCCAAAACTGTGTACATTTTCCTAATTTGAATTTGGAATTATGTTCTTTAAAATTTAAACTTTCAATGATACCAAAACCAGCCAGATACAAATAGTATAGCCAAAGAGATTTTATTACAAGTTCATACATACTATAATGTGAAAAGACTTTTTCCCCAACCATACTTTAGTTAAATGTAAATAAACTATATTAAAAAATGTTTTGAATTTTCTTAAAAAATGCGAAGAAACTTTTTCCCCAACCTATTAATTTCTCATTAGAAATTAAGGTATTTTGACAGATTGAGACTGAGATAAGAATGCGAACGATCATATAAATACGGGAATTTCCCATCAAATGATGTTGATCACATACAATGTATGAACGTAAACGAAGCAAAAGGAGTGGATATGTAAGGATCGCAGCAGAAAATACGGTCTGTAGTTTCTGCTTATCCATAACAGAAGAAGGCGTGAGTATGTATGTATATAGTTCAAAGTATTTAGCTCAAAGTCAAAGTAAAATTATTTCTTTCATATAGGCACTTATGAGGCACTTTTGAACGTCAAAACTAATCATCGCAGTATTTAGACCGCATCGAGCGTTGCGCTAGTATTAGTATTATATTTTACAGCGCAGTGTTGTTGTTTCATAGAAAGTCATAAGTATTTGTTAATCGTTTAGAAGCAGGTCAAAGATAGGTCCGTTATCTTACCCTCGGAGCCTAACAGTTAAACCAAATACATTTGTGGTATCAAATGGTGAGCTTTAGTAAATTTATCAGAACTACGGTCCGGCGGAGTAAGCCCCGGGATTACCTTCAGCAGACGTCTGACACAGAGGAAATGGATGCCGAAGTGCCAGTCTTATACTGTTATGTGTTACCATTCGAATATTTGTGTTTAAAACTGATCATTTAATTGTAATAAAGTGCGCTGGGGTGAAAGAAACGGTGATCAAATTAATAATTATTATGAGTATTGCAACGATAAACTAAAATTGATAGATTTTCCCGATCAATGTATCGAGTGTTCTCACAAAATGTGTGATAATAACGATCACAACTTATTAATAAATAATTTGTATTTGGAAATTGTATCTACTCTCCAAGAGGGTGCACAGTATAAATATGTTGGAAGTAATCGCATTAACTGACATAAATATGTCACAGGCTGGAACAAATATGTCAGCGACGCTCATAGGGAGGCTCGTACGTATTACCAAACGTGGCTATTGTATGGTGCTCCCACGCAGGGGTCTATGTATGAGGAAATGCGCGAAACACGAAGAAATTTTAAAACTAAATTATTTATTCATAATAATCAACAACAAATTAAATTAGATATTTTGGCCAAAAGTCATTCGAAAAAAGAGTTTTCTAAATTCTGGAAGTCCACTAACAAATTAAATACCAAGCCGAGTCTCCCTGTAAGTGTGGCGGGGCTGAGTGAACCGAAAGATATTGCCAACCTTTTTCGAAAACATTTTAAGGTACAGTCTCTCTTGAAAATAGACCGGCGGGTGTTCGATGATGAGGGGAAATTGTCGGGGTCTGGTGAGCTTGCCATAATATTCACAGCTAAACAGGTGGCTACTGTTGTTAAGAAAATGACAAGAGGTAAATCGCCTGGCCACGACGGCCTTAGCGTCGAACACCTGAGGCATGCGGGGCCACACTTGTATAGGGTTCTTGCTCTTCTTTTTAATTTATGTCTCAGTCACCGTTATTTGCCGCAGGACCTAATGCGTACAGTGGTGGTTCCGATTATTAAAGACAAGATGGGGGACGCCTCTGACGTGTCCAATTACAGGCCTATTTCGTTGGCCACGATAGTCGCCAAGGTCTTGGACAGTTTGCTTGATCAACAGTTGGCTAAACACGTCGAACTCCATGACGCGCAATTTGGCTTTAAATCTGGTTTATCCACGGAAAGCGCCATTCTGTGCCTCAAGCAAACTGTTCAATATTATACTTCCCGAAAAACACCTGTTTTTGCTTGTTTTTTGGATCTGTCAAAGGCGTTCGACCTGGTGTCGTACGAGGTACTATGGGATAAGTTGCGGAGTGATACAACACTACCGAATGAAGTTACATCCTTGTTTCGTTATTGGTACTACCACTAGAGGAATAGTGTCAGATGGGCGGAGGCTCAATCGGATGTGTACGAGCTGGAGTGCGGGGTGAGGCAGGGGGGGGGTTAAGCTTACCACGCCTTTTCAACTTGTACATAAACCGGCTAGTCGGTGAGCTTGGCAGCGCCAGAGTTGGATGTCACATTGATGACGTTTGTTTGAACAATGCGGCGGGTTTGGAACTATGCGGATGACATGGTGCTGTTAAGCCCATCGATAGGTGCTTTGAGGAAACTGGTGGCTATTTGTGAGTCCTATGCAGTGTCCCATGGGCTCAAGTACAATGTTAAAAAAACCGAACTTATTATGTTTAAGGCGAGTGCCATAAACTACTCTGATATTCCTGGTGTTTCGCTCTGTGGCACTCCTTTAGCATGGGTGACTAAATTCAAGTACTTGGGTCATTGGGTCACTGATGATCTTAAGGACAATATGGATATAGAGAGGGAGCGCAGGTCGTTGGCTGTTCGATGTAACATGCTGGTTCGAAGATTTGCACGTTGTACGAATCAAGTTAAAGTCACTCTTTTCAAAGCTTTCTGTCAATCATTCTACACGTGCAGTCTTTGGACCCGCTTTACGCAGCGGACATACAGCGATCTGCGCGTCCAATATAATAACGCGTTTAGGATACTGTTGGGGCTGTCGTGGCGTTGTAGTGCGTCCACTATGTTTGCGGAGGCGCGCACAGACGATTTTTACGCCATTATAAGAAAAAGGACCGCCTCCATAGCCGCCCGGCTACGCAACGCCACCAATAGTCTCCTGAGCGTGTTCTCAGATAGGTGGGACTCCCCTCTGCTGCGCCACTCGGTGAGGATCCATACCAATTGATATTGTATTCTATTATCTCCTCCTTATTACTAACACTAACACTAGTCATTAAGTTATGTTGTTGCTACTAACACTATGGACTTACGTCTGAAATAAAGAATTTGAATTTGAATTTCAATCCGTCACCTGACTGACAAAAAAAAAAACAACAGCTTTGTTTAGGGCTTGTACACAAAACTGCGATGCGACGCGATGCGAATTCGCAACGCAGAAAATTACGACACGAATTGCTGCGATGCGATTTCGTGCGGCAAGGCGTCTCCCAGGGTGACTATTCCTTCGACGACCGTTAACCGTACTAAACGTATTTTGAATTGAAAACTAGGTCGTGACATGGATCGTAAAAAGAAATGTGCACTTTTATTATTGCTTAGGAGATACAGGAAAAAGAAACAAAGAAGATTTTGGGTTCATCCATTTATTACTATTATGAATCCCGATGGAAACTATTTTCTTCTAAAATATAAAGCTTTGATAACCGACGAAAAAAAATTTTTGGAGGTTTTTAGAATGAGCATATCTTCATTCGAAGAGCTTTTAAGTTTATTATCACCATATCTTCAGAAACAATCGTACAAGGGGAGAATTCCTGTTATGCCTCTGGAAATGATTGGCCTCACTATCCGGTAAGTAAAGTAAAACAATAATTATTTACATTAGTTTTTATTGAGAAAAGAGTTTTTAAAATATTACAATCCATAAAATTTACGAAAAATCAAAGTCTTCTTCAGTTGAAAGTGTGCTTAATATGCTTGAGTTAGAAAAATCATTACTGGGTGAATCAATCGCTGTCCCTGAGCGAACTAAAATGGCGTCAACAAGTGTGACGCAACATCGCAGGAATGCGCGATGCGAATCAATTCGCAAGTTCTTGCGATGCGTAGAGGGAGCTCGCTGATTTTTGCGATGCGACGTCGCATCGCAGTTTTGTGTACAAGCCCTTATCTCGACAAAATGTAGGAAACAAAATTTATTTTCCGCGATTTCAGGGGTTGTCCCGAAGTGAAAGTAGTTCGTAATGATGAGTACCGCGACACGCTAAGAGTTTTCAGATATTTCGATTACACCTATTTAAATAAAACCACATGTTTAAATTTCGTATGGCGGCATTTAACAGAACCCAGATCAATGTCACGCCTTGGAAGTTGATTCTTGAATAATCCTGTTTTTAGCGCGACGATACCTTTGCGGTAACATCTGCGACCCACTTCTGTACGCCTTTGTCCCTGACAAAGCAAGTTTTACTACCGTTACATTTTATACCGATATAATAAAAATATGTCTGTTTTACGACGATGTGTTACTTGGTCTTTACCATTCATTACACAGGTTTTAGTTACAAAGTCAAATTATTTATTTCAAATAGGCAAATAAAAGACACTTTTGAACGTCAAATAGAATTGATTCTAGTCGCCCCTTCCAAAAGGTAGTTTCGTATGGAGAGGAATGGGCAAGAAACTCTACCATTACTCTTTTAAAATGTTTTACAATATTTTGTGTTGGTACATTTTTTTTTTGTGTTTTATTTATTTATAACAATTGGTCCTTAATTAAAATATACAAGCTAACTCTAAAATATGTATAATATGTACAAGTAGGTATATAATAAAATAATTAAAAAGTGGAAGTGCTCATTGGACATCAAAAAATTCGTCCGCATCGCTGTCAATGGGAAAAGTGCCCAAAAGGCTGGCAGCATTGCCACGTTGGATGGCAATACTGATTCTTTGGGCTAAAAATAGGCCAGCCTTCCGGTCCAGAGAAGAGTCGACCAACCGCTTGGTGATGTCCTGAAATACTTGATGAGCACTCGGACCCCAAGGCCCAAGTGTTTCAACCCCAAACGGCTCAAACATATAGCTCCCAATAAGGTTGTTATATTTGCGCCGTTTGAGGTTTTCTGCTCCTGCAGCTGCCGCCCCAGCACAACCTGCCGTGCCAGGAAGATGGGATGGCGCGAGGGTGTCCACACAGGTTGCATCCCACACCAAAGGCCTACCCAACTTCCATGGCATTATGGTCATTCCGTCTGGCCTCTTCCCATCGTCGCGCGCCAAGCCATTGGGTTCTAAAACAGCTGGTACTCCGGCGATGACAAGAGCCCGACGGATGATGTCATTAATACTGGCGTGCCGTGCCATCCGACCAGCGCTCTTGCTGCAGGATAGGCTATGGTGTCCGAGGCAGTCGACTCCTTCACCGCACTGACAGCGATGTGGAGCCCCGCAAGGGGCGCCCAGACGCAAACATGTAGCGAGCCGGAATGTGGTGTCACCCAGCATGGTGCCTATGTTGGGTGACGGTAGTGCCTGAAGCCAGAGGCCCGACTCCCATTCACCCACAGCCAGCAGGTGGGCACGCTCAGCAGTATTGGTGGACGTATTAATGAGTTTATTCCGTACCAACCTGCAGAGCGGCGCATCCCACTGTCTCTGGGAAGACGGGTTCTTGGGCTGAACCGTATCCGGGCAAGCCACTTTCAACGCGTTCTTTTCGGATACATTAATTAGATGTGAAGACGATGCACCTAGAATAAAATTGTACAGCAATTTTATTACACAATATGTAAAATTAATAATGAAGCAATGACAGATAAATTAATTATGTGATAGATACATGGTGCTCACATATTTACAAATATTGTAAAAATATACGTTTTCCAAAAAAAGTTAAAGCAATAGGTAGGTAATCACAGAATGTAAAATAAATGTCATAAAAATAATTAATTACCTGTACAATTAAAATACGAGTAACAACTAGTTTGATTTTGTCTAGACTCTAGATTCTCCTATGGAGCTGGACCAGCCTGTTTCCAAGCATTATTATCTTAGATATAATCCTCTAATTTGTAATACTTATGCTTGTTTACAAAGTGGAATTTTAAAATGAGTTTAAATTTTCTTTCATTTAATTGCAATATATCACAAGGTATTTTGTTGTAACATTTAACACAGTACCCCATATAAGATATAATTATGTACTTTAGATAACCTGAAACGTAGTTGATCTATTTTATCTTTATTTTAGTATTAAAATTATGTCTATCACTTATTTTATTAAAAAGATGTACACACCCATAATTAGGAGGCATTCCACTAAGAGCACTGATTTCAACAGCACTTGACCGAACCGCACCTGAGCACTTCCACTAACGGCACTGAAACAAAATTTTGATGAGTGCGGTTCGGTGGAACAGTTTATTAATATTATTTTCAGTCCCCGAACGGCACCTATGTAAAATATTTTTTTAGTGATGGGGTGTATTTTTTTGTTCAAGACATAAGCAAACAAAACATATCGATACAAATCAGCAGAAGTTAAGTCTTCCGGATAATTCCACCTTGTTCACCTGGCGCAAAGAGTAATGTTTTATTTGAGTCCCTGTCAGTAAACAAAAAATGAGAGACCTTGTCACTTTTCTTAGCGATTTTGTTTGTTCAAAATTGTTCTGAGGTTCAAATCATACAGTATTTCAACTAGGAACAAAATGGTCGAATGAACACACTCACACATATAGACCGCTACATGAAATCTAAGTATGTTTCAGTATGCAGTGAGTCGTGGCTGTTACATCGAGGCAAGTTTAGTAATTGCGTTTTATCATGTAGGTAGGATGTCTAATTTATAATAATAATTATGTCGTTTGTTTTTTGTTTTCTTACTAGAATACATATTTAAATATTTCCAAGAATCAAAAATAAAAAACAAACATTTAAAAATATAAAAAAAAATAGTTCTGCCGGTGTTGGGAGCAGGGTTCGAGCTACCAGTTGTTAGGGCCGCAGGAGATAGGAACTTCCTCACAATGCGAGCCGTATCAAGGAATACTGCCTTCTGAATCACGCCCTTGATCCAACCGCCTAACGAGAGCCTCGAGAGATGTTGATCGAGGCTTTCAGGCATCAGGCTTTTGGCCGTAACGACGATCGGCACAATGACAGCCAAGCTCACATTCCACATGTCAACAAGCTCGTGTCGAGATATTATGTTTCTCTTTCTCAGCTTTCACGAGATTCTTGTCATGTGGAATGGCAACATCTACAATCATTGCGCGGCGCGCTAATCGATCTATCACCACTATATCAGGCAAATTGGCGACAATAGTCCGGTCAGTAATGATAGACCGATCCCAGTACAGCGTGACCTGGTAATTTTCGAGAACTAGGTCAGGCATATTAATTATTATTATTTTCCGCCATTTTGGACTTGTTAGTAACTTAAACTTACTACTTGTTACTTTTTTACTTCTCGAAGAGAGGAGGCCTGTGTCCCAGCAGTGGGAACATTATAGGCTGATTATGTATGTGTGTTATGTAGTAACTTAAACGATTGCTTTCAAAATTGATGTTAGTTTCGATTTTTTAATTATTATGTATGTATCTAGGTATGTGTGAATGGAATCAAATCAACTCCTCATAATATGTAACTATTATATCGTCAACGTGATCTATCAACTCAGCCTTGCGCTGACCAGTGCAGGAAATAGACCTCTCCCAGACTGCGCCACACACCCTGTCCTGCGCCTTCCGCATCCAGTTTGTCTCAGCTACCTTTTTAAGGTCGTCGGTCCACCTCGCCGATACACGGTCTCCACTCCAAGACTCGTCTATTTATGGGCCATCGGTCCTTCAACAAACATGGGTCGCCCACTGCAACTTCAGCTTCCTTACTCTGCAAGATATGTCGGTAAATCCGGTTCTTTTCCGGATAGTTTTATTTCTGATCTTATCCTAAAAAAGAAACTCCGAGCATAGCCCGCTCCATAGCACGCTGAGCAACCTTGAATTTGTGAACCAGCCCGACTGTATGTGTCCACGTTTCGTCACCATATGTCATATCGGGCAGGACGCACTTGTTCAAGACCTTGGTCTTTAAACATTGCGGGATAGGTGACGAAGAGACTTGACGAAGTCAAGCCCGAACCCAACTGGTTCCTTCTGTCCGCTTCATTCTCAAAGTCGTGTCTACCGAGCTGGATGACTTCCTCTAGGTAGACATACTCCTTCACAACTTCAAAAAGCGACCTTTTGATGTAGATTGGTCTCGGCAAGACGTGTGAATAGTACATGACTTTCGTCTTGTCCAAATTGATACCGAGGCCAACCCGTCGAGAGGCTCCATTTAAGCTGTGCAGCATCTGGTCTAACTTTTTCAGCGTCTCTGCTATTATGCTATGTTGAAATAGTTTAGTGATTTGAATCCAACGTTAAACAAATTGCATACGTAAAAATTTACCCGCATGCATTACGTACGATATCGGAGCCCTTTACTGTACGTGGTTCGATTGCACTTACTACTCGTTATGTTATAGTTGGTAATGTCCTATACTACGTCCCATCACTACAATCTGTATGCAGGTGCCGTTTGGAGACTTAAAGTAATATTAGAAAACTGTTCCACCGAACCGCACTCATCAAAATTTTGTTTCAGTGCCGTTAGTGGAAGTGCTCAGGTGCGGTTCGGTCAAGTGCTGTTGAAATCAGTGCTCTTAGTGGAATGCCTCATAATTAGAATAATCGTAGAAGATGAAGCTGGGAAATAATTTAATTAATGCTGTATATGAAATGGATGGTAATGAATTTTACCTGTGACATAAAATATCAGCTGTGTTGAGGATTTGTTTACGTGAACAGTTTTACGGATAGTACGAGTAGGTGGAGTTGTTACCTAACTTATCCACAAAAGCCGGCAACTTTTGCAGGCTTACAAAAAGGGAAGAAAACAAAAAAAAGCTAGTAAGTACCGTAGTAAATGATCTCTCTATCTATGTGCAAAGTTCATCAAAATCAAAAAATCTTCACAAACACGAACTCATTTTCGTATTAATATAACATTTTTATGGCTTGACACTTAACACTCAATGAGAAAATACCTTAGTCCTGTTGATCGTTGCGTTACCCTCCACAAGTAGAGGTATCTACTCCACAAGTAGAGGTATCTACTACACAAGTAGAGGTATCTACTCCACAAGTAGAGGTATCTACTCCACAAGTAGAGGTATCTACTCCACAAGTAGAGGTATCTACTCCACCTACCTATTTATAGAGCTTACTCGAAATTATTGAACCCTTCGTAGATTTTTGCGGTAAACCCTTATCTAACCTTCACATTCTGGACCAGTGAACATCTCTATTGTCGAAAGAGAGGTACCAACGTCCTTTTGCTTATTGCTTCACACTTTTTGAGTTTAATTTGGCACATCATCGAGTTTTGGAAAAAGTAAGTACCTACATGTGTGTGTGTGATGGACGGTTTTTAAATCTCGATGTGCTATGCCCCCGAGTGTTTATCCATGTTTTTTCTCGCGCATAGTAGTGACTCTTGCCCGTTTTTCTCCATAGGAACCTATGCAACTATACCTGAGCAACCATACCTTCTGTGCAACTATACCTGAATCACTTAAGCGTGGCCGTAGCGGCCATTGACTCACCTGCATTTCTGCATTCTTTATTTAAAAAACTGAAATAAAGTCCGTTAACGTCCTGAATCTATCGTGATCTCCAACATGTTCCGTTAACGAAAGAACATACGTTGTTTATAGTTCGGGTTTCTATGGAGAGATATTAGGGACAGGGCAATGACCGCTATTGCCACGCTAAAGCGCTTCGGGTATTACATTAATACCTTCATCTTTCTGACTGACCAACTTCTTGACAATTCAAAAGTGCCTGTAATTGGTTTAAAATGAAATAAATGCTTTACGTTTTAGTTTGACGACACATTGTTGACCTGACCTCTCTACTTTGAACTAAAAAGTTCTGTTTATTCTTAGGTTGTCTGGAAGAAATTGCCTTGAGCGATAACAGCAGCCTTTGTACATTTCTGTTTGTAAATGAAATCTTGTTTTTATTTTGTCCGCGTACAAAAAAAGTATATTGTACTATATACTTTTCTATCAACTACGTAGTAATGTTATCATTAATCACTACAAAACCGATCGCAAAGCACGTATTTTCAGCTTAGAACCAAAACAGTGCAGAAATGTTGTATGAAATCGCAGCACTGTTTTTTATTTCCCGTTACCTATTATAGAACCATGAAATTTGGCAAGCAAGGTCACACAGCACATGTAAAGGAAAAAGTCCGTAAATGCGTCCCAAACGTGACCCTCATATTCAAAATTATTTTATTTACGTTACACGTTCGTCTTT
Source organism: Tiliacea citrago (assembly GCA_963921375.1). Lineage (NCBI taxonomy): Eukaryota > Metazoa > Arthropoda > Insecta > Lepidoptera > Noctuidae > Tiliacea > Tiliacea citrago. The sequence goes on along the minus strand of OY992790.1, from coordinate 2,382,532 downwards.
GGGTCACAGAAATTCAAATGTGTACTCAACTTAATCGGTCTAGTTGATTCGGAGCAAATCGGCTGTGACAGACGGACAGACACACAGACAGATAGCCAGACAGACAGCTATACAGACAGACAGCCAAATAAACCGACAAACACACGAGTGATCATATAAGGGTTCCGTTTTTTCCTTTTGAGGTTTTTATTTATTAAATTAAATTAAAGTCCATAGCAATCAAGATAGTTCGAAGAACCAATAAATGTTGAGACCTTTTTCAAATTGAAAAACCACTCACTGTTATTAATGTATCTACAGTATTAAAAATATCTAAACCGATCGTGAAACAAACTGTATTATTTGTGATGAACACGAAGGGATATTAAAGTTATGTTTTTATTTTCACAATGATTTACGGTTTAGGGATTTTTATTCTACCGGTTTTGTAACACTTTGTTCTTGGGACATGAGCCGAACCTATAATTTTTCAGAAACTTACATTTTTGCAATTGTATTTTTTTATATTAAAAAATGTTACTGTGCAGTCTTCTGTACGAAGTTTGGACTCACCAAGATATTTCGGCCGTACGTACCGTAGTTTAGTATAAATAATTGATCGGTAGCACCTGGCAAGCGCTCACGCATTTTCACGTTGTGTTATCATTCCCTCGCGTCGCCGTCGTCCACGTACTGGTACGTTACGTCTGTATGGTAAAATCAAAAGAGTTAACTGTTTTATTTTATATCTAAGTAAACTTATTGTAAAGTATTATTTTATTAGTGTTTATTATACCTGTTTTACTTTATTTTCAGAAAAATATGCCGTTTAAAATTATAGAAACCATTGAGAAAGGGCAAAATAAGCTTTGCATTGTACCTAATTTGTGGGAATCAAACGAGTCGCGACGAGAGGCGAGTTTTTTTTTTTTTTTTTGGCTGCGCACGGTTTGTGCATTTAGCCAGTGTCATGTAAAATTAAGTAACAAGTACAAATTATGAAATAAACTCCATTCAATGCGTGATAAAGATGATAGATGATATCCCCCGCTCCCCTTGAGTTTAAGTAAAGACGTGGGTACTTTACTGAAACCTCGCGCGGACTTCTCGAGAGAACTTAAACTGATGTTGCACTGTTTGTTTCATTTGCCTACACTAATGCAGGTTCACGAACACTTAATGGTTAATAATCCACCACTATTACACATTAATATTCGGCTGAACACAAATTTTGGAAAATAAAACAAAACTGCTAACATGACGCTTCACTTTCCCGCCAAGAAGTCCAAAAGGCGAGTTAAGATGGCCAAGAAAGCGATTAGATGTCAACTAATTAGTAAAGGATGATTCTGCACACACAGCATGTGTACCTATTATTGCAAATGATGTTTCAATAAATCAGTGTTTAACGAACATTTAAAGCGGTTGGTTTTATTTCATCATCCCAATAGAATCACCCCGTTATGATATCACTACGTGTAGCAATCCCCCACAGGATGAAACATCACAGTCTTTAGATAATTGTTCCACCTCAAAATGCTGAGTAAAAAGGGCTACCATTATCGTCATATGACGAAGCAGTGAGAGAAATAGATCTTATGGTTCAAAATATTACTGTTAGTTTAGGTAGTTGGAAGTCGATGGAATTGACGCTCGACTGTAGGTTGTCCGATTTATTAACGATAGTTCACTATCAATACTGTTATTTGGTTGGTAATTTGTAATATTCAAATATTTCCTGTCGATCCTATGTTTGACTGTACCAGATCTTTTTCCACATATCGCCTTTGTTCATAACGAAACCATTAATTCATACAATCTAACGATGATATATTTTACTATAGTGTGTCAGTAATACAGACGAAAGCTGTACTATAGAGACAAGTCATAAAACCACTGTATTTACAAGAGTGTATAATTACGCCATAAATATAAGTTTGAGAACGGAGTTTGCATGTACCATTGCAGAGAAACAAGTATCAAGTGATACCACAATAACTCTTAGAGCTGTAATAAGTAAGTGATCACATGCACAAAATCCTTATTAAGGGATCCGCGTAATCTTAGGGTGCTTAAACAGAATATTAAAACTCTACCTATGCAACTTTAAGTATTTTTGACACTTCAATCTGGTTTTATCGTTAAAGCTGTATGCTTTAAGGTAGAGTTTTAATATTCTGTTTAAGCACCCTAAGATTACGCGGATCCCTTAATAAGGATTTTATACAGTTTGATCTGTATAATAACTCGTAAATGCTCTTACAAAGACAAAATAATTTTTTGACACTAAGTTCTAAATAAGCTGGTATATTGATGTTGAAAACGCTTGCGTGCTGCTCGAGCAGTTACTGGGTTGTGGAGGTCAGATAGGCAGTCGCTTTATGTAAAATACTGGTATTCAGCTGCATCCGATTAGACTGGCTGAAAAAGGCTAGGCAGACTGAGATGTCGGAATACAGTCTCCCGATCGGCACGAGTAGAATGAAAGCGAATATGTGTTGCTTCTAGTCGGCTTGTTGTTCAATAATGTGCCGTGACGAACGTGTGTAAGCACCTCTAAGATGTTTTGTAGAACAAAAAAACCGCACTAATATATTTAAAGTTTTCAAAATATAACATTATTTATTTATACAGCAAGTTAATTTTTATTTTTGTTATTAAGGCTTCAAAACAACAAACAGGCTAATTAATATCTCTGAATTTAAATAAAGCCCGCTGAATCTTCACTCTGAAATAATATGTCACCAGCAATCGTTTCGTGAAATTCTGCCGAGCTTTAAATAGAGTTGAAAATAAAATAATCTTTATAATAAAAAAACAATTAAATTAATATGTATGTAATGAAGGAAATAATGTTACATATCTATGTCTGGGCAGTTTCAGGGACAGGCACGACCGCATTGTGATTTTTTGCATAGAGATAGTGTATGGGCCGGAGAAGGACATTGGCTACATTTTTTACCGATGATAAAAGGAGAACATTCTCAAGTCTTACTGTCCTGATAAAAAGCACGGTTTCTATTGGATAGAACCCGGGCACGAAACCGTCACTAAAAGCTAATAAAAGATGAACAGGCCAAATATATATAAAAAAATACATAGTACATTTACATATATGATTTGGAGATCACCAAGAATTGCCCGCTCCGCTCTTCCACTTAGCATTAACCATAAATTTGCAATTGAATGTAAAAATACAAAAAAGAATAACGATAACCAAAATAGCATGAATCCTCAGCTTGACAGAGCGCCGTTACTACCAACAAACCCTGTTTAGCTTAAATTCTTACGTAATCACTCACTAAAGGAAATAAGTATTTAGAAGGTTTCAACTTAGAAGATTAAAAAGTAGAATTTCTGGTGTAAGTATTTAAACAAACTAGTGGTCGCCCACCAGGTCACCCACTGGTCGAAATTAGACCCCCTCTACTTAAATCTATATAGTACTTACTAATTCCATGAGTAAACTGAAATGAAATTGTTTTTTCTGTAAATAGGATATCAGAATCACTTTTACACGTCATATTAAAAATTAAAAAATAAGCTAGATGTAATCGACATTTCCTATCTGACTAGCCCTGAGAAGAAATGGCAAAAAAAACTCAGTAGTACTTACTTGTTCCATGCTCAAGCTGTCACTTCTGTCACCTATCTATCTTCAAGTCATGAGGCCCTGGTACTGTGTATGTGTGTGTGTGTGTGTGTCGAACGCGTTGTAATGTTTTTGTAGTGTGTGTAATGTTATATTTATTAATTTAATTTATTTCTAATGCGTATTATAAAATATATTATCATCAGATACTTTTGGAACAGGCTCACCCTAAAGGTTTAGGTACGTTCTACACAAAATTCAAGACATATCTAACAACTTAGGGACCCGTTCTCGTGTGCCCTATTTCCGCGTTCGCTCTTTAAATGTAACATACGTTGCGACTATAAAAGTAAAAATTTACTTCGATATTTTATCGCTTATTCGTGTCTCTGACAACGTCTTATTTTAGGTTCCTTATAGACTAACATTATTTTTAAGAATACTCGTAATGTCGGTTGTTCAAAGTGTTTGTATCTTTTATAATGTCAATGTGTGTGTTAATGTCGTTCCAATTCAAACTTAGTCTATGGCGTATCGATGTATCGATATATGGGAGAACATGTTTTTTACCAACAATGTTAAGTGTGTTTTTGGGATAAATTCGTCCCAACTACGGAACCCTTCATTGTACGTGGTCCGACGCACTTGGCCGGATTTTTTAAATATGTATCATTCATCCAGTATATCCATATCAGGCGGTCTACTCCCTAATCACGAAGTCCGTAGTTTCGGCCGAAGTTTTGGGCGTTTCCTACTCCGTATCACTTACGGACAAAAGATTCGTTCAGGGCCCGTATTAAAAATGAATGACAACATGATTTGGCAGTTATCCCTAATCCCGATGTGTATTTACCAGTTCCAAAAATCGAATATGTCACTTGTTTTCACGGATCAACTACTTTCGGACGGGCCCGTATCTTCGATGACGGACTTAGGGAGTAGACCCCCAGTATTCTGCGGATGGTTGTATCTCGTACGGACTGCCCTATTCAGAACAAATGGTTGCATATTGTGATGTGTGTTGACTAACATAGTACTTAGGATTTTACGAACACAATAGGTACCAATTTATTGTAATAATTTATTTTTCTGTATTTTATTTATTTCTCTGTATTTTTCACTGTATTTTTTTTTATAATTTGTAATTGTATGGATTAATTTTATCTGAAATAAACTGATTAATAATAATTAATACATAAATACACACCATATCTCGCCTTTTCCTCATGGGGTTCGGCAGTAACTACAGAACGCCACCTAGGCATAAATCGTTATAAAGAATTGTGAACTCACTACTAAGTGACTGACACACGTATTCTGAGGTCAAATGTGTTTAGTATACTCATTGTTTTGCAGAGTTGCAATATATTTTGTACGTGAATCATTATATCTGGGTGAACTGCACAGTATGACCTTCCTACGGGTAGAATCCGTGCTCCTAAAAATGAATGAATGGAAATATTTCCTATTTTTTATTTCCTAAATAATACTTTCTTACGTCTTACGCCATCTTCCAAAATGTAATCGAGATACTTCAATTATGTCATGTAGGTACTGTTACTATATTATGTGCGTCTCTACTCGCATAACGATCTAGAATAAAATGAAAACATGGTGCACTTTCCTCAAGTTTGATGAGCCAACAAAGGAAGAGTCCTCCATCGTTCACGGCCGGAGTGTTGACAACGTACTACTTACTAAGATATTATTATCTTAGTTTAAACTAGTACCTAACATAACATTATGCCAGTATTTCTCGAAGGGTTAGGCAGAGATGTATCAATAGTACACTCACATTTTGCCGGTTATTCTTAGGTACTATGTACAAGGGGACGAGCCTATTGATATTAACTGGGCACGAATCCAGACTGGTACTGAGAAATGATAATGGTAAAGTCCGAAGGTATATCAGTCTCGCTTGTGCTGCGTTCCGATGCGGACGCGTATTCTTTATTTCGATTAGCGCGGTGCAAGCTGTCGCTCGTAAATTACCCGCCATGAGTAATGAACTAGTGGCGAATGAGCTGCTGGCGTTCCTGCAGCAGAAGCTGGATGTGATGGACGAGGTGTCTGCTGTCCAGATCTGCGCAACGAACTTCAGCGAGGATGACATAGCTGCTGCCAAGCTGTTGTTGTTCAGTGTGCTGAATAAGCGCGACCAGATGGTGTCCCGCCGGCGTGACGGGACTAGGAGGAGTCTGCAAGATATAATCACGCTGTTCAAGGAGACCGACCCAGACGATGTGCCAACGTTTGTGGCGAAGGAGCTCCACAAGCTTCCTCCCGTCACGTTCGACCACGTCGATGTAACGAGCCTTCTGAAGGACATTGTCTTTTTGAAGGCCCGCCTCGCGGATGTGCTAACGAAGTTAGATGCATCCCAAAACACCGTCGCTGATTTGCGCAAAGAAGTTAGCGAGTTGCGCAACAGTGTGGCGGTAATTAGGTCACCTGTCGATGCGTCGAACGTGAACGCGTGTCGCGGAGCCGGCCTCGATATATCGTCGTCGAATTCCGCGTCAGCAGTTTCGTCGCCAGCGCATCCGTCGATTGCTGAGCTTGCAGAGTACCCCGCCGCTTCCGGCGCGCCCTGCAGCTCCGTGCTCGCTACGGCGGCTCCTCCACGCAACGCCGCCCGAGCCCCGAGCCCCATCCCGCTGCCAGTGTCTGCAGCCCAGGTAAAACCCCTACAAAGGGATTTCGCTAGCGTCACCGCGAGTGCCCCTGGCGCTCCTAGTATCAAGCCCATGCCAGAAAAGGCGCCGAATAGGGCTACTAATGATGAAGGTTTCGTGACGGTGCAAAGAAGAAAGCGCCGATCGCGAACTAACAAGAACCGCTGCGGCAAAGCTCCTACGGGGCCCAAAGTGAGCCTGCGTGCCGCAAAGCCGAACACGCCGGTGTACATCTCCCGCCTGCACTACACCACTAAGGCGGAGGACATCGTGGAGTACGTGCGCCAAAAGACGAGGTACACGCCGAGGGTGCAGTTACTGGAGTCGCGTCGAAACGTCAACTTCAAGGCGTTCGTAGTGCGTGTACCGAACTGTTATCTGCCCCTCGTCATGGAAGAAGACTTTTGGCCGCAGGACGTGGTATTCCGTCACTTCCGCGGACAAGTTCCACAGATCAGCACAATTTAATATAGTGCAAAGTGAAGTGCTACTAACATAGTCTTAAGCCTTTTTATTAACACAAGTTTTGTTTATATTACAATATGTATGTTTAGGTTAAGGTATTTTTCTATGGGCCTGTGTCGCCTGAAATAAACGTTATTATTATTATTATTATTATATATTATTTTCCCAGCCTTGTGATGCAACCTAGAACCACGCTCAGCAATCGCGCTAGCGACCACTTGACATACAATCTCTCACGGACTACGGAACACGATGTATAAGAAATCCGTTATAGTATCTGCCATATTGTATTTATTACGGCAGGAAATTCGAAATAAATCTTTTAGACCCTCAATAAAATATCCTGTGGATGTATAAAACGATGTCTAGTGACCTTTTTACGGTCAATCTGGTCGACGTCTGTTTTGAACGTAGATAAATAAAATACATGATCTTATTGTATAAATAAATACGACTAGTTTTGCTCGCAGCTCTGGGCAAACTAATATAAAAAATATAGGGGATACACGTTTCTATGTTTTTAAAGTCTTGAATATATTGTTTATTATCTTATCTTTATCATAAGATAACTTCTAAGCAATCCTCGAATCCTTCATTCAAAAAATAGTCTTATATTGCTTTGTTCAACGACTCTTTGTTCAGTGACCAAATTAATAATTTTTCATTTTTAATCTTAACGCTATTTCTTCACTGACAAAGTACTTTACCGATGACCTCGTTTCGACGATTCTAAATGCGCCGCGCTAAGAATTTATTCGACATTAAAATGTCTAATTAAATCCTTTGAATACTTTCATGTTCACGTAAATTGAAATACCCGGGATAGTATTGGATGCCTATCAGATCGGAGGATAAATGGAAGATATGTTCATCGCATTTTTTGTATTTTCTCAACTATGTTGGGGTCGATTTTCATTTGCTCCGGCGCGGCCCCGATTCTGAACCGCACGATAACTCGTTTGTCATTAGATTCTCATTAGTTGTATCGCTTCGCTGCTAGTCGTAATTTTATTGATGTTGAATTTAAATTGACGGCAAAGCGAGCTATTAAAAATAATTGCCATGACTTATATTTTACGGATATATAAATTACTAGCTGCGCCCCGCGGTCTCACCCACGTAAGACTCGATCCCGTGGGAATATCGGGATAAAAGCCTATATCTTAATCCAGGGTGTCAGCTACCTCCATACAAAATTAAATCAAAATTGGTCCAGCCGTTTAAGCGTGAAGAAGTAACATACACACTCACAAACTTATGCCTTTATAATATTAATGTGATAGTGTGATGTGATTATATAATATACAGAGTGAACAAAATAAATGCGTCCCTAGTGATACCTAGTACACGGCTACATAACAATGCGAGATCAGCTTACACTGGAAATGTATAATTTCCAGTGTAAGCTGATCTCGCATTGTATAGGAATTCCATACTATGAGACCTCTCATAATAAGTATAAGCTGACCAGCTTATACTGGAAATGTATAGCTTGATATGTAGCCGTGTGTACCTCAGCTTGTTTTTTAGGATTCCGTACCGCCAAATTAAAAAAGGGAACCCTTATTGGATCACTCGTGTGTCTGTCTGTCCGTCTGCTAGAGCCAATTTGCTCCGAATCGACTGGTCCGATTATGATGAAACTTCGCATAAGAGTTTCTGTGACCCAAACACGGACGTGTAACGTAAATAAATGAATTTTGAATATAGTGGTCACTTTTGGGGGGAAATTAGAAAATTAAAAAAAAAGTTTTGCACACTGTATCGTATGGCATATCAAATGAAAGGGCTTGTTTTTGGTATAATTTTTTTATAATTTTATAATAAATACTTTTAAAAATATTTAAATAAATAGATGAAAATTAACCATTCCACCCCCTTATCTCCGAAACTAATGAGCCTAAAATGTTGAAGAAAATACAGAAAATAGTTCTTTACTTACAGATTACAGGAAAACCTATAAGAAGTCTTTGATCTTAAATTCTTAAAATAACATGGTAAATCTTTCAATATTGTGCGTACAAACTTACATTTGCAGTTGGAATAAATGAGGGATATGTTTAACTACAATGTTAGAATAGAATAGAATAGAATACTCTTTATTATGTACACCATAAAAGTTACAGATATAAATGTTGAAATTTTACACAGGGTGACACAATGGGCGGTCAATGTTAAGTTTGTTCTTAGGATAAATTAATCCCCACTACGGAACCTTTTATTGTGCGTGGTCCGATACGCACTTGGGCGGTTTTTTTTATTATTTTTCCTTTCAAAACGAACAATACTTGGGAATACTTTCAGACGTTGGTGTAAAGTCATACAAAGAATTAACCAAACTATCATGTAAATCGCAAAAATATAATAATGTCTATAAAAAGCACAAAATATGTTTACTGTAAACATAAAACCTGTAGGTCAAACACAACAGATAAACACGAGTTATTATTTGTTTTTAAAACTAACAAAAAATATGAACTTACCCTTTTAAGTCCGACGGCGGCGTCACGGCGCAGCAAGTGGCGCCGTCTAGCTGTGTTACGATGTTACTGGAATCACCGAACAGGTGGATGCACCTTACATACGAAATGATGACCTCCATCGGGATCTAAAAGTTGAGTTCATAGATAAAGTGATCCAGAAATTTGCAGAAGCTCACCACGAAAAAAGGCTTTATCTGCATGTGAACGTCGAGGCAATTCAGCTTCTCGATAACACAAATATAGTAAGATGACTAAAAATAACACAACCGTTCGAGTTAATGTTTAGTGTTAGTGAATAGTGTAAAGTACAAAAGTGCCAAACAAGAAAGAAGTGTATTCGCCTTAATCGAGACAATAAGAAAAGTACCGTGCTATTGGACACATTCTTAGTAAAGACAATTTAGTAGTTTAGGTTATAATTTAATTACTTATTAGTCTATCTATAAGGCTAGATTGTAATAAGATTAGGGTTCATTCTATTGATGAATCCTAGGACAAGAGAGAAAAAAAAAATACCGAACAGGTCGGATAAGAGTGACACTGGCTGCTAACAGTCACTCTAGCAGAGCGTCGTATCGATGGTTGCGTGGTTTCTGATGACAGCTGATGATGTCAGGGGAGCCGCTGTCGGACCATGTCCACAACGAACTGCTATATTCTAGTCAGAGATATAAATCGATGATTCTGGCACAATCCTAATGATATTCAAGCTACTGAACCACTAATACGATGACATTATAAATATGTAAATGGTACACCACTGACTACCTGCAGTATTGTCTCTCCTTCTCCCTTTAATCCATCCAATCTTGTCTGTAAAAGATCGCTTTTAGCGATAAGACCGCCCATTGTTTCACCCTATGTAAAAAATTTCAACATATATATTTGATTTTATGGTGTACATAACAAAGAGTATTCTATTCTATTCCATTACTAATTCTGGTAAAGGCTATCCCGCGCCGTTAAGTCTAATGTAATGTAAACTAAACCCTCACTATACTTGATTTATAATACAAGACATTGAATCAATACCGGTCTGTACATTCACTAAGAGGACAATATCACACGTTATGTCTGTCTGTGTGTATGTCACCTTTTGTTGTAGCATATACATAAAATAATAGGCAACGTAAAATACAAATTAAATTGACCTTGTTCTGTATAACCTTACGTAAATAATGTCAATTGATTATTGTCAATATATCTTTATGTTCCCTCTTATTCATGAACTTCATGCAAGGAATAAAATTCGCTATTAAAAATTCCGTACATTTTATATGGAATATTTAAAAAAATCTAGCATTTGTACCTTTCAAATATATAAACACACGCAAAGCCTAATTATTATGAAAGCGTGTATACAGGCGTTCAGAGCATCGGCTGACGTTGGTGATCATCTTGTAACAGAACACATGCTGTATATAATCCTTTGAGCGATTTACTTTGAGCTGCTTTGAGACGGAACCAACAAATATGTCCGGGCGATGCATCTAGATAAGACGATCGATGACATTATATGGGTAGTATATTTATATTTAACATAATATACATTGTTATCTAACTGTAATATAGGTTAGTCAGAGGTGTATTTTTAGTAAGCACCCACATCTCACCAATTATTGACGTAAGTCCCATGTAATACGGGGGCGAGCCTATTGGCATCAACCTAACGCAAATCGAGACTCCGGGCTGCTACTGAGAAATTCCTGATAGGAAAACCCAATAACACTTTGACCGACTTGGGAATTGAACTCAAGACCGCTCAGCAGTAGTGCTTGCGACCACTACATCGTGGCAATCTATATTTAGATATATTTAAACATATGTATTATAATGATAGAAATGTTTAATACGGATACTTTTTTTGGATAGTCCATTTTTGTATATTACAACTCCTAAGAGTTGGTCTGATGATCGTGTTAATAAATACGATCACTTGTTGCACTGTTCTATTATGTTGTTATTAGCGACCTATCATTATTATGTAGTCTTTTGTCCGCAGCTTCGCCAACGTGGTGTTCGGAAATTATCCCACGGACACGTAGGTACCGTAACGCGCACGCCATTAAAGCTCCCAGGGCCTCAAGTCTGCTATTACAATAGTGTCAGAATGGTCGATCATTGATTTCATAATTGTTGATATTGACAAGTTTGGTAATCTACTATTATAATGGCGTCATTCAGACTCAGACTTTCCAATGGTCGGCCACTGACACTACATTGAAAGAAATTGCATATATTGGTAATCTCGTACATAATGACAAATGAATGACATTTCTACTAATGGGTTTTATAATAATGGCAATACGACAATGCCATTATAATAACACAATTATATTACGAGAAGATTGATCGACCAATGATCGACCATTATGAATTTACCAGATCACGAACTTTTAGCAAAATGACAATGGCATGACAATGGGATCGTGTTGGAATGACTGAATTTATAAAAATAGCAGACTTGGGCCCCAGGAGGCATGATTTTTTCCGATATCTTTTAAACAATCACCGTCATAGTTCAGCCAATTTACACAAAACCGTAATGAATTATACACTCGAGCCTTCCTCATGAATCATTCCGTCTATTGGTGAAAACCGTATGAAAATACGTTCGGTGGTTTTTGAATTTATCGAGTTCAGACAGACAGACGCGGCGGGGGGCTTTGTTTTATTATAATATATATATCCAACACCAACTAAACGAAACGAATATAATATCCAGGTCAAGTCCCGATGCACACAACTTCATTCCAGTACCACCAATATAACATAAATATTGCCTTTAACCTGCTGAAAAAGTCCATTACACGGTCAATCTTCATCGCGAGCATGAACAAAATCAATGCTCGGAGGTATAGTACCAGCGTTACCTTAAGTTTTTTTTTCAGGATAAGCGGGTGTTTGAAACCTGTTGTGTAAAAAAAGTTGGGTTCTTTCGTCGAAACCGGGACATAATAAAATAACGTAAACAATCAGTAGTTTTTTTTTAAAACCTAGTTTTCCTTTTATTTGAGTTTGAAATTAAGTTTAAGAAAATAATTATTTTAATTAATTTATGTTTACCATACTAATATTACTACCGCACTGAGTAATCCCCGAAAAGCGGGACACTTAATTTTGGGTTAAAAATCGGGACGTCTGACAACGATGTAGACATTAATACCTAAAACTCAAAATAAAATACTCAGTATGCGGAATGAGTCTTCCATTCAGACAAGACAGCTGCGATTTTTCATGAAAACAAACCATGTCCATGATTGTGAACAAATTAGTATACACCGTTTTAATATTTATGTGTTCAGTGTTTTGAATTTCATTTGCATATTTACCGCATTTTTTTACATAATGTTTTGTAATTTACGTTGTACCTAAGTAGTTCTCAGCGGAGAAGGCACGGGCAGCTTCGGAGAAGGCAAATGAGAGTGTACTTATGTATATAACGTTAATGTCGGTATCAACGTGCCTTTATATCTATGGAAAACAGTGATCAGCAATCCATCTGCCAAATGTGGTGATTATGGAAATATACATTTTTATTTTATTTCATTAACAATTTTTACATTGTATCGAAATGTATTAATTATAAACTAACTAGCTGCGCCTTGCGGTTTCACCCGCGTAAGTCTCGATCCCGAGGGAATTTCGAGATAAAAAAGTAGCCTATGTCTTAATCCAGGTTGTCAGCTACCTCCATACAAAATTTTATCAAAATTGGTACACACACACACTCACAGACTTTCGCCTTCAAAATATTAGTGTGATGTGATGTGATTATAAATATAAATTATAAACTAATACCAACTACATAATGACATAACTTTAAAAAAATACAGCGTGTATCAAAAATATGTTGGTCATATTTATTATAAGGGTATGAAAATATATCAGCTGTCACATATACTTGGTTCGAGTATGTTGTGAAGTTTTGTATGGTACAGTTGATAATTTTTTCGCGATTACGATGTTGATCCCGTGAATAAAGTAGTTCAGTTTGTTAGTCTGTACCACAACCCTTAAATATGACCATACATTTAAGATACTTACACGCTGTATACAACTTTTTCTGGAATTAACGCTCACCACCCAATTAGAACAATAGGTTATAATCTTAATACATACACTGAATTATTACTATTATGTATAAACCATTGTTTGTTTATCATGTATAGTTTTACTGATTGTGGGACAAATCTTACGCACACACACAGTCACACACAGTACAGTATAAGGGTCCAGTAGGTCCTTCGTCCATGTTGGTTCGTTTTGACTGTACAGCGGAAGTGAGACCGTAATTTACGTAGTTTTAATTATGTTTAGGATAAAAAATTACCTGTATTAAAAATTACAGAAATAGATTCAGTAAATGATTCTGAACAAACAAGATTCATAATGTGCATTAATTCAGTTACAAATTGTATATAAATGTGGTGTTAGTTAATGTTAATTTAATTATAACAGCAAGAGTAAGTGGTTTTTGTATATTTGCGAGTGAACTGGGACTGATTACATGCATATATATTCATTCATTAGGGTTTTCAGTGAGTTGTCTACTCGGTACAACATGCCAACACTGTTAATCGCTACTGACTATGTTTCTGTCAAATAAACTATTTCTACTTATGTTCCGAAATTCCGTTATATTAACCTAACTTATAAACGAAGACTGAGAAATCGTGTTCTAACATAACAAGCCCGTATGTACCAGGATCACATAGTATCCTATCTAACCCCCCCCCCCTCGATATTACAGGAAGAACTATTTAACTTAGAGAGCTGCAAGCACATATTTTAGCAAGAGCCTTCGATATCGAGGCTCTAGGAACTGTGGTCAAGGTCGCGACCTCGGCTCTGTGTAACTCGCGCAACACGTTGCCATGTTGCTTCGTAAAAGGTACCTAAATTTGGGATTTGTTGAAATTAATGAAATATAACACCGAGGCCCTGATTAGATTTTAATGTTTTATGTTTATTCCGGCGTCCTTGGCGTGATTAACTGCTGTCTTTCACGCTTGTATTCCTAAAAGGGGTTGGTAGAATGTAGCATAAAGAGGAGTGTGTAGCAGTTGGCGTTTTGGAGTTTATTGCCAACCCCCACGGGAAGAAGACGTGAGTTTATGTATTACTAGCCACTGCCCGCGACTTCGTCAGCATTTACAGGGATAAAAAGCATCCCGCAAAATCCTGCATCGCGCAAGCAGAGTTTACTGCGCGACTAGAATATAATAAATATAACGACCCGACATTAATCGTCGGGCAGTTGCCCACCAGACACAACACCCGTCTGGTCGGAGGATCCTCCCTTTTCTATGGAGGATGAGTGAACTTTACACCCTGATCCTCATACTTCTATATGTTCTTTTATCGGCACATTGAAGTCTGTTTACCGTTGATCTGGCATAATTTAAGTCAAATATTTAATTATTTTCCGTTTTGTTTCAGGTAAAGTCAAAGATAGCGGGTGAAGCAAGACCATAAGCACATTTAAATTATGTTCGGGAGGTATGGTGAGTTTTTAATTCAACGATGAGACGTTCATATTATTTTTTTTCTTTTACGGTACAAGATTTTTATCATGAAATTCCACAATGTGTTATTTGAAAGCTTAGCTATTAAGTGCTTGACGATAACGTAAAAATCTTGAAGATCGTCAATATTTTTTTACCATTTCTCATAGGAGCTTTCCAAAAAAATACTCAAAATTGAAAGTTGGTTTTTCTAGATAATTTGAAATGTTTTAAAATATTTTCTAAAAGTCAATTTTACTCCCTTTTTTTTCAATGACAAGAAAAAATCTTAGTACCATTAGGTATTACTACGCTTTAGTAGGGAGTAGTCCACCAAATGAAAGTCCAAAGTTCAAACGAACGTTTATATTTGTAATTCAAGTTATTAATCAGTTATACAAACCTAGTAAGCACAGCGTTAACACTTAGACAGTAGATAGGAAAATGAATGAACATAAAACAAGTTAAAAGAAAGGCAAGCGGATACAATTTAGGAAGTAGCAAAAAGATTTGCGCGCCCGGCGTTTAGCTAACTTTTAGGCAAACGAGTGCGTAAGTGCCTTGTGAAACGGCGTACAATGGACCGGCGCGCGGGCGTTTGACGAAACAGAACTTTATCGCGGCGCGGCGCGGCGGAGACAGCCGATGATACACGAGCTCACTGCCTGCATAACAGAGGTCGCTTCGTTGTGTGGCGGCGATGCCACAACAAGGTGGTAATGCTACTCTAGGCTGCTACTGAAAAATCCTGATGAAAAACCAAATAACACTTTGCCCTACCCGGGAATTGAATCCAGGACCTCATTCTCAGCCGTAGCGCTTGCGACCACTAGACCAACGCAGCGTGAGTTTTAGAATCGTTTGTAGAATTCCGACCTTAAAAGAAAAAACGGTGCCATTTATAAGATCATAATATTTTTTCAATATTATTAGTGCCGTTCTCAAAAATATTATTATTTAATAGTATCTATAAACCGGATAGCATCACAAATTGTTTCCATCGTTGTTCAAAACTTCTTTGTTAATTGTTGATAATGTGAGCTCGATCTCCGTGTCGGACTGAAATATTGCATTTTTAGGTTTGGATTTTTTTTCGTCTGGATGTCTAACATAACTGGCATAATGTGGGTATACTGATGTCTGCTTACTCTTTAGGAGAAATCAGGCAATCAATGTTATATAACATTTAATAGTAATCACCACTTCATGTTAAATACAATAATAATTATTACGTTTGTTTTCTTATATCGTCACGCCACAAGTCAAGGTCACTTAGCTTGAAGACCGTGTGGGTTAGGGTCACGACACGACCTAGATGTAGCCCTATTTGTAGATGTTACGCCTATTACTAGAGGCAGCCCCGTTATTTATGATACCTGATACGATGCCGCAGTATAAATAAAACAGTAAAAGTTGAACAGTAACAAACGAACAATAAAACCTTTATTCTTTATTCTATTTATGTACTTTTGTACCCATTATATTTATAATTAATTATGTTATATTTTAATATGTTATAATATTATTATTTTCTCTCAATCAGAGCACCCGCCATCTTAACTTTTCACTAACTTTGGTTGACTGGTAGAGAATGCCTAAGGCAGTAAGTCCACCTTTGTACATTATTGTGTGTAAGAAGTTTAAATAAATAAAACCTTTATTCTAAGTTCGTAGCGGCTACGTGTTACGATGTAGCCATGTAGTTAGTCTCTCGTAGCGGCTACGTCGTAGGCATATAGTGATTACGACGTAGCCATGTAGTTTGTCTCTCGTAGCGACTACGTCGTAGGCATATAGTTGTTACGTCGTAGCCATGTAGTTAGTCTCCCGTAGCGGCTACGTCGTAGGCATATAGTGGTTACGAAGTAGCCAGGTATTTTGGCTCTCGTAGCGACTACGTCGTAGGCATATAGTTGTTACGTCGTAGCCATGTAGTTAGTCTCCCGTAGCGGCTACGTCGTAGGCATATAGTGGTTACGAAGTAGCCAGGTATTTTGGCTCTCGTAGCGGCTACGTCGTAGGCATATAGTGGTTACGAAGTAGCCAGGTATTTTGGCTCTCGTAGCGACTACGTCGTAGGCATATAGTTGTTACGTCGTAGCCATGTAGTTAGTCTCCCGTAGCGGCTACGTCGTAGGCATATAGTGGTTACGAAGTAGCCATGTAGTTAGGCTCTCGTAGCTACGACCAGAACACCAACGAGGCAATTATGTTTTATTTCTTCCAGACTACCTTATTCAAACGTAGGTTCTGCAATATTTCCGCTATTTTACCTACAAGATATAAAACATAATATAGCTGCCCGGGTACCAACCCGGGCAGATTATTTGATGATAGCATTTACGTGCGCAAGCTGCAGGTGAGTCGCATAATTAGCTGACAAAAAGCCTCAAAGAGATTTCCTAATTATTTTGTAACATGAACACTGCTTGATTACACCTACAATTAGTATTCTTGTAACTTTAATTATCTACATGTTTATGGTTTCGTAAAAACATCATCATTTCAGCTAAAAGACGTCCTCTGCTGGACATTGGCCTCCCTCTAAGGGGGGTGTTTGCCATAATCGCCACGCTTGACAGGCGGGTTGGCGATCGCAGTATGGTGTTAAAATGCATAGAGAACGCTGCTGCCCATTCTCTAGTCAGTAGTTCTCGTAAAAACATGTACATATGACAATACCATCTCTTTCGCACCGCGCTGAGGGTATATATAATACAGGAGTATGTCTAGACTAGAGTATGGAATAAGTTAACATCCTCCATAAAATCGATTGACAAATTTATTTAATGAAAAAAGTAAAGATAATAAGGACGATCGCTTAAAAAGTGAACTTCTGCCTCACCTGGGGGCCGATTGTACTAACTTTCAACGTTATACGCTCTCTACCGTCTCATCAATGGTTTGGTTTCGTTCGGATCTCGTCCATCCCACATAAACCTATTCTACTGTTTATTATCACAAACCTGAAACTGTAACTGACTGTAACCAAGTCGAAACGCAACCCAATTACTACGGGAATTAATGGCAATGAATGAGTATTGCCTACAGTTCAATTAGTAAGTTTATAATGCCAAGTGCAGTTGCATGTAGTAAATAACCGGGTGCAGTTGAATTCCAGTATTTTACATGGAGCGACTGCCTACCTGACCTCCACTACCCAAGTTCTGGCTAACATGGTACCCCTTAGTAACCGATTAATATGATTAATATTTAGAACTCCTTTAAAACAATACAATTTTTTTACTACTTACCGGTATTCCTACATTCTATATAAATAAACATTTTTGTTTATATTTTATTCCAATACGTATTTCAAGATCAACTCGACTAAAATTGTATTCAATCAATATAATAAACTTTAACAAAACCGCATATAAACTACGTATTCCTTCAGCACAGAATACGAATACAAACGAAGAAATGTCTAGCGAAAATAATGTGATCGAGTAATGTTCACCACCATCTCGAATGAGCGTTTGTGTTACGATCCGTGCTAATGACATAATATGCCTTTTTATGCCAAATATGTGTTGTTATACGTTAAGTGAATACTTTGTATATCTTGAGGTCCTATAATAAGTTTGATCGAAGTTAAGTCTATCATGAAATCGACTTTCACTGAGTAATAGCAGTAGAATTCTTAGCTTTGACATAATATTTCATTTTAAATGTAATCACAGACACACATACAGAGACACAAGTATTTTAAGAACGTCTAGAGTTAAGTGTCGTTTAAAATCGGAGTGTGAGAAGTGTATTCTACAAACGTATTTTCCACTCTGCAATCAGCATTTTGTTTTTGTTTTGATTGTTTGTTGTCATTAATTTGCCAGCGGTCGCAACACAGAGAAATTATGCAATGTAAATTGTCTTTGGTCCCTGTCCACATCAAGCAATGGACAAGATTGTCAAACTTTTATTGTTAGAAAACGAGGCTTTTGGCTTTTACTACTGGCTTTTTCTTTATTTTTTTCTTTTAAACGTGTACCTAACCTCCTCCTCTGTTTAAGTTGGGTAAAAGTAGCTGTTATTTTGACGTACTCAAGGCTAAGAGGCAATCAAGGGATGGCGTCAGAAGATTGAGTGATTACTTGTTACTTTGGCATTCTTTTGGGAATAAAGACGGGCCTAATTTTGGGGAAGAAGAAATTGACTTTCTGACGTCGTTTTAGGCTTTGAGATGTGTTGTTAAGTAACGCTTTGTGATTATTTGTTGAAAGACTAGCTTTTTCCCGCGGTTTCACCCACGTGGATGTCCGAAAATATTCCACGGGAACGTACTACCGGGATTAAAAGTATCCTTTGCGTTAATCCAGATTATAAACTGTGTGGCAAATTTCACCCAAATCCGTTAAGCCGTTTTTGCGCCATCTTGGAACTATTATCGAGACAAACAGACAAACGGGAAATAATTCTCCGTTCCTATTTTATACACTAGCTGCGCCCCGCGGTTTCACCCGCATAAGTCTCGCTCCCGTGGGAATATCGGGATAAAATTATTTTATGTCCTAACCCAGGTCATGGTCTACCCATGTGCCAAATTTAATCTAAATTGCCAAATTTAATCGCTATTTTAGCGTGAAAACAAAGTCATAGTCAAACCATTTATTTCAAATAGGCACATAAAAGGCATTTTTGAACATCAAAATTTACAAAAAAATTGAATTAATTCTAGTTGCCCCTTCCAAAAGGTAGTTTCGTATGGAGAAGAATGGGCAAGAAGCTCCAACGTTAATCTTTAAAAAATGTTTTACAATATTTTGTTTGAGTACATTAATTATATGATTATATTATGTGAAGACGATGCACCTAGAATAAAATTACTGTACCATAATAGGTAAAAAGAATTAAAAACTAAGCAATGAAAAATAAAACGAAACAAATAAACAAACAAACTCTCGCATTTATAATATTAGTAACGATTTAGGATATATAAAAATAGAAAAGAAATGTAGAATAAAGATGTTGAACGTAACACTCTTGTTTATTCGCCACTATTATTTGAGTTGGGCTTCAGAGTATTTTCAAATTTTTGTATTGTGCTACACAAGACCACATCTTTTGTTCTATTTATATATTTAGCAAAATCAAAAGTCATTTGTTCAAACTAGAGAATCAGCACTTTTCGAACGTCAAAATTACATAAGACAGTCCCCCAAAACCGGCCGCACTTCACCACTTCCTAGTGCTTTAGCTGGGAAGAAGAAGTGGCGCAACAAACTCCCCAGCAGCACAGCTGTCTGTTCATTTAGAAAAACATGATTCTACATAATCCTCATTTCAGCCGAAAGAAGTCCACTGCTGGACATCTAGGGGCTGTGAGGGGGGGGTGGGGGGGCGCATAATTGTCACGCTTGGCAGGCGTGTTGGCGATCGCAGTATGGTGTTAAAATGCATAGAGAAAGCTGCTGCCTTGTAACTCCCTTAGACTAGACAGCGTTCTCTATGTATTTTAACGCCATACTGCGATCACCAACCCGCCTGCCAAGCGTGGCGATTATGACAAACCGGCCCTTAGGGGGAGGCCCAGTGTCCAGCTGTGGATGTCTTTCGGCTGAAATGAGGATGAATGAAGAAGTAGCTTAATTGAAGGGTTCTTCAAAAATGCCAAGGTGTACCTATAACCGACGGATTTATCTAGAGTAAAGAACGAACTTTAAAGTTAATCCTTTCCACACACCCATGAAAAGAAAGACGTCCGATTCTGTATCTCTAACTCTCGGATCTTTTATAAAAGATTGATTCGATCCGATCGTATTTCCTTTGACGACTTACGAAGGGTGGCACGTGCGAAAAGGATCGTATTTTTCGCAATTCCCTCAGCGCTCGATTGAATTGTTGTTATTTAATTCTGATCGCGTGCTCGCAGTCGCGCGGTGAGGAACCGTTTCTTTTTATAGATGTATTATCTTTTCAAAGTTTTCGATTGGTGTGGAAGATGGAGTGTGTGATGACGAGTATGTTAGGTATTACAAAGATTCTGCGTATTAATTTTCCTTCTTGATTCGGTCGTGGAACAGGCAACATGAGATTATATTGTGTTTCATGGCGTTTGATTGCTCAAATTGTATTCATCTACTGACAGTTAAACATGCGCGTCTAAAAGACAAACTCTGATAACAACAATGGATAAATGGCCAATCAAACACTTTTTTATCATCATCACTGTGGTTTAATATATATACAGAATATGAAGTGCTCTGCTTAAAAATGGGTTCTACACAAATATTGCTGCAAAAATTGGATCTGTATTTGACTTCCGAAATTAAAGTCATTTTTCACTTTGTAGTGTTATTTTTGGTAGTCGGTTCTTATTTTCTTGTAAAAAGTTTTTTATTTTTCGTTTTTTAGTGGGTCGGTTTTGAATTTATCTAAGTTACAATAGCCTAATGTTAACTGTTCATCACCTTTTACAAAATATTGCTTTTCCCGATGCTGGGACGTTGTATGGTGAGTGGCAGTTCTCCTGGTAAGAACCAGGAGAACTGCCACTCACCATATGCATAGTGACGAGCATAAATTGCTTAATCGCAACCCGTTAAATAGGGGTACTCATTATTATATTGTTTCGGTCGCCATATGTGGTCTCCATCATCAGTTCCACTTCACTAATTAATGGTGCTTTCCGAGAGCAAATGCACCAGTTACTATAAAATACCCAAATCGCTATAGGTTTGCCTATAAACTTTGAGGGTTTCCCTCGATATCATAGGATCATCTGATCCTGATTTGGTGTAAATGGGCCCACCTCGGGAGTATACCCTTTCAAACAAAAAAATAATTTTCAAAATCGGTCCATAATTAACGGAGTAATCGCGTAACAAACATACAAAAAAAAAAACATGCCGCTGAATTGAGTACCTGCTCCTTTTTGGAAGTCGGTTAAAAAGAGAAAAAATTACAATAATAATATTATATACAATAATTCTTTATTTCACCAAAAAAGTCATCACAGGACAGTCAGACAGGGAGTCGTCAGTCTGCAGGATCTATTGCAGGGATGTTGAAAGTATGCGAGGACTATGCTGCTGCGCATGGGCTCGTGTACAATGTTAAAAAATGTGAGTACATGGTCTTTAAGGCCGCCGGTAAATGCATAGACTATGCACCTAATCTTACCCTAAATGGCTTGAACATAAAAAGAGTGAATACATTTAAATATCTGGTGCACATACTTTCCGACGACCTTAAATATAATGTAGATATTGAGAGGGAGCGTAGGGCATTGGCGGTCCGACGTAATATGTTGCCACGTAGATTCTCCCGCTGTACCGACCACTTTTAAGATAACATTATTCCAGGCGTATTGTCAGGGTCTGTACACGGGAGGTCTATGGATCAGCTAAACCAAAAAGTCGCTGGATGTCTTGCGCGTCCAGTATAATAATATTTTCAGAATGCTCTTGATACTGCCCCGTTTCTGTAGTGCGTCGGAAATGAATCGAAGATCCAAAATCACAGAATCGAACTGACGGCTTTCATGCGATCATTCGAAAAAAAAACTCGCTTTGTTAGTAACTAGAACACGGGCCAGCCGAAACAGCATTATGAAAACTGTGTCAGAGTTTCTATTTTCCCATTTTGAGGCATTTTGTGGAGAGGATGGCCAGGTGAGAAAATTGTACCTTGCTTGGTCATCTTCTGTGAAGTGCTTCAAACTCTTATAATAATAATATTTCTTTGCTTACTAACACTAGCTATAAGGTATTACTAACATTATGGATCTGTGTTGTCTTTATAAATAATTTTTGATTGAGTGATTGATTACAATATCCAAAGACTAAGAGCATATAAAGCATATAACTAGGTCACAATAATTTTAATACTCTGACTCCTATACTCGTACTAGGTGCCTGTGTCTTAGGAATCAGTGATTCTCCGCAACAAACAAAGCCACATTATACACACACATTATTACAAATCTTGTAAAAGAAAACATGATATATAATGTATGAAAAGAAAGCACAAAATGAAAAACGTTTAACTGTGTGGTGAGGTGAATAAATGTAGGGTTTGAGTGTGTGTGTGTAGGACGTGTGTATGTATATATATATAATATCCTCCGTACAACTCCAACATTTGGTTATAGAAGTCTTATTTCCCAGAAGTACATGACATTTTTATTACAGTATTCATCTTTTTAAACTAAAGCAACTAACTGCCACTTATGTTTTTTCTAAGTGCTAATAATCGGGATAATGCACACTCTCATCAACAGAAAACCTCATCCTATTTATTCCCTAATGATCAAATAAGAGCCACCATGATATTCTCACTGTAACGGCACCAAACAAGCTCTATATAGACACAAGTATAACCCTCTTCGATGTGACTCTACAGGATAGGCAGATACGCGAACTAACGAGCTCTTGTGATAGTCTCTACATAGAACCGTAGAGTCGTAGTGCGGTAGAGCGGCACTCTACGTGTTTGTGCCCACCACTTTATGCCTAAGCGTCGGTTTCTGTAACTAAACGTCTGTCTGTGTTTTTTTTACTTTCTGATTCTGATGAAGTAGTTTTGTGAAGAATTGTGTCGGAAAACCACCCGTGGATATAAATACTTTCTATGCATATTATTAGCTAGTTTCTGCCTGTGACTTCTTTCGCGTGGAAGTTGCAAAATACACAATATACTAAAATAATAGCCACATTTTTAGGTTTCCGTAGTCAACAAGGAACCTTAGCAAGGAGGCTTAGCTCAGATACTCTTAGTACTAGAAAGCTGTAGTTTGTTGGCGTGGGTATACATATTAATCACGCCGAAAAAGTTATAAAATAAAAACTTGAAAAAAGAAAGGGTCTGTGAAGACCATTTTTCGATTCAGGGATCCGTTTGCGTAATATTAAACTTTAAAGTGCAAATTTTTGTTACAGTCAAGAGTCCCCCTGCCAGCTATATGGTTGTTTTTGGATATGTTAAAAAAAATCATGGCAGTAGTATATTATAACGAAATTAAAAGGAAAACTATCACAGTGAAGTAAGCTTTACAAGTTAACGATTAATAGTCGACCAACTTAAATTTGCATTTGGAGAATTTACTTGACGTATATCGATGTATAGGAGAACATGTTTTTCACGCTGCAATGTTAAGTTTGTTTTTAAGATAAATTCATCCCAACTACAGAGCCCTTCATTGTGCGTGGTCCAGCACGCACTTGGCCTGTTTGTTTATAAAACTCCCTCGGCCCTCGACCCACCGCGTCACATCGCATCGCCCGCCCGTGCTATTACTTCGTTTTCGCTTAGCGTTATTTCTGACTTTTTTCTTTATGCTCGGCTCCTAAGTGTCGTAGCGGATGTTAAATAGCCTATAATCTTCCTCAAAAATTGTGCTATCAAATGCAAAAAAAATAATCATATTCGACTGGTAGTTTCAGAGATTAGCACGTTCAAACAAAAAGACAAACAAACTCTTCAGCTTTATCATTATCATCATCATTCTCAAGCCCTTATCCCAATATTTGTGGTCGGCGCTACATGTCCCTTTCTTCCATACTCCTCTATTAGTCTTCATCTCGGTAGTCACTCCCTTTCTAGCCATAAATGATAAATGATAAATGATTTTTATTTCTGTAAGTAGGTTTGTACAAACACTTTTACACGTCAGTCATATTTTTAAAACTAGATGAGGTCGGCGTTTCCTATCTGACTACTCTGAGAAGAAAGGCCGAAACAAACTCAGAGGTCACAGTCTCTTTTAAAGTCCAGACATAATCTTGGTCAGATCATGTGAAGGCCATGTAGATTGGTGTCTGAAATGGTCTTTTGAGGAAAGAACCACACAGATTGAGTGGACCTGACCAGTCAGTGCACGCATTTGTCAGTAATCGTGCAGCTCTACTCAGAACTTAAGGAGCTCAACGATGCGACGATCAATACCAAAGAAAGGACAGTTGGGTAGGCCGCTTAAATGACTCAAACTGCCAGACCATGATTAACACTAACTGAGAATAAAAGACAAAGTGAAAATAAAAATAAAAGAGCAATAACCCACATAGTCTTCACATTCACAATAATTAAAATAATATAATACTTTACAAGTAAATAATCATGTCATTACGTATATATTACGTTACGTATATAAAATAATAAAAGTTAGCAAAAAAACATCAAACAATAAAAATAAACCACTTCAATAAGTAAAAATTGGAGCAGCTCAATCCCAAGCCTTTTTGTCCTCAATATAATCTTTAACGGTATAAAAAGCTTTCTGACACAACTTACGTTTAATGAATGATTTGAATTTATTAAGGCTTAGATCTTGAACGTGGCTTGGAAGTTTATTATAAAAGCGTATACATTGACATCGGAACGAGCCACCTATTTTCTTGAGCCTTGTTGTAGGCACAACAAATTTATGTTTGTTTCTAGTATTTATATTATGGATATCACTGTATTTTTTAAACAATTTTATATTTTTATGGGCATATAAAAGATTTTCAAAAATATACTGAGAAGGTACAGTCATTACATTAATCTCCTTAAATTTCTCTCGGAGAGAGTGTCTTGGACTTAATTTATAAACTGATCGTACAGCTCTTTTCTGCAAAACAAAGATATTCTGAATGTCGGCGGCATTTCCCCACAACAGAATACCGTACGACATTACACTATGAAAATAGGCAAAGTACACTAAACGGGCTGTCTCTATGTCAGTTAAATTACGAATTTTTCTAACAGCATATGCTGCGGAGCTTAGCTTTTTAGACAGTTTATCTATATGTGGGCCCCACTGAAGCTTAGCATCCAAAGTTAAGCCCAAGAATACTGTGCTTTCTTCAGGATTCAATTCTTCGCCCTTTATCAACACATCAGTTTTCACCTGCCTAACGTGAGGTAGCGTAAACTTAATGCATTTGGTTTTTTTTTCATTTAGAAGTAAATTATTAACATTGAACCAGTGAACTACTTTTGAGATCGCGCTATTTACATCGTCAGTAACCAGCTGCTGACGTTTAAGTTTAAACAAAAGTGAAGTGTCATCTGCAAACAACACTATATCATGATTATCCTTTATGAGGTAAGGCAAGTCATTAATATAAATAAGAAACAAGAAAGGACCAAGAATTGAGCCCTGTGGAACTCCCATTGTTACTATAGATCCGGGAGATCTTTTTCCATTGACGTCAACGCTCTGAATCCTATTACTCAAGTATGAAGTAAGAAGATCCAGAGCGGTGTTCCGGATCCCGTAGTGGCGGAGTTTCCTGATTAACGTTTCATGAAAAACGCAATCGAATATATGATGTTTCATGCTTGCATATCATGTTTCTAGCCATATCACACAGTCCATTCATCATTTCTTTGGTCTTCTCTTCTTGTTCAGCTTTATTATATTATCATAATTATATAAGTAGTGATTGAAGTCGTTTTTCGTTTTTTTCTGTGTAACCGCGATCTGCTTCTTAACTATGAAACGAATTTTGTTGCAATTTTCACCATCATTTAGAGAATTTCCCGGAAGTTCTATGTTTCTTTAGTTACATAAAGAAAAAAAAAATCTCGGTGTTTTGTCAAGTCGTAAAAGCCGTGCGCAGCAGGCGCGGGGCGCTAGTTCATTCATAAGACGTTGTTCTTATATTATTATGTCAAAAAAATCGCAATAAAATAAAAATAAATACATCATCATTTCAATACAAAATATAAAAATATAACATAATTATGAAAAAAATCAATCAAATCAATAACAATACGAGTTTGTTTCCTATAGGTATCCTACACCTCTGCCTAACCCTTCGGGTAATATAGGCGTATTCATATGTTATGCTGTAACCCTCTTTCAAAGAAGGCAAACACCTATCATAAAACTAAACTAATGTACTAAATGTAAGAAGGAACGCTATTTGTAATATGACAATATGCCATTGTACTGTGCCGCGACAGCTAAACAAAACAACAAATAAACTTTATAATGAAATGTCGTATTAAAAATACATACCCCACTACATCTCAAAACAATTCCCACCCTATCTCCATATATTAAGGTCTAATACAGAATGACTCGCCATCCAGATTGTATGAAGCAATTTTTTCTATAGGCTTTAACTGGCCGTAATTCTTTGTCAAATTGATGTAAAAAAGTATTTTATGTTCTCAATCCTGTTATGTTCTGCCAGCTGGCATTTGAGCTCTGTTTTTTAACCAATAATGCCCAATTTTGCATGTTTCGAGTTTCGAAATTAATTTTTCAACAAATTGACATAGACTTGGATGGGCCGTTTGAAAAATCGCGTTGCCCTTGCAGTGTATGATTATCTGTATTATTCTTCATTATATATATTTTAATTTTATTCGTTAATCATTATTTTAAATCACTCATTATTAGTACCCGTCCACACGTACGCCAACCACACCTCTTCGCAGCGACAAAATGGTTAAGCAGTGGTTACGTGTGAATCTAGTAATAAATTGCTGGAGGTTCTTGTAGTTGAGTCATGGTTTGGTTGCGTTTGGGGACGTCCGCCGCCCCCTATCACACTGGACCCGAAATGACTTGATTGCGGAAGTAATAACAGATCCCAAGAAAAAAGAGAGAATAAGAGATCCCAGGCGCAAGTGTGGGAAGGGAACACTGGGGTAGTTTTTAGTCAGTAAGAGTCTGACAGACCCCTTCGTCCGCCCCAGGGCGGAGGATATCCATGAGGATTTTCCAACCCGTGAACAAAAAAAAATTTGTTTGCGTTTGTAAGTTTGGTTGCGTTGTCGCTAGTAGTTGCGATGTGGTTACGTTGTGGCTAGGTTTCCAGGCAGACAGATCGTTGTGTTTGCGATGTGGCCAGCCGCTAGTGCACGGTCTCGCTGGCGGTGTGACTGCGACGTGGCCGTGATGTGGTCAGTATCGCTCACACGGTTGATTTTGACGGCCAAATGTGGTCCGTGTCAATAAACTATTCATTTTCATACAATTTAGCGCCTGGCCACGTGTTGTCGTTGTGGCATGGTTGTGAGTGTGGTGTGGCTGTGGTACATATGATCCAGCCCTTATTTATTTCGGGCGCATACAATAAGACACAAAGGCGGATTTCATGCCTTAGGCATTCTCTACCAGATGGCAGGTGCTCTGATTGAGAGGAGATAACAATAATAATAAAACAGATTAAAAGATAACATATTTAATTATAAATAAAATATTTACACAAGTACACAAACTTATAATACACTTATATAAATATTTACTATAATATATACCTACATTATATATATATATATACAAATTCAATTAAAAGAGGTAGGTAATTGACATGACTACGCTATTTGTTTTGAAAATGCATACTCCTCGTATGACTTCCATCCAGAGATGAATGGACTGAATATGAAAGGAAGAATGAACAAATTTAGAAGTATGAGAAGGACAGAGTAGGAGAAGATTGTTGGAAGAACGCAGATTCTTAGCGTGTGAAGAACATAGATATTGGACGTGAGACATAAGATAAGAAGGAAGGGTGGGAAGGAAGAAAAGCGTGGTCAAAGCGCGCAAACTTCTTCTTTGGCGAATGGACATCCATTCGAGCTCAGACCTGTAGCTCAACACATATTTCTTTAGGCTGAATATGAACCGGATACCATTGTTGAGCAGACTGTTGAGCTTATCCAGCAAAACCGCATTCAAGTCAAAGTAGCACACGTCACCATAGTCGATAATAGTGTAAATCAAAGTCTGAACGCCTGGCATAGTTTTCGTCTTAGCAGGCAAAAAGTTTCTCAGACGATACAGGGATCGCAGAGTACCGTTGACCCCGTTGAATAACATTAAAAACCTGGCGTTTGCCAGCTAAGGGTCGAGTCAAGATGCAAACCGATCTCGACGGTACCATTATAAATAAGAAAACGAAGACAGCTAAGTGCCACCCTACCCATCATACGTGAGCTTCCAATTACAATTGCCTGACTCCAAAACTATCAGGACACTTCTACCCGCTCCGCTGTATACAATTGAAGATTATCAGCATAAAGATGATACGAACACCGAAGACAGTGAGTTATAAAATTCAAAGTAAAATTTAAATTCTTGTATTAAACTTACACATAGTTCATAAATATACAATTAAGTATGCATGAAAATTTACCGACAGAAAAATTATATATTATTTAACAGCGGGTCCCAAACTAGGCACAGCCTGTATCTTGGTGACCCAAACACCACACAAAGTTAATAATTTAAATTAGTTCTGCTAGCGCAAGATTGTTAGCGAAATGAATGAAGATGGAGAATAACAGTGCAGAAAGAATACCTTACAAACTCTTAATTCTCGACAGAAATTGAATAATGGTCAAAATGGATAATAAGATGAACGGCACGTGTAGGGCGAGTAATATGAATTATATCCAGTATCATAAGTAATATTTCTCATCAAAATGAGTTTACGTATTGGCAATTTGTTTTACTTATTTTTGCCAGATTTTTTTTTTGTCTGGTGTCTCCCATGTTGCCTGTCCACACTTGGCACATGGATTGGTGATCGTATTTAGGAAGTTGGTTTTATCATATACATGAGAAAACGCTGCTGATGGGTTCGATTCCCGGGTCGGCCAAAGTGTTATTGGATTTTTCCATTTGGGGTTTCTCAGTCGAAGCCCGGTGTCTGAATTTGTGCCCGATTGATTGAACAGATGGCCGATGGGGCCGAAAGGTTCTGGAGTGGTGACCGCGTACCTGAAGACGTAGCGTTGGAAGGCATCCTACAAGGTTGACCGATGACCTTGTGAAGGTCGTAGGTATCCACTGGATGCGGGAAGCACAAACGGTCGAAGTGGTGGTGCTAGGGGCCTATGACCAGCAGTGGACGTCTTTCGACTGAAATGATGATGATCATGGCAATAGGCTCGGCCCCATTATATTGGACTTAAACATAACTGGCGAAATGTGGGTGTACCTACTATAAGTACACCTCTGCCTAACCCTTCGGCAATACAGGCGCTATTTTATGTATGTATAAATATGAATAAATAAATATTTTATGTCAGACAGTAGGTACTACACAGTTCATTTATGATCAAAAATTATTAATCAAATTATTTAATAGGTAAATAAAAATTGTTATGTTAAGGTTGATCGTAATATAAATAAGAACATATTTTATAGTTTTGTGGCATGTGTCTGTAATTTATAAAAGTATTAGAACATATCGACGGTGAAGTATCAATATATAATAACTACTAATAGGGTCTCCCTTGTTTGACCGAAAGGAATTTGACAAATTTTCACTTCCCAAAAAAATTTTCGCATATTTTCATTTGCCTAATTATTACTTAGCAAAAATCTATTCACAAAAGATTGTAACACAAACCTAATGTTTGGCAAATTAACGTTTAAACTATAACTTGTTTACCAACTAGTACTTTTAACATTTTATTTAGTCAAATATTTCAGTTGTAATAACAATTTTTACGCGAAATCAAATAAACCAAATATTTAGTCTAACTAGGGTAACCTACTAAAAAAAAAGTATTTTTTCTATTAATGCAAGTCGTTTCTGGCACTCGCCGGCCGCTGCCGCGGCACCGCTCGCTTCGCTCGCTCGGCTCGTGCGTAGGAGGTCACAGTTTTAACCTTTTTTTTTTTTTTTTTTTGACATCGCACCCCCCTCCACATCCGCCGATGTCCCAGCCTCAGGGACGGCGGTGGCAGCGACAGGCCGGATCGGCGCCTGCTCCTTGCCCTTCTTAGGGGGAGGATTGCACTTCCTCCCCATCATGACGTGGTCCGCCGGGCAGCCACTGGCGGCACACACTGCGCAGTGCGGCGTGGTGGCCTCGCAGGAGGCGGACTTGTGCCCGTCGTTGCCACAGCGGTAGCAGGTGTTCCCTCTGTCGACCCCGGACGGACAGAGGGGCCGAGTGTGTCCGACTCCGAGACACTAACCTAACCTACCCATTTTTTTTAAAGAAGAAATTAACCTAATTTAATAATTGAGCTCCGGGTAACCTAATAAAAACCTAACCTAAAAATTTCACCAAACGTTTATTGTCTGAAGATTGTTTGCTGTAAAAAATCATTTGATTAAAGACCAAAATATTACTAAGTATAATTGACATTATACTTAGTAATATTTTGCCAAGTAAAAATTTGACCAAATGAAAATATGGGTACTAAAATCATTCGAAATATTGCAATGGTATAAAAAAAGGTTGCTAAAATTTGTTTCGGTAATGAAATTTTGTCAAAATCTTTTCGGCAAAACGGCAGGCACCCCTACTAATAACATGATTTTACAGGAGGCAAAAATAACGTTTCATTTCTGCAGTTTTTGAACGTTTGAATAAAAAAGTGACTTCTAGTAAAATTGTTGAGAACGCTTGTGTTGGTGATAGTGATTTCAATCAAACATTTCAGGTTAGGGATATAAAATGTAGATTTGAAGTTATTGTTTTAAATTTAACTGATGTTTTGTAGTTATTTAGTTTAGTTACTTCACCGTCGATATGTAAAATATGTATAACTAATTTGCATGCCCTAAACAGGCTTAATATGGACTGTGCATAAATCACAAATTTTTACATCAAGTTAAACGTTTTTTGAACATAATCTCTCACCCGAAACGCATACACCTTCTCCGTTCCGTCGCAAGTAATAATATTGTCGCACTAATTAACATTATCTAACCATTTATAATTTTATGACCCTCTACTATTACAGCAGGAAGTTGGGGATGTTGTAATGGATAAGTTTACTAATTTCTTTATTCGTATCATCATTAGGTAATGGTTGCTTCGAGCAACTTTTTTCATTACTACTATTAATTTAGTTCCTCTTTATGCAGACTTTTCAAGGCACTTGGGTCCTTTGTTTTGCCGAAACTCCATGGACACTCTTTTTAAAAAAAGTGGGCTTTAACAATGTTTCCAAGTTACAGTGTTAATAGGTATGGGAGGACAGTGTAGGCCCGTCAACAAGTACCAAGTACTTAACAAAATAAAAGATAGTTTACAAAGCTACAGTCTACAACGTTCTCACATTCACAAATTAAAAAAGAATCTATATAAAATATTACTAAAGTAATAAAAATAAAAACCTACATATTTAAACCAAATGACATTGTCATTACAACTGTAACAAAACTGAATAAATGTTCTGTCCACAAGTCACTAATAAATATTTTAAATTCAAATTGTAGGTTATGTCAAAGTATGTAAAAAAAAGAAATACAAATCGTAATTTAGGAGCAGTAATAGACATTTACATAGTTATGCCGTTAATGAGATACCAGGGAAGCCACATGTGCAGAAGGAATTATTGCCAAACTTCAAGTAAGTCTTAAGTTGTCATTTGGTTGTCAATTCGTCACCCAATCACAGCGGGCGAAGCTTACCTCTTCCCCGCCGTTGATTAGTGACTGATTTAGAACAAAAACGTGCCGATGCTCTCTCCACTGGTTGTTGTGCTCCGTGCCACACCAGGAAATGACGAAGTTAACCGTATTATTTACTGTCGACCTGTTCTTGAAAACTTCGAGTTCTGAAATAATTAATTCCTAGTACCTACCTAGATAAGAGTTGCCAACAAGTCACTGATACTTTTGGTATTTTAATTAATTAACAATATATTTTAAACTTAGTTATGTATTGTTATCAATATAATAAATCTTTAAAGTATTTTCTACCTTTCAATAAAATAGGAAATTTAACTTTATATTTGCAATTGACACGCTAAGAAGAAGAATAAATAGTTATGAGAAGTAAAGTGTAAGTCTTTCAATATCCAATGCTCCGGGGTCGCTTCCATCATTTCAGATTCCCAGCACGCCACGGAATCCCTCGATTTAGTTCTAGTAAAATATTTACGAATCACATTTGCTTACATGCATATGAAATAGTTCTCGCCCCGGTTTCACTCACATCTTCCGATGATTATTTATATACCTCAGCTAAACACATAATAATTTTTTATCTGTGGTCAAATCTTCTGTCAACCAATATGATTTTATCTGTGGTCAAATCTTCAGTCAACCAATATGGGTTCTTGGCGGGAAAGTGAAGCGTCATGATTAGCAGTTTTGTTTTATTTTCTAAAACTTGTGTTTAGCCGAATATTAATGTGTAATAATGGTGGATTATTAACCATTTAGTGTTCGTAAACGTGCATTAGTGTAGGCAAATGAAACAAAACAGTGCAGGTTGCACTGTTTTGTTTTCATTGGATCACTTCAAGTTCTCTCAAGAAGTCCGCGTG
The DNA here is from genome assembly GCA_963921375.1 of Tiliacea citrago. Taxonomy (NCBI): domain Eukaryota; kingdom Metazoa; phylum Arthropoda; class Insecta; order Lepidoptera; family Noctuidae; genus Tiliacea; species Tiliacea citrago. Next base: position 2,349,656 of record OY992790.1, on the reverse strand, counting down.
AGGTCTCAGTAAAGTGCCACGTCTTTACTGAATCTCAAGGGGAGTGGGGATATCATCATCATGCATTGAATATTTCATTTCATCAATATTTAAACAAAGTTTTGTAACTAAATAAGGACTTGGCTATAAGGTCCCAGCAATCAGGCCATTAAAATATTTAAAAAAAAACAACCAATTTGATTTTATCTGTGGTCAAACCTTCTGTCAACCAATATGGGATTCTGGCGGGAATTTGAACAGAAAAGGCGCAAAATTTTCCAAGTTTTAATTTTATTTTGATAAAACTTCATACTTATGTTAAATTCAATTTCAAAGTGTAAATATTGACTGTAAATAGTTGTACAATGTTAGGAGAAGAGGCCGGGGGTGAAATTCCCCCGGCCACTAAAGGCCTGGGTACTTCGGGTAAACGGGCTAGGAAAATGGACCCTCAGGACCAAAATAATGACCAATTAATAGTCAGCGGCGGTGAGGATAACTTTTTACCATATTTTAAACCTAATTATAAAAGACTCTATCCAGAAAATTCAACCAACATGGACTTTAAGGTATTCGTACAAAGTAACAATATTAGTGATCGTTTGGGAAATAAGAGCCCTATCTATTTAAATCACATTTTCACCACGGATGTCAAAGGTGTTGTCTCAATACAGCGAGTAAACGCTAATAAAATTGCAGTGATATTTAAGCAGTATAATAATGCAAACAACTTTTTGATGAACAGTGCTTTCCTGGACAAATATAATATGAAGGCATTTATTCCGGCTGCCCAGATAGAGAAGACAGGCATAATTAGATTTGTTCCGGCAAATATTTCGAACAAAGAACTTTATTCCAAGCTTTCGTCTTTATATGAAATTATAACTATTCGTAGATTCACAAAAAAAATTGGTCAGGAGAGAGTGCCTCTCCAAACAGTCAGTATAACGTTTTTGTCGAGTTCTCTCCCAGATAATGTACAATATGACCTTTTTTCATATAGAGTTTTCGAATATGTCCCACCTCTGCAACAGTGTTACAAATGTTTTAAATTTAACCACTCAGCAAAAATATGCAATGGGAAACAGCGATGTAGTATTTGCTCTGGAGACCATTACTATAAAGAATGTGACAAGCCCAATGAGCTTTGCTGCGTGAATTGCAGTGGACCTCATTTAGCAATCTCTAACATGTGTCCTATTAAAGTGAGGAAAATACAAGAGAAAAAAAGCAAAATAACCTACGCCGCTGTTGCCCTATCTAAGGAGAGAATTAACAATAAAGAATTTCCTCCCCTAGTAGTTAACAAACCTGTAAATAAAAAGACTACTGTAATTGTAAACAACAAGTCTAATGTTAATAATATGACAAATGAAGAAAAACCGATTTCCACTGATGAGTTGAAGACTCACTTAATAAATAATAGTGAGATTACAAATGCCATGGTACGCACATTAATTGCTATAGCAAATAAAGGGGATGACAGTCCAATTACAACTATGTTTATCAAAGAAATGTTACTTAAAAATCTAACTTAATTATGGATAGTATTAATACTTCTGTTTTAAGAATTGCACAGTACAATATTCAAAGTATTTACAGTAAGAAACCTCTTTTAATTAACTTTTTGCAAGAAAACAACATAGATGTTTGTCTAGTTAATGAAACCTGGATGAACGATAATAGGCCTTTTCATATACCTGGTTATAATATTTATTTCAAAAACACTTCAAATGGGTATGGAGGTGTTGCAATTTTGATAAAGCCATTTTTAAAATATAAACTGTTGCAAACTTCGTTTAATGAAAACGTGCAAACCATAGCTATGTCGCTATTTACTTCTTGTGGCCAATTATCTATTCTCTGTGTGTACTGCCCTCCCTCAGGGCCTTTGAAAACTGACACTTTAAGTAACATAATTAAAGATCTTCCAAAACCTATTTTTGTGGCTGGAGACTTCAATGCCCATCACATTGCTTTTGGCTGTTTGTCAACCAAAAGCCGAGGACAACAATTATATAACACTATAGACAATTTAGATCTATGTATACTAAATGAAGGAGGTTTCACTACCATACATTATCCGAATCGAAATCCGTCAGCTATAGACGTTAGTCTGGCTAGTCCTTGTATTACGCCTTTATGTAAATGGTCTGTTCATGATGATAATATGGGAAGCTATCATTTTCCAACTATCACAGAAATCACAATTTTAGCCAACCATTATAATGTTAATCCTCCTGTAGATAAGTTCCTATATAATAAAGCTGATTGGAACAAGTATAACAAGCTCTCTAATTTTTTTTTTAATAATATTCATATTGACCTTAATAATCCTCTCATTTCATATGATCACTTTTGTAAGGCACTTGATGCACTAAAATTAGAGTGTATTCCAAAATTTACCAAAACTACAGAGTATAGATATAAACTGCCAGCACCCTGGTGGAATGATAAAATTAAAGAGAGTGTTACTAAGTCCCAAGAGGCCTTAAAATATTATAGAAGTAATCCTAACATTAGTAATTTTATATCATATAAAAAATTAGACGCAATTAAGAAAAGAACAATAGCAGAAGAGAGGAAAAGTGGTTGGAGAAAATTGTGTGAAAGTTTTAACAGAACAACTCCTATTACAATAATTTGGAACAATATCAAAAAGATTAAAGACTAGTAACAAATCTTATTGTGATGAATTTATTGAACCATTTTTAAACAAATTATCAGGAAATGTTTATGAAAGTGCTGAGAATTTAAATGTTTTTTACAATCTTCATAATAATGATGATAGCTCTAAATACTTGTTAGAACCTTTTTCATGGACGGAATTCTTAATCAGTCTGCAGTCTAGAAAGAATACTACACCGGGCTTGGATGATTTTCCTTACATTTTAATTAAGAAATTAAATACAGAATCACAAAATTTATTTTTAAAGATACTTAATGCTTAAGCAAACAATACCTCAGTCTTGGAAAACACAATGTGTCATTCCTGTTTTAAAATCTGATAAGCCTCCTGATAGTCCAGACTCTTACAGACCTATTTCATTATCATCTTGTTTAGGGAAAATTTTTGAAAATATGATTAAACTTCGATTAGATCATTATGTTGAATCAAATAATATTATTCCTAATATTCAGAATGGCTTCAGACGTGGTCGAAGTTGTGCAGACAGCTTCACTTCACTCATTTCAGACCTGAAAAATGCAACACAATATAAGAGTGTTGCATGTGTGTTTTTAGACGTTCAAGGTGCATTTGACAATGTCCAACCAGACATTCTTGTACAAATATTATCCGGATTGGGTATTCCTGGTTTATTGTGTAAATGGATTCATGAATTTTTAACTAATAGAACGCTTTATGTCAAATTCAACAATATTTTACATGGACCTAGAATTGCATCAAAAGGTACAATGCAGGGAGCAACTTTGTCTTCTCTTCTTTATAATTTGTACACATCTGAAATTTGTAAATATGTAAATAATAGTAATGTAAATATTCTACAATTTGCTGATGATCTGGTGTTGTACAATGTAAATTATAATGTTGATTCAGCTATTCAAAATGTTAATTTGGCTTTAAAGGATTTGCAAATATATTACAATAATAAACTTAAACTAAAAATTAACCCAAGTAAGAGCAGTGTTATGTTATTCAGCAAAGACTTACCTAATTCTGAAATAGTGTTCAATAATCAAACAATTCCTGTAGTTAGTAAACATAAATTTTTAGGAGTTATTATTGATAATAAATTATCATTTGAACCACACATAAATTACATTTTAAAAAATGCAATCAAAGGTTTAAATATAATTAAATGTTTAGCTGGAGTGTCATGGGGTGCAGACCCTCTGACTCTTTCTATTTTGTACAAAGCCATTGTAAGAAGTCACTTTGATTATAGTTGTATAGCATATTTAGACAGTAAACATGTAAATAAGTTAGATATAGTACAGAACAAGGCTTTGAGAGTTATATCTGGAGCAATATGTTCCACCCCTATAAGAGCCATGGAGGTTGAAACAGTAATAATGCCTCTTACACTTAGGCGACTGTTACTAATAGAAAGATATTGTATTAAACTACTATCTTCCAACAATCAGCAGATAATAAAGAAAATCATACCTTGTCCTATATTTCTGCGATCTCGACTGACAACAGGCAGTGACTTGTTAAGTCATAATTTTCCCAAATTACCACATATTCTTCTACACCTGCAAAATAAATTCCGAAATGTTCAACAAAATCATCTTTGGCCATTTTATTTAAAACCTTTTAAGGTTTTGATAAATGAAATTAATATTATCAAAGTTAAAATATCTAACAATCAAGAATTACAAGAATACTTAGATAATAATAAGGGTTACTATAAACTTTACACTGATGGTAGTAAAGGAGAGTCACATGTTCGAAGTGCAGTTTATGATCCCCAGATAAGATTTGCTCAAAGCTTTATTCTTAATAATAAGACATATGCAGCGGCATATTCACAGCAGAGGCATATGCAGTCTTTGAAGCTCTTAGGCGTATTGATAATGTAAATAATAACTATAAATATTTTTTGATTTTGACAGATTCACTTAGCTTAATTCAAAGTCTTGAAAGTCATGACATTCATTTTAAAAGTAATTATATTTTATATAATGTTAGGCAATTAATATACAATTACCTTCAAAAAGGAATTCAAGTTTTATTTTTGTGGGTTCCTTCACATAAAGGTATAACTGGAAACGAAGTAGCTGATAAGACTGCCTATGAAGGGATCAATTCATTAGATGTAAGGCTAACTTCTGCAATTCCATTCACTGACTGTTATACTGAAATAAGAATAAATATAAAAACTTTATGGGATGATTTTTGGAAAAAAGACAAAGAAACAAAAGGTAGATGGTACGGAAATATTCAAGAGGAGATAACTTCTAAGCCGTGGTATTATAAGTTGAGAACAGCTAGTCGACACTTCATAACGATGATGAATAGACTCCGCTTTGGCCATTCCAAAACACCTGCTCATTTAGCCAGACTTGGAATTGTTCAAGACAACAAATGTACAAGTTGCGGTTTAAATATTGGAAACGTTGATCATATGCTTTTTGACTGTCCAAATCATATGTTACACAGACTGATTTTAGCGAGTGAATTAAGTGAATTGTGTAGTGAAAGTGTTGTGTTAAATAATACCTCCCGCCGCTTGACTGAATTATTAAAAAACAAGACTTGTTATCCATCAATATATAAATATATTAAAAACACATTCAAAGAGATTTAGTGAAGAAAATCACATCTAAAAAAGACTTGGCTAAAAGGTCCCAGAAACCAGGCCATTAAACTAATTAAAAAAAAAAAAAAAAATCAACCAATATGATTTTAGCTGTGGTCAAATCTTCTGTCAAAGTCAACCAATATGATTTGTTGATCGACAAATTTTTCCTCCTTACTAACATATTCCTCTCAAGATCTGCTTGTGGCGCTGATGACCTTCATCCGGCACAATAACATAAAGTTATGAACTATTACGTTTGTGTGGTTGTGGTATGCGTATATTTTATGTTTTAACAATTATAATTTTTTTTTTTTTTTTTTTGTTTGTTTCAGTCCCGAACTAATCCAACAAGATCTACATTGTGTTCAACTGTATCAATATCGAAGAGTTTTATTAGTTTTTATTTTATTTTCTTCATATAATTGTTTTATTTTTATTTTCATGCATACTTGTTTTCTCAACTCACTTTAGACATTGGCAGAATAGTCGACACCGGCTTTGCTTGCCATACAACAAAAATAGAATATAATGATTAATCGTCATCATCATCGTTATTAATATAAAACAGTTGTAAAATGATGCTTATAGGCTCGTACATACGTACTGGTGTAATATCGCGCGACAAGGGTCACGCTGCCTGTGGTTTATATTCAGTGTACGGAATTGCAACGAGCGTGAATTTTAAATGACCAGTGCGTGTAGATACTTATGATACCATGTGTTACAGAATTGGGATAAAAATTCGCGCGATTTTTTATCGCAGTGCAGGCTAGGCCCTGTAGTCCTGTCATTGTGATATTTTTTTTGTACTGGACCATACCTGGGAGGGATTGGGGACAATTGGGGGAGGGTTATGTCCAGCAGTGGACGTCTTTTGGCTGAAATTATGATGATGATGATGATACCTGGGAGGTTTCTGATTACGGAGAAATAAAAGGTAAAAGTATTTTTTTTAACACTTTTTATCACGAAAACAAGTTTTAAACGTTATAAAAGTCAAAGTCAAAGCATTAATTCAAATAGGCACATAAGAGGCACTTTTGAACGTCTAAATTTACAAAAAAATAGAATTGATTCTAGTTGCCCCTTCCAAAAGGTAGTTTCGTATGGAGAAGAATGGGCAAGAAACTCCACCGTTACTCTTTAAAAAATAATATGTTTTACAATATTTTGTTTGAGTACATTTTTAACTTAACTGTAAATACCCCACAACTCTGTTGCATGTACCTAGCGTGTGTTACATTGCGCAAAGCCGTAAACAACGATTTTTTACACCAAAAATAAAAGTCGTTGTCCAGCAATAATTTTTGCTTCATGTTATTAGCCGTTATCTGCACATTCTTTTTGATGTACAGAATGCGTAGGCGATACCAAAATAAATTAGGGGCTTTTTCGTAACCATTTATTTCACTACTAGCTGCATCCCGCGGTTTCACCCGCGTGAGTCTAGATTCCGTGGGAATATCGGGATAAAAAGTAGCCTAATGTTAATCCAGGGTGTCAGCTACCCCGGAGGACACGGTGGAGCATACGGTGGAGGTCTGCCCGGCTTGGGCGGTCAGCATGCGGAGACTAATACGGAAAGAAAGGAAGGAATTATTAGTGGACTAATTGGCTCAGGGTTGGGTAAGGTTCCAGGATCCCTAATCCTGGTGTGTTTTTATTGCAATAGGATTTCTCCTTTATGTTAGTGTGCGTTTAACAAAAAACGTACAAGAACTTTGTGAACTATATCAAGACCCAATGGTACTTTACATTTTACATGAAAATATCAAATACCAAGCGAACTTTATGAAACCTCCCGACCAATTTCGGTCACGGTGGCCAATCTCAACGAAGATTAGCCAGATACGCAGGAGATATAGCGCACAGGCGTGTGCGCAGACACAAGTGCACTCTTTGTTCTTTCACTTTCATAGTCCGATGGGACGTTAATCCGACACGACCGGAGAGCGATCAGCCGCAGGGCCAACGGCTCTACGTGCTTTCCGATGCACGGGGATTTTAAACCACCAACTTCCAAACTCTGGGCTGCTACTGAGAAATTCCTAATGGAAAAACCCAATATCTCTTTACCCGACCTGTGAATCGAACCTACGCTAAGCAGTTGGACTTGCGACCACAAAACAACGAGGCAGTCAACCGGGGAACTCTGGGGGTTACCTACTTTAAACCTCTACCAAAATATACCTACTTGTTATTTTGTTTTGGTCAAAAAGGTAGTCTTTGCTTGAAATAATCCTACGCGCTCTCAGAGAGTTAGTATTTCTTGAGTGGAAGCGAATGTTTACACTATGTGCCATTAGCCGAGTAGCCAAGCATCAATCAAAGTGTTTGCTTGTTCTTACAACACAAACTTTACGCAGGCCTCATTTCCCTATCTCTCCGTACCACAATTAGTTCTTATTTTCGATATTATAATGGCGTTGACTGAAGTTTTCGACGTCAGGCTAGTAAAATAAATGAAATAAAAATAATATTTAATTCAGGCAAAACTCATATTACATAGGATAAAATAAAATTTCACACTACTGCGACAGAATAGATCGGACTAAAATAAAATAAAATGTCAATGTAAATCATCTGCCTATCCTTTTCCCAACTATGTTGGGGTCGGCTTCCAGACTAACCGTATTCAAATAAAACAAAATAATGAGTAGGTACAAAGAAAATAATAATATTGTAATTTTGTGCTGTTAAATGGAACCATCTTTTTTCAACATGACGGCTATCTTACGTGAAACACGAATCTTAGAATTAAATTAGGTGATATTTACGTAAAAATTAACTTAACTATTATATTCAAATAGAAATAGTTTCTTAAAACAATTTTTAACAAATTACAATTTTACAATTTTTTTTTGTATTTTATTAAGTGTTGATTTTTGTTAAACTTTTTTAACAAAAATCAACACTTAATAAAATCGAAAATATTTAATAAAAATCTGTACAACTTGAAACTTTGATTTATTTTGCAAAAGCTTTAAACTTTTTCTGCCCCAATAAAAAGTTACGTTCCTTATTGCTCAAGTTAAAACAGACGTGCATGAGGTCCTAGATTTGGCAAAGTTTACGTGGGAAAAAAATTTACAACACCGAAGAGAAATCGTTTGAATAAAATTAACTTTTACTCCTTATATAAGTCATATGAAACAAATAAATTAAGTTCATTTAAGCTACGTACCCATAATAACACATTATATAAACTAAAAATATTTGATATAACAAAACTTATTACAACTCATAAAACAAACATCATCCAATACCTAATAAAATATAACTTTCAATACAAAAACTTGCTATTCGTTCACAAATATTCCACAGACCAAAGATTAAGTGCTGTCTGGGAAGTTAGTACAGTCAACCAAAGATAAGTCAACAAGCAGCAACTTGCAACTTCTTAAACACTTTTTCTAAAATTATTTGAAGTATCTTTTTAAGACTGCCTTGATGACCTAGTGGTTGCAAGCACTACTACTGAGCATGAGGTCCTGGGTTCGATTCCCAGGTCGGGTTAAGTTTTAGTGGGTGTTTTTCATCAGTAATTTCTCAGTAGCAGCCTGGAGTTTTGTACTTGGTTGATGGCTCGTTCTATGGGACATAAACATAACTGGCGAAATGTGGATGTACTATAGGTACACCTCTGCCCAACCCTTCAGGGATTACAGGTGTGATGTTATGTAATTTGAAGTATGTAATTAAACACAACATAATTATATACATGGCAAAGATTGTATCGATAAAAATGTTTCGCTCTAGTGTCATTATTCAGGACGAAAACAGAGGATACAGTTCTAGTACTAACTGCGCATTTATTTACATCTTACCTAGTTTTGTTTTTACAACGTGACAGTAAGGATTCTTTAAACTGTCGAAGCATCCTAACGGTTGGAAAGATTTCAATACATGAGGTGTGTATTCGTCTGGCTCGCGCGATGGTTATAGGCTAGGTTTTGTTTTATCAACCGTTTGTTTTGTCACTAAACCTAGACAAAAAAAAGAACCATGACAATGTATGTAAATATAGGGCTTGTGGAGACAATTTCAAAGCTATATCACACTAAAAGGTAAAAATAAAAAAACAAGCTCACTTTCAACCAGCCTGATGCAGTTTGGTGGCATAAAATCTGAAATTGTGTTAAAATAACTGCCACCCGGCCTGTATTCAGACCTTGTTTTTATTTTTTTGTTGCAGTCAGGTTTTATCTAAAACAAACAGGCCAACTTTGATAGGCTGGTGTGCGTAACAGTTACTTCTTACACACGCGCCACGTCATTTTGCTATTCTAATGTGCGCGCATTTTGCGGCCAATAATTGGACGCATTTTTTTTCGCCGTGTTCACAGTTTTGACTATCTAGTCATATTTAAATCATTGTTTTTTTTTTTATTTATTTTTTACTTGGCTGCGTACGTGCAATAAAAATATTTGGCAGTGTAGAGCAAAGATGAATAATTTTGCCAGTATATCGTAACTATTTTGTAGACTGTACTGTGTACATAACGAGGTCTTGACTTGGCGAAACTAAACACTCGAGCGAAAGGGAACACGTTACGAAACATAGGCTTCACTGAAGTCCGGGTAGTCGGCGAAGCTGTAGGTATTGTAGTGTAGGCGAAGAGAGCTATCTTTTTGGAGGAAACACTTATTTAGGAAGTATCGGTACGTTAGGTATATCGGGTATTTATTACTGTTTGTTTCCTGATAACTCTTCAACGTATCTTAGCGAGGTTTGCGTGATTGAGCAAGAAACATGTTAAGAAACTTTAATTTACGCTTTTATAATTTTTACGTGACGATATTATCATGGACGCCCATAAAATGTATGGAAATACGTGCAATAACGTTACTTTGAACGGAAATTTAAAAGCGTCTTCATATATTTTAATACGTTTTACTTCCCTGTGTTATCGTGATGCCGTGACGTTGACGCATAAAAGCACACAGTCTTTACAAAAAAAAAAACGATGATTCATATAACATCCACTTAAAACGTCACGTGACCGCAAAACACTTTGTATAACCACAAAAACGTTAATAATTCTGCACCATACACCGCATACACACACAACATAGCTACAAGATCCAAAACAAATCTCGTTACAAAAAATGAAAGCCCTAACAAGGGACGGTATTCATAATTCAGTATCACCGGCGGCAGCTGGGACTCGGAGAAAGAAAATCGAGTAAAACTCTCGGTACATACACGTAACATGCAAAGTCGAGGCGTCAAGGATGGCGGTTTGAAACTTTAAGCCATGCATCACATATTTCTAGAAATGCCAAAATATTTGCTAATGTTGTAAAAGTCTGTTGGTTTTTGTGTAACTAAATCAAATCGAAAGACACAGAAGAGACAACAGTACACATGTATATGCATCTAATTGTAATAGGAAATAAGTCTGATACATACGAGCAATTTTCTATGTATCGAGAAACATAGGGCCATGGGTCTGATTTCAAAGACCGTTTTTAAGAGTGTTTTATTTAAAGCGTCCAAGAATTACGATTATCATATCACTTTATTTATTTATGAACTTTCAACACATTTATCTTTCAGAACTTAGTAGTGTATACAGGGTGGAAGGGACATCGACGCGCGTCCTGTTACCATGGATTCAGTACATCATTCTTGACTCCCCCGCGAAAAAAATTTTCGTCGGTTATTAAAAAAAAAAACGCTTTTCCATACATTTTGACCGAGTATGTATTGCACGTCTGTAGGAAACAGCTGTTTCTTTTTTTAAATTACCGACGAGAAATTTCAACGCACGGGAGTCAAGTATGATGTACTGAATCCATGGTAACATGTTTCGCGTCGATGTCCCTGCCACCCTGTATCAATAGCAGGTGATTTAAGACATTTTTCACAATATTACCACATTTTTGCGTTAAGAAATACGTTTCGATTTCGATTCGAATTGAAATTGATTTTACATTGAATTTGTTATATTATATGTACATACGAAGCGAAAGTCAAATCGCCAAGAATTTCTCGGTTCTTGATAGAATTGATACCTAACATTTTGCTGTATCTACTTATAAGATATAGGTAGACGATATTTGACCAGGTGGTGATAATATGTTGTGTTGTATCTCTTTTTTTAAATGAAAATAAAAACTCCTTAATAAAGAACTCAGGGAAATATGGCTGGTCAAACAGAAACACCTAAGAGATTAAACAAATGACTTGTATTTCAATAAAACTATAATTTAAAAAAAAATGCCTTGGTGTCCTATTAGTAGAAGAAGCGACAAGTCACTATTTCTCTATTACTATTTTTTTTGATTTTATTCTTTTTTAATCCTTTCATTTTAAATACTTACATGACAAAACCAAAATGGAGTATATCCAAATTAAATTATACTTGTTTATAAAGCACGAAACTAAGTACGAATCTCTGTCAGTTTCGTAGAAATTGTTTATTCTATAAATAGGGTATCGGAATCACTTGTACACGTCATATAAAAAAATAAGCTAGATGGTGTCGACATTTCCTATCTGACTACTCCTGAGAAGAAATGGCGAAACAAACTTAAGGGTCGAAGTCTCTTTTAAAGTCCAGACATGGCATAATCTTGGTCCGATCATGTGAGGACCATGTAGAGCCGTGTCTTAAATGGTCTTTTGAGGAAAGAACCACAGCAATTTAAGTGGACCTGTCCAGTCAGTGCAAGCGTTTGTGAGTAATCTCAAGGCTTGATATACTTAAGAGCGTATACGCCGAACGGTATTTCATTTTTTCGAAATGACTGAACCAATTTTAATCTGAAACTTCATATGCATAAGCAGGATACAAAGGTCTAAAAAGTTAGTTAAGAATATTTTCGAAAAATAGTGTTACAGCCAAATTAGACCGATTTTAAATTTTCCATAGAAACAGATTTCCAGTTATCTGTTTTTAAATAAGACATTTCGAAAATGTTCTTAACTAACTTTTTAGACCTTTGTATCCTGCTTATGTTTATGAAGTTTCATTAAAATCGGTTCAGTAATTTCGAAAAACAAGGGCTTGAAAGTGTGTATGAAATGCCGTTCGGCGTATACGCTCTTAATGGAAATTAAATCTATTCATACCGGAAAATTCAAAAGTTTCCATTCGGGCCGAGCTGCAGGCACAGATAGAAAAACTAATAACTGACGTTAAAATACAAACATATATTGTTGGGGTTTTAAAAATGAACATGTTCGCAGTTAATTGCTCAGACTGAAACTGTTATACATTTGTTAATTGTAGCACGTTGGCAACCCTACACGACACCCACGCCAGACTAGGGGTGTTAATCATCTTTCTCTAATTATCTAATACGCGTTCCTTTTTATAAAATTAATTTGAGTGGCTCATCTTTAACTAACGTACGATAACTAATATATGTACCTATAGGTATATATCAATAAACTTCAAAAAGTTCCACCTACCATTATGTATATTCTGAGAACTCATAAAATGATATTACGCATAGATAAGCACAGTCACAGACCTGAAAGACGTTTAGGAAAATGGTTCAAAGAAAATTCTGTCGGAATAGTTTTATTCAATGTTGGCAGATTTTATCTCTATAAATACTATTTGAAGTACAGTATCTTCCTAAGCTCCTTCTACGAAACATGCTCAACATGCATGAATTTCGAAAGGAGAACTGGAGAATTTTCTATCTCGATATTGTGTGGCAGCCCTATTAGAACCGCATCCACATTTTGCTGCAGAGGGCCTCGCCAAATGCACTCAGTTATGTAAGCCGTAGTAAGTGGCTTTCGCCGATATCCTAAAGCGCTGCAAAGCGCTTTATGCTGGATTTATTAGAGACCACGTTGTTCTTACACGTTGGTGTTTGGGTAGCACGAATTGTAAAGATAAGAGAGAATTAACGGCAAACTGGAATAAGTTTCTATAAAGTCATGTTTCGAAATCTTTGATGTTCTATCTTGATATCTTTGATGTTCTATCTTGATATCTTTGATGTTCTATCTTGATATCTTTGATGTTCTATCTTGATATCTTTGATGTTCCATTTAACTTGAACTTAGTAATTGATACAAGTTACCTGTTGGCGCTGACTATGAAGGTTGATGTAGTCCTTGATATAATAAATTATTTAAGTAGCACTTTCTGGTGAAAATAAGAAATAAATACAAGGCTATAACAGGCAGGTCAAGCGTTGTAGCGGTCGAGCATTGAGACCCATATGTGAGAAAGGCGCGTTAAGTCGATCTTATGTTCAAAGTTGCGAACGTGCTGATTCGAAACTAACCGTCTAAGCTTCCAGGAAGTTTTACACATTATAGTGTGTTTTTAAGCTAACTATATTTAAGTTAGATTTTACCTACAGCAATATTACACGAATCACTTATGAAATTAAATGGGTAAAAGAGCATTATTTACTGTCAGCCATACCATTTCTGAATTCTGCGCCCTTTAATCAGAATCAATAATTTTGGTTGAACGGTGTTTCCCATAAAAGAATCGCCATCTGCCTAGCCTTTTCGCAACTATATTGGGATCAGCTTCCAGTCTAACCAGATGCAGTTGAATACCAGTATTTTACATGGAGCGACTGCCTATCTGACCTCCACAACCCAGTTACTGGGTAACACGATACCACTTGGTAAGACCGGTTGTCAGACTTGGGCTTCTGACTACCCGTAACGACAGTCAAATATCTACGAATGACAGCCGGGTGCAACGGCTTAAGGCGGATGCGCTAAGGTAGCTCGCGAAATTAAATTTTTTTATTTTTTTATTTCAGAAATAATCATTCAACCTATTACAATCTTGTATCGACCTGCAAATTGCAAAAAACGAAAGAAAATATGAATTTCGCGGGCTACATTAGCGCATCCCTCTTAATGTGCTTTCCTAGGGATGGAGGGTTCTCGACATGTAATGGATGGTTACCCATCTACAAACAGACCGCGGCATCGACCCGTGCGGCTGTTATCATTTAGCTACGAGCCATAAAAGAATAACTACATAAATTAAAACTTTAGATTTTCTTGGAAAGCAGAAGCTTAAGGTTTTGAAATGTCAGGCTTGGGTCGAACCCTCCTACATGATTCTTAGAAGGTACCGTTATTATCCAAAGTTGTGTATTACAGTTGTGTTACGGTGCCTTTGGCTATCTCTTGTAGGGAAGCAAGATTATTTGATCTTTGAACGTTCTTTGTTATTTTATATATTTTCTTGCAAAATGTAAAATGTGTCTCGAACTATTCAGATGCTGAATTGAATTTCATCTGAATGTTTCCCTATCGTGTCTTATTTGGTATAGTAAATTCTTCGTGTAATTTTCCAGAGAACTTTGCAAAATATGACCTTAATACATTTTATTTTTAGGAAACTTTTGCCTGATACTAATACTCAATTTGTAGCACGTTTTTTCAATATCTTTCGATAGTTGTTTTATGCCAATGTCGAAGAACCTTACCTTTATTTTATATCGGGCAGTTTCAAGAAATAGCCTACTAAAATATAATGAGAACTGATAAGGATAACTTAACAATTGAATTGTTTAGCTGTAGGGCTCTGATCTAACGCCCTTCGCTTATCTTTTTTTACTTCGCTTTCGAGAACAATAGTAATTTTCATTTAAGATCGTGGTTAATCCGTAAGAAGCAAAGAGACAATGGTGGATGATAGTGGCGCCCGAGTGGGAGACGAAGGGAAATGTTTAACTGATCCTATAAAAAACTTGTTGAAATTCTAATGATGTACGCTTTTTTAAGTTAGTGAATCTCTAAAAAAATTTTGCACACCTTTATAAATAAATGAGCCTCTTTTTTATCATTCTGACCTTTTCTCACAGTTGGTCACAGTAACTAAGCTAGTAATCCGAATAATATGGTTAGGTTAGGTTAGCCCCTCTTAGACTTCGCGGGGAGAGTCAAACACCTCACTCCCCCCGCTTGACTAGACGGAGCCAGCAGAGGCAGGCCAGCACCAGTTGGGGGCTGCGTTAAAGAATGCTTAAGTGCCCCCGTAGCCCCAGGTGCAAGTGTGCGAGGAAATATGAGGTGATTTTAGTCAGTAGAAGTCTGACAGATCCCTCAGTCCGCGGAGGACATCCATGAGGATATCCACCTCATTACAAAAAAAAAGGTTACAGTTGTGACGCGCGATCTGAATTGGTCGCACTAACTAAGCTTGGGAACCAACCGCTGCATCCAAGTTGGTCGCATTTACTTCGCTATTTATTATTTTTAGGACCCCAAGATAGGAATTATTTGAGGTTCACAAAAAGAGGCGTATTCATTATATTAGAGTGTTCAAAAATAATTTTAGGAAAGTATAATGGGAATTATTTGAGGTTTGATTAAACACATCGACTCGAAGTTGAGGGCGACGTGATTGGCGCCCAAGTGGGACTCAGGCTTCGATAAAAAGTAATGTATCGGTTAGCCATTTACCAACTTGACATGATTAGCGTCACTACATTAGAAAACGCACCTACATTAAAAGTGGCTCCACAAATTAAGGTACTTAAATTCGTCCGAAAACACTGATGGGCAGCCCCGCTAAATAAAATAGGTAATTATATTAGGGATGGATATGGATAATTATTTTATTTAGGTATGACCTATTTTGCTGAAACATGACCAAAATATTACATTACTAGCTTTTGCCCGCGGCTTCGCCCGCGTGGATGTCAAAAATTATCCCACGGGAATGTACTACCGGGATAAAAAGTATTCTATGTCCTAACTCAGGCCATGGTCTACCCATGTGCCAAATCCGTGCCGCCGTTTTAGCGAGAAAGCGTAACAAACAAACTCACTTTCGCAATTCAATCATGATTCGAAAGACACATGGCGCCCTCTATCATCATAAGAACGTTATTGTTGTTTTCCTCGGAAACAGTACTTTTTTTCGGGATGAAAGGTATGTCTGACCCTATGTCCGTTTATGTACACCTGACAACGTATATGCAAAATTTCAGGATGATCGGTTCAGTGGTTTAGGCGTGAAAAGGTAACAAACAAACTTACTTTCGCAAATATATTAGTTAGGATAGGATTAACCGCACTTACATGTCACAGCATGTTCAAGCGCCAAGTTGAGCTGTCTAGCTCGCTAAGCTTTATAATACCAGAGAGCAGTTCTATTGTTTCAATGGGTGGGACAGACACCTAATATAACATGTTCATGGTTTAGTTTTATGTATTTTATTATAATTGGAACCGTGCACCTAGCTTCTGACGTTTCCTAAGTGCCCATGTAGGTTTATATGAAATAAATTGTTTTGATATTGATTTTATGGAATTATATATTTTTTTTACTTGTTACTATGGCACTTGCTCTCGCATTACTATGGCACTAGCCGATATGATATTAAAAAAAAAATCAGCCAAGTGCGTATCGGACCACGCACAATGAAGGGTTCCGTAGTTGGGAAGAATTTGTCCCAAAAACAAACTTAACATTGTAGTTGAAAAACATGTTCGCCCATACATCGATATACGCCACGTTCAATTCTCCAACTGCAAATATAAGTTTGGAATCGCATTTTTTGTTATGTGATAAAATTAAATATTAACGCTTTTCGGTCTTTTTGCTTTACTTGTGCTGTGAAACTTTGCTTCTTGACAAATTTCATGATTCTAGGTCAACGGGAAGTATATATATATAGGTTTTAATTTATTTGCAAGCATCAAAAATGTCGCATAGTGTCTCCGTATTTTTTTATGGCGTTGACTTAGAAGCTTGAGTTTTGAGCTCCTAGAGAACTTAGACCTACGTAGTTGATATTATAAATTTCAACTTGTCTCCTGCCAGAGTGGCAGAAAGACAGACAAACAACTAAGTGATCATATCAGGGTTTCGTTTTTTCCTTTTGAGGTACGGAACCCTAAAAATGATCAGGAGCTAAATAATCTTCTATATAATAAAAATGATTTGCCGTGCGTTAGTATCGCAAAAACTCGAAAATGGCTCGACCGATTGTAATGACAATTTGGTAAGTTGTTGTGTAAGCGCTAGAGAAGGTCACTAACAAAAAATTAAAAAGGCGCTGCAACGCATGGGCATTAGATTTTAAGTAAAATAAAATACAAATATTTTCTCTTACTTTCTAACGGCCTACAAAACGTTTATATATATATTATACAGAAAGTCATATTATTTGCGTTATTTCAAACCCTCCTTTGCATAAAGAAGTCCATGATAAGTTAGTTCAAAGTTGACGACAAAATGGAGGCCAGACATAACCCGCTAGATTAATATTCTAACTTTAATCTTATCGCGAAAATACCTTTTTGAAACGAAAGAGAAACGATCACTAACTCTTTTATGCATAGCTTTAATGTTAATAACGGTCAGCTTGCAATGTATACAAGTGAAGTGTCTCATACTTAGAAGTTACGAGCATTGTCCAACATGTTTGGGCACTTTATAATATTGATTCCATTTAGATCTATTCCTTCACTTTCGATCTTTTCCTTCATTTTTGTCTTTTACCTTACGGGTAAAAGACAAAAATGTGTCAGTGCAAAGTTATACCAATGAAAAGGGTTTTTTAAACTTCATTAAGTAAACTGCTCGGGAGTTTGTTGCGCTACTTCTTTTTACCATCTAAAGCACTAGGAAGTGGTGAAGGGCGCGCGTTTTGGGGGACTGTCATAAGTAATTTTGACGTTCTAAAATTTCTGAGCCTAGTTTGAATGAATGACTTTTGATTTTGATTTTCAAACACGTCATTTACACATTAACAAACTTTTCTTAATACACAGATTTGACTACTTTCAGGTACTTTAAGCCTTTAGTGACAACGCCACTGATTTTCCCGAACACGATGCACTCAGGTATAACCCAAGTGCATCGATTCATAAAGTCAATAAATAGAACGGCTGAGCGAATACCACTATGGCATAGACGAATACAGCCATTCGATTGCATGGAGCCTATGCAATCGAACGCCCCACAGTAACACTACCAATGAAGTTGCAATATTGCGCGTTTGTGAATGAATCGATTTGGCAAGAGCGGTAAGATTTTATCGATACTAACGAGTTTATCGACGGCGGACTTACGACTTTATTTAATCAATCCTTTAATGCTATCTGCGGCGAATTCTTTTGCGACTCCTAACTATGCAAATGTTCCTGTGCCGAACTGCGAAAGGTTTTGCGCGTCCGACGCCTGTTGCTGACGATCAGTCATCCTTAGGGACTACATCAATGACCAATGGAATACATAAATGACCTTCATGTACTTATTAAATAAAACCTTGAATTTAAATAAATAGCCGCTTAACAATTTCGATTTCGACTTACAAGTATTAAGTTTCCAACATTCTGTCTCAGAAATCTGATGAAGAGATTAGCTGCTAGGTTTACAATATTAGACAGTTGCTAACTTGTACTAGAACCAATTTGGAAAACGCCCGGTGAATTAACTTTCTTGTTTAGAAGGTCAGAGAAGTGCCGCTACTTAGGACGGTCCAATTATTAATATTCAAGTTAATATCGTGCCAATATTTTTTAGGAGGGTAGGCAGTTTTGTCGCTGTTGTGTGCTCCATAACTGATTGATGGTATTAAATCCCGTGTGGGTAGTTAGTGCAATATACTGGAACAAGAACTAAAATCTACTGCTACTACATTTCAGTCGCTACAGTTCAGTTATTGGTTTTTAGGGTTCCGTATCCAAAGGGTAAAACGGGAACCCTATTACTAAGGCTCCGCCCGCCGTCTGTCTGTCTCTGTCCGTCTGTCACCAGGCTGTAACTCATGAACCGTGATAGTTAGACAGTTGAAATTTTCACAGATGATGTATTTCTGTTGCTGCTATAACAAAAAATACTAAAAAAACAGAATAAAATAAATATTTAAGGGGGCTTCCATACAACAAACGTTATTTTTTTGCTCGTCTTTGCACGATATTGAGAACGACAACAGGTAGTAGACGCTTGAAATATTCACAGAATATTGAATTATATATTTGCTTTAAAAATAAATAATTAAATAAAAATAAATGTTTAAGGCTCCCATACAACAAACGTGATTTTTATAGATAATGGTACGGAACCCTTCGTGCGCGAGTCCGACTCGCACTTGGCCGGTTTTTTACTTTAGTTTAGTCACCGGACTACCTCATTAGTTTGACAACCACATGAGATATCCCAAACTCATTTCTAGAGGTCCGTACCTCAAAAGGAAACAATGGAATACTTATAGGATCATTTAGTTGTCCGTCCGTCCATCCGTCTGTCTGTCTGTCAAGGCTCTTTTTGCTCAGGAACGCGTGGAGGTATGAGGTTGACATTAAGGCGCTGACAAGAGGCAAATGTAAAAAGTAGGCTTGTCTTAAACAAACAAATTGCCAAATCTATATAGTTTGTAGTAGCGGAAAAAATATATGTTACTCTTGAACATATTTCTCAGAACTTGATTGTTACCAAAACACGTTTAGAAAAAAAAAAAACTAGATACCAATTAACGGTAAACCAACCTTTTACTTTGAGTTTCAATCCAAAATATCTGTATTAAATATGAACGTACGGTTGGTATTTAATTAATAACAAGAACGTCTTATTTGTATGCAGAACTTGGTTGTTTTTTTATTTTCGATTACTCAACTCATTTTTGAGTAAATAGATAATTGCTTCATATTTTGCAATAAATTACAAGCGCTTCTCTTTCTTTTGTATGCAGTCTGACAGTGACCGCGGTTTAGCAGTTGTCAGCGTCTTTGTATCAAATACGTAGGTCTACGGTCTCTAAAATCAAGCTTCTAAGTCAACGCAATAAAAAAAATACGGCCATTTATACGACTTATTTTGATACTCGCAATTTTTGTCTCATGTCTCGTTAAGTTTGTGGGATAAATTCATCCTAACTGCAGAACCCTTCATTGGGCGTGGTCCGGCACGCACTTCACCGGTTTTTATGGGTCAATGGCAGCTCGACCCGAATAATAATACCGGATATTTCACTCCCGATTAAGTTGATTTGTATTGTCTGGCAGAAAATCGATATTTTAAAATAAATCTTTAAGAATTATTATTTTTTTCCGAAGGTTTTGGTTTTTTATTTACATACAAAGCATGCAGGAAAACATAATTATCTGCAAAGCCTATTTCAACTATGGTACCTATACAACATGTCCCGGATCTAACGCACACTACCAAACACCCCAATTAGAATATTATGTTATAATTCATACACTGAATTTTTATTATTATGTATCAAACATTGTTTATTTATTAAATTAGTTATACTAATTGTAGGAGAAAACTGTGGTCACATTAGAAATGTACGCACGCACACAGTCCCACGCGTGTATAGGTCTAGCGTAGTAGGTACTTCGTCCATTTTGTTTTGGTTTTATTGTACAGTGGAAGTGTGACTATAATTTACGTAGTTTGAATTATTTTTAGGATAAAAATTACGTAAGTATTTTAAAAAGTTAAGTATATTAGTCATTTTTATATACGTATTTTTTTGATAACCTAGTAACACTTTGCATGACCCGCATTAGATCCTCCTCATGCTCAACAGTAGCGCTTGCGACCAGTGGACCAACGAAGCAGTTTTTTAAAAAATGTGGCTGTTATTTTAGTTTATTTTGGTGTCTTACAACTTCCACGCAAACGAAGTTGCGCAGTCCTCCTCAGCCTAGTAGACTCGATTACCTAGTTTCACTATTGCTGCTGTGGCGGGATTAAACTCATTAAAATACAATTAAAACAACATCAAAACGAACACGATAACTTGACGGCACCGTCAGACAGTTATAAGTACGTTAAAAGAGATTCTATTATGCCCCGTCACGTCGCTCGTAACGATTATACCGAGACACGGTTACCGGTTACGTGTCACGCTTATGTAGGCTTATCACGTTTCCTTGAGACGTAATCCTTCAAGCGAAATGGTTATTCTAATTTATAATCGCCTTTTGAAGAGTTAATCTTATGATTGCGACCTATTTACGAAATTAGGTAATCTGGATTCAAGGTCAGTCGGTGATTTATTGTGTTCAGATATGAAAGGATTAGGGTAGCTGTCATATATTGGGTCCCCACCTATGAAATTGGCGTTTTTTTTCTCACAAATAGAGAACCTCGTCACTTCTATGATTTTAAATATTCATCAATTGCTTGGTATTATATCAAATACTGACCATCATAGACAACTACCAGTAGTAAAAAAAACCTTATTACTTGTAGTTTTCTAAACATAAAAAATACCTTAAAAATGACTCCTCATTTTTTTAGCAGAAATTACCACTCTTTGTTTTAACTTAGCCAAAAGCGCATGCGCTAGCGCTTAATCTAAGTGGCATATCGTTATCTTAGTTTTGAAACATTAGTGCATACAAGTTTTAAAACATTAGTGTTCATGGTTGTTTTATAAATTAAGAAAATGTTAGTATGAAAAATGCAACTTCTTTAAAATTCTCCATATAAAACGCTGATTTCATAGGTGGGGGGGACCTATTACATACGTAGGTTGTAGTGAAAGTCGGGAGAGCCTTCTGTCTAGCACTGGACTACAATAGGCTGACTTAATAAGAACAGGAGTCACAACTAAGAGGAGGCTCCCTATTTTTATGTTAATTTGCATGAATATTCTGAAACAGTCACACATACAAGCAAAATAAAACTTTAGTATATGATTTATTGGATCTTTTTCTTTCCATGTTGAAGACAGTTATGTAATATTTTCTCTCGATACATTTTTTGTTCGAAAATCATGTTTTTTTTTAATGATAAATGTTGCGGCGGCCTAAGCCTTAGGGTGAAAATCTAAATTTTCTTAGTGGACTGTATCAAGGGTGATTCTGTGACACAAGTAGGGGTTTTGGTGGTGTGGGAAATAAGAAAATGGTACCTGCTTGGTGAGCTATGGCGGAGACACGGTGAGAAGAGTTTCCTTCATCACGTACGGACGAGAATCTGCACTTTTCCACAACTCACAGACACACACTTGCTCAGTTTAATAACCATCTTCGTTCTTCGCGGTGAAGTATGAGTCCTTTTCGACTATGGATTTATTTTGACCCACAAGCGGCGATGTCGATGAGAAACTGCCGGTTCTCTTCATGGTGGCGGCGTATGCGCCATCACGAATCTTCCTTTTTGCTCTCGCTCAGTCATTATTAGGTTGCGGAAGGGAGAAAGGAAGCGGAAGGAATCTTGTGTCGCACAGATACTAATTAAAGTTGCCATTAATTAGGCATGAAATATAAAACTAAGTACGTTATGGCGTTAACAATAAATATAAAAAAACAAACACGATAGTTTGGCTTTTATGTCTAAAATAAATATTCACATCAAGAAAATATACATAGTTTAATATCCAGCCACAAGATATTTTTTCTCTAGATCAATTATTACTTTAGTTATAAACGAAATAAGAATTGAGACTTACGCTATTTAGTTTCGTGCTCGAACAAGATCAAAGAGCGCACGCGATATTCAACTTTATTACTGATGTCTTAGCGTTTAGCACATAATGGAGTGGCGGCGAGCATGGGGCGGAGCTTGCGTGGAAATTTGATTTAGAATGCCTGCTCTTAAACTAGACGTACAATCTACCTGAAATAAAATTAAAAGAATATTTATTATGGAGACTATGAATTTTTTATTTCGAAATCAACAAGACCTTTATTTTATTGGAACCAAAGTTTAGACACTGCAGTATCTGTAATCATTTAATTGAATGTAAGTGGACTGGCGACACATATTTATTGATGTGTAACATCTTCCCTTTCGCTTTCTGTGGGAGTGATTTCATGAACAGGGACGGAAGCGTCTAACAGGAAGTGACAATTTGAGCATGGAAATAGTAAGTACTTTTTAATAGCATGTAATTAGTAAGTACTTTATAATAGCATGGAATCTTAGAGCATTTAACTGGAATTAGTGTACTCATGTAATTAGTAAGTACTATATAGATTGTTAGTAGAGGGGATCGAATCAGTGGGCGTCCACTATAATAGGCGTGAAATATTTATTTGAATAATTATTCATAACTGAATAATTATTCGAATAAATATTTCAGTATTTAGCTTTATTAAAGTTTGAGGATAATTTCTGTCGCTGCTCAGTTGCTTTTTGCCCAGGTGAGATGTCAGATGCTACACATCATATTCGACTACTGTAAGGCTCGCTTGTTTTTATTCGTTGGGTACAAATATACCTATGACTAAACTTTACGTAAGGCCCATAACTCCGTAGGGTTTCTAAGTTCTCAGGATTACTTATCTCATCAAATGCCAATCGCCCTTGAGACCGCTTGTGTCGTTAAATTTAAATCAAAATCGTGTAAGTAGTTACGTCATAAAGACGTACCAACTCACCCAGGGATCGAACTAATGTTTATTAAGTTCTAAATCTTAGCTCGTGGCTGTCACATAATTAACTTGATAGTTAAATAACCTTAAGACAGTGCACACACTATTGTAGGAATCAAACAATGTTTGACTATACAGAGTGAAATTAGATCAAACAATGTTTGACTATACACGGTGAAATTAAATCAAACAATGTTTGACTATACAGGCTGAAACTAAATCAAACAATGTTTGACTATACAGGGTCAAATGAAATTAGCTAGCGAAACTCTGGAGACGTTATGATCGATGATTATCGATATTTAAACGAGATAAAGCAAAACAGAAATTAATTTAATGATTTTTTGTGGGGTCAAGGACCGCAGTTTGTGTAGTGTGATCTACGACTGGCCCTCCGGCCTATCGTTCTGGATTCTCCTCCTGCTAAGCTTGAGGCAGTGCCTCCGCTCTCCTTCAACGGTGGCGTGTCTCAAACTCTCTTCATAGCTCGACCCAGACCTCAAATTTAGACTTACATCAGATAATTTTTTGCACTCCTGAACAGAATAATTGCCTCCTCCTTGCCCATTCAACTCAAGACGCTGCAACCACGTCCCGTTCCTGTCCAGATACCGACTGATGAACGTAATCCCGTTCTTGTTTCCTGATACCGTTCCTGTTTTCCCGGGACCGAGCCGCTGAAGACTGTTTTTTTTTTGTATATTTTTTTGTATTCCTAATATTTAACTTGTGACCTACGACTGGCCCTCCGGCCAATCGTAGCGTTACAGTATTTACTTGAAAAATCAGTTTTTTTTTGTAAACTTCACAGACGGGTGTCTATATCTAAAAAGATGAAACAAAAGAAAAACAAAGGATATTGACCAGGTATGGACCAAATGGTGCCCAGACATGGGAGTACTTCCATTTGGTTCCTTGCATAAATATATACTTAAATATATAAAAATTAAAAAATCGGTCCCAGGGTTAAAAAGTTATGTTTATAAGGATTTTCTGGTACTTTTATATAAATATTTTATTTTATTATTGGATACTATGTATAAGATAGTGTTGGTTAGTTTGAACTCGTTGGTTTGGACTCATTGGATATGTATTGACAAGTACTATAACGCTAGGCAGGGTCCAGGTTCTGATGATGGAGCCGGAAGGTGATCACAGGAACTCCTCAAGTAAACCAGAGATAGTTCTATCGTGTTTGGACTCGTTGGCTTTGTGTTGATAAGTAGTCTAGTACAAGGTTGTATCCAGGGTGTGATGATGGAGCCGGAAGGTGGCCAAAGGAACTCTTCAAGCAAACAAGATAGTCTATCGTGTTTGGACTCGTTGGCTTTGTCTTGACAAGTAGTCTAGTACAAGGTTGTATCCAGGGTGTGATGATGGAGCCGGAAGGTGGCCAAAGGAACTCTTCAAGCAAACAAGATAGTCTATCGTGTTTGGACTCGTTGGCTTTGTCTTGACAAGTAGTCTAGTACAAGGTTGTATCCAGGGTGTGATGATGGAGCCGGAAGGTGGCCAAAGGAACTCTTCAAGCAAACAAGATAGTCTATCGTGTTTGGACTCGTTGGCTTTGTCTTGACAAGTAGTCTAGTACAAGGTTGTATCCAGGGTGTGATGATGGAGCCGGAAGGTGGCCATAGGAAGTCGAACGAAACGAGACAGCACCATCGTGTTTGGATTCATTGGATATGTATTGACAAGTGCTTTACAAGTGAAGGTGATAGAACAGATATTTAAACAATTAAGTACTAATATGCTGAAAAGTACAAAATAAAATATAGGTAAAAATCTTTTTTTAAACCTGCTTTTAATGAACTGAAAAGTACTAAATAAAACTGACGTAAACATAGAACTTTAATATTTTCTTTCTTTTCCTGTTTTTAAAAAGATTTTTACCTATATTTTATTCCATTAAAGCAATTTTCAATGCAGTTTGGCAATGTAAATCAGCTTGATTGTTTGACATAATAGGTTTGCAGGTGGATCAATAGCTTGATCCAGAAAGCGGTACTTCTGGACTCAGCGCGTATTGTTAGGAGATTCCTCTCTCAGGACATGATACGTGACCTGATGAGCTGAGGTAAACATCTTTTTAAAAATAATATTTTAAATTAACGAAAAAGTACTAAATAAAACTTACGTCTAAATATTTCCTTAAAAGCTTGAGGTTTTATCTATAAGTGTAAGAAGTATGTTCACGCCTCAAGCTTTTATGAAAATATAAAGTTCTATGTTTGCGTGTGTTTCATTTCGTACTTTTAGTTGATTAAAAGCTTGTTTTAAAAAAAGATTTTTAATTATATTTTAGTTTGTACTTTTTAGCATTACAATTTGTTTAAATATCTGTTCTATCACTTTCACTTGTAAAGCACTTGTCAAGATAAATCCAAATGGCCGACACAAAACTAGGCTATCTTGTTTAGTTGAGGAGTGCCCGTGACTCCATCATCAGGGACACCACCTAGTGTTTTATCACTTGTCAATACATGGCCAATGAGTCCAAATACTATGGTGCTATCTTGTTTGGTTAAGGAGTTCCTGTGGCCACTTTTCGGCTCTATCATCAGACCCTGAACATCACCTAGTGTAATAGCACTTGTAAAGACAAAATAAACGAGTCCAAACACAATGGTGCTATCTTGTTTTGTTGAGAAGTTCCTATGGCCACCTTCCGGCTCCATCATCACACCCTAAATGCCATCTAGTGTAATAACACTTGTCAATACATAACCAATGAGTTGAAACACAACTGTCCTATCTTGTTTGATTGAGGAGTTCCTATGGCCACCTTCCGGCTTCATCATGAGCACCTGGACACTTCTCACTCTCTCTTGTCTCTGAGTGCTTGTCAATACAAAACCAACGAGTTCAAACTTAACGATGCTATCTTATTTAGTTGAAGAATTCCTATGGCCACTTTCGGACTCCATCATCAGATCAGCTCCTTAGTATCATATTTTTGCGTTCTCACCAAAGTTATATAAGTATGTTTCAGCTCAATCGGATGCCAGGAAGTGCTTAAAAATGGATTACAATGGTAGTAAATGGAAACATACGATCGAAGCAAGCTTGTAAAAACAGAACAAAAAATACTTTGTCTCAAAATACCTCGGATAGATTTTGAAGAGCTTTGGTTTACAGACTAGTATAAGCCCAAGGACCGTAATGCACTGTGTGTCCATCCTGGGCAGCACTTGGTCCAACTCCCATATATGGATGGTCAATGTCCTTTTCTCAACTCATACTTCTAGTAAAAACACAAACAAAGCGATCGTCGACTCCCAAAAAAATTCCCCAAATGTTTTTTATTTTTATTTTATCGTGTTATATATCGACACACACACATGAGCAGAGTATTGCTAGCTAATTTAACTTGACCCTGTACAAGCTGGCGATTTAGTCACCTGCATCCATCAAGAGGATGATTCTAACCGTCATACTTAACAATTTTCCCTATGACTATCATACCGCACCATGGCGCAGTGGTTAAGCGTTACTGCTGCGCGTGCGCTGCGTGTCGCGGGTTCGATTTCCGCACGGAGCAAATATTTGTATGACCTACAAGTAGTTGTTTCGAGCCTGGCTGTTTGTGTATGTGAGTTTAAATGTTTGTAAACGCACCCACGATACAGGAGAAATTCCTAGTGTGGAGCAACGTTTTAAAAAAAAAAATACCCGATTGACTGAGAAGCTCGTGGCTAAGTAATAACAGCCGCACGGGTCCATCCATCAGGTTAAGCTACGCTTGCCGGGGTTGGTCCGTGGATGGGTGACCATCTTTACATACCGAGACTCTTCCGTGCCTCGGAAAGCACGTTAAGCCGTTGGGGTCGTCAGAAGCCCGAAAGTCTGACAACCAGTCTTACCAAGGAATATCGTATTACCCAGTTGCTGGGTTGTGGAGGTCAGATAGGCAGTCGCTCCATGTGAAATACTGGTATTCAGCTGCAGCCGGTTAGACTGAAAGCCGACCCCAACATAGTTGGGAAAAGGCTAGGCAGATTGAAACATACCCGATTCGTGAAAAAAAAAAATACCGACAGACACTTTCGAAGTTTGTATGAAAAGTTTTTTTTTAAGAATCGGTTGGCTTAGAGAAAGTTGTTCTATATTGTTGTTTGTAGTCTTTTGTTGCGAGTATATGCGCCATCATTGTTTTCATAGGGCGATAATCTGTCTAATAGATAGTCGTGACTCAGTCTGCGCACAGCCTTATTCAGTTAGTTTAATGATCTGAAAACAAAACTTATTATAGAAGTAAAGAAAGATTTTTATTGCATTAAAAGTTGGTTATTTAATTAAAATATTAGCGCCAATATTTAATTAAAAGTATGATATTTCATTAAAGTAGCTGAGAACTTGGGATTTAAATAATGGAATTAGGATTAGGTCACATGATTGGCGATTAGTGGCTGTTATCGCGATAAGGATTTTATTTATATACATAGAAACGCACGATGGTGTTCACTCACCTCTAGTCGAAACAGCTTTCAAATTGCGCTGGAGATTACATGCAGTTATTTATAAGTGATTATAATTGTGATAAGATGATGTGATAAGGCAACGGAGTGGTTTAAAAGAAGATCCTAGTGGCAAAAATTGAAAAGAGTATGCTTAGATGGTTTGGTCATGTTGAGTGGATGAATAAAGGGCGACTAACAAAAGATATTTACAAGGCAGAAGTGAGAGGAAACGCCGGGAGGGGACGCCCTAAGGACATTTAGTGACCTAATTGGTGATGTTCTTCAGAAAGGTCAAAGGTTAGGTGCGTAGTACTCGCAACTGGCGTGCGTGTATGAACACATGTATCAACGTAGCCGAAGCAAAAGGAGTATGTAAGGAGGGTAGCAGGTGACGTTCTATAGTTTCTGCCTAACCCCATGGGAAGAAGGCGTGAGTTTATGTATGTGTATGTTTAAATTGCGAACTTTAAAATAATACCAGCCTATACTCGTACATGTACAACTGCAGGGCAAAAGCCTCTTCTGATACAGAGAAGGCACGAGCATTGATCTCCACCCTTGCTCAAGACGGGTTGGGGATTTCACGCTTATAATAATTACATAATAAATAAGTCCAGGTTTCCTCACGATGTTTTCCTTCACCGATACCAGTAATGTCCAAGATAAACTCAGAAAGTACATATGAATTAAATAAGACACATTGGTACTTGCCCGGATTTGAACCCACTACCTCGTGCATGAGAGGCGAGGCCTTAACCATTGGGCCATCACGTCATGTGGTTTCCTTTAGGTTCCCTACAAAATGGTTGAGCTGGATGGTGCTGATCTACGCGTCATGTTCGTAAACGGGCGCCGTCAGTTGGGAGTGGTCATCTCTTAACTGCCATGGCTTATTTTTAATCTTAACCGATATTTTGATTTAAAAGAGTGTCCTTGGAGTTTCTTGCCTGTTCTTCTCCATAGAGATCTACGTTTTGGAATGGGCAAATAGCTTCAACTTTCTGACTAACTGACCGACTCTTTGAGAATTTAAAAATGCCTGTAATTTGTTTATCTCTTTAATTGGCTCATCAATATGCACCTCATAAAGTTCTATGGCGATAAAATAAGGTTTAGTTAGGTAAATACCTTTCATTCCGCCTTGAAAACCTCAACGCTATAATAGAGCTATTTCAATCTCCCGACAATTTCAAGCTTTATTCAAGTTTCCAGTTGTAATTTAGCCGTAGACGAAGGAAACATTTCCGTTGGTACCTACAGTTAGTGCCAGGCTCGCAGTAGCACTGCTTGAAGGTCGGTTTA
Organism: Tiliacea citrago; assembly: GCA_963921375.1. Classification (NCBI taxonomy): domain Eukaryota; kingdom Metazoa; phylum Arthropoda; class Insecta; order Lepidoptera; family Noctuidae; genus Tiliacea; species Tiliacea citrago. The sequence goes on along the minus strand of OY992790.1, from coordinate 2,320,359 downwards.
GAACTAGTTTAGACAGATACAATAACATGGGGTATATGTTGTGGTAACTATAAACTTTTGTGATATTGGGAACTATTTATAGTTTTACCTAGGTCACTTGCATGCCGGTGGCGCCGCTGTGCAGTGAAAACCTCGTAAACAAAATCATTATTTTTGCTTTTATTCGACTTCAAAAGAAGGTTCTCACTTTCCTTTTTTTTATGTTCCCCGGTTACTCGAATGTGGCTAAATTAATAAATAAAAAAAAATGTTTGAAAGGGCTAGGTCCCATTGTCATCAGTTCAGGAGCTGATGATGGGATCCTGGAAAAATAGACGGAACTCTTCAAATTTTATAGGCACACCTATAGCGATTTGGGTATTTTTATAGTAACTCAGGCATTTGCTCTCGGAAACCACCATTTGGTGAAGTAGTACTCATGATGAAGACTACAGATGGCCACTGGAACTACTCAATAATAAGTATTTGACGGGTTGCAATTCGATTAATATGGTTGCGAAGAAATTTATGCTCCTCACAATGCATATGATGAAGTGGAGCTGATGTGTGATGTACTAGGAGAATTCCTCAACAATGAACGTCCCTGCATCAGGAAAAGCATTTTTTTGTAAAAGATGATGAGCAGTTGACATTAGGCTGTAACTTAGATTAATTACAAACCGACCCACTAAAAACTTACAAAAAAAAACGTATTTTTCCCACTTAGTCGATGTGGATGATGTTATAATAACTTCCTGTCACTGTTATTTACATAGCAGTGGTGTTCGAATATGAGTGGGCCAGGTACTTCAACAAAAAAGTGAAAAAAAAAAACTATAAAGTGAAAAATTATGTTACTTTCGGAAGTCGGCCTTTTGTTTTGTATTTCCGTTTTGTGCCACCGACTTTCGAAATTAATAGTTATTTGTGCAACGGGAGAGCAAAGTTGTGTTTTGCTGCTACTGTTGATTTTTATACAGATATTTATGTGGTTTAATATTTACCATGTTGTATTTTTTTACCTTTAGGTAATAATTATGTTCTCGCTGCTGAGGTAAAAAGTTGTATGTGTTACAGGAGACCAAAGTTATTTGCATCTCCTCGCTGCCCTCAGGATTCTAACGTAGAATCACACGTGATTCACGCTCGTGATTCTAACCTAGAATCATTCATGATTCACGCTCGCAAGTGTTGATTTTGTATCCTTCGCTAACTCAGGATTCAAAATCAACACTTGCAGCAAAAACCAACTGTGCTCTCCCGTTGCACAAATAACTATTTTCACTTTGTAGTGATTTTTTTGGAAGTCGGTTGTTAGTTTTTGTAAAAAAGTTGGTATTTATTTATTGAGTAGAACCGCGTAATGCAGGTTTAGGACAAACGTACACAGCTCTTAAGATGCTTCAAATGCCTTCAATTAATGATAACGAGAACCTCTGGATTCGTCAATGTTGGCCATTTTTCCGACAGATTTTCATCCCCTGTAAAATAATGTTTATTGCAGTCACAAGATTTTCACTGTAAGTGGTAAATTCAATAATAAAGTTATTTTTAAATGGTCGTGTTAAAACTATAGTTATCGTCATCTTTCTATTGCAGTTCATTGGATAACATGGCACCATATTCAAATGAAAAGGCGTTCTCATTTAACTACTTAGATTTCTTGATTGGCCAAAGTTGCCTGAAAATAAATGAATTATTATTAATATTTTATCATAATATTTTTTTAAATTACCTACTTGTAAATATACTACTATCACCGCTCCCTGACTCAGCTTCCCGCTAACCGCTATTTTTTCGACCTTAGTCATACTAAAAAGTCTTATCAACAAAGTTTCTCGAAAGTTGTCGGCTCAACGGCACGGCAATAAAATCTTAAATCAAAAAATATAAAATTGATACTAAATTACTCAATTAATTATTAATGAATGAGATGCATGCTTTATCTAGAAGTGTATGTACCTACTGAGAATGACTTAAGGCTCTTACAGACTTACGCGATATCGCGGGCGCGACAGGCACCGACAAAGACATTGTGCTACTAGTGTCGCGTCGCGCCCGCGATATCGCACCAGTCTGTACAAGCCTTTATTTTAAAAACTGCTAAGCTTTTGAGGGGCATTTGCTGTCATGCACCTAATTCATTACTGGAAAATAAACACTACGAGTGAGATGCAGGATACAAGACTATCATGCATCCACCAACCTTTCTGATTAGATAGTACGTTTATGTGGCAGGATATCGATTTGTGATAGTTCAAGCCAATACGAGAAGAAACTACTTTGCTTCCCTAATAGTAGACGAAGTACTGCTCGAATTTTGTTGTCATTTTTATACCGAATAAATTTAATTGCTAGTAGTAGTTTATTATTCAATAATCATCAGACTGAGAGTCAGTCGGCGCACCAAAAAAAAAACGGTTAAGATTCCTGGCTCAGGCAGAAGCTTTTTCAATAAATAAAATATGCAGTTTTATTTTCCTTCAAAATTGAGGTCTTTGTTCCTTTGACCACGTTGTCCTACTTACTACCCATCGTTTTGAACTTAGCCCTGATGTGGCATCGCAAAATCATGTTCATTTACAAAACTGACATATTATATTCCCCTCACTTTCATGCAGCTGACAATTTTTTTGGATTGAAGATGATCCCAAAAATCGTCCCATAAGGTTTTGGTGCGGCATGAAATTACTTTTTGAAAGTTCTTTTAGAACTTTTCTATGTTCAAACTAACGGTGGCGTTAGTTAGTAGTAGTAAAGTAAGAAATAGCACTGGTATATCCCGGGCCCCTGATGTGCTGAGGGATTCGTCTCTGTTCCTCTTGTTATTGGTAGTAAGTTCATCAGGCCATCCTCCTTCCCAATGGGAACCCGATGAGGATTTTTACTTGAGCAAGGTGTATCTGATTTTGCAAGCCTAAGCTGCCTATTGTAACCAATGTTTTTAATAGAACACTTATTTTTCTCCTTCCTGTTCTCATTCTTCTTCTCATTAATGTATGGATTTAAGAGCTTATGTACACACAAATAAACAGATAAGAAGAAAGGAATAGACAAATACATACAAAGATGAGGCTTATTTACAAAGAAATCTCTTCCAGTAAACTGTGTTAGGAGAATAGATAAGAAGAAATGTAGGTACCGTCATTAGAAAGGCGTGTACCCACGAATGAACAAAACATGGTGAACACGAACATCAAACACGGACCATTTGGTTCGATCGTGTAGACGAAATTTAGCAAAGCGAACACGAACACCATACGCACATAGTTCGACTTTTGTTCGCGATCAACCGCCGCGCTCGCTTTAGTAGCCATGGATTCACCACTTGGCTGAGAACTGGTGCCCCCCGACCCTCCGCGCGCTCGCCCTCCATGTTCGGTACGAATAATGTTGCATCAAATTTCTTCGAACACCTTATACCCGAAAAAAAGGAAATTGGATCGCCACGAACATTTTTGACGAACATAGTGTTTGATGTTCTTTAGTGGTACGCACATGCGAACAAAGTGTTCTAGTTCGTGTTCACCATGTTTTTGTTCGTTCGTGGGTACACGCCTTAATGAGTAAACAATGGCGTCACGTCAATCGATGATCACGAACAATAAAGTTGTTGACAAAGGCTCGCGTCTCGCGTCATTTGGCAAGCTAAACCAATTATGGACACACGACAACATGTATGTTCAGTCAGCCTGGGTGAGTACGGTGACTAGCATAGAATAAGAATGAGTGAAGAAGGGACATTCCTGCTCCTGCATTGCAATATTAGCCTAGCCAACATATCCAAAAGGAAACTGAAAAGCGAAAAATGAAAATAAACCTTTTATTCTAACAAGGTTCCTAAATTAATGAAGTTATTGCGTTTCTTTGTCGTCGGTAACAATTTTAGTTAAAAAAAAAAAAATCAGCTAGGTCTATTATAGTTCTCATCAAGTTGAATGAAATAAGCCCAAACACGATGTAGCTGCTGTACACTGTTGAGGAGCTCTCTCGACTGTCTTCAGTTAATCAGACTGAGCTAATCAGATCAACTCCAGGTCTCTATTATGTTGTAGTTTCGTCAACTACATATGTGTTTCAACAGAATCGATTCGCGGCGTAAGTTACGTCGTCAGTATTGTCGCTTCCAAAAGGTAGAAACTGTAGCTTATGTTAAAAAACTGGCCAAATGCGTGTCAAACCACGCACAACGAAAGGTTCCGTAGTTGCGATGAGTTTATCCCAAAAACCATCTTAACATTGTAGTTGAAAAACATGTTATACATCGTTATAAGTCACGGTTAATTCTCCAACTGCAAATGTAAGTTGGTCGACTATTACTCGTTAACTTGTAAAGCCTACTTAGCTGTGATAGTTTTCCTTTTAATTTTGTTATACTACTTATTACGACCATGAATTATTTCACATATCTAAAAACAACAGGGAGGGGGGGGGGGGGGATACTTGCATCTAACAAAAATTTAGCACTTTAAAGCTTAATAATACGCAATCGGATCCCTGAATCAAAAAATGGTTTTCACAGATCCGCAATATTTTTTAACGGCCTATCTAACGATAGACAACACCATGGGATAGACGAGAAAAATAAATATCACCCCCATTTTACGTGGAAATAAAATCTTCAAAATATTTTATTTTACCAGGCAAATTACAATTTTAGAATACTAAGAGACTCAGAGCTAAGCCGGGGACAGACCAAAAATGCAAGTAGATATTATGTACTTTGAGAAGCGATAAGCGATTATTTCGGCGATATGGGCGCAAACACAAAATGTTATTATTATAAGAGTTTCGCTTGTATACGGATTTATTACTCTGTGGTACAGAGCAGGCCACTTGAGACTTGTGCGCGTAACTCGGCGCCGGTTGATGACGGTTTGGCCACCAAGTCCTTGTCCACGTTATGGCTTCGGGTGTGATTGAGTTGTGTGGGTCACATAACAATAAATGACAGTGTTTCATTGTCCCGCTGCAGAGCAGTAAGGCTTCTTCTAATATAGAGAAGAAACTTGCATTGGAGAATCACGTTTGCTTCCTGTGTGTTGGCAATTTCTTTAAGATCTTGTAAAATCTTAATGACCTATAGATGTAGGTATCTAGTTTAGTTTATTCCTATTTTAAGGTTTTACTTGGTAAATGTCGAATGCCTGTGGCAGTCAGTGTAAATGATTTGCTCATGAGCATAGACGACAATTTGAAGCATGATGCAGTTCATCATGGCTATAAGAGTAAATGCTCGAGCAGACTGGCGTTGTGTTGCAAATGATATGGCTAGAATAGTGATGGAAACTGAGATATTTAGGTACTGTATGAATGTATGGGAGAACAAGATACGCTTAGCCGATCCCAAATAAATTGGCATATAATAGGTAGTATGAAAAGCTAGACAGCATTCACTATCAGTAAAAAATGGTTTTGGAATTAAGTCACATTTAGAAAACAGGTTTATAGGCCAATCCCGACACAGACCTGGGCCTCAAGCCTGCTATTACAATAGTGTCAGAATGGTCGATCATTGATTTCATAACTGTTGATTTTGACAAGTTTGGTAATCTACTATTATAATGGCGTCATTAGGACTTTCCAATGGTCGGCCACTGACACTACATTGAAAGAAATTGCACATATTGGTAATCTCGTACATAATGACAAATGAATGACATTTCTACTAATGGGTTTTATAATAATGGCAATACGACAATGCCATTATTTATTTATTTTATTTAAGCCTCTTTAAGCCTTTTTTTTTTTTTTTTCATTTCATTTAATTCCTTAGTAATAATACTTAATACAGGTTTTTTTTTTTTTTACATAATTTTAACTAGGGACCTCTCGACGAGTATAGGCCTCCTCCATCTCACTCCATTTTTTCCTGTCCTGGGCTGTTCTCATCCAGTCGTTGTTTGTACATTTTATGAGTTCGTCTTCCCATCTTTCCAGGGGGCGACCTCTTTTCCTTTTTCCGGGGGGGCCAGCCCATGTAGTATTTTTTTTAGTCCATCTCTCTTTATCCTAACGTGCAATATGAGCAGCCCACTTCCATTTAAGTTTCTTGCAGTGGGTTAAGGCATCAATAACTTTTGTCGTTTCTCTAATTTCACTGTGTCGTTTTTTGTCTCTGATTTTCAAGTTAAGAATGCTTCTCTCCATGGCTCTTTGGCATTTTTAAATTTTTCTTTCGTGTGCGTATTATAGATCCAAGTTTGACTCGCATGTCATTGCCAATGCCATTATAATAACACAATTATATTATGAGAACATTGACCGACCAATGATCGACCATTATGAATTTACCAGATTACGAACTTTTATAAAAATGACAATGGCATGACAATGGGATGTTGATGACTGAATTTATATAAATAGCAGAATTGGGCCCCTGGGCGATTATATTCATAGTAAGTATTTCAGTAAAACTTTATTGAAAGCAGGTTACTTTCAATAAAGGTTTACTAAAATATCATGTACAATATCATAGATACTATATTATTTATGTAATATAATATTATATAGTTAGTTGTTGACAACGTATTGCCTCAGGCCAAGTTAACGAGGATCGACTAACATGCTCCGTGTACCAGCTTGTATATGCTAACATGATCTATTAGTAGATGTATCTATACCTAGAAATATCTAGAGTGGATCGTCGTAACAAGTGTGCGTACAGACTTTAATGATCGTTGCGTGACTTTTACTTTTATCTTTTGTAAAACTACCTAAAAAGGTTAGCTCAAGCGTCAAATAAAATAAAAAAAATAATTAATAATTTTTAAGAATTGTGTTTTTAAAATGAAAACTCAACTAACTAGCACCCCAGTAACAGATTTCAGAAATTAATTTCAAACTTATTGGGTCGCATAAAGGGATAAACAAAAAATAACTTGTCTTATTGTATCCCCTTACTCTGAGGCTTCTGAAAATAGTAAAACAAATACAACCAAAATCAAAAATCAAAATATTTTATTACACATAAACCTACATGGGGACTTATGAAACGTCAGAAAAAAGGTGCACGGTTCCAATTGATCGTTTCCTATGGAGAAGAGCCGGCAAGAAACTCCACGGTTACTCTTTTAAAAATAATTGGCTTTTACAATGTTTTAAAAATTACAGTGTTAATAGATATGGGAGGACAGTGTAGGCCCGTCAACAAGTACCAGGTACTTAACAAAATAGAAAATGGTCTACAAATCTACAGTCCATTGGGCCGTTAAGACGTTCTCACATTCACAAAATATAAAGGAATCTATTTATAATATTATTAAAATAATAAAAGTAAAAACTTATTTAAACAAAATGACATGATTGCCATTACAACTGTAACAAATCTGAATAATATCCGGTCCACAAAAGCCAATATCAAGTATCTTCAGGCTGTGAGTGTAGGCATAACAATATTGTTAAAAATGCGCCGATGCCGTGTTCAAGAGCTATCTCACTAACGAGAAACTGCATTATACTTTATGTCTATACATTGTATAGGTCCGCTTATTTGATGTAAAAGTGATTACACGGAAAATAATTATTATGAAAGTTGCACTGAAGGGTGTGTTCATGATTGAGTATAATTATTATACGAACGTACACGTCTAGACATAATTAAATTAAAAGCAAAATTGTTTGCTCGCACAAAATTTAATATGTAATGAACCTATCATAACTTGTACGTACTTTGTTTGATGACTTTAATTGGAAACCTAGTCATAATGATTAACTCTTTAGGTAATATGTCTAGATTTCCAATTCCCGTTCGCCGCGTTTCCCGTTCGTTCCCGTTTCATTTGTTTGGGTTTTACCTGAGTCGTGGCTGAATGATAACAGCCGCACGGGGCGAGCGAAGGTAAAGCTACGCTAGCCGCGGTTGGTTCGTGGATGGGTGACCATCCATTACATATCGAGACCCCTCCGTGCCTCGGAAAGCACGTTAAGCCGTTGCTCGCGGCTGTCATTCGTAGATCTATGACAGTCAGAAGACCAAAAAGTCTGACCAAGGCGTATCATTATGTTACCCAGTAACTTGGTTGTGGAGGTCAGATAGGCAGTCGCTCCATGTAAAATACTGGTATTCAGCAGCATCCGGTAAGACTGCAAGCCGCCCCAATGTGGTCGGCAAAAGGTTAGGCAGATTGATTGCACGTCAGTCTTCTGGGTCAAATTGCACAACAGTTTCTAGGCTCAGTTTTTCACATAAGAATGTAAAGTGAGTAAGTAGATAGATAATAATTATACAAGTAATACCACAGAGAACACAGACGCCCCGGCGCCGGCGGCCACAGCTAGAGGCGGCCACAGCTAGAGGCGGCCACAGCTAGAGGCGGCCACAGCTAGAGGCGGCCACAGCTAGAGGCGGCCACAGCTAGAGGCGGCATTGTCAACACTTTCTATACAAACCTAGTGCACCATTTACTTGCACTACTACACAAATGGCGACTTTAAAGGCGGTTCGTGACTAAAGCTGTGCGCTCGATGCACTTTCGATGTCAAGACTTTTATTAGTACAGCCATCTCTAGCCGCTGCCGGGCGGCGATTCCGTGCTCTCTGGTACCCACCAATATCCGTGAGCTATCCACGATCGGGCTTATTTCCCGGCAATTCTTCACCGGATTACCGGCTTATCTCCGTCCAACACGCACGCTACGTATATTATGTACCTAATGGACACATAACTTTTAACATGCACATGCAATGTATGGGAAAATAGGGTGATTCCAAGCTTTAAGTCGAGATACTCATACAAGTATTATGTACGAGTACTGTGCCCGGCTATAAAATAGAACATCAAGCTTAAGAAACCGTTCGGCTTTGTAGAGGGAAGTTGTCTCTGAGATTCATACCTGTTTGACAGGCAGCTTCTAACTTTGAGTAGGCTTCTAAAGCTCAGTGTGTCATATTAACAAACAGTACAATGTACTGTTTACTTACTCCCTACACTACTGACTGAATGACTGGAACAATGTAGACGACATGATCCAGTCTAGCACTGGACTTGATTTACTCGCTGGATTTCTAGACTGGAATAATGTGAACCGGGCATTAGATCTGTCACTGGAATAACCCAATAATAATTTAGTTCGATGTCTAATACCTACGCTGTTGCCTAAACTCACTTATCTTCACATGGTATCCACAACCACGAGTGTGTATCCCCAACAGTCTAACAATAGAGTTATTTATTGGTGTCAGCCTATCTCCTCGCATGGCGTATCGCGATCTCTCCTAAGCTTATTATGTTTTTATTACCAACATTTGCCCTCTCTTCTGGAAAGAATTGTTGCAAGGAACGGGATGCCGCTTCCTTCCTTCAAATATGAAACGTTTCATTTATATTTTTTTAAGAATACTTTCGCTTGAATATACTAGAATGTTTATCAGCGAACGTGGAAAAATACAGTATAATATAACTTAAGAAAGATAGAAAGAAGTTGAGTGAATTGTTTTTTTGGTGTGGAATTTTCGTCTATGCAGACAACGGTTTTTCCAGCAGATAAACGGGTGTATTTTATAAATTTTTGATAGATTTTTTTAAAAATTGTTTATAGATTTTGTGGTACCTACTAAGTACTAAAAGAGGGACCCAGAAAAAGCCCCTTGCATTTATAATAGTAGGTATAGTAAGCACAGCAGCATTCACAACTCTGCATGGGAGGAAGTTTTGACTAAACTGCCCATTCTGAAACCAACATACATACATACATTCAAAGTTCTGCTTAAATGTGGCTAAATCTAGGTGTACTAAACACCTCCGTCTTCTTCTTCGGAGAATATAAGCGTGATAGGTAGGGATTATGTTATATTGACTTGATAATAATTCGCCAGACCGTACCCAGGTATCCGAGATTTTTCAACAAACTCAATTCGATCATCTTTGATATGGAGTTCGATCAAGCTTGAGATTAATTTAGCCGATAAGGGCTGGTTTTTATCATCTACAGCTGTAATCTGGTTGGATTACAGCTGTAGATGATACAGACCTTTCGAGTTTGAATTCTCCAAGGGTAGCGTTTAATTATCCGTGAATTAAATATCTTGCTCTGGAGAGAGGCCTTTTAATTTGGTTAAGTTTAACGTAATTTTTATGGTGTACATAATAAAGACTATTCTATTCTATTTTATTCAAGTGTTACGTGAGATAATGTGAGTTTAAAAAAATAACATCAAAAACAAAATAGCCTTAGACATTAAGGGGGATGCGCTAAGGGAACCCGCGAAATTCAAATTTTATTAGGTTTTTTGCAATTTGCAGGTCTGTGTCAGGTTGTATGTTGATCTAAATATGATTCGCGGACGTAACAAATATGGCTTTACAGGATTATAATCATTAGAATCGGCAATAAAACTCTCTTCGTAAAATCCTATTGAATGACTATTTCTTAAATAATCATTCAGCAGGATTTTATGAACTTAGAGAGTTGCAATGCTGATTCTTATGATTATAATTCTGTAAAGCCATGTTTGTTACGGCCGCGAATCATATTTAGATCAACATACAACAAATTGCAAAAAACGTAATAAAATTTGAATTTCGCGGGCTACCTTAGCGCATCCCCCTTAAACAAAAAAGCCAAAATGTCATAGTACTCTCACTTTAATAGGTAAAGTTATAGGTACATTATTTTCTTATTGTACGGTCTGAGATTAAGATGTTAATTTTCTGTAGGAAGATGATCAGAACTTATTATTATCCTAACTCCGAACATGCTTTTCACTTTTGTTTCATAAGGTGATCAATTCCTCTAAAAATATCAGTTCCTTTCATGTGGGGCCTCCCCATCACCATTCACGAAAAATCAAATGGGATACCTATAATCATAGTTAAACATCATCATCATCATTCGTAATTTCAGCCAAACGACGTCCACTGCTGGACATAATATAGGCCTCCCCCAAATTTTGGGGGCGGGTTGCCATAATTGCCACGCTTGGCAGGCGGGTTGGCGATCGCAGTATGGTGTTAAAATGCATAGAGAACGCTGCTGCCCATTCTTTAGTAAGTCCCTTAGTCGTCTTTTACGACACCCGCGGGAAGAAATAGGATGGAGCTATTCTTTACGTCCGGCACCACACGGAACAAAAACATCATATCTTAAACATCTTATCTTGTTATTATAATATTATTGCACAGGAGGACGGACCTACTCAGTTGGTTCACTTCGACAGTGATTGACCGGTGAAAACAACACAATTCTATATAAGAACTCTCTGAATTAGTAACATCAATCAATTTGAAAGCAGCTCAGGTGTGTCCACGATAAGTGCTTGTACAAGTATCTCCAAGCGTTTTATACTGAAGCAGTGTAGGTAATCGCAAGAAATTGCGCAGCGAGCGGTGCCAAATGTTAGAGGGCTTGCCAAACTCTCTTTCTTTTTCACTTGGTTAGTGACTTACCTGGTATCAGAATCTTTATGCTGCCCATGAGCCTCTGACTTGGCATCACATGCCATCGAGAAATATATATCAGGCATGCTGGTTTCCTCAAGATGTTTTCCTTCACCGTTTCCGCAAGTGATAAAGAATACGCACATGAATCCAAAAAGTCAGAGGTGCGTGCCTTAGGTTCGAATTTGTGACCACACTCAAACTCGTCTCGTCTCGTTTGGGACTTGGCAGTTCGACAGTCACGCCATTGGGGTATCACTCAAACTCTCATAAGCTTTGATTTCCTAAGGAAACAGTGAACAGTCACATAATAAGGGATGTCTAAATACAAAGCGTTTTTGGACACCTTATCTAATGTCAAATACCGGTGAAAATTACTGAATTTTATGACGACTGTTGTAATATGACGGCCACCGCTCTGCTAGGAAACCGTTGCTTTATAGCAAGTCAATATTCAATATCAAAATATTTTATTTCACATAAACCTACATGGGCACTTATGCTTTTACTACTCATGTTTATAGCTAGGTGCACGGTTCCAATTGATCATTTTCTATGGGGAAGAGCCGGCAAGAAACTCCACGATTACTCTCACTACGGAACCCTAAAAATGATTGGCTTTTACAATGTTTTCAAATTACAGAGTTAATAGGGAGGACAGTGTAATAGGCCTGTCAACAAGTACCAGGTACTAAACAAAATAGAAAATGGTTTACACATCTACAGTCTAAAGCCAATAACGTTCTCCTATTCATAAAATATAAAATATTCTTTATAAAATATTATTAAAAGTATAAAAATCAGTTTAAACCAAATCACATGATTGCCATTACAACTGCTAAGTATAAAAAAATCATAAATGTTTATTTGTGCACACAGGTACAAGGTACTACAAAATTTATATTGTGGGTATCTCTGTTTTGCCGCAGTAGTGACACAATAGTAGATTGTTATACAAGGGTCGAAAGGAATCGATTCCGTGGTGACTTTCACCACCATTGGTGACTTTCACCCGTGTTTAACACTCTACTTTTAATTTCGAATAAATGGAAAGTAAAAAAAAATAGGGTTTCTAAAATATTTTATTTTCTCGTTTGCTCGCCACTTCATAAAATCATTGTAGGTATATTGATTTAAATATCTTTCCTTTGAACTTTCTGGCAAAAGATTTTCGATCACTGTATTTGCCTCGTCTTTAACCGAATCTAGGGTCAACATTTCAGAATCGCTTGAACTTATTTTTATTAATTAATCAAATATTAGTGTATAAAACCGAGATTTTTTATTTCAGTGCAGCTTACAGAAATAGTAAAAACTAAGGGCTTTTTTAAAATAAGAAGCGATTTCCATAATATAAATACATGTAGTAAACATGAAATTGTGATACCCAAAGGAGAGGTCAAAAGTGGTATACTCGTAATATTCTGAAGATTTTTAAACACTAATTTGATGTACCTTATTAGAAAGCTTATTTATTATGCTACTCCAAAATAAAAATATAGCGCGATATTGCGGCATCGATGCAAATATACAACAACTGTCTTATTTACCTGTCCTGCATGTCACCTGTCTTGCAAATGGATAGATCACCAAGTCGGTCGCACGTCATATCGAAATAAAAAAATACAGTCTATGCCGAATTGCCACCACTAAAGGCTTTTACAGACTCACGCGATATCGCAGGCGCGACAGGCACCAACATAGAAATTATGCTACTAGTGTCGCGTCGCGCTCGCGATATTGCACCAGTCTGTACGAGCCTTAACTCTATGTGAATGTACGTACATAGCGCTAAAATGTTATTTTGGCAAGTGATCAAAATCGGAACTAATGCCACCATCTTGATTTTCGAATAAAATTCGCAAAAAAAAATCACAAATGCTTACCAACAACGCCTGCCTGTAAATGGCGTCGTCAAACGCTAACTTTGTGTTTTCCGTTTGTAGGTTTCCTCAAAACTCGATATTACTTTTATGTAAATAAAAGGATTAAGCGCAAGAGCAGGCCGAAGAGGAGGAGGTTTCGAAGAAGATACAGCACCTGGACGAGAATTGTCGAGAATCGATCTAAATAGCGTGTAATTGGAGAGGCCTATATCGAGCAATGGACTACTGTAGGATGATGATGAAATAAAAAGATAACTTCCTATTACGTGTAAACAATTTTTTCATTTCTCATACTCGAAAAGTAGTGTTTGTTTGATCTGAGTAGCGGGTGGAAAACGCTGCTTTCCACCCTTGGGCGGGAAAGATTCATAGTAATTGCTTCCCTCCCTAGGGCGGGAATGAATTATGAATATAGAACTAAATTTGGTTAGGTAGTCTGCGGTCTTGTGAGAGTAGCCAGTGTGAATTAAAAAAAAAACCTATTAAGCGAGACGGCCCGCGGCGGAAAAGCGGTGTGTCCCATATTTAAAATTTAAAACCGGCCAAGTACGAGTCGGACTCGCGCACGAAGGGTTCCGTACCATTATCTATAAAAACGGCAAAAAATCACGTTTATTTTATGGGAGCCCCCCTTAAATATTTGTTTTATTTTAATTTAATTATTGATTTTTAAAGTTAATATATAACTAAATATTCTGTGAATATTTCAAGTGTCTACCTGTTACCGTTATCAATATCGAGCAAAAACGAGCAAAAAAATCACGTTCGTTGTATGGGAGCCCCCTTAAATATTTATGTTATTCTGATTTTTAGTGTTTGTTGCTATAGCGGCAACAGAAATACATCATTTCAACTCTCCAGCTATCACGGATCATGAGATACAGCCTGGTGACAGACGGACAGACCAGACAGACAGACATACAGACAGACAGACGGCGGAGCCTTAGTAATAGGGTTCCCGTTTTACCCTTTGGGTACGGAACCCTAAAAAAGACTATTGTAATTTGACGGAATACTAACTCTGTAAACTGTACCGATATTCAAATCTGAGTTTTGACTAATATTTGATTAAAAATGAGTTCAAGCGATTCTGAAATGTTGACCCCAGATTCGGTTAAAGACGAGGCAAATACAGTAATCATAAATGTTTTACCAGAAATTTCAAAGGAAAGATATTTTAATACATACAATGATTTTATGAAGTGGCGAGCAAACAAGAAAATAAAATATTTAAGAAAAACTATATATTTTGGCTTTCCTTATATTCGAAATAAAAAGTAGAGTGTAACACGGGTGAAAGTCACCAATTCCTTTCGACCCTTGTATAACAATCTACTATTCTTTCCTTTATTGTGTTTTGTTGGGCTTTGTAATATGTCGACAGCTGCACTAAACTATTTGCAAAATATTGCTAGATGTTCGTGCTACACTAACCGCACAGGCAGGGAATGTACAGGCAACCAGGATGAGAGTAAATAGCCGCCGGCAGTGACCTTATCCGGTCGCCTGATGCGCACCGGATAAACGGCCATATTCGCTCACCGTAACCGTGTAAATAGACACTCGGTTGCCGGATACGATCCGTATAATGTCAACATTGATGTAATTGAGCCAGTAAGCTAGTATTCCCGGAAGGGGTTAACAGGGTGACACTCACTGGTGACACGTAATGATGAGCCACAAGAAAACGCTATCTTGATGAGACCAATACATAATAACAAAAGTAAAAGAAAAACCTTTAATTGAAAACCAATGCAACCTAGATTTACATAATAAGCATATTCAATGGAACTCACATCATCCTAACAAAACAGAACTCCTATAAAGTACCCTTAATTACTGTTGAACCATGAACTGAGCAACTCGTCCGGGCCGAGTGTCCGTACTCAACACTACTCATATGTCAGGCGCTAAGGGTCGACAGGCGAGGTCTCAAATAAAACAAACACAAAAGAATCCGACACTTATAGTACAGTCGGTAACATACATAAGTAGCATTTTTAATGAACCTGGCAACCTTTCTGATGGCAGACGGAAACTGGGCTTACATGCCAAATGACAAAGCCATTATAGCCAAAAATATTTTTACCTATTTTACTAGAAATGTACCTAATTAAGAAGTTTATTTTTGTGTTAAATATGTGACATTTTATTATTTACAACAATTTATCCTTAATTAAAATACACAAGCTAACTCTTTAAAATATATAGTAATTACAAGTATATAATAAAAAATTAAAAAAGTGGAAGGGCTCATTGGGCATCAAAAAATTCGTCCGCATCGCTGTCAATGGGAAAAGTGCCCAAAAGGCATCATTGCCACGTTGGATGGCAATGCTGATTCTTTGGGCTAAAAATAGGCCAGCCCTCTGGTCACGTGAAGAGTCGACCAACCGCTTGGCGATGTCCCGAAATACTCTATGAAATTCAAAGAATGATTAGAAACTATTGCTGCTCTGACTTATTTCTAGCTTACTAGAAGTAGCTCATAAGATTTTCAAATACATAATTTTCTTTTCTGAAAGAACTTACAGTTGTTTTTTTTCTTATGTTTCTCTTTTTGATCTACAATACCTATTAATTTTGTACATGAAAGCTGGTACGTTGTGAGTAAGGTAAATTTATAGCAACGCAGAACACTTAAAACGCTTTTCGATTTTATTCACAAATTGTATACCTACGTATTGAAAATCGGTCTCCTTGTCTAGACCCTTTACTCTGTAATATTAACATAGCCTTTGTGGTATGAATTGAAATACAATTCAAGGTATTTAAAAAATAAAGAATTAGAGAAAACGTTATACTGTGAAAATCTGTTGAAACAGAAGGCCAAAGAGGCAGGCTTTATTTTTACAAACTGAAATCTGAAAGCATTTATTGAAAGAGGACAAAATTGTATTGCAAAATAATGGTGCCTGATTTTTGACGATCAACACGTGTGATCAAACAAAATAAAAACATACGAAATCGTACGACACCCTGCGTGTTCTCTAGGCGCTGATGAAGCTGCCTCGCTACTGTAGCGCGTCGGTTGCCCAATAATGCGGTACTGGACCATGGCAGGATGCATGTTGACCAGTCCGGATCCAAACCTAAATTTTGACTAAGATGAAGTTTAGTGTATTTAATCTTAATAATGTTATTGTCAAATTGTAATTTATATTGTTTTTATTGATGACTTTTTATATAACTTTTTTTCTCTCTCAGATATTAAATGACGTATGTATTAATTGAATAATTTGATTTGAATGGTAAGTTAATCATAATCATAATCATTTATTAATTTGCGAATTTGGGTACAAAAGAAGGTCTTAAAACAAACAATAGTGTCCATTAGCCATATTCTACCGTAAGGCATGCAAATTTGTATCCTGTAAATATTCAGTGACAGAGTAATACGCTTTTTTTAGTAACAGTGTTTTGATATTGTTTTTAAATATACTTATATCACTTATCTCCAAGAATGAGTTTGGTAAATGGTTATATATTATGCGTGGAGCCATACATAATATACTTTTATTTAACGACGCTGTTTTATTCAAAGGTAAACATATTGAATAAAGTAAATTAAAAATAAATAAATTAATTAATTTATTTATTTATATATTGAGTAAACATATCTTTCGCTATGCAACTTATTAAAGAGGTTTGTATTTTTTCTAACGAACATTATAACCTCTAATATATGTATATATAAACATGATAACGTAAGAATATAAAATTTTAAAAATGATGGTCTGCAACTGTCTGTTACTTTTATACCAGTTATGGCTCGTATCATTTCTTCTGAGCTTTAAATACCGCTTCTTTATTCGTAGAATTACCCCAAAAAATAACACAATACTTTAGAACAGGTGCAACATAGCCATTGCAGGCTGTAAAGACCGTAGAAGTACTGACCGTTTGTTTAAGTTTAAACAATGCATAAGAAAAGGTATTTAATCTAGTGCATAATGTATGTATATATTCTTTAAAATTTAAATTATTATCTATCTTTATACCCAGAAATCTCGTACCGTCTACTTCCTGGATCTTATTATTTCGGTAATTTATGTTCATGTTTGCTATTTTACTTACTCTACTTCTGAATGTCATCAAATTTGTTATGTCGAGATTTATGTTAGGGAGTTAGATAAGTATTTAAATTTTATTTGATTTGAATGATAAGTTAGGTAAGTATTTAAATTTTATTTGATTTGAATGGTAAGTTAGGTAAGTATTTAAATTTTATTTGATTTGAATGGTAAGTTAGGTAAGTATTTAAATTTTATTTGATTTGAATGGTAAGTTAGGTAAGTATTTAAATTTTATTTGATTTGAATGGTAAGTTAGGTAAGTATTTAAATTTTATTTGATTTGAATGGTAAGTTAGGTAAGTATTTAAATTTTATTTGATTTGAATGGTAAGTTAGGTAAGTATTTAAATTTTATTTGATTTGAATGGTAAGTTAGGTAAGTATTTAAATTTTATTTGTTTTGTATAGTAAGTTAGGTAAGTATTTAAATTTTATTTGATTTGAATGGTAAGTTAGGTAAGTATTTAAATTTTATTTGATTTGAATGGTAAGTTAGGTAAGTATTTAAATTTTATTTGATTTGAATGGTAAGTTAGGTTAGGTTTAAACAATGCATAAGAAAAAGTATTTAATCTAGTGCATAATGTATGTATATGTTCTTTAAAATTTAAATTATTATCTATCTTTATACCCAGAAATCTCGTACCGTCTACTTCCTGGATCTTATTATTTCGGTAATTTATGTTCATGTTTGCTATTTTACTTACTCTACTTCTGAATGTCATCAAATTTGTTTTGTCGAGATTTATGTTAGGGAGTTAGATAAGTATTTAAATTTTATTTGATTTGAATGGTAAGTTAGGTTAGTATTTAAATTTTATTTGATTTGAATGGTAAGTTAGGTAAGTATTTAAATTTTATTTGATTTGAATGGTAAGTTAGGTAAGTATTTAAATTTTATTTGATTTGAATGATAAGTTAGGTAAGTATTTAAATTTTATTTGATTTTAATGTTTTAGTATAATTATTGTGTATGTGTGATTTTTATATTAATTTTATATAATGTAATGGACTTTATCCGAAAAATAAATGAATGAATTAATTAAAATGTGTGTATGTAGGCAACAGACGATCGACATCGTAGTTTTTGTCGATCGCCACTGTGAATCGTTTTTGTCGATCTATAAATCCACAAGTCATCATTTCAGCCGAATTACTTACACTGCTGGACATAGGCCTCCCCCAAGGGGGGGTTTGCCATAATCGCCACGCTTGGCAGGCGGGTTAGCGATCGCAGTATGGTGTTAAAATGCATACAGAACGCTGCTGCCTATTCTCTAGTAAGTCCTTTAGTCGCCTTTTACGGCACCCACGGGAAGAAATAGGATGGTGCTATTATTTACGTCCGGCACCACACGGAACAATCGAAACGAAATCCACAAGTGATGTCTACCAAAACCGATTTTAACCTTGATGTTTCTCGATCGTTAACAGGTGACAGTAGATAACGACCGATAAAATCGAGCAAATCTATGTACAACGGTGACAATTAAAATGAAAGGTAATAATAAAAAAATACAATTATAGTTAACAATTGACAGCTTCAAAATCCTTCTATATTCCTACGTTTTAACCATAGATATAGAGAACGGACTGAGCGTTCCGTTTAATTTTAATTGTCTCAACTAAAATCTTTCAGTCTCAGAACCTACAAGCCAATAGTCTAGAAACAATAGTTAGTAACATTAAAATTCTATAAGTAATTAGTCACGGTAATTTTCAATGTTTTTCGTATTAATTAAAATTGGAACGTGCCTTTGCTATCACAGGCTTGCAGAACAGAGACAGTATTGGCCGCACAGTGGCTATGCCTCTCTCTAGAAATTGGTCACTTTTGTGAAGCTAACGCTCAATTAATTTGACCATGTCTATGGTTTTAACCAACGAAACTACCTAATGTTTACATCTGTATTTTTCGTTTACCGTTCTACATATTACATAAAAATATTAGAATTTGAATTTTTTGAGTTGCTAGACGAAAATGAACCTAGAAAAGCCGCCCCTAAGACGACCCACTGACCAAACGTTACTTTCATATAGGTAGTAAAAACTATTTAGGCCCGCTTGATATATTAGTTTTTAGTTAGATTTATTAGATTAGTATTGCGTACATAGGTAC
This sequence comes from Tiliacea citrago, assembly GCA_963921375.1. Classification (NCBI taxonomy): domain Eukaryota; kingdom Metazoa; phylum Arthropoda; class Insecta; order Lepidoptera; family Noctuidae; genus Tiliacea; species Tiliacea citrago. Next base: position 2,300,921 of record OY992790.1, on the reverse strand, counting down.
CTCTATAAACTCATTATATTATAATTTTGTTAATAGATTTTCCAATGCAATAAAACAAACACGATAACAGCTGATAGAAAAGAACCTAACCACAGAGTACATTTGTAAACCTAACTAAAAGTGGCAGGTTTTTTTTATTTTATTAAAATGTATAGCTCTATGGAGTAGTTCCATTTAGCCAGCCAGTAGTACTTTCAGCATCAGCATTCCTATTTCGTGCTTGTTCCAAATTCAAAATGATTTTATTCACTCAATGACTAAAAGAGAGTTTTATTCACTGTTATCGATGAAACAAATGCCCTTTTTCGACTTCCAAAAAGGGTGACATCACAACCTATGCCAAAGATAACGTCAAATTCTCCCGCGCTCTTTTACTTTTTTAAATAGGCCATGATATTCCTGGCATGCGGCGCAAAGGTATTTTTTCACTCCGCCACATACCGCAGGGACTTCTTCCGATATCCAACTAATGAAATCAATCTACGACCGACGATACAGCGTGATTGCTTTTTATACGTATTTTTCCCGCGTCGAGCTACGTTCAAGAATTCCCTAGGTATTTCGTCGCTACTCGTGTGTAATTTGTGATATATGGTTATTGCGTTACACTGGATTTTTCGTTGATGTTTGTTCGACGAGAGATTTTTTTTGAGTGAGGTTTTGCTCGTTTACGTTGATTGCTAAATTAATTTGTTTTAGAATTAAATGTATGCAGAAATTGGTACGTTGTGACATCAGATGATGTAAATTAAAAAATTGGCCAAGTGCGTGTCAGGCTACGCACAATGAAGGGTTCCGGAGTTGGGATTCATTATCCTAAGAACAAACTTAACATTGTAGTTGAAAAACGATCCCCCATACATTCCAACTGTAAATGTAAGTTTGTGCGCACAATATAGAGCGATTTACCATGTTATTTTTAAATCACAGACTTCTTATAGGTTTTCCTGTAAACTATGCGTGAAGAACTATTTTCTGTAATTTTTCGAAAATTTTAGGTTCAGTAGTTTCGGAGATAAGGCAACGGTAAATTTTCAGCTCTTTTCTTAAATATTTTTTTAAAGCATTTATTATAAAATTATAAAAAAATATATATATATAATCCTTACAATAAGCCCTTTAATTCGATATGTCACACGGTACAGTCAGCAAACCTTTTTTTTTTAATTTCTTATTTGCCCCCCAAAAGTGAACCCCATATTCAAAAATCATTTATTTACGTATCACGTCCGTGTTTGGGTCACAGAAGTTCATATGTGTACCAAACAACTTAATCGGTTCAGTAGATTCGGAGCAAATCGGCTGTGACAGGCGGACAGACAGACAGACACACGAGTGATCCTATATGGGTTCCGTTTTTTCCTTTTGAGGTACGGAACCCTAAAAAGTGTAAAAAGGTTAATGTTTTTGACAAAGAAGTGGGTAGGGTGTGTACTGGGAATATGAAAACGTTTGCAGAATTTCTGGATTATGGTAAATACTTTATTTCGATCACCGTAGTAGGTATCCACGGGCTTATGAAAATTACGACGATTTACATTTTACCGGTCCTTCGATGTGTTGACCCAATCGTGTTAAGAGACCGCTTCGCAAGATTTCCAACAAAACATTACAATTATTTTATTGCCCGTCACGTTCTTAACGGATGAAATTATTCCAAAATCCAATTATATAAAGCTTCTGCGGGCCTGTTATTTCGTAGGCCTGCAATAAACTAAGTTTTTCTTACCAGGGAATTTAAAGGATTCTAAATTATTGCACGATAGTAATGTAGTTGGATTTCAACATTTTGTTATTGGTAATGTTTAGCGATTGGCTCGCAAATACTTAGTAGTTTTGTTTTTTTTTAGGGTTTCGTACCTCAAAAGGAAAAAACGGAACCCTTATAGGATCACTCGTGTGTCTGTCTGGCTGTCTGTCTGTCTGTCTGTCTGTCCGTCAGTCACAACCGATTTGCTCCGAATCTACTGGACCAATTAAGTTGAAATTTGGTACACATATAGACTTCTGTGACCCAAACACGGACGTGGAACGTAAATAAATAAGTTTTGAACATGGGGTCACTTTTGGGGGGAAATAAAAAAATAAAAGTTTTGCAATCTCTACCGTGCGACTTATCAAATGAAAGGGCTTGTTGTAAGGATTTCAGATATATATTTTTTATAATTTTAAAATGAATACATTCAAAACTATTTACGAAAATAGATGAAAATTGACCATTCGCCCCCTTATCTCCGAAACTACTGGGTCTAAAATGTTGAAAAAAATACAGAAAATAGTTCTTTACATACAGATTACAGGAAAACCTATGAGAAGTCTATGATCTTAAAATAACATGGTAAATCTCTCAATATTGTGCGTACAAAATAAAATGTATGAGGGAATATGTTTTTCAACTACAATGTTAAGTTTGTTCTTAGAATAATGAATCCCCACTACGGAACCCTTCATTGTGCGTGGTCCGACACGCACTTGGCCGGTTTTTTAGCCTAGATATACGTACCTACTCTATGTAATGGTATTATAAAACGTGAAATATGTAACTGACTATGAAAGAAGTCCACTGCTGGACATAGGCCTCCTCCAAAAGAAGGGGGGTGGTTGGCATAATCGCCACGGTTGGCAGGCGGATTGGCGATCGCAGTATGGTGTTAAAATGCATAGAGAACGCTGCTGCACATTCTCTAATAAGTCCCTTAGTCGCCTTTTACGACACCCACGGGAAGACATAAGGTGGTGGTAATCTTTACGTCCGGCACCACACGGAACTGTGCTGTGCTGTGTGTGCTGTGCTGTGTGTGCTGTGTTGTGTGTGTGTGTGTGCGGGGGTGTGTGTGTGTGTGTGTGTGTGTGTGTGTGTGCGTTAGTGACTAATTCACTCTAGATTTTAAGTTTAATTGTTACAGTACTCCAAAAAATGTATTAATGAATGAGTCGTTGGATATATAAATAAATAAATACAGTGCCATAAACAACTGTCAAATGTTAGTCGAGTATTTAAAACAGTTCATGCGATTTCTTATTCCTTAGAGCGGTCAGAGCGTATACCTACTCTGATTTTCACAATACCTAACAGATTTGTTCAAAAGACGATTATTCTCAGTGAAGGATAAGCTTTAGTAAAACATTGTAACGGTCTAGCGGCGACCGAATTAAGGCGAGAGCGGCGGCCAGAATTACGAGCGAGATTAGGACAAGACCGGCCTTGTGGCTGCCCTTGAAAATACAAGTAAATAATGAAGGCTACTTGATTATAAATGAAGTTTATTTCTATAAGTAAGTAGGTTTAGACAAACACCTTTACACGTCAATAATATTTTTAAAACTAGGTGCAGTCAATGTTTCGTATCTGACCACTCTGAGAAGTAACACCGAAACAAACTCAGAGGTCAAAGCCTCTTTTAAAGTCCAGACATTATTATTATATAATTACAATGGGGCCCACACGTAGAAAAATTGTCAGGAAGGCTTAGTTCGGCCGCCTATGCTGTTAAAAAAATTCGACAGATAACTGACGTAGATACTGCCAGAATTGTTTATTTTAGTTATTTTCATAGTATTATGTCATATGGGATTCTTCTCTGGGGAACCTGTGCGGACATTAATACTATCTTTGTTTTACAGAAAAGGGCTGTTCGAGCCATTTACAATCTAGGTCCATGAGATTCACTTCGTGAAAAATTCAAAGAAATAGATATTCTGACTGTAGCCTCTCAATATATATTTGAAAATCTATTGTATGTACACAAAAATATATCAAATTTTAAGAAAATGTCCGATATTCATTGTTTAAATACCAGGAATAAACACAATCTTGCTGTACATCGCACTCGCCTCCACAGAGTAGGCAACTCGTTCATGGGTCAATGTATACGCTTTTACAACAAACTTCCTACTGACATTCGAAACTTACCCATTAAACGATTTAAAAGCTGTATTAAAACCAAACTTTGTAAAAAAGGGTACTATAAAATTTCTGATTATTTAGAAGACAAAAAAGCTTGGGATTGAGCTGCTCGCTCTGCAAGCCTTGTGATCAAACTGGAAAACTTGACATTTAATGTTATTATGCATGATTTTATATAAATATTGACATTGCAGAATATTATATACAATATTACATTAATGTTTACTTTGAAAAGTATTATATTTACTGCTTTAATTTATTGTGAATGTGAGCACTATGTGGGTCATTTTTTTTTTCTTTAAATATTTTCCTATTATTTTATGCTTTGTCTCAGTTTTAATGGTGGTCTGGCATTTTGAGCACTTTATGAGGCCTACCCAAATGTACTTTCTTTGGTATTGTTCGTCGAGTCGTTGAGCTCCTTAAGTCTTGAGTCGAGCTGCACGATTACGACAAATGCTTGCACTGATTGGACAGGTCCACTCAAAATTGTGTGGTTCTTTCCTCAAAAGACCATTTCAGACACAGATCTACATGGTCCTCACATGATCTGACCAAGATTATGTCTGGACTTTAAAAGAGACTTTGACCCCTGAGTTTGTTTCGCCATTTCTTCTCACGGGTAGTCAGATAGGAAATGTCGACTACATCTAGCTTATTTTTTACTTTTTAATATGACGTGTAAAAGTGATTCCGATATCCTATTTACAGAATAAACGATTTCATTTCATTATAGACATATTGGTCATATCATGTGAGGATCATGTAGGTTTGTGTCTGAAATGGCCCTTTGAGGAAATAACCTTTTTAGATTTCAGTGTCAGCTTCATCTTCTTCTTTCTCAGTAGCAGCTCGGAGTCTGGATTTATGCCTGGTTACTGGCATAAAGCTCGCCCCCAATAACTGTTACTAATGACAAAACTGGTGAAATGTTGGTGTACATTACGGGTCTGCTAACCCCCTCAGGACGTGGTTATGTATATATAAAACCTACGTTAAATAATAAAATAACAACGATAGTCCGCAATAATCGCGTAGGTAGATAAGTGAAACGCCTGTAATTCCTGAAGGAGGCAGACTCCCAGAGCCGTGATTTGATCCCGCGAGATAGGGCCGCTCCTATCGACATTCATTGGACACAATTAGGTGCCGAACGGAATAATGTAATTACACATTTTTTCCTAAATGTAAATTTAAATTGATTGTTAGGCGGTTTGGAAGTTACCGCGAAAATAACAATTTATAATGGAAGCCTGTAATTTTGCCACTAAACAGAGTCCAGAGAAGGAATGACCGTATATCACAAACTGTGTGGAAGAATCAAAAAGGTTGGTAAACATTTGTGAAATTGTATTGAAAAAACAAGATGGCGACGTAGTTCCAAATTTTGCCAGGTGTCGAAAAATGCTCGTACAGTTTTTTTGTAGGTATATAACTTTCAGACAATTCAGATCTCAGTTTCAGGAATCTGATTACAATGTTTTTGATGAACATAAAGTAGGTAAAGCTCGGGGAAGACTGGATTCCCCCAACGCGAATGTACACGTACATCAGTGGTGGGGAGACCCGGACTACCAGGCACTTCTTCTCCTGCAACCGAGCGGGTGGGCAGGTTGCGGATAGCCCAACTCCGGCTGCGGGACCGACTAGTAATGGTCGATCCCGCACCCGAAGCATCTCAGAGAGATCCCGGACAAGAGAAGTTTCCAAAGGCCAAACCCCAGGCTTAGGTTAACCCATGTACCTCTTCCTATGTTTCCTACCACCTAACTCTCCATCCTTTCCTATCCATAAATCCTGTCGATCCCAAATCCCTAAGCTAAATCCCAAGCCTAGGGTGACCCCCAAGAACCCGTACCCTTTACCCACGAATACCTTCCCCCCTATCCCTATATCCCGTCGGTCCCAGAGGAGGGGTAACCTCGTTTCCAAAAAAGCCCACCCCCCAATACCAATTTAAAATGCAGAAGGAGAAAATTTCTACCCAGGTGGGTCCCGGCCAAGCCGGGGAATCCCACACCGCCTCGGCGGTCAGCCCCCAACGTAATCTGGGGGGGGCACCAATCTGCTCTTTGGTGCCGCGCTTTTCAGCGCGGCCGGCTGCTGCTTTAGCGCCTACAACCCAGGCTGCGACTCACGCGCCCAAAAACCCGACCCTGGCTGCGACCAACGCGCCACACAACCCACCTCCGGCTGCGACCCACGCGCCAACACCCACAACGAAGGTAGTGCCTTCCACGAGTCTCTGGCAACAGAGCATTGTGCGTAGCAGCATTACCTACCCGGACAAGGACCAACACAGACAGAGAGGGACGGGGAAGGAGGACGGACCTGGCAGCTCTAACACTTTCCCGGCCGACGGAGTACGCCTGCTGTACAAGCGCGGAAAAGTCGCTCGAGGAAAGAAAGTAGGCGACCGAAAGCGCAACACCCGCGACGGCTTTAGCCAGCGCGAAGCGCGATCGGACGCCGAAGAGACAGTACGCGACCAGCCGCGAGTACGCGAAGGGGCAACCCAGCGCGAAAAGCGGCCGGACGCGGAACCATGCGTCCAACTGCAAGTACGCGAAGGGGAAACCCAGCGCGAAAAGCAGCTGGACGCACAATTAAGCGAGCAGGGGCAAGTACGCGAAGGGGCAACCCAGCGCGAAAAGCTCCCGCACGTGACAGAGCCTGCCGGAGCCGCCAGTCGACCCCAGGACACCGACAGGATCGACGACCGACCTCAACCTCAACGGAGAAGGGGCAGGCGTTCTGGATCCTCACACACTCAGGCGTTGCCGGCAAAGACTACTGCGCCAGGCACCTCCGACCCGCAGCCTGGACCGAGTGGTACAGGGCCGGCGAAGAGGGAGCGCCCTGATGATTCGGCCTCACCGAGCACGCTTCAGGGGGATGCCAAGCGTGTGAGGGTCCACTCCGCTCAGGGGGTGCAGAGGACCTACGCGCGGGCCACGAAGGACATACCTGCGCGGCTGGCCGTAGCAATCTGCTTCCCTCCTCCCTCCAGAGACCTGACCAAGGAAGAGGCCACACAGATCAAGACAGACCTGGAAAACTTGATGTTGGACACGGACTCGACGACACTGCTGCCGGCCTTCCGCGGATACCCACGGGTAGCGGAGGGCACCGTGCAGCTGTGGTGTGAGGATGACAACGCCCTGACCTGGTTAACACAGAACGTACCGAAGATTAAACTTACAGACACCGACCTCACGCTGACGGTGATGAGACAGTCCGACGTACCTACCCGCGTCCGAGCTTCACTCTTCGTCCCACGTTACAAAGGTGACATAGCCTGGCTCCAAAGTATTCTGATACGTCAGAATACCTGGTATGACATAGCCAGGTGGTCGCTATACAGGGCTACTACCGTCGGTGGTGACAACTACGGGACTTATCTGACCCTGGGTGTGCCACCGGAGGAAGTCGAAAGGGTCCTGGCCCGGGAGCGTCGGATATCGTACCTGCTCGGGTCGATATACGTGCGCTTCTGGCCCTCGGCCCAACCCTCTGACACATCGACCCAACCCACTGACACCCCGACCGACATCACGGACCCGACCACGACGCAATCGACGACGACAAAGACGAGTGACACGGACATTGACAAACTGGAGGAGGTCATGGCCCGAGCGGCAATGGCTGATGTAGAGGACGACACACCGGCCGCATCACCTGGGTGGAGCGAGCTTCTGTTGGCCTCGTCTCCGGGAGCTCGACACGACGAACGGCACAGGGTGGAGGAGGTGGAGGGATTGTCCGATGGATCCGTCTCCGACTAACTCCGCCCCACCATCGTCATCGCCCCTCTACATAATACAGACCAACCTCCAGCATAGCCAGACCGCCACGGCTAGTTTGCGGAGGGCGCTGGAGGTTAAGCCTCGGACCATCGCACTGATCCAAGAGCCGTGGATCAGGAACAACAGAGTATGCGGCCTCGGTAACATCGGAGGTAAGCTAATCCTCAACACACACAGCCCAGACAAACCTAGAACCTGCGCCTACATACCCAAAGATATCCCTATCGCACCACTCACTCAATTCTGTTCCAGAGATCTGACAGCCGTTAGACTCCAGACAGAAGACGATGTCCCAGACGTTGTACTGGCCTCGGTATACATGCCAGGCGAGAACACCGACTGTCCGCCGAAAGAGATGACCGACCTAGTGCAGCACTGTGAGCGAGCCAACCTTGACCTGATCATCTGCACTGACTCGAACGCCCACCACCCGCTCTGGGGCAGCGACACACCGAACTCCAGAGGAGAGGTACTATCCACCTATTTATTCTCAACTAACCTTTACATCGTAAACCGCGGCTCGGAACCCACTTGGGTCACAGTCCGGGGACAAACGATCATAGACCTAACGCTTGCTACAGAAAACGCGACAAACAGTATCACAAACTGGCACGTGTCGGACGAGCCTTCATGCTCAGACCATAGAAGAATCCGATTCACACTAACAACCAACATCAGAAAGCCCATACCGGGACGAAATCCTCGGCGCACCAATGTGCCAGGATATAAGCGTCTCCTAGCTTCGCTATTAGCTAGGCACTTAACACTGACAAACTTAACAGACCCTACACAACTAGAATACACTGTCACAAAGTTATCAGAATACATAACCGAAGCCTACCATGCATGCTGCAGACTAAGGGTGCCACAAACCAAGGCTGAGAGAAACCCCTGGTGGAACGCCGAACTTAGTAAACTCAGAGATGCACTTCGTAAGCAATTCAACAGAGCTAAGAACACCAGACTTCCGGACGACTGGGAGCTATACAAAGAAACTCAATATCTGTACAGAAAACAGATCAGGACTGCCAGGCGAACAGCTTGGCGGAAGTTCTGTGAATCCATAGAGACAAATAATGAAGCCGCAAGGGTTAGGAAGATCCTATCAACCGACCAGGACCGAACTCTTGGCGCGCTGAAAAAACCCGACAACTCATATACAACAACTGACCATGAAACCAGCAAGGTCCTTCTTGAGACTCACTTCCCGGACTGCAAACTCCTGGAAGACAGGACGTGGGAGGTTGTGCCAGAATGGACCCCAACGGATCGAGACTGGTCAAGAGCCCATAATATAGCAACAGAAGACCGTATAAAGTGGGCTATCAACACGTTTCAGCCTTTTAAGTCAGCAGGACTGGATGGCATCTTTCCAGCCCTGCTACAATGGGGGATAGATCACCTGACACCGTGGCTGGTGGAGATCTATCGAGCGTGCATAGCACTTAGACACATACCACTAGCATGGCGCGAAGTGAAAGTCATCTTCATACCCAAACCTGGCAAAATCGACTACACACAACCCAAGGCTTATAGGCCTATTAGCCTTACATCCTTCCTACTGAAAACCCTGGAGAGACTCTGTGATAGACACATTCGAGACGGACCTCTTCGGAGAAAACCACTCCATAAACAACAGCATGCGTACTCCACAGGCAAATCAACAGAATCCGCGCTACACAGCGTGGTTTCTAAGATTGAATGCGCAGTGGACCACAAATGTTCATCACTGGCTGCCTTCATTGATATCGAGGGCGCCTTTGACAAAACCATGTTTAACAGCATTAACATGGCCCTAGACAGACACAACATAGACTCGACCCTGAGCGGCTGGATCACCAATATGCTCAAAATGAGAGCTGTACAGGTCACGATAAATGACACCACAAGGGCCATCGTGGCGAAGGGCTGCCCGCAAGGGGGCGTCCTCTCGCCACTTCTATGGAACCTGGTTGTAGACAGCCTCATTAAAACACTCAATGACAAAGGTTATTTCACCGTAGGCTACGCCGACGACATAACCATAATAATAAATGGCACCCACGAAAACACCTTATGTAACCTAATGCGCCAGGCTTTGAAAATAGTAGAAGACTGGTGCAACAAACACCAATTGTCAGTAAATCCGACAAAAACCGAACTGATTCTCTTCACAAAAAAGAGGAAGCTGGCGACACTACAACTGCCACGACTCTTTGGAACTACCCTAAGCCTATCAACCGAAACCAAATACCTGGGCATCTATTTGGACAAACAGCTGAACTGGGCAAAACATACCAACTACATTACCACAAAAGCCAGTGTATCCTTGTGGCAGTGCAAACGACTGCTCGGAAGGAATTGGGGCATCAGCCCCAAGGTCACCCACTGGCTATACACCACAGTCATCCGACCAATTATCACATATGGCTCACTGGTCTGGTGGCCCAGGACGGACCTGAGCACAGCCCAAAAAGACCTCGAAAAACTGCAGCGGTTTGCTTGTGTAGCAATAACTGGCAGTATGAGGACTGCACCAACTGCCGCTTTACAGGTAATGCTAGGACTGCCACCCCTACACCTCATCGTGCGGGAGGAGGCAGCCTTGGCCGCCTTCAGGCTCCACCTATCGGGAACCCTGAGCAAAGACTCTAGGGTCAAACACACACGCATAAGGGAAGATGCAATCAAACGACAACCGATGATGGCATCACCCTGCGACAAAGCCCCGAAACTACACTTCTTTCAGAAGCATTACAGCGTTACACTCACGGAAGAACGGTGTGACCACTCAGGCCCAAGAGAGATGAGAGTATACACCGACGGATCAAAGACCAACTCCGGAACCGGAGTCGGAGTCTTTTCACACGATTTTAACATAAATATATCCAGCCCGCTTGGAATGTTCAACACCGTCTACCAGGCGGAATGCGTGGGCATTATACAAGCGGCTTACGCCATAGAAGCCAGGAAAGTTACGGACACCCGTATACGTATACTGTCCGACAGTGCCTCAGTTCTACAATCCCTAGAGAAAAAATATATTACATCCAGACTAACACTAGAATGTCACAATGCACTGGAGCGGGTGACAGTGTGCCACCGTAACGCAGTGACACTGCAATGGATAAAAGGACACAGCGGATCTCTGGGTAACGACGCAGCTGACGAACTAGCTAGGAGAGCATCCAGCGCGTCAGTCTGTGGGCCCGAGCCTATTGTACCCATCCCCTTTAACCAAATACGCAGGTGGCTACAGGAGTTCACCCACACACAAGCGGAGAACTGGTGGACCTCGACACCGGGCTGCAGGCAGTCCAGGGAAGCCATGCCATCCTTAGATGGCAGACTAACCAGGCGTTTGCTACGCCTGGACAGGAACGGCCTGCGCTTGGTGACGGGGACCATCACGGGACACTGCTCACTAAACAAACACTTCCACAATATAGGCATAACGGACAGCCCTCTGTGCAGGGCTTGCATGGAGGCTGATGAAACCGTTGCACATGTGCTCTTTGACTGCACAGGCGTCAGCCAGATAAGAACAGAAACCCTCGGGTCACCCAGATCTTTCACAGATATTCTACGCAGACCAGAAGATCTAATAAGCTTCTGGAGGGAGGTGGGCTGGTTGGAATAAACCAATGACGGCCGCCATGGCCCACGCACAATGGTCCACATGAAGGACTAAGTGCGGAAACCAAACCCTCTAACATAGAACATAGAAGTAGGTAAAGCCTGAAATATTGACGAAGGTATACAGGATGGCAGGGCACGACACGAAACCTGTTACCAGACAAAAGTGCAATACCTACGCGGTGAAAACGTGTGGAACAACATTTATTTTAATTTGTATAACCGGCGAATAATTTCAACGCAGGGGTTCAAAATCATGCACTGAATGTTAACAGGTTGCTCGTTGATGTCCCTGCCGTGTAAAGGTAATTTAAAAAAATGAAAATTCACACCGACGATTTTGACTCCACTACTGAATGTTCTCGGCAACCAGGACCCTAGAACCAGCACAAGATTTATTTGAAAATACATTTAAATTTTGGTCTCTCAAAATCTGAATCATTTAAATAACATTACTCAGCCATAACCGAGTTATCGCAGCTCACAAAACCCTTGAAAACATATATAATAGTTGGAATTTATGCGTTATTCCCGATTAACATGGTGCCGTTTGTCCCAAACACCGGGATTTGGGCCTCTCTGTTTGGCACAAAGCGTTTTGTTATAGTGTCGCGCCTTTGTCGATAACATCCCTTTTGTTCAAGCCTTCGCCGTTACAACAGTTTTCACACCTCTATGAAACATTCCCCTCAGGTACTCGTATTCTTTGTGTAAAAGGATCCGTCGGATTATTTACGCCAGGCAAAAAAAGATTGTTGTGTTTGTGCGTCTCCAATTTTGCGCTCATCGCGTGACATATAAAATGTAAGTGAATATCCAAAGAACGACAATATTCTGTCCCTATTCTCACATGTTTGAGGTTATTTATTTTCTTACCAAATTGTTTTATTCTGTGATGTTTTTTTTATTTGGTACTGCTATTACTGTATCCGTCCCCTGAGTTCAGTTTTGAATCTTCTGGGTAGTTATAGTAACCAGTCCTATATTTTCGTTTTATCGAGTTAAAAAACCCATAATTACTTACAACTTCATATTACATCATGATCATTAAAGTATTATCAAATTATAACAAACTGCCATTGCTCATCAAAGGACCATAAGCGGTAAAATCGAAAATTGCCACCACCATAACTTAAAATGTAATATAAAGTTTTCGCCTTAGTATTTCACGACATCTGATAGGCTAAAGATTGGCGTACCATTTCATTTTCCGCCTCCCGGCTCATTTCTTACGCGGCTCGCTCGTGACGCCGCACTTATTTCCTGCCGCCCACGTTGCCAAGTAACGCCAAGCTAACACGGTATTTAGAGACCCTTTAAACATTATTGGGGAAAGCTTCACTGGTAGAATAAGTAAATGAGCTTAGTTCTACCAAAGCGTCACAACCCACAATCTCTCAATGACTCAGTTAATAACTTACCTGAAACTAATCCAGTATGTTGGATGTGGTTAATTACTATTGTAAATAAAACAACTGGATAGATGTATAGGAAGTTCCTTCTATTCGTTTCCAATACGATTACAGAAAAATGCCTTTAACCCCAGACTATGTTTTTTTCATAACTCCCTTGTGAGGAGTTGCCAGCCTTCCGCTCATGTTGCCAACACCCAAATAACTACATTTTTATAATCACAATTTCGGAGTATTAGTCCTTTGGGCTTACAGTTCGGCCATCCTACTTTAAGTGAGTCCCTTCACTTGAGAATAAAAATTATACAATGGTTAATTAGAACTGAGCAATATTAACAATAAACTTTTAGGACTACTATTAACTAACCTTCTTTAACTTATCAACATCATTATAACCAAATTATGTCTCATACTTACACAAACTTATTACAGAATAACACACATTTTAACACTTCTGGTATCACTAATCAGTCTCAATAATTCACATCAGTCTCAGATATTATAGTTACAATCTGACAAGGTACATTTAACACTTTTAATCATAATAGTTTTAATAATTCACATCAGTCTTGTGAGGTCTTAGCTAATAGAGTTACAATCTGGCAACAAGATAACTGCTGTCACATGTATTACACATACACATTACACATACATCATCTACACATACAAACATGTCACATCAGAACAACAAACAATCTAAAATAAGTTTTCTCAAATTACTAGATAATAGTCAACATTAAACATTGGTCTACTAGAGGTGAAAGTACAAAGTACATAATAAATAATTTGAATAGTGGCATACAATCATATTTGCACCTGTCACATGATTAACAGAACAAACTGCTGTTTCTGGAATACTTTTATAATCTAATAGTATGTAATAATCATATTCAGTCTATTGATGTTAATTTGCTGATTACACTATTATAAACTATGATGTGCATCTTTATTAGTGGCTAATAATAGGTACTATCAGAATTACCAGTTTTGTTTCAGGAGAACATTATTAGTCTTAACATTATTAATAATATTCACATAGTATGGATAACTAGTTAATGAGTTCAATTACTATAAAAATTAACAGTTCCAGTCTAACCTAGCAGATATAATTTTCATCATAGCATTGCAAAATCAATGCATAAGTACTACATACCTTTTTTTTTTTGCACAACTACATGATGAAGTTTCATTTTTCAATTTTAATTGTCTATTCACTAAGTTACTAACACAGTGTGCACTACTTAATAATTAATTATTATGAAGGTACGCTACTGAGTGCTCGACCATCCTGCTATGAGGGAGTCCTCTCACTTTTATAATGTATTTATTTTGAGGTTCAAAAGTGCCTCAGTGCCTATTTGAAACAAATAATTTGACTGACATTATGCTTTGTACTTTTACAGTGATTTAACGCTTTCTTACATAAGAATAAAAGAAGAACTTAATTACAATGAATTATTAATTATTATTACTGCACATATATGATCCAGCGGCCCTCCGGTCACTCCTTCATATCCTATGCTCACTTACATTTAATTCTGCATAGATATGATCCAGCAACCCCCTGGTCGCGCCTTCATATCCTATGCCCACTTATATTTAATTCTGCATAGATATGATCCAGCAACCCTCCGGTCACTCCTTCATATCCTATGCCCACTTATATTTAATTCTGCATAGATATGATCCAGCAACCCTCCGGTCACTCCTTCATATCCTATGCCCACTTATATTTAATTCTGCATAGATATGATCCAACAACCCTCCGGTCACTCCTTCATATCCTATGCCCACTTATATTTAATTCTGCATAGATATGATCCAGCAACCCTCCGGTCACTCCTTCATATCCTATGCACACATTATAATACATATGATTAGTACAAGTTTGCGAGTAAACTTCTGTCATCAATCAGTATCTACTGTTGCTTTTAAAGATTTACACTCATAATAAATCACAATTTTAATTTAAGCGCAGCAATCAAATTGCTTGGTTAAAGCATTAGGTATAAAACACAGCCATAGATAGTGTTCCTACTGTGTATTTTTTTATTATTATTTTTCTTATACTTGTACTCAATAAAATATATTTAATCACCGTTTGTGTCAGTGTCATTGGTACCATTATCATCTAAATCACTTCCACTGCTGTATCCATTGAAACTTAGCCAGGGGAATATTTTATCAATAGCAACCACATTTTCATATTTCCTGTTACCTTTTCTAGTAATAGGGGTATCTTCGACAAGGAATCGATCATTAGGTAGCACTTTAATTATTTTATAAGGTCCTTGGAATTTAGAAACTAGTTTCTTGGGTTTGCCCGAGAGTTGTTTGTCAATAACTGTTCGTTCAATCCTAACGAGGTCACCTACCTTATAAGTAGTTGCTTTTTTTCTGTGTTTATCAAATCCCTTTTTAAAATTCTCCTGCTGTTTATTAATCTTCTTACCAGCATCCGATCTCAATTTCATAAGATTATCACCGGTAATATGCTCAGATGTTTCTGCGATTATGTCACTAAACAAGTTGTCAGATGCACTCACTAATTTACACCCAAATAACAACTCTGATGGGCTTTTGCCAGTTGATTTATTAATTGTTGTATTGATTCCTAATTGAATGTCACCAACAAATGAGTCCCATGCATTATCGTTCTCCCCATGGCATTTAGTGCTTAAGGAATCTAAGATTATACGATTGAATCTTTCAACCTGCCCGTTTGCCCTCGGGGTGGCCACGGCATTCAAAATATGTTTAATATTTAATTTTTCCATAAATTCTTTAAATTTATGACTAGTAAAACACGAGCCGCGATCTGTGATAAGGCGAGCTGGTACTCCAAAATAACTGAAATGTCCTTTAATCGTTTTAATAGTTGTTGCAGTTTTTGTGTCTCTGACAGCACGAATATTGATGTATTTCGTAAAAGAATCTATTATTACTAATATATACATATTTCCTTTTTTTGATCGAACAAATGGACCCAAGTGGTCTGCATGAAGAGTGTGGAATGGCGTTTCAATTTTAGGAATGGGATGGAGCATACCTTCTTTAGGACCTCCCGGTGCTTTGTGGTGAGCACATTCTAGACAAGCTGACACGTATTTTTTTGTAAAACGACGCATTTTGGGAAACCAAAATGTTCCTTGTAAGCGATTAAATGTTTTATCGAACCCAAAGTGTCCCACATCGTCGTGATTCATTCGCAATACTTGCCACCTTACGCCTCGTGGAACTACCCAACGTACTCCGCTGTCTACTTTACGATATACATGATTACCTTTCAGCTGATAATTTTGGAATATGTCACCAATGTGTTTTGTATTATCATCTTGCAAAATTCGTCTTATACGTTTGATTTCCTCATCATTATCTTGAACTGTAGCAATCCAGTCTTTGTCCAGTCTTGAACTGTAGCAATCCAGTCATCATGCGCGTTCGAGCCCTCACGACGGGGGATGCTGTTGCCCGGGGTGGGATCGTCTTGGCGGTGTCTCTTGACATCGCCAATGCCTTCAATACCTTGCCCTGGAGTTGCATTAGGGAGGCACTTCGGTATCACCGGATGCCGACCTACCTCTGTCGTGTGGTCGAGGCCTATTTGACGGACAGGGCCGTCATCTACCCCGGTCACCACGGAGAGTGGAACCGGCGAGAGATGTCGTGCGGTGTCCCACAGGGATCGGTCCTGGGGCCGCATCTGTGGGCCATCGGGTACGACTGGGTGCTGCGCGCCGACCTCCCTAGTGGCGTCAGCGTAGTCTGCTACGCTGACGACACGCTAGTCCTGGCACAAGGGAGTTCGCATCAGGCGGCGGCCGAACTGGCGGCACGTGGGGTTGCGACAATCGTCGATAGGATCCGGCAATTGGGACTCGAGGTGGCATTGCACAAGTCCGAGGCCATGTGTTTTTATGGTCCTCGGAACGCGCCACTGTCGGGTTCCCAGATAACGGCGGGAGGCGTTCACATCGGCGTCGAGTCGACGATGAAGTACCTGGGACTCGTCCTCGACAGCCGGTGGAACTTCGTGGAGCATTTTCGACGTTTGGCTCCCAGACTGGAGCGGGCCGGGGCTGCTTTGAAGCGGCTCCTGCCCAATCTAGGGGGTCCAAACGCCTCCTGCCGGAGGCTCTACGCGGGGATCGTGCGGTCCATGGCCCTTTACGGGGCACCGGTGTGGGCGCGTTCTCTGAGGCTGCGACCAGCGCAGCGGTTGAACGCGTCCCAAAGGGTCATTGCCATCAGGATGGTACGGGGATACCGCACGGTCTCCCGTGAGGCGGCGAGCCTCCTTGCCGGATTGCCGCCATGGGATCTGGAGGCGAAAGTCCTCGCGCACATTTGGGTGTGGCGCGAAGAGGCGAAACTCCGGGGCATAACTCCGCTGCCGCAAGAAATTGCGGCACAGCGGACGGAGCTCCGGAGGGATCTCATGGCGACATGGAGAGTGCGATTGTCGCAACCCAGCGCTGGGCACGCCACAATTGTGGCGATAAGTCCCCTCTTTGAGGAGTGGCTGGAGAGGCGCCATGGCGTCCTCACCTTCCGCCTGACGCAGGTCCTCACCGGACATGGATGTTTCGGGAGGTTCCTGTTTAGGATTAAGCGGGAGGAAACGCCCGGGTGTCACCACTGTGTGGATCGCCCGGAGGAAACGGTGGAGCATACGGTGGAGGTCTGCCCAGCTTGGGCGGAGCACCGCCGTGTCCTCACGGAGGCGATCGGCGGCGGCGATCTCTCGCGTCCGGCCCTGGTTCAGGCCATGGTTCGGAGCGAGAGTGCATGGGAGGCCGTCACCTCCTTCTGCGAAGCAGTTATGCTAGCGAAGGAGGAGGCGGAACGCGTGAGGGTGAGACAAGGTTCGCGCCCTCGCGCCCCTAGTCGCCGCAGGAGACGCCCCGGGCGTCGGGAGTCGCAAGCCGATTTCCGGCCACCGTAGGCGCGGGCCTGCGGACGGTGAGCGATGGGTAGCTCGCCGTCCGATAAGGACCAGGCCCGGGTCGACGGCGCATTAGTCAGCATAAACTGACGGGGTCCGTTAGGACCAATGCCTGCCGGGGTTGCGAGTTTGTCCGAAAGGGATATCGTGGCCCTGGCACACAGGCAACGGAAGGAACACGGGTGGGTTTTAGTCAATAAAAGTCTGACACGCCCTCCCGCTCCGCCCAGAGCGGGAGAAGTTATTTGATGATTTCCCACACAAAAAAAAAAAAAAAAAAAGTCTTTGATATCAATTTTTAGTACATCAATAATATGAGTTTCGCTCTCAGTGGTAGGGTCAGTAACAGGATTACGACTTAGTGCATCCACATGTGCCATTCGTGTATTCTATTTCACAGTCGTATTCCTGAAACTGCACCCACCAACGAGAGATACGTGGTATCAGGTCTCTTTTCGTAAGCGTGGTACGCAGTGCATTGCAATCGGTTATAATTTTAAATTTTAACCTAATAGGTAAACACGAAAACGGTTTAGCGACGCTATGACTGCCAGTGTTTCTAATTCGAAAGAATGCAGTTTTTGTTCATCATTTGTTGTCTTTCGGCTGAAATATGCTACTGGTTTGAGTAAACCATCTGTACTACGTTGCAGTAGGATTCCGGCAACACCTAGCTTGGATGCGTCTGTGTGTACTTCTGTACATAGTTTTGGGTCGTACAAAGCCAAAATCGGTCATTCCACCAATCTTTTTTTTAATTCGTTAAATGCAGACGAATGCTCATCTGTCCATTTCCATTCAAACTTAGTGCGCAAGAGATCTGTTAACGGTCGGGCTATAAATGCATAATTCTTTACGAATCTTCTAAAAAAACTAGTTAGACCAATAAATCTTCGCATGTCGTGTACATTCTTAGGTTGAGGAAATTCCGAAACCGCCAATATTTTACGTGACCCTGGTTGTATCCCTTCTGCACTAACATGAAATCCTAAAAAATCAAGTTCCTTTTCGAAAAAATGGCATTTTTTAAATTTCAAAGTTAACCCTGCTACTTGCAATAGTGATAGCACTTCTCCTAATCTAGTCATTCCTTCTTCGAAAGAAGGCGTGGGGATTAATACGTCATCCATAAATATAATAATGTATGTTAGTTTGCCCAATACTTTATGCATGGTTCTCTGAAATACGGAGAGAGCGTTAGCTAATCCGAACGGCATACGTTTGAATTGATATTGACCGTCCGGGGTGACAAAAGAAGTTTTATCTTGGGACTGCTCCAATATAGGTATTTGATAGTAGCCTGATGCGAGGTCAAGGCTAGTAAACAATGAATGCCCTGCCAACCTATCTAATTGATCATCGATCAGTGGCAATGGGTAATGTTCCTTCTTGGTCTTATTATTCAATGCCCTAAAATCGACGCAAAGTCTTTTCTCGCCTGTTTTCTTTTTTACCAATAATATGGGGCTTGCATAAGATGACTTTGACTCACAAATAATATCCGCATCTATCATATCTATAACCATAGATCGTACTAATTCACGTTCTGGATATGAAAGTCTATATGGTCTGTAAACAACAGGCTTTGTGTCTATAAGCTCAATATCCATTTGTACAACATTTGTAAATCCTAAATCCTTAAGGTTACTTGAAAAGCATGTTTCAAAACTCAATAATAATGACTTGATTTCTTTAACTTGTTCTTCATTTAAATGATTTCCTACATTTAAATCAGAATCAACCGTATCATTGTTTCTAATATGTTCACATAAGCACAATTGTTTGTGGTAATAGCACGTGTTAACAATTGACCTTTTTGTAAAAGCAATGATGTCTCACTAACATTTTGTATTAATATTGCACCCTCTCCTTTTGCAACATTGTATTCTCCGGGTAACAAGTAATATTCACCATGAGGCTTTCCTCGTAATGAGCCCTTAACATAAACGGGACCCGAATAATCACTATTGTACAATATTTGTACTACCAGCATTTGTTGTGGCTGTATTGCAGTGCCACATTTAATAATCAATTGAAGTTTCATATTCAACTTGCGTTCGAAGATCAAAGAATTTGTAGTTTTGGTAATAGTGATCCCTGGCTTTTCAGTAAAACTATGACCTATTAATACTGGATACTTTATAATGTTGTCTTCAGCAATTAAAATATTGATGTGTTCAATAATATTTTGTATTTCTATGTTTACACAAGCGGAACCTAATGGAAATACAATGTTATTCCCTATCCCTCTCATGGTAGGTAGATTTTTATCTGTCCAATCTATACCTAGCCTATTAGCTTCGCTGTATCTCAGCAATGTGCATTGACTACCCAAGTCCACATATCCTTGCATAACTGTGCCATTTATTTTTAAATTTATTATATATTTACTATTATCTGTGGTCTCAGTTTGTATTTGTAATACTGACTTTTCTGTTGGTCTATTTAACATGTTAATTTTATCATAATAATAGAGTTCCAGTGACTCGTTAAATTTCACCCGCTTTGATAACATTTCAGTTAATAACACAGCAGAATCATCGGTTCTAGGAAAAGATTCTATTAATTTGTCTTTCCAACCCTGCCAAGTGAATGACATAGTTGGTAAGGCTTGGTACCATGTCTTGGCTACTCCACTTAACTTAGGCAATGCATAGTGAATAATCTGATCATCATTCCAATTATATAATTTAGCACATTCTTCTACTTTGTGAATCCACATATTTACAGTTTGACCTTTGGTCATAGGGTCAAATTCTGGCAATACATTGCCTAGCATAGGAAATTTATTCCTACTTGGTTGATTATTCATTACAGATTGTATCAATTCTTTAAAAAAAAGTCTTGTATCATCTTCGGCAATAATTGAATGATCAAAGAACTTACCCGGAGGCGTGGCTTGTTTTCTGTCTTGGTTACGGCCTTGTTGATCAAAGGCTTGACTATGACTAACACTCCTCTGCACGGAGCCTCCGCATCCAGTTCTGTCCTGAGTATGCACCTGCTGATCTTTCTCACCACGACTGCGACTCCTCCACAGGGAACCTCCGGATCCAGCTCTGTCGTGTGTACGCCTCTGGTGCCCACTTTCACCGCGACTGCTACTCCTCGACGAAAATCTGTTGTTTTTTTCGTTACGATCGCTCGGTGAGCGGAGCCTTCTCTTCCGTGTTGCACTGACCAGTCATGACATCCGATGATCAGGCGGAGTTGCAGTAGGTGTTCGAGTCGATCGCATTTTTCGTTTTTTCTCGCGCCGGTCGTCCATCTTGTGAACCAATACCAAACAACTCAGGATTTTGCCAATTTGTGGGTGTGATGTTGTTTTGCCGCTTCGGAGATGTAAATAAAACAACTGGATAGATGTACAGGAAGTTCCTTCTATTCGTTTCCAATACGATTACAGAAAAATGCCTTTAACCCCAGACTATGTTTTTTTCATAACTCCCTTGTGAGGTGTTGCCAGCTTTCCGCTCATGTTGCCAACACCCAAATAACTATATTTTTATAATCACAATTTCGGAGTATGGGTATATACTTTGGGCTTACACTATACCTACAGCAAAACAGTCCAATGTACATCCGAAACCTGGGCTCTCAATACTAAAATTAATCAGCGTTAACTGTCCAAGACTTACGAGTTGTAAGTCGTAGTTTGAACCCAGATGATAGGCGCTTTAGTTTGTGTAAATTATTTTATCACCGCTGCTCTCAAAACGGTGAAAGAAAACATCGTGACGAAACCAGCATGTCCTACAACCAAAAATTCGAAGACATGTGACATCTACCAACCCAAACTGGGCCCGCGTGGGGGATTACGGCCCACTCCCTCGCACTGAGGAGGCCTGTGTCCCAGCAGTGGGAACATGATAGGCTGATTATGGTAAGAGTCCAAATTGATGGCAATTACTTCGTTAAATGGAATGTGCGATGGTCCATTTTAGCAGAACAAAGACCAGAGAGGATGAATTTATTATGGTTGCTATATTGGCCGAACCAAGGCGCGGTAAGTGTATGTTTGCTTGTCTATCCGTTGAGTACGTAAACAGTAATATAGATCGTATGTATCGAACTACCTAATAATTCAAACATTTTTTTTGTACCATTGTTTAAATAGGTACGGGGTTTGCTGGTGCCTTGTACGTGCTACGTATAGCATTATGAATTCCTCATGCGTATAAGGAATAACTTTTCAAAAGGTCAGACGTATGTCTCAGGGTTCAGGATTCTCGGCCAATATTAACGGGGGGCATTAGTTAATAGCTTGTTAAAATATTCTACCCAACCACTTAAAAAATAAGTGCTCTAGTTTTCTAGAAAACCGCTAAAAATCAACATAGATTAGATGGTTTATCTTTCAACTGCAGTTGGCTAACTATTTACGTAACATAGCACTTAAAGATATCCATAACTTAAATACACGCTTTAAAAATAGATTACATCTTCGCCCCTCTCGGATCAAAATGCTTTACCATAGCCCATATTATTACATGGCAGTAAAAATTTTCAGAAAAAACCAAATTCAATAAATTTAACAAAAAATTAAAAGAATAATTATCTAGTACAAAAATGCTTTTGCTCGGTTGCAGAAACCTAGAACAAAATATATAGTAAAATATGTTATTTAAAATAATAAATAAATATTTTAAAAAAAACGCACACACACTTATTATTATTATGTTGCCGTGCCCTAACCAGATTTCATGTTGGAACTTACTTATATTGTAAAAACTAAATGTATATAAAGAATTTGAATTTGGATTTGGACTATGTGATTCCTAGCCCCCACTAACTTACACAGTTCAAGAGCAATCACATAAAAACTAGAAAGCGCGATAAGAAGTCGTTCCGCTGAAGTACTCCGGTCTCGCCTGCGATGTCGTACAGTCAACTGCACATCACAGCATAATCAGCCTATAACATTCCCACTGCTGGGACACAGCCTCTTCTCTGTCAGAAGGAGTGGGCTATAATCCACCACGCGGACCCAGTGCGGGTTGGGGATACCACATATAAATAAATATAAATATCTTCGAATATTTGGTTCTAGGACATGCCGGTTTCCTCACGGTGTTTTCCTTCACCGTTTTGAGAGCAGTGATGATGAAATAAATTACACAATGTAAAGTGCCTGTCTGGGTTCGAGCCCACACGTAAGTCGGACGACCACTGCTTTTCGCGACAGCAACGTACAGTACGCAACAAACATTGTGGGTAGTATATCAACGGTCAACGCCTTGGACGTCTGCCATACCAGAGGCATCGCAATTGATACACCGGCAATCTTCAAGCCGGCACAAAGTGGACAGTCAGCCCCTCTAACACCTCCTCCTCCTGATTACTACGACGCAGAAGCTACAGTCAAATAGCTTCATATGTAAGCCCTGTTTTCGTCTGTGCCTGGCTAGGTTCGAACCCACAAACTACGATCCGTAAGTTGGATTACTACTGGGCCTGGGCCACCACTGTTCCGCACATCCGGTTTCATGGTCAAACTGTTAGCTTTGCAGTGCGGTTAATAGTACGTTTTGGTGAGAGTTTCGACGTGATATCGGAAGGTGCCAGATGTGATCGTGCAGATCGGCAATTGTCGGAGATTGGCCCGAGTGATACCCGAACAGAGATTTTACTGTTCGTTACCGCGTGGAAAATGTACGTTGTTTATATCGTGCGACCCATACGATGTAGCTATACCTATAGGTAAAAGTATTCGTCAAGTTGTTCTACAGTGTAGGCCATCATAAGACTGAACTAATTCTTCTCGGTATTTATTAGTTACCATCGAATTGAAAAACAAACACAAAACAAGTGAAATAACACAATGTCGCAATATTCGCAATGAAGTAAGAAAAGCGTCTAAGTATCTAAAATAAAAAAATAAAAAATCAACAATCGAAAGAACACACTCTCTGAAGAAGATGGTAAAGTTACTTTGCACACTAAGATTTCAAAATCTTCTATCCCGCTAACAGTTTCAGCTTTCCAACTTACTTTACCGAATTCCGCTTCCGAGACCGCACAACCGCGAAGTTGCCAGCCGACCCGACGCGGTCGTGGAGTGTAAACCGCAGGTACTTTGCCAAGATTCACTGACACCAAATACATTTTGATACCTGCCATAACTTCGCCGGAATGATACTGATATTGCCGCCACGGGTAATGAACGCTGGATATTTTCAAAATCGAGGTATGGAAGTGTTTTTTGTGAAAGTGAAATTGCCTGGAAAGCCTGCGGATCAAATTTACTTACGTTTTTTGCAATTTTGCAGGTCAGTATCAAGTTGAATGTTGAATAAATCATAACATTTGAGGCCAATATTGATGCTTGTAATGATTATAATTCTGTAAACACATATTTGTTACGGTCGCGAATCAAATTTTGATGAACATACAACTTGATACCGACCTGCAAATTGCCAAAAACCGTAAGAAAATTTGAATGTTCCTGGCGCTTAATGCTCAGTCAGAAATGGTAGTATCTAGTAGAGCTTTTGCGGAAGGATCCGTCCTGGGAAGTACCTACTACCGCCATATCTTCATACAATATATCTGCCACCAAGCAGCATTTTCGTGTTTCGGTTTATAGGGTATCGGTGTAATAAATGGCAAATGCGACATTTCAGCTTTGTCTGAAAAGAAAACACACAGGCGATGGTGAGTAGTCACTATCAAGTCGGCTGCTAACTAATAATCTGTAATCTGCCTAGCCTTTTCCCGACTATGTTGAGATCAGCTTCCAGTCTAACCGGATGCAGCTGAATACCAGTATTTTACATGGAGCGACTGATGTGTAAATAATTTCATCACCACTGCTCTCAAAACGGTGAACGAAAACATCGTGAGGAAACCGGCATGTACTAGAACCAAAAATTCAAAGATATGTGACATCTACCAACCCGCACTGGGCCCGCGTGGTAGATTTACAGCCCACTCCCTCTCGAAGAGAGGAGGCCTGTGGAAACATTATAGGCTGATTATGTTGCGTTATGTTGACTGCCTATCTGACCTCCACAACCCACTAGCTGGGTAACACGATACCCCTTGGTAAGACTGGTAGTCCGACTTTTGGCTTTCTGACTACCCGTAACGACTGTCAAAGATCTACGAAACACACCCGGGACCAAACCACAGAGGGGTCTCGATATGTAATGGAGGTCACCCATCCACGAACCGACCGCGGCAAGTGTAGCTTGTCAAAGAAAAATAAACGAAATATTGTAATATACTGTGACTTTAAAATTGATACTTTTAAGCGTAGGTAAAATACAACACTAGATATAGAATATCTTTTAAACAGCTTCAATTTTAAATTAGTAATTAATCAGTCAATGAGACTATACACAGACGAGACTATACAGTAAAACATGCATAAAAAAAATTGCGCATAATCTAGGTAAAAATTGTAAACGTGACGTATTCGATTTTTCTTTATCTGCCCACACCTGTAAAATTTTCAAGTGTCCGGTGAAAAGGATCACCGCGACTATAATAGCGAAAATATGTATAATTTCAGGGAATGTTTACAAAATGTTTCTTTATAGGAAATAGTACGAGTACATAAGCTTGACGACCCGAATACTATTTCTGGAGACTTTTAGCCTAATGTATATGATTATTATGATTTCCATTAATACGTATAAAATTAACAATACACAAGAGACCACAATGGGTATCGCGGGACATTAAAACATGCAGTAATAATAAAAGAATACTTCTGTGGCGTTACCGACTGGAACGTAATGAACAATACAAACAAAAATTTAAAAAATAATACTACAACAATATATTAAAAAAATAATGAAATTAACGCAACGTGCTCAGACCAGCTATAAAATCAAATCATCATCTAACAAGTCCAAAACGATATGGGAAATCATTAACCGAATAAAGATGAATATGCCTAGTAAAAACCCAATTGGAAACATTAAAATTGGAAATAAAAAAGTAACACACCCGTACGGGACAGCGAAAGCCTTTAAGAAATTTTGTTGTCGACAAGATAAAACCAATCAGTAATAGAGAGGTGACATCAAATATCTCAAAGTCAAGTAATTCGATGTTTATGGAACCAAGTAATGAGAAATGACATAAAAGCCATAATTAAGTGTTTAAAAAATGCCGGTAGTGTAGGTAATGATGAAATTTCTACCAACGTAATTAAGTAGGTA
The DNA here is from genome assembly GCA_963921375.1 of Tiliacea citrago. NCBI lineage: Eukaryota > Metazoa > Arthropoda > Insecta > Lepidoptera > Noctuidae > Tiliacea > Tiliacea citrago. The sequence continues at coordinate 2,275,068 of OY992790.1, read as the reverse complement.
CGTCCATGTTATTAGTGGACATTTGAGCTATATTCTCAATCTATGCATAACGCACGGCATATATCCAACTAACCTAAAAACAACTGTGGTTAAACCATTATTTAAAAAAATACATAGAATGCATGGAGTCTTATAGGCCCATTGTGTTTGTTCCAATAATATCCTAGGTATTTGTTGAGTATCAAGCTCCAGGTGTGCTGCTGGTGGTCTTGACTACGTAATAAAACTACTTGATTTTGGTAATGTGACAAGTACTGTATTTTAGCTGATTATAATATTGAGAACGACCGATGTGTGCGCACGCTCAAAGTGTCGGCGAGCGAGCGAGTAAGTGAATGGCGGGAGGGGAGCCCACGATCGCGGTGTCGTGTGTGGCCCGATGTGACGACAGGAACAGTATTTGAAAAATACATTTATGCACATATTTCTAAATACCTGGATAAACAAAACGTTTTGACAGAGGAACAAAAAGGCTTTCGGAAAAATAAAACTATCAATATGGCCATCGACGACTTTTCAAATAATGTTTATACGAATGTTGACAAAAGAATACCTGTGTGCTCAATATATTGTGACATGACTCAAGCCTTTAACTATGTGGGCCATAGTATTTTGCTAAGTAAACTTGACGCCTACGGCATTAGAGTTAATGTCTTGAATTTAATAGAATCTTATTTATAAAAAGAACAGAAAACGGTACGTGTAAATAGATTTTAAAACTAAATGTCAACGAATCTACAAGTGTGATCTTCGAACAAATAGGTACATATTGCGTACCCCAGGGTAGTATTTTAGGGCCTCCTGTATTTATAAACTATATAAATGCTATGCCGAAAGTCACAAGTCACTATTTGACAATGACACCACTGTGACCATTAATAGTACAAATGCCCAAAACTATAACATTGAAATTACTAAGACAATAACCTCTATAGTACAATGGTTAGATAATAATAATCTAAAATAAATATTGTAATACAATACAATAACGATGTTTAGCCAACGTTCAAACACAAAAATATAAGTATATACTATGCCAGCCAACGCATATCACAGGTAAATACATCTAAATTCCTAGGTTTAACAATAGACAATAAATTAGATTGGAATACACACACGGAGGAACTACCCAAACGAATTAGTAAGTCTGCCTATTCCATAATAAATGTACCTCAGTGATGAGTGTGGATGCTGCAGTCATAGTATATCATGGCTTGGTGGGTTCAGTTATGACATAAGATTGATGGTGTTATTTTGTTAGGGGAATTCAACCAATAGGGAAATCATCTTTAAAGCACAGAAAAAGTGTATCAGGACAATGTTTGGATATAAAAACATGTAAACCTGATATATTTTTGTATTATGAAATGTATGATTCTTTATAACTGTATTTTTTTTTTGTCCAGGCTTATTTTATTTTATTATTGAGAATTGGCTCGCTTGATTACTTAGTTACAAACATTTGTACGCCCTCTGGCATAACATACTTAATCAGCATATAATGTTCCCACTGCTGGGACACAGGACTCCTCTCTGCGAGAGGGAGTGGGCTGTAATGCACCACGCGGGCCCAGTGCGGGTTGGTGGATGTCACATGTCTTGAATTTTTGGTTCTAGAACATGCCGGTTACCTCACGATGTTTTCCTTCACCGTTTTGAGAGCAGTGGTGATATAATAACATAGCGCACTCTTTATTAACTTATTTAACATACCTATGTTAAAAATAATAATAAAATAATGACTTATGACCTAAGCTACGATCGACCTAGTGCGGCTATTTTTATTCGTTTGACAATCAATAAAAAAAAAGAAATGAATAAGGTGTACCTTACGAAGATAGATCGTGCTAACTGATTGATGGCGTTAAAAATCGTCGCCACGAAGCAATCTCCTGAATAACGTGTCGAATGTTTTTTGCACCCCTCTACGTATATACTTATTATGAGTGACAAAAGGAGGAGTGGGTGATTGATTACCACGACTGTGCTGACATAAATTAAAAGAGCCTCTGCGAATACGTCCACAAGTGAACTTGAATACTTCACTCAGCTAGTTAGCTCCGCACTTTAACCTCTGCGTAACCATGCAAGACCCACCAGCATATATAAGCCACCACCACGATCACCATGCAACCAACAGCACCCGGCAACCGCTACTGACCTTACCTAATGTGCACATAATGTGTGTTCACCATAAAAATACTTTCTTAAATATATGGTGTTCACCATGGCAATAACTTACATGTTCCCGTAACCAGCGAGTTTGGTTTGCTCTGCAGGCTTAGCTTGACGCTTTCTATTTCTACTCTACTGTAGAATAGAAATTCCTTGTCTACACTTCTCGAATTCTCTTCTTCCCGAGCACAACATAAGGTCACACCTAGACTCGGGTTTCTTCGTGACTTTTCAAGCAAAATTTATTAAATAATTAAAAGCGATATAGTAGATTATTAACCAAGGGGATAAAGCAGTGTCTTCTGTCGCGGATGACGATTTAAATCGCGAGCGTAACGAAGGACTCGAGGTTTACTCCCGAGCGTGTAGCGAGGGTGTTAAAAACTGAAATCACGAGCGAAGCGAGGGATTTAAGACGAGTCCTGAGTGTAGCGAGGGATTTAAGTTCACCCAAGACTAAGACAGCTTTATCACCGAGGAAAATACTCTACTTTTCGTACCATTTGCGAAAAAATGAACACACTAATAATATGAGATAAGCATTTATTAAAAATAATGACAATTAAAAGTACAAAGGTTAACATTCACAACATTGGTCCAATTATTGATAGAGAGTTACATTTTTGTTTGGTACATTTATTGTTGATGAGTTGATTTGAGTATTTCTCTGTTCTTGCGTCTGAGGAACTTGCGTTTCATTGTAGATAGTATACGTCGGAGATAGTGGTGGTGGTGCATCGTGAGTTACGGACGAAGATAAGATGCCGGAAGTTGATGGTTGTGGCTCTGATAGATTAAGTTTTATATTTTTGTTAATTTGACTGCTTAATATGGTTTTATTCGCCATTGAGCTTTCGATATAACCCTCAGCTACTCTATCAGAGCTCCAACCACCGTGTCTTTTTATTGACGTAATATCCGCCCCTGAATCCGCCAAGAAAGTCGCCGAAGTTCTTCTAAAGCAGTGACCGGTGTAGAGTTCAACATCTTTAAGTTTTAAATATTTAGCAATTTCCTTTGGCATATTGCTAATTTTATTTTTGCCGATGGCTTGTCGAGTACATTTCCCATTCCGATAGTTTATAAAAAATCTATTGTTTTCCATGTTGGTGGGACGTAATGCTTAGTATTTATGAATGATTTTAGTATATTGTCCTTGTACAATGAATGACCGATTTTTCTTTGTCTTAGTTTCCTTTACATTAATCAGCAGTAACTCATTGGAATGATTTTCAACGTCCTCCACCTTTAAGTTTACAAGTTTACATCCGCGGCAAGCACCATTGAGTCCAAAAATCAAGGCCACCTATAACAAAGATAAAAAACAGGTAAATATATAGAATAATTACCATTACTAAGATACGAAATATTCAAGGTTAATTCATGTATGCTTACTTTTGTGGCCAGAAAAATTTCGTCAGGAGCTTCATTAAGAAATTTTTCCACATTTTGAGTCGTAAAAATTTTAGACTTCTTTGCGCAATGCCCTTCTGATTTTCTTTTTAAAAAAGCCAGTAATTTCGTGAATCTATTTATTTCAATGCTGTGTTTGATGCTTATTGTAGCTTTCAGTTTTGAGTATACACCAAAGTGTATTCGGATTCTTTGTCTTGGATAAATAATCAAAATAGACAAGAAGTACTGATTCTGAAATTGATAGGCCTTTCGCACTTCTCCATGTTGAAAATTCTTCATAAGTTTTTAAATAATTTTCCTTGGATTTTGTTGGAAGCAAATTATTTATAATTGCGGCAGCATTTGCACTGATGGAATCCGACAATTCACTGTCACTGTCGCTTTGATTTAACATCGTAACGTATTTTGCTTGCACTAGCCGCGATCTGACATGTATTCATTAAGATTGTAAAAGCATTTTTATTTTAACCAATGCGTTAACTATTTTTTTAAATGGTCAAAGGTAAATCTTTAAAGGCGCCCGGTAACTTGTTATACACCTTTACATCATTTATGTACGAGTTCCTCTTATACAATTCGAGCCTGCATTGCGGTAAACAGAGTTCATGTTTAAATTTATTTTTATTTCTAGGAGCTACATTTCGTTTGGTTACATCTTTGTGTTTAGTAAAATATTCCGGATGCTGTTGTACAAATAGGCATAATTCTCTAATGTACATACACGGTAATGGCAGAATATTGTACTTTTTAAACAAGGGCTTACAACTATCCATATACCAGGCTCCACAGATTGCACGTACACATTATTTTTGGACTCTAAACGCTTTTAAAATTTCAACCGAATTACCCCACAACAAGAGACCATAAGCGAGTACGGACGAAACGTATCCGTGATATGCACAAAGAGCAGCTTCTGTTGATACCGTGACTCTTAATCTTTTTATTGCGTAGACAAATCTGTCGAGTTTATCACAAACGTAATCGATGTGTGTTTTCCAGTTGCAATTCTGATCCAACCTTATTCCCAGAAATTTAGTACTTGCAACTTGTTCGATGATAGTATCGTTATATTTAACATTTAACGTCAATGGCTTTCTTTTATGGGTTTGGAATTGGATCATTTTAGTTTTCTCCATATTAATCTGTAAATTGTTAGAATTTAACCAGTGTATTATGTTCTTTACTGCTTTGTTTATGTCTAGTTCATACGTGTCTGCATTTTCACATTTCACAATGAGGGTTGTGTCATCAGCAAACAAGATTGTGTTATGGCAAGTGACATTTGGGAGATCATTAATATATATGAGGAATAAGAAAGGTCCCAATACACTGCCCTGTGGCACTCCAAAATTAAATTATTTTGTCGATAGTCACTTCTATGTAACACCTTTTTGTTGTTATGTATTTTAGAGATTTCCACACATTGATTTCTGTTATTTAGGTAGTCTCTCAACCAGTCGTTCGCTTTGCCTCTTACGAGTATTCCATATCTTTGTAATTTATGTAAGAGCAATTTGTGGTCCACAAAATCGAACGCCTTACTCATGTCAAGGAAAATCGCAGCAATTGGTAAGCCATCATTTATAGCTTGGGTTACAATTTTGATCAAATTGAAACATGCCAATGAAGTGGTACTATCTTGTCTAAACCCAAATTGCTCATCTTTAAATGTACGTTGACTTGCTGTAAAGTTTTGAAGCCTTTTCAGCATAATTTTCTCAAAGATTTTTGACATTATTGGTATCAGCGTGACTGGTCTATAATTATTCATGTCTTATTTTTCTCCTTTTTTAAAAAGTGGCTTAACTACAGATTTTTTCAATATGTGTGGGTAGGTACCTTCCTCAAATGATAAGTTAATTAAATAACACAGCGGTTGACATATGTATAGTGTGCATAATTTAATTACATTAGTTGTCATCTACACCTGCTGCGTTTGTGTTCTTAAGATTTTTAATTGTTCGAAATATTTCATAATATATCAATAATAAAACAATAAAAAACAATAATATAACAATATATCACATCAGTAGGTTTAAGGAATATTGTATGTTCGTTATTAGTATCGATAGTTTTGTTTATATTGTCTATATTATATTTAAAGTTCTTGCTATTTGTCAATTGTATAAAAAACTCATTAAATTTGTCATCTATCTCCTTAGGGTCTTCATATGTCCTATTATTGTTGATTATTTTATCAATTTGTGTTATCGTACTAATGTCACCAATGTTTTCATTAATCACTGCCCATGTGGCTTTACATTTATTTTTATTAGTGTCAATATATTTCATACTTTGGAGTTGTCTAGATTTATATATGCACTTTTTGAGTATGTAACTGTATAATTTATATTGTTTATTTGACTTTTTTCCGTTTGTTTTATTGTGTTGTTGGTTAAGATAAATATAACGTTTTCTTATACAGGATCTTCGTATAGTGTATATGCATGAAATTCGGTAAACGCTTCTTGCAAGTTATTTTTTTCATATACATCTGAGAAGGTAAGAGATGACATACAACTAAAGAACTTGTCCATGTTTTCTCTACTATAATCTCTGACATTCTCATACCAGCTGTATATTTCAGCTGATTTGGTAGTTTTCAGCGATAGGGTTTGTCCTGTTTCGTGGTCAGACAAGGCAAGGTGATGCACCTCCGCTTTAACTTGCTTAATGTTGGTTGCTAACTGATCAAGACATGACAATTGTCTCGTTGGTGTTTTTATATGTAACTCGATTTTAAAATTCTTTAACATACTCTTCAACTCTTCACTACTCTTGTTTGGCTTTAAGCTGTCCAAGTTCCAATCACCACAAAGAATAATTTTCCTATGTTTCCTAGTAATCCTTACTAGTAACTGTTCAAGTTTTTCAAGAAATATTCTTGGGTTGTTATTGGGAGTTCTATATAAACAAATAATCATAATTTTATTTATTTCTGCGCCACAATATTTAAAATTAAATTTACATGTCAAGTCATCAATATTAGTCAAAGTTTTATATTTTATATTATTATTTAGCATTATGCATACCCCTCCTCGTTTAGTGTCACGTGAATATGATGCAACCAATTTGTAACCTGAAATTTTTAAAAGCATTTCTGTAGCTTTTTTCATGAACGTTTCAGTCAAACACACCACATCTACTCTTGTACCATTTTGTGACAGCTCGTGTATTGCAAATTTTTAAGTCGGTAGGTGTGCATCATATAATTAAGACATTCAGTGTGACCATGTCCAACTTCCGCTGCGCCTCTATGAGATACTGCCGTAAGTGTCGTCTAAAGGGGGGGGGAGGTATCTGGTTAATTATTCTAATCGGTGCTGGAAGGTTATTCCATACTTTGGAAGCCGCATAACGAAAGCTGCTGTAAAAACGGCTGTACCCTGAGACTGAGTGGAGAGTTTTTGCGAGCATCAATCGCTCAATTGGTTCACCCATAAGTTTCAAGTCAAAGGTCACTGGTATTCGAGCCAACTGCTGTCTTGTGCCAAATACCATATATTTCGTTTTTGTTGGATTTAACGACAGGCAGTTCTCCTCAGACCAGGCGATACTTTGAAGATCATCGTTAAGATCCTTAATGGCACTATTGTATTCATCTGGTCTAATGGATATATAAAGTTGTACATCGTCGGTGTATATATGGTACTTGCACCTCTGGAGACACTTTATAATATCCGCACAGTACAAAATAAAGAGAATGGGGCCCAATACAGAGCCCTGTGGAACTCCTTTCTCTACAGAAGAAAGTCTTGGTAGTGCCGTCACCCAAACGCAAGTCAACAAGTTGCTCCCTATTACTTAGATAGCTGCGGAACCATTGCGTAGCGCTGGGGTCAAAACCATAATAATTTAACTTTGCTAATAATAGCGTGATATTTATTGCATCAAATGCCCGGGAACAATCGAGTAAAACCAGTAATGAGCACATTCCCCTATCTTGTAAATCAGGTAGAACGTTATTTTGTTCCAAAAAAAACGTTAATTGGCGGCTAACGACTTTTGCTAGTACTTTGGATAGACATGGTAATATACTTATAGGGCGTAGGTCTTTTAAAATAGATGGATTTGAGTTTTTTGGCAAGGGCCTAACGGAGGCAATTTTCCATACGTCAGGGAACGTAGACGTCACTATGGACCGGTTTATCATGTCCGTTACAACATTTAACGTGTGTGGCAGAGTCATTTTAATCATATCTAGGGTAATGTTGTCGTAACCTTCAGCGTTAATTTTAAGGTTGGAGATAATGCGTGAGACGTCGTTCTCATCCACTGGAGTGATTGCGAAAATTTCTTCACCATGTCTATGATCTTCATAATATTTCATAAGTGATGTGCTTGCCACAGGGTTACCGGGGACAATTAAAAAAATGTTATTAATTAGGTCAGGGTCTGTAAAGTGCGACGGTAGATCTTGTGTGGGCTTATAAGGCGATAAGGTGGACTTTAGATTCTTCCATAGTAACTTTGGTAATAGTAGTTATTTGGTACCTAATGGATACCGCTATTCGGTAATACCGAAAAAACGTTATATCCTAACTCTAGTTATATCCTAGTTTCGACGATATATCCAACCTTTTGTTGCCCTACCCTCGAAAATGAATTACTGCGACGTGATTGGGCAACAAAAAGAAACAAGAGCTATTATAGGGATGGTGTAAAATAGCCCACGTTCGCTGGTTCCAACATAAGCCATACATTAGCGGGCAATATAAACTAAGTATACATTGGAAGAACATCTTTATTGTTATACTTAGCTTTCTTAATGATTTACTTCACGAACCTTGGAGTCATTTCTTTATATGTAGAATAGCTTTAGCCCGCGGTTTCGGCGGTGGAGATCGGAAATTATCCAACGGGAACGTAATACCTAAATAATAATATTATATTACCCAGCTGACAGTCCGAAGCCTGTTTTTAAAGTAGGAGGGTTAGATAGGGTAGGGTAATTATTAATTTGCCATGCTACCCTTTAATATTGACTAATGTATGTAAGTAATTTAAAGTAAATACAAATACATCCACCAAACTGTCTATGAGGTAGATACTCACTGCATTTCTATTCTACCACGAGATCTGACTGAGCGAGAGCGATGTAAAACTACGTTAGGTACGTAATGATATCTTCAATGACCGCACTAGGTTTCGCAAATACGATCATGCTCCTTATCGGTAAACCGCACAGAACAATTTCCTATGCAAGTATTTTTGTTAAAGGTTTGGAAGTATTTGTTTTGTACAAGCGATTATGCTCTTTATGTACATAAGTTACGGATCAATGTTCTATGCAAGTATTTTTCTTGCAACAAGTCTTGGAAGTTGGACGTATCCTTTTTGCATACGCGATTTTACACCTAATTTGTATGAACTTACGGAACAATTTTCGATGCTGAAAAAAAAATTTGAAAGCATCTCGAGCCCTGGTTTTTGGTGCTGGTGTCTAAAGTTGGACGTTGGACGTAATTGGAAGCTCTGGTACTCGATTTTACAAGTACGATCCATGTCTAATGGATGAGAGCAAATAAATGTGGATACCTGCAATTTAACGCGAAGGCCTTTGTGGTGTTATATTATAAATGTGAAAGCAGAGTTTACTTTTCACAAGAAGACAGAGTAGTAAGTTTTCTAGTCTAAATCTCCAAACTGATTTTGATGGCAGAGATAGGTACTTCGAGAGGAATAAAAAGTGCTCTTCTTATTATTGGTATTCTTCTTGCGCCGCATGCGAATGTGTCAAATTTTGCCCTGTCACCTGTTGTTGAATACTGGGCCAAACATAAAATTCCTTTTTACGGACGATATTTTCCATCGACACGCTAAGAAGAGATTGCTGAAGGCCGTGCACGTCCAGGAAAGCTTTGACGCCGTCGTTGGCGAGCTGCTTCCTAAGCCACTCTATCTCCGGCTCATCTCAGGGCAGTGGCAATAGTATTGGCGAGCTGCTTCCTAAGCCACTCTATCTCCGGCTCATCTCAGGGCAGTGGCAATAGTATTTATTTATTACTTGCTGCCCGACGTGACTTCGTACTCGTGGTATCCTACCCCTACCCTATCCCCACCACACTCAAAATTAGTCCAGCCCTTTCGGAGTCCATAGAGGACAAACAAACAAACATTGATTTTTAACCGACTTCTAAAAAAGGAGGAGGTTCTCAATTCGGAAGTTTGTATTTTTTTTTTAATGTTTGGTCGCTAACCGATTTGAAAAATTCTTTTTTTTGTTGGAAAGGGTATACTTTCCAAATGGTCCCATGAAAATTTTATCGAAATCGGACAACCGGTTTTTGAAAAATCATCAAAAATCTAATAATGTATCTACATTGTCTACATTAACGATCTTTTCGTTTACTCTGCATTGCGTTTTTTTTCGCGCATAACTCCGTCATTTACGAACCGATTTGTAAAATTCTTTTTCGGCACTAAAAAGTGAAAAATAATAAAGTCGGTTACTTTTTTTTGTAATTTTTTATTTTATTTGTATAGATGATTATTATATTATTTATACTATATAGTACCTACAGCAAATTAGCCATTAACATTCAATTAACTCTTTCACTCTGTCCTCACAGAACCGCAAACATTCTATCATTATCGTCTTTCATTCATCAGCAAACCTGTCCGATCCAGGGTTGGTCTCCACGAGCGCGTTCAGCATCGTCAACATACGCGGTATAGGGGAGGTGGATCGAGCGTACGACAAACTGGAACATTAACTAGAGCGATTGTATTTTTTTTTAATGAAGACACAGCTGTACGTGCAATATATTCCCCGAAAGGTTAGGCAGAGGTGTACATATAGTACACCCACATTTTGCCAGTTATGTTTAAGTCCCATGTAATAGGGCGAGCCATTTGCTATCAACCGGGTACTAATCCAGACTCCGGTCTGCTACTGAGAAATTCCAGATGGAATCGAACCCTCCTGACCTCATTCTCACCAGTAGCGCTTGCGAAGTTCCGAGCACTAAACCAAGGAGGCAAATAAGTATATACTTAGATAGACCCCAAAATAATTTAGCAATGCGGGTAGGCACGTGTAGGGAGGTAGTACCAATTATTTTTTGTTGTTGATAATGGTAGGCACTTTAGTTAAAGATGAAAGGATATTTTTCCAGGTAGAAATCATAATTACTTTGGAGGTAAAACGTGAACTGGGTTTCATTACTCAACGTAGAATAAATGTTTCAAATTAATACTGGTTCATACTTTACTTACAAATATTATTTGCGTGAAAATTCTTTCATCTTCTACAAGCCTTCCTCAGCTCCTTCTACAGTATTTTTGGAAACCTACTGTGTACTTTTCCGAGTCTGACTGACTTACCTACTCGGTTGAGATATAACTCTGTTTCTCAACAGAACCGTGCTTAGGAAGGATAGTTTCATAAATCCTTGAAAAGATTAATGATAGTATTTTTGAATCTCTGTGAACACATTATTGTAAGTATTACATACATATACAACATGTAACAATAACCCTGTCTGATCAGAAAGGAGCACATAGGTACTGCAATAATATTACCAAAAAGTAATTTAAAAAAATAAGCAGTCTTGGGGGACTGCCGACGGAAGTGAAAACTTAAAATTTTGTAGTAAAACATATATGTATATATATATATATATATATATATATCTATGCGTATACATGTCAGTGACGTGGTTAGCATATCGGTGACGCGGTTAGCATGTCGGTGACGTGGTTAGCATGTCGGCGGCGCGGTTAGCATGTCTGTTACGCGGTTAGCATGTCGGTGACGCGGTTAGCATGTCAGTGACGCTAAACCTAAAGTTTTTCCCCTGCCAAAAATCGCTCAACGTGGCTAAAGAAGTTTTCACTTCAAAAATCTTATTATTATAGAAAATAAAAAAGTTATTGCTATTTAAAATTTTCATTTTTTGTAAAAAAAAAATCTGCATATTTTCAACCGGAGTTGTAACTTGATAAGATTTGTAGACAACCGCTAAACGACGCGACGGCCACCCGCACCCCATGTTATAATCCCGGCAAAATTCCCCATTGAAAAAAAATGCGGCGTATTTTTCCTTTTCATTTTTCCTAAAAATTACCACATAAATAGACTCTCAGTATGTTACTTAACAACACCCTCACGGATCAGACTGGGCTTTTGTTACATTTTTTATACATATATTCTTTACACAATTATTGTTAGTATTAACACGTTTATATTTAGACTAATACATAATTAATTTAATACATTTTTCGTAATAAAATAATCACGTTTCGATACACTTATATTTCTTGTGGGAACTTCATCCGCTGTGACTCAGTGAAAAATCGCTATTCAAGAATTTCCGTTGTTCAGCCGGAGGAGTCATGGGCAGTTGCTTGGTTTAATAATAACATTCAAAGTTCTCTATTTAACCTAACTATAACGTCCAACGCAAACATTCACAACCCAACTGACATGCTCCCGGTACAAAGGCCTAATAAAAGCCGCCATTGCAATATCTTTGACAGGAAGTTTAATTAAAACGTCGCTCGCTTCCGGTCCGCACTGGTTACAGGCGGCTTCAATTGGTTCAAAGCAGTTCAAACCGGGTATCGCTGTAGATATTTGTTGGTAACGACGATATCTCTGCTGTAACTTTAATTAAAATGGGGAACTAAAGTAGGGAAAGTAACAGGACGGGGACTTTGGCTCTTGACTTTGGGGATCAAAATAGTAATCTAATTACGTTTAAAAGACTAGTAATTATCGTAAGTGTGATCCTTCATACTTACGTTAATTACTAGTCTTTTAAACGTAATTAGAGCACCTTCTTTAATACTATTTTAATCCCCAAAGTCAAAAGTAAAAGTCGCCGACTAAAAAGTCGGCTCGATAATTTATTTCAAGAACACATCATGTTGAGCGTCATAGAAACTCAAAACACGATCGCTATTTAACAGGAAAAAAAACAACAATGACTTGGTCTCTCACATTTCACGCTCATCCCTTCCCCGTGACGAGGGGAGGGGGCAATATACCCCCGCCCCCCTTACTACCCTCCCGAAAGGCTGCAATTCTCACGCCTCAAGTCATATCGCGATCGTCGACCTCCTTCCCCGAAAACTTGGTTATTTGAAGAGCCTCACAATCTTTGTGTCCCGTATTCATTAATTTACGTCAGTGCCCTTTTAACCGTAGATGTTAGTAATTAATGGTATGTGTCAAATAACGAGACTTCGTTCGGAAAAAAATCCATGAAGTATTCTTTTTTTCTTAACTTGGTAAGATGTGACTAGGTACTGACTTACTGACTATAGGTTGTCAGATAACCACTTCTTATTCTTTTCGTATCGACGCACAGACACCCATTAGACCCTAAAACGTGGCCAAAACTAATTAACAATATTTTTTTAATATTTCGGTGCTTATATAGCCTAATTTATTGAAAAATCATGATTCAAAACCTAGTTGACGGTAAAATATCAATTGAAAAGGATTCTAGGTGTTTGGGAAAAGGTAAAGAAAAAATATGTACAAAATTCTTACATTTTTATTTTATTAAACATTAAAAACAACTATAAAACGGTATGTTAAGTACTCCTAATCTTCTTTATATTCCTTGTCCAAGTCACCACTGTCGTGAAATGTGGCAGTAACATTTCTTTTGCCAAAGAGGTAAAATGCTTAGAACTTTTCTTAGGTCTAGGCCTAATTGAACTAAGACACGGGTCTGATGTGAGCAGCAGCCTATACAGAATATCCCTATTACAATCTTTACGGGAAAACTTTCGCGAATAACTTTCCATATAATCTCGAAAATACTCGTTCCTAACTTTTGCTGCTTTTTTTGACAAAGTTCCGATTGGGATCAGAGCGTTTTACACAATGAGTGGCCAAGAAACAAGAAATAATCCAATAACGCCCGATTATCTTACTTTTAGCCTTTTCTAAATTTTATTGTGAGAATGATTAGTGAAAAATGCTAATACCCGTCAGTGCGACGGTACGTGTGTATTATACTGTTTGAACCCAGTAGGTGCCACGATAAGCTGTAACCGCTACCTTTAAGTTGAAACACTTTTAATGAAGCTGTTTTTATGTGTAACATCTTTCCTCTCGCGTCATCATCATCATCATTTCAGGCGAAAGACGTCCACTGCTGGACATAGGCCTCCCCCAAAACGGGGGTGTTGCCATAATCGCCACGCTTGGCAGGCTCCTCTCGCTTATTACCAAACAACTGACATTTCACCAAGGTGAGATGTTGGTGTTGTGTTGTTTGTTGTCGTTTTTTTTTTCTAAATATCCTCCCGGCCACCACAAAAACACAGCAACACGCTACCATAGGAGTATAGATCCAATAATTGCGGGGTGATTGCGTAAAAAACAATCGCAATGCCATTCGTTTTGATAACAACAAACGTTGTGTTATGTATGTTGTCGAGCAAACAATGTTTTAAATATATAAAGTGCCTACCTAATTACTTATTTCTGTCAGAATCCTTCGGATTATGATGAATTAGATTGCTGATACCTCTCATCTCTCAAAGGTATTCATTATGTATAGCGTTGTCCATAAGTTCACCCTACCTCAATCAAACGCGATCCAATTTTGCGCGACAATCAGCGGATACAGTATATTTCCCCATTGGACATTGATTGCATCAGCTTGTGCGACTGGATATCAGTTTGTATCGCACTAATTTACGCCTTGGTTTTTAAACATTTATTTGTGGATGCTTTCGAATAGCAAATTTAAGGTCAAAGACATATAAATACGTCTAGATAAACAGTCAAAGTTGTGAACTCGTCGAAAAAACTAGCGTCCAATTGTTGACCGCAAAATGCACGCACACTACTCGTAGAATAACACAATGACAGCATAATGACGTGGCGCGAGTGTAGGACGTAGCTGTCTCGTACACCAGCCTAGCAAAGTTGGCCTGTTTGTTTTAGTTATTATGCAGCGCGACACTATCTAGGCTATTCTAGACATATACGAGTATATAAATAATCAAAGTTTATAGCATCGTTTTAAGTAGGTACAAGACTACTGTAAAATTTATATTTATAAATAATGATGCTAAACGGTTGTTGTACTTTATTTATTTAAATAAATATTAGAGTAAGTGAGCCGTAGGTACTAAGAATGAAATTTATGAATACCACTTTGTGACTTTTGAAAATGGGCCTCCGCATCGGATTCGAGCTATCTAAATAATCGGTAATAATTCGATGCTCTAGAACACATGTTATAAGTGCAGTTTTGGTAATTTTTCAAGAGAGCAGTTTAAAGAAAGTTGAAAGTTTAACACGCTTCGTTGCAAAAATGTGCAGTGACAGTGTGCTTATTATTTAACCATTAAGTAGAGTACTTACCAGTATTATCATGAGTAGAAAATTAATATTACTATCTATTAGGTATTCTGTAGAAAAAACAAAAACATGAAAAAATACCTTCACTTACTACCTACTTTTTACCCGACTACGGCGAAGCAAAAAAGAGGGTTATGATTTTGACCGGTATGTATGTATGTATGTATGTTCATTTGTTCCCTCATTACTTCTAAACTGCTAGTCATAATTAGACAAATAAGGTATTGTTGGAAGCGTCTTGATCGTCCGCTGGTTATAGGCTATGTGAGGTCACATTAAATTCAATATGGCGCTCTCTAGCGGACATAAAGTCAAAGCCAAAAAAAAAAATTGTTGAAACATTGTTGGGTATCAAAAGAAAAGCCTTAATTAGCACATTTCAAAAATATATAATATTGTCATCTGTTGCTCATGGCTTTGCTTGCATGCACCCAATAATTAGGTATAATTTCTATAAAATCATAAGCAGCAACAAACATATTTTCTCTCCAAACCTACACAAAATACTTAATTATATTATAATTAATACGTATTTCAATGTGGCCCATATACAAGAAAACCAAAACGTGTGTAATAATAATGACATAAGCTGGGAGTACCTCCACGCGGTGAAGGCGGCAACAGTAATATTACTGGCTTAAACTCCCATTTTTTTTTTTTGGGTGGGATATTATCAAATAACTTCTCCCGCTCTGGGCGGAGCGCGGCGTGTCAAACTTTTACTGACTAAAACCCACCCGTGTTCCTTCCGTTGCCTGTCTGCCAGGGCCACGATATCCCTTTCGGACAAACTCGCAACCCTGGCAGGTATTGGCCCTATCGGACCCGTCAATTGGTGCTGACATCTCTTTGAGGTGCGCGTGGAACACAACGCGCCGTCGACCCGGGCCTGGTCTTTATCGGACGGCGAGCTACCCATCGCTCACCGTCCTCAAGCCACGCCTACGGTGGCCGGAAATCGGCTTGCGACTTGCGAAAATGCCTACGGGCTTATGTTGTTTATTGCAAAAGTAAAAACTGGTTGTGTCGTTGTGCACCCGGTAGCGCAGGGGAGCAAACGCAACAATCAAAGTGACCCCACTATTACATTTACGATCTTCGTTTCGATATTTTAAGTTGATACTTTAAGTTTTTTTTTTTGTAGCGTGGTTTTTACTTTGTCACGAAATTATATCCCCAAAATAATTTAAATAAAAAATAAGTTCCAAAACTAAAACCCGACTACTGAAAAATCACGCTCTAAAAAGTATGAAACAAGAAAATATTCTCATCTGAAATTATTATGTACAAACTATTTAATATTTATCGTTTATTAAATAAACAACTTACACGTAATATATTTTAATGTATTTAATACATATTCCTAGTGATGTTCAGAAGACAGCCGTGGTCGTATGCCACCTAACCTATCAAAACAACACATTCTAACAGTAGTAAGCGATCATAATCTTTAGGGCAAAGTGGCATACGACCACGGCTGTCTGATTTCACTGAAATCCGTTCAGCCGTTAAGGCGTGTTCATGTGTACGAAAGTAACTCTGTCTGTTACCTTCTAACAGACAGCCAGACAGAATTACTTTCGCATTTATTTAAATATATATAAATTATTTATTTATATTATTATGGAAAGGACTAGCCGCTATCCGTCCTGTGAGACACATCCCAGGGATGATGATGGCTCTAGTGGCATGGGCCAAAGTGTTACGTCGACTCAGGAAGTACTAACGTCATAAAACCCCCAATCTCAAAGACGATAACGACATTGAACGGGAGCGGAGAGCGTTGTCGGTTAGAGCGAACATGCTGGCTCGCAGGTTTGCACGATGCTCTCTTCCTGTAAAGATAACGCTCTTTCGAGCCAGCCTATTTGTACGTTTTTTTACACGAGTAGCCTGTGGGCTAGATATACGCAAACATCGTACAACGCTCTCCGCGTTCAGTATAATAACGCGCTTAGGATGCTGGTGGGACTGCCTAAGCATTATTTCAAGTCGTCTGGACTGTTTTTTCGTGGGTCGCTGTTGTGCCATCTCACATGGGTTGCCACAACGGTGATTCACTACCATTTGTTTGTTTTTGTGAAGTGTCAGTTCTTACTAATATAGTTGTAAGTCTTAGATACTAATTATTTTTGAGTCTAAAATACTTGATTAAAGATCTATTCTATTCTATTCTATAATTAATGTGGCGATAAATATCGACACAGAAAGAACTGCCCCCCCCCCCCCCCTCTCGAATAATATGAAACAGAGTAGCTATACGGCTGTGAAAAGAAAGAGAAAAGAATTAAGTTTATTTGGACACAGTTCGTGAAACACAAAATACAAATAATAAATTTTAAAAAGTGAAAACAATATCTTAACAACATTAAAAACTGGGCTGACTAGGCTGCGTTAAAAAAGTTAATTTCAGCATTAATGCCAGACAGATGATGTCTGAAGGCTCGTGCAGCCGGCGCGCCACCGGTAGAACAATTTCTATTAAAATTTCATAGAAGTTATTCTACCGGTGTCGCACCGGTCTGCACGAGCCTTGACATTGGTTTTCTAATAAACTTTTAGGGACAAGTGACTGGAAGTACAAGCTGTTTCAACATACCTAATACAATTTTCTATACTTATAAATAAAGAAACTAGTAATAAAACAATATAATTAAAAAAACAAAATATTATGTGCTATATCCTAGGTACGCGAGTGTTGTGTATTCATTCAAAGATTTGATGTTGTACAAACACCATTGATACAATAGTTACGGACAAACAACAAAAATCAATACGTATCTACTTAAATACGTAAATTATTTTCCTAGCTATAAAAATATTCTAAACAAGAGACCCCATCATAAAATGTGGGTAGAATGAATCCAGTGAATATTTTAATCGGTTTTACCGCGGGCGCCATGATGGTTTTATTGAAAACGTTCGCAAATTGTTGTTATGTAATGTGGGGTTCACTAATGAACTTGCTTACTTATTTTTACCCGACTGCGTGACGCAACTGAGGGTAATGTGTTTATCAGCCTATGTATGTTTGTATTTATGTATGTATGTATGTTTGTTCCTTTGTGGTAATCTAGAGACGAAACGCGTGGCCGATTTTGATTATTCTTACGTCAATCGTTTTGTCTCTTGTGAGTGTCACTAAAGACATGACAGTAATCAAAAGTCAATACGGCAACAACTAGAGGCCATATTGTGAAAAATAAAAAAAATAAGTCGACGTAGTACGTCAAGTGGGGTATCATTGGATAGGTATTTGATAATCATCTTCATCAACTTAGGTTTCTCCAATCAGTTTTCATTTTGAATTACCATTTAGGATCTATAACGATTTAAAGTTGGTTAGCAACCATTCTTACTTAAATTTTTTAAAACTTATAATAAAGCTGTGATAAAGTTCTTATATATCGTCGATCTTATTAAAGTGAAAAATAATTATTATAATATAATTCAATACAATTCTTAAAATCGAGTGAAATACCCAGAATGTAACTACAGCTTTGAAAGATAATAAATAATTTTATCGACCGTTACCCTAAGCGTTACTACCTACCTATAGTAAGAGAAAAATAACCTAATTAATAATCCTAACTAAAAAATGTGAAATAAAACAAGTAAATTTTAATATCAAACAAAGTGTAAAATAAAAAAAGTTAATTTTAAATATCATAAAACCCGACTGCGTAAAAAGTGAACTTAAAAAAAGATGGAAACAAGATTTATATAAATTGATACTATAAACAGTCTCATGCAGTCGGAGGCATCTTCTTAACAATAACGACCTATTGCCTCCGAGATTGCATAAAGTATAATATTTTATATAAATCTTGTTTTTGTCAAGATACAACCTGACAAATGTGCAAATAGCAAAAAACGTTAGAAAATTTGAATTTCGCGGCCTACCTTTGCGGATCCACCGTAACAGCAGACATTATGGGATTAAAAAGTCCTCAAAATATGTAAATGTCAGGCCTCAAACTACGTAACGACAGTGTCCCGGGAAAGTACCTACGTAATTTTAGGTTGAGTACATACTGTTGCCCGCGGTTTGACTCGCATCCTAGAGGAACTGACGTACACTATCGGAAAAGTAGGTACTGTCTGCGCAGAAATATGACGCATCCAGTTTTGAAAAATAAAAAACGGAAAAAATATAATCAGCCGTCCAATAGAAAACTTCAATACCTACTCGACCCAAATGAATTGGAGAGCTCATTATTTTTTCTCAAATTTTTTTCTGGCCCCATGGTGAAAGTTGTTCAGTTTTATGGTCTGTCCCTCCCCCTTAACCCAGTACATATTCTGTTTGGCATATTATTTTAACCTGAACTGTTTTAGAAATTGTTGTTATTACAAAAGATTTTTCTCTTTTTTGCGCGTCATACTGCTTGCTAAATACCAAATGTTAAAATATTTGGCATTTAGTGCGAGTAGAACCGCAGATAAAATATAGTTCTTTATTAAAATTCTAAATGAGACGTTTTTAAAACATCGTTAGTCTGCGTCTAGCTATTCAGCAGTCTCTCCCGAGTTAACATTTAAGAATATTTAAGTTTCCTAAAAATATAAGAAAAGAAAACCTTTTCAAAAGTTTGTAAAGAAACTTGAAAAATTCTTGCTTTTCGTTTTTATTTGAAGACACTAAGTGGGTTGAGATGTTTAATACAAAACTTACTTGACGCAAAAACTTATTTAGAAATTAACGTCGGAATACCAAAAATTATAATAGGTAAGTACTTATTTAACTCCATTTGTTTTTCTTTTTCAGGTACGTTGATACAATTATCAAGACACTAACTTAAGAGTGCAATGAAGATGACGGTAAGTATTTCAACACGATTAAAATCATTTATAGGTAGGAAAATTACTAATTACAAGCTTACGCATGTAATACATCTAGTTACAAGTGCTTTACGTTGACTAATGTACGATATCAGTGATTTGGAAACCAAGAGAAAAATAAACATTATTAGTTTTATAATAAAAGAAACGTAAACGAAGAGAAACATGAAAAGAAAAAAAAAGAAGGTGCCAATGGAGAATTACTCAACATCAAAACATACATATATGCACCCACATAACATCCAGATATCACAAATCGAACTATTTAGTATTTATTCATGAATAGCTCGAAAATAATCATTGTATATGATCTTTCTAATATTGTGTGCGTTGGTGCAAAAGAGATCGATCTCCAGGTGCGATGGTAAACTATTGAAGGCTTTAACACTACGAATGGAGAAGGCGTTGCGCCTGGAGTTGGTTGATGCACATGGTACCCGCAGCAGAGGTCGTCTGCGTATATAGGTAGTTGTAAGATTTAATCCACCTCTTATGGAAATCCTCATGGGACTTTACACCAGGGGTAGGTGGATAAATGCTAAATTTGTACTTATAGAAACCACGCGCTGGCCATCCCCGTCAAGGTGGCGAAGAGGTGGTTTCATGTGTCCTGTAAATGTACCAGGTTAGGTTTAAAATTCTTGTGTTGACCCGCCAATAAACCCTGAACAGATACAACACTTACGCACACACCTATAAGGTTCACTATCGCTAGTTCAGGCTCAACCTACCCTAACCCTTCGCTATTGGGACTTTCTCAACAAAACTCGTTAAAGATTAAGCCGTAGAAACGCCAATACATTAAGTCCGCACCGTTTCTCCTGAAACGTTTGAGCAACAGTCTGATTGGTCCCTAAGGGCGTCAGAATGTCATTATTATCTAAACTTTCCCGTAGGAAACTTTGACGCGTTCAATCCGAGGGTACCTCCAGGGGGTATGCGCTGGAAATATGTGTTACAGAAGGCTTATTCACCTTTGTTTATTTTATATAGTCGTTAAGCCTATTACGGGATGTCGACCTGTGGAGTAATTGCGTAACACACTTAAAATGAGAATCGATCGCAATGGGTTTCATTTTGAAAGCTCACCCACGTCCATTGCGTTATTTACGTTGTTGAGCAGACGAGGTTTTCAAGCCTATGAAGCAATGGATTAGCAATATCCTTCAAAACTCTCGGATCGTGATTGAAAGGGTGTTACGCAGTTATGGTGTTGCCTTTTATAACAAGAAACCATTTTTTTTTTCTGTAACTTAACGAAGAAATTGATCGTCGTTTCGCTGTCTTATCTCTTCTTGATAGCCAACGTTAAGCCAACGATAGGCAACCAAAACTCAATCTACAATTAACAACATGTTTCGCATTTAATTTCACGACGCAACCAACTACAAACTAGAGCAAATAACTCGTGAATAAGTACGGACCGGCACTGATATACCAGTGCTGTGAGATGTGATGTTCTGCCAATCCATCGGTGATTTCTATTTGTAACACTTTACTTTTGAGTAGCGTCGTGGACGACGGGCCTACCTAATGATTATAACAGTGACTTACTTACCTACTGCAAAACTATGTAAATGTCTATTAACTGCTCCCAAATTACGATGTTTATTTTTATTTTATTTTTTTACACACTTCCTTGACATAATCTTTTCATTATTTGACACTAAATACCTACAATATTAATTTCAAGAAGGTGTTTACTTTTATTATATTTAATAATAATATTTCATATAGATTTTTTTTATATATTTTGAATGTGAGAACGTCGGCTTAATAGATTGTAGATTTGTAGACCATTTCATATTTTTTTAAGTACCAGTACTTGTTGACAGGCCTACACTGTCCTATCCATACCTATTAAGGCGAAGATTTCTTGAAAATGGTCAAAAAGGTGGTTTTTTTAAAGCAGTGTATCTCTTAAACCGTATATATTTTTTCCAACACAAAACAGTATGATATTTTCAAGTCTTTTGTGCATACGGTGATGGAACTCAAAACATAACTAAACATAAATTAATACATCAAAAAAATCTTCAAAGACAACTCTTAATTATTGTTAAAAGCAGTTTATCCCTTCGTTAACAGTTATAATTATAATTAAAAGTATACCATAAAATTGCAAATGCCAAAGTGCATCGGTGATGGATTCATTTTTATTAATTAGTTAATATCTAATTTTATACGATTTTATTGGCATTTTTACGCCATACGTTGTGTCATCTTGCATCTCTTTTTTTTGTATACAATCTGACAGTGACAGCGGTTTCCCTATTGTAAGCCCCTTAACACTGTAATTTGAAAACATTGTAAAAGTCAATTATTTTTAAAAGAGTAACCGTGGAGTTTCGTGCCGGCTCTTCTCCATAGGAAACTACCAATTAGAACCGTGCACCTAGCTGCTGACGTTTCATAAGTGCCAATGTAGGTTTATAAGAAATAAAATATTTTTATTTTGACTATTTCGTTAAAAAAGAGGTACCTAAATAGAATAAGTACTCTTTATTATGTATTACTTATTTCATATTCACACGACCAATTAAACACTATATATAATGATCATTTGCCAACATTAGAAAGTCCATACAAATACGTACGACACGCGCACGTACGTTATACGTTTTAAACCGTGCGCAAATAATCATTCCACCACATACACACTTCCATTGTCCAATTACCATAACATTAATTAATTGGTCTCAAGACCACATCAACAACCGGTTCCTTAACATCAGTAAATTGTTGTTCATTCTTGACTTTAGATACTTCTTGACCGGTTCCTTAACATCAGTAAATTGTTGTTCATTGTGGACTTTAGATACTTCTTGACCGGTTCCTTAACATCAGTAAATTGTGGTTCATTGTTGACTTTAGATACTTCTTGACCGGTTCCTTAACATCAGTAAATTGTTGTTCATTCTTGACTTTAGATACTTCTTGACCGGTTCCTTAACATCAGTAAATTGTTGTTCATTGTTGACTTTAGATACTTCTTGGCCGGCTCCTTAACATCAGTAAATTGTTGTTCATTGTTGACTTTAGATACTTCTTGACCGGTTCCTTAACATCACTAAATTGTGGTTCATTGTTGACTTTAGATACTTCTTGACCGGTTCCTTAACATCAGTAAATTGTTGTTCATTGTTGACTTTAGATACTTCTTGACCTTGAAAGATAAAATGATTTTCCAATTTAATAATTTTGTATTTTCATTGTAATTTATGTGTAAATTTTGCATGCCCAAGTGACGGCAGAGCATGGAGAACATTATAAAAACTTGTAAAACATCTGTACCCCTCCCATGTTAAAAAAAATCCAAACGATAACAACATCTATGCTCCTTATCGAATGGATCATCAAATCTAAATCTAGGAGACCAATACAACACTCCATACCAATTAAAAGTCGAGAAAGGCGACAGTGATTTGTTAAAGTGGTACCTTCTGTGTGTTATCCTCTTATTGTCCCCGAGGGAGTCACGGCTGTTGGAATCTTCATTCCGTTGTCCAATTTACGACTAAATTCAATTTGATAGTTGTGATGCAACTCCAATGAGTTTGATAGAACTTTGTGCTGTATTAATATGTGTTTAAGTACTAATTGTTCGTGAATTTAGTTTGAGTTCAAGTCTTAAGCTGTCTGTCTGGCTTTGATAATGAATGGTATTATTGATATTTCGATGATATTTACATGTGATTGCCTCGTTGACCCTACTTACCTACTCACACTACAAATTAACATAAATATATAAAAAACCGGCCAAGTGCGTGTAGGACCATGATGGAGGGTTCCGTAGTTAGGATGAATCTATCCCATCAAAATATGTCGCATAAATGGCCGTATTTTTTGATTTTACATAGAAGCTTGATTATTTTTTAGAGCTTCAGGAGACCGTAGACCTACGAATTAGATATTCATTTTAACTTGATTGCGTTCCTGAGAAAAAGGGTCTTCACAGACAGACAGACAGACGGGCAGACGGACGGAAGGGCAACGAAGTGATCCTATAAGGCATCCGTTCTTTCCTTGTGAGATACGGAACCCTAAAAACGACCTTAATTTGTCCACGGCTGGACTTACGCTTCTCCAAATCACCAGGTTAACTCCTCGGCCACTCTCATCCATCAAAATAACAGCAAAAACATCTAAATTGTTATTTCGCCATTAACGCCTCGTTGGCAACTTGATTGTGTATTCAAAGCAATTACAAAGGCAAATATTGTTACTGCTTACCTAATTTAGTCTTTATAATATCGAGAGACCCGTTATATTTTCAATGCTGAACAAGCAGCCCAAGTAAACAGCTTCCATTTTAACATCAAAGTGTTTTTACGGTCACATTCATTTAAGCAACGGAACGCAGATTTGTTGGCTTTGAATTTCCAATATTCGCCTGCGTTTACAGTCTCTTAATTCATATCCCGCCAACCGTTGCCCAAAGGCAAATTGCTCATTTCTAACCGTTAAGCATTCGTAGGTAGGGCAAAGTCAACTGTCCTTAATAGATTCAGCCATAAAGGTAATCTCTTAAAAGCCTACATATTAACGTTTATAAGTTCATAGAATCTCAAGGATATATTACGTGTAATGAAACACGTTTTTAGTACGAATATTCCTGTATTTATATTCTTGCACGCATATAAACTTGGTTTAGAACAATATTTAATGAACTACTTAATTAGGGTATAGACTTTACACTTCTTGAAGACAACCTTTAGATTCCGAGGCTGGAACAGAATTGACTTATCCACTACGTGACGCCCCAAATATCATGTTTCCATTCCATTATGTTAAAAAACCGGCCAAGTGCGAGTTGGACTCGCGCACGAAGGGTTCCGTACCATCATCTATAAAAACGGGGAAAAAATCACGTTTGTTGTATGGGAGCCCCTCTTAAATATTTGATTTATTTTGATTTAATTATTTATTTTTATAGTGAATATATATATCTTAATATTCTGTGAATATTTCAAGCGTCTACCTGTTGCCGTTATCAATATCGAGCAAAAACGAGCAAAAAAAATCACTTTTGTTGTATGGATTAAATATTTATTTTATTCTGTTTTTTTGTATTTGTTGCCTGGTGACAGACGGACAGACAGACAGTCGGCGGAGCCTTAGTAATAGGGTTCCCGTTTTACCCATTGGGTACGGAACCCTAAAACCCAGTACTTTTACCGTAACTGTTAAATGAGATACTTTTAAACTTCATGACACCCTGCTACAAATATAATTTGAGGCAAATCACATACTTTCAATTTTATATTTAGTATCTATTTAAAATCACTACAAATCTTCTTTTTTTTTTACTCTTCTCTTCTTTGAAATACAGGTCCCATGTGCTCCGTGGTCCCATGTGCTGCATGACCGTGCTCTGTATACTTTTACCTACCACCCATTATTTATATCAATCTGCCTAGCCTTTTCCCAACTATGTTGGGGTCGCCTTCCAGTCTAACCGGATGCAGCTGAATACCAGTATTGTACATGGCGCGGCTGCTTATCTGATCTCCACAATCCAGTTACTGGGTAATGCGATACCCTTTGGTCAGACTGGTTATCAGACTTCTGACGACCTGTAACGACCGTCAAAGATCCACAAGTGACAGCCGGGACCAACGGCTTAACGTGTTTTCCGAGGCACGGAGGAGTCTCGGTATGTAGAGACGGTCACCCACCCATGGACCGACCCCGGCAAGCGTAGCTTAACCTGATGGATCGACCCGTGCAGCAGTTATTACTTAGCCACTAGCCTCAACCACCTATTCATTAAGTGAAACCCATTTCTGGCAACCAATAAACATCATGAAAACCGTTGAAACCCCGCACTAGATATATCAAACAGGTTTAAAACGAAATGAAGAGAGTCGGCGTTATTTGAAGCCCCCAGTTTTTCACTTACCCCAGTCGCGCGCCGTCGGGCACAGAACAAAAGCGCTGGCTAATAGAATTCTCGGCACAATCGATTGTTTACGAAATGTCGAGTAAACGAGAACCCCTATTGTTTCTCTAGTGATACTTTAATAGAAGTATGAGATGGATAGTTTCACTGAACTGGACCCGCTTTAATATCTAACAAATTTAAATGAAATAAATTAGGTATTTGTATTTTTACGAGCACTGCATTTCGCTAGGTTCTTTTGGCGCGTGGCCAAAATCGACATATAATATAACGGTTACTGTTGCAGAATTAACGCGATTTTTTTTTCTTCAACAGTAACCGCCACATGGAGTATGTCAAAAATCATAAATAATTAGTTCTATAACCATCTTGTAAGGATATAACGGATTTCTTTTCAGTTTCAGAGTTAATCGAATTTTTCATACTAGTTTCATACAATTTTTTCGTAAAAAAAATATAATTAATTCGTTTTTGTGCAGAGTTAACTCGGATGACATTTTTCTGTATAGTAATAGCTAAAAGACGCAATATCCGAAGCAAAAAAAAAACCGGCCAAGTGCGAGTCGGACTCGCGCACGAAGGGTTCCGTACCATTATCTATAAAAATGGCAAAAAAACCACGTTTGTTGTATGGGAGCCCCCCTTAAATATTTGTTTTATTTTAATTTAATTATTAATTTTTAAAGTGAATATATAGGTAACTAAATATTCTGTGAATATTTCAAGCGTTTATCTGGTGCCGTTATCAATATCAAGCAAAAACGAGCAAAAAATCACATTTGTTGTATGGGAGCCCCTTAAATATTTATTTAATTCTGTTTTTTTTTTTGTATTTGTTGTTATAGCGGCAACAGAAATACATCATCTGTGAAAATTTCAACTGTCTAGCTATAACGGTTCATGAGATACAGCCTGGTGACAGACGGACAGACAGACGGCGGAGCCTTAGTAATAGGGTTCCCGTTTTACCCTTCGGGTATGGAACACTAAAAATCGTGTTTGTTGTATGGGAGCGCTCGTAAATATTTGTTTTATTTTAATTTAAAAATTAATTTTTAAAGTGAATATATAGGTAACTAAATATTCTGTGAATATTTCAAGCGTTTATCTCATGCCGTAGCAATATCAAGCAAAAACGAGCAAAAAATCACATTTGTTGTATGGGAGCCCCTTAAGTATTTATTTTATTCTGTTTTTTGTATCTGTTGTTATAGCGGCAACAGAAATACATCATCTGTGAAAATTTCAACTGTCTAGATATAACGGTTCATGAGATACAGCCTGGTGATAGACGGACAGACAGACGGTGGAGCCTTAGTAATAGGGTTCCCGTTTTACCCTTCGGGTATGGAACACTAAAAATCGTGTTTGTTGTATGGGAGCGCCCTTAAATATGTATTTTATTGTTTTTTTTTGTATTTATTCTTACAGCGGCAACAGAAATACATCATCTGTGAAAATTTCAACTGTCTAACTATCACGGTTCATGAGATACAGCCTGGTGTCAGACGGACAGATAGACAGACAGACAGACGGCGGAGCCTTAGTAACCCTATTATCCCGTTTTACCCTTTGGGTACGGAACCCTAAAAACGACACTTAAAAATTAAATACCCTAAGTCGATTACCGCGCGCCTCTGGTACCTCATTAACGGCATAACTATTTAAATGTCTATTATCTGCTCCTAGGTATATAAAAAGGTAAAGGCTTAAGGTATGTAAAAAAAAGAAATAAACATTATTTTTTTTAAACATACCTTGACATAACTACTTGACATAACCTACAATTTTAATTTAAAATATTTTTTAGTGACTTGTGGACAGCATTAATTCAGATTTGTTACAGTTGTAATGGCAATGTTGCCATTTGGTAGGTAGGTTTTTATTTTTATTATTTTAGTAATATTTTATATAAATTCTTTATTCATTTGTGAATGTAGCTTTGTAAACCAACTTCTATTTTGTTAAGTACTTGGTACTTGTTGACAGCCCTATACTGTCCACCCATACCTATTAACACTGTAACTTGAGAACATTGCAAAAGCACACTTTTTTTTAAAGGGTAACCATGGAGTTTCTAGCCGGCTTTTCTCCATAGGAAACGACCAATTGGAACCGTGCACCTAGCTTCTGACGTTCCATAAGTACCCATGTAGGTGTATGTGAAATAAAATATATTGATTTTGATTTCAGGCCACCGTGCGCCGCCATCTTGTTTTTTAAATACATTTTCCCAAAACTTGTGCACTAATGCTTACCAACAGCGCCCCCCTGTCAACGTCATTCGAGCGCCAAAAGATCCTTATAGCAGTGTAGATACTTCTGTTGACACTGACAATAAACCAGAGAGATTCTTCCTTCAACTATCTACAGCATTCAATGTAATGTGGCTTTAACAATAAACAACACTAGACAGTACTCAAGTGCACGTGCGGTTTTGTAAGCGGATTGCCGAATTGTTTACCTAATCCGGGCATTTCGAAGTGTCGCACACGTGTACCAATTAACGAGAATAGTGCCGTGGGGACAACAGTAGGTAACCAGCCAGCCAGTTTGGCATCTAGGCCATCAGTCATCACGGACGTATTAGTTTAGCCTGTATGTACGTACTGTAGGCCTCTTTCAGCGATCATAGAGCCATTTAAACTGAAAACTGAGATGTAGAAAAACTACTTATTACTAGCTGTTGCCCGTGGCTTCACCGCTTCGTTAGGGCATCCCAAGGTAACAGGCAACAGAGTTACATACACATTTTATTAGTGTGAATCTTCAACTTCCGTTCTTCTCCATAGCAAACTACATTTTCGCATATATGCAATATTGATGATCCGCATAAAACTTTTTGATCTTCTAGACCAAAAAGTTTAAGATCATCAATTAAATACGCCGTTTCAAAATCGCAAAGTCAAATCATTTGTTTCAAATAGGCACTTAAAAGAGGCACTTTTTAATTTATTTAAATTATAGTTAATATTTGTTAGAATTTATACGAAAATAGAATTGATTATGGTCAGGTGATGTTCTTTAGAAAGGTCAGGTGCGTAGTACTCAAAACCGGCGTGCGTGTATGACTAGATGTATGAACGTAAACGAAGCAAAAGGAGTATGTAAGGAGCGTAGCACGTGGCGTTCTTTAATTTCTGCCTGCCCCCATGGGAAGAAGGCGTGAGTTTCTACTCAATACTCAAATCTTTATTGCATTCCACAATGTATATGCTTAGGTGGTAAACATCAGGTTAGAGAACAATCGTGGATCCTGTCGGGCACAGCAAAAGAAAGATGGTAGGTGGAGACGAGGACTCACAGTTTATCTTATAATCTAACTTATCCTAAAAAATATTTAGGTTTTGTGTATTTTACATGTGTTTTAGGGATAAATCATTTAAATATTCGGTTACACTATAATAACATTTACTTAATAATAGCTTTTTTAGTTTGTTCACGAATAAATGGAGTTTTTTTTCATTTCTTATTGTTTCGGGTAACTTATTATATAATTTTATTGACATTACCAGAGGGCCTGTGGAATGTATTTTTAAGCGTGATGTTGGTACATTTAGTGCCAATTTCACCAATGAAACTGAACGCGATCAACACATAAACCACGTTTAAGAGCTGTCAGTGTCATTATTTTGTTTGGAATATTGACACTGACAGCTCTTGAACTCGGTTTAGATGTGCTGATCACGTTCAGTTTCATTGGTGAAATTCGCCCTTACACGGAGAAAAAAGTCTAGTTTCCTTTACCAGAATGTTGTGAAGTTTACTAGAAAGTATATTAGTATACGTGACAACTATTCGTTTTGTAAACGCTAGTAAAAATATCTAGTTTCTGATAACGCCAAGATTTTGGTGCGTTCAACCAAATTTTCGGTACACTTTATTAGCAAATTTGTACTGTATGCAAATACAATGGTTGAGCTTACTGCCGTGCTTTATTTAACACAACAAAAAAAGATGTAATATAAACCGAACGAATTGTTCTCATTACTTTATGTTTTGTGTAGATTTACCAGCCATTGGTCACAAACAGAAAGTTTTGTAAGGACTACTAGAATATATCAACTACTGAACATTATTTTGTGTACTGTCTACCAGAACAGTTGCAGCTTCAAAAAAAGTATTATTTAGGTTTACTCAAACCTTTAATAATATCAACCATATTTTCTGGTAATCGTAACCAGAAAATGTCATGCCCTGTATAAAAACCTTTAATAATATCAACTATATTTTCTAGTTTTCATAACCAGAAGATGTTATGCCCTGTATATACTAGGTTGTTGACGTTACAGTCGTGTTAGCTGCTGCAGGCTTTCCGTTTTAAACTTACAGGATTGAAATTGGAGCTGTTGTTGCCGAAAATCAGAATTTTAAACGTGTAAATACATCCAAATCTATTGATTGTAATGGGATTTGAGAGGACGGCAATGTGGCTTCCTGTGTGGCTTGGATGTTGATGATGCATACAATTCCAAATTGGTAACGTCCGTGATGGCCCTATGTTTCTCGCTGAGGACAACAACGTCACCATCATCATCACTGGGACTCTCCTATAGCAATGCAAGAAAATACAAGTCAGAGTTGCAATACAACTGCAGGTGTCTTAAAGATGCTAGTTTTGATTTTGTTTTGAATAGTAGGTTAGTTTGACACTGCAACTGGGTCTAAAGTCTAAATGTAACTAAAGCATAGCTTAAGTAAGTAAGTGAACTAAGTATTACTTACTTGAAGTGAATTTGTCAATTAATTCCAGACATTTAACTTTTTTGTAAAGCGAGCACGATCCCCAATTGGCCCAATTAGTTCCTTCACCAGGTCTCCAGTGAGTAGCCCCAAAGAAGTCAAATCGATTTTATTAACTGAAAGGAAATATGTTAAAAAAAAAATGGTTAATGTGTAAACGGATTGAGAAGTTGTAAAGACCGTTTTACACTGTGATGTAAACTTGTGTGTGAGTTAGGATCAGGTAAAATTCTTTTCAAAAATTTTCTCCAAGATAAACATTGCACAACA
The DNA here is from genome assembly GCA_963921375.1 of Tiliacea citrago. Taxonomy (NCBI): domain Eukaryota; kingdom Metazoa; phylum Arthropoda; class Insecta; order Lepidoptera; family Noctuidae; genus Tiliacea; species Tiliacea citrago. The sequence continues at coordinate 2,244,391 of OY992790.1, read as the reverse complement.
ACCAAATACTCTTTATTTTTTTAATGTTTGGTTTCAGACCCGTCCATATTACCTCTTGGAGCTTTGAATTCAATGGACTCTATAGGCGAGCACTTAATCACAAGGCAGCTGATGAAACAGCATCTGCCCAGAACTTCTTCGGCAGCTTGACACTCAACTAAAATTCTATTCATCCTTTGGCTCATACCGTTCGACCCACTGACCCTATGGTACAGTGAACTGTCTTTTGATCCATAACTCACACATAGTTTTCATCACACTGTAAGTATTTGAGATCAATCAATAGACTTACCTGCAAACTTTTCTTTATAATCAGATAGATTCAAGTAAATTGTTCACATCCTGGTCCATTTTGTTGCAAAGACGGGTCAGAGGGTCATCTTATTAGGTATCGTACCTAATCACAAAATTTGTAAACGCGTTCAAAAGTAATGTAAGTAATTAAATACACTAAATACCCTACAACATCTTATAAATTATAGTTGCTTGAGCGAGCGACAGTATACAAGTGTTCCCAATTCACACACTGCTGTTGAGTGTTGAACTGTTGACATTACAAAATATCTCGTAATGAACAATATTTTTACTGTTTATCTAAATTATAGTAACGTAATGCGTACCTATCAGATTATATTACTGGAAACAATTGTTTTTGTTCTAAATTTTTTCTAACTTTTAGGGCCAAAAATATTCCGTGTAATAAAAAACGATTATTCTGGTAGACGTAACCATAAAAAAGTAGTGTCTAATACCAAGTTTAGATTTTTATCTTTAATAAAGAATTAATAATTGGTACTGTTTAACATGTTTTGTACACTAAACTTTCTTACCAGATTTTTTCAGTATTCCCTAAAATACGATTTTAGAACCCTACTAATAATTCTTATAGACTTGACCATACATTGTTTCCTTTAACTAGATTATTATTTACAAGTCGTTCTGGTAATTTAGTAGAATATTTTTTTATCCGTGTAGTCGTGTTTTGTGTCGTAGTGTGTATCTTGTTTGTATGTCTTCACGTTTAGTGTATAGGTCTTGGTGTTTGTGAGCGAATTTGCATATTTCAAGTATGTATATACAAGGCAGAGTTAAAATATTAAGTTTTATAAAATGGGGTTTGCAGCTATCTATCTGTTGAATGTTTACCAAGATACGGACCAATTTCTTTTGTACTGTAAACAGTGCTGGCGCATGAGTACTGTATCCCCACATATCATTCCCCAGTACTGTTTATATATGTAGGTATGTATGTAGAATTGGTTATACTTGCCCCTTTTAACAGGTAACTTCGTATGGAGAAGAATGGGCAAGAAACCCTGTTTGATTGACTTTAATAACTTTGACAACTTCATTTAACTACGTAAAGTTGTCAAAGTACCCGTAACCTTATTTAAGGATAGACATAAATAAAGTGACAAGTACGGTTACCAACTCAATAATATTTTCATATATTTTTTTTGGCAATATGCTCGCCCCCTATTACATGGGACTTAAACATAACTGGCGAAATGTGGGTGTACTATAGGTACTCCTCTGCCTAACCCTTCGGGGATTACAGGCGTGATGTTATGTTATGTGTAATATTTCCCTCAAAATAATTTGGAGTGGAACCACCTCAATATTGAAAACCACATATAAAAACATGGAAAAACAATACAAAAAATATGGAAAAACAATACAAAAAAAAAATATGGAAAAACAAATAGGCAATAAGTACGAAATAACTAAACTTCTTTGTAACAAACATTCAATACTTACGAGTACATACTTGAACGAATATAGGAACAAATTGTCGTGAGCATACTATTCAAATATAGTTATTGAACAGTGCGGGAAATTGGTAAACCCTGACAAATAAATGATTCAGTTATAAGTTGGTTGTTGCCTAATATTATATTAATTTGGAACGAAAGTGTTGTTTAAATTTTAATTTTGTCTATCCTACATTTTATTCGCAGAATTGAAAATGTTGTGTTAATTTGGATATCATGGGATTGCGTCAATAAAAACTGAAAATAACATCGGGTGACCAGGACAGTTTTATCAACATGCTTAAAAATAGTGTTTTATTAGATACACGCTTTTGTTTCGCATTAAAATCATTCTGATGACACCTTTATTGAGAACTTAAACCCTGGCCCTCTCAGGCTACAGGATCATCACTATCGTCATTATACACTCCCACTGCTGGACATAGCCCCCCAAGTATCGCCACAACAACCGGTCCTACCGTCCTATTCTGTTAAAATCTCACCTTGAAAACTTAGGTGAAGTGATTATGTCAATCCAATCCCGGCTCAATTTGCATTTGCATTGATATTAACCGAGTTAACTGCCAGTAGCGATCTGTATTCCTGTAATACATCTCTCTTTTCTACTGATCTACGTACTGCGCATCTAGCGACCCAGTTTGTATTAATTTATTGTGATTGTGACCATTATTATTCATTTATTGCGGTCTTGTGTCGATTATGCAATATGTTAAATAATGAATTGGCACTAAATAAACTCGATTAAAAAGTGATTTACTTACTTGCTTACAATAAAATTGGTGTTTACGTAAACAATTTAGTACTACGCTTTATTTTTTACTGCTGATAGACATCAGCTAAGTGTATTGGTACCATAAACTAAATTGAAGCGTGCGTGTACCTTTATATTTTTAAGTTTGTTGAACATAACATAGGACATGTTGTGAAAATAATAAGCCATCAATTTAGGCAAAATAAGCATAAGTATTTATTTATTTTCTCTTCACAAATGTACAGTAGTAGTGCTTAAAACCAGCTTAAGTCAAAAGTCAAATTCAAATTATTTATTTCAAATAGGCACATAAAAGGCACTTTTGAACGTCAAAATTTACAAAAAAAAATAATTGATTCTAGTTGCCCCTTCCAAAAAGTAGTTTCGTATGGAGAAGAATGGGCAAGAAACTCCATAGTTACTCTTTTAAAAGTGTTTTACAATATTTTGTTTGAGTACATTATAATATGATTATATTATATGTGAAGACGTGTAAGTATAAGTTTATATTTGTGAGAGACTGGTGCTTGAAATAGGCATTGCAAGCAACGCTGTGGTGCTTCATAATGTACAAGCTTACATTGAAGAGAATTTACAATTTAAGACAATTTAAATAAAAAAACAAAATAAGATCAAAAACAACGTAACGTAAGCAAAATAACATAACGATAATGGAAATTTTCGAGAGTGGATTTGACTTTTTGCTGTGCGCATGTGTTAGTGTAAGTGCGTTGATTTGTGTAGGTATAGCGTTTGTAGAGTTATTTGTGATAATGTGTAAGTAAGAAGAGTCAAGTTAAAGGAATCAATAATTTTTCTTTAACTTCATAATCCATAGTTTTCAGCCATTTACTCACAGACGCCTTTCAACCATTTTTTACTTTTAAATGTCCTTACAGTACTCAGTCTCTACGTTCTAGTACTTCTGACTAATCTTAAGAAGTACATACATGAATATGAGACAGATGAGGAAAGACTAGTTAGGGAGAGTACACGTAGGAAGGATTTGAAAAATAAGATAAGTCCTCACTTCAACATTGTGAAGCATAGTTCACAATATCAAGCAGTGCAAATTTTTAACAAGTTACCACTACACTTAAAAAGTTTGATTTATACATCTGCATTTAAAACAAAGCTTCAAGCATTCCTACTAGATAAGTGTCTCTACTCCGTTGACGAAATGTAATATTAAGACCATGCGTTTTTCTCCTGTCAACTTGTAAGCACTAAAGTCGCCTGAAAAAATTGGTTAATGTATGTTATGGACACTATTTTTAAATGACCAATGTATTATGTTTCTTTTTATTATTTATTTGAGTTGACATTACTACTATGTGACTACTTGACTATTCTATTCTTATTCAAATTTTAAATGATTTTGAGTTGACATTGAATAATATGGTTTTGATGTGATAATATTATGTTGTTAATTTTTAAATGACCAATGTGACGTGTATTTTTTTTTTGACTATTCTATTAGATAAGTCCTTATTGTATTTCAACTGGGAGTGTTTTTTAGGGTTCCGTACCCAAAGGGAAAAACGGGAACCCTATTACTAAGGCTCCGCCGTCTGTCTGTCTGTCTGTCTGTCTATCACCAGGCTGTATCTCGTGAACCGTGATAGCTAGACAGTTGAAATTTTCACAGATGATGTATTTCTGTTGCCACTATAACAACAAATACTAAAAAACAGAATAAAATAAATATTTAAGGGGGCTCCCATACAACAAACGTGATCTTTTTGCTCCTTTTTGCTTGATATTGATAACCGCAACAGGTAGACGCTTGAAATATTTACAGAATATTTAGTTATATATTCACTTTAAAAATAAATAATGAAATTAAAATAAAACAAATATTTAAGGGGGGGCCCCATACAACAAACGTGATTTTTTTGTCATTTCTATAGATAATGGTACGGAACCCTTCGTGCGCGAGTCCGACTTGCACTTGGCCGGTTTTTTAGAATTATGTTTAGTAAAAACGTCTGTTTGACTGTCAGGTTATCCCATTTCCTGTAATCTTGTGCAGTAGGGAATCGAAAAGGACGTCCAGCTCCAACATTGAGAATTGCCTGCTGCGCTCCGTCAACCTCCAAAATGTGAGTGTTTGCAACCCCTCCTAACGAGGCTACGCAACAGTTAATAAGAGATTGGCACCGGGCATCACATACCATTTTGATTGATTGACGGTCAGCAATGTGTCTGTCTTAAATATATAAATAGCCTTGCGAAGTGGGATTTGAATTCTATAATTCCAATCCCACTAAAATACTTAGGTATCACTGAAGACTAATCCAATTTTTGGAGGGTCGGACAGTCACAGCCAGTCAATAGCAGGTGGTGACATGGATGAGCAGTAATAGATAGAGCCGTAGGAGGGCGAAGGTTTTTTCTGAGAACAAATGATATGTATTTCGTTTTAGTGCCATTTAGCGTAAGTACATTGTCCTTCAGCCGTGTGCAAACTGTGAGCAAATCAGTCTGAAATCCATCCTGCGAATTACAAACAACATCGTCGAAACTATTTTCATAGAACAAGAGTGCAGTGTCATCAGCGAAGGTTAATATTCTTCCCTTATGAAGTTCTACCTGCCAAAGATCGTTGATATACACTAAAAATAGTGAAGGTCCAAGTATACTTACTTGCGGAACATCATAGCTTACATTGACCACACCACTGGTCCAGTTGTCTATCCTCACTCTCTGTGTACGGTTGTTGAGATAGTCTTCAAAAAGTAGGTGGAGATGGCCCACGAGCGGGCATTCGTAATGCATTTCTCAGCGATCAAAAATAAAATAAAAACCGGTAAAGTGCGTGTCGAACCACGCACAATAAAGGGTTCCGTAGTTAGGATGAATTTATCCCTAAAACAAACTTAACATTGTAGTTGAAAAAGATGTTCTCACATACACGATATACGCCACGGTCAATTTTCCAACTGAAAAAAGTTTGTAATCGCAAAAAAATATTTTTTTATGTGATAAAACTACAAATTAACAACTTTCGGACTTTTTCCTTTACTTGTGATGTGAGACCTTGCTTCTGCCCAATTTTCATGATTCTAGGTCAACGGGAAGTACCCTATAGGTTTTGATTTATGTGCGAGATATTCGCAATTTTTTTTTTTATGTGATAAAACTACATGTTTACAATTTTCGGACTTTTTCCTATACTTGTGCTGTAAGACCTTGCTTCTTGCCAAATTTCATGATTCTAGGTCAATGGGAAGTACCCTATAGGTTTTGATTTATTTGCGAGTATCGAAATATGTCGCAATAATGTCGCTTATGTCGCCGTATTTAATTATTGCGTTGACTTGGAAGCTTGATTTTTTTAGAGCTTTAAGGAACCATAGACTTACGTATTTGATATTAATTTCAACTTGATACCTCTACGCGTTCCTGAGAAAAATGGTCTTGACAGACTGACAGACAGACAGACAGACGGACAACGAAGTGATCCTCTAAGGTTTTCGTTTTTTCCTTTTGAGGTACGGAACCCTAAAAAAAAAAAAAATTGGTGGAGATGGCCCCTTACTTAGGGTTGCCAACCATACTATTAAAAACAGTATTATACTGGTTTTCTCACTCAAATACTGTTGGTAATATGAATATACTGTTTTTACTGATACGGCTGGAACTGGTAAAATCTATTACGTAGAACATCGTGCATGCAACCGGGCATGGGTGCGGTGATTCAGTTAGCCCTAATTTCAGAATGAAACTGTAAACTCCAATTTTCGGGACATAGTAGTACGAGTAGTAGAGAGGAGTAGTACGAGTAGTAGTTGTTGTTATCAGCATACCTTTTAGATGCTCGTATTGTAGTTAGTTCTGCCGCCTCAGTGTTGACATAATGAGTGTTTTCAGTGATGAATGCTAAGTGGCGGGACGACAGAAATAGAGCGTCAATACAATTAATATAAAAACTGCTCCTCGTGTATTTGGTGAGGCTTACGAACCCACTAATGAATTCTGTATGTATCTATTGAAAAAAATAAGAAAACACTGTTAATACTGATTATTTTTCCGAGATACTGTTTATTTTCCCACTTTGACCATAATATACTTTTATTTCTTGTACAAAAAGTTGGCACCCTACCCTCACTCCAATCCTGTCTTGCTTCTTCAAAAGGGGTGGGACAGAGACCGTCTCAAAAGCCTTAGCCAGATCCAAAAATATGGTTAAAAATATGTTTATGGTATGGTTATTTTCTTTTGGATTCTAAATTGGAAACAATAGCATTAGTAAGCTCATGCAACACGTCAGTAGTAGATTTTCCGCAACGAAAACTGAACTGCGACGTTGAAAGTAGGTTTTTTATTCCAAGAAACTTATTAGGCGTTTGTTTATTAGACGCTCTAAGATTGAAAAAGACAAAGTTGGTAGTATTGAGATTGGCTTTTAGTTATTGACCCTATTATTGTCTCTGTCACCGCTCTTGAAGATGCGTATAATTAGAGCGGATTTAAAGACCAGAGGAAAAACGCCCGTAGAAAGGGCAAGGTTACAGATATACGTAATGGGAGGAGTGAGTAATTCCTTGTTGACCGAGTGAGCGAAGAGTCTCTGTTTCAAGTCTGGCAAAATTTGCTTTCTCTGTCAGTTTGTTGCTACTCCTCTACAGGTCGTCTTTTATAACCGATCTGGACGGAACTTGGTACATAGATTTTACGACCATTCTTTGTAGTCTAAACAAATATAAGACTTTCTATCGCAAGCTAACTCAGCGCTCAAGTTGAGATTTAAAGCAACACTTTCATGGTCTGTTATTAAGGAATTGATAACGAAGCAAGTGGCATTTAATTTAGTTTTAACTACCTATTAAGAGTGATCTAGACAAGAGTCACCGTGGGTTGGCATATCGTGCCCTTTTTTTTGGGTGGGAAGTTATCAAATATCTTTTCCCACTCTGGGCGGAGCAGGAGGGTATGTCAGACTTTTACTGACTACTACCCACCCGTGTTCCTTCAGTTGCCTGTGTGCCAGGCCCACGATATCCCTTTCGGACAAACTTGCAACTCTGGCAGGCATTGGCCCTAATGGACCCAGTCAGTTGATTCTGGCATCTCTTTGAGACGCGCATGGAACACTACGCGCCGTCAACCCGGGCCTGGTCCATATCGGACGGCGAGCTACCCATCGCTTACCGACCGCAAGCCCGCGGCTACGGTGACCGGGAATCTGCCTGCGACTACCGATGCCCGGGGTGTCTACCGCGGTGACTAGAGACGTGAGGGCGCGAATTTTGCCTCTCCCTCACGCGTTTCACCTCCTCCTTCGCGACCATTACTGCTTCGCAGAAGGAGTGTACCACTGTCGTTCCGAACCATGGCCTGAACCAGGGTCGGACGCGAGAGATCGCCGCCGCCGATCGCCTCCGCGAGGAAACGCCTGTACTCCACCCAAGCCGGACAGCCGTCCACCGTATGCTCCAACATATCCTCCGGGCGATCCACACAGTGGTAATACCCGGGCGTTTCCTCCCGCTTTATTTTGAACAGGAACCTTCTGAAACAACCGTGTCCGGTGAGGACCTGCGTCAGGCGGAAGGTGAGGACGCCGTGGTGCCTCTCTAGCCACTCCTCAAAGAGGGGACTTATCGCCACAGTTGTGGCGTGCCCAGCGCTGGCTTGTGACATTCGCACTCTTCATGTTGCCATGAGATCCCGCCTAATTTCCTAATTTCTCGCGGCAGCGGAGTTACGCCCCGGTGTTTCGCCTCCTCGCGCCACTCCCATATGTACGCGAAGACTTTTGCCTCCGGATCCCATGGTGGCATATTGTGCCCTGGAAGCATACATGGGGCTTACCAAGATGGTTAGGCATTCATGGCAAGGGTTTGTCACTAGTGCTAGGTTTGATGTTGATATTTATGGTCACAGAATTATATGTTTGCATTTGTTTAGTTCTGTCAATAGAGTATCCAGTGAATTATCGAAACTGATGTTATGTTGACTTAGTGGGCGATAGATGCCAATTATCCACGTGTCAGAGTCTGTTTTCAACACGAGGCAGTTTGTATCACTTATCTGTAGTCAATACCACCAATACCACCAATACCTTAAGCGAGTTTTTTATAATATATACGACAACACCCTCGTTTTGCGTTTTATGTTGTAGCAACACAGTTATATGTTGTACCAACATAATTATAACCATCCAAAGCGGGTACAAATTTGGTAGAGGCAAGCAAACACTCAGTGAGCACTATGACATCCCAATTTACAATCTGATCTACACAGCAGAGTAGTGAAATTAGGATGTCGCAGTTAATGCTTCTGATATTTTGGGAGATTAAACTTAGATTTTTACCGCTATATGGCAGATGGCTGGCAATGTTGTTGATGATGTCGCACCTAATTGAATTAGCTAGCGAGAATTAATCTCAGCAGAAATTTATGGTTTCAGTACCTGAATTTTTACAATAGAATTATATTTGTAAATTTCACTAGGCATAGGTTCAAAGAATTCTTACTATCGAACAATCACCATCATCGTGGAAACGACGATACTTGTAGGATATAGTATTATGTTTATTCACATTCAGCGTGAATGGCTGCGTAGTGAGAACTGGGGGCCGATCGCGCTATTCCTCAACGTAATTACCATTCGAACGGAACGTTTTTGGTTTTGGTTTAGCTGATGTAAGAAACGGTATCGCGCTATTTTTTCTAAGCGACAAAATCGTTGACGTTACACAATACTGAAAGTTCGATCGATCGTTCCTCCAACGTAACTTCCAAAGTAAAGCTAACAAAGCAAACAAAAGCTAGTAAAGTTTCCATTGAAATGATTAGCGCGATACGAAATGTGTCTAACGTAACGTTTTTGGTTGTGGTTTAGTTTTGGTATTACCGTTCAAAATTAGCGCGATCGGCCCTCTGATAGAATAAGCAAACTTTATAAGTAATGTGTAGAAGTATGTTTTTACTCAATTCACGAGTTTTTTGTAAAAATGTCCCTGTCATTATGTTCTCTTGCATCAAAATACAGGCATATGTAATTAATTAATTTAAGTGATACCTACTATGTTAAACTGATTGTTCTATTTAATGACATGGTAAACATAAAAGGGTGTAGTGTAAATAAGATAATAATTGAAATAAAATTTTAAAATTAATAACAAAGTTGACAACTAATGCACTTCAAGTATTTGATGTAATTGTAAATTGATTTTTCATGCCGTTAATATGATGAGACATGTTAATATAATAAGTAAATAATGTAAATTGAAAATTAATGCACTTCAATGATTGTACGTAATAATAATTGAAAATTTATTTTGAAAACCTTCGTAAACTCACCATGTTTGTGATTTAGACAGTATTTTATAGATAAACATGCAGTGGCTATGGTGACACAGTACGAGCATAAAAAACAGAAATAGAACAATTCGACAAAAACTCGATATTCATCGCTGCAAAGACACCCAACTCAATTAATTAAATTAGACACCAGCCAAACAAAACAAAAGATATTTTAACAAAAACGTATTCTGTTGGTCATCGACATTCGATTCCAATTAAGAATAAAAACAAGTCAACAAGAAGTATTTTTCACACTTAACGTCCACAAAACAGGAGTTTTTAATTAATGTTATGACGACCCTAAACCAGCGCACACAGACCTCCCATAATAACCTGTCAGTCCCGTGCCGTGCCGTTTAATAACATAACATTATATTAATATGCAAATACTCGAGTGTCGGTATGTCGGGGTGTCGGCACAAAGCCATTCTCTCGCAAAATGTCAACAAATAATCTTTTTTGTACAGAAAATGTCCCTAAATCGGGCCATACGGAGCGCCGGGTATCGCCTTTTCAACTTTTTGAGTTCGAATTTTCCGAGCCAGTTATTAAATGTCTTTCGTGCTCTTTTCCCGAATAATGGCAGCTTTGAGGGTATGACAGCATTATTCGAAGTAACATTCTGTGAGGTGATGAGTTTAAAGATTGTTTTGTAAAGCTGCATTGTGGCTGTCCTTTTAAAAAGACACCTGTATTTTTATATTAAAGCAGTTTTTCTTTCGGGGCTGTGTATGCAAATATTTTTAAGTCTACGTATTTGTGCGGTCGACTACCTACTCATTTGTATCATGTTTTTAACCGGACTGCGTTTTGCGTTTATGACAATATTAATTCGTTCAGTGTAATGTAGCGACCAACATGATTATAATAAAAATAAAAGTGTTTCTACATTAAAAATGTAAGGAATAGTAGCCCAACATAAAAAATATTTTATAATTATTAGAAAACTTTTGTAAAAAAACAGATCAGTATTAAACTGATAATTTTCTCTTCGACACCGACAATTTTTCCTTTCTTAAAAGCCACAGCTCAACAAGGTCAGCTATGGTAACGTAAGATGAATCTAGAATCAGGCATCAACAGTTCAGAAACAGTAATCTTCTGGGAACACTAATAACACACACCAATTAACAATCAGCCGGCTTCAAGCCGTTGCCGGTTGTTAGTCGGGCGGACGGCTTTGAGGTTGCCAATCAACTTAGCTAGAGCCCTTGTCATTAGCTCAGATATTTGAAGAGCCCCAAAAAGCCTAGCTAAGAGGAGACAATCATGGGTCTAGTCGATTTAAACAACTAAAACGCTCCATATATACTAAGAAAATGTCTGAAAAATGCGGATTAGCGGTTTAGCAAAGACAATAATTTCTCTAAAGATATGACTGACATGGCTTACTTTCCGTTTTGTTGCATAAATCATTAAATATCAATCAAAATGTATGAATATCATACAACAATGTATGAATATCATACTAAAGCTAGTTAAAATTATGATTTTAGAGTTCCGCACCCATAGGGTGCCATCGGGACCCTATTACTAAGACTGCTGTCCGTCCGTCTGTACGTCTGTCACAGAGCTGTATATTTTGAACCGTAATAGGTAAACACTTGAAAATTTCAGTGTGTGCCCACTATAACAACAAAAAATAATATTAAAATAAAGTTAAAATTAAATGGGTTCCCCAAACAAGAAACGATATTTGTGTTAAATATTGTACGGTGGTACGGACCCCTTCATATCCGAACCCAACTCGCACTTGGCCGCTTTTTATTTCTTATGGTATTTGAAAGTAAAACTAGTTAAAATATTCAACGCTAGCTATATCGGGATAAAAACTAGCCTATATGTTAATCCAGGGTGTCAGCTACGATATTAAATTTTATCAAAATTGGTCCAGCCGTTTAAACATGAAGAAGTAACAAACGCACACACACTCACAAACTCTCGCCTTATATTAGAATGATACTAGCTTTTGCCAGTGGCTTCGCCCCAGTGCTTGTCGGAAATTATCCCACGGGAACGTAACACCGGGATAAAAAGTAATAAATGTCCTAATCCAGGTCATGGTCTACACGAGTGCCAAATTTCCCCCAAATCCGTTCAGCCGTTTTAGCGTGAAAGAAACAAACTCACTTTCGCATTTATAATATTAGTTAGGGTTAGTTAGGATTGAATTGCAGTGTTTACAAAGTTGAAAGCTTTATTGAATTAAATATCTCATTCAAAATAAATTAAATGTTTTCTCAGAAAAAAGATCTAATAAAATGCCTACCTACTTAAAACCCCAGGTTATTGGCCTGCCACCCACAGACCTGTGACATTGACAGGTGCCTATCCCATTAATTCGCAATTGCGGGCACAATATATTACTGATAACAATCTCTGAAGATTGGTAATTGCCTAGTCCACCTGTTCTATTATATCTTATCTTATTTATCTTATCAATTATTTTAAAACTAATTAAGCTTATCTGTTTCGAACAATTCGTCGGCAAATTACAGAATTGTTGAAGTTTTGGGTCATTTGTGAGTACTTACTATGAGTTTGGGATCGGAGTATTAGTGTTTTACTTCATTATATTTGTGTGTCTTGCGATTATTTGATACCCTACTTCGCACGGGTGCAATCTATTGTTTGTGCGACATGTCAAAACATCGGGATTTTAGTGCTATGCATATGTCAAAAAACCTGCCAAGTGCGTGTCGGGACACGGGCAATGACGGGTTCCGTAGTTGGGATGAATTTATCCCAAAAAAAACTTAACATTGTAGTTGAAAAACATGTTCTCCGATACATCCATATACGCCACGTCAATTTTCAAACTGCACATGTAAGTTTTTAATCGCAAAAAAAATGTTTTTTTTTATGTCATAAAACTACAAATTAACTATTTTGGACTTTTTCGTTTACTTGTGCTGTGAAACTTTGCTTCTTGCCAAATTTCATGATTCTAGGTAACGAGAAGTACCCTATAGGTTTTTATTTATTTGCGAGTATCAAAATATGTCGCATAAATCACGCGTTGACTCAGAAGCTTGATTTTTTTAGAGCTCCAAGGGACCGTAGACTTACGTATTTGATATTAACTTCAACTTGATACCTCTACGCGTTCCTGCAAAAAGCAAAAGGGTCTTGACATACTGACAGACGGACAACGAAGACTATAATTAATATAATAGACTGTAGATTAGTAGATTATTTTCTATTTTGTCAAGTACCTGGAACTTTTTGATGGGCCCTACACTGTCCATCGCCTTAACACTGTAATATGAAAACATTGTAAAAGCCAATTATTTTTAAAAGAGTAACCGTGGAGTTTCTTGCCGGCTCTTCTCCATAAGAAACGACCAATTGGAACCATGTACATAGCTTCTGACGTTTCATAAGTGCCCTTGTAGGCATATGTGAAATAAAATATTTCGATTTTGTTTTTTTTGAATGGATGACACCCATCCACGAACCCACCGAGTAACGACTGTCAAAGATCTACGAATGACAGCCGGGACCAACGGCTTAACGTGCTTTCCGAGGCACAGAGGTCTCGATCTATAATTGATGCTCACTTAGCAATTTAGCCATGTGCCACTCCCCTACCCTACCAGACCCTAATTAAAAAAAAATAAGAAAGAATATGATATACAAAAAAAACTGTTGTCCCTTTTAACATGTTCTTCTAAAATTTAAAAGATCATGTTTACAGACGTACCAAATCCCCGAACCACAGTAATTATTGTGCCACAGTTAGTTAGTGCTGTAGAAAGACGTGTGAGGGTGCAGCGTGTGTAAACACGTCGGGACACGTCGGAGCACAACAGAGCACGTGCAAGCCTAAACACTTGATTGAGGACACTGATTACTTGATACGTAATCTGATTATAGATACTTACATACCTATGTGGAGATTAGACAAATAATAGAAGTTTGGTTTTAATATTTAACTCAAGTCCGTAAAATATAAAGAAGTACAGAGATTTTAAACCTCCCTAATGACAGAGTTCGTCTGGTTTAAAACCTTAAGCAGTTAAAAAATTCTAGCTACATTTCAATTTTCTCTCCAAATTTTAAATGAAAGGAGAGAAAACTAAATGTAACTTTCTGTAGGCAGCGGTAACTACGTTTCATCAAATTAATGAGCCGTTTTCGGATTATGTCTTTCTGTTTTCCTACCAGAAAAAATATCTACTTATATAATTTTTTAACTTACATATCAATCAATCTGCCTAGCCTTTTCCCAGCTATGTTGGGGTGCGCTTCCAGTCAAATCGGATCCAGCTGAATACCAGTATTTTATAAGGAGGGACTGCCTATCTGACCTCCACAACCTAGTAACTGGGTAATACGATACCGCTTGGTAAGTCTGGTTGTCAGACTTTCGGGCTTCTGACGACCCGTAACGACAGTCAAAGATCCACGAATGACAGCCGGGTCAACGGCTTAACGTGCTTTATGAGGCACGGAGGAGTCTCCGTATGTAAAGATGGTCAACCATCCACGGACCAATCCCGGCACCAAGTAGCTTAACCTGCTAGATTGACTCGTGCGGCAGTTATTATGTAGCCACGAGCTCCTTAACTTACAGATAAATAATAAAAAAAACTTCAAACTATACCTTAATTTACAGACATTTCATCAAGCCTTAAATAATTGTGCTACGCTGAAGAAACACCAAACATCGGTACAAAAAATAATTTAACTTGGGGAGAGAGTAATCACCGGTCACGTACCACCGATCACACGACGCGATTACGTTGACACTAGAACAGCAAATAGCGGGGAGATGGAGAATGTGGCGCGCGTGCCCCAGCTCGGAAAATAACGCGTCTTGCTTCAACACACAGAGCACGGCGGTAGCGTCTAGACACGGCACTACTGCTACGGTAGGGGAGGTACTGCTCGATTTATGCGATCAATTTTATACCGAATAAATCTCATTTCTAGTAGTTGTTTAACATTCAGTAATCATGAATGTGAGTCAGTCGCCACCCAAAGGGGTATCCAAAGTTACAGCATGTCTAAGTGGTAAAAAAAAAAAAAAAAAGTCAGTTCATACTGCGGCAAAACCTTTGTTTTTAGGATCATCAAAAACTGTCAGCTGCATTTCAATGCAGCTGACAGTTTCACACAAGCACTGACATAAACATATCCTCTTCAAGGATATGTTTATGTCAGTCGCCTAAATGAACATCAATATTGCGATGGCACATTAGGCTAAATTCGAAACTATGGTTAATAATATGATATAAATTTTGAAGGAAAATAAAACTGCATATTTTGTTTTTTTTTTTTATAAAGCTTCTGCCTCAGCCAAGTATCGAACCCGTTTTTTTAGACTACTCGTTACCCGCCCGCTCCCGTACTCGTTTTTTTTGTGACCCGCTTGGTCGGTATGGATAGTGTTGACAATGCCGCGTCTAACAGCGAGGCGAGGCGTCTCCACGTTCTGTGCTTCAACACAAAAGCAAAGAAACGCGAGCATTATACAAGAAACTTTAGAATGGTAAAGACGATGAAGGTTAACTTTCAGTCGAACCAAAACTGGCAGCAAGTTATTACACGAAGCGACTAATACTTTGACCGTCACACGATGCGTAGCTACGCAGCTACGAGCGTAGCCGGCGATCTGCTACGCCGTAGCAGCCGTAGCAAGGACGTAGAACTTTAGAGTTTCAGACCATAGCTGCCACGTACATTTTTCTGAAATTTAAATAATAATACTTGGCTTGGCTGCAAAATTACTTAATTCTCCTCTGTGAAATGTGAAAAATACTTCTATATAATCACAAATCGCGTATAACTGTTTTATCTATCTATCAATCTACTATCTAAGAAGAAAATTCTTCTAATCTATCCCGCTCCTACAATCAGGCTTTCGCCACTAAATAAACACATCCTCAGAGGCTCAGAAACACGTTTTATTTCTCGTTGGAAGTATTTTCCGTTATTTACATTGAGAGGGTAGGCGAGCAAACATCTCGAACTAATAGCTGCGTGATCACTGATTACGCTTCGTCTGTCTTTCGACGTCATTAGTAGATTACAAAACTTTTATTTAATCTTGAAATAGAAAATAAATTTAAGGGTGTTTATAGAAATGTGTTTCATTCTACAGCTATTAGAAAACGTCTAAACTTTAGTATAATACAGTTCGAAGAACGTTCAGAAACATCGTATTTGGAAGATACGTGTCTTCGAGGGTATAGAAATGCTCTCACAAACTCGACCCGGGCGGGTCGAATGGGGAGTTGAAGTTTTCACGCAAATTAGGTCACAAGCAACAACTAGTTCAAAAGCATAGATCCTATCAGTAATAGAGTGTTTTGTTAAGCTTTAATTCGTATTGGCTTTTCTTTCTAAACATTACAACTATTCCAAATTTTCCGTGTATAGGATGTGCTACCGCCTTGTAGAGGATATTTTGTGGGACGAAATTCTTTAACGTGGCTTGCGGTGGGAGAAAACTGGCAGAAATCGCCACGTAACGAAAAACAGTTATGCCCGAAAAAATCAGGTTCAAGTGTAAAAGTGTTTTTTTTTTTCAAAACACAAATAAAAAACTCGAAGCCGTTATTTCAAATAAACCAATTACTACTATTACAGGCACTTTTGAATTGTCAAGGGGTCGGTCCGTCAGAAAGATGGAGCTAGTTGCCCATTCCAAAGCATAGTAGGTTCCTATGGAGAAGAAAGGCAAGTGTATGCCGCCAGGAAAGTAAGACAATACACTGACGTTGATACAGCCCGATTAGTCTATTTTACTTATTTTCATAGCGTTATGTCCTACTGTATTCTGCTGTGGGGTAAAGCAGCTGACATTCAAAATATATTTGTACTTCAAAAACGAGCTGTTCGAGCAATTTACCAGCTGGGTGCCAGAGTTTCGCTAAGAGATTTTTTTAAAGATATTGGTATACTCACGGCGGCATCACAATTCATCTTCGCCAACATCTTATATGTTAGGCAAAATATACACTTATACACTAAAAACAGTGATATTCACAATATTAACACCAGAAATAAGGATAAATTACGTGCTCCATTTCACCGGCTTCATAAGGTTCATAACTCATTTGTTGGACTTGGTATAACTTTTTATAACAAGCTACCCTCTTCTTTGTTAGATTTGCCTTTTAATTCGTTTAAAGTTAAAGTTAAATCCAATCTTTGTTCAAAGGCATACTATTCTATCAATGACTACTTAATTTAATTTAATTTAATTTTAATTTATTTATTAATTATGGAAGACTTACAGCTAAAAACAAACAGAATAAAAAAAGTATGTGAGACTGACAGCCAATTACAAGTCATCACTTCTAAAAATAGATTGGAAAGAAGGAGTGTGAACACTGAACAGCACAACACAACACACATACCAAGAAAAGAGACAGTATACCATTCAAGCTTAAAATTAAATTTACATTTCGTACGAGTATTCAATACAAGAATAAATAACCTGAATATACAAAATCTTAATTAAAAAAGTCAAGGCTCAGGCACTTTCTGGCCGAGGACACACCTGTTATGAAGGGATCAAAATCATGCCGTTTACACATGCTATTAAAGTTGCTACTTGCACGCACTATAAATGAATTTTGCCTGTAATTCGTATAGGTAAATGGAACACGCAACGGTGCGTTCCATCGCTTGGACCTTCCAGGAACGTTAAAATAAAATTTGGATAGAATTTCGGAGTTATGAATAGAAAATTTTAAATAATGAAATACAGTCAGAGATAGCTCGCCGATTAATTAGGGGTAATATATGATACTTCTTACAGAGGTTGAGGTAATCTTCAGACTGGTAGGGCACTTTCTGATTATAACACAAATACTTGATGAACCTTTTCTGGATGCTCTCTATACGATCAATGTACTTGCGATAACATGGATTCCAGATTTCAGACGCGTATTCCAAGTGACTTCTAACAAAAGTACAGTACAGAATTTTTAACGTTTTGGCTTGAGTGAAGCACCTGGACAGCCGCATTATGAAACCTAGTGCTTTAGATGCTTTGGCGACCATGGCATCAACATGAAATTCAAAAGTAAGCTTAGAATCGTGATGTACCCCCAGATCTCGGATACAATTCGTTCTAGGTAATACTTGATCACCCAAGATATACGACGAAGGTATAATTGTGCTCTTTCGAGTATATGTTAGAACCGAACATTTAGCAGGGTTAAGATCAAGCTTACTCCCACGACAATAAGCCTCCAGACGACGTAAATCATCCTGAAGTGCAATCACGTCTATGTGTGATGATATTGTGGCATATATTTTCATATCGTCAGCAAAACAAAGCAGTTTGGATGAAATCAAGCAAGAGTTGATGTCGTTTATATAGATAATGAAAAGCAATGGGCCAAGCAGTGAACCCTGGGGGACTCCACAGGGGACAGGCACCCAACTAGACACATAATTGCTTAATACTACTGCTTGGGACCTGTTTTCCAGATAAGAAGAAAACCACCTGAGTAAATCACCTCGTATTCCCATATCATATAACTTTGTTAGTAAGATATCATGGTCAAAGTCAAAGTCAAAGTCAAACCATTTATTTCAAATAGGCACATAAGAGGCACTTTTGAACGTCAAAATTTACAAAAAAAATAGAATTGATTCTAGTTGCCCCTTCCAAAAGGTAGTTTCGTATGGAGAAGAATGGGCAAGAAACTCCACCGGTACTCTTTTAAAAATGTTTTACAATATTTTGTTTGATTACATTAATTATATGATTATATGTGAAGACGATGCACCTAGAATAAAATTACTATACCATAATAGGTAAAACGAATTAAAAACTAAGCAATGAAAAATAACTTAATTATTAGATAGATACGTGGTGTTCACATATTTACAAACATCATACAAGTATGTTTTTCTAAAAAAATAAGTCAGTGTGTGAGTATAGGTTATCACAGAATGTAAAATGAATATCATAAAAATAACAGATTTTACCATAAAAATAGCAACCAGTTTGATTTTGTCTAGGTCAATCCGATCAAAAGCTTTACTGTAATCAGTATAAACCACATCAACCTGCTTACCGTTGTCCATAGCGTCAGTAATAAAATCATTGAGCAGAATTAAGTTGGTAACGGTAGACCTTCCCTTCAAAAAACCATGTTGAAACGAACTAAACGAATTTCTAAGAGCACTATACACCTGGTTGTAGATAATCCTTTCGAAGATTTTTGCCACAATACAGAGCTTGAATATCGATAGCTGTAGTTTACAATTTCGGTTTTGACTCCTTTTTTGTGAATAGGCGTTATGAAAGCCGATTTCCAAAGCTCAGGTACAACACAAGAATCCAAGGATTTCCTGAATAGCATCGCGACAGGTTGTGCAATCGAAGTCGAACAGCGTACAAGAAATTTGGATGAAATATTGTCTGGGCCAGCCGCTTTAGAAGTATCCAACTTGCGAAGCAAGTTAGAAACTTCCTCAACGTTCACTACAATGCTACTTATATCAGATAGGCTGGAAGATTCAGTTAAAAGAGGGGGTGAAGAAATTCCATGACTAGGGCTAGTAACCAGAAATGTAGAGTGAAAGTACGTAGAAAACGCTTCGCATATTGTTTCGCCGGTACGCAACGGTTCGTTTTTATAGTTTAAAGTGCTCGGAACTGCATTAGAATTGTGTCGTTTTTTAACGAAGGTCCAAACATATTTAGGATTTTCTTTAATTGATTTTTCGGTTAAATTTAAGTAGTTTTCATAACATTGCGTTTCCAATACCTTCACCCTTTCACGAAGAAGCTTAAATGTTGACTCATCCGCTATATTGCCGTACGTCCTGAATTTTTTGAAATATTTGTATTTTTCTTTAATTGTTTTAATTAATGTCGAATTGTACCAAGTTGGATATGTTTTGCTACGATGTAATTTTTGTGGAATGTATTTTGTGTGTAAATTGAGAATTACTTGATTGAAAAAGTTTAATGATTCATCAATTGATCGTGTCGCAAACTCGTATTCCCAGTCGGTCGTGGAAATGTCTTTGTTGATAGATTCATAATCGCCCCTGTCGAATAGATATTGCGTCCGTGACGCGCACTCTAATAGAGGAGTTTCAACAAAATCCATATTAATAATAAGATAAGAAAAAAACTTAACTTAAACGATAAGAATAGTTGGTCGCTGTGATTAACCCAAGACAATGTTCATGTTCTTTCTCCAGAATTAGCGTACCTACTGACAGTTTATATGAGTTCATATAATTGTTTATTTTTATTTGACTGTCTAAGTCAATTTATTTTTATTTATTAGTGACATAATATACTCATGAAAATGTTTTTTTTTTATGAGTTGTATTGCAATAAGTGGTTAGCTAGCGACCTAGACAATTGATTATATTATTCTTGTCTGAGCAACCGGCAGCAAGTTCGTCATGCTCCCTTAGATGTCACTGCTTGCGGTAGCGTCGGGGGTCGGGTTGCCTCCTTCCCTCAAATATGGCGAGGGGGGTGATGGCTGATCTTTGCGTTATGCTCGTGAACGGGTGCTGCTTGTGGTGACTGGTCGTCTTGCTGACCATGGTTTTATTATTGTTATTAATGATTAACTGTTTTTTATTTTACTACGATGGTGCTAGTTTATCATTTTTGACTTCGAGTTACAGCTATAGCTTTGTGTGGGCGGGCACGCCCATTATGCCTGGAGGCTTTTATTTAGGTACGTTCTGTTTACGTTATTTCTGCTTGAGTATAGTTTTCGACGATTTTTATGTTTTTTTTTGGTATAGTGGCGTGTGCTAGCTAACATAAGGCAAATAATTTAGTTTAATGTTGTGTTGCGTAATGCAAATTCTTTTACGTTTTATTGTAGAGATTCAAGTTTTATATCTGAACAGACAGCTGTGCTGCTGGGGAGTTTGTTGCGCCACTTCTTCTTCCCAGCTAAAGCACTAGGAAGTGGTGAAGGGTGGGCGTTTTTGGGGGACTGTCTTATGTAATTTTTGACGTTCGAAAAGTGCTGATTCTCAGCCTAGTTTGAATAAATGACTTTTTGATTTTTGATTTTGATTTTTTACATATATGAGAACAACGTAGAAAGACGTGCACGTTAAAAACGTCCATAATAAAAAAAAGATAAAAACAAAAATCAATTGAAAATTTTAAGCAAATTAAAATAAGCTGTGGCAGATAAAGAGATGACCAGCCCCAACTGATAGCGCCCGTTCACGAACATGACGCATGGATCAGCACCATTCAGCGCATGGATCAACCATTTTGAAAGGAACCTAATGATCCTACAGACGCGCCACTATCAGCGAGACATCCGAGTGAGCATGACATACTCTCAGCCGCTCTCAGGGCACAATCAAGTCGTACCCAGTAAATGGTAGCTTTGTAGTAGGTACATAGTACTCACACATGTGCTATGCAATTATAAAAAACTTTTTCCCATCTAGTATAAAACGTATACTAGATGGCTCGGTATTCAAATCAAAACTTTCGACACTTGAAACTTGAAACCATACATATGGCTCTGTATTAATACATAACATAGGTGCAGCAAAACGCTCCCGACTTTTTTTTTTTTAGATGCCGCTTCTAGAATGAACTCAGCGTGACTAGTCGATGATCAGTTCTAGTCATTATATTTTTATTAGAGTCTGATGAAAAATGTCTGAAATTCATCAATTTTATTAACTGCTTCCTAGATACATTGCTTTTGAGCATACTCGTATAAAAATATCTAACTACCGAATCTAAAAAACATTCTACATTAAAGTGTGTATTTTTTATATCTACGTGCGGGCTTATTTGAGCCTTAAAATTAAAAAGTCTTACACATAATTACTTAACGATTTCTTTTAATTTTAACCGAGATTCTCAGCACACTTTACAGATAATAATAATTTGTTTGGTGGTTTTGATTAAACGCAAACTCAAAGCATTGATTTCAATTAAACCAATTACAGGCACTTTTGAATTGTCAAAGAGTCGGTCAGTTAGTCAGAAAGTTGAAGCTATTTGCTCATTCCAAAACGTAGATCTCTATGGAGAAGAACAGGCAAGAAACTCCTAGGACACTCTTTTAAATCAAGATATTACAAAATCCAGGGTGCATTATTCTTGTTTCTTCTATATGTGAGAACAAAGTAAAAAAGAATAACATTAAAAGATTACAAATAAGCCCACAGTTAAGAGATGACCAGTCTCAACTGACGGCGCCCGTTCAAGAACTTGATTAAGTTCCGCTCTCAGGAACCCTGACTACCGGTAGCTTGGACCCTTTTCCCGATACTGGTGAGCTACTATTTTTTAACCAAAAAGGAGGAGGTTATATGTTCGGCTGTATGTTTGTTTTTTTTTTATGTATGTATGTTCACCGATTACTCCGTCATTTGTGGACGGATTTTGAAAAATCTTTTTTTGTATGGAACGGTATACTCCCGAGGTGATCCCATAGCGACCAAATCAGAATCTGATGAGGAGATTCCATGGAAATCGAAGGAAATCCTCAAATTTTATAGGCACACCATCAGTTCTCCTGGTTCTTACCAGGAGAACTCCTCATCAATTAACGCCCCTGCATCGGGAAAAGCAATATTTTGTAAAAGGTGATGAGCATTGGACATTAGGCTATTGTAAATTAGATAAATTATCACTAAAAACAAACTTTAATTTCGGAAGTCGGTGATAAAAAACGAAAATACAGATCCAAAGACACCGACTTCCGAAATTAAAGTTATTTTTCACTTTGCAGTGTTTTTTTTTGGAAGTCGGTTGGTTTTTTTTTGTAAAAAGTTTTTTATTGGAATTTACTCCTTAAGAATCGAAAATCATATAAAGACCTCGGTATGGTTTATGAGGAGTGAAATGAATACAAGCGTTAACTCAAACGCGTTACGTTTTTCTGCGCAACGTACCTTGCGCACCTTTCAAGAAGTAAGTACACTCCAGTTGTGCGTCGGAGCTGACACAAGTTATTGATTGCTATTGTTTTTTTATAAAAGTATTTGGAAATTTACATTGTATGTATTTAAAATTGAATAAATGAAATAATAATCATTTCAGTACTTAAACAAGTCCAACTCAACTCGTTTTATGTCAAACAATTCCTCAGAATATTATCATGAAGCAAATTGAAACGAAGCTCACTGCAGCTGCTCTGCAGTTCACACGAACCGAGTCCTTCGGATTAGTCCTCAAAAGCGTACCATTCGATTACAGTCCCACTTTCTGGAATGGAAAACGTGGATAGCATAGTTTGTTTGTAGCGATACGCCGAATGCATGTGCAGTTGTTTTGTTTTGGTATTAAGTTTGACGCGAACTCAAGCGAACTTGTTATGAAATTGTTAACCGGTTCGCTGGTGTAACATAACCCTAGCATGTTTACGCTTTTATCGACACTAGTATTGTTTAAATCGTAGTAAACTGAGATAGATGTAATTAGTCATGCAAGTATTTTTTCAATCACTTCTCTCATTTTCTGTGCGATTCCAAAAAAACTATTGTTTTTTGTCTAGGTAAGTAGTTTGTTCTGGGTTTTGGTTGGTTGGTCACGGCTGTCGTTTGTAGAACTTTGACAGTCGTTACGGGTAGTCAAAAACCTGAGTCTGACAACCAGTCTGACCATGGGGTATCGTGTTACCCAGTAACTGGGTTGTGGAGGTCACATAGACGGACAGTCGCTGCATAATATACTGGTGTTCAGCTGCATCTGGTTAGATTGTGGAGGTCACATAGACGGACAGTCTCTGCATAATATACTGGTGTTCAGCTGCATCTGGTTAGATTGTGGAGGTCACATAGACGGACAGTCTCTGCATAATATACTGGTGTTCAGCTGCATCTGGTTAGATTGTGGAGGTCACATAGACGGACAGTCTCTGCATAATATACTGGTGTTCAGCTGCATCTGGTTAGATTGTGGAGGTCACATAGACGGACAGTCGCTGCATAATATACTGGTGTTCAGCTGCATCTGGTTAGATTGTGGAGGTCACATAGACGGACAGTCGCTGCATAATATACTGGTGTTCAGCTGCATCTGGTTAGATTGTGGAGGTCACATAGACGGACAGTCTCTGCATAATATACTGGTGTTCAGCTGCATCTGGTTAGATTGTGGAGGTCACATAGACGGACAGTCGCTGCATAATATACTGGTGTTCAGCTGCATCTGGTTAGATTGTGGAGGTCACATAGACGGACAGTCGCTGCATAATATACTGGTGTTCAGCTGCATCTGGTTAGATTGTGGAGGTCACATAGACGGACAGTCGCTGCAGAATATACTGGTGTTCAGCTGCATCTGGTTAGATTGTGGAGGTCACATAGACGGACAGTCTCTGCATAATATACTGGTGTTCAGCTGCATCTGGTTAGATTGTGGAGGTCACATAGACGGACAGTCGCTGCATAATATACTGGTGTTCAACTGCATCTGGTTAGATTGTGGAGGTCACATAGACGGACAGTCGCTGCATAATATACTGGTGTTCAGCTGCATCTGGTTAGATTGCAAGCCGACCCAACATTGAAGGGTACAGGTAAGTAACATAAACACATAATCTGCCTATATTGTTCCCACTGCTGGGACACAGGCCTCCTCTTTCTGTGAGAGGGAGTGGGCCGTAATCCACCACGCAGGCCCAGTGCGGGTTGGTGGATGTCACATGTCTTCGAATTTTTAGTTCTAGGACATGCCGGTTTCCTCACGATGTTTTCCTTCACCGTTTTGAGAGCAGTGGTGATGAAATAATTTACAAAACGTAAAGCGCCCGTCTGGGTTCGAACCTACGACCTACTACTCGTAAGTCGAGGCCGTTAACCACTGGGCCACCACTGCTCTCAGGTAAGTAAGTAATCATTTATTTACCA
Source organism: Tiliacea citrago (assembly GCA_963921375.1). NCBI lineage: Eukaryota > Metazoa > Arthropoda > Insecta > Lepidoptera > Noctuidae > Tiliacea > Tiliacea citrago. The sequence continues at coordinate 2,219,719 of OY992790.1, read as the reverse complement.
AAAACTTAGCCTAGTTATCATCAGTTTTGTTTAAATAAGGGGTGGTCATGGCTATTACTAATGAATAAAACAGTCAGATAAGCAGTCAATCCATGTAAATACTGGTATTCAGCTGCACCCAGTTGGACTGGACGCCGACCGATAGTTGGGAAAAAGCTAGACAGATGATGGAAGTGGTTTATAGGTACTTAACTAGCTTCTTCCCGCGACTTCACCCGCGTGTTTTAACCTAAGACATACCCATGGCACTCAGCAATAGAGTAGCTTTCTATTACTGTATGAATTTTTGTAATCGGATCACTAGGTACTTCCAGAGATTAACTTTAAAAACATACAAACAAACTATTTTACCTTTGTATAATATTACAAAGAGGTCAAATAAGTAGTTTAGATTAATACAAGATGTCACTGACAACGCCATTGTAGCATTATAGTTATTTGCACGACAAAAGTAAGTAGTTTAGATTAATACAAGATGTCACTGACAACGTCATTGTAGCATTATAGTTATTTGCACGACAAAAGTAAGTAGTTTAGATTAATACAAGATGTCACTGACAACGTCATTGTAGCATTATAGTTATTTGCACGACAAAAGTAAGTAGTTTAGATTAATACAAGATGTCACTGACAACGCCATTGTAGCATTATAGTTATTTGCACGACAAAAGTAAGTAGTTTAGATTAATACAAGATGTCACTGACAACGTCATTGTAGCATTATAGTTATTTGCACGACAAAAGTAAGTAGTTTAGATTAATACAAGATGTCACTGACAACGTCATTGTAGCATTATAGTTATTTGCACGACAAAAGTAAGTAGTTTAGATTAATACAAGATGTCACTGACAACGTCATTGTAGCATTATAGTTATTTGCACGACAAAAGCGGTTCCTAAAGTTGTTGCAACACGGGTATTATGGAACGCCAAACTTTGTAAAGTGGCAATTCAAGCGATGGTTAGGTTAAGTGCAAGAGAAAATTATAGCTGTTTGTAGTAAACTTGCCGCAAAGTTCACAACAATTTGGTTGTACCTACAAACTCCTCGTAAATGTAAACGTCCTCAATGTGTTACCTAAGTACTTTATTGTGAAACGGTTTTTACCTGTAACGTGTGTTTGTGAGAGTGATATTATCTTCTTTTAAAATTTACGTATATCTTATGAAATCAGAGAGCAGTGGTGGCCGAGTGGTAACGGCCGCGGCTTACGAGTTGTAGGTCGTAGGTTCGAACCCAGACAGGCGCTTTACTTTGTGTAAATTATTTCATCGCCACTGCTCTCAAAACGGTGAAGGAAAACATCGTGAGGAAACCGGCATGTCCTAGAACTAAAAATTCGAAGACATGTGACATCTACCAACCCGCACTGGGCCCGCGTGGTGGATTACGGCCCACTCACTCTCACAGAAAGAGGAGGCTTGTGTCCCAGCAGTGGGAACATTATAGGCTGATTATGTTATGTATCACATAATCGCCAAAAAGGGAAATTTTAAAAGCCAGGCGACCTACTTGTGCGAACATAACATGCCTTTTTTGGCAGTCCTACCGTACGGTAGACCATGCCCGTGGTTTCAGAACCAGTATAAACTGACCTCGTATTCTATTGAAACTCCGTCTACGCTAGGCTCAAGGTCAAAGTGTGCGGCGTGCAGCCTACTTACTGTACATACATTGTTAGGCTACGTTTCCACTGAGGCGGAGCTAGGCGGTGCGGAGCGGAGAAGAGCAGTGAAAAGTGGTGAGTGGAGTGGAGCGGCGTTGAGCGAAGTGTTTGACGATGCGCGCGCCGATCAGTAATACTCAATCTCTTAGAAAGATAATCATATGTCATCTTGTTGTTAAAAAAAAGAAAAAAGTGCTTTTATTATCTTTTTCTACTAGAAGACGAAGATAATGAAGCAGATGAAGTAACATTGACTGCCTCTCCACTCCCGTCACACCCCGCCTCGCTGCCCTCCGCTCCGCACTGCACCGCCCCGCTGCCCTCCGCTTCGGTCAGTACGCGATCCCGAGCGAGATAGAACGGAGGCCCGTTCTATCTCGCTCGGGATCGCGTACTGATATACATATTTTATGTGAAGTCCGCTCAGTTCCGCTCCACTCCGCTTACACTGAAGCGGAGCGGAGATTCCGAGCATTGTGATTGATTAATTCATGCACCGCTAAGCTCCGCTCCAACCAGCTCCGCCTCAGTGGAAACGCAGCCTTAAGCTTGTTTTTGCCAAACAAACTTATTTAGAATGCACCCACTCTGAAACCAAACTCCGAATGTCTCACTCATCAGTATAGCTGTCAAAACATTAAATTAAAACCAACTTTAAATAATGTTGTAATAGACGTGTCAGAAATTAAGGCCAGATCCAATTAGCCTAATTCCAGGTATTCAGATTTTTTATTATCTCGCAATAAACTCTAACATGGCTAATTAACTCACTTGATTAAAGTTGAGTTAAACTAATAATGACTCGCCGGCTGGCTGTTACTTAATTATAGGCCCACTTTTGAAGCAAAAGCGATTTTACAGGCTTATAATTTCTATTTTAATAATATTTTAACGTATTTTTTTGCCTTTTGATATAATTTCCCGGCCCTGCCTGGAGTCTGGATCTGTGCCCGGTTGATGGCAATAGGCTCGCCCCTAATTACATGGGACTTATATATATCTGGCGAAATGTGGGTGTACTTTAAGGGTTAGGCAGAGGTGTCTCTGCCTAACCCTTTGGAGATTACAGGCGTATTATGTTATGTGAGTTATGTGTGGATATAATCTCCCCTAGCACAAATTTTGAATTTTTCGGCGTGGACGAGCATCCTTTATTGAAAGAGGACAGAAAACCCTTTTTGTTTCTTGTTGCCGACCCATTTCACAGAAAAATATGATTAAAGTATTTGTACATTATTTCTGAATAACGATGATCGGCTGTCCGTGTGTTACAGATAGTCTGTAGAAACTGTCATCGGTAGCCACTTAGGTGTACTTGTGTACTACCTACGTATGACAACTGAGCTCACGGAGGTAACTAGATAATTATTTATCCATCAACAGCTCACTTTTATTAAGCCATAAGCTTTTGAAAATACTCAACTGATATTAATTCAGTTATTCAATTATCGCAACAATAGTCTTCAATTAATATCACCTAATCACTAATTACGATAACTAGTATCTGTTGTATAGCTGCATGGAACCGTATCGCGTATCCATCACGGGAGATGATTTATAGCTGCATGGAACCGTATCGCGTATCCATCACGGGAGATAATTTATAGCTGCATGGAACCGTATCGCGTATCCATCACGGGAGATAATTTATAGCTGCATGGAACCGTATCGCGTATCCATCACGGGAGATAATTTATAGCTGCATGGAACCGTATCGCGTATCCATCACGGGAGATAATTTATAGCTGCATGGAACCGTATCGCGTATCCATCACGGGAGATAATTTATAGCTGCATGGAACCGTATCGCGTATCCATCACGGGAGATGATTTATAGCTGCATGGAACCGTATCGCGTATCCATCACGGGAGATAATTTATAGCTGCATGGAACCGTATCGCGTATCCATCACGGGAGATAATTTATAGCTGCATGGAACCGTATCGCGTATCCATCACGGGAGATAATTTATAGCTGCATGGAACCGTATCGCGTATCCATCACGGGAGATAATTTATAGCTGCATGGAACCGTATCGCGTATCCATCACGGGAGATAATTTATAGCTGCATGGAACCGTATCGCGTATCCATCACGGGAGATGATTTATAGCTGCATGGAACCGTATCGCGTATCCATCACGGGAGATAATTTATAGCTGCATGGAACCGTATCGCGTATCCATCACGGGAGATAATTTATAGCTGCATGGAACCGTATCGCGTATCCATCACGGGAGATAATTTATAGCTGCATGGAACCGTATCGCGTATCCATCACGGGAGATAATTTATAGCTGCATGGAACCGTATCGCGTATCCATCACGGGAGATAATTTATAGCTGCATGGAACCGTATCGCGTATCCATCACGGGAGATAATTTATAGCTGCATGGAACCGTATCGCGTATCCATCACGGGAGATAATTTATAGCTGCATGGAACCGTATCGCGTATCCATCACGGGAGATAATTTATAGCTGCATGGAACCGTATCGCGTATCCATCACGGGAGATAATTTATAGCTGCATGGAACCGTATCGCGTATCCATCACGGGAGATAATTTATAGCTGCATGGAACCGTATCGCGTATCCATCACGGGAGATAATTTATAGCTGCATGGAACCGTATCGCGTATCCATCACGGGAGATAATTTATAGCTGCATGGAACCGTATCGCGTATCCATCACGGGAGATGATTTATAGCTGCATGGAACCGTATCGCGTATCCATCACGGGAGATAATTTATAGCTGCATGGAACCGTATCGCGTATCCATCACGGGAGATAATTTATAGCTGCATGGAACCGTATCGCGTATCCATCACGGGAGATAATTTATAGCTGCATGGAACCGTATCACGTATCCATCACGGGAGATAATTTATAGCTGCATGGAACCGTATCACGTATCCATCACGGGAGATGATTTATAGCTGCATGGAACCGTATCACGTATCCATCACGGGAGATAATTTATAGCTGCATGGAACCGTATCGCGTATCCATCACGGGAGATAATTTATAGCTGCATGGAACCGTATCGCGTATCCATCACGGGAGATAATTTATAGCTGCATGGAACCGTATCGCGTATCCATCACGGGAGATAATTTATAGCTGCATGGAACCGTATCGCGTATCCATCACGGGAGATGATTTATAGCTGCATGGAACCGTATCGCGTATCCATCACGGGAGATGATTTATAGCTGCATGGAACCGTATCGCGTATCCATCACGGGAGATGATTTATAGCTGCATGGAACCGTATCGCGTATCCATCACGGGAGATGATTTATAGCTGCATGGAACCGTATCGCGTATCCATCACGGGAGATGATTTATAGCTGCATGGAACCGTATCGCGTATCCATCACGGGAGATGATTTATAGCTGCATGGAACCGTATCGCGTATCCATCACGGGAGATGATTTATAGCTGCATGGAACCGTATCGCGTATCCATCACGGGAGATGATTTATAGCTGCATGGAACCGTATCGCGTATCCATCACGGGAGATGATTTATAGCTGCATGGAACCGTATCGCGTATCCATCACGGGAGATGATTTATAGCTGCATGGAACCGTATCGCGTATCCATCACGGGAGATAATTTATAGCTGCATGGAACCGTATCGCGTATCCATCACGGGAGATGATTTATAGCTGCATGGAACCGTATCGCGTATCCATCACGGGAGATGATTTATAGCTGCATGGAACCGTATCGCGTATCCATCACGGGAGATGATTTATAGCTGCATGGAACCGTATCGCGTATCCATCACGGGAGATGATTTATAGCTGCATGGAACCGTATCGCGTATCCATCACGGGAGATAATTTATAGCTGCATGGAACCGTATCGCGTATCCATCACGGGAGATGATTTATAGCTGCATGGAACCGTATCGCGTATCCATCACGGGAGATGATTTATAGCTGCATGGAACCGTATCGCGTATCCATCACGGGAGATAATTTATAGCTGCATGGAACCGTATCGCGTATCCATCACGGGAGATGATTTATAGCTGCATGGAACCGTATCGCGTATCCATCACGGGAGATGATTTATAGCTGCATGGAACCGTATCGCGTATCCATCACGGGAGATGATTTATAGCTGCATGGAACCGTATCGCGTATCCATCACGGGAGATGATTTATAGCTGCATGGAACCGTATCGCGTATCCATCACGGGAGATGATTTATAGCTGCATGGAACCGTATCACGTATCCATCACGGGAGATGATTTATAGCTGCATGGAACCGTATCGCGTATCCATCACGGGAGATGATTTATAGCTGCATGGAACCGTATCGCGAATCCATCACGGGAGATGATTTATAGCTGCATGGAACCGTATCGCGTATCCATCACGGGAGATGATTTATAGCTGCATGGAACCGTATCACGTATCCATCACGGGAGATGATTTATAGCTGCATGGAACCGTATCGCGTATCCATCACGGGAGATGATTTATAGCTGCATGGAACCGTATCGCGTATCCATCACGGGAGATGATTTATAGCTGCATGGAACCGTATCGCGTATCCATCACGGGAGATGATTTATAGCTGCATGGAACCGTATCGCGTATCCATCACGGGAGATGATTTATAGCTGCATGGAACCGTATCACGTATCCATCACGGGAGATGATTTATAGCTGCATGGAACCGTATCGCGTATCCATCACGGGAGATGATTTATAGCTGCATGGAACCGTATCGCGTATCCATCACGGGAGATGATTTATAGCTGCATGGAACCGTATCACGTATCCATCACGGGAGATGATTTATAGCTGCATGGAACCGTATCGCGTATCCATCACGGGAGATGATTTATAGCTGCATGGAACCGTATCGCGTATCCATCACGGGAGATAATTTATAGCTGCATGGAACCGTATCGCGTATCCATCACGGGAGATAATTTATAGCTGCATGGAACCGTATCGCGTTTCCATCACGGGAGATGATTTATAGCTGCATGGAACCGTATCACGTATCCATCACGGGAGATGATTTATAGCTGCATGGAACCGTATCGCGTATCCATCACGGGAGATGATTTATAGCTGCATGGAACCGTATCACGTATCCATCACGGGAGATGATTTATAGCTGCATGGAACCGTATCGCGTATCCATCACGGGAGATGATTTATAGCTGCATGGAACCGTATCGCGTATCCATCACGGGAGATAATTTATAGCTGCATGGAACCGTATCGCGTATCCATCACGGGAGATAATTTATAGCTGCATGGAACCGTATCGCGTTTCCATCACGGGAGATGATTTATAGCTGCATGGAACCGTATCGCGTATCCATCACGGGAGATGATTTATAGCTGCATGGAACCGTATCGCATATCCATCACGGGAGATAATTTATAGCTGCATGGAACCGTATCGCGTATCCATCACGGGAGATGATTTATAGCTGCATGGAACCGTATCGCGTATCCATCACGGGAGATAATTTATAGCTGCATGGAACCGTATCGCGTATCCATCACGGGAGATAATTTATAGCTACATGGAACCGTATCGCGTATCCATCACGGGAGATAATTTTTAGCTGCATGGAACCGTATCGCGTATCCATCACGGGAGATAATTTATAGCTGCATGGAACCGTATCGCGTATCCATCACGGGAGATAATTTATAGCTGCATGGAACCGTATCGCGTATCCATCACGGGAGATAATTTATAGCTACATGGAACCGTATCGCGTATCCATCACGGGAGATAATTTATAGCTACATGGAACCGTATCGCGTATCCATCACGGGAGATAATTTATAGCTGCATGGAACCGTATCGCGTATCCATCACGGGAGATAATTTAATGAATTAATGTAGGCATAGATTGAATTTCCAGGTAGTGTTGTTTGACTGTGGCTTATTGTGTCATGCACTCTGATCTGAACACTAAGGTGTACGCTAGAAGCGGTACTTGCTTTCTCTTGTGACACTGCGACTTCACGAGAAATGGTCATTAAATGATAAATGATTTATTTCTGTAAGTAGGTTTGTACAAACACTTTTACACGTCAATAATATTTTTTTTTTAAACTAGATGAGGTCGGCGTTTCGTATCCGACTACTCTGAGAAGAAAGGCCGAAACAAACTCAGAGGTCACAGTCTCTTTTAAAGTCCAGACATAATCCTGGTCAGATCATGTGAAGACCATGTAGAATGGTGCCTGAAAAGATCTTTTGATGAAAGAACCACACAGATTGAGGGGATCTGTCCAGTTAGTGCACGCATTTGTCAGTAGTCGTGCAGCTCAACTAAGAACTTAAGAAGCTCAACGATTCAACGAACAATACCAAAGAAAGGACATTTGAGTAGGCGGCATAAATTACTCAAACTGCCAGACCATGACAAAAACTAACTAAGAAAAAAAGAAAAAAAACAATAACCCACATAGTCTTCATAGTCTTCTTACCTGCAATTCTAAATCGAACCCATTTGCTTGAAAGTTCACTTCGAACTTCACGCAAGTTACATAACTTTAGTAAAGTTCAAAGTGAACTTTATAACACTTCTTTCTTATATATGGCAATATACCCTTTGAATTACTCCTATAGCGGTCATTGAGAGGAACATGTTTACAGGGATTATCGACCGATATAATGAAACAAATAACTACGAGTTGTACCTTAATGACACATACAACAATAAAACCAAGCTAGCAAATCTATAAAATAAATTCCCCATGACAGTTTACTATCCCAAGTTATTACCAGCGTCTATCGCTTTTACAGCCCGCAGGGGATCACTAAAGTGTTCGTTCTAATTTATTAGGAAAACGGCAGTGGCACCGCCAAGTACGCGCAAAAAATTCGGCCTCACCGACCTAAGTTTACTTTCCCAAACCGTCGTATCTTTGCAACATCCCGTATCTTTTCGTAACTTAACTATTACGTACGTAGTTCGTATTTTTATGTTACTTTATGTAAGGGATAAGTAGGTGATGAAAAGAGAAAGTATTTGTACGTATTTGAGTATTTTTTGAATGTGTTATGTTGAAAATTAAATGATGTTATTGAAAAATTACTATGAACTATTCTAACATCTTGGTACTAAGGCTAGTGCAGACTGGCCCATATCGCGGGTGCGACAGGCAGCGCGATATTTTTCATGGACATTGTGCTACTAGTGTCGCCTCGTGCCTGTTTGCGGAAGCCTTTACGTTTCAGTTTATAATAAAATAATGTTGATACAGGATGATAAGAACTTTGATCTATTTTCTTACCTGCAGTGTCTTTAATAAATATCTACTTTTATTGACATCATACCTGTATTTTCCACATACAACCTGACACTGACCTGAAAATTGAAACGTATTTGAGTTTAGCGGGATACCTTAGCTTATGGGCAAGTCTTATACCATATATAGGGTATTCTGTACACGGGTGACAGATGCTTCTATTAGGTACTTACTTACAAAACTCAATGTACTTTGAAACGACCCGCTAATTCACAGTGAAATGCCTATTAGGATCAGGACTAAACATTTAGCTCTGTAATTGGATTCTAATGTCGTCATTAATAAATGGAAACGAGGAAATAAGAACAGGGAAAATGTATATTATGAAAATGTAGGCAATCAAATTAAATTCTCAATACGAGTAGTATTCCAAATAACTTGTCGGTTTAATATTTCGGGTAAAAACTGTCAGCTTCCGTCATGTCACGGTGGTTCAATTTAGCCATCATTTTTAAACAATGCTTATCCAACATTGTTGTTTAAATTTGGAGGAGGTTATTTGCAAATGTTTAATTATAAGATAGCTGGTACTATATGATAAATGATGATAAATACTATACAAACATAAAACTTATAAAACAATTCAAACTGTGTGTAGCGAGCGCCACACCTTTTCCCTTTTCTTTTTCACGACCAAATAAGATAAATCTCGTCACAACGTAAGCTGAGCATGTCTGAGCCACCGGTTACCTGTAATTGAGGAGTCTGCTCGGAACGATTTGGGGCGGAAAGCTAAAAGTATGGGGATATTAATTTCGCGTTCTGCGGGCTTCATAGAAATTTCCAATATAAACCAAATTGATATTAAGCTCAGTCGCACCCACATCAAAGTAGGATATTTTTTTCAATATGATTTAGGTAAGTCCCAAATATTAATTTATTCCATTCGAGCAGTTACCGAATTCTTGACTGCTTTCGACAACTTGGCGAATTGGCGGCAATTAACAGTCGAAGATAGCATTGTTTAAATTCGGAATTTTGTTCAGGTTATGTACCCTCATTGGTACTCGTATTTCATCTGTATGTATAGAATACAATATAATAATTTATACAAATGAATACTATTATTAAAAACTATTCATTCAAAATTATAAAATTTAAATGATAAATTGGTTACAATATATTTGTTTAATTCAAATCATGTCAAAATTTTAAGTAAATTCAGTTCAAAAGATTATTGTGTAAGTATTAAAATTTATGTCAGCACAATAATAATAATAGAGATTTGTCATTATGTAACTCATCTAGAGTATAAAAACATCTATAAATACATGTTATAACAAATTCAAATTTAATATAATTCGTGAACACAAGGTACATATAAAAGGTATATACATAAGATCCGAGCTGTGTCCCACCAAAAGGCATACAAAATATAAAAGGTTTTTTTTTAAACAAATTCATTTTAGATAATCAAAAGTCGGTACAATCACTAAAATGTCAAATTAATCATAGTAAAAAGAATAAAGAAATACAAAAAAAAAAAATGTCACCAATTCATTAATACAACAATAATCAAAATTATTTAGAATGTCATATAGCAACAGATTGGAATTAGCTATCAGGTAATAAAGTTACTAAAGTAGCTTTCATCTAAGACTGCGGTGTTCTTCTAAACTTCGCCACAAATTTTGATGCGGTTTCCACCATCATTTAGAGAATTTATTCTAGAAGTGTTTGTGTATAAAACGTTAATTTTTAATATGAACATAATAATTAAATCTCAATGTTTTGTCAAGGCGCAAAAACCGTGCGAAGCACAGGCGGGTCTCTAGTAAATGAGATTGGGCGTGTCTGCCCTAAACCTCAGTAGCGTTAAGGCCGGGTGTTCACGTTTTTGCATGTTTAAGAACCTTGTTTTGATAGGCAAATTATTACATTTAGAATCTGAAAAAAATATATATTTCAGATACATTTTTTCTCCATAGGTTGTACCCGATCAATATACGATACAATAAAATTTTCTCAATAGAAAAAAATACCGAACTAAGCTCGATTTGCAGGTTTTTTTACAAGCCAAATTCCATTTTAAACGAGTGATATTACTCCTTTTTTTCTATAATTTATATCAATATATAGGTAATTAATTTAGGAATCGATTTTACCCGATGGTTTTTTTTTATTGCATTTATACATTTTTTGATCGATTATTTAAGTGATTTTCGATCCACGCGTTGCTTGCCAGTGTCTGCCAGTGTCCCGCGGGACGTTACCGAGGTAAGACCTATGCCAAATTTTTGCGCGCGCGCATCTTTTCTGCTGCGTAAAGAATAAATAAAATTAATTTTAAGTAATTATTGTTTTATAGAACTTTTAGAGGCCACAGTTAAGATATTATTTCTCTTTGAGTAAATATTTGTATATAACTTTTAAGACAATATTTTTGTGATTGTTTTGTGAAAATAGCAAACAAAAATTATAAATATAGGACTAAATCAAGGTTGAAGGCAAAAAAAATCGCGAAAGAAATATGGTAAGTTATATTTTGTATTCATTTATCCCTATTGACCACAGTCACAGTATTACAATAATTATTATTTTCCGCCCGTGTACTTACGCTTAGGTACTTAGCTGTCCACGCAAATTTTGACTTTCGAGCACGCGAGATCCCCGCCGTTGCTCTAGGCAAGTACATTCGTTTCACAACTGTATGGACTGTAAAACTGTGCCACAGTCTAAATATAACATCAGTAGGTTCAAAGAGAGGTAAAAGCCTACTGTTTTTCTTTTACTGACCTACCTTTATTGTTTTAAGTAGTTAATATGTCCTGCTCTGATTATTTTTTTTTAATATCCCCAATTTTATTGTTTCACTTCAAAAATTAATCGAAATAAAAAAGGCTTATTTGTTCGGAAAAAGCACAGAAGAACAGTAAGTACTGTCTTTGTTTTCTTGATAATCGGAATCCTCAGAACAGAATAAATAGTAGTACCTACTTTACAAGCGGACAGAAAATCACCCCCGAACAATAGTCAGTATAAAGTATAAAAACCGGCCAAGTGCGTGTCGGACTACGCACAATGAAGGGAATTTATCCCTAAAACAAACTTAACATTGTAGTTGAAAAACATTTTCTCCCATACATCGATATACGCCACGTTCAATTATCCAACTGAAAAGTTAAGTTTGTAATCGCATTTTTTTTGTGTTTAAACTACAAGTTAACAATTTTCGAACTTTTTTCTTTACTTGTGCTGTGAGACCTTGCTTCTGCCCAAATTTCATGATTCTAGGTCAACGGGAAGTACCCTATAGGTTTTGACTTAAGTGCGAGATATTCGCATTTTTTTTTTTATGGGATAAAACTACCAATTTACAATTTTCGGCTTTTTTCCTTTACTTGTACTGTGAGACCTTGCTTCTGCCCAAATGTCATGATTCTAGGTCAACGGAAAGTACCCTATAGGTTTTGATTTATGTGAGAGATATTCACAATTTTTTTATGTGTTAAAACTACATTTTTACAATTTTAGGACGTTTTCCTATACTTGTGCTGTAAGACCTTGCTTCTTGCCAAATTTCATGATTCTAGGTCAACGGGAAGTACCCTATAGGTTTTGATTTATTTGCAAGTATCGAATATGTCGCAATAATGTCGCTTATATCGCCGTATTTTTTATTGCGTTGACTTGGAAGCTTGATTTTTTTAGAGCTTCAAGGGACCATATACTTACGTATTTGATATTAATTTCAACTTGATACCTCTACGCGTTCCTGAGAAAAATAGTCTTGACAGACTAACAGACAGATAGACAGACGGACAACGAAGTGATCCTATAAGGGTTCCGTTTTTTCCTTTTGAGGTACGGAACCCTAAAAATGGCGAAACTGACACCTATTGCATTCTTGCAACGGTTCACATTCCATTGGGTACCTATTGTTGTCTCCAAACCGGTCTTGAGCACTGAAAATTCACTCCGTGCGTATAATAAAAATTTATGGAGCCGGCCACGCACAACCGCGGCAAGCGGTGAAATTTTGTGCGTGGTGGCCGGCTCTCGACTACCAGCCGATCTATTCTGAAAAAATCTCACCGTGTAAACGTAGGTGAAGTAAACTTGAAGTGACTTGTTAACAGTGTCAATCCCTCACTGACAGTTCACTCCACGCTCACTTCACCTAAGTTTTCACGGTGAGATGGTTACAGAATAGCACTGCCGGTGTGACTCGGCCATTGCACTTAGTGCCACAATACTATCTTAGATTTAGTTAATTTTGCATTTTAATAAAGTAAAGTTGTTTAGGGTTTTTAGGGTTCCATACCTCAAAAGGAAAAAATGGAACCCTTATAGGATCACTTCGTTGTCCGTCTGTCTGTCTATCTGTTAGTCTGTCAAGACCTTTTTTCTCAGGAACGCGTAAAGGTATCAAGTTGAAATTAATATCAAATACGTAAGTCTATGGTCCCTTGAGGTTCTAAAAAAATCAAGCTTCCAAGTCAACGCAATAAATAAATACGGCGATATAAGCGACATTATTGCGACATATTTCGATACTCGCAAATAAATCAAAACCTATAGGGTACTTCCCGTTGACCTACAATCGTGAAATTTGGCAAGAAGCAAGGTCTCATAGCACGAGTATAGGAAAAAGTCCAAAAATTGTAAATTTGAAGTTTTATCACATCGAAAAAAAAATTGCGAATATCTCGCACGTAAATCAAAACCTATAGGGTACTTCCCGTTGACCTATAATCATGAAATTTGGAAAGAAGCAAGGTCTGACAGCACAAGTAAAGGAAAAAGTTCGAAAATTGTTAATTTGTTGTTTTATCATATAGAAAAAAAACTTTTTTGCGATTACAAACTTACATTTTCAGTTGGAAAATTGACTGTGACGTATAACGATGTATGGGAAAACATGTTTTTGAACTACATTAAGTTTGTTTTAGGGATAAATTCATCCCAAATACGGAACTCTTCATGGTGCGTGATCCGACACGAATTGGCCGGTTTTTTTCAGAAAACCCTGTGACGTTACGTTTGATAAGACTCACGTATCTTATATATATATCTTATATATATATATCCTATACCAGAGTATAGGATTTTCACAGATCGAAGAGTTATTTCGCCTATAAACATCCCCATATTTTCTTCAAATATTTTTATCAACTACAAAATAAAGTTTATAAGAAATGGGAAGAAACTGCAAATAATAATATTAGGACGTTGGATAATGTGTTTCATAGAAGTAAGAAAAATGTAATCAATATTACCTATAATTTTTGTGACAATATTATGACACATCATTTTTTTTTTTCGCCATTTGTATTATTTTTAACTAGCCCTATTTTTTTGAGACAGCTTTGATATAGTTTTTTTAAGTAGCGCTACATCACAAACTTCATACAAAGCTTGAAAGCTGAAAGTGAAACTATAACTTTATTATTTCATAATAATATCAATCACTTACAGTAAGTATATAACGATTTAAGCTATTTTTATCAAATTTATTCATTTGTTTATGCCGTTGGAATGCTGTTCAGTTTAGACTGTGGCGCGCGAACACTCGGAACTCGATCTTTGCGCGTAAATACCTATTGCGCTTGGGACACCCGGCCCATAAAACAATTTTTACATATTTATTTATTTTTATATTTATGTACACACAGTAAAATACAGAGAGATACGACATAATTATAATATTAGTACAAAGGTACTACAATACATTACAACAGTAATGGATTAGTTTTTTTTAAACAAATATAACAAAATAAGTTGACCTACACGACACGCTTACCTAAACTGTGATACTTCGCTCGGCGGTGGGTTCATGTAAGTTCACGCCGGCGACGTAACCACACGGCTCGCTTCGCGTAGTTTTAAATGCCTACTTCGCTGGGTCTACCTGGCCTTAAGATATATACCAATAGAAAGATCTCATCAAGGAGAATAATTCTTATTTATGAAGACTTCTCTTGATTGTCAGTACGTTAGGAGCTACAGAGCTCTAAATGTGAGTAATTAAGTATTATTGACATGCTGGTATTTTGTCAATTAATAAACATTCATTATTTCTGTGCCTTGGGAACATCATCTTCGTCTATCACCGTCCACTTTAAAACATGGCCTCCTATACTCATATTCTGTTTAAGGAACAATGTTTCTAAGAGTCTGTCGGACATAATTATAACCGTTAAGATATATTTCATTGAAAAGATCTCGTTTAGAAGTACGTTTATTACTACCGCGACTTGTCTGAATTATTAATTTGTCCGGCGTTAAATCGTCCTAAATGTGAAGTTAACATCAACATTCTCGTTATAAGTTAATTCATTAAAAATCATCAACTTGTAAACATCATCATTAAAACATTCCGCCTGAATTACCCAAAGGGAAGGCAGACATGAATGTATTGTACAACTGCATTTCGGCTACAGAGGTAAAAATACCTCTTTAGCCAAAATGTTCTCTTCTATCTACAAGTACCTATAAAACAAACTCGTTGTTCGTGTCTAGAGAGACACGAACAACGAGTTCGTTTCGAGAGTAGTTTAGAAGAACTAAGCAGACACACACAGAGAGCTGTAATACTCTCAGTGTCTAGTTCTTCACAATCATCTAAAGAACTTATTCGAGAAAGTTTAAGTGTATAACTCAAACTCAAAGTATTTATTTCAATTAAACCAATTACAGACACTTTTGAATTGTCAAAGAGGTCAGTCGGTCAATTAGTCAGTTAGTCAGAAAGTTGAAGCTATTTGCCCATTCCAAAACGTAGATCTCTATGGAGAAGAACAGGCAAGAAACTCCAAGGACACTCTTTTAAATCAAGATATTAAAAATCCTGAGTACATTATTTTGTCGGTTCTCTAAGTGAGAACAATGTAATAAAATACTGCGCTATATTTAAGTTAAATGTTACTGTTAATACAGTGACGTTTAATTTAAATATAGCGCAGAAATCTCGATGTTTGACACGTCGCCACATTAGTACAAGATTGTCTCGACAACACAATGAAAGCTGTCTACTTGACATAACTTGTTAAATGGGGATTATAAAACAGCGAAGTAGCGTAACACACTCACCATTACAATGACATTAATTTTGTGTCCGTAGCTAAAAAACATTTTTGACTATTTTAAAACAAAGCCATATAACTTCAAAACAGATGTGATCCGCCTGCCACATTTTGCGGTATTCACCTCATGAGTCAAACATTAGATAAATTCAAAATAGCGAGAGAATGCTTAACTGAAAATTTAGATCAACGTTACTTGGGCTTAACTCATATAACCAGAGAAGAAGTGGTGGCAATATCTTCTATCCCAAGTCATATTTTTGGTGCTCAGAAGACCGATTTCCTTTTTCAGATAAACTCTACAGCTTTCATAAATCAAGCAATCTGGTTAAACGTTTTCTAATCGTACGTACAGGCGGCTATAGGTACTATAGAAATTTAAGGATCGTGTTCAGCGCTTAAGAGCGGCCAACCCGTCATACTTTTCATACAAACGCTCGTAAGTGATTATGGCGTACTTATAACACATCTTTCTTTGAAATAATGGGTATCTTCTGCACTATATCTAGGTTTCTAAACAAGCAAAAAATAAAAATTTGGATAAACGAATTCAGTATAAGCCTCCAAAAATCTGCTTTTTTGCACAAATTTTACCTGAACTTTGGCTGTTCATAATGTACTCATAAATTGTAAAAGTAAAGAAAACATCGCGCATGTAATGGAGATTCTTAATGATACACATTTATTTCAGAAAACTTGTAAGGCTTACGCAAAAACACGTATTTCCTGGAACAATTTTTATGAAATTTCCGCACACTATTTTTCGTTCAATGTTATCGCGTTCTCACTTGCTTGTCATCATGCTCGCGTTGACGATAGGTGGACCGGGAAGGGCCCTCTTAAGTTCTTCGTATGAAACAATTAAGGCTCCCGCAGTCTGCCGCGACGAGACAGCGTGACGAGACACTAGTAGCACAATTTATATGAAAACTTCATGGAAAGAGTCGCGCTCGCCATATCGCGCCGGTTTGCACGAGCCTTTATGTGCAGCCTGATGCGAGAACAGGCATTGGCATTGGTATCTAAGTCCTAACGACGTGTTCCCATTGGACCGCGGCTTCCAGGATTCGATCCCTGCTATCGAAGAATATAAGTAGGTATAATTCCCACATCCCCAACTAGAGGAAGAGGGGACCAGTAATCTACGCCTGAATTAAAATATTGGGTGCCAAGAATACCTTAACTTCGGTGCCCAAGTTGTCTACTATAAAGATCATTAACTCCAGACTGACTAACAATTGGGAAAAGTCGTGTTAGTACTAAAGGTTCTACTTGAAAAGCTCCTTCCATTAGTATATATCTTACATGGCTATTGCTTTAGGACAGAAACCCATAGCTCAATGCCCATTCTTTTTAGGGCTCCGTACCTCAAAAGGAAAAAACGGAACCCTTATAGGATCACTTCGTTGTCCGTCTGTCTGTCTGTCAGTCTGTCAAGACCATTTTTCTCAGCAACGCGTAAAGTTATCAAGTTGAAATTAATATCAAATACGTAAGTCTCTTGAAGCTCTAAAAAAATCAAGCTTCCAAGTCAACGCAATAAAAAAATACGGCGATATAAGCGACATTATTGCGACATATAATATTTCGATACTCGCAAATAAATCAAAACCTATAGGGTACTTCCCGTTAACCTAGAATCATGAAATTTGGCAAGAAGCAAGGTCTGACAGCACAAGTATAGGAAAAAGTCCTAAAATTGTAAATTTATAGTCTTATCACATAAAAAAAAATGCGAATATCTCGCACATAAATCAAAACGTATAGGGTACTTCCCGTTGACCTAGAATCATGAAATTTGGGCAGAAGCAAGGTCTCACAGCACAAGTAAAGGAAAAAGTCCACAAATTGTTAATTTGTAGTTTTATCACATGAAAAAAATTGCGAATATCTCGCACATAAATCAAAACCTATAGGGTACTTCCCGTTGGCCTAGAATCATGAAATTTGGGCAGAAGCAAGGTGTCACAGCACGCGTAAAGTAAAAAGTCCGAAAATTGTTAATTTGTAGTTTTATCACATAAAAAAATCATTTTTTGCGATTACAAACTAAAATTTTCAGTTGGAAAATTGACCGTGGCGTATTTCGATATAGGGGAGAACATGTTTTTCAACTACAACGTTAAGTTTGTTTTAGAGATAAATTCATCCTAACTACGGAACCCTTCATTGTGCGTGGTTCGACACGCACTTGGCCGGTTTTTTTTATAATAAGTTTCGCTTCCGGTTTTTAAAAGCTACGCATTATACCTAATGTGGTCAAACACAGCAACTTACATACTCGTACATATTTGTTTTAAAAAATATTTTAGTTAGCCAATATTTTCAGCCGCATGTGATTAAAAAAAATACTATTAAAACTTCATGTTACAAAATAGAATTAACTTTAAAGGTTATCAATTATTTCTAATTGCTTCTTTCAAAGAAATATTAAATTGGCATTTAAATAATATAAAACAAATTAATGTTGTTTTTATTATTTCATTTTTTGTTTTGTAGAACACATCACGGACTACATATTTCTCATTTTGCTGCTAAGTAGTTCTAGTAATGAAATATTAACAAGCAAAGTAGGTACGATTGCTATTACAAGAAAATATTTTTGAAGAGGTTTTGATTGTGACTAGTTGCAATTCGATAACCTGTCACCTTCGGAGATCTCCCGGTCAACTTATCTGGCAGATAAATACATCCTACATTGACTTATCTGGTAAACAGTGCCTATCTGTAATCTGTGAAACAGGTCCTTTTTAAGCACTAAAATGAGCAGAGAGCTGTGGTGGCCCAGTGTATTAGTCATACATACTTTGTGTAATTTTTTCATTACCTTTGCTTTCAAAACAGTGAAGGAAAACATCGGTAGTGGATTGTGGATGGACAGCGCCCACTCCCTCTTGAAGAGAGGAGGCCTGTGTCCCAGCAGATCATCATAGGCTGATTGTGCTGAGCAATAAAACAAGGAATGCAGGTGGTACTTGCTTTCTTCTCCTAAAGTTGTTTGTCCGAAAATCATTATCCATAACACGTTTGCTATAAACTTCACTATCCATAATATTCAAAAATTAGAAATTTTGTTTTACATCATTGTCTTTACTTCTAATACTCGTACTATTGTCATAATATCGAGTTGAATCATAATTGAATCTCATAATTTTGCATGAAATAAAGTCATGTGTCCTAAGTATTGTATTATATAATGTGTATTAAATTATTCCGAATGAAATGAAAATAAAATCAAATATCGAATTATCCACAAAAGTGACATCGAAAGACCTCAATATCGAAGTACAGAGTATCTTTGAGAGTGTTTTTTTCTTCTCATAAGTATACAACGTGGCGATTAGGTTATCACATTAAATAGTACAGCGGTTATTACAAGTTGTTATCAGTCTGTTAAAATAATAAAAATAAAAATAGACCTAAAAATAGAAAACTGAATTTTTCTAACAAACTAAATAGCGTAAAAATTGGCAATAAATAATCCACCCTTGCGCGCGGCGCGGGCGTCTAGGCGGCGGGCGGCGCACACGCCAAACGACAGTGAGACTAGCGGAGGGTAGGTACTTGCGCTCACGCGCGGGGCGTTATAATACATGATGTTGTTAAATACTAAAAGGGAAAAAAAGGTCTCACGGGTAGAATGTTAACTTTTATTAATTATTTTATTTATGTATGCTTAAAATACGTAATGTAGAATACGTGGTTTGAATTAATGTGATAACCTAATCGCCACGTTGTATGTTATGGACCAAGTGATTATTAGGACATTATAAAAAATGCCCAGGCAATTTTATTATTTTTATTTCAAACGTAGAATCAATATTTCAAATCAATGGGAATGCGTCAGATACCATCTATACTGTTATTCAATCTTTGGGTTAGGTTAGGATAGAACAGTGACCATTAACGAGCCAGATTCCGTCTATTATTGGTGAATCATTTGGGTTAGATGAGGTTGTAAATATGAAAAATCTAGAACTGCACCCCGTGCAAAATACCTGTGTATTATCAGATTGCCCAAAGAACACACGGCAATATTTATAATGACGAGGTTTATTGCCTCGTCATTATAAAGGAAGTTCTAATTATAATTAATTATTTAATACTAAAACATAATTTAGGACTTATAACTTTATTTGAAAACGGTTTTAAGTCTTTTGTATATTATTGATGGTAATATTTATGACTAACAAATTTACGGCTTATGGTATTTAGGGAATTCAATTTTATGTCATGTGATATTATGTGACACTAAGTTCGGGACAAATGATGATTAGGACAAAACAATTATGGCACTTTAGATTACGGATAAAAAAGTTAGGGAACACAATAGAGTTCCCATGCAGGTACCTAACAATATGTAAGTATCTTGGCTTACCTGGAAGTCTTTAAATAGACTCCGGACTCAGGTAGGCCGAAGCAAAGAAAACCTGATCAGGTGGAGATTCATAGATGACTTATCATTTTCATAGGGAATTATAATAATTTAATAATAATATTTTTTTATTTCAGTTAACTTTACAAACTTCTACAATATTTAATCTTACATAGAGGCCTCCTTTTAAGTATAAAAAATACCTGTGCTAGGAGACCCCGCTCTTCTAAAACTAGAAACAATAATAATGTAGGAGTGTACATAAAAGAAATTCAACTTATATCTAGGAAGGTGTGAGGGAGCTTGTGTGCGTGTGTGTGTGTGTGTGTGTTTGAGTGACTGTCGCTTATTTTCAAATTATCGCATGATGATTTGTAAAAGAGTTTCAATGTCATCATAGCTCTTGCATTTTAGCCAGTCTATTACTTTTTTTTAGATTCTCGATAAGTGGATAAAAAAAAGGGATAAATATTTTAAAGTTTATTTAATTTGTTGTAGATGGAAGCGGATTGTCTTGTGAACTGTCTTTTTGCATATGAGGTTTTAACCAAGACTTCCGGCGCAACAAGATATTTTCTTCTTTTTTTGTTAAGGCTAGCATCATAGCGAAGAGTTTTATGTAGTTCATAGCAAAGCAGCATGGAGTACGTATAATTTCCTGACTGTGAGAAGGCCACTTAGTGAGTAAAGGATTTCAGTAGGGAATCTATACGGTTTAAAATACATTACTTTCAAGAGAGACCTTTGCGCTCTTTCCAGTTCTAGAAATTTGATTTTAGTGGCCCCGCCCCATACAGATATACAATACACTAGAACTGACTGGGCCAGTGATACGTATATTTGGTTTAATGAAGTCTTTGAGATAACATGTCTTAAAGTCCTGAAAATCCAAATGAGTTTTCTGGTTCGAGACATGATCATATCCGTCTGTAAATGCCAAGATAATCGTTGGTCTACTATAACACCTAAATATTTAATATCTGTCACTTTTGCTATTCTATTGCAAGAACAATTTATGCTAGTAGGACAATCACAACTATGTATTCTAAGGTAATAATTAGGTCCCGGTTGGCTGTTGTTGTAGTTTGTAAATGCAATATGTTTAGTTTTATAGGTGTTTAGTGTTAACAAAAAAGAATTTAACCAATTAGCAACCCTTATGAGTCCCTTTTCAGCATATTCATATGCAGATTCCCAGGTATCTCCAGTTAAAACAATGGCTGTGTCATCCGCATAGGAAAAAACACGTCCATTTTCAAGCTTCATTTTTCAGAGGCTATTTATGTATATTAGGAAAAGCATCGGCCCTAGAACACTGCCTTGTGGGACACCGAAGCTCACTTTTAACTCATCGCTAACGTAGTTTCCTGTTTTTACACGTTGCTTTCTATCTTGGAGGTAATCTGTTAGCAGAGCCAAAGGGACTCCTCTTATGCCTATGTTTTCCAGACTGCGCACAAGGACAATTATCAAATAACTTCTCCCGCTCTGGGTGGAGCGGGAGGGAGTGTCAGACTTTTACTGACTAAAACCCACCCGTGTTCCTTCTGATGCCTGTGTGCCAGGGCCACGATATCCCTTTCGGACAGGCTCGTAACCCTGGCAGGCATTGGCCCTTTCGGACCCCGTCAATTGGTGCTGACATCTCTTTGAGGCGCGCGTGGAACACAACGCGCCGTCAACCCGGGCTTGGTCCTTATCGGACGGCGAGCTACCCATCGCTCCCCGTCCGCACGCCCGCGCCTACGGTGGCCGGGAATCGGCTTGCGATTCCCGACGCCCGGGGCGTCTCCTGCGGCGACTAGGGGCGCGAAGGCGTTGATTTTGCCTTTCCCTCACGCGTTCCACCTCCTCCTTCGCGAGCATTACTGTTTCGAAGAAGGAGGTGACGGCCTCCCATGCACTCTCGCTCCGAACCATGGCCTGAACAGGACCGGACGCGAGGGATCGCCGCCGCCGATCGCTGCCGTGAGGACACCGTATGCTCCACCGTGTCCTCCGGGCGATCTACACAGTGGTTACACCCGGGCGTTTCCTCCCGCTTAATCCTAAACAGGAACCTCCCGAAACATCCGTGTCCGGTGAGGACCTGCGTCAGACGGAAGGTGAGGACGCCGTGGCGCCTCTCCAGCCACTCCTCAAAGAGGGGACTTTTGGGGCGTGCCCAGATGACTCCGTCCTGGAGTGTAAATGTGGTGCTGCCATGTCCCACAAACAATGCGACACTTAATATCGTGTCCGGCGTGTCCCGCTGTCTGCACTTTCCAGGAACTGACGGACGCTGGAAGGTGCCAAGCTCGTGGCCAAATTCTGGGCTGACTCTATATAGGTTGTCACCGACACGCTAAGAACTGTTATAAATATCAGATGTAATTGTTTCCATGCTTTTCTATGCGCAAGCAGTGTGCGTCCCTGGTGCGTCGGGTGCGGACCAGCCCCAATTCCATTCTGGCAATGATCGCCGACAGGCTGGACTGCCCTTATGTCCGGCATGGCTGTGGTAGGCATTTTGCTGTTCCAATGCCGAATAGAAAATTATAATTGTTGTGTTTTATTTTTTATGACCAGTGATGTGATTTAATCATTTGAATTGTTTTTTTTTGTATTTGTTTGTATTGGTGATGTTATTGAAATTTTGTGCCTAATAATTAGTATGAGTCTATTGTTGCTCGAAAAATAATAAATAATAATAATAAATAAACGGATAAGCATGTTACGCGCATCACTACTAAGTAAAGCGCTGACACAACGGCACGAGGCACACCGCGTGCGCACCATCGACCCAGTTGCTACGAGGGGAAAATGCTGACACAGGACATGCGGCCCGAAGGCACTGACTACGTGACCGAGCCCGCTCACTTCGTATCCACCCATCGATCGAGTCATTTGCATTTTCCAATAATTGTAATTTCTTATATTAAATAAATTAGTTTGTAATAAATTCGGTTTTTTTTGAGTCCTCCGGCAGTAGTCTACGTAATTGGCGTAGTCGGTAGGATTCCCGGGTCGTACTTGCGTATACCGGTATATCGCACCGCGTTCGCTACGATAGACTTTCAACGTCGCGCCGGGAGATCCAGAACAACGAGACTACGCCGGAGATCCAGAAATCGATACCGCTCAACGAAGACCAGAATGTTCATGTAAGTCCGCTGAATTTTTCTTAGTGTTTGCTTGCTTCCTTTTGTCTGTAGATTCCATATACCTTGTCCAACATTTTTTATCCACGTAGATCAAGTACACCTAGGTTAGTTAGTAGTAGGAATAGAAATATAGATTTTATACGTGACATAAGTCCCGAAATTGAACCCGAGATGGCAGACTTAGACGCGGTATTTAAAGCCCTCCGCTTAGTTCCCGATTTTGATGGGAATCCAAATGTACTTACCAGGTTTATTAAATTGTGTGACCAGTTGACACACGAATTCATCCGGGAGGAACAACCGTTAATTAAGTTAGCTCTGTTAAATGGCATCTTAAATAAAGTTACGGGGCCCGCCGCCCGTCTGATTAACGTCAACGGTATACCTGATGATTGGGCAGGCATACGTAGTGCTCTTATTAATAATTTTGCTGACCAGCGAGATGAGACTGCCCTCTACAATGATTTGGCTTTACTTACACAAGGTTCCGGCACGCCACAAGAATTTTATGAGCGCTGCCAGAGTCTCTTCAGCACCGTCATGACATACGTTTCATTGCACGACACCCTAGATTCAACTGTAGCCACCAAACGCGATTTATATCGTAAACTAACTTTGCAGGCCTATCTCCGTGGTTTGAAAGATCCTCTAGGCGCGCGTATAAGATGTATGAGACCAGATACGATTGAGAAGGCTCTAGAGTTCGTGCATGAGGAGACCAACACTATATATTTGCAGAGCAGGAATGATAATTTACCAGATAGAAAATCGTCAGCTCGAATGCCAACCAATCCACAGAAAGATATCAATCCTAAAATGCCAGACCGAAATAACATGCTTATCCCATTTAGAACTAACCCAACCAATAACGATATAATATTCTCACTGGACCATGCCACTCAGGCAACGATATTTAATGTCGAATGTACTGAGCAATTGACACCTCGCGCTAAAGAAGTTACATCCCGGTTACGTACTGATCACCTGAATGAAGAGGAAAAAGCAAATCTATCAGCACTATGCTCAAAATACGCCGACGTCTTTTATATTGAAGGCGAAGCATTAACCTTCACCAACAAAGTAAAACATAGCATTAAAACTACAGATGAAATTCCAATTTATACTAAAAGCTATAGATATCCGTTTATACACCGTCAAGAAGTCAGTGATCAAATAGCGAAAATGCTAGATCAAGGAATCATTAGGCCATCCGAATCCGCTTGGAGCTCACCAATTTGGGTCGTCCCGAAGAAAAATGACGCCTCTGGAAAACAGAAATGGCGTATAGTTATTGACTTTCGGAAACTTAACGAAAAAACGATCGATGACAAATACCCAATCCCTAATATTACAGACGTCCTAGACAAACTAGGCAAGTGCCAATACTTTACCACTCTTGACCTAGCGTCAGGTTTCCACCAAGTAGAATAGAACCCCAGTGACATTCCTAAGACCGCCTTTAACGTTGAACATGGGCACTTTGAATTTTTGAGAATGCCCATGGGTCTTAAAAAATCTCCATCCACATTCCAACGAGTGATGGACAACGTACTTAGAGGACTTCAAAATGTTATATGTCTCGTCTATCTCGACGATATAATTGTATTCAGTACCTCTCTCCAGGAACACATGAACAACTTAGAGAAGGTGTTCCAAAGGTTAAGAGAATCTAACTTTAAAATACAGCTTGATTAATCAGAGTTCTTAAAACTTGAAACCGCATACCTAGGTCATGTCATTAGTACTGAAGGAATAAAACCTAACCCAGACAAGATCGTAGCTATTCAAAATTACCCCATACCTAAAACACCTAAAGAAATTAAACAGTTTCTCGGACTTCTCGGATATTACCGAAAATTCATCCCAGACTTTTCCCGTATTACCAAACCCATGACACAATGTTTAAAGAAAGGAAAAAAGGTAACTTTAGACTCAGACTATACTAACTGTTTCGAGAAGTGTAAGACTCTACTGACCAACGACCCTATCCTAAAATACCCCGACTTTGACAGAGAATTCATTTTAACCACAGACGCATCCAACTTTGCAATCGGTGCGATACTCTCCCAATGTTCTATTGGCTCGGATAAACCCGTAGCCTATGCTTCACGAACACTTAATGAAAGTGAAGTAAATTACAGCACAATAGAAAAAGAATTATTAGCCATTGTATGGGCAACAAAATATTTCCGGCCTTACCTCTTTGGACGTAAGTTTAAAATAGTAACGGACCATAAACCATTACAGTGGGTCATGAGCCTCAAGGAACCAAATTCACGATTAACCAGGTGGCGGTTAAAACTAAGTGAATATGATTTTACCGTCATCTATAAAAAAGGCAAATATAATACCAACGCCGACGCCCTATCTCGCGTCGAGATTTATAACGAAGAGGTTAGTTCGATTATTGCAAACGCAACTGACAGACCACCATCCCTAGCTAACTCCAACACCCTGACTGCTCATACCTCCGAAGAAAACCCTATACTTGAAATCCCCATAACAGACGAACCACTTAATAAATTTCACCGACAGCTGTGCCTAACCGTTGTAGGTGACTTTAAAAAACGAACTACTGCCATTAAGCCATTTGACACCCACACTCGAACATCCGTTCAGCTATCCGAATCCAATCTGGAAGAAGAGCTGATTAATGCCATTAAAGAATACGTCAACCCTAAAATAAAAACAGCCCTGTTAATAAATCCACCTCTTGCAATGTACAACTTAATCCCTCTGTTACAGAAACATTTCAAAAGTTCATGTATGAAATTGGTATTAGCTAAAAGGGAACTTGAAAACGTAAAAGAATACCTGGGGCAGCAGGAAATCATTCGTCATTACCATGAAGGCAAGACCAACCACCGTGGCATTAACGAGTGTTTTCTAGCTTTATCTGTTAAATATTATTGGCCCAAAATGCGAGAACACATAACCAAATTCATAAATGACTGCACAATATGTGGACAAGCAAAGTATGACAGGAGCCCCATAAAGCAGAAGTTCAACATAGCGCCCCCTGCCACCAGACCGTTCGAAACAATACATATGGATAGTTTCTCAGCACAAAATGAAAAATACATAACGTTCATAGACGCCTTCTCAAAGTACGGTCAAGCTTACCTCCTCCGAGACGGGACTGCAGTTAGTATCATACAAGCTTTACTAACTTTCAGCACGCATCATGGCCTACCACTAACCATTATTACAGATCAAGGGACTGAATTCACCAACCAGATGTTCTCCGAGTTCTGCAAAGTACACAAAATAATCCATCACCAAACACTCGCATACTCACCTAACGCTAACGGTAACATTGAACGTTTTCACTCCACCATACTGGAACATCTTCGTATTTTAAAACTAAAACACAAAGATGAGCCAGTTGTACATCTGATGCCATACGCTATCATAGCATATAATAGTTCAATTCATTCTTTCACACGGTGCAAACCATACGACCTTATATTAGGACACATAGACCCACGAGATCCGACTGACATAGACCTGACCGGACACCTACTACAACAATATACTGAAACACATAGAGAACGCATGCAAAAAGTATATGAACTTATCAATGAGACGCCCCTCGCAAATCGAACGGCGCTCATAGAGAGTCGTAATAAAACCCGTGAGGACGAAGTCGATTACGAACCCGACCAACAAATATTCATCAGCAATCCTTCCGCTAGTAGATCTAAACTCGCACCCAGGTATACCCAAGACACAGTTCTAGCCAATTTACCTATCCACATTTATACTTCTAAGAAAAAAGGACCCATAGCTAAATCTAGACTAAAGCGCGTCCCTAAAACTGCGAAATTGTTGCAGGATACCCCTGATGCTGTCACTTAGCCTAACATGGGCGCAGGAGATCAATCTAGAACGACTTGACAATGGACCTGGACTATTACCCTTCAAACTAGGGCCCATGAAACTCATTACTCATTATCATACATTTTTGCAGAGCATAGACCTAAAAGATATGGACGATAACATTAACGAAATACGAACCCAACTTATTAAAGCCACAGACAGACTAGACAATTACACTCACACTTTATACGAGTTACAAACAGATAGTTTGAACGTAAAGTTAGATAAAGCCTCATCTCACCTACAAAGTCTAAAGCCTAATCGTTTCAAGAGAGGTTTAATAGATGGTCTTGGATCCGTTATTAAGAGCATTACAGGAAACCTAGATCACACAGATGCTATTCAATATGATAACGCCCTTAAAACCCTCAACGACAACCAGCAACAAGTAGCTATTGAGCAAAATCATCATATAAGCCTAAGCAAAAGTTTGATGAACGAGCACACAAGAATTAATACAAAATTAGTAGAAAACCAAGTGCAATTAAATGACAGTCTGCACATTTTACTTGACGCCGATAGGTATAAACAACACAACCTCATAAAATTTGCAAAGTTTTCGCAAATACTGCAAATAATTAGTAATAACATAGATAGTTTATTAAGCGAATTAAGTAGGTTAGAAAATGCAATAGCGATTTCCGGTCAACTGCATACTCATCATTCCATGTTAGGTACAGAAATACTAAGCAATATTATACGCAAACTAAGTGCGCTTTATAATAAAGACCAATTATTAGAATTAGAAATCCGAGAATATTATGATATCATTAAACCATTAGCCTATTACCGTGGAACTCAAATAGTTTTTGCCTATAAATTTCCTATAACGTCTCCACTAAAATTCCTGCTGTATAAGTTAGTCATTGTACCAAATAGAAATAAGCAAGCCATAATCCCATCCTACCCATTCCTAGCAATCACTGGAAATATTCACGCGTACATAGAGGCAGAATGTCCGAAGGTAGCTTCAAGGTATCTCTGCGAAGAAAAACTCAACCACCAGATGAGGACAAATCCAGACTGCATCTGCAATGTCATCGCAAGTCAAACACCGCACAAATCATGCAACACGATTACCATCAGCCTGACGAAGCCCGCAATGGAAAAGTTAGACGACCGCCGCTACGCTCTCGTGTTCCCAAAACCAACACAAGTCCAGTTAATCTGCGAACAAGAAGAATCAATAACCCTAGCCGGAAGCTTCCTTGCCACCATCCCACATAACTGCTAGTTACAAACAAATGAGTTCACTATCGTCAACATTAACGACCACATTAGGGGACAACCCATGAAGATTAGCAACGTGCCAGATGACATCGAGGAATCAACCACGCCGCCTCTACAAATCAGTGCTATTAAC
Organism: Tiliacea citrago; assembly: GCA_963921375.1. Taxonomy (NCBI): domain Eukaryota; kingdom Metazoa; phylum Arthropoda; class Insecta; order Lepidoptera; family Noctuidae; genus Tiliacea; species Tiliacea citrago. The sequence goes on along the minus strand of OY992790.1, from coordinate 2,190,956 downwards.
TTAAAGAAGCTGCACGATATTCAAGACAGAATAGACTCACAGAAGCCAATCCACATTGAACCAACCTCAACCATTTACCATACAACAATCCCATTTTATGGCACACTACTCGCCATATCTGTACTGGGAGCAATACTATCATACCGAATCCATATCCGCCAAAAGAAACAGATGACAACTCCAGATGAAGCCACATACGCCGAGCCTGAAACCCGCCAGAACCAGCCGGCATCCCAAGATCAATCTAAACTCTCGACGATATTTCATCTCAAAATCTGAAATAGTCGTCGATCTGAGGGGGGAGGTGTTACGCGCATCACTATTAAGTAAAGCGCTGACACAACGGCGCGAGGCACACCGCGTGCGCACCATCGACCCAGTTGCTACGAGGGGAAAATGCTGACACAGGACATGCGGCCCGAAGGCACTGACTACGTGACCGAGCCCGCTCACTTCGTATCCACCCATCGATCGAGTCATTTGCATTTTCCAATAATTGTAATTTCTTATATTAAATAAATTAGTTTGTAATAAATTCGGTTTTATTTTAGTCCTCCGGCAGTAGCCTACGTAATTAGCATAACTCCAAAGTCGAAATAATATTGATACAACTTAATAACTCCAGCGGTCATTTTATTAATCGAGAATCGATTATGTTTCTAGTTCTATGAACCACTTTGGCGCCAGAATATTTCTTCTATTTGAATGTTAGAAACCCAATACAACAGCAGTGATATCACGGAAAACATATTTGTTAGAAAAAGGCTGTTATAATCTAAGTGTTTACAAAGTTCGAGCTTTTTACAAATAAACGAAATAAACACGATTAAATAAAAATTCTGTTACCGTAATTGAAAGAGAAAATCATTGACCATCATTATTTAAGTGAGAGTTCCGGTGAGTCTGAAACTAATCGGACACCCCCGACGCTCCCTGAATACCAACCGTGAACGGTTCTGTTCTATCGACCTGAAACATTAGCTCTAGAACGTACCTTCACAAACTCACATGAGTGTCCTATTCATAGGACAGATTTCACCAACCCAATTAAACGTGATCACTTCATGCTGAACTCAGTTCAAGCGTTTAACTGAGATATAGCGGTTTTTATATTTTTTTTGAGGTTAGTTCGGCATTGCGTGCTTTTAAATGGATTTAGAATGCATTGTCATCGAGTTTTGAGCTACCCAGAAAGTTTCAGCTGGAAAGTTAATCAGGAAATGCGCGAAGTTTGAGTTGCAAGATTTCACCCGGAACGATAGACAGACAGACAAGCAAGAAAGTGACTTCATAAAAACGTGGTAATAAAATTTAAGCGCAGTTGGTCGCATGTTGCAAATTCTAAACGCATTGCGTTCATGTGACAACATTTACATTCTATGCCATGGAAATTTGGTTTTCGTGAACGAGATCAAAATGTAGCTGGTGAAATCGTTTGGACGTAAATCAAGATCAATATCGACATTTGAACTTATTTATGCAGAACTTAGTTTTCTTAAACGCGTTTTGTAATACGAACGGTGAAATTGGCCCTTATAGAGAACGTAGAACGGCTACACATTTTACCTGTCCGGTATGTTATTCAATAGCTGGACTCGACTGCACAGGTTACGTCTATGGAACGTACGGACATGACGCCTTTCGGGCTTATTCTGTTAGCTGTCTGTTTGAAGAATCTTGGAAAAAGATTCTTGAATTATTCGTTTGTCATTTTGACGTCAGTTTAGCCGCTTACGTTTACAAGATGACTGAATGAATTTGCGGGCTTCATGGCTTCGTGCAAGGTTTATAAAACAATACTAGGAACGGACAACATACAATATAACCTTCATTTAGAAATCGCCAGAATGTTTAATGAAGTGTTAAACTTTTTTTAAGTACTTAAGTTTTGTTTTAAAGTTCAAACCGATGTTAAATGCGAGCCTGACGTAGGCATGCATACAAATAATCTTCCATCGGTCCATACAGAAAATAGAAATCCACTTATGTATCTACAAAACGCAAAAAAAAATTTAACGAAAATAATAAGGAAATAGGAATGATGGGAATAATATTTTTAGAAAGTTAGAAATTAGTATTATTACGTCACCTATTTCAATTCAATTATGTTCTAGGTACACTATATAATTTTGACTGTACATAAGCGGCTCACAGCATTATATTCGCCTATTTACAGTTGTGCTGTAAAGGTCAAATTCACGAACTATTGTTTCAATATTTGTTCATTAGTTCTGGCAACTCGCAAAACCAGCTAATTGAATTTCGACGCTGTTTCCACAGGGCGAGCAGTTCAAAAGAGTGGTTCGAAAATTTGGTAACTAAATTGAGCTACACAAACAATTACGTGAGCTATACTCAAATATAAAATGAGAGAAAATTTTATAATAAATGTTTGTGAATGTGTGTGTGGCTTAAATTGGGTTTTTTTCTGATAAAAAGAGTACGTAAGTAATCTTGGAAATAATTTATGGAATCAACATGCTAGTTGAATATAAATAAGACTACTCTCTCGAATTTATAGCCTCCGCTTAAATTTTGTTTGGTCTTTAACCGAACTGCATTTGAATTACAAATTAATTAACTAAAGTAGGTATCATGTAGGCAACCACTATTATATATTAAGACTCTGACAACAGCTAAAGCGCGGTTACTGTCAGACTGCAAACAAAAGAAAGAGAAGCACGATGACACAACGCTTATAATTTATTGCAAAATATGAAGGAATTATCTATTTACTGAAAAATGAGTTGAGTAATCGAAAATAAAAAACAACCAAGTTCTGCATTCAAATAAGACGTTATTGTTATTAATTAAATACCAACCGTACGTTAATATTTGATACAGATTATTTTGGATTGGAACTCAAAGTAAAAGGTAAGTTTACCGTTCATTTGTATCGAGATTTTTTTTTCTAAACGTGTTTTGGTAACTAAATTACAGAATTATTATCATTAGAATCAGCAATATAACTCTCTAAGTTCGGTAGTTAGTTGTATTGCTGATTGTAATGATTATAATTCCGTAAAGCCATATATTTTGCGTCCGCGAATCATATTCAGATTAACATAATAACCTGTTACTGACCTGCAAATTGCAAAAAACGTAAGAAAATTTGAATTTCACGGGCTACCTTAGCGCTTCCCCCTTAAGACTTAGATCATTTATAGCCTCTTGTCAGCGCATTAATGTTATAACCCAACGGTGAAGAAAACATCATCAGAAAACCGTAATGTTATAACTTAACGATGAAGAAAACATCATCAGAAAACCTTAATGTTATAACTTAACGGTGAACGAAACATCATCAGGAAACCTGGATTTTTTATGTGTAACATCTTCCCTCTCGCTTTCTGTGGGAATGATTTCGTGAAAAGGGACGGAAGTGTGTAAGAAGTGTCGAAGATCGAATTTCGACTAGTGGGCGATCTTTAGTGAAGAATAATTATTCGAATAAATATTTCAGTATTTAGGTATTTTTAATTTTGAGTTTAAATTCTGCCGCTGCTTAGTTGCTTAGTACCAAGATGAGATGTCAGATCAACTGATAAGCAGATATTAAGCGACTACTGTAAGGATTTTTTTTATCTATGGAACTGGTTGGGGGACTGTCATGAGAAAAAAAGTAAAAAAAAAGTAATGACGTCCGAAAAGTACTGATTCTCACCCTAGTTTCATTATATTGACTTTTGATTTTGATTTTGAATGGTCACTACTTTTCCTGATGAAAACGTCTCAGTAGAAAAAATAAACACTGTTAAATAAATACGTTTTTCTTTTTGAAAACACATTTCAAAACATGCAGAAGTGAAACATATGGAGGAACACATAAAAGCAACTATGTTTAAAAAGCAATCTCGTAATGTAACTACAAGGGCGTCGTGAAACGTCCTCTACAATTTATACGTAACCCTTAGTAATAGGTTTTAGTGTTTAGCGCTAAATCGTTTTAGTTTAGTGGCTATTAGTGTCGTTTGTGTTTTGGTTATTGAATAGTGACCATTTAGTTTTTGTAATGAAAAATAAACATAGCACTACAGGTGGCCCTGTTCGATGGTAATTCCAAAATGCTGTGCGTGATGAAAAGTTTGATCACTATAGATATAGTGGCCAGCACGCTACACCAAACTATCGTGTTCATGAACGGGCGCCATCAGTAGGGACTGATCATCTCGTAACTGTAATTTAATTTAATTTTTAAATTGTTTTTTTTTAATCTTTTTATTATAATTATATTTAATATATTTGTATTTATTATCTGCGCGGGGAAAATATGAAATACCTGTATGGGAAAATTACACCAATGAAACTAAACGCGCTCAGCTCATCAGCTTTTCTTTTTTTTTTCATCTTTGGCAACTGAACCGATGTCGACTATTCTGCCAGCGTCTCAACTCATAACCGCATACAGAGCCGTCAGTGTCATCTTTGCCTGTGTTGAAGGGCCACGATATCCCTTTCGGTCAAACTCGCAACCCTGGCAGGCATTGGCCCTAATGGAACCCGTCAATTCGTGCTGACGTCTCTTTGAGGCGTGCGTGGAACACAACGCGCCGTCGACCCGGGCCTGGTCCTTATCGGACGACAAGCTACCCATCGCTCACCGTCCGCAGGCCCGCGCCTACGGTGGCCGGAAATCGGCTTGCGACTCCCGACGCCCAGGGCGTCTCCTGCGGCGACTAGGGGCGTGAGGGCGCGAACCCTGCCTCTCCCTCACGCGTTCCGCCTCCTCCTTCGCGAGCATTACTGCTTCGCAGAAGGAGGTGACGGCTTCCCATGCACTCTCGCTCCGAACCATGGCCTGAACCAGGGCCGGACGCTAGAGATCCCCGCCGCCGATCGCCTCCGTGAGGACACGGCGGTGCTCCGCCCAAGCCGGGCAGACCTCTACCGTATGCTCCACCGTGTCCTCCGGGCGATCCACACAGTGGTGACACCCGGGCGTTTCCTCCCGCTTTATCCTGAACAGGAACCTCCCGAAACATCCGTGTCCGGTGAGGATCTGCGTCAGGCGGAAGGTGAGGACGCCGTGGCGCCTCTAGCCACTCCTCTAAGAGGGGACTTATCGCCACAATAGTGGCGTGCCCAGCGCTGGGTCGCGACAATCGCACTCTCCATGTCGCCATAAGATCTCGCCGGAGCTCTGTCCGCTGTGCCGTGATTTCTCGCGGCAGCGGAGTTTCGCCTCCTCGCGACACTCCCAGATCCCATGGCGGTAGTCCGCATAATCTTTACTCCTAAGTATGTATTTTAATGTTTAAACATGTATAATTGTATACCTAGAACAAAATCATTAGTGTCGCCCTCCACCCAGGCATATGCAAATAGCCTCTCTTGTCACAGCAAAGGTAATTAAAGGCACATGCATATTCCAACATTTGCCAAAGGGAGTCAATTTGAATAAAAGAGGCAGCGGCCCTATATAAGGTGAAGAGGGGGGTACCCCGGCCAGCGCTAGGAGACAAGGAGATTGAGCGACGTACTGCGTTTAACAATGTCCCCCACCCAGCCAAACATATAAGCCTGCAGTTCATATGCCTGGCAGACCAGGATCAAGCTAACAACCACTGCACTCAAGCAGTGCGGATATACACGGACGGCAGCAAGATCGAGGGCAAGGTCGGGGCATCATTGTCTCACTGGAGCAATGATGCTGAAACCAAAAGCCAGAAACTCAAGCTGTCGCCCCACTGTACCGTCTACCAGGCAGAACTTTTGGCTATATGTAAGGCCACAAGGGAAATTTTGCGTAGTCGAGAGAATAGTTTCGGCATCTACAGCGACTCCAGATCGTCACTAGAAACCGTAGCTAATCACCGCTCTCTCCATCCCCTCTCAGTCGAAATCCGGGAAAATCTGCGACAGTGCAAGGATCAATCCAAAAAAGTTGAACTTTTTTGGATCAAAGCCCACGCAGGACTAGAGGGGAACGAGAGAGCAGACCAGCTTGCAAAGGACGCCGCCCATAAAAGCAAAACAAGGCCAGACTACGACCAATGCCCGATTTCATTCGTCAAGCGGCAGATCCGTTTAGACACGCTTGACGAATGGAATCGGAGATACATATCCGAGGACACAGCCGGCGTAACTAAGTTGTTTTTCCCTGACGCAATCCAAGCATTTCCATATATAAAAAACCTCAAACCGACAGGGACATTGACACAATTACTAACAGGGCACGGTGGGTTTTCTGAATACCTGCACAGGTTTAAGTGTAAGGGAAGCCCATCGTGCATATGTGACCCGGACAGACAGGAAACGGTGGTACACATACTAACAGACTGCCCCGCGTACTGCCCGGAGAGGTATGAGATCGAACAGGAACTGGGCACAGAAATAACGAAAGAAAGTCTACATGCATTAATAACAGATAAGGGAACTAGTGCTAAGTTTATTGAGTTCTGTATAAAACTAGCTAATAAGGCAATTAGTAGGAATAAGTAAACAAAATTATGCTTAGTATTCATATTTGTATATAATATATAACAGTAGCATAACACATATAGTTGAAAATGTCCGAAGCTGTGATAAAAAACTGTGATAGAATTAAGGAACTCAATAATAATAAAAATAATATATAATAATAATGATATAATGACATAATTAATAATAACGATAATAATATATAATAATAATGAATATATAATATAATGATATAATTGCTATATTTGTATGGATTTAGGCATGAAGAAAATGAAAATGCTTTATATATAGATAAAAGGATAACAATGTAAGATACCTAAGTGAAAGTGATAACGGATGTAAATAGATGTAATAACAATAAATGTAATAGAAATAAGATTGGATTTTAAACTAAATAAATTGACAGAAATTTAAGTGAGCAACAAGACAATTAAGATACATAAGAACTCTGATCAAGTCAGAGGTACATTTGGCAGGGCAGGAGTGTGGTTTTAGCCGGTAAGAGTCCGGCACTGCCCACACTGGCTCATTTTTGGGGCAGTCTGGGCGTCCATGAGGATTTCCCACTCCTGCCAAAAAAAAAAAAAAAAAAAAAGGGAGTCAATTTTCGCAGATTTCAAAAGAGATTGGATACGGGTCAGATTGTCACGTATTTTGTTTACTGTGTTGAAAACCGTACCTACCGATATTTTATTATTCCTGGGAATAATAAAATATAGGTACGGTTTTAACATACATTTCACATACAATTCGCATAAAAAACTATGTCTGATGATACAAAGAATCTAGGTATAAAAAAAAAATTAAACAGTCACTGTTACTTGACGCTAAGTCGCTTATTCTTCTTCGTTATTAAACGTATATTCGCAGAGTAATACCTACGTGTTAACAAACTAATTAAATACACCACAAATCTGTAACAAACCCTCACACCAGAAAAACATTCAACACAATTATATCATAAAGCGAGCGCCCCTATAAACACTCATTCCTTTCCTGATTACCTCACTATCATCCAACCTAACCAGAACTGATTGGATAATAAAAACCGACCTTAACACCTCCACTTAAAGCATAATATAACGTCGAGAGGTATCTTGTTAAAATGGTCTTTAGCACGGAGCTGTAATGAAGTCTTCCACTATTAAGTAATCGGTGCCAAGCAATTTTATTCCTTTTGTTCCTTTACTTACGATCAAAATTGTCACGGCTGCGGTAAGATAGGATTAATTAGAACAAAACAGCTCCTACCGCGTCCTGTCCTCCTGGCACCTAGTTGGAGACGCGTCCAACTAATTGGAAAAACAAAAGGTCTGATTAAAATTTAAATATGAGGTTGATGACGAAATGACAATTAATTTTCCTATTGCTTTTGTTTTTAATTGCGAGAACGAACAAGAATTATAAACGGACCCTTGCGTTGTATTTTTTAACACATTTTACAACCTTGACCGACATTTTATATCAGCTCTTAAGATACAGATGATCGATTACAACATTAATTTCATTTATTTCACGTTCTTATATAAGACCAATATTTTCCTAAAGCTTCAATAACCTGTAATCTTCTCAAATGTTATTCCCCGCGATATATCCATTACATCTCATCTTTGATGGTCCTGAAACAAAAGGTGAGATGACAGCTCCTTTCTATACTCCATCAATCAACGTGTTTATCCTTTATGAAACCGTAAGATTATCACGTGTTCAACAAATACCTTTTCCCTTAATACCTATTATGTAACTCTTGCTTATCGTATGGATTAGATAATAATCTTGCGAGAGATCTCTAGGGATGCTCGTATAATTTGGTTAAGTGAATAAACATGTAGCTAGAAACGACGACGGGAATTATTCCCCCGTCATTTGAGATTAAAGGAAAGCTAAAACACTTATCTAAAAACTGCTTTTAAACAATTGGGTAATTTTCTCTAAAAGGCTACTTGAGTAGCCAGTTGGACTTATTCTGAGGTGCAATTCCCGTATGTTTAGGGTTCCGTACCTCAAAAGGAAAAAAACGGAACCCTTATACTCGTAGGATCACTCGTGTGTCTGTCTGTCCATCTGTCACAGCCGATTTGCTCCGAATCTACTGGACCGATTAAGTTGAAATTTGGTACACATATGGACTTCTGTGACCCAAATATTACAACATAAAACATATTATTATTAACGTAAATAAATAAATTTTGAATATGAGGGTCACTTTTAAGGGGCTAATTAGAAAAAAAAAATTGTAGTTTATCCTGTGACTTATCAAATGAAAGGGCTTGTAGTTAGGATATCAAATAAACTTTTTTATAATTTTAAAATAGTTTTAAAGTTATTTAAGAATTCTTCCCCCCCTTATTTCCGAAACTACAGACCCTTCAGTTTAGAAAAAAAAACAGAAAATATTTCTTTACAGACAAACCTATAAGAAAACTATAGAGTTAAAATAACATTGTAAATCTCTCAATATTGTGCGTAAAAACTTACATTTATAGTCAGAATGTAGGAGTAGTGGGAGAACATGTTTTTCAAATACAATGTTAGGTTTGTTCTTAGGATAAATAATCTTTGGATAAAAAATATGGTAGATAACATATCCATAGTACGGAACCCTCACCACGCGTATTCAACTCGCACTTGTCCGGTTTTTTTTTTTTAATTACGCATTGTCAATCTGTCAAAGAAGGCAAATTAGAATTTACCCGTGGAATTAGTGACATGTTTTTGACATTGATTGTCAAAAACATCAATTTCATTAATTGACTTGAATTTGAACATTTCTCTATGTATTGCCAGTCAGAGTCTTAAGATAAATTATATATCTTATAAATTCAGTCAATTTATCAGTTAAGATAGAATATAAATAAACGATTAATCGTTTTATGTTATTTTACCGGAAACGCTATTTTGCCGTAAACGCTTGATGTACGGCGACGGACGCGCGGGTTTCGCAAAAAATTCGCGACTGTTAAAGAGACAGGATTATGACATGAGCATTGGCAGGATTCAAGCTGTCTGTTCTGTCAAACGCGGTGAGGTGGCAATATCAGCCCCATTCAATTACACTGTTTACCTAATATAAGTACCTACATACTGATCTTTAATTACGAAGGACAGGCAGTTTGCAAAAAGGATTCAGAAGACAATATTACTTTACAAAAGAGCTTTGGAAACTACGCCTCGATATTGGAAAAGTTACGAGTATGTATAAACGAATGACGGCCAGTATCGTCAGCAGAAAAAGGTAAAGGTATTTTAAAAGAGTTGTTTATTACGAATACGTAGAGCCGTGAGTAGATAAAGCCCCGCGTTGATTACACGGTACTTTTCCGCGGAGCTTAAAATTCCATGTTAATCTGCTTTTTGCGCAGTCAAAATGGCGAATGTCGATGAACAAGCAATTAGCTCGCCACTTAATGGATTAAAACATACTGTAGTGAATGTAGGATGTTCCTTATGTAGGTACTCGTCTGCTATATAGAGTATTTTTGTTTAGTTCCGTAGGGGCCATTTATTTTTAGATTCGAAATAAATGACGATCCATACTCTTGAAACCGACATTAGCGCACGATCGTGCGGTGGTTCAAAACGACACTAATTTCGATCAAAAGATTCGTTAGAATCGAAAAGTTCGTACTCCACACGCCATCTGATAGTTATGTATCGAGTAGTTGAATCAAAACTAAACGTCAAATTACTCGATAGCAAAGAAGCTACTTTATGAAGATCGAGTGAGATTTTTTTGTGTTCTTTACTGCTTTATTTCTTCAAAATCTTTATTATTATGGCTCGCCTTACTTTGTTTTTCAATGTTCTTGAGAAAACATCGTATGGATCTTCGTGCGAAAAGAAATATGAATCGATATAATACCCGGGGCTATAGAAATGGATTCGGAAGAATTTCGAAGAAGTTATAGTTTCTCGAAGGAGTTGTTTAATGTGTTGGTAGAAGATTTAACACCATACATGAAGAAATTAACCAGACGAAGTGACATTTCCATTAAATGCAAGGCGAGAAGCCCGAAAGTCTGACAACCAGTCTTACCAAGGGGTATCGTATTACCCAGTCACTGGGTTGCGGAGGTCAGATAGGCAGTCAACATAATCAGCCTATAATGTTCTCACTGCTGGGGCACAGGCCTCCTCTGTGTGAGAGGGAGTAGGACGTAATCCACCACGCGGGCCCAGTGCGGGTTGGTAGTTTTGACATGTCTTCGAATTTTTGGTTCTAGGACATGCCACCGGTGTCCTCACGATGTTTTCCTTCGCCGTTTTGAGAGCAGTGGTGATGAAATAATTTATACAAAGTAAAGCACCTGTCAGGGTTCGAACCTACGACCTACAACTCGTAAGTCGCTGTCGTTACCACTGGGCCACCACTGCTCTCAAGTAGGCAGTCGCTCCTTGTAAAATACTGGTATTCAGCTGCATCCGGTTAGACTAGAAGCCGAGCACAACATAGTTGGAAAAAGAATAGACAGATTGGTTGATGTTTTTTCATAGGGTTTTATTTGTTAAGTTAAAATAAAGCACTAGGGTGTCGTTTTTTACGTGAGAAAGTGATAGAGAAGTAAATAAATTCAACCACATAAAAGATTCTAACCACAGACATAAGACACTTGACAATGACGTAATCCATGAATGATAGGATATAGACAATGACAGGCATAACGACGCTGATAATACTCGAACCTATGTCGATCTTGGTTTACGATTCGATTTGGTTCGGGAGTAAGGTTTTAAATCGAGTTCAGATCAGAAACGAGTTCGAATCGAAAACAAAATCAAACTCGAATCGTTTTCGGGAGTAAGGCCCCTGGTACAAGTATGGGAAGGGAAGACCGTGGTGGTTTTTAGTCAGTAAGAGTCTGACAGACCCCTCCGCCCGCCCCAGCGGAAGACGTCCTTGAGGATTTTCAACCCCGAGAACAAAAAAAAAGTTTAGAACTGTAACAAACCGCGCGCGAGCTGAGCGAGCGAAGCGACAGGTACCAGTGAGTACTAGGTACTTCCAAGTTACTCGCAGCTAGGCAGGCTACTTACTTAGTATTTTACCAAGTTTGATACCAGTGCACAGTTTGTCGGTTTCCCATGGATAGATTATAATATAGAAATAATATTTGACGTTCAAAAGTGCCTTCATTTGAATTAAATAATTTGACTTTGAAACTATCGAAAACTAATGTGTTAAGTTATAAATGTTTGTTTGCATTGCAGTTCACATTTTTTTGACAGTTTATAATCTAACGGAAATAATACCGATAGATTATAACCAACGAAGTTCATAGTTAGGTATACGGTGACATCTACATTGTTTCTTCTGTCTCCGTAAAAAGATTGTGGAATCCATTTCTTACCTGTAAGTGTCATAAAAGTGTCTCCTGTCTTTTTATTACCATTAAATGTGAGCCCTATATCTGCCAAGCGGAGATTATGGTAATTTTGATGTTCATTGCCGGTGTCAACCTGTTATTCAATGTTGTTACATAAGAACATTATACATGTTCACCATTCAGAAAGATTGCACTACAGCAAAGGCTAAGTTTCTTCGGTACCAGACATTACTATAACCATAACTAGACATTTATGAACCTTTCATGTCCTATTAAGACCACAGCTGAACCGCGGTCACTGTCAGACTGCATACAAGAGAAAGAGAAGCATGATGACACAACGCTTGTAATTTATTGCAAAATATGAAGCAAATATCTATTTACTCAAAAATGAGTTGAAATAAAAAACAACCAAGTTCTGCATACAAATAAGACGTTCTTGTTTAGTATTTAAATACCAACCCTTTGCCAACCGTACGTTGATATTTAATACAGCTAGATATTTTGGATTGAAATTCTAAGTAAAGGGTTTTAGTTTACTGTTAATTTGTATCGAGATTTTTTCTTCTAAACGTTTTTTGGTATCAACCAAGCTCTGAGATATATTAGGTTGGGGAAAAAGTCTTTTCGCATTATAGTATGTATGAACTTGTAATAAAATCTCTTTGGCTATACTATTTGTATCTCGCTGGTTTTGGTATCATTGAAAGTTTAAATTTTAAAGAACATAATTCCAAATGTGGAAAATTTGTGATTTTCATTTGTTTTTCGTACTGTCAAGATGAATGAATCTAATGAAGAATTTCGGCACATTTTAAAATTTTACTACAAAAAAGGTAAAAATGCAACACAAGCCGCGAAAAAAAATTGCGATGTTTATGGACCTAGTGCAGTGTCTGTGAGAGTAGCACAAATTTGGTTTAAGCGTTTTCAATCCGGAAATTTTGATGACAAAGATGCACGTCGCTCTGGCCCTATTACGGATAAAATGGATGCCATTTTTGAAAAAGTCGAGCAAGATCGGTATATCAGTAGTTACGACGTTGCTGAAGAACTGGGAATTGACCACAAAACAGTTTTGGCACAATTGAAAAAAACTGGGTGGGTACACAAAAAAGCTCGATATTTGGGTACCTCACGAGCTCACTGAAAGAAACCTAATGAACCGTGTACTCCGTGTATAATTTTATTATGTTATTTTTATTATGTTAATTCACTAATATATTTTTATTTTTATTTATTTTCGTGTCTGGTCTATCCGTGACATCACAGCGGGCCCTATCAGAATACCAGCGCTGCGACACTTATTTTTTTTTTTTTAAGTGCCGCAGCATCATGCTGAGATAGGGGGCCTTTTGGCCTCGTACAGGACTTTCTGTTTTTATTTTCATTTTTGCAAAAGAGAGCTGTCAGAGCAATTTATAATCTCCGTCGCCTCGAATCTCTTAGGGAACTATTTAAAAGGATTAATATTATGACGGTACCTTGCCAATTCATTTATGAAAATATTATGTATGTAAGGAAAAATCTACATATTTTTAACAAGATAAGCGATAGACATAATTTTAATACTAGAAATAAAGATAAAATAGATCAACCATTTTTCAGATTATCTAAAGTACATACATCTTTTATGGGGTACTGTGTTAAATGTTACAACAAAATACCTTGTGATATATTGAAATTAAATGAGAGAAAATTTAAAACACATATTAAAAGTACACTTTGTAAACAAGCATATTACAAGTTAGAGGATTATATCCAGGACAGGAATGCTTGGAAACATGCTGGTCCAGCTCCATAGGACAATCTAGAGTCTAGACAAAATCAAACTGGTTGCTATTTTTATGGTAAAATCTGTTATTTTTATGATATTCATTTTACATTCTGTGATAACCTATACTCACACACTGACTTATTTTTTTAGAAAAACATACTTGTATGATGTTTGTAAATATGTGAACACCACGTATCTATCTAATAATTAAGTTATTTTTCATTGCTTAGTTTTTAATTCGTTTTACCTATTATGGTATAGTAATTTTATTCTAGGTGCATCGTCTTCACATATAATCATATAATTAATGTAATCAAACAAAATATTGTAAAACATTTTTAAAAGAGTACCGGTGGAGTTTCTTGCCCATTCTTCTCCATACGAAACTACCTTTTGGAAGGGGCAACTAGAATCAATTCTATTTTTTTTGTAAATTTTGACGTTCAAAAGTGCCTCTTATGTGCCTATTTGAAATAAATGGTTTGACTTTGACTTTGACTTTTGACTTTACTTTATTTTTGTTTTTGATCTTTATGTTTCTATGAGTGTGTTTTTTGTATAGTTTAATTTGTGATCTGTGCGAGTCCCAATAAATGCTTTTTCTTTCTTTCTTTTACTCATTTGTGATTCTTTATTACGACGTAATGAAACCGAACCATTTTTGAAGAAGCTGATAACTGGTGATGAAAAGTGGATCACGTACGACAAGAACGCTTCTTCGCAGACTATGGCGAAACCCGGGTTAACTCGCAACAAGGCGATGCTGTGTGTGTGGTGGGATTGGAGGGGCATTATTCATTATGAGCTGTTACCACCAGGCAGGACCATCGATTTTGAACTCTACTGCGATCAACTGATGAGATTAAAGCAAGAAGTTGAGAGAAAGCGGCCGGAATTAATCAACAGAAGGGGTGTGGTTTTTCGTCATGATAACCCTAGACCTCACACATCTTTAGCCACTCAGCAAAAATTAAGTGAGTTTGGCTGGGAGGTGTTAATGCATCCGCCGTATAGTCCTGACCTTGCACCTTCAGATTTCCACCTGTTTCGGTCTCTTCAGAATTCTTTAGGCATTGTCAGGTTAATATCACGAGAGGACTGCCAAAACCACTTGTCGCGGTATTTTGATCGGAAGTCCCAAAATTTCTATAGCAATGGGAACATGTACACTACTACAAAACGGCAAAAAGTTATCGAACAAAATGGTACCTACATACTTTAGTTAAATGTAAATAAACTATATTAAAAAATGTTTTGAATTTTCTTAAAAAATGCGAAGAAACTTTTTCCCCAACCTATTATGTTCAAGAATAACATATATTTTTTCCGCTACCTCAAACTATATAGATAAGGCAATTTTTTTGTTTAAGGCAAGCCTACTTTTATCATTTGCCTCTTGTCAACGCCTTAATATATTTCACGGACTGTCAGACAGTTGGGCATTGCATACTTCACCTTTGCACGTCTTGCTCGAATAAATAAGTATATATTTTCATACGGTTTTGTGAAAACTCTAAGAGCATTCATCGTTTAAATAATGGCGAAATGACATAATAATACACAAGCGTGTGTTTACCTCTTAAAGCGTGAACAAAGTTACGATATAAAGGAGTATTTTCACAGGTTTTCTCATATTCCTCGACTTGATAGTTATTTCATAGATCGCCATTCATACCGCGTTTAAGTTCTGCTGTTTTGCCTACAAAGTAGTTATATTACAAAGTCTGAGTCTTTATACGAAACCTTTTCTTCTTTTTTTGATTTTTTTTGTTGGTTTTTAGGGTTCCGTACCTCAAAGGGAAAAAACTTAACCCTTATAGGATAACTCGTGTGTCTGTCTGTCTGTCCGTCTGTTACAGCCAATTTGCCCCGAATCTACTGGACTGTTTAAGTTGAAACTTGGTACTCTTATGAATTTCTGTGACCCAAACACGGACGTGTAACGTAAATAAATAAATTTTGAATATGGGGGTCACTTTTGAAACATAATCAGCCTATAATGTTCCCACTGCTGGGACACAGGCCTTCTCTCGGTGAGAGGGACCGGGCCGTAATCCACCCCACGGGCCCAGTGCGGGTTGGTAGATGTCGCATGTCTTCGATTTTTTTGGTTCTAGGACATGCCGGTTTCCTCACGATGTTTTCCTTCACCGTTTTTTGAGCAGCGGTGATGAAATAATTTACACAAAGTAAAACGCCTGTCTTTTTTTTTTTTTTTTGTGTGGGAAATCATCAAATAACTTCTCCCGCTCTGGGCGGAGCGGGAGGGCGTGTCAGACTTTTACTGACTAAAACCCACCCGTGTTCCTGCCGTTGCCTGTGTGCCAGGGCCACGATATCTCTTTCGGACAAACTCGCAACCCCGGCAGGCATTGGTCCTAACGGACCCCGTCAATTGGTGCTGATATCTCTTTGAGGCGCGCGTGGAACACAACGCGCCGTCGACCCGGGCCTGGTCCTTATCGGACGGCGAGCTACCCATCGCTCACCGTCCGCAGGCCCGCGCCTACGGTGGCCGGAAATCGGCTTGCGACTCCCGACGCCCGGGGCGTCTCCTGCGGCGACTAGGGGCGCGAGGGCGCGAACCTTGTCTCACCCTCACGCGTTCCGCCTCCTCCTTCGCTAGCATAACTGCTTCGCAGAAGGAGGTGATGGCCTCCCATGCACTCTCGCTCTGAACCATGGCCTGAAGCAGGCCCGGACGCGAAAGATCGCCGCCGCCGATCGCCTCCGTGAGGACACGGCGGTGCTCCGCCCAAGCTGGGCAGACCTCCACCGTATGCTCCACCGTGTCCTCCGGGCGATCCACACAGTGGTGACACCCGGGCGTTTCCTCCCGCTTAATCCTAAACAGGAACCTCCCGAAACATCCATGTCCGGTGAGGACCTGCGTCAGGCGGAAGGTGAGGACGCCGTGGCGCCTCTCCAGCCACTCCTCAAAGAGGGGACTTATCGCCAAACGCCTGTCTGGGTTCGAACCTTCAACTGTTTTTTTTTATAATTTTAAAGTAAATACTTAAAAAGTTATTTAAGAAAATAGATAAAAATTGACCATTACCCCATATATCCGAAACTACTGAGCCTAAAATTTACAGGAAAACTTATAAAAGGCTATGGTCTTAAAATAACATGGTAAATCACTCAATATTGTAGTAGGGGATTGTGGCTAAGTAATAACAGCCGCACGGGTCAATCGATCAGGTTAAGCTTAGCTTGCCGCGGTTAGTCCGTGGATGGGTGAACATCTTTACATACCAAGACCCCTCCGTGCCTCGAAAACCACGTTAAGCGGTTGGTCCCGGCTGTTATTTGTAGATCATTGACAGCTGTTACGGGTCGTCAGAAGCCCAAAAGTCTAACAACCAGTCTTACCTAGGGTTATTGTGTTAGGTACCCAGAAACTGGGTTGTGAAGTTCAGATAGGCTGTCGCTCCATGGTACTGGTATTCAGCTGCATCCGGTTAGACTCGGAGCCGACCCCAACATAGTTTGGAAAAGGCAGACGATGGTGATTGTTAGTCTTTATATAATTCTTGTTACATCATTTAACATGTGTACAATACGATTCAATTTCAGCTTATTATCCTGAGTTTGCCTGTAGTTAACGAGAATATTTATACCGTGGCGTGCCCAACATGTGCCGGACCCGTTACTCGCAGTAATTCTTTTATGTGTCCTCGATTAAGTATCTATCCTATTTCTTCCCGTGGGTGTCGTAAAAGACGACTAAGGGACTTACTAGAGAATGGGCAGCAGCGTTCTTTGCGTATTTTAACATACTGCTATCGCCCACCCGCCTGCCAAGCGTGGCGATTATGGCAAGCCCTCCCTTGGGGGAGACCTATGTCCAGCATTGGACGTCTTTCAGCTGAAATTATGAAAGAATGATGATTAAGTATCTAAGATATGATGTAGGTAACATAACTTTGCAACCCGTTGTAAAATGTATGTACTGCGTATGTGACCATGCTACGAGTATCATAGTGCTACCCACTTTATAGTTTCAAGTTCAATTCAGCAATAACGAAAAAGTTCAAAAATGCGACGGAAAAAGCACCTCCTCCATTACTTCATAAAACAACAACTTTTTCTATTTGATATACGAGAAGCTTCGAAAAACTGAAGGCAAGTTTAATCAGCGCAAAGTACTCCCATTGGAGCGTTTCCGCACCGCACCGGGGCGAAACTTAGGTAGGAAACTCAACCCGTCCGCTACCGATAGAACTCACAAAAAGGTTTGTTTAATAACTTGTTTGTGGAAGCCTTTTTTGGAGGGTTATTCGAATTGGAATTGGAAGTTTGAGGGTTGGGTTAGATTAACAGCGGTTGTTTTTGTAGTTAGAATTGGAAGGTTTTATATTTCTTTTAAATTTTGGGGAATTATCTGTTTTGGTTTCGGAGTTGTTTTCCTCGGAGTTTGAATAAAAGCGGCACGTGTATCCGTCGTGGTTTAAATACGTCTTCCGGTTCTAAAGTTTATGACTTTCGCGTTTGATTAATTTAGTTCCGGATTTTAAGACGGGTAAATTAATTTCCGGTTTAAAGACCGGTTTTGTTTTGTTGGTCACAATTTTATTATTATAACACGTATTTATAGCGTGTGATGTAATGAAAACTCTGTTCGATCTTAACCACGTCGTGGTTTCCAAGACAGTTTAATCATTTCTCGCTTTCGTCTCGGCGTTCCTGATTAGTACCCCTTGTAAATCTTGGCTCACGTTAGTTGCATTATAGGAGTTTGTAAAATAAATGGAATAACTTGAATTGCTTTAGTTTCCTGACCTAACTTTGGATAGGAATTACAAGTGTGAACCGATGGGCATTCCCAAGGGCTTTAGGACCTTTGCTAAGCGCATACGTAACTCGAATACTTACCTACAGCCACAATATTTGTTTATTACAAGTTGGCCACAGTTTAATAACTTGGAAACTAAAGCAATAGTTTGTTCGGGCCGGGACCTTTCCTCCGAGTAATGAGTTTTCCTTATATTTTCACACGAAAATCACTCGCTGGAAACAAAGGTCGCGGCCACGAAAATATTACGAGTACTGAGCACAGAGCTCGTTTGTTGGGTCAACTGTACACCAATATTATAAGAGTAAACAAGGTGTAAGTACCATGTTCATACTTATATACCAGCCCAGCCATTTTTTTTTGCTATTTCTTATTTGTTTTTTATGTTTTCGATAATAATGTTTGTAGTTCGTGACATGTGGGAAGGGACGTTTCAATAATAATAGGTCTCCAGACCAAATATCGGCCATGGCAGCCAATCTTATCGGAGATTTATAGCCATCCACGCGGGAGATATTATTGTACACAAGTCTGTGCACAGACACAGGTGCACACTCATGGTCCGATATAGGACGGCAATCCGACACGACTGGAGAGAGATCAGTCGCAAGACCAACGAATTAATTTGCTTTTCAGAGGCACGGGGGTATCACAAAGCCAAAGTAGGCACCTACCCAGCCTGCAAAAAGAAAATAAAAAACCGGCCAAGTGCGTGTCGGACCACGCACAATTAACAGTTCCGAGAGATGAATTTATCCCAAAAACAAACTTAACATTGTAGTTGAAAAACATGCTCTCCCATACATCGATATACGTTACGGTCAATAATTCTCCAACTGCAAATTTAAGTTGGTGGACTATTACTCGTTAACTTGTGAAGCCTACTTAGCTGTGATAGTTTTCCTTTAAATTTCGTTATACTATTGCCATGAATTTTTTTACATATCCAAAACCAAACATTTAGCTGGCAGGGGGAGGGGGACACTTGACTCTAACAAAAATAGCACTTTAAAGCTTAATATTACGCAAACGGATCCCTGAATTGAAAAATGGTTATGACAAACCCACAATATTTTTAAACGGCTTATCCAACGACACCCCACACCATGGAATAGACGAGAAAATAAAATATCTTCCCTATTTTTCGTGCAAGGGAGGTACCCTAAAAAAAATGTTTTACATGGTTTTATTTTACGACCTCGGCGTGAACCCATGCTAAATTACAGTTTTCTAGTACTAAGCGTCTCTCTGTGCTAAGTCGGGGACAGACGGACGGATGGGCAGACAGACAGACGGGCATGGCGAAACAATAAGGGTTCCTTGTTGACTACGGAACCCTAAAAACGGTTTCAGTAGAGATTGGCGCACGGAACAAATTATTACGAATCTCATTTTGTAAATATTTACGAAACTGGGGAATACAAGCGAACAACAAGGAAGAATACATGAGAAAAAGTAGAAAAGCAGCACGAAAATGATATTGTATTTTTTTTTGTGTGCCAATTATCTTTTATTTTCAATAAAGCAGACGATGGCACAACAAATACGGCTACAGTACTTTAAAAAAAACATAGGTACGATTAAATTGGAACTCGTTAAAAAGAAAACGTGTTGCAAAAGAGAATACTTACATTTAATTTCTCATTGAACATCAGATTAGGTACTTAAAGCCAACATTAAGCGTGTCGGAGCACGCACAATGAAGGGATCCGTAGTTGCGATGGATTTATGGTTGAAAATCATTTTCTCCCTTACATCGATATACGTCACGGTCAATTCTCCAATCGCAAATGTTAGTTTGTAAAAATGTTTTTTATGTGATAAATCCACAAATTAACGATTTTCGGACTTTTTCCTTGATTGTGCTATGAGACCTTGTTTCTTGCCAAAATTAATGATTCTAGGTCAACGGGAAGTACCGTATAGGTTTTGAATTATTTGCGAGTACCCAAACTTGTCACTTATATGGCCGTATTTTTTCATTGTGGTGTCAAAGTCAAAGTCAAACCATTTATTTCAAATAGGCACATAAGAGGCACTTTTGAACGTCAAAATTTACAAAAAAAATAGAATTGATTCTAGTTGCCCCTTCCAAAAGGTAGTTTCGTATGGAGAAGAATGGGCAAGAAACTCCACCGGTACGGTGATTACATTAATTATATGATTATATGTGAAGACGATGCACCTAGAATAAAATTACTATACCATAATAGGTAAAACGAATTAAAAACTAAGCAATGAAAAATAACTTAATTATTAGATAGATACATGGTGTTCACATATTTACAAACATCGTAAAAGTATGTTTTTCTAAAAAAAATAAGCCAGTTTGTGAGTATAGGTTATCACAGAATGTAAAATCAAAATCATAAAAATAACAGATTTTATCATAAAAATAGCAACCAGTTTGATTTTGTCTAGACTCAAGATTGTCCTATGGAGCTGGACCAGCATGTTTCCAAGCATTCCTGTCCTGGATATAATCCTCTAACTTGTAATATGCTTGTTTACAAAGTGTACTTTTAATATGTGTTTTAAATTTTCTCTCATTTAATTTCAATATATCACAAGGTATTTTGTTGTAACATTTAACACAGCACCCCATAAAAGATGTATGTACTTTAGATAATCTGAAAAATGGTTGATCTATTTTATCTTTATTTCTAGTATTAAAATTATGTCTATCGCTTATCTTATTAAAAATATGTAGATTTTTCCTTACATACATAATATTTTCATAAATGAATTGGCAAGGTACCGTCATAATATTAATCCTTTTAAATAGTTCCCTAAGAGATTCGCGGCGACGGAGATTATAAATTGCTCTGACAGCTCTCTTTTGCAAAATAAAGATGGACTCAATGTCAGCAGCCCGACCCCACAGTAAAATGCCACACGACATAATGCTGTGGAAGAAGCTAAAATAAACCAAACGCGCGGTTTCTATATCTGTTAGCTGTCTTATCTTTCTAACAGCATAAGTGGCCGAGCTCAGCCGCCCCGCCAGAGAGGTAATATGTGGTCCCCATCCCAGTTTCTCGTCTATAGTGATTCTTAGGAAAACCGTTTGATTAATAAATTCCAGTTTTTCTCCGTTCAGTATGATACCACATTCGCTACTTCTAACATTAGGTAATTTAAATCTAATACGTTTGGTTTTTTTTTTCATTTAGTACCAAATTATTTACCGTAAACCAATCTTGGACCTGAAGAATAGAGTTATTCACGTCGTCAAGATTTTGTGATTGTCGATCTATTTTAAATGATGTGTCATCAGCAAATAACACCATCGTCGGTTGATTTTGAAGTAAAGGGGTAAATCATTAATGTAAACTAAAAAGAGGAATGGACCCAATATCGAACTTTGAGGAACGCCCATTGCCATTTCAGACCATAATGAGTTAACGCCGTTTATTTGAACTTTAACCTTTCTATCTTTTAGGTATGATCTTAGTAAATCAAGAGCTGAATTCCTAATCCCATAGTGCTCTAGTTTCAGCAAAAGTGTCTCATGGTTCACGCAATCGAACGCTTTAGAGAGGTCGCAAAAGATTCCTATGGCATCTTGTGCTTCCTCCCAGGCGTTAAAAATGTTCTTTATTAGGGTAACACCGGCGTCAATGGTACAACGCCCTTTACTGAAACCGTACTGCTGTTCATGAAAGATGGAATTTTTATTAAAGTGACGTAACATTTGATTGAGCATCAACTTTTCAAACACCTTACTGAGAACTGGCAGAATTGACACAGGCCTATAATTATTGGGTTCTTTACTATCTCCGGATTTGAACAAATGAACTACTTTACTGTGTTTCATGAGATCCGGAAAGACTCCTTGATCCACACTGGTGTTAAATATAAAAGCTAAATAGGGCGCGGTGACTTAGAAGGTCGATTTTAGAGTTCCAAGGGACCGTAGAGTCGTAGACCTACATATTTGATATTAATTTCAACGTGGTACCTCCACGCGTTCCTGAGAAAAAGGTTCTTGACTGACAGACAGGCAGACGGCCGGACGGGCGGACAACGAAGTGATCTTATAAGGGTTCCGTTTTTCCTTTTGAGGTACGGAACCCTGAAAATAAGTTGGAGTCTCATTTCCCACGAAATGTATGGGACAAGGTTTTTTTGCGATTTCTGACTTTTCTAGTACTCAAACCTCAGTTGGTCTAATAGACTTTTTGTTCCTCATAAATAAAACAGGATCTATTGGAACCAATTTTTTTTTTTTGTGAAAATTGCCCATTTTCTTGCTGACTGTACATTTTTACTGTACTGACAGACAACGAATTGATCCTATAAGGGTTCCGTTTTTTCTTTTTGACGTACGGAACCTTAAAAAGCTAAGCAATAAGAATTTAAACATACTTTACTGTGAACAAAATGTAAATGTTGTATCTCTAAGCTAATGTAAGATTATTCCCAGAGGTCAGGAATTCATTTACGCTATAAATCTCATTTCTCACGAAATGTATAGGACAAGGTTTTTTTGCGATTTCTGACTTTTCTAGTACTCAAACCTCAGTTGGTCTAATAGACTTTTGGTTCCTCATAAATAAAACAGGATCTATTGGAACCAATTTTTTTTTTTGTAAAAATTGCCCATTTTCTTGCTGACTGTACATTTTTACTGTACCGACAGACGGACAGACAACGAATTGATCCTATAAGGGTTCCGTTTTTTCTTTTTGATGTACGGAACCTTAAAAAGCTAAGCAATAAGAATTTAAACATACTTTACTGTGAACAAAATGTAAATGTTGTATCTCTAAGCTAATGTAAGATTATTCCCAGAGGTCAGGAATTCATTTACGCTGTAATAACAGAGCAAAGAGGAGGAATAACGAAAACTAGAAAATACTGTGATTATGTATACATTATGTATGTATTGGGGTTCCCTAGGTCGCAATGAAAACCACAAGATCTCTCCGATTATCCGTAAAGACAAAAAGAAGTTCACAAGCAAACTTAAGCATCACAATAACAATAAATTATGACCACTTATTCTTTTAACGAGTTAACTTAATCACTTGTCAAAACCTATAAAGTATTTTCCGTTGACCGACTAATTTAAACCTGGCACAAAAAGGAAAGCCCCGTAGAATATGAATAAAATAATATGAATATGTATGATCTAATGCTGGATTATAACAAGTTATTTTAGAGGTAATTCTATAGATACATGCATACTAATAGAACGCAGAATTTTACTTTTATTATATCAATTTCGTCCTTGAAAATAAATTTATTTCAGACAAACGTATTGGTTTTATTTACAAGGCCTCAACGCGCGCTCCTGGTGCTTAGGTACGTAAGGTACGGAACCCTTCGGCAAGAGAACCCAACTATCACTTAAATTACTTTTTTAATAAGATTGTGGCTTAATAAAATTGTATTTTTTTGGTTACTGTTTTTCCTTAACTAAACTTAATTAAACACGAAGTTGTTTTCTTGAATTAAAGAAATAAATTATTTGTTAGCGCTCAAAGTTGACCTACTAAAACACTAAGTACCTACAGTGTTAATGGAAAGGTAGTTATTTATTTATGACCTGTAAAAGTTTTATTTGTATCTTATTTTATTTATTTAAATGTGTTTTTTTAAACCATTTTACAAAATAAATATAATTTATCATTTCAGGTCTGTCATTTTCGTGTCTATCTGTGTGTTGCGTTGTTCTTCTTAACTCCGCTACGGATTTAGATGTGGTTTTCACCATAGTTTAGCCAGAAATTATTCCTGAAGGTTCATGTGTGTAATACGTCAATGCTAAACTTATAGTTAACTAGCAACCCACCCGGCGTCAGCTGCAGAGGATGTGGGTTAGATTACAATGTAACTGATGTTCATCCTACTTGGAGTATTTTTAATGTATTTTATTTCCAATCCTGAAAATATTAGAAAAGTTACGAATAGATACATATTGTTTTCATAACTTCTATTGGTTCACGCGGCGCCAGTAAAGCTCCCAGTCGGCATGATTTTTTCCGACGTCTTCAACAATTATCGTCATATTTCAGTCAATTTACGAAAAACCTTAACGAATTATACACCTGAACGTTCCTCATGAACCACTCCGTCCATTGGTGAAAGCCGTATGAAAATTCTTTCAGTAGCTTTTGAGTTTATCGCGTTCAGACAGACAGACGCGGCGGTGGGACTTCGTTTTATAATATGTACCTACTGATAATTAAATCTTGATGTTTTGTCAAGTCCGCGCGAAGGTTCGGTGAATCGCTAGTTTATAATAAAAACTATCAGACAAGTACAATCAGTTCAAACTTAACAAAAAACGAGCGAGCCTTGCAGTAGTCGTATATATAAGATGATATCACCTTGTAAAAGCAACTGAGCAGCGACAGAAATGAACCTCAAAATTATAAAAGCTAAATACTGAAATATTTATTCGAATAATTATTAATTACTAGTGGTCGCCCACAGCTCGAAATTCGACCTCCTTTACTTACAATTTATATAGTACGAGTACTTAATAATTCCATGAGTACACTAATTCCATGCTATTATAAAATACTTACTAATTCCATGCTATTAAAAATTACTTACTTATTCCATGCCCAAGCTGTCACTTCCTATTACACACTTCCGTTCCTTTTCACGAAATCACTTCCACAAAAAGCGAGAGGAAAGATATTACTCATCAATAAAATGTATATAGTACTAAATCGTTTGTATTATGTGCGGAACCACAGCTATTGGCAGCTTTTTATAGAGATACATGGTTTGCCCTCATTTTCAAGTTCCGATTACTTAGTTTCTTTTTCTCTGTCGGAAATTGTAGTAGATCGCTAATGGTCTTCACTACGTCATCGGCTGAAATCAGCTGTAAGAAATGAGAAACGGCTTCAACATTTACTTATAGCGGGAATAAGGTCAGGTATGACTGCGTAAATATTTTTTCAACACATTTGCTCAAAAAATGCATTTATGAAGCCTGTAAACATTGTTCGAAAGTTAAAAATTATGTACCATACAACGGAATGTGCGGAATGTGTGGGCGTATCCTTTACGGTTTTTTTTTTATTTCCATAAAAAATATATAAGAATTCCACCACGGATTTTCACATTACGAGAATAAATAAGCTGAATGATCGAACCTCCTTGGAAGCGCTTTTGCTCAATACGTTTGTCTCACTTTAATACTAAAGAAAAAATGAGACGAAAGATGTAGTTCTAATTTTCACCACGCGCACGCGCCAGTTGTAAATCCGCGCTATTTTCATATTAGCAACGTCAAAGACAGCGTCTTTCCGACTAATATTTATAAACAAAATAATAATATGAGTTCAAGCTATATTAATATGGAATCTAGTACCATCGGAATATTATCTTGAATGAGGCACAAATTGAAGAAAATGGTCTCTTGCCGCCAAAATCGCGAGAGCGCTATTTAATGATTTACAATAATTTTATATCATGGAAGACTCAAAGAAATACTTAATCATTCTCTGAAAATGTTTAGATGGCTTGTTTCATTACCTATTTAATTGTACTGTTTTCTCACGAATGTGTAGAAAAACGTTGTATGACACACGTGCGGAAATTGGTATTTTCAAACTCATAAATAACTATTTTATTAGAGTCATTATACATACAAAAGACCTTAGCGTAACGACATAATTATACGTGCTACAAAGTCAAAGTCAAAGTCAAAGTCAAAGTCAAACCATTTATTTCAAATAGGCACATAAGAGGCACTTTTGAACGTCAAAATTTACAAAAAAAATAGAATTGATTCTAGTTGCCCCTTCCAAAAGGTAGTTTCGTATGGAGAAGAATGGGCAAGAAACTCCACCGGTACTCTTTTAAAAATGTTTTACAATATTTTGTTTGATTACATTAATTATATGATTATATGTGAAGACGATGCACCTAGAATAAAATTACTATACCATAATAGGTAAAACGAATTAAAAACTAAGCAATGAAAAATAACTTAATTAAGTATTAGATAGATACGTGGTGTTCACATATTTACAAACATCATACAAGTATGTTTTTCTAAAAAAATAAGTCAGTGTGTGAGTATAGGTTATCACAGAATGTAAAATGAATATCATAAAAATAACAGATTTTACCATAAAAATAGCAACCAGTTTGATTTTGTCTACTTTGTGTGTGTCTATGTTTTCTACGAAAATTAAGCGTCGTAAGTAGTTTTGACCTTATAAATACACGTATAAATGTGTTGCTACACTAATTTGTTTTTGAATCCCGAAAATAACATTTACAGCGTCTTCAGTTTTGATGATTCCTTAAAAATGATAAGGTCATTCCAGCTCCGATCATCAAAAGAGATGTCAGCCCAAACTGACGGGGTCCGTTAGGACCAATGCCGGGGTTGCGAGTTTGTCCGAAAGGGATATCGTGGCCCTGGCACACAGGCAACGGAAGGAACACGGGTGGGTTTTAGTCAGTAAAAGTCTGACACGCCCTTCCGCTCCGCCCAGAGCGGGAGAAGTTATTTGATAATTTCCCACCCAAAAAAAAAGCTCCGGTCACGAAAGCCGCCGATTGTAAACCCACGAAACTGCTGAGCATGAGGTCCTGGGTTCAATTCCCGGGTCAGGCAAAGTGTTATTGTGTTTATCCATCTGGAATTTCTCAGTCCGGGGTCTGGATTGGTACCTGATTGATGGCAATAGGCTCAGACTTAAAGAAACTGGCGAAATGTACTATAGGTACACCTCTGACTTACCCTTCGGGGAATACAGACGTGAAGTTATGTTGTTTGTGTAGTTAGATTTTCCAAAGCAATACATTGAGTTAGAATTAACGAAAGTACTTTGCTAAGGGAATAATTATGACTAGGTATGTCAATGACGGGCTAAGAATATGTCTATTTGTGTCGCTCAATTCTCAGTAGCCACGTGCTATTAATAGTTATGAGAAACCATTCTCTTTTGAACGAAAAGAGAATCAGATTACATCACTTGGTGTAGGGTAAGATTACGAAGTGATTAATTACTTTTTCAGGACTCTTACAATTTCGACACCGGTTATTTTTCACATGAACTCTTCTAGATGTTTTGTTGGACAAAAATGTTTACACAAAAGTGCTTAAGTATGGTTTTGGGGATTTCTATGTAGAAGAACCTGCAAGAAACTCCACGTTCAAGAGAAACCCTCTGCAAAAATGCTAGCTTATTATTAAATTTCAACACTTATATCTGTAATTTTCATGGTGCACATAATAAAGAGTTTTGGACATGTGAGAATATTCACGGTAGTAATTATAACGAAGTTAAAAGGAAAACTATCACAGCCAAGTAGGCTTTACAAGTTAACGAGTAATAGTCGACCAACTTACATTTGCAGTTGGAATGTATGGGAGAACATGTTTTTCAACTACAATGTTAAGTTTGATCTTGGGATAAATATTCATCCCAACTTAGGAACCCTTCACTGTGCGTGTTCCGATATGCACTTAGCCAGTTTTTTTATTATACTAATACTAATTATGGATAACCTTTAGATAAGTGTCTTGGTACACAATACACCGAAAACACGTTCAGTTATTTCAATAAAAACTAAAAAAATCAGGCCAAGTCATCCATATTGGTTTAGTATGAACTTAGCCTATGTTAGTTAACTCATTAACTTAAAAATACAATAATTATACACTAATTGGCTACATGAACATGCGCACGCACATGTCTGCCAGCCCAGAGCCTGATAAATGGTCCATCAACCTTGTCCGCCAGTGTAGCTAAAATACTGTTAGAGCTATCCCTGAATCGCCGCAACATCGATGCACACCGTTAGCGCATGATGGCATGAAAGTCATCTATTCGCGCATCCGCGAACATGCACTGCAAAACCGAGGCAGCCCCAACAATATCCTCAGTGCATTATTATATTGCACGCTGCGTTTACCTAACCCACAAGCTGCACGAGTAAAACGGCTGGACAGGCTCTGAAGAGCGTCAGTTTTACCTCGTCAGAGCACCCCGCAAACCTGCGGGCAAGCATATTGCATCGGGCTGCCAACGCCCTGCGCTCCCTATCTATATCCTGGTCATCTGTGAGAGAACCCGTGACCACATGACCGAGGTATTTAAATTGAGTGACGACTAAACAAATACAGCAGTTTAAGTGACACAAAAAAGTTTTCGCAGTAACCCAGTAGACACGTAATCCGTTCAGTGAGATGCAGTTCATAATGTGTTTGCGGCATACATCATCGTGTGCCATCAGTATGGCGGTCTGCACACCAAACATGCTTTATTACGTCACAATGGAAGCCAACCTATACTCGTAGCAAGCTGACAGGGACGCACTACGAACGTATGAATCTAGCTACAAGCCGACTAATGAGACTGACTTAATTTCAACAAAAAATATATATATAATTACGCTAAAAAAACAAAACATAGCAGTATTAGATATACCTACATTATATCGTAAAAAAAAAATTGGACTAGTATCATTAACCAGGGAGAAAACAGAGGAATACCGTACGTTAGTCTAGTATGGAATGTACGCCAACGACCACGAAACCACGTTTCCTCTTATGTATCAATTGTCTCTCTTCAACAAGTACCGACGATTCTTGCTCTTACCACCTGCTTCCTACTCGTTTCCTCCAGCATTAATACTTGCCTTTGACAGGGGGCACAGGGTACGTCAGTCCGTCCCTGTGCTATGCAAATACCTCGCCTCGCTGGCAGTATGAAGCGACACCTTGTCAGAATTACAAATTTCGATCCCCTTTCAAATATGAATACCGGCCCGCTTACTATGACAAACATGATACAGTTATTGTTGAAGATTATTAAACTTGGGAAGGTGAGGGAATGCTACTGAACTAGCTGAGGAAGGTATTCTGTAAGAAAATTAAGTTATCCAATGTCCTTTTTCGGGGTTTACTCGCAGCTTGGAAACATGCTGGTCCTGCTCCATAGGACAAACTAGAGTCTAGACAAAATGAAACTGGTTATTAAATTATTATTTTTATGACATTGATTTTACATTCTGTAACAATTTTCCTCACACACGGACTTATTACTATTAAAATTTTACGAAAATCGTCTACTTTTACAATTTATGTCATTGCTTTATTATTAATTATTGTTACCTATTCCAAGCTAGGCTATTGTAGGTGCATCGTCTTCACATATAATTATTGTTACCTATTCCAAGCTAGGCTATTGTAGGTGCATCGTCTTCACATATAATTATTGTTACCTATTCCAAGCTAGGCTATTGTAGGTGCATCGTCTTCACATATAATTATTGTTACCTATTCCAAGCTAGGCTATTGTAGGTGCATCGTCTTCACATATAATTATTGTTACCTATTCCAAGCTAGGCTATTGTAGGTGCATCGTCTTCACATATAATTATTGTTACCTATTCCAAGCTAGGCTATTGTAGGTGCATCGTCTTCACATATAATTATATAATGAATGTCTACATAATATTGTAAAACATTTCAAAAGAGTAACGGTAGAGTTTCTTGGCCATTCTTCTCCATACGAAACTACCTTTTGGAAGAGGCAACTAGAATCACTTCTATTTTTCTGTAAATTTTGACGTTATATTTGAAATAAATGATTCGACTTTGACTTCTGCCAATCATCATAACTTTACATGTTACATATACTGTAAAACCTGTATAAACTTTATTTAAGTAACATAACATAAATTGTCTGTCCACAAAAACTGAACTTGCTGCGGTGATATGAATACATTTCGTATATTCAAGCTGAAATACGAAACTTGTCTCTGAAAAACAATTATAAGCACGTCACGTATATTTTACCTAAAAGTTTTGTATTTGTTTCTAAAAAGGTGATGCTATTCATATGTATATATTATATACCAAAGAACAAAACAGTTTTCATATTAACAAAAGTAATTTTCCCAAGTAAAACATATTAAAGATATTTAAATATATGTTGAAGGAATTGCCTTTCAACAGCAGAAAATTTGAAGTCTCCGAGACAAGCAATTACAATGTCTCCGAGTTTATTGACATAGGTAACGACATTATTGTGTTGAGACTACCAGAGCCATTATTAAGTAAAGTTGCACCCTTAGTAAAGCAATATGAAGATCATTTAAACGTTAATTCAAATAGGTATGTAGTTGAAATAATCTGTGGTACCACACGGTCAACAAAACAAATTAACATTATACCAACTTGTTACTATGTACAAGCTTTTTATTGCATTATAAAGTTACTGGCCACCAGACTTAAAATTGGCCGAGTAGAATACATATTTACACAAACTAAAACAAAAATGTTGTTCTGCTTTAATGGTTGTGTTCCACCAACAAATACGAGTATTTTCTATAGTATAGTTTCATTAAACAACATTTTTGTTACGTCAATATCTTAAAAACAGCAAAAGATCATTAAAAGAAACAAGCATCACCGTAGACAGACGCACATTATTTTTTACTTAACAATACAATGACATCTACAACGCGTAACGCCGGCTATGTCATGTCAGGGATGACTGTCGTGACTCGTGCCATAGACAAATGAGTTTGCTGTCAATACAGAGGTATTGTGTCGCGGTGACAATATACGAGCTAGGGGGTAGTTGCCTAATGATGCGAAGTCTTTTGTTGTGAAGAAACTACGTATCATTCGCTGAAAAAAGTTTATTCGCAACAAAACACTTTGCTTAAAAAAAGTCACATTAGCCTAGACATTTTTGGAACAGCTTTTAAAGCACTGTATTAGATTTCAATGGTCGCGTGTACCAATGTGGATTGTTCATTGTCATATTACGCGTTTTCTTAGCTTATACTTTCAGCAAAGGAAACTACTGCTTCAGCAAGCATGATCAGCAATATTAGTTTATTTCTCTGTCTGAGAAGATTCCTATTGCCTTTGTCCTGCGGTATTGGGCAATAACACGTTACAATTATATTTTCGTATAAATAAAACTTTAAATAAATATAACTTTTATAAAATTCCATAAGTTTTAACCATATATTTTAAAGGTAAGGCGTTATATCATACGTACTAAGCTAAATACAGGCAAGTTTTCGTTGGTATAAGATCCCAGTGCAATCAAAGGAGGCAGTCAATCACTCAGCGGCCGTCATCTCTGCAGCAGTCGCCGGATGATTGGAACTCGTCAATCATACTGTGGAAGGTCCAACGGTGAGTGTAGTGTGTGGGTGTACCTACCATCTGTGTCCCCGCTTATTAGTTTGGTATAAGGAGACACGCACTACGTGACAAACTCATTCGCTGACAGACAACGTACAGCCTAAATCGCTGGGTCTAACAGCATGAAATTTTCCATAACAGTTCCTATCATACCGAAAATGAGCACTAAGGAAGTATTTTTGAAAATTCATCCCTTAAAGGGGTTCGATAGATGATGGCAGTTCGTCATTTTTTCCGATGGGAAATCCGTTCGGACGCACGGCTTGGTCTTTAATATCAGGTGAATATATTGGTTCAGGTACTCGTATAGGTAACAAAGTTCCCCCTAAAGTATCGTATGTCGTGTGTATTGTTTTAACACACTTCTGTCTAGAAATACACATTCTTTGTTTTTTCTTTATATTTTTTTTTTTAAAACGTTGCCCCACACTTGAAGTTTCTCCTGTATCGTGGGCGCGTTTACAAACATTTAAACTCACATACACAAACAGCCAAACCCGGAACGACTACTTATAGGTCATACAAATATTTCTTCCCTGCGGGAATCGAACCCGCGACGCGAAAATGATGTTGCAAAAAACAATTATCAAAATGTTCCGCGCTTCACCTCATAACGTCATTAGAAAATAAATGGGCTACTACGACGTAGCAGAGGCGAGCTACGCGATCGTAGCAGAGGCGAGCTACGCGATCGTAGCAGAGGCGAGCTACGCGATCGTAGCAGAGGCGAGCTACGCGATCGTAGCAGAGGCGAGCTACGCGATCGTAGCAGAGGCGAGCTACGCGATCGTAGCAGAGGCGAGCTACGCGATCGTAGCACGGTTACGAATGTAATGTTTATAGCGGTCGCTGCTCTAAGCAAGTAGTTAATATAAATAATGTTCTGAATGTCAATACAAAATCTGTCTTACATTCTCGCAAAACGTAACTTATTATTTTATCCCAAAGTAATACTCCATGTTTTCAGTACGTACCTACATTTATTTGTCTTTTTACATTATGTTACGTTTTACACGATATTATTACGTAAGTTACATACTATTTAGCGGTATATTTCTACAGGTACATACATCCCTACATCGACTTTTATCCAAGCTTTGTATGTACAGTCAACAAAATCTGTAAGTATTGTACTGTATGTAGGTATAACGGGCTGGTGTCCGCAACTCTACGTCCAAGCGTGTATTTTGCGTAGCTATAAGTAA
Organism: Tiliacea citrago; assembly: GCA_963921375.1. Taxonomy (NCBI): domain Eukaryota; kingdom Metazoa; phylum Arthropoda; class Insecta; order Lepidoptera; family Noctuidae; genus Tiliacea; species Tiliacea citrago. The sequence goes on along the minus strand of OY992790.1, from coordinate 2,158,288 downwards.
CTCGGTACCTATAGTATAACTATTTATTATGTTATGTTTGCTCAGTAGTCGTATTAAAGTACTTTTGCAGATAAAATGATACATAAATAATAGTGCGAAATGTGCTAGTATTTATTTCGCGATCTCCTGACTATGATTGTAATTATGTAAATTAAAACTTGTTCCCACCAATAACATCTTAATGATCTCCTAAAACAGGGCTTCCTCTCTCGTACCCTTTTGCTGTGCCCTACAGGGTCCTTATTGATCTAAATTATATAGTTACCACTTAAGTACACATTATGGTAAAGCAATAAAGATATTGTTTAGTCAAATCATTAAAGACATTCCTTATATAGTACAATTGCATAATAATAGACAGTATGTTTGTATATTTATTCTCGTTTTTAGGGTTCCGTACCCAAAGGGCAAAACGGGAACCCTATTACTAAGGTCTGTCTGTCTGTCCGTCTGTCACCAGGCTGTATCTCATAAACCATGATAGTCAGACAGTTGAAATTTTCACAGATGATGTATTTCTGTTGCCGCTATAATAACAAATACTAAAAAACAGAATAAAATAAATATTTAAGGGGGCTCCCATACAATAAACGTGATTTTTTTGCTCGATATTGATAACGGCAACAGGTAGACGCTTGAAATATTCACAGAATATTTAGTTATATATTCACTTTAAAAATAAATAATTAAAATAAAACAAATATATAAGGGGGGCTCCCATACAACAAACGTGATTTTTTTGCCATTTTTATAGATAATGGTACGGAACCCTTCGTGCGCATGTCCGACTCGCACTTGGCCGGTTTTTATTCGTTTAGAGAATATTTTAATCATCCAATTTTCCTCTAAAAAAGAAAAGTTATGACGCAATTATCTTGTCAGCTAATTATAAAAGAAAAATGTGTTTTACGAATTTAAACTTTATTCGTTCCTAATCGTGTCCAACTGACAGGTGTCAGCAACGCATTCTCTCGGCGGCTGAAATATAATTTCTTTTAATAATTATGGGACAAGCAAAGACAACAGACACACGCTACCTCGTGTTCACTGTTTATTTCTAGGAATAGAGCTCACTGCTCTTGCCGTGGGCGTCGTGAAACAAAAGTCGTGAAAGTGATTGGATCGACAACATCTCACTGAGATTACTGCCCCACCACTCTGTTGAGGGGATTATATGTAGCGTAGGTGTATTGGTTCTACAAAGGCGGATAAGAGGAAAATTGTAATATTGGACGCATCATAAAGAAATATTCCTTCCGCTGGTATGCGCTGTATAACGGATCTGTAAAAAAAATGTTATTTTTGACAGAGCCGTTATACAAGCTAAAATGTAGAGGTTCACAATGCATGAACAAGTTTTTTTCAAGTTACGGGAAGTATTTGACCGAGTTTTCCTTGTCTTGCGGGTGCGGAGGTGATAAAACTAAGTTCCCGTTAACGAAAAGAGAGATGCCTATATTGCCGACATTCTTGCTTCAAGTGTATTCTTTAGAAGGTTAAATGTACGGGAAGTATTTTTGTGTAACACACAGAAACGATGTTTTGTGTCTCTGTGCGATACGGGAAGGATTTGGCCGTGATCACAACCCTGTACCGCACCGCAGGTGCGCACGCGCGGCTTTAGTCAGCCGTGGCCCGTGTCGCTGTACCAAGTGCACACATTCAATTAAAAACTTATATATTTTTTTATTGATTGTAGAGTAGAATAAATAATTATTATGGAGAATCTTTCTTTTATTTCTCACCTAATTATTATATTTTGTTATAAGGAAATTCATTATTTTTGTCTTATTACCTAAGGATTTTTATTGTTAAGTAAATTAAATATAAGAAGAAGATAAATGTGTTGTTTCATAACATTCAAGTTTTTTTTATGCTACTGTTTTTGTTGATTATGTTCGATATGAAAAAATTATGGGTGGGTAATTATCGTGGGTGCACCTTTGCCTAACTCTTCGGGGATTGAAATTTAAAAAGTTATCAATTATTTCACGAGCATACCTTATCCCTAGCATGATGGGTGAGTTCCATTTGGCACGGGAAGTAACGTCCTGTAAAATGATCGTTTTTTTTTAAATGCCTTTACCAGGCCCTGACCAGGTACGGTACGGTAAAATAGAAGTCGTAAAACACAGCTGGAATTCCTGACACTGGAAGTATTTGACTCGTAATGCACGGAAGCCAAGTTGGCTTCTAGTGCTGTCGCAGGGAATGTGTTAAACCACTTTATTTCTTATTTATGTCGGTCGTCTTCGTTTCTATAAACCAACAGCTGTTAAGCGCTGCGTTCAATCTCATCCCTCTTAAGGATGTCAAGTAAATCGAACTCATTGTGTCATCATCAGGTGAAATGGTCACGCGCAAGCTATTCAACAATCTAATCTATAACCAACAATTCCTTTTACTAACCGTTGTAATAAATATCCTTCACGACGATCAAAGAAGGCCTATATTATTAGACGTTTACGGTCCAACAAAACATATTAACTTACATCAAATTCGTTTGTAATTCTACCTTGTCCTGGCAAAAATTCGGATAATCCTGACAATCTCAATATAAGCGAGGTTTGAGTGACGCCTTCGAGAGAGACCTCTTGAATAATTTATCAACGCTCGGTCTGACGTGACACTGACAGGTTATGCTTCTTTTGTCTATAGTGGATATCGCCATAGATCATGGTGCAGGCATGAGAGTACATTTTTGTACGTATAGTCAACCTCGTAATTGCTTTATCACCTTGACGTTGATTGTCACTTGCAAGTCATAACACGACAACGTCTATTAGTCTATGTGACAGATAGTTTCAACCTTAGTGAAGCTTCAATTTACTGGGAATTGTCGTTAAAAGTGGTAACCTTACGAGGACCACTACACCTACTCAAAGCTGAAGACATCGTTTTGTAATAATAAACTTACAACTTACTTTGATTTAACGGTCCCGCATGACGGGAACTTCGAGAAAGCCGAGAAAGATAAATCAACTATCTTGACTTGGCTGGCGAGGTTGTCGACATTATGACTTGTGGAATGTGAACTCAGCGATCATTGTGCCGATAGTCGTAACAGGCAATGGCTTAATAGCCAAAAGCTTCGACCAACACCTGAGGAGGCTCTCGTTGAGCAGCTGGTTTAAGGGCTTGATTCAGAAAGCGGTATATACTTCTGGACACGGCTCGCCTTGTTAGGAGATTCCTCTCTCTGGATCCCTGACCACCGGCAGCTTGAACCCTGTTTCAGATACAGGTGGGCTACAACTTTTTATATTAAAATATTTAAAAATGTAATTTATATGTATTTAATTAAATATAGGAATTAATATCTTACTAAACAAATTTCTAAATCTCAACTAGACAAGAATGATTACAACATTATTTAAATTAGGCTTATAAACACTAAAATAACATAGGTACCTTTATAGTTTGAACGAGCCAATTCTGTGTTGATCTTGAGTCCCAAGCCAACAGTACCATTCCCAGTAAAATTTAATAAATATTATCGCCATTACCTTCCCCTTTAAATTTTCTTGGCGTAATAAAAAAGCGGGTATTAAGTTGAGAAGAAAGGCCTCTTTCATGTCTACAAATAACTGAATTAAGGCAATTTTCCTCATGGAGTTATAAGAGAATGTCCTCGGCGCAGGTGTGACTCGGAGTTAATTTAATAGAACCATCCTTGTTTGCCCTCCGCGCGCCTTTTATAAGAATTATTTGTCTTTAAGTATTTGTTCTGTTATCTCAATAACGCAGGCAGGCTTCACTGTAACAAGAGAACAGTAGTCATTAGTTTTAAACACATCATGTTTTTACACGACTGTCTAAGCATTTCTGGCGCACGTTGTAAAGAAATTTTAAAAATCTCTTTTTCTTTTTCAATTGTTATTGCAAGTTTTGGACATGCAGCAAGTAAAAATCTGCAGAACGTTTTAAAAAAAAGTTCTTGTTTTTTTTTCAATTTAATTGAATGTCATTTTGCCATTTGCAGCAGACACGCCGCTATTGTATCCGTAACCAATTTAATTTATTGTCATGCCAACATTCAGTACTTAGTTTGCAACATTGTGTATGTATACTGATTCTGGGAATGAGGACTGCAGATAACTAGATTACTTCTAAACCTTTTATCTAACTTAGATGCACTAGGACTAACTAGGTAGTTAGTTCTACTAAGAAATGTTAATATCGCAACGGGAGGGTAACTTTGCAACGGGAGGGTAGTAACTTGCTTTTAATTTATCGGTCTGACTTAGCTATAATCGTGCACAAAACTTCGAAGTCTGTATGAAATAAACCTTTAATCATAAGTCTCATTCATTTTCCCCAGTTAACGTAAATAATCTTAATAAAACAAAACACACTCCCACACACACACATAAACCCACTCATACAAGTCGCGATCACATTAATAGAATCAGCGAGGTTTAATCTAACCTAAGTAAGCCAACGGCGGCGGCGGTTGGTGTTTGCGCCGCGTGTTTGTCCGCTCCCGGCCTCATCCGTAATTATATTTAGCTGGAATGTGCCCAACATTTCTGTTAACAACCCTCGAATATTAATAAAATGGAATTTTGATATTTGCACGAACATGCTTACCTCTCAAAGCTCAAAGAACATTGACGACATGGAAGTTGTGTATCCCGGGACCAGCCGCAGAAGCCGATAGCTTAGCAATAAGTTAGCGTCGTCAATATTGTCCCATTATAGTGCAGTTTAGGCCTCCTTCTCACAATAAGTAGCTATAACATATCTTTGTAAATCCATTAATAACTCCCTATCTCTTACTTTTCCATCAATTTACATAATATATAACAAAACTAAATACGTCGACTGCTGGACACAGGCCTCCCTAAAGCATCGCCACTCTGTGCTCAAAAAGAAGTTCTATATCGAATTAAATCGATACGATATTATCAGCCTAAGGCTAAGGCTTGAGGGGCTTGTGGCTTAGTAATAACAGCGGCACGGGTCGATCGGTTAAGCTACGCTTGCCGCGGTTGGTCCGTGGATGGGTGACCATATTTATATACCGAGCCCCGTGCCTCGGAAAGCACGTTTAGCCGTTAGTCCCGGCTGTCATTCGTGGATCTTTGACAGTTGTTACGGGTCGTCAGAAGCCCGAAAGTCTGACAACCAGTCTTACGAAAGGGTATCGTATTAAACCCACGGTGGAATATAGAGGTCAGACAGGCAGTAGCTCCATGTAAAATTCTGGTATTCAGCTGCATCCGGTTAGACTGGAAGCCGACCCCAACATAGTTGGAAAAAGGCAGTCCTATTTAGTCGCAGTCCTGGGCAAAAGCCTCCATTTCTACCATTTACCGAATTCCCTCGCATCTTCTCTAAAGTGCGTTTCATCAAATAGTTTACTATGCCGTAATGTTGGCTCCACTGTTGTAGGACGAAGTGACGAACAAGAATACGCTACCTAATAGGTCCGCTGTTAAATTTTAACATTGGAGCCAACATTACGGCATCGGAACTATTTGATTAAGGGGGATGCGCTAAGGTAGCCCGCGAAATTCAAATTTTCTTACCTTTTTTGCAATTTGCTGGTCTGTGTCAGGTTGTATGTTGATCTAAATATGATTCGCAGACGTAACAAATATGGTTTTACAGAATTATAATCATTAGAATAAGTAATACAACTCCTTAAGTTAGAAAAGGCCTCAAATGTTGTGATTTCATGAAATAGTCATTCAAGAGGATTTATGAACTTAGAGAGTTGTAATGCTGATTCTAATGATTATAATTCCGTAAAGCCATATTTGTTACGGCCGCGAATCATATTTAGATCAACATACAACCTGTTACTGACCTGCAAATTGCAAAAAACTTAAGAAAATTTTAATTTCGCGGGCTAGTTTTGCGCATCTCCCTTAAACGCACTGTATAAGTGGTCGTCTAAATACAACTTCTGATAATATATATAACATCGGCGATATTATCGATGTTCGTCGAACTGGGGCTAGCTTAATAAGCCTTTGTGTACAAGAGCTAAACAATACAAACTATGATCGAGTGCCAGTAAGTATTTAAAGTACTTATAACAAGTACGTATGTCCTTTGTAGTCGTAGATTGGATTTGAAGTTGGGATAGCTATTTCTGTGATTTAAATTATATTAGATGTATTCCATTTTATACTACCTAGGTGGTTAGGTGGTCCGATCCGGAACGTTAATATGAAGACTTATCGCGGCATTTTAGAACTTGGATATAAAGGCTAAAATGTACTAAATCGTAGTTAAAATTCTCACTGAACATCCATTTTTTTTAAAGCTATCGTGGTGACTTCTTACAGAAGTGAAAACTTATAACTATGAAACAATAGTCATCACCCTTATAGCTACAGATATACTGTTAACATTAGCATGTCGGCGACGCAAACCTATAAGATTTTCCTCTATCAAAAATTGCCGAACACGTTGTTAAAGAAGTTGTAACTTCAGTAACGTGTTCATGTGTTTAGCGCGTGGGCTTTCTTTAGTTTCTGCCTCCCCTAGGAAAAAGGCGTCAGTTTTCGCACCTACTTAGTAATGTGTGCCCATGGATTATGAATTGCGATGATAAAATTGCTACGAAGAGCTACGTCGTAGCAACAGTGCCTGCCCGTCGTAGCAGATCGGCTACACAGTGTTCTTTGAAAATTGCTGTGAGCAACGGATATCCCTTTTGTTTGTAAAGATCATTTAGTGTTTAAAAATTATTATTATAAAAATAGACTGATAGCATACTTTAGTGTGTAATTATATCAATATGGACTCGAAAAAAAGCCCCAAATCACTCAAATGGCTCGCCAAAAACATTATTAATAAAATAAAACTAATTTCCCGCCCTCTAGTGTGTGGTTGACCTTTTTTTTTTTTTTTCTTTTCCTTTTGGCTTCGCACGGTTTGTGCATTTAGCCAGTGTCATGTAAAATTAGGTAACAAGTACAAAGTTATTTAAATAATTATGAAATGAACTCCACTCAATGCATGATAAAGATGATTGATGATATCCCGCCCCGCTCCCCTTGAGTTTAAGTAAAGACGCGGCACTTTACTGAAACCTCGCGCGGACTTCTTGAGAGAACTTAAAGTGATGTTGCACTGTTTTGTTTCATTTGCCTACATTAATGCAGGTTCACGAACACTTAATGGTTAATAATCCACCACTATTACACATTAATATTCGGCTAAACACAAATTTTAGAAAATAAAACAAAACTGCTAACATGACGCTTCACTTTCCCGCCAAGAAGTCCGTGGTTGACCTTATTAACGCTCATAAGTCTTAATTAGAAAGGTCACAGGATAATTAATGTGCCTAATGAATTCTGGTTCCACAGACAACAAATGTTCTGCCGGCTGTCGTTACCAGGGACCGACAGTAGTTAATTTATTTCGGAACAAAGAGAAATAATCATTAAGAAAATACAATGCCCAAACTAGATTTCCCGAAAAGAGTTTTTTTACTCGAAAATCTTGTGGACCCTGCTGTCAGGCTGTAGGCTGTATGAGTTACGACCTCTGCGTAATATCATCTTCGCTTTAGATAGGTAATGGGACTTCTTGGCGGGAAAGTGAAGCGTCATGTTAGCAGTTTTGTTTTATTTTCAAAAACTTGTGTTTAGCCGAATATTAATGTGTAATAGTGGTGGATTATTAACCATTAAGTGTTCGTAAACGTGTATTAGTGTAGGTAAATTAAACAAAACAGTGCAACATATCACTTCAAGTTCTCTCAAGAGGTACGCGTGAGGTCTCAATAACGTGCCACGTCTTTACTGAAACTCAAAAGGGAAGTGGACGGGTGGGGATATTAGCTATCATGCATTGTATATAATTCATTTCATCAATAATTAAACAAAGTTTGTAACTAAATAAAGACTTGGCTAAAAGGTTCCAGCAACCAGGCCATTAAAATATATATATTTTTTTAAATAGGTAGGAAATGTGGTACTTTATTGCACATAGTTTTTAAAGTTGCTCCTCAAGAAGATCGAGGATCTTTTCTTTTATTGCTGGGTACCTTATTAAACATTATTTTACAAGTTCACGGAACTGCTTTTCTGTAATAATTATTTGGCCATAAATGCCATAATAGTTAATAACTTTAATGTAGGGTCAGAAACAGAAAATTTTAATTGTTGAGCTTAGATGGAGTCGCTCCACTCAAAAACTCAAGACATCTACCCAAAATTAATAATTAATTTCTTCCCTAAATTTCTTACCTTAGAGAGAGCTACTTAACACAGTGACATCACGTATTCTAAAAGTCAGACATGAATAGTTAATTACTTTGTCACCCACTCCTTCTGCGCGCGATGTTCTACACCTGTAGCTACATTCATAAGTAATACCGCGAGCCGCGGGGTTTTAACACTCAAGAAACAGTACCTAATGCACTAATATGCTCATGCTTCCCAGGAAGAATAGGCTACCCTATCCTAAACGGCCGTTCAAAGTATTGATCTTATTGTCAGCAAAAATTAGGTGAAACTATGCAAAATTAAGTTATTTCTGCGATTGTAACCGAAAATATCCCATACTTATCTTAAAAACTATTGACAGACACACCCAAATGTCTTTTCTTTGGTATTGTCGTTATTATTATCGTCGAATCGTTGAACTCCTTGAGTTCAGACTTGAGCTACACGATTACCGACAAATGCGTGCACTGACTGCACATGTTCACTCAAATCTGTATGGTTCTTTCCTCACAAGAACATCTCAGACATTTATCTACATGGTCCTCATATGATCTGACCAAGAGTATGTCTGGACTTTAAAAGAGACTGTGACTTCTGAGTTTGTTTTGGTGTTTCTTCTCAGAGTGGTTAGATAGCACATGTGCACATGCACATGTGCATATAGCACATGTGTGAGAACTATACTATGTACTTACTATAAAGCTACCATTTACTGGGTACGTCTTTTATTGACTTGAATGTGCCCTGGCGGCTGAGAGTATGTCATGCTCACTGTAATGTCTCGCTAATGGTGGCGGACGAGTTGGATCATTTAGCTCCCTTCAAAATGGTAGAGCTGAATGGTGCTAATCCATGCGTAATGTTCGTGAACGTGCGCCATCAGTAGGGACTGGTTATCTCTTAGCGGCCATGGCTTATTTTAATTTAATTTAATTTTTGAATTGTTTTTCAAAAGTGCCTGTAATTGATTTATTTGAAATAAATGCTGTGAGTTTGAGTTTTTGAGTTTGATAGGAAAGACCGAACTCATCTAGTTTAAGAGCCTATACTACCTGTACCTCAAATGGCTTAGCATGATCCTCCGTTATGTCAAAAATAATGCAGCTTTAATTTTGAAATAAATATATGGTAAAGTTGAGGATTAATGTTAAGTACTATGTTTGACGAAAACACGATTATGTAAAATTTTCTCAAATTTTTTCAAATTCAAATATTTTATTTGTAGAACATAGGTAAACAAAAATACAGATGTCAATATTAATAAATGAGCGCTATGTCTTGCCGTCAACGGCGTACAAATATTTCTAATTATAATTTCTAATGATTAATTGGTAAAAAACATAATAAAAACAGTCAAATTAATAATGAGCTCAACTATAACAATAATTAATTAATTAAAATAACAATAAATTTAAGCAGATAATAGTACATTAAAGTTAAATAGATTAAATAAAACAATTAAGTTATTGGCAAATAAAATGGAAATAAATAAAATGTCATTAAATTACAATTTGTCTTCTAGGTACTCATTGACTGTGTAGTAAGCTTTTTGGCCTAATAAATTAAGAAGAGCCTTTTTGAAATGGTGTATGCTGCCAAGATCTTTTATACAATTGGGTAACTTATTATATAACTTGGGTGCCATTCCTAAAAAGCTTTTTGAGTAAAGCGCAGTCTTGTGTGGAATAGCACATATTTCTCTATTGCGACGTTTCGATCTAAGAGTTTGTAATAAATGCACGTTTGATTTTGCGAATACTGCTGTCTCGTAGAGGTACATACAGGGCAAAGTAAGGAGTTTATATTGTCTGAATAATGGCCTTCAACTATTAGTCTTTTTCAGTTTAAACACAGCACGCACACACTTCTTTTGAGCTTTGAACGCAGTGTTTTTTTCAGTGGAATTTCCCCAATATATTATTCCAAAACGTATCGTTGATGAGACATGCGCTTTGTATGCTATCAAAACTACAGATTCATTTGAAATTTTCGCAAGATTGTAAAGCGCATACGAATACTGGTTTAGTTTTTTACACACAGTTTCTACATGATATTTCTGGCATAAATCTGGCACTAGCGGTTTCCGGTATTTTTTGGTCTGCGTATTTTATATTTAAATTTTGTTTTTTTTTCCTTTGTTCGAACGTCATAATCTGTGTTTTTTCTAAATTTATTTTAAGTTTATTCTTATTTAACCAGTTTATAATGCAATGGATGGCATTATTTATATCATTTTCAAATGATTCTAAATTTTTGCACGGTATAATGATTGTGCTGTCATCAGCAAACAGGACGGTTTGATAGTTGGTACACTTCGGCAAATCATTTATAAAAATGAGAAACAGCAAGGGCCCAAGGACACTCCCTTGGGGTACACCGCAAGTTGTATACCTAATGGATGACTTATGAGCAACTTCTCTCTTAGAGTTGGGACAAATTCTAGTTAAAACCGTTATTTGTTTTCTTCCAGTTAAATACGTTTTGATTAGGCTCAATATATTTCCTCGGACACCATAACGTTCTAATTTACCCAGTAATATTGTGTGATCCACGTGATCAAATGCCTTAGACATGTCCATGAGTACTGCGGCAATAGGATTTCTTTTGTCAACATTATTAATAATTTTAGAAACTAAATCATAGACTGCGTTGTTTATATTTCTATTTTTACGAAAACCGTATTGTTCTTTAGCGAGTATTTTATTTGTTTCAAAGAACGAGTTAAGAGATTTATAAATCACTTTCTCAAAGACCTTTGATAATACCGGTATTAAGGCTATTGGACGGTAATTTGAAATGGTTGCTTTGTCACCTTTCTTATAAAGTGGTTTAATTACGGTCGTTTTAATAAGTTTGGAAAGTGACCATGTTCTATGCATAAGTTAATTATAAAACTTAGTACGGGTGCAATTATATGCGACACTAATTTTAAATTTTTTGTAGAAATTTCATCAAATCCCGTGCTATTGGTATTTTTTAACAAATTTATGATTTTGAAAATGTCCATAGCATCCGTCGGTGCCATAAAAAGGGTCTTTGGGTAGTGACTTACAAGAGATACAGCATTACCGTCTGCAGATTTTTCTGTAGGATGTACCGAATCTATAAAATAATCATTGAAAGCCGTAGCTATGTCTTTAGGATCATTAATTTGCTTATCACCAATAAAAATTTGCTTTACAGATTCCGGGGGAAAGTTAGATTTGCACCTATTAATTAATTTCCACGTAGCTTTGGTTTTATTTACTGCGCTATTTATAATATGACTGTTTTGAGACTTTTGTGTCAAATGTATTACTCTTTTTAATCGTGTTGAATACTGTTTAAGTAATTGTTTGTTTTCAATATTTGGTGATCGCCTGTACAACCGTAACATCTCTCTTTTCCGTTTACTACAGTTTTTGATACCTTTAGATATCCATCGCGGAGTTTTCCGAGTGGAAATCTTTTTCCTCACGGTAGGGAAGCACAAGTCGTAAAAAAGTTTAAATATATCATAAAACGAATTAAAAGCTACTTCAGGATTTGTGCTATTAAACACTTCAGTAAAACTTAAGCTACTAACGGCTTCAATGAACTTAGATATATTCTCAGAGCTATAATCTCGACTTAATACATACCAGTGATCAATTGCACACGATTTTCTAACGGGGCATTTAAAAAGTTGGGCGGTGTGGTCTGATAGGGCCAACTCTAAAACTTCGCCAGTACCACCTCTAACATTATGCATAATGTTATCGATACAGGTTCCACTAGATACTCGTGTGGGCTTTTTTATACTCGGCTTGAGATTGTAGTTCAGTAGTAGATGTTGAAACTCAGTGGATATTCTTGTTTTTTGCAGAATATCGATGTTAAAGTCACCGCAAAGCAAAACCCTTTTTCCCAAGTTCCTTCCGCAATAGTTTAAAATATGCTCTAAATTTTCTAAGAAAATAGAAGTAGCATCTCTCGTGTATTTTGGAGGTCTATAAGTGCAAATGATAATCAACTTGTGAGCTACTAGTTCGATGGCACAACACTCTATAAAACTGGCCACACCAAATTCTTTAATATCTATGACCTTGAACTCGTGTCTATGTCTAATAAGTATACAAGTACCACCCTTCCTGGTGTTTCTTGTAGAATATGTTGCAATTTTATATTCAGATATATATAAGTGCCTGGTATCATCATCTTTCATGTTGTGTTCCGTGATACACATAACATCTACTGCTTTCCCTTCGCAGAAAAGTTCATTTAAACTAATGCTTAACAAATCAGACTTTCCTATTAATCCATTTATATTTTGATGTAATATATTTATTTGATTATAAACGAAAAAAAATCATGCTCCTTATTGTTAGAAGTGCTTTCAGTTTGGGTTGACTGATCATTATATAACTTGTTATTATTGATGACTGATTGGTTCAAGGTATCTCCGACAGCAGTATAATCAAAACAATGTCGAGAATGATAACTAACTTCGTTAGCTTCCGTTTCAGAACCTAGATATTTAATATATTCCATTAAATTTTTAAATATTTTTGCAATTGCTTTATTGTTTACTGTTGCAATATATTTCCGGAACATTTCAAATGTATATTCAACACAATAATTGGAATCAAAGAGATAGGCATATTCCCATAATTCCTTATCTACGTACATCAAATGATTAAACATTTCAATACGCTTATTAAATAAAGAAAAATTGTTACTCAATTTAAAATTAGGCGAGCAAATCACAATATTTGTATTAATCACATTACTAAGCTCCTTCTTCATGTAATCTATTAATAATCTATAGTTATTGGAGACCTTGAAATCTCCTTCACCAATATAAATAATACAATAATCATCATGGGTAAAGTTTTTGAGTTTCTTATCTAAATTTGCAAACAACTGCTTTATTCCGCCATTTGGTATGATATAATGACAGAATTTATATCCTGCAAACGTACTTTTCCCTATGTCTAATAATTTATTCACATTATTACTAGAAATCATACATATTTTCCTGTGATCCAGGGTTTTATGTTTGGAATGCTCATTACAAGCTCCGTTGTTCAGGATGTTGCCAATGGTTCCTTCACCTGGTTTGGGGCTCGTAGTTGACACGAACAAATCATCGCTAAGAGAATGCTTGCTTTGTGTATTAGTGCAGGTATTGGGGCTCAAAGTCGGTACAAACAAATCATCACTAAGAGTATTTTTGCTCAGTGAAGTAGTACAGGCGTTGGGTAACATTGCTACATTCATAGCGGTCCTTTTTTCAACGAGTGTAGATTCCTCTGTTATTATCGATGTATCGGATTTTTCGTCTACCATTAGTGTTAGACAAAAATTCCAAAATTACCTCGAAACCGAACAATAAACCGCTGGTATTCAAAAAATACTTCAAATTAGATAATGAAACTTTGCATATTAGCTGAACTAACTATAAAGCAGGTCTTATGTTTTTTTTTTTTTAATTACCATTATTTTCAACGCAAAAAGAAATAAACTAAAATATCGGTGCCTGGCACTCTTCTCCCTGCCACCCTGTCTCGCTTACTCGCGTGACCGCGGGAATAGTGCGCGAGCGAGATAAAGAATGAGGTGGCGCTGAGCTAGTAGACCCTTAAAAAAATAATTAATCATTTTGACGTAAAAAGTGTTTTTAATGTAATTTATCATAAATAACAATTAAAGTAACTTAGAAACATCATAATCTTTTAATTATGGGATCCAACAACATGTACCTATATGGGGAGTCTGGATCGTAGATTATTATATTTTTTTCCCAGTTCGATCACTATGTACGGTTAGCCGATCCCTTGGGAGAAGCGAGCTAAATACCTAGGTGTGATCCTTGACCACCACCTTCAGTGAGCACGTTAAGACCGGCTCATTTGCGCGCCTCTTTCGCTTTCGGTAGGGTCCATTTCTTTTCATGGCGTTTCATAAAATGAAAATCCACAAAACTATCACAAACATTGTGGTTTAACAACACGTAACTTACCTAACTATCCAGCCCAACTTGCGTCCAAACTTGCTAAAATTGCACTATAGCAATTGGAATATAATTCAGAGCAGCTATAACGAACAAGCAGCGTAAATTAGCTAATAAAATAAGTAATTAAGTTGTCGACGCTCGCGAGAACGCGGCGGTAATGTCGTCGGCACGAGGAGCCTGTAACTGCCATAATTACTACGATGATACATGCTGCACACTATTTTTGATTACATCTCGTTTATTTCACTTCATATTTTGTGGGATTTTGGTAGAGGAAAAGTAATATACTGTGTTCTTGATGTTGAAAAACGTCGTTTGAACGTGTGAGCATTTGTCATTGCACACTTTTATTAAGGAACACTTTTTATTAAGGTATCAGCGACCCGCCCCGACTTCGCAAGGGCGCGAGGCGGCGGCATCAGGTCATCATCAGATCAGATATTTGTATTGTTATCGGGACTTTAAAGGTAATTATTTAAGAAAAATAAAGACAATGGAACAAGTCAAAGTTGTTTAAAATAGAATTGCAAGATTTGACGTCAAAACAATACATTAGAGTTCCGTATAATATATCATGTCAAGTTAAATAAGCTTGTAAAGTATTCAAATTATGAAACTAAAGTTCATTTTACGAATGGAAACTGAAATCGAACCTCCAAGACGAATACGCAAGCACATTTTTTACGACGAAAGTAGGGATGATAGCTTATTCTACGAAGACAATTTTAAACGAAAATTGATTTTCCATTAGATAAAGTAACTGCTGAAATTCGAGAAATATTCCGGCGGCGGCTGCGGAGTTGGGCAGAAAAATATGCCTTGCTAAGGTCTGCTAAATTCTAATAATTAGTGGGCGTCGATGACGAGGAATGCAACCTCGATACAACCCGCTCAAGATATGACAGAGAAGAGTTTAAGGTTGAGGGTGTTCGTAGGTACAACAGACTGCAAAAGGGAGCATAAGCCCTCTTTTACAGTAAAAAAAATCGGTTGTCTGTAAAGTCGGTTTACTGACGATAGTTGAACGTGACAACGTCATAAGCCTTAAATGGAACGCCTTAGAGCGAGGTAACGCCGCATGAGAGGTAACGCCGTATGAGAGGTAACGCCGCATGCGTCATGTTTTTTCGTGCGTGCAGCCGGCTCCATCGAATTATAAGACGTTGCCACGTCAAAAAAAACATTGGGCAATAATGATACCGGCCCATTGGGTTTATTTTTTTATTCAAACTTCAAGTTTGAAGTTTGGGCGGGCCTGCCAGGGTTGCGGGTTTGTCCGAAAGGGATACCCTGGCCCTGGCACACAGGCAACTGAAGGAACACGGGTGGGTTTTACTCAGTAAAAGAGTGACACGCCCGGAACGCTCCGCCCAGAGCGGGCGAAGTTATTTGATAATTTCACACCTAATATCTTTTATTTTTTGGGCAAATTTAGGGTTTGCCCCGAGTGGCAGACATACATACTACTCAGTTAACGCGAATTGGTAAGGCTGACTCACACACAGTCAGACTTTCGGGCTTTTGACTACCCTGATGACTGTTAAAGATCTACGAACGACAGCCGGTGCTTTCCTAGACACGGAACATTTTATTTTGTAGAAACAGTAGAGATGACTTTAAGTTAATCTTCTCCACCCGAGGGAACTGTTTGATATGATATAAGGAGAATAAACAAAGATATCGGTGGTCTCGCTTAAAAAAAAAATATAAAAAAGTATAAATTGAACGAAGATTATCGAAGTTCATTATTTAAGTGTTTTGTGTTTGGTATTATTTAGTTGAATGACATTGTTTTTGTACCTACGCAATATTAACTACGCAAGTAGGACTTGCACTTGACCGGTTTAAAAATACCTAAATAATAAAGAGTATTCTATTCTAACTTATAATTTATATCAATACCTACCTACAAAGAAATTCATCGGTCTGATGTATGATGACTTTGTAAACAATGTTGGTATCTATCTTTTTTGATCAGACAACACTTGAAACTTATCTTGTTTCGAGGTGACACGCGAAAATAAAGCTGTCCCTGTGAAAAGCACTCAACGCTTAAATCAATTCCTGCGACATTGAATGTAGATCCGTTGGTATCAGTGGAACCAGCGGAAACAGAACGACTTCTCCAGTTTCACATCGGGTCTGAATTGTGCATTCAATAAGAATAAAAAAGTATTTAAATTTTTACTATTTTAATAAAATCAATGCATTGTAAAAATCTGTATAAACCTTTATCTGGCAACGCTGTTTTCATGAGTTTCGTTTTTTAGGGTTCCGTAGCCAAATGGCAAAAACGGAACCCTTAAACTTTCGGCATGTCCGTCTGTCCGTCCGGATGTAACACAGTCATTTTACTCGGAGACAATTTGCACTACAAGTATCGATGAAAATATGAAAGTACCTATTCTGTGCTCCTTCATACCAAGAACCAACCTAACATTGTAGTTGAATAACATGATCCCCGATACATTCCAACTGCAAATGTAAGTTTGTAAACACAATATTGAGTGATTTACCATGTTATTTTAAGATCATAGTCTACTTCTTATAGGTTTTCCTGTAATCTTTATAGATTACAGAAAAAAACTATTACTGCTATGCTTGCCTGCTGTAACTTCAACTGTTATGTAAAGAAATTGTTTTTTTTTTGTTTTAATTTTAGGCCCATCAGTTTTGGAGGTAAGTAATAGTCAATTTTCATCTATTTTCTTAAATCATTTTAAAAGTATTTATTTTATAATTATGAAAAAAAAACAATAACAAAAAGTAGTAAGTAAAATATTATATGGAATCCTTACAAAAATCCCTTTCATTTGGTATGTCACACGGTACAGTGAGCAAGACTTTATATTTTTTTTTCTAATGTGTCCCCCAATAGTGACCTCCAAAACTCATTTATTTACGTAATATGTCCGTATATAGCAAATCGGCTGTGACAGACGGACAGACTTCGACTTTGTGGCACATGATATGTCGTTGAGAAAACTAGAAAAATGTGGAATAAGAGGTTTAGCACTGCAGTGGATCGCGTCTTATTTAAGCAACCGAAAACAATACGTTGTCATTAATAAAGTAAGGACTTGAAAATTTACTGACCTCGTATTCGACTATAGAGTTCCCCAAGGGACTGTATTAGGACCCTTAGTATTTCTACTATAGGTACATAAACGACTTACCGCTACTGACTAATCATAAATGTGTATTATTTGCAAATGAAATTACGACTATTGTGACGACTGACAAAAAGTATAAAACTAAATCTGATCATGAGATGGACATTTAATACTATTGAGGGCATTATAAAATGGTTACAGACAAATAAATTATAAATTAATTTAGATAAATCTAATTATATACAGTTTAATAAATCAAAACCTATCTACTAAATACAATTTCAACCTCAATATTGACAGGTTAAATAAAGTTCGACAAACGAAATTCTTAGGTGTGTATTCTCATACTTAGATCAAGATCTGAATTGGAAAGTGCATCTGGATAATTTTTGTGGTAGGATTAATAAGTTTGTTTATGCTCTCCATCCTCCATCTTAAGGTGCGTACAGACTGGTGAAACGTAATGTGAAATGTATCTTTCTGCCTTTCATTGCAAGTTCGCTGCAAGCGTGGACGCGTAGCGCGCTCTTACCGCGCATTCACTACGAACCTCCCGCGTACGTCTGTTTCCGCCATTCCGCCGCGAACACGGCCCGTCGTCACGTGTTCTTTTCTTAGTGCGCGTCATTCCACAAAACCGGTAAATCACGCGAAGCATGGATTCCGAAGACCACGTTCTTGCTCTGACAGTTATCAGTGCTTCATTATTAATAATACATCAACTCATGAAAAAACGCCGAAGACCCCGAAGCTGGTGGCGCACTGAATTGTATAAACTACGACTAGGTGGAGAACTGCTTACAGATATGAGTTTTCAGCACATATGTGGACAATACAAAAACTTTACAAGGATTGTGTATATCTGTCCAACAGACTGAAAATTGACTCGAGATGGTCGGACCAAGAATTAGTCGAAACCATACAAATTATCCAGTATCCAGTGCCGGATTAAGCAAGCGCGGGGCCCGTAGCAAATTCTACCGTGGGGCCCTTGATCTGCTATCGGTTCTCAAGTATGAAGTGGTAAAATAAAAATAGGTAAAAGAAAATATTTTTTTGGTATATGATTACGAAATTATAATAAGAATAATGTAGACTGTTAAAGTCTTACAAATAAATAGACAATTTCAACATTTTGAATCAAGCCATTTCAATTCTGCTACGCACCTACACTGAGTGTCGAGTAAGAGTGCTCGCACACGTCAACTTTCCGTAGAGCCGATTATCGGGCCGATTTAAATTCTATACATTTATACGAGCAACTTTTTGTAGAACTTGTATCGTTTACCGTATGAATTCTGTTTTTTATTTTGGCCAGCAAAATAATCGGTTACCAATTATCTGACGTGGATTGTCTTAGTCGGAAAAGTGTTATGTTTCACGTTTTTGTGGCATCAAGTAAATGCAATATACCATGTCTTAATAAGTGTCACTCAAAACATTACGGTCAGGTGGAGGTTTTTTTTTGATACGCGAGGCCCCCTTTACCACGGGGCCCGTAGCAAATTGCTACTCTTGCTACGTGGTTAATCCGGCACTGCCAGTATCCCCTTGTCTCTCCATGTTCGTTGCGTGCACGTGCGGATTTCCGAAACGACCGTCCACGCTGCTGCCCCCGCGCACTCTGCGCGCCCCTTTGTGTTCGTTCGAAAAACCAACAAATCACGGATCGCTCCGCGCGCGGCCTCTCATGCTCGTAGCGTGCGCGTGAAATGCACATTTCGCGCGTGCCAGACGTCCAAACTATGAGAAATTGTTACAAAGTGTGTTACTGACGTGACACATGGCAGCAATGCGTACGGCAAATTCTTATATATTACCACTTCCGTCACTCTACATTTACGAAATCTGTAATTGCCTAGATATGTTTATAATAATAAGGGATTGTTCAAAAAAGCCTATCAAATGAACTCTCGAAATAGAGATCCATGCAGACTTGTATTGCAGGATACTCCTAAATCAGACAAGTATGCGAAAAGTTTCCAAGTTATGTGTATACGCATGTATAACAAAATTCGAAAAGAAATAAAAATGTTATATAATATTAACTCGTTAAAAAACAGATTATTAAAATGGCTGAAAGGACATATGTTTTATGACATCAAGGATTTTTTTAACAATAAACTATAAATTTCTGAACTTTTTCATTGCGGATAATGATCAAATAAAACTATTATATTGTTGTATAATATTGACCATAAATGTCTGTGACATTGAACAACAATTAACTAATAATTATTATTTTGCATGAAATCGATCCTACATATTCTGTAGTTATAGCTAAACATGTGGACTTATTAATACTTAACTGTAACAACTGTATACCTACCAAGGTTATTAAAGGCAAATAAATGCTTATCTCATCTTTTATGGGTTCCGTTTTTTCCTATTGAGGTTCGGAACCCTAAAAAATATAATTAGGGATGACTCTCCCATACCTTGGAACCGAGACATAAAAATCAAGGCCCAAAAATTAAAAGTAAATAATGTAATATTAAAATACCTATTTCTAAAAGCCATTAGATATGTATCGTACTGGGAAAGACATCAATTATAAATAACCATAAAAATATCGTTGGTACTATCGGCCCAAGTTAAGCATGCTCACTTAAGAAAATATTCCTGCGAGAGCGCAGCTAGTGACAAACCACACCCCTTCCTAGTTTCCCCCAATTAGAGACAATATGCATTTGTGTGAGTAATGAGCGAGTAACATAAAATAACAAACATTAGCTAGAGCGCGGCAGTGCCAATTTGCTCTCGCTAATTGTTGACGCTTCCCTTAAATTCCTATCGCCATTTCATTTTACGACCTGTTTATTTCTATCGGACTGATTGCCTGCCTAACTGTGACCTCTGCTTGTATACCGGACTGTGATCGAAAGCCTCTTCTTGACCCTAGCTTGTATCCTGGACTGTGTGTGTATTGTGTGTGGGCTGTGACTAACGTGGTGCAACCATGACGACCCGAAACCTGATTCAGGAAGAAAGGAATCAAATTATTGTTTTGCATAGACAAGGGTTAAATATATCCCAAATAGCAGTGGAGTTGAACATGCAAGTAAGTTATGTTTTTGTATTCAGATAGAGGGAGAGATATAGAAATAAATAAAGTGATAGTAATATTATTATTTCATAGTTTGCATTTTTCCTTATATTGCAATTTAAAAACAAATTCCATGAAAAATATTGGTATTCAGCTGCATCCGGTTAGACTGGAAGCCGACCCCAACATAGTTGGGAAAAGGCTAGGCAGATTTACATATAAAAATAATAAAATTATTATAACTTTCAGATGGATTCTTTTTAAAAGTCTCATAAGATATTACCTACTTATAGTAATGCATTCAAATAAGATTGTTCTTTTTATTTATTTTTGCTTTCAAAGACGTTGTTGGAGCCTTTTATGACCCGATAATAAATCCTAAACCAAAACAACCTAAACAATGGTGCCTTATCTCACAGCGTCGTTGCCGCATTTTAATTAGAAAAACCAGAGCGCATTCGTCGCATTTCTAGAGGCTTGATCATTATATTTCAAACTACAATTTTTTTTCGCCCAAGCACAAGATAATTGTTTTTTATAATTATTTTTAACATTTATTTTATCATAATACTGCAGATGGAAAGTAATTGACAATAATGTAAATTTTTGTTAGTAGTGCTCGTAAATACTTACCAAAAAAACTTAAAAAAAATAGCACACATAGTTTTAAATACTAACGATTTAGTGCTTGGCTGGCCGATAAAATAGCAAGTACTTACTATTTTTTCGGCCAAGCACTAGATCGTTGGTATTTAACCACGAAAAACCTTTAGAAATGCCACGTTGCCAGCCCGCACGGGATAAACACTTTTAAATAGTAGAGATAAAGCACAAATTTGCTTGGGACAGTTTCATACAATGTTGGAATTTACGCTATGCCATTTTTCTTACTCATAGGTATACGAGGTGTAAATTGCAATATCTGAAAACCTCTTAAGGGGTCATTGTACTAATCATTATGAACAACTTTTACTACGGGACCAAACCTGAAATCGCGAAAAAAAAACAGCTGTTCCCTACATTTATGTTCGCGTAACTCGTCAAAATGTATGGACCAGCTGCTTTTTTATCGCGATTTCAGGTTTGGTTCTCATAGTAAAAGTTGTTTATAATGATGAGTAATGACCCCTTAAGAGATTTTCAGTTATTGCATTTACAACTTGTATTTTAAAATATAGTTATGAATGTTATAACTACTTAAATTAGTTATAGAAAAGTTTATTTATCATGAAGTCAACCAAAATGCACACCTTAAGTATTTCAATACTTATAATTTTTATTTATAGTGTACTAGTTGTGCCCTTTGAATAAGACTTTTGTAGTGTACTCGTATTACTTAGTTCCTATATTATGTAAAAAATCGATGCTGACTGTTTTTTTTTTTTTTTTTTTCGTTAGAGAACAACGGTGCGCCGCTGGGTGCGAAGATATGAAGAAGGAGAAATTACAGAACGCGTTCGTGCACCTCGACCCCGGGCTATAAACGAAAATGAGTTAAATAATATGATAGCCACGTATGAAGAGAACCCGTTCACACCCACTCGCAGTTTCGCACAAGAATACGAAGTTTCGATGCAAACTATTACAAACGAGTTGCATCGAGCTGGAGTCCATCACAGACGTCCCGCAAAAAAAAATATTTTGACGCAGGAGCAGAAAGCTGCTCGCGTGCGATTCGCTCGTGACTACAGGGACTTCGATTTCTCTTACGCCATATTTTCTGATGAAAAGTGCTTTAGGTCTAGCCTGTGCCAGGGCCATGGTATCTCTTTCGAACAACCCGCGACTCCGGCGGCTTGCAAATAACCCTGTATAGCTATTTTTATTAGGTTTATTTTTATTATTCCAATTTGTATTATATTACTTCGTTGATTAATGTCACAGGGTAGACTGTAGACCGTAATCATAGTTTAAAATATTGCCAACGATTTTGAAGTCTTCTTGTAAAATTATTGATGTCAATTTAGTGTCATGTTGCCTTTATTGGTGGATTTGTTGTTTTATTTACAATCAATGTTGTCGTAAGCCCCGATCTCGTTAGTTTGTTATTTTACATATTCAGTAGTGTCATCATATCCGTCCACCTCATAAATAATTGATCTCATTTGCTTGATAAACCTAGTCTGTAGTGTAATGTAATTATTGCAAATTATAAAAATTATTAAGATTCTTAAATTGTACTAATCTTAAAACTTTTCAATTTCATTAGAACTGCACGAGCAATATTCTCCTAATCTTATTTACTGACAGGCTTTTTGCCTGTTGTTGTTGTGTTGTCTGTTTGTCATTGTTGTGTTGATTTCATATTTTGAACTTTACGATATAAGTGTAGATAAATACAGTTTATAAATGATATTATGAGTAAGAATCTTTTCACTTATAATATTTTGCATTTTGATGATAATTTCTGTGTAATTTTTTGTTATAATATGTTAATTTCTGGATGAATCTTTAATGTTTTGAAAAAGTCTATTAAAAATAAATTAAGTTACTTATATTGTTTTTTTTTTCTACAACAGCAAATCCTTAAAATTGTTCTCAAGTAGATTTTAACTAACTGTTTATTTTTTCACACTGAGATTACAGCCGATAGTTTCATACAAAAAGCACTTACTATACATCTTTTATTATACAGATAAGATTTAAATATCAACCTAAATAAATCTTTAATCCTGCATAATGTTAAATGAACACAAACTAAAAATATATATTTCACTAGTACCCAACATTTTATTTCAATCCTTTCACTCTCACTGCTGCCAAGGCACAAATTATAGTTTAGTTTAATTACTTGATAAGCTTCTGAATTTTAAAGTGGCGTAGGAACTGAATCATTGTTAGATTTGTCAAAAAAAAACTTGACATGCAATGCCGGTAACGCGCCTGTAGCGTTGATTTCGCTTAAAATCATGAATTGTCAAACTTTGACTAGAGCATGAATTATAAAAGAGTAAAGTGTTGGTTTGATTATAATCCAGTCTTAAAGTGCTCATCCTGCACGGCATGCCTGGGCATTTTAATTGCAACGATACCTTGTTCGTTATACAGGCTGAAATTTAATTCATGGGTATCCTCTTAAGGGGTCATTGTACTCGTCATTATGAACAACTTTGACTATGGGAACAAATATGAAATCGAGAAAAAAAAATTGCTGTTCCCTACATTTTGTCGAGTTATGCAAACATAAATGTAGGAAACAGCTGATTTTTTTTTCGCGATTTCAGGTATGGTCTCATAGTTGAAGTTGTTCATAATGATGAGTACAATGACCCCTTAAAAGGATGCCCATGAATTCAATTTCACCCTGTATTATTTTAATGAATAAAAGGTAATATTACAATTACCTACTGTTAAAAGTATTAAACCAAATACAAGGAACAACTGCAAAACATTTGAGATAATCCTAAGGTAATAAAAAAACGTATGGCCCTTGTATTAAGCCGTCCTCTATTGTTTAACCGAATTTCCACACATTCCCACTAAATAACAATGGGTCTTAGATAATGAACTTATTTTTATTTCAGTTGCAAGAGTTGTGCGGCTTGCGGCCTTGCGTTAGCTACAAACAAAAAGCTCTGATAACATTTTATGAACTGCGCAGAGTATTGGTCCAAATATTACTGTAATTTTCAAGTATTCCCAAATTGCCCAAGTATAAACAAACACATAGAAATTTAGATAGTTATTTACTTTTAATAAAGTCGATTAAACACAAAAAATTTCAATATAAACATTTGATACCTTCATGCAGTGCCGGTCAACGCACCTATACCTAACGTATTCAGGGAGCCGTGAGATAAAAGGTAAACAAACCATAAATGTCCGTTCAATCGATTTTGAATGTTATTGTGTTGGTGGCATGACAAATGGCAGCTGCAGTAAACAGTTGGTATTGTAACCACTTTTTTGCCTTTAATGCCATCCATAAGCCTACGGAATAGAAGTCAAAATCGGTGGAACGGACTGTAATAAAACGGTTCGTTTCAATGTCTCATCTTATTGTGAAGGGAATATGGTGCGGTTGCTGCGGCATGCGGCATCACATAGGATATGGTGAAAATTGGAGAGGCAGTGAAAGTGTTCATAAATAACCTATATCTATAGACCCGATAGAGAGAGGAAAATGTTAAAGTGGATTAATACATATAAATTGTAGTTTATTAGTTACCATTACAAATTATTTTTGTAAATACTGCAATATCAATAATACATTTTCTAAACCAAACAAACAGAAGATATGAGTACTAAAATTAATTCTTGTCAATAATAAAATAACAATTCAATTCAATAACAAAGAGCTCACGCCGCCGCCGCGCCGCGCTGGCCGTGCCCATTAAAAACTCGTCTCTTAGCAGAAACAAGTGAGCATAGTACGCTCCTAGTGTGAGTGTCACACATTCTATACATGATTATACTAATACGAACACCACTAAAATACGCTTTGTGCATCCTATTGGTCAAAACTCGTGCATTGTGCGATCGAGTCGTGAGTCGTGCTATGCGATTATCGCCTTTAAGGTGAGCATGCGGAACTTTGGCCGATAGTACCTACAACCGCAGTGATAACTTTGTTTTTCATAGTTTTTTTTGAGAAATTCTATGAAATACATACTTATTTTTTCGATGGATAAAATCGATAATGTGCATCGTAAATATTCATCCCAACTTCGAAACCCTTCACTATGCGTGGTCCGACCCGCACTT
Source organism: Tiliacea citrago (assembly GCA_963921375.1). Taxonomy (NCBI): domain Eukaryota; kingdom Metazoa; phylum Arthropoda; class Insecta; order Lepidoptera; family Noctuidae; genus Tiliacea; species Tiliacea citrago. Next base: position 2,133,262 of record OY992790.1, on the reverse strand, counting down.
GGCCAGTTTTTTAGGGTTCCGTACCCAAAGGGTCCAAACGGAGCCCTATTGCTATCACTCAAACGTGTCCGTCTGTCACACAGGTTTTACAGCCAACCGTTTGGTGGTATAGTCTTAAAATTTTCACTGTAAGTATTTACGCATTTTGTTAACCCATACAAATCCATACAAATTGTCAAAAAATATTATTATATGTTTTATATGTTGGCTCCCATACAGCTAAAGGGGCCGCGAAAAAAAAGTTAACCTGTTGTTGACCTGCCCCATCGAGTGGTATCGTTGTTTAGAACTCGTTGAACAGATAAATACTATATTTTTGTTTAAAAAAATATTGGAAAACAAAGGAATGAGAAGCCAACAAAGTCAGCTTTTTCTACAAAATATTGTTCCGAATAATTTTTAAACTTCCCACTGACATAATTATGAACTTGAAATTTGATGATAATGTTTAAAGTTACGTATATTTTACTAAGAAATACCAATTGTTAAATCAGATTTTTTCTTTGAAATTCCCTCATTTCTCATTACAACCAACTTGATTTTGCGGTCAAATGCGCACACTGCTTATGAATAATTCTGCCATTCGGACGGCTTATATTCTACATAGAGTACGGAACCCTAAATTAAAAATGTTATTTGGGATCGTCGCAAATACGTATTTACAAAATTTAAATCATCAATACAAATATTGAATGATATTTTTTTTATTTTGGATATAATAAATTAATAATTATATTGTTCGATTTTTTACATATAATTTTATATTACACAACATTAAATCCCCTAAACTAATTCTTGCTACGTCTTTCTAAGATAATATTATACAGCGCATTTTATCAAATCTTCAGAAAATATGAAAAATTCACAATATCTATTGTGAATTTCTAGAAAAAATCAAAACATTTTTGTACATCGAACGAGTGAATTGAAAATAGAAAAGAAAAGACTTGAATTAAAAAAGCTCACACTGGAAGGTCGCCCATCCACGAAACGACCGAGGCAAGCGTAGCTTAACCTACGATTGAGCCGTGCGAAACATCCCAATGTTCATTACATACAGTTACTCAGTTACTTTAATTTTAGTGCATGTGAGTTTTTTTTTTATTTTTATAATTGAGATGTTTGTTAATGTTTTTATAGATATGAGTACTTATTCTTATTATTGTATAATATTGATGTTTGGCGAAGGAGATCTTGTGTTGGATATTTGGTAGAAGGCACGAGCGTTTGTTTGTAATAAGAGGAAGACCTGCGTGCTTTCTAAGGGTGGATTTAAGCACATAAAGCTGACGAACCGTTAATATTGAATTGAATTGAATATTGTCTTGTCTATGGTCCCACTACTTATTTATGTAGAACTGAACAAAAAAAAAATTGTGAGTCCTCCATTCGTAGAGTGCGGAGATCCAAACTCACATTTTAAAAATGGACATTGGACATCAAAAAAAAAATGGACGCCGAGGAAGCAGTGGCTGCGTTTCGAAATGCCGTCGAAGAGACCCCTAAGGACGAGTGGGCAAAGTGCTTTTCTCAGTGGTTCCATCGGATGCAGCGAAGTATTGGTGTAAATGGACACTATTTTGAAAAGATATAATAAAACTAATAACTTTGCTAGCTAGTTTGTTCAGTTTTTGATTTTCTAAGAACTTTCAGTGTCACTGTTAAGACCAGCCTTCTCAACATCGCCGCGCGCTGGCGGCAGTGAACGAGGGGTGCGGGGGCAGCGGCGAGTAAGACGGCCGCACGGCTCAACGCGGCACCGTTGCCAGAATGTTACTTTGTAACTTTTGACCCTCTCATGTTACCTCCATGTTACACGACTTAAAATGTTACTTTTACGTTACCTACTTTTAGGACTTAATAAAACATATTTTACTCAATACTCAATACGTTTATTGCATTCCACAATGTGAACTTAGGTGGTAGGTACATAAAGACATACATTCGTTTTGGAGCATTGTGGGCCCTGTCGGGCATAACAACATAAAAATTAGGAGGAGGGCTATTATAGATATTTGTTAACAATTTTAATATTAATCTACTCTTTCGTTTTGTGTAGGTAGGTAGGCTGATAACTAATTGTGTACATATAACTTTTACCACTCATTATTGGATTTAAACATTAATATTTATTTAAATTATACGTATATTATTATTATTATCATTGGTAATTATAAATAAATTATTATTGCGTTTTTTTTTTTTTATATATTATTGTTTATTTATTAAATTTATCATTTAAATATTCATGTACATTATAACAACATTAATATTTACCAGCAAATAAAAAATAATTGTGAAACGGAACGCATCCAAGAAAGTTGTTGCTTTTTCGTTGATATTGTGAACTGACATAAACTGACGGACGCGACGACAGCGCGAAAGTCTTCGTCTTAACGCTTATTCACTCACTTGCGTGTATTTCTACATTTTCTATCCCGCTTACTCAGGCGAGCGAGCGAGCGAGCGCCTAGTGGCGTCCGTACCAGTTCAGTTTGTCCATGTTTTGTATTGTAGTTTAGTGTTTTGTTTGTACTAATAAACACTAATACTTTATAGTGTCAGTGTCATATTATAATATTAGTATCGTTTTCCACATAAAATATGTGTGTAATATGTTACTTTTCTCGTGAAAATGTTACTTTTTGAGCTGTCTCATGTTATATTTGACTATCTGCCACTGGCAATACTGCGACGCGGGCCTCGCGACACACAAGTCAGCTGTAGCACGCCTTCACGCACGGCTGCGCTTACGCGTTTATATTAACGTCCTTATACATAATCTTGTTTCCGTTCTAATCGACACAGTTGTATTTTTATATTTCCTTTTTATCTTTCAATATACATGTTTATACAGTCCACTCACCTTTAATTTTGCTCCACTACGACCTATCGTCGCGATCAGTCACCCTCGTATTAATATGTGGTACATTATTTCATGAACTGTTAATTAACTACACTACCGAATTGGGACACTGTAATGGTAGTGTATGTATCTAAATAAATAAAAATAAATAAATAATATTTAGAGATGTTTCCATAAATTATGTCACTTTTCATGATTTTTGTCGCAGTTGGTCATATCAGTGGCGAAAGTTGTGTGACACACCAGGGTCACACAAACTGTCGTCACATATTTTGCAATTTCAAATTAGACCATAAAATAATATCAAACTTTGACACCAATGTAACACTTTGCTGATCCGTACTTAACTTACCTCCCGCGTAACCTGTGGCGTAATTTATGGATGGCTTTATTTCTTCAAAATTAAACATGAAAAAAATCGTAATAATAATATCGACGGTCCCTAAGTACAAATGTCAAATTTTACAGGAGAGCACTTCAACATTTTAAACACGTGTATGTATACCATGTTCTACTAATTTGTAGGATGGCTAACTTATCGGATATAATTCTATTCGCTGAGGACACTTATTTTTATAATAGACTAGCTTTTGCCCGCGGCTTCGCCCGCGTCGATGTCGGAAAAAATGTCACGAGCTCGTACTGCCGGAATTACGTACGCTATGTGTTAATACAGATTATAAACTATGTTACCAAACATATAAATCCGTTCAGCCATTTTTGCGCCAATCCGAAACATAAAATCATCCCCTTTAAAATTGACTACCCCTTTCCACCCCATTGGGGTAGATTTTTTGACGACCCTGATACACCTTTTCCTTTATTTCTGATCTTAAATATAAATACCGAGTTTCAAAGTAATCAATCAAACCGCGCGATATATCTTTCGATACAATTATTTTCCCCCACAAAATTCAACACCCGCTTTAAAAGGTTGTTTTCGAAAATGAATTTTTTGTCCGTTTTATTTATTAAGAAAATATACGGGTCAATTTTCAAGTCAAAGGAAACATAATTTTGATATAAACTGTGTCCCCCTTTTCACCCCAAAAAAGTTTATTTTTGAAAAATATTCAATCATGTGTTATTCAATTACTTTGGAGTTTATCAAGACATACAATTAAATCTTTCCCTAAAACTTAAAAACCCCCGTTTGCCCCGTAATGGTTAAATTTGAATAAACCCAAAAACATGTTAGGCTTTATATTCTGTGAGCATTAGGTATATGTAAAATACCGAGTTTCGAGTAAATCGGACCGCGCGTTAAAATTCTTCCATACAAACTTTAACATCCCCCAATCCCCCTTTAAAAAAAAACAAAAAAATTTTAACTTTATAATTTACTTAGGTCAGTATTCGTGCCAAGTTTCAATTTTATTAACTCAAGGAATGAGATTTTTCATACAAACGAAATCCCCCCTTTTTATCCCATTAAAGGTCAAATACCCAAAAACCCCTTCTTAGCAGATGCCTACGTCAAAATTTGGAGTTAATCAAGCCACGCAGTAAAATCCTCCCGTTTCAAATTGACTACCCATTTTCACCACGTTAGGGAACGATTAAAAAAAAGCTGATACATTTTATTCTTTATTTTTGGTTTTAAGTATAAATACTGAGTTTCGAGTTATCGGACCGCGCGTGAAAATTCTTCTACACAAACTCCAATCCCTCTTTACGGGGCAGTTTAAAAAAAACAAAAATTAATACTTTATAATTTACTTCGGTATGTATTCGTGCCAAGTTTCAGGTTTATTAACTCAAGGAATAAGATTTTTCATACAAACAAAATCCCCTCCATTCACCCCCTTAAAGGTCGAATTTTCAAAAACCCCTTCTTAGCGGATGCCTACGTCATAATAAGTACCGTATCTATGTGCCAAATTTCAACCCAATCCGTTCAGTGGTTTGAGCTGTGTGTTACCAGTCTGTCATGGTTTCCTTTTTGACTACCCCTTTTCACCCCGTTAGCAGTAGATTTTTGAAAAACCCTGATAATTATACGTTATTCTATATTTTTGGTTTTAAGTATAAATACTGAGTTCCGAGTTAATTGGACTGCGATTATATTATTATTAATATTCTTCTATACAAACTTTGACATTCCCTCATTCACTTAAGTAAGTATTCGTGCCAAGTTTCAAGTTTATCAACTTTATTATTTTTACATGAATAAAAAAAATTTCGAATGGACAACTTCAATACAAAACTTTATCACCCTTTTCACCCCCTTGTGGGTTGAAATTAAAAAAAAACAACGATTTACGTTGTATCAGCGAACCATAAGCCGAACTATTAGTGAATTTAACTTAAAAAATAAAGAACTTTAATTAAAAACAAAATTTCACCCCTTTAGGGTTGAAATTATAACTACACCGTTGCGTTAGCTTCCGACCGTAAGCCTAGATAATAAATTTAGTGATTTTTACATTCTAAAATGAAGGACTTTCGGGGGTGGAATTATCAAAAACACTAAAATACGTATATATTAATTTTCAATCGTCAGCCTAAACACAAAATTTGAAGATCCTAACTTCAAAACTGACGGACTTTCATATAAACTTCCATCCCCTATTTTACCCCTTTAGGGGTGGAATTCCCAAAAAATCCTTTCTTATACCTTGTCTACATTATAAAGAAAACCTCTGTACAAAATTTCAGCTTTCTAGGTCCAAGGGTTTAGGCTGGGCGTTGATGAGTCAGTCAATCAGTCAGTCAGTCAGGACTTGTCTTTTTATTTATATAGATAGATAGATAGATAGAAAAGATACGGATGTCCTACATGTCAAAGATAGGCTGTTTTTTCAAAATGGTTCGCAATCGCAGCTAATAATCTATTACTTAATGTGAACAAAACAAAATGTCTTAAGTTCTCATTACTAAATGTAATGTGGATGTACTATAGGTACACCTCTGCCTAACCCTTCGGGGAATACAGGCGTGATGTTATGTTATTTTTATAAAAAAAATCCCTGTATACTACGTTTATAGTTTTGATCTCGGTAGTCAAAAGGTGACGCGGAAGCAAGTGACGTACCCAGTGGCGTAACTAGGTGACCTGGGGCAAAAAATAAACTAGGGCCTCAACTACTACTCAAACTATCGTTTGTTCCGTATTCGTTGCTTTCCGAATTCGACGTACTCCAGCCGGTCTATTCTGTAAAAATCACACTGTGAAAACTCAGGTGATGTGAGCTGTCATTCCATTGATGCTAGGGATGGACACTATGTATTGACGCTCACTTCAAGCTCACTTCACCTAAGTTTTCACGGTAAGCAAAGGCAGCTCGTGACATTTATTTGTGGGGGTTCTCTAAAAAATTATTATTAGATTTATTTTTCATAACACATTTTTGAGAAAGTGCAATTTCGGGACGTGGTGGTCCCTTAGCTTTCAGTTCGATACGCATTTCGAGAGTCTTTTCACAATTTTTAATAAAAGATACACTGTATTGTTCCATTTTTAATACAAATGTCGCGCACAAACTATTTTTAATAATTATTTAGAATAAACACTGCGAATCTACTGACAGCCGACCATTTGTTTACATAAGATCGGCAACAGCGCATAGGCAAAGATCGCATTCCCGCGCGCGGCCGCCTCGCGCCGTTTGGCAACGTCGCGCGTGAGCGGCGCTCCAAATTAGGCTAATTTCTCATACAAAATCTTTTGTTTCACGCGTCGGACTGTGTCGATATTTCTCTTTCGCACTCATTGAATACAGTGCTAGAAATCGTACTGAACTTTGTTTCATAGGAGCGCAATCGCTGGCGCTCCGAACGTTACAACTTGACGCCAAATGTACGCGTAGGAAATGGTTTTCTAGTAAACTGCTATTGTATGCGTATGGCCATAGTAGAAAGAATGTATGTATAGGATTATAATAAAGAAATATAGATTATGCTATTTTCGTGGGAGTGCACTGCACCAGCGCTCTTTATGACGAGCCGCCTCTGACGGTGAGATATTTACAGAATAGCACTACTGATTTGTCGTAATCCAGATTCGTCGTCAGATACATTTAAATACTTTAAAGTTGCAAAGCTACTTTATCATTAGTTCTTTATTGTGCATAGCAGGGCACGTCCTGAACACGCAGAGTTTAGTAATGAATAATTGGATAAATTAATTAATATAGGTATTAGTAATAAGGAATAAAACTAAGTACCTAAATCAAGCGACTGTGAAACCAGCCTATGAATACAGGCAAGTTCCCCGCAAGTTTGAAAGAAAGATGTTCGAGACTTGTTAGGAATTCCCCTGTATTTTTTCAAATAAGTGCCATTTTAAAGTGGCATTCCTGGAATCTGGTATAATTATATTCCGAATGTGGGAGAAATTTTCATTAGTTCAATTTATAGTTTGTTAGTCAGAATCCGAGGGGCCCCTGAGCTTGGGGGCCCCGGGGCACTGCCCCGTCTAGCCGTCCGGTAGCTACGCCACTGGATGTACCTACAGTTGTGCGTGTGAGAAACAGTTTTAGTCTTGAGGTCTACTCCGCAGTCTTCAGTAGCAATTCCCCATTGCTTGCGAAGTTTTTCGTTTTTAGTGAGTTGATGAACGCCTGCTTCCTGCCTAAACTACCTAATATCACAACACTGATACATTGATTGACGCACTCTTACAGCTTTTTCCTGAAGAACGGCTATCTCCAAAATAACAGTCACCTGAATAAAGTATCACCAATTGTGATACTTCAAAAAAAATATGATGAATAAAAGAGGTCCTAAAATGGAGCCCCGTGGCCATGAATGATGTTGCTCGTCTTTGATAAAAACTATTTACTTCCAAAAATTTTGATTATCGCCTAATAGACAGTTATTAGCTCACATTATTACGAAAATCTCTCCCAATAATCCGGTCTTTTGAAGAACGAAATTCAAGAATTCGTTATTGCCAATTATCCTGCGTCATATAGGTACCTACCTATACAGAGATCCAACAATAACCGTCGTTGAGCAGTAGCTCATACCTCTGTAGTACCAATATAATATAGTACTACAATTATGTAAGACTATTTATTTTGTCGTGGCAAAATCAGGCGGTAGATCTCTTTTTTTAGGTAGTAACTTTTTAGTAGGTAGGTACTCGTAGGTAGGTACACTTTAGACCATTGAAGGCGGAAGCGGTAGGGTAGCCCAAAAAAAAACTCTTCTTTTCTTTTTTGCAATTACCAAGTCATTGTTGATTGTATTACTATGTTGATAGACCGGTATTTAGAGAATACCTATTCTTAATAATCATTAAAATCATCAATACAATTTTAATTAGCCGGACCTATAATCTTCTTCTTTTCGTATCAATCGAACATTTCTTTTATATTGTTTAAGCCCAGTCTGTAGGTAGAACGTTTACAAACACAAATACAACATAAATAAATTATTAAATAAATCAGTCGATTAATGTCCCTTTCCCCGTGTTTACAGAGTCAAGACCACCGCGGAAAAATTACAACCAACTGTCATCAAACGAAAAGCTTGATAACAGACAGACAGATGATATTCACATCGAGGAAGCGGAAGTGGAGTCAGATGCTAGCAGCACCGATTTGGATGAACGTGATACAGGCGGAGTCTGCCCACCTTGTGCGCATGACCGATATAACAACAATGTCCGTCGACATGCACATGACGACTTCAGCGATGACACAGATTATGGTGAGTTTATTCTGTTTATTTTATTTACCTTATCAATTAATCTGTCTCGATAAACGACAAAAGAAAAGTACTAAAGTTACGTGGCAGCGGTATCGATATAAGGAAATCGATAACAAGTTAGAGCATGCGCGTCACTAGCGATTACTGGCAGCTGGCACTGCCAAAAATATTGTCTGTGGTTTTGTCTGCTCTAGCCTCTCTAGCCAAAGTTGTCATTGTCATTATTTGTCAGTGTTGTGTTGTCAAAGACAGGATTTGACATTTGTTGCTCAGGAAGTGGGCTGTGAATCACATAAACAATATTCACAAATCATTTTGTGAATACTTTTCCGAATTTGGAATAAACTGGTAATTTACGCGCTAAAACCTACAGAACGGGACCAAAGTGACTTAACTAAAAATGGCGAACCTGAAAACAGACTTGGATCAATATTTACTGAAAAATGAAAGTCGTCGGAGCTACAATTTCAGTTTACCATCATTTTCTGCCCCGAGTTTTATGACACGGAGTACTGACGAAAGCCCCACGAGCACTAGCAGTACTGCTACTTGGTTTGAAAATGTACAGAAAGAGTACTGCACCTTGGTAAGTAGAAATTACTTAATTAATTTGCGCATGAATCATTGGACGCAATACAATAGCGTAGCTATCAATTACATCACTCTAAAACTAGTCTGTGCAAAACTGTGTTCCATCATTTAATTGGGGTCAGCACACTGTCTACCTGCTTGTAGCAGCATAGTTCAAAACTTCAAACAAAAGACTTGCCCTACATAATATATAATTTTGTTTGTTTATTTACCTATTTACAGGAAGGCTTACAGGCAATTAACTGTATGTAAGACCTTTATATTACATATTAATATCATTATATCAGCTTACTATGTATAATATATTATATCAGCTACTGTTAAGTTAATTGGTAATATTAATGATGGTGTCTATTTATGACAATGGTTCTTGTTGTTTACATTTTAGTAATGAAAACAGTGTGATTTGGATTTCTTATTAAAACTGGTTTACATCTGCTTACTTTTTATACCAATAAATTATAGTCTCTAATTTTATTTTCCCAATATAAACCTTACGTATACCCTATAATCACTTGGTATTAACGTCAAAATGTTCTATATTTCAGAGCAGGACACAGCGGTTCATGGGCTTTGGAATATGTTTATTCTTTGGATTCCTATGTTTCATACTGTCATTCCTGTACATACCTGTATTGCTACTGCAAGCTAGGAAGTTTGCCCTACTCTTCACTCTAGGGAGTATGTTCTTTATTATAAGGTAAAAAAAATATTTTTGTTTACAAACTTTTATTATATAATACTATTTAAACATTGAGTGAGCAACAGGATGGAGGGCGTTATGTTATAGATAATCAAGCAGCAAGTATGAAAGCAATTGGAGAGGCTTAGGTCCAACAGTGGCTGTAGGCTGCTCATGATGAAATATGATACCAATGTATGGGAGGCTGCACATCCTTGTAACAAAAAAACATTGTTACAAACCTCATATTTGGGAAAATGCCTTTTGGTAAAATTTGAGATTTTTTATCTCAACTGTAGGTATATTATTATAAAGTTAGAATAATTAAGTTTTAGCACATTCATTTTAAAAATTTCATAAGTTGTACACCATTGCTAGACGAGAACTACTGCCAACAAACAGTTATGCTGTTTGGCAGACTTTATGTATGTTATTGATACAGGTTTTGAAAAGTACCTATAAAGCTGGCTCTTTATTCTTTTGAAACTCTGTACTATCCTAGGCCAGCACAAGGTCCAAGTGTACAGAGGTCATTATTCATCGCTTTCATACTTAATGCATGTTTATCTGTAACATAATACCAACCATCCTGGAGGGACTTACAAATATTTACTACAATAATATTGCTATTTAGTAAACAGTTGAAGTATTAAATAACATAATAAACATAGATGTTGAATCTATCTTTTAAAAACCATATTATTTTTTTATTAACACTGGGGGCACTAAACACTCCACATATAATAATAATTAAACTTGTGTCCTTCAACCAATTTAATAACCAATAAGTATAATAACAATGTTTCGCATGTACTACTATACTATTGTTTTAAAAATGTAAAGAAAATCAAGTGTTCAACATCCTTTATTTTTTTGTCATCATAATAAAATTAATACAAAAACAGTTATTTAGATGCATGACCTTAGAAAAATATAAATATTCTAAATGAAGGTTCTAACCATATTTTAAAACAGTTTCAGTTTCCTGTACGGCCCATGGAATCACCTAAAGTCAATGTTTAGCAAAGAGAGGGCTCTCACAACCTCCCTGTACACGCTGACACTCATAGCAACACTATACTGTGCCCTACACTTACAAAGTACTCCCTGGACAATCGTGTGCGCCGTCCTGCAGGTGGTGGCTCTGGTCTGGATGATGATGGGCTCCATCCCCGGAGGCTCTTCAGGAATGAGGTTCTTCGGCAGCATGTTCAAGTCATCCGTATCGAATACTTTACCAATATAACATTATATATTTGTATGGACTGGAACGGTTTACTATTCATATATAAATACACTTTAATAATAATATAAGTTTTGATATGAGTAGTTAAGATTGTTATTTTTATAATAGGAGATAAAATGGTGACGTTTGAATGTTTTTTAATTGTATACTCTATCTTAGAGTCGATCTGGATATCATGCAATAACTGATTACATTGCTTCCAGCTTCAATAAAATAAAATAAAAAAACTAAACTGAACTTATGAATTTATAGAAATTATGAATTTCTAGTCTAGCAGTTCAATAGGTCAATGTACTTACTGCATTGACCTGTTTGCGAGGACTTATTTGTGAAATTAGCAGGACCATTAGCAGCTGTATGAGAACTTACATGTGCTAGAATTTCTCAACATAGTAGGTACTTCTAATTATTATTTCGATTGCACCTAAATATTATCTATAATATTTCGTTCCTAATAGAGAACTAATCGATTTCGTAAGAATGCTCGATATTTATTTAAGGCGCTGACAAGAGGCAAATGATAAAAGTAGGCTTGTCTTAAACAAAAAAATTGCCAAATCTATATAGTTTGTGGTAGCGGAAAAAATAATTATATGTTATTCGTGAACATATTCTCTGAACTTAGTTGTTACCAAAACACGTTTAGAAAAAAAAACTCGATACAAATTAACGGTAAACTAACCCTTTACTTTGAGTTTCAATCCAAAATATCTGTATTAAATACCAACGTACGGTTGGTATTTTATTAATAAAAAGAACGTCTTATTTTTATGCAGAACTTTGTTGTTTTTTATTTTTCAACAATTTTTTGAGTAAATAGATAATTGCTTCATATTTTGCAATAAATTACAATTGTTGTGTCATCGCTCTTCTCTATCTTTTGTATGCAGTCCGACAGTGACCGCGGTTTAGTTGTTGTCAGCGTCTTAATGTGATATTTAATTTAAATTTTAGGCATCTTGCCTTAAGGATTTTATTCTTTTTTTTTATGCATTTATATACCTAGCTAAAACACATATCATATTATAGATTAACTACGATAATATGGCCCGCCCCTCCAAAACTCAAAACGTTTGAAAGCATTTGCGAAAGTACGCATGTGTGCGTAATGAGACGGCCGTCAAACAAAAACAAATCACGGATTTGTTGCTCGACTACTCGACTAGTGGCGTCATTAATGGTTCACTATTATTGAAGTAAAACTTTAGGCACGCTTGAATTGGGGAGTAAGCTGGAGAATGCGTGACAAAAGCGTTACGGAAGTGAGCCAGCGGAAGTTGAGAGGGAAATATAAGTTAGTGAAGATAGAAAGAGAGAGAGTTACGTTTCGTATATTACTGTAGGGGCAAGAGAGAGGTACATAATCAGCCTTTAATGTTCCCACTGCTGGGACACAGGCCTCTGCGTGAAAGGGAGTGGGCCGTAATCCCCACGCGGGCCCAGTGCGGGAGAGAGAGATTCGAGCACACATTTTCTTTCTCTCTTTCATAGCCAGTTGCGTGTTGTATGTATATAATCTAAGACACAGTGCAGGCCGATTGTTGTAAGTAAGTATAATTAGTATTACTATTTGTACGTTTTACTTCAGTCGTGTTACTATACTCGATTTTTTAGTATGGCGCTGCACTGACGTACTCCATGAAAACGACACGTGCGTTGTCTTGCGCGATCAGCAGGTTATGATTAGTTGACCAACAAATCGGGTAATAAGTGAGTTATTACAAGTACTTACAACTACATACAAACTTACGTAAGGATGTGACTACACACGTGATTTGGAGGGGCGAGCCATGTTATCGTAGTTTATCTCTAGTACAGAATAGGTACCTACCTACGAAGAAAATAATTTATAAAAAATTATATACCTAATAACACAAGACAAGTTCTAAATCATGTCTACTTATAAAATATTGATGTATTAAAAGCGGTAGATATGGCACTTGTAACAGCGTCTGGTCCTATCAAACTAAGTGATGGCCCGTAGTTGGCACTCAGTCGCGCACTCGTTGATCAAACAGCTCCATAATTACAATTTTTTTTGTGATAAATACGCATCAGAATGACTTCTTGTGCAGCTAAACAGTGTTTTAAAAATAACAGGCAAAAATGCTAATTTGTTGAAAGTTATAATATTAAAGTTGCTTCGCCATGTTTGTGAGAGCGAGATAGATTTTACAAACATGAGAGACACGATACGCACATAATGCGCGTGTTGCGAGACTTGTTGGCGACGATTACTACGTGATTTCGCTCGCACGACAGCGCCGTCTCATAACTGGGGCCTAAGTCTGCTATTTTTATAAATTTAGTCATTCCAACACGATCCCATTGTCATTTTGCTAAAAGTTCGTAATCTGGTAAATTCATAATGGTCGATCATTGTTCGTTCAATATTCTCGTAATATAATTGTGTTATTATAATGGCATTGTCGTATTGCCATTATTATAAAACCCATTAGTAGAAATGTCATTCATTTGTCATTATGTACGAGATTACCAATATATGCAATTTCTTTCAATGTAGTGTCAGTGGCCGACCATTGGAAAGTCATAATGACGCCATTATAATAGTAGATTACCAAACTTGTCAAAATCAACAATTATGAAATCAAAGATCGACCATTCTGACACTATTGTAATAGCAGACTTGAGGCCCTGTTCTTGTCTATCGGTAGTTCTGTAGGTTTGCGACTGTGATCACACTGATCACAGATGTGTGAGTTTTGGTGCATGTAGTCGTGCGCCGAGCCCAGGTTTACTGATTGCGATGTTAGCGCGTAACATATCTGCCTCCTTTTAATATATCAATGATTGATGTCATATTAAATAGGTAGTGATAAAATAATTGAATCTTTTTCCTACTGCCTTGCGAACGAAAAGCTTTTTTATCAATAAATAATAGTTATGCTCAAACTTATTGAAACCAAAATAACTATAATACAACAAAATATTTTTTGTAAAAATATTTATTCAAATAAACTTGGGATTTTTTTATTCTTGTATCATTTTGTTATCTGTGTACCTACTCTTTTTGTCAAACATGCTTGGAAATTCGAGCATTATTTTGGCAGCCTTCGAGATAAATCGAAAATTGAATTGCTCGCATGTAGGTACTTATTCGTTTGATGAGTACAGCAGTACACGAGTTCTGCTGTACTCATCATATTTGACGACAAATACATGCGATCAGCGGCAATTTTAGTAGGTATCTGACATGCTGAGAGTAGTATATTCCTTGCTGACATGTTTAGAGGCCAAATAAATTACCATCGATTTGACATTATCAATGTAAATTACTATGAAAGCTCCCTATCTGTCGTGTAATTTAAAAATGGAACGAACTTCGAAACATGGCAACCTAGGAAGCAACTTAGCAAAGATTTTAAGTAGGTATTTAAATTTCGAACTGGCTTACAAATATCTAGAGCTTTACCTACATAGATAGTAAAAAAGAAACAAAATAAAATAAATAATAATGAACTTAAATAGGCGCGTGAAAAATTATTGTTGTCATTGATTCTGGAATTTATAGTAGGTAATAAATAAGTTAGTAGGTACTTTATTTATTAGTTTGAATTTCCGCGTATTATTTGAGAAAAGTACCTACTATGACAAGCCTTAGCCGCAACCAGCACCCTAATTGCGTAACACAGTTTGAATCCAGAATTGGAATGATTTTGAAGTACCTATAGTTAATCCATTGCTATAAGTTTGAAAAAATTGTCTGCTCAACAACGTAAATAACGCAATGAATGTTGTTGTACTGTCAAATTGAAACCGATTCCTACTGCTGATAGTGTTACGCAATTAGCCCGCAGGCATTGATGGATGAACGTGAAAATGTGTGCCATGGCCCACATTTTCACATTCGTCCATCAATGCCTCTTTTGCAGGCCGCTGCAGTAATACCTTTAATTATTATACTTAGCTATAGTATGATTTTGTTAGTTCCTACCTACAGCTAACGACAAAGTCCATGATCTTATCAGAATAATTGGATTAGGTATGTAACATAGCAACTTATTAGGTAGGTATTTCAAAAACAATATTATTACACAATAAGTATCTAACGAGAATAGGTAGGTAGGTAACTGTTGACGTCAACAACGTCAAGTGTCACCGATTGAGTTCTAGAAAAGGCCAAGGGACATGCGTTACCGTATCCGGTGTCATTATTCTACAGGAGTACGTTAGTCATCTCCCAAACATCCGGCTCGAAGGACCAATGTTTTGGAGATGAATAACGTCTGCAGTTGGTGATTGATGATTCATCATTTTTCACTTTAATATATTCTACTCATTGTATGAAAATATATTCATTAAACTGTTAATCATCAATCACCAACTGCAGGAGTACGATTCATCTCCCAAACAGTAACCATTAAGGTGGGGTACCTAGCAAGTTTTCATCACTTTTAAACTTTGAATTGGTAGTCAGTGACCTGCATAACTTGACCCCTCTTCGCCCTCTTTTTCTTTATATGAGAGGTCAGGTAATGCAGAGTACCTACCTACTGACCGTACTTATTTTTAACCAACTTTTGTTGCTGGCTGTACCCAAACCAGTTTTACTATTATCTCTGATTACTAACAGATAAAAGGTCGTCATGTGGCGATACAATGGTGAGTAACCGCAAAAACCCAAATTATTACTTATTAGTCATAGGTAGGTACAACCGCGTACTAATAAGATTGAAAAGTGATCGACCGGGAACTTTCGCCTGGCTACCTCTGCTTAGTCACGAGTAGGTACGCAGGATAATAGTGAGAAATCTAAAGACTATAACTTAGTAAGTACCTATAAAGTCAACGCATAACCTACGAAATATGTGAAGATCCAGAAAGTCATCCTTAGCTCATCCTCATCAAAGCGAATTTGTATATATTTACCTTCCTGCCGCGCTGTGTTGGTCAATACCTACCCAGGATTAGGCGTTATGGAATAAGCAATCTGGATAATCTGGATTTCTACCCGATAAATGACTTACCCTTATTACATGGGACTAAAAGATAACTGGCTAAATGTAAGTGTAGGTACCTACTTTAATTACCTCTGGCCAACCCTTCGGGATACAGGTGTGATGTTCTGTTGTCATTATACGTAGGTACACATCGATGAACCTACATAAGTAGAAAATAACAAAAGTTCATTTTATGACATTACAGACGAAGCTCTAACTTGCAACGTGTGCGACCGGTCGTTCCCCACGCGTCGCCAGCTCGGGGATCATCAACAGAAGAAACGACATTTCGGGTGAGTGGAACCCGAGCCTTAACATTCAAAGGTTGTCTGTAGTACTGGAGTTCAGGGGGTTGACAAAAACCTGCCCCAATGTTAGAATTTAGCCCGTAATGTCCCACTGCTGGGCAAAGCCTCTCTTTCCCACACATCTGTCCACTACCATTGCGGGCCATAGTACCTACCTAATAAGTTCAAACTCAAGACGCGAAAATAAGAGGATCGCTTTCTACCTACACTCACATCAGAGTACTTTTTTTATGGATTATAGCAAAAACAAATCGATCCTGCTTTAGCACTGGGTATCTCATAATTATCTAGTCTTTCTCGTTCTAACTTATATCTTTTTTGATGTGAAGCATCTATAGGCGCATGTAAAACCGATTGCTGGCGGGGCGACGCATGCCACGTGGCGATCGGCCACTATACACTTATAGGTACAGTCTATAGGTAGTAGTGTGTAATTTTGTGTGTAGTGCGATGTTTCACATCTGCCAGTCGTCCCGTGACGGCTCAATTTTTTTTCTATCCAAGCCCGCCCTTGCCTGAAATCTTTACCTACTTTCTCAGTGACTGTGTTAACGGATGTTTGTGGACGGATACTGGGATACCCAGTAGGTACCTAACTTATACCTCATGAATAAGTAGGAAGCAAATACGTTGCACGAAAAGTAGTGTCAAGCTACCTATATCATCAATCAACTACCCTATCCTGTGATTACCTATGGTATGGTATCACGTATTCTAATACTCTTTATTTAGCTACTGGCTAGTATTCTACTCAGCGTGCATTTGTAGACAAAATGTCCAGCAGTAGGGTAAATTATACTGATTAAAGCGCAGGCCACACCGCCAGCTAGCGGGCGGGCGGGCTAGGCGGGCGAACATGGTTTCACCGCTTTACATACTTCGGTTCACACCGCGAGCTACCGACTAACCATGTAGAGGTGAAACGATGTTCGCCTGCCTAGCCCGCCCGCCCGCTAGCTGACGGTGTGGCCTGCGTTTAAATATGGTTCTGAAAATATTCTTCTACTATCTCGAAATGAGAAGCAGCCTATTTTATACCTAGCCCTATCGAACACATAATTGTGTGGTTTAATACTTACATCGATTTCACTAACACTAACCATTCTCTTTGCGCAGATGCAGCGCGTGCGACAGCCTGTTTCCCTCGCTGATGGCGCTGGAGCACCACAAGGAAGAGTTCCAGCACTGGAGCGATTCCTCCTACTGCTCACACTCCGACTCCGAAGACAGCGACCTCGAGACGTGCCACGAGGATAAGCATCGACTACTCTAATGCCACCATCTCATTATTGCCGGGGAAAAACCCACTAAGCTGGGCACTTTTGTGTGAAAAGCTCTGTACAATTCTTTTGGAAGTCGAGCGTGTAGCTAGTAATATTGTAAGGTCGTCAGAGAAAGCCTTACTACAAACGATTACTTGCAGCAAATCTAACACCATAAACCCAGTTAGCAATCTCAATGAAACAAATACTAACTAGCTGGATATATTTCTTACCTCTAGTCTCAGTAGTTCGTTTGTTTTGTTCGGGACCGGACTACTGAGACTAAAATTGTCTCATTAGTTCGGTTATGACGTAAAACCGAACTATTGATACTAAAAAAGATACCAGTAGTCCGGTTAGGGATGTAAAAACATAAAATGCTTTTATTATAAACAAAAGAATCAAACGTATTCTCTGAAATCATAGTTTGGTAGTTATTAATTAATAGGCACTTTCATAAAAGAATTCTGACCGGAAAATACTGAAACATTATTTTTTTTTGTAAAAACATTTTTTTTTTTTCTTTTAAAACATAAGTTACACATACATTTTCTTACTAAAAACAAGTTTTTTCGTATAATCTAAAGAGAATGTATTTATCGTCAGTGAAGTTCTAACAGCGCGTAAGTCATTTTATGAGTGTTTTGAGATTTGAATGTCATTGGATAAAGCTTAATGGCCCGCATCGTATCGACCAATCAAAACACGATAACCTGACCAATACGAACGCGTTATTTGAAAAATATTTACACTGCGTACTTCAGCCATTCACGTACAAATTCGTCGCGCATCAAGTACTCCGATGTTGTGATTTCGATTTATTTTTCATGGGTTCAAATCATCACAGAGTTCATTTGCATTAATAATTAAACACAATATGGCCTTAAGCGTAAGTTACATTTATTTCAGTTTTTCACTCTCCTGTAAAGTAGCCATTTTTAACTTCCGTACTGTTAGAACTTCACTGACGATAAGCAGAAACCATCTTACCATGATACTTTGAAAACTTTTTTACAATTAAAGTTGTGTTTTACATCATTAACCGAACTACAGAACACGACGTCTCAACAGTTCGGTTTGCTGTCATAACCGAACTAATGACACAAAATTAGTCTCAGCAGCCGGTTCCAAACAAAACAACCGAACTACTGAGACTAGAGGAAATATAAAGGCTGCTGTTAACATCGGCTACGAGCCATAAACTCGGCTACTCTCACCAAGACTTTATTTCAAATTTATTTGTGTAATGTTTTAGTGATTTATTTACTGGCTACACGCTTGTCTTGACTGTAACTATTCTGTACGTCTACTATTGGTCTAACGATTCGCATAAAAAAGCGCTGTGTCATTAGACATCGACTTCACCTGATAGGCTGTATGTAAAGGTATTAAAACTCACAGGTCAGTAAAAAACGCATATATTTTTATGCCATGAATCAAAATTATACCTGGGTCTTAAAGACTTCAGTGTTTACTTAAAAAGTATACAATGTTAATGAATTTACAAAAACAATGATTTTTCTCATAATATTAGTCACCATTGTGACTTTTCAAATGAATGTTTATAATAGGAAAGAATATTACAGTATTCCTAAGTATATAATTCTATATATACTGAAGCCTAATTATTGTACAGTGTAGACACATATCATTTTGTACAAGCATACGTACCTACTACGTAAAGGAGACGAACGATGTGAAGTGAATAGAAACTTATATCAATTCATAAACCTGAGTGATTTCCATGAATTGTCTAAGAATAACTACATACATACTTACTAAGTACTTAAAAACAAAGACAACCATTAGAAGAAGACTTGGGTTTATAATTTAGTATTTTTAGCACAACTGTTTTTTTTAAAGCAACTTTCTAAATATGGCTTTTCTACACTGTTATTACATAGGTACATTATCTGGGTGAAATAGAATCAGCAGAACTGGACAAGAACATTATTTTTGGTCCAGTTTCTGTATTCGTCAATTTCGTTTACATTGACTACGAAATTCTACGTAATCAATTAGTTATTAGGATAATTTCCGTGTATTTTTTTTTTCATTTTCTTTTTTCTTTCCTTTGCAATAATGGTTAACATAGCATAGACAACATTATATTACTAGCTCGAAAATCAAGTTAAAAAAAACATTTTTGGCGGGTAACGTAGCAGTGTAACGAACGATGTTTATGTTACGATTCGTAATAATAATATATTTTCACATATGTTTGAGATGAATCTCAACAGAATAGTTTTTGATGTATAGTACTCTTAGATGTTCCTTTTGTTAAAGTTAAAAATAGTAACAAGAGTAGGTAAGTTAAGATTTGATGTAATTTTTAATGAAACTAGAAAGCTTGTTCACAAAACTAGTAAATTAAACATTCTAAAAGTAGTAAGTAAAAGTAATTTTGTCCTCAAATTTTAATAGCATTTGTCTCTTTTTGTACATCTACTTTTGTGAACATGCCATTTCTTTTCGCTTCACGTTAGTTACGTACTCCTGCCTCTTACCTGACGTCATATCTTTGTAATACTTCCTAGTGATATCCCGGCAATAATGCATA
This sequence comes from Tiliacea citrago, assembly GCA_963921375.1. Taxonomy (NCBI): domain Eukaryota; kingdom Metazoa; phylum Arthropoda; class Insecta; order Lepidoptera; family Noctuidae; genus Tiliacea; species Tiliacea citrago. The sequence continues at coordinate 2,113,131 of OY992790.1, read as the reverse complement.
TCACGGTACTGTTATATGACTGATATTTTAGTCTAGATCTGTAAATATTTGTTAAATAGGTCTGTGTCATCAGAATCACATTTAGAATTTTAAATTCTTAGCGTCACACCCAACTAAATGTATGTATCCCGCCCCCTTCTCTACCGAGGTACCTTTCGAGTTTATAGTATTACTAATTTAAGTATTAATTGTAACATTCCAACTAGTCATACTATTTTTATAAAGTATTAATTGTATTTCAACATCGTAATGTGTATATTGTGAAATTTGTAAAGTCGCTACGCTCTGTAATTTAGACAGGGAGGAGACGACGGAACGAACTATTCGTACAAATAAAAATACGATTGAAAATATGTACAGAAATGTTTATTTTATAGGAAATCACATAACCACAGAGTACAGGCTACGAACACGTATGTACTGCGCTATGTCCGATCTCCCATAAAGGTACCGAAAGGCCGCGATCGGCGCGTATCGTCCGGGGAGCGACGTACACATCTTTAATTTTTCATATTATCGAGTAATCAGGAATACAAATCACGAATCTCTTACAAAAGCATAATACGAGTAAGTCTAGTGACGGCGGGCCCCCGGCGGCGGCGGGGGCCTCGCCATACATGTTACGTTACGTTAGGATAATAATATGCGCCGCGCTGGGCGCGGCTGGCGTCACGTCAGGGCAGGGCCGGGGGGCCGGAGCGGGCCGGGGGCCCGGGGGGCGGGACACGCGGGCCGGCCGCTCTACGCGGTGCCGTTGAGCAGCGGCTCGGCCTTCGCCTTGGCCAGCGGGGAGCGGCGCTTGCTGGCCGCGCCCCCCGCCCCCGCGCCCGCCGCGCGCCCCTCGCGCGCGCCCTCTGTCGCCGCGCGCCCCTCTGTTGCCGCGCGCCCCTCGGCCCCCGCGCGCCCCTCGGCCGCGCGCCCCTCGCCGGCCGCGCGGCCCTCGCCCGCCGCGCCTGTCCCGGAGCTCAGCCCGTTCTTCCACCCGCCTCCTGCAACACCCACGTGTCATGCCGCAAATGCCGACGCACCCGCACCTCGCCCGACATGGACGCCCGACGCGATACCACACTATACTCGACGCGACTTATCGACCGTGACGCCCAAACTGGTTTCACAAATACTTACAAACCAACTAGTTTGTAAGAAATATAACAACTTTTCTACGTAGCAGCTTTAGTTGTTTGATATTGTGTAGCATCGCATTGCGTTATCGTGTTGGTCGTTCATGTGGACGATGTGAAAAATGCTTATCACGACTGGGGTCGCGAGCGGTCGCGGCTTTCGCTCGCGAACGCTTCGAGACTGAGTCATAAATCTGAAAATCTTACGTCATGTGGGCGAGCGGTTTTAAGTCATGCGACCGTTACGTCTCTAGCGCGTCTACTACATTTAGAGAAACAATGACAAAGCCGTAAACTAGAAGGAGACTAGAAACTTTTAGTGCAAAAAAGACATTAATATCAAACCATGCATTTACTCACAAATCGGTTATATGTATTGTTGTACACGCGTATAAGTACATTTGTGTCAAAAATTACTTGTTTAAATTAAAAAGCAGTGAAACAATATTGTTATAAAACACGATGGGTGCGGTACATAAAAATTATCAGTATTTCACTAAACTAAATCAGAGGTTTCACTTTGTGGACGAATATTTTCAGTTAGTTTATTTATTTTCTCTCACAATGTTTTTGTAGCACTTAACAGTTTTGAACTATAAAAAGTCACATTGTGAGAGCTGGTGCCTGAAGTAGGCACCAAAGGTAGGGTGGGGTGGTTCCTAAGGTGTTATGAATAAAGGAGTATGTATTATACGTTCTTTATAAATCAACTCAATGGTGCAACAGTGGGTGTGGATCGTAGGGTGTAGTTTGTGAGCAGTGAGTTAGTAGTCGTCGGAAATATCTGTGGAGTTGGCCGCAACAATAGTGACGAGAGCCGTCGAGAACAGACCACGTGCAGCGAGCCGCGTTACAGTTAGTTACAGCGAGTGGTGCAGCCGGTCTATTCTGTAAAAATCTCACCGTGAAACTTTGGTGAAGCGAGCTGTCAATAGTGTGAATCCCTAGCATCAGTTGGAATAATGTCAGCTTGTAGTTCGCTGCACTTAAGTTTGCATGCTGAGATTTAGACAGAATAGAGGGGCAGGTGTGGGAGCTGTGCGTGTACCTGTCCTCCTGCGGCGCCGGCGCCTGGCTGCGGGCGCGTCGGCCGCGCCGCGCCCCTCCTCGGAAGTCGCCGACTCTGGACAACATGCCAAGTGCCTACATAGCCAGCGGGCCCCGGGCCCCGCGCCCCGCACCCCGCGCCACGCGCCCCGGGCCCCGCGCCACGCACCCCGGGCCCCACGCCCCGCGCCGGGGACTAGTCGTTTGCTACACCCGCCACCCGCCACCGGCGACCACGAATGGAACGTCCGATTCTACTCGTTAACATTAAGAATGCCATATTCGTACGACTCGATCGCTCATTCATTTAACTTCTAAGTACAGTCCAAACAGAACTATAACACAGAATAAACTAATCATAGACGCTGTTTGAGTAGCCCTCACCGAAGTATTAGTAAACTTACGAGACCAAACCGTAGCGCAAAGCGAGAATAGGAAATACATCGTCCATAAATAGCAAACAACTATTCACCCCGCGCGTCTAACTGATAGGAAAATATAACTAAAACTTCCCATTCATCCTTCTACAGTTTATGTACTAATTAAAATGTAAAACGGGGTGCACAGAAAAAAAACATATAAACATTATAATGCATATAAATACACTTAGGAGATATAAAACACTACAACTACATTTTAACTAGCACATTCAGTAATATTTTCAGATTTTTCGTAATAACATAGCTTTTCGAATGCATTAGCAAACTTGATTTTAAATAGAATAGGAACAAAAAGCACAGTATGCGTTATAGGCGGTCGACAAACTTCGGGGGTATCGCAGAATCCGTATTATTTAACGAGTAACACAATTAACGTTCTTATATAAAATTATTAATACCCAATAATATTACAACTACTTATTATTATTGATACCCATAAAAAGAAAGAAATCTGAATGGTATGGTAACCCAAATTCAGTGTTTGTTGGTTTTTATACAATTCTCGCTTGTTTTGCTTTTTTTTTTCATATCAATATTTCTTATGAGCAGTTTTTTTTTTAAACTGCCTAGAAATATATATATTCGAATTTCAGTTGTCTCTGCAATAATTGTGGTTGTTAGCTTCACTGTGTAAAACTATCTAGGTCAAGCTTACAACAATGCGAGCTTACTATTTATTAACTGTCACACTAAGAAATCAATTCTCGAATCTACGTGTAAAAATATTAAAATTCAAACGCATATTATAGTCCGATAATATTTTTATTTCAACATTTAAAGACCTTTTAACTCATCACTCAAGAAGAGATCTTTTAACTCATTTATTTCTAAGAACAACAGTACGCAAAAGCGTGGGAGTGCTTTCAAGACTTCGTTTCCGAATGAGACGAATATCTTTAGAATACACATAACATGACTCCCCTCTACTTAAAATGTATCACAACCCAGAGAACAGCCAGCAAATGAGGGTGCAAGAACCTGATCCACGCGCACATCTATCATAGTTTTGTATGTACAGCGCCTTTATATAGTAGCAATAAGGGCGGTTCAAATGTTACCAGTACCGCGCGTTCGACTGTACGTACGTTACATACTTAGCATGCAGGCTGTTCGCTCGGCTGCCACGCGCGAGTTTGTCGAGCGCCCACGTACAGAAAGTAACAAATACACTAGAGTACAAAGCGCAGTCTATGTCGTACCTCTGTCCGCACTGGACACATCCTGGCTGTCTAGCACACTGCTCTCGTCATCAGTTTGCCTTCGTCTGTCCTCACGTCGTCTGCCACTCTGTAAGATTATAAAAAACATTTTGATTGTAATGTTATTGGATAGCAAACGCGGTCGCCGACGGCCTACTCTCTTTGTTCGGAACCGTACATTACCGAGTAACGCTACTTTCATTCGGCACACGCAGCATTTGTACCTAATATTGCAAATAATTTAACGAAATTCAAGGCGGTCGGTTTTATTAACTTTAGAATGGTCCCGTTATCACATCAGTAAGTGTAGGGATCCCCAGCATTTACTTTTGGTCCATCGAGTATTGCAGCAGGAGCTCGTCGCGGACCCCGCACCGCGTGTCGCGTGGAGCGTCCGATGCGACCGCTGTCGGTTTTTTGACAATGCTCAAAGGCGCCTCAGCCGTTTGGCGCGCTCGGTGTGGACGGTTGTGTGGATCGAGCAATATGGATAATGCGCAAAGTTGCCGTTTAATATCAATTTATAAAGGACATAAGTGCATATGGGATCCAAATATGGATCGTCCGGTGTGGACCCAGCTAATGGTTACCGATATTATGCACCAAAGTGTAATCGAGACTACAAAATATCGTCTAATCAAGCCTTTGGGACTCGGTGGAATTTGACCACCACAGGACATTTCCAAGGTTTCAAGGGACCTATAGACGTTATTTCACTGCAGTAACAGACGCATCGCAGTTGCTTTCTGCTGCTGTTGTTTTCTTTCAACACCAACAGCGTCCTGTCTATGGTAGCAAGCAGGCTAGATTAACCACTGCTGCAAGGTATCGGCTGGGCCGGTCACCTTGCTGCAGTAATGTCACAAACTTTATTGTTTCTGTGTTAATGTTTTACTAACATAGTTTGTAAGTATTTTAACGGGATAAAATACAGCTTATGTCCACCTTGTAGATCCATTCTAAATATTGGAGAATTTTTGAAGTGTATATTAAATACTGTAAAACGTTTTAAAAAATAAACTATTTTTTTTTCAAGAGTTTGAATGACCATTTTTTTTCATAAACTCACGCCCCTTCTTTCCATGGGGGGAGGAGCAGAAACTTTAGGAACGTCATCTGCTACGTTCCATACGAAACTACCTTTTGGAAGGGGCATCTAGAATCAATTCATTTTTTTTGTAAATGTTGACGTTCTTAAGTGTCTTTGATGCAGCGTGCACAGTCACAAGGTATGGTAAGTAACTCTGCCATGAGTTTACACAGCTAAAACTCGAGTCTCCGTAAATGATACGTATGAAATATTGTACAGCGCCCTTTGCGGACACAGCAAGAATCAAAATTCGTAGCTTGAGCTCTATAGACTTTGATAGGTAAGACACGTAACGTAATCTATTCGATAGTCACTAACGTATTCAGCGCCACTAGCGTATTCGTTTCAGCTGCCACCATACAAAACGGCACCATGAGTCACTAATTCGACAGACGCTATCAAAAAATACGCTTGCGATAGTACTTACGTAGCTCACTAGCATTTTAAGGTGTGAAACATTTGTTTACATTAAAATTATACACGTTTTTGAGTCTATTATAGTCAAAATAATTAGGGAAGAGCTTATTTAGCATGAAATATTAGTGGCCAACTTTATAGAGAGAGGTATTTGAAGATTTGTGCTTATTATTGAATAATGTTACGGATTTGAAGTCAACAGAGAGTGGCATTAGAACTAAAACAATAATATTCATTTATCTATCTATACATTATTATTAAGTGTCGAATGTCAAACTTTCATATCTTGAATTTTTGGTTCCTTCAGCCTCGATAGAGGGTGTTGTATATTTTTATTTTTTGCTGAATTGCAGTGTTAAGTTTCTCCAAGATTTCATGATCCCCCTTGTATTATTGTTCTTTAGTTCTGAGGTCGGTGTTTTCTTTGGCCATGCCATAAATGTAAATGCATGCCATAAATGTTCTTTGGCCATGCCAGAACTTTTTGGGAATTGTACACTATACTAAATTGTAACCGTGCTTATTATTGAATAATGTTATGGATTTGAAGTCAACACAGTGGCATTAGAACTAAAACAATAATATTTATTTCTCTATAAGTACACTATACTAAATTGTGTCACAATTTCACAATTTTATTATTATATTAAATTTTTGTTAAATTTATTTCAATTTAAATTTAAGTCAAAAACGCTGCAAACTATACAAGTCAACAAAATTACAAATTTAATCGACGACACTGACATAATATAATGAATAAAAATTCAACAACTACTAAATGCTATAAGTATCGTATGCATGAATCGACAATCTTTCTATTTAGTCGGATTATCGAAATCTATTTTTCTATCTACGTTAATACGCTAGCTAGTAATTTTTCGATAACAAGTCATAGTAGACGTAAAGGTGTATGTACATACCGGTGCGCGCGCGTCGCTGGCGCGCGGCTGGCGCGGCGCGGCCACGTGCGCGCGCCCGTTCTCCAGCGGCACGCGGCGCTCGCCTCGCTCGGGCCGCTCGGCGCGCTCGGCCCGCTCGGGCCGCTCAGCGCGCTCCTCGCCGCCACGCCCGCGATCCGTGCGCTCGCTGGATCTACAAGTACCGCACACGTTAGCTGCCGTTCCGACCAACAATTAACTATCGATGTTTATAAGAGTAGAAGACCAAAGAAACGATGGATGGACTGTGTGAAAGATAATTGTATTCTAGTTCCTAAACATATTGAACGAGCCATTTTTTTTCAACAAATCATTACGAATGAGCAATCCCATTTTGACGCCTATTCTTATGATATTAGAAGATTAGGTAGTGTGTACCTGTTGGCGCGCAGCTGGCGGCCGCGCCCGCGGTAGGCGGCGCCGGGCTCGCGCTCGCGCTCGTCGCCCAGCTCCGGCGTCGTGCGGCGCGCGCCCGCGGCTGCAAGGGGACATTAGGTAGTGTGTACCTGTTGGCGCGCAGCTGGCGGCCGCGCCCGCGGTAGGCGGCGCCGGGCTCGCGCTCGCGCTCGTCGCCCAGCTCCGGCGTCGTGCGGCGCGCGCCCGCGGCTGCAAGGGGACATTAGGTAGTGTGTACCTGTTGGCGCGCAGCTGGCGGCCGCGCCCGCGGTAGGCGGCGCCGGGCTCGCGCTCGCGCTCGTCGCCCAGCTCCGGCGTCGTGCGGCGCGCGCCCGCGGCTGCAAGGGGACATTAGGTAGTGTGTACCTGTTGGCGCGCAGCTGGCGGCCGCGCCCGCGGTAGGCGGCGCCGGGCTCGCGCTCGCGCTCGTCGCCCAGCTCCGGCGTCGTGCGGCGCGCGCCCGCGGCTGCAAGGGGACATTAGGTAGTGTGTACCTGTTGGCGCGCAGCTGGCGGCCGCGCCCGCGGTAGGCGGCGCCGGGCTCGCGCTCGCGCTCGTCGCCCAGCTCCGGCGTCGTGCGGCGCGCGCCCGCGGCTGCAAGGGGACATTAGGTAGTGTGTACCTGTTGGCGCGCAGCTGGCGGCCGCGCCCGCGGTAGGCGGCGCCGGGCTCGCGCTCGCGCTCGTCGCCCAGCTCCGGCGTCGTGCGGCGCGCGCCCGCGGCTGCAAGGGGACATTAGGTAGTGTGTACCTGTTGGCGCGCAGCTGGCGGCCGCGCCCGCGGTAGGCGGCGCCGGGCTCGCGCTCGCGCTCGTCGCCCAGCTCCGGCGTCGTGCGGCGCGCGCCCGCGGCTGCAAGGGGACATTAGGTAGTGTGTACCTGTTGGCGCGCAGCTGGCGGCCGCGCCCGCGGTAGGCGGCGCCGGGCTCGCGCTCGCGCTCGTCGCCCAGCTCCGGCGTCGTGCGGCGCGCGCCCGCGGCTGCAAGGGGACATTAGGTAGTGTGTACCTGTTGGCGCGCAGCTGGCGGCCGCGCCCGCGGTAGGCGGCGCCGGGCTCGCGCTCGCGCTCGTCGCCCAGCTCCGGCGTCGTGCGGCGCGCGCCCGCGGCTGCAAGGGGACATTAGGTAGTGTGTACCTGTTGGCGCGCAGCTGGCGGCCGCGCCCGCGGTAGGCGGCGCCGGGCTCGCGCTCGCGCTCGTCGCCCAGCTCCGGCGTCGTGCGGCGCGCGCCCGCGGCTGCAAGGGGACATTAGGTAGTGTGTACCTGTTGGCGCGCAGCTGGCGGCCGCGCCCGCGGTAGGCGGCGCCGGGCTCGCGCTCGCGCTCGTCGCCCAGCTCCGGCGTCGTGCGGCGCGCGCCCGCGGCTGCAAGGGGACATTAGGTAGTGTGTACCTGTTGGCGCGCAGCTGGCGGCCGCGCCCGCGGTAGGCGGCGCCGGGCTCGCGCTCGCGCTCGTCGCCCAGCTCCGGCGTCGTGCGGCGCGCGCCCGCGGCTGCAAGGGGACATTAGGTAGTGTGTACCTGTTGGCGCGCAGCTGGCGGCCGCGCCCGCGGTAGGCGGCGCCGGGCTCGCGCTCGCGCTCGTCGCCCAGCTCCGGCGTCGTGCGGCGCGCGCCCGCGGCTGCAAGGGGACATTAGGTAGTGTGTACCTGTTGGCGCGCAGCTGGCGGCCGCGCCCGCGGTAGGCGGCGCCGGGCTCGCGCTCGCGCTCGTCGCCCAGCTCCGGCGTCGTGCGGCGCGCGCCCGCGGCTGCAAGGGGACATTAGGTAGTGTGTACCTGTTGGCGCGCAGCTGGCGGCCGCGCCCGCGGTAGGCGGCGCCGGGCTCGCGCTCGCGCTCGTCGCCCAGCTCCGGCGTCGTGCGGCGCGCGCCCGCGGCTGCAAGGGGACATTAGGTAGTGTGTACCTGTTGGCGCGCAGCTGGCGGCCGCGCCCGCGGTAGGCGGCGCCGGGCTCGCGCTCGCGCTCGTCGCCCAGCTCCGGCGTCGTGCGGCGCGCGCCCGCGGCTGCAAGGGGACATTAGGTAGTGTGTACCTGTTGGCGCGCAGCTGGCGGCCGCGCCCGCGGTAGGCGGCGCCGGGCTCGCGCTCGCGCTCGTCGCCCAGCTCCGGCGTCGTGCGGCGCGCGCCCGCGGCTGCAAGGGGACATTAGGTAGTGTGTACCTGTTGGCGCGCAGCTGGCGGCCGCGCCCGCGGTAGGCGGCGCCGGGCTCGCGCTCGCGCTCGTCGCCCAGCTCCGGCGTCGTGCGGCGCGCGCCCGCGGCTGCAAGGGGACATTAGGTAGTGTGTACCTGTTGGCGCGCAGCTGGCGGCCGCGCCCGCGGTAGGCGGCGCCGGGCTCGCGCTCGCGCTCGTCGCCCAGCTCCGGCGTCGTGCGGCGCGCGCCCGCGGCTGCAAGGGGACATTAGGTAGTGTGTACCTGTTGGCGCGCAGCTGGCGGCCGCGCCCGCGGTAGGCGGCGCCGGGCTCGCGCTCGCGCTCGTCGCCCAGCTCCGGCGTCGTGCGGCGCGCGCCCGCGGCTGCAAGGGGACATTAGGTAGTGTGTACCTGTTGGCGCGCAGCTGGCGGCCGCGCCCGCGGTAGGCGGCGCCGGGCTCGCGCTCGCGCTCGTCGCCCAGCTCCGGCGTCGTGCGGCGCGCGCCCGCGGCTGCAAGGGGACATTCTCTATTCATTTATTTGGACACCGACTATATCACATTTACAATACATTTTACATAGGATCTTCGTTCTGTGTGAGAGATACATGAATTACTTAACCAACATTTAAACTAATAAAGATTTTAATTTGTTAAATACATCAAATTTCTAACAAATTCAATCATTCATTACACTTTAGTGAATTATTGAATTTGTTTCTCTAATTCGGTATGTAAAGTAAAAATTAACCTATGCCAATTCCAAAACCATTTCGAGATTTTAAGCTTTTATGAGTTATTTTTCTATTAATAGATCTTAAAATTATAAGATCGTATTTATTTTCACAAAAATACTTAAAATCACTTGACTTATATTTGACCTCTAAATGTCATCCAAAGTAGCCTGAATTGGGAATTTTCAGTGCCTCTTGTAATGAAATAATTAAGTTGTTCTGTATGTGTCAAGTGTCAACGACAAATTTACATGAAGCAGTTATTATTATTCTATTCAAATGGGTAAATAGTGTAATTTTTCACCAGCGGCCGACAGTACAAGTCGAATCACATCGATGTATCGCCTCAGGAAAACTTAACTTACGTTCAAATGATCTTCACAATAAAATAGACGCCGCACAGACTGGTACTCAACGTTTACTTCCTCGCACCATTTCTTTTTTAAGGTTTCTTTTACTAACAATCAATTTGTGTCGGCTATTTATTGTGGTGTTTATACTTGACGGTATGAAGCACGTAGCAGAAGTAGTCTTTTAACCATTCATTTTATTAATAAGCTATAACTTTAAACTAAGGTACGGAAATCGCTAAAGTATGAAATGTAAACAAATTAACTGTCAAATTTGACTGTTTGACTTTACTGAATTTTTGTTTTTAAATAAGTATTAAACGTGGAAAACATCCTAAGCTATTCAGGCTACTTTAGAAATCAGCACGAATAATACTTTAAAAAAATATATACAAATAACTACAGCTTGTAAAAACAAAAAGATGAAATTATGTGTTTCAAATACTCTTATCTATAAAATAAAAATATAAAAAACATACCTGAAAAATACTTTACATACCGAATTATTAGAGAAACTAAGCAAAATGACGAACGTGTGTAATATTGCGAAAACAAAACTAATAAATTGAAGTTTTATTTAAGTTGCGTAACATAGGCGAGTAGGCTTGTCTACTTAAGCTTGGGTTTCCTAAGAAAGCGGTTCCCAATTATTTTACAACTTCAAATTCTACAACAGAAAGTGTCAAAAAACGCCTTGTATTTGGACAACCATTATTGTGTGAACGTTTACAGCTTTCGGAAACCAAAACTTTAAAGATCGAACAAATTGCGAATGTCAAACTCAAACCATTTACAGGCACTTTTGAATTGTCAAGAAGTCGGTCAGTTAGAAATATGAAGCTAGTTGCCCATTTCAAAGAGTAGTAAGTTCCTATGGAGATGAATAGGCAAGAAACTCCACGGACACTCTTTTTAAAGTATTGGTTACATCATTCATATTGAAATTATACATGTGAGAACGATGCAAAACGTCAGAATGGTCTGTGATAAAAGATTTAAAAACTTAAATAAGCCGTGGTAGCTAAAATATGACCAGTCCCAACTAACAGCACCCGTTCACGAACATGACGCATGGATCAAAGAAAGAATAAGAAAGAAGAAGAGATTAAAGAAATATTAGTATATAAGTAGCCATGGCAGAACCGTAATTTATGGTGACTTCTTCATATTGTCCTAAAGAAGTATGTGTGTGCGTATATGAATGTAAACGAAGTGTAGTGAATGTAAGCAATTATTATGTATGTGTGTGTAACCACACCTTATTAAGGACTAGCCAAGTAAGCAATATATTAAGATCGTGTACGCTCAATTTATGTGCACACACAATAAATCGAGACGTCATCCAGTGCGAATGTCTTTTATTTACCACGACACTTCAGAAGTTCACACTTAATTTAATTTAAATATCTTGCGCATAGTATTTTACGTATGACATATTGAACTTTGCATAGTCAACCTATAATGTTTCCACTGCTGGGACACAGGCATCCTCTATTCGAGGGGGAGTGGGCTGCAATCTACCACGCGGGTCTAGTGCACGCGGGTTGGTAGATGTTACATGTTTTCGAATTTTGAGTTTTAGGACATGGCCGGTTTCCACATGATGTTTTCCTTCATCGTTTGATTTATGGTCCGATTGAATTATGGTAGCCATTATGTATGGCCGGTAGAATTGGCTATGACGGAGAGTTTACATGAACATGCAGAGATCGTTTGAGTATGCGTTAATTTGATAGGCAGTTTTGCGAATAGCTGCTTGCTTGAGTGGATGCCACGCCGCTTGCTTGTTTAGGTAAGATGTTTCGTAGTCATCCTCACGCGCAGCTGCTGGCATCAGTGAGTGTGTGGGTACTACCGGTGAGATACCGGTATCAGTGAGTGTGCGGGCTGGCCGCGCGGCACAGTGTGTACTACGTACCGGTGGTGCGGCGGACGCGTACGACGCGCTCGGGAGGCGGGCTGGTGTACTACGTACCGGTGGGGTACCGGTGGTGCGGCGGACGCGTACGACGCGCTCGGGAGGCGGGCTGGTGTACTACGTACCGGTGGGGTACCGGTGGTGCGGCGGACGCGTACGACGCGCTCGGGAGGCGGGCTGGTGTACTACGTACCGGTGGGGTACCGGTGGTGCGGCGGACGCGTACGACGCGCTCGGGAGGCGGGCTGGTGTACTACGTACCGGTGGGGTACCGGTGGTGCGGCGGACGCGTACGACGCGCTCGGGAGGCGGGCTGGTGTACTACGTACCGGTGGGGTACCGGTGGTGCGGCGGACGCGTACGACGCGCTCGGGAGGCGGGCTGGTGTACTACGTACCGGTGGGGTACCGGTGGTGCGGCGGACGCGTACGACGCGCTCGGGAGGCGGGCTGGTGTACTACGTACCGGTGGGGTACCGGTGGTGCGGCGGACGCGTACGACGCGCTCGGGAGGCGGGCTGGTGTACTACGTACCGGTGGGGTACCGGTGGTGCGGCGGACGCGTACGACGCGCTCGGGAGGCGGGCTGGTGTACTACGTACCGGTGGGGTACCGGTGGTGCGGCGGACGCGTACGACGCGCTCGGGAGGCGGGCTGGTGTACTACGTACCGGTGGGGTACCGGTGGTGCGGCGGACGCGTACGACGCGCTCGGGAGGCGGGCTGGTGTACTACGTACCGGTGGGGTACCGGTGGTGCGGCGGACGCGTACGACGCGCTCGGGAGGCGGGCTGGTGTACTACGTACCGGTGGGGTACCGGTGGTGCGGCGGACGCGTACGACGCGCTCGGGAGGCGGGCTGGTGTACTACGTACCGGTGGGGTACCGGTGGTGCGGCGGACGCGTACGACGCGCTCGGGAGGCGGGCTGGTGTACTACGTACCGGTGGGGTACCGGTGGTGCGGCGGACGCGTACGACGCGCTCGGGAGGCGGGCTGGTGTACTACGTACCGGTGGGGTACCGGTGGTGCGGCGGACGCGTACGACGCGCTCGGGAGGCGGGCTGGTGTACTACGTACCGGTGGGGTACCGGTGGTGCGGCGGACGCGTACGACGCGCTCGGGAGGCGGGCTGGCCGCGCGGCGGCGGGTACGACATGGTGCCACCTCCCATCACCACGCGCAGCTGCTGGTCTATCTCCAGCTTCTCAGCACGCAACTGCTCCACCTCCTGAAGAACAAGCAAAAAACAGGTGTCAAGTGCAGCTGTCTATCAATAATGTTGATTCATCAGACAATTCCATGCCGACAGAACAGCCTTGCGAAGCAATCCCTCAGATGCGTCAAGTATCTTCCGAGCGTTTGCTTCACCGAGTCTTTGCAGGCGCGCCTTATTTCCTCAAACACAAGACGCGCCCGCACCGACTGTGTGTTTTTCGAGGTATGAGGAACAGGGTGTAAAGTTCTAACTCATCCTCCATAAAAAGGGATGATCCTCCGACCAGACGGGTGTTGTATCTTGTTGGTGGGCAACTGCCCGACAGTTAATGTCGGAACATCGTATATATGTTAGTCGCGCGGTAAACTGCTTGCGCGATGCAAGATTTTGCGTGACGTCAGTGTGACGGGTAGTTCGCATCTGGCGATGTTGATACCACTACATGCATACCTTGTGCGACTATTGGTAAAAAATAAACATGTAATCATAATAAATGAGAAACAAAGTGCGTTAAGGCAGCCCGCCCGAAATACAAAAAAACAGCAGGTCTGTCAGATTGTATGTTGAAAAAATTTGTTTCACCCCCATAACAAATATGAATTTAAATAATTATTATTATTAAAATAATACTACTTTCTAAGTTCATAGTTCGTTTCTAGTTCGTTCGTATTGACTATTTCATGAAAAAACCATTACATTTGAGGTCAACTCTAACTTAGAGAATTGTTTTTATGATTGTTACAGTCGCGAATCATATTTTGACCAACATACAAATTGCAAAAAAGGAAGGAAACTAAAACTTCGCGGGCTACCCTGGTGCTTTCTCCTTAACAAGGGATGGTGTACCTTGAGGTGTGCGACGTGGTACTCGACGAGCACCTTGGCGTTGGCGATGTTCTCGCGCGTGCCCACGAACACGAAGGGCACCATGCCCTCCTCGCGCGGCGCCGACGGCTGCGGCTCGTTGTCGCCCTCCACCTTCACCTGCGCCGCAACCAACTGGGTACACTACACTTAACTACTGCGGCAACTACTAACTAACGCGACGCACAACATCATCAAATCAAGAGCGAATTTCACCAATGAAACTGAACGCGATCCGCACATCTAAGGCCGCGTCCTAACCAAATGCGATCGTCGCATTCATGTCCCTTTTTGTTCGGTGAACCGAAACATGTGGTCGTAAACATCGTCTTTGGTTAGGTTAAAATGCGGTAAACTGCGTTTAAAAGCTTTCAGTGTCATCTTAGTTGCGGAGTAATGACATTGACAGCTCTTGAACGTAGTTCTGATGTGCCGATCGCGTTCAGTTTCATAGGTGAAATTCGCACTAAGAGCCCGGTATTTGAAAGCCTGTTCCATTTTGTTCAGCCGGGATAAAAAGCGCGCGCGATAAGATCTTGCCCTTGCATTGTCTCACGTAGAAGCGAGACATGGCAATGCGTAAACATATTCATGTCTCTTTTCGAAACGAGTTGATGCAACGACAGGATTTTGTCGCACTGCGCAAGTTAATCTGGCTGATTTCAAATGTCATCTTTTGTCAATAAAAATTGTATTTGATAAACTTAAAACAACTAACATGAGATTTGAGACAGGCTTCCAGAAGCCGAGGATTCTAAACACGCTCTGAACTTGGCACCAAGTATAGCTACGTTTGTGGCACAGCAGGATTAAGAAATGCGTATTGCTATTAATAGTGCACACTGCACGCGAACCACAAATTCCAAAAGATGTTTTTTAGCATATTTATATGGGTTAACAACATACGGCATGCATACTACGTTTGGAATATTCCGTAATACTATCTTTAATTTAGAAAAGCAGATATATATTTGTGAACATAATAAAAACTTATATTGTACAGTGTATTTAAATAACAATGGCTACTGATGCTCAGAGCGGCCTAGAAGTTGACACAGAAAACAGAAATTCAAAATCAGGTTAATAAGTTTCAATTGGATTTTAAAATAAAGCATCAAACTGAATAAATATTATACACGTGAGTAGTTAATACTTTCGAGGCAAATAAATGATTTTTATAAAGTTTGTTTTTGGCATCTTGTGATTCCATGGAAATATTAACACAGGACGCGAAACACTCGTACTTGCTTTCACTTCTCCCACCACGAAAATTACTACGCCAAATAAAACCCCAAATGGATAAATCGTCGAGTATTTGCGAACATTCGTCCCGTAGTGATATTATATCATGGCTATATCACAAGAACAAAGCTGTAGAGACAAACTCACAGAAACCAAATATTGCTTGATTATAATGGGACTTAAGCTTAAAATTATGAATATAAAGTACAAAATCAATAACCAGGGGTCATACAAGAACGTGTAAAAGTTGTTTTTTTTATTATATCCAAGGCAAGAAAGGGGTGGCGCTATTCATTCTGTATAGCTCTATCTCTTTCGTACTGGAAATATGATGACTTGATCGCTTTCGTATATGGCCCCTGTGCTCTAAGTTGCCAGTCAGTCAGGTCCAGTACTTTAGCTGGCTAGCAAGTTAGAGCGTGTGGTAATAGCTGTCAACTCACGCGCACAACGCCGCTCTTGTCGACGATCTCCTGTATAACCTTGCCGTTCTTGCCGATGACCTTGCCAACGAGCGCGCGCGGTACCTTGATAGATTCTTCCGCGTACTCTAGCAGTGACCGCGCTGCGCGAACTGCGTCCACAGACTGTTGGACAAAAGAAACAACACTTTAAATTTTTGTGCAATTTGATCAGTACTTTTGCACTACTAACACATAAAACGTGCCTTAATAAATACATATTATTATTAACGTAGAATGCTGTTCTAAAATCAGCACCCAAATTTTAACACACTTTCTATCTCAATCCGAAGAATTTTGTAGGAAACAGCTCATCAGATTCTGACTTGGTGACAATGGGACCACCGGTAGTAAAAATAGCGCGCTTGCCGACGCGGCATTGATCAAACAAAAAAAATAATCAGTTTGAAGTTATTACGAATACCCAAGTAATAAATAAGTCAACGACATTTTCTGTTAAAAAAAAAACAGTTACAATAAACTTCCAAAATCGCGAAAACGTATCTAATATTAACATCAATTTGTAAGTTGGTTATGTAAATATAAATATTCGTCACTACTAAAAGCATCTCTTATTTATTTCACTCATAGAGGGGGATGAAAAGAAGAGAGTGCCACACGGTACCAAAATTATTTAAGCTCGAACGACGTACTTTGAATCCCTCGCGCCAGAATCTGTCGCTTCGCTCTGGATCCAAACAATCGCTCTCACCCTCAATACATTATTTTGGTCCCTTATGACACAATCTACTAATTCATTTCTCATACTCGGAAAGTAGTGTTTGTTTGATCTGAGTAACGGGTGGAAAACGCCGCTCTTGGGCGGGAGAGACTCATAGTAATTGCTTCCCTCCCTAGGGCGGGAATGAATTAAAAAAATAGAACTTATTGTTAGGTAGTCGACTACAATTTTTTTTACATAATTACGAAAAATATCGATAAAAAAAAATGCTGCGATCTTGTGAGTGTATAAACAGCCAGCGTGAATTAAAAACAAAAAACCTATTAGGCAAGACGGCCCGTTTTTTTGTTTGTCGATATTGATTTATTTATTTTTAATAAGCACACCAACAGCACAGTCACTTACAATTCAAGCTAAATAAAATCTAAAAATTGGCACTTCAGTAACAATGCAAATAACAGGTATGCATGACATTAGCTTATGAGCAGAGACAAAAGAGAAAAAATAAACAGTGTGTTTATAGACCTAAATCTAGAACACTACGAAACAAACAATTTGAGCTACACAGACGTGCACTCTTCGCACAGTTTAAATAGGGAACGCCTGTATGAAGCGAAACTCTTGGAGAAAATATCGATAGGGTAATCTATAAAGTTGGACCTTTCATTATATTGCCTCGCCATACGTGTTAGGGGGCTATTTAATGTGGATTTCGGCAATTCAAAAATACGATGATGACGCTTACTACGTTGGCTAGACCTAAAGTTAAAATAGTTTACCAATTGTGCGTCTATGGAACCTTTTATAATTTTATGGAGTATTAGTAAGTCAGAATGGTTGTCTTTCTTTTAAGCTAATCATTTTAAAGTACCTTAACCTGTCACTGTAATCAGGTATAGCTTTTCGGATCCCATTCTTAATACATAAATGCCTAACAAAACGGGCCTGAACAGATTCAACATTATTAGTATATCATCATCACACTTCACACTAATATTATAAAGGCGAAAGTTTGTGAGTG
Organism: Tiliacea citrago; assembly: GCA_963921375.1. Lineage (NCBI taxonomy): Eukaryota > Metazoa > Arthropoda > Insecta > Lepidoptera > Noctuidae > Tiliacea > Tiliacea citrago. Next base: position 2,095,865 of record OY992790.1, on the reverse strand, counting down.
CGTGTGTATGTTTGTTACTTCTTCACGCTCAAACGGCTGGACCCATTTTGAAAAAAAATTGTATGGAGCTAGCTGACACCCTGGATTAAGAAATAGGCTACTTTTTATCCCGATATACCCACGGGATCGATACTTATGCGGGTGAAACCGCAGGGCGCAGCTAGTAAGTTGAATAAAAGGAGACAATAGTGGAACAATATTCCAATGAGCTCCTTACTAGTGCGTTGTAAAATAAAATAATGCTACTATAATTACGAATAGGTTTCGACATACGGATTATAAAGCCAAGCATTATTTTAGCCTTACTCACCATGCTGTCTATATGTTCGCGAAAAGATAGAAATGTATCAAAGAGTACCCCTAGGTCACGGATGACCGACACTCTGCTCAGAACTTATCCATCAATATGATAATCATATTTAATGTAATTTACTTTATTCGTGAATGTAATAGTCTGGCATTTTTTTTTACATTGAACGTCATTCTGTTGTTCAAACACCATTGTTGAACAACATCAAGATCTCCTTGAAGCTTCGCACAATCATTCAGGTCCGATATCCTACAGTATATTTTTAAAACATCAGCGTAGGACAAACAATTGCAATGTAAAGATCATTCAAAAATACCAAAAAAAGCAAAAGGGCCCAACGTAGAGCCCTGCGTAACACCAGAGCCAGATGAAAAAAGTACAGATTCATAACCCGCCAAAGCAACTATTTGAGAACGATTAATTAAATAACTCTCGAACCACCGCAACAGAGAGCCATGAATACTAGCGCAATTCAATTTCATAGAAAGAATTGAGTGATCAACGCGATCGAAGGCTTTTGCAAAATCTGTGTAAACAGCGTCAACCTGACCCCTAGCTTCAAAGGTGTTACTCATTAGTAACAAGTAACAAAAAAGGAGGTAGGAAGGGAGGGGGTAGGATTAAAGTAGTGTAAATAAGTAAGTTAGACATAGTAGAACGGTTAGACACAAAACCAAGCAAGAGATTGGTCGATAGTTAGTTACGTCATTCATACTACCAGACTTTTATACCCATATGTGTGAGATTTTCCATAAATCGGGAAATGTACCTTCCTTAAGGGATTTATTGTATATTATCTGCAGTGGTATAATAGGAGCATCAATGCAAAACGCAACGCCGCGTGCGCCGCCGCGATATTTGTCGCGTGCGAAGTGGCGGTGCCATTCGCGTGGTCCGCCTGCATTTTTTAAGCAAACGCGTGTAAAATCGCTTCTCCGTAAACGCTCTCATACAACTTCATATGTTTGAATTTAATGCGGGCCGGACCTCCCAACGCGACGCGCGGCGCTCCGCGTCTCCGTAAACAAGGCCTTAGGCAGGTATCGTATGATATTTATCAACTTGTGATATTGTCGTAGGTATGGTGGTGGCGCAGCACGACGAACGTCTGTTGGTAGTCAGGCGTCAGTCATACGATATGATGAAATGATAAAGATTCCTAATCGATTACCCAATAAATAATAATTTTTAAGAATTATTTAATAAATATAATACAAAGTCTCTATTCATTTATATAACTGTGTTCTTATCTCATTCAACACACCTATTATTCATTTACCTATTTCAATAATACTTATCGTCTTTCACTCGCTCCATAGCCCTAGAGCGGCTGTTTTGTGGTCGGCTTGTCATTGATTCGCTTCACTCCGTTCGTTGTAGCCGCTACAGTACAAAAAATATAATTCGTAACTTGCAACCCTAATAAGTACGCGGTAACGTCATGAACGGCCATGATTGAAACAGTTAAACTAAAAGAAGCGCTCTCGCTTAGTATCACGGTTTATTTTTACATGAATGCTTTGCGGGAAATGTGATGCGAGTGGGGCTGTAGTCTATTATCGCTGTAGGTAAATATAACAGGATCGAGCTAGCCTGTGCTTTATGTGTACGCAGCTAGAGTTTTTATCTATTTTATCGACTCCCAGAGAGTAAGCCTTCTGTACGTTAGTACTATTACTTAAGTTTTACGATAAAAATAGCTCAGAATAAATGTAGTCAGTACTAATATAGACCAGGTCTACAGGATCTACTAAAATTGTTCTTATACTTTTTTCTCTAAGATTTACCATTTCTGAAAAAAAAAAAGCCATTGGAAAGTTAGCTGGAGCTGTATTCTGTGTTCTAAAATTAACCATTTATTTTTTTAATAATTTGGTCTATAAAATATGTCAATGACTCCGGAATAAGATTGTTTATATCTTCAAACATGCGACTAGGTGGGGGATAATGAGAATTATCGACGGCTACCGATTGAATATCTTCTCGAATGATTGCTGCCGCAGCTTGCAGAATCTTAAATCGCTCTTCTTTTCCATTAGATTTTTTTTTCAAACAAAACATAGCAATCATGATGATAGCTAGCCTCAGCAGCGACTAAATCATGGTCAAACCCTATGCGAGCGGTAATAGTTTTTGAATTATCATCAGAACGACACTAGGCTATTTTCAGAACAGATTTTTTTAATGATAGTATAGGTAGTAACCTTACAAATTTTACGCCGAAATTCGCTTGTTTCTTTCATATTCTTCATTTGCTTCATCGCCGCAAAAGAAGCAATGATTTTTAAAACAAAAATCTGATTCACTTATGCGTGCTCTGGTAAGACTTATTTTCGATGTACTGGCTTGATCCTCTTTATGAAGTTCAATAAATAATTATTATAATTATACCGGGATTTTAGAGGAGGTATTATCCACTCTATGTTACTTCCTTCCTCGAAAATTAAAAAAAAATATATAATAAATTAAACTTAATTGAATTAAGTTTAAGAAATTGTAAAATAATATGATTGTTATTACAGTACCAAAAAAGCATGTTTGTAAGTACGTTTTATGTATCAAAAATACATTTGAGGCAGACTCAATTGCACGGCGATTACACTTCCGGGGTAACACTATATCCTACGGGCTAGTTGCGTAACACACTATCAGTAGGAATCGGTTTCAACTTGACAGATCAAATCATTCATTCAATGCGTTATTTACGTTGTTGAGCAGCCAAATGTTTCGAACATATGAAGCAATGGATTAGCTATACTTCAAAATCATTCCGATTCTGACTCAAACTGTGTTACGCAATTAGTGTGCTGACAGAGTTCTTCGTAAAGTAATCGACTGAGTCTGTAATTAGCCACAAAGTCATCTGCGATTCCTTCTGTGCTCCAAACGCTCTTCTACGAGTCTCTTACACCACAAACATACGTAATGCACTTTCTCTATAATTAACAAATAACGGGTGGCCATTAGGATGTATACAACTTTAAATAAATATATTTTTTATTACAAACGAAAATTACCGGATATTGTTCTTATTATACTATTCAGGCATGGCAATTGGATATTTACGATACTCAAAGATAGCTATTTTGTCTTGAATGTTGACATTCATTTCACGATGTTACTCTTGTCAAACTCAAATTATCGGTCAGACTTTACAAAGGTCTTTGGAAGAATTATATATAATCAAGTTTATACTGCTCTGAAAAATTCATTTAGCTCTTTCCAACACGGTTTCTTAAAAGGGAGGTCTACTGTCACGAACCTGATTCTCCTTAATGAATATATAACTGATGCCATGTGCAACGGTAAGCAGGTTGATGTCGTTTATACAGACATATATCAAAGCTAAATGGCATGGGAATTCATGGCAACTTACTCAGATGGTTTCCCTCCTACCTTATCAACAGGTCCCAAGCAGTAGTACTAAATAATTATATATCTAGCTGGGTCCCTGTTCCTAGTGGAGTTCCGCAGGGTCCGTTACTCGGTCCATTGCTATTTATTAATTATATTACCGACATCGACTCTTGCTTGACTTCATCCGAACTCTTGTGTTTTGTTGATATAAAAATGTATACCACAATATCATCGCAGTCGGACGTAACGGCACTCCAGATTGATCAGCTTCGCCTGGAGGACTACTGCCAAAGAAACAAGCTGGATCTTAATCCCGCTAAATGCTCGGTTATTTTGATTCTCGGAAGCGCTCAATCATTCCTACATCGTCGATGATCAAGTTTTAAGATCTAGATCTAACTCCACTCGTGATCTGAGGGCTCATCACGATTCCAAGCTCAGTTTTGAAATACACGTTGATGCAATAGTCGCCAAGGCCTCAAAATCATTGGGTTTCATAATGCGATTATATATTGAAATTAAATGAGAGAAAATTTAAAACACACATTAAAAGTACACTTTGTAAACGAGCATATTACAAGTTAGAGGATTATATCCAGGACAGGAATGCTTGGAAACATGCTGGTCCAGCTCCATAGGACAATCTAGTCTAGACAAAATCAAACTGGTTGCTATTTTTATGGTAAAATCTGTTATTTTTATGATTTTGATTTTACATTCTGTGATAACCTATACTCACACACTGACTTATTATTTTTTTTTTTTTAGAAAAACATACTTTTACGATGTTTGTAAATATGTGAACACCATGTATCTATCTAATAATTAAGTTATTTTTCATTGCTTAGTTTTTAATTCGTTTTACCTATTATGGTATAGTAATTTTATTCTAGGTGCATCGTCTTCACATATAATCATATAATTAATGTAATCAAACAAAATATTGTAAAACATTTTTAAAAGAGTACCGGTGGAGTTTCTTGCCCATTCTTCTCCATACGAAACTACCTTTTGACGTTCAAAAGTGCCTCTTATGTGCTTATTTGAAATAAATGGTTTGACTTTGACTTTGCGATTATCCAAGTGCTTCACTCAAGACAAAACTTTAAAAAATCTATACTGTACTTTTGTAAGAAGCCACTTGGAATACGCGTCTGAAATATGGAACCCATGTTACCACAAGTATATTAACCGCATTGAGAGCATCCAAAAAAGGTTCATAAGGTATCTATGTTATCATCAAAAAGTACCGTATCCTTCGGAAAACTACGATAAGCTATGTAAAAAATTTCATATATTACCTTTAATCAACCGCCGCGAGATTTCTGACTGTGTGTTTGTTGAAAATCTTTAATACTAGTATAAACTGTTCCGATATTTTGACAATATTTTATTTCGACATTCCCATGAAGCCTAAGCGATACAATCCACCTTTGCGCGTGCCATTTGCTTCAACCAATTATAGGCAGAATTCGCACATTGTGCGTGCAAGCAGAAATTTAAACAAGCTTTGTAAACAGTACGTTATAGATCCGTTCCTAACTAGTGTGTCGTCAGCCAGGAAGTGCTTAAGCCGTAACTTTTTCATGTAGTTTATGTTGTTATGATGGTTGTTATGCAGTGCGAGCAACATAGTAATTATGCTGTAGTATAAAGTAACTTGTTGTGAATGTCCTTAGAATTTACTTCTTTTTTTTTCTCTGTATTTTATAAGTGGAGACCTGTAATTGGCCTTCAGACTAATGTACTGTCCTTGATCTGTTTGTTTTAGCTGTAAGTCTCTCATGATATTTAAATAAATAAATAAATTCAGAGACATGCTCGTTAAATATACATTACTATCCCATTAAATAGGGTAGTAATAGACACATTGCACAAACTTATAGGATAAACAGTAATTAAGTAACCAAAACAACAGAATGAAGTGCGAATCACTCATCAACATAACATTTAAATACCATTCAAATCCATCAAATGTATGAGTAAGACGTCACCACTCGCAGTATTATTGACTTGGTTAGCTAGACTGATTTATACCGTGCGATTTGCTTGTACCATACCAGTACACAGTAAAGTTTGCACCACTTGAACTCTAGATTCTAAAGTGTATAGATGGTGCAAGTCATTATTTTGTTACTTCAATTGTATTGTATACCACAGACAAAAAATGACATTGTGTAAATGGGACTTAATAAGTAGAGACGCTCACCTCTCCACAGATCTTAAAAGTGCAGGAAACCTCCTCAAGCTCAATGTTGGTGACTCCCGCGACCTTGCGCGCTTGCTGTATGTTGGCCCCGTGCGTGCCGATCGCTAGCCCCATCAGATCTTCACGCACTGAGAACTCGTCTGTGTAGCTGGAACAATAAAATTATGTTTAATACACTGTGCATTTTACTTGATAGAATTATATTTACATTAGAGGCAACATTACAATGACTGCCTCGTTGGTCTGTGAGTGCTACTGCCGAGCATGAGGCCCTGGAAGGTAATGATAAGAGATTGGGTTTTCCATCAGGAATTTCTCAGTAGCAGACGGGAGTCTGGATTTTTGCCGGGCTGATGGCAATAGTCTCGCCCTCACCTATTAAATGGGACTTAAAAATAACTGGCGAAATGTGGGTTACAATAGGTACGCTTGTGCCTAACACTTCGGGGATTATAGGCGCGATGTCATGATGTTACAATAGAGGCAATGTATTTTAAATTTGTTAACAAATTGTTTGATTTCTGACGACTGCCTTGTCGATCTAGTGGTCACAAGCGCGCTTGCTAAACTTGTGGTCCTAGGTTCGATCTCTGGGTCGGGCAGTTTTATTTATTTACTAACTGACCGATAGATGGTAAATAGCCGACTGATTTATAGACGTTGTCCTGACAAAATTTCAATAGTTCATACCAAAATCCCATAGAATCCCATCGTTCAGTTGTTCCCGAATTTGAAAATTATACGGAAAACTTTTCAAATTTTTATTTCCGTAAGAGAACCTAATTCGAAATATTACAACCACTTTAAAACGAACATTGCCAACTCGGTCTAGTCATTCTCAAGTTATGCGACTACCAACGAACAGCATTTCGTTTTTAGGGTTCCGTACCTTAAAAGGAAATAACAGAACCCTTATAGGATCACTCGTGTGTCTGTTCGTCTGTCACAGCCGATTTGCTCCATAAAATTTGGTACACATGAACTTCTGTAACCCAAACACGTGTAACATAAATAAATGAATTTTGAATATTAGAAAAGTAGCCCCACTTTTGGGGGAGCTAATTAGAAAAAAAAAAAGTTTTGCAAACTTTACCGTGTGACATCAAAATGAAAGGTCTTGTTGAAAGGATTTCAGATAAATATTTTTTTTTGGTAATAAATAACTACTTTTAAAAATTATTTAAGAAAATAGATGAAAATGATTGACCCCTCTTATTTCCGAAACTACTGCAGTCTTAACACGAGAACCGTAGAGAAGCGTTCTGTCGGCGGAAGAGTACACAAAAATGACGTTTCCGTGTAGTATAGACAGGTGACAGTTTTCTACCGTAAAATGTAGACAAGCGATTTTTATTTATTTACAGTAGAGTAGAAATATTATGCGTCATGCTGAGCCCGAAATTTTGAATAAAATAAAAAAAAAATTCTTTACTTGTAGATCACAGGAAAACCTATAAGAAGTCTATCTTAAAATAATATTGTAAATCTCTCAATATTGTGGGTACAAACTTACATTTGCAGTTGGAATGTATCAGGGAACATGTTTTTTCAGCTACAATGTTAAGTTTGTTCATAGGATAAATTAGTCCCCACTACGGAACCCTTTATTGTACGTAGTCCGACACGCACTTGGCTGGTTTTTTATTTTGGCTTTTTACGAATTGACAAAATATTGAGATTTCTTTTAAAGGTAATCTTCCGGAATACAATATCTAAATGTTGGTAAAACCGCATCAAAATCTGTTGCGAAGTTTAAAAGAACAACGCGGCCACACAGACACACGAAAAGCGACTTAAATTTATGATATTATGTATAGTATATGATAGTACACACAATGTTCTGTTACTTAAATGTCACTATGAATTAGAGAAGGGGCGTTTAATGGCATTAGGTTATGGTAACCCTTATTACGTGGGACATAACTGGTGAAATGTGACTGTACTTACGGGATAATATTTCTGCCTACTACTTCGGAAATTTACGATACGGTTGGCGCAGTGGTTTAGCGATTGACTGCTACGCTGCGTGTCGCGGGTTCGATTCCCTCACGGAACAAATATTTGTATGAACCTACAAGTAGTTGTTCCGTTCTGTTTGTGTATGTGTGAGTTTAAATGTTTGTAAACGCACCCACGATACAGGAGTAATTCCTAGTGTGGGACAGCGTTTAAAAAAAAAATACAGGCGTCAGTTCAGTTTTGATTGATGATGGTAGTCATTAATAACAAAGTTCGAGCTATAAAAACCCTTCCACCAATCCCAATAAATTATGATTGTCCAACTACATACCTATCACTGTGCCTTGCTCCACAGAAGCGTGAAGATACCTAATTCTAGATTTATTATTTTGTTTCGATAAAGAAAGTCGTCGCCGCAGTATAATTATAGTAACTTGTAACGCGCGACCTGACATGCGATAATGCGACTGACAAGGAAAAAATTATCACATTTTTCTTCAACACATGATTCTTCATTATGAAGCTACCCACAGCGATTGTAATCACACGAAGTAGGGTACGCTCCACGCAAGAATACGTCCGCGAAGCTTTAATAATATGTTGCATGCGTGCCACATAATCACGTGTCGCTGTGGCATGCGGAAATCGTGTTGCCGAAAATAGTTCGAAAAAATAGTTGTGACTTGTTCCACTAATTTTGTCGTTAACAAAGTATGATATAATAATATAATATGATGATAAGTGAGTTCGACAAACATTGCATGATTGTTTCAAGTTTCCGGAACTGATAAGAGGTGACACAATTATACCGTTATGTGAACTTATAAATACGGGGAAACCCCGATATTCCAAACTGAGATTAATTTCAACTAATTTCATTGGCTTGCAACATTTGTGATGATTACTAATAAAATCTCTCATTCGCACATCGGACAGAGAAAACGTAGCGTCACACAATGCATGGCCATCACAATCTATGAATAACGAAAGCAACTGTGACAACCAACCACATTTTCGCTATGACGTCGTTTGCACGCTAATCAGCCTGTTCGTAATTAGTAATTACTTTTACTTGCTTTTACTTGTATTATCGAGTTATATGATGAAAATGGCGGATTTTGTGCGACAAAATAAATGACGCAGTAGTCGTAGTGGATCGTTCGCCTCTGGTATGGTGTGCGAGTTGGTATCCACAATCGGAGCCAACTCTTTGTATGGCCTATACTTACAACTTACTTGCTTCTGCTTCTGTGCGTATTGAATCAAAACAAAAACATTTGCGTCATACATTAATGGAAACCACATTGTGTTTTTCAATATTATATTGACGATTTAATATTTCGTTATAATTAACGTATTTTAATTTTGTACTAAATCTAGTAAAACGTGACAATCATTTTAACCTCGCATACAACAACAGAGGTCAGACTGCAGACAGTACTGAAAGGTTGTTGAACTTAGTAAGCCGCAGCTGGGCGAACTATGTAACCTCATCCACCTTTGTAGACTCGTAACATGGCATTATGAATATTTAATTCTCATGAGAGGTGACTTTTGATTGTATAAAAACAGATGTTAAGGTTCTGCTGATTTACAAAATTTTCAAGACGTATCTAATTTTTTCGGATTCATGAATCCGCTGTATACGTCCATAGTGAAGTGAATGACGGTTTTGCGATCACAGGCAGTGTAAAAGACTACTTCGAAGTTATCTTCGAAGACAATACAATATCTTTATAGATATTGTATTTTGATTATAGCAAATATTCGTACATTCATTCAACATGATAATAATTACAATTACTATGGTATTATTAATTTACTTGACATTACTGTTATAATTCATTAGTTCAGATTTAATTTCAAGTGTAACGTAATTGACTATGTCTGTATATTTTCAATGACAATGTAATTTAATTAGAAAACTGATTATGAATAATTGTGTCATAATTTTCGTAATACAAGGTGTGTCTCAAAATAAAGTTTATATTTATTTAGCTTACTGCGTGAACGCAACGAATCCGAGGGGCGCGGGGGTTATGTCAATCAGTAGCCTGGCTCTTGGGAATTCAATCGATATGGAGCGTTTCTCGAGAGCAGATCGAGCTTTGTGCGTGCGAGAGTTTTACAAAAACGGTGATTCGGTGACTGAAGCGTACAAGATTCTGCAGTATTCGAGATTTTCGCCACTTAACTGATGTGCCAAGCATTCCCCTTTGTTGAAAATGGGTCAAAAAGTTTGAAGAGACCGGTACAACGCTGGAAAAACCAAAATCCGGGCGACCAAGGTCATCAAGAACGGTAGAAAATGTGGAGTGTTAATCAGTCTGTTCGTGACGACCCGTGACGAGCCGCCATAAGAAGTAATTTTACTGTTCGATTAAACGAGTGCCGCGAACGTGAGGGTCTATATTTGGACGATATTATTTTTACGAAATAAATTCCCAAATTGTGTACTAATAATAAATAAACAGTTTTTCGATACACGGCTTACTTTTTTTAAATCATACTACTCAATATAAACTTTCTTTTGAGACACCTGGTATATTAAATTTGCACACCTCGCATGGTTAAAATACGGTGTACCTTAATATGAACCTTTGTAACATCCTCTGAACATGTGTTATGCAAATAAATTATTGATTTGATTTGACAACCCTACCTAGCGCCCGTTAATTGTCTTACCCCTTGTGGAAACACATTTGCCCACTATTATAAACAACATGCCCCTGAATTGTCCCATTGGAATATTATGATAAAATCATAATACATACACTGAATTTTTACTACTATGTATAAAAGATAGTTCATTTATTAAATTAGTTATACTGATTCAACTGATTGTGGGAGATAATTGTGGTCACGTTACAATTCTACACATAGTCGTACACGTATGTCTAGCGTAGTAGTTATTTCGTCCGTTTTGGTTTGTTTTGACTGTACAGCGGAAGTATGACTGTAATTTACGTAGTTTTAATTATTTTTGGGATAAAATTTTCCTATATTAAAAATGACCGAAATCGATTCCGAACAAACTACTTTCATAGTGTGCATTTAATTCAGTTACACATTGTATACATATAATTATGTCCCCGTAAGATTGTGAGCACCGTTTCTAGCGAGATTATAAACTATCCAAAATTGTGAACTGTTACAATAAAACGCATTCAGTTTCGGTAGTATATAAATTTATAATCTATCTATGTCACACGAACCTGCAGGTATCGACTATTTCGTCGCTAGGAAGTTTCATACCTGTTCACAATTTGTTGGTTTCCCATGGATAGATTATATTTCAATTTTCAATTTATTTAATTCAGTAACAATTCACATTGCGTTCGAATATACAAAAATAAAAATACTAAAAAAAGTTCAAATAAACCAAACATACAACTCAATTTAAATGAGAAAATATTAGTTACATAAAAAATAAAAAAAAATAAACATAGAAATTATAGATTATCATTCAAACATAAATTATAAAACCATATTATTATGTCAATAAATTAATATCATTATTTACAACGAAACATAAAATAAAAGTCTGAACTCTGAACACATTAATTATAACACCATAGACAAACAATGACATATCAAGTTAAGAGCAGTAAGACTATTAAATTTTATTATAAATAAACTATCAAAAAATAATGCGTTAATTGTAAATGGTTTGTTGTTTGTTGCAGTTCACAATTTTTCGATAGTTTATAATCTCACTAGATAGATATAAACTAACGATGTTCATAATCATACGGTGACATATACCGTAACCTCACGTCATAAGGAATCCTTATGGGGGGTCCAGGAAATTTGTAAAAATCTAGTGTGTGTGTGTGTGTGCCCAAGGCTTCTATGCATTTGGGTTCATGAATCTGAGTTTCTTTGTGCCACCATAACTATTAAATGCCTGAACCGATTTAGATGTATGGGGTATTGTTAGAATCCGAAGAAATAAAATTATCATTGCAGTCGCCACCTCTTAGATTAAAAAGTGTTCCACAGAACAGTCCCTCGACAGCAATGATAATGTTTAGTTAGCTAGTAAATGAGTGACTTTGTATAATTTTGCTACAGACAGGATGGATTATACTAACTAATAAAACTTTTTAATTTTTGGTTTGTTTTTGGCAGGGCAGTCGTGTTTTTTTTAAATATTTTACCGGGTTTTCGTATTGCGCGGTACAACTCGCGCTGCACTGCGGCCAGCTAGTCGCGGCCGCTACTGAAATATCACGCGTTTATCCAAGACCAGCCTACACCGTTTCAGTAAGCAATGCTGAATATTTGATACATGCCTCTTCCAAAGCACTCCTGAAGGCCTTTGTACCTCTGCGACTGTCGATCGCGTACGTCAGTCTCTCGTAAGAAAATACATTGTGTGCACAAGATCTACTCTGTGATTCTGACGTTTTCATTCTCTGTAACAATAGGTCTTGTCTACACCGTCGACATCAGCATAGCAGAATGTTTAGGCCGTAGGAAACTGTGGACTGCAATCTATTGGCAACTAGCTGACCTGACATGTTCATACAAAAATGTAATAGAAAAAGACAATATCAGTGTTTCTGGATTTTTAAAATTCTCTGTGCGTTTTTTCTTTCCCTAAAAACCTTATTCGGACTACGATAAACCTTTTAAAACCCTCCTTTTTTTTGCTTACACTACACACACGCTTGCGACTATAAGTGCGCCTCTGCCTAACCCTTCGGGGATTACAGGCGTGATGTTATGTGTGTTTTTTTTGCTTCGCCGCAGTCGGGTAAAAATAACCAAATCGGGCCAGTCATACTTAAGTGATGTGCTTAGCAACAAACAGAATTTCATTTTTATTATATAGATATAATAAGTATTAATATGTTTACTCACCCGCCCTGATTGTGTATTTTCGTAGATTCCAACTGTCTGGCTGCCTCTTCAGTCTTTTTCATCAATAACAGTTTTTGAGTTAGATTCCTGAAAACAGAATTACATGGTCAAACATATTTTGCAGATACACAACAAGCGAAATAGCGCAATGAACGAGGAACAACTTTACGACATTATTGGCCAGTTCCGTCGACTTATAACGGCGTATATGTTTTCAAATCAATTATCCGAGACATCTAATTAGTATGTAATAAGCCTAATACTACCAATACGGCAAGTACCTTAGTACCGTCGGCCCTGTGGCTTATGTTACTGTTAGCACAACTTTGTGGGGCAAGTGAGTCGACTGCCCAACAAATAGGACCACAATTGATACTCTACAAATGAGATCCTAGTTAAGTGCTGTGGGAAATATTAATTTACTAATAGTTCTTCAAAGAGCCCAAATAAAATAAATATTTCAATCTGTTTAATTTGTTACTTACATATTAATATGTATTGTGTATGTGACTAAAATATTTCTGAAGATATTGTCATCTATCTACATAAAATAGTTTTATGAATTGACTGCAAACGCAGTAAAGTTCACATCAACAGTGCGATGAGTGAGAATCGAACTCAAGATCTCTCGCTAGCAAGTCCTGAGCTTTGACGATTTTACTATTATCTGCATAATGCGCGCTTTACTGAGGTGTACAAGAGAACATACATAATTATAGTTAAATAGTGTAGCTGGCGAAGTGTGGGTGTACTTAGATAGGCACCACCTCTGCCTAACCTTTCGGGATAAACAGGCGTAATGTTATGTAAATAGCGGAATGTGTCTATTAGTCACTAGCGCAGTCCGGGTTCGATCCCCAGCTCCGACAGCATTCAGCAGGATTACGGTTTAAGACATTTATGTATTATGTATTATTTATGTAAAATAAATAAATAAATTTTACAAATAAAATGGTGCTTCTCGTAGGGAGTAAGCAGGTGTAGGTTATTTAGTTTAAGGTTAGATTTTTTTTTTTGTATCTAACTGGCAATATACTTGCCCCCCCTCCCCGTTTTATTAATTTATATTACGTTTGTAATAATCCTTTATCATCAGAGCAGTGACTCCATACAGTAGTGATAGTAAATAAAACTTGTAAACTATTGTTTTCATCAATCTCTTGCCCGTTTATTTGCAGCCGGCGCAACTTGTCTTTTTCTTCCATACTTCTTTATCTCGGTAGTCACCCCCTTTCTAGCCATATCATCTTTCACAGTCCATCCATCGTTTCTTTGGTCTACCCCAACTCTTAAAACTAGTTAGTATCCAAATAATAATGATATGTTATATGAAGTGCGGTTACCTAAAGTGCATCTCCTGCAGCATCTGGGCGCGCTTGTGCGAGGTCTCGCAGCGCGACACGACGGCCAGCACGCCGCGCTCGGCCACGTACCACACGAGCGCGGCGCCTATCGCCTTCTGGAACTCCTTGTGAGCGTTCTCCACCTTCGCACTGTGGAACATCGCATCGTGTTAATACATAATAATCACTTGCATTGCATTGAGGTTCTCGTACACAGTGCAACTTGACCATTTAGTGCGGGAAGGCCACCAGCACTTCGTCGCATGCAGGCGCACTCGTCTTGTAGTGAAGAGGTAGCTGAAGTATGTTATTTTTAGATAGGATACTGTTTTTCAACTTCTGGAAAGACCTAACAGTCGTTCATTTACAACATCTAAGCTAATAAATGGGTATGGGCGCACGAACGCTACTCTAAGCTCGAGTCATATTAATCTTACTCTTGTATTACATGAATATGATCAGTAGATCGCAAAATATTCAATCTTTTTTACCTTTCTGAGACCATATTTTAATATTTTCCTATAATTAATACACTTCTTGCAACTAATAACTATAGAACAAATCGCAAGTTTAACATGTTCATTAACATTTTTTTACCTGACGCGCGGTAGCAAAGACAGTGTAATGTTTTTTTAAAGCACGGATTATCTGAAACGACGACGTTACGCTATAATAAAGAAGTTACCATAACAACTTTTGATAAATCAAGCAACATAGCTAAACCAGAATTGTGTTTTATTTATGTTTTAAAACACTTTTCGGTCATAAAAGATACCACAACTTCCATGTCGCATCCTACGCACAACACGGTCGTAAGTGCGTATTTCTTCAAAAATTAGTAGAAGTTGTTTAATAAAATTGGGTTTAGTACTTTATTCAGTAGCAACTCGTGGTTGAGTCATAAATTGACTTCTTAGTGTAGATTTAAACAGTTTATTATGTTATCAAATAATTGAAAGCCAGCTTTTATAAGTTTCTTCCCGAACATTGAGTTTCTTGGCCCTGCGTTATCTCACTGGGTGGGTGAATTTAGGCTACTTATTTTTTTTTTTGTATTATTTAATCTTGTTTACTTTGGTTTGTTTTTGTTTGTTTTGATTTTTTTTTTATTTGTTTAATTTAGTGTATTAAGTTCTATTCAGTGCAACTTTATAATAGTTTTTTATTTCTTTATATTTTTTTGTTAGTTACAACAATGTTTTGTGTGCATGCAGAGTTTACCTATAAGTGATTGTTACACTTTATTCTGATTTGTAGCTTCTTTTTCAATTGCATAAACCAGTGTATATAATTGTTGGTGAACCAGTTAAATAAAAAATATGGAGTAGACTCAGGTCGACTGTGAAGCTTCTTCGGAAATTATTGCAGCCTCCTCAAGTCACCCATCAAACAAACTTCTAATTGCACCTCGTTCAGACTTTATGCATTGACTTCACATATCCCTTTTCAAGTGAACACTTCTTCAGGCGCTCTTCCTGAACAGTGAACGAAACTGAACCGTCAAGCTCAGGTCGGTGTCGTTGAATCTAGTGTACTTGGCCGGCTCCAGTCGTAAGTTTTCACTTCTATCTTGTTTATAATATGCACTCACCAATTTTTTTGGTGACAAAATTCCTAGACTTATCTTTGATATCTTAGGTGGTTAATAATACTTACTAGTCCTTGAGATCATCAGGTACGGGGATTTCGAACTTGTGGAAGGTGGTCTTGTCAATGGGTGTCTTAGGCGTCTTCACCCGGAGGCGGTCTTTTGGCACAATTTCCGTGTAGCAGTTATCCCACTCCAGGTATTCTATCACCAGAAAGTCGCCCCTCATCATCTGGAAACAAAAACAATGTTCAAGTAATAGATTGCTGTGATTCACTGATTATCATCAGTTAGTTTCATTATCTAATTTTAAGTATTTTTTGAATACCAGCGGTTTATTGTACGGTTTGGAGGTGGATTTTTTTTCGAACAAGAAAATTTTATGGAACCGTGTTTTCGTCAAACATTAATTAATTAACACTATCCTCAACTTTACCATATATTTATTTCAAAATTAATGCTGCAGTATTTTTGACATAACGGAGGATCATGTTAAGCCATTTGAAGTAGTTTAAAGTTGAAATAAATGATTTGACTTTGATCAATAAAAGTTTAAATATTCTATGAAAACAGTATTCTTTCAAGTGCATCTAAAAAAAAACTGCAGCATTTCAAGTAATAAACCAAAGCTGAAGCATAAGAAAAACGCGTTAATACCCGGAAATATATTGACGGCATTGAAGCATAATATACAACTATTGATCTCGTTTTCTTTCCGTAAGAAAAGCGCAATGCGCCATAATACGACATTATTTAGAATTCTTTAATTAAATAAAAACATTCCACATGTGGGTCTACTTTTAGATATTTTTTTTATTCGACTTCAAGAAGCCACTAAGATATTAGTAGGATGAAGAGGTTGGTGTGACTGATGTGATAACTAGCCATAACAATGCTATTTAATAATTATGAATGTATAATGCAATCTTCTGAAGCATTCAGAATGGACCAGGTACTGGTGATGTAGTTAGTAACTTAGATGAACCAATACAATTTATGTATTATTATTTTTTTCAGCTATAAAACTAAGCCTAAATGTTTCTTATCTTTCAGTTATTACACCAAATGTTCATGATTTGTAAATTGGTGTTTTGCAAATAAAATAAGTTTTTTAAGTATCAAAGTTACAAGCAGAAAGAACATCAGTGTTATTTGAAGATTGTGGGCATGAAACCAACTCAGTACTTAAATCTGTATCCGAAAATTAGGTGATCTATTAGAAACAAAAAATAAATGTAGATGCCTCCATGTTATTAAAGCAAACAGCACCTAGCCTAGTTTTTTATTATATTATAAAAAGTCCCTCCACAAATACTGGTAGGTTTATTTTTAACACAGCTCAATAATTGCTATAACACACAGAATGCATGATATGCCTGAGTGAAAGTGCACCAAAGTGGGGTACAGTGCTAAAAGTTGCATGTCATCACAACCAAATGTTGATGAATACTTGGTTCATTTCCATATTGTGTTATTGTATTTATTTAATCATCCCTCCAGTCACCTTCAAGCAGCTGTTTTAATGTTGAATGGTGAGATTCTATATGTTGGTTACAAAAACATACAAAATATATGTGTATTATTAGAAAAAAGTAAAAATTATTCTAAACAATGGTCCACATTAGTCAAAACCGCTGAAAATTATGGTGGGAAGCCTTTCCCCAGCAATGTGATCATGCAGGCAGTGGGAATAGACATCTTAACTTAGAGATCTTAGCTCCTTAAACATATTGGTATCTACTTATTTAAGATACAAGCTAGGCTGACCGTGTTAACACAGAAGACATACCTAAATAAATAAAAACAAATATGATCCGATGAGAAACTAATAAGACTTGACCAGACCATAAGGGGATGAAAATATAAAACCAGATACAACCCCCAAACACTAAAAGCATGGCATAGAATTTGATGTTTAATCAATAATACAGACAATCAATTTGGTTACCTTAGAAAACAATGCCAAACATTTGAGATTGTCATTTTTGATAAAACTATTGAATTACAGCAGTTTTGAGACAACAAAAGATTATGAATAGCTGTATGCTAAACATCTAGACTAAGATAAAATTATAGGTCCAGGTTCAGGATGATACACATTGAAGCATCAGACTGAATACATATAGAATTATTAAGAGGTACTTCAACTCACATTAAGTATATGCATTTTCATACTATTTATTTACATTAATAAAATATTTAATCTTAATGGTTTATAGTTATGATGCACCTACTGAATTGTTTGCATCTCAAGTGAAAGTCATGATGCATTTATTTTCAGCAATTATTTATATTGTGGATTTCTGTACTATTATGCATAGGTATCTGAGAAGCTTCTTGACATACCCAAGCCTTCTTAAATCACACTTGAGGGTAAGTGGAAAAAAATATTCTGGAAAATAGTTGTGATAGGGTGGATGCACTTATGATGTGGTTTAAAGGTATGTAATTCAATACCTTGATGTTTGCTGTCCACCACCCACATGCTTCCTTCTCATTGGACCTCGCGTATACCTCCACCTCTTGGTTTTCCACAAACTCTGTGTGTTTGCCGGTGTCTTTCGGTGGTAAAAACACTTGCGAGAACGGGAATTTCGACTCCGGCTGCCAGCTACAATGCAAAATATTAATGTAAATAAAAATACCCGCACTTTTTTATTCCAAAATTACTTAAATCAATTACTATCATACTTACTCATTTTCAAAGGCTACGAGAACCTCGTTGTCGAGCACGTCGGTGACAATGGCCTAAAAATAAAGAGATTTTTAGAACATTCCGACTGTACACCAACTTCGTGATGCGCTAGAAATAAGATATCTAGGTCATTTATGTGTTCAAGCGCAAATATAAAAATGCGTCGCGTATCGTTCCAATTTCATAACACCTAAATCGCAGCTAAAATTACAGAAAGCAGCACAATTATTACAACACATGGAAAAATCACGCCCTGACAGGCGGACATGGCGTCCATTCCAGCCGTGATGATCTTCCCGGAAAAATATTTTTGTAAGTATAAGAATTACCTAGGTATTCATCATTGGAAATAACTGAATAAACATAACACTAATTCAAATAACACTTTTTGTGTGGAATTTTAACGTACTTCACAATTTACAAACCTTATAATAAGCACCATTATCACCGTACACCTCGACCGACAAATCCTCCATTTTGGTTTGAAAGCGTATTTGGCGTTTTCGGAGCGAGAACGAATGTTCGTGGAGAATCGACTGGCCAATCGTTAACCAGTATTTCCGCATAGACAAGAACACTTTTGTTTTTAATAGGTGCTGCTATGCTGTAAATTGCTTTTGTGAGTCATCGACATTTTTGAATTTGGAATCCCCTTGAATCCCCTGCTAAAAAGTAAATAAATACAATTTGTGTCGTCAATAATTCCTAAGTCTAAGTTTTGAAGGTTTCAAATAATTACAGCCGTGGCTGTAGTAGCGTGCCTGAGAAAGAAAAGAACACACCTACCTAAAAACGAAACGAGCGAGCCTTACAGTTAGGGTTGCCAACCATACTTTATAATAACGTATCCTGCTTTGTTTTTGGAAATTATACTTTATACTTTTGCATACAACTAAAGTATGTGAAAATACTTTATTTTCAACCTTTACCGTGATGCGTAACACAAAATACTCATTATGGGTACTTGACGGTACACAACGGATGATGGAAACGATTTATAATTACTGAACGAAATGTTAGATGTCAGATGTAGTGTGTATGACATGTGTGTGAATGTGACAGGACAGGTGACGTTCTGACATTTTTCACAGATGTCACTATCGACGAAATTGTACAAAAATTGTGCGTTGTTTTCGTTTATAATTGAAGAATGCATTATTTCTTATTAACTCTCCGTTCCTGCCACTTCAGCTTTCACTGAAAGAGTTTTTTCAGTAATGAAGCTAAAGTGGCGATAAGAGAGAAATAGAGCGTCAATAAATTAAAAAAAAATTGTTTATTTATTTAAATTTTGATTGTCAAACAAGCTTTGAAACATTTAAAGATAACAAAAAATGGTTAGCATATCCTAAAAGCACACAAAAATACGTTTTTAAAGCAATAAAAACATAAAAATTTGAGAAATACTTTTTTTCTTCCAAATACTTTATTTTTTTCCTATCCAAAGCATTTCATACGTCTTTTTTGGCAAAAAAAGTTGGCAGCCCTACTTACAGTAGTCGCATAATGATGTGTAACATGGTAACATCTGACATCTCATCTGGGTAAATAAGTAACTAAGCAGCGACAGAAATTAACCTCAATATTTAAAAAAGCTAAATACTCAAATATTTATTCGAATAATTTATTCATTACTAGTGGTCGCCCACTGTTCGGAATTTGACCCCCTCTACTTACAATCTATATAGTACTTACTAATTTCATGAGTACACTAACTCCATGTTATTATACAGTATTTACTAATTCCATGAGTACACTAAATCCATGCTATTATACAGTACTTACTAATTCCATGCTATCAAGAAGTACTTTCTTACTTATTCCATGCTCAATCTGTCATTTCCTGTTACACACACCTTTTCACGAAATCACTCCCACAGAAAGCGAGAGGAAGATGTTACACGAATTAAGAAAATCTCTGTCGTAAAGCATGCTTTGCACAAAAGTTGTTATGTTGTTTTTAAAAACAATTTTTTTTTTTTTTCAAAAGGTTAATATTAAAAACGATTGTTTATCAACTATTGTTGGTAAAGAAAAATACTTGCACAGAACCATAGAACATTGATCCGTCAATGCCTATAAATAAAAACCACAATTGCTTGTACAAATAAGTGAACGGTGAATAGCCACGCGGCACGCGCCTTTAGGGTATATATGTTCTGTGGGCACGCGTCGGTCGTAGCTGACAGTCTCGAGACCCAGTGCTCGCCCAGCTCTCAACCAGACCAGGCTCACTTCGCTGAGGTCGACGCCGAAGTCGAACGTAGAGCCTCTCTCCCTCCGGTCGAAGGCAAACCTATAGCGATTTGGGTATTTTTTATAGTAACTCGTGCATTTGCTCTCGGAAAGCACCATTTGGTGAAGTGGAACTGATGATGGAGACCACATATGGCCACCGGAACAATATAATAATGAGTATCCCTATTTTAGTTGCGATTAAGCAATTTATGCTCGTCACTATGCATATGGTGAGTGGCAGTTCTCCTGGTTCTTACCAGGAGAACTCCTCAACAATCAACGTCCCAGCTTCGGGAAAAACAATATTTTGTTTAAGGTGATGAGCAGTTAACATTAGGCTATTGTAACTTAGATAAATTCAAAACTGACCAACTAAAAAGTGAAAAATAAAAAACTTTTTACAAAAAAATAAGAACTGACTACCAAAAATAACACTACAAGGTGAAAAATAACTTTAATTTCGGAAATCGGTGACAAAAAACTCAAATACAGATCCAAAGACACCGACTTCCGAAATTAAAGTTATTTTTCACTTTGTAGTGTTATTTTTGGTAGTCGGTTCTTATTTTTAATATATATATTTACGCCCCTGGCTGGAGGCTTTAAGCTCAAACCTTAACGCAACTACAGCCTGGCTAACATGACATGCGCGAGAACGCTCTCGTTCTCGATTTCTCGAAATTTGTCGACGATTCTGACGTCATTTTAAACACTAACATGACCGCTAAGCTCGAGATATCTCGAAAAAGGCACTTTGACAGTTCTTTATCTCGCAACGAGAGACCGATGTAGCAAATGATTAAAAACAAATAGTTTTTATAATAGCCACATCAGCTCATTCATTTAATTTTACGCATGGAATTAGTTTGTACTATAATGATTTTCATCCACCTCTTTTAATTTATGTTTAGTTTTTTTGTATACGGAAGTATAAAGAAAAACATTTAATATTAATCAAAAAGTCTGTCTTTTTGATTAAAATTAAATGTGTTTCTTTGGCATGCCGAAATTAAAATACAAAAAAAAAATCACGCAAATGAAATTGAGTGAGACATTTTTGGTAGGGGCCGAGTCATCAACATGCTAAACTCGTCACTGACATGTCAACAGCGTCACCGACATGCTATCAGTGTCCCCGACATGTAAGCAAATTCACGACTTGCCAACCACGTCATCGACATGCTAAAACCGTACCGACATACTAACTGCGTCACCTACTTGCTCACATAGTTCCGACATGGTATCAGCGTCTCCGTTATACTACCTGCGTCACCGACATGCTAATAGCATCCCGACATGTTAAAAACAAGCCGATATGCTAACTGCGTTCCCGTCATACTACTTGCGTCACCGACATCCTAACCAAGTCTGACTTGCTAACTGCGTCACCGACATGCTAACCAAGTGTGACTTGCTAACTGCGTCACCAACATGACAGTAGCGTCACCGACATGTCAGTAGCGTCACCGACATGTCAGTAGCGTCACCGACATGTCAGTAGCGTCACCGACAAGTCAGTAGCGTCACCGACGTGGTATCAGCGTCACCGCCATGCGAACCGGGTTACCGAAATGCTAACTGCTTCACCGACATGCTTACCGATTCGCCAACATGTTAGCCGCGTTACCGAAATGCTAATGTGACGTGTTGCAGCAGACTGGCGTCCCACAGCGGCCTGTGTACATGTATACGTATTTATTATGTTATTCCAAAGTTTTCACGTTTGTCGCCAGTTAATGCCTTTTTTTGTATCATAATTTTGTCTACTCTTCTCGTCGTCAAAATCGAGGACGAGTAAATGACAGGAAAATCAGAGATATCTCGTGTTGAAATGTCAAAATTCGAGATAAAATACGTGCCATGTTAGGGTTTGTCGAGAAAACATCAAGTTTGACAGAACGATTCGAGTATTTTGTATGGGAGCGCTGTCAGAAAACGAGATAGGTTACAGAAATAGACAAGAATTACTCGCGCGAGAGTGAGTAATTGTAGCGTGTGTCATGTTAGCCGAGCAGGAAAGACCGCTTAAGTCACAGAACATATAGGTTAAGAAGTCACGGCCTCTCAAGGCCAACTACAAGAAGCCATAAAAAAAAAAGTGTCGGTCCCGCCAACAATAGGTTTTACGTGCGCCTACTACGCATAAAATACCCTGAATTCCCCATGTTAAAATTCCAACCTGTATATGTCATGATGATTGACTGCTTAGCCTCAGATATAGCGTACGTGATGATAATTATTTAAAAGTTTAAACCTGTAACCTCTGACTAGTTTAAATTATATAATTATGTGTTCTTGGTTCTAGGGTTTGAGTATTTATGGTATTTATCCTGTGGAGATGCCAAGCAGCGAATCACCGAACAACTTTTTCTGTCACTTTCTGCGGGAGACGAGGAAAACACATAAAGCATACTACGAAAATTTGACAATTGCAAAAATATACATGCTTCCTATTGCTATATACGCTCATGAAAAGTTAATAACCACACAATTACAAAAACACACACACAGATTGACTTTGTGCGTATTTATGCAATTGTCATAATGGCCAATAGGGAATATGCACGTAATTCAAAACGTATCCATTACATTGTGTATATTTTTTATCAATATTTTTTACATTTTTGAATGCATTCCTTATTTTACAATTAATTAATATATGTTGCGTTTTTATGGTGGAACGGAACGCAAACTCAAAACGCGTCATTTGAATTAAATCTATTCTTTGCTAAATGCTTGAAAAAAAAACGGAAATATCACTAAGGTAAATATGTAAGTACGATTTCTACTTGTGTAACGTTGTATCGTTACTATCTTCCAAACAACAAAATGACAACAATAAGATGTCAAGTCGAACCGCAGACGTAATAATATTAGGGATGTCCTAAGTTACTAAACAACATAAATTAGCTGTCTGTGCTAGTGATGCGCGCGATTGGCATATCCGAACGTACATAATGATCTACGTGAAGACCGCTCGCGCCGTGTGCCACTCGCTCACGGTCACCTTCCATTCGAAATCCTGCTCCGGGCGAAGACGCACGTTCACCTGATTCCATATCACTTGTGACCTTACATACGTGGTCTTCACCATTTTAAAAGCCTAAAGCAGACTGCAGTATTTATTGGCTCATATTATTCAATCTTATTAAATTCTGTGTTTTCGTAACCCCATATTGGGTAAGTGTTGAACAGCTAATTAAGTTTTATATTTTTCTATGTACCTACCTATATAGGTTAACTTAGGGCGTGTACCTACTTGCTACGTTTGTTTAGCTTATTATACCTTCTGCATTCATATTTACCATGCAACCTATTTGCTTACAGCTCTGTGCATTTTGAGATCTTGTATCCTATTATACAGGGTGGAATTTTGTAATGCCACCTGGAGGGAAAGTACTCTTAATACTGCAGATAGAAAATTTTACTCAAAGGAAACATTCCTTTATTTTTGAATAGAAAGCAAACTGCATTCAAAGATTTTCGAAAATTCTCTTCTCCCACACCCGGGAATCGAATCGGCTAAAATCTGAAAAAATTATACCCTGTACTTTTATTGCATCGATCGTTAGGGCCAATTATAAGGATGAAATCTCTCTAACAAACATGATCAATTAAATGAAAGGAAAACCAGGAAATCTGAAGTTACAAATTCAATGAGTCAAGTTAAAGCTCTTTAACTAACATCCATCTTTTGTAATGCAGACTCCTTTGCGACATACTCGTAGCTGCGTGTATGAGGTAATTTAAATATGGAATGTTAGATTAGAATTTGAAAATTAGATTGTCATAGTTGTTATTCACATTTGATTGTTTTTACAACTCATTTCACATTTTGTCTCACGGTGAAAATGGCTTATCAAGAACAGTTTGATTTAATGGAAGCTTATTTTTTAAATAACAAAAACGTGAATCTAGCTCTGCGGTGGTATGGAGAGAGATATCAAGACCGACAGGCACCAACTCGGTTCGTATTGAAAAGAATGGTAGAAAATTTAAAGCATACGGGTGGTTTCAAGAAGAGACGGCAAACTATTCAGCAAAACTATTTCGATTTTGAACTAGATGTTTTAACATACTTTGAATCATTTGCAAAGGCTTCAAGTAGAGATGCTGCCGATGAATTAGGAACAACCCACACTCGCGTACTTAAAGTGCTGAAAAAGTATAAGTATAAATGCTATCGTGAAGGTCGGTTGGTGCAAAAATTGCATATTGGGGATCGTGACAGACGATTACAATTTTGTGAAAACATGCTTGGAGAAATTGACCGAAACCCTAATTTTTTGAGTAACATTACATGGTCTGACGAAACCAACTTCAGCAATAATGGCATGTACAATCGCCGCAATAACCATTATTGGTATCGAGTGAATCCTGTTCGTGTTCATGAAACTAACAATCAAGTAAGATTTTCTTTCAACGTTTGGTGCGGAATTATGAGAAATAATGTAGTGTTAGTCCACGTGTACGAAGGTCATTTAAACACTGTCAAGTATATTGAAATACTGGATCTCTTAAGAAACGAGTTAAATGGTTACCCCGAGGAAGAGCGAAACCAAATAATTCTACAGCAAGATGGTGCTCCAGCACATGACAGCAGAATCACTACTGCCTACATTAAAACCATTTTAATACCTGGATTGGTACAAACGGCACAATCAGATGGCCTGCGAGATCGCCAGATCTCACCCCATTAGATTTTTTTTTGTGGGGATATGTAAAAAATCAAATTTACATGAAACTCTTATGCGAATGACAACGAGTTGAGAGTTGAAGTTCAGAATACGATTTATAATATTCACCACAACACTTTATTAAAGGTTACTAGAAATGAATTCGTTAAAAGAATAAATTTGTGTATCCAAGAGAATGGAGCCCATTTCGAGCAACTAATTAGTTAGTTTACCATTTTTTGTAAATAATTAAATTAATTTAAGATTTCCTGGTTTTCCTTTCATTTAATTTATCATGTTTGTTAGAGAGATTTCATCCTTATAATTGACCCTAACGATCGATGCAATAAAAGTACAGGGTATAATTTTTCAGATTTTAGCCGGTTCGATTCCCGGGTGTGGGAGAAGAGAATTTTCGAAAATCTTTGAATGCAGTTTGCTTTCTATTCAAAAATAAAGGAATGTTTCCTTTGAGTACAACTTTCTATCTGCAGTATTAAGAGTACTTTCCCTCCAGGTGGCATTACAAAATTCCACCCTGTATATTCACTCAAAATGTGCAAGTCAGTACTTAGTGCTTCTCACTACCATTTTGTTAACTCCGAACTGATTGTGACATCCACACACCACCTTCATTAGCGCACTAGTACATCTCGCTTTGCTTATGCTTGGTGTCACAATCAGCGGAGGTGACCAATATAGGTCATCTTGTGACACGCTGGACGTTATGTTCCAGGGTCCAAAGTACCGGCTTACCGATCCTTGATTATTGGTGGCATCCGGCCATCTACTGCCGTGTCATCACCTGCCGGCAGTTCAGGCAATCTTCCAGCTCCGCGCCGGGTACATATTTTACCCGCGCGGCACGTCGAGCTGGGCTTTGGGTCTGGCGTGAACATCCGCCGACCGTCACTATCCCTGGCGTCTGCAGCGTGGCGCACCCGCCGCGGTCTTCATCGCACCAGGCTGAGCCAGGAGAGTACTGTGCTACTCCCAAGGGAAGTTAGGGAAATCCTTGTGACCATAGACTTACCTACCCCTTCACTTTTATGTGATATTGTAATAAATTATGTTGACAATTTACGTGGTTTTACTTATCTGGTGCACCACGTAAACCCTTTCCGTCACACTTGAATAAAGCATAAACAATAATATAATATATAAGATTTGGGGCTAAAAAACAGATGTAAACAAAGCAGTTTCGTGACGTGAACAATGACGTCACATTATGACCGCGACAGAAACGGATGTTTGAACTGTATTAGAAAATTGCTGGAGTTTCATAATTTTTTTGAGCATCAATCAGTAGTTTAATTTAAGTTTCAATACTTTTCTTAGGTCTATATTGATTTAGTGAAAAAAAAATACATGCATATTCCCTATTGACTTTAGCAGAGGGGACCGCTCAGCTATGGCGGCTCCAGGTTTTAAGCTCTAAGTTCATTACTAGTGGTCGCCCACTGATCGAAATTCGACCACTCTACTTACAATATAGTACTTACTAATTTCATGAGTACTCTAATTCCATTCTAATTAAAAGTAAATACTTATTCCATGCTCAAGCTGTCACTTCCTGTTATACACTTCCATCCCTTTTTACGAAATCTCACAGAAAGCGAGACGAAAGATGTTACACATCAATAATCTTTTTATTAGTTACTAGCTGTGCCCCGTGGTTTCACCCGCGTAAGTCTCGACCCCGTGGGAATATCGGGATAAAAAGTTGCCTATGTCTTAATCCGGGGTGTCAGCTACCTCCATACAACATTTTATCAAAATTGGTCCAGCCGTTTGAGCGTGAAGAAGTAACAACATACACACACACACATACTCACAAACTTTCGCCTTTATAATATTAGTGTGATGTGATGTGATGATAATATTAGTGTGATGTGATACCATAAAGTATTTACTAATGACATGGTACATCCAAGGTACCATGGCGTAAAGTAAGTCCTCAGAACATACTCTTCATTATTCTGAGGGTAAGTCCAAGCAAGTCCAACACTGTCTTGTCGGCTTGTGCACGTGCTTGTCACTTGTCAACTGTCATGTTTAGCAGTTTTGTTTTATTTTCTAAAATTTGTGTTTAGCCGATTAAGAATGTGTAATAATGGTGGATTATTAACCATTTAGTGTTCGTGAACGTGCATTACTGTAGGCAAATTAAACAAAACAGTAATTTAAAATTCTCTCAAGAAGTCCGCGTGAGGTCTCGTTAAGTGCCAAGAAAGTGCAGTAAAGTGCTGTGAAGGGGAAAGAACGAGATCTATCAGACAATCATGCATTGTCTTTAATTCATTTCCTCATTAATTCAAAGTTTGTAACTAAATAAATACTTGGCTAAAAGGTCCCAGCAACCAGGCCATTAAAATATTTAAAAAAAACTTGTTGCCTTGACAGAAGCTCAGCACAGTCAGCACAGCTGGACAGTTGTCAGTTTTGCATCATGCGACGTGAACGTCAACGTCAAATTTAAAAATTATTTTGAAACCCCCTGAAAATTGTGCCACATACTCCTGAAAAATTATAATAAATATTTCTTGTAAAGTACGTATGTTTGTAAACTTTTTAAATTGCCGTCGAATTAATTATGAATTAAATTGTAAAATTATTGAGTTTATTTACTTACACATAATTTCAGATGAGTGAAGAAAAATGTGTAATATTGGTGACTGGAGGTTCTGGCCTTGTTGGCCAAGCGATAAAAAAGATAATCGAAGAAGAAAAGTTGCAGAAAACTTATTGTTCCAATGACGAAGCTTGGATTTTCTGTGGATCTAAAGATGGAGATCTCAGGTACCTAAATACAACGTTTCTGAGGGTCAGGGACTGTACGCAGGTGCATAAGCAAAAGTAACGTTGAGTCAGGCTGGTACCGATGACGCGGTGGTATCCTTCTGCGAAACAGTCGTGTCGCAGAAGGAGGCTGCGGAAAGGGAGCGGGAGATCTCGTCCGCTCACCCGGCCCGCAGCAGGCGCACCGGGCGTCGGCAGAGGGCAGATAATGCCCTCTTCCGGCCCCCCTAAATGGGTCCAGGGACGGCGGACTCGGGGACGTCCGCCGCCCCCTATCACACTGGACCCGAGGTGGCGGCGCGTAGTGTTCCACGCGCGCCCCTTTGAGACGTCGCGGGGGGGTCTAACACCTCACCCCCCCGCAGACTTGAGGTGGCCCGCAGAGGCGGGCCGGCACTAGCCGGGGATCACGGAAGTAATACTAGCTCCCAAGATCCCCGGTGCAAGTGTGGGAAGGGAACACCGGGGTGGTTTTTAGTCAGTAAGAGTCTGACAGACCCCTCCGCCCACCCCAAGGCGGAGGACATCCATGAGGATTTTCCACCCCGGCAACAAAAAAAAAAAAAAAAAAAGGCTGGTACCGATATCATTATTAGCATGCACCTATACTCCATTTGAAGATTGGAAATTTAATTTTGACTTCTATTGCGTTTGTGGAATGACAAATGCCAGCTGTAATAACCAGTTGGTATTGTAACCACGTTTTAGCTTATAATGCCATCCTTATGCCAATGGAATAGAAGTCAAAATCGGTTGAACGGACTGTCAAAAAGGTTGATTTAAATTTCCAATCTTATTTCAAATGGAGTATAGGCAGAGTGCCTGAAATAATTGATATTTAAAAAAGGACATGATATTTTGTAGGACTTCATATTCGCGAGTTACTCATAATAGTGTATCACAAATATTTAGTCTTAATAGGTAATAAGGGCTGGTCCGCAACTCCATGTCAAAGCGCATATTTTGCGTAGATATTTGGTACTATTTACAACAAACACATGCTCATAATTGAAAAGCATAAAATGTAATCCTTGATAAACTTTATAAAGTTAGGGAATATTTCGATTGTTGTAGGGAAACCTTTGTAAAGTATGATTACAAGTTAAATTTTATACATAATATTATTTGTGACTATTTTCAGAGATAAGGCCCAAACGGATGCTTTATTTGAGCAACATCGGCCCACACATGTGATACATTTAGCAGCTATGGTTGGAGGGCTTTTCCATAACATGGCACACAACTTAGACTTCTTCGTAAGTACATAAAACTAACACTAAAAATATATAACATTGTGTACAAGTATAAAAAAGGTGGAAGAGCTGTGGGCATCAAAAAATGTCTCTGCATTGCTGTGAATGGGAAAAGTGCCCATATGGCTGAAGCATTGCTACCTTGAATAGCAACGCTGATTCATACAACATTTGTTTCCTGATCTATTAGATACAATTATTATCAAACAAACTTAACATAAGTGGTTGAGGTTTTGATTAGATAATAATATATATAAATATTTTCTTGAATTACATACATTTTCCATTAGTTGGCCTTATCTCATGTTAAACTTTGTTGATAATTTTTTACACTGTTTATACATTTGCCTGTGCCAGCATAACCAAGAAAATAGCATTTATGCCGTTATTATTATCATGTTCGTCTGCGTCAAAAAAAAAATGCTTATTCTGAAAAAGGCTGTTAAATGCTGCTGGCTGTTTTTGATTTTAATTTTGTTTTTTTAATTTTAATTCTATAAGTTTGCGATTTTATTTTGTATTATTACATGAAAAATTTACCTATAGATATTTATCTGAAATAAATGATTTGATTGGATTATTGAAATAAAAAATAAAAACTATATTTTTTAAAGATAAGGGATTAATCTATGGATTGTTTGATTTTGGAATAATAATGATAATTTAATTTATATTTTTAAATACCTATGCTTACATTTTTAAATATTTTATAATAACACTTTTTTTAATATATAAAAAAAAATATTAGCCTACTCACTGGTATCGGGAACAGGGTCCAAGGAACCGTTGGTTAGGTTTCCTGTGCGAGGAACCTCCTAAAGATACGCGCCGTGTCCAAAGTACCGCTTTCTGGTTCCAATAAATTTTTAATTATATATGGTTCTATCCTTTTAGCATCCTCAAAATCCAAGTTGGAATGCAATGTGGTCTATGACATGAGAAAGATCACTTAAAGATGATTGTTATAGTAAACATAATATATTTGTTCCAGAGAGAGAATATGGCAATTAATGATAATGTGCTGCATGCTAGCCAAAAAAATAATGTGAAGAAAGTAGTTTCCTGCCTATCGACATGTATATTTCCTGACAAAACCACATATCCCATTGATGAGACCATGGTAAGTTCAAATAGAAAAATAGCAAAACTGTTGTTCACTTGTGAAATGTGATATTTAACGTAGATTATTCCATGATGCATTGATCTTAACTAGCAAATTCACACCATAACATACCCCAGAAGTCAAATTCCTTTAGGAAGCGTTAGACACACAGCCATTAAGTAAATGGGCACAAAGCTAGACTCAGGGCTAGGTACCACTTATTTCTTAAGGCTCCGTTCACGAAAAAAACCCTTTTTCGTCAATTTTTATCTAATTGTGAGAAAGCTTGAAATAATTGAAACATTAAGTCTGTGTACAGTTAAGTTAAGTAGGAGTACAGTTTTTTGTGGTGATAAACCTGTTAATAGTTTCATTAATTTTGTGCTTTCGAAAATATAGTATATTGCGCCTTTGATTTACTTATTGAAGATATTGTATAATCATAAAATAAAATAAATTTATCTCAAAAATAGCTGAAGCCCAGTGTGTGTTTATTTACTGAATCGAGCTCTCCCCCTCCTGAATCTGGTCGTTTCAAGTTGTGGTCTTCATAGTCGCGTAAATCTTCACATGCAAAACCATCATGTATCCTAGCACTAAATGCAGCTCTTGGTATGTGTAATATGATATCCAACAACCAACCACAACCAAAGACCACAACTTGAAATAGGATCAGATTCAGGAGGCAGAGAGCTCGATCACAATTCAGTAAAAAAATACATCACCTATAAGTATGTCAGAAGGTGCACGTTTGACGCACCATGTGTCTTAGAAGTAAATGTAGCTTTTGCTATGCGTAATACGATACTAAA
This sequence comes from Tiliacea citrago, assembly GCA_963921375.1. NCBI lineage: Eukaryota > Metazoa > Arthropoda > Insecta > Lepidoptera > Noctuidae > Tiliacea > Tiliacea citrago. The sequence goes on along the minus strand of OY992790.1, from coordinate 2,064,658 downwards.
GCCCACAACTTGAAACGAGGGAATCAGGCGACAGAGAGTTCGATACAGTCATTTTCATAGTAAAATTTCACATTTTCTCAATCCCGAAATAAGAGAGATAGATAGGAATTTATCAGAACAAGTTTTGAAGGCATTTGATAACTAAATACGATGGTAGTTTTCGTTTTTCAAATTTTGACTTTTTTTCTCGGAAATTCCTATGTCCAACCTCTCCCATACATTCGTTCCACTGTGCGCCATCTCCACGGACGAGAGAATTGCGGCGATAGTCTTCCTGTGCCTACAAACTATCGCCGCGATGATATCGCCGTGTGGAGATTGATTCAGAGTTTCTATTAAATTTGAAGGCGCGGCGACACTATCGCCGCGACTTTCTCTTCCGTGGAGATGGCGCCTTAGTGATCACTAGGCCAAAGAGGGAGCTGGTTTTATGCATTTTCGAATGAAACACTACAAAAATTAATGTATTTATTAACCAGTAGGTACCAAATGTCACGGGGTCATTATGTTACCTTCAAACTGTATGAATTATTTGTATATCTCGTTAAGTGAACTGTTTGTGTTCTTTATGAGAATAAATTATTTAAATCGAACCGAAACCGAAATATACAAAATACATTAGCTTTAGTTAATAACTACATACTACTCTGATTAATTCTATACTAAGGACCTCTAAATTGATTGCAGGTGCACAATGGCCCTCCACACACATCAAACTATGGTTACAGCTATGCTAAAAGAATGATTGATGTACTAAACAGGTATTGTTGTACTCTTAACACTTATCATTAAAAAAATGTGATCTGAGCAACGCCTCTGACGCTGCTATAAATGTGGCCACCTACTGTGCCCAAATATTATAAGAAACATAGATATGCCGTCGATACCAAAAAGAAAGAAGTAAATAATGATTGTAAAGTATGTCTTCACAAACAACTTGGCATCTTCATGTTTACTTTGACCGTCTGGTTATGGCAAACATTTATTTATGTCGACGATTTGCGGCTTTACTGCCAGGCAAGTGTTGACTGATGCGCTTGAGGAGCTAAACCGGGATTTAGGTGTGGTCAGAAACTGGTCTGATCGATTTGGGGTGGCGGTTAACCCTACCAAGTGTCAGGCTATCATAATAGGGAGCCCCCACAGCATAAGGAAGCTGAATGGTTTATCTGTGCCACCTGTAATCTTTGACAACTCAGTCATTCCGTTTAGCTCCAATGTTAAGGATCTTGGTCTGCATGTCGACACTTGTTTGACTGGCGAAAGCAGGTCACGACTGTTAGTAAAAAAGTAAATGGAACATTGCGGTCGCTCAATCGGTTGAAAAATCTTCTCCCATCACACATAAAGGCAATGGTTGTATAGTCCCTAATCTTTCCCATCATTGACTATGGTGATGTGTGTTACTATGACGTGAATGAAGATCTTCTTAATAAACTTGACCGCCTTCTCAATAATTGCATTTGATTCGTTTTCAATATTCGTAAGTATGAATATGTATCCGCGCACCGATTGCTTTTAAAATGGTTACCCATTCGTCAGCGCAGAGAGGTGAGGGCTTTGTCTATGTTGATATCTATTCTCGATAAACCCACTTCTCCTCCAGACTTGACTTCCCATATTAAAAAAAAAATAGTACTTTATATTTAATCAAATAATCACGAAATCCCTCTAGAACAGCCATACTCAAAGTGTGTTCCGCGGAACCCTAGGGTTCCGCAAAGCCTCTGTGGGGGTTCCGCAAAAATACTGGTCAGAATAAAAAAAGAATACTAAAGGAGTGTCTACCTACTACCTACTATATTTTATTTTACTCTGGTACCTGAGTAACATAATATCAATCTAAATATTTAAACAAAAGTAAAAAAATATGTAAATTTTAATGTCAAGTAATATGATTATTAATGAAGAATACACATAAAACCATTTTTGATTACTTTAGGGCTCCTTTTCGAAAACGAAATATTTGATATTTCGTTTTCGAAAAGGGTTCGTCTCCAAAAAAGTTTGAGAACCACTGCTCTAGAAATTCGACGTTGCTAGCTCGCACGGTATGAATAATTGTCTGTTTCTCAGAGGCTACCACGAGATGCACGGTTGCATGTTCACGTCAGTAATACCGTGCAACGTGTTTGGTCCACACGACAACTTTAACCTGGAATCCAGCCATGTCATCCCAGCGCTTATCAGGAGAATGGACGATGCTATACAGAAAGGTAACTGTGCAGGACAGCCGATCCCATAGTTTTGTTTTTAGTTTAAGCTGTAGTTCAGAATAAATAATTTTAGGCACGTGTTATTTTTACCAGACTGCGCGACGCAAAGGAGGGTAATGTGTTTAGCTGGCTATGTATGTATGTTCCTTTGTGGCGTTCTAGAGACCAAACGCGTGAGCCGATTTTGATGATTCTTAGTCAATCGATTCGTCTTAATCTTGTAAAGAAATGAAAGCAATCAAAATTCATTATGGCGATAACCAGACGCCATATTGGGAAGAAAAAAAAATAAGTCAATGAACTATGTCAAGTGGTATCATTGAATAGGTATTTTAAAATCATCTTTAGGTTTCTGTAATCATTAGGGTTCCGTACCAGAATGGTAAAAAGGAACCCTTATGGTGAGCTGTCTGTCTGTCTGTCTGTCACAGCTGGATGTCTCAAGAACTGCTAATGCTATCTACTTGAAATTTGGAATAGTTTTAGATGATGTTTACCCAACTATTTTGCAAACAAGAAAGAAATTAAAAAAAATATCATCTTTTTGCAACAGATTATTCAGACAAATTATTCTATGTGCTAGAAGTTTATGTACACATTACAGGGGAAATAAAACGATGTCTCTAAATAGCTCAGTTTTTCAGAAATCATCAACATCATATATACGTACGGAACCCTCGGTGCGCAAGTCCGACTCGCTCTTGACCGGTTTTTTTTTTCATTTTGACTGACCGTTTAGGATTTATAAAGATTCAAAGTTGGTTGGCAACCATTCTCAGTTAAATCTTCAAAACTTATAATAAAGCTGTGATAAAGTTCTTATTATAATCGTATAGGTCTTATTAACGTTAAAAAATTTGAGTGGCAAATTCAGAGTTACTTAAGGCTGCGTGCACGAAAAAAACCGTTTTTCGTCGAATTTCTTAGCTAATTGTGAGAAAGCTTGAAATAATTGAAACATTAAGTCTGTAACTATAAAAGTACAGTTTTTGTGGTGCTAAACTATTCGTGTCAGTCTCAGCACCTGTTAATAGTTTCATCATTTTTGCGCTCTCGAAAATATAGTTTATTTTGCCGTTGATTTAACTAATGAAGATATTGTATAATCATAAAATAAAAATTTGATTTTATCACAAGGATAGCTGAGGCGAGTGTGTGATTTTTAAATTTTTTGATATGGTTTGTTAAATAATAGGAAATAAAACATTACCAACTGGGTTTTAAAAAAAATATAAGTTTCTTCAACATTATTTTACTGCTATGTTTTGTATCGAAGTTGAAAAAAGTGGTTACTCCACAAACAATCCATATACCATATAATAATAATATTTTTTAATGTTCAAAATTGAAAGTAGTTTCTCTTAAAAACATGATCAAACGTCAGTCTCGCGTCATTTTTCGGAAAACTTGTTGCGAATATTAGTGATTTTCCATAAATACTTTATTTATTTGAAAAATCCCTTTAACCCACATGCAAAACAAAGAACACGACTTTGCAAATCGCAAATAATTTTGTTTAAATTGTTTTTCCCTTTCTCACACCCAATGAACAAAATTGATCAAAATCAGCCGATTTCGTGCACGGCCCCTTAACAGTTCAAGCCCTAAATTGTAGCCTATTCGGCTACAGCTGACCCATACCGCCAAGCCCCGCTGTAGCCGAAAAGGCTACGGTGACTCACGCTATTCAAATCTCTATTTTTACTTATAAATAAGGAAATAAGGGGCTAATATTGTCGCGCCATTAAGATAAGCCCGGTGCTTGAGCGTGTTTGACGTCATCGCGTCGCAGGGCTTGACCATACACTGAAAGAAAAATAACCTAATTAAGAATAAATAAATAATAATAACTAAAAAGTGTAAAATAAAAAAATATATATAAAAAATCAAAAACCCGACTGCGTAAAAAGTGAACTTTAATAAAGATGGAAACATTATGACCTATTTCTGTCTCCAACATTGTACTATCCGTCGGAGCCGTACAATCTCATGCAGTCGGAGGCATCAAAAATTTAATAAGAAAGACCTAATGACCAAAATGCGAGAAATGGTAGGGTGAAACTGACGCTTGTCCAAATAAAGTTACCTCAGAGACTATGCCGAGACAAGGGCCTTATCCCCGACGAACAGTTAGGTTTTAGAACCCAACACTCTTGCGTAAAACAGGTCCACCGCATCATCGAACACATAAAGTTGGCTTGCAACGTGGTTTGATGACGGGTGCTGTATTCTTCGACATAGCGAAAGTGTTCGACAAAGTCTGGCACAACGGCATATTATACTATATAAGCTCTACAAGCTCGGTGTGCCAGATCGTCTCGTGCTCATCTTGCGAGAATTTGGTGAATTTCAACTTCCGCTATCGCATCGAAGGAGCGCTATCCTCCCCCAATCCCATCCGCGCAGGTGTCCCTCAGGGCTCTGTGATGGCTCCCCTCATTTTCACGCTGTTCACCAGCGATATCCCTAAAAGTAAAAAGGCGCAATTGGATCTGTTCGCAGACGATACGGCCATTTACTCCGTCCTCGAGCAAGACCATATATCTCGCACTCTCCAAACCGAAGTCGATAATCTCGGCGCATGGTTAAGAAAGTGGAGAATCGAGGTCAACCTCTGGGTTGACCGCATTCAACCAAGAGCCAAGCCTCTTTACGAAACCGCGAGTCAGCCTCATCTTCCCGATAGATCACCATCTTTAGCAAGCCGATCCCTTGGGAGAAGCGGGCCCTCGACGAGCATCTTTCATTCTCTGATCACATTAAGAAGGCGCGCTAACGCGTCGCTTTCGGTCTCGGTAGACTCCATTCCGTTCTAAATGCACGCAGTAAATTATCTCTCTCCTCCAAATTGCGTATTTATACAGCGTGCATCCGCCCCATCATGACGTACGCCTGTGCAGTTTTGGCACAAGTAAAGCCCCACTTCATCCATAAGATGCAGACACTTCAGAACCGTTTCCTCCGAAAGCCAACGGGATGGAAGTGGAGGATTTCGTTTCGACGAAACGAAACGAAATCCTCCACTTAGAACTTAAAATTACCACCATCCAGCAGTTCATGAAACGCAATACGAAGCGTTCTCGATCTTCGATTCCGCCCTTAGACATCGCAACCCTCTGTTTGTGAAGGCAGCTTCTTACAGACCCCTAGAGTATGCTTCGGATTTGACTGATTCTCAGTCAAATCCGCAAGCCGAGGCATACTCTCATCGACCCCGATGACCCCATTACCCTCCTCTAGGAAAGCAGTAGGGCCACCAGTGCAGTGCACAGAATTCACAAACCGACGTTCCGACCTCTCTGACGAGGTCCCACCCGAAGACCCCGACGTAATTGTCCCCCCGACCCTTGCTCGATGAATTGCCAGCCCGCGCCGCAGTTTTATTAAATTCCCCACATAATAATAATCATCTGGATCTGATCCAGCCTGTCCCATCTTGCTGTCCTCCTTCCAGCGACGCTCTAAGCCGAGGTTCGTACCCCACAAGGGGTGCCCTTAGCGTGCAGTCGCCTAGTATTATTAGAAATTCGTCCCTGGCTGGAGGCTTTAAGCTATCTTAAGGCAGTCACGGGATAGTCCGGTTAAACAGTGCTGAGTGTACTACATAATAAAAAATAAAGTGAATTTACCCAGCGACGCCCAAGCAGAGGTTCGTACCTCACAGGGGGTGCCCCTAGCGTGCAGTTGCTTAGTAATTAAGAAATTCACTCCTGGCAGGAGGCTTTAAGCTCGCTTAAGGCAGCCACGGTCTCTCAAGGTCATAACGAGATGCCCTATAAAAAAAAAAAGTTAGGGATGGCCCTTAGCGTTTAGTCGCTTAGTTTGTAAGTTTTATGCCCAGACTGGATGCCTTAATTTATTAAAGCAACCATAAAAAAGTCCGGTTAAGCTGACGACAACCTGCGGTTGACCTGCGACTCATGCGAGATACCTATTATAAAAAAAAAGTTAGTTCCGATTCAGATCTGGTACAAGACAGTAGGCAGAGTAGACCTCAGTACTCGGTACCTTTGACAGTGGAATATAGTATTTTAATTTAAATACTTCCACCGTGGTCCACCGTCCGTCTTTACAGTGACTAGTGTTCTGCCGATTTACAACCCTCCAAACCTGCGCACTGTGCGACTCATTGCACAAAATAACCGTTTTTACCAACACAGCTGTTGCAGACTGCTAGAGATAGTATTTTAGAGGCATAACGAACAGGGTGTAAAGTTCACTCATCCTCCATAGAAAAGGGAGGATCCTCCGACCAGACGGGTGTTGTGTCAGGTGGACTACTGCCCGACAGTTGATGTCGGGAGTAGTCGGGACGTTGTATATATCTTAGTTGAGCGGTAAACTCTGCTTGCGCGATGCAGGATTTTGCGTGACGTCAGTGTGACGCGTAGTTCTCAAGTGGCGATGTTTGATGTCGCCACAGTATTTTTATTTCCCTGGATATGTGTATAATAGATCCACATGTATTTTTGTTTTAAGTACGAAGAAAAAAGCTGTTGCAATATTGTTTTTTTTTTTTAATATTGTGGAATGATGTAGTAACCACGCCAATGCATATTTATAATAATATGTGTCGCAAGTAGTGATGGTAAATTCCCGAGAATATTCTCCTTGCGAGAACTTTGCTGTTAAGTTCTCGAGAATATACTTTTGGAAGGGAAATTACAAGAATTTAAAAATTGGATGATTCTATTGAATCGATCTATTTTTAGAGTAATAGTTTTGAGTGCATTTGAACGTTTTACGAAGATTACGTCAAAATAAACTACTCCAGCAACTTAAATTCTCAGTAAATTCTCCAGAGCGAGAACATTCTCGAGAATATTGCCGAGAAACTTCTTATAAATTCTCTTAAATTTCGAATGTTATTAAATGTTAAATTAGGATTTCTGTATTAAAACAAACTTTAAGAGTCACAGATAATCAGCTTTAATAAAATTAATATTATAAGAAATGTTTACGGTACTTACAGTATAAATAATTAAAAACAATAACAATCACAATCCCAACAATTCTTGAAAACAAATCAAATTGCTTATGCTATTCGTCCATTGATAACAATTGATCCATGCCATCTAAGTTGATGTGGTACCGTTTTTCATCATGACGGCCGGTTCATCCGCTGCCTCTTCTTCAGATGTGCTCTCTTCAGATTCGTTGTCTAAATTGATTGTAGGCTCTTCTCCTTCTCTTGTGGCAGAGGTACTTGGATTTGGTTTGGTTTCTTTGTTTAATGGTTTTGGTTTGTTCATAATTTTCCAATTGTGAGCAATCAGACCAATTTCGCCTGCTCTTTCGGTGTTGAATTTATTACTTTTTTTAGTATAGTTTAGTATATAGTTTGAAAATGTGGAAAAAGAGCGTTCCGCAGAAGCAGAAGTTGCTGGAGCAGTCAAAATTTTCAGCGTGATTGCTCCTAATTCTGTTCTTGAAAGGCAATTATGTGAAAGGCAAAGCGCGCAACGATAGCCGCAACTAATATCTCTTAACTAAAGAAATATTCGCAGTTTCCACTCCGAAATTTCATACAGTAACCTTTTTCGAGTAATGTATAAAATAACAACAAAAGAAGTGACTTAAGACCTTGAAATCAAAATATATTGTATTAAAATTTAGCAATTTTACTTCCAATTTTAAATTCTCCGTAAAAAAGAATATTGCAGAATATTCTCGATCGAAGAACATTCTCCGTGCGAGAATATTTCCCCGACCCATCGCTAGTCGCAAGAAGTGCAGAGGATGCCCCTCCAAAAATTGGAAATCTTTGTATTTCCTCTATTTAAAAATAAATACACAAAGTAGGTGTTTTATAGGTACACCTCTGCCTAACCCTTTGTGGGAATACAGGTGTGAAGTTACGTTATTTGTTACTATTGTATAGTTAATATTACTTATTTGAAGTGGCATAATTTGTTTGTAACATTAGTCGACTACCCAATTGCAGGTGAACAAACATTCAGTGTGATGGGGAGCGGCAAGCCGGTGCGTCAGTTCATATACTCGTTGGACCTGGCCCGCCTGTTCATATGGGTGCTGAGGAACTACGAGAGCGTGGAGCCCATAATATTGTCGGGTGAGTGAATCATTATAAGCCTTCGATACGACGGTTTACGCGTGTTTACGCACATAACGGGTGTAACAAAATCACATAGCCGTTATCTACGCATTCTGTATATCAAACTAAGTAACATTGAGCAAAAATTATCGCTGTTTACTGCAGCGCAAAACACTGCTTATGGGTGCATGCAACGGTACAGAAGTTGAATATTTAAAGTTATATTAGAAAACTTTTTCGTAAAAAAAGTAAAAAAAAGTTGGAGCTTTGCTTTGCTCCGTAACCAGAAGGATCCCAGGTATGATCCACCACAAAAAAAAACACAATACAACTGACTCGGCTTCGTTAAGCATCTTTTTACAGCCGTTATACGCGCGAAATTCACGACACGACACGCGAGCCAGGGCCAGTTTTACGAACGAAAATTATTTCAAAATGAATGTGACAAATTGTCACGCGCGATTGGTTGAATTATTTATCAACAGTCAATCACAGCAGTTTACGAGCGCTTGACTATTTTCACATTATTTTTGCGATAACTTTCGTTCGAGAAACTGGCCCATAGACTCGCGCATGTTACAAGATAAACAGCGTGCATGTGGAGGGACTGTGGTGCACCTAGAGTATCATGCCTGAATCTTATTCGCCGTATTTGAACAAACCAATTTGCACCTACCTTATGACGTTTCATAAGTGCGCATGTAGGTTTATGTGAAATAAAATATTTTGATTTTGAAAGTATTTTTTGTCAAATATACTCAATTACTCATATTTCCCTACCCTACTTATTACAGTTGATGAAGAAGACGAAGTAACTATTAGTACAGTAGCGGAAATGATAAAGAAAGCGCATAGTTTTCCTGGAGAGATCGTGTACGACACGACAAAGGCAGACGGACAACACAAGAAGACCGCTTCGAACAGTAAACTTAGGACGTTGTACAAGGACTTCAAGTTCACGCCGTTTGAGGCCGCGATACACGACACTGTGGCGTGGTTCAAGCAAAACCGGGAACATGCTAGGACCTAAATGATTTTGTCATTGGTGTTATTATTGAGTAAAGTTATTATCAAATCTTTTTGTGATTGTCTTGCCAAGCCCAGTTCAATAAGCTAGTTTGTTCTGTCCATGTAGTTTCGAGTAATATCAAAGCCGGATTGTTGTGCAGAAATAAAAGCTACTGACCCTTTTCAAAAGACCTTTTTAGGGATTATTACGAAAAAAAAAGAAGTGCCGGCTTATTCCGTTTATCCACCTTAAAACAGCTACCCTAAACGCCTGGCCACGGGACATTCGCTGCAGCGAATATTCGCGCGGTACGAACGGCGAAGCGTCTGGCGACTAAAACAATAGGGAATGTGCATGTATTTATTTTTTCCATTAAATCAATAATATACAGTAATATAAACCTAAGAAAAGTATTGAAAGTTAAATTGAACTACTGATTGATGCTCAAAAAAATCATGAAACTCCAACAATTTTCTACTACAGTTCAAACGTCCGTTTCTGTCGCGGTCATGGTGTGACGTCACTGTTCACGAAACTGCTTTGTTTAACATCTGTTTTATGGCCCCAAATCTTATATATTAAATGATGGTTTATGCTTTATTTAAGTAGAAATCGCACTTACAGTAGTGAGACCACCTACCTTAGTGAGTTTCAAGCATTTAGCAAAGAATAGATTTTATTCACATGTTTTGTTTCATCACTTCCGGCATTTTCGAAGAGGACGCGTTTTGAGTTTGCGTTCCGTTTCACCAAAAAAACTCAACATAAATTAATTAATTGTAAAATAAATAATGCATTAAATAAATGTAAAAAATATTGGATTTTGTTTCTTGACTCCTACACAATGTATATTAAAATAATGGATACGTTTTAATTACGTGCATGTTCCCTATTGTATAGAAATAATAAATGTACTAATTATGCCATGCGTGGTGGCGACCGGCGAATTTAGCCGAGCGGCTGGCGGCGCGGCGGGTGGCAGAAACAAATGTATGGAACAAAATGGTGGATATTCGGAAACGCGAGTTCATGTATCCATCCCCGACGGGGTGGATAATCGGAATTCATATATTGTTTTTCTTCCGATTTTCCCGCTCAACTGTGTAGGTACAGTCATTTAGAGAAATATGATAGAAACTGGCCCAAAATACTTAGTGAACACACGCACAGTTCTTCGTTATTACGTCTACTGCTGATTTTTAGCAACATAGGATGGACGTTATTATTATAATATACAACGTGGCGATTAGGTTATCACATTAAATAGTACAGCGGTTATTACAAGTTGTTATCAGTCTGTTAAAATAATAAAAATAAAAATAGACCTAAAAATAGAAAACTGAATTTTTCTAACAAACTAAATAGCGTAAAAATTGGCAATAAATAATCCACCCTTGATACTACGGCGCACACGCCAAACGACAGTGAGACTAGCGGAGGGTAGGTACTTGCGCTCACGCGCGGGGCGTTATAATACATGATGTTGTTAAATACTAAAAGGGAAAAAAAGGTCTCACGGGTAGAATGTTAACTTTTATTAATTATTTTATTTATGTATGCTTAAAATACGTAATGTAGAATACGTGGTTTGAATTAATGTGATAACCTAATCGCCACGTTGTATAAGTTTATTCCATTGTCGACTGTACTTGGGGCAAAAGGTCGGAAGAACAATCAGAAGTGAATTCCGATTATCCACCCAGCCACCCTAGGGTGGATATTCGGAAACGCGAGTTCATACGGGGTGGATAAGCGGAATTCATATATTATTTTTCTTCCGATTGTCCCCCTCGGCTGTGTACAGCCATTTAGAGAAACATGATAGTAACTTGCCCAAGAGTTTTGTTTACTTTGGTGTATTCTTTTTTTATTTATTTTTAGTTGGTAGATAAGTAGATGATTTTTTTTTGTTGAAAATGTGATGTTTAGAAATACAGGATGCAAGTTTTTATTATCAGAAGTGAATTCCAATTACCCACCACGTTCAGGGTGGATAGATGGACACGTGTTTCCGAATATGTCGGAAATGGAATGTAGGAAACGGAATAAGTCGAAGTGCCTTGGGGGCCGTATAGGCAAGTCAATATTGTTCCGGTGTTACTTGTTCGTCAAGGCTTTTTCAAGGCACTTTGAATACTTTTTTTTTTGTTGCCGGCGTGGAAAATCCTCATGGATGTCCTCCGCCTTAGAGCGGGCGGAGGGGCCTGTCAGACTCTTACTAACTAAAAACCACCCCAGTGTTCTCTTCCCATACTTGCGCCGGGGATCTTGGGATCTATTATTACTTCCGCAATCCCCGGCTAGTGCCGGTCTGCCTCTGCGGGCCACCATAAGTCTGCCCAGATTAACATCACGAGAGGACTGCCAAAACCACTTGTCGCGGTATTTTGATCAGAAGTCCCAAAATTTTTATAGCAATGGGATCATGTCCCTACCTACAAGATGGCAAAAAGTTATCGAACAAAATGGTACCTACATACTTTAGTTAAATGTAAATAAACTAAATTAAAAAATGTTTTGAATTTTCTTAAAAAATGCGAAGAAACTTTTTCCCCAACCTATTAATTGATTTTTCTAATCGATTTGTTTGTAAAGAATTCAACAACATAACAGCACCCTAATTGCGTAACACAGTTTTAATCAGAATCAGAATGATTCTGAAGTATATTGCTAATCCATTGCTTGATAATATTAGAAAAAATTGTCTGCTCAACAACGTAATTATCGCAATAAATGTTTTTGAACTGTCAAATTGAAACCGATTCCTACTGATAGTGTGTTACGCAATTAGCCCGCAGATTTTCATATCTTAATCCGACCCTCCTAAATAATTAATGATCTTTTTCTATACAATTACTACACATAAGTAGGATGCATTGTATATTTCAAATAGAAACACGCTGGGTACTGAACGGTATCGATTTTGTTTAAAATATATCGATACGGATCATTAGATCATAATCATCATCATCATCACCATACTAATGTATGGTCATCCATAATCCTTGTCATGTCAAGTCAATCAAATCAACTGTCAAGAAGATTTACCATTGAGTAAAATGCTACATAATAAGTCTCTATATGTATATATCAATAAACTTTGTCTTCATGGGCATATACTTGTTATTTAGAACACGAAAAGTAAATTTCCTTCGACGTTAGTTCTGGGGCGAAAGATGTATGGATGCAGAACAATCTCCTTTGTGAATTCTCTTAGAATAGAAAAGTAATAATTAAATCTTCTTATTTTTTCTAATCTCTTCAAAGTGAGAGTGAAAAGGCTTCTTCTGGGTAAGCTCGCTCCATCGTCGACTTTGTCTCTGTCACCTCTGACCTAGGCTAAGGTCAAGAGCAAACCCATCCTAAATAAAAATAAAAAAATCTTTCTATTTTTATGTATGTAGTGATCCATCTTTTTATTTTTTAAATCTGTAACACGGTTTTTTATAATAATAGATATCATTGTTGCTAAACTGCGAGGCAACCCGCTCGTAGCGTTACCCGTAGCCGCTCTCGACAACCAAGCGGCTATCATTCAGCCGGTGGTCCGCTGGCCAGCAGTTGTACATACGAGTGAAAAAGAGTGAGAGCGTATAATTTTGTAAACTTTGATGAATGAACATAAATCGAATTATTTGAATTAAACAAGTTTTTTATTTAATATTAATAATAAATTGTACAGATTGAGCTATTTGTTGTCCAATATAATTGCTAGTCTCTAGTTAGAGGTATTGCCAAATCAAATCGAAATTATGGTTACCCTGCTCGAACATTGTATGAGATAGCATAATTTTTGAGATTAGGTACACGCGTTGAAAACTGTTCTAAGGGTAAAACGATATGTCATTCTAATGAGGTAAATATGTCGAAAAATTGGATGTTCACACCGAACTCCTAGGCTCCTAGGCTCTGTCTTGTATAGGGTCGCAGCATAATGCTGAGTGATAGCCGTTTTGCGTGGATGTGACGCATGTTTCCCTCAACCTTTTCTTATCTTTGTGTTTATGTTCTTTTTTGCGTCATGTTTCCCTCAACCTTTTCTTATCTTTGTGTTTATGTTCTTTTTTGCGTCATGTTTACCGCAAATAAACGTATTTTCTTTCTTTCTTTTCTTTCTATAATGAGATATCAGCGTACAAAGTAACGTTTCGACTGCGCAGCCACGTGCTTTTTGTTTTGGACTGATTTCGTATGTTTAACTAAACTTTTGAAGTATTTATTGCTTTCGTTAGTTTTGACAAATTAAGAACATTCTTCTTGTAACAGTTTTACTGTATAAGTCTTAAGTTTTAAATAAATAATCAACAATAAAGAAACAACAAGTGCATGATTGCGCGGCCATAACTCCCAAGGTGAATATCTCGTAAAATATAGATCTAGAGCTTATAATTGTTTTTTCGACAATTTTTGACAAATTCAGTCTTCAATTGACAAAAAGAATTAGATCTCTAACCCAAGTAGTTGCCGAGATCTCCATGGCCGCGCAATCCTCCACGTTACGTTCGCGCGGCCAACTTAAAACCCTTATAACTTCTTTATTTCTACTTTGACAAATTTTTGGTTTGTTCCCTTCGATTTTATGTGCGTGTGAACTGAGGGACCGCACTGGGAATTCGCGAAATGAAAATTCTAGGATTTAGTAGTAGACTTAAAACAATTGTAGAACGAATCTGGGAATTTGTAAGCAAATATATCAAAAACTACGACCCATAAAGTGTGGTCCCTCAGTTCTCACAGACGATCAGCCAGATCTCGGAAAGTATCTTACAAAATAAGGTTTTGTGAATACAGACATTTAGTAAAGAATTTGTAAAGATATTTACTAAATAACAGACCACAAAGCATTAAAGATAAAAAAAATATAACGACTGAACTGTGGTCCCTCAGTCCACATACCAAAGATAAATATTTTAGCGAATATTACTGAATAAAATTAATAAAACCGTTCTTTTTCTACATAAAGTTTTAGTAAAAATCTTAAAACATTTTATAAAAAAGAAATGGAGCTTAAATATCGAAGCATTTTGAAGATAGCGATGATTAAAACTGGTCCCTCAATCCTCTCCTCCACTGACGTATGTGCGTGTGCTAGCTGCTAGACGAGAGGAATATCAGAAAGTTAAGTGTACTTAACTTTTAGTAATAAGTTTCTACTAAATAATAGGTATTTAAAATTGTGTATTTCTTACCTCTTAGCTGAGATAATATTATTTTTTTAATCATATGAAAATAGATAGAGCAGTGTGACCACGGGCATAAAACCTCCCATATGAAAAAAGTGCAAAAACAACGGCCCCCAGTTCCCGGTGGTCCCGCCATTCCTGGTCAAGGTAGCGGTCACGGTAACCGCGGGACGGGGGGTGCGAAGAATCCCCGGGTTACGGCAGGCTACCAACGACGACTACATCTGGCTACGTACAATGGACGTTCGATGAGGCTGGACCATCACTTCGCCGAACTTGAGGTAGAGTTAGGTCGCATTAACTGGCATATACTGGGGTTATCTGAAGTCCGAAGACAGGGGGAGGACACGATAACCCTGGAGTCAGGCCACCTATTCTACTTCCGCGAAGGTGATCAGCTCTCCCAAGGCCGTATCGGTTTTCTTGTGAACAAGGAACTCACTAACAGCGTTGTGGAAATCAGTAGTGTGTCGACGCGGGTAGCATACCTTGTACTAAGACTCACTGACAGGTACTACCTGAAAGTGATACAGGTATATGCACCGACTTCGACATGCTCTGACGACACAGGTGAGGCCATGTACGAGGACATTGCCAAGGCAATGCACGGTACGACAAAGGCCCACTACAACGTTGTTATGGGAGACTTCAATGCCAAAGTGGGAGTACAAGAACGCGGCGAATCGAAAGTCGGACAGTTTGGTTTGGGGCGCAGGAATCACAGGGGGCAAATGCTGGTCAACTTTTTAGAGTCACAGGGGCTCTTCTTGATGAATTCGTTCTTCGAGAAGAAGCCCCAAAGGAAGTGGACCTGGCAGAGCTCCGATAACGTGACAAGGAATGAGATAGACTTCATTATGACGGATAAGAGGCACATATTTAGAGATGTCTCCGTGATCAGCAGGTTTAATAGGCAGGTTCGAGCTGAGAGAATCCGAATGATGAGGCCTACTCTCCGACCTACGCAGCTCCAAACCGCTCTTGGATCCGAAAAGTTCCAACTGGAACTTCAAAATCGATTCGGCCTACTGGAAACCACAAGCACTGTCGACGAGAAAGCCAACGAGGTGGTCAAAACACTACGCGACGTGTCCCGCAGACTTTTCCCGTCGCAGCGGAAAAGTAAGGTGTCCAAACTTTCCTCGGAGACTCTCGGACTTATGAGGGAAAGACGAGAGTTGCCATCCACGCAGCCGTCTTCGTCAGATAAGAGGGCCTTAAACCTAAAAATTAGAAAGCTGACGCGACGTGACCTTCGGTGCTCCAACACCCGTGACATTATGGTCGCGATTGAGCAAAACCGAGGGTCGAAAGTGTTCGCTCAGCATTTAGGGAGGTCCCATCTGACGAAACTGAAAACTGCGGATGGTAGAATCGTGACTTCGAAGTCCGAGATACTCGAGGAAGTCGAGGATTTTTACGGACACTTATATTCAACGCGGACGGCAAAACCAGCGGCGCATAGTGAAGATGACTATCGAGCCGGATTAACGCGCCACTACACGGAGGACTTCCCGGATGTCGACCACTGCGAGATTAGGGCGGCTCTCGAGCAGCTAAAGAACAACAAGGCGCCTGGTGATGACGGAATAACGACAGAGCTCCTTAAAGCGGGCGGGGCTCCAGTCCTGAGAGTGCTAGCGAGTCTCTTTAACTCCGTCATCCAAGAGGGTACAACGCCCGAAGCGTGGAGCAGAGGTGCGGTGGTTCTGTTCTTCAAAAAAGGCGACAAAACCTTGCTGAAGAACTATAGACCCATCTCACTTCTGAGCCACGTATACAAGCTGTTCTCGAGGGTCGTCACGAACCGTCTCGCCAGGAGACTTGACGAGTTCCAGCCACCAGAACAAGCCGGTTTTCGAAAAGGCTTCAGTACCGTAGACCACATCCATACTGTTCGGCAGATTGTGCAGAAGACCGAAGAGTACAATCAGCCGCTGTGGACTGGACTGCATTTGTGGACTACGAAAAAGCCTTCGACTCCATCGAAATTTGGGCAGTTCTGGCCTCTCTGCAACGATGTCGAATTGACTGGCGCTACATTGAAGTGTTGAGGTGTTTGTATGACGCTGCAACGATGACTGTCCAGGTCCAGGATAAGGAAACCAGCCCCATCCAACTACTCAGGGGGTTGAGACAGGGGGATGTGATATCCCCGAAACTGTTCACCAATGCGTTGGAGGACGTCTTTAAGACGCTGGACTGGACTGGACAGGGTGTCAACATAAACGGCGAGTACATCCCACACCTTCGTTTTGCCGATGACATCGTCATAATGGCAGATACGCTGGAACAGTTAGACCAGATGCTGCACAGCCTAAATGGAGCCTCTCGGCGGGTTGGCCTCGGCATGAATTTGGACAAGACGAAAGTCATGTACAATTCGCACGTCTTGCCGAGTGCAATCCACATCGAAGGGTCGCTTCACCAAGTTGTGAAGGAGTATGTCTACCTAGGGCAAATTTTCCAGCTTGGTAGGCACAACTTGGAGAAGGAAGCCGACAGAAGGATCCGGTTGGGTTGGGCAGCGTTTAGAAAACTTCGTCAAGTCTTCTCGTCGTCAATCCCGCAGTGTTTGAAGACTAGGGTCTTCAACCAATGCGTCCTGCCCGTTATGACATACGGTGCCGAAACGTGGACACTAACAGTCGGGCTGGTCCACAAATTTAAGGTCACTCAGCGTGCTATGGAGCGGGCTATGCTCGGAGTTTCTTTGAAGGATAAGATCAGGAATGAAGTTATCCGGAAGAGAACCGGAGTCACCGACATAACCTGCAGACTAAGCAAGCTGAAGTGGCAGTGGGCTGGCCATGTTTGTCGAAGGACCGATGGCCGGTGGAGCAGACGAGTTCTTGAGTGGAGACCGCGTATCGGCAAGCGTAGTGTGGGGCGCCCCCCAGCTAGATGGACCGACGACCTTAAAAAGGTGGCTGGGACAGACTGGATGCGGAAAGCGGAGGACAGGGTGTTGTGGCGCAGCCTGGGAGAGGCCTATGTCCAGCAGTGGACTGCTATAGGCTGAGTTGATTGATTGAGTGTGACCACACAATAAAACAAAATGTAGACAGTACTATTATATTTTATTTAATATATCAATATTTAAACGAAACGAAAACAGGGTTGTACGGTTAATTTAATGCTATATTACATGGCTTTATGGTATACTAGCTGCGCCCCGCGGTTTCACCCGCGTAAGTCTCGATCCCCTGGGAATATCGAGATAAAAAGTAGCCTATGTCTCAATCCAGGGTGTCAGCTACCTCCATACAAAATCTTATCAAAATTGGTCCAGCCGTTTGAGCGTGAAGAAGTACCTAACAATCATACACACACACACACTCATAAACTTTCGCCTTTATAATATTAGTGTGATGTGTATCAGCTCAGAGGTTTTTAACGTACGCATAGTGTTTATGATGATAAATAAAACAGGAACCTGAAAATAGATGGGATTACACTTGATAACAACAATAGAGAACAAACATTACAGTTTGTGATATTAGTGTCTTAAATCAGTTGTCAAAGTCATTTCCCTGTTGAAAATAACGTGAGATAAATAATATATATTATATTTATTTTATAATAGAGAAAATAAGTGCCACTTTAACTTGAAGTTTAATGAAATTTAACTTAACAATTTTGTCTTGTTCAGCACAGGTACGTTTTATTTTCGTTAATTATACGAATTATAATGTGTCAGTTCGTAGGTTCATTTCCACGGAGATTAAAAATTAGTAAGGTGATATTAAGTAAGGTGAACTAAGGTGGTAGTAAGGTTCCGTTTGGTGCCGGACGTAAAGAATAGCACCATCCCATTTCTTCGCGCGGGTGTCGTAAAAGGCGATTAAGGGACTTACTAGAGGATGGGCAGCAGCGTACTCTATGCATTTTTAAAACCATACTGCGGTCGCCAACCCGCCTGCCAAGCGTGGCGATTATGGCAAATCCTCCCCCCGCCCCCCTTTTTGGAGGAGGCCTATGACCAGCAGTGGACATCTTTCGGCTGAAATGATGATGATGATGATGAAGGTGATATTGAAATTGGTTTTCGCCTCAGGCTTCGCGTGCTTTTCCTGAAAGGTATTCGATGGTTACTTTCAAGTAGGACTTGAAAGAAATGAAATAAATCTTTCCTCTAAAATCCATACATGTTTTATTACAGTGGTATAATGGCCAGAGGTCGAAAACCAAAAATTTGCTATGTAGATCAATGGAATGTTTTTAGGAATCATGCTGAACAATTGCAAGATCCAAAAATCAAATATAATGATCCAATTTTTTCGATATTATCTGAAGAACTTGAGCACAGAATGACTCCTTTTGCTTTGTATGTATCACTACAACGCAATCGAAATTTCATTTTCGGTAGTGATATTCGATCGTCTGATAACCCCAAACTTTGAGTGATGAAAAGAATTGTTCTGCAAGCAGTAGTCCTTCATCACGGACATCGGCAAGTAAAAGCAGTAATTTTAGCTCAGGTGTAGGAAAATCCAAATCATTTTCATTTAATCTTGATACATATGAATGGAGAAAAATAAAACCCTTAAGTGGATATAAGAAACTGAGTGGTACTTCAACGTACAGACAATATAAAACGTTGCCAAAGTACAAATGGAGCCACATGTTGAAAGAAAAAATTTGGACACATTCAAAACTACCCTGCACATGGGTCTTTAAGAAAAACAAGATTGAGGATGATAAAATTAATTTGCACGGGAAATGTGCGCAATGTTGTGCGGAAATTAATTTAACAAATCAAAAAATGACTGACTAAATAGTTAAATCTGTGTAACGTTCGTCATTTCGATGTTAAATTCAAACATAACCCGAAAACTAAGTCCAAGTTAACGCCATAAAGGAGGCAACAATTGGCTAAAAAACTACGTTATAAGCCTGCTGTCATGGTACATAATGAGTTGGCTTCAAAACTGATTGAGAGCGAAGACTACAAAAGTTCTCCTATATTGCCATCCATATCGGCCTTAAGAAAGATTTTGTCAGCTGCTAGATTGGAGCATTTGCCACATAATAATCCAATTATTTCGTTATTGATGTTGGCTCAAAGTGTTGATCATGACAATAAAAATATTATTGAAATAAGTATATTTCCAGATTTTCGTTTGTTTTTTTGGAGTGACTGCCAAATTAAGTACTATATTGAGTACCACGCAAAATTTAATAGAATTACTATAACAATAGATGCTACTGGTTCCTTTTTCGAAAAAGTGTGTCTTCCAGATGGTACAAACGTCACAAAACGATTATTTTTATACGTAGGGCTTATTACAGGTCACGCTATTTTGATTTGGTTAAAAAAGTGGTTAACGTTCGTAAATAATCCACCACACGAAATTATAACGGACGATTCATCGGCTTTGGTTTCCGCTTGCGTTAAGGCGTTTGCGTTATTTAACTCCACAAAAAGTTATATAATACAATTGTTTTCCATTTTCGACGGCAACAATTCACAGAGGCCTAAAGCTTTTATCAGACTTGATACGAGTCATTCATCGAGTCACTCCATAATTTAGCATGTTTTAAGTCTGATATCGATAGGCGGATAAAGTATTTTTACATACGCTGTTTAGTATTATTAAAGCATTGTGAAAGTTATGTAACCGTAGAGGAAACCGTCCAAGATATTATTAATGTTTGCTTTGGTCAGTATACCAATGATATGGACAATGACTGCAAAGAAGCAAAATTACGACTTGATAAATTATTAAACGGAGTAGAGGAAGAAGTTGACCAGTTAGATTCAGAACGAAAAAAATCGGAAGTAACTTACTTTGATGATATTACTGAGGATGATTTTACTTTTTCATTTTGGTTTGAAGATATTCTTAAAACTATAAAAAGAAAAAATCAAGCTAACATGATCTTAAAATGTAATGAAAATTTATACTATTTTCCACCATTTATTCCAACGTTCAGAAGAATAATATTAAGACTTCCATTGTGGTCAAATTTATCGTGTTCTTATTTCGATTCCGAAAATAAAGCACCATCATCGTCAGGTATAGAAAGTTACTTTAAAACGCTTGGTTTTTAAAACAAAAGTACAAAAATATAGAATCGACGAATTCATCAAAAATTACTCCATTTTTGTAGATGGAATAATAAAAACTGCACTTGCTGACCTAGGTGAAGATGTAGTGAATAAAGTAGTCCCACAGAAAAAACGCTCGAGAATGAGAAAACGTATAAATGTAAGTCGAGATAAAAAAAAACGCCAAAAAAGTTAAATCTAATATTTCTACTGGATATTTTAATGCGGATTCAATATTTTCTGATCAACCCTCTTTTATTGAAAATTGGAGAGGAGAAGCTGAAATGAATAAAGAGAAAACAAATCATAATGTAAAATTATTAAAAAATGGTAACTTGTATCGTTCGGTATTACTAAATGATAAATATGAACACTCACCCACCCTCACCCTCACTCACTCTCTTAAGAATACTTGTGGTTTCGATTCTGTAATGTACTTTTTGAGTGCAGGATATAACGAAAATTCGAGACGTTATGGCCACATTTGACAAAGATTTAATTTCACAATATATAAAGAACCTCTGCGACATTGAATCTACAGACGGTGACATTTATTTAATGAGAGCAAAAATTGCTGCACAATATTTTAGCTCATTAATTGAGAAAGGAAACCAAATTAGCTATGATTGCCAGTGTAATATCACATATATATTTGAACATATTATTAATATTATACTAAGATATTTTTTCAGTGCAACTTTCATAAAAAAGTGTTTAAATACATCCTGCCAATCAAACTTAATAAAAAGAGACATTGCGTTTTTACCCATAAATAAATTTTATTGAAATATTTGGCATAAGGTATTTTAGAAGAGGCAATTAACATCGATGAAGGAAACAGGAACTGTATCACTTGTGATGATCAATTTAGTTACAATTACAAGCTTTCAAAAATAATATCATTCGATTTGAATGGCACTGATAAAAATTCTCTTACTAATGTTCCTTTTACCATAACAGTAAAGAACAAAACCTACAAAATCATGGGCGCATCTGAATTCATTCCAGCATTAATTCCAGGTGGTCTTGGCCATTACCGATGTCACTGTTTTATGAATGAGCGTTTCTTTTGCTATGATGATCAACATCTCAAACTTATTGAAAGTACTGACCAACAAATATACTTACATTCATTAAGCTACATCCAAATGTACTTAAATAAAAGTATTATATTAAGTGATTACTTAATTTTGTAATCTACATTTTACTAAATACTGGTACGAGTAGGTCACTGGCGCTAGGTCCGGGAATAAATTCAATAGCACCAACTAATTTGTAGAAATTTTGTTTAACTTTGATCGTTCGCGGTATTTCGCGAATCGGTTCTTTAGTTGTGTCGTTTAAATCGAAAGATATAAAATCAGTAAGCTCATATTCATACGTGACTTGATGATTACACAATATACAATTTCGTCTCGAATTAAAATGGCTTCTTCCAAAATACTAATGCCAAACATTTTAATAAGCTGAATGTTCAAACTGATAGATGTATATCTTTTTAATATATTTTCTGTTTGACACCATGCATTGCTACACTGTTTGGAGAATTTGACACTAAAAAAAATACTATTAATTACTTCTTCGAAAACGGCCGATACATTACATTCGCAACTGTAAATAACGATGTCTCGGAATTTATTCATTTTATTACAAGTTTGGGAAATTATTTGTGCTCTCAGGGTATAAATATCATCTATCTTGTAATTATTGTCATTTAAGCCTTTAATATACATTGAAATTATATCATCATCAATATTAGCCTCAAATACAGATCGGAAATTTTCATTTTTGTTGTAACTTTTGCTCAACAGGTACATAACGGAATCAAACGCACAAGTATTACTAACTCTAATATTATTACAGCCAACCTTCACAGGTGGACATAAGTTTCCGTTCTTAATGAATTTTACATTTTTATCGAACGCTATTTGATTTTCTCTGCCTTCACCTTTCCAGTTTTCGGTATAAGATGGCTCATCATGAAATATAGAGTCTGTCGAAAATGTCCGATTATCTGCCAACTTCGGCTTTTAAAAAAAATTCCGTCGAGTCTGCTTATTTGAAATTTTCCGGTTTAGTGAACGTGCTTTAGTAGATATTATTTTATTTTGTATACCTTGATTATGATCGCATAGAGCTGTTTTAATTTCCCCATCCAAATAATGTGAGTGTAGTTTTAAAAATTCATCAACTCTGTACCGTTTTAATTTTATCTTAAAAATAAGGTGTTTCAGAGTTTTAAAATATGTCTCTACTCCCGAAGAAGACGGCGCTTTATTCTGGGAATTAAAAGTCGTACAAAGCAAATTCGACCACAGGGGTAATTTAAACAATAACCTTCTAAAAGTGGGAATAAATACAGGAAAATAATACAAATTACTGTTTGTTGATATTATGTTGATATTGTTGTTTTTTTATTGGTTTTTTAATTTTATGGTTTCCACTAACTTGTCGACCCATAATACAAACTCAAAATCATCAGTGAAATCGTAACTCGAATCATCAAGTATTGGTTCTGGAATTTCGCTACAATCTCTCTCTGGCTTAGTCTCATGAAGATGAACGTTTTCGAACATTTTATCAAGTCTATTTTTAGCAGCCTCACAATCGTTGTTGTTGTTGTCAATATCGTTTAATTGCCCCAGACACACTTCAATAATATCTTGAATAACTTGCTTAACTATTCCAAAGTTCTCTGCTTCTTTTATTTAATATAATGCATTTGATATAAAAATATTTGATTTTGTGATTTACATCTTTTTAAAAACAAGTTAAGTTATGTAGCGTTTTAACGAAATGGCTTGTATCCAGCCTAATGGATGTATTTGGTTTATCGGAAGATTGTCTTTCTAAAACGGAAAACATTTTTTTTATATAATGTTTTGTGGAACATAGAAGGGTAAAAGCTTGAATACAGGCCGAAATTAACGCTGATGAATCGTCCGTTATGATTTCATGGGGAAAACTATCTACGAAAGTCAACCATGTTTCCAACCATGCCAAAATTGACCGTTGGCCATGTGAATCTGTAACCATTTGGAAAATGGGTACCTACAAATTTAAATTTTTCGTTGGCTGTGATAAGTCCTGCGTATAAAAACAATCGTTTGGTGATATGGTGCCATCGGGAAGATTAATTTTTTGAGAAAAGAACCCTTTGCGTCTATCGTTACCGTCACTCTTTTATTTTGTTTAACATAGTTATTGTAATATTCAATTTGCTTATTTGTCCAATAATATAAACGAAAATTGGGATACACAGAAATATTTCGAATCGTATTACTTAAATTTTGTCTCGAGGTCAAAGCAGTACTTAACAATGAAATGATTAAAAAAAAATGTGGTCCCTCAATGGGAACGCAAATAAATAATGATATATTAAATAAAGTATAATAGTACTGTCTACATTTTGTTTTATTGTGTGGTCACACTGCTCTATCTATTTTCATAGGATTCAAAATATAATATTATCTCAGCTAAGAGGTAAGAAATACACAATTTTAGATACCTATTATTTAGTAGAAACTTATTACTAAAAGTTAAGTACACTTAACTTTCTGATATTCCTCTCGTCTAGCAGCTAGCACACGCACATACGTCAGTGGAGGAGAGGATTGAGGGACCAGTTTTAATCATCGCTATCTTCAAAATGCTTCGATATTTAAGCTCCATTTCTTTTTTACAAAATGTTTTAAGATTTTTACTAAAACTTTATGTAGAAAAAGAACGGTTTTATTAATTTTATTCAGTAATATTCGCTAAAATATTTATCTTTGGTATGTGGACTGAGGGACCACAGTTCAGTCGTTATATTTTTTTTATCTTTTATGCTTTGTGGTCTGTTATTTAGTAAATATCTTTACAAATTCTTTACTAAATGTCTGTAAAAAAGAAGGTTTTGTGAACAAAACCTTCTTTTTTAAGATACTTTCCGAGATCTGGCTGATCGTCTGTGAGAACTGAAGGACCACACTTTATGGGTCGTAGTTTTTAATATATTTGCTTACAAATTCCCAGATTCGTTCTACAATTGTTTTAAGTCTACTACTAAATCCTAGGATTTTCATTTCGCGAATTCCCAGTGTGGTCCCTCAGTTCACACGCACATTCGATTTTGACAAATTTCGACAATTTTTTTTCTGTTTGGATAACTTGGCGGAGCAATCGTAACGCATACCATGTAATGCATGGAATTAGGTGAGTGTTAAGCAAATGTATGATAATTCATCATCATCATCATCTGCCTAGCCTTTTCCTAACTATGTGGGGGTCAGCTTCCAAATGTATGATAATTATTCCACATTAACACGTTCACTGTCCAGTGTAGTCCAATGCACTGATGAGTTAGCTCCGTACGTCCGTGCATGACATACAATACACTATTAACCACCAAGAATAGTGTTGTTCACGAGAAACTTGAAAAATCAATCAAATAAAAAAAAACAGATAATTCTTTCAACCTGCCAAGTACGTAAACTGGCTCCCTAGGTTGCCATATCTAATATGTAAAAAAAAAAAAGTAAAACTTTGTATATATATTATATTTTAATCAAACAAAAATAAAAATGGTTTTCCCTACTAAAATTCAACTTAAATAAAACTTTTTTTTTATTTTTTTTGGGGGGTCTACGCGAATAAACTTTTCTTGAGACATAATAAGTCACCTCCACAGTCGATACAATATACTGCATTAAGTGCCACACAATTAACTTTGTATCGTGGCACTATGCCACCTAAATCGTGGGCACGCCACAATTGTGGCGATAAGTCCCCTCTTTGAGGAGTGGCTAGAGAGGCGCCATGGCGTCCTCACCTTCCGCCTGACGCAGGTCCTCACCGGACACGGTTGTTTCGGGAGGTTCCTGTTCAGGATAAAGCGGGAGGAAACGCCCGGGTGTCACCACTGTGTGGATCGCCCGGAGGACACGGTGGAGCATACGGTGGAGGTCTGCCCAGCTTGGGCGGAGCACCGCCGTGTCCTCACGGAGGCGATCGGCGGCGGCGATCTCTCGCGTCCGGCCCTGGTTCAGGCCATGGTTCGGAGCGAGAGTGCATGGGAGGCCGTCACCTCCTTCTGCGAAGCAGTTATGCTAGCGAAGGAGGAGGCGGAACGCGTGAGGGTGAGACAAGGTTCGCGCCCTCGCGCCCTTAGTCGCCGCAGTAGACGCCCCGGGCGTCGGGAGTCGCAAGCCGATTTCCGGCCACCGTAGGCGCGGGCCTGCGGACGGTGAGCGATGGGTAGCTCGCCGTCCGATAAGGACCAGGCCCGGGTCGACGGCGCGTTGTGTTCCACGCGCGCCTCAAAGAGATGTCAGCACCAATTGACGGGGTCCGTTAGGACCAATGCCTGCCGGGGTTGCGAGTTTGTCCGAAAGGGATATCGTGGCCCTGGCACACAGGCAACGGAAGGAACACGGGTGGGTTTTATCAGTAGAAGTCTGACACGCCCTCCCGCTCCGCCCAGAGCGGGAGAAGTTATTTGATAATTTCCCACCCAAAAAAAAAAAAAAAAAATGTCACCTAAATCGTCAATGGCAACAAATGTATTTTTACAATCCTCACATTTGCCTGAAAACATTAATCCCTCGTTGTTTAAGTACACCATTGTGTGTTTTGGTAGAAATTTAAAAAACAGTTTTGTCCATATAATTCTTGGTAGACCCAGATTGATTAAGTCACATTTTAGATCATGTACCTCAATCAAAAAAAATACTTGATCAACTTGGTAAGCTATATTATAGCTACTCGTAAATAAACACAAAAGTCTTAAATGCCTTACTGAACTTAATGTCCAATAATGACACTTCATATTTTTCCAAACTGGCGTCGACGTACGGTTTCAGTAATTGGATGACTTTTGCAAAGCACAAACTATAAAGGCGTTTTGGGTCGTTTCTTTTACGAAATAAGGACTCCACTATTTTTTTATAATCCATTTTTAAACTATCTCCACAATACAATGGCTCAATTTTCGTAATTGAGATAAAATTTTCATTTATTTCTTCTCTATTCTTTTTTCAAAAATCATTATTTTTTTATTCTGACATTCCGATTTAATAATGAACCTCATTGTAACATGAAAGACAAAAAACGTTATTACCAAGCTGTAAATTCAGTTTGTACTTGCTTCGCTCCTTTTCGGGCATTAGAAGCAGTCGTTTGGCTATTCATTTTTTTAGAGCAACCAGTACATCGTCGCTGCACTTTCCTTCCGTTGGGTATATTCGTTAATTTATGTGTCATATTCAGTACTGACTGTGTTGGTGATGGATCTCGTATGTTCAACAACTTTTCCACAATCAATCATTTCTTGACCTTTCAACATTGTCATTGTTGTTGTATTTATTTCATTGAATATAATTATTGAATTTACAACTGCAATAGAAATAAGATCTATTGCGATCTTTTTATACCAAATGCAAGACTTGCGTACTGGTGAGTTATAACTAGCAAGTTGGTCGAACAGGTCTATTCCTAATTTTCCCTTGTTTAATTTTAATTTTTAATTTAATTTTTTTTTTTTTTTTTTTTTTTATTCTTCTTTAATTTTTCCTAATTTGTCCATGATCATTTGCGGTTTCATAATTGGTCTGAAACCTTTTGTCATTTCCATCTCCTTACCATGGCAAGTCGAGAGCATGACAACGTCTCTTTTATCATGCCACTTTAGAACAGTCATACAGTCATTTTGCATTACGGCAATTTCACACGTTTTCAGTACTTGCGCAACCTCTTTTGGCAGATGTCGTCTGTTCCTGCGAATGGTGCCACAAAAATGCGTGCTTCGCTCTTTAAGATATCTTGCTAATGATACACTGGTGTAATAATTGTCAGTTATAAAAATTCTCCCTTCATTTAGTAAATCCTGTCCTAATTGTACTACTAATGAACCAGGTTTATCAAGACAAGCTGTGACTTCATTATCTCCTGCAAAAAAATTATAATTCCATGTGTACCCTTTGTCTGTACACAATTTATAAATTCGCATACCGTATTTAACGGATTTGTTTGGATTATATGTTCTAAAAGTCAGTCTTCCTCTGAATTTCACTACAGATTCGTCAACTGCAACTACTGGTCCTGGTGTATATATCCTTTTAAAATTTGAAATGATTTTGTCAATTAATGGCTATATTTTAAAAAGACGTCCTTCATTAGGATTCGTGTTATCAACGAAATGCCAGCATCTCAAAATTAGACAAAACCTATTATAAGACATGTGGATATTGTGAAATAATGGATGATAGATTTTTTTATTTTTCCAATATGATTCTATTGTAGGGAACGGAATCAAACCAGTTAATAATATAATGCTCAAATATGATCTCATTTCGGTCCTAGTCACCGGCGTCCATCTTTTTATACGCGAATAAGTTCGAAGATTTGCTTGATGCAAAAGTTGACTCGCATACGTATTTGTTTCCGCTATCATGAAATCGATTATATCATCTGTCAAGATTTGAAAAAAAAACAGTCTACAAATCGGAATCAGCATTGAAATTATGAAATTATCGTTTACTCAAATAGCCTGTGAAGCATTCTCTTCTAAAGGTAGTATATTCACGTTCCAAGTAGAATACGCCGCGAAATTATTTTCCATTAAATTATTTTCATTTATGAATTCATTAATAGTTTCTTCAGGTCCATATATTTGCAAATTCTCTAATCGTTCTAGTACCTCATCTTCACATCACTATCTTCTAAAATACGCACAAAATCATTGCCTGATACAATCCGAGTCATGGCACCAATAAACACAATCAAAAACAAAATGACATTGTCAATGTCATGTATATGCAATTTACTTATCTATTATGGTACATAATTATCTCTTTCGTTTTCCTATGAAACAGTCCGCCAAAATATGCACGAGATCAACGATTTGACCATGTTTGTTACCTATACATCGATCGTGTTTCGACGTACTTGGACAACACTATTGGTCGGCGGTTGAAGTTCATACGTCCATGCATTGTATATAACGCACTATTGGATGTGCAATAATTGTATTGATTGTCTTAGGACAGTGAAAGTGTTAATACGAATATTTACTTTCGATCAGGTTATGATATAACTGTAATATAATTAAATTATATTTTTTAAAATAATAAATTCAATTTAAAATTTGTAAATGTTTAATTCAATAAAATAAAAACTTAATAGTAAATTAATAGTAAAGAGACTATGGGTAGGCTAACATTTTCAGTTGTGAACATCATTATTATTGTGATAATATTATTAATTATCATGATATTACTTATTAAAAATAAATAATTATAATGATAGTATTATAAGATATACTATTCGTGAGTGTTCCTGAAAGTCACAATAACCCATAGTCACAGTAACAACAACATTTTACACAATCAAATAAGATACCTACATTTTGTTAATTAAATAATTAGATTAGTACTCTTGAATTACCTGAAATACTGGAATTAGACATTATTATAGTCTGTTCTTAGTCAACTATTGTTACCCAAAAACTTCTGTAAACGAAACTAACAAGCCAGAGTGTCTCAACTGCTAAATACTACTTAATCTGCACAAGAGTTTTTGAGATCTTACTTCTGATGGAAAACCGAAACTACGAGAAAGAAAGTTAAAGCAATCATGCTCGAGTCATCATCTGCTTAGCCTTTTACCGACTATGTTGCAATTACTGGGCAACACAATATCTTGGTAAGGTCAGTCATGCTCGAGTAAGGACCTATTTAGTACAGATGAAGGAATCTTCTACTATTTTTATAGACTCACTGTAGTTTTAAATGCAGTTTAGTTGGTGTTTTTACTGCATTTTTAACTGTTTCTGTGAGTGCAACTAATATTCTGTGATTATGAATGCTTTAACCTAGTCTGTCATCAAATGATATATTATGACCCTGTTTCCAAACATTTCGTTTCAAATGCGGTTTAGTTGGTGTTTTTACTGCATTTTTAACTGTTTCTGTGGGTGCAACTAATATTCTGTGTTATGAATACTTTTACCTAGCCTGTTACCAAATGAAATGTTAATATGGTAATAGGACATTACTATGGCGGTTGTTTCCAAACATGTTTAGTTTTAAATGCAGTTTTGTTAGTGTTTATACTGCATTTTTAATTGTTTTTATGTAACCACTAATGTTCTGCCATTATGAATACGACATATTATTATGACCCTGTTTCCAAACATGTTTACATGGTATACAGGCACATGTTTTGTTCGCTATATATAATACTGTGTTCAGTATACAGGGCCTGATGAAATTTAGCTACTTCTTACTTACACTAGGAAAGTCTGTCAGTTCGTTTGCCATCTTTGGGGCTGTCCAAGTATTTCCTAAGCGGACTTTTAATTTTTAACACCCCTAGAATCTAAGTAGATTCTGATTCTGATAATCACCATCTAGGCCCACCGTCACATGTCATCAAAAATAAGCAAAGCAAAAGCCCCCGACCCCCTTTGGTGCTTAAATAAGTAGTACTTGAATGGCCCCTTCACTAAAAAAACGTCTACGTTCGACGAATTCGTACGAATTTCATAATGGGTAGTTTACACTTGGTTTTGACACTGAAGTACAATCTCTATCCTTTAGGTTAAGGGGTCGATTTCCAGGTCGAGCACTGTGTTGGGATTTTCCAGTAGGATTTTCTCAGTAGCAGCTCCGGAGTCTGGATTTGTGCTGGGTTGATTTACTGGTTGGTTTTTAGTTACATGGGACTTAATTAAACATAACAAATGTAGATGTACTATAAGATGTACGCCGCTGCCTGACACTTCGGAGGTAACAAGCGTGACGTTATGTTATGACAACAATCATAATAAGCATAATAGTACATATGGTCGGCCGTAAACCGTTACTAGAACGCCAGGCCGTGCTCATCATACGTGACGAATATCTTCATTATAGACGTGATGTAAGCAGCGGTTCGCAAGTCGATGCCCAAGTTGTGTGCCTTCGCCGCCGCCGCCACATTCTGTAACAAAACCTGGTTCTAAGGACGAAACTTATCGTTAGGTCACACTCCTCGCTACTTAGCGGTCGCGCGAAAACGTGTTCACACTGAGAAGAGTCGAGCTAGCACACATCTCGTGTGGAAAGATGGATACCATTTCCAGTAAGAGTGATACTATTCATGTCATTGTCAGCGCTCAAATACGTACATTGCAGGCGTTATTCATGGAAAACTCCAGCCCAGTGCCGACGATGTGCTTCTCACTGGCGCCCGACATCATGGACGCGAACGCCGGCGTCGGTGACACCTTCGCGTCCACGCAAGCCTCTTTCAGCGATTTCTCCACCGAATCTAATAGGTACACAAATAAACCGCGATTAACTTTACAAAACGTTCTGTATCAGATAATTCGACTACGCATCGATTGTTTATGTTTACTTGGTAAGATCGTGAATATGTTATCACTTAAGGCCAGCGATTTCTCCACCGAATCTAATGGGTACACAAATAAACCGCGATTAACTTTACAAAACGTTCTGTATCAGATAATTCGACTACGCATCGATTGTTTATGTTTACTTGGTAAGATCGTGAATATGTTATCACTTAAGGCCAGCGATTTCTCCACCGAATCTAATAGGTACACAAATAAACCGCGATTAACTTTACAAAACGTTCTGTATCAGATAATTCGACTACGCATCGATTGTTTATGTTTACTTGGTAAGATCGTGAATATGTTATCACTTAAGGCCAGCGGTTTCTCCACCGAATCTAATAGGTACACAAATAAACCGCGATTAACTTTATGTTATCACTTAAGGCCCTGCGTCCACTGCGGCACGGCATGGTAAGGGATTTTTAGAAAATTAATACTTGGTAAGTAGGTACTTATGATAATAAAATTGAAATTGCAATGATAATGCCTAAGGACGTCAGCATGTCTAAGATACCGCGGCATCGTTGCGGTCTGTTTGCGCTTGCATGTGGTGATGCCGAAGGATCCGGAGCCGTGCCGCCATGGCCAGTACACACAGGCGGACTTATCCAAGTTGGGCCACCCGTGTATGACCGACCGTGGAGATCCCGTGATGATGTAAGACCGTGGATGAAGCAACAGAAGTACCAATGGTAGGTAATGATATTTGTTTATTTAGGTATTCTTGTGTTAGATCTCCCGCGCGGCGTTGGCTAATTACTTACGTAAATAATCGGAATGACAAATCAATTTCGTTTTGACATATCTACAACAAAATCAACACGTTTTTCTTAAGTAAAAAATTCTAGTAAGTAAATAATATTGATTACCCAAGAGTGCAGTGTTTGAATCTCTCCAGAATTTAATACTGAGTTTCCCGAAGCTGACGTGGTTGAGATTCTTGAGGAACTCGAAGTAGGAGACGGTGACGCCGCCGGCGTTGCACAGGAGGTCGGGTATTGTCAGGATGTTCTTCTTTAGCAACATCGTGTCGGCAGAAGGCACCGTGGGCCCGTTGGCGCCCTCCGCTATGACCTACAGTTTGAAACATGTCATGAAATTTGACAGAATTTTTAAGTTTATGAAATGTTATTTTCTTTTCCTCCCAAGTGTGTTGAAAAACATCGTTTGATGTGAATTGGCATAGGTACTTATAACTTTTGCTTAAAAGTTAAAACAGAATTTAGGTATTAATTTCTCATGTAGGTAGGCATCTATAAACAAATAAGCGTACATACCTACCGTTAAAAGAAAAAAAAAAGACTGGATAGAAGCTGCTTACTAAACTAGTACCTAATATGTGAACGGACAAAACTTTCCATTCTACCTCATTTACTGGCTGCAAGCCCACGCGCGGTTTACACAAATAAACCACCATCTTTGTCTGGGGGTCTGGCAACACGAACGGGTTCATTTAGGAGTCCCGAAAATATCCGGAATATGTTCCTGCTTTGGGGGGGTCTGGCAACCTGAACGGGTTCAGGAGTCCCGAAAATCTCCGGAATATTTTCCTGCTTTGGGGGACTCGCCTTCGGGCAAATATTGCCATTTGGTGCAGTAATTAGCAGGAAAATATATTTTTCTTTCAACTAAGTAGGTAACGTAATGTTATCATTAATTACTACAAACCGATCACAAAGCTCGTATTTATTGCTTAGAACTAAAACAGTGCAGACATGTATGAAATCTCATTGTTGCACTGTTTTTCATGAATGCACTGTTTTTATTTTTTAATTTAGATATAAATTTACCACAGAGGTTTAATGTCTCCCATTAAATTTAATAAAAATGTATGCATGAAAAAAAAATCTGCGGTAGGTATAAAACAAACTTGGTGAAAAGTTGAAAACTTTGTTATCATTAAATTAAGTTTTTATTTTGAGTACCTAGGCATATTTTATCACGGTAGGTAGATTGGTAGTTGAAAGAAAAGTAGATTACGCACCTTGCTAAAGTGAGTAATGAATGCACTCGTGCTAATTTAGTGCCCCCTCGCATGAGCTCGGGCACCAACATAACACTCGTGCATTAATAACTCACTTTGCGCTCGGTGTAACAATCTACTATTTTTTAATTTTCAAATCTTATCACCAACAAAATGTGACATTTGTGACAAAATAGGTGCGCCCAAACAACTACATGAGCCCCAACTAAACATCAAGAAACTAAGTGACATGCATGACATGTCAAGAAATTCACCGCCGTGCTAGCATTTAAAGAGCGTATACGCGGCATTTCATACAAACTTTCAAGCCGTTGTTTTTCGAAATGACAACCGATTTTAATGAAACTTCATATACATAAGCAGGATACAAAGGTCTAAAAAGCTGGAAATCTGTTTCTATGGAAAATTTTAAATCGGTCTAATTTGGCTGTAACACTATTTTTCGAAAATGTTCTTAACTAACTTTTAGACCTTTGTATCCTACGTATGCGTATGAAGTTTCATTAAAATCGGTTCAGTCATTTCTAAAAACAAGGATTTTAAAGTTTATATTAAATGCCGTACCGCGTTTACGCTCTTAAGACGGTTTAGGGTGAATATATGTATTACATCTGACAAAAATCGCTGAGAAAATCGCTCGTGGGCACCCCTCATCGCCCAACTGTGAAAATTTGTTATGAGATTTTGGCGGTCTCCAGTCCTGTACCCATATCTCTCGCCGGAACGCCCTCACCGATCCTGCTCCGACTTTCGGTACCTTGGGTCGCTTGTTCAAGGGGATGGCGAAGTAGACCGAAACGTAACGCACCGGATCAACTCAAGATGGATGAAATGGCGACAGGTCACAGGAACCACTGCGTGACGACACACGGATGCCCCTCAAGTTAAAAGGTCAAATTTACTAGTCCGTGATAAGGCCTGTCGTATTGTATGGATCGGAATGCTGGGCCGTGAAGAAGACGGATGAAAAAGAGTGCATGTAGTGGAGATGAGAATGTTGAGATGGATAAGTGGAGTGACGATAATGGATAAAGTAAGAAATGAGTATATAATCGTAGAGAGGATCCGGCAATTGGGACTCGAGGTGGCTTTGCACAAGTCCGAGGCCATGTGTTTTTATGGCCCTCGGAACGCGCCACTGTCGGGTTTCCAACTAACGGCAGGAGGGGTTCACATCGCCGTCGAGTCGACGATGAAGTACCTGGGACTCGTCTTCGACAGCCGGGGGAACCGGTTGAACGTGTCCAAAAGAGTGAAGGCCATCAGGCTGGTCCGGGGGTACTGTACGGTCTCCGGTGAGGCGGCGATCTTCCTTGCCGGATTGCCGCCATGGGATCTGGCGGCAAAAGTCCTCGCGCACTTATGGGAGAAACGCCGGGGTGTTACTCCTCTGCCGAGACAAATAACGGCACACCCGGCAGTGCTCTGGCGGGATCTCATGGCGACATGGAGAGTGCGATTGTCGCTACCCAGCGCTGGGCACGCCACAATTGCGGTGATAAATCCCCTATTTGAGGAATGGCTAGAGAGGCGTCACGGCGTGCTCGCCTTCCGCCTGACACGTCCTCATCGGACACTGTTGTTTCGGGAGGTTCCTGTTTCTGATAAGGCGGGAGGAAACATCCGGGTGTTACCACTGTGTGGATCGCCCGGAGCACACGGTGGAAGATTTCCCAGCTTGGGCGGACCACTGCCGTGTGCAATTGGCGGCAGTGATCTCTTGCGTCCGGACCTGGTCCAGGCCATGGTATGGTATGGAGCGACAGTGCATGGGAGAGGCCGTCACCTTCTGTGAAGCAGTAGGAGGCGGAACGCGTGAGGATGAGGCAAATTTCACGCCCATAGTCGCCGCAGTAGACACCCTGCGCCGGCGGCCACCCGGCCATACCGGTGTGTTCCACGTGTGCCTCAAAGAGTTGTCAGCACAAACTGACGGGGTCCGTTATGGCCAATGCCTGCCAGGGTTGCGGGTTTGTACGAAAGGGATACCGTGGCCCTGGCACACAGGCAACTGAAGGAACACGGGTGGGTTTTAGTAAGTAAAAGTCTGACGCCCTCCCGCTCCGCCCAGAGCGGGAGAAGTTACTTGATAATTTCCCAAGCAAAAAAAAGGGCACTCATTAGTAGGTATTATGATTATAAAAAGAAAAGTAAAACTTATAGAATTCTAAATATTTCAATAGTTAAAATGAGCGAATATTGGAATCCCTATGTAGCTACTTACCTTACAATTAATTTTATCGGCATTAGCGGCTGTGATGACTTTCTCCTTGGCCGCTACCACGAGAATGTCACATTTTTGGTACATAAGGTCTTCCCCAGTCTCCGTACCTCCCGGAAATCCCTTGGCGCTCTTTTTATTGTTTTTCATGTAATTCATTAAATCCTGATTGGAAAAGTAAAAAAAATACAAAATGGTTTATTATTTTTAACCGACTTCCAAAAAGGAGGAGGTTATATGTTCGGCTGTATGTTTGTTTTTTTTTTATGTATGTTCACCGATTACTCCGTCAATTGTGGACGGATTTTGAAAATTCTTTTTTTGTTTGGAAGGGTATGCTCCCGAGGTGGTCCCATTGCCACCAAATCAGAATCTGATGATGGGATCCCATGGAAATCGAGGGAAATTCTCAAATTTTATAGGCATACATATAGCGATTTGAGTATTTTTTTATAGTAACTCGTCCATTTGCTCTCGGAAAGCATCATTTGGTGAAGTGGAACTGATGATAAAGAGCACTGATGGCCACCGGAACTACTTAATAATAAGTATTTCACCGTTGTGATTCGATTAGGCACTTTGATATGGTTGATAAGCAATTTATGCTCGTCAAAATGCATATGGTAAAGTCACCATCAGTTCTTCTGGTTCTTACCAGGAGAACTCCTCAACAATTAACGCCCCTGCATCGGGAATACCAATATTTTGTAAAAGGTGATGAGCATTTGACATTAGGCTATTTTTAATTAGATAAATTACAAACTGACCCACTAAAAAGTGAAAAATAAAAAACTTTTTACAAAAAAAATCAACCGACTTCCAAAAAAACACTACAAAGTGAAAAATAACTTTAATTAAACAGTTAGTGACTGGAACCATCAAAAAAGGCACTGGAAAATGGTAAAGTAGCAGTAAGCACACGGTCAGTAGTCTGCATTATCTACGTCAAAATACATGTAGTGGTCGAGCAAACGGTCGATTTGCTTCTACCCCTTTGAAGTTACCGCCACTCTGCGGAATGCGGATAGCCGGCACACGCCAACGAACTATTGTTGGCGTTTGCTAATCCGTCCAGAGAGGACCCAACGACAGCCAGCGAAACCCGATTCGTTGGCGTTCGTTGGGTGAGTACAGTCACGAGCACTAATATATATGTATAGGCTTTGCAACTTATAAAAGTGATTTCCTCCAACTTCCTTTATTGTTAGTTATTTTCTTTTACTACAAACATAGTATTTTGGAACCCAGACTGACCGTAGGGTTTAGACCATCTTTGTTCGCGATGTTGACTTGATATTCACACACTCCTATAATCTTGACTCCTGCCTGGTGTAGGAAGACGGCTGCCCAGCTGCCCACGTTACCGAAGCCCTGGATTATTGCAGTTTTATCCTGAGGGATATATATATTATGTAGGTCAATATAGGAACTGGTAGATGCCAGATGCCAGTGTGCACTGGTAGAAGAATAGCGATAGCCCAACAATATTAGATACCTACTATCTACTTATAGCAAAAGAAAAATAAAGATATAATAAAAATCGTAGTATCCAATTCGTAGGTAATATTTTGTCTCTTGTCTTATCGCCGCGATACTGTCGCCCGTTTATATGGCGCTTTAGGGTGAGAATCGGTTCTTTTCGTACGTCAACAGCAGAACACAGATGATAATAAGTTCAACACTACTAAGTAAACATGAACGGCTACCTTGAAGCCAGTCGGCAAATTAATTAGCTTCATGAAGTGCTCATCGTGTAGGAAGTAGTTGATGGTCATGAACACGCCGCGCCCCGTGGCCTCCACCCG
This sequence comes from Tiliacea citrago, assembly GCA_963921375.1. Taxonomy (NCBI): domain Eukaryota; kingdom Metazoa; phylum Arthropoda; class Insecta; order Lepidoptera; family Noctuidae; genus Tiliacea; species Tiliacea citrago. The sequence continues at coordinate 2,027,755 of OY992790.1, read as the reverse complement.
GCCGTGGATGCCGCCGCCGTTGATCGGCTTGCCGGTCACACACGCCGCTGCGTTCAAGTCCTGGTAGCCTGCGAAATATGCAGAAATCCAAAATGTATTCACTGATAAACGCACAGCCTCAACTGGATCTAAGAGCATGTTTGCGCAAGAGTTCCTTATACCTATAGCGAATGTAAAGAATACAAAAAGATTTTTGAAAATTCACACCCTGAAGGGATTTAATAAGGGATGAAAGAAAGTTTCTATGGAAGTACGTAATTTTTTCCAATGGGCAAATCCCATCGGGCACACAACACGGGTTGCTTCCAATATAAGTTTATACATCTAAAGGTCTAGGGATCAACTACATTTTTAACTATAAAATAATATCCAATTAATATTTACCAAATCTTACAGTCTTATTTATAAACGCCTGTTAAATTTTAATCAATTGCTAAGCAACTGATTAGCATAATTCTTATTCATAAACGCTATTTAGCTGTCAAAATTAAACACCACCGGTATCCTGTTTAGAGCTTGCTAAGAGGAAAGATGGCGGATTTTTATTTCAATCAGCTGATCGATTCAAATCTGTCAAATTTCTTTAAAAGATTTTCAACTTTATCGTTAAAGCATAAGGTTCGAGGTTGATGGGAAAATTTGACAGTTTCGGGTAGCTTGACCTGCTGGCGTCTGTACTTCGAGGTAATTTTGTTCTTAGCCGCAGTAGGTAAATATGGATTTCGACAATCTTTTACGGGATTTTAGAACGACAAGAATTTAACGCCGCCGGCAGGAAGTAGACTGAGGAACACCTACACAGCTCGTTTAAATCTACTACGAGAATGATTACTATTACATACTTCAAATGAAGAAGTACTATCACGATGAAGGATTTATAGGGAAAGCTACATCAGGACGAGACTCAGTATTGAAGAGAATGTTCGTGAGGAAGCACATCGGAGATAGTGATTACCCCATGTGCCCATCTTATGACGCCAGCTATAAGGCCCAGAACTAAAGAAAAGCCATGTTGTGGTAGTCACACATAAATAAGAAGAGACATTTTAAAGAAAACAATATATTTTGATATATAATAAAGCTACAATTTGTTATAAATTATGTGCGTGTGAACTGAGGAACCACACTGGGAATTCGCGAAATGAAAATTCTAGGATTTAGTAGTAGACTTAATACAATTGTAGAACGAATCTGGGAATTTGTAAGCAAATATATTAAAAACTACGACCCATAAAGTGTGGTCCCGCAGTTCTCACAGACGATCAGTAATAGGTAAGTAGTAATAAGTTTCTACTAAATAATAGGTATCTAAAATTGTGCATTTCTTATCTTTTAGCTGAGATAATATTGTTGATTTAATCCTATGAAAAAAGATAGAGCAGTGTGACCACACAATAAAACAAAATAGAGAGTACTTTTATACTTTATTTAATATATAATTATTTAGACGAAAAGAAAACAAGGTTGTACGGCTAACTTAATGCTATATTACATGGCTTATGTGTATTTAGTAAAAAGTAGATTAACAAAATTAACTGATCACTTAATATAATACTTTTATTTAAGTAAGTGACGGGTGGGGTCGTCAGAAGCCCAAAACTCTGACAACCAGTCTTACCAAGGGATATCCTGTTACCCAGTAACTGGGTTGTGGAGGTCAGATAGGCAGTCGCTCCATGTAAAATACTGGTATTCAGCTGCAACCGGTTAGACTGGAAGCCGACCCCAACATAGAAGTGACATTTGGATGTAGTGTAATGCATGTAAGTATATTTGTTGGTCAGTACTTTCAATAAGTTTGAGATGTTGATCATCATAGCAAAATAAACGTTCATTCATTCAACAGGGAAATGACTTTGACAACTGTAATTCTATTTTCAGTTTCCTGTTTTATTTATCATCATAAACACTATGCGTAGGTACGTTAAAAACCTCTGAGCTGATACACATTAAACATACATTTAAAAAATGAGGGTAATTTAATTTAATGTTACTTCCAAGTTTGCGTTCGGAAATAGCTTTCTAATCAACTTAGTTATTTAAAATTACGAGTAGCAAAAAAAAAAAAAATGCCATAAAAAAACTAGGACTACATAATCTTCCTTTATCTACTGATATCACTGTTTTCTGAACGAGCTTCTTTTGCTCTGATGATCATTATTTCAAAATTATTGTAAGTACTGACAAAAGTACCTATTATAATAAGCGATTAGTTAATTTTGTAATCTAATTTTTATTAAATACACATAAGCCATGTAATAATAAGCATTAAATTAACCGTACAACCTTGTTTTCGTTTCGTATAAAAAATTATATATTAAATAAAGTATAATAGTACTGTCTACATTTTGTTTTATTGTGTGGTCACACTGCTCTATCTTTGTTCATAGGATTAAAAATATAATATTATCTCAGCTAAGAGGTAATAAATACACAATTTTAGATACCTATTATTTAGTAGAAACTTATTACTAAAAGTTAAGTACACTTAACTTTCTGATATTCCTCTCGTCTAGCAGCTAGCACACGCACATACGTCAGTGGAGGAGAGGATTGAGGGACCAGTTTTAATCATCGCTATCTTCAAAATGCTTCGATATTTAAGCTCCATTTCTTTTTAAAAAAATGTTTTAAGACTTTTACTAAAACTTTATGTAGAAAAAGAACGGTTTTATTAATTTTATTCAGTAATATTCGCTAAAATATTTATCTTTGGTATGTGGACTGAGGGACCACAGTTCAGTCGTTACATTTTTTTTTTATCTTTAATGCTTTGTGGTCTGTTATTTAGTAAATATCTTTACAAATTCTTTACTAAATGTCTGTATTCACAAAACCTTATTTTTAAGATACTTTCCGAGATCTGGCTGATCGTCTGTGAGAACTGAGGGACCACACTTTATTGGTCGTAGTTTTTAATATATTTGCTTACAAATTCCCAGATTCGTTTTAAAATTGTTTTAAGTCTACTACTAAATCCTAGGATTTTCATTTCGCGAATTCCCAGTTGCGGTCCCTCAGTTCACACGCACATTATAAATTCATTATTTTTTGATTTCCAATATTCTTCCTCCAAACACATTCTTTTCTCATGCCACTCTCATTGCGCATCTTTTTCACGTAGAATGTTTTCCTCCCTCGCCGTCGTTGCGAGTTGGATTGCATAGGTGCTAGGTGTTAGTGGCTTTCATAGCAGCAGTCAACTCGTATTATTTGGGTGGCAAGTATTCTTTCTTTATACAACTTGATATAGCTTTTTATTTCATGTTTGACTGTCGGTATTTTCAGATCATGGTGTAGAGCTTCATTTGGTACAAAGCATGGGGCGTTCGTAGAAGCTTGTGCTGAAATCGCTGTTTGATGTTAGAGTGTGATGCTGTTACCCGCAGCTGAATGCCATAGGTCCCTAAAGGCTTCATTAGAGCTTTGTAAATGAGGGTTTTATTTTTCAGGTGTAATTGTAAGTTTCGACCAAATTATCCAGTAGAACTTTCTTAGTGTCAGTCCAAGTTGCTTCTGTTTAGGAGCTCCAATTTATTGGAGCTTATTATTTACATTGCTACCTACCATTGCAAACACATTATTAAGTTTATTTCAAATTCAAATTTTCCAATGAAATTTTTGACTTTTGGCTGTCATTGTCTCAACAGATACAAAAATCGTGGTTTTGACAACTTTATTCGTAATATTCTGCTTTGTTAGTAGACTATTTTGATTATAATTTGTGCCGAACGTATAATGTGTCCTCTATTTCGTTTCGCGACTAATCACTTGCTAACTAGCGTTTATAAACAAAGAAAAGTTAATCATTGATTAGGAGCTAACCAATTATTTAGCTAAACAGTGGCTAATCAGTCATTAGCGAGATTTTTATAAATAAGGTTACTGTCTTCCAGACTGGCTTCTTACTTTAATTCCTATGTTTAAGTTAGCAACATATATTATAAGTTAATGTCGTCAAATGGCAAAAAAGGCAAACATTTGATTAAAAAAAAAATAAGATTGAGCTTTGAGGTTGCCCCTGATCCAAATCAGATCGGTTCTTCTACCGATGCAAATACCGGGCCAAACCATTGTTCCCTCTCCGTATGAATGAACTTCGTGACAACATTTCACGTGTTTCAAATGTTTCGCTACTCGCATCCGATTCGAGTAGCGGAACATGACGCGAACCAGTACAATTTAACTACTGCGGTTTCGCTGTTATGGTTTAGCGGCGGAGATGTGCTACTGGCGTCAAACGTTCTTGACGTCCAAAGGTCCTTCAAACTCGAAACAGATTCATCGGAAAAGCAAACAACGCCAGTCTTCTTCCTTCCAATTTAACTATTGCAGGGTGAAACTCTCAGCGGCCTTCGGGAACGCAGACCCACTTCTTCACGTAAACGATTTCGGATGGTTTGGTCGCTCATCAGCAAGCCTGAAGAGCAGTGGAGCCTCGTAGCCAACATCATGGCGGTCATGGTACGATTCCGTCGAGCAGTATTTTGGATGTACCGGTCCTGTCTGCGAGTGGTGATGCGAGATCGTCCTCCATGTCGCTCGGCCACGCTGCTCATGGATACGATATCGTGTCCAGAGGCGGCTTATGATGCTCTGTGTAGTGCCAAGAGCGACAGCCACGTCACGTGATGTCGGCCCATATACCGATGCACAATTTCTTTCAGTTCCGATGCAGAAATTGTTATGGTTTTTGGTAAAAGAAGAAAGAAAAGAAAGAAAATACGTTTATTTGCGGTAAACATAACGCAAAGAAATAAAAACACAAACACGAAAGAACAGCTTGAGGGAAAATATGCGTCACATTCACGCAAAACGGCTCAGCATAATGCTGCGACCCTATGCGAGACAGAGCCCCAGCGCTGGTTTTCAGCGACAGCCTAAAAAGGCTATTACACACTTTTATAGGAATCCTGATTGACAGTTGATTTTCTATTTTTAATCAAAATTTAAAAGAATATTCTTTATTAAAATAGCGAAATTCACTAAAAATAATAACGATCCAAAAAAGTTAAAATAATAAATAAGGATCCTCAATAGCGGCGGCGCGCGGCGATACTCTAAAACGTACTTGCTCCCTAAACACTTGATGTGTGTACTTGTCTCAAGATTATTAAAGCGCTGAGGAATAGCTAGCGAATTTCGATTTTTCATATGTGTTTCTAATGCCCACTACGTACTATAATACCACCTAGACCTGCTATGACCGTATCCGGCGCGGACAGAAACACGACACGACTACTATGCGCACTAGTAGTATCATACCCGTGCATTACGCGGTCTCATCCGCGTGATTTAGACAATTATTTGATGACGAAGAACAGTTTTATAAGTACTTTCGTATGACGTCAGTACTGAATTATTGAGAAGACAAAATGACAATACGTTTACGCTGCCTGTCCACCGGAGCGGAGAAACGGAGAAATATTAACCAATAGGATTGCAAGTGGACAGGGATTTGCCGCTCCGGTGCAGCGGTGGACAGGCAGCCTTATAACCCGCCTGCGCGCACCCACCGGTTAGGCAACGTCGCGCACCATGCACGGAGCGTATCGGCGGCAAACTATTCTCGCCGACCATCGTTGACGCTCCTTGCATGGCACGCGACGGTATTGGTCGGTGACGGAATGGGTATAGTGTATAGTCTCTATTATTTTCAATACAAAGTTTTTTTTTTTTGCCTGACACGATCCTAGCGCGGTCATGGTATGATACGGTCTAGTGGGCAGACTAACGTTGATCAAAATATTTTAGTTTCAAGTTTTGAATTTGCCCAAATGTGTTCCTTATTGGTCGGTCCTTCCCCGTAGTCAAACTATTTTGTCAAACTGAGCTAGACAAATTGTTGGCAAGTAAATGAACTCTAGTCGATTTAAAGGTAGGTACATCTTTGAGGCTGAACTATAATATAGTTCCCACGTCCGTACCAACTCATCTCTACTGCGGCAACTCTATGTGTTCTTACTTACCCAGGGTCTTGATGTAGGTGTCCACCACCCAAGACATTTCCCTGCCTGAAGTGTTGTAGTCAGGGGCTGGTACATCAATGCCGGCACCTTAAACAAGAATTATTATTATGACCTATAATTATTTTGATATTCGGCAGACACTGTGCGATTCTAGAGTTAAAGATTAAGGTTAAGGGGGATGCGCTAAGGTAGCCCGCGAAATTAAAGTTTTCTTACGTTTTTTGCAATTTGCAGATCACCATACAACAAATTTTTGTCAATTTTGTGATAGCGTCCTTCAGATAATTAAGATTAAGTGACATCCGCCACTAAGGAGTTTACTGCTTGATTTCGAATTTCATATGCCCCCATCCCCCCTAATTCCCCGAAATCATCAGATCGAACGTACGAATTGCCGAAAATCCATAGCATCGATGTACCACAATTTCGAATAGCCATTAGATCGAGCGTCCGTTTCACCGAATAGCCATTGCAACGATAGTCATATACATCGAATGTCTATTGGCTCGACGGGCCAGGAAGTCGTAAGCCGCCATATGGAATGCAATAAAGACTTGAGAATTGCTATATTCTACATAAAATATTCAAGAAGAGTAAAAGATGTAAAATGGAATAAAAACAAACCAGCAGGATAATCAACATATATATACATATACTAATCGTGTTTGTATTACTTTATTCATACGGACGCGGCTGCGTTACAAAACAGATATACTGTCGTCTCTCGTTGGATCCGCCGAGTCCCAGAAATAGAAACATTACAGGCTGATTATGTAAATAAATAAATATCCGTATTGTAATGCTTACCAATATAGTTCTTCTTAGCAAGTTCCAACGTGTAACGTCTGGTAATACGTTGGAGTTCCGCCACGGAGAATAACTTGGGGTCTATGGCTACACCTGAAAGACGTAAGGAAGTTCACTAAAACTGAAACATAACATCACACTACAGCACACCTGTACTTCCCGAAGGAGTAGGCAGAGATTTAGTTATTTCTACACCCACATTTTAACAGACTTTTGAAGATTATCATTTCTGATCATATCATTCGATAGATTTTTTTTTGTACTTTTGTTCAGCGATAGCTTCGCCAATTATTAAATTACTAGCTGCGCCCCGCGGTTACACCCGCATAAGTCTCGATCTCGTGGGAATATCGGGATAAAAAGTAGCCTATGTCTTAATCCAGGGTGTCAGCTACCTTCATACACAATTTTATCAAAATTGGTCCAGCCGTTTGAGCGTGAAGAAGTAACAAACATACACACACACACACACACACTTTCGCCTTTATAATATTAGTGTGATGTGATTTTGATGATTCTCTTTTTTATTTGGTAGAGTATTCTCCTGAGGTGTTTACGATGAAATTTGGCGAAGATCTAATGAAAACCCTCGGAGATAGACAATGGAACTCTTAAATAACAAACAGTAAACGTATTGTTAGTTGAATATTGTACTGAAGGTTAAAGAAAATTGCTGGCTAGTTACAGTAGTTACCTATCCGTATTCAATTAATCATATTTTTCGACAACACCCTCCCCCCCATTATATATATTATTATATATATATTATCTACGCGGATATCTTACAAATTATTGAAATTAGGACCTACAAACCAATTTGAGGGAGCAGTTTAATTAAAATAACATTTGAATTTAAATTATTTATTTTTCATGTTCAAAATGTCTGCCGTGATTCCTAATACAAGCACGGCTCCGTCTTCTCACTGCTGTTGTTGTTATTTTCAACATCTCCAGCTTCATTGTTTCAAACGCTAAATTAATTCTCTCCATCAATTCTTCTCTCGTGTTTATTTCAACATTCGTATACACAAGTTCCTTGGCCACACACGAAAAGGTCCAGAGGGGTCAGATCTGGTGAGCGAGCGAGCCAAGGGATGGGTCCATCTCTGCCGATCCAGCCGTCAGGGAAGCAATTATTTAAGTGTTCCCTTACATTTAACGTCCAATGCGCTGGACAGCCGTCTTGCTGAAAGATGACTGACTCGGTCTCAGCCCATACATTGACTGAGAATTTCCTCTGAAACGACACCTGCTTCTTAAAATGTGGATTGTTCTCTTTGTCGGCCCATTCATGGAGGTTATGAAAGTTTGTAATGCCCTCTAAATTTGCTTTCGTTTGTCCACAAGATTAATTTCAGGAACCTCGCGTCTTCGATGTCTCTGTTGAGGAGGAAACGGCAGAACTGTATTCTTCTTTGGGGATCTTGCTCTTCCAGACCTTGCATACCCCTGCCATGGAACGGATATTTATCATTTTGGTGCATTGTATGCCATACCTTCCATTGTGAAATGTTAAGATTTTGAGCTACTGCTCTGGTGCTGGTAGTAAGATCCGCTTGAAATGCTGCCAAAATGTCTTCTTCGACGTCAGCAGCGTGTCTGCCTGGGTTGACTCCAGGTTCCACGCGGTGAAACCCATCTTGGGCAAGTCGACGAAAAGTGTTGTAAGACACTCGCACATTTGGTACCCTGCGATTCGGATACATCCATCGCGCCAAGGCTCCATTGCCGTCTTTTCTGCCATACATAAATACGATATCCACATATTCCTGATTGGAAAAAGTAGCCATAGCCACTTAACAATTTAAAAAAAAACGGCGTAGGAACGCACTAAATGTCAACTCAACACAATTAACTCGAAAATCAAAACATGCAGGAGCTTGGGGCCACGACTGGATACGGTGAAACAAAAATGTTCAAAACTATTGCAAACAACACGTGTAGGAACGCAAAGGGCTACAACTGAACACGGTACATTGCGAATCAACACGATAACGTCCTCTCACATGGGCAGCTGTAGTTTGACTAATTCAACTAATTGTAATAAGTAAAAGATGTAACCGCTTCAACACACACTGACTGACCCTAACTAAATAAAAACACGACTTTGTTGCCTTTGTAACTAATACCATTTTGCTGTAAAAACCAACGTATTTATTGCTATTTTCTATTCACAGGGCGTTCTACCTGAAAATGCCGTTGCACCGCGCGCTGCGGCCATTGTTTAGATAATCTCCTAAATTCGGTTCCTTCATGTGTGCCGGACAGAATATTTAGTATTCACTTTGAAAATATATAATTAAATTAAAATAAAACAAGTATTTAAAGGGGGCGGGCTCCCATACAACAAACGTGATTTTTTTGCCATTTTTAAGGTTCCGTACCCAAAGGGTAAAACGGAAATCCAATTACTAAGGCTCCGCCGTCTGTCTGTCTGTCTGTCTGTCTGTCCGTCTGTCCGTCCGTCTGTCTGTCCGTCTGTCACCAGGCTGTATCTCATGATCCGTGATAGCTAGACAGTTGAAAATTTCACAGATGATGTATTTCTGTTGCCGCTATAGCAACAAATACTAAAAACCAGAATAACAAATATTTAAGGGGGGCTCTCCCATACAACAAACGTGATTTTTTTGCCGTTTTTATAGATAATGGTACGGAACCCTTCGTGCGCGAGTCTGACTCGCACTTGGCCGGTTTTTATAGATAATGGTACGGAACCCTTTGTGCGTGAGTCCGACTCGCACTTGGCCGGTTTTTATAGATAATGGTACGGAACCCTTTGTGCGTGAGTCCGACTCGCACTTGGCCGGTTTTTTTCCTATTGAGGTCCAACCCTAAAAATAAAAATCGGAAGTCGGAGTTTTTGGTTTTGTTTAATTTGTGCCAGTTGCTACCGACTTCCTGAACTAAACTAACAGTTTTTCTTTTTGAAAGTCAGTTGTATTTTTTGTAAAAATGTTTTTTAGCAGTATAAGTGCCATGTGATAGAGGGCGACTTATTTCCATCAACCGCAATAAACTCAGCAGTAGGAGGGTACACTGATACACTACAAACCTCCTTTGGAGCCTCCAAAAGGAATGCTAGAGCAGGCACACTTGAACGTCATCAAGGAAGCCAAAGCTTTCACCTCCTCCAAGTTCACCTCATCCGAAAATCTTATTCCTGGTCAAATGAGAAAAAAAAATCTTTATCAATAAAAATACTAACATATAAAAAAACTAGGTCAAAAATAAAAAATAAAAAAAAATATCATAGAGACACATAAATCTGGACCAATTATCGTTACTGATAAATTCCACATGAAAATCCAATGACTGGTACTTTGGTTCTGGGAATCGAACGGAATTGTTAACATTGTTACATACGTACATAAACTCACGCCTTAGGTGGCGTTCTATAGTTTGTCTACCCCATGGGAGATGGGGTAAACGAACTATAGAACGCCCCTGCTACGCTCTTTAAATATATAAAAAAAATATATATTTTGTAAATGCGAGTACCATGGAGCTGTTTATTATGTTATGATGTAATGTTGACTTAAAAAAGCTTGGCAGTTGAGAGTATGTCAAGCCCACTTAAATGTCTTGCTGATGGTGGCGCGCGTATGTTGCTGAGGTTGGATCAGTCGGTTTAATACAAAATGGTTGAGCTGGATGGTGCTGATCCACGCGTCATGTTCGTGAACGGGCGCCGTCAGTTGGGACTGGTCATCTCTTAACTGCCAGGGCTTATTTGTAATCTTTTAATCTTATATTTTGAATTGTATTAAATAATTTATTTTTTTACTTTGTTCTCACTTTTCACTTAAAGAAGTAACAAGAATAATGTACCCAGGATGTTGTACTTAATATCTTGATGTAAAAGAGTGTTCTTGGAGTTTCTTGCCTGTTCTTCTCCATAGAGATCTACGTTTTGGAATGGGCAACTAGCTTCAACTTTCTGACTAACTGCATGACATACTCTTTGACAATTCAAAAGTGCCTGTAATTGGTTTAATTGAAATAAATGGTTTGAGTTTTATACTCCTTAACTAAGAACTATTATTACGACTGGTTTATTGAAGTAGTAGCGGTCGCCTCCTGCTTCGCCGTTTATGACTCGACAAACTGACTGCTACGAGTAGTTTGGCAGTAAGTGCTCGCCGGCCGCAGCACTGCTCGCTTCGCTCGCAAGGCTCGCCTGGCTGTTGGTCACCGTTCTAACCTTTTATTTTTCCCGGAGTGGAAAATCCTCATGGATGTGACAGACACTGGGGGTCTGACAGACACTGACTAAAAACCACCCCAGTGTTCCCTTCCCACACTTGCACCGAGGATCTTGGGCTCTAGTGCGACTTCCGCGATCCCCGGCTGATGCCAGCCCGCCTCTGCAGGCCGCCTCAAGTCTGGGGGTCTGGGGTCTGGGGGTGAGGTGTTTGACGCCGCCCCCCGCGACGTCTGAAAGGGGCACGCGTGGAACACTACGCGCCGCCACCTCGGGTCCAATATTAATTAACAGCGACAGGTCACTGCCTACTCCTGAGATGAGGGCACGTCGTGGCTCCTCCCATGCGGCACACTACCAGCATATGCCGCGCCGTGTCCTCCCGGCAGTCGACGCAGTGCTGACACCGGGCATCCGCTTCCCAGTTTATGCGACGCAGGTACTTCCCGAAGCAATCATGCCCCGAGAGCACCTGCGTCACCCGAAACGACAGGGAGCCGTGCCTCCTCCCGAGCCAGAGCCCGAGTACTGGCCGGACCGCCCTGATGGTGACGGCGGTAGGGCGAACAAGCCTGTCCCGCCATTCCGCCACAACGCCGCCAAAGCTGTGACCGACGCAACTCCACATGTCGCTTTATCAGCCACTCGCCCCGCGCCCTCACTTACTCGCGCCACCGATACAGTGACGCGAGTACTTTCGCCTCGAGGTGTCCCAAGGCGGGACACCTCGAGGCTCCGGCCAGTACGCAAGCCGCCTCGTAGGAGATCGTGCGATATCCCCTGATAACTGACGGCCATCGCTCTCTGCGGTTTTGGCAGAACAGCGATGCTACCGGCCGTCAGGTCAGCCACCCAGATCGGGGCCCCATACAAGGCCATCGATTGCACGATCCCCACCTAGAGCCGCCTACAGGTGGCGCTCGGGTCCCCCAGTTTGGGAAGCAGCGTTGTTAACGCCCCAGCCGAGCCCAACAACTTAGGTGCCAGCCGCCGGCAGTGAGGGCCAAAATCCCACCGGCTGTCGAGCACCAATCCTAGGTACTTAATGGTGGACTCGACAGCGATTTTAGCCCCCCCCCCGACCACGATGTGTGATACCGGGGGCAACACCCGCCGAACCTAGGCGCCGCACGCGGCGCACCACTTATGAGACCGCAGTCGTCGCCAGCAACCCTGCCTCCCTGTACGAGCTCCCCCGTGCCGTAACCAACATGTCCTCCGCATAACACGTCAAGTCCACGCCCGGCAGGAGCCCGCTCCGCAGCACCCAGTCGTACCCGATGTTCCACAGGAGCGGGCCCACAACCGAGTGCCAACCATGTGGAACACCGCACGACATTCGGCGCTGGTTTCCGCCATCACGTCACAGTTCTTTCTAACCTAACCCATTTCACCCAGTTCACAATTTTTCGACAGTTTATAATCTGATACGAAACGGAAATAATACCGATAGGTTATAAACTAACGGTTCTCACAATCTTACGGGGACATGCATAGATATAGAAGTGGTTCGTACCTCCTTTACAAGGCAGGCGATGGACGCTGTGTTGAACACGGTACGCTTGGATGATGTCATAAGTACCATTTTTCCGCTGCAGGGGAAACTCCATCTGGATACAGCTGTTGCACGAACCCATCACCTGAAATAAAGACTCAAACACGTTTAACATTGTTCAATTTCGTTATTTGATTGTATCATCCACAGCCCGACTTCACCCACTCCTGGGCCTATAGGCCTCTCTTTTCTTGTGCCAATCCCCCACGCCCGTGTTAACCTCATTCGGTAATCTTCGTGTTAACCCCCCCCAAAGATGCAAAGCTTCCTAATTATGTACAGTCACGAATATATTATAGGCATAATTATAGCTACTATGGACAGATCGGCAATAATATCCGATTTCATGATTCATCCATTAGTAAATGTCGTTAAGGGTCGCCAGTGATTGATGAAGTTGCTGTGTAGGACGTGCACGGTGTGCGCCGCGGCGGCGGATGCGCCACTGCCATAATATGGCCGTGCTCAAGTCGCCCTTGGTCACGACTACACATCGACTTCTTAGGACCAGTGGCAGGACTAACTTATTTAATCATTGTTAATAATGCTTGTTTCAAAGTGGATTGAGGCTATTCAAATGAAACAATACTAAACAAGCGGATAAAACGGTTATATATTAGAGCTAGGTTTGGTCTGCCGAGACAGGTAGTGAGCGATAATGGTCCACCGTTTACTAGCGCTTAGTTCAAACACTTTTTAGTTTTTAGTAACGGTATTGAGCAAATTTTAATGTTCTCCGCGCCTTCCCATCCTGCCTCCTTTAATGGTGCAGAGAGTGCGGTGAAAAAATGTAAGCGCGCGTAGGTATTAAAAAATCAGCCAAGTGCGAGTCGGACTCGCACACGAAGGATGCCGTACCATTATCTATAAAAATGGCGAAAAAAATCACGTTTATTGTATGGAACCTCCCCTTAAATATTTGTTTTATTTTAATTTAATTATTTATTTTTAAAGTGAATATATAACTAAATATTATGTGAATATTTCAAGCGTCTACCTTTTACCGTTACTAATATCGAGCAAAAACAAGCAAAAAAATCACGTTTGTTGTATGGGAGCCCCCTTATATATTTATGATATTCTGGTTTAAAGTATTTGTTGCTATAGCGGCAACAGAAATACATCATCTGTGAAAATTTAAACTGTCTTAACTATCACGGTTCATGAGATACAGCCTGGTGACAGACGGACAGACAGACAGACAGACGGCGCGGCGGCGGAGCCTTAGCAATAAGGTTCCCGATTACCCTTTGGGTACGGAACCCTAAAAAGCCTAAACAAAAATTAGATCTAGGTAATGTGTGTCATAGCGACTATCGTGGTCCAGACAAATGGGTATCGGGAAAAGACTTACGAGCAATTAGGTAGGACCATAGGAAAAGAAAAAATGGTAGGACTGATTATAATATTCGATCTGATTTTGGAACCGAGGCCCATCGACTTATTGATCAATTGCGGCGACCGGACACGGCATGCCATCCACCTAGAAATAATATGACTAGGAAGTCACGAAGCTCACTTGTTTTTCCTGGAATGAAAGAGGAAGAAGTCAAGTGGAACGGTCAGTGGTGGTCCGATGGTGCAAGAAGCTATTATTAGTTTGTTAGGTGTTTGATTTAAATGTTGCTATTTACCTACATAGATTTATTTTGTTTATTATGTACGAGGGCTGCACTAAAAGTATCGGGAATGGAATATTTCCACTGTTCCTGTCATATTAAAATCTTTTTCTTGGTTTTAAAAATCGAATACCATTTATTTATTTAAAAAAAGATTCTCGGTCTTGTCACAAGGTTTTGTCAAACTTGTTTAGTCGTTGAGAAAATGGAATTGACTCGCGAAAATTCAAGAGCGATGATTTATTATGACTTTCGAACTGGTTTAACACAAAAACAGTGTGTTGACCGGATGATTTCTGCATTTGGTGATAAAGCCCCATCCAAAACCACAATTTATCGCTGGTTTGCTGAATTTCAACGTGGACGTGTCAAGCTCAGTTGATCCCCGTCAAGGTCGTCCAAAAACTGCAGTCACCCAAGAAAACGTTGATGCTGTGCGTAAGCTGATTGAGGAAGATCGACATGTGACATACCGCGAAATTCAGGCAACTTTAGACATTGGCATGAGTCAAATACAAATAATATTGCATGAACAATTAGGTGTAAAAAAGTTGTTTTCCCGATGGATACCGCATTCGCTCTGTGAAGAGCAAAAAGCGGCTCGCGTTACTTGGTGCGTCAGAACTCTCGAAAGATTCCACGCAGGATCCTCAAATGCTGTATACAACATTGTATCAGGTGACGAATCCTGGATATACGCGTACGAACCCGAAACAGAAAACCAGTCACGAGTTTGGGTGTTCGAAAATGAGTTAAAGCCAACAAAAATTGTTCGTTCACGGAGTGTTGCAAAAAAAATGGTGGCCACGTTTGTCTCCAAAACCGGCCATGTTACGACTATTCCTCTTGAGGGACAAAGAACGGTTAATGCAGAATGGTATGCTAGCATTTGTTTGCCACAGGTCGTTTCTGAACTCCGTAAAGAGAACTGCAACCGCCGCATCATCCTCCATCACGACAATGCGAGTTCTCACACCGCGCACAGAACAAAAGAGTTTTTAGAGCAAGAAAACATAGAATTATTAGACCATCCGCCGTACAGCCCCGACCTAAACCCTAATGATTTCTATACTTTCCCTAAAATAAAGAATAAATTGCGTGGACAGAGATTTTCATCACCTGAAGAAGCTGTGGACGCCTACAAAACGGCCATTTTGGAGACCCCAACTTCCGAATGGAATGGTTGCTTCAATGATTGTTCCATCGTATGGAAAAATGTGTCAAATTTCGCGGAGAATACTTCGAAAAACAATAAATACATTTTTAAATAGTAATGTTGTGTCACTTCCTTGATTCCCGAAATTTTCAGTGCCGCCCTCGTATGCAATGTGTTTGTTCATTTCGTTTTTATTAAACTTAAATATAAAATTTAAAAGTTAAAAATAAAATTAAGATAGTTTGTTTACATTATATGCCTAGTTTATTTACCGAACTAAAGGGGTACATTTTTAAGTTTCAGTAGTTCGGTGCTTTGTTAGAACCGAACTATCGCAACTGAAAGTTTCAGTAGTTCGGTGCTTTGTTAGAACCGAACTATTGCAACTGAAACTTCAGTAGTTCGGTCAACCGGACTAACAACCGAACTACTGCTACTAGAGGAAAATTTGTTTCAACCAATCAAATGGCTTGAATCTAGTTTTAAGTAGGTAATGCTGTTCTGTAATACGGGCTGTTTCAAAAACTTAAGGATAGTTTCCTAAGACCGTTTTCCTGTAGCGACAACGGTAAAGGTACCTTTTTTTCTTGTTTCCGGGTTTGATAATCCTCATGGATGTCCTTCGCCCTGGGGCGGGCGGTGGCGTCTATCAGACTCTTACTAAAAACCACAACGGTGTTCCCTTCCCACACTTGCACCGGGGATCATGGGATCATGTGATCATGTGCGACTTTCGTGATCCCCGGCCCGCCTTTGCGGGCCTCCCCTCAAGTCTAGGGGGGAGGGGTGTTTGACACCCCCCGCGATGTCTAAAAGGGGCGCGCGTGGAACACTACGTCCCCGAGACCGACGTCCCTGGACTCATTTAGGAGGACGGAAGGGGGCATTGTCTGCCCTCTGCTGACGCCTGGCGCGCCTGCTGTGGGCCTGGTGAGCGGAAGAGATCTCCCGCTCCCTTTCCGATGAGGAATGCTCGCTGCCGACCATGCGAGTCGACTACGGCCGGACCGCCCCCATGGTGGCGAGCCGGCAACGGTTAAGGTACCTGCGCTTACTGCCCCCGTCTCAAATATCCACCCTGTATAATCATGATATTGTAATTGGGGCCTTAGAGAGATGTATTACTGATTTTAATGATTATAATTCTGTAAATACATATTTGTTATGGTCGCATCGAATCATATTTTAATACAACCTGACACAACCTGCGAATTGCAAGAAACAAGATCATCGGGCTACCTGGATCCACCTAATGGAAGCGCGCCTTTTATTTGAACAGTATCTAGTACGCTGTACTTTATAATGATAAAAAAAATACTATTTGAAAGACTCACTTTTAAAATTCCAGCCACCCTGTTGAGCCTCTTTTTCTCAGACAAGTGCGTATGTTTGTTCAGGTAATCTACGAGGACAGGCTCGCAAACACGGACAGCATTGTGGTAGAAAAAGTCCACCATTCTGAAGAAACTCGGGTTGGGTTCATCAGCGACTTTCGTCAAGTGCGCGGGGATATCGTAATGTCTTACGGAAATCCTTATAGGAGCAACCGTGTTTACAACAGATTTGCATAGCCTGAACATGTTACTCAATGTAGGTATCATTTTATTAATCGTGTAAATCAAAATAACACAATATTAAAAAACAACACTCAAAATCGCGATACAAAATTGTCATTCAAAGTAAAAGTACTCTTTATTGACTGGTAAAGAATGGTGCGCTTGTTTTGTTTTTCTGTAAATTTAAATTTTTTTGTTTTTTTTAATCTAAGTTAGGGGAAGGTGACATTAGCGAAGCTGCCAGCATTCAATACTCTGGCCAGCATTCTTTCTAGTAGTGATATAGTGGCACTGTGTTCTCCAGAAACGCTCGCAGCTCTGGAGAGCAACCACCCTGCCCCAGCGGATGGCGTTTCTTTTCCCGACCTCCTGATCTGGATAATCACTCCCTCACCATTACAGGTCGAGAGTTGGTCACAGCCGTTTGTTCCTTCCGGAGCGGCTCCGCTGGCGGGCGGCGTCTACGATCTGAGTCCTCAGCACCTTAAGGACCTTATATGTTCAGGCGCCGGGGAAGCTGGTGAGTTGCTCTTGAAAGAACTTACGGCTCTGATTAACCTTTTGCTCTCCGGCGGGGTGAACGAGGCCATCATTGACGTTCTGTACGGGGCTAATATATGCGCCCTGCGCAAGAGGGATGGCGGCATTCGTCTTATTACTGTGGGAACTACATACCGTCGTATGACAGCCAATATTGGTTGTAAATTTTATGATGAGGTGGTTTCGGAAAAATGTCAGTCCCTGTAGCTAGGTTACGGCTCCAAAATGGGGTTGTGAGGCTGCCGTGCACGCCTTGTCAACCTACCTAGATTCTGGCGAAGGAGAGGTCATCCTGAAGGTTAACATATATAATGCCTTCAGTTCAGTTAAAAAGGTACACCTTGCTGGCAGAAACTAAAAAAAATACCCAAATCTATAGGAACATTTCAGAGTTAAATCCCCACTCGGTCCCTCATCTTTGTTAAACAATGCTGAGCCCAGCAGCTGTGGAGTGAAACCTCTGATACTTTTCACTGCTAAACAAGTAAGTGCTGTTATAAAAAATATGAAACGAGGCAAATCTCCGGGGCATGATGGGCTCAGTATTGAGCACTTGAAGCTCGCAGGTGTCCATCTGCCGAGAGTCCTGTCTATGTTCTTCACAATGTGTATTAGACACGCGTACTTACCCACTAACCTGATGAAGACCATCGTAGTTCCCATTGTGAAGAATAGGACAGGTGACATCTCGGACAAAGGAAACTATCGTCCCATTTCTCTTGCGACAATAATTGCAAAAGTATTGGACGGTATGCTTGATTCTTACCTTAATGAT
This sequence comes from Tiliacea citrago, assembly GCA_963921375.1. Classification (NCBI taxonomy): domain Eukaryota; kingdom Metazoa; phylum Arthropoda; class Insecta; order Lepidoptera; family Noctuidae; genus Tiliacea; species Tiliacea citrago. The sequence goes on along the minus strand of OY992790.1, from coordinate 2,009,574 downwards.
TACATACATCTCCATGACGCGCAGTTTGGGTTTCGACCCGGACTTTCAACTGAAAGTGCAATTTTGAGTCTCAAGCATACAGTTCAATATTATATAGATCGTAAGACGCCGGTGTACGCCTGTTTCCTTGATCTCTCCAGGGCATTCGATCTTGTCTCGTATGATGTGCTCTGGAGGAAGATGGGAGACAGGGGTATACCTGCGGAAATATGTCAGTTTTTCCAGTATTGGTATGGTAACCAAACCAATCAGGTGAAATGGGACGGTACACTCTCTGAGCCGTAATGGTTGGAGTGCGGGGTGAGACAGGGAGGTTTGATGTCTCCCAGGCTCTTCAACCTCTACGTGGATGAGCTCATAGCGGAACTCAGCAGCATGCGTGTCGGATGCAGCGTTGATGGGGTTAGCATTAACAACATCAGCTATGCGGATGACATGGTGCTGCTGGGTCCGTCGGCGGGGGCAATCAGAGAGCTTATTAAAACTTGTGAAGCCTACGCTGCCGCGCATGGCTTAATATATAATATTAAGAAATGTGAATACATGGTCTTTAAGGTCGGCGGCAAGTGCCGTGAGGACGGACCCGAGATGGTCATGAACGGTTCAGTCATCAATAGGGTGACTACTTTTAAATACCTGGGCCATGTTCTTGCCGACGACCTTAAAGACGATGTAGATATTGAGAGGGAGCGTAGGGCTCTAGCGGTCCGGAGCAATATGCTGGCCCGTAGATTTGCTCGGTGTACGGACCTAGTAAAAATTACACTTTTCAAGGCTTATTGCCAGAGTCTGTACACGGGCAATCTGTGGGTCGGATATACCAAAAGATCGCTGGATGTCCTGCGCGTCCAATACAATAATGCTTTCAGGATGTTGTTGGGACTGCCTCGCTACTGTAGTGCCTCGGGAATGTTTGCGCAAGCTCGTACGGACGGATTCCATGCCGTTCTACGCAAAAAAACAGCTTCACTTCTGAGGAGGGTGCGGGGCAGTCACAACAGCATCCTGAGGACTGTAGGAGAGAGCTTCAGCTCTCAGATAATGAAGCAGTTTGTGAGGAGGGTGATAGGTACTAACACTAGATAGTAAGCTTTTGTATGTTACTAACACTATATGGATTCTTTGGTCCGAAATAAAAGATTATTTATTTATTTATTTTATAGTTTCTTTTGGCAATGTTACAGACCTTCTTTCTATAATCCGAGCAGACGCCCATCTAAATTACTGTATTGGGCGGTATTGGGACAACCTTTTGGAATCTTCTGTTGGCTGTCAACAAGGTGACCCCCTCGGGCCAATGATTTATAGTTTAGCTATTCACCCAATTATGCGACAGCTAAATTCCAAATTCAATGTTTGGTATCTTGAGTATGGAACCTTGGGAGGCATGTAGAAACTGTTTTATATGAAAAAAACCGGCCAAGTGCGAGTTGGACTCGCGCACGAAGGGTTCCGTACCATCTATCTATACCTACATATAATAAAATCGTAGAAAATAGTAGAAAAAAAAAAAAACAAGATATTTAGTTATCTTAGCTTAGGTATTGGCTGCAACTCTAACTTGCAACTGTACTAACCTTAAGGCATATTTCTAATGTAAACCGTGTTTTTTTTTTACTTGTTGGTGCAAATAAACTATTTTATTTTTTTATTTTATATACAGTGGATTTTGAGATCGTTTTATTAAGGTCGGCACCCTTACTGCCCAGTAAGGGTACCGACCTTAATAAAACCGTTGTAGCTACATGAAATCCTCAATATAGTCTTAGAGACTATCCTTAACTTTGATACACAGATTTAAAAAAAAATACAGTCAGCAAGAAAATAGCCAATTTTTACAAAAAAAAAAAAATATGCCTATAGATCCTATTTCATATAAGGATAAAAAAACTCTACTATACCAACTGAGGGTTGGGTACCAGAAGAGTCAGAAATCGCAAAAAACCCTTTCCCATACATTTCGTGGGCATTTTCCACGAAATGTATGGGAAAGTGTTTTAGGGGGCACCAACTTACTTAATTGGGTTCCGTATCTCAAAACAAAAATACGGAACCATTATAGGATCACTTCGTTGTCCGCCTGTCCGTCCGTCCGTCTGCCTGTCAGTCAAGACCCTTTTTCTCAGGAATGCGTGGAGGTATCAAGTTGAAATTAATATCAAACGCTTAAGTAGGTCTACGGTCCCCTGGAGCTCAATAAATCAAACTTATAAGTAAACGCAATAAACATTACGGCCATTTATGCGACAGATTTTGATACTGGCAAATTAATCAAAACCTATAGGGTACTTCCCGTAGACCTAGAATCATAAAATTCGACAAGAAGCAAAGTCTCGCACCACAAGTAAGGAAAAAGTCCGAAAATCGTTAATTTGTAGCTTTATCACATCATCATCAATTCAACCGAGTGACATCCACTGTTGGACATCTCAACTTCCCCTAAGCATCGCCACTTCGACCGGTTCTGTGCTTCCTGAATCCAGCGGATTCCTGCGGTCTTCACAATGTCATCGGTCCACCTTGGGGAGGCTTTCCAACTCTTCCGGTATGCGGTCGCCACTCCAGAACATTTCGGCCCCATCGGCCATCTGTTCTGCATAATCTACTGTTATATTATTTTGGTGATAGTCGTTCGTCAGGCGTTCATAAATTCAATAAAAACGAAAAACTTCGCAAGCAATGGGAAATTGCTACTGAAGACTGCGGAGTGGATCTCAGGACTAACTGCTTCTCACACGGGCTTGACGTCGCTTGCTCCCGCGTCAACAGTCCTGAGTTTCTGTATATTTTGGCTGCTGAGACCACAATTACAAACGTAGTATAAAGAAAACAAAGAAAGAAATAAAGAAAAATTGTTTATTCTGCACAAGTAAACAAAAGGCACATTTCAACAAATAAACATAATTTATAATACACACATACAAAGTAGCCAAAAACCTCGTATCCAATACACTAAACATTTTGGCCATCTTGTCCATTGGTTGCGATTGGTTGATATCAGGGCCAGGGACCAAAGACAATTTACATTGTGTTTACCTAGAGTATTGTCTATGTATTTAATCTGTTGTTTTATTGGCAAACCTGGCAAATGACAACCAGTGATGACAACAAACAAAGTCAACATTCAACAACCAAACATGAATCAAAACAAAAACAAAATGCCGATTGCCGAGTGGAAAAATAACTACTTTTATAACAAACAAACTATAAAGGGGAAGTTTTATAAAGAGTAAATGCGGGAAGTAAATTATGCTATCTATACGATTGCATGCGATTTTGACCTACCAGTCGATGCCCAAAAGGCTCGACTGGCTGTTCATAATGGTGCGCTATATGCACCTACGCTGATATATGGAAGTGAATATTGGGTATGGCAAAAGAAGCATGAAAGTAGAATCAATGCTGCGGAAATGTGGTGATTGAATGATAGGCTAAAAAATGATTTGATGAGGTAACGGTGCAGTTTAAGTTTAGTAAAAATTTAAAACATTATGCTTAGATGGTTTGGTCATGTTGAGAGGACTGAATGACTGAACGGCGACTAACTAATTTACAAGGCAAATGTGAGTGGAAACGCCGGGAGGGGACGCCCTAGGACATACAGTGACCTAATTGGTGATGTTCTACAGAAATATCAGGTGTGTAGTACTCGGAACAGGCGTGCGTGTATGACCAGGGGGCCGATCGCGCTAATCATTTCAACGGAAACGATTTAGCTTTACTTTGGAAGTTACGTTGGAGGAACGATCGATCGAACAATATTCTCACAAAAAAAAGCGCGATACCGTTTCTTACACCAGCTAAACCAAAACTAAACCCAAAAACGTTCCGTTCGAACGGTAATTACGTTGAGAAATGGCGCGATCGGCCCCCTGATGTATTAATAACGTAAATGAAACAAAAATATTATGTAAGTAGCGTAACAGGTGATGTTCTATACCTTCTCCCTACCCCCATGGGAAAAGGGCGTAATATATGTATTTATGTTTTATAAAAATAATATAGTCACGTCTGTATTCTCCGAAGGGTTAGGCAGATCTGTACCTACCTATAGTATCTACACCTACATAAAATTTCGCCAGTTATATTTAGGTCCTATATAATAGGGGCGAGCCTATTGCCTTTAACTGGGCACAAATTCAGACTTAGGACTGTAACTGAGAAATTCCAGATTGAAAACCCAATTACACTCTGCCTGACCCGGGAATCAAACCCAGGATCTAATGCTCAACAGGAGCGCTTGCGACCAATAGACCAACGAGGCAGTTTTTTTTTATAAATATGTGGCTGTTATTTGTATATTTTGGTGTCTTACAACTTCCACGCGAACGAAGTCGCGGGCAGAAGCTAGTTATATATAAAAACGGCAAAAAATTCGCGTTTGTTGTATGGGAAGTATATCAAATATTATTTTATTCTGTTTTGAGTATTTTTTGTTATAGCGGCAACAGAAATACATCATCTGTGAAAAACTTAACTGTCTAACTATCAAGGTTCATGAGATACAGCCTGGTGACAGACGGACGGACAGCGGAGTCTTAGTAATAGGGTCCCGTTTTACCCTTTGGGTACGGAACCCTAAAAATAAACTTCATTCTATGTCTGTTCTGCGTTCTGAGATGGCAACTTTAAAGGATCTGTTAACCAGAGCATTATCCTAAGTGAACAGTCATGAATTAAAATTGGAAAGATATGCTGTTCAGGTAGAGCAACTAAATACCAGACTTGAAAAATATGAAAAGTCTGGAATGTATTTAAACGGAGCGGGTAAAATGCAACCCGGGCCTACAAGTGGCCCACTGATTGTTCCTACCATACAACAGATAAAAAAAGCTCATTGTGTAAAAATTCAAGAAAAAGAGCCACCTACCATCTCTTGTCTCCTATCCAACCTAACGAACACCCAGACTGAGACATTTAAACACCAAGCAATAGATACATCAGAAACAGCGAACCACAAGGGGCAAGCAATTGATAACGGTGAGCAGAATAATGTTAGTATAGAATTGAGGAGAACTACAGAGGTTGATAATGAGAAGTGGACTGTGGTGAAGAAATGAAACAACCGGCGCGCGGCGTAAAGAGGCGCTGCGTGGAACGGCTGATCCTACCGTCATTAGCTTGAAAGCTGTGGAGGCCCGTAAATACATCCACCTATGGAACATGGCTTCAGGTGTAGAGGAGGTACGCCAGTATCTCAAACAACTATGTCCGACGGCCACGATAGAAGAGATTGTACCCCGTGGAGATTATAAGTCCTATAAAATCGGCATCCCGGTTCATCATTACGACCAGTGTTTCTCCATTGACGTCTGGCCAGTCAATGCTAGAATTAAACCCTGGATAAACTACAGGGAAACGGTTCATCCCACTGTACCCACTAACAGTGCAATAGTAGCGCCTAGTCAACTGCAGTCCTTTCGTGGCCCCAGAGATGCAATGCAACAAAGTTAGTCGTATCAACGCTTTCTACCAGAATGTTCGAGGTCTAAAAACCAAACTTTCAATGTGGCGTAACAACCTCGCCATCTCAAACTACAACCTCGCCGCGGTTTCCGAAACATTCTTGGACTCTTCCGTTCAGGATTCTGAAATTGAAAGTGGTGACTGGAGTGTTCTCCGCCGTGACAGAAATACGCCGTGTGGAGGCGTCTTGCTCACGGCGCGATCACCTATTGCACTACGCAGGAAACAAGAGTACGAGACTGACTGTGGGGAGGATCTGTGGGCATCTTTTACTTGGCGTGGTCATCCATTTCTCGTATGTGTAGTGTATATAAAGCCTAGTGCCAATGATGAAGACTATATGCGATGGTTCTGTAAGGTGGAAAGTTTTGTACACAGTTATACAGGATCGATAATTATTATGGGGGACATTAATCTTAATAGTGCTTCAACTTGTGTTAAAAATTATTATTGCTATTTTTTATCTTTCTGTGCTCTTGTCGATAAAAATGTAATCCTTATATCCTCCTCCAGCCACGGAGGAATGTTAGATATAGTATTAGTCCGGGATGGCATCCAAGACGCGGTAGTTAATAGTGTAGATGAACTTGTGCCACCCGACGCGTATCATCCTCCGTTAAGCATTGAGATAAAGGTCGAATCAGCTCATGGATCGGATGTCATTGAATCGAGTAACATTAATCCAGCTAAAGACTGGAATTTTAACAAATGTGATGTCGAACAACTTTACCCATCCTTATCCGAAATTTCCTGGGAATCTGTTTTATAGACAGCTTACGTTGGAGATGCTGTAAGTACATTTTATGGTAACATCTACAAAATATTTGATGACTGCGTGCCTAAAAAACATCGTGCCAAATCCACTTGCAAACGGTATCCAGTTTGGTTAGCAGCTGCTGAAGCTTTTGCTAAATTTTTTGCAAGCGTTTTTCTGCCTGAAATACAACACTTAAATCCAGCATGTGTCAATAATCATGAAACTGATTCCAACAGTAATTACATAAATATTTTCCAATTCAATCTTGATGAGGTCCATACCGGTATCGATAAATTAAAACCCAGAAGTTCCATAGGACCTGAAAGTATTCCGCCTTTTATTTTGAAACATTTCAACGAACAATTTTCCGTTCCTCTATGTCACATTTTAAATTTGTCATTAAAGACAGGTATATATCCAAACCATTGGAAAATATCACGAGTGGCGCCCATACCTAAGACTGCCAATAAATCAGCTGTTGAAGGTTATCGACCTGTCGCTATAGTGTCATCTCCAGCCAAGATATTCGAAAATGTTCTTCATAAACTTATATACTCCCAGGTTGAAAAATATCTGACTAACAGCCAGCACGGTTTTAGATGCTCGAGGTCTGTTGATTCCAATCTGCAGACGATAACAGAGTACATATCAAAACATCTTGACAAGAAGCGGCAGGTAGATGTGCTTTATTTTGATTTTAGTAAAGCTTTTGACAGAGTTAATAACGATATATTGCTTCGAAAACTCAGCGCCATTGGTTTCTGTCCAAATATACTTCGACTTTTAGCTGACTATCTCCGTGACCGGAAGCAGTTTGTAAGGCTGGGTATTTACGTATCTTGTCCCTACCATACACGCTCTGGTGTAAGTCAAGGGTCAATACTCGGGCCTTTGCTATTTCTACTCATGGTAAATGACTTACCAGCTGTTGCAAAATTTGCAGAATGTCTCCTTTACGCAGATGACCTCAAACTTTATAGTGCTGTCGACACCGTATCGGATTGCGAATCTATGCAAAATGGTATAAACGCCATACATGAATGGGGAGTTCAAAATAAAATGGAGTTCAATTTTTCCAAATGTTATGTAATGACCTTTGGTCGAATGCGACAGCCAGTTAATTTTGAATACAAGATAAATGGTAATAAAATAACTAGATCTATCAACATGAAGGACTTGGGTGTCTCGCTGGCTAGGGTTTGTTCTCCGGAATGCCCGTGATTTTCGCAACGAGCATGTAATAAGGCTCTTATACAGCACACTTGTCCGAACCAAGCTAGAAGCTGGTTCTTCTGTATGGAATCCGCACGAAGCAAAGTATGCACTTCTTCTAAAAAAACTGCAAAAAGCATTCCTGCGTTTTCTTTACAGAAGAACTCTCGGTTATTATCCCTACCTCTATCCTACCAAGTTCCTCCTAGGATGTCTGGGATATCATATGCTGGAGACCAGAAGGGCATGTGGCCAGGTAGGCGTTATGCTCAAAGTGTGGAAGGGTATGACGGATGCGCCTGACATCCATAATGAGCTGATTCGACTCTACACACTGAATAATTATCTCCGTGGCAGAAAACATCGTCTGCTAGGCGTGCCTTCATGTCGGACAGCAGCCCGTGCTGCGTCTCCTATACCGCGCGTGTTGACCGCACTAAATAAGCTCGTGGAAGCCAACCCGGACTGCGATCTGTTCGCCAATAAATTTGCCACCTTAAGACAGGCAGAGGGCGCCCGCCACCGACAAGCATCCTAATAGCGTAACACTGTTTGATGCCCCATCCGAAAGTTTTGAAGAATATTGCTAACCCATTGTAAGGCCGTAGTAACCCAATACCTGCAGGGTCTTACGACGACACTGAATGACTGTTCGCCAGGGAATCATGAATAATAAGCGCTCAGACACACACTACTCACACGCATACACACACCCTAACACCTTTACACACCCTTACACACCCCTACACACCCCTTAATGGTTATGTGCCTACATTATTGTGAACAGAATAGTATTTAATTGTTGATAATAGTTTATGTGTTACGTTTGTATGTAATTTGATTTATGTAATTGGTTTTTTTAAGCCGTGTAAATTAAATAAAAATAAATAAAATAAAATATTAAAGGTCATCATGAACGCTGGCCTGAGGCTGACCTTTTAACGTGTCCCGTTTTATTTTAACAGCTCTCTCACTAGCTCAACAGAGCAAACACCTGCTTACCTCACGTTCGGTCGCGAACTCGGTTCACCTTTAGGTGCGGTCGGGATTTACAAGCAATCTCGTGCCACAAATAACGCCGTATCTACGCAAACTGGCTACCATCACTACAGCTAAAGAGCGGTTAGAGCACCATCAAGATGTAAGAAAGTCTCAATCCGACAAGAATCGTACCATGGCGGAGACTTTTGTATAACGGGACTTGGTGTTGAGGACAACCCATCTTGGCAAGGCAGAGTTGACGCTTGGCATTCAATTCACTGAACTCCTAAAAATTCACGATAATTCAAAAGCCTCCTTAAATAAGGTAACTCCGTTTTTTTGTGACGTAGGCAAAAATCTGGCGGAAAATATTACATCTCGGAACCCTGCCTCTCCAGCAATCTCCTACAATCCTTCCACCTCTTTACGTTTCACGCATACCCACCCCCCCCAGTCAACTCACTTTCTCTACTAGATGTGGACGAAGCTGAAGTAGAGTCACTTATCCTTCAACTACGCAGTGACTGCGCTGTCGGTTGGGATGGGATATCATCCCTCTTGTTGAAAAGCTGCCATCACATCCCAGTCCCGGTCATTACATATCTCTGCAATCGGTGTTTAGACACAAGTCCCTTTCCGGATGATCTCAAAAGGGCAGTGGTACATCCCATTTACAAGAGCGGTGACAGGAACTGTGTCAAAAATTATAGACCGACAGCAGTTCTGTCTGCTCTCTCGAAATTTCTTGAAAGGATTCCCAATAATGGTCTTTAGAGCTTTAATAAACATCACATTATTGCTCCGAATCAGTATGGCTTCAGTCCCACACTCATCAGAACCGATAGTGTGAAATATTTGGGTGTACCTACTAATAGATGATGGGCTAGAGACAAGCAGATTGATGCCCGCACCACCAGAACTCTACGACTCCTACACATCTTCAAGTCACTCAGGGCGTCAGCTAATGCGGATACGCTTAAGATGGTCTACTATACGCTCTGTGTCAATCAGTTCTTGGGTATTGTATTACTGCTTGGGGTGGTGCATGGAAAACTAACTTTCTTAGAGTAGAGAGACCGCAAAGAGCAATTCTCAAAGTAATGTCGAGTAAGCCCTACAGATACCCAACAACGGATATCTACTCCGACTGTATGGTTCTAACGGTCCGGCATGGCGGCAGCTCTTTGTGCTACGATCGGTCCCAAGGAAACATGCCTGCAGCCTACCACCCTATGATTGCAATAAACGAACGCTTCGTCTCCCACGCATTCAGCACAAAACCAGTTTTGCTAAACACCAATACTACATCCTAAGCACTCACTTATATCAAAAACTTCACCAAGTGCTGGGTATCCTAGACCTAAATACACAAATGGTAAAATCAAAACTAGCAGAGTGGCATATAGAGAAGGACTATGCTTTTACAGAGTCCTGCTTACTCTCCTTCATCGCCTAATGTCCATTTATACTTTACACGCACTACGCTCATACTTACATAACAAAAATACATTCACTCAACAAACATAACGCTCACAGCACATTCATAATTATATTCTTATACACTTATCTTCACACATACAACACACTCACGCAGACACAACCTACACTTCCTTAATACATAACAACTGCACATCGCTCATCAACTACGAGTACTCGTATATCATTTTATCACTATTATTAATTAAGCTAGTTTTTTTTAAAATTATTATTATTAGTGTTTATTAGATTATTTTTTCTGTTTACATGAAATACTAAGATTTCATTGTAAAGGATGAATCGACACACATCTATTTTTGTCAGTAACTATGTTTAAGACCCTCATGGCGGATCACTGTCTATTAAGATACAGGTTTACCTAGTTTAAGAGGCAGGGTTATATACTTGAGTACAGATTTTAACCAGATGTATACTGAATCATATACTATAATGAATCACATAGGTTCCCATCTGTATTTTTATGGAATGTAAATTTATCATTTATTTATTTAAATTAATAGCATCAATCATAATCAATGAAATGAAATGAAATCGTTTATTCTGTAAATAGGATATCGGAATCACTTTTACACGTCATATTAAAAAGTAAAAAATAAGCTAGATGTAGTCGACATTTCCTATCTGACTACCCCTAAGAAGAAATGGCGAAACAAACTCAGGGGTCAAAGTCTCTTTTAAAGTCCAGACATAATCTTGGTCAGAGCATGTAAGGACCATGTAGATCTGTGTCTGAAATGGTCTTTTGAGGAAAGAACCACACAATTTTGAGTGGACCTGTCCAATCAGTGCAAGCATTTGTCGTAATCGTGCAGCTCGACTCAAGACTTAAGGAGCTCAACGACTCGACGAACAATACCAAAGAAAGTACATTTGGGTAGGCCTCATAAAGTGCTCAAAATGCCAGACCACCATTAAAACTGACAAAAAGCATAAAATAATAGGAAAATATTTAAAGAAACAAAAAAATTACCCACATAGTGCTCACATTCACAATAAATTAAAGCAGTAAATATAATACTTTTCGAAGTAAACATTAATGTAATATTGTATATAATATTCTGCAATGTCAATATTTGTATAAAATCATGCATAATAACATTAAATGTCAAGTTTTCCAGTTTGATCACAAGGCTTGCAGAGCGAGCAGCTCAATCCCAAGCTTTTTTGTCTTCTAAATAATCAGAAATTTTATAGTACCCTTTTTTACAAAGTTTGGTGTTAATATAGCTTTTAAATCGCATGAAAAATATACCGAGAAACTGCTTAAAGATTTTGGCAAGGAAGATGCAAAGACATTCTCAACGCTAGATTTTACCTAAGAAGGTTCTCATAAGTATCTTGATGTCTGCACACGTCCAGATATTGGTCATTCAGTGAACAGTTTGAGTCAGTTTAACAGTTATTTTGACGAGTCACTGGATCGCAGCAAAACCAGTACCTACTTCAATATCTAAAGGGGACTAAAAGTCATGGTCTGAAATATTTAAAAGGACAGAATATAACTGTTGAAGGATATGCTGATGCAGGTCAGCTGGAGAGTTTGATAGAAAGAAAGAAAAATATTTTATTTGGGAAACGTACAAGAAATACAAAAATAGCTTTTAAAACTAACAATATACAAAAAAAAAACATTAAAGACTTGTGCGATTCCAAAAAGGCTCAGCATAATGCTGCGATATTAAAAAATATATATATATACCACCGCGATAGGAGATCATACTCTCTGGTTTGGTCTTCATACTGCAAGGTGGCGCATTCAGCTGGGAGAGCAAGAAAAAAAGAACTATAGCTCTTAGTACAGCAGAGGCAGAATATGTATCCCTATCAGAAGCTGCAAGAGAAGCAATATTCCTGAGAAGGTTAATAGCCGAAGTAACTGATGGACAGGGCTACAAATTGGATGAAGCTATGACCATGTGGTGAACTCTTTACCACTTTATTCTTCAGTAACCATAGATACTTCTATTTTATCATACTCATAATGTATTGTCATTGTCCTATCAATATGTCTCGTTTTTGCTAATTAAAACCTACAGATAGGTTTTGGCTATTATTTAAATTTAATTAGCAAAAACGTGACAATTCTAGATTAGAACCTCTTCTAAACTTACCTCCACCTCAAGACTTGCCCAGTTTGCGAAGAGCCCTAGGTATGTTCGCTTATTACTCAAAGTGGATTTCAAACTTCTCCGAAAAGGTACATGAGCTAGCAAAGACCAAAACATTTCCGCTGAGTGACAATATGATCAAAGATTTCCAAGAACTTAAGAACGCCATAGTCAAGTCTTGTGTTCACGCCATTGACAATAAAATGCCATTTACTGTAGACACTGATGCCTCGGAGCACTCCATTGCGGTAACCCTTTCGAAGGCGCGCAGGCCTGTAACATTCTATTCGAGAACACTTAATCGAAGTGAGCAGAATCATTCAGCTATTGAAAAGGAAGCTTATGCAATCGTCGAGTCCTTGAAGAAGTGGCGGCATTTTCTTATAGGGAAATCATTTCTGCTTGTCACTGACCAGAAATCCGTTTCTTTCATGTTTGATGCTAAGCACACCAGTAAAATAAAAAACGAGAAGATACAGCGCTGGCGATTGGAACTATCTCCATACAAATATGACATCGTATACAGGCCTGGCACGCAGAACCATGTAGCGGACGCCGTCTCCCGTGTCTGTGCTATGGTCGAAACACCTGCAAAGTTACGATCACTTCACGAAGCCCTTTGTCACCCGGGTGTAACCAGAATGGCACATTGGGTGCGTTCCAAAAACTTGGCCTATTCGATTAAGGAGATAAAGAGTATGACGAAAGACTGTCGCATCTGTTCTGAGGTTAAGCCTAGATTCATTAGAGCTGATCCACAAAATAAACTGATCAAAGCGATAGCGCCTTTTGAACGGCTGAGCATGGATTTTAAGGGACTAGTACCATCTAAATCGAGCAACAGATTCATTTTAACAGTAATCGATGAGTACTCCCGCTTTCTGTTCGCCTTTCCGTGCTCTGATATAAGCGCAAAGATGGTAATCAAGCATTTAGACAGCATTTTTAACATGTTTGGCATGGTGACCTACGTGCACTCGGACCGAGGGACTTCATTTTTATCGGCTGATGTAAAAGATTTTCTACACTCCAGGCAAATAGCGACGAGTCGTACAACGCCATACAACCCTCAAGGCAATGGCCAAGTTGAAAGGCTCAATTCTACGCTCTGGAAAAATGTACAGTTAGCATTGAAAACTAAGAATCTGCCGATAGAGAGCTGGGAGATTGTCCTATCGCAAGCATTACACTCCATACGCTCGCTTCTTTGTACTGGTACAAATTGTACGCCGCATGAAAGGATGTTCCGCCACTCTCGGAGATCGCCGAATGGAGATTCAATTCTGACATGGCTAACGGGCTCAAACAGAGTACTTATGCGAAGCTTTGACCGGAAAACAAAATATCAACCACTAATCGAGGAGGTGGAGGTACTGGAGACTAACCCTACCTATTCGTACGTTCGAACGATGGATGGTCGCGAAACTACTGTGTCCAACCGCCATTTAGCACCTTTGGGAGGTAACGGAGAAGACATGCCCGAAATCAACGAGTTTTAGTTTGTGGACGCCGAACCCCAAATATCACAGTCACCATCAACATCACCGCCGACAACTTTGCCTTCTTCACCGACAACATACTCGCCCCCTTAGGTTTAGGTTAGGTTTGCTGCCGGCGACTCCCACATCACCGCCACCATCGGAGGCTTTGCAAGGAGAACAGGAGCGAATGAGCTCGGACGGGATCGAGCCCCCAGTCTCGGAGCCACCCCGGAGGTCAGCCAGATTACGGAACCCGCCGAAGTATTTACTCGATTACATCTGGCCGGGGTGAATGTGGTGAACTCTTTACCACTTTATTCTTCAGTAACCATAGATACTTCTATTTTATCATACTCATAATGTATTGTCATTGTCCTATCAATATGTCACGTTTTTGCTAATTAAAACCTACAGATAGGTTTTGGCTATTATTTCAGACCACCTACACTGATAGTCAGTCATCGCTATTGCCAAGAACCTAGTACATCACCAACGTACTAAGCATGAAGATGTTAGGTATCATTTTGTGCGTGAGGCTATTGTAAATAATAAGGTGATACTGAAGTATAAGGAGACCGCATGCATGGTCGCAGAAGGTTTAACAAAACCACTTCCAAGAGAGAAGTTTGAGTGGTGTGAGAGGTAGGAGTGTGTGTGTTTGATATACAAGTATGGTGTTGTGAATGGACACGAGATTAAGGAGGAGTGTTGGAGCAAATACGTGCAACCTCTCAATGTGTAACCTCATGTCACATTGATTTGTAAGACAGGGTGGTTGAATTTTAACCGACTTCACAAAAAGGAGGAGGTTCTCAAGTCAGCTGTATTTATTTATGTTTAAATGGGAATTTAAAAAGACAACTGTTTGTTATGAATTCGGAAAATTGATCTTTCAAGTGTGTGAAAAGGTTATTTCCATCATACAATGTGTTCATAAGCTCAACACAAACAGGCGGCGGGTGCGGGCCGGGCGCGGGTCGGGACGGCAGTACGGCGGCTGAATTCTCTGTATTTATATGAATGACACCACACGAAACGCGTGCGCGGCTCCCGCCGCCGACCGCTGCGCGCCCGACTAGCAAAAGATGGTATAGGTAACAGATTTTGGTTAATACACTACTAGAACAGTCAAGTGTTCAAATAAAACAATTTAAACATTTTGCAAACAAGTATATTGAAATAACTATTTACTTATCAAGCCTACATATAGGGTTATTTTGTACCATCTGCAGGTCGACTTTGGGACCGACTAAGTCCCTAATATTGTTCAGTCCGTATTTGATCATAGTCGGTCGTTCTAACGAGAGTCCCCATGCGATAACGTTGACATCTTCAGGAAGACCCATTGGTAACAACATTTCGGGTCGGAACACGCCTGAATTACCGATTTCAATCCATTTTCCGAGGCCTGAAATAAGAAAACAAAGTGTTTCTTTGTGAAAAGTTACAAAATCATATTCTAAGGGTAAATCCTGTATTTTTAAGAACGTTCACGTTCTAATCTCAATCAAAATCTGTCAAAAATACCTATATATTTCATAAATCTTTGAAAAAATTATATTGTCGCTGAGATGAAATTGCGGGTTCCCTATCCATTTGCATAAAATTTTAAGACGTAATTATAACATGGCATACTTTTGTTTATCCTAACTATATTTACGCATAACATTATTTACGCTTAACAGCTTACGCATAATTATTTTAAGGATAATTTGTTTAATCCTATTAAGGAAAGGAAAGTTTAAGCATAACATTCAACACCATAAATATATTTACGCATATTGACATTAAAACATAATTTTTATAGGCTTAACGCATAATAAATGATAAATGATTTTTATTTCTGTAAGTAGGTTTGTATAAACACCTTTACACGTCAGTGTAAACTTATTAGTAATAATTAACTCCTACAATGTTAGACACTACTACACATTTATTAGGGTTCCGTAGTCAACAAGGAACCCTTATAGTTTCGACATGTCCGTCTGTCTGTCTGTCCGTCCGTCCGTCTGTCCTGGCTTAGCTCAGAGACTCTTAGTACTAGAAAGCTGTAATTTGGCATGGGTGTACTAGTATATTAGTTAGGTATATTAGTTATGCCAACTAAGACGTAAAATAAAATCCTGTTTTTTTTCCTCGTTTATCCCATAGTGTGGGGTATCGTTGTATAGGCCGTTTAAAAATAAAATATTGTACTTAAGTCTGTGAAAACCATTTTTCGATGCAGGGGTCTGTGCATAATATTAATTCACAGATTTAAAAAAAAATGTACAGTCCGCAGGAAAATGGGCCATATTCACAAAAAAATTTTTTTAGGTCAATCGATCCTGTTTCTTATATGGATCAAAAACTTCTATTGAACCAACTGAGGTTTGATTACTAGAAAAGTCATAAATCGCAAAAAACTTTTCCCATACTTTTCTTAGGAAATGAGACTGCAACTTACACTTTTTACTATCGATAAACTGGCCGCTACAAAAAAGCAGGGACCATTTGGGTTACCCATTGAAAAGGTTTTTCTAAGCGGTTAAATAAAAACCCATACGATATGGGTAACCCTTTTGAACGGCTTAAATTCAATTTTGGTTACCAGTTGAAAGGGTTTTTGGTTAACTGCTTAGAAAAACCCTATCGAAAACCCGTTCCATTGAAAGGTATTTCGATAGGGTTTTTCTAAAATGGTAACCAAAATGGTCCCTGGGTAGAATAGAGATAGAATTGGTAATGCTACGCGTTCTGGGCGGATATCGAAATAACATAATAATATTATGATTTTTTCATGTCACTGGGTTTCAAGTAGGTATAGAACCCATTGAATGGGTTATCATGTAACCCTTTCACTGGGTTTCAAGTATAAAACCCATTCAATGGGTTATCATGTAACCCTTTCACTGGGTTTCTAGTATAAAACCCATTCAATGGGTTACATCATGATAAAGGTAACCCATTGAATGGGTTACCCCTTCGAAAGGCCCTTAACCGGGATTGTACGGTCCCTGCAAAAAAGACTGATGTTGTACGTAGTCGTTTCAGTTATTTTACCTCTTGTTTTGCATCACTGTCAAAATCACAGTGATCTTTATTTTAATTGCCTTAAGGTTGATGTTGGGTTGCTGCCACTGACAAGTTTGCCAAAATCAAAGTGATATTTATTCTTGTTACAATAAGGTTGCAACAAAAAAACGTTGCCCCAGACTAGGAATTTCTCCTGTATCGTGGGTGCGTTTACAAACATTAAAACTCACATATACAAACAGCTAGACCCGGAACAACTACTTATAGGTCATACAAATATTTGTTCCGTGCGGGAATCGAACCCGCGACACGCAGCGCAGCAGTCAATCGCTTAACCACTGCGCCAACCGTGACGTCTACCTACACGCTGCTCCATCTGCGGGTTGCACGTGTGCTAAGCTGTGCCCTGCCCGTGAGCTGGACAGTGCGCCATCGGCGCCAAGGCGTGCTACCGACACACGCTGCGGAGTGTCGGCCTTGCGGAGCTGTGCCGGCAACCCTACTACGTGTGCCACGTGCTGCCAAGGACGGTACCCTTCTTCCTAAAGTGTGATAGTGCTCAGACCAGTGAACAGTGACCTTACCCGCGACCTAGCGTACTAGGTAAATATATGTATTAACTTGAGTTTCCTTTCTCTCTCTACACTACCTATATTTGTTAACGGCCTGCGCAGCCTCCCTGCAAAGCCCTAGCCGTTACAGTGGCGACGTCTAGTAATAACCAAAAAGTACTGTAATCCCCTAGATTTTCAGGCTGTTCTATATTGTAAGTTGCGTTTTTCTTTTAAGGCTCGTACAGACTCGCGCGATATCGCAGGCGCGACAGGCAGCGACATAGACATTGTGCTACTAGTGTCACATCGGGACCGCGATATGTCGTCAGTCTGCACGAGCCTTTACAGAGCATCGAACCTCGTTTGCATACCTATAATAATAATAAGTAATAATACCTATTATATAGTACGTAGTTTTGGCGGCCAGCGATAAAATACAAATCAATCGATAATTCAGGAAGTAAATGATTACAAACTTAAACAAATAAAGTGATGAATCAAGTACTTAAGTCATTTTCGGGGAAATTGAAATGGCGGACGGCATGTATGCCATGTCCTACACAAATATGTTCGAACCCCTTTAAACTCACCCGTGTGATAGGCGAAGATCTCCATGCTTGGTTCGGTGTAGGGGTTGTAGGCTGGTTTGAACTGCAGTCTGTCGAAGCCGAGACGTTTGAAGAACGCATCGAGAACGCTGATGAGGTCTGCGAGCCCGAGCCCGCGGTCTGCGATGACACCTTCCACTTGGTGGAACTCCGCTAGATGCGTCGCGTCCAGAGTCTCGTTACGGAATACCTGCAAAAGTTAGAGGCGCATCTTCATCTGTCTAGCCTTTTTAACCGACTTCAAAAAAGGAGGAGGTTCTCAATTCGACTATGTTTTTGTGTTTGTTACGCGATTACTGCGCCAATGCCTTTGATGTATTTTTTTGGTTGGTAGGTCCGGTAGGTCATACTTCAGAGGTCTCATATAAACTTTATCGAAATTGATTCCGCGCATTTTAGGGTTCCGTACCCAAACGGGAAAAAGGGACCCTATTACTAAGACTCCGCTGTCCGTCCGTCTGTCCGTCTGTCACCAGGCTGTATCTCATGAACCGTGATAGTTAGACAGTTGAAATTTTCACAGATGATGTATTTCTGTTGCCGCTATAACAACAAATACTACATACAACAGACATGATTGTTTGCCGTTTTTGCTCGATATTGATAAAGGCAACAGGTAGACGCTTGAAATATTCACAGATTATTGAGTTATATTATTCACATTAAAAATAAATAATTAAATACGAAATACGAAAACCAAAGACACGGACTTCCGAAATAAAAGCTATTTTTAAATAGATATAACATTTATTTAGTGCACACAAAAGACATAGCACAATTATTAGATATCAAATTTCAGGAAAGGAATATATGTATAAAAACAAGGTGCCATTATACAAAAACGGAAAACATATTTAAAGAAATAGAGTGACACTCATAGTGTAGAGACATACTTCTAATCAATTATAGAATATACAAGGTGCGGTGTGCGCCAGGCGAGTATACCTGACGCTGATATTCTGCTGGATCCCTGCAGTGACATACGGACGTCGAGCAGACGAGATAAATTGCTGTTAAATATAAATTGTAGTGTTTTTTTTTGGAAGTTAGTTGTTTTTTTTTTGGAAAACTTACAGCTAGGCACGTACAATAGTGCATTTGTTAATAACACGAATATGGCCAATTACAAGATTTCTGCTCGAGTAAATGAGCCTTAGTAACCGACGCTGGAAGTATATCTATAAGATATCTACCTTATCAATACTGAAGTACTTCTGCGGGGTGAACTCTCCCTGTTGAGCCAACTTGTACAGCATGCGCGCGCTGACAGCAGTCGTGTGTGTACGGAGCAAGTTCTTCTGCGCTTCCTCTATTTTCCACTCATATCTGTAGCCCTGGTAGGTAAAGATGAAATTAATATGGCGGTTTATTTGATGGGCTCTCTTGTCTCTTTGCTCTAAGTTATTGGTGGCTATATTTATCTTGTGAACCTAATATTTATGTACGTGGTAACGCACGTAAACGAAGCCAAAGGAGTATGTAAGGAGCGTAGCAAGTGACGTTCTGTAGTTTCTCCCTACCCCGTGGTGCTACAAAGCATAAAGGATAGCAACACTCCATTTGTTCCCGTGGGTGTCGTAAAAGGCGACTAAGGGACTTACTAGAGAATGGCCAGCAGCGTTCTCTATGCATTTTAGCAACATACTGCGATCGCCAATCCGCCTGCCAAGCGGCGGCGGCGTGGCGGTTATGGCAAACACCCCCCATTAGGGGGAGGCATATGTCCAGCAGTAGACGTCTTTTGGCTGAAATTATGACTTCAAGTAACAACACAACCAGGGGTCGTCGACCCGAAAAAGATCATCAAATCTTTTAAATTTTATTTTGCCGTGTTCCATTGGATGTCAAATTGTTAAGTGAGTTTACAATCACCCTATTTTAGCTATTTAGTTATTGCTTGAAACTTAGTGGTACCCCGCGCCCGCCGCGAAATTACAGCGCCATTTCAATGAGCAAACCATATCGTGTGAATTTGATGACTCAAGGATGGGTATTATTTTTGACTTTTTAAAATTTAAAATTTAATTTTTATTGATACCAAACGTGTTTGTTATTATCACAATTTTTTTTTTCTCTAACTCAGAAATTTACGTGTAAAGTCCACCATATTAAATTTATGGAGAAATTATATAGCCTATAAATGTCACCCGGACTATTATGACGAATCTATTGATACCTCCTTCATCAAAATAGGTTCAGGAGTTTAGGCGCTACGGTGGAACACATGTAAACACAAACACATAAATAGACTGCTAAAATCATAACCCTTCCTTGGCTTTGGCGTAGTCTGTTAAAAATAGCAATCAATGGTCAAGTTATTCCTTAATTTGAGAATAATACCAGGAATGTCAACTACAAAAAAATGGAGACAAACCTGTGACCCATAGCCACCTTCACTGTGAACCCTCTTCACCCTTTCCAAATAGTCCATCGGGAACTCTGTGGTACTAGTGGGTGAGGACATGAAGAATGTGTCGTGAGCATCCCTAGCCGGATGCTGTTGAGGTTGGAAGAGGGCATCAAAGTTCCAGAAGGAGCTCTCAATATACTGATTGGTAGGCATCTCGTTGAAACCCATCTCTAAGAAAATCTCCCGGAATTCAGAGCGAACCTTCAGGAGTGGATGCAAGTGACCGCATTCTGGTGGTTGACCTGTTTGGAGATTGTGCAAGTGAGCTTCAAGTTGTATTGCAAATGTTAATTAAGTATTTCAATATACCTTAACACAAATAATCCTTTCTCACCCAAAGCATCAAAGTTGTATGGCTTGAACTGCAATGTTTTCCAGGCACCTGTCAATAGCATCTCACTAGTCAAGTCTGTTTCTAGCTTTTTAATAGTTGTGGCAAACTGCGGTCCTTTTGATAACAAGAAACTCTTTACTGTAACTTCTTGTAGTAGCTTCCGTTTCTTATAATCATTTCTGACATTATCAGGTATGTTGTCAATGCCCTTTTTTATTTCAATCAAGTGTTCTTGTACCGTGTCCATGATTGATTTTACTTTACGTTTGACAAGTGGCGCTCCTGCTGATTTGTCTATGAATATCCAGCCTGCAGACATTGCTTTGCTGAATCCAACTTTCGCATTTGGGACAGTCTGCAACATATATTTTACTTTTTTAGATAGTAATATGTTTCATAGTAAGTACAGTTTAACTGTACAAAGTTTTTTGTTAAATGTTATGTAATTGGCTTGCTGCATGCTTTGGGGTATAGTGTAAGTGCAGCATGCTATTCTTATATAAATAAATAACTGCACATCAGTCAGCAAAAAGATTGATAAAAAAATAATTTAAACACTGATAACAAATGCATCTATCAAGCTCAATAACTCAAAAATTTTAGGTATATGACTTTAGACCTAACTATCAAATCGGTGTCTGATAAAGCTACCTAATTTCATCATCCACTTAAATTCATACCTTCATTACTTCGGCCTGGGCCAGGCCAGTTTCAGGAATACTGTTGTATAATACAGCTTCGTGGCTCCCTTTATCAGCAACTAGTTGACCCTCCCCAGTCAACTCCCACCTCGTACTCTTAGCAGCTTCAGAAACCACCATTTCAAGAGCCTCAAGACTTTTCACAGCACCCACAACTTTTTGGTGGTCTTCATTGAATTCGCTAGCTAATTTAATAGTGTCAACATTATTAGTTTTCTCTAGGTAGTGAAGAATTCTTTCATTTAATTCCATTTTGTTTATTTAATTTAGATTTTGGTGAGGTTATGAAGCCACGGACCAACTTTTAGTGAGAATTTGAGAAGGAAATGTCACTGTCAGTGTCAATTGAGTGTCCGCCGACTCCACCTGTGTCAGCTGTCGTAATATTTGGCAACTGACGAAACGTTTCATTTCACGTTTTACCTATCCTCAACAGGCTGAAAAAATGCCTAGAATTTTTTTTATGCAAAGAAGGGATGAATGTTTAGGTGTCCATGGTTTAACATATAGCCAAAAATAATGATAAGGTGAATCCGCAGCTGTAGCCCGCGAAATTCAAGTTTTCTTTCGTTATTTTCAATTTGCAGGTCAGTGCCAGGTCTTATCTTAATCAAAATATGATAGCAACTATATCAGTTATAGTAGTATTATTATTACTAGGTATTTACAGAATTATAATCATTAGAGTCATTAATACGTCTGTCTAATTTAGATTTCTTTCTTTGAATTACTTTTTCATGAAATCTTTTAAGTTTGACCGAAACTCGAAATCCCTAATAACTTTTTACCGAAAGAATGCTATCCCAAATAACGTGAGTCTGAAATAAAGTTATCTTCAATGAACGCTACCTATCCTTAGAACGATAATGTAACCTACTACTCTCACCTAAGTATATGTTTTACCGCCCCCTCCGTTGTATACTACCGTGAGTATCCTTTACAGTTTTTTTTAATTTCCATAAAAAATATATAAGAATAATAAGGAAGAGGAATAAGGAGTTTCAAATTACGAGAATAAATAAGTTGAATGATCGAACCTCCTTGGAAGAGCTTTTGCTCAATACGTTTATCTCACTTTATTATTATAGAGAAAATGAGACGAAAGATGTTGTACTAATTTTCACCACGCGCACGTGGCGCCATTTGCAAATTCGCGCCATTTTCATATTTGCGACTTTCCGACTGATATTTTTATACAAAATAATAATATGAATTCAAGCGAGGAATCCGATATTAATATGGAATCTACTCCACCTGATATCTTGAATGTGCCGCCAAAATCGCGTAAGTGCTATTTCAATGGTTTACAATATAAGATTATAAGATAACAAATAAACGAAGCCTGTGATTTTGTTTGAAAGTTAAAAATTACGCACCGTACAACGGAATGTGCGGTAAAATAGGTACTCGTACATGGTTTACCGCATACTCCGCTTTAAGTGCCACGCGTATTCCTTTCCGGGTTTTTTTAATTTCCCTAAAAAATATATAAGAATTCCACATTGATTTTCACATTATTGAATTGGAGTTTCACATTACCTACGAGATATAAGATGAATGAATGATCGAATCTCCTTGGAAGCGTTTTTGCTGAATACAGTTGTATCACTCTTTATTATTAAAGAAAAAATGAGACGAAAGATGTAGTAACTACTAATTTTCACCACACAAATTCCTGAGATTTCCTAATTCCGGCCGCAATCCTGTCAAAAGCCTAAAAATCCTGATATCTCAGGACAAATCCTGAGATATGGTAACCTGTGCATGAAGTTATGGTCAGGTTCGATGGCAATCAATAATCCAGCTTTTGGCTCGCAGCTGTGGCCCGCGAACATCAAATTTTCTTACGTTTTTTGATATTTCCAGGTCAGTGTCAGGTTGTATATTGATCAAAATATGATTCGTGACTATACCCGATAAGTATTTACAGAATTATAATCTCTCTGTTATAGTCGCGAATCATTATTTTGATCAAGATAAAACCTGACACTAGCCTGAAAATTACAAAACCACATAAGAAAATTTTAATTTTGCGGGCTGCAGCTGCGGAATCACCTTATGGGCAACAGGACAAATCAAGAATTTCCCTTATAATTTAGTCTGTAGACTTAAGTGAGTAATTTACCAGCAAAATGTATGAGAGGCTGGAAGGGCACTGGTGGCAGACCCAAGGAGGAGGGTGCAGCTGCATCACCCTGTCCTCTCTCAGTGACTAAAATACCTTAGTAAGTCATTGCTACGGACTACGGAGCTTATAAACCCGGGAAAACGGGAAAAGATAGATAGAAAGATCGTTTATTTGGTGCACACAAAATACATAGCACAAAATACACACGATTAAATACATAATTAACTAATTACATGAATACTATGAAATAGCTACAAGTAAGGTGCCAATAGACAAAAAAAGAAGAAAAGACATATTGTGATGACACTATTGGCTATGACACACTTAATTAAAAGAAATAATAATTGGCATTAGGCAGGCTTGTATGTATTGCTTTGAGTAATTGCGTGCAGCGGGGTAATTGCAACACATAGTACTTACTTAGCAATGGGTTTTCATTTTGACAGTTCGACAACATTCATTGCGTTATATAAGTTGTTGAGCAGACAAATTTTTCGACCGTAGAAAGCAATGGATTAGCAATATCCTTCAAAATCATTCAGATTGTGATTGTTACTAGATAGTGTGGTACACAATTAGCTGGTAATAAACCAATAAACCCGTTAAATTTTGTATCTATTCAGTTCAGCTAAAGATGTCTGTCAAGCGCAGTCAGTGGTCAATATCATTGAATTTAGCCTGCGGCCTGAGATGACAGTTCATAATTTTACCCGATGAGTCATCAAATTCAGAATATTTTACTCTGCAGACTCCAATGCACAAAGTACATTTTAAAATACGAACACTCCAATGTCCAATGTCCAACTCGATTTAAATGAAGTCAGACATATAAGCGGCTTCCCCTCCCTATTTGCACTAGTTCAGTTTGTTGTTCTGATTCGTCAACTACGTGTGGCGCGCGGCGGGATTTTGAATTTTTTTTTTTGAATGTGCGAAATATTTTTCAGGCCGGTACTAAGTTAGTGATAAAGGTAAATTATTTTCAGATTATTGCATTGTCTTACAGATTATTTTTCTAAGCACATGTAAAAAAAAATGTGTTAATATTGTTTTTATTAATAGATTGTCGGTCGAAATAAAGGAAGGCTTTAAATATAATATTTATGAATTAAAGATCGTAGCAGGCTCTGTAGTGAGAGAACGCCATTACACTTGACTGAAATAAGTAAGTAGATACTATCTAACTGGGTGTAAAAAGTATAAATCACTATGTGGGTGTAAATAAGCTTAAGCGAAAAAGGAGTGAGTTAACCTAGGTTTATGTGCCGAGGTAATAAAAATAATTAAGTAAATTGATCATGCTTCAGACTCCCTTTTCCCCACATTCGGTTGGTTTAGGTACCATCCACCTACCTAACAGTTTACCTGTAGACCCTGCCAGCTTGGCCGAGCCCGGTAGGTAGCGGGCAAATACTTTTTTGTTATACAAGCCGTGCGCCCGACGGGATATATCCCATCGGCAACTTCGCAGGAGCTGTAGGGGAAGAATTTCCAAAACACAATGATAAAACTATTTTTTAGTTTGAAACTTCAAAAATTTTCAACTTTCATACCAAATTTCATGAATTTTCAAAAACCCTTTCCTGTGCGCAATGTCATGCTTCAGGTCCCAGAGGTTTAGGATGTGCGTTTTCAGTGCATTTAACATTTTTTGTTAAAGTTGCTATAAGAACATTTAGAAATAATCTTTACAACATAAGTAGGTATCTACATAATTGGTATTCGATGTGTGGGAAATTTCAAATTATCGAGACTTTTTTGTCCGGCACCAAACAGGTCCAACAAGAGCCTTTTAGCTTTTTTGTGTGTGGTTTTAGCAGCTAGCCCCAACTCCGTTCGCGTAGAAGTTTTTACGAGTAGTTAGTAAGTTATAGTGTGCTCAGCTCAGAGTTGATTCAGAAGTTGATCAATTAGGGAATTCTTAGTTGCAATTGAGAGTCGGGAGTCTGGACCTATGCCCGGTAAGTGTCGATAGACTCGCAATTTCGTCCCTTTTTTAGGGTTCCGTAGTCAAGGAACCCATATAGTTTCGCCACGTCCGTCTGTCTGTCTGTCCGCGGCTTAGCTCAGAGACTGAGCTGAGTACTAGAAAGCTGTAATTTGGCATGGGTATACATATTAATCACGCCGACAAAGTGATATATTTTTTTACGATAGGTACCTACTGCTCTTACACGTAAAGTGGACATTTTTTTTTTCTCTACTGTCCCGTTGTGTGGGGCTGGGGTGTCGTTGGAATGATCGTTCAAAAATATTGCGAGTGTGTAAAACCATTTTTCAATTCAGGGATCTGTTTGCGAAATAATAAGCTTTAAAGTGCTAGTTTTTGTTAGAGTCAAGTGTCCCGCCCGCTGCCAGCTAAATGGTTGTTTTTGGATAATGTGAAAAAAATCACGGCACTAGCATACAATTATAACGAAGTTAGAAGGAAAACTATTAACGAGTAATAGTCGACCAACTTACATGTGCAGTTGGAATCTATGGGACAACATGTGTTTTTCAATTACAATGTTATGTTTGGACAAATTCATCGCAACTACGGAACCCTTTATTGTATGTGGTCCAACACGCATTTGGCCGGTTTTTTTACATTAAGTAATATCAAAATCTGTTTGTATAAGTATCTGCTGGGTCTGTAACCCCCTTACGGGGAATAAAGGCGCAATGTTATATTAAGTATAATTATTATATCATACTTATGTACAAGGTACTTAGGTGCTAAATATGATTAATTTACATTCTTAATAAGTCCTAGTGATTAAGCAGTGTTGTTATAACAATACAAACCATTTCTGGTTGAATGGTACAAAACAAACATTGAACTGTAGCATTTAGATTGTAATACTGTATGTATGAATGAAGAAAAATAAGTGTCCAACCAAATGTACCGATATTGCACAGATGTCGCGATTAGACCTGGTGATCTTCGGCGCCACCGGCCTCGCGGGGAAGCAGGTGGTGGTGTACATGGCGAGGCTTGCGAAGAAGTATGAGCTTGGCACCTGGGGAGTTGCCGGACGCTCTCGGGCCAAACTAGAAAACCTAATAGCAGAAGTCTCAAAACAAACTGGTAATTATTGATCTACTCTATCTACCTGCTGAAAATATTAGCTTATAATCTATTTCTTCTCCTAAAAAAAAACTGGTAATCTTTACTTTAGGCACTGTGTGGTGAAATGGAAGTATTTTGCCTAGAGCTCGGCACTGCACTTCGGCCGGTCCGTTCTGTAAAACCTCACGGTGAAAAGTATGGTGATGTGAGCTGTCAATAGTGTCAATAGGACAGGTCAGTTCACCTAACGCACCTATAAAGTCAAACCGTTACTAAACAAAATACAAAATTTTACACATGATGATATTCTACAAAGTATAATATAGTCCTGCTGCTGTTATTGTGGTTAGTGGTATCAACGACAGGATGCCAACACGAAGGTCTGCCTCGTTGGCGTAGGTACCTAGTACGCAAGTGCAGCTCGAGTGAGCTTGAGGTCCCGAGATCGATTGTTAGTTCGTACCTAGTGGTCGCAAGTGCAGCTCGAGTGAGCTTGAGGTCCCGAGATCGATTGTTAGTTCGTACCTAGTGGTCGCAAGTGCAGCTCGAGTGAGCTTGAGGTCCCGAGATCGATTGCTAGTTCGGGCAAAGGCTTATTGAGTTTTTGATGTGTCACATCTTTCCTCTCGCTTTCTGTGGGAGTGATTTCGTGAAAAGGGACGGAAGTGTGTAACAGGAAGTGACAGATTGAGCATGGAATAAGTAAGTACTTTTTAACAGCGTGAAATTAGTAATTACTTACTTTATAAAAGCATGTAATTAGTGTACTCGTAGAATTAGCAAGTACTATTGTATAGCTTGTAAGTAGAGGAGGTCATTTCTGCCGCTTCTCAGTTGCTTATTACCAAGGTGAAATGTCAGATATTACACATCATATGCGACTACTGTAAGGCTCGCTCGTTTTTTCACCAGGAAAGTCAGTAGCAGCCCAGCCTTCTGCAATCTAGGAAACGACAATTTCATCGCCATAAGACCAAACGGGGCAAACTGTTATACACCACTGCCAACCCTTTCTATGAAAAAGCGTGATGCTTTGTATCAAACTATTTCAGGCAGGCGGTAGATATTACCAGTATTACCGCTTTAATTCAAGCAGGAAAAACAGAAACGAAAACATACATCGTCAATTGTAAAATCAATATTGTGGTACTGCTTTAGGAGCGCTATGAATATTATATTAACACTACAAGGTAAATCTTACAGCATAATATTATGTACACACAGCGTCAGTATGTACTAACCCCTCAAGTTTTAAAATGTTACACTGATACAACATTGAATTCGTTACGAATAATCTAAAGAATACTTCAAAAAGAGTTCATTGTTTCGACTTGGATTCGAACCATCGCATTACCGACCATCGTCATACTCATACGGTTACTATAGGTACATAAAAGTATTCATCACAATAACACTCATCACATGCATACACACACTCATCACACTCACACTCATCACTTACATACTTACACTTATCACATACACACATACATTTGGTCACCTTTAAGTCCTAAGTTTGATTAATTATACTGAAACCGGTGCATTTGTTGACCTATATTTTATAATACTTATTATCTGTCGAAAGAGACTGGATTCTGCGAAACAGAGGGCTAATTGCGTAACACAATATCAGTAGGAATCGGTTTCAATTTGACAGTTCAGCAACATTAATTGCGTTATTACGTTGTTGAGCAGACAAACTTTTCTAACATATGAAGCAATGGATTAGCAATATATTTCAAAATCATTCCGATTGCGATTCAAACTGTGTTACGCAATTACGGTACAGGGTATTCTAGTGCGGGATCCAGTGTCATACCTAAATATTGTAAAACTTCCCAGCTAGCAAAAAAACATTTTAGAAATATCCCAAGACCATATTTTTTTCAGTCTTATATCACACTTATAGACACTTATAAGTGTGGATTTGGGCGCACTTTATAAGTATATTGACCCTTGCAATGGTCTCGCGAAGTGTATTTTCAAACTTATAAAACTCTTGCTGATATTTTTATAATGACAAATAACCTTACAAGTGACTTGCAATGGCATGCTTTAAGGGCAAATAACCTTAAAGTCCTCTTACTAATGCTATTTTAAGTGTAATATCGCTAGTAGTACTCTTTGTGATCTCTTGAGAAGAGTGTAATTACAAACCGCCGCCCGTGAGGTTGCGAAGCGCTCTGAACTTTTGCGAAAATAATAAAAGTATTATATTACATTTTATTTCACTTTCCTACAAAACGCTAGTATGTATATTTTCAAATTTCTTACTCATGTATTTGTCACGCACTATAAGCGATTATTAGGTTGCGAAGTAGTTTTTCTCGATTATTTTGAAATTTGAATAACAATATTTTCACGGGCCTTTTCAAAAATGTGTCTTTTATTATAAATGATTTTAATTATTTGTGAAATAATATCAAAATGTCGCCATTATGACCAACCACGACTCATAAGTGCTTTATCAAAACAATATAAGTCCAGTACTCTTGTGTAAGGTTTATATCGCACTCGTAAAAGTCAAATTAAACCTAAAGCCATTGTCTATACGGCCATGTACTGCTCATAATTTTAGTGTTCCTAAGGTGAATCCGCAGTGGTAGCCCACGAAATTCAATTTTCTTAAGTTTTTTACAATTTAATTGGCAGGTTGTATCTTGATAAAAATATGATTCGTGGCTATAATAGACACGTATTTACAGAATGATTATCATTAGAATCATTAATACATCTCTCTAAGTTAGATTTGTTCCATTGAATGACTTTTTCATGAAATCATTATATAAGGTTTATATGACATAGTTTGTTTTGAATAGATAAGCGTTAGGTATAACTTTGTAGTATTCCAAATTTTCTTACTTCGTCAACTAGATGTGTTAAATTATGTACGTTACTAGACACATATTCATTCTATTTTTTTATTTTTTATTTCAACAATTTGTTCCAGCATTTGTTCAGCAATTGATAGGTATCGTTGGGTTATATGCGTTTAACTCCGTTATTCAGAATCACAGCTAGTTCATTATAAGCTGAGTGTGATATATTATATTTAATGGCCCATTTTTAGGGTTACGTACCTCAAAAGGAAAAAACGGAACCTTTATAGGATCACTTCGTTGTCCGTCTGTTAATTTTTCTCAGGAACGCGAAGAAGTATCAAGTTGAAATTAATATCAAATGCGTAAGTCTATGGTTCCTTGAAGCTCAAACAAAATCAAGCTTCCAAGTCAACGCAATAAAAAAAAATACGACGATATAAGCGACATTATTGCGAAATATTTCGATACCAGCAAATAAATCAAAACCTATAGGGTACTACCCGTTGACCTAGAATCATGAAATTTGGGCAGAAGCAAGTGTTACAGCACAAGTAAAGGAAAATGTCCAAACATTGTTAATTTGTAGTTTTATCACATAAAAAACATTTTTTGCGATTACAAACTTAAATTTTCAGTTTGAAAATTGACCGTGGCGTATATCGATGTATGGGAGAACATGTTTTTCAACTACAATGTTAAGTTTGTTTTAGGGATAAATTCATCCTAACTACGGAACCCTTCATTGTGCGTGATCCGGCACGCACTTGGCCGGTTTTTTATATCTTCTCGAAATTGTAATTTTTTTTTGGAATCCGTAACTTTACATTCATTTTCACTACTTTGGTCACTGCAATCACTATTACTAGTTCGTTCAGTGTCACCAAAAAGTCGTCGTTATTTTGTACGGAACCATCAAAAATATTTCTGGAGTCAGACACAACAATGAAAATAAATAACCCTTAATAGAGAATTGCTTAGGACACTTGTAGGACTTTTAAAGTGCTACTACCCTTTGATATGTCTTAGGTGAGATAAATCACACTTTGAAAATACTAGTTTTACAGAATTCTAATAATACACTTAGTATAGTCACTTCTAAGATTGAATGTACGTATAAAATGTATTTACAAGTATTAATTAAGAATAAAAAGCAATTAGACTTGTAAAAGGCGCTTATAATGCCACTGCTCTTATTAATATTATATAACGTTTTCTTAAATACGTCTATAAGGATATGTTATAAGTATGAATGCTCTTAAAACTTAAATAGACTTATAAAATAGCACTATTACTAATAGAACACGTATAAACCTCATATGAAACCATCGTTCTTACAAGCTTTTGTTAGTAAGGGTATTTTGCTAGTTGGGTGTGTTCATAATCAGAATCAATAAAACTTATTTTTTTATTTTTTTTATTTATACAGTTTGACGAACTAACCAGCGAGCCCAATCTACTATTATCCGAGTCACTTTATCTTTGGGTCTTCTAGACAATCGATAGATGTTATAATTTGAGGGTTACGTTTTCTTTATAAAATGACTCCATAGTCTCAAGTTGTAACTTCACTTGTGTAGGGACCCGTTTGTGTCAGTTGGCAAAATATCATCAATCATCTATTATAATAACTGTAAATTATCAAATAAAATTGCAAAATATAATTATAATATAAATCTTTGTTGTAAAATAAGATCAGTTTTGTTATTTTATTATTATTTTTATTTTTTTATTTAAATAATAGCAACAATAAATATTATTAAATTATTATTAAAATATTTTATCTTCTTATTTTTAAATTCTTTATAAAATATATGACTAAAACAACATAGAAAAATACTTTATTAATAATATATAATGTAACAATATCTATTTGTATCCCTATTATTGCTGGTCGTTATAAGCAATAACAAACGTATTAACGTTTTATTGAAAAAAAAAAAAAAAAACAGACTAAAAAAATAAATACTAACATAAACTTATTTCATCATCATCATCATTCTCCTGCCCTTATCCCAATTGATTTGGGGTCGGCGCAACATGTCCCTTTCTTCCATACTTCTCTATTAGTCGTCATCTCGGTAGTCACTCCCTTTCTAGCCATATCAGCTTTCACACAGTCCATCCATCGTTTCTTTGGTCTTCCCCTACTCTTATAGCCATCGACATGCATACTCAAAACTTTTCTCACGACATTTTCCTCATTTTAACATAAACTTATTTATTCACTAAATAATACATTAATTATAATTAAATGTTTTTGCAAAACACAAAAACCAACTTAGACCTATCACAGATTTGAACGCACATGTCTTTTGGGCCCCCCAAAGGACCTGTGTACCCACCATGGTAACCACTTAACGGAGCTGTGTGTACCTATGTCGCATAGTACTCGTATTAGGTACATTACATAGGAGTTTCAGAATGCGAGTTATACAGGGTCAAATGAAATTAGCTAGCGAAACTCTGCAGACGTGACGGGTAGCGTCCAGATCTTTTATTCTTTCATATCTCGGGTTACGATAAATAATAAATAGGTTTCTTATAAATTAAACGACATTTCATTTCATTTTTTCATTTCATTTATTTCATAACAATGTTTACATTGTGTCGAAATCACTTAAAAATTACACACGTGCATTTAATTATATTTATTAATAGCGATCTTATGAGCTTATCACTGTCATTAACAGTACTTAATAACATAAGAGATTTGAGTCTAAATTAAGATTAATAAAGTCAAGAATAATGCAAAATAATAATGTAAAAGAATAATGTAAAATAATAGGCAATGTAAAAGAATCATGTAAAATAATAGGTAATGTAGAAGAATAATAATGTCAATACTTAACACGGTCAGGATTATGTCGCCATAGATACTATCATTATTATACAATTTCATGGTAAACACGTCAGACAGAAACTCATCAATAGCATAATAGCATTTCTCTAACAAAAATGATTTTAATTTTTGCTTAAATTGGTTAATATTGTAAACAGACTTCAAATCTCCTGGAAGTCTATTATACAGCTTGATGGATTGAAAGCTTGCAGCATGAGTAACAACTTTCATACGTCGGACTATGTAATGTTGCAAGTCCTTGCGCCTAGTAGCTTCTCTCTTATCAGAACTTTTCAGAACTTTTAACTGAACTCTTAACAGAACTTTTCTTGATGAAAATTTAACGATGAAGTTCCTTGGCCATTCTTCTCCAGGAGATTCACACGGAGAAGAATAGTCACTTCTTATTTGTATCGTCTCAGCTTAATTCTCGTATATTCTAAAGGAATGTAGGTACCTACAGTCTTTTTTCATTATCATTGTATATCCGTGATTAGAACTAGAATAATTGTACTATGTTTACCATAACTACCATACAAGCATACCTACGTATTTTTTATCGTTTTTAATTTGCTACTCTGTGAACCTAGGTAATTATTTCTCCATTATAATAGGTAGTCAGGGAAATATAGTTTTAAGTAAATTGACTAGGTAGCTATTTAAATTGTCTGTAGGTATATTCAAATAACAACTGTCATTCTCTGACGGTTGTATGAAATGGCTACAATACGGCGCGGGCGTTTGAAAAAAAAGTTATACATGGGTGTATGCAACGGTACAGGAGGCGTATATTTAAAACTTGTTTTCCTATAATAACGTAAAAATGTTGGAACTTTGACTTTCAATGTCACCGTAACCAGAAGGTTCCTAGATACCTGGGAACCTTCTGGTTACGGAGACATTGACGTAGTACCTACAAAACAAAAATCACTATGACGGAAAGAACAAGTGACTCGGCTTCGTACACCCGCCATGGCCGCCATGAAGGCATAAATAGGTAGGTACTTATTAAAAAAAAACAATAATGGCCGTTTTCACCATCGTTCCTTAAATTTAGGGAGGCACCTAAGTAATTTTAAGTAAGTGTTAGTTTCGTTTTCACCATCACGGGACACCTATGGTCCTAAGGGATCCCTTAATTATAGGGGCCCGATACTTGGCATCTTAGCGCTAAGTGACAGTTGATTTGTTGTTGAATGAGAGCTTAGAATGAGAGTATTTGAGACAAAATGGAATTCCTCCATATTCTACCGTCTCATGGGCATGCAAATAATATTCAATTCCAAAATTAAACAAAAATTCTATTGTTAGCGAATAAATATAAATGTCGAATCATTAGAATTTAAAAAAATAAAGCCGGCCAAGTGCGAGTCGGACTCGCGCACGAAGGGTTCCGTACCATTATCTATAAAAACGGCAAAGAAATCACGTTTGTTGTATGGGACCCTTAAATATTTGTTTTATTTTAATTTAATTATTTATTTTTAAAGTGAATATATAACTATATATTCTGTGAATATATAACTATATATTCTGTGAATATTTCAAGCGTCTACCTGTTGCCGTTATCAATATCGACCAAAAAAATCACGTAATCATATTTTATTCTGTTTTTTAGTATTTTTTGTTATAGCCAAAGTCAAAATCAAACCATTTATTTCAAATAGGCACATAAGAGGCACTTTTGAACGTCAAAATTTACAAAAAAAATAGAATTGATTCTAGTTGCCCCTTCCAAAAGGTAGTTTCGTATGGAGAAGAATCGGCAAGAAACTCCACCGGTACTCTTTTAAAAATGTTTTACAATATTTTTTTTGATTACATTAATTATATGATTATATGTGAAGACGATGCACCTAGAATAAAATTACTATACCATAATAGGTAAAACAAATTAAAAACTAAGCAATGAAAAATAGCGGCAACAGAAATACATCATCTGTGAAAATTTCAACTGTCTAACTATCACGGTTCATGAGATACAGCCTGGTGACAGACGGACAGACAGACAGACAGACGGCGGAGCCTTAGTAATAGGGTTCCCGTTTTACCTTTTGGGTACGGAACCCTAAAAAGTGTCAGAAAAGGAACATGTACTTACCTATGTCAATCGCAATACCAAATTTTTATGTTTTTAATATTTGCAAGAATAAGTCAGCACCTCTGAGTAATCACTTGTTCATGAAATCATGTTTATTTTATGTTTTCTTTGTATTTTGTCGTACTATTTTACATTAATCTACGTGATTTATCGATGGAATAAGTACAATTTTTGGACTCCCTGATTAAAAAAAAAAATATCACTTATTTAAGTAGCCCTTACGTAGGGCCCCTTTAATCTGGTGAAAACAAAGTTAGGTAAGGGGCTGATTTAAGGAGTCAGGTTAAGAGACTCATAGTAAGGAGGGGTTTGAGGGAACGATGGTGAAAACGGCCTTACGAGGTGCTTTTTGAATACCCTCTAAAAGGCAAGGTTACAGCAAAAGAGCGAAGGTCCTTTTATTGGGCATGCGCAAAATGAATTCAGATTTTTAGGCTGATTCGGATAGCTTCTATCATTAGGTGCCGTAATTCAAATATTATAGGGTAATACATTAGTATTAAAAGCTTTCAATGTGTGGCTGGTGTGATATTTGGATATTGTTATATTTAAAAAACAAGTTTTTATCAGTTTTACCCACTCAAAGCTGTTTTTTTTATCTCATATTTTTTAAATTTAATTTTAGTAGATGTTGCTTTAATTAAGTGAATAAGTACTTAGTCCACCTGTAATTGGTCTTTACACCACAACTTAGGAACAAAGGCTCTAACAGACAGGCGCGACGCGGCACCAGTAGCACAATTTCTATGAAAACTTCATGGAAAGTGTCGTGCTGTCTGTCCCGCCCGCGATATTGCGCCAGTCTGCACGAGCCTAAGATATACAATAGTCTTAGTAAAGACGAAACTGATTCAAAAGGAATGACCGGCTAGCTGCAATACTTACAGTAGCTCTAGCGTTACCTTTATACAGGAGCTTTTTTGTACGATATCTAATAACTTAAGAACCGTTAATTTTTTTCTTCAATAACGAAGAGTAGTAAACAGTAGTAGAGAAGGTAGTATTTCTTCTGTATGACGGCGCAGAAAGCGGCGCCGCACAGTGTGATATTATGAAAACCTAGCGGGACAAAATTATTTTGTACCATTTTTAAATGTTATTAGGAGGTAAAATATAAATGAATAAATAAAAAAATATAATAAAAAAAATATATAAAAGAGGTATAATTTGACATTAGAAAATAATTTCACAAGTATACATCGAAAAGTAAATACAATAAAGAAGTTATACAAAAATTAGTACACTTAATTCTGAGATTCTTCAGAATTTTCTTCGTAGTTTCAAGAAGATGACGAATTCGCCGTCTCTTTGTTTTTTCACTGGATAATTCAAAGTCTTTCGGTGGTCTTCCGGCCCGCTTACTTGTTCCAGGTAGTGAAACATCAACGACAGTTTCACTGACAATACCAGTAAATGATATGTTCGCTTCCAACCATGAAGAATTCGTTTTCAGAAAGCGTTCTCGATGCCTTCCTGATTTCGACCATTTTACGTCAATTTTTTGACTAACTCTACTGATTGTTGCTTTTATACTCTTCAGAATATCATCCGTAATGGACTGGACACCAAGTTCTTGTAAAGTATAATGCAACAAAGCAGCTTGTCTTGATTCTTTGGCGTTAGCAAACCAAACGTCAAAAAACGAACGACGAGAAATATGCGAAGTCATTCTGAAAATAAGAAATTGTTGTATGAGTGTCGCAAACTTTCGCAAGCAAATGAATAATTTTCTTGTAGTATATAAATATAGCTTTCAGAAAAATATACTCTTTGCATGGAGAAATGCAGGGCAACTAACTAAAACCCTAGATGAAACTAAGGAAGTACTGTTTATGATCAAATATTAACCTTACTTTGTTAATTTAATATTTATGATTAAACTAATATACATACTAACAATAAAATATATGGAAATTTACCTTGAAAGTCCCACAAAAACGATAACAACACAAAATCACCACTAGCACACAGAAACACAGCGTATTCATCGAGCGAACTCAGACGAATGAAACGTAGCAACGAGCGGTCGGTCGGTGTGGCTCAGGTAGCCGGCCTACACGACCTTTTTTACCTGCTATTGTTTCGTGTGGATTCCCAAGAAATGTACCAGATTGTAGTATAACTTATTAGCTTTGAATTTATTCCGTTAAAAGGATAATTTAAGACATGTCCTAAATTGACTTTTGTCCATCTAGTTTATCAAAATATTATACGCCGTCTAGTTTTATTACGAAGTTACTGGAATCACCGAAAAGGTCGGGTAAGAGTGACACTGGCTGCTGACAGTCACAGCGTCGCATCGATGGTTACGTGGCGGCTGTCTTCTGATCTTCTTGATCTGATCTTCCTATATTATAGTGTATTATCTATGCTTCTGATGACAAAAAAAGATGTCAAGAGAGCCGCTGTCGTATCACGTCCTCGGCGAACTGCTATATTCCGACATGATTCCATCACAATCCTGATGATAATAAAGCTGCTGAATCACTAATACGATGCTCACTTCTGGTAAAGGCTCTCATGCGCCGTTATGTAGGTACTTACATATTCATAGCATTTAAAATTGGCACTTTTAAAATTTTGCAAGAAACGATGGTCTCTGTTTCCAAGATTCGGGTTACGAACGGTAGCTAAAGGGTCGGGTTATCGCCGTTGACCTTGCCACACAAATGTAAGCGCGCCGCGCCCCCCGCGCCCTTCGCGTTCATAGGGAATATTTATTTTAGTAACGAAAATATGAATATTTAAAAAAAATCACAGATAAAATCATATGTTCATCCTATTTCTTTCGGTGGGTGTCGTAAAAGGTGACTTAAGGGATTTACTAGAGAATGGGCAGCAGCGTTCTCTATGCATTTTAACACCATACTGCGATCGCTAACCCGCCTGCAACAAAGGGCTTCCCCCAAAAAGGGGGGCCCTTTTGGGGGAGGCCTATGTCCAGCAGTGGAAGTCTTTCGGCTGAAATGATGATGATGAAGTAGTTTGAAAGTAATATCGTTTTTTGTGGTTTGGGTAGACATTACTTCCTGAATTTATGTCATAAAGTATTTTACTTCGACACTTAAATATTCACATATAGAATTGATGTGTATGCGTTCTATTTTAGTTTAACATGCATTTTTTATTGCATAACTTACTTGCATTATATGAAGGCGTAATAATAATAGATTTAAAAGTCACTAAAATCATATATCTGCGCCTTATAAGATCCGTTAAGGCCCTTACAGACTCAAGCGATATCGCGGGCGCGACGCGACACTAGTAGGACAATTTCTTTGTCGGTGCCTGTCGCGCCCGACATATCGCGTGAGTCTGTAAGAGCCTTTAGTCCTTACTAGCCGTTAGTAGATGGCATTGTTTGGCGACTAGATAGTTGATGTTATAATATTCTAATCTGTACTGTGGTGGCTCACTGTGACTTTGCATATTTGGACTCGGGGTCACGTCATCACTGTATCAGTTTATGTCTACACGTGTATCAAAACTCGTTTTAAGTATTTTAGTCTTCTGGTTTTGTTTTTATGATTACGTGTGTCCTTTTAAAGATAAAAGAATATGTAAATAATGATGTTTATCAAAATATTCATCGGAATATTTTATTGATTTAGACTTTTTTATTCAAAATTTGCTTTTGCCCGCGGCTTCCCTGGCGTATAAAAATAAAAGTATCCTAAGTCCCGTGCACTAAATCAACCAAATTCTTTCAGCGATTCAGACTTTCACACTCAATCATTTCAGGTCCCATGTCTGTCGGTCTGTCCCAACTTACCCAAGAGCTCGTTCACCTGTACCTGCTCACTTAAGCTGTGATTTGATCTTCATACGAAGAGTTGAAGATGGTTGTCATGGTAGGAATAAACAATACTAAACGTATACCAGCACGGTTTAGTGTTCATTCACAGTTTTACAGGATAATTACTTGTGAAGTTTGTGATGTCATGAAATTTGGAATGGCTATGCATAATAGAGGAAGTCTCCTAAGTCACATATTGAAAGTCATCTCATGTTTAGATGACTCATCAACATTATATTTATATACTATTCTATGAAACATTAAACATCGTGAGGAAACCAAAAACTCGAAGACATGTGATATCTACCAACCCGCACTGGGCCCCCTTGGTGGATTACGGCCCACTCCCTATCACAAAGAGGAAGCCTGGTGTTCCAGCAGTGGGAACATTATAGGCTGATTATGTTTGTATGTTATGTGTACTATCCTATAACAGCCCAAAGATTATTACCACAGTGCAAGGTCAAAGTGGACGCTACTTCAAATTATGTATAACTGGGAGGAAACGCCCGGGTGTCACCACTGTGTGGATCGCCCGGAGGACACGGTGGAGCATACGGTGGAGGTCTGCCCAGCTTGGGCGGAGCACCGCCGTGTCCTCACGGAGGCGATCGGCGGCGGCGATCTCTCGCGTCCGGGCCTGGTTCAGGCCATGGTTCGGAGCGAGAGTGCATGGGAGGCCGTCACCTCCTTCTGCGAAGCAGTTATGCTAGCGAAGGAGGAGGCGGAACGCGTGAGGGTGAGACAAGGTTCACGCCCTCATGCCCCTAGTCGCCGCAGGAGACGCCCCGGGCGTCGGGAGTCGCAAGCCGATTTCCGGCCACCGTAGGCGCGGGCCTGCGGACGGTGAGCGATGGGTAGCTCGCCGTCCGATAAGGACCAGGCCCGGGTCGACGGCGCGTTGTGTTCCACGCGCGCCTCAAAGGGATGTCAGCACAAACTGACGGGGTCCGTTAGGACCAATGCCTGCCGGGGTTGCGAGTTTGTCCGAAAGGGATATCGTGGCCCTGGCACACAGGCAACGGAAGGAACACGGGTGGGTTTTAGTCAGTAAAAGTCTGACACGCCCTCCCGCTCCGCCCAGAGCGGGAGAAGTTATTTGATGATTTCCCACCCAAAAAAAAAAAAAAAAAAAAAAAAAAAAAGCTGCGCCCCGCGGTTTCATCCGCGTAAATCTCGATCCCGTGGGAATATCGGGATAAAAAGTAGCCTGTGTCTTAATCCAGGGTGTCAGCTACCTCCATACAAAATTTTATCAGAATTGGTCCAGCCGTTCAAAGAAGTAACAACCACACACACTCACAAACTTTCGCCTTTATAATATTAGTGTAATTAACTTTGGTAGGTATGTTTTATCGACCGCTACTTGTGTGGAAGTATGTAGGTTCATTATTAGCCAGTTGTTGCCCAATGTGTTGACCGTACACTTGATACACAGGAAACTGGAAAACCTCACAGATTTTTTAAACGTCTCTAGGATGTCTTGTTAGTATCTGATAATGGTTGCAAATAAGTTGGCATAAAGGTCAGCAGCGTTTATGGAAGCTTGTCCGGAGGAGGCAACACACAGGGAAGAGTGGAAAGCTGTAGAGGAGACCTTTGCCCAGCAGTGGGACAGTACAGGTTGAAACAAAGAAAAGGTCAGAAGGTGATGAGTGTTGAAATAACCGAACTTTTGTAAAATTTTGTTGGTAGCTGGAAAAAGACAGAGGAAGACAAATATATAGAACACTCAATTGCACACCAAAATAAACGGCCAAGTGCGAGTATCAAGTATTGCGAGTATTTCGTTTTATTCCGAAAAATGAGAAGCTATCTTATACTTAGGTAGTTGGAAGTTTTAGGACGGCGGGTACTGTTAATACCCGGTTTCCTCGTTGTTTCTCTGCCTATCCGTGTCATGACTTTTATTACGTCATTCCAGGTGAGGATCTCTCCAACGTCGGACTCATAGTCGCCGATGTAGGCGACGAGAAGTCCCTCCAAGACATGTGCGGTCAAGCGAAGCTGGTGATCAACTGCTGCGGCCCCTACCGCCTGTACGGAGAACCTGTGGTCAAGGCTGCGGTGGAAAACAAGACCAACTATATAGATATTAGTGGAGAACGACAGGTAAGGATTATCTATTATATTAATTGTTGCAAAAAAGTTTGTGCTCGCGGGTTCTGATCTGTTTGCAGAACTACCTACTAGTACTGTGCTGCTGGGGAGTTTGTTGCGCCACTTCTTCTTCCCAGCTAAAGCACTAGGAAGTGGTGAAGGGTGGGCGTTTTTGGGGGACTGTCTTATGTAATTTTTGACGTTCGAAAAGTGCTGATTCTCAGCCTAGTTTGAATAAATGACTTTTGATTTGATTGATTTGAGTATACACATTCTTCAAGTTATTGCGACATTTTTTTCTTGTCTGACCTGAGTACTAACTGGTTATAGAGACATTCAAGGTCAAAGTTTTTTTTAAATTTCAAACGAAAACAAGATTTAAATATCATAATAATACTTTAAATTCGACGCAACCGCCTTCCAGTTCTAATACATAAATTAGCAGTCCATTGTGTCTGTTCCATTCACAGGTTTTTCACACCAAAAAGTTGTTTCCTGGAATTAATTTTACTTAATGTTTCACTACTGCTTATATACTGTTGTTTGTTCCATGTAGGTACTTACCTACTTACCGCTTTACATCCCAGGGTATGTTAGTTACCCCGTGGCCACGAGCTATCCGCTCAAGCGACACGCGTGTTGCGGCAGCGACTGCGGAGAAAACAAATGAAAAACGGACGGAAAGCGACGCGCGCGCCTGTCGCTTGGCGTGAGGCGCGTCGCGTGTCGCATCCCTCGAGACCGTGAATGCATGGGGACTTAACAATGCTGGTGAGGTTTTGACCAAAACTGATGTATCTATATTATTCATGTTTGGTTTTTCAGTTCATGGAGCTAATGCAGATCCGTTACGACGAGCAAGCGCGCGAAGCAGGCGTCTTCGTGATCAGCGCGTGCGGCTGGGACAGCATCCCGGCTGACATGGGCGTCACCTTCCTCAAACAAAACTTTCAAGGTCTGTAGGTACCTAGTCTGTTTCTTTAAGACGTTATTTTCCACTGTAGAGATAATAAATCATATAATAATAACCAGCGGGGCGAGCACGGCCTACTGTGACATGACTTGAGTCACACATTTTATCACAGTTTGACCGGTAGAACTGTTTGGTCATAAAATGCTAGTACATATTGACATGATATAATTTATCATGCCTTGTCACAAATGTCTTGGCACGCCCGTGCTCGGCCCGCAGAAAGGCCAAGATTTATTAAGCTTGTTAAATCTTGGCCTTTCCATTACATACCTAAGTGCTGTAACTCTGTAGCTATCAGATGTTTTTGATGCAGATTAGGTAGCTTTAATCACGTTATTGTATATATTTTTAATTATTTAGGTACCTTTAGATTTACCTATATACCTATTATAATGTTAACTTAAAATTTTGTACCAAAAGCTGTAAAATTAGATGTTGTTTTAGTTAAAAATACAAATGTTTGTATGCCAAATGGTAGAATGTACTTGGAACCAAACATTGTTTTGTAACAAGGGACTTGTAAACCTACATTCTTTGCAATTAAACATTTTCTATTCTATTTTCATATAAAAGTATGGAAAATGCCACGGGTAAATGGGTAAAATCCAATGGGATTTTCCTTTTTCTATGAAATTTGAGTTTTAGTAACGTAACTGCATAGCCATTCATGTCATTAACATCATTATCATGCCCTTATTTATCATTGGATAATGATCTATTGTAGATCTTGAACTAACTTTTTGTAAAAAAAAATTGTTCAAAAACTAAAACCCGACTACTGAAAAATCACGCTCTAAAAAGTATGAAACAAGAAAATATTCTTATCTGAAATTATTATATACAAACTATTCAATATTTATCGTCTATTGAATAAACAACTTACACGTAATATATTTTAATGTATTTAATACATATTCATAGTGATGTTCAGAAGACAGCCGTGGTCGTATGCCACTTTGCCCTAAAGATTATGATCGCTTACTACTGTTAGAATGTGTTGTTTTGATAGGTTAGGTAGCATACGACCACGGCTGTCTTCTGAACATCACTATGAATATGTATTAAATACATTAAAATATATTACGTGTAAGTTGTTTATTTAATAGACGATAAATATTGAATAGTTTGTACATAATAATTTCAGATGAGAATATTTTCTTGTTTCATACCTTTTAGAGCGTGATTTTTCAGTAGTCGGGTTTTAGTTTTTGAACTTATTTTTTATTTAAATTATTTTGGGGTTATAATTTCGTGATAATGTATTTGCAGAGGCGCTTAAAATTTTTTTTTGGGTTAGTTTCATTCGAGTGCACCTAATCCATTCATTCATTAGGTTTAATGTTTTATATGTACCTGTGTAATATACCAAACACATACCATAGGTTTGTGTTTCCAAATTTAAAAGACTTCTTAACTTTTCAAATTCCTGAAGAGATCGTGAGTCATGAGGATTTTTCAGCAATTTGTTATGATCCAAGGAACAAATAAATAATCCGTCTAAGGATCTGAGTCTGCTGAGGGTAACATAGGCCTGTCCCCTAGCGAATAGTGACTTCCCTAAATCAATTACCGCTTTATCTAGAGTGCACCCATGCAACTTGTGCACAGTAACTGCCGAGGTAAGGATTAATGGTAACGTTTTGCGTTGAATTTTTCCCGATCCTCTTAATCCGTCAAATCCAGTCAGACAAGGTTCAACTCTAACAAGCCCATCTTCATCTGCATTTATAGTGCAATCATCGAATTGTATGAGAACTGCACTTGGCTGTTCTCCATGCTCCAGCTGTTCACGACGAAGAGCAGGCCATATTAAGTTCCTGGCCACATTGAAATACGTATTTATTATTATATAATTATGTATTTTGTGTAGGTTTGGAGAGAAAATATGTTTGTTGTTGCTTATGATTTTATAAAAGTTATACCTAATTATTGGGTGCATGCAAGCAAAGTCATTAGCAACAGCTGATCAATATATATATATTTGAAATGGGCTAATTAAGGCCTTTCATTTGATACCCAACACGGCATGAATAAATAATTTTTCGTTTTTAGGCTTTGACTTTATGTCCGCTAGAGGGCGCCATATTGAATTGAATGTGACCTCACATAGCCTATAACCAGCGGACGATCAAGACGATTCCAACAATACCTCATTTGTCAAATTATGACAAGCGGTTCAGAAGTAATGAGGGAACAGATGAACATACATACATACATACCGGTCAAAATCATAACCCTCCTTTTTGCTTTGCCGTAGTCGGGTAAAAATAACAAATGTCCTATCTAAGACAGTCGGGTAATCTAGGCTGTAACTCAGGACCCTCCCACCTCAGGCATCTTTCTCTATTCAAGATTGTACAGCATTATACAGGGTTACTGGTAACTCGACGTATTCCTTGCACGACGTCATAGTAAGGTTAAAATGCAACAAATTAAGCCACCAAATGTTCTACCGAAATTCAGTAGTTTTTGAGTTTTTTTTTAATAAAGTAATGACAAAAATTACGAAAAATAAAATGTTTAATTAGTGATCTCTGCCAAGTTTTCGGCATTTTGGATTTTTTAATTATTAACAAAGATTTGCTACGGCATCAGCTATGATAATAAATTAAAATCCAGTATAGTCGCACCGTAAATCATTTTTAAATTGTATTTTTCATAAAATAACTAAAAACATAATTAACTCAAAAACTACTGAATTTCGGTAGAACATTTGGTGGCTTAATTTGTTGCATTTTAACCTTACTATGACGTCCTGCAAGGAATACGTCGAGTTACCAGTAACCCTGTATAAACCAGAGTGCCTGTAATAAGATGTCGAGATAAATAAAGATTCATGATTCAGATGTTTATGATTATATTATTGCGTTTACAGGCACACTCAACTCGGTGGAGTCCTACCTTAGTTTCGACATGCCTCCAGAAGTGCAGGAAGAGGCGAAAGACCGCGGCGTCATCGGTACCGGCACGTGGGAGTCTATTATTTATGGGTGGGTTTAATATTCTATTTTAATTGGTACAGAAGTTTGTCCCATAAAAAAACAGACCTATGTCAATTTGGTTAGTGTACACAAACACACACACCAAACAGGGTTCCTACGAACGGCCGAACTCAATAACATATCTGTCACCAGTTTTGGCATACTGGAGATA
This sequence comes from Tiliacea citrago, assembly GCA_963921375.1. Taxonomy (NCBI): domain Eukaryota; kingdom Metazoa; phylum Arthropoda; class Insecta; order Lepidoptera; family Noctuidae; genus Tiliacea; species Tiliacea citrago. The sequence goes on along the minus strand of OY992790.1, from coordinate 1,965,486 downwards.
TAAAAATCTAGCTATTGATGGTTTTAACGTCCCAATAATCTATCAGATACGGAATCTTACCAGCCCACGCTATCTACTGATGGGAGGGTGTAGCGCTTACGACGGATATCTATTTGTTAGAAAATGCCAAAGTATGCGTCCCAATAACCTGTTGACAGGTATTTGTTTAACAGGACAGTTACTAAAGATGACAGATTGGCCAATTCTCCGAATTGCAGGGATAGTCGTATTAACTAAGCATTGTTTACTTAAAAAAATAACACTATAATAATAATCATATAATTTCATTTTTTTAATTTATCTATTTGACTTCCGACTTCCAAAAAGGAGGAGGTTATATGTTCGGCTGTATGTTTTTTTTTTTTATGTATGTTCACCGATTACTCCGTCAATTGTGGACGGATTTTGAAAATTCATTTTTTGTTTGGAAGGGTATGCTCCCGAGGTGGTCCCATTGCCATCAAATCAAAATGGGAACCCATGGAAATCGAGGGTAATCCTCAAATTTTATAGGCTTACCGATAGCGATTTGAGTATTTTTTATAGTAACATTTGCACTCGAAAAGCACCATTTGGTGAAGTGGAACTGATGATGAAGACCACAGATGGCCAACGGAACTACTTAATACTAAGTATTTCACCGTTGCGATTCGATTAGGCACTTTAATATGGTTGCTAAGCAATTTATGCTCGACATGTTTGTTACCAGGAGAACTCCTCAACAATTAACGCCCCTGCATCGGGAAAAGTAATATTTTGTAATAGGAGATGAGCATTTGACATTAGGCTATTGTAAATTGGATAAATTACAAACAGACCCACTAAAAAGTGAAAAATAAAAACTTTTTACAAAAAAAAAAACACTACAAAGTGAAAAATAACTTTAATTTCGGAAGTCGGTGGCAAAAAACTAAAATAAAGATTCAAAGCCACACAAAAGTGTAATTTAATCAAAGAAATAATATATCGTCTAGTAACCTTAGCAAGATGTGGTGTTTCTTATGTCAAAACTGTCAATTACTTAGGTTTCATTACTCCTCTTGTTCAGCAAAATGCAATAAAATGTTGTACTACTTACTTACAGAGATATAATTTAAAATAAAAATCTTAATCCAGTAATTTATTTCGAATTAAGAAACAAAGATGTTTTTTATTAAAGCACGTTTACACGTTATATGTTATTACACGTTATAACGGAACGCACGGGAGGGCCGAGTAGAGAACCCTACTCATTGTTTTCGTTAGGTTTATATCTAAATCGTTTATTTGCATAGAATGTGGTGCACAGAAGATGTTATCACATCACACTAATATTATAAAGGCGACAGTTTGTGAGTGTGTGTGTTTGTTACTTCTTCACGCTCAAACGGCTGGACCAATTTTGATAAAATTTTGTATGGGGTAGCTGACATCCTGGAATAAGACATAGGCTGCTTTTTATCCCGATATTCCCACGGGATCGAGACTTACGCGGGTGAAACCGCGGGGCGCAGCTAGTAAGTATATAAAATTCAATGCAAAGACACATTTCGCCATGCAATGTTTAAAGAATGTTAGTCAGTAACATACAATACCTGATACACAAATTAATAATAGTTTTTAGGTATTAAATTCGAGTGTTAGCTTAAGAAATCATATATTTCTTTTTGTTTAACAAAAGAACAAATTATTCAAGTCAATATCAATTTGAATTAAAATTTTAATCACACATTAGGTACATTTTTAAATAGTAGGTAATGTACGAGTAAGTAAGAAAGCGACGAGGTAACTATACCATTTATCAATGATTGTGAATGAACTATGTATAGCCTCTATCAATGATTGTGAATGAACTATGTATAGCCTCTATCAATGATTGTGAATGAACTATGTATAGCCTCTATCAATGATTGTGAATGAACTATGTATAGCCTCTATCAATGATTGTGAATGAACTATGTATAGCCTCTATCAATGATTGTGAGACGTCATTCAAGGAGAGATAGAATTATACTATCATCAATAGCGATCTGTCTTTCACTGAAAATAGTTATTGGGTTCAGTCGTTGGTCTACTAGAGATACAAGTATTTATAGTCCAGGGGGTCTACTCCGAAACGCTAAACCGAAGTATCGGCTGAATATTCGGCCGTTTTATAACTTCCACGGTTTCCTTTTTTGACTTTGAGTCCATACCGGACTTCAAGTCATAGTTAGTAGTCCACCGTAGTCAGCGATAGTTTATATGATACGCTTCGGAGTAGACCCCCAGCAATGTTAGATACCTACACGCAACACACTTGTGGTCTGCAGCTAGGACTTCAGTGAAGGTAATTAAGGTTCCTTTAAGAAGTAACCTGATATTTATGGATTAATTTAAGTTCTACGTTACTTATTTTCAACAGAAGCGACCTATTTCACATTTATAACAAAAATAAGAATACAAGAGATGAGCTACGAGCTTTATATTAACTACTAGCTCCGCCCCGCGGTTTCACCCGCGTAAGTCTCGATCTCATGGGAACATCGGGATAAAAAGTAGCCTATGTCTCAATCCAGGGTGTCAGCTACCTCCATACAAAATTTTATCAAAATTGGTCCAGCCGTTTGAGCGTGAAGAAGTAACAAACATACACACACACTCACAAACTTTCCCCTTTATAATATTAGTGTAATACTCCATTTGAAATAAGATGAGACATTTATATAAACACTTTTTACAGTCCGTTCAACCGATTTTCACTTCTATTTTTGTTGGTGGCATATCAAATGGCATCTGTACCACGTTTTTGCTTTTAATTCAAATTCAAATAATTTATTTCAGACATGCGTCCATAGTGTTAGTATACAAGATAACTTAAAGACTATTGTTAGTAAACATGAAAATGAATTAAGTTAGTATACAAAATAACTTAAAGACTAAGTGTTAATGCCATCCTTATGCTAACGGAATAGAAGTCAAAATCGGTTGAACGGACTGTAAAAAAGTTTATTTTTTCTAACCTTATTTCAAATGGAGTATAGCTTCGTTCTTATGTGTTTCCAGTTACTTACTTTGTCATGCATTTTTCAAGCATTTCCTGGATCAGATTCAGCTAAAACTTGGCATACATAGATAACTTCGGTGACAACACAAAAATATAATGCCATGGAGCTGGTCTGATGATGGAGCTCGAAGGTTGCCATAGCAACTCCTCAACTAAATAAGATAACATCCTTGTGTTTGAACTTGTTGGTTTTGTCCTGACACTTGGTTTTGTGTTGTTGTCCAGGGTCTGATGATGGAGCTGGAAGTTGGCCATAGGAACTCCTCAACTAACCAAAATTGGCGAGTTGTGTTTCGGCTATTTGGATCTGTTTTTAAAAGTCTGTACGTTAGCCCAAGGTGTAGTCCAGGATCTTATGATGAAGCCGGTAGCTTGCCATAGGAACTCTTCAACGAAACAAGATAACCCCATTATCTTGACGAGTAGGCACCTACTATAGACTTGGTTGAAGTCTAGAGTATGGTAGTGGAGCCAGAAGGTGGCATCAGGAACCGCTCAACTGAAAAGATAGCCTTGATGTGTTTAGGCTCGTTAGTTTTGTTTTGACAAAGACTATAGCCTAAGGTGTAGTCCAGGGTCTGATGCTAGAGCCGGAAGGTAGCAGGAATTCCTTAACTTTACAAGATAGCCTCTGTAGTGAGTTGGGTTCGTTGGATTTGTCTTGACAAGTACTTTACGAGTGAAGGTGAAAGAGCAAATATTTAAACAAATTCTATTGCTAACAATAGAGTTGCCAAGCCTACTATATAATATAGTCCTGCTATATTAGAGGCCTGAATACTATATATGTAAATAAAAAAATATAGGCGGTAGGCGAAACTAAGTACTATATTTTTATTTCAATACGAAATGGCGAGATATTCTCAATAGGGCCGGTATTAATCTCATAAAAGCTGAATTAATGGTATTTTGTAACCTTATTTTAAAATGTAAGAATAGTTAAAAGAGGTTTAAAAAAAACCTATTATTAAATGTGCAATTATGAACCTAAGCAACATATATGCGTTTAAAGTATAACATTGTTTTTAAAACATACTACTATATTTTTTTCGCCCTCTACTATATTTTACAGGCAAATCTAATATTTTCGATGCCATCCGTCTAAAATACTATATTTGATATAAAAAAAGTTGGCAACCCAAGCTAGAATAAAATATAAGTAAAATCTTTTTTAAAACATGCTTTTAATGAACTAAAAGTACCTACTAAATAATTGCTACTAATTGTTTCGTTTATGTACAGACGTTCACGCCTCAAGCTTTTAAGACACAATTAAAGTTTTATGTTAACGTATGTTTTATTTACTACTTTTTAGATAATTAAAAGCTTTCTTTTAAAAAGTCTTTACATATATTTTATTATTTTAAGAATATTTAATAAGCTTCATTTTATAATTGTATTTATATCGTTTCAGCATGGCCTACCACTACGAACTGTCGCGGCTGCAGAAGGCGCTGTTCCCGGAGCCCTTACCGCAGACCAAGCCCGTTGTGAAACAAAAGTAAGCTCATCTTATAATAACTACCAACCTAACCTTCCGGAATAAATTCTTAAAATTATGGTGATAACTACATCAAAATCCGTTGTGAGTTTAGAAGAACAACGCTGTCATACAGACTTACATACGAATAGTGTTCAACGTTGTAGGAAATAAAAAAATAATACAAAATATAAAACTTAAAACATCTTTTTTTCTCTCCTGACGTTTTTACAAGATTAATAAAAAATCATCACCATGGAAACCACATAGACATTTTCATAAAGGTTTAAACAAAAAGTATTGATATATCTATTAAACATACCGCCCACCAAGGACATCAGAACATGTCCTTAACTACATAAAACCGCCCACCATGAGGGCAGGATACAATAAATAAAATAAATGAAAACTTAAACATTTCAAACCAGATTACTTACTTAGTTCTAATCTAAATCAAACAAACCTTAGTTATACTTCAATAACAATTGTGGACTGTAAATAAATTAACAGCATTTCTTAACACTAATTTGTAATAGGCAAAATGCATAATTTAGATGTAGAACGTTTAATCAACGATCCTTTACATTTTATTGTCACTACTCGTGTGACTTTGTCCAAACCAGGATGTAATTCAATTATTTTGCCTAAGAGCCAACGAGCGGGGGGTAAATTATCCTCCTTTACTAAAACTACATCTCCAATATTTGGTTCTGGAAGATGCTTAGTCCATTTGTATCGCTGTAGCAAATTAACTAAGTATTCCTCCGACCATCTTCGTCAGAAGCTCTGCATCATGCGTTGTGTCACTTGCCAACGTCTTAAACTATTTACATTTGCATTTTCATAATTTAGTTCAGGCACCGTTATCAGAGAGTCTCCGATCAAAAAATCTCCTGGTGTTAAAGGAATAGGATCCTCAGAACTATTAGGTAAAACGGATAGCGGTCGAGAATTAAGGCACGCTTCTACTTGGGTCAAGAGAGTTGAAATTTCCTCGTAAGTGAGGGTGGAGTTACCTATAACTCGTCTTAAATGGAACTTGGTAGATTTCACTCCAGCTTCCCACAAACCACCGAAATTTGGAGAGTGAGGCGGAATGACATGCCAAGTGGTAGCATTATTACCTAACCACTATTTGATATCAACAGCTACAGAGTTCTGCTCTGTAGCGACTAGATGCCGAAGTTCTTTCGATGCGCCGACAAAATTTGTCCCGTTATCACTCCAAATGTCACTGACTAAGCCTCGTCGAGCCACAAATCTTTTAAACCCTGCAATGAAACCTTGAGCCGATAAATCACTAATAGCTTCTAAATGCACAGCTTTTGTCACCATGCAAATATACAGGCGAATATATCCCTTATAAGAATGGTGGCCTCGACCTTTAGACGTCCGGATATTGATGGGACCAGCAAAATCCACACCGCTGCCTTGAAATGGTCTTGCTGGAGTGACCCTAGTAGACGGTAATTGACCCATGAATTGAGTTTGAGTATTCGCCGAGTACCGCCTACACTTTACACAGTTGCGTATATAAGCCTTAACTAGTGCTTTGGCTGAAACTATCCAATAACTGGTACGCAAATGACTCAACATTAGTGTTTGACTTCCATGAAGAGTCTTATGGTGAGCTTCATCAATGACTAAGTTGGTAAAGTGATTTCTTTGTGGTAATGATTATGGGATGTTTTACGTTCTCATCTAAATTAGCCTGGTGAACGCGACCACTGACGCGAAGAATTCCTTCATCATCCAAAATAGGGTAAAGTGGTTTTAATTTGCTTTTTGCTTTGACGCTTCCTGTATTCCTTATATCCCTAATTTCTTCACCAAACTCAAATTTCTGGACATGTTTTATGCAAACCTTTGTTGCTTCTTTAATCTCTTCATTTGTTAAATAACTTTCATATCTTGGTTCACTGTTTATTCGCATCTTCCAACTCAAAACTCTTCTACTAAATTTCACAAATTAGTGAGGGTTATTGCATAGTGCAATAACCCTCACTAATTTGTGAAATTTGGAAAACTTCTACTAAGCCAAGCCAAAACTACTGACGAATCAGTCCAAGCATGTATTTGAGAGTGAACAACTCCTATTACTTCAGCAACTTCAGTGATTAACTGAGAAAGTAATACTGCTCCCATCAACTCCAAGCGAGGAATTGATTGTTGCTTGACAGGGGCAACCTTTGTGCGAGACGTGACTAAACTAACATGAATATTTCCATGTGCATCAACAATTCTGATGTAAACTACCGCAGCATACGCAGCTATCGAAGCATCGCAAAAGCCATGTAACTCTACTTGCAGGTCATTGGATTTTGTTTTTACCCATCGGGGAATACTAAACAGTTTCGTTTCTAGTAAATTCATACGGTACGTTTTCCATTCTGTTAGCAATTCTGATGTTAACTCTTCATCCCAATCTAACCCCGAAAGCCAAAGCTTTTGAATAAATATTTTTGCAAGAATGATACAAGGTGCTAACCAACCAAGAGGATCATAAAGACGAGAAATATCTGATATAACCTTTCTCTTTGTGATTAGAGTTTGCTGTGGAGGTATCTGTACTGAATATTTAAACTCATCTCTGTCACGGTTCCAAGATAATCCTAATATTTTCATTAGCTCATCCATATTAATATCCTTCTTTTCCTGATTCTTCTCTTCTTCCTTGTTAACATTTTTATCCGCAATAATCTTGTTCAACTCATCACAACTACTAAACCATTTCTGTAACCGGAAACCACCCTTGGCAAGTATTTCATTTGCTTTCTTGTGAATATTTAGTCCTTCTTCAATTGATTGACAACCTGTCAATAAATCGTCAACATAAAAATCATTTTTTATTTTTTCAGCTAATTCAGGACAAATTCCATTTTCATCAACTATCACTTGCTGCAATGACTTTATTGCAAGGTAAGGAGCCGAGGCTGTACCAAAAGTAACTCTCAGTATCTTGTATTCTTTAATTTCAGAATCTGGATTATCACGCCACAATACTCGCTGAAACCTTATGTGTTCAGGAGATACTTTAATCTTTCTGTACATTTTAACAATGTCAGCACATATTTATGGGATGAGTTCTCCATCTCATAATGATGTGACGTAACGATAATTGCAATGTGGGACCGACCAGGAGATCATCGTTCAAAGATACTCCATTCAACCCTTTCATCGAAGCGTCAAAAACTATGCGAAGCTTAGTAGTCGTTCTATCTTTACGTACAACGGCGTGATGTGGTATGTAAACTGCTGTAGATATCTTAAGATCATCCCCTTGTACAGACTCCATATGACTCAGATGTAAGTATTCGTGAAACACTTCTGAGTATCGAACTTTGATTTCAGGATTCCTCTTGAACTTATTTTCAAGAAAGTTGGAACCTTTTTATGGCAAGGTCTTTTGAATTACCATATTGACATAGCGGATCTTCATCACGAAAAGGCAAATTAACTACATACCGACCCTCTTCATCGCGGAAAGTAGTTTGAGCAAAAATGTCCTCACAACGTTGCTCCTAAGTTATAGATTCAGTTTTGTTTGAAACTGTTCCTGAAAGGATCCAACCGAACACTGTGTCTTGTGCAACTGGTAAACCTGGTGGACCTTGAATTAACCCTTCTCTTATAACTTGCCCATAAATTTCAGCTCCGAGTAAAACATCAATTCTATTTGGGGTGTGAAATTCTGGATCAGCTAAAGTAACTGCCTCTAACTCAGGCCAGTTGAAATCATTCAATTTCTCAGAAGGCAAAAGCGACGTAATAGTAAGTACCTAGTACAAATGCTTTAACTTGGACACTAACATTGGGATCTATGCGCGAGTGAATAACCACTGCGACTGTATACTTAGAGGCCAAAGCAGTCTTCTCAGCGCCTAATCCTGATATAACCGATTTTACCGGTGTCTTCTTGAGTCCAAGAAGCTGCACTGCCGATTCCGCTATGAATGATACCTGGGATCCTTGATCTAATAGCACCCTCAGCAGCTGTGTTGAACCATTTCTTGCCCGTGCTTCGACAAGAGCCGTGGCCAACAAAACTTGAGTAGGTATTGTGCCCTTTGAGAAATGTGAAACTATATTACTAGATGTTGATGATTCGCTCACTGATAGCGATGCCTACACGTTTGACACCGCTGATTTAACTTCAACCGCTGTATGAGAATTCTCGTTAGGAACGGTTGAGTTTGAATTCGAACTACGATGCAATAAGGAGTGATGTCTTCTTTTGCAAATACGACACGAGGAGTTTTGACGACAAAATTTAATAGAGTGGTTTGAATTTAAACAGTTGTAACATAACCGCTTGGTTTGAGCAAAGCCAAGACGAGATTCGTAAGTTTCTTTAGCAAACAACTTACAATTTGAAATTCTGTGGTTTTCTCCACAAAACGGACAAGAAATATGTGTAGTTGCATTATTGTCGGCACTAACAGTGTGATAAACCTTTGGCTTATTATTAAATCAAATGATACTGTCATTTGATTTTAATTTATTTGGCTTATATTCAATAAATTCAAATGCTCTGTATCGACTTGTTAAAAACTCTTTAAATTGTACAAACGTGGGCAAGTTATTTGAATCGACGTTAGAAGTAACCCTTAATTCCCATTCTCTGCGACTGTCAGCATCGAGTTTGAGAGTAAGGATATCTATTATTAAAATATCCCACGATGTGACATCAACACCTAGATTGGCCAGAGCATTCAAAAAATCTGTTGTGGTGTCCATTAATTTTTTTAATCCAGCAGCTGATTCGTTAACTATGTTCTTTTGACCAAGCAATCGCGTTAATATGCAATGTGAAAGATATCGTTTGTTGTTATAACAAGATTCAAGCTGAGCCCAACAAAAGTCATAGTTTAATTCCGAAATCGGAATGTGTCGCAGAAGTTGCTCTGCTTCTCCTGACAATAACCCTTTTAAATAATGCAACTTTTGTACTTTATCTAAACTATCATTGTTGTGAATTAAAGATGTAAACAGATCTTTAAAGGTGGTCCATTCTGCATAGTTTCCTGAGAAGGTGGGAATAACAATTTTTGGCATTATATTATTTGTGTTGCATGTTTTTGTAGCTGACTGTACTTCACTACATTTTGGAGACAGTAGTCTAATAGATTCTTTCAGCTCAGATTTGTAAGAAATATATATTTCTTCAGTTTGGTCACAAGTTTCTGAAGTAAAATAACTGTGTTTAGTATCGGTTTTGTTTACTATGTACCGATGAGTTTCTGTGAAGTTAGACCACTGTTTTTCCAACGTTTCTAATCTAGTTTCTAAATAGGACAGTGTAATACGTTCTTTAGGTGGTTTTTTGTAATTAATTAGGCCTTTCTCAATATTCTTTTTAGAATCAAATTGTAAATGAATTAATGACTCCATGACTGTACTTAATTATTACTGAAATACAACAAAAAACATGAACCGACATTAAATGTGAAATATTTAAAATATCTATTCTCACTTAATAATAAGACTTTCGCAAATTCTACAATGTTAAAATGTCCTTAGTCCATCATAACTTTAAAATACAGGAAAACACAAATTAAATTATTCTTCGTTGAAGCTAAAGATTTATAAAAACTCTCAATATGCTCTCGACTATGTCTTCCACTCTTGACGTTTACTCTCTTAGTCGTTGGAATACCAACAACTGTTGAATTACTTGGTATCAACTACTCGATATACTCCGCTTCCAGTTTCCACATCATCTCAGATAAGGATGATCAAATTTAAGTCAAGCTATATCTGACAGACATCGACAAGGACTTATTTAATTGTCTACAATCTTTGTTCCTTATTAGTATCAATGTATAGGTATTTAATTATCGCTTCACATTGATACAGTAGAATGGAACATAAATTGTAGACAAATCCGCAACCCTGGCAGGCACCGGCCTTGACGGACCCCATCAGTTTTTGCTGACATCTCCTTGAGGCGCGCGTGGGACACAACTCGTCGTGGACCTAGGCCTGGTCTTTATCGGACGGCGAGTTATCCATTGCTCACCGTCCGCAAGCTCGCGCCTACGGTGGCCGGGAATTGGCCTGGGATACCCGACGCCCAGGGCGTCTCCTGCGGTGACTAGGGGCGTGAGGGCGCGGAATTTGCCTCTTCCTCACGCGTTCTGCCTCCTCTTTCACGAGTATTACTGCTGCGCTAAGGAGGTGACGGCCTCCCATGCACTCCCGCTCGCAGGGCCGGACGCGCCCGTCGCCCGCTGCGCCGTGATGTCTCGCGGCGGCACAGTTACGTCCTCTCGCCACTCTTATATATAATGTGCGCGAGGACTGTTACCTCCAGATCAACAATTAACGTCCCTGCATCGGAAAAAGCAATATTTTTTAAAAGGTGATGGGTAGGTAGTTGACAGTATGCTATTGTAACTTAGATAAATCGTGCTTTTGGAATAAAAAAGATGCATTGCTCCAACATCCATTTCGAGAAAAACGCAAAAATCTTTTAAATGGGTTACACTTTGAACCATTACTGCAAGCTAGTTTAAAAATTATGCAACAGATAGCCCCATCTGTATATATAGGATAGTGCCATCTGTTGCATATTTTTTAAACTAGCTTGTTTGACATAAATAAAATTTGGAGCAAATAGAACCTATATGCATCATAATATAAATTATGGTCAAATTGTTAGATGGAACCATTTTATTCCAAATGCACGAAATTACAGACTGACCCTGACAAATTAAAAAAAAAATAACACAAAACGTGAAAAATAACTTTAATTTCGGAAGTCGATGGCAAGAACTAAAATACAAATCCAAAGACACTGACTTCCGTAATTGAAGGTTTTTTTTCGTCGGTTGTTTTTTTTTGTAAAAAGTTTTTTACTCTTATCACATCTGTGCGCTAGTGTACTTTTTCTTAATTTTATTGCATAAAATTCAAAATGTGTCCTAATACGTATTTCTGGAGTTTTCTTTTTTTTTTATTAATTATACAAAAAAAAAACAATACAGTCAAACATAATTAACCTCCTTCTTTTTGGAAGCCGGTTAAAAAGTGTCGATTCGCCCGTTTCGGGCGAGTTATTTCGTGCGAATCAACCAATAAGCCGACAATCAGCCGGTAATCAAATTAATTCTTGACGATGAAATTAATATTTTTGAGGCTGACTGTACACATTATGAGGATGGGAATCAATAACAGAGAGATGTCATTGATGATAATCTGCAATGGACTGGCAGCTACCAGCTAAATAATGTTTCTTCTGATTGTGTGTCAGCAAGCATTTTACGTAAATACTTCAAAAAAATATTCAACTTGACTTACTAATGATCTGAATTTCCGAAATCACGAGCGAGTTTCACAGTCGCTGGTCGTTCGAAAGTACAATACATGCAGACTAATCATATATTACATACTATATTTTCGAACTGTAGACAATAATAATATTTTCCTTCATCTAAATGGGACACCAGGGATATTATCTATCATGCGACATAATATCTAAATACCATTTCAGGAAACTTCAAAAGAAGGACGAAATATGGTACATGCCATTCGCCGGAGCTGATGAGGCAGTCGTGTACCGGACGCAACGGTTCTTACACAGCAATGAGCAGCAGCGCCCTATACAGTTCCTGGCTTACATCAAGACTGGGACCCTCGGAAGGTCTATCCTCACAATCTTCAACGGCCTAACGCTATTCATGATGGCGAAGAGTGAGTGTACTCGGAAGTATTTGCTGAACTATCCAAAGTACTGGTCAGGAGGCTATGTGACGAAGCAAGGTCCGACTGAAAATGTCATGAAGAATACTCACTTTACTTTTGACCTCGTGGGCAAGGGGTGGGAGGAAGGGGCTGATGTGGAGAAGACGGAGCCTAACAAGACTGTTGTTGCTAAGGTGAGTGTCAATTCTTCTTTTTCACATAAACATCAAGCCGTTACATCAAAAATTGTAAGGGTCTCCTCTTTCAGTTATTTAAAGCGCTTCTATTTAGTTAATGACAAGGGTTTTGGTTGTTTGCAGGTGACGGGAACGAACCCCGCGTACGGCTCCACAGTGGCCGCGGTGCTCATGAGCGCGCACTGCGTCCTCAACGAGAGACACAAGCTGCCTGCCAAGTGAGTCTCAATCTCTCTACATCAGGACTTATATTAGTACAGTCACGAGAGTAAATACCTCACAGTTACGCAAGATTCAAAAGCCATTTTCTCCAAAAGTATTTATAGATATTTTATGTTTGAAAGTTTGGGCAAATTGAAAGCCAAATTTCCTAAATAGATGTGAACCAGTGGCATGTCAAAGGACATCGTCGTAAATGGCCCTAGGTGCAACTTAATAATTAGAAATATTTTATTATACTAATTGGTCTGCTTGGTTATCTTCTGCGCAAGGTACTTCAAACTCTTATATTAATAATATTTTTTTTTTTTTGCTTACTGTCACTGTATTAATAACAATATGGATCTCTGTTGTCTTTACAAATAAATTTTGATTTGATTTGATTGCGAATATCTGCATGAAACGGACATTCTGCGTTCCATAATGAATAATTAAAAGAGCTGTAATTAACGACATCACATCAAAAATGCCGCCATCTTTGACAATTAGATTTGACATGACAATTAGTGATGTAGGTACTGCAATCTTTCATTTCACACATCAAGAGCGAGATTACCTGCGTTGGCCACCTACCGTTGAAAAGGAAAGTACGGATGCGTATGACATCCTTGAGCAGTCGATCTATTCTCTAAAAATCACACCATGTAAACTAAGGTGAAGTGGATTTTTGCGGTGAGATTTTTACAGGATAGAACGACTGCTCAAGGATGTCATACGCATCCGTACTTTCCTTTTCAACCTTGAGTGACTTAGTGACTTGTGCGACGTTTATATTGGTACCATTACACCTTAGGTGCGAAAAGAATTCAACAACAAAACCGATTTTCATATCCTAATCTATCCATCCTAAATTATTGATGATCTTTTTCTATAAAATTACTACACATGAGTGAAATGCATTGTAATATTTCAAATAGAATAACATGCTGGGTACTGAAGTATCGATTTGGTTTAAAATACATATTATCATGGGTGCATTCCGAATTGAGACCATAATCGCTGTAATCGATTTTAGCGCGCTTAAACGCGTTCCCTATTACCGTTTAGCGCGCTAAAAGCGATTACAGCGATTATGGTCATAATTCGGAATGCAGCCACGTCATGTCAAGTCAAGTCAATCAACTGAACTGTCAAGAAGACAAAGAGTAAAATGCTAATTATTTAGTCTTTAGAATACCAAACAAGATAGGTACATAATTACGTACTTAAATGTTTCACTGAATCTCTTAGCTTACTCGCCACATACAGGGTTGCGGGCAATAGAAATAACATTAGTGACAGGCATTTATTGGCATGTAATGTTCTAACTATTGAAAGGATTGTTTCTTTCTAAATATAACCTCAAAATCTTTGTTTTCTTTTAAACAAATTCTATCTGCAACTTGTCTGCATGAAATATTGTTTACATGGGCATATATACTTGTAATTTAGAACACGCAAAGTAATGTTCTTTCACTGTTGTTTCTGAAGAGAACGCTGTATCGATGCAGAACCATCTCCTGAAAATGTTTTTTCTCAAATCAAGCTTTTTCAGAGTTTCAACTTAAAATGTCTGATAAAAAAATAATGTGCAAATTCTTGAATATTTTTAAATTTTTTATTATAAATTGTCTTTTCTAGGTACCGAATCTAGTCTTAACTCAATAATACTCACTACTGAATACTTTTTGCTTGGACGTCCACAAATAATCAAATCTAAGCACTCAATCTCACTCCCACATCTCACTTCCGTGTGGGGCCGGACGTAAAGAATAGCACCATCATATTCCTTCCCGTGGGTGTCGTAACAGGCGACTAAGGGACTTGCTAGAGAATGGACATTATGCATTTTAACACCATACTGCGATCGCCAACCCGCCTGCCAAGCGTGGCGATTATGGCTACCTCCCCCCCTTGTAGTGAGGCCTATGACCAGCAATGGACGTCTTTCGGCTAAAATGATGATTATGAAGCACTCAATTTGTAAGTTGAACTACAAATGGCATCCTCGGGTACGGTTCCTGATCCATTTCTTTACATATAACCAGATATTTTTGGAACAGACTGCAAGTACCTCACTGACATTGCAATTTTTGGTCGTATGAAACAACTGCATTTTTTAAAATAACTGACGATAAATGTCCCTGGGAGGTGTGTAATCATTATGCTGTATTCATGGTATGAATATGGAAGTCGTGGAACAGTTGTCATGTCCATGTCCGTTACACCGTGTAGAGACATCGCGCGTTGTCGGCGAGTAGCTGAACTAACTGGCTGACTGGCTCAGGATGGCCCTCGAAACTACATATTTAGACCTTTTTGAAAACCCGAAAGCTCCAATATACGTGAATACCTACTCTGTTTCATTTAGTAATAATAATTACATACTTAATTGTCTTTCCACAGCGGTGGCGTGATGACGCCAGGCTCAGCTTTCAAGAACACCACACTGATCCAGAAACTGATCGAAAACGACCTGAAGTATGAAATTATTAGCAAGTAGCTTAGTTTAACTTAATTGAAATGTATTTATCTAAGTGAGTTGACATTTATTTTTATATGTAACTAGAGAAAGCTTTTAGATTTATGTTGTTAATATTTATTTGGTTTTACATTTTTGAAAGCTAGTGTTTTTAATTAGATTTTAATACGAAAACGAATTACTTCCGTTTTGTAGATTATAGAGACTTATTCAAAACGCCATGTGTACAATTTCGGAGGAAACAAACTGCATTTTTTAAATAGTTGTGGGGTAATTAATCAATCAATTGATCGCAATCGCAGTAAGACCCTTCCTACTACACTCCACACAATTATTGATATAACGCAATAACGAAAGTATTTCCTGATTCATGGAAAATAGTATTAGTAAAACCCAACCCAAAACCTAAAAAATATTAATGAACTAAAAGACTTGCGACCAATAAGTATTCTTCCTGTTCTTTCAAAGGTTATCGAGAGTGGTTAAAAATCAACCTAAAGTATACCTAGAGGTTAATTCCATTCTGCCCCAACATCAATCGGGTTTCCGTTCAGGTCATGGAACAGCAACGACCTTGGCTCATGTCACCGATGATGTACTGTCTGAGTCTGATGCTGGTAATTGCTCAATTCTTGTTTTATTAGATTCGATTCGAGGGGGTTTGATTGTTTGCATCGATAACTACTACCCGCCAAAACTTATTAATTACGGAATTTCGATGGATAGCTGCAAATGGTTCAGATCTCTCCTAACTAATCGACACGTGCAAGTCTTTACAGATGACGACAAAGTAAATATCATTATGTCAAAAAAGATACTCGTTGAAAGAGGTGTCTCACAGGGCTCTATTTTAAGTCCTATTTTCTTTATTATATTTACGGCGGATCTACCTCGTATTTTCAAACACTATAAGATTCACCTGTAGGCGGCCTACACCCAAATTTATGAGTAGTTTAAGCCAATTGAAACCAGTCAGGCCATGGACAATATATCAAAGGAATAAGTAAATCCTCGACTAGTCTCAAATAATACGCTAGTACTTAACGCATCTAAAACAAAATGCATGATATTGGGCAGCAAATACCAGATTAAAGCTGCTGACAATTTATACGAGTCATTCGGAAAGGGTGAAAGTTAAAAAAAAAATAAGGCTGGTTATGGATGATAGATTATAGTTATATTATTATAGCTTAGATTTGTAGAGCACATTAATAGCCGGATTCAGAATGTCTTTTATAGGTTGGAGGTTCTCTATGGAATCAGTGAGTACCTCTCTGAGGATATTAGGAAACTCCTTTCAGATCTGCTAGTACATCATTTATAGGCCCAGATTCTTTCAAAAGACCAAACAGCGCATACAGAGGGTCCAGAACGCATGCATATGCTTCTTTTATAAAGTTCTAAGCACACACACACACACATATGCCCTAATATAACTGAGAAGGGACAAATTAAAATAGAATCTCGGCGCAATCTGCATTGTTGTGTTTCACTCACCGGATTATTGCAGGTAAAAGTCCTTCATACTTCGTACAATAAATTATCTTGGTGTAAGGACGCACACAGCTTGGATACCAGATCAAAAGTGAATGGAACGCTAATGATGCCGAGACTCAGAACAAACAAAAGGGTGTATGGCAGATTCAAATATGCAGCATCAGAGATCTGGAACAATATATCACCTCCCTTTCGAAGCATTAAAACACAATCAATTTCGAAACAAAAATGTAAAATATTAGTCTTAGACTATAAAAAAAAAAAAAACAAATTACTATAAAAAAAACCTATCGTCGTGCAGTAGGTGGATTTATATTAGTTTTTCGTTCTTATCGATAAAATGGTCTGCCGTGTCCACAAACTGTTACCGTTAGTACTATTACTTATTCTGTGTTGTTACCTAATAGTTTTTCCCGTTGTTGCTAAATGTTCCTCTTTTTGGTTTATGGTAAACATGAGTCAAGGATTTAAGCTAAAAAACCAGCGGAGAGCTATGCCTTATGCTGACGCTTGAACCTTTTGCTTCCGGTATGATAGTGTTGTATATGCATGTACTAGGTACCTACTACTGCTAGCTATACTGCAGACAATAAACGTTATTCTATTCTATTGACAGTTCAACCACGTTCATTGCGTTATTTACGTTGTTGAGTAGACGTATTTTTCAAACCTATGAAGCAATGGATTTGGATTATCCTTAAAAACCTTTGGACTGTGATTGATGGTGTGTTACGCAATTCGTGTGTCGATATGTCTATTGTAGTAAATACTTGGTATTCAGCTGCATCCGGTTAGACTGGAAGCCGACCCCAACATAGTTAGGAAATGGCTAGGCAGATTGATATATCTATTATTAGGTAGTTACTTAGAACTTGTTTGGCCGGGAATCGTTACTTTCGTGGCTTCGTTTCCTTTTAACAAAAAGTACCTAACAGTTGCCATAAAGTAAACTAGTTTTTTTGTATAGGTAGTAGTTATTTGTAGAAGTGGCGCTCGGATACGGAACAAATATTGTACAAAGCATATTGAAAATTATAATATAAGAAAAATACTTCCTAATTTTATTAGCATAATCAGCCATAGATATTGTTTCCACTCAGTCTCTTTTAGAGAGGGAGCGGGCTGTAATCTACCCTGCAGGCCCGGTGCGGGTTGGTAGATGTCACATGTCTTCGAAGTTTTGGTTCTAGGACATGCCGGTTTCCTCACGATGTTGTCCTTCACCGTTTTGAGAGCAGTGGTGATGAAATTATTTAAACAGAGTGAAGGGCCTGGCTGGGTTCGAACACACGAGCTACAACTCGTAAGTGAAGGCCGTTACCACTGAGCCACCACATTTGATAGCGAGGTGTAAAATGGTAGCTAAATGTTGCAGGAACGTCCTCTTCCTGAATTTGGATCCTATGCTAAGAAAAATAAGATCATTTATCCAATACGGTACACTATTATCCATTAATTAAAATTCGTGGCATTTTTTGCGTGGAAACTCCTTATTATTAGGTAGGTACATGAAAATTGAAATACCGAGATTTTTTCGCAGTGCGTTGTGAGTATCGCCATCTTCAATCTACCTTGAAACTAATAACCACTGTATGCACTGGCCTATACTAGACATGTCTAATAGAGGTCAGTGATTGTATGCCTTCTAAACTGTTCACAGTAAGCGATAGATGTCGCTAGTACCGCCGTCTTGTTAAGATATGAAAATACTTTGTGATTTGTAATAATAGATGGCGCTGATTGAATGCTATGAAAAGAATAGTGAGGCATTTTGATGTTTTTTGTTTGTAAATGTATTGCAAAACTATAACAATATTTTGTAATATTTGATATTGGTGGTGTGATGGTGTCTGTGTAAGTATTGGCATAGATTTGTAAGCGATAATTATTTTAAATGTATTTTTGTATCTATGTTGCTTGTATGGGATTATTTTTAAATAGATATTAAAATGTTCAACATAAGTACCTATCTGTTTTTTAATCATACATTATTCCTGAATACTAGAAACAAAAGCAATTTATTCAAATTAGGCTGAGAACCAGCACTTTTTGAACGTCAAAATAACTGAAGGCAATCCCCCAGCACTAAGTACCCTGTGAGTCCCCCTAGAGCAGGGATGCACAGACTTATTAAGACTAGGGGCCACTCGGGCAAATTATGAACTGATGGCGGGCCGCCAGAAGTATAGGTAATTAAAGACAATAAAGAATTGATAATAATGTATTAAAATTGAAAAATAATTTATTAATTTGAAGCGTGGCACTGCATAGTGCTTACAATCTTTTTTTATATTTGGCTCAAATTTACTTGTAGCAACACGTAAAACTGCTTCCAAACTTTCGTTTGCAAGGCGGTTTCGATTTTTTGTTTTATTATTATTTAGTATTGAAAAGCTTTGTTCACATATATAGGTAGAACCAAATAAGCTGGCACATTTCAGAGCGTTTATGCGCAACTCTTTGTACGTATTTTTATCAATGCAGCGGTAAAAGTTCAGCAAGTCTCCTTCGTTGAATTTGTTGCGTAAATCTTGGTCGTTTTGAATGTCGATAATTTCTAAGTGCATTTACTCTAGCGCATTTTCAACTTAAATCGTGAAAGGATTGCTGAATATGTCCAACCGAGGTTTCACTTTTTTAAACTCCGAAAATCTGTCTTGAAAAGATTGAATCAAAATATCTAGCTTTTCTACATAACTGAAATTAATCGCAGTTTTGTTGAATTTTTCAGCCATTTTCTTATAATTCGGAAAATGATTGTAATTTCCAGAATTCAATTGCGATCTGAAAAGTATCAGCTTGCATTGAAAGGATGATACATGAGCGTAGAGCTGGGATATCAGTTGATTTTTGCCTTGAAGCCGTGTGTTCAAGACATTCAAATGATTTGTAATGTCAACTAAAAAAGCCAAATCACACAACCAATCAGGATTTTTAAGTTCCGGGACATCCCTTTGCTTTTCCGCCAGAAATATTCCAATTTCTTCTATTAAATTTAGAAATCGTTCCAGTGTCAATCCACGACTTAGCCACCTTACTTCTGTATAATACAGTAATTCTCCATATTCGCTTTCGATGTCATCCAGGAATTGTATGAATTGCCTGTGATTGAGTCCTCGTGATTTTATGAAATTTACAGTCGAAACTACCACTTTCATGATATTTTGAAATTCAATTTTTTTAGAACAGAGGGCTTCTTGGTGTATAA
Organism: Tiliacea citrago; assembly: GCA_963921375.1. Lineage (NCBI taxonomy): Eukaryota > Metazoa > Arthropoda > Insecta > Lepidoptera > Noctuidae > Tiliacea > Tiliacea citrago. The sequence continues at coordinate 1,945,716 of OY992790.1, read as the reverse complement.
TGCAGTGAAACTGCATGAGATCTTCAGCGTTTATGTTTTTTTCTTGCAGATGCTTTTTCAGCAAAGTAACTAGCCCAGAATTGACACCAATCATCGAAGGAGCACCGTCAGTCGCAACTCCCGATAATTTTGATAAGTCCAAATCAGTTTTTGAACACTCATCCAACGACCGACCTTTCAATGAACACATTCCTAATAACTCTTCTAAGACTTCAAAATCTTGAGTAACGCCTCGTATGAATATGAGAAGTTGAGCTGTGGAACTAATATCAGTGGATTCGTCGAGTGCTAATGAAAAAAATTCAATGATCTTAGTTTTTTCATTTAATTGTTCCGCAATATTACCTGACAAAGACATAATTCGTCTTTGGATAGTCATATTAGTCGATTCAGTTGAATTTTCTCAAACTTTTTTGCTGCTTCTGGACACATTTTCTTAGCGGCAATTTCTATGCATTCTTTTACAAAATCCCCATCATTGAAGGGGCGACTTCGCTTTGCTATCATTCGAGAAATTTCATAACTAACTTCTGTAGCTGTTTCTGAATCTTGAATGGGTTTTGTAAACATAGCTTGCTGACCAATAAGCTCCCGTTTTAAAGACAACATTTTTTGCTTTCTTAATTCGCCTGTAAACTTGGTAAAAGTAGGATGCTGCGTTTCATAGTGCCTTTTTACATTATATTCCTTTGCAACAGAATTCTTGCAAATTAAACAAACGACTTTGTTATGCGACCATACAAAAAAGTATTTGTCAGTCCAAATTTCTTGAAACTGCCGATTTTCATCTTTAACCTTACGTTTTTTACTAGGCCCTGGCTTGTCCATGTTGCGTTCTAATCCTGGCTAGGATTAACACAGCACCTAAAAACAATTACAGTACCTACTTAAATTACCCATCCTTTTTTAAATTACCAAAAATAATTGATTAAATATGTAGGGAAACACTTATTATTAATAACAGAGTTTTAGTTACGATTTCACAACACAATTATACACGGCACTTGACGGGAAATCTACGTTGAATGTGGATCAAAATATATGACACCGGCCAGTCGAGTTAAAATCTACACTAGAACTATTGACACTTTACTCAAATTAAAACCGAACTGTCGGTCGCTGCGGTTAGCGTGGCTTTTATACTATTGCTATCTCGCTTGCTCTAACAATATAACCCGTGGATAAGCCACCACCGCGCTGCCGTCGTCGCCGCGCCGCCGGCCGCGGCGCTTCCTCAAGAAAACGAATTTAACCGAGATCGGCACGAACATTACCGACCGCTGTTACCGACGCATGCACGGCGCACCGATAAGCGCACTTAAGAGCGCGCGCGCGAGATTCAAATTACTTTTCGAACATATTTTTTTTGGTTTTATTCTGGAATAGAATTCAATATTTTTCGAATGTACGAGAGTATTATTTTTGCTATCGGCGGGCCATCAGTATTCGACCGGCGGGCCGTGGTCTGTGCATCCCTGCCCTAGAGCCCCCCTTCACGACGTCCTAGTGCTGTAGCTGGGGACAAGTGGCGCCACAAACTCCTCACTACTTTTAGCAACAACCAAAATTAGAGATGTTACATCCGAAGAGATTTAACGAACCATTTAATCCGTCCTGTCCTGCAGCATAATTATTATTAGAGCAAGGTTACACGCTCAGTTTGGCGTCATTCTGGTCCATCAGTCTGGATTGACTTGATTGAAGCCAGGATGATGGGTGATTTTCACGGTTACACGGTCAATCTAGACTGACAGCAGACTGATGAAAAGTACGCCAGTGGACGTAAGATTTTACACATAACAACACGCCTGTAATCCCCAAAGGGTTAAGCAGAGGTGTACTTATAGTACACCCACATTTCGCCAGTTATGTTTAAGTCCCATGTAATAGGGGACGAGCCTATTGCCATCAACCGGAAAAAAAATCCGGCCGAATCCAGACTTCGGGCTGCTACTGAAAAATGCCAATAACACTTTGCCCGACCTGGGAATTGAACGACAGGACCTCATGCTCAGCAGTAGCGCGTTAGGCACGGCTTGTTACGTTAGACTTCGGATGATATAAAAAACTTTTTACAAAAAAAAAAACAACCGACTTTCAAAAAAACACTACAAAGTGAAAAATAACTTTAATTTCGGAAGTCGGTGTCTTTGGATCTGTATTTTAGTTTTTGCCACCGACTTCCGAAATTAAAGTTATTCTTCACTTTGTAGTGTTTTTTTGGTAGTCGGTTGTTTTTTTTTGTAAAAACTTTTTTATTTTTTACTTTTTAGTGGGTCAGTTTGTAATTTATCTAATTTAAGATAGCCTAATGTCAAATGATCATCACCTTTTACAAAATATTGCTTTTCCCGATGCGGTAAAATACTTATTATTAAGTAGTTCCGGTGGCCATCTGTGGTCTTCATTTTCAGTTCCACTTCACCAAATGGTGCTTTTCGAGTGCAAATGCACGAGTTACTATAAAAAATACTCAAATCGCTATCGGTATGCCTATAAAATTTGAGGATTTCCCTCGATTTCCATGAGATCCCCTGATCAGATTTTAATTTGGTGGCAATGGGACTACCTCGGAAGGGTATGCTTCCATAAAAAAAAATAATTTTCAAAATCCGTCCACAATTGACGGAGTAATCGGTGAACATACATAAAAAAAAAAACATACAGCCGAACATATAACCTCCTCCTTTTTGGAAGTCGGTTAAAAATCAAAAACCTCAATAGGTAGCAGCGGGGGCAGGGGCGGAGGTGTTGGGGACGGCGCGCTCGTAGATAGGTCGCATGACTCGTTCCTTCTGCATTGCGTCACTGACGGTGACTGACGCGAGAATGATACGAGCAGGTTACACGATCATTCTCCCATCAGTCTGTCATTATTCAAAACGGACTGACAAGATTAATTAAAATATTTAATTTTCATCAGTCTGTCATTCATCAGTCAGTCATCGTGGGCTACACGATCTTTCTCCAAAGATATTATACCAACCACCATTATTACCATTAAGGACTATGTAGAAGACAAATCAATAGAATCTGTAATTTGTAAGTTGGATTAATTGACATCGCTGATTGTGAATGCATAAATTACACGCCATGTTATGGCAGGATATGCTGAAACAAATTTACTGTAACACCTTATGTACCATATTCTAGCAAATTAATATTTTGATTTTGATTTGATTTGAACCACCATGCAGCATTAATATTCGGTTAAAACAACAGGCCACACTATAATTCTCATATAGTTAATTACCATTTCATAATCTTTTAACCAAAGCTCAGTTAAACAAATAATGTCAAACATTATTTTTTTCTAAAAACAATTCGATCTTCAATTGTTTGGATGACAAATCTTGAATATTTTGATGAAATACTCGTAATTTCAAGGTTTTTTGCTTACTGCTGCCCCTTTTCTATGTTTGTTGTCCTGGAAAACACCTTTTTGTTATTAAGTGTAACTATACTGTTAGTGGTAGGTACCTTAGGTTGTCTTACAAGCTAGTTTAAACCATTTGAAATAACCACCTTAACACTAGTACTGTTACTGATAATTGTGGTGCTAATTATATATTATTATGACTTCGACATACTAGATATGTCTGGGTAAATGTAGCAGTTCAAGGACACTGAGTGAGACACAATAGAGCAGTGGCTCTCAAACTTTTTTGGAGACGGAACCCTTTTCGAAAACGAAATATTTGACGGAGCCCTAAAATCAAAAATGAAATCAAATCAAAAATGGTTTTATGTGTATTCTTCATTAATAATCATATTACTTGACATTAAAATTTACATATTTTTTTACTTTTGTTGAAATATTTCGATTGATATTATGTTACTCAGGTACCAGAGTAAAATAAAATATAGTAGGTAGACACTCCTTTAGTATTATTTTTTTATTCTGACCAGTATTTTTGCGGAACCCTAGGGTTCCGCGGAACACACTTTGAGTATGGCTGCAATAGAGGTTTTATTGTTATGAGGCCTGGTGGCGTTTAGCGATCCTGAACGAGTTTGAAGCTAATAGTCTAGCTATTTGACGTCTAAAACGAATAAGCAGATACACATTATCCCTAATCGACCTTAACTTATCAACAAAAATGTTGGTGTCAAAACCAAGTCAAAACATATAAACTTGTCACTATGGTGACTAACTAAACTGAAACTAATTATTTTATTTTAATAAAAAAAAAAAAAAAATATAAAATTTATTCAAGTATAAAGTAAATTTAGAATTAAGATTAATTACAATCGGGAAAAATTTAATTCTAACTGTAATGTAGACCTGCCTGAACTAGGTTTATGAAAAACCTGTGTTTCAGGCCATCAATATACATCAAACATTTAAAAAGAAGACAACAATAAGTTTATTACTAAGCTAAATTAAAAAGTAGACCATATTTTCTATGACTCAAAAAGTAACTCTTTGGGTATATTATTTTAAAACTAGATTATGTATGATAAATTATGTATAAATAAATTAACAAATAATATTAAACTAGATAAAGTGGACACTATTATTAATTGGACAAAGGAATAGACTTTTAATAGAGTAGGTCTTATAGATATTATTTTAAAATTTCTAGTAGTTTCCGTGTCTGCGTAATTGAGTTTTGACAAATATTCCTGTACTAGTAAGTTACACCTATTATAACTTAAACTATAAATCTTTAGCACTCTGTTAAACTGGTTATACAAGTAGGGCCCTAAAAATAAATAAAATCGATTAGCAAAAGCATGTTTAGTCTGAGAGTTAGCACAAACCAAATCTTTTCTTCTCCTATCTGAAGGTACTGGGCTAAAATAGAGTTCAGTATGTTGGAATAAAACTACATTCAAAACAAATAATTGACGTACTGTTAGCACCATACATGCCATATAAAGCTGGTGTGTAGGAAATCTAAATGGACGAAAAGTCGCAACCTTTAAAACTGCTCTTTGGGCGCGTTCTAGGTGCAGTAAAATTGATTTAGCGGCACCACCCCAGGATGTTATGCAGTAGGTAATAATAGATTGACACAACGCCAAATAAACCTGTCTAATTAACTTAAAGTCGGCAATATTACGTACATTTTTAAAAATGTATATTAGTTTACGCACTCTGGTGCATAATAAATCGACGCGTTTGCGGAAATTCAGGTTTGTGTCAATCGTGACGCCTAGATATTTGATATGATCGGTTTTAGCTAAAGTGGGACAAGAGCATGCAATGTCAGCATAATGTAAATTACAATTGTTATGCGCTTGAATGTTTAGATTAGTAAGCGTTAGATTAGTGTTTCTCATTGCAAATAATAGGTACTTGGTTTTATCTGTATTTAAAGTTAAGAGGTTTTTATGAATCCAATTAGACACAGTATTAAAACCATTTTGTGCTATCTCATAGACCTCGGCCATTGATTTAGCTGCGAACAGTAGAGCTGTGTCATCCGCATATGACATAATTACACCCTTTTGGAGTGTCAGATTGCAAAGGTCATTTATATAGATTAAAAACAACGTAGGACCCAAAATACTGCCTTGTGGGATTCCATAACAGCTATTTTTAAGTTCAGAACTCATGCATTGACCTATTTTTACATACTGATGGCGGTCGGTAAGGTAATCAGATAATAGTTGCAATTGTAATCCCCGTATTCCCAGCATTTCCATCTTGTATAAGAGCAAAGTACAAGAAATTGTGTCAAAAGCCTTGGCAAGGTCTAAAAATATCCCTATGGTATGCATGCCGTTATCCAAGTTTGTGCTTATAAAATTTGTCAGATGGTGAACAGCTTGGCTTGTTGATCTTTTAGGCCTAAAACCAAATTGATGCTCAGAGAGTAATTTACTACTTTCAAGATAGTTTACTAGTCTACTGTTTATTATTTTTCCAAAATCTTTGAGAGGCCTGTTAAAATTGAAATTGGCCTGTAGTTATTTAAACAATTTTTGTCTCCAGCTTTAAACACAGGGGTGACTACGGCTTTTTTAAGCAATTTAGGAAATATTCCTTTTGTTAAACATAACTGAAAAATGTGAGTCAAGGGGGCAATGACGTATTTAAATCTTTTGAGTATGCTATTAGGTATGTCGTCACTTCCTACGGCACAAATTTCTTTTAATCCATCTATTATACTTACTACCTCATTTACATCAGTATCTAATAAGACAAAAGAGTTTCGTGCTGCAAATGTCTTAGTATGGCTTTGAATAGAAAAACATCTATTAGATAATATGTTTTTTCTGCTAAGTTTTTTCCTACGTTAATGAAGAAGTTGTTAGCTTTATTTGCTGATTCGGTAGGGCTTACCTCAGAAGATAAAAGATCAAGCGCAGTTTCAGGATTTTTTGACCTAAAAGTGTTAGTTTTTATGAATTTCCATATACGTTTACTGTTTTTACCTGCTTTCTGAAGTTGACTTTGATCATATTGGTTTTTCAGCTTTTTCAACAGATTATTACAAAAATTCCTATAACGTTTGTAACTAATTGACAGTAGTTCATTATCCGGTGCGTTTTCCGATTTTATGTGAAGTTTGTCTCTATGTCTGATACAGCGAACAAGTCCTGGCGTAATCCATGGTTTAATATTACTATACTTTCTAGGCATTACTTTAGTAGATGTATTTTTCCTTATCGTAGATTGTAACAAATCGACAAAATATTGTATAGAAACATTTGGATCATGTGAATTGTAAACGGGGTCAAAATTAATACCGCGTACGTCAGTTTCAAGTCTCGTCATATTAAGTTGAGAATAGCTGCGCATGCAGTTATTGTAAAAATTTGGTTGTTAATGTAGTTATTTTGACTGTTTGGCAAGTGTGCTCAAAATACGGAAAAGCACACAACATTATTTTCTTTCAATTTAACTTCAATAGTTCGGTGACACTGTCAGTGATATCATCTTTTTTAACATTAAAATGATTACCTATAAGTACAGTAATAATGGCATTAGAATCATATATTCCTAGTTATTGAATACATTACTTGTTAGTAGGAAGTCTGAGGCATATAATAGTTTTGAAAACAATGACTCATTGCAGGTTGTTGCTAAGTAATTTTCCTAACACTTTTCAAAAACTATATGATTTTTTTTTGGAGCAGGAACAATCAAGGTATTTTGATTGGGAATTTAGATTGGATTTCCTTTGCAATGAAGATTGGGGCTGCTAAGAGTCAGCGGGTCCACTTTGTCTGCATTACACATGGCTCATGGCCACTAATTCATTTGCAGCAAGGATCTGCTCCTGAATTTGTTTTTCAGACTTCACATATTTAGTAAAGAGTGAATGTATTGACGCCTCTAGTATCTGAATATCAGACTGTAAGCGTTGAGTGTCAATCTCATAAATATTCTTACTGTTTTTTAATATAATTTTATACTTATTTAATTTATTTATAAGGAAACCACTTTATTTCCTTAGTTTAATATTATTTGAACTGTGTTTTTGTTGTTTCCTAACTTGATTCTATTTAGTTTTGCATATTTTTTAATTTTATTTTGACTTTAAACTACTATTATTATGTTTCAATTTAGAATTTTCAGTAAGGTCTACTGTTATTAAGGAATGAAGGTTGCAATTAGTTTTTAATAATTAATTTTACAAGTTATTAGTTTCCTTAGCCTGAGTACATTCTTTGAGGCTTATTCGGCATCCTGATTTATATTCAGTTAAAGTCAGGTTAGAGGCCCTGTCAATGAATGCGCCAGACTGTCAACTTACAGAACCAGCTGGAGAGGGATCGTGAGGCGGACAACGACTAAACACGTGAATGTATAGGTACATCTCATCGTGACTACGACCGCTCTGTCAAGAGCGAAGCGAAGAAGAAGAGAATTTGATCATTATTAATGCCTTATATGTCACGTACCTCAGGCGAAGACATCAACGCGTTTCGGCATTACCACTGAATTATTAATGACATAAATCATTTGATGGAATCAGCTGCTCTGGACACTCATAGAGAGATCTCTATTTAGCTTATATTATTATATATATTATAGGTATATTAAAGATTTGTGCTACCTTACATTATGTATCGCCAAAGAATATTGCTATATTAATACATTGTTATTTTTTCGACAAACCTACCGCTCGTCTGCACGTGTGTTGTATGTGAGTAATCATTAGGTGGGCTGAGCTCAGGCAAGTACGGCACGGCACTATCGCTAGGCCTATTGCTGCGGAGGCCCATAAAAGATTTGATTCTCGCTTCTTTACGAGGGTATTAATAGTTATTATCCTCCGTTTATATCATGCAAACTAGCGAGTTAAGCAAGCGCACAAAAGAGGATTCAAACAACTCACACTCACCACATCTGACTACATACCTACTTTAAATGTGCTTTGGCGTCTTTTGGAGTCGGCATTTCTTCATTTGTCGTCAACGGAGACGATCGAATCACCAGAGTATCTATGGTCAAATAAAAGAATAATAAAACTTCAATAAATGAAAATAGGTACAATTAATTTAATGATACAGTAGTAGCCACTATCTTAATACATAATTTACACTCAGACGGACCTAACACACCAATATTATATACAATATACGATTTGTACACAATAATATTACAAAATTAAGACTAGTATCGTCAACGTACTAATGAAAACCTTAGTTTATACGTATAGACAGAAAGTATTGTATTATGTTAAAGAAAATGTCCAATTGTAACAGAATCTTACAGCTATCTGTACTACCATCTGAAAATGCAAACAAGACAAACTCTACTTTTGTTTTCTCTGCTGTTGATGATTGAGACATATTTGATCATCCTTTTCATTGGTGACATCTTTAGTGATTCCCAATTGGAGTCGCCGAGTAACATAAAATACAAAAATGGAACTTTCATGCAGAAAGGTTTGATAATCACAGTCAATTACATTACCAATGAATGTTATTAAAACTAAAGTGATAGTAACACGAAGGCTGGGCTCTAAAAAGAATGTGTTTAACTCGTAATAAAATTGAAGACAACCGAAATATAAGTAAACAGAATATCGAGGAAGGTACAAAACATTCATTCAATAATGTCACTGACTCCATCTAATAAATTAAACAAAAAAAGAAGCTTTGGTCTAAAAATAAAAAGGATCAATAAAAACTTAATAAAAAAATACAAATCCTACTGATATTGATCTTAAATATCTCCTAACGGACGATCCTAAAAGTATTTTTATTAAAACAGCACTTGATCTTAGAAGTAACACTTAGTTTATGATTTGTTTACATTTTAAATCTAAGAAAATTCATTACGTTGACACATCCGTTGGTTTACACTAATCAGGTTAATTGAGCCTTTATAATTTTCATATTATTACAATAATCTCTTTTGTTATAAGTTTTATTTTCAAAATCAATGCTGCAAAAAGAAATCTACGCTCTATCTACTTTTCATTGAATGATTGAAATATATTATGTATTCGCGAAAACCATAATTACTTATATGTAAAGTTATTTATTTTTATTTGGTTGATAGTACAATCTCGTGTTATCCCGTTGTAGGATAAGCAGATTTTTTGTCGTTTTTCTTTTTCTTACACTCTCAGTCAAACTTTGAATGCATTTCTTTATTTTTGTCAATACTCTATGTCGCCAACAGGTATTTACAATGTGAAAGCTCCCAGAGAGACCTGTAGCATAATGCGTAATATACGTATAGGTACATTTATTATTTTCTTTCGGCCAGAGGCTTTTTATTCACAAGTGGAACTAAAAATGTAAAATGGCCGACGGAATAATGCTTGGTATGAAAACATCGCTTTAATAATAAATGAACACAGTGAAATCAAGATACTAAAACACACAAAACAGCAACATCTATTCTGAACTGACAGTCAATATTTTGCAATATATTAAAACTGTAGAATCACTTGATGATGTCGTAAATCGATAAAACCAACAGTTCACTCGATTAATCGTCTTTGAAAATAATCGATTTAGCTAGATTCACGGCTGTTCTCACTGGAGCCGACGACACTGGCCTGGGAGGTGGATGTGGGGGTGACTTCGGGGGCGACTATCAGTCCCTCTTTGATCCTCTTCTTTTGCTTCATCCGCCTGTTCTGGAACCATATCTTGACTTGTGTTTCATTGAGCTGTAAGGCTGATGCTATTTCTATCCTCCTCGCTCTTGTTAGATACTTGTTGAAGTGGAACTCTTTCTCCAGTTCCGTGAGTTGTTTGTTGGTGAAGTTGGTGCGGCCGGTGTTGTTCAGGTTGAGGAGAGGGTTGGCGAGCATCTGGCTGCCCGTGGGCGTGCGCAGGCCTTCCTGTGGGCTGCCGATGCCGCCTTGACTGACGAACTCGGTTGGAGGAATCATCAGCTTTGGAGCTGCAACAACAGAGAAGGGCTATGTTTATTTGATTTTGTTACTCTATAATCTTCAGCGTGGGGGAATAAATCGAGAGAACAATTATATGCATTATTTCAAATATTTTACTTTATTGTTAAGGGAAACCATATGAGTTGCAATGACTTGCAACAAAAACTCAAAATAAATCGCATTATTCGGTACAAGTATTTTTAGTAAACATTGACATTCTTCCTTTTCCGGGCCATTCAAATTCATAAACTTTTTGTTATTTGCAGACACACAGGTTTGTTTACCCAAACGTCTTATTGCCAGGGATAATGTTTTTAAAATGTTCCAAAGAAAGTTCGTGGGAGCCTCTCGGGTCCATTTATGACAGGTGTCACTTTTTTCTAATTCGTCCGAAGAAAAAAGAAGTGAGATAAAAGATATTTCAATATTAGCCTAAAGACGACGCCCCGCTGCGCCAGAGTGGCCCATACTCGTTTCATGGTAAACTTCGGATTTGACGTACCTACATTGTTCTTAAGTAAACATATTCAGTAGGTACGGTTATTGTACTATAAAATACCTTTGTTTGTAATACACACGTTTGTTTCCGACATGGACAGAATTCTATGTCTAACATAGTAATCGAAGCCACGTACGAAATGCTGTTTGAATTAAAAAGTAAACAAATATTGGAGTTCGTATTTGTCGTGCGTTTTGAATGTTTTGATTTCTTAGAATTGACCTTGTGTGGTGCTTGCTGAATTCCTTGGAGCTAATTAATTGAGAAATGTTTGTGGTCTAATTAAACATAAAGATGTGCAAGGTTGTAGAAGATAAATGATTAATTCTGAAGATAGTTCGACGTTCGTACAAAGATATTAATCGCAAGTTTAAAGTATTATAGTGAGTTTTGTTAAAAAAAAGTAATTCTCACACTAACCTTTTATCAATAGTCTGATCGATTTGGTTACATTAATAATCAGATCTCAATCAAGGTTTGAACCTGTAAGCTGATCAAAAATAAAGGTAACCGAAGGGTGAAAAACGGCTAAGGAAAATATCTATAGTAGCAATTTACTGTATACCAAAGTCGATGAACAATAAAGAAAACGAAATGGACGATAAACAAGTCCCCGAAACAAGGATAACAGATGAAAGCTTCATCAACAGTCGTACAGCTAATGACACGATATCTACTAATACCCTTTCCGTCCGTCCATCCTGCTGTCGATTTGTCCAGATAATCCTTTCGACATTTGTTACTTATTAACAACTATTAGAAGGGGAGAAATTAATATATTTGCTGACGTGATAACGACGCGGCGTGGCGACGTGGTGATTTGAAGTTTATGTCATTGAGAAATAAATTAAAGGTGAGAGAGATACTTTACGAGTAGTCACTGAAGAATAAATGTGTTGAATCTATGTCTGAACAATGGTAAAAAAATTGAGCTGAAAGCGAAGACAAATTCTTAAGAAGTTCAAATTAAATATATATAAATCTATTTCTTTCATTATATAGCAGTTCGTGCGTTCGTTGTAGCACGGAATCGTTACAACGAAGATAAATGTTATAATTTTTCACTTACTATTTGGACCTTTCTTTCTCTAGGTACCTAGTATAGTACCTATAGTTTTCGCTTTATTCCAAACCGTTCCTAGCAACACATTTCTTCCATTGATTCAAAGATATTGATCACTTAATATACGTACGCCTACCGCCATGGTAGCTACGGGTCGATCCATAGCCTGCCCATCTCAGCAACCCGTTGGCAGATCAAACAGAGCCGGGTGTTTGTCCGTCTGTGTGTTTGCGCAACGCTCGGCCCGCTAGCAAACTGGACAGATGCGTGCGTTTCCGCTGTACTACGGTATGAGCGTAATTAACTGCAGTTTGCGTTGGAACACTATGCGGGAGGCCTGTGTTAAGTAGGAGATACGATTTATGAAAATAGGAAGTATTATGTTTAAGAGTATTCAAAAGATTTCTTTTTCTGAGCAAAATTACATTTGTAACGTAAAATAATAGACAGCTATTTGTTAAAAGTTGGAATCTTTGGAACTGTTTCATTGATCAGTGATCAATGATGATGCTAATATAATTTCAAAGGTAAAGTTCTACACTAGTACGTATAGAACTTTACCTTTGAAAAATATATTTAATTGCACATGGAAAAAAGATTGTGAAGAGTAGTGGGTAGTGTTACAAACTGTCAATGAATGTACCTATTCTAGCACAAGAATAATGCAAATTGAATCTAATCACACCAAAATAGATAAACTTATAGGAGAAGATCTGAATAATTAAAGTGAATGATAAATATCGTGTCGTAGAAGCATACCTATGTGTAACATAGACACAGGATGCGCGCACGCAGCTCATGATAATATTGACAGTGAAGCAAACCTCCGCATTGTCTATGAGTGAGATGAGAATTGGCGGTTAATGTCTTATACACTTATAAGCTTGATTGCACAGGAGGAAAGGCAATTTAGCGTTTCAATATAAATAAAGTAAGTAATTTACCGGTTGTCGAGTACGCTTACCTACTTGAGAACCGGGTCATTACTTACTTTATTTAAATATCTTTGAACTAAACCAATCCCAGACTGCATATTTTATTTTTTGGACGCATTTTTTATTTGCTGTTCTGATCAAAATTGACTTTTCTCCTGTGCGTAAATAATAATTTGTCCAATGTAGCTACATTAGACAAATTATTATTGGGTAGGTTCTAACTGCTAAGTGCTTTTAGTCTAGTAGCTAGTATCTACCCATCATGGTTTATCCAGAGGATGACGGTCTTTCAAAATATCTTCAGAAACCAGACATAAAAAAGTGATTTTTCTCAAAACGAGACTTAGGAAAACCTTCTCAACTTTCCTTCTAAACTTAAAAAGAATGCAACCTAAAGCCTACTCGTCAGTCTTACAGCGCGGCACAAAGGCACCGACAGTGGTTGTTTGCCCAGCGGCCGTTGTAATAGTATACCGGGCGATGCGACAGCGCTAATCCATTACGCGATCGCAAGCAAATGTTTGCTCGGTCGTGCTTGCGTACGACTATGCCGTGTTTGCGTTTTTTTGTCCAGTGAGAATCGGGTTAGCGCAACGGGGTAGTGTTTAGATTTGAAGTACATATTAGAACGATTTCAACTTGTTATTAGCGGCCAATGAGCCAATATTTGGTGATGACTTCTTTTTGGAGTTGCACAAGATTGTGCAATGTAGACCTTGGTAGCTATGATTAATTTTTAGAAAGAAAAATTTCATTCTGCCGACTCATAATGAATAAACAAACTCATAGTGAAAATCCTTAAGGCGACAACAAGCTGTTAGAAGTAAATCGCAGAGTGGATTATCCGTAGGATTAATTTGGCTACGAACTGAAATACAAGACCTATATGTAGATGACAGTGGGTAAATAACCGTAAAGGAAGCATTAATCTGAAACTGAATTAAACAAATAAGAAGTATTTAATTAAATTGTTTGTAAAGTTGTTACTGGAAAATACTTATACTTATAGTGATAAAGCTTGGAAACAGAAATAAATCTTCGTTATTTCAAGTCTTTTCCCAGCAAAAGTAGCCATTGTTAACAATATTATGTATATACCCTTTATTTACCGGTCACAATGCGGGTGGCAATCCATTACGATACGCCGCGGCCCAAATTAACCGTAATTCAATCAATTCAATTGTACTACACGACTGGCTGTGTACCGCCGCGTCAACGCCCTACCACGAGAAAAAAAATAACATTCGAATTTCAAACAATTGACAGTCAACTGACAGCTAGGGGAGCGGGAGACGACGCCATTGGTCGAAAATTGGACAATGCGGCAGATGCGTTCACGAATAAAGTTTTTTTTCGACTTTTACACCGCCATGTTTGCTTAAATTCTTTACCGAAAAATGGGTGTGTATTACAGGAAAAAAAATACGCAGCTGACGTTTCAATTCGTCGTGGAGAGTTGACAGGAGATGCGAGTGGTTAATTAAATCATACATATTAAAGTAGGTGAGGGAATATAAATAAGGCTGTAACGAAGGATTCGTTGGAATTATTACGATGACACGATATGATACGTCTGTTGGATGGCATGATGCATTGCACTTCCGTTTCAGTGGTTAGATTGTGGGCGAGTTTGATAAGTTTCATGTCAGTTAAAACTAATGAAGTGGGTTTAAGTTGATACATTTTGTTTCTTATGTGTATGAGTCTCGAAAAGTGGCAGCTATATAATGCTACCGTTGATACCACTGATCGATTGCATGCACAAGTACGTTAATAACATGCACCCTGAAGCCCTGGTCGTGCCCTGATGCCTGAACCTATCTATCAGTACCCAGAGGTAGTACCCAGAGTAGGTAGAGGAAAAAAAAATGCAACTACTGAACTCCACAACGTGAATTGATTACAAGGATATACTCGTAAAGCTAAAATTGATTACAAGGATATACTCGTAAAGCTAAAATTCCTATTAGTTACTTATTATTAATGGTCTATCAAACAGGGTTCAAATAATAATAGACAGAGGTTAATGATGAACTTTCACAAAGAAATATTTTCAAATCTCAAACTCAAAGCATTTATTTCAAATGAACCAATTGCAGGCACTTTTGAATTGTCAAGGGGTCAGTCAGTCAGAGAGATGAAGCTAGTTGCCCATTCCAAAGCGTAGTAGGTTCCTATGGAGAAGAGCGGGCAAGAAACTCCACGGACACTTTTTTAATCAATATAATATTGTGACAAAGTATTGGTTACATCATTCATGTTGAAATTATTCATGTGAGGACAATGTAGAAAGACGTGCACGTTAAAAGCGTCCGCAATAAAAAGACGGACCGGTAACTATACCAAGTCCTAAAATATTATATTCAAACACGATAAAAATATTCCCTTTTTCGAGTGAGTACCTACACAGTATTTTTATTAAAAAAATTCGTCACCAAATACTTACGTAGTCAGATAGATAAGGGTACATTACAGGAGCTAAAGGATTAGAGGATCAAGTGTATTGGCGTTACAATGTGTATACTGTTGTTCAATGTGGGGACGGCCTTATCTTGTTTTAGTTATGGTTTTATTAAAAATATAATCGTCTGGCGTGGGGTTTATGGCACACGCCTTTTGGCAATCGGCTGTCGATGGAATGATTGAAAGGTGCTGTAATTAGGAATTTGTTGTTTAATGTTCAGGGATATTGAAGCTATGTATCCAGGGGGTCTACTCCTAACATAAATCCGATGTATCGGCCGAATATTCGGTCGTTTCTTTACTACGGCTAGCTATCGCTGACTACGGCGAAAAAAAAAAGACAGTCGAAGAAATAAGCCAAAGTCAAAACTGTGACTTGAAGTCGGGTAAGGACTCAAAGTCAAAAAAGGAAACTTTGTAAGTTATAAAACGGCCGAACATTCGGCTGATACTTAGGTTTGGCGCTTCGGAGTAGAACCCCCGTTTGGGAAACAAATAAGGCTTCTTGAACTGTCCAATGACGACGAACTTTTATTTTTATAACAAGATAGGTACCTACATAGATATTCCTAACATTTTAGTAACATATGGTTACGGTATAAATGTAGTCGCTATTACGTAGATCATCGGGCGGGGTTGTCTTCAAACGTGAACATAACATAACATCACGACTATTTTCCCCGGAAGGTTTGTCAGAGGTGTGCCTAAATACCCACATTTCAGCCGTTTAAGTCCCATGTAATAGGGTAAACGTGAAATTAAGGCGAAAATAATGTTTTTATTATTTTGTAGATTTTCCAAGCGACAATTTTCTTACAAAAAAACGACTAACTCCTACTACTTTTTCACGGAAATATTCGTAGAAGCCGACCGTCAACCCACAATATCTGGCAATAATTCTCAACGTATATTATAGCAATTTTTTTCGCTGCCGGTAGCAGCCAGGGTTGTGGGTGATCAGTCACTGCTTGTCGGTCGACATAATGCACGTCGCTAGTACGGAATTATTAACGTACCATGAGGGTCTCGGGACGAATAATTGTTTGGCTTAGTTGAGAGATTTGGGTAAAATATGTAGGTATGATTATTAGAATATTCCGCGGTATCACAAAAAAATAAAACTTCAATCGAATCTTGGTGTAGGAAACGGATCAAAGCATGACTGTTGCTAAGTAAGGTGAGTTTGTGAAATTGGATATCTTTTGGTTACTGTTGCACAGGTTTTTAGTTTCTACATATTAAAAGGTTTCTACTTACTTACGACTGAAATATTAATAGGGAGAGCTGCAGTAGCGGGATGGTGCGTAAATACAGGGATCATTCAAGTAGGTCCTACTTACGTATACGTAGGTATATAACTCATAATGTTTTGTTTTTTATCTATTAAGTTATCACAAAGGTTGAACTTTTGCTGTACCATACTCGTCGAGCACAGAGTGATTAACAGACTGACTGACTGGGATCAAACGTGCTTTTGATAGATTAATAGCACAAAAAACGTATCAGTTTACATAAATATTTAAATCATCAAAAATATGGCCAACTTAAAACGACCTCAACGCACATACATAGACGTACACGGTCGTGGATACGTACATACATGCATGTACATTACTAATGAATAAAAGCAATTCACCTTTTCAACACATCCACTCAAATGCATCCCTGATAAATCCAGGGGTTGTCACTCCCCAATGCGAAGGGTTCCGTCTAAAATCCCTAATAATATTTGTTCGGCAAATTTGCTTAAGACCGCCGCAATTTTAGACATCAACGCGCTCGGTAAAGGTACCTTTTAATTTTTTAGGGATGATGTGCTTCAGATACTGTCGCGTTTTTAATGAATTAGGGGTTTTATATATAACGTCTGTTTTAATTTTATTAGTTTAAAAGGTTTTCTAAAATGCGGTTGTTTTTTGGAACCATTTTAGAAAATGTTGACGTAGAGTAAATAAGTAGTAAATAGATGTGGATCGGTTAAGAAATACGTTAATCATGTGTCACTAAATATACCACGTTGGGTAAAAAGGTATCAATTCACAAAAACATAAACTTCAATATTTTGTAGCAGAGAAAAGCGCAAACTGTGTCCTAAAATAATTCAAACTGGTAAGTAACTGCACGTTATTACTTTAATTAAGTTTAGATTATGTTGTAATACAACAAAAAATATGATGACACAAGTTTATTTAGGAAACGCCTGAGTGTATAAATTCATTGACACAGAATCGACTGATTCTTGCTCAAAAACACATATAAATATACTCGTTCGTATAACGAACTTCCGGATGTCCTTTCGGAGAAAAAAAAGAAAAAATAGAAAAAAAAGTGGTGAGGGTACTCGCAACACGTCCATAGGGAGGCGATCAATCGTGCGGAGTGACGGGATCCTCCCAGGGAGGGGGATCTCTACTATAAGTAATATTTATTTAGTTATTTTGCAAATAAATAACCAACAAGTTTGTGTAGGTTAGGTTTGTGGGTGCAGTTTTCATATATACGTCGGCGTTAAGGTTTTTGGAATAATTAGGATATCTAGTTTACAAAAAGTTTTTAGTTATTCCAAAAACTTTAAAATCGACATAATAGGTTTGAAACTGTTAACATGTTTTTTTAACTACGAAAATTAACTTCATAGTTTCATAAAGAAAATAGATTTTCTACGTTTTCCTGTCGTAAAAATGGGTAGTCACAAATTGTGTCAAAAACTCTCAGACAATTCTATAGGTACAAATGTTATAAACTGTATGCAATTTCTAGTAGTCATACATAACCCAAAGGGTGATGAATAGATAACATGGTCGGTGCAACACATTTACATCAGGAACGTGAAAACTGAAAACTGTTCCCACAGCTGGGACACAGGCCTCGTCTCTTCAAGAGGGAGTGGGCTGTAATCTACCACGCGGGCCCAGAGCGGGATGGTAGATGTCACATATGACATGTCTTCGAATTTTTGGTTCTAGGATACGCCGGTTTCCTCACGATGTTTTCGTTCACCGTTTTGAGAGTAGTGGTGATGAAATTATTTACACAAAGTAAAGCGCCTGCCGGGGTTCTAACCCACGAATAGGCCACTCCCATTTTTGGTGTGAGAAATAACTGTTGTTTTAAAGAGTTATGTAACTTTAAATATAACTCCTGTACTATTCAAGATCTAAGCCTTAATAAATTCAAATCATTAATTAAACGTAAGTTGTGCCAGAAAGCCTTTTATACCGCTAAAGATTATATTGAGGACAAAAAGGCTTGGGATTGAGATGCTCCAGTTTTTACTTATTGAAGTGGTTTATTTTTATTGTTTGATGTTTTTTTTGCTAACTTTTATTATTTTATATACGTAACGTAATATATACGTAATGTAACGTAATGACATGAATATTTACTTGTAAAGTATTATATTATTTTAATTATTGTGAATGTGAAGACTATGTGGGTTATTGCCCTTTTATTTTTATTTTCCCTTTGTCTTTTATTCTCAGTTAGTGTTAATCATGGTCTGGCAGTTTGAGTCATTTATGCGGTCTACCCAAATGTCCTTTGTTTGGTATTGATCGTCGCATCGTTGAGCTCCTTAAGTTCTGAGTAGAGCTGCACGATTACTGACAAATGCGTGCACTGACTGGTCAGGTCCACTCAATCTGTGTGGTTCTTTCCTCAAAAGATCATTTCAGACACCAATCTATAGTGTTGCCCAAATGCAAGAACAAGACGAGACTTAGCCAGTCTTGGTCTTGGTCTTGCGCCAATACACCTGGTCTTGGTCTTGGTCTTGGTCTTGCGCTCCCAGTCTTGGTCTTGGTCTTGGTCTTGCAGCAAGAGTCTTGCAAGTCTTGCAATTACCTATTAGTCTATTACTATTTATTAAAGTTTACTTTAAATCTTAGAAAAACGTATTAGAATTGGAACATTGTGAGCTTGAATTAACATAGCCATAGTAAAGATCAAGCAGATTAATAAATAACTGAAGATTTGATAAGAAATTCGAAAAATCAACTGACCTATATGTCGTTTTCCATGGAAGTAACTGTTTCTTAATAAACATTTATGATTTATAAGCTTACATTTGCTAAAACATGTAAAAAAACAAATTAATTACAATAACTTGACTGTATTTTAAAGAACAATACTTATCTGTCTAGAAAGAGATTGAACCCTCAACTTATAAGAAATTTAATAAAAGAGTTTCACGATTTATCATTTATTTGAATAAAAAATAAAATACAACACAAATCAACAGCTTTATCATTAGGTTATGATACTTTATATCAATTTTTTTGATCAAGAATTAATACAAAGTAACCATCTGGCTGACTCATCACTTAACCTATTTCTATGTTTTCTAATTACTAATGATGCTTTAGAAAATAACCTCTCAGCAGGTACTGAAGTTGCAGGTATTGAGAGAAAATCACGGGCCATTTTCGATAAAATCGGATACTTTGTCTCATGCGTCCTCCACCAATCTAAAATGTCTTCCGAGCTGGCAGTTCTTGGTTTTCTCAGGTACTCCTCCAACTCGTCTATCACTAAGCCTTGAAGACAAGATCCAGATGACGTCGAGGGACATTCATAGAGTTTATCAAAGTCTATTACGTCTTCATCTTCATCACATACTTTATTTTCTTTTTCTGGTAATTCCAGAGATTTGTTCAGTGAGTGTAGACTTTTATATTCTTCATAAAGTTCATTGAACTTGCGCAGACTTTCTGTTTTAAGTTGCTTCCCCCACATTGTCAGGTCAAAAGTCTGAGCCTTATGCCTTGGGTCTAAAATTAAAGAAGTACAATAAATCCAGTTGCTCTTCTTGTAATGTTTAAGCATTTTGTCTCGAGCTGCTTGGAAAGCTAGAATGAGCCTTTCATCCACTTCAGATCGATTAGGTTTCTCATCTAACTGTTTTACCATGGATTCAATTTTATCTAGCAAGAGATTGAATGATACAATGACTAGCGGTAATGTAACATATTTGTCTCCACCAAGTTTTGTACTTAAAAGTTTAAAGTTTATTAGAAATTTATGTAATTTTTCGAGTACCTGCCATTCATTAGCTGTGATTTGACTAAATGTACAATAATAGTACCTAAGTAATTAGTTTAAAACCATATAAGTAATCAATATTATAATATATACTTACTAGAATGAATTAATATGACATCTACTACCTATCCTTACCATTTTATCCTAATCATAATACTACTTGCGTGATCAGTATAATGTATTCATTTTCATTCTAAGCACTCTGAAACTTATTTATTCTTTGGAACACCTGTAGGTACTCTTAAAAAAATTCGAAATTATTTTGCATGAGTATACCTACGCCCTATGGCGGCAATCAAATAGTGTCACAAATGTTATGATTTCGGCGTGGCGGCAACGATTGTTTTAGATTTCAAAAGAAGCCGCCGGCGCGTGTATCATAACCATGTACTTCCGAAAAGCGGCAAATTTCTTTGAGAAGTAAGTACAAAACCTTTGATGCCGCATTATCAAAGTGCCGATGGTTAAAACATAACTATGCATGCACTCAGTTTGATTTTAATAGATATTTTTTTATTCGCTATGTTTATGGTATTAGTCGTAATGCGCATAGGTCCAGTTTTTCATATTCTTTGATACAGTTTTTTGCGTCTCATAGAATTCCTAAGCGTACCTACCTATACACCGAACTGTTACACCTAACTACTCAGTGAAATAGCGCTAAGTCCTAGCTGCAAGACGCAAGAGTCTTGCAGGCTATGTCTTGTTCTTGCTCAAGTCTTGCACGGTCAGTCTTGGTCTTGGTCTTGCTAAAAATACGCGGTCTTGTTCTTGGTCTTGGTCTTGCAAAAACGCAAGAACAAGACCAAGACTGCAAGACCAAGACTGAATTTGGGCAACACTACCAATCTACATGGCCTTCACATGATCTGACCAAGATTATGTCTGGACTTTAAAAGAGACTGTGACCTGACCTCTGAGTTTGTTTCGGCCTTTCTTCTCAGAGTAGTCAGATAGGAAACGCCGACCTCATCTAGTTTTAAAAATATGACTGACGTGTAAAAGTGTTTGTACAAACCTACTTACAGAAATAAAAATCATTTATTATCATTTATCATCTTTGCTTACACTATAAGTGTAATGTTTTGCGTACGTTACATTGTGCGCTGGCAGAATCAGCGACTTTGCATACAAAATAAATGTTTGCTCAATATTACTACTTAGTTTGATGTACAGATCGCGCGTAACTGCTATGTGTTGGGTCCTTTTGCACCCTGTATATTATATGTTAGGTTTTAAGTAATTTGAATAGGTTTAGGGGTTTTATTGGCAGAGGAGGTTTATTATAAAAAAACAATTTCTGGCCTTACTTGACACCAGAGAGAAGCTCTGGTGTCAAGTAAGGCCAGAAATTGTTTTTTTACTATAAATATAAATACTATGACTTGTATTTTTTTAATATTCAATTTGACTATAGACAATAAATAGGAACAGATCAAACGTTCATTATGTCTATAAACAATCTTATCGATTAGTTAAAGTACTGTTTCTTTTGATTAGGTATTCTATTCATACATTATTATTTAACAGTATACCTTTGATTTCGATCATTTCAATTCCCACTGATACCATCTTGGCCACTTTCCTAGATTTATATTACAGACTAAACTGCGTGTACAACGTCCATCTACTAAGATTAGCTTATCACAAATCTGTACTATCAAGTGATAAGGAGAATTAGAGCTGTTTCCTTCAGCCTTGTGCTAGCATTGACAATGATAAACCATTGATTGTAAACAATCGATACGTTTGTTTATACGTTTTTTTTTACAAATATCGAAATAATATATACGAATTTGTGAAAGAACGTTTTTGCTGCCCGTGGTTTCACTCGCATACGAAATTTCTTGCCCACTCTTCTCCTTAGGAACCTACTACGGTTTAAAATGGTCAACTAGCTTTATCTTTCTGACTGACCGACCCCTTGACAATTCAAAAGTGCCAGAAATTGGTTTAATTGAAATAAATTCTTTGAGTTTGATACTAGAACAACTACTTCCTGTAGGTACACATGACTTAAAAGACTCCTACGTGTAGGACATGATCTGCATGCCAAAATAAAATTCATATAGCCGTCTTTGCTTAATTGACAAACGAACACCTTAATCACAAACTAAAGTTGTGAACTAAACTGTCTGGAGGAAAAAGATGTGCTGTGCTAACTCCAAATAGTTGGCATAAGGCAGAACACTGATGAATGATTGAAAGTAGGATTTTCTGCCTCCTTTCCTGCCTTTAGTTTTAAAGATTGATTATAGAATCATTTGATTTAATTTAAATAGTTTAGTCAATCAAAACCATCGATACGAAGAAGAATGTAGGTAGAGGAAGTAGAGCTTTGAAGATATAGTATATTAGTGAAGTGAGCAGTGGTGGCCCTGTGGTATCCCTAGTACCAAAAATTCGAAGACATGTGACATCCACCAACCCGCACTGGGCCCGCGTGTTGGATTACAGCCCACTCACTCTCACAGAGAGGAGGCTTGTGTCCCAGCAGTGGGAACATTATAGGCTGATAAGTAAGGTAAATTATGGTGCCTACTTTATTTTTCATTGATATGATCAAACCAAATCTTACTCCGATTTCCTTGTAAAGTCGGTGTATGTACTCAAATATGATTAGCCATATCTTTAGATGTACGCCATTGATATCGGTACCAAAGGGTACATTTGTCGATATAGGCAACATTTATAAATCGTTATCGTGTATGATTTGATTTCTTGATTTTCAGTAAATTCGTTATAAACATATTTTGTTCGTAGATTGTTATCTAGCCTTCGTAAATGTATTAGTAGTATCTGTTCGTTTAAAAAATGACTTGTTCCTATTGGTGTTTCTTTGATTTAGCTAATACTCGTACCGTCCATAAGTCGTACCCCAGAACTTTGAAAATATTACATAGATAGCCAACTGGAACGTGTTTTTATAACTATGTTATAACTTTAAATTAAGATTATTTTAGTACAAAAGAAAATAACTGGATATTTTTCCTTAAATATTATTATTGCGACTTGGTAATTTTGTATGGTTACATCTGCCAAATCTCCATCCTTTCACAAACTTTATTAGGTATCTCACTAAAATAGTCACAAACATTGTGATTTTAGTGACTTATCAAAATCAAAAACAAAAAAAAAACTGAATATTTTATTTCACATAAACCTACGTGGGCACTTTTGAAACGTCAGAAGCTAGGTGCACGGTTCCAATTGGTCGTACCTATGGAGAAGAGTCAGCAAGAAACTCTATATAATGTCAAATAAAAAGCAAAAAAATAAAGTAATACTCGTAAAGTATGTAAAAAAATAAAAATAAAAATCGTAAATTGGGAGCAGTAAATAGACTTTTACATATTTTTGGCGTTAATGAGGTACCAGGGAAGCGACATGTGCAGAAGGAATTAACACGGCATGTCCCTTTAGATAACCCCAAAGAAAGAGATAGGATGCGCGAAATCCTCTGTAATCAAAATGGTATTCGTAATGATTTGTAAAAAGAATTGGGTTGTTTTTTAATTCGCAAGTCAAAAATAGGCGCCAGATCAGAATGGTAAAAAAGTTATATTTATGTTTCCGAGCTGGCCACCCTGCAGGTACGAGTATTATATAATATGTTTTTAATATAAACATGTCGCATAGGTATGAGTCCTATTTAAATAGAGATGGCCACGTTTTTCTGCTCTAATAATAATATAAATCTGTCATAAACGTATGCAAAAGTCATTAAACGCAGAAATGCATTCATTACCAAAGATTGATTTGTACATAGTTTTTTTTTGTTGTAGATTTCGTTTCTAATCCAGTATTTTAGTTAAATCCATAAATATTTAACTGTGGATTAAAAACGGACACAAAATAAAAAAGTTCCATTTGTAACATAGTACCTATCAAAAGTGTAGTAAACGCAACTTTCCCCCAAACTCATATTTATTTTTCGCGAAAAAACCCAGACGTAAGCCAATCCATGTTGCTTGATAAAACAAGCACATTTTTGTGTCTAAAAATCAATGTTTATCATTTGGAGACATGACGTCACACATGTGATCATTATATAAGGGTGGAGGTACTTACCGCGAGACATCAGCCTATCTTAACTGATAAAGATGCTATAAAATGTATTTTCATAGAACCAAACGTCACTTGTTTGTTAGATTTTCGATGATTTTGACGTTAATCCTAGCGAGAAGAAACAAAGCTTGAACTCCTTTAGTTCTGAGTTGAGCTGCACGATTAGTACTGAGAAATGCTTGCACTGACTGGACAGGTTCACTCAATCTGTGTGGTTCTTTTCTCAAAAGACCATTTCAGACACCAATCTACATGGCCTGAACAAGATTGTCTGGACTCTAAAAGAAACTGACCGCTGAGTTTGTTTCAGCTTTCTTCTCAGAGTAGTCAGATTGGAAACGCCGACCTCATCTAGTTTTTTTAAAATATGATTGACGTGTAAAAGTGTTTGTACAAGCCTACTTACAGGAATAAAATCATTTATCATAAAGGCTGCGATTTTTCAAAGGGATGTGTTAAGTATTTATTGCGATTCACGGTATCCTTAGTACAGCAACTCTATTACATTATTATTGACTGTTCTCAAAGGGATTTCAACATTTATATCTGTAATTTTTATGGTGTACATAATAAAGATTATTCTATTCTATTCGGAAAAAATCAGGAAAAAAAAAGTATTAAATATTAAAAGTTTGAGATATTTTCACCGATTGATGTGAAATTTGCCTCGATTCTACGACTAACATAATTATTATCTGAGGGCGCTCTTACTTTTGCCGTTTCATCGGTCCCCTCCCAAGAACATGCTTATAAGTTGCGGTCATCCGTTCTCTGGCTAATATGGCCGGCCCATTGCCACTCCAGCTTGCTTCCCTATTCATGGTAAGGCGTAGTTTTTACCTTGCGCACACCTTGGGAGACTCATCTGACTCATTTATGGCGTGTCATCGATCATGGCGTTATCTCAAAGTAGGTAACTATGTAATTTTGTTGATAGTCATCACGTCCGATAGATAACGCCATCACTGTTCCTCTCAGAGCCGCAGGTAGAATAGTTGAAGGATAAAAAAGTTACAGATTTTCTGTTGTCACAAACACGTTATTTCTTGTCATGAACTTTATCCCTTGGCAGCCCAAATCTTAGGAGTCGGTAGAAGATCATCATTTTCCACCTTCAAAGACAGGTAAAAGTTTATGGTTCGACTTTCGAGCTTATAGCCCAGAAATTATTTACTCATTCATTCTTAGCTCATCCCATTCTCACGACTCGCCGCGCTCAGCCTCCTTATTATTTATTATCATCTTCGTCCACAGCCCGATTTCACCCACTGCTTTATGCCGGCGCTGGACGAGCGACTCTGCTACAGGCTATACAGATGTGAATAGGTAGTTATTATCTATTGATTTCTCAATCCTTCAACGAAAATCAAAATAATTGGAAACAACAACAACATTTATCTCAGGTGTAGATTTTATCTTTTTAAATCAAGGTCAATCTAGATTTAAATGGTGACACGGATGATTCAAGATTCAAATTCATAATGATTATCTTTCTATTTCTTTATTCTTCTGTACGTCTGTTTGTCACTGAATTCCGCCTAAACGGCTGGACCGATTTTGATGAAATGTTTTGTGTGTATTTGAGTTATAATGGATGGTTGAGATTCACAATTGGACCCGGTAGGTGGCGCTGTTCGGGCAAGACAACGTCTGTCAGGTTCGCTAGTAACTTATAAGTTTTGTTTTAGTGACAGTCTTAAGGTAAGGAGCCTAGAGGGTTTTTGAGCAAGCATATGCAGGGTGAAATTCTGATAGCTGAGTAGGTGCGGCATGATGAGAGAATATCGAATTTAAAAAGTTTAAGATAGGAGCTCAGTGATCAGCAGTAGGTATCGTGAGGAAACCGGCATGTCCTAGAACCAAAAATTCGAAGACATGTGACATCTACCAACCCGCACTGGGCCCGCGTGGTAGATTACAGGCCACTCCCTCTCGAAGAGAGGAGGCCTGCGTCCCAGCAGTGGGAACATTATAGCCTGATTATGGATGGATGGGTCAGGAGTTCTCTTAGAGATTTCAAAAATTGACAAAAAATAACGTGATATGCTGAGCCTTTGATTTTGATATGATCGCGTGCGGCCTAACGCATAATGACTTAAATAGAGAAATCTGATAAAGAAATTATGGGCTTTCCCTAAATCTGACGACTTTGAAAACTCCGTCACATCGTCAGAGTACACCATAAACCGCTACCTTTGAGGCATTTTGTTCAAATTAGAAAGCTTATTAAATCTATATTGCGTTGGCGGTATTCATATAAGAATAACTTTTCATAATTTTATTGACCATAGTTAAAAAAGTAGGTACCTATGCCCGTTTGAATAAATGTTCTAATCCCGATTGAGCTGTGTTGAATATTGAATTAATTCTGATTGTCAAAGAGGCTGCCTTTTGTGAAGAACCTAACCAAAATCTTTAATCACAGCAAAATATTCCAAATGTGCAATAAAAGTGTTTGTGGACCAATCAGAGTTGTTTGCGTGGCGAATCTTGACAGATAAGCGATCGACCCCTTATGTTTATTGATGCAGATTAGATTAGCAGCGAGTTCGTGGACCCTTGCGCTACCACGATTTTGGACAATGTTGCTTGCAAAATAAGTATTGGAAATGTAATGGAGAAACGTTAGTTTTAGGTATGGAGGAGACCCTAGTAACTCCTGCCCATTTAATTTTTTTTCTATTCTTTATTTATTAGGGACTTGCAACCTTTAACAAGTCATGTCAGCCCCATCATTTCCTTAAGCAAGTTTACAACTAAATTTTCTTAAGACTATATAAAATTATAAATAAGTTTAGCTATATTGGCTTTTTTTCTGGCTTACCCTGCAAGGTAAGCCAGAATACATTGAAATTTACCTAAATGTTAATAATAAAATAATATATTATAATTTAATTTAAATTTTTTACATAAATGTTGTAAATTAATACATATACATTACATACATACATTACATAAATATTTTTTGGAAACGTGTATAAGATTGAAACTGTAATTTGAATGTGACTTATTGGATTGAAAAAGAAGTAATATAATTAAAAATATATGGAAAATCTGAGTGGAAAATCAAAACTGACCAGACCCGTCACGACACAATATGTTAGTAAATTGGGTCTCCCTTGTTTGATCGAAAGGAATTTGACAAATTTTTACTTAGCATAAAATCTATTCACAAAAAACTGTAACGCAAACCTAATGTTTGGCAAATGAACGTTTAAACTATAACTTGTTTACCAACTAGTACTTTTAACATTTTTTATTTAGTCAAATATTTGTTTTTACGCAAAATCAAATAATAAAATAAATAAGTAATTAACCTAATCTAAATAGTTCAGTTCCGGGTAACCTACTAAAAACAATTTCTTTTTTCTATTAATGCAAGTCGTTTCTGGCACTCGCAGGCCGCTGCCGCGGCACCGCTCGCTTCGCTCGCTCGGCTCGTGCGTAGGGGGTCACAGTTTTAACCTAACCTAACCTACCCATTTTTTTTCAAAGAAGAAATTAACCAAATCTAAATAGTTGAGTTCCGGGTAACCTACTAAAAACAATATCTTTTTTTCTATTAATGTAAGTCGTGTCTGCCACTCGCCGGCTGCTGCCGCGGCACCGATCGCTCAAAAACGTTTATTGTCTGAAGATTGTTTGCTGTAATAAATCATTAGATTAAAGACCTAATGCCATAATGACATTATACTTGGTAATATTTTGCCAAGTAAAAATTTGACCAAATGAAAATATGCGTACTAAAATCATTCGAAATATTGCAATGGTATAAAAAAAAGGTTGCTAAAATTTGTTTGGCTAATGAAATTTTGTCAAAATCTTTTCGGCAAAACGGCAGGCACCCTTGTAAATTATTTATTTATTTATTTAATACTTTAAGCACACAAATGTACAGAGGCGGACTTAATGCCATAGGCATTTGCTAGGGTTCCCTCTATCTGGCAGAATCTTGATGCTCCGAAATTTATTTGGCATAATTTTCTTTAAACGAATATTATTAAGGCATAAAAATTATTTAATATAATTATTGTTTGGCCGAATGTTTATATGTCCGAATTTACAATGGCATACCTTCAGATGGCAGAATTTTATTTGCCATAATTACCTTTGGGAAAGTTAAAATTCCGTATAATTTCATTTAGCATAACTTTTATTTAAAGCGACGATTATTTGGTACAATTTCACTAGGCATATTAAGAAGATGGCAGAATTTAATTTGAAATAATTTTATTAGGCATATTGCCATTTCTATTTTATAGAAATGGCAATTAAAATAATATTCTTAAAAAGTCATTAAGTTTTTCAATTTTATGGGTATGAAATGTATGCCGAAAGATACTAAACTAACTGTAAACTTTCTGAGAAATGATAGTTCTGCGTTTTAATGACTGTTGATATGAAATGTATACGAAAAGAAGATTCTGACTGTGAACTTTCTGCAATATGATGGTTCTACTTTTTAATTATAATGGATATAAAATGTATGCCTAAAGATGATTCTGACTTACAAACTTATGAGTTTTGAATGTATGATAAATGAGTGTCTGCCAAACGATTTTCTGAGAAATGATGTTTATGCTATCAGCTGTTATGCAAAATAATATTTTGACAAAAAAAGTTCTGCCATAAAGGGTAGACCCATTTTCTACCAGTCAACCTTTGGGAGATGCAGAGACAAACAGTGGTAGGTGCAATAGCGAGGATTGAGGAATACATATTATTTAAATGTAAAGATATACATATACCTATTTAAAAAAAAATATACACCTAATTATATATAAATCTATGCACAAATAAATATATACATAATTATATTTTAACAGATAAGACAAACTATGGGAAAACATTATCGTTGTGATGATACTGCCAGCTTCTCGCGAATGTGTCGCAAAATTTAGTTTTAAAGGATAATTATGTATTAGATAAAGTGTTATAACAATAGTTCAGGATTATTCATGAGTGCTATGAACTACTCAATGTCCGTGTACATGTAAACGTACCTGTGTGTGAACATTATGGATTGCAATAAAGATTATTGGAATTGAAATGAATACAATTATATCTCCCCTACCATGCAGTGATCCCCTCAGAATTGCGTCCCGGTATGTTTATGTACTGCTGTGCGGTATATAGGAGACAATACACTCCTACTTTACTTTGTACTTTAATCATACTCGTTAAACTATGTTTTGAATACCACAGTTGGAGTCCGTGTATCACTGTTCAGTTTCCCTCACTCGCCAGTTTCGTTGATTAGTCAGTTTCGCTGATTGGTCAGTTTTGCGGATTAGACAGTTGCGTCAACTCGACAGTTTCCAGTGTTCGCCAGTTTCGTTGATTCGTCAGTTCATTCAATTCGTCAGTCAAAGTACAGTCGGTAAAAAACTGCACATACGTCTGTTAATTTAATTGCATGTTACGTAACATAACATCACGCCTGTTTCTTCAAAGGGTTAGGCAGAGGTAAACTTAGAGTAAACCCATATTATACATACATCTTTCACCAGATGTGCTTACGTGCCATGTAATAGGTGGCGAGCCTATTGCTTTTAACCGGGCCCAAAACCAGACTCCTAGATGCTAATGAAAAATTTCTACTGGAAAACCTAATACAATTTTAAGAGCACTAGAGTACTTTAAGAGTATTCTATTCTATTCTAAATTTTTTCGACTTGATAATCGAACCCAGACTCTCATGCACAGCAGTAATGCTTTCGACCATGAGACCAACGAAGCTAAATAAAACAAAAAACAATTATGTATTAATATATACCTATTCAATTTCAGTTATATTATGTTAGAAGTTAAATATATTTATTAAATTATAAAATATTGTGTTTTTAAAAATAAAACTTTAAGTTTGATTTTAATTGGGTTAGGTATTCCTTACATGATCCACTTTTGTTTACTTATACGTATTATATATTTTGTTCAGTGTACTAAACTGACAAATCAACGAATCCTGGTGAACACTGAATTGACGCGACTGTCTAATCCGCAAAACTGACCAATAAGCGAAGCCGACTATTCAACGAAACTGGCGAAATAAATAAACTGACGAGTGAGGGAAACTGACCAGTGATATGCGGACTCACATAAAGATCTGATGAGGCAAACACGCAGCTGTCTATGTTATCCAGAATGATAATGATGTTCAAGATAATGGCACACCGCTTACCGTATGTAAAATATAACCTTTTGAAGCTATGTATATGCCGTAAAACACAAAATCAAGAGCAACTCTACCGAGGAATTAATATCGTTCCTGTAATTCCTGTATGGCTAGAAGGTAAGAACTGTTTGCTTGCCTATAAAATATGACAAGGAATCTTCGATAATCTCGTAAATCATAACCAAACTGATCCCCAAACAGTTTTCTGTTGACATAGATAGAGAGATACCAGATACCGGTACCCAAATAAGATGTTAACTTAATATAATTGATTTATAGAGTGTTGACAGTGTAAAACGTCTCGGTCCGGAAGCTCACTCCAAATGTAATAAATTACTGAATACCAACACGTGATAGTGATGGGCATGATCGATTGAGGGCGAAGCCTAATCGATCGACTCAGTGCATTCAAGATGGCGCCGCCGGCTGATGACTTCATTGTTCGGAACCTATCGGTAGCATTGTTAGGGAAATCAGTTATCCGTTATTGTGTAGAATATGTTTTGTTGGAAAAATGGAACAGTTTTGCGATATTCCTAAAGAGTTACGGTTAAGATAATGTAAGTGGATTGGATGAAGGCTTGTCTGTAAATATTTTACAGGTGAAGGTTATAAAACAATAAGCTGTAGGTATCTAACCAGAATACAATTGTTGTAATTATTCTGATTGCAATTTTTCTATCACAATGATCGTTGTCACAGATATATCAATTCTGATTTGAAAAGGAGTAACATTCAGCAACACCGACAAAAATGGACCTATCTGCGTTATGCATAATCCTGCGTTATGATCTCGATTTAAAACAATAACGATGACGTCACGGCACTACTTCTGTAGCAGAGAGATGCTGTGAGTCAACACGACGATGTTTGATGTTTGTGACAGAACTTCATGACCTCATAAATCTTGGCAGATAATTTATATGCTTGGAAATATGGAAGAGTTTGGAGATTAGATAACGTTGCACACTCTGCATACTATTGATTTACAAGTTTTGGTTCCTAATTAGAAGTTTCTTTATCATCATCATCATCTGCCTAGCCTTTTCCCAACTATGTTGGGGTCGGCTTCCAGTCTAACCGGATGCAGCTGAATACCAGTATTTTACATGGAGCGACTGCCTATCTGACCTCCACAACCCAGTTACTGGGTAACACGATATCCCTTGGTAAGACTGGTTGTCAGACTTTTTGGGCTTCTGACGACCCGTAACAACTGTCAAAGATCTACAAATGAAGAAGTTTTTTTTAATATTTTGCGGTATTTTACTATAGGCTGTTATTAAGTTTACCTCACTAAGATCACCATCTCTCTGCCTTAACGAGTGTATATGTTATAAAGTTAGTTAAAAAGTTGAATCAAATGCAAAGCAATGAATTTCTTGTAAAGCAATGAAGTTTCTGAAAATAGATTTAGATACATTGCACTAGCGGAGCTACGAATCTGCGTTTGCTGTTTTATACAAATAAACTTTTGCTTGAATGCTATTGCTAGAATGTAATGTAAACGTTATTAGATGCAAAACTAGTGTAATTGAATCATCGCTTAATGGTGTGCGATGGGGTGAGAGAAGCCCTGATGAAATAAAGGAGTACGCGTACTTGTGCAACAACAAATTGAAAAACTTAGATTTTCCTGAGGAATTTGAGCTATGCGCTGATATTTTTTGTGATGATCCCAATCATAGGTTATTGTTGGATTCGATGTATAAAGACTTAGTATCTATATTAAGTGAATCAGCTAGTGTAAATAGAGTGTCTAAAGCCATTATTAGAAAGAAAGTTATAAAAGGCTGGAACAAGCATGTCAAAGATTTTCATACTCGGGCAAGGTCTAAGTTTAAATTGTGGATGTGGTATGGGGAACCCAGTAGCGGGCCTATCTATGAGGACATGATATTAAGTCGTAAAGAATTTAAATCAAAATTGAAATGGGTCATTAAGAACCAAGAAAAAATTGCAATGGATATATTGGCCTCGCTCCATTCTAAGAAATGTTTCTCGTCATTCTGGAAAGGTACTAAAAAGCTCAATGTCTCTCCAAGCTTACCAGTTAGAGTGGAGGGTGAGAGTGACCACACTGGGATAGCTAATTTATTTAAAGAGCAGTTTATTGTGAGCTCACCTCTTGAGTCTGTGGAAAAGGTGAATGATGCTGAGTCTTATCAATCAGGAACACCCTTTAAGTTTACGTGTACAGAAATAAAAGCAGTCATTAAATGTATGAAGCGGGGAAAGTCTCCTGGCCATGATGGACTCAGCATTGAGCATCTCCAAAATGCTGGTGTGCACTTACCAAGAGTAATAACCATGTTTTTAAATCTTTGTGTGGGCCATTCTTATCTTCCACAGGAGATGCTCGATACGTTAGTTGTACCTATTGTGAAGAATCGGACGGGAGACATAGCTGACAAAGGGAACTATAGGCCAATATCATTGGCAACAGTGATAGCCAAAGTGTTTGACAGTGTGCTTGACACGCACTTAAGTAACTTTACAAAACTACACGACACACAGTTCGGTTTTCGTGCGGGGCTGTCTACAGAGAGTGCAATACTAGCGTTAAAGCACACTGTCAAATATTATACGGACAGGAAGACACCAGTGTACGCTTGTTTCCTAGACCTTTCCAAGGCGTTCGACCTGGTTTCATTTAAGGTTTTATGGGAGAAGCTTCGAAGGGCGGGTGTTCCGGCTGCATTGGTGTCAATATTATCTATCTGGTATGAAAAGCAGAGGAACTTTGTAAAATGGTCCAATGCATTATCAGACCCATATAAACTGAAATGTGGTGTGAGGCAGGGGGGTCTGACTTCCCCGAGAATATTTAATATTTATGTTAACAACTTGCTTGTTGAGCTCAGCAGCACTCATGTCGGTTGCCATGTAGACGGAGTTAGTCTAAATAATTTAAGTTACGCAGACGATATGGTGCTGTTGAGCCCAACAATCGGGGGAATCAGAAAGTTACTCACTATCTGTGAAAGATACGCTGAACAGCATGGGCTAAAGTATAATCCCACGAAAAGTGAGTTATTGGTTTTTAGAGGAAGAAATAAATGTCCCTCAAATGTCCCACGCGTAGAACTGAACGGTTTACCCTTGAACAGGGTGTCACAATTTAAATATTTGGGCCATATTGTTACCGAGGATCTAAGAGATGACTTAGACATGGAAAGGGAGCGCAGGGCGCTGGCTGTGAGGGGAAACATGCTGGCACGCAGGTATGCTGGTTGTTCAGCACCGGTTAAAATAACACTTTTTAAGGCGTTTTGTCAAATATTTTACACCAGCAGTCTGTGGGCTAATCATACCCAAAAAGCAGACAGCGCACTGCGCATTCAATATAATAACGCCTTCAGGGCGCTGTTGAGGCTTCCACCTTATTGTAGTGCGTCAGGGATGTTCGCGGATGCGCACACTGACGATTATTTCGCGATCATGCGCAAAAAAGTGGCATCAGTGATACGTAGATTGAGGGGAAGCAGCAATAGCATTCTGAAGGTGTTTGCAGAAAGGCTGGAGGGGCCTACAATGGATAGGTTTATCAAACTGCATGTCAGACATGGGACTTGATGAATTTTCCTCCTCTTGTCTTGGCTGTATTTTTGAGTGTTTATTTGTGTTTTTATTGTGTATTTGTGTTTTTATTGTTGTACTCATGTGTGTTTAAGTGTTACTACTAACATAGTTTTTAAGTTTGTACTGATTACTAACTCGCTATGGGCCGTCGACGCCTGAAAATAAACGATTTTTATTTATTTATTTACAAGAAAACTCTCCGTTCTGAAAACGTATACCTAAGTAGTTACAACTTTAAGGCTCGTACAGACTCGCGCGATATCGCGGGCGCGACAGGCACCGACAAAGAAATTGTGCTACTAGTGTCGCATCGCACTAGTCTGTACGAGCCTTTACTCTTCCCATAGAAATAATTAATAAGACAAGTAAAAACTACTTAGATTAATTTTCAAGGAATTTAATCTATCTGTGTTTATTACTTAAGGATGTCAGCGTAAAACTAGTAAATAAAATCAAATGTCCGCACCTTTTGATAAGATATACTTACCGAAGTGACCGAGCAATCAGAACACAGCTGTCCAATTTGTGGTATCAGTCCATCTCCGCTGATACCGATACCGGTAGTTAATCCTTGTGACGCAAATTGTACAAAGATTAAAATTGATTTTTATTTTTTACGTTGATTAAGGGATAAATACAGTTTGTTATTGTCGAGACATTTTTCTTTTATGATAACCATCTATGACTGTATGTGATTGTCACACAATGACTTGAGTTCCATCCAATCGGGGAATGAGTGTTTCATGGATATCTGATAAGATTACCTAAATACTAAGGTTAAGTATTCGTTTTTACAAAAATAGAACAATTTTTTAAAGACAAAAAAGTTCTCGAGCGACTAACGCTAACTGAATAGTCTGTTAAAGACTCGTAGATTTGTGATGATGACGTATTATAGACTTTCCTTCTTCTTGTACAGTATGGCAGGTAATAGAAGAGAAACACTGTAAAGGAGGAGTGTATTATTATAGTACTCATGAAAATGATTTACCTTTGCTGTGAGACCAATAATGAAATATAATAACCAAAAAAGCTGCTCCGTACTTGATATGGAACCGCAGATTTTTCACTCTCTTAAAAGGTGTTTCTTCTCTTGTCTGCCACACTGTGTATGTAATACTTATTCATACATACATAAATATACCTCGAAAGACAACATTCTCGCTTAACATTCGAGTTATGTAGAAAATGCTGTACTGTGAGGTCGAAGACGATCACTTCACCGCTACTAATAACTATTAACGTACATTATTATTTAATAAATAATCCTTCTATTATAGAGTGATCCGATAAAGTAGTAACTGAACCGTACAACGGCCGCCTACAAACTGTTCACGATTATAAACGCGTTAATGGTTCCGTATCAAAAATTAAGGTTTCAATAATATGTCAATCAATGTGCACTGTATGTATGTGTACGTAATAAGATACAAAAATAAGAATCCGTTGATCTGGACCAAACTTGAAAAAGTCCATCGGATTTAATTGAATCAAATTTTTAAATGTATACCGTATTTAATAGGCTGGCACATCGAGGAAAACGTAATGTGTCGTATACTAAACGTTTAAAGAAATCTATCAAATAAAAGTTACATTCCCCTATAAAGTTTGATTTAAATAGTTTTCCCGACGGTTGAAGCATTTACGGTCCAATTAAAAATGTACTTTGGGTTTTTAATTAATTAAATGCCAACTTTATTCTTCTAGAGGATTCTAGCTAGCTGTTGCAGAATTTTTTAACAAGATTATACCTATTATAAGTGAAAACCACAAGGAACCCTAAACGATCACCAAATAATTTATTCAAAAAAATATTAATATAGCTACGTTCGTCCCACGCACGCTAATCTGTCCGTCCGTCCGTCCGCTCTATCTCAGAAACTGGGCAAAGACAATGGGCTCCATATCTTGGTGGAATGCATCCGTATCTGGTATCTATTCGTTAAACACGTGGGTTAAAATGTTTTGAAAATTCATTAATATTTAGAAAGTAGGCTTTTGTGTTAGGTACCGTTAGGGTGTTGATATTGGTAGTTTGCAGGTAGTTTAGGGTAATTTTAATAATGTTTATTTTGATAATTTTGACTGATTGTAGATAGCTAATGCCCTAAGTAGTTATTTCAGGACAGCACGGAAGAAAATTCGTAAATAAACTTTAAGTAAAACTAGCCGTAACAATATATACTTTTAATTTGGTGGATATAGAAAATAAAAATCCGATAGGCGAGGCAATAATGGCATATGGCTATAATGGCACATGACCATAATGGCACATGGCCATAATGGCCCATGGCTATAAATTACAAAATTAAAGAGAAATAAAGGTTGGAAAGATTTGCTTTACAAGACAAATCAAGTATCAGCACCTGTCATAAACACTAACAGTTGGTCACCTTCCTAAGACACATTACTGTCACAGCCACAATACATCAACTCACCACCTCAACCAGACCACGTAAGCTCCACCACGAAGGTTCCTATCAGACCACAATCATAGCATTGCTTACAAAAATATTTTTATTGATATTAAAACAAGTCAAGGGGTCATTACCAGGACAAAGGTATTGGAAAGTGCGTCACGTGACGGGGTGAGGGGGTGAAAGGGGCAAGGGGGGTGGGTCGCGTGTGAGATTGTGCGATAGTCTCCCTGCGGTGGACGCCGGTCTAATCGGTTTACTGGGCCTAGCGACTTTGGTGGTTGGTGTTAGGTGAAAGATGTAGCGAAATATAGCGAAAATTTGGTCCCTGTTTGGTTCCAAATGGTATGGAAGTGATTTTGAAATAGAAGCTAGTGAACAAAGTATCTCATTTAAAAAATCTAGGCAGGCTGTGGGGAGGAGTTCCCATAAAAGTCTAATTTTGGATTTTTGGATGGGTTTACAGCAGAGATTTTAGAATTTTCTCAATCTCTGCTTCAATATCAATCATTCTAACCGTAAACTACTACGTGCAAATAGTTAAAAATATACTATATTTTGAACTATATGCACGTAGTAGTTGGAAAATATCACTGCAGATATTACAAGATATTGGTGTCCATACTCACACCGCTCGGAGTGACGAGTCTGGACTGTCTCAGTACCTATTTGATCGCACCTTCTTCATGCTTGTTCCTTTTATTGTTAATCAATTATACAAACAATCGCTGATCGCTTCCAAATCGTGCCACATTCGAGCGTCTCACCTAATGCAGGTGACTTGCAAGCCGCGTTTAATATGCCACTTCGAGCCACTTTCAGTCCAGTCCACTCCTAATAACCCCTTCAGAGGCGTTCCTCATCTAATCTGATGGTTCAGACATCCACTTGAAAGCCAAGGAATAGTGCTATTATGGCTAACTTACTGAAATTCATTGGGTTGACGTAAAACGATTGTATGGTAAATTTAAGTAAGTGCTGCTGATTTTCTTTTAATTATGTTCATCCATATATTTCCATTAGCACCTTGGTTGTAGTTGCTGGATTAAATTTTACCTCGATTCCTAATTAGGCGTTTGCTAAAAAGTACTGCGTTATAAAGCGTCCCTTGATGCGATTGCCTTCTCCGTTGCTTGATGTAGGTAAGTATATAAATACAAACATTGGAATCTTTTTGCGATACTCTGATACAATCTCAACGCTGCAAATCTTACAAACGTTTCTGTTACGTCATCGTCCCAAAGCGACTTGAACAAACATCAATGATTTTGCCAATCACAACAAAGTTACTTTACGCATTCCTTAAAATGCAAATAAAAACCCTAACCACAACCTTTGCAGATAAAATAAACCATAGTTGTGGCTGAATACAGTTCAAAATCGGCTGTCAGTTATCAATATTTCCGAAGACCCAAACGTCATGCGACAGTCGACTTGCAAGCGGAAAATGTCAATGTGAGATACCTATCCTTTTCTTTGCAAATTTAAATTTTGCCGTCTTTCCAATGAACCTGACGGAACATTATCCATAGAATCTTGGATTTATGGTACACATTTGCGTGGCATCATTTTGGGACCTGTAAAGTGAAGTGTTGTGGAGTAATCCCGCGAGGTTTGATATCTGGGCTCGCTGGCACAGGGCTGGCATTGTGAACGAGGAATAGATAAGATCTAACGGCCTTTGACAGACTTCACGTGTGGTCTAATTTTGGCGTGTTTTGTTTGTTGGGTGTATAACATTTTTTTAAGTTATAAGGTTAAGTGGGAATGGAGAAATATTGAGGGAGGGAACGCTATAACAAACCCGATATAAAATAATTAAATCGTAGTACTGAGAATGATGAAATTAAAAATGCTGGCTGATAAATGTCCACAATTTATATGGCCTTTATCTTAGTCTGCGGTAACGAAAGACCTGTTAAACGCATGATGTTCCAAGAACATGGTTTCCATTATAACATAGAAGAAAATCTCCTACGATTTGACACAATTTGGAAAACCATTTCAAATTGAACACTAGAAGGCGAAAACCATATGACACAAAACAGACAGTCACGGCCCAGTAGCAGCAGAAGCTAATAAAATCACCACAATACATTTTAATACCCGCTGTAATTCATCAGCATGTTTGTGACGCCGCGACAATGTTAATTCTACTTTATTGGGTACCGCAAAACGTTGTCTACTCATCGTGACCATGTTGTTTCTGTATTTTGGGCTGCTTGGATCTGATGCTGAATTTGTAAGAGGTGGTTT
The DNA here is from genome assembly GCA_963921375.1 of Tiliacea citrago. Taxonomy (NCBI): domain Eukaryota; kingdom Metazoa; phylum Arthropoda; class Insecta; order Lepidoptera; family Noctuidae; genus Tiliacea; species Tiliacea citrago. Next base: position 1,906,905 of record OY992790.1, on the reverse strand, counting down.
ACTGTCGCTGGAACATTATTATTGTCGAAATTTAAATCTAATAATTTGAATATTTTTGGATGTCTGTTTTCAACTGATGATGTTATTATGATTATTCGGACTACTTTTGTTTCAATCTATATTTTAGTATTGTCGCAGGTTTATGGCAAAATCTGGTTTTTGATCAAGAACCGATAGAAGACAAAATCATTACTTTGTGTTACCATAAACTTGAGAAAATCCAGTTTTTGATCAAAAACCTAGACTGGATTAGTTTTATGATAAAATTAATGTCAAATTATATTTAACAACCACAATTAGTAGAGAACCAATATTGATTATGTGCTAAATGTATACCTATGTAAAATTATAACAAATAAATCATTGTTTATTTCTTTAATTGTTTTATTTATTTAAATAAATAGCAACTGAAATTGATTTTATCATAAAACTGAATTTTCTCATGAGTATGATAACATAAAATAATAATTTTGTCTTCTTCCGGTTCTTGGAACTCGAAAAAATCTGATTTGGTCATAAACCTGCGACATATTAAATGGACTTTGTCTGAAAAATAAATGAATTATTATTACATCATTAGCAATAAATAGAGAGAATAAATATTATTATGATTTACTCTAAAAAACTTAATTACCACCGCTTCGAATCATGCGAATAAATTAAACTTGCACTTGCTTTGGTTCTCCTGGACTCCTGGAGTTAATGATTTTATTTAGTAATCAGCAAGTACTTAGTTGTCCTTAGTTGAAGGTTGGTTGATAAGAAATGGAGAACGATGGAGGACATTTACGAGGGTTAGCTAGGGGAAGCGGATAAATTTCTGTTTAAAGTTTCTATGATAAACTGTTGTAGCGACTTTTTGCTGAGGGCTTTTCATTTGAATTTCGTTAAATTTCTACCCGTAGGGGAAAAAATACTCATACGCTCATGTAATACGAAAATGAACGTCGGTTTTTATCGCAATCCAACAAAGAGTAACGAAAGCGGCGGAATTGATTGACGAGAAACAAAGCAGAGATTCGTAGAAGAAGCGACGGTTCAAATTAGATTTCAGTGTTTCAGATGATAAATTCATTCAAAAATATTGTTATACTCGTAGACATGTAAATGTAAATCTTATGGAATGTGTGCTGATATGTCTTTATCGGAGACAATCATTTCAAGGAGGAATTGTATCTGATTTCCGAATTGTCTAATTTTGGAATTAAAACTAGAAGTTTTTTGTTTGTTGTATCTAAGATTACACAAGACTTAATTATATTTATTTACATCTGTTATATGATATGATGACTGTGTATGTACCAGGGTAAGCTTATTTATTAGCAGATTGCGAAACTTTGGAAATTACTAAATCTGGGTTATGTCGGGATACATCAACTTGTTTCCCCTACAACATTATGTACTTAGGTATTACGAACTATTATTTATTAGCAGATTGCGAAACTTTGGAAATTACTAAATCTGGGTTATGTCGGGATACATCAACTTGTTTCCCCTACAACATTATGTACTTAGGTATTACGAACTATTATTTATTAGCAGATTGCGAAACTTTGGAAATTACTAAATCTGGGTTATGTCGGGATACATCAACTTGTTTCCCCTACAACATTATGTACTTAGGTATTACGAACTATTATTTATTAGCAGATTGCGAAACTTTGGAAATTACTAAATCTGGGTTATGTCGGGATACATCAACTTGTTTCCCCTACAACATTATGTACTTAGGTATTACGAACTATTATTTATTAGCAGATTGCGAAACTTTGGAAATTACTAAATCTGGGTTATGTCGGGATACATCAACTTGTTTCCCCTACAACATTATGTACTTAGGTATTACGAACTATTATTTATTAGCAGATTGCGAAACTTTGGAAATTACTAAATCTGGGTTATGTCGGGATACATCAACTTGTTTCCCCTACAACATTATGTACTTAGGTATTACGAACTATTATTTATTAGCAGATTGCGAAACTTTGGAAATTACTAAATCTGGGTTATGTCGGGATACATCAACTTGTTTCCCCTACAACATTATGTACTTAGGTATTACGAACTAACAATCAATGATGACTTTCAGTCGGCCTTACATATAAAATTCCCATACTTAAACTCTGTTAGACTCTGGATGAAACAAAACCTAAATTATCTGACTAACTCCTCAACTATTTTTTTTTTCTCTTTATTTAATTTGGGGACTTTTATATAAAATACACGGCAGTCCCATCGTCCCTTATTACATCTACAATACAGGCCTCAACTCATAAAACTGTAGGACCTACAGTTATCAGAATTCAGGATACCTACCTACTGTCCAAGAACCTCTATGTCATGGAGTTAGTTCTACAACGTTGCGCTCAAAAGAACTCAGTGCCATTTATAACATAACTCATGACCTGCATATTAAGTAGTTGGTAATCAATTGGATCGAATTGAATCAAATTATCTATAGCTTCTATTAACTTCTTGCTTCATTTGTGTGCTTTATTTTGTATACGTCACGTTTAGTGAAAATAAATATATTTTCTTTCTTTCTTTATATTTGTGTCGCACCAGTAGCACAGTCGACAAGGAGCTGTGGAACGTATCTGCGAACTTCAATTTAAACCAAATGATGCGAGCAATTTGTAAGTTTGATTTGGCTGTTGGCGTTGATTGTTACCTTCACGAGATCTATCTTTGAGTTCGTTAAATAAAAAATAAAACATTGCAACAACTTATTCATGCTATAAAGTACTTACAGCATTCAGTGATTCTCTTTAACTCGTACACATATTTACTTTATGAAGCGTAACTGAATCTTCATTACTTAAATTATTCTTTGCCTAGCCCTAGATCGAATTAAAGCTATGGACAATTGAAAATTAAATGGAGGTCTTTCCCCGGTCATATAGCACAACAATAATCATGAGATTTGAAAGTAGGTAAACTTCAGTATTAAAATAAACCACCAAAGAAAAGGGGCGCCTACTTTAAGCCGCTCGAAGAGGATTTGAATCAGGTTAGAATTTGCATACTTAACTTTATGTTTTTTATACAATGTACTGAATCCTTTTACCGATGTAGTTTGCGATTATTTGATCAGTAAATTCAGAGAAACATAAAATATTTGAATAGTGGATAATATAGCAAATGTTCAGAAGCTTTTGTTACACCGGAAAAAAAATAAAAGCCAGTACAGGCAAATGTTGCTAAAAAGCATGCTTATTTCTAGCTTGCTTTCTGCGTAATATATACATACTGATATCTATATATAGATAAATACTGTTTTCGAAATCGAAATTAACATGCTTTTGTGCTACAACATAGCAAGTATATTCAGGGTTTTATATATCACATACCGTATTGCCAAAAATTCGAAATTAAGAAAATTAATCCAAGACAAGAAGATTAGCAACCAATAGACAACTAAACAAGAGAAACTTTAAATAAGTTTTACCAAAACAACACCTCATTTAATTCAATGTCAAAGTCAAATTATTTATTTCAAATAGGCACATACATGGCACTTTTGAACGTCAATCAAATCAAAGTGACAAACCATTTCTAGCGCAGCTCTAGGACAGTATCCCCAAATCGTACGAGCACAAACCCGTGCGTGTTGCGTGTCCGCACAAACAAACACAGATAGCCAGCACGAGGTTTAGCTGAAATGTAAACCAAGTTGCGTGCGCTGCCAAAAGTACGCGTGTTGTACGCGGCTTGTTCGCTCTTGTTGCTTGTCTGTTGTTGCGTGTGATTAGAACACGTTACTATATGTTTTAATTAGGAGTTCTTACAGAGTTTAGGAGCGCTTTTAATAAAGCTGTATTATGTTTCTGCATTTACTTATCCCAATTTATTTAGGGTCGGTGTAACATGTCTTCTTCTACTATAACTACATTTCTATCATCAGCATCATCATTTCAGCCGAAAGACGTCCACTGCTGGACATAGGCCTCCCCAAAAGGGTTTGCCTTAATCGCCACGCTTGGCAGAGGAGAGTTGGCGATCGCAGTATGCAGTATGGTGTTAAAATGCATAGAGAACGCTGTCGCCCATTCTCTAGTAAGTCGCCTTTTACGACACCCACGGGAAGAAATAGGGTGATGCTATTCTTTACGTCCAGCACCACACAGACTTCCATCAGCACATTTTGACCAGCCGTCATATACCTAATCGTAATTAACGGAATCTAGTCATCGTTTATTTGATATTCGCCTTATCTAGTAACCATCCACATATTCCACGTTCATAGTGAAAGTTACCTCTCGACATGGGCCTTGCTTTTTCCATCATATGGATATCCAAGTTCCCCACAAATTCTTGCTTAAGTTTCCGTGAATGCGGTATTCAGTAACTTCGGCGCATCTGGGCAAACCATCTTGCTGATTAGGATTTTCACCTAGGCATCATATTCTCAGATTCTGCTGATACAAGTGAAGAAGCGGGATTCGAGGATAGTTGGTTTTAGTTTATCGAGGTCTTTCAAAAGCACTGAGCTACTTAAAAAAGTATATCGCTGTTTATAATATTGTTGCCGTGATAGAAACCGGCCCATTACTAAACTGTGAGCATTTTCCACAAGTATTTAGGTACTTATTCTCTACCCACCATACTCAGTTACCCCTCAATAATATTCATGCATTTTTCATGAGACGGTATCTACTATTAGTTACGTTATAGGCTGTATTTTTTTCAACTATAGTCTTCAAGGTATGATACATTTTATATTCTGGTTCTCGCGACTAGCTTTTGTTTCTATTTATTGTAAAAAGTTCCTTGATAAAGTTGCGTGTACGCACTGCATTTTTTTGTTTTGCAATCAGTATGCATCATCTAATGTTGCCAATGTGTTGCAGCAACGATTAGTACAATTCCTTTGCACTGAGAAAATCTAACATTGTTTTTTCTGGCTGCCATATCTTAGTTTTCATGGTCCATGGAGACCCTGAAAACTTATTTCTAATAGACGGTGAGGAAGTGACGGGTGAATATTCAAATCAGAAAACGATGCCTATTCTGTAAATTACAAAGCTTCATTTATGCGATTCAAGTTCCTTGCCTGTGGCATACAATAAAATTGAAGAATCAAATGACTTGTATAGTCCAGTGTGTTTAGACGGTGTAACTTTTATGGTTGGTCATCTCATGGTATGCTACAGGCAATTAAATCGCACTGTGTAAATCAGGCTTAAGTCTCTGGATCACACAATAATAACAAAACTTTGCCTCAAAATCTTTTAAAGGCCTTCGCACGTTCTGAATTAACTTGCTCGATATAAAAAACTTGAATGTTACTTCGTATGGAACAAGAACTTGCGTTTGCGCATGGCAGCATGGTGCTATCGATACCCACCATCTGAAGTCTGTCCGAGCTGCAGCGTCTACGAAGTTGATAGAAAGTACTGGCCTGCGTTTCTATTTTAATTGAATGGTAAAGTGTTGTTTTATAAAGATACCTACTACTTATTCATTTTTATTCCTTTGCACTGTTTTTTTTTAAATTATAATAATTGTTTAATTTTCATGAACTTATTTAGATTAATTTCATATTTATAAGTGAGTGTGAATGAGTTATTTTAATTAATTAAACCTAACCCAACCTAACACGAACTCATCGGTTTTTAGCTTAGGAGGCCATAATACCTCAGCGTCACCTCACTCTTTATATTGCTCGCACAATTGGGTACAGCTCGTGTTCACGGTAATTTATTTTTACAGTGAAAATAATGGTAATTTCAAGAAAAGAAAAAACGTAGTATCTGCTTTATATTTAGTTCAGTTATTATGCAAAGATTCATGATCTAATATGAAGTATTTTTGAATACTAGCGTTTTATTGTTCGGTTTGGACGTAACTTTGTAATTTTTTTTTTATGGAATTGTGTTTCGTCAAGCATAGTAGGTACAACATAGTTACATTTATTTCAAAATGAATGCTACAGTATTTTCGATATAACGGAGGATCATGCTGCAATTTGAGTTATTTTAGACTCTTAAGTTTTATATTTAATATGTTAAAACGATACACTAAGAAGGATTAGTTTAAAAAAATTAAGCTGCTGTCTTAAGTTGAATAATTATGAAAACTAGAAAAAAAAACCTAGTGAGCACAGCCACTAGGTTTTTTTTCTAGTTAGATATACGTAGATAAAGAGACTATGAAAACTTCATGACTGAAATTATATGAAGGAGCACGATGTGCATATGGAAATAGGTAATAAATCACTAATATATGGACAGGTTACTAAACCCTGCAAGAAATCACTATTCTGCCCAGAATTATAAATCATATCAAAATACTTGGAACAACAATCCCAAACATACAAGTCCATCTCCGGCCCACCGTAGTGTTGTACCGTGACAACTGACAAGCGATGAACGTCAAATTATTTGCTCTGCGCGTCAGTCGAACGCAGGTCGAGTCACAACCCTTGAACTACTCAGAGTCTTAGACTGACATCAAACGTCACAATACTGACGTTGAGCGTTGCCGTAACTTAGAAGCGTTTATGTGAAGGTAACTTGAAGGCTTCAAGTATTTAGGAGCAAAAAAATCGAGGAAAAACTTGTGATCATTTTTTATTAAAATTAAGTGCCAGGTTCAACTGTGAGCCACGAATTGTTTGAGAGAGGATGGCCAAATAATTTGTTACGGTTTAAACTTCGCAAGGCGGCTGATGACAGCTAGGTTGAGTTACCAAGGATCGAATGGAATGCTGGACATAACCCTATGCACAGCAATGCCCTATGACTGCTATAGGCTGATGACAAAGAAAAAAGGTAGAAGTAACTTATTTGTACATACAAAGTTAATGTTAAATATAAATGGTCAAGTATCTTTGGTTATATCTCTGTTATATAAGAGGTAGGCAGAGATGCGGCATCGGTTGTCAATTATAGTGATAAATGATTGGCGCTTAATGTGCTCGTTGTGACGGCAGTTCTCAGTAACAGGCAGGTGAAGCCACTTATTATAACATACCTACCTACGAATTGATTGAAGTTCGTTTCCTTTGCCTTTATTTCTAAAGTAATTTTATACCTGACTCGCCTTTTGGACATCAGTATTTAAAGTATAGTAGCCCAAATGATAAGCAGTTCTATAGTAGGTGCCTGTAGGTATCTACGTCACTTAATTAATATTGTAATGTGATTAGGTATTGTTACCAATCATTATTATTTAACATTTAATTAAGTAGGTACTATCAAAACATTGACATTGCTTTGCAACTGTTCAATTATCTAATGACAGTGATAATAGTGCAGTCAATTAGTCGATTTATAATTACATCTAATCATAATTTGAATAACTAATTAATTACATCATTTTATTGAAGGCCAATGTGAACTGTTTATTATTTCGGTAGGTATACACACAAGAAGTTTTGTCAATGTAATTATCAAATAACAAAGACAAGAATATCATCTAAGTAAATACACAGGACAGGGAAGAAAGTATGGTCTTTGATAGTAATGATAATGAAGTAATATAATACACCAATATCTACAATTAATTAAGTGTTGGTACTAGGTACTCTTGTTCTAACACGAAACTGTGAGGATACAGAGGGATAAAGGAACTGGATACACACTTTGAAAAGAGCAAAACGAATATCTGAAAAAAAAAGACCGTCGCGTACTTACCTATATTTTTAAAACCTTTCATAAAATAATCTCATGAGAAATCAATTGTTTGTATTTCTAACAATGTGAGATTTTTATTCAGTTAAAGATTGTATTTCAACTTACCGGTAGGTTTGGGAACATTCCTCTTCACCTGCATCCATTTATAGGTTGGCACAGTCGCATGGGACGCGTGCGCCTGGTGACCCTGAAGGTGACTGTGAGAGGTCATACATTCCTCCCGCGGGAACCCGTCCCTCAACCCTCCGAACTCATCCTTCGGTTGATAGTGTTCAAACTCTGGGCACGGGAGAGGAGAACCAGCGTGGTTGTACTGCATCGTGGTCTCGTCCACAAAGTGCATGTTATACTTAGTCTCCAGGTAGTGATTGTCTAGCTTGTGCTCGTGCATCACCATCTCCTCATGTCGAGGCACGTCCTCTCTGTGTTTGAACGGCTCTGGGTGAGGAGGTAAGGTGTGTATTGGGTAGTTCGGCTGCAGCTCTCCATAGTCTAGATTGGTATAACATAACCCAGTGTCTGTGCTTATAACAGGTGTAGGAGGATGCTCGTGGGTCTGCCCGTGAAGTAAAGGCTCGTAGTAGTGCCCGGGAGTTTCGTAATACCCTTCATGATAACCCTCATATGGTGGTTGGTATGCTGCACCCTGCTGGTAGTATTCAGCGCCCCCGTACCCGTTCTGCTGGTTGTTGTACATCCCGACGTCCATAGTCATCATGTTTGTCACGATCACCGTGTCTGTGTCAATCGACAACAATATCTTACATCACACACATCACTATTGCGTTACGATCAAACAAACCGCGCGACGGCTATTGGACTCCCGGAATTCGGACCGTTCGAATTTAAATCCGGCTAGTGCCGCAACGTGCGCTATCGATCGCACGCCCGCACGTCAGGTGAACCGACGAACACTGATCGCGGCACACACGACGGCATAATTTTTCTTAACCACACCTAAAACTTTGATTCACCGTCCCTCTCTGACGAGTGCGAAATCCCGACGCCCGAAAAAGACGGAGTTATCTCAAACAGTTTGATCGTATCATGAATTGATAAAAGTAAGAATTTAGATCGAATGTAAAGAATGGTAGTCACGGCGGTTTTCGTTAATGAATACGTTCGACGTCAGTTGTGGACTGAACGTTACGTGGGCAGGTAGAGCTGATTCTGGAAACTTTTTGTGCAATGGGAGGAGTCTTTGCGAAGGGAGGAGCTTGTTACAACGAGGGGCCAATGAGAGTGTTGTATTGCGCTCTACATTTTGTATTGGTTGCATGGAGATAATAGTGCGAATCTGGGAGGCTGGATGCGAGCGGCGGACTTTTTTTTTATTTACTTTGTGTCGTTGTGAATGGTCCTCGGCGTTTATACTTGAAATGCTTTAATTTATCCTGGTGACGTAGATCGATTCCAAGGTGGGAAATGTTACGTATTATTCGTTTGTTCTGTCGCTATACTCGTATTCCGTGGCAGCTGTCCTTATGTATCGCCTACTGGTTTACCTCGTGAAAATAATAATGCTGAACAATTTTTAGGTAAAATCCCTTCATCACTTATTTTGCAGTGTCTTTCTGCCATGAATGATTTGATTTTTCATTACTTTTTTCAACCTTTAGGTGCCCCGTAGATTTTAAAAAATCAATTGTAAATCAATCAATTAATCATTTATTATGTTAAATATAGGTATGGTTACAGATAGTATATTTCTAAAATATGTGCACTATGTTTTGCCAATATAAGGCGTACAAAATTAACATAAACAAGCAATAAAAAAAATAAAAAAATCGTTTTTGTTACTGCTTTGCACATCTTCGTCTTCACTATAAAAAATAACCCAGAAAATTCTGCCTTGGTACTGACCATTAAAAACTGTGGTAAAGCATGTTTCTCTCTGATGTAGGTATTCCTACCTACTTTCGTAAGTACTTTTAAGTGAGGGTTTACCGCAGTAGTTCAGTGGAGTTGGATTTTAACTGTCTAGGGTTCGGACTTTGCAATGTTCAACACCCGTAGACTCGCGGGAGTCCACGGGTGTTCAACCTTGCAAATTCAGCTTCGCTTCCCACAGATATAATTTTAATCTGCTGGGATTCCACTATTCGGTGAATTGCGGAGGCCATGTGAGCGTTCTCTAAATAAAATAGGTGAGACAAACGCGGGTGAAGTCGATAGTGACCCAGAAGTCGGTCAACTTGTCTAAAATCATCAATATATTTTTCTTCTAAACTAGCCGATTTTTATAGCAACATATTTTTGGTAATTTATCGCACAATTGAAATAACAACACTGAGTTTGAACTGTAACAGCGTCTGAAAAGTTAACTTGAAAAGTGTGATCCACAAAAATTTAATTTTTTCGCAAGTTAAGCTGCTAAATGTGTAGCTCAGTAAGTACGTAGTTTTGATTTGTGATACTTCAGCGAGGGCTAGATACGGTATGACTAATTTAGTTATGAATGATTTGAGTTAATTAATTTGCTAACGATGTAACTTAAAATTTGGAACACTTTTATCATAAAGGTATTTGTTTTTCTAATGTGACATCTATTGGTATCTAAAAATTCCTACTTGACCCAGAATTAGTCATTTTAAGTACTATCGTGACGATTACTGGGCCACGCTTAATAGTTGTCTCTAAACTATCATAATATAGATATTTTTGTATTTTATGCCAAAAAATGCGAATAATAACTAATAATCGGTCCGTTACATACCTATGTAGTTGTTAAGTCTATTGTACAAACATACATAAGGACAACATTTGATGATGAAACTGCTTCACGTTTCTTTTAAACTGTTTTCGCTTCACTCGCTCATTACTTGAGTACCTAACTGCGCTCTCAGTCGTAGCGTCATTGGGCTCACTTCACTCATTCGGCACTGTGCTCGCACTTTTTTGTGATAGCTAGCTCGCTTCGGTCACTAGCTTGTCATGTGTAAGCGCGCTCGGCTCACTCGTGTCGAAGATGGGTACGCTTCGCTTGCTGGTCTTAAGAGCTTGCTCATCGTGTGATTAAGCGCGCTCTGCTCATTCGTGTCAAGAGTGGGCTCACTTTGCTCTCTGTATCATGAGAGCGCTGTCTTCGCTCGCTCTGCTCGTAAAAAATATTCTTAGTTCTAATCTGACCTGCCGTAACGAGGAAGGTATTTATATTTACGAAGCTGTAATAATCGGTGCAAGGTTTTCACCAGTTACTGCCGCGGTATGCTCGCTTCGCTCGCTCAGATCGAGCGCGGAAGTAACAGTTCCAATCAAACCCTCACCTATATAGATTTTCTTTCGGTTTTTGATACCGTCGTAGCTATTGTATTTGCTTGTGATGTAAGCTAACTTTGATTGAGTATTTATTCATTTGGCTCGATTTATGGCCGTTATCCGTCCGGCTCAACTTGTAATGCATTTTTAACTCTATTTCGGCCGATACTTCTGTGAGTTTTCTTAAGCTTATAGTAGTGCTTTTTAAACTCTTGACAGTGTCATCAGAAACAGCGTTCTAACTTAACACGTTTTCACGTTGGTACTTAACATGTTTTTGCGCTAAATGAATTGGAATTTTGACACATAGTGAAAAATAGAGGGTCACGCGCATGCGCCTGCATTCGCGATGTGACGTCATAGACAAATTATATCCTGCCTCCAAATAGGTACAAATATGACTTATCTTTTGAATGCTCACTTGCATGCTCATGATTTTTTAGAGTTCCGTACCCAAAGGGTAAAACGGGCACCTTATTATTACTGAGGCTCCGCTGTCCGTCCGTCTGTCTGTGTCTGTCTGTCCGTCTCTCACCAGGCTGTATCTCATGAACCGTGATAGTTAGACAGTTGAAATTTTCACAGATGATGTATTTCTGTTGCCGCTATAACAACAAATACTAAAAAACAGAATAAAATAAATATGATTACGTGATTTTTTTGCTCGTTTTTGCTCGATATTGATAACGGCAACAGGTAGACGCTTGAAATATTCACAGAATATTTAGTTATATATTCACTTTAAAAATAAATAATTAAATTAAAATAAAACTAATATTTAAGGGGGGCTCCCATACAACAAACGTGTTTTTTTTGCCATTTTTATAGATAATGGTACGGAACCCTTCGTGCGCGAGTCCGACTCCCACTTGGCCGGTTTTTTAAGCTCAAATGTATTAGAAGTCAATTTATCTTGCTGTTTTTATTACCTACCAGCTCTGCTATCAGCTTAGGTATAACTTTAGTTATTTATTGGGATTTCCTCTATAACTACATTTCTTTCTTAGACATGCCCGTCATATCTCATACACTCACAAATGTTTTAATGTGTACTAATCTTTAACTTTATGTTCAAGACTTCAAGACACTCGTAAAAATTGATCATAATTTTAATTTTATTTTTTCCTTTCTTTGTTTATTTGTATACCTATTTGTACTCGTATACGTTTATAATGTAAGGGAAGAGCGGAGCCTTCAACTACAGGCATTTTCTATGCTTAAATGGAGACTCCTCGACATGCAATGTAAGCCAAATAAGATATATGAAATAAACTTATTTTATTTTATTTTATTTAAGACTTGAGAGTTCATATTAGCATCAGAAATTGACGATTAGTAGTAGTCGTCAGATTTGTTCTATTACACGTCAAAAGGACCCTTTTTGAATGTTCCAACAACATCCCTCCTCTAGATTTGTATAACCGTCTCCTTAAATTTAAGATCCCTCTTCCGATTAATTTCCATTCGCTTTTAACTTATCCCTCTCCAGATCTGCTTGTGGCGCTGATGATTTTCATCCGTCACAATAATATCAAATTGTGATTTTTTTTTTTCCCCTAAATAATAAGTCGGTGTGGATGTGGTATATGTATATTTTAATGTGCTAAAAGTTATAATATTTACGTAATTTTATCTTTTTGTTTGTTTCAGTCCAGTACTAACCTCACAAGGTCTACAATAAGTTCAACTGTAGTATCGAAGATTTTTATCTTTCTTTTTTCAATAACAAAGCACACTTGCTTTTCCAATTCACTTTTGACATTGGCAGAATAGTCGACATCGGCTTTGCTTGCCACAATTAAAAATAGAATAGAATAGAACATGAGAACTCAACTTATACTTAAAGGAATTTTCAAAAGCTCGAACTATGCCAAAATGTTAGGGAATTGTACTTACCTACCTATCCCGTTGTTATGATTCGAATACTATTTGTGTCCAACGTCTCTTTTATCTAGGTATCAAAATCATTCTGGCTTCTTATATGTAAGCTCCTTTTATAGCCGCCTCTGTGGTCTAGTGGCGAGACCACCTGTCTCAGACCTAGAGGGGTTTGATTCCCAGCGGGGGCAACATTTTCTGCTTGGTTTGGTTGGTGTTAGGGTTTGTTCTAAGTCCGCCTAGCTAGCTAACACCATCGCATCTAAGTCTACCGCCATGACAACAATGTTTACAGAATTGTTGGGTCAGTTCCTCTGTGGTTGAGAATTTCGTGTGAAGCTCACTTCCATCGTCGGTCTGATCATCACTTACCATCAAGTGAGATAAAGGCAAGAGCTTTCTTATAAAAACTGCCAAAGACTGTCACATTTTTTTTCTCTGAGATACACAATTAATTTCACTTACTCAAATTATCTATTCTACACTTAGATTACGAATCAAATTATAATGTTACAAAAACTGGCACCTGATTCAGGTAGTACTAACACATATTACTGTCTAAACATACCATGATTTATTATAATGAAGACTCGCTGACATTTAGGCAAGTCGCCTACACTTCGAGGTCCGACATTATTATTGTTGCAGGTCTTAATTCAGTGCAGACATTTGTTTGTGTCATAGATGTATTGTATGCATTTTTAAAGGTTCGTATTAAGTAGATTGAATAGGAAGTAACAGAGTTTTACAGTCTGAGGGCAGATTTTTCCGACGCCAGATATTTTACCAGAGGAATAATTTTAAATCTTTAAAACTTCTCTATTCAAAAACTGACAAAATGGCGCAGTTTTATTCGACGGATAAAAATATACCTACATAAAATGTTGGAAAAATTAGATACCTAGTTAATGTCCCGTGTATAACAAGTTTTCTAGATTTAATTGAAATATGCAAATAAATGAATGAATTAATATTTAGAATGCTAAAGAAAGAAGAGGATATAGACTCACTTGACACTTGGATTAGCCCTAGCTGTTGATAAATTCTTTTTCTTTAACATTGTGCAGAAATTTCAGAGATTCAACTAATACAGAACAAGAAATCAAATAAATCCTGGAGTGCCTCAAGGTAGTGTCTGGGGTCCGGCGCTGTTCTTAGGTATATTCAAATCTTATATTTTTACCGGGAGGAAAAAGTCGTCCGGCTAGGTATTTAAAACTTAATTCATTCTTATTACGTAACCCCAAAATTCAACAACATCAAACCTTACAAAACCATAGCAATGGACATTACTTTCAATACTTTAAAAGACAACAGCCTGACGACAGTTGCCCGTTGAACGTGCATTTACAAGAAAACTCTTGCGTTACATTTCAACTTTATGTTGAAAGTCCTAGAGGTGGTATTTGAATGAGTTAAAAGTTGATAAAATTGAGAATATTATAATGAGGTTGGACGTGTTAATGCACAAGACGAGACAGATAACGCATTATGGGTGTAACGGGGAATAAAAAAGGATGGGGCATGTCCACTGAATATTAAAATGTATCGACGATGAATAAGTAAACACCCGCGGTACTAATCTGTAAAAATCACCTCATAAAAATATAGTTGGAGTCAGCTTGAGTGAGCTATTATTTCACCTGATGCTAGGGACTGACACTATTATCAGCTCATTTCACCTAACTTTACACGGTGATGTTTTTATAGAATATATGGTCTGTTATTAAGGTCGTAAATGTCAAATAATCGGAAGAAAAAAATATACTGTTCAAATATATTGTCGCTGACCAGCAATGTCAGGATCGGATTCGGAATCATTGATTTAATTAGTAAAACGATGCATTCACAAAATATATAATCTGAAAATACTACTCAGCCAATTCGTCCCCAACCTACCTTTAAAGAATGACTGAAACAATTTACACGCTCTTCCAATGGTCTGCCAGACGAAAACGACTAAATAATATCGACTGCAACCCAACCCTATTCCTCACTTGTTTTCAATTAAGTTATCGAGTGCTCCCGTCTCGCTCCATCATAGGTAACTATTATATTTCTGTCTCCCTCACCCGGTTTAACGGAAGCACTGGAGTTGATCTGATGATTAATGGAGCAAAGGGTTTATTCGCTGCTATTGTGGGCATGGTATAATGTGGTCAATGGCCATTAGCCGCGGGATAAAGCGAGATTATGTTGTTATTGAGATTGTTTAAGAAAGTAATATTAGATTTGTCTTTGTCTTGTTTGTAAATAAGTTTGGTGCTTTCTTTCTCGTGATGGATGTTTTCATTGTTATCTTTTTTGAGGTCTTTGGAATGGGCTTCGTGATTTTTTAACGCCTTTTTGTTATTTTTTCCTGTTTTCCCGAAAGATTTTTGGTAAAATTGATGAAAGACAAAAGATAATCAAAATTTAAAGCATCTTCTTTCAGTTTGTTTTCTGATGCTTTAGCAGATATACACGTGTTGCTAGAGAGCTAGTTGCAGCTTTCAGACTTTCTCAAATAATTCTCTGACTTTTTTGAAGAGAGCTTAGAGTCTAATTAAAAAAAGAAAGAATTAAAAACGATTTAACTCTCGGCTTTTCGGTTCACCATTTAAACTTTTAAACCATCAATAGTAACGATAAGCATGAAATGATTCGTGTGTATAAAACAAAAAGTTTATAAGCTTATGTTAAAAGCATCACATGTTCCCTGCATCAACATTATTATATTTTAATAAAAAAAACTGACCGAAGTGGACAAGTCACCTCCATTATTATTCAAACGACACGTCAAAACACTATGATATCGTTATTCAATTATAACCCTTTATTTCCACTACCCCACGCTTTAAAAAAAGGACTTTAAGTGAATTTTTACAAAGCCGAATATCTTTTGAAGAGTTTTGCGTGATTTGGGACTTTTTGGTGATGAAGTAGAGTTGATAAAGTAAAGGAAAATCGACTTTATTTTAATGAGGCAAAAGTTCAGTATCGTCTTAACATAAACTGGTGTATTTTAATAGCATGTCAAGCGATAGGGTATTGTTTTTGTGTTGTTATGAAGACATCGAGTGTCAGGAGAGCTTCATTGTCTGAACTCGATAAAGAAAAATACTTAAATGTGCTCTCGCTGAGGTTTAAACGATAAAGTCTGTCATTAAGAAGCAGAGGAAAGTATGAATTATGAAGTTTATGAGTGCCCTAAATCCAGCGATTAAAAATGAATTGGATTTAAAATATTTTAGAAATTGGTACTTACGTTGAGGAGGGGTTTTCGGAGCGTTGCATGTAAGAAAACTGAAATTGGTAGAGTTATTGTTAGTCACCAAGAAGTAGGTTAAGTAGTCAATAGAATTAGACCTTAGAGTACCTATGTATAAAGATCTTGAAGAGCGTCGTGAACTATTTTCGTTCTCAATTCGCTAGTTGGAACTAAGTAGGTAATGCAATAGGTTTCCTAGAAAAACTTTATACAAAACTTTTTACAAAAAAATAAGAACCGACTACCAAAATTAACACTACAAAGTGAAAAATAACTTTAATTTCGGAAGTCGGTGTCTTTGGTGTATTTGAGTTTTTTGCCACCGACTTCCGAAATTAGTGTTAGGTATAATTTTTTTTTCACTTTTTAGTGGGTCAGTTTTGAATTTATCTAAGTTACAATAGCCTAATGTTAACTGCTCATCACCTTTTACAAAATATTGCTTTTCCCGATGCTGGGACGTTGATTGTTGAGGAGTTCTCCTGGTAAGAACCAGGAGAACTGCCACTCACCATATTCATAGTGACGAGCATAAATTGCTTAATCGCAACCCGTTAAATAGGGGTACTCATTATTATATTATTCCGGTCGCCATATCCGGTCTCCATCATCAGTTCCACTTCACCAAATGGTGCTTTCCGAGAGCAAATGTACGAGTTACTATAAAAAATACCCAAATAGCTATAGGTTTGCCTATAAAATTTGAGGGTTTCCCTCGATTTCCATGGGATCATCTGATTCTGATTTGGTAGCAATGGGACCACCTCGGGAGTATACCCTTTCAAACAAAAAAAGAATTTTCAAAATCGGTCCATAATTAACGGAGTAATCGCATAACAAACATACAAAAAAAAAAAACATACCGCCGAATTGAGAACCTCCTCCTTTTTGGAAGTCGGTTAAAAAAAGACAACCGACTTCTAAAACAAAACACTACAAAGTGAAAAAGAACTTTAATTTCGAAAATCCTTGTCTTTGGATCTGCATTTTAGTTTTTTGGCACCGACTTCCGAAATTAAAGTTATTTTTCACTTTGGTAGTGCGTTTTTTGTAAAAAAAAAAATATTTTACACTTTTTAATGGGTCCGTTAGTAATTTATGTAAGTTACAATAGCTTAATGTCAACTGCTCATCACCTTTTACAAAATATTGCTTATCCCGATGCAGGGGCGTTAATTGTTGAGGAGTTCTCCTGGTAAGAACCAGGATAACTGGAACTGATGGTGACTTCACCATATGCATTGTGACGAGCATAAATTGCCTAGCCAACAAATTAAAGTGCCTAATCGAATCGAAACCGTGAAATACTTATTATTCAGTAGTTCCGGTGGCCATCTGTGGTTTTCATCATCAGTTCCACTTCTCACCAAATGCTATCCCAGTGCAAATGCATGAGTAACTATAAAAAATACCCTAATCGCTATGGGTGTGCCTATAAAATTCTAATAATTCATTCTTAAATACATAATGTGTAATTTTATCAAGAATTTATTTAATTGAACATAACATGACTACTAAATACACAATTTGTCTTAAATTGTGATACAATACAATGTGAAACTTATCTTTTTATTAATAACTTGTAAACTAAAAACATGATCTCTCTTTAATTGTTTGTAATAATATTACTTACCTAAATAATATAATTTTATCGAAACTCATTATTATTATTAAGACAATAGCTACCTACTTTCCATTATTAGAATTGTTTATGTTATTTACTTATAGGCGAATGTAATTATTGTTTTCATAAAGGTATAGTTTTATGTTGATTAAAAAAAAAAAATTGTTTTTGTTCTGATTTTTTTAATTTTATTATGATGTTTTAAATTTTATTTTGATTTTTATTTTCATAGATGATGTATTTCTGTTGCCGCTATAACAAAAAATACTAAAAAACAGAATAAAATAAATATTTAAGGGGGCTCCCATACAACAAATGTGATTTTTTTGCTCCTTTTTGCTCGATATTGATAACGGCAACAGGTAGACGCTTGAAATATACACAGAAATATTCACTTTAAAAATAAATAATTAAATTAAAATAAAACAAATATTTAATATTTTTTTCCCATACAAAAAACGTGTATTTTTTGCCGTTTTTATAGATAATGGTACGGAACCCTTCGTGCGCGAGTTCGACTCGTACTTGGCCGGTTTTTTATTTTGTTTTGATGTTAGCTATATATCTAACATATTTTTTTGCTGTGCCCTGACTCTTAGCTCTAAGCCTTTTGTTAACATCTTGATTTTACCTTGTGGAACGCAAATAAATGAATATGAATATGAACATGAAATTTGAGGAGTTCCTTCGATTTGCATGTGATGGTCATCAGATTCCTCGGATGCATACCCATTCAAACACAACAGAATTTTCAAAATAGGTCCACAATTTTATTGACGGAGATATCGGTGAACACATAAAAAAACAAACGTACAGACGAACATAATAACCTCCTCCATTTTGGAAGTCGGTTAAAAAGCCCAACGTTCGATTTCAATCGAGATTTGTTTGACGTCACTGACAACTTTTGCTGTAGTGAGCCTAGTAGACACTCACAATATTAATTTGGCATGGAACTTGAAATTATTTGTGACTTTCACGCAGCAGTCGTGGCCGAGCGGTTAAGGCGTCTGACTAGAAATCAGATTCCCTCTGGGAGCGTAGGTTCGAATCCTACCGACTGCGGACATTTTTTTTTGTTAATCATTTTTGTTTTCATGATTTGTTACATAATCTATTTGTTCGTATCATAATTATATTGAAAGCCGATTTCAACGGAAATAGCCAGTATGAAAACAATTCTACGTTCTACCACAACATTGAGAATATTTAAGTAAGTTGCATTGAGGTTACATATTATCTAACTTAGTACTCGTAGGTATGCGCATTACGATATTTGAGAGCAAATTAACAGCCGTGTAAATTAATATTATGTGATCTGAATCACCTTATTAAATTAGTCAACATATCTATTCATTAGGGTGGCAACACACTGCCATACCCTCAGATCATTAGATTTATGATAGTACTCAACTACTCATGGTATCTTATATCTAAGCGTAGAGGTAGTGTTACAGTTTATACTGCATTGCTGTCATGCATTTTTTGATACATTTTTCTAAAGAATTCTTAACTTATCTACTTCCTAGATTAATAAAAAATCCTTTGATAAAGTTCTGTGCATAATTTTAGACATTCTTAAAGTATGTAAGTGTGTGCGGAAATACCTCTACTATCTAATACTAACATAATTTGGATGTATTAGAATATGATCCTCAATAATACCAGGTATAGCGAGAAATAGAGTGACAATAATTTTTATCAATTTAGCAATCATCCAAATTATACTACAAATAACCCTAATTTTGTGGTTTTATTTGGACAATGTTCCAACGAACCCAACCAAACTCTGCGTCACGACAACCGTCATCAGCCGTATCGACTACATCTTATAAAGTGTCAATTACTGCTCTCGTATAACCCGCCTAATGCTAAACCACTGTCAAATCAATTAGCCGCTAATTAATCACGCGCGGCTTCGTCACGCCGCGCTGACAGCGGCTGTCAGTGTGACAGGTCGGGTTTTGACAGCTGTCACTTTGACATCTCAAGGCCTAGTTGTGGTTCAAGGGTGAAAATGATGGCAATGCTGGACTTCCTTGTTGTGATTAAGATCCGTTTGTAAGATATTTGGTGAAATTGATAACTTTTATTGGTGTTTGTGTCCATCTTTTTTTAAGGCCATTATGCGTTTCTTACTTTTACAAAACCTTTGAACAGGATTATTAGCATTTCATCAGATACTTATTAACTGAAAATTCTATGTCACATCAAAACACTGTCCCGTAAGATGCAATAAAACCACCTTCCCACGGTCATGAGTTAATTTTATGGTGTCATTGAGGTAATTACACGATGCCGCCGCGGTATCAGATAAGAGATAGTGTAGAACAATATTTGTATACCTATTGATCGCTAGGAAACAATCATCCTTTGTATTGGCGGCAAGATAAAAGGACTAACCAGCGTGGGCCATAGTGTAAAGAAAGCAGGTATTGGGCTCGCCAAGCTTCGCTGTACAGAAACTTTTCTGGTTTGTGCCACTGTAGATTCTGGCTGGTTATAGGAGTTGCAGTGGTAAGTATAGAATGGTACTTACCACCTTTTTTGTCACATGGCAGTTGTACTCTGTATAATTATGTTCCAAGTTCCAACATTCAAAGCCAGCTAAAGACAAACTATTTTGCTACCTAGCGTCAGTTCCTCACAGTTGAAGATTAGAGAAGAGCTGTTAAATATATAAACACCCACCCACCAATTTCTTTTCCCCAATTTTCTCTCAAAGCCCTCACAGAATACAAGTTCCGTATGAAATAATTCCCGGTCACAAGTGTGCAGCAAGTTGGTTCGGGGCCCGGAGTCCGGGACAAGACGGATGGTCCCGCTGCGGTAGAATCCCGGGAGAGTGTCGTACGGAAGTTACCTCACATTCTTGGTCGAAATGATTCTGTGACGGTGGGAAGTGTTGGGTAGTTTGTATTGCAGTTTGTAAAGCAAACGTATAGGTTGAAGTTGGAAATAGTGTGTTTTGAAAAACTATTCCCGTAGCTTTCGCTTCGGCGCTAATTGTTTACTATATAGGACTATATATCGTTGGCAATCTGTTAAACTGTGCGTATCTTTTTTATTTGGAAGAGAACATAATATATTTATTATCAAAAGAGAGAAAGAAAGGGGAGATGTAGGTACATAAATACTGAGCGACTCGTCCAATCCACCGCCGCCGTCGGCTTTGGTACCTTGCTCGTGTAAACTCATGTTTTAGGTTGAAATAATGAAAGACTTCTCTTTATGTTTAGATTATTTAAATCACCCATGATGTAACGATCATCTGCTATCGTCTAGAAAGGTGATCAGTATTATTATGACGCGAGATAAATTCAACAGTTTACGTAGAAGTAGACTGAGATCTCATAACATGTGACCTCCCATAGCCACAATTAGAACATCAAGTATGTTTGCAACATGATTGTTAGTACCCAGCGAAGCCGATCCATCTATTTTAGTGGCATCTCGTCTACATGAGACGTTGTCAAAAGCAAAGCTAGCTGGGTATGTATCGCGCAAACAGACAGCGGAAGTACTACACCCGATAGCGCTGCGTTAGCTGATAACGAGTCTATTCTAACTTGTTTTAACTAGCTGATATAGGTTCACCTATGTTGGCTATTATAATGACATCGTGGGTGTCATAAATCCTCTAATGACTCCTACGATTGGCTCGTTGGTCTAGTGGTCGCGAGCGCTACTGCTGCTGTCCTGGACTCGATCCTCAGGTCGGGCAAAGGGTTATTGAATTTTTCCATCAAGAATTTCTCAGTAACAGCCGTGAGTCTGGATTCGTGCCCGGTTAATGGCAATAGACTCGCCCCCTAATACATGGGACATAACTGGCGAAATGTGGGTGTATATAGGTATACCTCTGCCTAACCCTTCGGGATTACAGACGTGATATTATGGCAACCTCTAATAGGTTCCTACCCCTATCTTTAATAGGTTTGTTCATACTGACCCAACTCAATGGATCAACCAATATACATTATTTGATGTTTTGTTGGCATAAAACCCATTTACTCTTTCTGAGTAAAAGTGTCTATACATTCAATTTTAATATTTATTTCAGAGATTAATCTAGAATTCCGTAGCTAGGTACTTCTTATTCAGTATTGTCCTCTTTATTATTCCAAGTATTATTTTAATAGATATTTTCTTGTTCGTGAAAGCGCTACCTAACTAGGTACCCGTACATATCCATCACTATCAAGGAGTTCGATATTTAACATACATACGTCTTATAGATAATTATTGTGATTTTTATAACACGTAGGTACCTGATTCTTATCAGATTGTGTATGTTAATCTTTCAAGTTCGATGTTGGTAGTCGATTTAGATTTAGATCTTTGTTCTGGTAATGCGGCTTATTCTTTATTTAATTGCGTCCATTTTTCCTTAAAAAAAGTGCTACAATAACCTTTGTTACTTGGGCCTACATTAAGATTCCCTGTGCCGTTGAATCCAGTTTATTTCGGTCTCTAAGAAATTTTCGTCGACTTGACTTTGAAGGCTTAATGTGAATCATCAGCCCCTTTATATGGCAACAAGCTGATCACAGAAAAAAAACTGTAGGGACTATTTTAGGAACCTACTTAATCGGCACATATACAATTTTTTTATGTATAGAAACGATAACATTAATGTAAAAGATGGAGGCAATAATTAGTTGATAACATTGACGTAGGTTCAAGATAGTACCTAGATTTAGTCATTGGTATCTTGCTGTAGATATTAAATCACTGTTTACTTAAAACTACAACAGATATAAAACATTCAAATAACAATTCATCACTTTAGACTCGACTAAGATCTATCTTTATCGAGAATTTATTTGTATCAACATTATAAATTAGAACGAACATGTCAAGTGTAACTAACAGTAAAAATATCAATTTAATAACAAAAATAAATATTGATGACGTCACCAGCCGATACGGTGATAACATTTGATATTTCATAAGTCAAAATTTTATATTATCAGTCTCAAAACAGAGCTTATCATATCAGTGTCGTTTGGTAAATTAAAATTGTACCTTTAAATATCCTCAAGTATCGTAGTCACTTTCAGAAATATAATTGGTTTTAGATTTATGATTGTTTCCAATCATTTGTAAGTATCCTTACTATGACTGCTAAATGTATTGGCTTAATTTACGTTACAGCACATAATTAAAAGCATCATGAGGCGGAACGTCTAATTATAATTGAACTTACTTACTATATATATGGGTTTTACTATCTTTTAGCTCATTATTTCAGTTTCCTATTCATCCTCATATTAGAATTTTAAGTCAACTACTTACAATACCACTATCACCTACATTCTTAACCTCCTAACATTTAGATGTACCTGTCTACTGTATACTATCTACATTCTCTACAGGTTCCAAATTGATGATAGCCAGCACCTAATATAATTGACAGCCAAATATCAAAAGGCTTGCAATTACATTACCATGTTGAAATAATTACTGTCGCATGTTCACATTTACCAACTTTTATTAACTACCATTACACGCAAAATTGAACCTTCAATTAGAGGGATAAGGTTGATGGTCTCGTTTTCAGATGTAAAGATATTATTGTATAGATATGGGTCTGTGTTTACATAATAAATCATGTTTATCTATGAACAAACTCAGTAGCTGGCAATTATTTTAGATTTCGTCGCCTCCATGGATTTTGGGCGATGCGTTATCTTTGGTAGGTATTTTGGTTTAAAGAGGAAAATACAAATATACAAAACGATTATAGTGAATTGAAAGGCAGCCGTATTTACATATTTTCCAGGTATGGATCAAATCTGATTTCAATTACATGTGGCAGCAATCCAAACTACAGACTCATCAAAAGACCAGATCCATAAAAACATGAAAGATATGGTTTGGGTGTCATTATAGCAAAACTATAATTAAAATCGAAACTATATACCAAACTTGAAATATGTTTGAGAGAAGTTGCCCAAAACAACCTTAAACATGAAAAGCTGCATAAGCAAAGGCTTGCAAATGAATTGGCTAATAATCCAATGAAGACCATTCATTCCGTACCTAGATACATTGAATATTTTAAGTGCCCAACTGTCTGAATAAGAAACAAAGGAATCCAATTAGGAGTATTTTCTTAATAACTATGATAAGGCAGCTACAAATAAACAGCTATATTTACCCAAGGGCGTCACGTGCGAAAACCAATATACAGCTCTATCTGTCCGACCGTATTATAGGATTAGGAGAATTAAGCTACTGGACAACTCGTTTGATAAGATAGCTGACGGATTTGGTCGCTCTCTGACTTTCGTTCAATGTAACGTTTTTGTAGGTGAACACGGCTGTTTTTGGTAGATAGGGCGTTATTAATCTTGAGACGGCATTCAGATTTTCTTTTCGATGTCATCATTACCTTGTTTTTATTATTTTGAATTATGTCCTGTGTAAGTTTATGGTATCGGTGGTCCCGGCTGTCATTCGTAGATCTTTGACAGTTGTTACACAGTCAGAAGACCAAAAGTCAGACAACTAGTTTTGCCAAGGTGTATCGTGTTGCCCAGTTACTGGTTTGTTGAGGTCAGATAGGCAGTTGCTCCATGTAAAATACTGGTATTCAAGTGCATCCTGCATGTATTAGACTGGAAGCCGACCCCAACATAGTTGGGAGAAGGCGAGGAAGATTGATTGATATTTTCGG
This sequence comes from Tiliacea citrago, assembly GCA_963921375.1. Lineage (NCBI taxonomy): Eukaryota > Metazoa > Arthropoda > Insecta > Lepidoptera > Noctuidae > Tiliacea > Tiliacea citrago. The sequence goes on along the minus strand of OY992790.1, from coordinate 1,882,576 downwards.
TATCGTTCTACTGTCGTTATTTATTTATTTTTTCAATTATACTGTTGAAATTCAGACTTTTAAAGTGACTTCTCTTTTTGCCAGGTCTATGATAGCTCGATGTGCTTTTCATTAGACAGTCGCAGAAACATGACTGAAAATCAATTTCTTTAGGCAATTACGGAGTTGCGGGAATGATACTTAAACTGTTTTTTGGTCTCGTATAATTTACCTACTATTATTCCAATGTTTAGACTATCTTTTCAGCCGAAAGACGTCCACTGCTGGACGTAAGCCTCCCACAAGCACCGCCACTTGGGCCGGTTCTGTGCTTCCTGCATCCAGGAGATTCCTGTAGCCTTTACAAGGTCCACCTTGGAGGAGGCCCTCCAACGCTACGTCGTCCAGTATGCAGTCGCCATTCCAAAAGCTTTCGACCCCATTGGCCATCTGTTCTGCGACCAATGTGCCCAGCCCACTGCCACTTAAGTTAGACAATTCTTCAGGCTATGTCGGTTACCTTGGTTCTCCTGCGGATTTCTTAATTTCTGATTCAATAACGTAGAGAAATTCCAACCTTAGCCTTCTCCATTGCCCTTTGGGCGATTGATTGTGAGCGACCACGTTTCAGTGCCACAGGACAACACTGGCAACACACACTGGTCAAAGACTTTCGTCTACTAAAAACACTGCGGTGACTATTTTCCATTCAGGGATTAGAACTAGCTATCAATGATTTGTGGGTTTTTCCCAGATAGCTAGACAATCTAATACGCGATATAGAGGACGTTCAAAACTTGAGATAACCACAAGTAACCTACACGCCAAAATTATCGAATTCCATTTTGTTGTTATTTTTAGATAATATTACGGTATCTTTTTACAAGGAACTGGATGGAGTGATATATTTATATCGGTATTTCACCGTACTTCTTTACCCCCTCGGTCCATCAAAGGACTCAAGAAGTAAAGAAATACCTACCAAAACTGCAAACGCCTTGTACAGTATTACTAATGCAGTTTTTTCAGGTCCCATTCTAGTAGCATTTCAAACAGTAGCATCAGTATCAAGCCAGTCAGAACAGTCATTCATAGTCATAAGTCACCGGTGGGTATATTTAGACTTTTTATAGGAAAATAGACACCTGATAAAGATCACACATTTTTAAATCCAGACAAAGTCATTAGTCGCTCAACTTCAACCAAAAATAACGAAACAAAACAAAACCGTAAGACTCTAAAAATGGCAGTGTCGACGAAAAACAATATTTCTACAAAAAGTCTACACTGTCAACCACTGCCCATCAGTATCACCACACAATTACAGATCCTACATCCTATACCAGATGGTTGAAATTCCTTTGTAATTATTCAGCTTTCCTGTCAATTATGTATGATGAAAAAAGGCTACCTTGTCTTTCTAATAACGTGGCGATGGGCTGTCGACAAGCTCGGGAGATAAACAAATAAGATGATACTTTCCGGTCCGGAGGTAAAAAATGGAGAAACAAGACTGTACAACATCAGATTATCGTTACTTTGAAAAGTGTCAAACGATTCCATCGCGAAGGCTTTGAAGGATTTTGAATGTTTGTTTTTAAAGACTAAGTGGTGATGATGACATTTTTGAAATATTTTTTTCACAACACTTGAATCTCTACAGAATAAAACTGTATTTTCACTCGGCCCTAAAATGTAAGCCCTCCGAATGAGATTTAATTTGCAGTGTATCCAAATTTGGTCTTTGCCTTACTCTCTCGATTATTTTTCATATACTTAATTTTGTATTTGTATCACCTGTCCAACCTTCAGCATCTGGTGGTTGCCTAACATATTCAGTTATAACTTGCTCTTTTTTGGGTATCGTACCAAAATGGTAAAAATAACCCTTATGGTGAGACTAAGTCAGTATGTCTGTCTGTCACAGCTGGATATCTCATGAACTACCAATGCTATAAACTTGAAATTTGGAATATAATAGTTTTAGATGACGTTTATCCAACTATTTTGCAAACAAGAAATATTTTTTTTTTTGCAACAGGGCCTGAAAGGTGGAGGGGGTCTTTTGGACTTTTGATGAAATATGTAAAAAAAATACCGTCCTCCTTATCTCCGAAGTTTGCATAAAGAAAAATCTGACTTTATTCTATGTGATAGAAGTTTATGTAAAGATTACAGGAAAAGAAAACGATGTCTCTAAATAGCACAGTTTTTCAGAAACCATCAACATCATATATACATACGGAACCTTTCGTGCGTGAGTCCGACTCGCTCTTGACCGGTTTTTTTAATTTAGCAAGCCAACCATAATGATACCAGCCTATGACTGTCTCTCTACAGGGCCTCTTCCCAAACAGAGAAGGCACGAGCATTGATCACCAATTCACAACGCTTGCTCAAGACGGGTTGACGTTTTCAGACTTATACATATTATAACCACAGCCTACATCGAATGTACCTAAAACTTCCGCATACAGTCTATCCTCGCTATCTTTATTTACTTGGATATTCAAAGTTTGAGACATGATATTACGTTCAAATCTAGATAGTGAAGGAACACTACCCTATTAGTTCAACGGGCTTTGGACAAATGACATAATACAAGTACCTATACAAATTAGTTACTGAATGACTCAAAGAAGACTCAGGAAAGATCGCAACTGATTTCACTTGAGATACGAGATGGTATCAGCAATCTAATCGTAAGAACTGGATCGAGCTTATATTTGTTAGCGTTGCTTTTGTCTCCGACGTCAAACATTTATCTTACATCCCTAATGGGCATGGCATGTTTATGTTTGTATGATGGAAGGAGCTGCAGAATTGCTGTTAAAATGGGCCTAAAGTAGAGAACGATGAAAAGTAGATGTTATCCCCTTTTGGTACACCGTAGACCACTGTGATTTTACTGAGATTCATCATAATCATCATCCACAGCCCGATTTCAATCACTGCAGCTTCTCTTCGCTTCTGCCAATCTCCACACTTTTGTGCGTTTCATAAATTAGTTATTTAAAATATTATCTACTCTTGTGTACCTTTGAAAGACACATACATAACCAAGCAACCAAGCACTACGTCATTCAACAATATGATTTCATAGTACCTATAACAGTTTGTAACTCTAAACTAATGTGATTATGGTTAACAAGTTTTTGTGAACACGTTACAAGTTACAAGTAGTGTGGTGAACCGCAACACGCGTCTGTATCGAATTAACTTTTTGTGTTCAGGACTGAATATAATGCATCTAAAATTCAAGGTTCGTCAAGTTCAGCTGGGTTGGTTTAGCTGCTTTAAAATAGCCTCTACGAGTGACCAGTAATGACGATACCTATGACCCATTTCATAAGGCTAAACCAAAATGCCTAAATAAAAGTGTACTGTCGGATTTTCCAACGCTCGGCTCAGCGCAGAAAGTCGAAAATCCAACAACGCCCTTTTCGTTAGGCATTCATTTAGGTAGGTGTCACAAAACGGGCGTCACATGTTGCTGCGCGCTCCTTGTGCCGGCAGCCCCGAATCATTGCTGAATGGCTAATATTTCGATCTAAGCTCTAATTATTGATAGTGCAGAGACGAGAAGGAGAAGAAGGTGCAACCAGATGTGAAAGGTTAGAACCAGGTGTTGTAGTGAAACGAGAGGTCTACATTATGGCCAGTTGAGGACTACAATGGGACTTATTTAGTTTAGCAGAATGAGTGAGTGAGTTAAGAAATGAAAGTTTTATTTTCACGGCGGATTTAGCGTAGTGAGCGAGACTAACCTTGGAATTTTCCCGCGCTTTCCTGGGTCTGATTTGGGAAATGGGTCTCAAGCCACTTACCACAGGTTTTTGACTTTGGTTCGAGAGGTGGGTTTTGTAAAATCAAAATACGTAAATCGTTTCACACCACAAACAACACACAATTTATCACTTCACAATTTTCAGTTCAAAATTCAGAGACGTCTTGACATACTTATTCGAATCTCTTCAATCTCATGTATCACTACTAACGTACCTTTCAATGTCTTGAATTCTTGACAAAGCAAAATCAAACCCACAGGCAGCTCCACAGGGACCACCGCTAACACACGGAGAACTAAGAAATAACTCAATTCCCACAGGAAAAGCGAATTCCTCTATGATTTAGTCAAACTCCTGTACAAATTACAGACAGGTGAAATACCACATTTTACCTTCGTTTACGAAACTCAGAGCTGTTGCATTTTAAACCTTATTGCAGGAGATTAAAGAGTGATAGATTATTTTCGCAAGTGTATGAGTATTGTTTGTATTAAATTATGGTTTTGTATGAAACACGCGCCTCTCAGTAGGTGGTCATATTTTAATGTTTGTTACGATAACTGCGAAGGGTTTTCTTTCCATAATACTTCTATCCACCTTCTTTGTTGCAGCATTGTTTAATTGTTTTTGAGTTCGGTCTTATCATTTCTGATTATGTTTGAAGGATAAAGAAAGATTAGTGCATACGTGAGGTGGACTGAGCATAACGCCTTATCTTTTATTAGCTACCATTATTATCAGAATGTAACGTCCGTTAGTATCTACAGCGGAATTCAGACTATATCCTTGATTATAGTCCTTGGTTTCACTCCTATAACTTTGGGAACGTTTGTATCTGCACAAGGTCTCCGTCTCGGCATGAATTTTCAAAATTAGATTGTGGGTAAGAAATGTGGAACAAAAAGTTTCAAATACGTACATAATTATGCAGATGAAGCTTAGCCTAGGCAAGAAAGATCCGACTCTATGATTCTTTTGCTTACTTGTTCTGATCTTTTGGAACTAAGTACCATTGCATACTCATCAACGCAAATGACACCAATACTAAAAAAGTATTCACAATGCAAATGCAATGTAGATCGCCCCAATTTCGAGCCCCACAAACACAGTTCCCCATGTAGGGTGTCTGCACACGTACGTAATTGTGTTAGCTTGTGGGTACTAGCGCAAGCGTGCGGCTGTGTGCGTGTGCCGCTGACTGCAATTTCCTTGAACGTCGTCTAGAGCGCGTTATCTGGCCATCGCAACACCTTGCTATCAGCCACCTTACTTGCGAAACTTAAGTAGATATTCCAAGTGGGTGTTTGGACTACTGTGAAACGTTACTTTAGAGGGTACTAGTCTCCAACTGTAAGCTATTTAAACTAAGTACATTGAAAATGATTTCTCTAGTTAGTCTAATAGTTTTTTCCATCAGGAAATCGGTAGCGGCCCGGAGTGGGTTTGTGACCGATTAATGGCTATAAACTCTCCATTATTATTATCACCTTTGCCTATGAAAAATAATGATATGATGTTACGCTATGATGAGTTGGTTTCCACCAATAGTGAAACAGGAATTCGTAACTCTTCAATTCGTACTGTAGGGCCTCTTAAGCAAGGGTGCTGTTAATCTTAACCGATGTAGGTACCTACCTAAAGCCTAACGTAGGTACTCCCAAAGTGAGTGAAACCTACAGGTTGATGTCAATATTGTATCGTGTACGACTGGGTCTCTACCTGCCGTGCCGTGGCAGCGACCCGGCTCCGAAAAAAACGAGATGCCGTTCCGAATCATTGAACGATTGACGGCCGGTACAGAGGTGCTCAAAGTTTGGCAGTAGAAAACCACTGGGTATAATGACATTTTATAATTAATTTAAGGCACAGGACTTGTATTGGGTTAAACTGAAATTCGATTTTATTAGACAACATAATGCATGTAACTAAAACTACTAAGACTTAAAAAAAAAATACATAAAACTAATGAGAATGAGTAGAGCGCACTAGATAATTATTATCACGGTACATTCATGATTTTAAAACCCCAAACTGTTGCATTAGCTTTTCTCCGGTCAAAAGAAAAGAGTATCTGGATCTTTTAGTTTCACAAAGTACCATCGTCTGAATTCTTTATTCTTTCGTAAGAAGTCGATAAATTGCCGCGGCACCGTAGTTGGATTAAGGTCAATTAATTAGCTCGTGTCATCAATAACTTATAATTCTTTGACTTCCTAACTATTTTTAAATGTTTCCTCTTTGAACTTTGAGCATCCTGGCACATCCGCTGACGCGCGACAGGCCGTGTTGTTGTGACAGCTCGCCGGGACGCCTCCAGCAAAAGTCAGTATTCTGTGCCTCCACCATGCATGTAACAACACTGTTGTTAGTTGTTGTTATGTACAGAATACACCCTTTGTCCATTCTGTGCTGCAGTGGATACTAGACGTGAGAACTTCGGAGAAACGCACACGCGCGCGCGCTTCGGACGCACTTTGGGGAATTAAGACATTTATGAATCGGGACGAATGTTTTTCCTGTTGTTTGACCATTTGACGTTTAAAGTAATTTTAGTTTGTTAAAATGAAGTTTGTTAAAATTCTGTTATTAACAGGCTTTGTATGATGTACACATAGATATGGAGCGGAGGTCTTCTGTTACAGGTGTTTCCATACTTAAAAGAAGGGCTCTATAACTTATTTGTTAAAACTTGTTGATTGTTAAATAAACATACGGGTTGCTGGCACAGTTCTGATTGTTGAACGAGATCACCATCTCATTATGGTTTCAAAGTTTTTGAGTAATTTTCATAATTTGGTGAGCGCCTGCAAAACACAATATCGCAAAAGTGAAGAATTATTTATTTGAGTTTTGTTGAGTGCATGGATGATCTTTGTGTCAGCAGACAGCTATATTAATAGTCAGCTACATAAGTGCATGTCATTATCAAGAATCAAGCTTATCGTCGGCCTTTGGACACCTGCAAAATCAAATACCTACATATTTCATCGGGTTTCATTGTTCAAAATCACTGCTGCTTGGTAACAAAAATATAATGTAATAAATACAAGTTTAGGTTTAAAAGCGTGTCCATGGACTTTCTTGCTCGTTCTTCTCCATGGTAACTACGCATTTAAATGCGCAACTAGCTTCATCTTTCTACCTGACCGACTGCTGGACAGTACAAAAGTGCCTGTAATTGTTTTTAGTGAAATAAATGCATTGAGTTTGAGTTTGTAGGTATTCTGCACGAACTCTTTCACTTCTTGAGATCAACCACATTCTCGTATTTTTAAAAGTTGTCCCCAAAAAGTAAACCCAGCCATTTCTTGCGTAACCACGACACGGTTCATACGAAATCATTGCAGCTATCGCGCCGCGCCGCATATAACTCGGTCGTTGTAAGCCGTTTATCAGCGATATGGACTGCCACCGCTATCATAATGTATTAGCAATTAATCAATTTAACGCTGCTTTTGTTTTAGAATTCCTCAGAAAATGTTTATTTACAATGCTACCGGGAGAGATTTTAGGTAGGCACCTGGAAACCCCTCTGTATGCCTTCATACTAACTTGGTAGGTGATGTATGAGGAACAGGGTGAAAAGTTCCTTCACACAAAAAGATCTATGCCGAGATGCTTGTTGTGTCTCGTAGACTACCGTACGATGGTTGTTGTCGGGGTCGGGGATATGTTATATCACACTGATAACTGCGCCTGCGCAATGCTATAGGATTTGCATGACATTAGGTACAATGCGTAGTTCGCGTGTGACGTTATAGATACATGATCAAAGTGCAGGATAGTTAAATAAAAGAAGTTTTGGTACGTGCTCATCTGTTATCAATCAATGTAATGATATCCAAAAAGCCGATTAGAGAATGCGTGAGATACCTTTTCAGAGGATTCAAAGCTTCCATCAACTAGTGGGAAAGCGAATGATGTGCATATGTGACATGTATAGGTGCCTACAGAGATTTATCAAACTGAAAAGCTTCGGGATCTTGGCTGTACCTGAACTGGGAGACTTGATAGAAGTTTATCGAGACAGTAAAGGTTTATAATAACTTGGAATATAAACGTATTTTGGAGGGTAGATTCCTGGGCAAGTCTACGTCTGTCAAATCTATGGTCATAACATTTTGACATTCTTAATGGGTTCATCGGCCTATATAAAAATCCTATGTACGGAATCGCCATTCTTAAAACCGTTATATTTGCAATTAGAGCTATCAGCCTTGCGTATCATGGTAGCATCGATGATATTTCTTTTGATTTTATGATAAGATACGGTTATGCTATTGACAATTTTTTGGAAAAAAAATCCTTGTTATCGTGCACGTTTTACCCGAGGTTTGTTTCGTTTTGCTATCCAGAACTTTTCCTTATAAGGTTTAAATCACAAAGGGTTCCACTACAGCAACTCTCAGTTTACTAAAGAAGTATGTATTGAAAGAAAAAATAAACGTAACATAACATCATGCTATATAATATTCCGCTAGTTGTATATTCCGCTGGTTTTTTTAAAAGTTCTATGTAAAAGAAGCCATGTCTTTTGTTATCAGCCGGCACAAATCCAGATTTCGTGCTGGTACTGATAACTTTCAATGGAAAAACCCAATGACACGTTTCCCGCCCTGGAAATCGAACCCAGAAGAACCCCAAACACATCTGCAAACGCGAATTGCAACTAAAACGAATTGAAATAAATAAAAATAGTTGTCTGAAGAGAGCCTTTAATATTTCGACCTGACGCATTTAATAATCTGCTCAACTCAAAACCGAAACTCAGATAAGACATCGACAGAAAATAAAATTCAAAAAAATATTTGACAAAACTTGTCAAGTGTCACCCGGTTCAAAAGATACGTATCTGTGACAGATATGTTATGGGGTTCACAAAAAGAGTATCAATGGCGAATAATCCTTGGAGCTTAAACTAACAATATTAGCCACAACAATAACTTAATCTTTGAATCGGTAGCCGTAATGCGTTTAAACGTCCTTTTAAACTTTTTTTAAACAAGTGTGACAGGTAGCTTTGATGTGCGAGCGGACACACGAACACCCGAGCGGGTGTTCCGTCCAGCTACGGTGTTAACAATATGTTTTGCTATAGTAGGTAAGTCGCTTAGTAGAATCGGAAAATGGCCTACGTACAACTGCCAAACACTACATTCTGAGGTTACGGTCGATTAGGGGAGCTGCTCCAAATCATGTTCTACACATAACTTGAACAATACATTTTGGAGCACCACTCCATTTTGAAGTCGAATACTTAGTTTCCGAACATTTGTTCGGAAACTATTTTATTATTTATTATTTATATTATTTTATTATTTAATAATGTCTAAAGAGCAAGCCCTAACTTCAAACTAAGTTGCAGTGATATTTTGAAAAGGCGTCGCAGATTTTTACGCTGACTTATAATACTGCTCGTGGTTTTTTATAAGGCGTTCGCATGTCGACGTTGTCTAGTTACCGCTCTGACTTTACCAATGTAGTGATTAACGAAAAATTCTTCGTATTTTCAAACTCTCATAGCTTCGGCCTGGATAATGCGAGAGAGCTCAGAATAAGAAGTAGTTAGCAGACTCATAAAACACACTAAGTATCATTTGTCTAGCTTCTATACTTTTGATTTTATTAATACCTAAAATACGTCGGTCCCGTCACTCACTCACTCACTCATTCTTCTAAGCCTCTAGGGCTTTTCCCGAAGTCCTAGAAAACTGAAATTTGATATGCAGGCTAGAACTTGCAATCAAACAACAAAAACATTTTGAAATCTGCAACTTTCACCTTCCCACCTCCAGAATGCAGGATCAGAGCAGGTCTGTATATAAAATAAAACCTCTAGGATACTTCCCGAAGTCCTAGAAAGCTGAAATTTGGTATGTAGGCTAGGATTTGTACACAAACAAAAAAAAAGAAGTAATTTTCACCCTCCAACCTCAAGGTGCAAGTCTGTATTTCTTACAGATAAATAGGTCAGTAGTACAATAACACCGCTAAAATAAAAATAAATAGAGCACCCTGCAAAAAGAAATGAAATCCCACCAAAATCATTTCATGTAAAGTAGGTTGCCAAAACTTACATAGCACTTTCACGGTTAAAATGTTATCAGATCGAATTTAGACCCAAGCCCCTAACTCTAGACGGCCTGACTCTACAAACCTTAAATTTTGGTTAAAATGTATGGCTTGGCCGACCCATTGAACTATTGCATGACACAACATTAAAGACCAGTGACTTAATTTCTTACCATAAGCCCATACAAGAGTGTCTATGCGACGGCCGCGTAACCGCCAAGCCGTACATTTTGACTAAGATGTAAGGTTTTTAGAGTTAGGGGGCTTGGCTTTGGATTCGATGTGATAATTTTTTAAGAGTGATAGCATTATGGAAGTCTTAGCAACCTACTTTACATGAAATGTTTTTGGTGGTTCATAATGTGTGGTAACGGAGTCTGCGTGGCAGTCTGTACAGAGTGTAAGGGTGTTCTATGACTGTACCTGGTCGGACCACTATTCTCTAGAAGTATTGTGTAATCTTTCTGTTATGAAGCCACAGGTTCAATTACTTGAAACGACCCCTAATGGTATACTGTGGGCCAATAGGAATGAGCAACAAAAACAAGTTTATAGGAAGATATGCAATGATCACTTTAGAACGGTAGATTTTCCATCAGAATTGTCGGAATGTTGTGACGATTTGTGTCACAATAAGGATCGCAGAATAGTTATAGACCGAATGTACACGGATATTGTTGCGACTTTGTGTGAAGCAGCTCTGATTAGTTCAAATTGCAGAGATAATAATAACATGATAAAACGGAAACGTGTTGTGTTAGGCTGGAATAACCATGTTCGTGGTGCTCATGAGGTTGCCAGACTACTTTCAAACCTGGTTACTGTACGGTAAGCCTGCAAATGGATCTATGTATAATAACATGGTGGAGTCTCGGCGTCGTTTCAAAGCTAAGTTAAGATGGTGTCAAAATAACGCCGAGCAAATTAAGATGGACATTCTTGCATCGCACCACGCAGATAAAAACTTCAAAAGCTTCTGGAAAGGCACGAGAAAGTTCAATTGTAAACCCACTGTTCCTCTAAATGTTAACGGAGTTACTAAGCCGCGTGACATTGCGAACATGTTTAAAAGTCTTTTTCAGATAGAACCTCCTTCCTGCTGTGTGCCGGGAATGCTCAATACTAGTGAAGTCCGGAAGTAATGCCATCTTTTACTTCTAAACAAATATCTGCCGTTATAACACATATGACGAGGGGCAAGTCCCCAGGCCACGATGGAATTCGTATTGAGCATTTGCAGCATGCAGGGGTTCATCTGCCAAGAGTTCTAGCAATGTTTTATACATTTTGTTTAAGACACTCATACCTGCCTGATGAGTGTATGAAGACCGTGGTTGAGCCAATAATCAAAAATAAAACTGGTGATGCATCAGATAACCGCAATTATAGACCCATTTCGTTAGCTACTACCGTGGCAAAAGCGCTGGACAGTCTGCTGGATCGCATTTTGAACAGCCACATAAAGCTGAACGACGCTCAGTTTGGTTTTAGGCGCGGGCTGTCGACAGAAACGGCAGTTCTCTGCCTCAAGCACACTGTCCGGTACTACACCGATAGGAAGACTCCGGTCTACGCCTGTTTTTAGACCTTTCGAAAGCTTTCGACTTGGTGTCTTATGATGTGCTATGGCACAAAATGAGGACAGAAACCAGCCTCCCAGAAGTAGTTATTAACATTTTTGATTATTGGTACAACAACCAAGTTAATATTATAAAGTCAGTCGCATCGGATATCGCGCCCCCCCCGGGCGCGATATCCGATGCGTACAGACTGAGGTGTGGAGTAAGACAAGGCCTCGTCTCTTCAATCTGTACGTAAATGGACTCATTGAGAGACTCAGCAACACCAAAGTTGGCTGCTCTATAGACGGAAAATACGTCAACAACATCAGTTACGCAGACGATATGGTGTTGCTGGGCCCCTCTATAAGCGCTGTTCGAAAACTCCTCGCTATACCTATGTGTGGAATATGCCGGGGCCTATGGGCTCAGGTATAATGTAAAGAAAAGCGAGCTTTTGGTGTTCCAATCACCGGGTCATAAGGTCACACTCGTACCACCCGTCCTCATAGACGGTGTTTCTTTACCCAGAGTTTCACGATTCAAATACTTGGGCCACTGGGTCTCTGATGACCTCTCAGACTACGAGGATATTGAGAGAGAGCGCCGGGCGTTGGCTGTCCGATGCAATATGTTGGCTCGTAGTTTTGCACGCTGCAGTAAACCAATAAAAGTTACATTGTTTCGGGCGTTTTGCCAATTTTTCTATACGTGTAGTCTATGGGTCAAATATACGCAGAAGGCAATCAACGCCCTGTGCGTTCAGTACAACAATGCCTTTAGGATGTTGATGCGGTTGCCGAGGCACTGCAGCGCGTCGGGCATGTTTGCCGACGCTCGTATTGATGGCTTTCATGCCATCCTCAGAAAGACAGCTGCATCGTTGCTAAGTCGTGTCCGCGGCAGTGGCAACAGCATTCTTAGCATTGTGGCTGGCAGTTCTGACTGCCCAATTTTGTTGCAATGTGTACAGTTGCATGTTAAAAATATATAGAAACTGATAAAATTATATTAATTTTTATTTACCTATTCATTTTTATTCTTATTTTATTGTTTTATGATTTTAGTCAATATCCTAATTTTATTAATAATATTGATGATGGTCATTGGATATTTTAAAATTCCATTTTAATGAATTTCAGGATTTTATTTATGTGAGTTGGTACATCTGTTATTTAATTTTAGTTATAATAGTATAATTGTGGTGTGTATTTAAAGCTTGGTTACTAACATAATTCTTAAGTATACTAACAAAAATATGGATCACTTGTGTCTGAAACAAATTAATAAATTAAATTAAATTATTCCATTTCATCTTGGGAATATATCAGCAAACTGGAAAGGACGTCAAAGAAGTCATTGACAAGGATAGAGGCATATGGAGTTAATAAAAAAGTAATGCAAGCGTAATTATTTAAAGTCAGTTTATTTAAATTAAATCGATTTCGTAAAAAAATGAGGTATACACAACAGAATAAAATATATTTACATGCGAAGAGACCGGGATAGACTGCGCTGTACAAAAACATTTACGAGTTTCTGAGGCAGACGATGCAAAGGCTAGAAATATATCGTTCTCATTCATTGAGAGCTATACGAGTAATAATAATAACTATAATATAATATTTATAGTCAGTTCTAAAATTCTTACGCATCCACTCCCTATAGTACCTACCTATATAATAGTATCCGTAATGTTTACATGTAGAATTAAGTAGTTTGTATTTATTTTATTTTTCATTTATAATCTCACTGTATGCTGCGCCGGTTGACGTCATCACGTCAACGCCGGCTGTCGCTGAAAACCAGCGCTGGGACTCTGTCTCGCATAGGGTCGCAGCATTATGCTGAGTGATGACCGTTTTGCGTGGATGTGACGCATATTTTCCCCCGACTTGTTCTTTTTTGGATTTGTGTTCTTTCTTTGCGTCATGTTTACCGCAAATACACGTATTTTCTTTCTTTTTTTCAACAATATTATTATTTAAGCAGTATACAATCTGCCGCATGTCAGACGAACAATGGGCCAAACTCACAACCCAATGGGTCCCTTTTAATTGCAAACGACCGACGTGTCGGCAGGCCCACAGGGAGATAGCGGAATGCGTTGGACTCCTTAGATAAGGACTGGTCCTTAGTAGCCATATACAGCGAGACGTGAGAGTAGGGGGGAGGATTGAGCCCTGCAGTGGGACATTACAGGCTTGAAATAAATAAATAATAAAATTAATAAATTGTAATTAAAAATCATGGGAGAAAATTGAGTCTTAAAACTAACCTCAATCGTGAAATGCAAATCATCTTAATGGTGATTGAAAATTAGAATCACTCAATTTGTAAGTGGCGCTACAAATTGGCATCCACAGGTACGTTGTCTGATCCATCAGTTCACATTATCATCAGATAATAATAAACAGAGCATACATCTGTTATATTTGAAGTTGGCAATGCGCTGCAAACGTAATCTGTAACTTCAAAAATAAATAGTTTCCATGGCACGTTAGTTATCAATATCGAGTACTGAAGTGGGTACAAATCCAGGCTGCTACTGAGAATAAGAATTTTCTAATGATAAATCTTATAACTCTGCCAGACACGGGGATCGAACCATCGAACTAGGGATCGTAGCGTACTGACAATAAATTGATCATCGTATATCAAATGACGTTCCCGGTGTGCAAAAAAAAAAATCAACCGTATATATCCAATAGTATAGTCAAAGACTGGTAGAACCTATAGTCGGCCATCACTACTATTTATTTTGTTTAAAAAAATCACTCTTTTTAATTTTGATTTTAGTTTTTTTTTAATGTAGTTTCTGTGCCTGTACCAGTGTTTTCATTTATTGTTGTATTGTTGCCTCCACATTGTATAATTTTCCATACGGAATACTAAAGTGAGTTATACGTACAATCGAAATGTTATGAAATGAACATTGTAACGGTTTTCACTAAAGATGTTTTGAATGGTGTCATTATTAAACTTTTTAAATATTTATACATTCCATAATGACTAACTTAAACAAGTGGGATGAGTACAAGCAGACAATAATATTATTACGCCTGTGAGTACCAACCCTAAAACAATACTTAGTACTCACACTTGCGATTTGAGCCAACTTACATTTAAATCTATACTTATGTATTTGAAAATAATTTAAATTTACGACTACGACTTTTTTTTAAATAAAGTTACAACGGGGAAGCTCTTGGCCTTCATCTCAACTGATGGTAAGTGATGATCAGGCCGAAGGTGGAAGCGAGCTTCATACGGAATCCTTAACCACAGAGGAACTGGCTATCTTACCTCTAACTGCCGAAACACAGCAAATGCTGTTAACAATTGTTGTTATTGCTACAGCCTTAGATAAGATGGTGGTAGTTAGCCAGGCGGACTTAGAACAATTTCGACTTTTTTTTCCCCGGTTGGAATCGAACCTGGGACCGCTGGCTGTGAGACAGGTGTGCTTACCACTAGACCACAGAGGCGGTTAAAAGGCGCTTTCCGTGTCTGCCTGTGTGATTTAAATGTCGTTTTCTTAGTGAATTTATTCCAGAAGATTGTTGATACATTAAAATTTTACTTATATAGAACAGAAATCTCGGTGTGTTGATGGTCGCTACATCAGTACATTGCACCCGTCCGAACTAGGGGCAGCTCGCTAGTATTCATAATAAGGTACTGTGATTCACTTGAATGATCTGCAGCTGCATTTGGTTGGCGAAGATAAGCAGTTCATTACACCACAGCGGGGCGAGCACGGCCTACTGTGACATGCCTTGAGGCACACATTTTATCACAGTTTGAGCGATAAAACTGTTTTGTCATAAAATGCTAGTACAAATTGACATGACATAATTTATCATGTCTTGCCACAAACGTCTTGGCACGCCCGTGCTCGGCCCGCAGGGATCTCAAGAAACTCACATAACACATTAGCACGCAGGGTGTTGCATGAGGTGAAGAAAATGGAAGGCTCCTTTATTTTGTAGAATAAGCCTTGAAGAACGCAGTCTATCCTTGGTAGTTGGTTAGCGATGGAACTTTAAATTTAGAGATGAGTCATGTTACTTATGGTTCGGGCTCTGTCGCAAACTAGTCATCAAACTAAAAGTAGTTTGGATACAGCATATTAGCCACAGCCTTACATTATTCAGTAGGGCTTTAACGAAATAGTCCGAGTCAAGAAATCCCAGCCCCCCCCCCCCCCCTCTCTGCAGGTTTAGCATGACGCTTTATATTTCTACTCAACTATAGAATAGACATCGCTTGTCTACAATTCTCGGTAGAAAACTGTCAACGGAAACGTCATTTTTATCTACTCTTCCGTCGCGCTTTTCTATGGTTCTGGTGCTAAGCCTGCTGGTCTTTCCAAATGGAATTCTCCCTATAAAAAAGGCAATTAATTGGTGGTTACTCCCGAAGTAGCCACGAATAAACTTTTATGGGCAAAAATTCCCAACATGACTCTCAACATTTTGAAAGTACCATTGCAACTATTCTAAGGCTGCGACCTAACCGAAAGCGATCGTCGCGCGAGTACGCAGCCGTAACTCCCTTTTATATGAATATGACGTACTTGCACGATCAGTTAAGTATGACATACTTGCACGATCAGTTAAATCGCGTATGTAGTAATTTTTCAGGTAAACGATCGTGTAATCGAGTATTCGCGCGACAGTCGCTTTCAGTTAGGAAGCAGGTAGCTAATATTCTAAGTTTTCTGCACGCTAGCCCTGAATCCTTGCTGGTCATCTGCAGTGTAGTGGACTGTACGTGTGTTCCCGTCCGAATCTATGAAGCTGTAGAAACCGTGAACGTTGCCGCCGTCTCGACTCTCCTGCGCAGTTTTCGAGTCGCCTGTGGTTTTGTCCTGGAAATAGAAATAAATTTGAATAAAACATTTTGTTGGAAAATGGTGCTTATTATGGCATGCCCAGTCGAACAAGCTATTTGGTATACAGTCACAAATACTCATCTGTCTACTACACTGCCAATATTCATTCTTATTGTGTTCGAGATAAATCTTTAGCTCATGGCATACTTATGAGAGTGCATGGTGTAAATGTATTGATTACTCAGCACACATTGTTTAAAAGTAGTTGCAAGTTAGTTACCTGTGTAAAATGATACTACTTAGTTGAGGATGGGATTTTTTTTTTTTAAAAAACGTTGCCCCACACTAGGAATTTCTCCTGTATCGTGGGTGCATTTACAAACATTTAAACTCACATACACAAACAGCCAGACCCGGAACAACTACTTATAGGTCATGCAAATATTTGTTCCGTGCGGGAATCGAACCCGCGACACGCAGCGCAGCAGTCAATCGCTTAACCAATGCGCCAACCGTGCCGTCAAATTAAGACATAACAAAATGTTTAAACATGAGTCGGTCAGCCTCCGATTCAGTAAGTAGTGGTAACACTGATGTTTCGGTCAATCTTGTTCTGCTTCTTACTAAAAAGTTTTGCATCCTGGGCTGATTCTACGTTCCAAAGTCCCATGACGGAATTATTATAGTAAAACGTACCCAATTTTCATGTCAAGATTACCTCTCTAGTAACTACTTATTAATAGTTTTTACGACTGACATTTAACTTCAACTTCTAATCAATGGGTCATGACATAACCTTCCCCTTTTGTTCTAACTACACATCCATTATGAGTTCAACAAGATATTATTGAGTTCAAAGTCGTGCAACTATGAAGTGCTTATTTGGGTACTGGAGCCGATAAATAGGCACTTTAATCTAGGTAATTGTATCTTTCAATCATTAATAATAGGGTGTTAAAGTAACGTGCAATAGGCAGGTATTATTATTACTTAATGTCAAATTTTAACTGCAATGCTTAAGTCCTCCAAGGCTACAAAATAGATCCGGAACACTAATCCGGTTTTGAAATATTTTCATGCCGAAACTGATCGGATCCCGGATCAATCATTGCCAGACGTGTCTTTTTTGTAGGGAGACTCAAAATCAAAACAAAAGTCATTTATCAGGCTGAGAATGAGTACTTTTTAGGGTTACGTACCTCAAAAGGAAAAAACGGAACCCTTATAGGATCACTCGTGTCTGGCTGTCTGTCTATCTGTCTGTCTGTCCCTCTGTCACAGCCGATTTGCTCCGAATCTACAAGACCAATTAAGTTGAAATTTGGTACACTTATGGAGTTCTGTGACCCAAACACGGACGTGTAACGAAAATTAATGAGTTTTGAACATGGGGGTCACTTGGGTGGAAATTAGAAAAATTATAAAGTAATCTCTACTGTGCGTCTTATCAAATGAAAGGGCTTGTTGTAAGGATTTCAGATATATATATTTAAAATTTTTAAAAGGAATACTTTTAAAACTATTTACGAAAACAGATGAAAATTGACCATTCTCCCTTATCCCCGAAACTACTGACCCTAAAATTTTGAAAAACATACTGAAAATAGTTCTTTACTTAAGAAGTCTATGCTCTTAAAATAACATGGCAAATCTCTCAATATTGTGCCTACAAACTTACATTTGCACTTGAAATGTATGAGGGAACATGTTTTTTAACTACAATGTTAAGTTTGTTCTTAGGATAATGAATCCTCACTACGGAACCCTTCATTATGCGTGGTCCGACACGCACTTGGGGCCGGTTTTTGAACGTCAATATTACATAAGACAGACTAACACATGAACTTACGAAAACAACCCTACTGCTACGAAATTAAGGCGCTGTTAAAATATTGTTACTTTGGATGTGCCATTGTTTATAAACAAACGAAGTGCATTAATTTTGTTCTTTTTAAAATCAAATTAGCCTAAACGAACAGGAAATCTTTCAAAGTAATTAAACATTCGTTTAACATTGCAAAAATAATTAAGTAAATTAATTTCCTAGTTTATATTTCAGACGTAAGTTCATAATCCTGAGTAAGCGTCATTGAGTCGTGATATAGATAGATACCTGTTACAATTTAGACATAGGCTTATTCTTAAACAATTTGGGCGTGGCAACTTGAAGATTATGCTTTGTGAGACTGTTTCATTTTCGAGTTTATTTAGGCCGTGGTCTCTTTTGAAATGGTCAGGATAAGTCGTTCTTTATTTTTTAGTCACGGCACTCACGACTTTGTGGCGATTATTAGAAGTCTAATCTCTTTTAAACATTTTGACGACTTCTTCTACTTTTCGTGGCGACAGACTGTACTTTGATATTGTTTGAGCTTTGCGCAGAAGGTGCCCCACGTTGATCACGTCAGTTTGACGGTCAATTGGAAGATTCGTATTACGAAGAGCTCACACTACGCCGCGTAGCGAATACGCTACGTGGCGTAGCTTTAGCTCTACGAAGCGTAGTAAATGCACACTATTTATTTTATTTCTAAAAACTGTGCCAGCTATTTGGTACGAATATGTACCGACTAGCGACACAAGAACATTGTTAATTTTCTAGTATATTTTGTGACCCTATATTACAATACCCCCCCCCCCCCCCCCCTATATTACTTGTAATATAAATATAAATCAAGTAGGGTTTATTCAATAAACCCTACTTGATTTAGATTAGGTAGATATTTTCTTCCATTTCTATTCATAGAACGATAAATTAACTCTAACTCATAGTTTAGTGTACCTACTTGCTTAATTTACTTTGATAAATTCGCGAAAAAATGCGGTTAAAGTTAGTTTATTTACATAATTACAATATTACCATCAATGACATGAGCATAATTATATTACAAATTGTCTTAGTTATAGTTTGCATTAAAAATCGCAATCAAATATCCTTTCTGAAGGTTTTGCAAATCCATATGCCGAACAAACAAAATTAAACTTAATTTAGTTACTGTTATAGGCTTAATTTCTAGAAAAGCTCCATGTTTCAGCTAATTCTGAACTTAGCACACATCAAAATATACTTTGTCCTCTCACATTAAGGTCTATTTTAGAATAAGAATACATACGGAGGTGTGACGGACAAGTACAAGGTTACAAGTTAAAAGTAAGTTCTATGCGTACACGCATTCACGTGTGTATACACGACTGACCAAGGTCAAGAGCGCAAGATATGCGTTTGATACGGAGTACTTAGGTAATTAATTGTTCATAGTTCCTTATTGCCGTTATTGGATTGGGTTTTTTTTTGCGAACTTGTTTTATTTTTATCCTTGATCAGTTCAGTCAGACACACACACTACGCTGATAATATTGCAATATTATTTTTGGAATATCTACTAGCTGGTTATTATATCCAAGGAATGTTAATAACTACTTAGGTACCCACTTTACTTTAATGTCTTTACTTATAATTACCCCCTTCTAGTAATTATTGGAAGACAATAAAATTGGCACTTACGTGTTTGGTTTTTCTCTTATTATTTTTATTTGTGCAACTTTGGAATATTTTGGTCGAAACCGAAAGAATTGAGATTGGTAATTTTTGTAGCAATTTCGTAAACAGCTTCATAGATACAAAAGGGAGTGAGTAAGCTCAGTCTTGTCTAATTAATAAATTTCAAGGAGGTACTTACATACTTTATTATTTTATGACGCTTTTCAATAGTAGGGGATAGACTGATAGGTCAATTTAGCCATAGATCCAGCTTTTTCGTTGTAAAATATTTCATAAATATTATAAAAAACTGCTTATGCAATTAATTTTTTTTTCATAAACATCATTATGCAAAAACACGATATCCTTGGTCCGTCATCGCCACGCATAACCTTAGAAAGTTGAGTATACCTCGTTGCGTAACAGAGCACACCTTCGCTTTACTTCCTACTATGGCAATTAAATCCGACCGCATTCCTATAGTACGAGATACATTGTCGGTAATGTATTGAGAAAGATTTCAGCAACCAGTGTTGAAGAGGCAATGGATTTTGTAAGATTTTAAATGTTCGTGTTTGTGAATCTAGGTTTCTGTTGAATGAAGTCTACTCTCACTCTATGTATTGTATTGTTGTTTTGTCAGTCTCAAACACATGCAAAGTTTCTCAATATCATTGCCAAACTGTGAATTGAACCTGTAATTAGCTCGCGAATGTTGCACTGTTCCTTAATTATTAAATGGTTAATTGGATACTAATCATTTATAGAACTATATGCTACATGACTTGTTAATAATAATACTTAATTTGTTTTTTTTTCTACGAAAAGTCCTCGCATTTTGATAACCTCAAGATTGCACTAGAGGATAAATAGTAGAGCTATTAATTATTTATAATTACACGGCTCGTTAATTTGGATATGAGTCGGTGTATGTACCTTTGAGGTGTTTTTGTGCGAATTTATGGTACGGTGAAAGGAACGTAACGCAGGGGTTATTAAATAGCCTGCATCTGTAGATAATAATAAAACGAATTTTGATGCCTTATTTTCCACAAACATCTGTAGTTTGGTAGTTAATTATACACACGTATACGGAGAAGTTATTAATATATAGGTAATATAATGTTGGCCACATCTGAATTTTCACCTTTATCTTACTGTTCCAACATGCAAAAACACCTTAACCAAGAAGAAGACTTCACTTTCACTTTCCTTTTTCACTGAAAACCCTTATTCTCATTGTCTAGGTACAACTAGGAAGGTACCTAGTACCCAGTAGGTAAGTAGCCATAGTCAACCTCGCAATTGATTACACTTTTGACAACAAATCTCAGTAAATTTAAATTTCACTAAGGTTGAAAATATCTGTCACAATTATTTATAATAAAATTGTTATAATTAGTATTTAATGATTTGAAATTTTGCTTACAGGTCATTTTATTTTTTGTAATTCTGTGTAGGCACTGTGACTTATAACATCGTTTTGTCATCAAAAGCCTGTAAAAGTGTTGAGAATTGTGATTTAAATAAATAAATAATAAATCATTTAACATACACAAATAGATCATTTCGTGATATGACTACATATCATATATTTAAAACTCTCATTATCTCACGTCGGTAACTTTAAACTTATCTCTTGTTTTAATTTTACAGTAAAGTGCTTGTGCTTGTGTACTCGTACAATTATTATGTTTATGGGGCATGCGGTGCTAACCTATAAACAATTGTGACATGAACCTTAGATTTTAGTAAAACATTATTTAAAATTTTAACAATGTAAACAATTGTTGGTTGGCCAGAAATAAACATAAAATTACGCGCAAATGACGGGCTGGTAACGCTATTACGAGGTCGTCTGTACTATAGTAGTAAGTTAACTTCGATGATATTCACAGCAGCCATGGGAGAAAGTGTTGCATCTAGAATGCGTATCTTGTCGCGTGAAAGTGAACCAATGTCACTGTTACGTACAAAATCAACCATTTGAACTAGAACTAGCACTATCTACCTGGTAAGAGCGCCTTGTATGCTCAACTTGGAAGGTACAATGTTAGGTAAGTAAATTGTTGTCACATTTTGTTAAGTTATGAGATTTTTAAGGAAATTCGGTGTCAACTAATCGTAGTCGACAATACTTCAATAATTTACGATATTTAAAATAATTTTCACAGTGTGTGCAAAATCACAATGCAATCGATTTTCAAAGACACCAGTTCATTTTATTTGGGAATGTGACAATATTTTGGATATTAGGTCTACGAAGGTGGGTTATTTCTTGTGGGTTTATTTAACAGATAAATGGAGCTAATTTATTTAAGTTCCACAAAAATTACCAAATTCAATTCAATTTATTCATTAACAATTTACATTGTGTTTGAAATATAATTCTAGATAATAAAAACCCATACAAACACAATGACACACAAACATTCATATAGTATAATTTATCTGGCTATTACTGAAATGTCGTACTCGTACCTACACGGATGCATAAGCTACCAAACTAATTTATTTCCTTTGGTCACAGTCAGGAAAAAGTTGAATGAACAAGCAACTAGTAAACACCGGTCAATGGTTATGTAAAAAATATGCTCCAGTTCCGTGTCGTGTTGGTCTCCGAGATACTAATTATTAATTGTGATTGAGTTCATTATTATTCGTAGAGACAGAGGTATGATGTAGGTAAATTTTCATGCAATAGTCAGAGCACCTATTATATAATAATGTCATGCTTGTATTCCCGAAAGGATAGTGTATTGAAGTCCGAAGTGTAGGAGGTGAAACTGTTTTGTCATTAACCGCTAACAAACCCAGACTCCTAGCTTCTAAAGAGAATTAAAACCCCAATAAAACTGTCGAAACCTGTGGACAAAACCAACGAACCCGTGTTCAGCAGTCAGCTGTCTGCTCTAGGGGCAAGTAGGCAGTCCATTGTGATGAAAGTACTGTTGCCTATCCTCTGACGGAGGGGCCACGACAAGACTTAAGGTGGACTATTAAGTATTTGAACCCCATTCAAATTTAATTATGTATATGTGTTTAACTCATACTTATTGAGATAAGTATAATACCATAATAACAGGGTTCCTACGTATCAATTTACACATAAATTATCATATTAGACAAAGCAGTATTCCATTCCATTACATGATGCAGGTAGTAATTGAACAAGCGGCTATTAGTTTCATGGACAAAGTCACAGCCTGAGGCTTGTAAAGATAATAAAACATGATTTGTATCAACAATCATGACTTGATTATTAAACCATTAGAATGTTAACAAACTAGGTACCTACCCATAATGGACTCGACATGGAATTATGGTCATCGGAACATAATTGTCGAATCGCTATAATGCAAAGCAACTGGCATATAATGACAGCTTGTAATAGTCACACAAAATGGCACAGGTCTTTTCCCATATAGAGTAGGAGCAAGCTTTGATTGCTTGCTGCGTTTTGGCGACTTCAGATCTTAAATCTTCAAAATTCAAAAAAATTAAGTGGTTCAACTTGCAAAGCTCGAACACTCGTGCGACACGGTTCCCTTTACCTCCGGGCCATCACGATAGATGACTGGTTTGATACTATATACGTAGGTACTAGGTTATAAGAATCAGTTGCCGTACCGCCTAATTCGCCGCACGACTAACCTCGACCTGTCCACAACACGCCAATTTGACGTGTGTCGGTTATAGTTAATATTATTGGTTACAGAATGTCGTTTGTATAATCTTTTAGAGGTGACAGACAGAGTCTAAATGCACGTTTTTGGCCACGGACGCAAAACTCTGAACCCACGGCAAGGCGATCTCGTAAACGAGTACAAATTCAGATGCAGAGCAAAGAGGCAGTAGGTACTGAGTCCTGAACAAATGCATAGCCAACAGGGAATACCTAAAATATTGAATAGGTACATAAGCATTCACAATAACTGAAAATATAACATACCATCACGCGTTGTACCTGGCATGTACACCCACATTTCGCTAGTTATGTTGATGTACCATATAATAGGGGGCACAAATCCAGACTCCGGCTGCTATAGAGATTCCTAATAGAAAAACTCAATACCACTTTAATAAGACTGACTTAAGAGCGTATACGACGTACGGCATTTCATACAAACTTTCAAGCCCTTGTTTTTCGAAATGAATGAACCGATTTTAATGAAACTTCATACGCATAAGTTCTAAAAAGTTAGTTAAGAACATTTTCGAAATGTCTTATTTAAAAACAGAGAACTGGAAATCTGTTTCTATGGAAAATTTAAAATCGGTCTAATTTGGCTGTAACACTATTTTTCGAAAATGTTCAGATTAACTAACTTTTTAGACCTTTGTATCCTGCTTATGCGTATGAAGTTTCATTACAATTGGTTCAGTCAATTTGAATAACAAGGGCTTGAAAGTTTGTATGAAATGCCGTACGTCGTATAACGTATACGCTCTTAAGGGGCCGTGCACGAAATCGACTGATTTCGATCAATTTTGTTCATTGATTGTGAGATAGGGAAAAGAATTTAAACAAAATTATTTGTGATTTGTAAAGTCAAGTTCTTGGTTTTGCATGTGGTGGAAAGCATTCTTTCAGATAAATTAAGAATTCCCGGAAAACTACAAAAATTCGCAACAGGTTTTCCAAAAAATGATGCGAGAGTGCCTCTTTTTACAAGAAACTGTTTTTGAGTTTAAACATTAAAAATATCATAAACATAATGATGTTTATGACATTTTTAATATAATTGAAAACATAATAACAAAACACACCCACTTTAATGACCATATAATGATAATGGTCTACTTGCACGTGGCGGGACTACTTTTTTCAACTTCCATACGATATATAGCAGAAAAAAAATTTAAACACCTATATTTTTTTTAAAACCCAGCCTGTAGTCTATTTTTCCTATTATTTAGCAAACCTTATCAAGAAATTTAAAAATCACACACTGGGCTTCAGCTATCCTTGAGATAAAATCAAAATTTTATTTTATGAATTTGCAATATCTTCATTAAGTAAATCAAAGGCGAAATAAACTATATTTTCGAGAGCGCAAGAATGATAAAACTATTAACAGGTGCTATGACTGACACGACCATTTAGCACCACGAAAACTATAATTTTATAGTTACTCTGACCTAATGTTTCAATTATTTCAAGCTTTCTCACAATTAGATAAGAAATTGACGAAAAAGGGTTTTTTCGTGCACGGAGCCTTAAAAAAAAAAGTTAATTTATAGTTTAGTTGGCTTGCCATGTGCACTTGTGCAGTCTATATATACCTATGTAGTCTATATGTATATATGTCCGATCGCAGAAATGGCCCTAACGTGATCTGCCTGGCCATTTCATGATTTGACCATCTAACATCCGCCATGTCGTTCAACGCTCAGAGTTCGACGTTTAGCCCAGCGATGCTGGAGCAAATCGACCCAGATACGCGTAAACAACATTACCCTGTCTGCTGTCCCGCAGTGGGTAATAAGTCCTATTCGACCTATTCCTACTTGAATAATTCCTATTTTAGGGTCTTAAAAATACTAAATAGCCAAGAACTGCGACCAACTTGGATGTAGCGCTCACCTGCTCGCTTCGCTCGCTCGGCTCGCACGCATTTGGACACAGCTCTAACCAAACCTTACCCACTTGGTCGGGGTGCCACCAGCGCCGTGAAATTACTTTGCGATATGCCCAGTAATCAGCTGGGAATAGTGTTGCCCAAATTCAGTCTTGGTCTTGCAGTCTTGGTCTTGTTCTTGCGTTTTTGCAAGACCAAGACCAAGAACAAGACCGCGTATTTTTAGCAAGACCAAGACCAAGACTGGCCGTGCAAGACTTGAGCAAGAACAAGACATAGCCTGCAAGACTCTTGCGTCTTGCAGCTAGGACTTAGCGCTATTTCACTGAGTAGTTAGGTGTAACAGTTCGGTGTATAGGTAGGTACGCTTAGGAATTCTATGAGACGCAAAAAACTGTATCAAAGAATATGAAAAACTGGACCTATGCGCATTACGACTAATACCATAAACATAGCGAATAAAAAAATATCTATTAAAATCAAACTGAGTGCATGCATAGTTATGTTTTAACCATCGGCACTTTGATAATGCGGCATCAAAGGTTTTGTACTTACTTCTCAAAGAAATTTGCCGCTTTTCGGAAGTACATGGTTATGATACACGCGCCGGCGGCTTCTTTTGAAATCTAAAACAATCGTTGCCGCCACGCCGAAATCATAACATTTGTGACACTATTTGATTGCCGCCATAGGTATACTCATGCAAAATAATTTCGAATTTTTTTAAGAGTACCTACAGGTGTTCCAAAGAATAAATAAGTTTCAGAGTGCTTAGAATGAAAATGAATACATTATACTGATCACGCAAGTAGTATTATGATTAGGTTATAAATCAAAGCTTATAAATCATAAATGTTTATTAAGAAACAGTTACTTCCATGGAAAACGACATATAGGTCAGTTGATTTTTCGAATTTCTTATCAAATCTTCAGTTATTTATTAATCTGCTTGATCTTTACTATGGCTATGTTAATTCAAGCTCACAATGTTCCAATTCTAATACGTTTTTCTAAGATTTAAAGTAAACTTTAATAAATAGTAATAGACTAATAGGTAATTGCAAGACTTGCAAGACTCTTGCTGCAAGACCAAGACCAAGACCAAGACTGGGAGCGCAAGACCAAGACCAAGACTGGCTAAGTTTCGTCTTGTTCTTGCATTTGGGCAACACTAGCTGGGAATATCGATAAATAGGTTGCTTTCGCCGATCTGCCCGATTTTCAATTAGGCGCATTCCGATATAGCCGGTCAAATCATGAAATGGTAAAATGGCCAGGCAGATAAGATATGGTCATTTCTACGATCGGACTATAATATAATTATAAACTATAGGCCATTATAATGTATTGCATTTTGTTCCGGATTTTTTTAAAACGGTCAGTACAATAGTTTTTATTAAATGTCAGCCTTGAACTACTCACGATCACGACATGAGCTTGTATGGTACATGTCAAAATGTAAGTAATAGTACCTCTAAGAGATTAAATGCCAGTTATTGTATCAATGTTTAGTGTGTAATTCGGTTCCATTACTTGAATTTGATATTTGATTAGTTATTTGAGCTGATTGGCATCCACGTCCACATGGAGAAGTTATCGGATCCAGCCGAAAGGACAACCATAATAATATGTAGGTATGTCGGATCCTCAACTGATCTCGATTAGATATAGCTACTGTGGGCGCAGAATTGGGATACGGGTAAACTAGAGAAATAACTACTTTGCTAATTGATAAAGAGTCAATTACAGGGACATTACTAAACACTACAGAACTAAATCTCTGAACTTAAAAGGAAATACTGAGCAGTTCCTAAGCCAGAATGTGTAGCGACCATGTCTCAAAGATCACTGTCGCCCCATGATCCATATCGACACCACCGTTGTCTTCGCACAACGCCAAACAAAGGCGTTTGTGTCTCGTTTTTAAGTGCATACTCATCTTATCAGATCCGACATGTATTATATTAACTGGCAGCCAAAATCTGGGCATTACATTCAGAAGATAGTACAGTACTAATTGTTCTAAAAATCGTGTATCGAGCACTCTAAGAATCTGAATTTGACATAAGTATTTTTTTTTATTTTCCGAATGTGAAGAAATTGACCATTACAAGCTAGGTTTTTGCTAGCTAGGTCTTACTAGCTTCACAAAAGTTCAAGGTGAGTATCCTACAAGCTACCTGATTACAGCCAAAGGCCATGGAACTGCTCTGTGGCAAAACACCCAAGGGTACCAGCCCAAGTTGGCACATCAACGCTTCCAAAACTTCCATCAATTGGGCAACTAAACGAACTTGTAAACAAATGAATCGTACTTCCAGGAAACGTGTCCAAACTCCTGAAACCACGGTTCGAACTGACGCCAGTGGAAAGCTACCGTCACGCCCCAGTACCGCTTGCATTGTTAATAAGTACCACAACGATTATAACGCATTTCTTAGTACTGGTTGTTGCAGAAATGTCGGTTGGTGTTGGTAAATTATAGTTGTATGATAAGTAGGCTTGACGTAAAAGAAAAAAGAGCTATCATCATTATCATCAGCCTATAGCAGTCGACGGCTGGACACAGGCTTTCTAAGCACGCTATTTAACTCAATCCTCGGCTACTCTAATCCAGATGTTATCTTCCATCTTGCGAAGATCGTCGTTTGGAAACTAATATACATTTTCACTAACCGTAGACGACACCTAAATGAAAGCCGAAATAAAAGCGTGCTGTTGGATTTCCCACTCTCGGTTTAGCACCGTAAGTTAAAAATCCAACAGTCCGCTTCTATGTAGGCAATCATTTAGTTGTCGCTTATTCTATGTAAAAACGGGCATATGCACCCTTACACACATTCTAAGAAAAGGCCAAGAAGAGGCTTCAATCTTCATCTCAATTACTTTACTTTCATAGCATCATGTCTTACGGTAGTTTGCTGTGGGGACGGGCTGCAGATATTGTTTCTATCTTTATTCTGCAAAAGAGGGCTATCAGAGCCATCTACAACCTCAGCAGACGCGATTCTCTAAGGGAACTGTTTAAAAAAATTAACATCACGACGGTACCTTGCCAATATATATATGAAAATATTATGTATGTTAGAAAAAACCTACATCTTTTCAGTAAGATTAGTGACAGGCATAATTTTAACACTAGAAATAGGAACAAATTAGATCAACCACGTTTCAGATTGTCAAAAGTACACACTTCTTTTATTGGGTACTGTGTTAAATGTTATAATAAAATACCATTAGATATTCTTCAACTAAATGAGAAGAAATTTAAAACATGCATTAAACGCACACTATGTAGACTAGCATATTATAAGTTGGATGATTATATCGTAGATAAAGATGCTTGGCTTAATGCTGGTCCTGCTCCACAACAACTTGGGCTCACTTGTTAGAATTTTAATATTTGGAAGTGATGCTTCCCCCCTTTTTTATTTTTTGTTTTGACATTACATTCGTAACTATCGTTTATTTTTATGTACTTAATTAAGTTTTAGTTGTTGAATACTTTAATAGGTAACAACGATTTTCCTTTTGCTAGTAAATTTTTATTAATCATTGAAATACATTGCAAGCTATAGTTTTGTATAATTTAAAAGCATTTTTTCATTTTTGTAAATGTGAGTACCATGGAGCCGTTTATTATGTTATGATGTATGTTGACTAAAAAGCCGGGCAGTTGAGAGTATGTCATGCTCACTTAAATGTCTCGCTGATGGTGGCGCGTGTGTTGGATCATTCGGTTCCCTACAAAGTGGTTGAGCTGGATGGTGCTGATCCACGCGTCATGTTCGTGAACGGGCGCTGTCAGTTGAGGCTGGTCATCTCTTAACTGCCAGGGCTTATTTTGTAATCTTTTAATCTTATATTTTGAATTGTTTTTTTTTAATATATTTATTTTTGTTTTTTACATTGTTCTCACATATAGAAGCGACAAGAATAATGTACCCAGGATTTTGTAATATCTTGATTTAAAAGGGTGTCCTTGGAGTTTCTTGCCTGTTCTTCTCCATAGAGATCTACTTTCCTTAGCTTCCACTTTCTGACTAACTGACCGACTCTTTGACAATTCAAAAGTGCCTGTAAATGGTTTATTTGAAATAAATGCTTTGAGTTTTTGAGTTTGAGTTTATTATTCAATACAATCACTCACACTATATTACACAATGTGAAAAAAAGTCTAGCCGTCAGGATTTCACTTAACTCGTATTTTTTGCGTATAAAGATCGTTGTCAGATTGTTGGTGAAATAAGGCCACTGTCGCAACCCACGCCCACGTGGAGAACCAGCTACTACAACTTTCTTATTCTCAATGAAGACTTGCATTTTTAACAGAATGTTGGGAAATTAAATTATGTAAAATAACTATGTAATATGCTGACAATACTAACAAGAGACGGAATGATATTGTATGCTTATCTAATGCAACCTCAAAACATGTCTTTGTAGAAAGATTTTTTACATTCTTAGGCCCATTTCTGAACAATAGATTACATAGAAAACTTAGTATCTATAAACTAAATTATTTTAGCTGTAAAAAAATTATACACAAATATTTACCAACCATAGATTTTTCACAGTCAGAAGATCTACTTGTTGTCTGTAAATATAACTGCTAACATGCTATTTTATTATTCACATAAGTTTTAATTTTAGTTTTTACTTTATAGTCATTGTTAATTTATTACATTATATAGTTCAGGTAAATAAGTAACTGTGCTCTATTTTATATTGATAAGGTATTTATTGTACATGTGACTCTTTTATAAATAAACGATTATTTGATTTGATAAAGTTTTTAATAAATAATAAACGTTTTAATCTTATGTAAGAGACTTTAGGCTGCTCCTGAAGTTCTCAAAGGAAAACCAATAACACTGCTTGCGCCTGTAATCGAACCCAAAATGCATACAATTTCGGACTTTTTGAAAGCCATATTTTTGCTCTGATGACTTTGATTCAGGCTTCCAGGTTCGTGTTGAGGGAACAACTACCCAATAATATGTAGGTACCAGGAAGTATGTTTACTTTCTGTTATGCAAGCATACTAAACCAACGCGTAATTTAAATCAATAGAAATAAATGAAGAATATCGTACAAGTAAGCGCCAGGCCAGAGTCGCACGATCATTAGTTGGGAATCTTGGGCATTCGAGACGTATCGTTCGCTGCAGTGGGCTTTAGTCTTTACATAATTATAATAAAATACTAACGTAGTCAAAACTGTATATTGAATATTTTTGATAAAACGTAATTGCTCCGAGGTGTGGGAGATGCCGAAAATATAGTTTTTACAATGTTTGTCCATTTGGCTGGATGTTTATGTATGTTCCGGATTGGCGCAAAAACAGCTGAACAGATGGCACACAGATACTATACAATCTGGATTAACACATAGGGTACTTTTAATCCCGGTAGTATATTCCTGTGGGATATTATACGACATCCAAGCGGGCGAAGCCGCGGGCAAAAGCTGGTAATTAATACAATGTTGCTTTACATTACTGTAAGCTGTGCCCCGCGGTTTCACCCGCGTAAGTCTCGATCCCGTGGGAATATCGGGAAAACAAGTAACCTATATGTTAGTCCAAGGTGTCAGCTACCTTCAAACAAAATATTATCAAAATTGGTCCAGCCGTTTGTGCGTAAAGAAGTAACAAACACACACACTCATAAACTTTCGCCTTTATAATAATAGTGTGATGGTGTTCCTATTTAGACATAAACCGAGCAGTTAAAATAATTAGTCATCATTGTCTAATGCCCAGTCATTGTAGTGAAGTAGTTGCGGGTGCTGAACATTATGATATCACTCAATCTCTAGAGAAATTACTTTCTCGATCTTACGCAAAGCGAACCCTCAACCAATTGAAAAGGAAACTACTTATAATGATACAGTATATTAAACTTAGCTACTTACATGCACTCCATACGAAAACGTGTACTTAGGGTGTGGATCAAACTGATCATGTGCCAGCTTCAGGTCAGGGTCCCTCATATAGTGCGCCAAGCGCAACGGATTACTCTTCACAGTATGCACCTTCTGCAATTTGAACGGTACCAACTTTTTGTCAACTTGGTAACCCCCACGCACTTCGTTCCCATCCCAGGCTTTAGGTCTTGATATACCAACTTTGCTGTCTTGAGCGTAGAAGTGTTTTCCAATAGGAAAGTTGTATATATCTGTGTGAATGTTCTGATGTTGAAACTGAGGTATCTGCAATATTTTGAAGCGCTCATCATTCTGGAATAGTCCTGCATGATGCGTGTTGTAGTGATCTTGTTGTGTTAACTTATTGATTGCTTTTTCCCTCTCGTGTTCTGGCAGCTTCGTGTCTGGGTCATCCAGGTATGCTATTAGTGCATCTTCCAAGTTTTTATAAGTGTTGTAAGCGTACTCTGGCTGCTTGGCTCCCGGTCCTGTGTCATCGAACTTGTTCTCTAGCGCGAACTTGACTTGTGACTCTGACGCCACTTGCACATCAGGGCGCGGCAATTGATGTTTGGGTGACCAGCTCCGCCATGAGTTTGCTGATGATAGCACGAATATAAGAGGTACCTGCGAACAATAGGGTTTAGTCAGTTATTTTTATTAAAATGGGGCTCGAATTAAATTACTTTTTCCACAAATTCCTAGTCTCTTACTATTGAAATTACAATATCCGGCTGTGCATTTTACAAGGTGAAGTGTTTTTCTGTATATATTTTTTGCAATCTTGCTAAATTAAATTAGTTTTTAGGGTTCCGTACTACAAAAGGAAAAAACGGAACCCTTATAGGATCACTTCGTTGTCCGTCTGTCTGTCTGTCAGTCTGTCAAGACCCTTTTTCTCAAGAACGCTTGTAGGTATCAAGTTAAAATTAATATCAAATATAAGTCCCTTAAAGCTCTAAAAAAATTAAGCTTCGAAGTCAACGCAATAAAAAAGTACCTATAGGGTACTTCCCGTTGACCTAGAATTATGAAATTTGACAAGAAGCAAGGTCTCACAGAAAAATTATAAGAAAAAGTCCGAAAACCGTAAAGTTGTAGTTTTATCACATAAAAAAATATTGCATTGTGATTACAAACTTGCATTTACAGTTGGAAAATTGACCGTTGCGTATATCGATGTATGGGAGAACATGTTTTCAACTACAATGTTAAGTTTGTTTTAAGATAAACTCATCCCAACTACGGGACCCTTCATTGTGCGTGGTCCAACACGCAATTGGCCGGTTTTTGTTCTCACACAACACGTTAAAAATGTCGAAACAAACACCCTAGCTGTAGGATTCACACCATTAAATTGTTGATCAAGGTTTTCCTTTCAGAGATGTCCTTAAAATTAGCATGCACTATCTACTTAGCAATTATTCTGATCATCTGGTTCACATGATCATGCGTCGACCGACTTTATTCAACCAGTTTCCGCTTATTGACCGAAAGAACGCGTAACAATGTTGTTATTTTCGAAACCGGTATCTTTATTCTTTGCTATATGGAGCAGTTAACATTGCGTGGTTAAGTTAGGTAACTGTATGCAGTGAATTAGTGTTTATTAGTCAATTATCAAATTGTTTGTTTTTCATTCATTTGTTGGCTTACTTCGGTGTGAGTGTTAAGTTCCTGTTGAGATGCAAACTGGATTTTAATTTATTAAAATCACCTATTTAACTGCAAATAATCAAAACTGCATAAAGTTAGCGCTGCTCTAGGTCAATGCTACGCTAGCTGAATGAGAGAAAGCCTTTCCTCTACAGCTGGACAGATTTAACGTCCCATTTTTTATATCAAACGGCTTGAAGAAGTTAAAAAGAAAGAGGCAGGCCCTTGTCTTGCAGCAGAATGACCTTATTTTTCTTATAAATCGGCGGCACTGTGGACTGACCGGGTCCCGAAATGTTCCGTGAATCCATTGTTCCGGGATCCGGTCAGTCCACTGCCGTTTCTCGGAAGCACATTGTGTATATTATACTATGCAAGTTTCGCCGAAGCGTTGTGAGCGTGTTGTGATGGACACGAGAACACAACAATGAGTAGTAGACGTGATGTGTAAACACACACAATGCTGTTCTGTTACTACTACTAGGGATAGTTCAATAATGATAAACTATCATCAAAGCGGTAACAGGACACAATCGGGAACTAAATGAGTTGAGAAAAAGTGGTCATATGATCAGGTGTTGGTGTAGTACATTGCCGACTCGTAGTCACACCAGATTATCACACCAGTATGACCAACAGGATTTTTTTTCTCGTTTGTCACACCACTGATTCATCACACCATGTATACGATAATTGCTTAGTGCAGTAGATACCTTTATATTCTAACAAAGTCGATCTGCTGATCGGCGTTTGCAAAGATGAAACAGTTCATAGCATACATGGCCCGACAATCGCTAAATGATGAACAATATATCGCCGACTGGAATATAGTCGGTCAAAGGCACAGAACCAACATCGTTTGTGAAAGTTGGCTCCCAA
Organism: Tiliacea citrago; assembly: GCA_963921375.1. Lineage (NCBI taxonomy): Eukaryota > Metazoa > Arthropoda > Insecta > Lepidoptera > Noctuidae > Tiliacea > Tiliacea citrago. The sequence goes on along the minus strand of OY992790.1, from coordinate 1,848,815 downwards.
TTAAATTAAAATATAGATAAAAACTACGTAACCACACTCAAATTATTAACAGTATTATTCAATCAAAAGGAAATTAATATCGAAAAAAAAGAAGGGCCAACCAAACTGATAAAGATAATTTTATAATTTTCTGCCATATAAAACTTTTAAAAGGTAAAATATCATTGGGACATTTCAATACTCAATACTTTTATTGCATACCACATGTACATATTCTTAGGTGGTAAACTTAGGTATAATTAGATCATAATTATGGACCCTGTCGGGCACAGCAAAATAAGTGAGTTAGGAGAGAGGAAGCATTTGTTATTATACAAACATTACTTAGCAAAACAATTGTATTAGAATAACGATGTAGGTATTTTGCCTTGAAATATTGCGTTAAAAACGTAATTTGAATGTTTTTAAATTACTAAAAACGTAATTTTAAGGTTTTTAATTTTAATTAAGTACATAGTAAGTACTTCTAGCTAGGACAGCACTAGTTAGAAATAAATGGTGTGGAAAATCAGTGGTGTGACAAACGATAAAAAAAAATCCTGTTGGTCATACTGGTGTGACTACGAGTCGGCAATGGAAATTTTATCATTTCAAATCTGTAATCCACATGGTGCACATACTAAAGAGTATTTTATTCTATTCGAAGCTAATATAAACAGTACACATTTTGAAACACTTCAATTCTAAATCGATATAAGCATACTTAACGATAATTTTAGATAATGTTGCTTTTACGAAATACCAAGAAGTTAGTTACGTGGTGAAAATGATGTGCTAAGTACCAAAATAAAGTAATAAAGTTTCCGCGGAGTTAATCCAGTCAATGTTGAAACACATCTCATCATAATTATTAATCCATAAAATGAAATTGAATGAAATTGTAGCCTCCTCTGGCATAAACGAATACATGTTCGGTACATTGTTCAAAACTGAATAGCGCATTGTTGAGCAATTCCTGAGGTTTCTCCACAAACAATTTACTGAAGGAACCAGCTAGCAGTAATAAGGGATAGAGACTGCACTTTTAATTAGTTTGAAATAATCCAGCAAGGTCGTCGCATTATTTCGTAGGTGTTAAAAAATACACGCATATTTAAAAAAATCGCTTACAATCTCCGAGGGAAAACTGCAAAATTAGTAAGCCCTTGAAATATGAATCAGTTTTAGACTATAGCAAAGTTACAAAAAAAAAAAATCGTTTATCATTAAACACATTCAAATTACAATATTGAGACAGCGTTGGTCCCTAACTAGGCACAGCCTGTATCTTGGGCCATTGGGACATTATAATATATTATTTATTATTATATTGGGACACTTTGCTTATTTTTTATTTTGATTATAAAGGTAGGTACGGATAACCGTACCTACACACACTTACACTGTGCATAAGCAAAGTGTACCTACTTACAACATGTTCACGCCTCTTTGACCTAGTCTTGCGATTTCTGTTATCTTTAGTTAGTAGGTATCAATTTGATACCTTGATTATGGGAATCGGCGAGCAGCATTTTGTATCCAAGCAGGGTCGTGGGTACGTTGTAACTTACTAAGCCAAATAGCCTATTGTGGAAGGCGTTAAAGATAGCTCTACAACCTGTGATTATTTTGGAACTAAACACAATAGATACTTTGAAAGAAAATGTGGATTTATTTTGCCTTATCTTCTAATTTATTGGAGTATAAGATTACAACAAAGAAATAAGTAGTTATATCCCAATAATTGGTAATTATTATTATGTTTATGAGAAAATAAAAATCCATGAATTAAAAAAAGCTAATATGTCACTTATTTGAAAGGACGACTAATGAAGTAATGAGTACCTAACAATTAATAAAGGTTAGTTACCAAATTGGTAATCAATCACTGAGTAATAACGCTTTATTTGCATGATTTTTGTCCTTGACCTAATATTAAAAAAAAAAAATGCGTTTGAATAATGGATCTATGCGTTTTCGTTACGTGGGTCACTAACAGAAAAAGTTACAGGCATTGACGGCTGAACGGTTGTGGATGAACTTCGTTGCAGAAACTGATCGGCCATGGTTCTCATTGGGTGCGAACACAAACTAGGAGTTTCTTAAATATATACTTTAATACTTATATTAAATGCAAAAGTAACTCTTTTTGTCTGTCTGTCTATAACCTTTTTACGCTCTAACGGCAGAATTTTGATGAAATATGGCACACAGTTATACGAGTATCATGACTTTCGGCACGCCACAATTGTGGCGATAAGTCCCCTCTTTGAGGAGTGGCTAGAGAGGCGCCACGGCGTCCTCACCTTCCGCCTGACGCAGGTCGCCACTGGACACGGTTGTTTCGGGAGGTTCCTGTTCAGGATAAAGCGGGAGGAAACGCCTTGGTGTTACCACTGTGTGGATCGCCCGGAAGACACGGTGGAGCATACGGTGGAGGTCTGCCCGGCTTGGGAGCACCGCCGTGTTCTCGCGGAGGCGATCGGCGGCGGCGATCGCTCTCGGCCGGCCCTGGTTCAGGCCATGGTTCGGAGCGAGATTGCATGGGACGCTGTCACCTCCTTCTGCGAAGAAGTAATGCTCGCGAAGGAGGAGACGGAACGCGTAAGGGAGAGGAAAAATTCGCGCCCTCACGCCGCTATTCGCTGCAGGAGACGCTCCGGGCATCGGGAGTCGCAGGCCGATTCCCGGCCACCGTAGGCGTGGGCTTGCGGACAGTGAACGATGGGTAGCTCGCCGTCCAATAAGGACCAGGCCCCGGTCGATGGCGCGTTGTGTTCCACGCGCGCCTCAAAGAGATGTCAGCATCAACTGACGGGGTCCGATAGGGCCAATGTCTGCCAGGGTTGCGAATTTGTCCGAAAGGGATATCGTGGCCCTGGCACACAGGCATTTGAAGAAACACGGGTAGGTTTTAGTCAGTAAAAGTCTGACACGCCTTCCCGCCCCGCCCAGAGCGGGAGAAGTTATTTGATAATTTCCCACCCAACAAAAAAAAAGGTAGATCATGACTTGGGTTAGGACACAGGATCCTTTTTATCCCGATAGTGCGGTGCCGTGGGTTCATTTCCGACCTCCGTAATTAGGTTATTTACGTTCCAAATCAACTGGTTTACCTTTACGAACATCACTGAAGGTAGGCTTATAATATCTTGTATTGCGTTACGGCGGACGACGAGCTCGGTATACGTCACGGCGCCGTCGAGATTCGCGTGAATGTGGCTCAAGGTGGAGAAGATGCCAACTATGCCAAGTGATTGGCCCACATTGGATTTAAATATTTGTTAAATTAATATCTGCCTGTTATTATAATTTTATCACTGTCAAAAACGTCCCGGTTTGTTATGAATAAAAATTAAATAAAATTCCGTATTTTTTTTATCGGTACGATTTTTATAGGTACTTAAACATATAAATTAAAATAATGATTATGTTTTTTGATTTGGTTATCTTATTAAGATATAGGATGAAACGGAAAAGTAAAATACTACGAGCATTGATCACCACGCTTGCTCAAGGGGGGTTGGTGATTTAGCTTACAAGACGCTGTCCCACGTAATAGACGGGATATGAGCATAATTCGCGTATATCCTGCTAAAACTGCACTCATGCGCAAACGTATCATCTGCATGGCTCCAACTATATTTAACAAGCTACCTAAACGTTGGAAGGAGCTAAATACCAATGTGATCAAACGTCAGTTGATGGTGTTTTTTACGCAAAAAGCGTATTACAGTGTGTCTGAACTTTTAGTTGAAAAACTTGTCTGACATTAATTTTATTATATTATAGATGTAAGTTTGACATAGCAGTTTGATTAATTTATTTTTATATTTAATGTGACTAAAATATTTGTACGCCAATATATTATGGCTAAACATGATTGGAATTTATTGTAGTTTATTATCATCTTGCATGCTCTTGTGTGTATGTACCATGTTTATACAAATAAATGAATCTTATCTTATCTTATCTTCAAACAAGTAAAAATAAAGTACCTAGGTAACAAGTAAAAATTAAAAACTTTCACTTGTGCACACCGGGCGGGGCGCAGCTTGATTTCCATCAAACGTAACTACGTAAAAGGCGTAACGGTCAAGAATGTAAATAATTGAAGGTAAATGTGGATCAAGGCGTAAGATGCCTTGGGTTTGCCCTACTTCCGAATACGAACGATATTATACCATTGAAGTATCTTTTACGATTCAATTGTGTATTTTTGGTATGTTAAACCCTTGCTATAGGATAAATAAATTAAAAACATTAAAATGTGTTAGTTTGTTAATTTACATAACATCACGCCTTGTTTCCCCGAAGGGTTGGGCAGAGGTGTACCTATAGGTAGTACACCCACATTTCGCCAGTTATGTTTAAGTCCCATGTAATAGGGGGCGAGCCTATTGCCATCAACCGGGCACAAATCCAGACTCCAGGCTGCTACTGAGAAATTCCAAATGGAAAAACCCAGTAACACTTTGCCCGACCTGGGAATTGAACCCAGGACCTCATATTCAGCAGTAGCGTGTGACGACCACTAGACCAACGAGGCAGTAGTTTGTTAATTTATTATTAAGAAAAAGATACGAGTTACAAAAAGAAGTTAAAAAAATTAATGTGTTTTCTCTATGGGTTATCAGATGATTAGCCTACGAACTAAGATCGACTGTAGTGTCTCGATAAAATATAAAATTTACTTAGGTAGATATCTAAGTAATAAGGATGTGACAACTTTATGAAAGCTAGTTCAATATTTTACACTCTTCTACTTGAAGTTTTACACACACACATGCAACTGCCCGATTCTCTTACCAATTAGTATAATTATTACGTGCTCAGTACTGAATTGCGAAAACATGGCGTTAACTATAAGATGAGTAGATATTATTGGAGAAAGCTGCTGTCCTTTAAAAAAATAACCTTTAAAAAATTAAATATTGTGATTTCATAACTCAGTTTACCTTTGGGTCAATTAGACCAGAGTTTATAAAAAGAGATCATTCATCATTTTAATCATTTGATTTAGTTTCAAAAGCATTTTATCAAGAAAATCTTGCTATTTTATATATATAAGATAGGCACAAATTAATTAAATGTTAGAGTAGAATATACATAGTTCAAACGTAGTTCAAAAATAGTTCAAACGTAGTTCAAGCGTAGCTCAAACGTTCAAAGCTTAATCAATATACTTATATATAGCTTTCATAAATGACTCCTGCACCTATTAGCAAATTTCAAAATCCCAAAATGTTGAGTCCGCGTATCACTGGTTATTTTCTCTCACTCGTCAGTTTATTTAATTTTTCAGTTTCGTTGATTGGTCAGTTTCGCTGATTAGTCAGTTTTGCTGATTAGATAGTTGCGTCAACTCGACAGTTTCCAGTGTTCACCAGTTTCGTAAAAGTACAGGTAGAAAACTGCACACACGTCTACTAATTTAGTTATGTACATGTTACGTAATTTAACATCACGCCTGCTTCCTCAAAGCGTGAGCAGAGGTGCACTTATAGTACACCCATCTTTCACCAGATGTGTTTGCGTGTCATGTAATAGGAGGCAAGCCTATTGCCTTTAACCGGGCCCAAAACCAGACTCCGACCCGCTACTGAAAAACATCTACTGGAAAAACCCAATACAATTCAACTTGAGAATCGAACCCAGACTCTCAAGCACAGCAGTAACGCTTGCGACCACCAGACCACCGAATCGCAATAAAATAAAAATAAATATGTGTTTAATGTTTACTTATTATATTTCAGTTAAATGATGTTACAAGTTAAATATATTTTTTAAATTTTTATATACTGTGATTTTAAAAATACAACTTTAAGTTTGATTTTAATTGGGATAGGTATTCATGATCCACCTTTGTTTACTAAAACGTAAACATATCTTTTTCGTTGACTGTACTAAACTGATGAATCAACGAATCTGGCGAACATTGAAAACTATCAAATTGACGCGACTGTCTAATCCGCAAAACTGACTAATCAGCAAAACTGACTAATCAACTAAACTGGCGAATTAAATAAACTGACTCAACGAATCTGGCGAACACTGGAAACTATCAAATCGACGCGACTGTCTAATCCGCAAAACTGACCAATCAGCGAAACTGACTAATCAACTAAACTGGCAAATTAAATAAACTGACGAGTGAGGGAAATTGACCAGTGATACGCGGACTCTCTGTTGCATCTAAGTACTTTTGATGCCTACACACAACAGTTATATCACAAATTATGATTCTGAAACAATTGATGCAAGAACTACACATGCATGATGCATGCCATCATAATCACTGTCACAATGTTGACAGCAACCTGTCAACGGCACGGTTGGCGCAGTGGTTAAGCGATAGACTGCTGTGCTGCGTGTCGCGGGTTCGATTCCCGCACGTCTTGTGTATGTGAGTTTAAATGTTTGTAAACGCACCCACGATACAGGAGAAATTCCTAGTGTGGGGCAACGTTTAAAAAAAAAAAAAAAAACTGGTGAAAAACGGTTATGAAACGGTGATACGAGTCAAAATCTTATTTCAAGAATTTCGGCTCTATTTAGAAGGAAAGTACGAAAAAGGGAAAAACAAGCAATAAATAACAAAATCTTACCACGTATCGTAACATGTTTCCTCCAATACAAATTATTAAATATAATAGAACCACTAAACACAACCACTAAAGATTATACAGTTGTCCACATTTCCAAATTATCGATATAAAACACGATCAATTGTTCTACATTCGAATGTTAAAATACGCGGCTGTGTTGCGCGGACGCGGCGTGCGGAATGACGACAATCTGCCACTCATGCGCATATCAATTCGATGATTTTGACTAGAGGTGTTATAAATCTAGTTTATCTAGGCAGTCAAACATAAATTATAGTATTAGAGCTTACTATGTACCTATCGTTTGCCGTGATGTTGTGATGGACTGGCTAGGCTAGGATTGACCGTTGGCCCCCACTTCTAGCGCCTGGCACCCAAGTTGTTGGGCGCGGCTGGGGCGCTATCAACAGTGCTTCCCAATATTGGGGCCCGAGCGCTGTCTGTATGCGGCTCTACGTGGGGATCGTGCGATCGATGGCCCTGTATGGGGCCCCGATTTGGGCGGCTGACCTGACGGCCGGTAGCATCGCTGTTCTGCGAAAGCCGCCGAGAGCGCTGGCCGTCAGAGTCATCAGGGCTATGGGCCAGGGAAGGGATCACCAGGGTGGTTTTTAGTCAGTAAGAGTCTGACAGACCCCTCCGCCCATCCCAGGGAGGAGGACATGAAGATTTTCCATCCCAGGAACAAAAAAAATAGGGCTAGGATTGACGGGACCCAGCTCGAGGTTACGGGTTGTAACTTGGCAAGTACTGTGCAATACTTTAAAAATCACTGACTTCAGTGATTTTCAAGGAAACCTGAACCAATAATGGTCTTAAATTGCCAAACAGTAGGTGGTTAGGTACGGATCAATCATCATCATACGCAGTCCGACTTCACCCATCACTGCTGGGTGCCCATACAGGCCAGTTTCATCCTGGGGGTCTACTCCGAAGCGATAATCCGAAGTATCAGCCGAATGTACGGCCGTTTTATAACTTCCAAAGTTTCCTTTTTTGACTTTGAGTGCTTACCCGACTTCAAGTCACATTTTGACTTTGGCTCATCTCATTACCCGACCCTCAGGCTCTAGTCGCGACTGTCTACAATTTTTGTTTCATAATATTGTATCAACCAGTAGCCAACCAGCTATAAAAGATATTACACATTCAGTAAGTACTTGTATCTAAACATTGATACAGGGGGCCTAAAATGGACGCTTTGGCAGAATCATAATATGATCTGCGTACAATTCATACATCCCGCAATTCATCGGTTTGACAGCTGATATTTGACATTAGACTTCATTAAAGAAATTCATAATTTGTGAACCATTTCACGAAACTCCATACAAAACTGTCAAACAGATGAATTGCGGGATATGAATTGTACGCAGATCATATTATGATTCTGCCAAAGCGTCCATTTTAGGCCCCTGTATTATGGAACACTAATTGTAGACAGTCAAATGAATTATTGTCGATGTACCTTTTTGAGCCTGTCTGTACGTTCGGACCTGCAGGCTGGTATTTTACCGTAATCACATTGGGTATCCAAAAAAAGGTGCAGTAGTCAGGTTGTAAGCTCTAGCATTTCCCACATTTAGAAAAATCATGGTCCTGGCTAAATTTACTAACTGAAAGTGACATGTTAAATTGAGTTGGATTTGAATTACATTCGGTAATTGTACATACATATTCTGATTAGCCAGGTATTGCCTCAGTGGGAATTTTTTGTTAGAAAAATATTGTACTATCATGTCTCGAAAGTTGTTGGTATTTAATTCATATAAATTGAGTAACATTATTTATTTTAATTTCGTATAAGTTAGCTCTAAGTTTCTAGAATAAAATAAAATAAAAAGTGAGTAACCGGAAACACGAACGAAGTAAGTTAATATAAATCTTGTACCTACTTAACTATATAATATTTTGTAACAAATAGTACCTACTCAGAGAGGATAACACTGCCCAAGCTTATTTCTGCTAAAGACCACGTTCGGTTTAAGTAATACAAAAAAACCGGCCGTTTTTCGGACCACGCACTATTAAGGGTTCCGTAATTGGAATGAATTTACCCCAAGAACAAACTTAACATTGTATTAGAAAAACATGTTCTCCCTTATATTCCAACTCCAAACGTAAGTTGGTCGATTATTTAAAAAAAAAATCAAAATCATTTAATTTTTTTTATTTCACATAATCCTACAAGGGCACTTATAAAACATCAGAAGCTAGGTGCACGGTTCCAATTGGTCGTTTCCTATGGAGAAGAGCCGGCAAGAAACCCCACTCCACTCCTCTATTACTCGTTAACTTGTAAAGCCTATTTAGCTGTGATAGTTTTCCTCATAACTTCGTATCTTACTACTTAAATATACTGCTGCCGTGAATATTTTCACATATCCAAAAACAACCATTTAGCTTCTGCTACACCTGACTCTAACAAAAAATAGGACTTTAAAGCTTAATATTACGCAAACGGATACACCCAAGAATTGTTTTTTTTTTTCAAGATCAACATTAATTTCAATTCAGCTTTCTAGTACTTACACAGAGTCTCTGAGCTAAGCCGCGGAAAGACACAGACACATGGCGAAACTATATATCTTTGTTGACTGCGGAACCCTAAAAAATGAAGTCCGAGCATCCCAGCCAAATCCAACAGCATTCACCAAGCAGTTTTTCCTCACCAAAATAGATTTGGACCATTTCCTAGATAACGTTTAAGTATGATAATTTATTTTTCAACACATTTGCTCAAAAAATGCATTTACGAAGCCTGTATACATTGTTCGAAAGTTAAAAATTTCGCACCATACAACGGAACGGGCGGTAAAATAGGTACTCTCACCTAAGTACATGTTTTACCGCCCCCTTCCTTGTATAGCGCCGTGCGTATCCTTTACGGTTATTTTTTAATTACCATAAAAAATATATAAGAATTCCACCAAGGAGTTTCAAATTACGAGGATAAATAAGCTGAATGATCGAACCTCCTTGGAAGCGCTTTTGCTCAATACGTTTATATCACTTTATTATTAAAGAGAAAATGAGACGAAAGATGTAGTACTAATTTTCACCATGTGCACGTGGCGCCATTTGCCATTTTCTTATTAGAAATGTCAAAGATTGTTGCGACTTTCCGACTGATATTTACAAAATAATAATATGAGTTCAAGCGACGAATCCGATATTAATATGGAATCTACTGCACCTGATTGATGTCTTGAATGAGCCACCAAAATCGTGAGTGCTATTTAATGATTTACAATAATTTTATATCATGGAAGACTCGAAGAAATACTCAATCATTGTCTTAAAATGTTTTGATGGCTTATTTTATTACTTATTGTACTGTTTTCTCGCAAATGTATTGAAAAACGTTGTATGACACACGCGCGGCTTATCGCCCTAATATCATAAATAACTATTAAAAGCGGTAATATTGGCTAAGATGCTTGATGAAATGCAAGTCACAGGCTATTACATGAATGTTGAAACTTGCAAATAAATTGGCACAAACTTGTATAATTAAAATTTCTGTTAAGTCAAGTACACCTTCATTTACTTAAGTGTTGAAAGAATGCCGAAGGAAAGAAAGATGCAAATGTTCTTCAGAAATATATAGTTGTAAATGGGGTAGAACAAATTCTCCGAATGCTAAGAATAACAATAAGAATCATTTATTTGCAGAAAATAAACAAGTAAGTAGTTAGTAATAAGTAGGTAAGTACCTAAGTTACAACAAAAACGGGGCGAGTGCATGTCGGACCACGCACAATGAAGGGTTCCGTAGTTGGGATGAATTTGTCCCAAAAACAAACTTAACATTGTAGTTGAAAAATATGTTGTCCTATAACCTTTCGGTTGTCGACTTGCAACACAACTACAGATATTTAGCGACCAATCTTGACCAAGCCCTTAAGTGTAACTGTCCGACTTACGACACTTGGAGCATTTTTTCTTATGTCGAACTGTGTAACATAAGACACTCGAGAGGATAAGTCACGGTCAATTCTTCAACTGCAAATGTAAGTGTGTTGTTTATGTGATAACTGATAATACTACTAATAAATGAAGATTTTCGGACATTCTCCTTTACTTGTGCCGTGAGATCTTGCTTGTTGTCAAATTTCATAATTCTAGGTCAACTGGAAGTACAGGTAGGTTTGATTTATTTGCGAATATCAAAATATGTCACATAAAAGGCCGTACTTTTTTATTGCGTTGACTTAGAAGCTTGATTTTAGAGCTTCAAGAGACCGTAGACCTACGTATTCGATATTAATTTCAACTTGATACCCCCACGCGTTCCTGAGAAAAAGGGTCTTGACATACTGACAGACAGACAGACGGGCAACGAAGTAATCCTATAAGGGTTCCGTTTTTTCCTTATGAGGTACGGAACCCTACAAACAGTGAAACACAAATAACGGAACTGAAGAATGACTTGCAAAGCATTTTTCAATAGGTCAGACACATTCTAATATATTTTCCCAAAGAAATAGAGCCAACTTTGATAATCTAGTTCAAACCTCTAGTTCTGCGTGGCTGGTCACCCATCCGATCATTGTGTTCAATGAAGTTGCCAGACCCAAACCATTCACCAAATGAAATCCATCTTGAAGACAGAATCTATTGTCTCACCAATTGATTGTACACTCTATTGTTAAACCCATTGGGTATTGTTTTGATTGTCAAGATGTCTGGTATTTGGCTTGACCGTAACCTTGGATTATTGGGTGATTGATTTCTATATCCGCCTATGTTGCCTGATTGTTTTATGTTCGTGTTATTTTATTTTATTTCGTGGGAAGGATTTAGTTACACAATTTTTGAACCTTGAAACAATAACATAATTGTATCTGTAGGTATAATGTTTTGTAATGCCTCACCAGTCACCACTAACGTTTCATTAAACATCTACTAGATAGGTATTTGTTGCTTCCTTCCTTTGAATGAGTTCATTACGACTAGCTTTTTGCCTAAGAATCGCTTCTCCACCTGTCTATCACGTACCATTGTTCGAACGGAACAAACACATTATTTTCATACTTTGCCATCAATAAGAGAAAAAAAAATGTTGTTCAAAATAGAATAATTATTATCCTCCCAAAAACCTGTACCTATTTCAACATTTATATCTGTAATTTTTATGGTGTAGATAATAGAGAGTATTCTATTCTATTCTACGTATAGGTAATAAGAAAATAGCTTTAGTACGGAAGCTATAATTAAATCAATATTCATGTGTGTTGTATTGCCACGTTGCACGGTTTTTGCCTCCATAGTGTTAAGACAAAGCCATGATCTGTCTCGCTTACCTTGGATAGGTAAATTAATCAAACTAAACAATTGGTCGAATATAAGGAAAGTATAAATAAAACCTACGTTGTGCAGCGGTTTCTTTGCTTGAAGCCTTGAGTATTCACCACGTACGATTGCCAGTATAACTAGAGCCACACATTTTGCTAACTCCTGAGCGAAACGAGGGAGCACAAAAAAAACGTTTTTCGTCAATTTCTAATGTACTTGTAAGAAAGCTTAAAATAATTGAAACATTAAGTCTGTGTAACTATAAAAGTACAGTTTTCGTGGTGATAAACCATTGGTGTCAGTCTCAGCACGTGTTAATAGTTTCATCACTTTTGCGCTCTCGAAAATATAGCTTATTACGCCGTTCCCTTAAGATATTATATAATCATGAAATAAAATTTTGATTTTATCACACGGATAGCTGAAGCCCAGTGTGTGATTTTTAAATTTCTTGATATGGTTTGTTAAATAATAGGAAAAAAACATTACCAACAGTGTTTATAAAAAAAAAAAAAAGGTTTTTTCAACATTATTTTCTGAGACTATTTGTAACATTTTGATAGTTTTTTTTTTTACTACCTTTTGGAGTTTAACATGTTTGCTTACATACAATATTCAATAACTAAATTTATGTTATTATATTGAAAAAAAATGTTCCTAAGCTCAACACACGATATCATCAATTTTGTGTGAAGAGGCAACGGAAATTATTTTTTACAACATTATAAACCAACATTTTCAGATTTTGTGATAGCGTCCTTAAGACTAGAGTGTACCACGGGATTCAAGCTCGCCCAAGAGGAAGATATCTTTATCCCCGAACATACTCTACTTTTCGCACCTACTGGGAGGTAATAAAAACCACTTTTCGAAAGGAACTGTCACATACGATGAGTGGCAGAGAGGATGCTCGCTCCACAAAGGTACCGTATCTACTCCTTTAACCTAGTGATTACGGTTAATATTCTCTTGATGGAAGAAAAGAAGCATAGGCAAATAAGCTGTTAATGGTTGAAGATGTTGATAGAATTCAACATCCTCTTGGCTGGGCCTGGCCAATGATTTCGTAAAGTTTAAATCAGGAAACATCCCCATGTTACCCGACTACGGGACAGCAAAAAGTGAAGATTTTGATCTCACTGACTGGTGCAGGCTATTTAACTCCCATTGATAGGAAGAGGATGCACGGTCCTGTTCCTGCCTACTACTACCTACTGTAAATAACTAAGCTGTTATCTTTTCAATTATCTGATTTATTCATCAAGGTTTGATCTAAAGAATGCAGCCAAGAATTGACCGGTCAGTTAATTTATGTGCTAATAAAATTCTCCTTCAATGTTATCATTAATTTCTTCCGTTGTTGTTAGCCTTCACATAATTAAGGTGTCTTGGTTACTTGTTATCCTTTTAGAAGTTTAATTAAAACTGCATCGTTGGTTATTCTTGTAGTCACAAGATCGCTAGATGCAGGTCTGGGAAAGTGTTCTATGGCTTTTCTATAGGAAATTTCTTAGTAGCAACATTACAAAGTCCAGGACTTTGTAATGTTGCTACCAGTAAATGACAATAGTTTCGCCCCCTATTACATGGGAAGTAATGTAGCTGGAGTAACTTGCTTGGGTGTAATACACTTATAATACAAAAAAAGGCGTTTTGCTATGTGGAAATATTATATTTTTAAGCTAACTTAAAACTAGAAATAGATATCTAATAATTATGCATATCTGCGGTTAAAGTTAATATATACTGGCACAATACCTGAGAAATCCTGTCTAATGGCCGCGTATTAACTAACGGATAGATTTCTACCGCTACGAGCCGTTTTACTTTACTGATAGCAATAGCGTAGTAAATTTTACGTTCGTTCGTAAGTTTATGTTTGGGTAGCCTAGTGTAGCTTTACTCAGTCCTAGCCGTGATAGTTAAAATACTTAGTCATGTTAACATTTCATCTCCAAAGTTGGGACAGTGCTGGATCTGCGTTGGTTGGTGAATGGCGAAGTTTCTTGAGTCACCATGTGGTGATTTGTGCTCGTAGTTTGTAATGAGCAGACAAGGGGATGCTGCATGCAGATGCTGCTACCGTATTTCGTGACATGATCAATGAGTTGAATATTTCCGCCGTCAAGCAGTGTTAGGCCCTCTGTACACACACGTTTTGTTGCCGTGAAAAACTACGGTGTATTCGCCGTGTGGGCACGGTCGTCAGTGTTGTATGGAAGCTTGTTGAGAAATACTTTTTTTTTACGGCGCGGTTTATACGCCGCCGTACCGTAAGGAAACCGTAACGTGTACAAAGGGCTTTATTGTGTTGTTGTGTGAACGGAATGAATGCCGATGTAATTACAGGCACATGAACACCTCTTTGAGGTTTATCTCTGTAATAGCATCGCCCCTGCGATGCCTCTTATGCAGATAACCATAGGCGGTGATCACCACTTGACATCACGAGGCCCCCCGGCCTGTTTACCAACCAGTAAAATAAAATAAAATAACAAAAAAATATATCTCGCACGAGAATGTCTCATTTTGGGGAAAAATCGTCTAATTTTATCGGTAGCCATGCAGAGGGGCGAGGGGGCGTCCGATCCATCACCGCCGCTGTCACATGCCATTAGCAAGGCCTACGGGGTACGGCTCCAGGAAAGTACGTTGTGTTATGGTGTTTGGGGTACCTCGGTAGGAAAGGACCTATGGCTTTATAGTTAAAAGAAGCTGTAAGAGACGTATAAAGTAAGAACGTACCTTTGTATGGCCTAGCTCTTCTCTTTTCTGAGCCTTGGAGAGAAGTGGAAACTGTGATTTTTCTGAGTCATCCGCTGTTTTTTTCTGTTGTTCTGGGCTCCAAAACAGTTGAATAATTTCTCCGGGACTGATGCGCCAAAATTCATTGTCTCTGCACTTTCTCGAGGTCTCCAACGTCGATCATAGCGTTCAGGAGTTACAGTGGTTACGAAAGTAGGTAGCTAGGTTTCAAAAATCAGTCCGTGAATAAAAAATACTAGTTTTTTGCAGTCCTGTAGGCAAAAGTATTTGCAACATGATATCTACTTGATTTCCTAGGAAACGAGAAGTATTTCTCTCAAAGCTGTAAAACAAGTAGGTACCTATAATTATTATAAATTGGTACATTGACCAGTTATATATTATGAAAGAGAAACTAACATCATATTTAATTGGCAACTTATTTGCGCAATTTAATTATAAATGTCAATGGTAAACGTTCTGTGATTTGCATATATTTAAGCAAATCACCTGTCCATATTTCAATTTCGAATTTTAAAACTATAGGTAACCTACCTAGCTTATAGCCTGCGTGTTTCATATTATTTGCCACGAGATTTTAATATTTTAGTAAAAACTAGCTTCTGCCCGCGACTTCGCTCGCGTGGAAGTCGTAAGACACCAAAATATACAATAACAGCCACATTTTTATAAAAAAAACTGCCTCGTTGGTCTATTGGTCACAAGCGCTCCTGTTGAGTATTAGGTCCTGGGTTCGATTCCCGGGTCAGGCAAAGTTTAATTGGGTTTTCCATCTGGAATTTCTCGGTTACAGTCCTAAGTCTGAATTTGTGCCCAGTTAAAGGCAATAGGCTCGCCCCTGTTACATGGGGCCTAAACATAACTGGCGAAATTTTATGTAGGTAGGTGTAGGTACTATAGGTAGGTACACATCTGCCTAACCCCCCGGGGGATACAGACGTGACTATGTTATTTTTATAAAACATAAATACATACATTAACTCACGCCTTTTTCCCATGGGGGTAGGGAGAAGCTATAGAACATCACCTGTTACGCTACTTACATAATCCTTTTGTTTCGTTTACGTTAATACGAGTACATCTGGTCATACACGCACGCCTGTTCCGAGTACTACACGTTTCTGTAGAACATCACCAATTAGGTCACTATTATGTCCTCCTAGGGCGTCCCCTCCCGGCATCTCCACTCACATCTGCCTTGTAAATACCTTTTGTTAGTCGCCGTTCAGTCATCCTCTCAACATTACCAAACCATCTAAGCATACTCTTTCAATTTTTTGTCACTACATCTTCTTTTAAACCGCACCGTTGTCTTATCAAATCATTTTTCATGCTTCTACTTTCATGCTTCTTTTGCCACACCCAACATTCACTTCCATATATAAGCGTGAGTGTGATATATAAGCACACCATTGTGAACTGCCAGTCGAGCCTTTTGGGCATTGACTGGTTGGTCACAATCGCATGTATAGCATAATTTACTTTATTTCCAGCATCTACTCTTTATAAAACATCCCTCTATACTACGTTTGTAACTGTGATCTCAGCAGCCAAAATATACAGAAACCCAGGATTGTTGACGCGGGAGCAAGAGAGTCAAGTCCGTGTGAGAAGTAGTTAGTCCTGAGATCCACTCCGCAGTCTTCACTAGCAATTTCCCATTGCTTGCGAAGTTTTTCGTTTTTAGTGAATTGATGAAAGCCTGACGAATGACTATCCCTAAAAAATATAACAGTAGATTATGCAGAATATATTGCCGATGGGGCCGAAAGGTTCTGGAGTGGCGACCGCGTACCGGAAGACGTAGCGTTGGAAAGCCTCCCACAAGGTGGACCGATGACATTGGGAAGACCGCAGGAATCCGCTGGATTCGGGAAGCACAGAACTGGTCGAAGTGGCGATGCTTAGGGGAGGTTGAGATGTCCCACAGTGGATGTCACTCGGCTGAATTGATGATGATGTGACAAAGCTACAAATCAACGATTTTTCTTTACTTGTGGTGCGAGACTTTGTTTCTTGCCGAATTTAATGATTCTAGGTCTACGGGAAGTATCCTTTAGGTTTTGATTAATTTGCCAGTATCAAAGTCTGTCGCATAAATGGCCGTATTGCGTTTACTTAGAAGTTTGATTTATTGAGCTCCAGGGGACCGTAGACCTACGCGTTTGATATTAATTTCAACTTGATACCTCCACGCGTTCCTGAGAAAAAGAGTCTTGACTGACAGGCAGACAGACGGACGGACAGGCGGAAAACGAAGTGATCCCATAATGGTTCCGTATTTTTGTTTTGAGATACCGAACCCTATTAAGTTGGAGTCTCATTTCCCACGAAATGTATGGGAAAAGGTTTTTTACGATTTTTGACTTTTCTGGTACTCAACCCTCAGTTGGTCTAGTAGAGTTTTTTGATCCTCATATGAAACAGGATCTATTGGCATATTTTTTTTTTTTTTGCATTGCTTTTCAGCATTTCATGCTGACTGTATTTTTTTTCAAAACCTGTGTATGCAGATCAAAATGTCTCATAAAGTTAAGAATAGTCTACTAAGACCGATTTCATGTAGCTACAACGGTTATGGTTACTGCCCCATCTCAAAAATCTAACCAGTATATCTCATGATGATTAGCTTAGCCTCTTAAAGATATAGCGTGATGATTAAATCTGTACTATCTGAAATGTTTCAACCGTGTGGCTCGTCTTTTTACAATTAACTGTAAACTATAGAGGAATACGAACATACTGCAATATTGCTCATCCCCCATAGCAAATAACGTGATGATTATAGCCTATCAATTGACCAGGCATATAGGGAATATCCCTGCAAAATTTAAACAGAATCTATCTAGTAGAATTTGCGTAATGCTCTAACATGCACTTAGACAAACAGACAAAAATTCTAAAAATTATATTTTTGGCATTTTATATGTATAGAAGATTATAACTGGTTATAACATTTAGGTAGTTAATCGTACGTAACGTAGGTATGTAGATCTACACCAGACACAGTGGAAATATTGTGTCAATGACTGCGGTAGTTTGTGAAAGTTTTCATTCTTCACACATAACGTGAAAAAAAACAATGGACATCTAAAAGTAAACGTAAGTGTAGTGGTATCGCCACGCTTGTTACCTTCTTAATAAAGACACAAACATCAAAACTCTCGGTGCGTACTTTCTTCTGGCCATGCATGCGCGATATTCTCAAAATACGCGTAAACACGAATATCTCCATCCGACTCGGTCTTAGCCAGTCGCACGTAGGTATAATATACATATAGGTACCAACCTCTTCCTCGTTGGGGTGGTATTCGCACGCGCTACTGCTGCGCATGAGGTCCTGGGTTCGATTCCCAGGTCGGGCAAATTGCTATTGGGTTTTTTTCATTAGGAATTTCTCAGTAGCAGCTCGGAGTCTGGATTTGTTCCCGGTTGATGGCAATAGACTCGCCCCTATTACATGGGACCTAAACATAACTGGTGGAATGTGGGTACACCTTTGCCTAACCTTCGGGGAAACGAGGCGTGATGTTATGCGTATGTTATACCTACCTATATTATATCTAGGTAAATATTGTTGTATGTACCGTTTACCTAATAATAGTTATTATGACTGGTATAGGTACATACCTACCTACATGGAAAGCTTATGACGTCACATATTACAAATCTTTCGTCCACACCAGAACGTGAGATCCCCAGTGTTTAGGTACATGCCCAGGATCCCTGGACCTAAAATGTTTGCGCGGCTTGGTGATAGCAGACATGGGTACCACAGCACGTCTTGTCCCAACTCATGAGTCAGTCTTTTCGGTAGGAGTTTTACTCCGTTCTAATACCAACAACTAATACCACTGGTATTTGTTTCAACCATACTTTTATGAAAGAAGTATTTCAACTCATATATTTTGATGTATTTTGATGATCTAACTGATTTTTTTTTCAATTAAAGGTCTTATACATATAAAACATTTTACTGACTGTACCTTACATCTTTGAACTTGTTTTGGTATTAGTTTATTTTAAACAATGGTATCCGTTCGGAATAGAAAATAAATATGAGTTGAAACAAATACCAGTGATATTAATTGTTGGTCAATTGAACGGAATAAATCCGGTAGGAGACAGGCTCGCCCCGCCATCTTTTTCTTGGACGATTCTGTTTTCTTGACAAAATCCTTCAGTTATTTTCACGGCACGCAAGGCAATGGGCTTTTCTTTGCTGAAAACACTACGCTACCAACCTCACAGATAGACACAACGTGCACGCACGACGATATTTCACGCTTTATGAGAACATTTCCAGTTAAAAGTTTAAACGGACGTCCAGATTTCTAACGTCTGACAAATGTGGTTCTTCTATATCGAAAGGTGACGATTCAATATATTATGTTCTGCACTTGTTTGTCACACGTCACAACAAACTTCACTATGTATGTAGGCCGTCATCCACCTAGCCTTTTGCCAACTCTGTTGCGGTCGGCTTCCAGTCTAACCGGATGCAGTTGAATACCAGTATTTTACATGAAGCGACTGCCTATCTGACCTCCACAACCCAGTTACTGGGTAACACGATATCCCTTGGTAAGACTGGTTGTCAGACTTTCAAGCTTCTGACGACCCGTAACAACTGTCAAAGGTCTACAATTTTAATTTCAACAAGGTTTTCTTTTTATTATTGCAAATGCATTATTATTGCAATGATTTGTTGAAAGATTCTTCTTAAAGTAAATTACCGTTTAACATCTGTCAGCATCCACCCCTCTATGGAATCAGTGCTGACCCTCTTGGTAAAACACTCTATTGAATTAAAATCACCCTTTCAAGTTAAATAGGGCGTTTAATATATTTAGAAAAAAGGAAACCCTATCTTAGTAGCTGCCTGCCTTGATAGTCTAGCTAGTGGTTACAAGCTCGGCTTACCGTGGAGGTCCTAAATTCGATTCGTGTGTCAGGCAATGGGTTTTTAAGGTTCCGTAGTTAACAAGGAACCCTTATAGTTTCGCCATGTCCGTCTGTCTGTCTGTCCCCGGCTTGTGTAACACAGTATTCCGTCTGACTTTTAAAATTACCTACTGGCGAAATAATGAGTGTATGTATTTACTGCTCTGATTTTCCCTTGAGGGAATTCAGGGGTGATATTATGCTATGTTCTTAGTAGTTTCTTCCCAGTTTAACAAATTTTCTCCCCGCTAAACAGTCGAACATGCTGGTTGTCGCGAAAACACGACGCCGTCAGAACTTAGCTCCCTTGATGGATCACCGCTACTTCGTAATTGTTGTGTTAGTGGAGCTGCATTTGTTTTTGTTGAGGTAATCGTTGGGACTTTTAGTTTTTTTTGATAGTTACTTAAATTAAAAATAAGCTGAAGCAGAGCTTTTAGATATGTACCTAGTTGTGACGTGTGACAATGAAGTGCACAATTACAGGAACCTATTCAGTGGACAGCTTTCGATCTAAACGAACGCCTTTGTCAGACGTTAAAATGATTAATGATTTTATTTCCATACAAACACTTTATACACGTCAATAATATTTTAAAAACTAGATGAAGTCAGTGTTTTATATCCAACCATCTAATCTGAATCATCTTTTATATTCATCTGAGAAGAAACATCGAAAGAAACTCAGAGGTCACAGTATCTTTTAAGTCCAGACTGTATAATCTTGGTCAGATCATGTGAGGCTCATGTAGATAGTGTGTATGGACTTTTGAGTAAAGAACCACACAGATTTAAGTGGACCAGTCCAGTCAGTGCATGTGTCATTAAACATGTAGCTCAACTGAACGACTTGGAATGGATGACTTGGAATGGGCACTTAATTAATCTACTAAGTTTATAGTACCTACTATATATATTATGTACTTACCTAATATATAACAACTTTCAAGAAAGCCTAAGACAATCATCTGAACATAATTAGGTACAGTAAGCCGCACGGAACCAAACCAGTTTATGCTGGCCTCGCATTTTTATTAAATTTGCGTACTACGCGAGACCAGCTCAAGGTGAAAGTGCTACACCACCGCCTTGCCGTCTACTGTACTACTAAACTAACCAATGTCAAATCTAATCGACTGATTATCAGATTGAGCCAGTAGCAAATCTTGTAGCACTCAACATATTGTTTGTTCAACACTACACGATCCACAAATTCTATAGACTTAAAAATTTAGAATTTCACCCACTCTTGGTTTATTCACAAAAATCTGTCGCTAGCCGTCCCGCGTGATGGATCACCATCACACATTGTACGCAAAAATTATACTTTTATACGTAAAATATACAAGGATACTATATACTTTTGGACGGGATTGACGTGTTCGTTAGCACTTTTTTACCGTAATAATGAAATTGAGATGTAGGTATGTAAATGGATTATGGGTGAAAGCTGGGGAGTCCTTTTTACGGTTCGTTGGAAAGACTTTTGGACTTATATTTTCGCCATTGTACTTTCTGTCTGCACGACACAGCATTTTCACTTGCAGACTGTCGCCGATGATGGGTAGCAGCAGGTCATTTCACAGATTTGTATACTGCGGTAGTAGAAGAACATGAATAATTACGCACAAAGTATCCAAGGATAAAACATTTATACAACCTAAATCCAGCTTTTGAGATACCGCCACAGAATGTTTTTCTCTCAGCAATACATAAGAAATGATCCCAGTATAATTCACGCTCGCACATAACATTGTAGGAGCGGTGTCGCCGATCCATCATTCTGTCATCGTGCGTCCCCCGGCGCGGACGTCTGTCGTACAAAAGCAACATTTCGCTAAAATCGCACGAATCCGCTATTGTATGGATTTATCGTTCAGGATTCGTGACGGCTTTACTATATTTATTGATTATATTGTTATTTTAATTAAGATGTTTTCTTTATAGTATCGACATCTGTCTAGCTGTTGTAAATTCTATGTCTTTGAGGCGGATTGATATTTCAAGAAAGGTCATGTTTCAATTGTAACCGCCATACACTAACAGGGTCAGGCAGAGTTGACATACTAGTCTGTGAACCACACTAACTGACTCATACCTACGTGCATTGGAACCGTTGGAAAAAAAATCTAAAAGCGAAATCTTAATAGTACTTTATGATACAAGTGTGCTATGTTGGATGGGGACACCTATATACTCCGAAATATTTTAATCCAAATTTCGATGTTTCGATTTTAAAGTCCGAATTTCATAATACCTAAGAATTATAATGTATATTATTAAAATCACGAAAGGAGACGGAAACGATTACATCAATCTTGGGCCCAGGTGTAAATTTTATTATTTATTATTAGCTTACATATGTATTATCAACCTTTCACTGAAAATTCTGCGGATTTGTCAATCTGAGAACAGAGTTATAAGAGATTAGGTAAAAGTGAGGTTATGTTACAATCTTTAACTAACAGCTGATTCCTGAAGTGCAAAAGATGTCTTTTGCAAAAGATGTTCTTTTGCAAAAGATGTTATTTTGCACTAATGTATATTCATATGATTTTTCAAACATTTTCTACTAAATATATTAGTATAGAAAATGTTTGAAAAATCATATTAATGAACGTCAATGACTTGAAGTCATGGGTAGGAAACAGGTATGGATGGAGTTATGGAAAGGATGTCGAAAATAAAAAATCATTTCAATAAAGTGTTTTAATCATCTTCTATTATAATTAAAATGTCGCCTGGGAATTGTGCAGGTGGTACTTTAAGATCTTGGTACCTAGCCCAGCTCAGGTACCATAGTATAATGCACATTATATGAGCGCAGCAGCCTACAGTTCGTCTCCCTACAATAAAATCCCTGCCAGGATGGGAGCTGGGTTAGATGAAGGCTATATTTACTTACAGACTGAGGTGCAAACCATTGTCGCACCATTGACAGAATTGTTTCATCGTGTGAGGGTCGTCGGCCCAGTGTATTGCAGTGACCAGTTGTTATCCCACAATTCACACAGCGATCCATAGTTTAAACAATATCCTTATGCCGGCGGTAAAATTCAAAATAATAATTCCAATTCAAACGTGCGACCAATCTTCGGTTTTCAGTTAGAAAGCAAGGGTCGTAAAAGGTAGGCAGGATCAGAATCCGTACAATACAAAGCAGTGGTCGTGGAAAATGAAGAATAATCGGGAAAGCAATCAAAACGCATCAGAAAACACGAAGTTATTTTAGTTAGCAAACAAGGACAGTTGGCAACTGTCTAGTGTTAATGTCAGTCAGCTGTCCACTGTCCAGTATGCCAGTGAAATAGATAAACTAAAAAAAGTAGATTTTAATCGATTTCATATCGATAATCATTATATTGGTTTTTCAGTAATTACTAGTTTTTTTAAACTAATTATATGCACTATATTTCATATAGGTAAGTATATTTAAAGTGCATTTTATTACTTTGAGTTTATTCTCTAATGCAAAGGTTTTATTTTTGTAATTGTGTAATCGATTACTCAATTGATGATCTCACGAAAACGATCTTTTTCATATTTCTCCGCTTCCAGATTGAGAATTGAGGGGATTTTTCATATTCTAAGGTAAAAAAATATGTAATTTTTTTTAAATCATATCTCAACTTATTACATTTGGGCCCACCGTTTTCCATCTCCTTTGGTATGGACATATTAATCACGCCGACAAAGTGGTAAAACTAAATTTGAAAATCTTTAATCATTTTTTCATTTTTTCTACGCGTAAAGTGGAGATGGTATTTTTTTTTTCGTTTCTATCCCTTGATGTAGGGTATCGTTGGGTAGGCCGTTAAAAATATTGCGGGTCTGTAAAACCATTTTTCGTACCACTTGCTCAAAAAAGTGACATTCTATGCCACAAAAAGCGAACATAACAACAGTCATTTTTAATCTGTTAAAAACAGGGAAAGAAAATTGTACTGAATTTCATTCATCCTCTAGGGCGAGAATATGATTTATATTTGGAATACTTACCGAAATTTATATTGAACTACATCTGTGTTTACACCATTGAGTTTGTATATAAAGCATTATACATCTTTTTGAAAAAGGAATACTCATTTATTGTGCAATTATGATTATTAAATAACATTACGAAAACCGACGAGGCCGTTATGAGCTTTACCGACAAAAAAATATTAGTCTAGGAATTTGCCGCGTTTTTGTTTTCTTCAAATACATAAACGTTAAGTTTATTTTTATAAATAAGCGAATGTTCTAAAAATACGTTACGACGTTAAATCAAAGCGACAGTGACAGTGAATTGTCGGATTCCATCAGTGCTAATGCTGCCGCAATTATAAATAATTTGCTTCCAACAAAATCCAAGGAAAATTATTTAAAAACTTATGAAGAATATTCAACTCAGAATCAGTACTTCTTGTCTATTTTGATTATTTATCCAAGACAAAGAATCCGAATACACTTTGGTGCATATACTCAAAACTGAAAGCTACAATAAGCATCAAAAACAGCATTGAAATAAATAGATTCACGAAATTACTGGCTTTTTTAAAAAGAAAATCAGAAGGGCATTGCGCAAAGAAGTCTAAAAATTTTACGACTCAAAATGTGGATAAATTTCTTAATGAAGCTCCTGACGAAATTTTTCTGGCCACAAAAGTAAGTATACTTAGGTACATGATTTAACTATGAATATTTCGTATCTTAGTAATGGTAATTATTCTATATATTTACCTGTTTTTTATCTTTGTTATAGGTGGCCTTAATTTTTGGACTCAATGGTGCTTGCCGCGGATGTGAACTTGTAAACTTAAAGGTGGAGGGCGTTGAAAATCATTCAAATGAGTTACTGCTGATTAATGTAAAGGAAACTAAGACAAAGAAAAATCGGTAATTCATTGTACAAGGATACTAAAATCATTCATAAATACCAAGCATTACGTCCCACCAACATGGAAAACTATAGATTTTTTATAAACTATCGGAATGGGAAATGTACTCGACAAGCCATCGGCAAAAATAAAATTAGCAATATGCCAAAGGAAATTGCTAAATATTTAAAACTTAAAGATGTTGAACTTTACACCGGTCACTGCTTTAGAAGAACTTCGGCGACTTTCTTGGCGGATTCAGGAGCGGATATTACGTCAATAAAAAGACACGGTGGTTGGAGCTCTGATAGAGTAGCTGAGGGTTATATCGAAAGCTCAATGGCGAATAAAACCATATTAAGCAGTCAAATTAACAAAAATATAAAACTTAATCCATCAGAGCCACAACCATCAACTTCCGGCATATTATCTTCGTCCGTAACTCACGATGCACCACCACCACTATCTCCGACGTATACTATCTACAATGAAACGCAAGTTCCTCAGACGCAAGAACAGAGAAATACTCAAATCAACTCATCAACAATAAATGTACTAAACAAAAATGTAACTCTCTCTATCAATAATTGGACCAATCAATGTTTCGAATGTGAACTTTTACTTTTAATTGTCATTATTTTGAATAAATGCTTATCTCATATTATTATTGTGTTAATTTTTTCGCAAATGGTACGAAAAGTAGAGTATTTTCCTCGTTGATAAAGCTGTCTTAGTCCTGGGTGAACTTAAGTCCCTCGCTACACTCAGGGGGTCTACTCCGAAGCGCTAAACAAAGTATCGGCTGAATGTTTGGCCGTTAGTAGGTAAAAATTGGAGTTTCCAGATCAGATAAGATCTGGAAACCCGCAATTTTCACTCATTCATCATTTCATTCATTCAATTTTATATTATTCACTGTTTATATATTCAGATTAGATCTTAACGATCTATCAAGTTTTCAATTACTGTGTATTTGATAGTTCCCAATACCATCTATGCCGCACATTCGAATTCTGATAGTTGAATGCGGTCACACATTCTCCGATGTCGTCTTATACCTATCGGATTTCTGATATACGTCACTGCATCGATTGGACAAAATGTAACTATGATGTTCTGTTGCGAAAAAAAAAATTAAACAAGTACAGGTACAGGCCGAGTACCTACCTATATAAAATGATGACCAATTTATTATTGATAACAGGCTCGCTTTCCATCGTAGGGGGGGCCTAATAAGTGTATAAGTTACCTACCCCATTAGGAATTACAGGCGTGAAGATAATGTTGATCTGGGTTATGTAGGTGAAGTATTGATATTTGTATTAGAGAGTGCATACCTACATCAACTCTTTTTATGTGTTTTATAATGTAGGTAGAGTTCTTTTATCTCACGAACCGATGTGAATTATTCGACTTTCAACTTTAACCTCATAGACTTAAAAGTCACATGACATCGCTTCGTGATGTAAAATAACTATTAGGTGTGGGTGCTAAGGTTAAATAAAAATACTTTATAATTTAATAAGGATTATTATTTATTTACGACATATTATTTGATACTTTTACAGCAATTTCTTTAACCGATTTATAAATATCGTCCATTAAAACGTTTTTAACTACATGCTGCACGCACAATTCGGCATCACAATTACATAGCGAATTTATGGAATCAGGAAAATTTTCCACGTCATAAAACTTCGATCCTGATCACTTTAGCACCACGCGTAAGTTTTTTTAAACAGGTGAATGCAGCTGTTGAACATCTCTTGAGCTGTTTGCTGCTGGGGCCCTCCAGATTCAGTTGTTTTTCGTATTTCTGTCCTACCACAGTATTCATAGGAATGAAGTTGAAGAGGCCGTTTTCGGAGTCCTTAAAATAAAAATACAGAATGCCATTAAAGTTGTGTTGTATTAGGTATACCTACAAATACAAACATACTTTTGATACGAAAACTCTGATTTCAAAGACGTATTATGTATTTTTGAGCCGCTACAATAATCAATCAACTAATACGTTTTAAATTTGGATTAAAATTAACTAATATTTTAAAGAAAATATTAACACTTACCGACATTACGCAATGATACCCTTTTCAGTCACGACTCAGAACTCAGCAGGAGCAGATAATTGAATGATTGATTTTAATATTTTTTTTTCAATTTATATATAATTTCATTTTAACCTATAGAGTTCAAAGTCGCACATTTTTGTTAGATGTAGATATCAAGGACAAAAATGGTATGATGAAATTGAAACCTCAAGACATCGTTATTGTTTACTATAATATTGATAAAATAAACACTACTGTACGTTTGTTCATTGTAATTTTTCCATACATTTTATTGAGAAAATTCGGCAAGCAAAACCATCGTATGGAAGTAGTATGTCTAATTTGCAATATAAGTTCTAATTCTATATATGGAGATGGATCAAAACAAAATCGCAATATCGACATAGTACTATTATTACGCGTGGTTTTGCCTGATATTATTATCTTATTCTTCAAAATTATAACTTTTAAATCACCAAAAGAAAGGTAATGTTGACCGGTAATGTCACCGTATTTTGCTTGACACAGTTGGGTAACTGTTTTACTGTGGTGTATTAGTATAGAATAAACTAATAATAATGTAATGTTGTAATAAAATAAATAATAATATAAACGAAGTCGCGGTATTTAACTAGTATGTAAGACTTGGACTGTAGTTACCATACCTAGTCAAATATTAATGTACACTTTAGATACCATAATAATAAGGTTGAGATTTGTAGATTTGGGTTATGATTGCAAAGCATTTGTCCCGTGAAGAATTCCTGAGTCAGGATTTTAGGTTCACACGTGAATTACATATATGGAAAAACCTCACGTGGATCCCGGCTATTTAAATATTGGACAGTGAATTAGGAGCATCACTTCAGCTACCAGGAGCTCCAGATTAACATCAAGTACTTACCACGAATCAACCTGCAATAAGGAAAATGTAAGTAGTTCTTTAATAACATTACATTAACTTATTTTTATCATCGCAGTAGTATTTTTATGTAGTGTTAGTAGTTACAGCAATAGCTAAGCACCAAGGGGTTCGATTCCCCGAATCGAGCAATGAGTTATTCCTAATAGCAATCAATCTGCTCTTCTATTTATGTTGTAGCGCGATATAGTATTGTGGTTTAATAGAGTATTATTTCAGTGATGACTATGTTTCAGTATTCTAAAAAGATGTATTTGTAATTAGATTATTTTCGATGGATAGATAATAATAAAATAATAATAATTAATTAGAGTAGTGTACTTCCCTGTACCTGTACCTTTCTTGTACCTGTACCTGATGTGTCAAAGTGTGCGCTTCAATCATTATTTGATTGTATTCATATTTATTTGCTTCACTCCATTTCAGGTCGCACGAAAACGCTGAGACCCTTTTTCCCTCCGACGTCGACGAGGAACCTCAGGTTCCAAAAAAGAAGAACGACGGGCGAAAAAGGAAGCAAGCATTAACTCGCACGACGGAGCCGGCACGAGGCTCGTGGTCGTCGGCATCGAGAGCAAGTCCGATACCAGGGCCGTCCACATCCGCGACGCCTGCCGTGCCGTCGCCCCGTCCATCAGCTTCAAAGAAGCCGTATATCAAACCGATCGCTCCAAGGAAGAGCACGGTATACGATCTGTTTGGAACCGATAGCGAGGACGACGAGAAAGAGGTCCCTGCAATTACTGGTAAAACACCGTTAGCTTCTCACGAAAACAAGCCGGGAACGCACTATATTGATTTGAAAATATACCGGTGCGATGAAATAGAGAAAGTTCCTCCAATGAATAGGTGGCGCCAAGCAATTGTCACGCTTGGCAACATTTGTCTAATTTTATTATAGCTACTCGAAAAGAGTATGCTAAGTACCCACCAACATTTGTAAGTAACTATTATTGAAATAGTACTTAATTAAAAAAGTAGGTACTTATCCTAGTATAACTACATGCCTATTCACTTGTACAGTTATTTTTTGTATTACTCTCTTCTAATAATTAGATATTATTATTCTTTTTTTTAATTTACAAATTAATAAGAATAAATATTTAGATCTAGGATGTAAATCTATTATAATGTAATAGCAACCTTAGGCGGTTCTTACTTATGCATATAAATAAATCATGTAATCGGTTATAGAAATTAAGTATTGATAGTAATTCATATTACATAAAATTTGATTGAATATTCATTGTTTTTTTCTTTCATACAGTTACACCTAGACCCGGAATCAGAACAAATAACAACGATAAAATAATAATATGTCAAAAATGTCACATTGAAATACCTAAAATTGAATATCAGTATCATTTGAGAACGAATTTGCATAAATCTAATTGCATACTAAAAACTGAAATTGAAAATATCGATATAATAGCCACGGCTTTTAAAAAGAGAATAATAAGTTACAGACTAAATCCATCAATGGAATACCTAATACCTGAGGAATTCCTAATGGATAATCGGCACAAGGTCATAAGACTAATTAACGATTGTTTGATAACACATAATTGTGTTAAATTAAACTTTGAGCTTTTTGCTTACTTCACTCTTCCAAAATCTGATGAGCAACAGCTTAAATCATTTAACACAAAATATGAAATTGTTTATAACAATAATACAGATATAAATGAATTATATTTGAAAACAATAAATACATTTGACAGAAAGCTCTCAGAGTTCCAACATCGAGAATCTGGTTGGTCTTGTTTCTTTATAAGTCATCTAGAAATTAATATTAACAAATACTCTCCTTTGAAAGGTGGCACCTATATAGATTTGCCGCAAGTAATAAAAAAAAATAGAAGTTGTTTGAATATTAAAAACAGCGATAACAACTGCTTTTTATGGAGTATTGTCGCTGCATTATATCCCACCCAAATGAATGTTTGCAGAACTAGTTCATACCCACATTTTTCAAAAGTTTTAAATATAGATGGTCTCTCAATTCCCCCATCATGTAAAGATATTAAAATATTTGGAAATTTAAATCCTGATTTAAGTATTAATATATATGGATTAGATAATAAAAACATGGTCACTGGTCCTTTATATTTGACAAGTTTAAGAATAAACCAGCATGTCAATTTATTGTACTTTGAACAGAAAGGTAACGGGCATTATTGCTTAATTAAAAATCTATTGAGATTGATCAAACGTCAAATAACTAAACATAAAGGTAAAATGTACCTATGTGAGACATGCTTACAAGTTTTCACGAGTGAAACGAAATATAGTGCCCATAATAAGTGTCCTAAGATTATGACAATGTTACCTGAAAAGAATAGTATTCTTCAATTTAAGAAAACAAAAAAATAATTTCGTAATATACGCCGATTTTGAAAGGATTTTACTAAACTGCAACATAAATGTAACTGAAAATACTCGTACCTATAAGGTTCACGAACCTTCATGTTTCGGTTACTATATTTTTTGTTCACACAACACGGATCTGAATAAGTATGTTACTTATAGAGGAGCTGATTGTGTAGAAGTATTTATAAAATATTTAATAAGAGATTTGGAGCACATTTACAGTATCTTATTAAATAAAATACCTATGGCACCTTTAACTACGGACCAAGAAAACCATTATAAAAAAGCCACTACATGTCATATCTGTAATTATTTGCTCTTTGACGATAAAGTAATGGATCATGATCACATTACATCACAATACCGAGGCGCAGCACACTCTCGTTGTAATTTAATGATAAGAGTTTGCCCTTTCGTGCCTGTGATTTTTCATAACCTATCCGGCTATGACTCTCACCTATTTATAAAAGAATTATCGAAGTATGAAGGTGCTTTTAAAATTATTCCGAAAACCAAAGAAAGGTATATGTCATTCACAAAAGTACTCCATACTAAGAATGCATTAAAATCATGGGCTATTCAAGTTAAGTTCATAGATTCTTATCAATTTCTTAATTCAAGTTTAAGCACATTAGTAAATAATTTGGATGAACCCGATTTTGTTAATTTATCAAAACAATTTCCAGATATAAGTTATAATCAGTTAAAGTTGCTACGACAAAAAGGAATTTATCCCTATGATTATATAAATGCATACTCAAAATATAACGAGACTCAACTTCCATCGAAAGTTTGTTTCTATAACAGTTTGAATTGTCAACATATTAGCGATGATGAATACGTACACGCACAATCTGTTTGGCAGTCTTTTAATATTAAATCACTTGGAGAATATACAGATTTATATTTAAAGACTACTAGATTTGTATTTTTTGTATTACTTCTTTCTGACGTATTCGAAAAATTTAAACAGACTTGTCTGGATCATTATCAACTTGATCCAGCGTATTATATTACTGCACCTAGTTTAAGCTGGGATGCGATACTACTGTACACAGGCGTTAAATTGGAATTAATTCATAGTTTAGAAGTGGATGAATTTTTGGAAAAGGGAATACGTGGAGGCTTGGCACAATGTTCTCTTCGCCATGCTCAAGCTAATAATAAATATTTACCAAATTATGATGCTTCTCAAAAATCAACTTATTTGATTTATCTTGACTGTAACAATTTATATGGTTACGCAATGACATGAATGAAAGAAAATGCCTATTTCAGATTTCCGTTTTTTGACAATCGATGAGATGAAAACAATAAATGTGTTATCAATATCAGATGATTCTGAATATGGATATATTTTAGAAGTTGATTTAATATATCCTGAGAGTTTACATAATACGCATAGTGATTTACCTTTTGCGCCCGAGAGGTTCACACCTCCTGGAGGCAAAACACCTAAATTAATTGCAAATTTATACGACAAATTCAACTATGTCATACATTACGTTCATTTAAAGGCATGTATAATGAATGGACTAATTTTAAAAAAAATTCACCGTATTTTAACTTTTAGACAAGAAAATTATTTAAAAAAATATATTGACTTGAATACTACATTGCGTCAAGCTTCAACAACCGTATTTGCAAACTCCTTAATAATGCTATATTTGGGAAAACGATTGAAAATAGACGCAAACAGGTTAACGTTCAATTAGTTACCATGTGGGATGAGTACAATAATGAAACTAACAAGCACCACGGTGCAGAAAAATTAATTGCTAAACCAAATCTGAAAAGTATTGCGATCTTTTCTGAAAATTTTGTTGCTATTCAATTAACTCCTGAAAAAATCATTTTAGATCGCCCTATCTACATTGGGTTTACAGTTCTAGAATTTGCAAAGGAACATTTGTATAAATTTCACTACAACTTTATTAAAAATAAATATAAAACTCGCGCAAGACTGTGTTATACAGACACAGACAGCCTTCTTTATTTTATAAATACAGAGGATATATATGAAGACATAAAAAATGATGTCGCAAATTTTGATACAAGTAATTTCCAGACTGATAATTGTTACAGCATGCCAAGAGTAAATACTAAAATTCCAGGACTATTTAAAGATGAACTAGGGGGTGACATCATAACCGAATTTGTAGGATTGAGAGCTAAACTATATTGTATAATCACTTCAAAAGCTCGCATCACAAAAGCAAAAGGAATATCTAAAGCTGTTACTAATCGATTAAAATTATCTCATTACAGTAAAGCTTTAACAAATAATGTCAATTTCAAATGTAAAATGAATATAATTAAATCACTCAAGCATGTACTGTACTCTCAAGAAATTCATAAAGTAGTATTAAATAGAAATGATGATAAGAGACAAATACTCACGAACCTAATTGAAACTTTACCTTGGGGTCACTGTGAAATTTTATTTTGAGAACTAATTTATAAATATAAAGTATTTATGAATAAATTGTAATGTTATTATAATCTTAGTTTATAATTAGTAAAGAAAAAGCACACATTGGTGCCGATTCTCTTGTACACCGAACTAAACTAAACTATAACTAAAATTTCTTAGTTTTAGTTTAGTTATTCTTAAAAGCTATTCTGAAAACAAGATTCACTAAACTTAGAAACAATTTAGACACAACTATAATCGAGTTTGACAATCGCTAAGTTGAATAAACCATAGACCAAGATTTGTTGGGAAATAAAATAAAGACTGAACGAAATGATCCGAAATGCATAAAAACCTGAGTAAAATCATAATGATTCAAATAAAATACAGAGAACATAATGACGGCGTCTTTATAGCATGATTATCTTGCTTTTTATTTCAGCGTAATAAAGCAAAATATGTTCTAATAAAAATGTGATCTCGAGAAAAGAAAATCCGGTTTGGTGTTCAGTAAGTTGAAAATCTCCAGTATTCTCGTCACCGTAGGAAAGCTCTATCAAGGACATCTTGAATTTGTCTGTTTGTTTGCCATATCAATTGGTTGGTGGCAAGAAACATATTTACTCTGGAGAGAAGAATAAAAAGTCCGTACAAATAAAATGGTACGGCATTGGGGGCGTCGTGGTGGATGACACCGAAAACTCGCGAAAGCGGGAAATTCAAAATCACATTTCTAGATAAGGTCTGTCCACGAAATCGAACTGGGAAACCGATGTTAATGATTGTGAAATATTACTGGTTGCAATTTTCCAGCTCCACTTTGGTGGTTAGGCAGCCATATTGTTTAAATTAACATAAAAGGTGAATAGGTAATCAATTCATGCTTGTAGAAATCTTTGAATTTTGACAAAAATAGCGTCATTAGCACCACGCTTAAATTTAAACTTTGCCATAACTTTTTAGTGTAGTAGCACTATCTTATTCGTGAGCCATGGCGCCGGCAAATGTCAACCTTAACTGCTCGAACAGATGCGTGGTGATCGTAAAGCTCGATAAGTTTAGCCATAAAAATATTAACTTGCTCATTGACTGATCCAGAGGCAATCAGTCCAGCACCAATCTATATTATTGGCATCCTTGCAAAGATCATTCCACCAAAATTGCGTTGCATGAGATTCTTAGCTTTAGCCTTAGGTGGACGAATTTAATACGACAGAAAAATAAGGTAAAAAATAAGGAAAAATAAGTTCAGGCATTTAGTGGTGCCATGACTTATGCATTCATGTACAGACGCCAGCACATCAAGCTACTACAATCTGTCAAATTTCTTCAATAAATTTTCAACTTTAACCCAACAACATAAGGTTCAAGGTTGATTGGGAAAATTTGACAGTTTCGGGTAGCTTGATCTGCTGGCGTCTGTACGTTCTTACAGTTAAAGCTTGCCGGCATATCGTGGAAATGAGCCCGAATGATCTGAGCGTTAATGTGTATAACGTTAAAATTCTTAGGAACATCCGAACACTGCGCTGCAAGAGAAGAGTACTCACGAAACTGTCGTCGTCGTTACTTGTTATAGAGAAAAAACTACTACTATCACTGCTTTCATCGATAGACATAAATATTTACCAGACTAATAAAAATAAATCGTATAAAGGCTCCTACAGACTGGTGCGATATCGCGGGCGCGACAATGGTCGCAATGCCTGTCGCACCTGTCTGTAGGAGCAATAACTAGTCCACCTGCCGGTTGCGTTATTCAATCAAAATAATTAAAACCTACTTACTCAGTCCGGGTAAAAAGAGTTAAACAAAAGCATATAAAAATAATATGTAACACATTTCAGATATAAAACAACAAGAAAACAAAACACGGTCTGCCATTCCACCTTTACGAAAAACGGAACGCACGGAATTAAACTGACATGGGTAATGACTGACACTGACAGCTGACGGTGACAACATTGTGACTTAAATCCATTGAATTATAAACCTATTAGTATTCCTACCTCAATGCTTAAATCAATAGTTCAATACTGTACCTAGCACAGTACCGTAGACAGCACAGTACAAAACATTTATTATATTAATACCATAAAAATTACAGATATAAAATGTACATAATACCCCGACTTTGAATAAAACATCACAAAGAAATCACTGCTTCAAAAAAGCAGCACGCTTTAAGCTAGCGGTCCTCGCAGCAGCAACGGGACAGAAGCTGGCACATCCGTTATTGGATCACTCCGCTCGGGCTCACTGAGATTCGGCGCAATCTTGTCCAATTCAGCAAAGGTCTCAACCCGATGCCGCGAATCATTGGTGCCAAAGACATACACGCAGCCATCCTTAGTCCAGCTCTTGGTGACACCGCATATTTCTCTCGCAGCCAAGAACAGATCATGCCACCCCCTTTGTTAGGAACTTGGCTAATGGTGTCGCCTATAGCCTTTAATTTGGCTTTGGAAAACCAAATCTTATCCCAAAGCGCAAGACTGCCTAGCTTGAACAGGATAGGCCTGATTTTATTAGTTACTGCACGTCCCATCTGGTGACACCATGCAACAGCTAGATCTTCCTTGTAGTACGCAGAATACGCGCATATTGATGTGGAGTTGCGGAAACCAGCCCGTTTTACCTATTACCTAAGATCTTCCTTCGTCCCTACATCTCAATTTGGTTGACACTGCGAGCAAGTAGGTCCACCTGTTGCCGAACACTGCTGAGAGCCTGTGTGATGAATGTCCAAACTCCTAAGACGTTGTGGATGGGTGGGTGTGGTGATGGAGGGGCCTTCTGAAGTTTATCTTCAAAGGCGGACATCTATGTGTGAAACAACTCCTTTAATTTACTCAGAGTGCTTGTTAGAGGATCCAT
The DNA here is from genome assembly GCA_963921375.1 of Tiliacea citrago. Lineage (NCBI taxonomy): Eukaryota > Metazoa > Arthropoda > Insecta > Lepidoptera > Noctuidae > Tiliacea > Tiliacea citrago. The sequence continues at coordinate 1,813,728 of OY992790.1, read as the reverse complement.
TGTGATGAAGTGAAGTGATAATAGATTGTAAGAGAATAATTATGAGATAACGCTACACAAGCAGGTACTATGAACTTTTAAAATCTAGCTTATATAATTGTAAATAATGTTTCTATTAAATTATATTGAATTTCAAATAAGAGCAAATTAATTTTACTTTGTGTAACTGTTACAACTACCCACAAGTGACATTAAATATGTGCCTTGAATAACATGCGCTCATGCCAGCAGTTTTTTTTTTCTTGTGAAGTGTCTGTGTGGGCGCCAGGTATATTTAACTAAAGCTTACCCATACAATTTTGTGAAATTAATAAATTTAGAAAATAAGTAGCCTCTGCCCGGTGCGTTGCAGTAACTTAAATGAATTATTTATTTATCTATTGCTTCAGCAAACTCCTGATCTAGGGAGTCTAAATATTTTTCTTTCTTCTGCCATTTTCGATGGGTTAGAACAGTCTTGTAATGTCCAACTTAACTCTTTCTTGATAGTTTCAAAAAAATTGTTATTTCATATTTCACAGAATCTGAAAAATGGATTTATCCACTTCGTTCCTAAATCTTATTGTAGTAGGCGGTATTGTATTCTAATACTTAACAATAATTTTATTATTAACTTTCTGGCAAATTGACAACAGCTTTTTAAATGATTTAAGATTTTCCAAACTCACAAGCATAGAATAGAATACTCTTTATTATGCAGACCATAAAAGTTGCAGAAATAAATGTTAAAAGTTTACATAGGGTGACACAATGGGTGGACTTATCGCTAAAAGCTACCTTTTACAGCCTTAGGATGGATTAAAGAGAGAAGACGAGAATACTACAGGTAGTCAGTGGTGTACCATTTACTTATACAATAATATACATACATAAAGCATACCCTTATCTATATGAATATATAAACAATAATAAACATGAAACAAGAGCAAGGAACTGTAATCTGTAATGATGATGTTTAAGGAGAGAGGAAGTATTTTTTTACCAGAATTTTAAAAGTGGACAAAGCTTGAGCACACCATAACGACACGGGTAGGGCATTCCATAACCGAGTATGGTTATGGAATGCTTTACCCGTGTCGAGTCTTTTACAAGTTCAAGCAGTAGCTTGAACTTGTAAAAGACTCCCAAATCAACAAAAGCATCCCAACTTTCAAGAACTAGAAGAAAAATGTACTTTGTAAATTTTAGTTCATGACAACTAATTTTATTCCACACCCTTTTAATCGCGATTTAAAATTGTCGATTTAACCTAATCTTAGCTGAAAAACGTCAAATTCAGACTACCAAAATTGCCATTTTCATTAGATTGAATAACTAAAATGACATTAGTGCTGTCAAACTTTATTACAGTTAAGTTGTGTCACTTTAGTCAATTTCAGAATGGGAAACGTCATTTGACAGGAATAAACTAAATTTTGGTGATTTTTAGTCTAGTTTAGAGAATTTTGTGACAACAGAATCGGCACCATTATTAATTTAGTTAGTGGTAGTGCTGATTTTCGTAACTTAAAATTATCTGAATAAACCATTTATAACTGATGCATGATTTTTTATTCTTGTTATGGCCTTTCAGTGTTCTTAATTGTATTAATCTATAAGATCACTAGTCATGAACATAAATACCATACTAGCTTATTATACTTAGGCTTTATATATCTATGTATGGGTAAAATTGTATTATTAGTCAAAATGAAGTTGATCAAACAACACACATCACTTAATGTTAATCATATAAATCTTGGTGACTCTGATAACCACATTAGGCATAGCATTCTGTTACCAAATACGATTCGTTGTATTATATGTGGTCTCTCGAATTGTGGAAAAACAAATGTAGTGCTTAGTTTATTGTTACATGAGAATGGTCTAAAATTTCAAAATCTTTATCTGTACTCAAAAACTAACTTTCAACCAAAATACAGGTTCTTACGAGAAGTTATAAAGAGAGTGCATCAGGTTAAGTTTCATGAATTTAATGATAATAAAGAAGTCATAGCCCCGGATGCAGCACTAACCCATTCTGTATTTATTTTCGATGATGTGGCATGTGAAAATCAAATAAACATTCGTAATTACTTCTCTATGGGTAGACATAAACAAATCGATTGTTTTTATTTATGTCAAACATACTCTAAAATTCCGAAACAGTTGCTGCGTGATAATGCAAACTTTCTGATAATATTTAAACAAGACGATGTAAACTTGAAACATATTTATGAAGAGCATGTTAGTTCTGATATGTCGTGGAATCAGTTCAAGAATATTTGTAATACAGTTTGGAGAGAGCCATATAACTTTGTTACTATTTCCAAACACTCTTCATTAAACAATGGAAATTATATAAATCAATAACATATTAAGCTAACTTAGTATTATATTTTCTTTGGCTGAGTACACTTGTTTAAAACATGGAAAAGAATATCAAAATAGAATTAGTGAAGTCTGTAGAGTCTATAAAGAATAAAATAAAACAAATGAAGAACCAGGAACACTCCATGAACTTGTCACTTGATAAAGTGCTAAAAACCGTCACAGATCCCCTTAAAGCACTAGTCGATTCGAATATATCAATGGATAAAATAAAGCACTTACAAAATACAGCACTCCAAAATTCTGACGACATTGAATTGGATGACATTAATACTAGTTCATCTACAAAGTTTGAAGACTGCTACGATCCAAAACTGAATTCTGCACAAGTGCTTAAAAAGTCTCCTATAAAAGAAATACCCGATGATTTCGAAATTTCGCTAGAGGGTCGTGATATCCATGATATTTATGATGGTGTAAATATACCGTTTGGAATAAGAAGTGTAAACAAAACATTGCTAATGGGTAATTCAGTAGTCTCATTTTCTAAAATTGATAGTTTGAATGACAACAGTGCCATTTTAATTAAAATCGATGACAAATCCTATAATTTAACCCCTGGCTTGAAAGAACTTTTACTTCGAAGAAAACCTCATTTAAAATTAATATCGAGTAAAGATAGACTTGTATATAAGGACATGCTGAATTATACAAATGCTCATAAGAGAGATTTTAATCCTGGTGGACAAATAAGATGCGACAAGGGAATAAAATATCGTGAAGTAATCAAACCATTATTTTCCGAATCGTTAAATGAAAATTTTCACACTGGAGGAAGCTTACCAACCCTAAAGGAATACAAAAATAACACTGACTTGGTATATTGGGATGACCCTAACGAACTGGTTGAGAGATTGAAACTATTAGTTGCTTCCAGAGATGCTGGCAACACCAACCATGATAATGAAATTTTATCGATACTTGAAGACTTGAAAGAAGCTGGCATAATTAAGGAATAAATACTCATCATGATAAAATTTTCATTCAGTATTATAGACGGAGTCAAAACAAATGTACTGTTGTAACATGAGCAAAACCGACGTGGTAAACGAAATTCATAAAAATGCGAGGGTGAACTTTCCACGAAGATTTGTTATTATGAAAGATATAGATGACCTGTGGCAAGCAGACTTAATCGATATGCAGTCAATTTCAAAGCAAAATAAAAATTACAGATTTATTCTTGCTATTATTGACACATTCTCGAAATATGCTTGGATTTTTCCTCTAAAAAGTAAAACCAAAGATGATGTATGTAACTCTTTTAAGAAATTATTGGATGAAGGGCGTGTTCCTAAAAATCTGCAAACGGATAATGGAACAGAATTTTACAATAATCAATTTCAAAAGCTTATGAAAACTTATCACATTAATCATTATTCAACCTTCTCAACCAAAAAGGCATCAATAGTTGAACGATTTATCAGGACATTGAAATCGAAAGTCTATAAGGAATTTAGTTTAAGAGGCAGCTACAATTGGATAGATAGCACGCTTAATAATGTTATTTACAAATATAATCACACTTATCATCGGACAATTGATGAAGTTCCTGCTAATGTGGATAACATTAATAAAAAACATATATTAGAAAGGTATTCAAGATTGGTAAAAAATCATAATATTAGAAGCAAATATAAAATTGGTGATTATGTGCGTATCAGTAAGTACAAAGGAACATTTGAAAAAGGTTACACTCCCAACTGGTCTACAGAAATATTTAAAATTCGAATGATACAAAATACAACTCCTATCACCTACTTAATAGAAGATACAATCAAAGGTCAACCTATTTTAGGTGCATTTTATGGGCAAGAGCTTCAAAAAACAAAACATCCCAATGTGTATCTAGTGGAGAAAGTTCTTAGAAGAAAAGGTAACAGGGTTTTAGTCAAATGGTTAGGTTTGCCTTCAGCTGAAAATAGTTGGATTGATAAATCAAATATATTATCATAAATAATAAAACATTAACTAACGACAATTCAAATTATAAGTATTTAATAAAGTGTTCAATCCAGATTAATCAGTCTTATAATGTGTATTGGAGAGAGTAGTCTTCTCAATTGGATTATAGATCACTTACCTTTTGAATTACACTTACCAGGATACAATTATTGTGGTCCTGGTACAAAATTAATTAAAAGGCTTACACAAGGAGATAACGGAATTAATAAATTAGACGAATATTGCAAAGATCACGACATTGCCTATCATAAATCATCAAACTTAAAGGATCGACACGACGCTGATTTAATTTTGTTAAATATGGCTAAAAAACGAGCAGTTGCTTCGGATGCGAGTGTAGGTGAAAAATTTGCAGCACGCTTAGTAACCCGGGCTATGTCGACGAAAATTAAAACTGGTTCTGGTCTGAAAAGTAGTAGTAGTAGAACAAAGTGCCATCGAAAATTTACACCTGGAAATGGGTTAAAAAGTAAATTAAAAAATGTTATTTGTAAAACCAAGAGACACATGAAAAAATTGAAAACAAAAAGTAAAAAAATGGCTATAGAATTATTGGCTATCGCCGCTGCCAGAGAATTTGCAGATGATTCATCTATTAAACTTCCTCGTGTTATTCCTATACCAAAAACTGGTGGAGTATTGCCGTTAATTCCTATTTTTGCGGGATTATCAGCGGCAGGGGCTTTAGCAGGTGGTGCAGCTGGTATTGCTAAAACCATTAACGAATTCAAGATGGCTAAAAAGTTGTTGGATGAATCGAGGAGAACCAATGAAAAAATGGAAGCGCTTTGCATTGGGAAAGGATTACACCTTAAACCGCATAAAGATGGGCTTGGAATTTTTGTATCGAAAGAAAAACACTAAAATATCGGCTACCCAAACGAGCCTTAACTAACTTTGACATTTTGAAATATGGAAATAGTATCCCTTATTTTAGAGGTGTATTTATGAGAGATCAGCTCCCTAAATGCCCTTGTATAAAAGAATGCGGAGTTATTAATTTAGATAGTTCTAAAAACCCTGGTTCTCATTGGGTAGCCTATGCAAAATGTAATGATTATATTGAGTATTTCGACAGTTACGGAAATCTTAAACCTCCCAAGGAATTTATAAAATACGTAGGGTCTAAAGTCCGATATAATTATGAGAATATACAACACCCCTTTAATTGTGGACATCTATGTTTGGATTACTTAAAGAGTTTTTGGTGTAGTCAAGGAATAAAATGAGCATGATCTTCTTTATGACTTCAGTATGAAAGCATGTCTACTACGGTTACCATCTCTGGAAATAAATCTGAATTGGTTTCGTATTTTCAACCACCTCTACATTTATCTGATCAATACGAGTGCGGTTTGCTATACTTTTCAATATTAAATTCTAGACCAAATGTGACCATCATTAATAGCAATCTGTCTGTAATCAGAATCGAGTGTGATCTTGTTCACGGTTCATACTACAACGGATTACCAACTCATTTTATTCACGAATTTGTATCAGATACTGCTCCAGGTCACCGGTACATAGAAATACCGCAAAACGTTGTTTACTTTCCAGTTAACAAAAATCTAATTTCATCTATATCTATTAAGATTGTAGATCAACTTGGTAACTGTATTAACTTTGGTGAAGAACATATTCAATTACGCCTTCATTTAAGAAAAACAAAATGATAGTATATTATAAAAACACTCCAGTGAAAATCAAACGTCTTATTCCATCTACGGCCATTAAGGTGCATATAGACGTAAGAAAAAAGTGAAGAAATTGAGTGAAGCAAATAAAGATTTTCTTAAAGCTCTAGGTTTTAAAGTATGAATGTACTACAAATTACGGAATTACCCCACTTCGATAGTTCGATTGAAAGCTATGAAGTCCACTCATACAATCCCTACACTAACAGCTTTAAAGAAAACGATGAAATCAGAATCCCCATACACCAACAAGACATATAAGTGTTACCATCAGCCAGTTCAATTTACGTCGAGGGCCAAGCAAAGTTCTTCGACAAAGATGGAAAACCGATTAAGAAAAATATTACGTTCAGTAACAACCCTGTTATGTTTTTGTTTCAAGATATCAGATACGAAATAAATGGAATTGAAATAGATCGCATTAAAAATTCTGGAATAACGTCGACAATAAAGTCATACGTTTCAATGAATGATGGAGAAAATAAAGTTGCTGCTCTGTGGGGTTGGAACATACATGGACTAAAAAATGATGGTCATTTTAGTGTTATTATACCTCTTAATAAGATTTTAGGATTTGCGGAGGATTACAATAAAATTGTGATAAATTGTAAACATGAACTTATTCTGAATAGAAGTAACTCTATCTTAAAAACAGTATCATACCCACTGATGAGATTGCACATTTGCAAATAGTCATACAAAGATTGCAATGGCGTGTACCACATATAAAAGTGTCAGACCGCGAACGACTGACACTACTAAAACACTTGGAAAGAGATAAACCTATTCAGATGGCGCTACGAAATTGGGATTTATATGAGTATCCTTTGCTCCCTAAAACTACAAAACATTCTTGGTCAGTTAAGACTTCATCGCAATTAGAGAAACCTCGATATGTAATTTTTTGCATGCAAACCAACAGAAAAAATAACAAAACCAAAGACAGTTCTCTGTTTGATCACTGTGAGGTTACCAACGTAACACTATTTTTGAATTCACAGTATTACCCTTACGAGCCTCTAGGCTTAAATTTTTCGGAGAATAAATACAATATATTATATGAAATGTATGTGAAATTTCGTCAGTCGTATTACAACTGTCCTGCAGACCCCTTGCTTGATTTGGTAGGTTTCAAGGAGAAGGCTCCTCTCTTTATCATAGACTGTTCAAGACAAAACGATAGTTTGAAAACAGGCCCTGTAGATGTCCGGCTAGAGATTGAATGTTCAGCGGCAATACCGGATAACACAACTGGATATTGTTTAATTATTAACGATCGCCTTGTGGAATATACACCTTTGAGTAACATAGTGCGCAGGTTATCATGACTGCCATTGTAGATGTTCAAGGTTTTAAAACAGAAACAAATGAATTTATTATTAAAGAAATTGCTGTATTATGGAATAAAAAAATTCAGGTGTTTTTAATTAACCCACCATTTCCATTTTACGATTTGACGAAACCAGAGAAACGGCAAGTCAGTTGGATTGAACGTAATAGAAAGATATACTGGAGAGATGGATTTGTGCCTTACTCAAATTTTAAAATAAATATAAAATCCTGCTCATTTTAGACAACTACAACAACATACACCACCAACAACATACACCACACACACACACACACACACACACACACACACACCACACCCCCACACGACACGTACACTACCAAATTAACACTGTAGAGGCATACAATTTATTTTTACTTTATTTTTCCTGTTTCTTTATTTAATTTAATTTAATGACTTTGTTTTATTTTAGTATTCAAACGATAGCTATTAACCTAACGAAACTCCGTACTAGTTTGTATAAATTGGAAATATTTAGTTATAGAGAGAGCCCTGGCACCCATAACACAAGTTTAATCTTAGCTTGGGTGTCGGAGGTAATAATCAGTGATTTATGCAGTTTAAAAAAAACAATATTGTCATAGTACTAACCTATCGCCTTTATGTAAATTGTAAATTTGGAAATAAAGTTTTATTCTATTCTATTCTATTCTAAATCATCAGAATTTGATTGTAGATATTTTAAGAGATAAAAGTGTTTACACCAAAGGTTTAGAAAAAGTGTTATGGTTAAAAACTATTTCGAATAATAATAATATCAAAAATTTAGAAGATGAAGGTTGTCCTAATTTATTAAGCTTGTATAATAAATGTGAACATTCTCATGATATGTTAAGTTGTATTTATCATGATGAAATATGTGCTTTAAAAAATGTAATAAGTTTAAATAAATGGTGTATAGATAATAAACTTTTGAAATAAATATTTTCTTGTTTAATTTTACACAGTTGGGTAATAGGTGACAGTTTCCTATCCCTACCAATGCCATCCAATGCTAATCATTATAAGTTGCTAGTAACAGCTGTGCGATGTCATTATACATTTATAATTACCTGGATCAAGAACTAGTAAATGAGTATACAGAACATGTGTCAAAATAAATACAATCCTCGATATGACATGTATAGTGCATTTAAAATGCGTGAATTTTCATTAAATTACTATTGGGCAACGGCTGTTTCAAGGAGAAGATTGGTAATGGAAATGGCTGACGCTGGATTTTTTTATTGTGGAAATGGTGTAAATGATAAAGCAGCATGTTTCTCATGTGGAGGAGTTATAGAAGATTGGGAGATTTACGATGATCCTTGGATGCAACATACTATACAATTTCCTCAATGTTGTTATTTAAACGCTGTGAAAGGAACGGATTATGTTGACAAATCAAAACGTCTATTTTTAAAAGAAACAGAAATATAAGATTATTCTAAAGTGGAGGAGGACAGATTGATTGTTTGCTGATTAAGCTACTAAATGCAATTAGCAATGGAGCCTAAGTAGGTAACTATAAATTACTTACAGTCATTTTATGCAACATTCGATTCCTACAATTGCACCTAAAAGGTTGGATCATAAACTAAATTAAACAATTTTAAAATAAATGACATTAACTACAATGAAAACAGATTCAGTGAAATATACTTCTGAAGGCATTTGTAAAATTATTATTCAGAACGTTAATGGTGAAGCTATATTTGTCCGTGATATACAGCCCGCTCATAAAAACTCGAGCGTAGATTCATCAAAACCTCAAGTCAGAGATACATCCCAAGAAGATTTATTCTTTCTAAACATGCATGATGCATTAAATTCGGGAACCATTCAAGAACTTGTCTTTAAAAGTGGTAATAGAGAGCTAACATTCTCCCGAGTTAACGAAATGCAGATTGGTCATGAAAAATTGAAAGCGGGTTCAACAAAGTGTCGGCAAACTGGCACATCATCAACGAGGAACATAATACGTGTTTTAGTAATATCTGATTCAGAAGACATTCTATGCTACCAGATTCTACCGGAAGATGAAATTCCTATTATTTAAATCAGTTTGAAATAAATTTAATTTCCAATCAGATGAAAAGTGATAACTGAGGTCGAATAGATACAGAACTGGGGGGAGACCCATTTACAGATCTTCTTTACTATTTGAATAGATTTGTATGATTCAAATTCAAATTTACTCTCACCATACTACACGTATAAATTAAATGAATGAAAATATGATGAATGAGTGAAAATTGCGGGTTTCCAGATCTTATCTGATCTGGAAACCCCAATTTTTACCTACTGCCGTTTTAAAACTTCCACAGTTTCCTTTTTTGACTTTGAGTCCCTACCCGACTTCAAGTCACAGTTTTGACTTTGGCTTATTCCTACGATTGTCTTTTTTTCTTTTTTTTTGCCGTACTCAGCGGTAGTTAGCCGTAGTAAAGGAACGACCGAACATTCGGCCGATACTTCAGATTTATGTTCGGAGTAGCCCCTCTGGACTCGTCTAAAATCCCTCGCTTCGCTCGTGATTTACGTTTTTAACACCCTCGCTACGCTCGGGAGTAAACCTCGAGTCCTTCGTTACGCTCGCGATTTAAATCGTCATCCGCGACAGAAGACACTGCTTTATCCCCTTGGTTAATAATCTACTATTTCGATTCAGAGATCCGTTTGCGTAATTTTAAGCTTTAAAGTGTTATTTTTGTTTAAGGACGCTATCACAAAATCTGACAAAAAATTGCACATTTTGCGGAAAAAATTAACTAAACCAAATGTAACTAATAATTGCCACAGATAGATTACTCCTTTACCAATGGAGATGCCATTGGTAGCAATTTTTTATTCGAAAATTATGGGATATAATATTGTAAAGATAATTTCCGTTGCCTCATCACATAAAATTGACGATATTGTGTTGAGTTTAGGAACATTTTTCTTCAATATAATAACATAAATTTAGTTATGAAAAATAGTTTATGTAAGCAGACATGTTCAACTCAAAAAGGTAGCAAAAAGAACTATCAAAATGTTACAAATAGTCTCAGAAAATAATGTTGCAAAAACCTATATTTTTTTTAAAAACATTGACGGTAATTTTTTTTTCCTATTATTTATCAAACCATATCAAGAAATTTAAAAATCATACACTGGGCATTAGCTATCCATGTGATAAAATAAAATAAATATTTTATGATTATACAATATCTTCATTAAGTAAATGAACGGCGAAATAAGCTATATTTTCGAGAGCGCAAAAGTGATGAAACTATTAACAGGTGCTGAGACTGACACGAATGGTTTATCACAACGAAAACAGGGGGCCGATCGCGCTATTTCTCAACGTAATTACCGTTCGAACGGAACGTTTTTGGTTTTAGTTTAGTTCTGGTTTAGCTGGTGTAAGAAACGGTATCGTGCTTTTTTCTTGTGAGAATATTGTTCGATCGAGCGTTCCTCCAACGTAACTTCCAAAGTAAAGCTAAATCGTTTCCGTTGAAATGATTAACACGATACGAAATGTGTCTAACGTAACGTTTTAGTTTTGGTATTAACGTTCATAATTAGCGCGATCGGCCCCCTGTTCTTTTATAGTTACACAGACATAATGTTTCAATTATTTTAAGCTTTCTCACAATTAGATAAGAAATTGACGAAAAACGTTTATTTTTGTGATAGCACCCTTAATAAAATGAAATTGTTTATTCTGTAAATAGGATATTCGAATCACTTTTACTAGTCATATTAAAAACAATAGGCTAGATGGAGTCGACATCTCCTATCGGACTACCACTGAGAAGAAATAGCGAAACAAACTCAAGGGTCAAAGTCTTTTTTAGAGTCCAGACATAAACTTGGTCAGATCATGAAGATCCGTGTCTGAAATGGTCTTTTGAGGAAAGAACCACACAAATTTGAGTGGACCTGTCCAATCAGTGCAAGCATTTGTCAGTAATCGTGCAGCTTAACGATTTCATGAAACGGGCCATGGATTGTAAAAGGTCGTGTAATCTTGTTTTTAGTATTGGTCATTTTTGTGATAAACAAATATTTTTTCTACATCCTTTGTTTTAATATCATTAAGCTCTTGACATCTACACACACCAGTAACACCGAATAGTAACGCAACCAGGGGGCCGATCGCGCTATTTCTCAACGTAATTACCGTTCGAACGGAACGTTTTTGGTTTTAGTTTAGTTTTGGTTTAGCTGGTGTAAGAAACGGTATCGCGTTTTTTTTTGTGAGAGTATTGTTTGATCGATCGTTCCTCCAACGTAACTTCCAAAGTAAAGCTAAATCGTTTCCGTTGAAATGATTAGCGCGATACGAAATGTGTCTAACGTAACGTTTTGGTTGTGGTTTAGTTTTGGTATTAACGTTCAAAATTAGCGCGATCGGCCCCCTGCAAAGATATCCCTAGACACTTTTGATGTGTATAAATAGAAAGTCACTAGCAAAAAACCGTTACTCACCCTATATTATAAAAATATAATGAACACAAACAGTAGATTGCTATACAAGGGGCTAAAATTACCCATTACCTATATACGAAAAGCTCGGGAGTAAATAGAACCTGAGTTTTATTGGGTGTTTAGCCCCGTGTGTTACACTATACTTTTCACTACAATTAAGGTTACTTTTGCTGTGCCCGACAGGGTCCACAATGATCATAATTCTGTAAAACCTACCACCTAAGTTCACATGTGGAAGCAATAAATATATTGAGTAAGATTGCGAGAAAATAAAATAATCCATTACAACTTGACGGTAACTGATTGATAATCATTTATTTTCCTTCCTCTTCCATCTGTAAATACGGGTCTCCATTCTTACTAGACGATGACATTTTCACTGTTGTAAAATAAAGAGAAAAAAAACAAAAGATTTCGTGCCAATGTTTTTTTTTTATTTCTTATGTAGCCGCAACCAAGGGACATATTTTATATGTGAAAATCACATACGGCCATGCCGCAACGCAATGCACGCATTTTACCGAAAAGACCGCCGCTTTTTGTTCCATTTTCAAAAATATAATGTTCTTTTTTTATGAAACAGTTTAAGTTGAGTCTTTATTAAATGATTGTTTTACTTTAGGTGAATCCGCAGCGGTAGCCCGCGAAATTCAAATTTTCTAACGTTTTTTTCTATTTGCAGGTGTGTCAGGTTGTATCTTAATCACAATGACACGTTAAATGATGTAATTATAATGGTATGATATTTGTAATAGTAATGTAATCTAATGATACTAATTTGTTTATATAAGTGTAATAATAAATAGTGTTATAAATAATTTCAAATGTTTGCATGCCGATTGGTAAAATGTGGCTGAGCTAAATGTAATTTAAGAACTATTATGTATTACCCATATTTGCAAAATAAAACTATTCTATTCTATTCTATTCTATTCTAATAATAATATGATTCGCGACTATATCAGATATATATTTACATAATTATAATCATTAATACAGCTACAGCTACAGCTGCGGATTCACCTTAAGAATAATGACTTTTTCGTTTTTGTAGGCTCGTTGGCCATTGGTAAGACAAAATAAAAAAAAAATGGTTTTTCCCCTAAGGGAAATAAGCTATTTTAGCCCCGCTCTGGTACGCTAAAATGACGGAACGGACTTTTTGAGCAAGAGTAGTGAAAATAATGTTTTGAATAGTTACACAAATTAAGATTAGTACCTACGTAGTGAAAAATATATAATTTGATGAAATGATGATAATTTTGATGATTTATTTATCATTTTGTCACCTAATATAGTTTATTTAGTCATAAAAATATTGTGTTTTTAGACATAAAAGTAAACATCATTTGCATCATTTGTTGTTTCATTTAATTTATCATGTTTGTTAGAGAGATTTCATCCTTATAATTGACCCTAACGATCGATGCAATAAAAGTACAGGGTATAATTTTTTCAGATTTTAGCCGGTTGTGGGAGAAGAGAATTTTCGAAAATCTTTGAATGCAGTTTGCTTTCTATTCTAAAATAAAGGAATGTTTCCTTTGAGTAAAATTTTCTATCTGTAGTATTAAGAGTACTTTCCCTCCAGGTGGCATTACAAAATTCCACCCTGTATATCGCAAAGACGCGTCGCGCGACAAGTCGCGCCGGTATGTAGAAGCCTTAAATGTTTTGATTATGCTAATTGTGACAATAAACTATTTATATATATATTTTTTTTTTTTTGGTGCTGACTTTATCTCTCATTATGACCTTCTTGTTGATTGCAGAAACAGTCGGTTACTAGACAGCCTGACCACGTTATCATCAGCATGGTCGCTCAGAAAATGACACGAGTCAAGCATCAAGGTGATTTCCGGGTAACAGTGAGTACCATAAGCTATTGGCTCAATATCCAGCTTTAACAAAGCCATCCGGGGTTTATCGAGAGATCAAACACTCAACTGTACACTACATCCGAATCACGCCAGGTCAACCAGTTTTCTGCAGACCACGACGACTTGCACCGGATCGTTTGAAGATAGCCAAGGAACAGTTTGACAACATGGTTCACGATTGCACAGCTCGCCCTTCAGATTCACCTTGGGTGTCTGCACTGCACCTGGCACCCAAAAAGGATGGTTGGAGACCATGCGGAGACTACCGTGAACTCAATGCACACACGATTCCAGATAGGTATCCCGTCAGGCATATTGAGGACTATTAAATTCCCACAGGCTAGCAGGATACATATTGTACTCCAAAATTGACCTGGTGAACCAGATACCGGTCTTTCCAGAGCATATTCCAAAAACTGCAATTACAAACCCCCTGAACCCCTCCGGGATCACACATCGTGGTCGGGGGGGGCTCAAATCGCTGTTGAGTCCACCATGAAGTACCTAGGATTGGTGCTCGACAGCCGGTGGGATTTTGGCCCCCACTTCCGGCGGCTGGCGCCCAAGTTGTTGGGCGCGGCTGGGGCGTTGTCAACGCTGCTGCCCGCTGGCGCTGGCGCGGGCTGGTGCCCGGGAGGACACGGCGCGGCATACGCTGGCAGAGTGTGCCACTTGGGAGGAGCCTTGCCATGCCCTCATCTCAGGAGTAGGCAGTGACCTGTCGCTGCCGGCCGTGGTCGAGTCGATGGCCGGCAGCGAGGAGTCCTGGGACGCGGTGGTATAGAAGGAGGCTGCGGAAAGGAAGCGGGAGATCTCGTCCACTCACCCGGCCCGCAGCAGGCGCACCGGGCGTCGGCAGAGGGCAGATAATTCCCTCTTCCGGCCCCCCTAAATGGGTCCAGGGACGGCGGACTCGGGGACGTCCGCCACCCCCTATCACACTGGACCCGAGGTGGCGGCGGGTAGTGTTCCACGCGCGCCCCTTTGAGACGTCGCGGGGGGTCTAACACCTCAACCCCCCGCAGACTTGAGGTGGCCCGCAGAGGCGGGCCGGCACTAGCCGGGGATCACGGAAGTAATACTAGCTCCCAAGATCCCCGGTGCAAGTGTGGGAAGGGAACACCGGGGTGGTTTTTAGTCAGTAAGAGTCTGACAGACCCCGCCCACCCCAGGGCGGAGGACATCCATGAGGATTTTCCACCCCGGCAACAAAAAAAAAATGTTTTCCAGCTAGGTAGGCACAACTTTGACAAACAAGCCGACAGAAGGATCCGGTTGGGTTGGTGTACGTTACCCCAGCAGGAAAGTGTCTCCTAGAGTTATATGAGTGGAACATTTAATTGGTGCCTTAGCTGCTGTAAATGTGACCCAACATAAAAAAATGTGTGCCCGCTGTCGTTTTGGAAAAAAGCGGAAAAAACGATTCCTGCTGTGGTAACGTTTTTCTAGCAGGAAAATTCTAAACGAATGATCGGAGAGTGAAAAATTGTGCATGGCCAGATAGCTTATATGTGTGCCAAAATGTGCCCCCATAAATAAAATCTGTGCCCCTTCAGGTTTTTGAGATATTGCATTTCCTGCTGGAGTAACGTTTTGCAGAATCGTATATCTCTAAAACCATTGCATGTGCCCTTGTAGAATAAACATACACGAGTAGCTCTTAATGTGTGCCCCTTAGTGCCCCAATTAGATTTAAGAAAATATTTGTAGTTTTCAAGTTATCGCGGTTTTATGAAAAACCGAAAAAACATCGCAGCGCCTAAATGAGATAAGGTATAAGTTCGCTAAAAATTGTATTCGGTCCTTCTTGACGCTAATAATAACCATACAAAGTTTCAAAACTGTTCATGCATGCGTTTTTGAATAATCTTGCTAAAAGTCAAAACGATGGTGTCATAACTTTGACGGCAAAATACAAGGAACCGGCTCAATCCCAGATGTGTAGGTGTAAACCAAAATCTTGTGCCTTTAGTCAAAAATATATGGTGAAAATATTCAGCTTGGAATGTTTCGCATTAAGTAAATATTAACAAAAAACCAAAATATGTAAACAACGGCTGGTTATCCGACCAAATTCGATTGACTACTAAAAAGCGATGGATTCATACATATCGATGACCTTCTTTATTGGACGTATTATACCTGAGCTGTTGTCCTTACAGTCACGTTCAAAAGTTTTGGGGGCTAATTAAAAATATATATTAAATGCGCCTTGTGACCATATTAAATGAAACAGCTTGTTGATGTGGAAATTATTATTTTTATTCCCTTAATTTTTCTTTCGTTCACACATAAATTACTGGATGTATTTTAATTAAATTTAGAATGGAGAAGATAGCTTACCTTGGAATAGCACTTAGGCTACTATTTATAATGTACTTAATCATGTGTAAAGTCACAGAAACAGCTAGTGGAATATAATCCAATAACAACTTTATTTTGTTACTTACTAGCTGCGCCCCGCGGTTTCACCCGTGTAAGTCTCGATCCCGTAAGAATATTGGGATAAAAAGTAGTCTATGTCTTATTCCAGGGTGTCAGCTACCTCCATACCAAATTTTATCAAAATTGGTCCAGCCGTTTGAGCGTGAAGAAGTAACAAACATACACACACACACACTCACAAACTTTCGCCTTTATAATATTAGTGTGATTACTTTTCTACTTCAGTGTACTCAGGCACAACTCGCGTGAACCGGTTAGTGAGTAAAGTAAAGAAGGTCATCGATATGTATGAATCCATCGCTTTTTAGTAGTCATTCAAATTTGGTTGGATGACCAGCCGTTGTTTACATATTTTGGTTTTTTGTTAATATTTACTTAATGCGAAACATTCCAAGCTGAATATTTTCACCATATATTTTTGACTAAAGGCACAAGATTTTGGTTTACACCTACACATCTGGGATTGAGCCGGTTCTTTGTATTTTGCCGTCAAAGTTATGACACCCATCGTTTTGACTTTTAGCAAGATTATTCAAAAACGCATGCATGAACAGTTTTGAAACTTTGTATGGTTATTATTAGCGTCAAGGACCGAATACAATTTTCAGCGAACCCCCGAACCGAACCGAACCCTCGAACCTTCTCTCATTTAGGCGCTGCGATGTTTTTTCGGGTTTACATAAAACCGCGATAACTTGAGAACTGCAAATATTTTCTTAAATCTAATTGGGGCACTAAGGGGCACACATTAAGAGCTACTCGTGTATGTTTATTCTACAGGAGCACATGCAATGGTTTAGAGATATACGATTCTGCAAAACGTTACTCCAGAAGGAAATGCAATATCTCGAAAACCTGAAGGGGCACAGATTTTATTTATGGGGGCACATTTTGGCACACATATAAGCTATCTGGCCATGCACAATTTTTCACTCTCCGATCATTCGTTTAGAATTTTCCTGCTATAAAAACGTTACCCCAGCAGGAATCGTTTTTTCCGCTTTTTTCCAAAACGACAGCGGGCACACATTTTGTATGTTGGGGCACATTTACAGCAGCTAAGGCACCAATTAAATGTTCCACTCATATAACTCTAGGAGACACTTTCCTGCTGGGGTAACGTACACGTTGGGTTGGGCAGCATTTGGAAAACTTCGTCAAGTCTTCTCGTCGTCGGTCCCGCAGTGTTTGAAGACTAGGGTCTTCAACCAATGCGTCCTGCCCGTTATGACACGGTGCCGAAACGTGGACACTAACATTCGGACTGGTCCACAAATTCAAGGTCACTCAGCGTGCTATGCTCAGAGTTTCTTTGAAGGATAAGATCAGGAATGAAGTTATCCGGAAGAGAACCGGAGTTACCGACATAGCCTGCAGAGTAAGCAAGCTGAAGTGGCAGTGGGATGGCTATGTTTGTCTAAGAACCGATGGCCGGTGGAGCAGACGAGTCCTAGAGTGGAGACCGCGTGTCGGCAAGCGTAGTGGGGCGCCCCCCAGCTAGATGGACCGACGACCTTAAAAAGGGGGCTGGGACAGACTGGATGCCCCCGACAGATCAAAATGTTCGGCAAGCCTATCCCTTGGGAGAAGTGAGCCAAATATCTCGGTGTGATCTTAGATCGTCACATTTCGTTCACTGAGCACATAAAGCAGGTGCGTTCGCGCGCCGCTTTCGCTCTCGGTAGGCTTCATTGCGTTCTCAACCCACGCAGCAAGTTGTCCCTTAAGGGCAAATTGCGTATTTACACAGCGTGCATCCGGCCGATTATGACGTACGCGTGTGCCGCTTTCGCACACGCCCGTCCCCACTTCATTCATAGAATGCAGGCATTTCAAAACCGATTTCTCCGTAAAATTACGGACGCTCCATGGTTCGTTCGGAACGAAACCCTTCATGTAGATCTTAGAATCCCCACCATTAAGCAGTTTATGAAACGCGCGACAAAGCGGTTCTTCGAGTCCGCAGATAGACATCGCAACCCCTTGGTTGTGCAGGCAGCTAGTTATAGGCCTTCTCAGATTAGTCAGACTCGCTGACCTAGGCATACTCTCTTACATCCGGATGACCCCATTACTCTCCTTCAGGAAAGCAATAAGGCCACAGGTACAGTGCACAAATACAAACCGTCATTCCGTCCTCGCCGCCGAGGTACCACGCGAAGTTCAATAATTATTTGTTCCCCCCGTCCCTTGCACGTCGAACCGCCAGCCCCGAAGCTGAGTGAGCCGTAGCATTTAATAGTAATCCCAGTTAATAATCATGAATTTAAACTTTCGATCCAGCCCGTCCCCAACTTCTGTTTTTCCCCAACGACGCCCTAAGCCGAGGGTCGTACCCCACAGGGGGTGCCCTTAGAGCGCTGTCGTTTAGTTTATAATGCTTATATTTACGCTCCTCGCTGGAGGCTTTAAGCTCACACCTTAGGGCAGCCACAGGAAAGACCGGTTAAGCAGTCACGGCCTCTCAAGGTCAACTGCGAGATGCCATACACAAAAACAAAAAAAAGACTGGATGCGGAAAGCGGAGGACAGGTGTTGTGGCGCAGCCTGGGAGAGGCTTATGGCCAGCAGTGGACTGCTATAAGCTGAGTTAATTCAATAAAATTAAGTTTATAAAAATATTCTTTATTGTTTATAAAAATAATATCATAAGACAGTCTATCTTTATGACACAATGTTGCTTAAAATACCATAATGATTTAAGGCTCGTACAGACTAGTGCGATATCGCGGGCGCGACGCGACACTAGTAGCACAATTTCTTTGTCAGTGCCTGTCGCGCCCGCGATAACGCAGGAGTCTGTACGAGCCTTTACATTTAACATTTGAACACATTAATTCAACAGACACGTCATGATGTAATCAATTTAACTGTGCACACCTACTTATGAACATATTTAACAATTATTTACAATGAATAGCAGTACTCTTAAAAATTATTATTTCGTATCACAAGTGCCTCTAGGTAGCGGCGCGAGATGTCCGTGACTACCAACGCCAATCGCTTCCATATTTGGCAAACAATTAGTGCTATCAATTAGGTGCTAATTAGTGCTCGAACAAAAGAATTGGTACCTGAGGAGTTTTCGAGAAAATCGACTTTGAAGGTGGTCCGGCGGTATTCACGCTCCCTTCAGCAGGACCACCATGAGCGGCAAAAAAGGGGGCATGCTACAGCTATTCTAAGTATACAAATAATTAGTACCCTTAAATGTGATTCATTTCTTTAAAAAAAACAGAACTGAAACATTTGTATTTACCGAGAAATCAACGATGTTAACTTTCACGCGGTCGTTCAGCAGGACCATGACTTTGAATGTTGATTCCAAGTTTGAGGAGCTTGTCGCTTTCCTCAAACCTACATAGAAAAATTGTACCCTGGAAGATAAAATTAATACCCAACATTCAAAATTACTACTCCAGTGGTTTACGAGATATACCATGCCATTGGTGGGGTGGCAATAGTTACGGTGTTAAATTTTAATTTCAAGATTACCCTATTAAAAACACTGTTGTTCTGAATTTACCAAATATGGAAGCGATTGGCGTTGATGGTATGGTAGTCACGGACATGAATCGACACGAGTGATCGCTAGTCGCTTCCTCACCACACACACGACGTGTTCAGTCTTACATCATAGAATAGAATAAACATTTA
The DNA here is from genome assembly GCA_963921375.1 of Tiliacea citrago. Classification (NCBI taxonomy): domain Eukaryota; kingdom Metazoa; phylum Arthropoda; class Insecta; order Lepidoptera; family Noctuidae; genus Tiliacea; species Tiliacea citrago. The sequence continues at coordinate 1,793,908 of OY992790.1, read as the reverse complement.
TTTTGCAAATATGGGTAATACATAATAGGTGACAAGATACATGAAAGCTCCGCCATATTTCACCATTCGGCATGCAAACATTTATATTATTATTCACTTAAGACTAATCAAAGGCAAATCCATTATTAAAGAGCAATTCAGCAAAAAAAATATCCGATAAAAACTCAGTGACACTGTAGTACGTCTTCTCCATTAAAAATATACGTAGTCTACTCTTAAACTGCACTGTTGTTAAGTCTCTCCAACCACTTGGAAATTTATTATAAATAATTAGGGCCATACAGTAGACACTTTTGCGCACCAAAGTAGTTTGACACGTTAGTTGGCATAATTTACTATTGTCACGTCTGTTTCTTGGGAATACATCAGCCTGACGTTCAAAACGACTTGGATTTTGTTTAGCAAACATAGCTACTTCGAAAATATAAATACAAGGAAGTGTCAAGATATTGTATTGCTTAAAATAAAGCTTGCAACTGTCTGTTGTTTTAAGGTTAAACTTTGATCGGAGACATCTTTTTTGGGCCTTAATTGCTGTCTTTATCAGTTGAGTTCGCCCAGAAAATGACACCATAACGTAATTGAGATACCAACTATACCGTGGTAAGAAGTGTCATGTGTGTCTATAGTGTGGTGTGAAGGGCCAGAAGAAGTAGTAGAAGATAATCTATATAAAACTTATGTAGATGAACTTAGTTTTTTACACAGTATATCTATATGTCCTTTCCAATTCAATTTGTAATCTATCTGATGTAGTCCCAAAAATTTTGTATCATTTGCTTCGTCAATATTGTAATTTTTGTAATGTATGTCAAAGTTAGTTACGCCAGGCGTACGTTGTCTAAAGTGCATTATCTTTGTCTTACTTAAATTTATAATCAAATTATTTCTGTCTAGCCATTTAATTAAACAGTCATTTATGTCATTTTCATATGTAATTGCATCTTTACAAGGGATCGTTATAGTGCAATCATCAGCAAACATAGTCAAAGGTTGTTCAATGGACATAGGCATGTCATTAACATATAATAAAATAAAAAACCGACCAAGTGCGAGTCGGACTCGCGCACGAAGGTTTCCGTACCATTATCTATAAAAACGGCAAAAAAATCATGTTTGATGTATGGGAAGCCCTCTCAAATATTTGATTTACCCTTTGGGTACGGAACCCTAAAAAGGGCCCACAACCGTTCCCTGTGGTACACCGAATGTGATTTTACGTTCTCGTGATCTTGATATCTCTTCATGTTTATTAACTACTAATTTCGGTTATTTGCGTTGTTTTCTAAATACGATTTTATAAGTTCGAGCACGTTACCTCTAATGCTGTAGACTTCTAATGTATTTAGCAGTGTATTATAATGGACATAATCAAACGCCTGAGTCATATCACAAAATATGGCACATAATATGGGCGATCGTTTATCCACATTTCTAATAATGGTATACAAAAAGTCATAAATTGCCATAATTGAAGCTTATAAAATCAAAGACAGCTAAGCGCCATACATTCGTAAAATGAGTTAGCTATGGCGCCATCTGCTTTAGTTTCTTTGATTCCTTCAACTAAGTATTACACTATTTCATTAAACGGGATAAAGTCGTGTATAGGTAGGTTCCTAGGTATACCGTTTATTTTATAAAATCCGACTTTCTGTGCGTTTAATAGTGCATGATGCTCAAGCTCTCTTATACTACTACAGAAATATAATTTTTGTTTTACAGGTGCATGCCAAAGGAAGCACCAGAACGAATAATCTGTACACATAAAAGTACAAAACTGAAATGTTCTACTTTGACAATGCCTGACATTATGAAATTCCACGGCTCTTTTTATTCCACAAGTCAAAAGAGCGTACAGGATGCTTTGATACTGAAGTGTTGTAAAGCCGAAAAGGTAAAAAGAAGGCGTCCTAGCAAAAACGAAAGATGGGGTAGAGGGTACATGCTATTAAAAAAAAAAAAAGTACTTATTTTAACATCAAGTATCATATTATAAGAGGTCGTCATGAGTTTGTTTCTGTTTGCCAGAAAGCATTTTTGAAAATACTTGGCATTACGAAATATCGTGTAGAGTATGTTTTAAAACATTTATTTTTTACAGGAGAGATTGCCTAGGAACGACGGGGGGGGGGGGGGGGGTAACCGCAAGATAAATAAATATAATGATCAGAAGGAATCTGTTCGTCGATATATTATGAAACTAAAACGTATAGAGTCGCATTATTGTCGCTCGGCTACTCAAGAACGCAAATATTTATCTAGTGACTTGAATATTCACAAGCTGTACAAAATGTTTAAAGTTCAAAATCCTCAGTCTCCTGTAAAACAATCATACTTTCGCCATATTTTTAATAGAGTTTAATTTGGGGTTCGGTAACCCAAAGACTGACGTCTGCTCAAATTGTATATAATTAAAACGTTTGTTTTGTATATAAAAAAAACGATCCAGCGAAGAAAAATGAAGTCATGACGTCACTGAGAGTGCATAAATTACGAGCCAAGGCGTTCGACAATTTTACCTGTATAATTTTACTATTGTAAAAGGAACCTCTAAAGACAAACTCCACGTAGACGTTCCACTCAAGACGCTATTACGGCTTTGACATCTGAGATTGTTAATAGGGTGGATAAGGGTAATAAATGCTTAACATTGTTCTTAGATCTCAAGAAAGCTTTTGACACCGTTTCCGTTCCTATCCTTCTGCACAGGCTAGAAAGTATAGGTATAAGAGGTACGGCTCTCTCCCTTTTTGAAAGTTATCTTAAAGATAGACAGCAAATGGTTAGAATTAATAACTCATGCAGTGCTGAAGAAGAGGTCTACTACGGAGTCCCACAGGCGAGCGTTTTGGGTCCGCCACTCTTTTTTATTTATATTAACAGCCTAAGTAATATGCAGATTAATACAGGGCGAATCTTCTCATACGTAGACGATACTGCGGTTGTTTTCTCAGGAACGTCATGGAAACATTTAAAACTGTCGCTGAAGAGGGTCTGATTGAGATAGCTGGCTGGCTCAAAGCAAACCTTTTAACCCTTAATACCACTAAGACTAATTTTATTTGTTTTTCCCCAAACCAAAGGTTACAGCCCGGATCTGACTATAGCATTGCATTGCATTTGCATTCGTGTTTGCCAAAATAATTCCCTCTATAACCGTAATTGTGGCTGTCAAACCATTCAACAAGTCAGCTCCACAAAATACTTAGGCATAATTGTTGTTCAAAGACTGTCATGGCACCCTCACATTGAGATCATTATGAAAAGGATCCGGAAGCTCATTTGGGTCTTTAAAACTTTACGACATGTTATGTCCGCGCAACTTATAAATAAGATCAATATAGCTCTGGCACAATCTATAATAATTTACTGTATTCCGATTTGGGGTGGAGCCACGAAGCTCAAATTCCTTGATCTGGAAAGAGCTCAGAGATCACTTATCAAGGTGATGTACTTTAAACCATTTAGGTTCCCTACAACAGACCTTTATGAAGTTAGGAACTTGCTCTCAATTAGAAAACTTTATGTTCTAAACGTGTCCTTAACCCTGCATAAGTGTCTTCCTTTTGACTTGGCAACTCAGAACAGAAGGCGCAAAGATAGAATAAGTAGAAATATAGAGTGGCCCACTCACCAGGGATTCGAACTGTCTTTGCTAGACGTCAATATGTTACACAATCCACTTACATCTATAATAAACTGAACTGTAAATTAGATATATATCCGCTGTTGTAAAAAAAACAATAACTGAATGGCTGAGATCCCTAACATATGAAGAAACTGAAAACATTCTGACAAGATTGAGCTAAAGAAAGAAATGGAAAAAAAAATGGTACGCACACACCCATATACATACACACACACACACACATATATTCACACACACAATATATACATACACACGCACGTGCACACCTCATTCACCGAGAGCTGCTAAATTAATGTTTTATTTTATTTTTGTTTTTATTTTTTCTGTATACATCTACTCTCTATTTACTTATTAGCCTCATCATTGTAAAGCAACCACTAATGGGAAGGGTGAGACAGCTCCGACACAAGTGCTTTTGTAACTTACTGAGGCTGCCTCAATTTATGTATGACACAATGTTTAAGTTAAAATAAATATTTTTGTATTTTTATTTGTTGTAAACTTAATAAGGACACAACTTTCGCCTACACCTGGACAGAAAACGAATTTGGTAAAACAGCTAATCAGATATCATCAGCCGTATATGATCGATTAAACAAAACAAATTTAGCAGGTATCACCGTAATACGCTTATTTGCCGATGGATGTGGTGGCCAAAACAAAAATAGCATAATGCTAGGTATGCTATCTAAATGGTTATTGGACCACGTCACCATCCAAAATTTTGAAATAATATATCCCGTAACCGGACATAGTTTTATGCCTCCGGACAGCCTTCGGTAACATAAAAAAGGTCATAAAGAAACTAGAAGTAATCATACAACCACCGTACGCAAAATACGCGCATTGACGTGGATTTGCCCGTATTACCTATTACCATACAACCAGAAGAATATTGCAACGTTATTTCCAGTAATGCGACGGTCACGAATCTAAAGGATATTGAAATATTTGACTTCAAAAGCGCCACTCAAAAGGCTTTAAAAGCGACAGCGAAATGGCCATTTAAAATAACCCAATGCAAAAGATTTATTATAAAAAGATCTATGCCTCCGGACAGCCTTCGGTAACATAAAAAAGGTCATAAAGAAACTAGAAGTAATCATACAACCACCGTACGCAAAATACGCGCATTGACGTGGATTTGCCCGTATTACCTATTACCATACAACCAGAAGAATATTGCAACGTTATTTCCAGTAATGCGACGGTCACGAATCTAAAGGATATTGAAATATTTGACTTCAAAAGCGCCACTCAAAAGGCTTTAAAAGCGACAGCGAAATGGCCATTTAAAATAACCCAATGCAAAAGATTTATTATAAAAAGATCGAAGACCCCAGGTACAAGACACTTATACGCGGTGAGCTGTTTTATCAATCAGATTTAAGTAAATCTTCAAATGTTTCGACCTAGCACCATTCATTGGGAGCACCTGTGACCCGTGCGAAAATAACCGACGTTGACAAATTATTACAAAAGCATTTTGGATTGGCCTGGAAAGAAAGAGACGATTTACAATTTTATTTAGGTATTATTAGAGGGCCAACTTCGGAAGAAAATCAAGATTTCGAGGAAAGTTTGTGCGAAGGAATAGCAGAAGAGTCACCAGATTTAAGAGTGTAATGAAAATAATAGTATGTAGGTAGTTATGCTGATTATTTTAAGAATTTATTCAATCAATCAACTCAGCCTATAGCAGTTCACTGCTGGCCATAAGCCTCTCCCAGGCTGCGCCACAACACCCTGTCCTCCGCTTTCCGCATCCAGTCTGTCCCAGCCATCTTTTTAAGGTCGTCGGTCCATCTAGCTCGGGGGCGCCCCACTACGCTTGCCGATACGCGGTCTCCACTCTAGGACTCGTCTGCTCCACCGGCCATCGGTTCTTCGACAAACATAGCCATCCCACTGCCACTTCAGCTTGCTTACTCTGCAGGCTATGTCGGTAACTCCAGTTCTCCTCCGGATAACTTCATTCCTGATCTTATCCTTCAAAGAAACTCCGAGCATAGCCCGCTGAGTGACCTTAAATTTGTGGACCAGCCCGACTGTTAGTGTCCACGTTTCGGCACCGTATGTCATAACGGGCAGGACGCATTGGTTGAAGACCCTAGTCTTCAAACACTGCGGGATTGACGACGAGAAGACTTGACGAAGTTTTCTAAACGCTGCCCAACCCAACCGGATCCTTCTGTCGGCTTCCTTTCTTCAAGTTGTGCCTACCAAGCTGGAAAACTTACCCTAGGTAGACATACTCCTTCACAACTTGGAGAAGCGACCCTTCGATGCGGATTGCACTCGGCAAGACGTGCGAATTGTACATGACTTTCGTCTTGTCCAAATTCATGCCGAGGCCAACCCGCCGAGAGGCTCCATTTAGGCTGTGCAGCATCTGGTGTAACTGTTCCAGCGTCTCTGCCACGATGTCATCGGCAAAACGAAGGTGTGAGATGTACTCGCCGTTTACGTTGATGTGTCCCTGTCCAGTCCAGTCCAGCGTCTTAAAGACGTCCTCCAACGCATCGGTGAACAGTTTCGGGGATATCACATCCCCTGTCTCACCCCCCTGAGTAGTTGGATGGGGCTGGTTTCCTTATCCTGGACCTGGACAGTCATCGTTGCAGCGTCATACAAACACCTCAACACTTCGATGTAGCGCCAGTCAATTCGACATCGTTGCAGAGAGGCCAGAACTGCCCAAATTTCGATGGAGTCGAAGGCTTTCTCGTAGTCCACAAATGCCATACACAGCGGCTGATTGTACTCTTCGGTCTTCTGCACAATCTGCCGAACAGTATGGATGTGGTCTACGGTACTGAAGCCTTTTCGAAAACTGGCTTGTTCTGGTGGCTGGAACTCGTCAAGTCTCCTAGCGAGACGGTTCGTGACGACCCTCGAGAACAGCTGGTATACGTGGCTCAGAAGTGAGATGGGTCTATAGTTCTTCAGCAAGGTTTTGTCGCCTTTTATGAAGAACAGAACCACCGCACCTCTGCTCCACGCTTCGGGCGTTGGACCCTCTTGGATGACGGAGTTGAGGAGACTCGCTAGCTCTCTCAGGACTGGAGCCCGCCCGCTTTAAGGAGCTCTGTCGTTATTCCGTCATCACCAAGTGCCTTGTTGTTCTTTAGCTGCTCGAGAGCCGCCCTAATCTCGCAGTGGTCGACATCCGGGATGTCCTCCGTGTAGTGGCGCGTTAATCCGGCTCGATGGTCATCTTCACTATGCGCCGCTGGTTTTGCCGTCCGCGTTGAGTTTGTGTCCGTAAAATTCCTCGACTTCCTCGAGTATCTCGGACTTTGAAGTCACGATTCTACCATCCGCAGTTTTCAGTTTCGTCAGATGGGACCTCCCTAAATTGCTGAGCGAACACTTTCGACCCTCGGTTTTGCTCAATCGCGACCTTAATGTCACGGGTGTTGGAGCACCGAAGGTCGCGTCGCGTCAGCTTTCAAATTTTTAGGTTTAAGGCCCTCTTATCTGACGAAGACGGCTGCGTGGATGGCAACTCCCGTCTTTCCCTCATAAGTCCGAGAGTCTCCGAGGAAAGTTTGGACACTTTACTTTTCCGCTGCGACGGGAAAAGTCTACACGTCGCGTAGTGTTTTGACCACCTCGTCGGCTTTCTCGTCAACAGTGCTTGTGGTTTCCAGTAGGGCGAATCGATTTTGAAGTTCCAGTTGGAACTTTTCGGATCCAAGAGTGGTTTGGAGCTGCGTAAGTCGGAGAGTAGGCCTCATCACTCGGATTCTCTCAGCTCGAAAATTGATATTTAGAGTGCCTCGGACAAGCCTGTGATCGCTTCCAGTATTAAACCTGCTGATCACGGAGACATCTCTAAATATGTGCCTCTTATCAGTCATAATGAAGTCTATCTCGTTCCTTGTCACGTTATCGGGGCTCTGCCAGGTCCACTTCCTTTGGGGTTTCTTCTCGAAGAACGAATTTATTAAAATGTGTCAAAATATTGTTGTGTTTACTTTATCGAATTGATATAAACATCACTAATCGAAGCAAATCAAAATGGCGGCTGTCATTATCAAACTCAGCTATATTACTCCGTACTATAGCTGCGTTACTCCGTATCAAATACAGCTAAGTCCAATAGTGGGGATCAAATACAGCTAAGTGCGATTTTATTATCGCTCTGTACTCAAATATGGAAGGAGTTTTATTATTTTTAATTCAGATTATGGATAATGTTCTCTATCTTTTGTAAATCTGATTTCAAAATATTGAATTCGTCGTTAGTTGACAATATTATCGTTTTTTTTTTTGTTCCTGAGAAGTTGACCACTTGGACTTAGCTGCCTTTGATTTTATAAGCCTTTATTAATGTTTCTGTGCTGTCTAAATCTTTTTTGTTCTTCAAGTGTTTTTTTTTTTTCAATGTAGTTATATAATTCTTTGTAGATTTAATACTAACACAATATGGATGTTTTCCGAATTAAGATATTTGATGTGATTTGATATTCCATTATTTCCTTATCTTCTTTCTTAAATAAAGGTTTAATTATAGATGTTTTTAGAGCTTCTGGCACAAATACTAAGGTTAATTAAGTGACTTAAATGATCGCATATCTCAGTTGACACTGACTTCAGTATCTTTGTAGCGAGTCCATCAATACCTACACTGCTAGTATTTTTTAAGGACATTATAATTTTAAATATATCGTGTGGTGTGCTAGGTGCCATAAACATTGATTTTTGTGTTACAGACAACATCACACAGTCAACACAGCCTTTCGCTTAAATTCAGCATCTATTTTTGGATGTATTTTATCATATTATATTCACGACAGTACACTATTTACACAAGTGGTGGTTTTATTGTGTTAGTAGCGCGCCGGCCCTGCATCGCACGGTTATTACGTCTTGACAAAACATCGAAATTTCTTTATTATTTGAAAGTTTAATGTTAATGTAGGTATTATACATAAAGACCATCCGGAATAAATTCTCTAAGATGTTGAAAACCGCATCAATATCTGTCGCGTAGTTTAGAAGAACAACGCGGTCACACAGACAAACACGACAAGCGGTTTTGGTTTTATACTATTGTAGGGTTACAACTTAGAAGCAGGTCCGGGTCGATCGGGGTTGCTCTTGGACCTTTTGATCTTGCTCTAGAAGTCTTCAAATATTATTATAACACATTGAATGATTGATTTATTCAAAGGTACTTACATAAAGCCTAACTGCACTGGTTTGGTCGTTGGTCTGTCCACGGGCAAGGACCTCCAGTATGAAGCATTGTGCAAAAGTGCGTAGAATAAAAAAATAAATAAATGAGACATTATAATGATTGTATTGTATTTAGTCTAAGCCTTCTCGTGCTGATCCATGTAACAGAAGAAACCTCGACCGCTGTCATACAGGTGTCGTAGGTCAGGGTCGAGACCTCACTGATGTAACGTGGACCGAAGTTTGGAATTAAAATTACTATTACTACTATTATTTTTGAACTTTGTTCGCGATTATGTCGAACGTATTTCGACCATTTCGACCAATCTTAAGAGTTTTGCAAGTCACGTGTCATTGACGTAGGTACATTGCCCATGGCGTCACATGCCAGTTAACAAAATAGAAATAACCAATGAGATTCACAATCAGGTCACGAGCGGCATTGCGAGTTGTGTAATTTTTAACATTGCTATAATATCCAACACCAGCTGCAACCTATCAACGAGTGTCTTCATGGCAACCCTTTATTAAAAAAAAAACCCAAACCCCCCCCCCGTCCCTCTTATTGTCCTCAAATATTAAAAGTACACAATAATATTAACAAATTTACTTAAAACTAATAAACTAATGTAACACTGACTCTTAATGATTTCTTAAATAAAAGTTGTAAAAAATAAAAAAAAATAAAATTGTCTTTGGCAGTTTTGGTGGCAGTCATTGGGACTGCTGACAGAAGTGAAAACATAAAACTTTGGAACAACTTTTACTAAAGGACCAAACCTAAAAATCGCGAAAAAAAAAACGTAAATGTAGGGAACAGGTGATTTTTTTTCACGATTTCTGGTTAGGTCCCATAGTAAAAGTTGTTCATTAGTTGTAGTGCGTTAATTCTGGGACATGTTGTATATTTATATGCGTATACATGTCCACAGGCAGGTGCGCGTCGCCGCGTGGCGCAACACGTCACACTAGCATGTCGCGGTGAGCATGTTGGTGAGGCGAACCCATAAGTTTGCCTTTACAAAAAATCGCTCAATGTAACTAAAGATGTTTTCACTTCAAAAAATCTGTCTGAAACTGATTAGGTACTTATTTTTAAAGAGATTATTATTTATTTGACCTATAGTTCAAATAAATTAAATGAGATGAGCGAGTGTATTTATACTGAAATACATAAATGTTTACCCACTCGCCAGTTTTTGTTTTCTTTTACAAACCAGTTGTAATATAAGTATATTCAGATCCAATTTGAAGATTCTAGTCATAGTGACGATACAAATGGTATGTTTTAAAAACAATATGAAAAAAAAAAAAAAATACAGGACACTCGGGGAGGAGCGTCGCGTTGCTTTGTAATAAGTAATTATCATTGTTACCTTTTCTTTGTTTCGTTCGGTTAAAACAAGTATTGGAATTGATCACTACTCTGTTGTGTTGCACGTTCGCATTCGGCTGTTGGGCTCGGGCCCGCGGCCGCGCGGCAGCGCCAGGCGCAGCTTCTGCCAGAACCAGGGGTCGCCCCAGCGCACGTACGTGTTGCTGGCCAGGTAGCGGCGCAGCTCGGCGTCCAGCGGCAGCGCGGCCGGCTCGTCCAGCAGCACCACCACGAGGCGCGGCCGCGCGTCTCGCAGCGCCAGCGCGTACGCCTCCCGGAACTCGGCGCGCGCCCACGCCGAGCGCAGGAAGTGCGCCGACACCACGGCCACGGTGCGGCGCGACGCGCGCACGGACGCCGCGATCTGCGCCGGGATCCAGCCGCCCGGCGCCCAGTCGCGGTAGTGCACGCACAGGCGGTAGGGCGCCGGCCCGGCCTCCAGGCGCGCCACCAGCTCGTCGCGCACGAAGCGCTCGTCGCCGTGCGAGAACGACAGGAACACATCGAAGCGGCGCTCGTCGCCGTCGGGCTCGGGCCGGCCCGGCAGCCAGCCGCGCGCGTGCAGCTCCGCCTTGATGCGCAGGCGCAGCGCGGGCAGCCGCAGCAGCGCCGCCAGCGCGCCCGCCGCCAGCAGCGCCAGCAGCGCCGCGCCGGCCAGCACCGGGCCCGCCCCGCCCGGCCCGACGCACGCCGCCACTTCGCGCAGCGGCGAGCCGTCGGCACACGTGTAGTTGTCGTAGTCCGGCAGCACGGCGCGACGCTCGCGCAGCGCGGCGACGGAGCTGCAGTTGCAGTCGAGCGGGTTGCCCGCGAGCAGCACGCGCCGCCCGTCCGCCAGCAGGCTGTGCGTGGCGGCCGCGCTCAGTGTGGACAGCGAGTTATTCGTCAGGTCCAGAATCTATTTGTAATAAGTATATAATAACAATAATAGGTAACTAAAGTGACACGTTTCCATCGAGTATGATGCTCGTTCATTTTTCTGACTGAACGACTCCTTAACGATTTAATATTGTCTGTTCATGATTTCATTGTATACTTTTAAAATTTCTAACGTCACGATAAAAATAGTACATTGTGATACAAGGGTGGAAAGTAGATTATTGCAAACGAGCTGTCATCAACAAGCCCGAGCCGAAGGCGAGGGTTTTTAATGACACGAGTTTGCAATAACCTACACACCCGTGTATCACACGAAGTTTTTTAATACACTTGTGGCAAATAGTAAAAAACAAATCACAGAATTAAATATGTTTATTTCAGATAAAAAAATACCAAATAATTAATTCTGAAAATTAAGAGTAAAATTCGAGCAATTAGTAAAATTTAGTGAAAGGAGACGTTCACGAAATGTATGGGACTTGGTACTAAAATAATTGAAAATTTAAACAGCCTTCTGACCTATGTAGGCTGAAAGAGGGTAATTATTTTGATGTCTTTAGGCATTTAATTTTTTTTTACAGCCGCCCGTTTTTTTTAAAACAAGTGTTGAAAAATAAAATGTTCTACAAGCATTATTTATATTTTAGGGATGGCAGCCCTGTGGCAAATGACGTGACAATGACAACGTCAGTCAGCAGGACTCGGCTTGACATTTGCAGCGGATATTTAGTCCAAGTTTACAGCTTTAACTTTTTTCGATACGTTTTGTTATTGCATTGTCATGATAATCAATACTTTTTGTCTTAATTTCATGGAGCTGCAGCTAAAATTATAATAAAATTTTAAAGTATTTAATAGAAACGGAAACATTAGCCACATAAAATAATTATATTGCATAGAAATTAATAAATAAAGACTATGTGCGTTTTGTTTGTATTGAAACATTTTTCCCTTTTTTACAAAAACGGGCGCCTGAAAAAATCAGGTTTAACTATAATCGAGTAGCATAATAAATAAGCTTTCTAATAAGGTACATCAGATTCGCGTTTAAAAATCGTCGGAATATTATACCAATTTTGACCTCTCCTTTGTTGTTGTGCACGGGATGAAGATCGCTTAAATCGTATAGACTCAGTAGTTTTTTCAGTGGTCTTTTTCTCAAAAGATGTAGTGCCACTAAATTTTAGTTGTTGTGAGGGCGGCGCGGGCGGCGGCAGCTCTTCCCAAGATTTTGATGGACTTGTCTCGAATGACGGCCCTTCTCGAGACGTCGACGGACGTGCCTCCGTTTGATTTATTTTATAGAATCTGCGATTTGATGGGCCATTTTATTTTTATTTTCCACCGAATCTTCTATGTACCCCTCTGCTACCGTGGTAGAGCGCCATCCTCCGTGACGCTTTAAAGTTGTTATATCTGCTCCTGCATTTGCCAGCAAAGTCGCAGAAGTTCTGCGGAAGCTATGGCCAGTATATGTCTTTAGGTATGGACCCTATTTTATTTACGCCAACATTCTGACGGATACATTTTCCGTGTTGGTAATTTTGAAAAAAGCGGCTGCTGTTTTGCATTGTAACACGCAGACCTAAATATGTATTTCGTCACAATTTCATAAAATTTGCCATCTACTGTGAAGGTCCGGGGTATTTTATTTTTGTGTTTGGTACTTTAACCAGAAGCACTTCGCCATGGAATTCTATGTCACTCATATCCATATTTGCTAACTCCTGTCGTCTCATGGCGCCAGTTATGCCAAAAATCAATATAACCTGAAAACAAACAAATACGTAGGTCAGGTAAATATTGCACATAAGTAAATGCCGTCCTTAAAGTTGTTTGATTTATAGAGCAAATTATACTGTATACAAATTGGTGAAACAAACCTTTGTTAACAAATATTTATCGTCTGGCGCTTCATTTAGGTATTTCTCCACGTCATCGGCTGTCAATACTTTTGATTTTTTGCTTCTAAAACCATCAATCAGACTGCCGTTTCATAAAACCTGATAATTTTAGGTAACTTCGAAGATCTGTGTCATTATTTATTTTGATAGTAGTTTTTAACATGGAATAAATTGACCACAATGTAGATGGTTTATATTTGCCACCCAATTCATGAAAATAAGCTAACAAAACATGTTCTGAAAATGACTTAGTTTTCTTTTGTTTTTTCCATAAAATAAAATTATCGTAAGTCGCCATATATCTTTCTCGAGATTTTGGTGGCAAAATTTCATCTTGCGCAGTTTTTGCCTCAGATAAAATATCGGGTGGAGTCAATTCCACTTCATCACTTGTACTTGAACTCATAATAACAAATAAATAATCAATTTATCACACAAAAAAATTTCAGAAAATGGCGCGTTTTTGCTACTGGACATATTTTTTTACAACGGGAACAGCTTATACAGCTTATTCGATTTTTGACAAATGTTGATGTGAAAATAATTAAATTAAAACTGGTAATTAAATATATTAAAGAACCATTTGAAAGACTTTTCGGAATTCAATGCTAAGACGTACGGACTCATTCATTTTTTCTCGTATAAAATTTATCCCATTTTATTCTATGTATGAAAACTCCTTGCTACCAAACTTTTTAAATTGACTTATAAAATTTAAAACTCAACTGCAAAACTAATGATAGAGCGTGTAAACAAAAGTCACGACCCTGTAACAGAAAGAAGCCTATGCAAAAGATTTAATTTTCGAATCATAATTATAGTCTCTGAAAGTAAGCTATGTTTAACAACTGTATTGAAAAAGCATTTTTATATATTTCCATACATTTTACTTCCCTGGAAATTATAAAAGTGCACATTGACATAAATGCTTTGACCAAGTGTATGTATTGTTCGCTGACGGGTCATCCTAGAACTACGTGAGGTGGTGTTTTATTAGTTAGATTTATTTTAACCCACCGATAGATGCTTCGGGAAGTCGGCGGCGTCGAGGTCGGCGATGCGGTTGTGCGCAAAGTGCAGCTGCCAGTCGTAGTCGTCCGGCGCCACGCCGTTGTGGCGCGCCGCCGCCAGGAGCGGCCCCAGCGCGTCTCCGGCGCGCGTCAGGCCGGCGCGCTCGCAGCGCACGCGCAGCACGCGGCCGGGCGCGCCACCCCGCCAGCGCCACGCGCACGCGCAGCCCGGCGCGCGCGCGCACAGGCCGGGCGCGCCGCACTCCAGCGCGTCCAGCGGCGCGGCGCGCAGCTCGGGCCCGCGCGCGCACCGCGCCGCCAGCCGCACGTGCGCCGGCCAGTCCCGCAGCGCGCGCGCCGCCCAGTAGGCGCCGCAGTCGCAGGCCAGCGCGCCGCCCAGCGCCACCACGGCGCGCGAGCCGGCGGCGCCGGCCAGCCGGTAGTCGCGCGGCGTGTACCGCAGCTCGGTCACGTTGTTGCGCGACAGGTTCACCTGCACGTCCGTGCTGCCGCGGAACTGCAAGTCTGCGTACTGTAAAGACGCGGCTCGTTACTGCGCGGTCGCTGCGGCGGCAGCGGGCGGCGGCGAGGGCGATACGTTACCGTGACGGAGGTGAAGTTGTTGGCGGAGAGGTCGAGCGTCTCCAACAGAGGCATGTTCTCGCGCCAGTCGCGACAGATCAGACTGGTGTTGGTTTTTTTCAGATAAAGATTGGTCAGCTTGCTTAAATGTTCCAACGGTGACACTCCTGTAATTACAACTCATTAGTACCTAATGATGTCACAAATACAAAACACGAAATATTCTGATAAACCAGATAGGTATAGCACCGATAGGGATTCTGGAACAGTATTATGAAAAACTTTTAATATAAAAAAAAAGCTATTCCATACAATTTGTAGATTTCTTTGAAAAAAAAATGTAGGAAACAGTAATGTTTTTCCCTTTCCAGATTTCGGCTTGAATACCAGTAGTTTACATAGTGCGACCACTTATCTGGTAATACGATTACCCCTTGGTAAGACTTTCGAACTTCTGGACGTCCCGTAACGACTGTCAAAGACCCACTAATGACAGCCAAAGCAAACGTCGTAACATGTTTTCCAAGGCACGGAGGAATATCGATCTGTAAAGATGGTCACTCATACACGAACCAATCCCGGCAAGTGTAGCTTAACCTAATGGATCGACTCGTACGGCTATTCGTACTTAGCCACGAGCTCCTAGAACTAAAACTTAGCTAGCTTGCTTTACGTAGAATATATGGGCGCCAAACCATTATTTGAGTTTTAAGTTAAGCTTTTGTACTTAATCTGACGTCTATGTTATTTATTAAATGAATACCTGTATTTCCGGTTGGATGTATAAAAGTTTATATTTTGTTACTTACTTCCTTTTGATTTATTTAAAATATTGTGGTTTCCGGTTGTATTTATAAAAGTTTCTATTTTGTTACTTCCTTTCGATTAATTCAAAATATTGTAGTATCTGGTTGAATTTATATAATGTTTCCATTTCTAGAATTCCTTTTGATTTATTTAAAATATTGTGCGTTGACTTTATTTTTAAGTTTCTATGTTAGTATTAAGGATTTATTTCCACACATCCGCTTGATTTATGTAAATTCTTTTTGGCGGTAGTTTATGTATAAAAACTGTTGTAATACGAATGGAAAGATAATCTTATATTCTTTGTTCGCTGATCTTGGATTAAACACCCTGAGCTTTAGTAAGGTATTTTCTTTATAAAATAAATAAATAAATAAAATATCTTTATTTCAGACCTAAGCAGTCCATACGTAGTTAGTGGTTAAAACAAACTGTGCTTACATGCTTTAATTCTATTTAACATAAACCTTTACCTAATTCTACCCAGTGCCTTTGGATGGGGCAGTCCACTCTGCTAACAATCATTTTCAGGATGCCGTTCCGAGTGCTACGCAAACGTTGCAGTAGGGAAGCCGCTTTCTTACGCATGATGGCGTGAAAGACATCCGTACGTGCTTCAGCAAACATTCCCGACGCACTGCAACGTCGCGGCAACCGCAACAGCTTATATTCTCATAATATTATCCTGCCATTTGCTTTTGCTGTGTATTTGTGTGGTGCCAAACCGATGTCTGACTCCGGCAACGACGGCGATGATGCGCCGACAGCAGCGGTGGGATCCACCTCGCCCTTACTGTGGCCTACTGGATTCAGGGTCCGCAAACCAGTGCCGACCGCCCAGTCAGACCCAACTTTCTCGATGGTGCAAGTGATGGGTGTGGTGACATCAATCACGAAGCAAGCCACATCGAGCGCCGTGACCGCAGCGCTGCCCTCTACTCCAGCGCCTGCACGGGATCGAGGCAATTTGTACCTACCGGCATTCGACCCCGGTGAGCGCTCACACGACATCAGGGACTGGTGTGCCAATGTTAACCAAACCATTGCGACTATTGGCATATCACCGCACGAAGCTCGCATGAACGCAATACTGCAGCTAAAAGGAAGAGCGAAGACTTGGGCTGACACATGGTCCCTACAGTCCACCATGTGGGAGCAAGTTAAGCAAGACCTGATCCAGACGTTCGGCGAAGAGTTCCGGTACGCTGACGACGTCCAGCAGTGGCGCGACTATACGACCACGGGATAGACGCTGTTCAAGAGAGTGCGACCCGAAGCCGCAGACACCGAGGTAATTGATGCTCTTATATACCGGTATCTACCCTGATTTTGTGAAATGTGAATTTTTACGTAATACGCCTGACTCTTTGCCCAAACTAGTCTCCGTTCTGAAAACTTTTCGTAAACGTGACCGACACGACGTGGTTCGGAAACCCCTTATTCGTTATTGGGTCAGTCGCCAATTTGTTTCCAATGTAAAAAAACCTGGTCACCGAGCTCGTGACTGTAAGGAAAACCCGACACAAAATACAGACTTTTATATTTCCGCGAAGCCAGCCTCTCAGGTTACGCCAGACAACCGTAAATCCATTGAATGTAACTATTGCCATAAAAACCGGCCAAGTGCGAGTCGGACTCGCGCGCGAAGGTTCCGTACCATTATCTATAAAAATGGCAAAAAAATCACGTTTGTTGTATGGGAGCCCCCCAAAAATTTAAATATTTGTTTTAATTTAATTATTTATTTTTAAAGTGAGTATATAACTAAATATTCTGTGAATATTTCAAGCGTCTGCCTGTTGCCGTCATCAATATCGAGCAAAAAAATCACGTTTATTGTATGGGGGCTCCCCTTAAATATTTATTTTATTCTGTTTTTACATCATCTGTGATGATATATCTATCTATCACGGTTAATGAGATACAGCCTGGTGACAGACGGACAGACAGACAGACAGACGGCGCGGGCGGAGCCTTAGTAATAGGGTTCCCGTTTTACCCTTTGGGTACGGAACCCTAAAAAGGGGCCACTTTGCCCTAAAGATTATGATCGCTCACTACTGTTAGAATGTGTTGTTTTGATAGGTTAGGTGGCATACGACCACGGCTGTCTTCTGAACATCATTATGAATATGTATTAAATACATTAAAATATATTACGTGTAAGTTACCTGTGTAATACCAAACACATACCATAGGTTTATGTTTCCAAATTTGAAAGACTTCTTAACTTTTCTAATTCCTGAAGAGATCGTGAGTTATGAGGATTTTTCAGCAATTTGTTATGATCCAAGGAAGAAAGAAATAATCCGCCTTAAATCAATTACCGCTTTATCTAGAGTGCACCCATGCAACTTGTGCACAGTAACTGCCCAAGTAAGGATTAATGGTAACATTTTGCGTTGAATTTTTCCCGATCCTCTTAATCCGTCAAATTCAGTCAGACAAGGTTCGACTGTAACAAGCCCATCTTCATCTGCATTTATAGTGCAATCATCGAATTGTATGAGAACTGCACTTGGCTGTTCTCCATGCTCCAGCTGGTCACGACGAAGAGCAGGCCATATTAAGTTCCTGGCTACATTGAAATACGTATTTATTAGTGTTCTAGAAGTATTGCCTAATAATTGCTACATTATACTAAAGCATGTCAATTTAAGGGATGTTCCGAAATTATCGCTGTTCGCGCCAACACTACGCGACCAGAATTTCGTGTGCGCCGCGCTTCCCATCACTATCGCGCACCCCGCGCCTGCCCTCGCGCCCCGCACCTACCCTCGCGCCCCGCACCTGCCCTCGCACCCCGCACCTGCCCTCGCGCCCCGCACCCCACGCCTGCCCTCGCGCCCCGCACCCCACGCCTGCCCTCGCGCCCCGCGCCTGCCCTCGCGCCCCGCACCCCGCGCCTTCCCTCGCGCCCCGCGCCCCGCACCCCGCACCCGACGCCTGCCCTCGCGCCCCGCGCCTGCCCTCGCGCCCCGCGCCTGCCCTCGCGCCCCGCACCCCGCGCCTGCCCTCGCGCCCCGCACCCCGCGCCTGCCCTCGCGCCCCGCGCCTGCCCTCGCGCCCCGCACCCCGCGCCTGCCCTCGCGCCCCGCACCCCACGCCTGCCCTCGCGCCCCGCGCCTGCCCTCGCGCCCCGCACCCCGCGCCTGCCCTCGCGCCCCGCGCCTGCCCTCGCGCCCCGCACCCCGCGCCTGCCCTCGCGCCACGCGCCTGCCCTCGCGCCCCGCACCCCACGCCTGCCCTCGCGCCCCGCACCCCACGCCTGCCCTCGCGCCCCGCGCCTGCCCTCGCGCCCCGCACCCCACGCCTGCCCTCGCGCCCCGCACCCCACGCCTGCCCTCGCGCCCCGCACCCCACGCCTGCCCTCGCGCCCCGCGCCTGCCCTCGCGCCCCGCACCCCACGCCTGCCCTCGCGCCCCGCACCCCGCGCCTGCCCTCGCGCGACCGCCAGCGTCTAAACACGCGCCTATGCGCTCCGTACCGCGCGACCACAAAACATTCGCACTGCATTTCGTTCGCGATACCTAAATAATATAATCCTTAAGTCTTAACCAGTTACATTTTATGTAATGAAGTACCTAATTAAAACATAAAGTCGATTCATGTCATAAAAACGTTGTTTTCTTCGAACGAACTACTCATGTAAGTCGTGAAACCCACGCGCTTACAATCGCTAATCATGATTTTTAAGACCAGCACCTCTGGCTCAAAATGATGCATTTGTGGATGACAATACAATAATTTAAATTAAAACAACACACCATTCAGTTAAGGTGCGTAGTACTCGCAATCGGCGTGCGTGTATGACCAGATGTATGAACGTAGGCGAAGCAAAAGGAGTATGTAAGGAGCATAGCAGGTGGCGTTCTAGTTTCTGCCTACCCCCATGGGAAGAAGGCGTGAGTTTATGTATGTATGTACACCACTCAAATTACCTGCTCAATAAAGGATCTCCATAGCGGAGAAGAGATTCTTTCGGCTAAGTCTTCAGAGTTCCGTAGCAGCTGCCACGCATTCTGCAAATCAGAGATACGGTTTTCTTGCGGATGATGGCATGAAAGCCATCAGTGCGATACAGCGCAAACATCCCCGATGCACTACAGAAGCGAGGCAGCCCCAACATCATCCTGAAGATATTGTTATACTGGACGCGCAGGACATCCAGCGATCTTTTGGTGTGACAGACCCCACAGATTTCCCGTATAAAATCTTTGACAATATGCCAGTTTTACTTGTTCCGAGCAGCGGGAGAATCTGCGCGCCAGGATGTTACCTCTGACAGCTAAAGCCCTGCGCTCTCAATATCCGGATCGTCTTCAAGAACCTCAAAAATGAAATGCCCCAGGTATTTAAATTTCGTGACACGATATGCACAAGCCATTTAGGGTAATATTATGTGAATACTTGGGTCTTAAAGACCATATATTCCGTTTTTTGGACATCAGCATAGGCCTCACATACTGTTAACAACTCCCCGAGACCTCTCACCGTCAAGCTCAGCAGCACCGTGTCGTCTGCGTAGCTAATGTTGTTGACGCAGACCCCATCTATCGAGCAACCCACACGCTTGCTACTGAGCTCGACGATGAGGTCATTTATGTAAAGATTGAAAAGGTTTGGCGACGCCAAACCTCCCTGTCTCACCCCGCTTTCCAACGTGTATGCCTCAGAGAGTGTATTATTCCATCTCACAAAATTTGTTTGGTGTCAACTGTTAGCTGATCGTGGTAAGTAAGGTATTTTCTTTATACTCTCATAATATTTTCCTTCCATTTGCTATTGCTGTGTATTTGTGTGGTGCAAAACAATGTCTGACTCCGGCAACGACGGCCATGATGCGCCGACATATACCACGAGCTAACAGCATCGACAGAAAGACGACGAAAAATTACTGTAAATATATCCCGCGGAGGATTCCGTCCCGATCCCATAATTACTGTAAATATATCCCGCGGAGGATTCCGCCCTGATCCCATAATTACTGTAAATATATCCCGCGGAGGCTTCCGTCCCCGTCTATTTTTTTTGAGATATGGGGTATCATAAGCCGTTCAAAAATATTGCAGGTCTGTTAAAATAAATTTTCGATTCAGGGATCCGTTGCAAATTTTTGTTCCCACCCGCTAGCAAATTGGTTGTTTTTGCGATAACACACAAAATGGTTCTCTTTGCTGATGACAGCACAGCAATTATTGAGTGTACTAATCCTAATGACTATGATAATGAAATCAATGGCTCTGTAGGTGAAATTATAAAGTGGCTTGATAATAATAATTTAAGAATAAATTTAAGTAATACTAAAATAATGCATTTCTATCAACGTCGTGCAAACCCAACGATCTCCGTTTCTTATAACGACAGTTTGATAGAAGAGGTCACTAGTAGTAAGTTTCTAGGTATAACTATCGACAATAAACTCACTTGGAAACTCCACGTAGAAGATATTATATGGAAGCGAATCAGTAAATCCGCATACGCACTGTTCCAATTATCAAAAAAAGTAAACATTGAAACATTATTAACAGCGTATCACGGTTTAGCAGGTTAAATTCTCCGATATGGTGTTATTTTTTGGGGCAATCAACTGATAGAGAGACCGTATTCAGGATGCAAAAGCGTTGCATTAGGTCTATGAGCAGTCTACAAACCACAGAAAGTTGTAAACTGCACTTTTTGTAAAAAGAAACCCGCATTTATTTACTCAACTATCAGCAGTCAAGAGAACTGAATTGCGTGCTCAGTACAAAAATCAAATATGTAACATAAAATGTAAGACTGCTTTGATGTACAAAAGCTTCTTCGAAATTGCTCCGAGAATTTATAATAACATTCCTAATTCCATAAGGGTATTGCCATTGTCAAAATTTTTAAGCGTACTGCAGAAACTTCTTGACAAATGCTACTATACAATAGACGAGTTTTTAAACGATAAACAGTTATAATTTATTAATTTAGTATTTAAAATTTGCACATCTGTATTTTTTTTTATTTTTTGTTAATAACTATTAGAATGTTTATTTTTATTAATGATTTTTTTTTATTTTAGCATATTTGCTTTGCATGTTTCCACATTTGTATGTCTTAAGACAAAACATAGCGTGCTATTTTATATGTATGACCTATTGTATACCTATGTTTAACAAATAAACTTTATGATTTATGATTTTATACCCTGTGGATTTTTTTTATCGATTTTTTATTGTTTTATTAAAAAATAACCAAATTTTACATTCAAGTACAAATTTTTTAAAAAAAGTCGTAGACTATGAATTTTAATTTTATTTAGATTTGTATTGTATTACAGTACTTTTAAATTCAAAATTAGTGACATTAGCCATCTAGTTTTTTTTTTTAATTTACTCGCAAAGTCTCGGACTTCAATTTTAAAGCTGTCAATGTTACAGCTATTTACATGGCTATAAAAAAAAACAAAAGCGCCCGGGATCTTCCAACTCCCTCAAAAATTCCCTAGTCTATCCTCTTGATGTGCCTCATGCCATAACAATCTTTTTACAACTTTGCGAATTCGCTAGAATTGTGAATCGAGTCACAAAATACTAAAATCCAAATTCTAAAGAAAAAAAGTATTTTTGCGTAATCGTTACTTGAGAAACAGGTAAAATTTGTTTTCTCTCTCTCGCGAAGTAAATCTATCATTTATCTCTTTCTTGCATAGCGTAAACTAGTTTGAACGTACGACGAACTGCCGCCGACGCCGTAAATCCGTCGTTATTTTAGTAGAGACATCACTCCCTCTGCTACCTGACGTGTATGCTAGTTCTTTTGCTAGATTTTTTCATTTTGTTACTTTGTTTTGTTGAGTTTTGTTGGTTTTTGTTACGCTTTAACTTTGGTGTTATTGTTAAACTTTGTTGACTTTTTTGTTAATGCAATGGCGACGTTCTCTAACGAAGAAAATGCTGACATCACGATGGCTTATGGAGCCGCCCATGGTGTCGCTCGTGCAGAGCAACGACTTTACCAGGAACGCGTTCCTGGTAGAAGATTACCTGGCCGCAGTCTTCCAAGACACATACAGACGCATACGCGAGACTAGCAGTGTCACTTTTCATGAACTAAGGGGCCATATTGTGCGACATAATGTTGAAGTGAACGAGAGAATACTGACAATTTTTGAGGAAGACCCTACAAGAAGCATTAGAAATGTGATTTTCAAAATGACCTGCCCGAATTAGTGTCCCGAGGTACCCGAGGTAGGCCCGTATTTAATGAAAATGTGCCCAAAGTATTCTAGCATGACAGCTGACCCGCGCATTAGCGTTAAAATTAAGGAGGAAATGCGACTTTGTACAACAACTGTGGAAATAAGAAATAGACGTCGGGCCTGCATTCGCAATAGAGGTCAACAATTTGAACAGAATATGTAAAAAAATATTTAATAAATGTTAAAAAAAATTTTTTTGTTTATTTTTAGGTTTCATGAGAAGTGTTTAGGGGTCTGAAATAATAGCAGATGACCCCTCCAGTCAACCATTTCAATTTGGCACACGATGCACCAAACCCCCAGTATTATAATTTTTTTTTCAATTGTTTTTTTCTTTATCATTTTTCATACAAAATAATTCGACAAACTCACGATTATTTATGTAAAACACCGTTACGAGAAATAAGCCAACTTCGCATTTTCTTAGCTTTAAATATGAATGATTGGTTTGATTTAAAATTATTTGCTCGTACTTATCAATGAAACTTAACCATTTCTTAACATAGATACAATAAAATAGTTGTTATAAAAAAAAAATTACAAGTGCGCTATGTTATACCAGAACCCGTACAAAATATTAGGTTGGGGAAAAAGTCTTTTTGCATTATAGTATGTATGAACTTGTAATAAAATCTCTTTGGCTATACTATTTGTATCTGGCTGGTTTTGGTATCACTGAAAGTTTAAATTTTAAAGAACATAATTCCAAATTCAAATTAGGATAATGTGTGATTTTCATTTGTTTTTCGTACTGTCAAGATGAGTGAATCTAATGAAGAAATTCGATACATTTTAAAATTTTACTACAAAAAAGGTAAAAACGTAACGCAAGCCGCGAAAAAAATTTGCGAAGTTTATGGACCTAGTGCAGTGTCTGTGAAAGTAGCACAAATTAGGTTTAAGCGTTTTCAATCCGGAAATTTTGATGTCAAAGATGCACGTCGCTCTGGTCGCCCTAGTACGGATAAAATGGATGCCATTTTTGAAAAAGTGGAGCAAGGCATATCAGTAGTTACGACGTAGCTGAAGAACTGGGAATTGACCACAAAACAGTTTTGGCACATTTGAAAAAAAACTGGGTACACAAAAAAGCTCGATATTTGGGTACCTCATGAGCTCACTGAAAGAAACCTAATGAACCGTGTACTCATTTGTGATTCTTTATTACGACGTAATGAAACCGAACCATTTTTGAAGAAGCTGATAACTGGTGATGAAAAGTGGATCACGTACGACAAGAACGTGCGAAAAAGGTCGTGGTCAAAGGCCGGTCAGGCTTCACAGACTGTGGCGAAACCCGGGTTAACTAGCAACAAGGTGATGCTGTGTGTGTGGTGGGATTGGAAGGATATTATTCATTATGAGCTGTTACCACCAGGCGACCCGGACACGAACCTGGCTGATGGTGATGGCTGCCTAGACACATCGGTCACGAGTTGTGTCGCCGGCGCGAGCCTCGTGGCCACTCGCGACCCGGACACGAACCTGGCTGATGGTGATGGCTGCCTAGACACATCGGTCACGAGTTGTGTCGCCGGCGCGAGCCTCGTGGCCACTCGCGACCCGGACACGAACCTGGCTGATGGTGATGGCTGCCTAGACACATCGGTCACGAGTTGTGTCGCCGGCGCGAGCCTCGTGGCCACTCGCGACCCGGACACGAACCTGGCTGATGGTGATGGCTGCCTAGACACATCGGTCACGAGTTGTGTCGCCGGCGCGAGCCTCGTGGCCACTCGCGACCCGGACACGAACCTGGCTGATGGTGATGGCTGCCTAGACACGTCGGTCACGAGTTGTGTTGCCGGCGCGAGCCCCGTGGCCACTCGCGACCCGGACACGAACCTGGCTGATGGTGATGGCTGCCTAGACACATCGGTCACGAGTTGTGTCGCCGGCGCGAGCCTCGTGGCCACTCGCGACCCGGACACGAACCTGGCTGATGGTGATGGCTGCCTAGACACGTCGGTCACGAGTTGTGTTGCCGGCGCGAGCCCCGTGGCCACTCGCGACCCGGACACGAACCTGGCTGATGGTGATGGCTGCCTAGACACATCGGTCACGAGTTGTGTCGCCGGCGCGAGCCTCGTGGCCACTCGCGACCCGGACACGAACCTGGCTGATGGTGATGGCTGCCTAGACACATCGGTCACGAGTTGTGTCGCCGGCGCGAGCCTCGTGGCCACTCGCGACCCGGACACGAACCTGGCTGATGGTGATGGCTGCCTAGACACGTCGGTCACGAGTTGTGTTGCCGGCGCGAGCCCCGTGGCCACTCGCGACCCGGACACGAACCTGGCTGATGGTGATGGCTGCCTAGACACATCGGTCACGAGTTGTGTCGCCGGCGCGAGCCTCGTGGCCACTCGCGACCCGGACACGAACCTGGCTGATGGTGATGGCTGCCTAGACACGTCGGTCACGAGTTGTGTTGCCGGCGCGAGCCCCGTGGCCACTCGCGACCCGGACACGAACCTGGCTGATGGTGATGGCTGCCTAGACACATCGGTCACGAGTTGTGTCGCCGGCGCGAGCCTCGTGGCCACTCGCGACCCGGACACGAACCTGGCTGATGGTGATGGCTTCGTGACGGTGCAAAGGAGAAAGCGCCGACAGAGTAGCTGTAAGAACCGCTGCGGCAAGGAGCCAAACAAAAAACTGCGAGCTGCGAAGCCGAATACTCCGCCGGTGTATATTTCCCGACTCCACTACACCACCGACGTGGAAGACATCGTGAAGTACGTGCGCCAAAGGCGTACGCGCCGAGAGTGCAGCTGCTGAAGTCATATCGCAACGTCAACTTTAAGGAGTTTGTGGTGCGCATACCAACGTGCTACCTGCATCAGGTGATGGAACAAAGCTTTTGGCCTCAGGATGTGGTATTCCGCCAATTTCGCGGTCAAGTGCCACCAGAACGCGCAAAGACTTAGTGTTTAGCGGCATCAACATCGCCACATGCGAACTACGCGTCACACTGACGTCACGCAAGTCCTGCACCGCGCACCCAGCATATATACAACCGTCGGGCAGTTGCCCACCAGACAACACCCGTCTGGTCGGAGGATCCTCCCTTTTCTATGCTGGATGAGTGAACTTTACACCCTGTTCCTCATACCACCAAAAGTGCATCTTAGTTACTAACATAGATTTAAGTTTTATTTACTAACGCAATTGTTAATTATGTATACTTAGGTTAAGGTATTCATCTATGGGTCTTTTTAACCTGAAAATAAATGGTTTATTATTAATTGAGTAATTGTTTTGAGCATGTAGAGTCAATCTCATAACTTTTTTAAACCTTTTTGTGTAATTCTTAAAAATGTTCTTATCACTACATCAGTGGCGAAGGGTGATTTTATAAGAGAGATAAGCCGGAGCAATAAATTATGTTCTATATAAAATAAACTCCTCCTGACGACGTCGATTTTGTATAGAAACTGAACTCACAGCAACTCGGACGCGTCTGCTAGTTATTTTAGAGCAAAATGTTTTGTTGTTGGGATATAAAGACAAACGTGTAATGTTAGGCGTTTTGTAACGTTTTAATTGTAAATACCTACTGTGTGATTATACATATTATTTTGCATTATTAAACACTACTGATTGTGCCATTTTTCAATGACGATAGAGTGGTTGTGTTCCGAATTTCCGAAGGGAAGCCGGTAGGAATCGTGTTATACGGTGGTTTCGCCACTGCACTACATAGTATAAAGCAAAGTCGCTTCCCACTGTCTGTCTGTCCCTATGTATACTCAGATCTTTTAAACTACGCAACGGATTTTGATGCGGTTTTTTTTAATAGATACGAGTGATTCAAGAGGAAGGTTTATATGTATAATACATGCATAATATGGTAGAGAAACACTGATAATTTTAGAGGTTTGCGGACTTTTTTGTAGACCTTTTTAAGTTGTACAATCACCCTAAAAAGGTCTACAAAAAAGTCCGCATGTCTATCTCTTAGGGATAACCCACAATAACCATTTTTTATCCCTTTACTTTTTACGAGAAATAATGGCTTATTTACGAAGCGATTTTAAGCAATACAGCATTAATCTTTATCCAATCGCTCTTTCACGAGTAACCTCTAAAGAAAACATGTTTGTATTGTCATTAGACAATACAAACATGTTTTCTTTAGAGCTAAAAAAGCTGCTTTTTTGATACTAACAGAATGTCTATAAAGACATTCTGTAGTATATTCCGAAGCCGGGTCGCTAGTTCGTTATATTTGGTTTCAATCTGTAATGCCAGAGCATAATTAATTAATACCATGCGAGATCCATTTTGATTTTTTAATTACATTTATCGTAGTCAGCTTATATGGAACTTCAACTACAATGTTAACTTTGTTTTTGAGATAAATTCATCCGAACTACGGAACCCTTCATTGTGCGTGGTCCGACACGCACTTGGCCGGTTTTACTTAAGGCTCTTACAGACTCACGCGATACCGCGGGCGCGACAGGTACCGACAAAGAAATTGTCCTACTAGTGTAGCGTCGCGCCCGCGATGTCGCGTGAGTTTGTAAGAGCCTTTATAATATCATTGCTGGTAGGTATTTGATTTTATAAGTCGAGTGCTTGCTTTGTGTACCTCGCACAGTGTCCGACGCGCCTCCGCAGGAGTCCTTCAGAATGTTGTTGCTGAGGTTCAGCGTGGTGAGCGACGTGACTGCCTTCAGCGACATATACACGTCTGTCGTCAGGCGGTTCTTGGCCAGGCTCAGCCACTGCAGAGACGTCGTCTTGGCAAAAAGGCCACTGAAAACGAAACCAAATTCAATACTAACTAGAACTACGACTTTGGCGCGTGCTCTACAAAACTTATCAAAACTTTGACGACAGCTCACCTCGGCAGCTTCTTGAGATAGTTCCCGGATAAGTCGAGCCGGCTCAGACCCTCGGCGTCGTCGAGCAGCCCCGTAGGCAGCGCGGTCAGCGCACACGACGTCAGGTGCAGCTCCTGCAGGCGCCGCGCGCCGCGCAGCGACGTCTCGTGCAGTGCGCTCAGGCGCGGCCCGTACTGCACGCGCAGCACGCGCAGCTCCGCGCAGGCGCTCACCCAGTGCGCCGGGAGCTCCGCGGCCGTCACGTCGCGCACGTTCAGCGTGTCGAGCGCGCACGCCGACCAGCGGCGGGGCGCCGGCTCGTCCCAGCCGTACACGGTGAGGCTGCGCAGCTTGGGCGACAGCGCGCTCGGCACGCGCGCCGCCGGCATTTCCAGCGCTAGCTCGCTCAGCGCGCCGGCCAGCGCCACGGACACGTTGAGCGCGTCGCGCACCGACACGGTGACGAGGCGCGGCAGCCGCTCCAGCACGTCGGCCGGCAGGTCGGTGGCCATGCGCGTGAGGTCCAGCAGCTCGAGCGAGCGCGGCAGCTGGCGCAGCTCGCCGGGCGGCAGGCGCACGTTGTCGAGCAGCAGGCGGAGCAGGCCCTGCGGCGCGGCCAGCGTGCGAGGCGCCAGCTCAGCGTCGATGAGTTCGAGCGTGCGCACGTCGCTGAGGCCAGTCAGGTGCGCGCCCGTGAGCTTGCCGGCGTTGATTAGCTTGAGCCTGTCGAGCGCGAGCACGTTGAGCGCGTCCAGTGTGGCGGCATACGAGCCGCGCGGCGCCGGACAGTCCTTCAGCTGCACTTTGTTGACTCGCAGCTGAGACTCGAAGCGCGGCAGGGCTGAATTGTCGAGCGTCAAGTTTTCGGGGCACTTTAATGTGAAATAGCCGCTATCGGTGAATTCAATCAGCAGCTTCAGACCTATTCAAATTGAAAATATTGTTTTACACATAATGTCTGAAATACGTAGTAATTTATTTTAGCCTTACATCTTTACATAACTATTATAAAATCAAACCGACTTGCAAAAAAAAAGAACACTACAAAGTGAAAAATAACTTTAAACGCATGTTTTTAGTGAAATTTGATGTTTCTAATAATAAAACGTTTTTATATTATTAAACGCATGTTTTTAGTGAAATTTGATGTTTCTAATAATAAAACGTTTTTATATTATTAAATAAACCCATAATATAAAGATTTAATTGATAAAAACTGGATTTGAAAAAGTGGTAGGTTTGGTTTAGATTTTTGATAGCAACACTAAAACTTTAAACTATTGTACTGCGACACTATCGACATACGACCGACACACTACTGAAACGCCATTGAAGTTTTTGCAGAATGCCAAATTTGCAACAGTGGTAAAATAATGTCTGTAGTGTGTTGATAGAGTGTCAAATTGCTTAACTCAAAGTTACAGAATTGGGCCTCAAATGTATATTATCTTAATAAATAAAACGACCATAAACATACATTTTCGAAAACAACTTTTAAAATGAGGTGTTGAATTTTGTGGGCGAAAATAATTGTATGGAAAGATATATCGTGCGGTTCGATTAACTCGGTATTTATATTTAAGATCGGAAATAAAGGAAAAGGTGTATCAGGGTAGTCAAAAAATCTACCCCTAACGGGGTGGAAAGGGGTAGTCAATTTTAAAGGGGATGATTTTACGTTTCGGATTGGCGCAAAAATGGCTGAACGGATTTAGATGAAAATTGGTAACATAGTTTATAATCTGTAACATTTTTTCCGACATCCACGCGGGCGAAGCCGCGGACAAAAGCTAGTTATAAATAAATATGTATTGAACAAAGAAAGAGAAGAAAGATTTGAATTTATAATGTTGATTTTGTGGAGTCTATGAATGTATAATTTTTATTTTATCTGTTCTTGTTTGATTTAAATTTTGGACCAAACGATTTTGCATATAAGTTTATTGATGTGAATCATCTATAGGCGCACGTAAAACCGATTGCTGGCGGGGCGACGCATGCCGCGTGGCGATCGGCCCACTATACACTTATACAGTCTATGTGTAAATGTGTGTGTAGTACGATGTTTCATATCTGCCAGTCCTCCCGTGACGGCTCAATTTTTTTAGTTATGTATTTGTAAGTACTGTGGTATTATAAATAAATACATACTGGACAAATAACTTCGAGTCTTATTTTATTTTATTACTTTCATTGACGAGAGTAGTGAATTATTAATAATAACTGCTAAAAGTGATGAATTTCAATTTTATATTCACATTAACCAAATCATGAGTTAATTATTAATAATGATGGATAATTATTAATAATTTTCAATTCAATTCAACATTTACCGCAACGCAGTTACAACATATACATAAATAAGTATCAGCCGGGCCAAATTTCAATTTTATAGACCAAAAGAAATAAGATTTTCATACAAACTATACACCCCTTTTCACCTCCTCAAAGGGGTTATTATTGAAACATTGTTTTTGTTGTTTCTATTATAAGATTTATAGGTATTTATACAAATTTGATACAAAATCAGACTGCTTGCTATTTTAATTGTATAATTTGTTATTTTTATGATATTGATTTTACATTCTGTGATTACCTATACTCACACACTGACTTATTATTTTAATTTTTTTAGAAAAACATACTTTTACGATGTTTGTAAATATGTGAGCACCAAGTGTCTATCTCATAATTAAGTTATTTTTCATTGCTTAGTTTTTAATTCTTTTATGGTATAGTGATTTTATTCTATGTGCATCGTCTTCACTTATAATCATATAATTAATGTAGTCTAAAAAAAAATATTGTAAAACATTTTAAAAGAGTAACGGTAGAGTTTCTTGCCCATTGTTCTCCATACAAAACTACATTTTGGAAGTGGCGACTTAATAAATTCAATTTTTTTGTAAATGTTGACATTCAAAACTGCCTTCTATCTAATGTGCCTTTTTGAAATAAATAATTTGACTTTGAATTTGGATATCAATGTTGGAGTGTAATGAGTGAAGTGGTACCACCTGAAGCTCCATCTTCAACACAATTATATGGAGGCAGCACCAGTAGTATCACCATGGTTTGTTATGTGGGGGGAATATTGGTCAGTGAGACGACTCACTGACCAATATTATTATAAGGGCGGAGTTATAGAGCAGCATACTACATATCGCTTCGTCATCATAGGAATTACAATTTACATTAGTATGTTCGCGAGGCTCACTCGAGCCTACTAACAGTTGGGAGGTAAGAGGAAACAAGTGCCAGGCTCACCGTCCACAGTGTAGCTGTACTCGTCCTGACCGTGGCCGTCGAAGGCGCAGCGCTGCGGCGCGTAGGTGGGGCAGCGCGGCGGCTGCGCCAGCTCCGCGCGGACCGGCCGCGCCCAAGCCGCCAGCACCGCGGCCAGCGCCAGCAGCAAGCGCGCCATGCTCGGCGCGGGCGCCACCTACGAGCTGTACGCGACACATAAACTCATTGCGGCCACTCACACCGATATCCAATTCTTTGACGAGTAGAATACTTTCTGTCGCTGTGCGGATTAATGTCTTCGAGCTGTGTATCAAACAAAGTTATGGCACAAATATAATTATAACATTAACTTCACTTTTTGCCGACTCACTTCATCATAATCTGCGTTATAAGCAATTTATCGGACCATGTTTGAGGAAAAAATTGAGGAAAACCCCACGCGAAACTCCGAGCTATACCTACTAAACGATAGAATATAAAATACAATTGTGTTCATTTCATGTGTTGAATATTTACTTGAAATATTTTTATTTTTCTAATAGTTTAATGGCCTGGTTGCTGGGACCTTTTAGCAAAGTCTTTCTATTCTATTCTATTTTTAAAAGTTCTGGCTCCATCGATAACGTTCGATGATTTTGCCAATGTCAAGGTATGAGAAAGTAATGATCGTCAGATCGTAAACTGTTACACAACTATTGATCAGTGTTTGTAGTGGTGACATCCATGGATCCCCATGCTAAAAAAGGACAAAACATTTTTGGTTAGTACATGTAAAACGTCACAAAAGAAATGTTAGAACATTCAGTAGGTATATAATAAATAAATAGAAAATATCAACTACAACTGGATTTTATTAATGCTAATGAATTTATAAAGGATTTTAACTGCAGGGTTATGGGCTAAATATAATAGGAAAGGAATGTTAATTGGGCGGGGAACATCAGAAGGGAGTATGTCGTAAAGGGGAGTGGAAGGAAAAAAACAAGGACAGGAAAAAAACAAGTGCTCCAGAGTTCCCTCGTCCAGACCGCATTCACATAAAGAGAGTCCCTCACGCGTATTTTAGCCAAAAAAACTGGTGTGCAAACGAACCCAAGTCGGAGTCTAATTATGACAGAGGTGGCTATTTTACTAGAAAATTTTAGTTTGCTGAACCAACATTTAGATGGAATGAATGGTTGGATAGAGCCATAAAATCTTCCCTTCAGTAATCGTGTTTTTTGCCAATGATCATTCCAATTCTTCATCATCTCGGGTTTAACAAGACATTGCAGATCTCGGGGATAACAAGACGGATGAGATTCGATCCCATTCCGAGTAGCCAGCTTGGCAATCGTATCCACATTTTCATTATCAACAATTCCAGAGTTGCTGGGGATCCAAGCCAGTGAAATCTCTATGCCTAAGCAGTGGCATCTATACAGGAGTTGTTTTATCTTTAGGATAAGGGGGAAATTGTGACGGGAGCGAAAAGGCGATTTCATTAAATCCTGTAGACAGCTAAGAGAATCCGAAATAATAAGGCTTTTGTTGAGTCCATTTGATTCAATGTAAGAGACTGCTTCCAAAAGAGCTATAGCTTCCCCTGTGTAAATAGTGCCAAAAGCAGGACTACGAAAATTAAGAATAATTTTGTATTTTGGGATCCACACAGCTGATCCAACATTACTATTATCGGACAACTTAGAAGCATCTGTAAATATCGTCAGCCAATCGTGCCAGTCTTCTGCCAGAATCCCATTGAATTTGGCATTAGCAACAGGGTCATGTTTGGATATACCTAAATTAAAAATAATTTTTGGTTGGAAGAGCAAGGAATCAAAATTTACTTCAAATATGGGGTTTTTATTTAACTGGAGTAAGGAAATGTGCAAACTATTGAAATTACTGAAGCTGTTAACGAGTAGTGGAGGATTTTTATGAGACCAATAGCGAGATGTTGGGATTAAGTGAGAAAGTTTACGAAGAAGAGGAAGAAGAGGATGACATTTATTCTGGATGACTTTATAAAAAAATCTGTCACAGAGATATTGTCTACGTAAGTGAAGTGGGGGCTCTAAACATTCTACCTGAAGGGCATTAATAGGTGAGCATTTCATAGCACCCGTGATAATACGCAAGCATTTAGATTGAATCCTTTCCAGTTTGGCCAGGGCTATTTTGTTGCATGGTTCTAACAGAAAGGTTCCATAGTCAAAGTGACTACGAACTATGGCATTATATAGGATTTTCTGGGAAGTTGGATGAGCTCCCCAGCGAACTAACGAGACATTAACGCCTCTTTCGCATTTCTTTGAGATATAGTCCAGATGATAGAGACCAGATAATTTTGAGTCAAGAATGAGGCCAAGAAATTTTACTTTGTCACGGATTAAAATGGGTTCATTTTCAACATAAAGGTTAATAAGGGGAATATTACGCTTGCGAGAAAAGATAACTGCATTGCATTTGGAGACTGATAAACTTAAGCCGTGATCGGTCAGCCACTGGTTTAAGTAGTAAAGGTCAGAATTTAAGCAAGATGAGGCATCTGAAATGGAAGCTGAACTAAAGTAGAAAGCAATGTCGTCGGCATATTGTAGGATTTTGCAGAAACAACTCACTGAAGACTCCAAATCATGTGTGTATATATTATAAAGGATGGGGCTTAAGACCGACCCCTGGGGTAGGCCCTTCCACACTAGACGGGATGAGGAGACGAAGTTTTGATGACGGACAGAGATAGAACGGGACATAAGGCGATTACAAATGATGTTGACCATCCTCACAGGGATACTCAGCTGTTGCAGCTTTTGCCTGAGTATAGGAAGTTAGACATTATCATAGGCTGAAGCTATGTCTAGGAAAACACCGAGAACACTTTCATTATTGGAAAAGCCAATGCAAACATCAGACATGAAGACACTTAGGCTATCTAGAGTTCCCATACCTCTTCGAAAACCAAACTGAGAACTGGATAAGATGCCTTTAGTTTCCAAGATCCATTCTAGTCGGTTCTTAATGAGATTTTCCATAATTTTAGCCAAGACAGAAGAGAGGGCGATAGGACGATAGGAAGTAGAATCTTTTGGGTCTTTCACGGGTTTCAAAATTGGGATGATTATTTGGAATTTCCAAGACTCTGGAATTTTGCCAGTAACGAAAAAAGAATTGATTAGGTTCAGAAATATTAGTTTACAGTTAGAAGAAGATTTGGAAATAAAGGAGTAGGGAATTCCGTCGACCCCCGGAGCAGAATCCCGGAGATGATCTAAGGCACAAATAAGTTCTGAAAAAGAGAAAAGGTCATCAAATCTATCAGAGGAAGTGGGAGGAGGAGGATCTATAGTGAGAAGGCATTCGGAGCTAGGAACAACGGGAGGGGCTAATTTGGATATAAAGTCTTCCAACCAGGTACTGTGGTCATTGGTAGAAACATCGGGACACTGGCTGTCACAAGCTCTGCGGTAGATTTTAATTTTTCCATACAAGGGAAACTGGAGAACGTGGAGATAGTGACTCGCAAAACTTAAGCTAGCCACATCTTGTCTTTCTTGCCAATAACCTACAAGTAGTTGCAGAAGTCTTTTTAAAATTTAAATAGTCGGGCATATTTATACTAGTGGAACAGGTGTTTTCTGCATCTTTACGTTTACGGACGCCATCAGTGCATTCAGCATCCCACCAAGGTGGAGAAGGTATCAGGTGACGGGCAGAGTTTTTTAAGGGGATTGAAGAATTGGCCGCTCTCAACAGACACTCAACAAAATTACTGTAATGAATTAGGGAGTTGGATGGATTTATTTGGGGAAAATTTTGAAGTTCTGCGTCCAAATTGGACGAGAACTTAGACCAGTCAGCTTGGGGTAGGCGATATTTTTGTAGGGGTTGGAAGGGAGGAGAACGTGGGTGAGTACTTGGAAGAGAAATTAGGATAGGCGAAATGATCACTCCCATATGAATTAGGGAGAACAGACCAGGTAAGAGTTGATACTAAGGAAGGGGATGAGAAAGTAAGGTCAGGAACACTAATATTTTGATTAGGTGAAACCCGACGGGTATCAGATCCATCATTAAGAACACAAAGGTTGCGATCATCTAAAAGGTCAAGCAAAAAGCTGGAGGAGGGGTCATTACAGTGAGACGAAGGCAAAGGGTGTGACGGCAATTAAAGTCACCTAACACAATCAAAGCGCCAGGAATGGAAGAAAGGATAGAGTTAAATTCAGACAAAATATTAGCATTGGGATGGGGAATGTAGGCAGATACAAAGGATATGTCCATGGCTGTAATGGCCACTACATGTAAACCAGGATCGTGATGGGGAATAGGAATCTGGGAAAAAGTGATAGATCTGCTAACCAATAGGGCGCAACCCGCCCATCCGTCATCTCTATCGTCCCGAAGACATGCATAACCAGGAACCCTAAAGAGAGATCCAGGCTTGAGCCACGTCTCCGACACAGCAAAGACAACGGGTTTATATCTATTTAAAAGATAGATTATATCATGTTTTTTCATGCGAATGGATCTACTATTCCACTGAAGGATTTTTTCCATTTTGGCGCGTCCAAGATTCGAGGAGTTGTTGAACTAATACAACGACATTGTCCGGTATTGCGTCACTAAATTTGGATAACATGTTTATAAGGGAGCAAGCCAGGAGCTCTATCAAATTGTCATTAGGAGTGGGAAGGGGAGTGGTTTCAATGTAAGGGGAATTCAGAGCAAAACCATTAGGCTGAGAAGAATTAGGGGAATAGACCATCGACTTATGGGCTTGGGCTTATATGACTTGCCCAATTCTGGCCTAGGTTTTGGGGTACGATAAACCGTCTTGGTATAGGAGGTTTTAACAGGGGATGCATATGGAGAAGAAGTAGGGGTGTTAAGAGGGGATGAGAAGAGAAGGGGTTGAGAAGGATAAGCTTGAGGTAGTTTAGATTGGGAAGGACCTGCTGTAACATTAGAGTATGGCAATTTACGGGGGCGGGGAAACCTTACTGAGGCCTCTCGGTAGCTTAAGTTTTCTTGAGACATTACCATTTTAATTGACTTCTGTCTTGAGTTTTCAGGGCACTTATTATCAAAAAAAAATTAAGTTTTAACAGCCAGTCACGCAGTAGCAAGTTGCACTTTGAGAAAGAATGTTCGTAAATGTTGAGTTGTTTGTTTGCTTTGTTATAAAGACGAGGACCGAGGATATAGAAATGTCGACTAGCAAGAGTAGTCCTATGGCATACGGTGGGACATACACAGCTTTTGCGTCGTTTTTCACTCATGAGCCCTGGGACATGGGTGAGAGAGGAATGTTGGCGCAAAACTGATTGAAGGACAAAGAGCTGTCTCACGGAGAGAAGTTTACACTCGCTATATAACAAAGATGTAGGGTACATGCGTGGTTTCTTATGCATAACCTTTAAGACAGCTCTCTGTGCTCTTTCAACTTTTAGAAACGCCGTGGCATAAGCACCACCCCAAGCTGAGATACAGTATGAGAGAAGGGACTGTGCCAAAGCATAATACACAGCTGTCAGCGAACCACTTTGCAGAGTCGACCTAAGCCTTTTGAAGGTAAATATGAGTTTACGGACACGTCCTGTCAGTACCTTTAAATGTGTGTGCCAATTCAGGGTGGAGTCGAGGAAGACACCAAGGTACTTGACATTAATTGCCCTCTCTATGCATTGGCAGTTGCAGGTCTGTCTATTTGTGTGACGACAACTATGAGCCTTTAGGGATAGCAAACAACTTGAAGGTTGGGATTGAGTGGATGATGAGAAAGCGACATAATTAGTTTTAGCGACATAGAGTGAGCAAGTTATTATTCAACCATGCCACAATAATTCTGAGAGCATTCTCTGCGTCAGTGTGAGCATCTTCCGAGGTTTTGCTACATACGAGTACAGCGTAAAGTAACGTAAAAGTATCATTTTGAGTCGTGTAACATGGAGGTAACATGAGAGGGTCAAAAGTAACAAAGTAGTATAGATGGATTCCCTTACTCCTTTATTTCTAAAGCTGGTTCAAAAACTCACCAATACCACCTGGACTTGGCTAATTTTTGCTTTATTTGTGGTTACATTCCCACAGACTGGAAGGTTCAAGTTGTCATTCCAATATTAAAACCTGGCAAAGATCCTAATGATCATTGCTCATATAGACCTATCGCTCTATCGTCCATACTAATAAAACTTTTAGAACATTTAGTTAAAAATCGTTTAGAGTGTTTGGTGGAGAGCAGGAGACTGCTTCCGGCGACTCAGTTCGGCTTTAGGAAAGGTTTGGGCACTGCTGATAGTGTGGGTATCCTCACGTTAGCGGTCCGGCTGGCCCTCAGCAGAAATGAGTCTGTGGTTGCTGTCTATCTGGACATATCGGCTGCTTATGATTCTGTCCTCCTCCTTCTTCTCAGGCAAAAGCTGCAAGAGCTGGGGATCCCGGGTAGGATCTGTCGTATCATTGGTAGCATCTTTACCAATCGCGCCATTCAATTAAGAATCCCTGGGGCTGACTCCGAACAAAGAACAGTCTGGAGAAGGTTACCCCAGGGATCTGTTCTTAGTCTCCCATTGTACAATATACAGGGTGGAATTTTGTAATGCCACCTGGAGTGAAAGTACTCTTAATACTGCAGATAGAAAGTTTCACTCAAAGGAAACATTCCTTTATTTTTGAATAGAAAGCAAACTGCATTCAAAGATTTTCGAAAATTCTCCTCTCCCACACCCGGGAATCGAACCGGCTAAAATCTGAAAAAATTATACCCTGTACTTTTATTGCATCGATCGTTAGGGTCAATTATAAGGATGAAATCTCTCTAACAAACATGATAAATTAAATGAAAGGAAAACCAGGATATCTGAAGTTCAATGAGTCAAGTTAAAGCTCTTTAACTAACATCCATCTTTTGTAATGCAGACTCCTTCGCGACATACTCGTAGCTGCGTGTATGAGGTAATTTAAATATGGAATGTTAGATTAAAATTTGAAAATTAGTTGTTATTCACATTTGATTGTTTTTACAACTCATTTCACATTTTGTCTCACGGTGAAAATGGCTTATCAAGAACAGTTTGATTTAATGGAAGCTTATTTTTTAAATAACAAAAACGTGAATCTAGCTCTGCGGTGGTATGGAGAGAAATATCAAGACCGACAGGCAACAAACTCGGTTCGTATTGAAAAAAATGGTTGAAAATTTAAAGAACGGGTGGTTTCAAGAAGAGACGGCAAACTATTCAGCAAAACTATTTCGATTTTGAACTAGATGTTTTAACATACTTTGAATCATTTTCAAAGGCTTCAAGTAGAGATGCTGCCGATGAATTAGGAACAACCCACACTCGCGTACTTAAAGTGCTGAAAAAGTATATGTATAAATTATGCTATCGTGAAGGTCGGTTGGTGCAAAAATTGCATATTGGGGATCGTGACAGACGATTACAATTTTGTGAAAACATGCTTGGAGAAATTGACCGAAACCCTAATTTTTTGAGTAACATTGTATGGTCTGACGAAACCAACTTCAGCAATAATGGCATGTCCAATCGCCGCAATAACCATTATTGGTCTCGAGTGAATCCTGTTCGTGTTCATGAAACTAACAATCAAGTAAGATTTCTTTCAACGTTTGGTGCGGAATTATGAGAAATAATGTAGTGTTAGTCCACGTGTACGAAGGTCATTTAAACACTGTCAAGTATATTGAAATACTGGATCTCTTAAGAAATGACTTAAATGGTTTCCCCGAGGAAGAGCGAAACCAAATAATTCTACAGCAAGATGGTGCTCCAGCACATAACAGCAGAATCACTACTGCCTACATTAATAACCATTTTAATACCTGGATTGGTACAAACGGCACAATCAGATGGCCTGCGAGATCGCCAGATCTCACTCCATTAGATTTTTTTTTTGTGGGGATATGTAAAAAATCAAATTTACATGAAATCTTATGCGAATGACAACGAGTTGAGAGTTGAAGTTCAGAATACGATTTATAATATTCACCACAACACTTTATTAAAGGTTACTAGAAATGAATTCGTTAAAAGAATAAATTTGTGTATCCAAGAGAATGGAGCCCATTTCGAGCAACTAATTAGTTAGTTTACCATTTTTTGTAAATAATTAAATTAATTTAAGATTTCCTGGTTTTCCTTTCATTTAATTTATCATGTTTGTTAGAGAGATTTCATCCTTATAATTTACCCTAACGATCGATGCAATAAAAGTACAGGGTATAATTTTTTCAGATTTTAGCCGGTTCGATTCCCGGGTATGGGAGAAGAGAATTTTCGAAAATCTTTGAATGCAGTTTGCTTTCTATTCAAAAATAAAGGAATGTTTCCTTTGAGTAAAACTTTCTATCTGCAGTATTAAGAGTACTTTCCCTCCAGGTGGCATTACAAAATTCCACCCTGTATATACAGCTAACCTATCATCTTCTCTAAATTTTGACTGGAAAATCCTTCAGTATGCTGACGATATTGCACTACTAGTCACTGGCAGTTCGATTCATGATGCCACTCTATCGATGAATGTGTCTCTGTCCTCACTTAACCAATGGCTTCTTGATCACGGGTTGTCTCGAAGTGCGCCAAAGAGTACAGCAGTAATTTTTATCCGCAAGCATTCTGTTCCCCAAATAGATTTAAAAATAGATGGACAAATCATTCCTGTCAAGGAAAAAATGTGAACGCTCTGTGTCGCTCCTTAAGGCGTCGGCTGGGGTGTGGTGGGGAGCTCACCCCTACACCCTTAAACTGGTCTAGAAAGCGCTGACAAGGAGCGCTTTGGACTACTGTTGCTTCCTTATTGAGCCATGCAACAAAGAAGCGCTTAAGAAACTAGACAGCATTCAGGCCAATTGCCTGAGGATTGTCATTGGAGCCATGAAATCCTGTCTCATAAATGCGCTTCAAGTCAAATGTGCAGAACCGCCTCTTTACCTAAGAAGACAGTATTTGGCAGATCGCTTTCTATCCAAAGTATTCTCCCTTTCATCCCACCCTTTACTCCCAATTTTAGAGCAAATTGACCTTTCTTTGATTGATTCTCCTTATTGGAACAATAAAACAGTTCATCTATAGATAAATAGGTACAGAGAGCTTAAACACCTCTCTTCACCCGTTTGTCAATATCCAATTCTCCCCGTTTTTTCCGCCGCATATGATACGATTCATTTTGAACCAAAAGCCGTTTTGGGACTAGGTATATCAAAGAATTCCCAAAACGCAAGAGGCGACTTCGAGTTAGCTCTCAAGCGTTTCTGGGATTGGAATTTAGATGCATCAGTGAAAAATAAGATCCATCCTGGATCTTATTTTTCACTGATGCATCTAAATTGTCTGAAACAAAATGTACTGGGGTGGCAGTTTATTTTCAAAATTCTAAAATAGCCTTTATTTATCAATGTACGCCAGAAACATCTGTCTTTACAGGAGAGTGTATTGGTATTTTAAAAGCCATACACTTCATTAAATCTCATCAAATTAGGAAATCTGTATTTTTTTCGGATTCTCGTAGCAGTATTCAGGCCATAGTACAAAACCAACTTAAAAGTAAAATTCATAGTCATATCATTATAGAAATTAAGAACTTATTATTTGATTGTTCCCAAAACGGCTTGGACATCGAGATAGCTTGGATCCCTGGTCACTCGGGCATTGTTGGCAATGAGTTTGAGCATTAACATTAATATTAATTAAAAATTCTATCAAATCGAAAGAACGGAAAGACATCATCGGACTGTCAGTTGAACACACCATTGAATTGTCCTGTGTTGAGCTTGATAAGCATGTTATAGTATGCGTATACAGACCTCCAAGTTACCAGAATCTATCTTTGTTTGATTCTGTACTGGAAGATGTGTTAAAAAAACTTAGTACTAATAGTAAGTCAATAATCATATGTGGTGATTTTAATATTAACTTATTAGAAAATAACTCGAACACTGTCAGATTATTAAGTCTTTTTAGGTCATTTGATTTGTCAAATGTTTTTATTGAACCAACCCGAGTGACAGCTTCTTCTGCCACTTGTATAGATAATATTTTTTGTAATTGTGATTACTTACACAAACAAATTGTAAATAAGTTGCCATCTGATCATAGTGGTCAAACAATAACATTTTGCTCCTATATGCCTGTACAAAAAACTCAAATAAGGTTTAGGCCAATTACAAGTAAAAATTTAGAGACATTAAATAATTCTTTGGCCAGTGCATTATGTGTTCAGAGATTTAATAATATTTGTGACCCAAATGAGTTCTACGCCGAGTTCTTTTCACTATTAAACACACAATTTAATGACACTTTTCCACTAAAGACTAAAAGTATTTACACAAAGTTCGTATTTAGTGATTGGGCGACTCCAGGTATTCGTAAAAGCAGCGAAAATCTTTTTGAACTTTATGGCCTAAAGCAACATATGAATAATACAAGCTTTCATCAATATGTTGCTAAAGCTCTTTATATTAGCAATAAAATAAAATCAGCTGATGATAAAATAAAAACTACCTGGCAAATAATAAATAATGAAACAGGTAGGAAAAAACAGCGTAATACTGAATTAAATTTAGAAACTGCACATGGGCCCATCACTTCAGAGGTAGAAATAGCTCAGGAATTTGAAAACTTTTTTGCTAATATTTCCCTTAAAACTACTGAAACTTTAAATTCCTCACCCACGCTCTCGGCTGCCTTACTTAGAAAGAATGTAAAAGTATGCCCTTTGGAATTTAGGTTCCAACATACAAACCCCCAGGCTGTTATAAAAACTTTTAAAGATCTTAAAATTAAATTAACAGAAGATCTCTGGGGCATGTCTGTAAAAGTCTGTAGATCTATAATCGAAACCATTGCGCCCTATTTAGCTTTTATATTTAACACCAGTGTGGATCAAGGAGTCTTTCCGGATCTCATGAAAAACAGTAAAGTAGTTCCTTTGTTCAAATCCGGAGATAGTAAAGAACCCAATAATTATAGGCCTGTGTCAATTCTGCCAGTTCTCAGTAAGGTGTTTGAAAAGTTGATGCTCAATCAAATGTTATGTCACTTTAATAAAAAATCCATCTTTCATGAACAGCAGTACGGTTTCACTAAAGGGCGTTGTACCACTGACGCCGGTGTTACCCTAATAAAGAACATTTTTAACGCCTGGGAGGAAGCACAAGATGCCATTGGAATCTTTTGCGACCTCTCTAAAGCGTTCGATTGCGTGAACCATGAGACACTTTTGCTGAAACTAGAGCACTATGGGATTAGGAATGCAGCTCTTGATTTACTAAGATCATAAAAAACCTAAAAGATAGAAAGGTTAAAGTTCAAATAAACGGCGTTAACTCATTAGGGTCTGAAATGGCAATGGGCGTTCCTCAAGGTTCGATATTGGGTCCATTCCTCTTTTTAGTTTACATTAATGATTTACCCCAATTACTTCAAAATCAACCGAAGATGGTGTTATTTGCTGATGACACATCATTGATCTTTAAAATAGATCGACGATCACAAAATCTTGACGTAGTGAATAACTCTATTCTTCAGGTCCAAGATTGGTTTACGGTAAATAATTTGGTACTAAATGAAAAAAAAACCAAATGTATTAGATTTAAATTACCTAATGTTAGAAGTAGCGAATGTGATATCATATTGAACGGAGAAAAACTGGAATTTATTAATCAAACGGTTTTCCTAGGAATCACTATAGACGAGAAACTGCAATGGGGACCACATATAACCTCTCTGGCGGGGCGGCTAAGCTCGGCCGCTTATGCTGTTAGAAAGATAAGACAGCTAACAGATATAGAAACCGCGCGTTTGGTTTATTTTAGTTACTTCCACAGCATTATGTCGTATGGCATTTTACTGTGGGGTCGGGCTGCTGACATTGAGTCCATCTTTATTTTGCAAAAGAGAGCTGTCAGAGCAATTTATAATCTCCGTCGCCGCGAATCTCTTAGGGAACTATTTAAAAGGATTAATATTATGACGGTACCTTGCCAATTCATTTATGAAAATATTATGTATGTAAGGAAAAATCTACATATTTTTAACAAGATAAGCGATAGACATAATTTTAATACTAGAAATAAAGATAAAATAGATCAACCATTTTTCAGATTATCTAAAGTACATACATCTTTTATGGGGTACTGTGTTAAATGTTACAACAAAATACCTTGTGATATATTGAAATTAAATGAGAGAAAATTTAAAACACATATTAAAAGTACACTTTGTAAACAAGCATATTACAAGTTAGAGGATTATATCCAGGACAGGAATGCTTGGAAACATGCTGGTCCAGCTCCATAGGACAATCTAGAGTCTAGACAAAATCAAACTGGTTGCTATTTTTATGGTAAAATCTGTTATTTTTATGATATTGATTTTACATTCTGTGATAACCTACACTCACCCACTGACTTATTTTTTTATTTTTTTTAGAAAAACATACTTGTATGATGTTTGTAAATATGTGAACACCACGTATCTATCTAATAATTAAGTTATTTTTCATTGCTTAGTTTTTAATTCGTTTTACCTATTATGGTATAGTAATTTTATTCTAGGTGCATCGTCTTCACATATAATCATATAATTAATGTAATCAAACAAAATATTGTAAAACATTTTTAAAAGAGTACCGGTGGAGTTTCTTGCCCATTCTTCTCCATACGAAACTACCTTTTGGAAGGGGCAACTAGAATCAATTCTATTTTTTTTGTAAATTTTGACGTTCAAAAGTGCCTCTTATGTGCCTATTTGAAATAAATGGTTTGACTTAGACTTTGAGTGCGCTGATTCGTTAACAAAGTATGCCACATAAAACCCGGCTGATCGAAAGCACTACGTAGCTCATAACTACGATTTGCGAAATGGTGCCAAGCCCAAGCTTTTCAACTCCTGGGCAAATACATGGAGGAAAATCTCAAAAACCAAGGGCGTTTACTACGCAGCGATACAGCCCGACATACAAAGAAAACCTTGGTTTTTCAAATGCCCAAAATTGTCATGTAAAAGGGAAGATGTAAGTG
Source organism: Tiliacea citrago (assembly GCA_963921375.1). Taxonomy (NCBI): domain Eukaryota; kingdom Metazoa; phylum Arthropoda; class Insecta; order Lepidoptera; family Noctuidae; genus Tiliacea; species Tiliacea citrago. Next base: position 1,750,185 of record OY992790.1, on the reverse strand, counting down.
TATGTGTGTGGTGAGTGTGTGATGTGGAGTGCGTACTATAAGCATAGTGTGTCACATATTCTTGTAGTTCTTTTGGTTTTACAATTCTTCTTCCACTTCTTGTATATATTTCCTGTGGTAACTTTTTCTGTATTACCTCTTTCACTTGTTGAGTTGCATCATCAAAATCATCATCATCATCACTGTTTTCATTATTTTCAGTCAGCAGGACGTTGTGTAACTTCAATCTCACCTTTATCTTTTCTTTCTTTTAATCCTGATGTACTTGGTTTGCTTTCATTTTCATCTAATTCTCTGTATACTACCGACCTTACATTGTCTCTTTCTATTTCTCTTATTCCATCTCTTTCTACTTCTCTTATTTCATCATATCTCACATTCGTTTCATCAAAATGTCACATCTCTCAAGATTTTAATTTTACTACTTTCTGGATCCCACAATTTATATCCATTTAGACTATATCCAATAAATCTCATTACTTTTGCTCTTTCTTCAAATTTTGTATTTCTTGGCAATACAGTCATCCATGCTTTTGATCCAAATATTTTCATATTATCTATATAATTTTTACTATATTACAACTCTGCTGGTGTTTTAAATTTTATAGCTGCTGATGGACATCTATTTATTTGATACATGGCACACTTAACTGCCTCTCCCCATAATTCTTTCGGAAGGTTGGATTCCATCATTAATGCTCTTGCTTTATTATATACAGTCCTGTTCATTCTTTCAGATACTCCATTCATTTGTGAACTGTGTGGATTTGAGTACTCCATTTGTATCCCATTCTTTATCGCAAATTCGTTTATTGTCCTATTCTTAAATTCGCCACCATTATCGCATCTTATCCTTTTTACTTTATTTTCTTTCTGTCTTTCTAAATATATATATATGTATTCTATTAAGTTTTGTGTTGCTTAATGTTTATACTTCAACAGATATATAACTCCAAAATGTGTGTAATCATCTACAATTACCTGGTAATATCTTTCTTCATTTATGCTGGGTATATTTACTGGCCCTGCAATATCAGTGTGTAAAAGTTCACACACTTTTTCTGATCTTGGCATTACTACTGGATAGAATGGTAATCTCGTTGATTTTGCTCTCATGCACACATCACATCTATTTTTATTAATTGGTAACTTTAAAGTGTTCAACCCATTTCTATTTAAATGTCCTAGTCTTTGATGCCATAGATTTGTGTCTTTTGCTGTTGTATAAAATTTATTCTCTGTTTTTATTTTCAATTTTAGTTTATATATTTTTTTTTCATATTTTTCTCCATACACTCTTATGTTATTTTGTATAATTTTTACCACATTTCCTTGAAATACTACATTACTATTCTTCTCAACTAGTTTACTTACTGACAGTAAGTTTTGCGTTAGATTAGGCTCAATTAAGGCTTCAATATCTATGCACCTGCCTTTTTCTTCTGTTTTTAACATTCTTCTCTCATTTGTTTTTAAATATTCGCCATTCGCGACTTTTATTTTTACTGGTTCTTTCAATGTTTTAATGTTTGTCATATAATCTTTGTATTTATCTTGTGCCATATTGTCTGAAGCTCCTGAGTCTATTATAAACTCTATTATGTTTGACTCGATGCGCCTATTTTTTATGTTTATTGTTTCATCATATGCCGTGAACGCAAGTCGTTAAATATTTGCATATCCACCTCTACCTCTATCATCTCTTCTGCCTCTTCCAAAAATATTTCTTCGCATGTATCTACCTCTTTGGTTACTTTTGCATTGATATGCTTTGTGCCCTTTTTGCTTACATTTATAGCATATTATATTCTCTATAGAAAAACTTGTCTCGGTACTTGTCTGGTGATTTATATTTTCACTATCACTTTTCATTTTTAGTTCAGCATCTAACAATCTTGCTTTCACAAAATCAATTGTGATTTCCTTTTCTGTTGACATTGTTTCTAGTGATGTTATTACATTTTCATAATTATCTGGCAGTGTTAATAATAAATGGCATACTTTATCAGACTCAGACATGCTTTCTCCAATTTCAATTTCAGTTATTATGTTATTAAACTTTAGATAGTGGTCCTGAAGCTTTGTTTCTTTTGGACATTTCAAATTCAGCAATCTTCTCTTTAGTTGTAATTTATTGAAAACGGATTTTCGTTCAAAAATAGGTTCTAAACATTTCATCATGTCTAATGATGTTGTACACTTCTTTATATAAGATATGTACTTATCTGATACACATTGTACGATTATTGACCTTGCTTTAATATCCATTTCTGCAGTTTATTTCTCACTTTTTATCGCTTCTACGACCCCTTTTTCCTCCAACAGTAAATTAATTCGAAATTTCCATGTTTGAAAATTTACTCCCTCTTTCAGAAATGGCATTGCTTCATATTTTCTCGTATCCATTTTTGTTTTTTTTTATATTTACTCTGACAGCTCAAAATGTTCTTCTTATTTTACTATTTTCATTTAATTTGCCATTTTTCTTCTTTATACCAGCACAAATATACTGGGCCCATAACCTTTTATGATTACTGAGGGCTTACTGATAGAGAAAGGTTTTATAGTTCACAATATTTATTTCGTATGGAGCCATCTTGTACAGAACTCTCTTGATACATGTTGTCCTTACTATATCTTTACATCAGAGACAAATACAAGTAGGTTGGTTATACACATACCTACTTAACATTGCGGAGGGTACTTTGGATCATATATTTTTCTCGTGCTCTTTGAACACCAATTCGTGCGACCTCTATAATAAAATTTCCAAATCTAACATTCCTCTCCCAACTAACTTCCATTCCCTTCTATCCCACTTCTCTCCCAGAATCATACAAATTTTAGCCACATTTCTAAATGAAAACAATTTAAAAATTTAACTGGTGCGTGGAATAACTATGTATTACGAGTATATTGTATATTTTTGTGTTGCATAGAACCTAATTTAGTTTAGCTTTGTAAATTAGAATACATTTTGTTACTAACCCCTGTCTCCGTCTTTGCAATACTAACATGTAACATGTAACTACCACAAAGTACATAGTTCGACGGCCCGCCACTCTTCGCTGCCGTCTTAACGTGACGCTATTGTTTATGTTTGAATTCCTTAGCTTCTGTTGTTGTGTCTATTGCGGGTTGCTTTTGTTCCTTGTATTTGGTGTTTTCGTGCTTGTTTAAAATTCTATTTGTTCTTAATTGCCCCCAGATTATTTTTTGGTGGGAGGTGCTCCTATCAGCCCATTCACCTTTAATAAAGTGGAAGAGTTTTCCTGTTTTAAGTGGTGTAATAATGTGATCCAGTTGCGATTTCTGAGTGCCGTTGACAATGTTATCCTGCATGATGATCTCGCATTTGTTGTTTCTATTTGCAGTTTTTCCCTGTTGGCTATATCCAGTATATAACAGTTCCCCGTTGTAGTTAGAATAGTCATGATGCAGATTTTGGTGAACCAGCCCTTTTCGTTGGAAACTTTGTGTATCTCGACGACCAATATGGGCGTTAAAGTCTCCTAGAATTACTAGCGTACATGTCCTTGGTTTTTGTCTAATCAAGTTTAGTACCCCTGTGAAAGATTTGGTTGCTTTAGAGGTACAACTGTTATTGTGAGAGTTGATTATATAAAGATGAGTAGGTTTCTCGCTTCCAGTACCAACTTTATGGGTAATTGACATCGCGTCAGTATCTTTTTCCCTATTCCCGATTTCAATTTGGGCATCCTTTCTAATGAGAATTGCAAGTCCCCGATGTACTTTCCCTGTGGTACCAGATAGATACCAATCGTAGTGCGTGGAATTATACGTTCCTAGGTTCATCCCAGTTTCATTCAAGAATTAAAGGAGTGTAATAGTGAATTACAATTATGTAATACTATGTATGATACTGACACTCAGCACCTTCAGGATGAATTTTTTGTTAGGGAATATGCTCTAAAGGATATCTTTAGTAAATATGAGGCTTCTCAACAAGACCTGAGTAAGCGCTTGGAGGAGGCCAATGAGTTGGCAGACCTGGTCAAGTACAATGCAGAGAGGTACGAGTCTCTGACAAATAACCTCTCTTTTAGCTGTGCCTGCTCCCAGGCACCCCAGCCTCAACTTGTTACACCCACACCCTCAGTGGCTCAGCCAGTAGGTATGAATAATTTGATTAATACAACATATGTATTTTCTGACAAATTTGGTCAAGGTTTTGGTAGTATATTTAATCAGTGTTCGCAACAATATGTAATTAATAATTGTTTACCCGGTGCCAGTATTAGCCAATTAATTAGTTTTATTAAATTGACAAAAATAAACCCCAGTTCAACTGTTATTTTATTATATGGGGATAGTTTAACTGTAAGAAAAAAGGACATAGTTGAATGTGTCCATTTGATGTTACATCTCAATGAGACAAATTATAAATTTATTTTTTGTGCCTTGCCTTATTCTCGCTATTTGTCTGATGAGCATAATAGGCACATTTATATATGTTCATTTATAATAGGACTTGTCGGCACAGTGACGCTATTTTATATTTTGACTGTAATCAATTTATTACTATATTGCTAATCTTTTAGCAAACAATATACATAGTGACACTGGTACCTGTAGTGTACCATCGATTACTGTTAGTAGTGGTACTAACACTACTTTTGATACACCTTGTAGTTTAAACTATTAGGTGCGACAACGGGTCAGCCGCATATGTTGAATGTTGTACATCAAAATATGCAGGGTCTGTCTGGCAAAGAGCTAGAGTTAAGTTTATTTATGGAGAACTATGATGTTCAGGTCTTATGTTTGACTGAACACTGGTGGAAAGAACATGAAGTGGTATTTATGAATGATAATAATTTTACTGTACAAAGTGCATTTGTAAGGAAAAGTGCTATTCGCGGTGGATCTTTAGTTCTTGTTTCAAATATGTTGAAATGTAAACAACGCTTAGATTTAGTTAATCTTTCTATCGAGCGTACTATTGAGTTGTCTTGTGTTGAACTCGAGCGATACGTTATAATTTGCGTTTATCGACCCCGCTCTGGGGATTTTATTCGTTTTGAATCAGTAATGGAGGATTCACTGAATAGGTTAAAATCTAGTAATAAAAGTATAATTTTATGTGGAGATTTTAATATTAATATTTTAGATGTTACTCCATTAAGTATTAGGCTACTCAATCTGTTTAGGTCTTATAATTTAAGTAACTTGTTTTTTGAACCTACTAGGATCTTCGTCGACTTGACTAGATAATATATTTAGTGATTGTGATGCCAAAAATAAATTAGTGTTAAGTGACTTAACGTCTGACCACTGTAGTTTACTAGCTAGCTTCCCTATGCCATTACGTAAAAATACGCATAAAATAAAATGCAGGCCTTATACAGCTAGTCGTTGCAACAAGTTTAAAAATAATATAGCACATAAAATTACACCATCTATAGTAGAACACGAGAATCCTAATGACATCTATGGAGCCCTTTTTGATGTTGTACAAAAGGAGTACCAATCTACTTTCCAGACCAAATCCATTAACATTAATGGTACCTCCGTTGGCTTTAATCAATGGGCTACCCCAGGTATTTATAAAAGAGAGCGAGACTATACGAGTTATATGGTTTGAAAAAATACAGGTTTGATACTCCTTTTCTAGAGTATGTCAAAAATTATTCCAAATTATTTAAAAAGATTTGTGTTTTTGCTAAATCTAAATTTTTAAGCGATACAATTAAAAAATCTAATAATAAAGTAAAAACCACTTGGAAAATTATTAACAATGAAACTGGTAAGTCTGTTAAACAAGAAAAACAACTAGAAATTATGGTCGAAAACAAATTAGTTAATAATGCAGCTGACGTAGCTGAAGCATTCAATGAGTTTTTTTCCAACATACCTATAACTACGACTCGCTCCTTAAATTCATCCCTGTCTAAAGCTGAAAATCTTTTGCATAGTAGTGTGCCTAAATGTAGTCGTTTATTTAGCTTCGAACATGTAACACCTCGTGATGTAGTTAATGTTTTTATCACACTTAAATATAAAAACACTGGTGATTACTGGGGCATCTCCATTAAACTATTAAGTAATATAATAGACATCGTAGCCCCCTATCTAGCTGTTAGTTTTAATAAATGTGTTGATTTAGGAACTTATCCTGACCTTATGAAGAGTAGTAAAGTCATACCTTTATTTCAATCAGGTAATAAAAATGACGTTGGCAATTTCAGGCCTATTTCTATCTTACCTGCATTTAGCAAAATATTTGAAAAGTTAATACTCAAGCAGTTGCTAAGACATTTTAATTTAATCAGCCTCCTTCACAATGAACAATATGGCTTTACAAAAGGTCGTTCGACTACAGATGCGGGTGTTGCACTGCTGAAACACATATTTAACACATGGGAGAACTCGCAAAATGCTATTGGAGTTTTCTGTGATCTCTTCAAAGCCTTTGATTGCATGCACCATGACACGCTTTTGCGTAAACTACATCATTACGGCGTCCAAAATGAAGCTCTTAAAGTAATAAATTCTTATTTGTATAATAGGTTCCAATGTGTAGATGTTGATGTTGTGAAATCTTCCGAGCTACCAGTTCAGTTAGGTGTACCTCAAGGCTCAATTCTAGGCCCATTCTTATTGTTAGTGTATATTAACGATTTACCATTCTATATAAAGGGTGTCTGTGACGTTGTACTGTTTGCAGATGATACCTCTCTTATTTTTAAAGTAGACCGGAATAGACAAGATTTTGACGACGTAAACATTGCACTCTCAATGGTTACGGATTGGTTTACGACAAATAATTTAGTTCTCAATGCCAAGAAAACGAAATGTATAAAGTTTGCCTTACCGAATGTTAGGAATTTAGGTTTAGGGTATAACATTAGATGCCAAACTTCAGTGGGGACCTCATATATCAAGCCTAGCGGGAAGGCTCAGTTCGGCCGCATACGCCGTCAGGAAAGTAAGACAATACACTGACGTTGATACAGCCCGATTAGTCTATTTTAGTTATTTTCATAGCGTTATGTCCTACTGTATTCTGCTGTGGGGTAAAGCAGCTGACATTCAAAATATGTTTGTACTTCAAAAACGAGCTGTTCGAGCAATTTACCAGCTGGGTGCCAGAGTTTCTCTAAGAGATTTTTTTAAAGATTTTGGTATACTCACGGCGCGGGCGGCATCACAATTCATCTTCGCCAACATCTTATATGTTAGGCAAAATATACACTTATACACAAAAAAAAAACAATGATATTCACAATATTAACACCAGAAATAAGGATAAATTACGTGCTCCATTTCACCGGCTTCATAAGGTTCATAACTCATTTGTTGGACTTGGTATAACTTTTTATAACAAGCTACCCTCTTCTTTGTTAGATTTGCCTTTTAATGCGTTTAAAGTTAAAGTTAAATCCAATCTTTGTTCAAAGGCATACTATTCTATCAATGACTACTTAAACGATAAGAATAGTTGGTCGCTGTGATTAACTCGAGACAATGTTCATGTTCTTTCTCCAGAATTAGCGTACCTACTGACAGGTTATATGAGTTCATATAATTGTTTATTTTTATTTGACTGTCTAAGTCAATTTATTTTTATTTATTAGTGACATAATATACTCATGAAAATGTTTTTTTTATGAGTTGTATTGCAATAAGTGGTTAGCTAGCGCCTAGACAATTGATTATATTATTCTTGCCTGAGCAACCGGCAGCAAGTTCGTCATGCTCCCTTAGATGTCACTGCTTGCGGTAGCGTCGGGGGTCGGGTTGCCTCCTTCCCTCAAATATGGCGAGGGGGGTGATGGCTGATCTTTGCGTTATGCTCGTGTACGGGTGCTGCTTGTGGTGACTGGTCGTCTTGCTGACCATGGTTTTATTATTGTTATTAATGATTAACTGTTTTTTATTTTACTACGATGGTGCTAGTTTATCATTTTTGACTTCGAGTTACAGCAGCTTTGTGTGGGCGGGCACGCCCATTATGCCTGGAGGCTTTTATTTAGGTACGGTCCGTTTACGTTATTTCTGCTTGAGTATAGTTTTCGACGATTTTTATGTTTTTTTTTGGTATAGTGGCGTGTGCTAGCTAACATAAGGCAAATAATTTAATTTAATGTTGTGTTGCGTAATGCAAATTCTTTTACATTTTATAGTATAGATTCAAGTTTTATATCTGAACAGACAGCTGTGCTGCTGGGGAGTTTGTTGCGCCACTTCTTCTTCCCAGCTAAAGCACTAGGAAGTGGTGAAGGGTGAGCGTTTTTGGGGGACTGTCTTATGTAATTTTTGACGTTCGAAAAGTGCTGATTCTCAGCCTAGTTTGAATAAATGACTTTAGTTTTTTTTTGGATTTTGATTTTTTCTTGAAGGCTACATAAATGACCATATGTGAAAGTTTAGCATTTATTTTATCTTTTTTGCCCGGCTTCGAGGCCCCTTGGACGTTCCAAGTTGCAATACGCATGTCTGAGCAAGTGTACTTAAGAGGGGCCTTCCCGGTCCGTCTATCGTCAACGCGAGCATGGTCGAAAAGCTTGTTGTTTCATCCAGCTCTGGTGGAAACTATTTACAAACGAGTGAGAACGCGATAACATTGAACGAAAAATAATGTGCGGAAATTTCATAAAAATGTTCCAGGAAATACGTGTTTTTGAGTAAGCCTCAGTTTATGAAATAAATGTTGGTCATTTAGAATCTCCAATTTGCAAGGTTTCTATCGTAATGTTTTCTTAACATTTACAATTTATGAGTATTTTAATTTAAAATATTTATTAGGGACTTGTGGACAGAATATTTTTATTCAGTTTTGTTACAGTTGTAATGATAATGTTGTCATTTGGTTTAAATATGAAGGTATTTATTTTTATTATTTTTGTATTAAATAGATTATTTTTTTAATTTGTGAATGTGAGAACGTTGTAGGCTTAATAGACTAGCTTTGTAAACTATCTTCTATTGTGTTATGGGGGACGCGCTAAGGTAGCCCGCGACTGTAACAAAACTGAATAAAAATATTCTGTCCACAACAGAATATTTTTATTCAGTTTTGTTACAGTTGTAATGATAATGTTGTCATTTGGTTTAAATATGAAGGTATTTATTTTTATTATTTTTGTATTAAATAGATTATTTTTTTAATTTGTGAATGTGAGAACGTTGTAGGCTTAATAGACTAGCTTTGTAAACTATCTTCTATTGTGTTATGGGGGACGCGCTAAGGTAGCCCGCGAAATTCAAATTTTATTACGTTTTTTGCAATTTGCAGGTCAGTAACAGGTTGTATGTTGATCTAAATATGATTCGCGGCCATATGACTTTACAGAATTATAATCAATAGAATTAGCATTACAATTCTCTAAGTTCATAAAATCCTACTGAATGATTTTTTCAGAAATAGTAATCCAATAGGATTTTACGAAGAGAGTTAGTTATTTGTTACGGCCGCGAATCATATTTAGATCAACATACAACCTGTTACTGACCTGCAAATTGCTAAAAACGTAATAAAATTTGAATTTCGCGGGCTACCTTAGCGCGTCCCCCTTAAGTACTTGGTACTTGTTGACGGGCCTACACTGTCCTCCTATACCTATTAACACTAACTTTTTTTTTTCTTTTTGGGTGGGAAATAATCAAATAACTTCTCTCGCTCTGGGCGGAGCGAGAGGGCGTGTCAGACTTTTACTGACTAAAACCCACTCGTGTTCCTTCCGTTGCCTGTGTGCCAGGGCCACGATATCCCTTTCGGACAAACTCGCAACCCTGTCAGGCATTGGTCCTACCGGACCCCGTCAATTGGTGCTGACATCTCTTTGAGGCGCGCGTGGAACACAACGCGCCGTCGACCCAGGCCTGGTCCTTATCGGACAGCGAGCTACCCATCGCTCACCGTCCGCAGGCACGCGCCTACGGTGGCCAGAAATCGGCTTGCGACTCCCGACGCCCGGGGCGTCTCCTGCGGCAACTAAGGGAGCGAGGGCGCGAGCCTTGCCTCACCCTCACGCGTTCCGCCTCCTCCTTCGCGAGCATTACTGCTTCGCAGAAGGAGGTGACGGCCTCCCATGCACTCTCGCTCCGAACCATGGCCTGAACCAGGGCCGGACGCGAGAGATCGCCGCCGCCGATCGCCTCCGTGAGGACACGGCGGTGCTCCGCCCAAGCTGGGCAGACCTCCACCGTATGCTCCACCGTGTCCTCCGGGCGATCCACACAGTGGTGACACCCGGGCGTTTCCTCCCGCTTTATCCTGAACAGGAACCTCCCGTAACAACCGTGTCCGGTGAGGACCTGTGTCAGGCGGAAGGCGCCTCTCTAGCCACTCCTCAAAGAGGGGACTTATCGCTACAATTGTGGCGTGCCCAGCGCTGGGTTGCGACAATCGCACTCTCCATGTCGCCATGAGATCCCGCCTGAGCTCTGTCCGCTGTGCCGTGATTTCTCGCGGCAGCGGAGTTTTACCCCGGCGTTTCGCCTCCTCGCGCCAATCCAAAATGTGCACGAGGACCTTTGCCTCCAGATTCCATGGCGATTAACACTGTAACTTGGAAACATTGTATAAACATAACATAACAACAACACAACATTGTGTATTAAACATCCATTGTCTACTCACTCTAAATTATGAAGACACGGAAGAATTACTTAAACCATAACTTAAACCAATCAGTCACCCACTCACACTTACACATCTTCACTCACTCTCACATATCTACACTCACGCATACACAGTTAGAGGTGCTCACACCAACAACAAATACCCGGCACATTAATACATACTCCCTTTTTCTTATTATTAATTGATTGAAAACCTCTTTTACTTTCTTCCCCCCGTTTCTTATCCCCACAATTAATCGTATTAGGCTAGTTTAATTTGTTTTTTTTTTTTAAAAGTGCACATTGCTAATTTTAAGTAACTTATAGATCCATAATGAACGGATGGATGACCCCTATAACACAGGTTTTTCCTAGCATGGGGGTCTTTGATCATTTATTTTGTACCAGGCTTTTTCCATGTTTAAATTAAGTGACATCCTGTATAAGTGAACTTTTATGTGAAATATTTTTTTTTATTTTTTTATTTATTGTTAAAGCCCACTTTTTTTTAAAAGAGTAATCGTGGAGTTTCTAGTCGGCTCTTCACCATAGGAAACGACCAATTGGAACCGTGCACCTAGCTTCTGACGTTTCATAAGTGCCCATGCAGGTCTATGTGAATTTTTTTTTTTTTTGATTTTGAATTTTGATTTTGATTATGAATGGCCAAAGTTCACGTATGTGCAAAAAGCAGATTTTTGCAGGCTTATACTGAATTTGTTTTTCAAAATTTGTTTTTTTTTCTTGCACAAGATACCTATTGGTTTAAAAATTTCAAAGAAAGATGTGTTATAACGCCATAATCACGTACGAGCGTTTGTATGAAAAGTATGTCGGGTTGGCCGCTCTTAATTGCGACTGATGGTGGATTTCTAAGTATTGTGTATCCTGTCTCATCCGCAACTTCATCAGACATTTATGTGTATGCATTGTTGATGTTAATTGAATGCGTGGTGTTAATAGGCTAGCTACTTGGGGGCTGTACTTTTGGAACCGAGGTTGGATGGACTGTCGTTTCTCTTCTCGAATACTGTGCTGGTTACTTTCGTTTTCGGCATGTTGTGGTATTTTGGGGTTAATTGATTCCTGCGTTGGAGATTGCGGATTACTGTTGTATTGTTCAACTTCGATCGTGACCAAGCTATAATAATGCTGGTCTTTGTAAAAGACGTGTATGTTGCCGGCTACCGATTCGCCGGCATGCGGCAGGTGAATACACCAGTGTTTTCTCGTTACATAAGTGCACGTGCACATTTACAAGATAAAATTCGGACGCGGCGATTAGGATATCTTCTCCTCCCCAGAACGTCTCGTTAAACTGCGAGTTTATGTATTTTGTTATGATTTGTTCCTGGGAAAGATTGGTGTTAGGAAGAAAACCATGAATGTTGTTCAGTAGTGCTAAGTAAATTCTGTTGTTACCTCGATTCTCTAAAACATATGTAGCGAGGTCACGCCGTACAGCGAAGTGTTCAAAAGTTAGGCCTATTATATTATTTATTTGATGAGCCCTAAATAATTAATTCCCGTCGCATTCGATGCGAACAAATTTTGCCATTTTTAGGGTTCCGTACTCAAAGGGCAAAACGGGAACCCTATTACCAAGGCTTTGCCGTCCGTCCGCCCGTCTGTCCTCTGTCCGTCCTTCCGTCATCAGGCTGTATCTCATGAACCGTGACAGTTAGACAGTTGAAACTTTCACAGATGATGCATGTCCGTTGCCGCTATAACAACAAATACAAAAAAACACAAACAGAATAATATTAATATTTAAGGGCCCCCATACAACAAACGTGACCTATTGTTTGTTTTTGCTCGATATTGATAACGACAACAGGCAAACTCCCGAAACATTCACAGAATATTTAGTTATATATTCACTTTAAAACCAAATAATTAAATTAAAATAAAACAAATATTTAATGGGGCTCCCATACAACAAACGTGTTGTCTTTGCCATTTTTGACACCTCGCGCGCGAGTCCGCCTCTCACTTGGCCGGTTTTTTTTAAGATTTTGCTTGGCTGTGACGTTACCGGCCCGCAAGTGTTGGGCACTGTGCGTGCGACGTAATATTTTTGTGAATGGATGGAAGTCGGTGTCTTTGGATCTGTTTTTTAGTTTTTTGCCACCGACTTCCGAAATTAAAGTTATTTTTCACTTTGTAGTGTATTTTTGGAAGTCGGTTGTTTTTTTTTTGTAAAAAGTTTTTTTATTTTTCACTTTTTAGTGGGTCAGTTTGTAATTCATCTAATTTACAATAGCGTAATGTCAAATGCTCATCACCTTTTACAAAATATTGGTATTCTCGATGCAGGGGCGTTAATTGTTGAGGAGTTCTCCTGGTAAGAACCAGGAGAATTGATGGTGACTTTACCATATGCATTTTGACGAGCATAAATTGCTTATCAACCATATTATAGTGCCTAATCGAATCGAAACGGTGAAACACTTATTATTAAGTAGTTCCGGTGGCCATCAGTGATCTTCATCATTAGTTCCACTTCACCAAATGGTGCTTTCCGACAGGTAATGCACGAGTTACTATTATAAATACTCAAATCGCTTTAGGTATGCCTATAAAATTGGAGGATTTCCCTCGATTTCCATGGGATCCCCGAATGACCTTGTTACCTTCTTAGTCCTTTTCAATCTAGTTTTCGACCTGGTCATAGCACAGTAACGGCTCTTTTGAACTGATGAAATCTGCTGGGCTATGGGCCACAAATCTCTCACTTTGCTTGTACTTCTGGACTTTAGCAGTGCCTTTAACTCTGTCGATTTCGACATCCTTCTAGGGATCCTTAAGTCTTTTAACTTCTCTTCTTCTAATTTGGTTCTTCTATGTTCTACGTTAGCGGGTTCGGTTTCCGCACCTAGTCCTTCATGTGGACCATTGTGCGTGTGCCATGGCGGCCGTCGTTGGTTATTCCAACCAGCCCACCTCCCTCCAGAAGCTGATTAGGTCTCCTGGTCTGCTTAAGATATCCGTGAAAGATCTGGGTGACCCGAGGGTTTCTGTTCTGATCTGGGTGACGCCTGTGCATTCAAAGAGCACGTGCGCAACGGTTTCTTCAGCCTCCATGCAAGCCCTGCACAGAGGGCTGTCCGTTATGCCTATTGTGTGGAAGTGCTTATTCAGTGAGCAGTGTCCCGTGATGGTCCCCGTCACTAGGCGCAGGCCGTTCCTGTCCAGGCGTAGCAACCGCCTGGTTAGCCTGCCATCTAAGGACGGCATAGCTTCCCTGGATTGCCTGCAGCCCGGTGTCGAGGTCCACCAGTTCTGTGCTTGTGTGTGGGTGAACTCCTGTAGCCACCTGCGTAGTTGGTTGAAGGGGATGGGTACGATAGGTTCGGGTCCACAGACTGACGTGCTGGATGCTCTCCTAGCAAGTTGGTCAGCTGCGTCGTTACCTAGTGATCCGCTGTGTTCTTTTATCCATTGCAATATCACTGTGTTACGGTTGCACACTGTCACCCGTTCCAGTGCGTTGTGACATTCTAGTGTTAGTCTGGAGGTAATATAATTTTTCCCCAAGGATTGCAAGACTGAGGCACTATCGGAGAGTATACGTATACGGGTGTCCGTAACTCTCCTGGCTTCTATGGCGTAAGCCGCTTGTATAATGCCCACACATTCCGCCTGGTAGACGGTGTTGAACAATCCCAGCGGGCTGGATATATTTATGTTGAAGTCATGTGAGAAAACTCCGACTCCGCTTCCGGAGTCGGTCTTTGATCCGTCGGTGTATAATCTCATCTCCTTCGGGCCTGAGTAGTCACACCGTTCTTCTGTGAGTATGATGTTGTAGTGCTTCTGAAAGAAGTGTAGTTTCGGGGCTTTGTCGCAGGGTGATGCCATCATCGGTTGTCGTTTGATTGCATCTTCCCTTATGCGTGTGTGCTTGAGTCTCTGCTCAGGGTTCCCGATATATATAGCCTGAAGCCTGCCAGAGCTGCCTCCTCTCGCACGATGAGGTGCAGGGGTGGCAGTCCCAGCATTACTTGTAGTGCGGCAGTGGGTGCAGTCCTCATGCTGCTGGTTATTGCTACACAAGCGAACCGCTGCAGTTTTTCGAGGTCTTTTTGGGCTGTGCTCAGGCCCGTCCTGGGCCACCAGACCAGTGAGCCATATGTGATAATTGGTCGAATGACTGTGGTGTATAGCCAGTGGGTGACTTTGGGGCTGATACCCCAATTCCTTCCAAGCAGTCGCTTGCACTGCCATAGTGATATGCTGGCTTTTGTGGTGATGTAGTTGGTGTGTTTTGCCCAGTTCAGCTGTTTGTCCAAATAGATGCCCAGGTATTTGGTTTCAGTTGCCAGGCTTAGGGTAGTTCCAAAGAATCGTGGCAGTTGTAGTGTCGCCAACTTCCTCTTTTTTGTGAAAAGAATCAGTTCGGTTTTTGTTGGATTCACCGACAGTTGGTGTTTATTGCACCAGTCCTCTACTATTTTCAAAGCCTGGCGCATTAGGTTACATAAGGTGTTTTCGTGGGTGCCATTTATTATTATGGTTATGTCGTCGGCGTAGCCTACGGTAAAATAACCTTTGTCATTTAGTGTTTTGATGAGGCTGTCTACTACCAGGTTCCATAGAAGCGGCGAGAGGACACCTCCTTGCGGGCAGCCTTTCGCCACGATGGCCCTTGTAGTGTCATTTACCGTGACTTGTACAGCTCTCATTTTGAGCATATTGGTGATCCAGCCGCTTAGGGTCGAGTCTATATTGTGTCTATCTAACGCCATGTTAATGCTGTTGAACATGGTTTTGTCGAAGGCGCCCTCGATATCAATGAAGGCAGCCAGTGATGAGCATTTGTGGTCCACTGCACATTCAATCTTAGAGACCACGCTGTGTAGCGCGGATTCTGTTGATTTGCCTGTGGAGTACGCATGCTGTTGTTTATGGAGTGGTTTTACCCGGAGAGGTCCGTCTCGAATGTGTCTATCACAGAGTCTCTCCAGGGTTTTCAGTAAGAAGGATGTGAGGCTAATAGGCCTATAAGCCTTGGGTTGTGTGTAGTCGGTTTTGCCCGGTTTGGGTATGAAAATGACTTTCGCTTCGCGCCATGCTAGTGGTATGTGTCTGAGTGCTAAGCACGCTCGATAAATCTCCACCAGCCATGGTGTCAGATGATCTATCCCCCACTGTCGCAGGGCTGGGAAAATGCCATCCAGCCCTGCGGACTTAAATGGCTGGAACGTGTTGATAGCCCACTTTATACGATCTTCTGTTGCTATATTATGGGCTCTTGACCAGTCTTGATCCGTTGGGGTCCATTCTGGCACAACCTCCCATGTCCTGTCTTCTAAGAGCCTGCAGTCTGGGAAGTGAGTCTCCAGAAGGACCTTACTGGCTTCATGGTCGGTTATTGTGTATGAGTTGTCGGGCTTTTTCAGCGCGCCAAGAGTTCGGTCCTGGTCAGTTGATAGGATCTTCCTTACCCTTGCGGCTTCATTATTTGTCTCGATGGATTCACAAAACTTCCGCCAGGCTGTTCTCCTGGCAGTCCTGATCTGTTTCCTGTACAAATATTGGGTTTCTTTGTATAGCTCCCAGTCTTCCGGGAGTCTGGTGTTCTTGGCTCTGTTGAATTGCTTACGAAGTGCATCTCTGAGTTTACTAAGTTCGGCGTTCCACCAGGGCTTCCTCACAGCCTTGGCTTGTGGCGACCTTAGTTTGCAGCATGCGTGGTAAGCTTCGGTTATGTAATCTGATAGCTTTGTCACAGTGTATTCTAATCGCGCAGGGTCAGTTATGGTTGTCAGTGTAAGGTGCCTATCTAGCATGGAGGCTAGGAGACGTTTATATCCTGGCACATTAGTGCGCCGTGGATTTCGTTTTGGTATGGGTTTTTTGGTGTTGGTTGTTAGTTTGAAGCGGATTCTTCTATGGTCTGAGCAAGAAGGCTCGTCTGACACGTGCCAGTTTGTGATGATGTGTGTCACGTTTTCTGTAGCAAGCGTTAAGTCTATGATCGTTTGTCCTCGAGCTGTGACCCAAGTGGGTTCTGAGCCGCGGTTCACGATGTTAAGGTTAGTTGAGAATAAATAGGTGGATAGTACCTCTCCCCTGGAGTTCGGTGCGTCGCTGCCCCAGAGCGGGTGGTGGGCGTTCGAGTCCGTGCAGATGATGAGATCTAGGCTGGCTTGCTCACAGTGCTGTACTAGGTCGGCCATCTCCTTCGGTGGGCAGTTTGTGTCCTCGCCTGGCATGTAAACCGAGGCCAGTACAACATCTGGAGCATCGCCTTCTGTTTGGAGCCTGACAGCTGTCAGATCTCTGGAACAAAATTGGGTAAGTGGTGCGATAGGGATTTCTTTGGGTATGTAAGCGCAGGTGTCTGGGCTGTGTGTGTTGAGGATTAGCTTACCTCCGATGTTACCGAGGCCGCATACTCTATTGTTCCTGATCCACGGCTTTTGGATCAGTGCTATGGCTCGGGGCTTCACCTCCAGTGCCCTGCGTAGACTAGCCGTGGCAGCCTGGCTATGTTGGAGGTTGGTCTGGATGATGTTGAGGGACGGTGGCGGTGATGAAGTGGAGTTAGTCGGTGATGGATCCATCGGACTGTCTCTCCACCACCTCCTCTCTGTATTGGTCTTCGTGCTGTTCGCCCGGCGACGAGGCGAGCAGTTGCTCGCTCCAGCCAGGGGATGAGGGTGGTATGGTGTCATTGTCGTCGGCCATTGCTGCTCTGGCCATGACCTCCTCAAGTTTATGTCCGTGTCCTCTGTCGGTGCCGGTTGTGTCGTAGTCGTGTCCGTGCTGTCAGTCTGGGTGTCAGGTGGTTGGGTGGTGGGCCAAAAGCGAACATATATCGAACCAAGCAGGTAGGATATACGTCGCTCCCGGGCTAGGACCTTTACGACTTCCTCCGGCGGCACACCCAGGGTCAAAAATGTCCCATAGTTGTTGCCGCCGACGGCCGTCGCCCTGTACAGTGACCACCTGGCGATGTCGTACCAAGTATTCTGACGAATCAGAAGACTCTGGAGCCGGGCTACGTCACCATCGTAACGAGGGACGAAAAGCGAGGCTCGGAATCGGGTGGGCACGTCAGATTGTCTCAGTACTGTCAGTGTGAGGTCAGTGTCTGGGAGTCGCGTACTACCTCTTCGGCGTTCGATCGCACATCGCGCTGGCTAGTGCCTTGGCGGGTGTCGGGCTTTCGAACGCCTGCTTTCCTCTCCCGGGCCAAGATTTTTCCGCGCTTTCTCAGCAGGCGTACCGAATCAACTTCAACCGGGAGAGTGGTGGAGCTGCCATGGCCGTCGTCTTTCCCCATCCCTCTCTGTCCATGTCGGTCTTGGTCCTTGTCTGGGTAGGCGATGCTTTTCCGCACGATGCTCTGTTGCCAGAGGCTCGCAGGAAGCGTGCATTTCGCAGTGGGTATTGGCGCGTCAATCGCAGCCGAGTTCGGGTGTATAGGCGCGTTGATCGCAGCCAGTGTTGGGTGTATGGGCGCGTTAGTCGCAGCCTGGGTTGTGGGCGCGTAAGTGGCAGCCTGAGTTGTGGGCGCTAAAACAGCAGCCGGCCGCGCTGAAAAGCGCGGCACCAAAGAAGAGTTTGGTGCCCCCCAGATTACGATGGGGGCTGACCGCCGAGGCGGTGTGGGATTCTCCGGCTTGGCCGGGACCCACCTGGGTAGAAATTTCCTTACTCTGCATGATTTTGGTATGGGGGGGTGGGCTTTTTTGGAATCGAGGTTACCCCTCCTCTAGGACCGACAGGATGTAGGGATGGGAGGGAAGATATTCGTGCAGCCTGGGTTGTGGGCGCGTAAGTGGCAGCCTGAGTTGTGGGCGCTAAAACAGCAGCCGGCCGCGCTGAAAAGCGCGGCACCAAAGAAGAGTTTGGTGCCCCCCAGATTACGATGGGGGCTGACCGCCGAGGCGGTGTGGGATTCTCCGGCTTGGCCGGGACCCACCTGGGTAGAAATTTCCTTACTCTGCATGCTTTTGGTATGGGGGGGTGGGCTTTTTTGGAATCGAGGTTACCCCTCCTCTAGGACCGACAGGATGTAGGGATGGGAGGGAAGATATTCGTGGGTAAGGGTGTGGGTTCTTGGGGGTCACCCGAGGCTTGGGATTCGGCCTAAGGATTGAGGATCAACAGGATGTATGGATAAAGGAAGGATGGATAATTATAATTAGGTGATAGGTACATAGGAAGGGGTAAATGGGTTAACCTGAGCCTGGGGTTTGGCCTTCGGAAACTTCTCTTGTCCGGGATCTCTTTGAGATGCTCCGGGTACAGGATCGACCTTTAACAGTCGGTCCCGCAGCCGGAGTTGGGCTATCCGCAACCTGCCCACCCGCTCGGTTGCAAGAGAAGAAGTGCCTGGCAGCCTGGGTCACCCCACCACGGATGTACGTACACACCCGCGTTGGAGCGATCCAGCCTTCCCCGAGCATTCTTCATCTAATTTGGTTGGTTCGACTCCTATCTTAAAGGCCGCTCGCAGCGGGTTCGTCTCGAAGAGACTTCCGACTGGTGTTCTCTTATCGCGGGTGTGCCTCAGGGTAAGTTTTCTCTCCTCTTATCTTTTCTATTTTCATTAACTCCGTCACCAGAATCATCTCTTCCCACTTCCATCTCTATGTCGACGATCTGCAGCTTTACAACCACTTCTTAAGGCAAGATGTGGAAGCAGCCGTGTCTGCCATGAACAGAGACCTTACCTATCGTGGACTGCCCGTGTTGCTCAAGTCAGTCACAAAGTACACTACACGTTCCATTCGTTGAAATTACTCCAGAGCTTCTTACCCTTGAATACCTAAATCTCCCTTGCTCAAACTCTTGGAGGAGCTTTTAAATAAACTGGAGCGTTTGCAAAATATCTGTATTAGTTTTGTTTTTAAACATAAAAAGTATGATCATGTTTCTAACTTTCGCAAGATACTCAAGTGGCTCTCAATTTGCCTTCGTAGTAACTCTCGGATATTGTGTCTGCTATTTAACATCCTTCACAACCCTAGAACGCTATCCTATGTGCGGGAAAACTTTCTTTTTCTGATGCACTTCGCTTGCAGTTCGCTTCTTAGAAATCTCCTTAAATCACCTCCCCACTCTACCGACATTTAACTCCTACTTTCTACTCTGTGCACGCGATTCGGCTATAAAATTTACTTCCGCCTGAAAGAGTGAAAGAACACTATCTTTCCACTTCGTCATAGTTGCATACTATGTATTTATTATTTTATAATTTTACATATTTTAGTGATATTTATTTTCGAAGTATGTATGTAAGTATCATATATTCTCTTATTGTATGTTTATATTTCAATTAGTGAATAGTATTTATTTTTTATTTTATGTATTTTGTTTTCTGTTCTACTCTTACACACGTCTACATCTCTTTGTCTATTTTCCTATCGCAGGTATGCTGGAAGAGATTTCTTTAGAAATAAGCATCACCGTAGTACGTATTATTCTGTTCCTTTCTTCTTGTCTGTTTTTATGGTGTGTGCAATAAACTGTTAAATAAGTAAATAATACTTCAAAATCATTCAGATAGTGTGTTGCGCAATTAGGGTGCAGTTCACATTTAGTCGGTTTCCCATGGATAGGTCATAAACTATCGAAAAATAATGCGATTGTAAATGGTTTGTTGCTGTTCACAATTTTTGTTCGTTTCCCATGGATATGTCATAAACTATCGAAAAATAATGCGATTGTAAATGGTTTGTTGCTGTTCACAATTTTTGTTCGTTTCCCATGGATATGTCATAAACTATCGAAAAAGAATGCGATTGTAAATGGTTTGTTGCTGTTCACAATTTTTGTTCGTTTCCCATGGATATGTCATAAACTATCGAAAAATAATGCGATTGTAAATGGTTTGTTGCTGTTCACAATTTTTGTTCGTTTCCCATGGATATGTCATAAACTATCGAAAAATAATGCGATTGTAAATGGTTTGTTGCTGTTCACAATTTTTGTTCGTTTCCCATGGATATGTCATAAACTATCGAAAAAGAATGCGATTGTAAATGGTTTGTTGCTGTTCACAATTTTTGTTCGTTTCCCATGGATATGTCATAAACTATCGAAAAATAATGCGATTGTAAATGGTTTGTTGCTGTTCACAATTTTTGTTCGTTTCCCATGGATATGTCATAAACTATCGAAAAATAATGCGATTGTAAATGGTTTGTTGCTGTTCACAATTTTTGTTCGTTTCCCATGGATATGTCACAAACTATCGAAAAATAATGCGATTGTAAATGGTTTGTTGCTGTTCACAATTTTTGTTCGTTTCCCATGGATATGTCACAAACTATCGAAAAATAATGCGATTGTAAATGGTTTGTTGCTGTTCACAATTTTTGTTCGTTTCCCATGGATATGTCACAAACTATCGAAAAATAATGCGATTGTAAATGGTTTGTTGCTGTTCACAATAAACTATCGAAAAATAATGCGGCTGTAAATGGTTTGTTGCTGTTCACTATTTTTGTTCGTTTCCCATGGATAGGTCACAAACTATCGAAAAAGAATGCGATTGTAAATGGTTTGTTGCTGTTCACAATGTTTGTTCGTTTCCCATGGATATGTCATAAACTATCGAAAAATAATGCGGCTGTAAATGGTTTGTTGCTGTTCACAATTTTTGTTCGTTTCCCATGGATAGGTCACAAACTATCGAAAAATAATGCGATTGTAAATGGTTTGTTGCTGTTCACAATAAACTATCGAAAAATAATGCGGCTGTAAATGGTTTGTTGCTGTTCACTATTTGTTCGTTTCCCATGGATGACCATAAACTATCGAAAAATAATGCGATTTTAAATGGTTTGTTGCTGTTCACAATTTTTCGACAGTTTATTATATGTATAATGGAAACGATACCGATAGATTATAAACTAACAAAGTTCCTGTATACGGTGACATTATAAGTAGGTATATAAATGATTAGTAGCAGTCGTTGTATCAGCTCGTGTCGTAGGTCGAGTCCCAATCAGCGGGTTTTGCCCACTTACGTATTCACGAAAACAACACGTTCCATGTTTTTCTCAAATTGAGTATACCTACCGAGTGTGTACCTATGTGCCTAAGTAGCTTCTTCATGACGTGTCGATGGAAAAATGTTCGAATTAACACCATTATTTTGATGATGCAGTCATTGGATCCTCACGTCACTCAGGTGTAGGTACCTATAGCTGTTCAAGGATCGTTTGTTGCGTGGCCAAAATCGGAACTAATACCACCATATTATTTTTTCAGTAGGATTTCACATAACAATTTCACAAAATGTTTACCAACAGCGGCAACGTCATTCGAGCGCCAAAAGATATTTGGAGTAGGTGCTGTAGGTACTGGTTCGCGGTGACAGGGCACAAGATGATCGGTGGGCCATGCTCGGTGGGGTGACGCCGCTTATATTTATACATTTTACTAGCCCACGGCTTCGCTCGCGTTAATTTAGAATTTAACAATCATTTCGGGTTGTACTCTGCTTGTTCTTTTCCGTTACAATCATGGGTTCAGAACTGAACATTATTCTAGGACGCTCCTATACACAATGTTGCATGTCCTTCTATTTGGCGCTAATACGTATAAATTGTGAGCTTTGGGCACACGCGAACATGCTACATATAGCTGCATGGTCATGGGAAAAGCATGACTTTTCGAAATACACCCCTGTTACCTGTAATGTTTACCCTTGCGCTTTATTAATTGTAATAGCAAAACATAGTTTTATTGGAAACTGGGGTCTTTTAAATTAAAATAAGTAGGTCAGTGGGGATTATTGGGTTTCGGGGTGTAATTACACATTCCCCTTTTCCCACACCAGTTAAAATAGTGGCACCGACTATATTTTGTCCTAATTGTGTAATCCGAAGCCTCGTCCCATTACATAATCGGAGTGCATCTAAATTGCGCATAAGCATAACTGGTACACCTAATTTTAATTGAACTGTATGCGAGGGTACACTTGCCAGCTCTAGAGAATTTAAAACTTCAGCGGGATATGAAGTGATCGGGTCCATGATGGTATCTATAGACAAATACTCCTTTATATCTCCCTGCACCATATACAAAATGTCAGTGTTTACCTGGTTAATATTTTCATTTTTATGTGCAAAGATTGCTCTCGCACATAGCACATAGCCACTGATCACAATTGATATTTACTTGTAAGTCTGGGTAAACTTTAGCAATGAGTTCCACACTGTTTTCGACTAAATTACGCAATTCCGCCGTCAGTAAAATACAAACATCAGTATCCGAGTCCAAACGTCCATCGCCAATTTTCAACAGTGTCTGCATAATCTCCCGAATCTGCGTCATTAAAGGTGCTGTTATTATTGTACTCTCATATTCGTTGATAAGCTTATTTTTTATCTGCAGGTGTGCCTCTGGATCACTGGTAGAGTTTACCGGAAGTCACCAGTCAGTATAACTACCTTGCCTCCCGTAATGTCATGATGATCGGTTCAGCGGTTTAGAGCGTGGAAAGGTATCAAGCAAACAAACTTACTTTCACGTCTATAATATTATAGAATTATCAGACTCATTGGAACGATTATATTGGAAAAGCTTTAACTTATCCCTGGCCAAGACATTTTCATAAAATCGACCACGGTTACGTGTACTCTTAATCACGTACCGATCATGAGGCAGGACCTTTACAATTTTATATGGCCCGTCAAAACGCGGCATAAGTTTACCACTTCGTAAACCCTTACGAATGATCTTTCTTTCGGCAAGAACTAGATCGCCTATCTTAAAAGGAGCTTCATAACGCCGCTTTTGATCATACTTGTCCTTTGCCTGTTGAGACAATTTCACTGATTGGGTGACAGCGATTTCTCTCAACTCGTCTAAATTCGGTAACCTATCGGGCACAACTATATCGCCTACGAGTCTAGGTCGAAACCCTTATAGGAGTTCCAATGGAGTCTTACCCGTACTATTATTTACGTAAGAATTCAATCCTAACTGTACCTTGGGCAAGTATTTCTCCTAGTAATTTTGGTCATCAACAACGTATGCTACTAGGGCGTCAAGTATAGTCCTATTAAAACGTTCTATCTACCCATTCGCCCTTGGGCTGGCGACCGCCGTCATGACATGCTTTATTTGCCTTTGAGTGCAATACGCTTTTAAATCTTTGCAGCTAAAAGCTTTGCCGCGGTCGCTTATTATGCGACTTGGAACACCAAAAGTTTAGTTATTTTGTCGTGAACACCACTGCTCACAGACAAAATAAATAAAACAGTTTACTTGATAGATATAGCTATACCTAACTCACACAACATTCAAACTACAACATCCGAAAAACAGTAAGTACCTAGACCTCGGCATAGAAATAAAAACCCAATGGAAAGCACAGACCGTACATATCTGTAGTACTCTCATCTACCAGTGTAGTGCCGAAGGCTCCCACGCAAAGTCTTAACACTCTACACATGCCTTCTCACATACTTTACATGCTCCAAAAAGCCACAATTGTCAACACCTGTCGCATCACCCGAAAGTTCCTGACTTCTTCTACATTATCATCCACCTTTTCAATTTAAATTCTCCCTTACACACTTGGCTCTGGCCCGTGGCTAAGGTTATAAATCTCTCTCAAATGAGAAGAAAAATAAAGAACTCAATAGAATAATAGTATATAATTCTATTTTCTATGTGGGATTCTGGCGTTTTAATATCGACGTAGTCATTTTCAATGTGATTTGTATTTCTGGCTAGGTCTAGGTCTCTGTACTATATAGTTTTTTTTTTAATTTTAGCAATGTTTATTATGTCTTTTCGGTTATAAACAGTATCTCCCGACTCTTTCAAACCATCAACCCATGTTTTATTTGTCCGTAATTCTTTATATCCTTTTTTAGGGTTCCGTAGTCAACAAGGAACCCTTATAGTTTTGCCATGTCCGTATGTCTGTTAGTCCGTCTGTCTGTCCCCAGCTTAGCTCAGAGACTCTTAGTACTAGAAAGCTGTAATTTGGCTTGGGTATAGATATTAATCACGCCGACAAAGTCGTGAAAGGAAACCTTGAAAAAGTTTTTTTTTTAGAGTACGTCCCTGGGTCGTAAAGTGGGGATGATATTTTTTTTTCTCGTCTATCCCATAGTATGTGATATCGTTGGATAGGCCGTTGTAGTCTTGATTGTTTTTATTTTTGGATATTGTTAGTTTAAATGCTCTTTTTGTAATTCTTGTGCGTGTCCGAAATAAAATAGTTTTCTTTTCAAAAATATTGTGGGTCTGTGAAAGCCATTTTTCAATTCACAGATTCGTTTACGTAATATAAAGCTTTAAAGTGCTATTTTTGCCCTGCCAGCTAAATAGTTGATTGAGGATATGTGATAAAATTCATGGCAGTAGTATATACATATAACGAAATTAAAAGGAAAACTATCACAGCTAAGTAGGCTTTACAAGTTAAGGAGTAATAGTCGACCCACTTACATTTTCAGTTGGAGAATTGACCGTAACGTATATCGATGGGTTCCCTATCCATTTGTAAATAATTTTAAGACCTAATATAACTTAGCATAATTTTGTTTGGCATAATTATATTTTCGCATAATATAAATACGCATAACAGCTTACGCATAATTTTTTTAAGCATAATTTCTCTAACCATAATAATGATTAAGCATAATATTCTAAAGCATAAATATATTAAGCATAAAGTTCTAAAGCATAACTGGGTTTCTGTCACGGCTCCGGCGCTCCGGGCCTCCGGCGGCCCCACGCGCCTACGCGATTTTAAATTGCACTCTAGGGGTAGGACAAACAAGACTACGTGGAGTCAGTTTTACAGCAATTCGGTTGTGTCTCTAACTTTGGTTGCACAGCATATTAAATTTTTAACCAACAATATTATTTAATTGTTACAGAAACTATAGCAAATTGGTTTGATCAGAATTATGTATGGGGTACTACAAGTTCGCCACCACCATTTCCACCCAAAGTCTGGAATAATCATTAACGTTATGCTAATAGTCATTAGGCCTACTAACGTTATGCGAATCAAATTTATGCCAAAACAAATTAGTCTTTAAGATGATTATGCCAACATAAAATGTATGTCTAAAAAAATTATGCCGAAGTATTATTATGCCAAAACAAATTGTGCCAAAATCGTTATGCCGAAGTATATTAGGACAAAGAACATTATGCGAAAAGAAGGGATCCCATATCGATGTATGGGAGAGCATGTTTTTCAACTACAATGTTAAGTTTGTTTTGGGATAATTTATACGGAACCCGTCACTGTGTGGTCTGACACGCACATGGCCAGTTTTTTAAACTTCCACTTTGTTCTAGATGTTTTTAAAGGATATTAATTCTTTCTGTATTTTCTGTGAGTGCGCACTTTTGGTGAATGTAAAGTTGGTGTGACTTATAATGAACTGTCACTTTAGGCTCGATGTGGAGTAGAGATATTTGAGTTTTCAAGTTTTCCTTATATATTTGTATTTCTTCTTCGTTTTTGAGTATACTGTTTTGTTTATTTACAAATCTGCGTCTTGTTTTCACGGATTTATTGAGTGATATTTTGGCTCTGAGTGGTCTGTGGTCTGATGAAAAGTTTATACTTAGTGTCTCCATGTCTTGAAATGAATGAGGATGATTAGACAATATGAAATCTATTTCGTTTTTATGTTGACGGAGACTGCCATTTCCATTTTCTCTTCTCTTTTTTCTTGTAAAAGGTGTTGATGATAGCTAGCTTGTTTTCCATCGCAAAGTCTCTTCTTCGGTCTTTGACCTCGAGCGTTTCTTGTTCCATATCCATACTGTTTCATGTTTATTAAAGTGATAATATTAAATTAAAGATGTATTATTATTTTAAAGTGCTGATCGATATACAATTTTATAGCTGTTTTCATCAAATTTAAAGTGCTATTAAATACATCCCATATTATAATTCAATCATAATTCGAAAACACGTGGCGCCATCTATTCTCATAAGAACGTTATTGTTCTTAACGTTATATCATCACACTAATATTATAAAGGCGAAAGTTTGTAATTGTGAGTGTGTGTGTGTTTGTCAGGTACTTCTTCACGCTCAAACGACTGGACCAATATTGAAAAAATGTTGTATGGAGGTAGCTGACACCCTGGATTAACATATAATAATAATAAATATCTTTATTGCAGACCACATGGTCCATAAAAATACTATAAAAAAGAGATACATAATACAAAATAATAAAATACAATAAAATTACAAACAAACATAAATTACGCCTTTTTTAATTTTTAACATTTAGGCGGCTATTTCCAACCACCGCTTGTAGGTCTTGGTAACATACTTCCTATCAGCGAGGTCCTTAACTATACGTTTCTTCGCGTACCAACCCGGGACATGAATGATGCAATTCTGTTTCTCTGAATGGCGTTGAACGCGTTGTGGGGAGTTTCTTGACCTCATGAAGAATAGTAAAATATTACCGTTGTTTAAATCAGGTAGTACATCAGACCCAACAAATTATATACCTATTTCAGTACTACCTACATATAGTAAAATTTTTGAGAAATTAATTTTAGACCAATTGCAAAGATTTTTTAATAAACATAAATTACTACATAGCAAACACTTCGGTTTTACAAGGGGTCGTTCGGACTACTGATTGAACTGTTAGGACATATTTATAATGCATGGGAAGATAAATACGATGCCTTGGGCATTTTTTGATTTGTCGAGGCTTTCGATTGCGTTTTTCATGAAACGTTAATCAGGAAACTCCGCCACTACGGGCTCCGGAACACCGCTCTGGATCTTCTTCCTTCATACTTGACGTCAATGGAAAAAGATCTTCCGGATCTATAGTAACAATGGGCGTTCCACAGGGCTCAATTCTTGGTCTTTTCTTGTTTCTTATTTATATTAATGACTTGGCTTACCTCATAAAGGATAATCATGATATAGTGTTGTTTGCAGATGACACTTCACTTTTGTTTAAACTTAAACGTCAGCAGCTGGTTACTGATGATGTAAATAGCGCGATCTCAAAAGTAGTTCACTGGTTCAATGTTAATAATTTGCTTCTAAACGAAAAAAAAACCAAATGCATTAAGTTTACGCTACCTCACGTTAGGCAGGTGAAAACTGATGTGTTGATAAAGGGCGAAGAATTGATTCCTCAAGATAGCACAGTATTCTTGGGCTTAACTTTGGATGCCAAGCTTCAGTGGGGCCCACATATAGATAAACTGTCAAAAAAGCTAAGCTTCGCAGCATATGCTGCTAGAAAAATTCGTAATTTAACTAACATAGAGACAGCCCGTTTAGTGTACTTTGCCTATTTTCATAGTGTAATGTCGTACGGTATTCTGTTGTGGGGAAATGCCGCCGATATTCAGACTATCATTGTTTTGCAGAAAAGAGCTGTACGATCAGTTTATAAATTAAGTCCAAGACACTCTCTCAGAGAGAAATTTAAGGAGATTAATGTAAGGACTGTACCTTCTCAGTATATTTTTGAAAATCTTTTATATGACCATCTTCTTCTATATATATAAAATTCAAAGTCCTGACTGACTGACTGACTGACTGATATATCAACGCATAGCCTAAACCGCTGATCCTGAAACATGAAATTTAGAGGGTGTGTTCTTTGTGAAAAGTAGGTATCCACTAAGAAAGGGGTTTTCGAAATTCCTCCCCTAAGAGGGTGAAATAGGGGATGGAAGTTTATATGAAAGTTCGTCAGTTTTGAAGTTAGGATCATCAAATTTGGTGTATAGGCTGACGATTGAAAATTAATTTACACGTGTCTCATCGTTTTTGATAATTCCAACCCCGAAGGGTTAAAAAGGGGGATGAAGTTGTGTATCAAAGTCCTTAATTTTCGAAGTAAAAAACACAACATATATTATCTAGGGTTATGGTAGGAAGCTAATGCAATGGTGTTGTTAGAATTTCAACCCTTAAGGGGTGAAAGGGGGATGAAATTTTCTTTTTAATTAAAGTTTTTTTTATTTTTTAAGTTAAAATCACTCATATTTCGGCTTATGGTTAAATGATAAATGATTTATTTTCTGTAAGTAGGTTTGTACAAACACTTTTACACGTCAGTCATAAAAAAAGGTGGAAACTAACACACAGCCCAAATCGCTGGTCCTAGAGACATGAAACTTGGAGGGTGTGTTCTTTGTGAAGAGTAAGTATCCACTAAGAACGGATTTTTGGGAATTCTACCCCTAAAGGGCTAAAATAAGGGATGGAAATATATATGAAAGTCCGTCAGTTTTGAAGTTAGGATCTTCAAATTTTGTGTTTAGGCTGATGATTGAAAATAATTTATACGTGTGACACACGTATAATATATTTTTGGTTAATTTTACCTTCGAAGGCTTAAAAATGGGGAAGATGGGTATGGAAAGTCCTTAATTTGCGAAGTAAAAATCACTAAATTTATTATCTAGGCTTATGGTTGGAAGCTAACGCAACGGTGTTGTTAGAATTTCAACCCTTAAGGGGTGAAAATGGGGATGTAATTCATTATTTTTCAAGTTAAAATAACTAATATTTTGGCTTATGGTTGGAAATTAACAGAACGTAAACCATTGTTTTTTGTTTTATTTCAACCCAAGGGGGTGAAAAGGGAGATGACGTTTTGTATTGAAGTTGTTCATTCGCTAAATTTTGTATCCAAGTAAAAATAATATAAGTACACGTGTACCGTTTCTAACTTTTCATAGAATGAAGCGATTGCGATGAAACAAAACGAAATGTTACTCAACTTATACAACTTATTTAAATATAAGGTCGTGGGACTGACGGGATATCAACACACAGCTCAAACCACTGAACGGATTGGGCTGAAATTTGGTACATAGATAGTTATGACGTAAGCATCCGCTAAGAAGGGATTTTTGGAAATTCGACCTTAAAGGAGGTAAAATGGCGAATTTTGTTTGATTGAAAAATCTTATTCCAAGAGTTAATAAACCTAAAACATGGCATGAACACTTACGTAAATAAATTATAAAGTTTGTAATTTTTAGTTTTTTCAAACTAAAGGGGATTTGGGGATGTCAAAGTTTGTATAGAAGAATTTCAAAGTGCGGTCCGATTAACTCGAAACTCAGTATTTACTCGTATACTTAGAAACAAAAATTAAGAATAAAATGATCAAAGTTTTTCGAAAATTGAACTCTTTTGTTTTTTGGTGGGTAGGTAATTATCAAATAACTTCTCCCGCTCTGGGTGGAGTGCGAGGGCGTGTCAGACTTTTACTGACTAAAACCCACCCGTATTCCTTCATTTGCCTGTGTGCCAGGGCCACGATATTCTTTTCGGACAAACTCGCAACCCTGGCAGGCATTGGCCTTAATGGACCCCGTCAGTTGGTGCTGACATCTCTTTGAGGCGCGCGTGTAACACAACGCGCCGTCGACCCGGGCCTGGTCCTTATTGGACTGCGAGCTGCCCATCGCTCACCGTCCGCAAGCCCGCGCCTACTGTAGCCGAGCATCGGCCTGCGACTCCCGACGCCCGGGGCGTCTCCCGCGGCGACTAAGGGCGTGAGGGCATGAATTTTGCCTCTCCCTCTGACGCGTTCCGCCTCCTCCTTCGCGAGCATTACTGCTTCGCAGAAGGAGGTGACGGACTCCCATGAAAGCCCTAGGTTACAAAATGATATCTTCTCAATATTGCTTCGTTTCCGGCAATATCAATATGTTGCTTGCGCAGATATTGAAAAATTCTTCAGACAAACTTTAATCCATCCTGAACAACGTAACTTACAACTAATATTATGGCGAACTGATAGCAGCATGCCAATTCAAGTTTATCGTCTCAACACAGTGACGTATGGTACGGCATCTGCACCGTACCTAAGCAACCGTTGCTTGAAACAGTTAGCAAAGGAATGTAAGGATGACGTCATCGCTAGCGTTATCAATGACGAATTTTATGTTGACGACCTCTTGACGGGCATGATCAGCGCGACAAGTTGTTAGATTTTTGCAATAAAACGGCCGCCATTCTACAAAGCGGTTGTTTTCCCTTAAGGAAATGGACTTTTAATTTTGATGTAACTTCAGAAAGTACTAATGATTTATGTATAGGTGAATATTGCCAGTCTAAAACCCTGGGTATTGGTTGGTCTAACAAGAACGATTTATTTAATTTTTCAACTAGTGTTGATAAAGATTCTAGTGGTACGAAGATAACTAAACGTTTAATTATGTCAGTGATTGCACAGATTTACGACCCACTAGGATTATTGGCACCAGCAATCACCACGGCCAAGGTTTTATTACAAAAATTATGGCTTACAAAAATAAGTTGGGATGATGAAGATCCAAGTGAAATTGCTAGTGTCTGGTATAATTTTATTGTTTCGTTACAATATTTGCCCGAAATATTAGTGCCGCGTTATGTCATGTGTACTAATGCAGTAAATAGAGAGTTACATATCTTTACCGATCCTTCGCAGTCTGCATACGGTGCATGTGCGTACATACGTTCACACACAAATGAGTCGCAGGTTACTAGTCGATTATTATGTGCTAAGAGTAAAGTCGCACCAATTAAAACACTAAGTATTCCACGACTTGAACTATGTGGAGCTTTAGTTGGAGCTAAACTTTATAATAAAACCATAAATTTTCTTAGGCTGAAATTCGATAAGGTATATTTCTAGACTGACTCCACTATAGTTCAAGGCTGGCTTCAGACATCACCACACTTGTTAAAAATATTTGTGCAGAATAGGGTTGTGCAAGTCAACGAATTAACAAGCAACACTACTTGGTTGCATGTTAAAGGTAAGGAGAATCCTGCTGACACATTATCAAGAGGTGTTCTGTTTGACTCATTAAAGGGAGACAACACTAGTTTGTGGTGGTGTGGTCCGAGTTTTCTTCGTGAACCGACTTCAAGTTGGTTGACAGCAAATACATTAGTATTTGCTGTCAACCAACTTGAAGTCGGTCGGTCGGTCGTTCGGTCGGTTCTGAATCGACTCAATTTCATTAGAAATTGAGTCGATTCAGAATAAGTTACCGGAATTAAAATGTCCTAAAACTACAAACTTGTTAAATGTAGAAACTGATATTACAATTGATTTCGAAAGGTTTTCTTGTTTTAATCGTTTGCAAAGAACAGTCGCATATGTCTTACGGTACATTTCTAACTTACGTGCATCGCGTCATTCGCGTCTCGGTCAAGGTCGCAAAACCGGTTCATTGACAGTGAGCGAGATTAATAGTTCGTTACTTGTGTTGACACGTTTAGTTCAATCACAATCATTCAGTATGGAATATCATAACCTTAAAGAAAAGGCGCATTTAAACAATAAATCTAGTAATAATAATACATTAGCTTTAAGTATATTTTCAGATAATGATAATATAATTCGTGTTGGTGGCAGACTTAGTAATTCAAAATTTGAATACGATAAGAAACATCCAGTGTTGTTGTGTCATAAACATCGGTTTACTTGGTTATTGTGTTCGTACGAACACAAACGTTTACTTCATGCTGGACCTCAGCTTCTAGTAGCGACCATGCGTGATAGATGGTGGGTACTGGGAGCACGTAATTTAGCAAGACAAGTGGTTCATAAATGTGTAACCTGCATTCGCATGAAGGGAAACTCGTTAACTCCAAGCATGGGTGATCTACCTGCCGAGCGCTTGGAGGCTGGATAGTGGATTTCCATTCATGCGATGCGGTCTTGATTATGCCGGGCCAATATCTATATTGAATCGCAAAGGCAGAGGTTCACGATTAATTAAGGGATATATTTGTTTATTCGTTTGTTTTGCTACCAGAGCTGTGCATTTAGAATTAGTTGGTTCTTTGTCCACTCAGGATTATCTATTGGCATTCAAACGATTCATATCACGACGCGGTAAGCCGTGTCAAGTATTTTCCGATAATGGTGGAAATTTCGTTGGAGCTGAAAGGGAGCTTTCAGCTATATTTGAAAAATCAAAGGAAATAATAAATTTTGCTATTAGTAATAATATTAAATTTAGTTTCATTCCGCCTTATGCGCCTCACTTTGGTGGTTTATGGGAGGCAGGGGTGAAGTCGTGTAAGTATCACTTGAAACGCGTCGTAGGTAATGCTAAGCTAACTAACGAGGAGTTTGGTACGGTATTGACACAGGTCGAGGCCGTCCTGAACTCCCGTCCTATGTCACCTATGTCCGCAGATCCAAATGATTACCTTCCACTCACACGTGCTCATTTCCTAATCGGCCGGCCGTTGACTGCGCCTGCCAGTGAGGACTTCACGACGACGTCTACGCCTGCCTGTCGCTACCGCCGGCTGGACCAGCTGCGACAACACTTTTGGGAGCGGTGGTCAAAGGAATATGTGTCTGAGCTGCAACGCAGAACGAAGTGGGCACACAATACAGCCGACATCGCTAAAGACAGTCTTGTCGTCATCAAAGAAGACAACCTGCCACCATGAAAGTGGAGAATGGGTAGGGTTATTCATCTGTTCCCAGGGAATGATGGCGTCTCCAGAGTTGCGGAAATTCGAACATCAACAGGCACAATCAAGCGTGCTTCCTCTAAAATCTGCCCGCTGCCGGTTTCCACAAACGAAGCCAGCGTGACCCCTGTTTAGTTGGAAGACGGATCTTCCAAGGCGGCCGGTATGTTGCATCAAGTAGCGCCGTCTATCGGCGTCCGGTAAATCTACCATCGTTAAGCGATCAGGAGCGACATCTTTTACTCAAACTGAGAGTTGCTCGTTCGCAACAGATTCGAGAAAGGTCGTTTCCCCCGCCAGTGTGCTATAATACCACAGGATCGTGACTACTCAAAATTCAAATATTGTAAATTTTAAATAAATCAGATTGTAAATTCTCCAAGAAGCGTTATTGAAGAAGCCCCTGCCAGCCCCCTGTCTTCGGTGCCCAAACACACTGAGGATATTGTTGGGGCTGCCTCGGTTTTGCAGTGTATGTTTGCGGAGGCGCGAATAGATGTCTTTCATGCCAAAATGCGCAAACGGTGTGCATCGATGTTGCGGCGGTTCAGGGGTAGCCCTTTTTTTTTTTTTTTTTGGGTGGGAAATCATCAAATAACTTTTCCCGCTCTGGACGGAGCGGGAGGGCGTGTCAGACTTTTACTGACTAAAACCCACCCGTGTTCCTTCCGTTGCCTGTGTGCCAGGGCCACGATATCCCTTTCGGACAAACTCGCAACCCCGGCAGGCATTGGTCCTAACGGACCCCGTCAGTTTGTGCTGACATCTCTTTGAGGCGCGCGTGGAACACAACGCGCCGTCGACCCGGGCCTGGTCCTTATCGGACGGCGAGCTACCCATCGCTCACCGTCCGCAGGCCCGCGCCTACGGTGGCCGGAAATCGGCTTGCGACTCCCGACGCCCGGGGCGTCTCCTGCGGCGACTAGGGGCGCGAGGGTGCGAACCTTGTCTCACCCTCACGCGTTCCGCCTCCTCCTTCGCTAGCATAACTGCTTCGCAGAAGGAGGTGACGGCCTCCCATGCACTCTCGCTCCGAACCATGGCCTGAACCAGGGCCGGACGCGAGAGATCGCCGCCGCCGATCGCCTCCGTGAGGACACGGCGGTGCTCCGCCCAAGCTGGGCAGACCTCCACCGTATGCTCCACCGTGTCCTCCGGGCGATCCACACAGTGGTGACACCCGGGCGTTTCCTCCCGCTTAATCCTAAACAGGAACCTCCCGAAACATCCATGTCCGGTGAGGACCTGCGTCAGGCGGAAGGAGAGGACGCCGTGGCGCCTCTCTAGCCACTCCTCAAAGAGGGGACTTATCGCCACAATTGTGGCGTGCCCAGCGCTGGGTTGCGACAATCGCACTCTCCATGTCGCCATGAGATCCCTCCGGAGCTCCGTCCGCTGTGCCGCGATTTCTTGCGGCAGCGGAGTTATGCCCCGGAGTTTCGCCTCTTTGCGCCACACCCAAATGTGCGCGAGGACTTTCGCCTCCAGATCCCATGGCGGCAGTCCGGCAAGGAGGCTCGCCGCCTCACGGGAGACCGTGCGGTATCCCCGTACCATCCTGATGGCCATGACCCTTTGGGACGCGTTCAACTGCTGCGCTGGTCGCAGCCTCAGAGAACGCGCCCACACCGGTGCCCCGTAAAGGGCCATGGACCGCACGATCCCCGCGTAGAGCCTCCGGCAGGAGGCGTTTGGACCCCCCAGATTGGGCAGAAGCCGCTTCAAGGCAGCCCCGGCCCGCTCCAGTCTGGGAGCCAAACGTCGGAAGTGCTCGACGAAGTTCCACCGGCTGTCGAGGACGAGTCCCAGGTACTTCATCGTCGACTCGACGCCGATGTGAACCCCTCCCGCCGTTATCTGGGAACCCGACAGTGGCGCGTTCCGAGGACCATAAAAACACATGGCCTCGGACTTGTGCAATGCCACCTCGAGTCCCAATTGCCGGATCCTATCGACGATTATCGCAACCCCACGTGCCGCCAGTTAGGGGTAGCCCTAACAGTATTTTAGCTACACTGGCGGACAAGGTCCGATGCAAACAAATTGTATGAGGATTTATTTTCAGTAGTGCACACTGAATTCAATAAAACTTTTGAAAAGAAAACAACAAATATTTGCCCTAATTTTATATTTAGTGACTGGGCGACTAGAGGTATTAGGATAAGTAGGGAAAGACTGTTCGAGCTGTGTGGCCTCAAGCCTTACCTTAACACTGAAACATTCAGTAAGTATGTTGCTACTTATTCCAAAAATTTTAGGAATACCTGCAAGATAGCTAAAGCCCTGTACATTTAGCAACAAGATCAAATCAGCAGAAAATAAAATAAGAACAGTTTGGAAAGTTTTAAATAATTAAACAAATAGAAAAAAAATACGAAACACTGATTACACATTGGAGACTTCACGTGGTGCCATAATCTCTAACTTAGAAGTAGCTCAAGAATTTGTACATTTCTTCACTAATATACAATCTAAAACGACGGAAGCCTTAAATTGCTCACCCAATGTGTCAATTTATTTATTAAGAGCGAGCGTTCCAAGCTCCCCGGTTGAATTTGAATTTAAACATATAAACCCTGTGAGAGTTATTAAAGCTTTTCAGCAAATAAAAATCAAATTGACCGAAGATCTATGGGGATTGTCAATCAAAGTTTGCACAACCATAATCGAGACTGTAGCACCATACTTAGCTTTAATATTTAATTTGTGTGTGGATCAAGGAGTCTTCCCAGATTTAATGAAATACAGTAAAGTTATACCACTTTTTAAATCTGGGGACAGTAAAGACACCAACAATTATAGACCAGGGGCCCAAGTCTGCTATTTTTATAAGTTCAGTCATTCCAACACGATCCCATTGTCATGCCATTGTCATTTGCTAAAAGTTCGTAATCTGGTAAATTCATAATGGTCGATCATTTTCTTTGCAATTTCTTTCAATGTAGTGTCAGTTGCCGACCATTGGAAAGTCATAATGACGCCATTATAATAGTAGATTACCAAACTTGTCAAAATCAACAATTATGAAATCAATGATCGACCATTCTGACACTATTGTAATAGCAGACTTGTGGCCCAGTATCCGTGTTGCCGGTATTCAGCAAGGTGTTCGAAAAAGCAATGCTGAATCAGATGCTTAATCATTTTAACACCAACCAAATGTTACACGATCAGCAATATGGCTTCACCAAAGGACGTTGTACGACTGACACATTATTAAAACACATATTTACAGCGTGGGAGAAGGCCCAAGATGCCATAGGAATATTTTGTGACCTCTCCAAGGCATTTGACTGCGTAAATCACGAAACCTTACTCTTGAAACTTGAGCATTACGGACTAGGTAAGCTTGCGCTAAGTTTAGTAAAATCTTATTTAAATGATAGACAACAGCAAGTTCAAATAAATGGTGTCAATTTACTCGGTTTAAAATTAAAAATGGGTGTTCCGCAATGCTCAGGATTAGGCCCTTTCCTCTTTTTAGTATATAATGATCAACCCCATTTATTAAAAAACCAACCACAAATGGTGTTATTTGCTGACGAGAATTCTTTAATCTTTAAGATAAATAGACGGGCATCAAATCTTGACGACGTAATACTGCAGGTCCAAAATTGGTTCACTGCTAATAATTTAGTATTAAATGGGAAAAAAAACTAAATGCATAAGATTTGCTTTACCGAATGTAAAAAGTAGTGATTAAATAGGTATAATAGTATTGAATAGGGAGAAACGTGAATTCGTCGATAAAACTGTTTTCCTTGGGATTACGCTAGACTCAAGGCTGCAATGGGGTCCTCATTCAACATCTCTTGCAGGACGGCTAAGTTCAGCAGCATATGCTGTGAGAAAAATCCGTCAATTCGCTAATGTAGATACTGCGAGGCTAGTATATTTCAACTACTTTCATAGTATCATGTCTTACGGTATTTTATTATGGGGACGGGCTGCAGATATCGAGTCTATTTTTATTCTGCAGAAAAGAGCCATCAGAGCAATATATAGTCTCCGCAGGCGCGATCCTCTAAGGGATCTGTTTGAAGATATTAACATCATGACGGTATCTTGTCAATATATCTATGAAAACATCATGTACGTAAGGAAAATCTAAATCTTTTCAGTAAAAGAGGTAAAAGACACAATTATGGGACTAGAAATAGGGACCAATTAGTTCAACCAGGTTTCAGGCTGGCTAAAGTAGACTCATCCTTCATGGGGTACTGTTTAAAATGTTACAATAAAATACCTCCCCACATCATCCAACTAAATGAAACGAAATTTAAATCTTGTATAAAACGCACACTATGTAGTCAAGCATTATAAGTTGGGGGATTACATCCGTGACAAAAATGCTTGGCTTAAACGCTTGTCCTGCTCCACAAGGGCGCATACACTAATTGATTGGCATTCAAAAATATTGTTGGAGCTACTGAAGATTGTAAATACCTACTATCTTTATATTGTATAAATTCAATCTCTTAGTATTGTATAATTTCATAGCACATGTGTGAGCACTATGTAGCTACCATTTACTAAGTACGTCTTTCATTCACTTGAATGTGCCCTGGCGGCTGAGTGTGTTATGCTCACTCAAATGTCTCGCTGATGGTGGCGTGTGTGTTGGATCATTAAGTTGCCTTAAAAATGGTTGATGAGCTAAATGGTGCTGATCCATGCGTCATGTTCACGAACGGGCGCCGTCAGTGGGGACTGGTCATTTCTTGGCTGCCACGGCTTATTTTAACTTATTTTAATGGTTTTATCTTTTTATTGCGGACGCTTTTAACGTGCACGTCTTTCTAAATTGTCCTCACATGTATAATTTCAACATGAATGATGTAACCAATACTTTGTCACAATATTTTGATTAAAAATAGTGTCCGTGGAGTTTCTTGCCCGTTCTTCCCTATAGGAACCTACTACGCTTTGGAATGGGCCACTAGCTTCATCTCTCTGACTGACCGACCCCTTGACAATTCAAAAGTGCCTGTAATTGGTTTATTTGAAATAAATGCTTTGAGTTGAGTTGAGTTGAAGGTTGATGGACCATTTATCAGGCACGGGGCTGGCAAGTTGCCAGTTAGTGTTTAGTTATTGTACATATTTATAAGTTATTAAGTTTACTAATATAGGCTAAGTTCAGACTAACACTATATGGATCACTTGCTCAAAAATAAAAAAATTGAATTTGAAAGACGCACTTGGCCGGTTTTTTTTACTACCTAGGCAACCGTTCATTGACCCACTAGACACGTGGATATGTGCTTTGAAGAATACTTTACTAAACAGTGTATGTCTTTGTGTTGATGATAAGCACCTCACAAACAATGCGATAGGTAGGTACACAGAAGATTAAACACACGTAACGACAGTACACGCCATCTACCGCTTTAGATGTTAACTACACAATAGTTAACCCACGATTTACCCTGAGGAAATGGAGTGAGGGACCATTCATTACAGAAAACTAACGACAGACGGCTGAACCAGCTATTTTGACAGATTACTATCAATGGCCGATTGATGAATACGGTGTAGCTGCGCGCGCACCGCTAAAAAATATAAACTTACTACTTACTAGCTTTTGCCCGCGGCTTCGCCCGCGTGGTGGTCGGAATTTGTTCCACAATTACTACCAGGATAAATAGTATCCATGTCCTAACACTAGTCATCAGTGGCGAAACCACCGTATAACACGATTCCTCCCGGCTTCCCTTCGGAAATTCGGAACACAACCATACTCTATCGTCATTGAAAAATGGCACAATCAGTAGTGTTTAATAATGCCAAATAATATGTATAATCACTCAGTAGGTATTTAATATACCGTACAATTAAAACATTACAAAACGCCTACATTACACTTTTGTCTTTATAACCCAACAACAAAACATTTTGCTCTAAAATAACTCGCAGGTGCGTCCGGCTTGCTGTGAATTTCTAAATAAAATCGACGTCGTCAGGAGGAGTTTATTTTATATGGAAAATATTTTATTGCTTCGGCTTATCTCTCTTATAAAATCACCCTTCGCCACTGCTAGTCATGGTCTATCTATATAATTGAAGCTGAGATGTTTACCTACTGGATGTGGCTCAGGTGAAACTGTTTTTATACCACTTATCCCCAATAACTTCCCGTTCGAGTTAAAGCGCATAGTTTCCGATAGCAGCTTGCTTCGCAATGATAATAAACAAGTCCCAGGGTCAGACCCATTGGGCACGCCACAATTGTGTCGATAAGTCCCCTCTTTGAAGAGTGGCTAGAGAAGTGCCACGGCGTCCTCACCTTCCGCCTGACGCAGGTCCTCACCAACACGGTTGTTTCGGGAGGTTCCTGTTCAGGATAAAGCGGGAGGAAACGCCCGGGTGTCACCACTGTGTGGATCGCCCGGAGGACACGGTGGAGCATACGGTGGAGGTCTGCCCAGGTTGGGCGGAGCACCGCCGTGTCCTCACGGAGGCGATTGGCGGCGGCGATCTCTCGCGTCCGGGCCTGGTTCGAAGCGAGAGTGCATGGGAGGCCGTCACCTCCTTCTGCGAAGCAGTAATGCTCGCGAAGGAGGAGGCGGAACGCGTGAGGGTGAGGCAAGGTTCGCGCCCTTAGTCGCAGGAGACGCCCCGGGCGTCGGGAGTCACAAGCCGATTTCCGGCCACCGTAGGCGCGGGCCTGCGGACGGTGACCGATGGGTAGATCGCCGTCCGATAAAGACCAGGCCCGGGTCGTTCCACGCGCGCCTCAAAGAGATGTCAGCACCAACTGACGGGGTCCGGCAGGACCAATGCCTGCCGGGGTTGCGAGTTTGTCCGAAAGGGATATCGTGGCCCTGGCACACAGGCAACGGAAGGAACACGGGTGGGTTTTTGGTCAGTAAAAGTCTGACACGCCCCGCTCCACCCAGAGCGGGAAAAGTTATTTGAATATTTCCCAAAAAAAAAAAAGTGTCAGACCCATAAGGCTGCTGGTGTCGACTTAAGGTCCGATTTTTCCCACGGCCAACTGTATGTGGCTTGCTCGCGGGTCAGTAATGCAGACAATTTTTTCATACTAGTTCCAGGCGGGAAAACAAAGAAATTCTGTTATGCGCAGTAACTTATTGCAGTTTATCATAGAAAACTACTACACCTGTATCAACTCTGCTGCCCATTCTCTAGTAAGTCCTTTAGTCGCCTTTTACGACACCCGCGGGAAGAAATGGGGTGGTGCTATTCTTTACGTCCGGCACCACACGGAGCCAATATAATATTATAGGTAGGATTTAACAGTGTTGCAACATAAAACGCACACCTTTATATAACATCATTTATTTCCAACTTCAGTACAATTTCCATTTAAAATAAATAAAAAATAAATAAATATCGAGATGAATAAAAATATAACCTAAAGTGCACACTTGAATGTTGACCTCCGGTATCGGTACTCACTGACTGCTTGCTGCACTAATCCTGAAAGAGAAAACAATTCGTGTTCAAAAACAAACAAAATATTTTATTTCACATAAACTTACGGG
Organism: Tiliacea citrago; assembly: GCA_963921375.1. Classification (NCBI taxonomy): domain Eukaryota; kingdom Metazoa; phylum Arthropoda; class Insecta; order Lepidoptera; family Noctuidae; genus Tiliacea; species Tiliacea citrago. Next base: position 1,709,655 of record OY992790.1, on the reverse strand, counting down.
TACGTTAAGAAATGTCAGAAGCTAGGTGCACGGTTCCAGTTGGTAGTTGCCTATGGAGCCAGCAAGATACTCCACGGAAACTCTTTTAAAAATTACATTACAGTTTCTACTGCTGGCTTTTACATTTTTTTTCAAATTACACTGTTTCATAGGTATAGGAAGACAGTGTAGGCCTGTCAACAAGTATTAGATACTCAACAAAATAGAAAATGGTCAACAAATTGAAGCATCTATGAGTCTACAAGGCCTACAATTGCTTGTTTGAAACCAACACCCGGAAAGAAATTCTCGACACGAGAATATTAAACGCAAGTAAACTAATGCGGTTGGCAGTTGATAATTCATTCATAGTTGAATCACAGGAGTTTACAGCGCACTTGAGAATTTGTTGGCTAATATGATTTTCGTTCGAGAAACCGGGCGTAACATATGGCTATAGAAATATTAGATAAATTCTGCAAGTTCCAAATTAGTGCTTCTATAATGTGAAGCCTATAGTGCACAGCTGTGCGGCTGCGCAGCGATTTGGATATGTAGTCGGGCAAATAAATTATAAAGCAGAAACCGTTTCATAAGCAATTTAAGCTGATAGCTTTTGTACATGCCATATCTCTATTTTTTTATACAATATGTTTTCAGTGTAGTAAATAATAAAAATAAAAATTCCTGACTACAAAATATCATCATTAAGCCGGGTCTGCGTCGCCAACATATCGTCGAGTACGCGTGCAGCGATTGACGATCCAGCTGTGCGGTCGCGTGGCTGGGTGTGAATGTGGGATGGTATCGTGGGTGAAGTGTGCATGTGGTGTACTAACTTGTTCCCGAGCACGGCGCTGACTGCGGCCAGCACGTCGGGCGGGCGCGGGATGGTATCGTGGGTGAAGTGTGCATGTGGTGTACTAACTTGTTCCCGAGCACGGCGCAGACTCCGGCCAGCACGTCGGGCGGGCGCGGGATGGTATCGTGGGTGAAGTGTGCATGTGGTGTACTAACTTGTTCCCGAGCACGGCGCTGACTGCGGCCAGCACGTCGGGCGGGCGCGGGATGGTATCGTGGGTGAAGTGTGCATGTGGTGTACTAACTTGTTCCCGAGCACGGCGCTGACTGCGGCCAGCACGTCGGGCGGGCGCGGGATGGTATCGTGGGTGAAGTGTGCATGTGGTGTACTAACTTGTTCCCGAGCACGGCGCTGACTGCGGCCAGCACGTCGGGCGGGCGCGGGATGGTATCGTGGGTGAAGTGTGCATGTGGTGTACTAACTTGTTCCCGAGCACGGCGCAGACTCCGGCCAGCACGTCGGGCGGGCGCGGGATGGTATCGTGGGTGAAGTGTGCATGTGGTGTACTAACTTGTTCCCGAGCACGGCGCTGACTGCGGCCAGCACGTCGGGCGGGCGCGGGATGGTATCGTGGGTGAAGTGTGCATGTGGTGTACTAACTTGTTCCCGAGCACGGCGCTGACTGCGGCCAGCACGTCGGGCGGGCGCGGGATGGTATCGTGGGTGAAGTGTGCATGTGGTGTACTAACTTGTTCCCGAGCACGGCGCTGACTGCGGCCAGCACGTCGGGCGGGCGCGGGATGGTATCGTGGGTGAAGTGTGCATGTGGTGTACTAACTTGTTCCCGAGCACGGCGCAGACTCCGGCCAGCACGTCGGGCGGGCGCGGGATGGTATCGTGGGTGAAGTGTGCATGTGGTGTACTAACTTGTTCCCGAGCACGGCGCTGACTGCGGCCAGCACGTCGGGCGGGCGCGGGATGGTATCGTGGGTGAAGTGTGCATGTGGTGTACTAACTTGTTCCCGAGCACGGCGCTGACTGCGGCCAGCACGTCGGGCGGGCGCGGGATGGTATCGTGGGTGAAGTGTGCATGTGGTGTACTAACTTGTTCCCGAGCACGGCGCTGACTGCGGCCAGCACGTCGGGCGGGCGCGGGATGGTATCGTGGGTGAAGTGTGCATGTGGTGTACTAACTTGTTCCCGAGCACGGCGCTGACTGCGGCCAGCACGTCGGGCGGGCGCGGGATGGTATCGTGGGTGAAGTGTGCATGTGGTGTACTAACTTGTTCCCGAGCACGGCGCTGACTGCGGCCAGCACGTCGGGCGGGCGCGGGATGGTATCGTGGGTGAAGTGTGCATGTGGTGTACTAACTTGTTCCCGAGCACGGCGCTGACTGCGGCCAGCACGTCGGGCGGGCGCGGGATGGTATCGTGGGTGAAGTGTGCATGTGGTGTACTAACTTGTTCCCGAGCACGGCGCTGACTGCGGCCAGCACGTCGGGCGGGCGCGGGATGGTATCGTGGGTGAAGTGTGCATGTGGTGTACTAACTTGTTCCCGAGCACGGCGCTGACTGCGGCCAGCACGTCGGGCGGGCGCGGGATGGTATCGTGGGTGAAGTGTGCATGTGGTGTACTAACTTGTTCCCGAGCACGGCGCTGACTGCGGCCAGCACGTCGGGCGGGCGCGGGATGGTATCGTGGGTGAAGTGTGCATGTGGTGTACTAACTTGTTCCCGAGCACGGCGCTGACTGCGGCCAGCACGTCGGGCGGGCGCGGGATGGTATCGTGGGTGAAGTGTGCATGTGGTGTACTAACTTGTTCCCGAGCACGGCGCTGACTGCGGCCAGCACGTCGGGCGGGCGCGGGATGGTATCGTGGGTGAAGTGTGCATGTGGTGTACTAACTTGTTCCCGAGCACGGCGCTGACTGCGGCCAGCACGTCGGGCGGGCGCGGGATGGTATCGTGGGTGAAGTGTGCATGTGGTGTACTAACTTGTTCCCGAGCACGGCGCTGACTGCGGCCAGCACGTCGGGCGGGCGCGGGATGGTATCGTGGGTGAAGTGTGCATGTGGTGTACTAACTTGTTCCCGAGCACGGCGCTGACTGCGGCCAGCACGTCGGGCGGGCGCGGGATGGTATCGTGGGTGAAGTGTGCATGTGGTGTACTAACTTGTTCCCGAGCACGGCGCTGACTGCGGCCAGCACGTCGGGCGGGCGCGGGATGGTATCGTGGGTGAAGTGTGCATGTGGTGTACTAACTTGTTCCCGAGCACGGCGCTGACTGCGGCCAGCACGTCGGGCGGGCGCGGGATGGTATCGTGGGTGAAGTGTGCATGTGGTGTACTAACTTGTTCCCGAGCACGGCGCTGACTGCGGCCAGCACGTCGGGCGGGCGCGGGATGGTATCGTGGGTGAAGTGTGCATGTGGTGTACTAACTTGTTCCCGAGCACGGCGCTGACTGCGGCCAGCACGTCGGGCGGGCGCGGGATGGTATCGTGGGTGAAGTGTGCATGTGGTGTACTAACTTGTTCCCGAGCACGGCGCTGACTGCGGCCAGCACGTCGGGCGGGCGCGGGATGGTATCGTGGGTGAAGTGTGCATGTGGTGTACTAACTTGTTCCCGAGCACGGCGCTGACTGCGGCCAGCACGTCGGGCGGGCGCGGGATGGTATCGTGGGTGAAGTGTGCATGTGGTGTACTAACTTGTTCCCGAGCACGGCGCTGACTGCGGCCAGCACGTCGGGCGGGCGCGGGATGGTATCGTGGGTGAAGTGTGCATGTGGTGTACTAACTTGTTCCCGAGCACGGCGCTGACTGCGGCCAGCACGTCGGGCGGGCGCGGGATGGTATCGTGGGTGAAGTGTGCATGTGGTGTACTAACTTGTTCCCGAGCACGGCGCTGACTGCGGCCAGCACGTCGGGCGGGCGCGGGATGGTATCGTGGGTGAAGTGTGCATGTGGTGTACTAACTTGTTCCCGAGCACGGCGCTGACTGCGGCCAGCACGTCGGGCGGGCGCGGGATGGTATCGTGGGTGAAGTGTGCATGTGGTGTACTAACTTGTTCCCGAGCACGGCGCTGACTGCGGCCAGCACGTCGGGCGGGCGCGGGATGGTATCGTGGGTGAAGTGTGCATGTGGTGTACTAACTTGTTCCCGAGCACGGCGCTGACTGCGGCCAGCACGTCGGGCGGGCGCGGGATGGCGGCGGCCTCGAGCGAGCGCGTGTAGGGCATGGGCACGTCGGCGCCCGTCACGCGCCACGCGGGCGCGTCCAGCTCGAAGAACGACGGAGACTCCATCACGCGCGCACAGATCTCTGCACCGATACCTGGAGACCGATCAATTTACAGTTTTGAAGAACGTGCTAACCCAAACTCATGTATTTTATTGCACTAATGTGGTAAGGACATGTGTTACATTCAAGAGGTCCAGAACCTGACATGAACCCTGTAACTAGCTACCAGTAGCGAAGCTACAACTTCCAATTGAGGGAAGCCGAAGAAAAAATTGTTAAGTGCTCATAAACACAAGTTATCATCTAAATTTATTGCCATAAAAATGATTTAATTTTTTAGGTAATAAATTTCTTAGTTTAACGCCATCTATGGCCAAGTAGTAGAACCAAAGAGACGCTATTACTACACAAACAAAATTATATTTTTTTTACATAAATAAAACTATAATAGGTATTATCGATTATGTTGGATGGACTGTGTGAAAGATGATATGGCTAGAAAGGGAGTGACTACCGAGATAACGACTAATAGAGAAGTCTGGAAGAAAGGGACACGTTGCGCCGACCCTAAATAAATTGGGTTATGGGCAGGAGAATGATGATGAGGTATTATCGATTATAGTTTTATTTTTGAAAACAGTCTATTACAATTATGTTCTAAAATTATGTTAGAAAGAATAAAATGCAAGGAACGGGTGAAAACAAAACACACGTGAATTTATGTGTCAAAAAATCAACACAACAAATCTAAGAAATTGAATATTACTAATTCTATCTGGCTCTCTATTCATATCAAAATGACGTTTTAAACACAAACTCACGTAAATCAAAATATTATCACTGAACGGCTCAACACACGCCAAATCAAATTTCGGCTGTAATAGGTACCTACTATAGATTTTAAAATTATATTGAGAATGTAACTAACTAAACAAATGCAAAAGAAAACAAAATAAAAGTTAATAATAATTTATCTGTCAACAATTCAACTCAATAAAATATTTGCAAATCTACGAAATTCAACAACACCTCATTCTATCTCGTTCTCGCCTACGCATTTTCTTTTTCGCTCCCGGTAATAACTCGCTCGAGAACGGCTTACCTCGCCCCGTAACTAGCGGTGTTTGGGAACTCCCGATTGATACCGAAGTGTGCCCGAAGTAGCGTGGTCAGAACTACGATTAATACTGTATTCTGACACACCGTGCGGCTTATTGGCGCTAGTGTCGGAATCCTTTAAAACAAAAAATCTGAACTGCGTTCGCGATTTAGGATAGACTATAGTTACGCGTTGTTGTATTGTTTTTTATCTTATGATGTATTAAATACTTGTAATGTGACTATGTATGTACCATATTATTTGGTAATAGTAAACTCAAGTAGAGTCGTTGTTCCGAAGGGAAGCCGGTAGGAATGGGGTTGTATGAAGCCGTCGCCCCTGCTAGCTACACCGACAAGTGAAAAGTATAGGAAGTGTGTTGTTTCCTAACGCCAGACAGCCTATCAGAGGTAATTTTATCTTTTTCTTTGCCCCCAAAAAATTGCGACTGATGGAGCTACTGAAGGTAACAAAAACGTTCAGTAGCGCCATCAGGCTGGAATACGGTGTGGACAAATGTGCAGTCATTCTTGTAATGCGAGGGGAGATTTTGGAATCCGTGGAATCCCAACTCACGAATTCCATACACCTTAGAGGGTTTCCTCAACCGAAACCTATAAGTATTTAGGAATGTCCAAAGAATAAGACATCAATGCTGCCGATATGAAACAACCGTTGAGGGAGCGCTTCTTTAGCCAGCACGACGGCCGCGCGGGGGATGGTATCGTGGGTGAAGTGTGCATGTGGTGTACTAACTTAAAGAATAAAGTGTTAAATAATCTTTTAACAGTCAGAAACAAGATGCGTGGTTTTAACGGTTGGGTCATGCCGGTTTGATGTATTCTTATATGGACTCAGACGGAACTTACGCCCTGGATAGGCAGGTCTGTACATTGCTGATGGCATATTGGATGCATCACCCACGGTCATCAGTCATGAAACTGTGCACGTGGTTGAGGTTTCTTAAATGCTAAAATCCTGCACAAACGTTAGATTTGCCGTCTCATTTCCTGCAAACTAACGTGGCGATGCACCGAGATGTGGTCGCAGTGGACAAGCGCCTCACCCCGCTCTCCTTGCCTAAAGAGAAATGGCGCAAACCTGCAGTACTTAATACTAACTATCGAGGGAAGTATGGCAAGAACTTCACGAACGCTATTTCCGGGCCCTCCGTGGGCCTGATGTAGACCTTTTGGCATCTGGCTAATCCTGGCTGCGTTTTGGAGATATGTTCCGGTTAACGGAAGGTTTTGTCAGTGGGATTATGGATGATGTTATCATGACGAATAATTTATTTTCAGAAATACATTGTCAAGGACGATACGGTTGACATCTGTCGCACCGTCCCGCTGAATCAATGTGACATATAGTTTCCAGTAGTTCTCGTCTTGCTAACGGCGAGTACTTGCACAGACACAATCTAGTGGCTAGGATTATCCACCAGCAACTTGTCTTGCAGTACAACCTTATGAAGTCCGAAGTACCATACCACAGGTATGTGCCCGACTGAGTTCTCGAGAATGGTCACGATACACTGTACTGCCATCCCAGTATCTATCATCACTGACAGGACTATTGTAGCCAATAAGCCAGTCATTGTGGTGATAAATCGACGAGAACGCCGTGCAATGATTGTTGATATCGCTGTCCCTCATGACGAGAATCTCGAGAAAGCTGAGGAAGTTAAAAAAGACTGGCCAAGTGCGTGTCGGATCACGCACAATAAAGGGTTCCGTAGTTGGGGTGAATTTATCCCAGAAACATTTTTTTATGTGATAAAACTACAAATTTACTGTTTTTGGACATTTTTCTTTACTTACACTGTAAGACCTTGCTTCCTCCAAATTCCGATATTCTAGGTCAACGGGAAGTATAGGTTTCGATTTACTTGCGAATATCAAAATATGTCACGTATATCGCCGTATTCTTTTATTGCGTTGACTTAGAAGCTTGATTTGTTTAGGGCTCCAAGGGACCGTAGATTAGGTATTTGATATTAATTTCAACTTGATACCTCCACCCGTTCCTGAGAAAAAGGCTATTGACAGACTGACAGACAGACACGGACAACGAAGTGATCCTATAAGGGTTCCGTTTTTTCTTTTGAGGTACGGAACCCTAAAAATCAAGTATCTTGACTTAGCACACGATGTTGTCGACATGTGGGACTTAAACTCTGCACTCATTATACCGATGATCGTTATAGTTAATGGCCTAATAGCGGAGAGCCTTTTTTTTTTTTTTTTTGTTCACGGGTTGGAAAATCCTCATGGATGTCCTCCGCCCTGTCAGACTCTTACTGACTAAAAACCACCCCAGTGTTCCCTTCCCACACTTGGGCCGGGGATCTTGGGATCTGTTATTACTTCCGCAATCCCCGGCTAGTGCCGGCCCGCCTCTGCGGGCCACCTCAAGTCTGGGGGGGGTGAGGTGTTAGACCCCCCCCAATAGCGGAGAGCCTCGACCAACACCTCAGGAGGCTTTCATTACGCGGTTGGGTCAAGGGCTCATTCAGTACTCCTGGACACGGCACGTATAGTGAGGAGGTTCCATTCTCTAGAGCCCTGTCCACCCGCAGCTTCGATCCTGTTCTTGATGCCGATGGGCTACATTTATACTGGGCTACTTTTATATTTTTAATTGTTTTTATAAAAATATTTAGGAATTTAAATAATATATATGTATCGGTGACATCTGTCATATCACATCCGTTAAAACAGAAAGAATGAGGATGAAAATGAAATTGAAATTATGTGGACGCGATCAGCTACACGAAGACCACCACGCCCAGCGCCTCCGGACTCTTCGCTCAGCTCCGCCCTGAGCGCTGTGACGTCACCTGCACGGCAGTACGGCAGGCCGCCACCGAGAGCTCGGGACGTAGGAGCCGAGCGGCCCCGAGCCGGTGCTTGTGAGCAGCGCATGAGATGGACTCAGCCTATGAACGTCATGCGCGCATATTACGGTACAGGTTTGACGAAATGACGACCACGGTACAAGCGTCAACTATTATGCAATCCCATTATGGTTTGAAGAGGAAGATAATAGGGTTGCCACAGTAAGTAGCCAGTGCGACGTCCGATTGAGGAGCATTGGAGGATGCATTTCGTGAGTATAGGTCCACTCCGACCGAACTTAGATGTATTATGCACCTATGCACAAGAAAAATAGGGCGCTGGTGTGTGCCTTGAACTCGCAGCTTAAGAATTTATTCGAGAGCAGCGAGGATCTCGTTGATACACACTCGGTCCTTTATTGCGCGGCTGTTGCGGCATGTCGTTTAGCTAACGTCAAGTTTTCAAGCTGTGACGGGGCTACTCGACCAAAACCAGCCATACCAGCCTGGCAGTGCAGGATCGAGCATTGTATCGATGGGGCCACGGAACTCACCGGCAAAATATACTGCTTCAGGGGAGGCAATACATGAACACGAGTGATACGCTTTCTAAAGCTCGGGGACTAGAATCAGCCCTCCAGAATACAAGTCCCGTGTCACAGAACGCATCGACTTCCTGAAGCAGAAAGTTTGTGCTGGGGCGAGTGGTATTCGGCGGTATAAGCGGCGGGTGGATCGATACACGAAGTGTTCCAGAACGACGAGAGGTGGGTAGATAAAGCTTGACCTGAACAACATTTGATAGAAGAGTGCCACCCGGATTATGCCGCTACAAGTGTGTTCTGGCGCAGCATCTGGTCGTTGTTCGCCTGTCACGCTGAGGCAGACTGGATGCAGGAAGACGAGCAAGGGTGTGGAACTGTACCAGAAATGGAAGCAGTCCGAATGACCGAATTTGACGATGATTTCCACCACCCGACCGGGACTGGACGGACTACACAAGTTTTCGTTGAAATGGCTAATTAGTTCACACATTTGCCTGGCATCTCAATTCCAGTAATCCTTATGAGTCTGGGTCGCTATTGCAGTTTCTAACAGCAGGCGTTACCCACCTGCTAAATAAATCGAAACTGCTTTTCAACTCGGCGACGTTAATTCGCCACCCAATGAACAATTTTATATTGAACTAGCTTCTGCCCGCGACTTCATTCGCGTGGAAGTCGTACTCGTACCACAGGTTTGCAAAACAGTCGTCGGACCACTAAGCTTTGGCTTTGTTGAAAGTTGACTAAAATAGCCGTTTATAAATATGTATGTCATGATGGACTGCATAGCTACATAAAGGTAGGCATAGCGTGGTGATAATATTTAAAAGGTTATATCTGTAACTACCGGCAATATTGTAACCTTTTGGCTCGTTTCTTTACAATTTAATGTAAACTATAGAAGAATACAAACATAATGTTATATTGCTCGTCCCCCACACCAAATAGCTTTCTAATTTATAGCCTACAGACCAGACTAGACTTATAGGGTATATCTATGCAAAATTTGAACAAAATCTATCCCGCATTATTTGCGTGACATACATTCAGACCGAAGAGTACAATCAGCCGCTGTGTATGGCATTTGTGAACTACGAGAAAGCCTTCGACTCCATCGCAATATGGGCAGTTCTGGCCTCTCTGCAACGATGTCGAATTAACTGGCGCTACATCGAAGTGTCGAGGTGTTTGTATGACGCTGCAACGATGACTGTCCAGATCCAGGTTAAGGAAACCAGCCCCATCCAACTACTCAGAGGGGTGAGACAGGGGGATGTGATATCCCCGAAACTGTTCACCAATGCGTTGGAGGACGTCTTTAAGACGCTGGACTGGACAGGGTATCAACGCAAACGGCGAGTACATCCCAGGCCACTGTTTTCGAAAGTGCTTGACAGTTTGCTTAACACTCGTCTGGATAAATACTTGAATTTACATGATACCCAGTTTGGTTTCAAGATCGGTCTCTCTACAGAAACAGCTATATTGTGTTTAAAGCAGACTGTCAAGTACTACACTGATAGAAGTACATCTGTCTTTGCTTGCTTCCTCGACCTGTCAAAGGCATTTGACTTGGTTTACTGAAAACCAAAAATTAAGAATAACATGTATCAGGGTTTTTCGAAAATGGAACCCTGACGGGGTGAAAAGGGGTAGTCCGTTTTACAAGGGATGATTTCACTGCGTGGCTTGGTAAACTCGAAATTTGGTATAAGTAGTCAAATAATGGAAAAGTCGCAAATATGAACTTAAAAAAATTCAATTTTGGGGGTGCAGAGGGGGGATACAGATTGTAAGAAAAAATATTATTCCGTTGATCTATAAACTAGGCCCGAATACTTCATCATTATTCTCCTGCCCTAATCCCAATTTATTTGGGGTTGGCGTAACATGTCTACTTATACTTATGTATATGTATAAAAATCTTATCTCTCTCATATCTACATATAAGGAAACCGTGACTGACAGACTGATCTTTCAACAGACTGAACGGATTGGACTAAAATTTGGCACACAGATAGTTATTATGACGTAGCCATCCGCTAGGAACGGATTTTTTTGAAAATTCAACTCCTAAAGGGTCGTACGGGGGTTCAAGATTTGTATGAAGAAATCATTAATCATCAAGATAGACTTTTTCAAAAAACTACCCCTTCAGAGGATGAAAAGAGGTAAACAAAAATCAACATAGGCAGTCAATGTTTGTATGGAAGAATTGTAACGCGCGGTCCGATTAATTCGAAACTCGGTATTTTATATACAGGGTGGAAACTTTCAGCGGGGCAGCAAGGGGAAGTACCTTATCCGTTGCAGCTACGCGAAAATGGTCTTAGGAGACTATCCTTATCTTATTGAGAAATTTTGATCTGCATTCACAGATTTTGAAAAAAATGTACCTACAGTCAGCAGGAAAATAAGCAATTTTCACAAAAACTTTTTTTTATGCCAATCGATCCTCTTTCTTATAAGGATCAAAAACCTCTATTGGACCAATTGAGGTTTGAGTACTAGAAAAGTCATAAATCGCAAAAAACTTCTCCCATACATTTCGTAGGAAATGAGACTCGAACTTACATTTTTTACCATCGATAAACTGGCCGCTACAAAAAAGACTGATCGAAAAACAAATACAAAAACTATAACTTCTACTTTGGGTATTATTTCACCTTAAACACGCAATTGAATGACTCTTTTCCACTGAAGATTAAAAGTATTTACTCAAAGTTCGTATTTAGTGATTGGGCGACTCCAGGTATTCGTAAAAGCAGGGAAAATCTTTTTGAACTATATGGCCTAAAGCAACATATTATGAATAATACAAGCTTTCATCAATATGTTGCAAAATATTCTAAAACTTTTAAAAGTGTGTGCAAAATAGCTAAAGCTCTTTATATTAGCAATAAAATAAAATCAGCTGATGATAAAATTAAAACTACCGGGCAAATAATAAATAATGAAACAAGTAGGAAAAAACAGCGTAATACTGAATTTAATTTAGAGACTGCACATGGGCCCATCACTTCAGAGGTAGAAATAGCTCAGGAATTTGAAAACTTTTTTGCTAATATTCCCCTTAAAACTACTGAAACTTTAAGTTCCTCACCCGTGCTTTCTGCTGCCTTACTTAGAAAAGTAAGAAAAGAAAGAAAAGTAAGAATGTAAAGGTATGCCCTTTGGAGTTTAGGTTTCAGCATACAAACCCCCAGGCTGTTATGAAAACTTTTAAAGATCTTAAAATTAAATCAACAGAAGATCTCTGGGGCATGTCTGTAAAAGTTTGTAGATCTATCATCGAAACCATTGCGCCCTATTTAGCTTTCATATTTAACACCACCCAAGGAGTCTTTCCGGATCTCATGAAGCACAGTAAAGTAGTTCCTTTGTTCAAATCCGGAGATAGTAAAGAACCCAACAATTATAGGCCCGTGTCAATTCTGCCAGTTCTCAGTAAGGTGTTCGAAAAGTTGATGCTCAATCAAATGTTACGTCACTTCAATAAAAAATCCATCTTTCATGAACAACAGTACGGATTCACTAAAGGTCGTTGTACACACTGACGCCGGTGTCACCCTAATAAAGAACATTTTTAACGCCTGGGAGGAAGCACAAGATGCCATTGGAATCTTTTGTGACCTCTCTAAGGCTTTCGATTGCGTTAACCATGAGACACTTCTGCTGAAACTAGATCACTATGGGATTAGGAATACAGCTCTTGATTTACTTAGATCATACGTGAAAGATAGAAAGGTTAAAGTTCAAGTAAACGGCGTGAACTCATTGGGGTCTGAAATGGCAATGGGCGTTCCTCAAGGTTCGATATTGGGTCCATTCCTCTTTTTAGTTTACATTAACGATTTACCCCAATTACTTCAAAATCAACCAAAGATGGTTTTATTTGCAGATGACACGTCATTGATCTTTAAAATAGACCGACGGTCTCGAAAGCCTTGACGACGTGAATAGTTCTATTCTTCAGGTCCAAGATTGGTTTACGGTAAATAATTTGGTTCTAAATGAAAAAAATACCAAATGCATTAGATTTAAACTACCTAATGTTAGAAGTAGCGAATGTGATATCATATTGAATGGAGAAAAACTGGAATGTATTAATCAAACGGTTTTCCTAGGAATCACTCTAGACGAGAAACTACAATGGGAACCACATATAACATCTCTTGCGGGGAGGTTAAGCTCGGCCGCTTATGCTGTTAGGAAGATAAGACAGTTAACAGATGTAGAAACCGCGCGTTTGGTCTATTTTAGCTACTTCCACAGCATTATGTCGTACGGTATTTTATTGTGGGGTCGGGCTGCTGACATTGAATCCATCTTTATTTTGCAAAAGAGAGCTGTCAGAGCCATTTATAATCTACGTCGCCAAGAATCTGTTAGGGAACTCTTTAAAAGGATTAATATTATGACGGTACCTTGCCAATTCATTTATGAAAATATTATCTACTTATGTAAGAAAAAACCTACAACTTTAAAAAAAAAAAGTGATAAGACATAATTTCAATACTAGAAATAAAGATAAAATAGATCAGCCATGTTTCAGATTATCTAAAGTACATCTTTTATGGGGTACTGTGTTAAATGTTACAACAAAATACCTTGTGATATATTGCAATTAAATGAAAGAAAATTTAAAACTCATATAAAAAGTACACTTTGTAAACAAGCTTATTACAAATTAGAGGATTATATCCAGGATAAGAACGCTTGGAAACATGCTGGTCCAGCTCCATAGGACAATCTTGAGTCTAGACAAAATCTAATTGATTGCTACTTTAATTGTATATGTTATTATTTTTATGACATTTATTTTACACTCTGTGATTACCTCAACTCACACACTGATTATTTTAGTATGTGAGCACCATGTATCTATCACATAATTAATTTATCTGTCATTGCTTCATTATTAATTCTTTTTACCTATTGTGGTATAGTAATTTTATTCTAGGTGCATCGTCTTCACATATAATTATATAATTGATGTACCAATACCAAATATTGTAAAACATTTTAAAAGAGTAACGGTGGAGTTTCTTGCCCATTCTTCTCCATACGAAGCTACCTTTTGGAAGGGGCGACTAGAATCAATTCTATTTTATTTGTAAATTTTGACGTTCAAAAGTGGCATCTATGTGCCTATTTGAAACAAATAATTTGACTTTGACTTTAAAATTAAAAACTTTACATTTGGACTCACCTAGAAATTTTACTTTTGTGCTCCAAGTTATGAAGTGTTGAGAATGGTAGCTGTTTTGACGATAGGTTTATTCCCTTTACTACAGAGTGGGTAGCAGCTGATAATGTGCTAGGATTAATTCCATAGAGAATCGTGGTAAGTAAATCTTTGAGTTCCTGAACACTGTTGTATTCCTTTTTATAAAGTTCGATTTTTAAAAAGCGCCACATAAAAAGTGTAGACACGTGAGATCTGCCGATCTATTCTGAAAAAATCTCACCGTGTAAACGTTAGTGTCACTAACAGTTCACTCCACGCCCACTTCACATAAATTTTCACGGTGAGATGGTTACAGAATAGCACTGCTGGACTGCGAGGTGGTCACGTTAAAGGACCATCATTATGTTTGTATCCACTGCCTTGCGAATTGCCGGAATTCGATTGATGAGATTTCGAAATATGAAGTTTATTTTTTTTGTTTACTTTTGGCCAGTCTTCATTGTAGCGGTCCATTTATCCATCATAAAAAACTAAGTTGGAGTATCATTTCTTACGAAATGTATGGGAAAAGTTTTTTGCGATTTATGACTTTTCTAGTACTCAAACCTCAATTGGTCCTATTTTAGTTTTTGATTCTTATAAGAAAGAGATTGGCATAAAAAAAGTTTTTGTGAAAATTGCTTATTTTCCTGCTGACTGTACATTTTTTTCAAAATCTGTGAATGCAGATCAAAATTTCTCAAAAAGATAAGGATAGTCTCCTAAGACCATTTTCGCGTAGCTGCAACGGATAAGGTACTTCCCCTTACTGCCCCGCTGAAAGTTTCCACCCTGTATACCTAATACTCACAGAAAATAAAGCCTTACAAGTTTTTGGGTTTATTCAAAATGTAACCAATACGGGGCAAAAGGGGATAATTCAGTTTTTAGGGAAGGATTTTACTGTGCGTATTGATAAAGTCTACAGTAATTTAAACATTAAATGACAAAACACATCATTGAAGATTTTTCAAAAATTAACCCCTTTTGGGGTATCACCCCAAAAGGGGTTAATTTTTGAAAAATCTCACAGAGAGAGAGAGATCTCTCTCTCTCTCTCTCTTACAGATTATATCAAAATTATGTTTATTAATAAACTTGAAAATTGTACCAGATACTTTCTTTCAATAAAACGGCCGTAAACATACATTTTCGAAAACAACCTTTTAAAGGGAGAAGGGTTAAGGGGATGTTGGATTTTGAGGCGGAAAATAATTGTATGGAAAGATTTTAACGCGCGGTTCGATTAACTTGAAACTCGGTATTTATATTTAAGATCGGAAATAAAGGAAAAGGTATATGAGGGTTTTCAAAGAATCTACCCCTAACGGGGTAGAAAGGGGTAGTAAATTTTACAGGGATGATTTTATGTTTCGGATTGTCGCAAAATCGGCTGAACGGATTTAGATGAAATTTGGCACACATAGTTTATAATCTGGATTAACACATAGGGTACTTTTAATCACGGTAGTACGTTCCCATGAGATTTTTTCCGTCATCCACGGGGGTGAACCCGCAGGCAAAAGCTAAGTAAGTTAAGTTAAGTACCTATATATTTTTTAAGAAATATTTAAAAATAGATTTATATGGAAAAACATTAAATAAACGATATAAATAATTACCTGACTGTGGCCAGCCCTGCTCGACGGTGACGAGGTGGTGTGTCTTGGCGATGGAGCGCGCGATAGTATCGAAGTCCAATGGCCTGATGGACCGTAGGTTAATCACCTCGCATTCGATACCTGAAACATATTCACTCGCATCGACTCTCAAAGTATTTATTTCAATTAAATCGATTACAGGTACTTTCACATTTTCAAGTTATTTTCAGTACTGATATTTACCATGTTTTTAAAAATAAAAACATATATATATATTATATACCTACACTTTTGTGGTAAGTATTTTAATTGTTGCAAAAAAGTTTGTGCTCGTGACAGGTCTATTGTTCGCAGAACTACTAGTACTTAATAATAATGAAACATGTTAGTTTAAGCCTTTAAGTTAGTAAAATGTAGCCTTCGTCGTCAGTTAGTCGTAGTCCATTCAAATAATTGCATGACTACAGCATAATTATAAACTTTCTCACCTCCCAAAATATGTGTTAATATAAATAGGTTAACATTTAATTACTACTCTTAAAACTTATTAGTTTTCTAAAATAATCGCGTTTTTATAAATGGGCGACTAAGAACTTATTGGTGTTTTAATGATGATAGTATTTTTTTAAATGAACGAGTCTCTTTTTAGCCATTTCTCAAAGTTGGATGCAGTAAATAAGTTAGGATACCTCAACCAAATGGGTTAGCTTAGAACTGTAACCAACCGCGCCTACATTCAAGTTGGTCGCAGTTACTTAGCTATCAGGAAACTAACTTTTAGAAGGGGCAACTAGAATCAATTCTATTTTTTTGTAAATTTTGACGTACAAAGTGCCTCTTATGTGCCATTTGA
Organism: Tiliacea citrago; assembly: GCA_963921375.1. Lineage (NCBI taxonomy): Eukaryota > Metazoa > Arthropoda > Insecta > Lepidoptera > Noctuidae > Tiliacea > Tiliacea citrago. The sequence continues at coordinate 1,693,470 of OY992790.1, read as the reverse complement.
AATTAATAATTTGACTTTGACTTTAATTCATATTTTTAGGACATCAAAAATATCATTTATTTGAGTATCACAAAAAGAGGCACAGTTATTATACAGGGTGTTTGGTGCATCGTGTGGCAAATTAAAATGGTCGACTGAAGGGGTCATCCGCTAGCCTTTCAGACCCCTTAACACCCCTCATGGTCTGTGGATTTTTTTTTTATCGACTTTTTATTGTTTTCCAAAAAAAAGACCCAAATTTTACATTCAAATACAGATTTTAAAAAAAATATAAGGCGTAGACTCTGAATTTTAATTTTATTTCGATGTGTATTGTTTTAGAATACTTTTAAATACAAAATTAGTGATATTAGTCACCTAGTTTTTTTTTTTAATTCACTTGCAAAGGTAAAACTTAAATTAAAGCTGCTAAAGCAAGCTAAGCAAAGTAAGCTATTTATAAGGCTACAAAAAAAAAACCAAAAGCGACCGGGATCTTCCAACTCCCTCATTAATTCTCCAGTCTATCCTCTCTTAATGATGTGCCACATGCCATAAAAGTATTTTAACAACTTTGTAAATTCGCTAGAATTGTGAATCAAGTCACATAAAACTACATTCCAAATTCTAATGAAAAAATATTTATTGCGGAACTGTTACTTGAGAAAGAGGTAAAATTTGTTTTCTCACTCTTTCACGGTAAAATCTATCTTCTATCTCTTTCTTGCATACCTTAAATCGGTTTGAACAAATCGCGCCGCCCGACCCGCCATTTTTTTAGTCGAGACATGACTGCCTCTGCTACCTAACGTGTGTGCTAGTTCACCATACTCCGCGATTCTTTTATTACTTTGTTATCGTTAAGTTTTGCTGGTTCTTGTTACATTTGTTTAATTTTTGTTGTTATTGTTAAACTTTGAGTTTTTTGTTATTGCAATGGCGACATTCTCTAACGAAGAATATGCGGACATCATGATGGCTTACGGAGCCGCTAATGGCGTCGCTCGTGCAGCGCAACGACTTTACCAGGAACGCTTTCCTGGTAGACGATTACCTGGCCGCAGAGTCTTCCAAGACACATACCGACGCATACGCGAGACTGGCAGTGTTACTTTTAATGAACCAAGGGGCCATATTGTGCGACATAATGTTGAAGTAGACGAGAGAATACTGGCACTTTTTGAGGAAGACCCTACAAGAAGCATTAGAAATGTGATCATCATCACATCTTGATATTTCAATATGGAAAGTGTGGAAAGTACTTCGTCAAAACAAAAAGCATCCATTCCACTACACTCCGGTGCAAGGTACGTAATTTTAAACTAACTTTAAACCCGTGCAAGCTTTGTTTGACCTTGCCTTTGTTTAGCAGGTAATGGGTATGGTATGGCGTCACTTCCAGGTAGTGAATCTATTAGCACGAACAGCGGGTCCTTTCTTGTGCAATTACTTATTGCCCAAGAGAAATTTAAAAGAGTTTTTTGTTTGTTGCAGGTCTTGAGGGTGGCGACTTTGAGAGACGAGTGGCTTTTTGTCGGTTTCTTTTACACACGGATGTGGATGATCCTGATTTTTTAAAAAGAATACTGTGGACGGATGAATCCAAATTTACCAAGGATGGGATCCTCAATTTACACAATTTGCACCACTGGACAACGAAAACGCAAAACCCACGTGTTAAAAGACAGAAATCTTCTCAAAGAAGGTTTAGTGTAAACGTTTGGGCAGGAGTGATTGGGAATCAGGTAATTGGACCGCATTACCTGCCCGATAATCTCAATGGCGAAGACTACCTGGAATTCCTACAAAATGACCTGCCCGAATTAGTGACCGATGTGCCCGTATTTAATGAACGTGTGCCCATTGTATTTCAAAATGACGGCTGTCCCGCGCATTGGCGATTGACTGTGAGGGAATATCTCGACAATATGTTCCCCAATGCATGGATTGGACGCGATGGCCCTATTCCATGGCCGCCACGTTCCCCAGATCTAACTCCGTTAGACTTTTATGTCTGGGGACGTGCCAAAGAGTTGGTATATGCCACGAAGGTTCCAACTAGGGAGGTATTAGTCCCAACGCATAGAAGCGGCATTCAATACTATAAAGGAGGAAATACGACTTCGGACAACAACTGTTGAAATACGAAACAGGTATCGGGCCTGCATTCGCAACAGAGGCCAACAATTTGAGCAAGATTTGTAACAATGATTAAATAAATGTTAAAAATGCAATTTAGTTTTTTTATTTCAAGTAAATCCCACGAAAGATATATAGATAGATAGATAGATAGATATGAGACACGAATTTACCTAACCATAAGAATGAGATAGCAGATTTATAGGTTTGACAGGTATCATTTAAGATATTTTTTTTTAAATCATAATTTTGAATATTAGCCTTAGGTGACTCGATTCACAATTCTAGCGAATTCACAAAGTTGTTAAAATAGTTTTATGGCATGTGGCACATCATTAGAAAGAGGATAGACTGGAGAATTAATGAGGGAGTTGGAAGATCCCGGTCGCTTTGGATTTTTTTTTTGTAGCCTTATAAACAGCTGTAAGATGTACAGCTTTAATTTAAGTTTTACCTTTGCGAGTGAATTAAAAAAAAACTAGGTGACTAATATCACTAATTTTGTATTTAAAAGTATTCTTAAACAATACACATCGAAATAAAATTAAAATTCAGAGTCTACGCCTTATATTTTTTTTTAAATCTGTATTTGAATGTAAAATTTGGGTCTTTTTTTTGGAAAACAAAAAAAAGTCGATAAAAAAAATCCACAGAGCGTGAGGGGTGTTAAAGGGTCTGAAAGGCTAGCGGATGACTCCTTCAGTCGACCATTTCAATTTGGCACACGATGCACCAAACACCCTGTATTAGTGTTATTTGGGGTTCGAGTACATGCCATATAAATGTCTGATTTATTTTTAGCATTAATAATTTAGTAAGTAAACATGATTAATACAGTATTTTACCCTTGCCGGCGAGTTCCTTGGCCGCTTGTAGCGCCGTGTCGGTTCCTCTGCTAGCGCATACTAACGTGATGTGTTTGCCTTCCCGCTCTATCTTAGCTTTACCTAGGAATTTTACAACACATACTTGTTAATAGGCTGTAGTGTATGCTGTCGCGTTGAAATAAAGGTTACTAGACGAGACAGCTGAAGGCCAGTAGCCGTAATTAAAAACAATTGAAAATCTAGTCGCAATATTATCTCAGCGACAATCAATGTCAAAAACTTAAAAAAAAGAAGGAGGAGGTTATATTATGTTCGTCTGTATTTTATTTTCACCGATATGTCCGTCAATTGTAAGTAGACCGATTTAGAATTATTTTTTTTTGTTTGTATCGGTGTATCTATAAAACTTGTATTGAAGTGTATGCTCTCGACTTGAGGTGGTCCCATTGTCATCAAGTCAGAATTTGATGAGGGGATCCCATGGAAATTGAGGGAAATTCACAAGCTTTATAGACACACCGATAAGTATTTCCTATCGCCCGAAAGGCGACGAAACCGTTGACCGCCGAGCCTAAAGCGCAGGCCACACCGCCAGCTAGCGGGCGGGCGGGCGGGCGAAGCGAACATCGTTTCACCTCTTTACATACTTCGGTTCACACCGCGAGCTACCCATTTCGCGCAGTTTGTATAGTTTCTTCGTTCCCTTCGCCCGCCCGCTAGCTGGCGGTGTGGCCTGCGCTTTAAAGTAGCATATAAGGCGATAAGTCTCAAATTCGTTTTGCACGCCATCAAACAGTAAGGTCTATTTTTATATTGGATAAAACAAATAATATACATACCAAATGGAATTAAAAAGTTGGGATCGAGTGCCTCATCCGACATGGGGCAAGGAATACCATACATAATTTCATCTTCTAATACAACTACTGGGTCTGAGCTTCTGATGGCGGACTTAAGGAGACCTGAAAAAAAAATAGAATTCTTTATTAACAGAAATTCTCTTTTTAACCGACTTCCAAAAAGGAGGAGGCTGTATGTTTGTTGTTGTTTTTTTTTTATGTATGTTCACTTCACAAATTCGTCCACAATTGACGGAGTAATTCCGTCAATTGTGGACGAATTTTGAGAATTCTTTTTTTGTATGGGAGGGTATGCTCCCGAGGTGGTCCCATTGCTACCAAATCAGAATCTGATGAGGGGATCCCATGGAAATCGAGGGAAATCCTCAAATTTTATAGGCATACCTATAGCGATTTGAGTATTTTCTATAGTAACTCGTGCATTTGCACTCGAAAAGCACCATTTGGTGAAGTGGAACTGATGATGAAGACCACAGATGGCCACCGGAACTACTTAATAATAAGTATTTCACCGTTGCGATTCGATTAGGCACTTTAATATGGTTGCTAAGTAATTTATGCTCGTCAAAATGCATATGGTGAAGTCACCATCAGTTCTCCTGGTTCTTACCAGGAGAACTCCTCAACAATTAACACCCCTGCATCGGGAAAAGCAATATTTTGTAAAAGGTGATGAGCATTTGACATTAGGCTATTGTAAATTAGATAAATTACAAACTGACTCATTAAAAAGTGAAAAATAAAAACTTTTTACAAATAAAAACAACCGACTTCCAAAAAAAACACTACAAAGTGAACAATAAGTTTAATTTCGGAAGTCGGTGGCAAAAAACTAAAATACAGATCCAAATACACCGATTTCCGTAATTAAAGTTATTTTTCACTTTGTAGTGTCTTTTTGGACGTCGGTTGTTTTTTTTTTTTTGTGAAGTTTTTTCGTAATTACATACGTTAATAATAGCCCAAAATTCGGACAACCAGTCTTCATGCAGTAACTGGGTTGTGGAGGTCCGATAGGCAGTCGCTCCATGTAAAATACTGGTATTGTGCTGCATCCGGTTAACCGGTTAGACTAGAAGCCGACCCCGACATAGTTGGGGAGGGGCTAGGCAGAAAATGACATGCGTAAATAATGCATACGCGTTGTCAATAAGTTTTAATTATTTTCTTTTACATATTATCTCCTTTTTAACATTTTAGTTTTTTATTCTTCAAGTTACCTTTTATGAGAGCGCAATATGTACGAGCTACGCTGTACGTAACGAAGCCGACTCACTTGTACTGCCCTTCAATGTGATATTTATAGGGCAGACCCTATAGGGGAACCTTATAAATATCACATACACACATACCTCAAAAAGAAAAACAGAACACTCGTGTGTATAGGATCACTCGTGTGTCTGAGTTGCTCCGAATCTACTAGATCAATTAAGTTGAAAGGCGAACGGCAGATTTCGTACCGCATATTTTTGTTGTTGTTTTATTTTCATGTAAGTGTACTATTTTTAGAAGTTCGGATTAATGAATAATATCAATAAAAAGATTTTAATAATTAAACGTAATAAAATCGTAAACTAAACGCAGTTATGTTTTTTAAAGTTGTCATAAGTAAAATAACACTAATAACGAAAGGATAGATTAATTATTTAGAAATAGAAATAACATTAAATATAATTAAACACTAATATATTATACCTAAGTATGCGTGATTGTTACATAAAATCATAATAGTTAACAATATAATGATAGGAATGATTTTCGTCATCAATATTATTTTTGTTCATATGGCAATTATTTATTGACAGGTAAAGAAAATCTGTATTACTGTTACTGTGTTTCAGTTCAGTTCTGTGGTTCAGTTCTTTGCTGTTGTTTTGGATTGTGGGTTGTGACTGCATCTGAGCAATTTAGCGAATTAACTTCATCATTATCAAACTGTTGCAGTACGCAGCTGGACATAGATATCTCCTAATACAACCATCACTGAGTAGGTACGATTCTCATCTTAATCTACCTATTTAATAGTAAGTAGAACACTACAACGATAGCGACAAGCAATCTAGAACATTTACTTTATCACCAAAACAATGTTTATGTACTTTTAAGTAACAATCTACATTGGTACACTAGTACATAACCTTAAAAAATAAAACTCGTTATAACTTTTACGTCCCAACTTCTAAAAATCTAAGAATTTAAAAAGGGCTTGTCTATCTTATTAACTACCAATTAAAACAAAAAATATCCCAAAACACGAAATTTTATTAGCGGGACGAAGTTCCCATACAAGCCTGCCGTTCACCTTTGGTAAACAAATGAATTTCTGAACAAACACGGACGTGTAACGTAAATAAGTAAATTTCGAATATAGGGGGGTTTCTTTTGGAGGGCAAAATAGAAAATTTAAAAAAAAGTTTTTCAAACTGTACCGTGTGACATAACAAATGAAAGGAGTTATAAAGAATCCAGATATTTTATTTTTAAGTTCAATGTTAAGTTTGTTCTTGGGATCATCCCAACTACGGAACCCTTCATTGTGCATGTTTTTGTATGGGACCATGCCTGGGAACCTTCAAGTTACGAAGGTATTGAAGGTCGAAGTTCTAACTTTTGTTCACGTAAGCAAGAAACTCCCGCAACTCCTGTACCATTGCATAGCATACATCCAAATCGCCAGGCTTGACAGGCGGGTTGGCGATCGCAGTATGGTGTTAAAATGCCTAGAGAACGCTGCTGTCCATTCTCTAGTAAGTCCCTTAGTCGCCTTTTACGACACCCGCGGGAAGAAATAGGAAAGTGTATGGTAAACAATAATAATACAATTGTATTTTTATGGGGTGCGATCGACGACAATGTTGAGTTTTTCCCAATGGGAATTCTCAGTAGCAGCCTGGAGTCTGGATTTTGTCCGGTTGACAATAGGCTTGCCGTAAAGATAACTGACGAAATGACGGGGAATTAAACACTTCTGGCTACTCCTTTGGGGGCAATAGGCGTGATGTTATCATCATAATCAACTGTCTAGCTTTTTCCTAACTATGTTGGAATCAGATTCCATCTTGAATTAGGTACTTTAACAGTATAACTATCTTATTGTATGTATAATCCATTTATTAGACATTAAGTAAATTACTGTGTAACTTGTCTTGTGTACACAAATTACACATCTTTTTATTTTTTGTGTGTACTACTAACCACCCTCGTAACGTTTCAACTAATTATATTATTATTCTTTTATTTCATTCACAACACATATTTTAAAATATTTTTATAAATAAAAATAGTAGCCCATAGGCATCAGGAACAGGATCAGGAGAAAGAAGAACCTCCTCACTATGCGTGCCGTGTCCAGGAGTACTGCTTTTTGAATCAAGCCCTTGACCCAGCCGTGCAATGAGAGCCTTCTGAGGTGTTGGTCTAGGCTCTCCGCTATTAGGCCGTTATAATGAAATCATTGCAATTAAATATTATTATTATCTAAAAGTACCTTTAGCATCTTCAGCACTGTAGGGCATGACCACCTTGAGGCCGGGACAGTGGCTGTACCACGCGCCGAAGCACTGCGAGTGCTGCGCCGCCACGCCGGCCGCCGCGCCGTTGGGCCCGCGGAACACGATCGGACACGGCACCTGGCCGGCTGACATGTAGAATGTTTTCGCAGCTGAGTTTATTATCTGGAAGTTGATGTTATGATTAGATGGGATAAGAAAGAATACGACATGTATTTAATCGAACCTCAAATAATACCCATTTTGATTTCCTAAAAATATGAATGAACACATTGAACACTTTAATATAATGTGTTGCCTCGCTTTGTGAACCTCAAATACACTTAATTCCTATTATGGTGATCTAAAAATACTACAGACACAAGTCACTACGACCAACTCGGCTCGCGCGCAGTCGCGCGCGGTTGGTCACAGTTCTCACCTGACGCGTTTGGTCGGGATACCCTTATAGTTACTACGACCAACTGTGAGAAAGGGCCAGAAAGTTAAAAAAGATGCGAATTTATTTTAAATCTTTTAAAAAAAAAAAAACAAGCGAAACTGCTAAGTGAGAAATAACTTTAATTTCGAAAGTCGGTGTCATTGGATCAGAATTTTAGTTTATTTACCACCGAATTCCGAAATTAAAGTCATTAATCACTGTAGTCTTTTTTCCGCTTCGATTGGTCTAGTGGTCGCAAGCGCTACTGCTGAGCTCGAGAACCGGGGTTCGATTCCCAGCTCGAGCCAAGTGTTGTTATTGGGTTTTTCACTTTTTAGTGGGTCAGTTTGTAATTTCTAAAAGTTACAATAGCCTAATATCAACTGCTCATCACCTTTTACAAAATATTGCTTTTCCCAGGGACGGTAATTGTTGGGAGGATGAATGAAAGGAGACTAACTCAAGGTACAAGGCAGATGAGAGTGGAAACGCCCGGAGGGCACGTCCTAGAAGGACATATAGTAACCACCCGCACAGTATCGGTGATGTTCTTCAAGGTCAGGTGCGTAGTACTAGCAACGTGCGTGTATGACCAAATGTATGAACGTAAACGAAGCAAAAGGAGTATGTAGGGATCTTAGCAGGTAGCGTTCTGTAGTTTCTGCCTACCCCCATGGGTGAAAGTGTGAGTTTATGTATGTACTGTAACATGCAGATTGAATAACAAATTAATAATTTATTACTTGCACTTGAGTTGACATTCGCTCAAATATCGCACAGATTATATAAACTATCGTTCATCAGGTCTGCAAGATTTATGTATGTAACCGTGAATTTGTAGGCATTTATCTTATCTGCGCTGATTGTTTCTTATTTATACAATTCGTATCTTCAAAACAACTACAAATTGACTAAGTAAATGCAATTTACATTACTGACATGGGTTTTAGTGTGAAGTTTAATATTTTATATTAATTAATTGTAAAATGTGATGTGGAATTCAGGCAATGAAATTATGAAATGCTCTTGAGAACTGTTGTTAAACTTCTCAACAGTTCGGTTTAACAAGGTGTTGTTCAACTATTGGCTGTTGAACTTTTAGGACATATTTATAATACATGGGAAGATACGTGATGATACGAAGATGCGTTCTTCATGAAACGACCCACTTCAGTTAATCATGAAACTCCGCCACTACGGGATCCCGAACACCGCTCTGGATCTTCTTACTTCGTACTTAAGAAATAGGATTCAGAGAAAAACATTCCCGGATCTATAGTAACAATGGGAGTCCCACAGGGCTCAACTCTTGGTCCTTGTTTCTTATTTATATTAATGACTTGCCTTACTTCATAAAGGATAAACATGATTATAGTGTTGTTTGCGGATGACACTTCACTTTTGTTTAAACTTAAACGTCAGTAGCTGGTTACTATGTAAATAGCGTGATCTCAAAAGTTAGTTCACTGGTTCAATGTTAATAATTTACATAGTTTAATATCGTAAGGTGTGGTCCGTGTGGTACCGGACTTTGGTATTGTTCGTCGCATCGTTGAGCTCCTTAGGTTCTGAGTTGAGCTACACGATTACTGACGAATGCGTGCACTGACTGGACAGGTCCACTCAAATCTGTATGGTTCTTTCCTCAAAATACCATTTCAGATACAAATCGACATGGCCTTCACATGATCTGACCAAGATTATTTCTGGATTTTAAAAGAGACTGTGACCTCTGAGTTTTTTTCGGCCTTTCTTCAGAGTACTCAGATAGGAAACGCCAGCCTCACCTAGTTTTTAAAATATGATTGACGTGAATAAAGTGTTCTTTTGACATAGATACACAAACACAATATTAGCTTAAAATATATTATGCTGGCGTCGAAATACTTCTACAGCCAACCTGAAATGTGTTTACATTTAGCTTTGTTTCAAAATCCCTTTACTGCCAAACTATCCATTTAAATTGTGAGGCATTATTTGGGTTATTTTGGAATTTTCCCAAATCTTTGAAAAAAATGCATTTTTATTTAGCCTAGTGTAAAGGTACTTTTCTAAAAACGACAAAGTCCTGTGTGCACAATATGAGTAGGTACATGCAAGTACTTGCTACATCGAACATGCCATACATTACGTAATCGTTTTCATAACAGTACTGACTCAATTGATTGTTAGTTAGATTGATCAACCTTTTGCATGGGAGTCATCAAACAAAAACAAACATTTCAGTTCTAATTATAGAACTAAAAATGTTTGAGGTTTTTTTATGCACATTAGTGCATAAAAAAACCGGCCAAGGGCGTGTCAGACCACGCACAATGAAGGGTTCCGTAGTTGGGATGAATTTATCCCAACAACAAACTTAACATTGTAGTATACATTCCAACTGCAAATGTAAGTTTGTACGCACAATATTGAGATATTTACCATGTTAATTTACCGTCATAGACTTATAGGTTTTCTTGTAATGTTTACTTGTATAGAAATATTTTATGTATTCTTTCAACATTTTAGGCACAGTAGTTTCGGATATAAGAAGGGGAGGAGGGGGAGGAATGGTAAATTTTCAAACGATTTATTATAAAACTATAAAAAAAATTTAGACCCTCACAACAAGCCCTTTCATTTGATATGTCACACGTGTTTGGGTCACAAAGTTCATATGAGTACCAAATTTCAACTGACAGACAGACACACAACTGATCCTATAAGGGTTCCTTTATTTCTTTTAAGTTACGGAACCCTAAAAACCGAAATAGTTGTAGAAATAGTGCTAAAATACTAATGAGAAACTCAGCTTTGCAGTACCTGAATAATGGTTCATAGTGCTTCAGAAAAAATAAAGAATTATGGCCCAAAAAGTCACCTTTGCACATTGATAGTACTTTAGCTAAACAAGATGCTTTGTATAGACTTCTAAGAGATTTCTGTTTGTGTAAGGTACCTGTAGGTGTAGTAATTATATGTATACAATTAATCATGCAGTACAGAATAAAAGAGAACTAAGTGTAAATAATAAGGATGTAATTATTTCCAGTCAAACTTCAGTAAACCTACATCCAATATATTATTAAAAAAGCTATGGATTGCCACACCACAGTTCAACCTAATAATATTTTATGAATCTGTCTCAGAATTTCTTCTCAGCGATCCAGTCAGCTAGGACATGCGGGTGCCATCTAATGTTTTAAAATATTAATCAAAAAATTGATGTGTAAAAGTGTCTTAAAAGATTTAAGTACTAACAGAAATACACATCATTTCATTTAGTTCACAATATTGACTACCTAAACCAGACAATCAGTTAAAGCATGTTGATGGTAGACTATTAAGAGTGACTTACTTGATCAATAGCCTGCATGGCGAAGTTCATTGTCATGAACTCGCAGATTGGTCGGAGGCCATGAAACGCGGCACCAACAGCAATACCGGTAAAACCGCATTCTGTGATTGGTGTGTCTATTACTCTCTTGTCACCGTATTTTTTCCACAGGCCCCTGAAATGTTCAAAAAATTAATTAATATTAGTATTTTTAACAAAAATAAACAACTCTATTCCATGTTAATATTGCTCATGATATATCGTGGGTTCCAATTTAAAAAAATAATTTTTTGGCATCACAGCACATAATATGGCAATAATAGTAGAGGATCCGACCCAGAAATGACCTTTACCCATCTGTTTAAAGGATAAAAAGTATTTAATATCAAATTAAGTATGTTTAAAAAATACTGCGAGTGGGTTGGCAAAAAAATTCAAAATTGACTTATTTTTAACATTCAATTTATTTGTTAAATGAATGAGTGCTCATTTAACAAGTAAATTGAATACCAGTCCAAAGTATGAAGCCTATAGAATATACAAATGTTGGGTTGTCTATTTCCATTAACAGATGGGTGAAGGTCGGATCTTAGAATAAAATGCACACAAATGAAAACATACCCACTACAACATAACGGTTTTCACACACCCATTTAACAAACACATCCTACACCTTTTGCTACCATAGTATAATATTGGTCACATTGTGATCTTCCCGGTTAACCGCACAATATTGTTATGCATCATCATATTAACGGCAGGCTCCTGGCATACTCTATTTAGTGCTTGTTATTTGTTAACATCCTTTACTGATGGTTCATTCAAGGGTAGGTATTGAACTGCAACTTTTGCACTTTCCTTGCAATTAGTTAAGAATACTGACTTGTCATAAATAAAACTACATAAAGATAAATGAAATGGAAAGTGATTTTTTTAAAACCTGACTACAATATGCATATTTATAATGGTTGTTAGTTTTACAAAGATTATGTATAATATTTGACAGCTATCCACGGAGTTATATTGAAATCTGTCAACAAACTTCTTGGTTATGTAATATGGAAGCATATTTCTGCAAACAAAAACCTTTGAAAACCATGGCATTTTCAGGGTTCATATCAAATGTTAAAGAGTAATATTGTATCGCAGTTTTTTAATACATTACTCTGGCCAACACGTACTGTTACGGTTATGTAGACCGTTTTTCTCATACCTGGTTATTTTGTAGGCACCGTCGTATTGAGCCACTTCCTCACCCATTATGAACACCTTCTCGTCTCTTGCCATCTCCTCATCCATGGCACTGTTCAGAGCATCACGCACAGTCATAGGCTTAGCGGCTAAAGCGCTAGATGTGGAGAAATTACGGGGCAACCGAGAGAGCCACCCGAAGATAACCGGCGACGATTTCAACGCCATTTTCATTTCAAAACTATATTACTACACCTAAGAACTTAAAAAACTGCACTTATTGAATCCCAGAGAGATTTTGGAGGAGTTTTAGATGAAAATTGTGTTGAAAAGGCTGTTTTGATGAGACGAAGGATGAATGGAGGTCGTAATCAGTGTTGTCAGATCTGAGCATATGTCATTGGGTAAAATAGCAAATTGACAGTAGAAAGTCAGCTGTTTTTATTTTCAGAAACAGTTAGTTAGAATTTATTTCATAGATGTATAATAAAGTAATATTGGATTGAAATCCATCCATCGATCGTAACTATAAAATTATTGTAAAATAGAGTGTAAAAATAAATTAATGTAAACAGTAACTACCTACCTAAAAGATTGAAATCTGACCTTGGTAATACTAATTCCATGCTATTATAAAGTACTTACTAATTACGTGCTGTTAAAAAGTACTTACTTATTCCATGCTCAAGCTGTCACTTCCTGTTATTTTTTGTTTTAAATATTTTATTGGCCTGGTTGCTGGGACCATTTAACAAAGTCTTTATTTAGTTATTTTGTTTAATAATGATGAAATGGTGCATGATAGAGGATATCCCCGCCGCCCACCCGTTCCCTTTGAGTTTCAGTAAAGATGTGGCACTTTCATGAAACCTCACGCGAACTTCTTGAGAGAACTTGCAAGTGATGTTGCACTGTTTTGTTTAATTTACCTATACTAATGCACGTTCATGAACACTTAATGGTTATTAATCCACCATTATACATTATGATTCGCCTAAACACCAGAAAATAAAACAAAACTGGGACTTCTTAGCGGGAAAGTGAAGCGTCATGTTAGCAGTTTTGTTTTATTTTCTAAAATTTGTGTTTAGCCGAATATTAATGTGTAATAGTAGTGGATTATTAACCATTAAGTGTTCGTGGACCTGCATTAATGTAGGCAAATGAAACAAAACAGTGCAACATAACTTTAAGTTCTCTTAAGAAGTCCGCGCGAGGTTTCAGTAAAGTGCCGCGTCTTTACTTAAACTCAAGGGGAGTGGGATCATGCATTGAGTGGAGCTCATTTCATAATTATTTAAATAACTTTGTACTTGTTACCTAATTTTACATGACACTGGCTAAATGCACAAACCGTGCGAAGCCAACAAAAAAAAAAAAAAAAAAACTGCTAAACTGCTAAACTTGACACTTCACTTTCCCGCCAAGAACCTCCTAAACACTCCTTCCTGTCATACTGATAGTGTATGTAAACGCCTGAGTCAACATTCATACGCATAATTACGCATTGATTTACCTCCTTTGCGTAATCTCGCAAAGGAGGTAAATCAAAAAGTTTTGGTTACGGCGCGCGGCGTATCATGTATGTTACGTCTACATTACGATACGGGATCATTTATTGGGGCAACTCCACGAACATGGAGACAGTATTTAGAGCGAAAAAAGGTGTGTTGAAAAAATTTTATTTCACATAAACCTACATGGGCACTTATGAAACGTCAGAAGCTAGGTGCACGGTTCCAATTGGTCGTTTCCTATGGAGAAGAGCCGCCAAGAAACTCCACGGTTACTCTTTAAAAAAAAAAAAGTGGGCTTTAACAATGTTTCCTAGTTACAGTGTGAGACTTCTTGGCGGGAAAGTGAAGCGTCATGTTAGCAGTTTTGTTTTATTTTCTAAAATTTGTGTTTAGCCGAATATTAATGTGTAATAGTGGTGGATTATTAACCATTAAGTGTTCGTGAACCTGCATTAATGTAGGCAAATGAAACAAAACAGTGCAACATCACTTTAAGTTCTCTCAAGAAGTCCGCGCGAGGTTTCAGTAAAGTGCCGCGTCTTTACTTAAACTCAAGGGGAGCGGGGCGGGATATCATTAATCATCGTTATCATGCATTGAGTGGAGTTCATTTCATAATTATTTAAAGTGCGAAGCCAAAAAAAAAAAAAGTTACAGTGTTAATAGGTATGGGAGGACAGTGTAGGCCCGTCAACAAGTACCAACTACTTAACAAAATAGAAGATATTATACAAAGCTACAGTCTATTAGGCCTACAACGTTCTCACATTCACAAATTAAAAAAGAATCTATATAAAATATTACTAAAATATTAAAAATAAAACCTACATATTTAATCCAAATGACAAATGTTAGGGCGATATGCGATAAAAAAAGCACGAAAAGCTGCAAACCGGTCTTTGTGCAATTCTGTAGGTATATTGACAGTTCCCCTGCTTAAACTTAAGTTAGGTGGCCGTATTTGTTACGAACTTCCACTTATTTGAAAAATTACACAGCTCGCGACATAGATATAAAATAAGCAACACAAAAAAGTTATGTTCCATAAAAATCTCGTAGGAATGGCACCACGTATTTATATTAAATTACCTAATGCTTTGTTAAGTAATAGAGATGTCAATATATTTAAGAAGCAACTCAATAATCTACTGATAAGTAAGACATACTACACTCTTTAAGAATACCTGTCAGATAGAAATTTGTGTGTATAATAATAAATATAATTATGGTGAATACTTGAGTCCAATTTATTTCATTTTATTAAAATTATTTTATTTGAATTATTTTTAATTGTATTTTTATTTATGTGTTAATGAAATTGTATAATTTTAATGATGAATTTTGCATGCCTGAATTGGTACAACACAGTGGACTGCACATTCACTTGACATTTGGAAATGTAATATGATTAAGTAAGTACTGTGTTGAGCAATAAACTTTTGAATTTGAATTCTGTTACTCACTCCCGTCTCCCACAGATGCGCAAAGTACTAGTGATGTGATACAAAAAAAATAGTAATAGGTATTTCATTGTTATGCATGAATGAATGAACAAAATGTTCATTCGTTTTATTTTCTTGTAGTTATAGCAATGGTGCGTATTTGGGACTGGGTATTCGAGGATGATTTCCAACCTTTCGTAGATATAAACTAATAGCCCCAAATTGCTTGGAGCAGAGAAAAGAAAATGAGTTTTTTTAGCTACTTTAGCGAACCAAATTGCGGTATTTAAGAAAGATTATACCTTATTTATATGACTTTTTTTTCCCAGATGAAACTTACGTTTTGTTTTGAGCAGTGAATTGAAAAAAAAAAACTCACCCCCCCCCCATTGATTGATTGATTGCTCATTACGATATTTCAAACGTAGAAAAAAAATCCCAGCCATATATATTTTTACTCCCTTTTCCTACCCACAAAAAAGTGTTAATTTTAGTAGTGGGGGGATGATGGGGTGAAATGGGGCTTGTTAAATGTTTCAGACACAGTACAATTTACAAAGCTGTTTGTCATCAAAATACGGTCTCATTACTAATAACAAGACTTTAAATGACGTTATTTGCAACTCCCTTACAGTACTCAAATTAATACATTTTTGGGGTAGGAAAAAGGGGTTTAAATATTTATTAAAATGGCTGGGATTGACACATATTATTTATTGGGACCCCATAAAGCTATAACTACACTGCCAGCCGTTTTAAACAATGTTAACTTTCTTTTGCAGGTATCGTTAGGTCTCGAAAATCGGTTTTTTGGCATTTTGTACAATTTATTTCTCGGAAACAGTCAAGCATTAACGGCTGGGATTTTTTTTCTACATTTGAAATATCGTAATCAGCAATCCCTTACATTTTCAAGCAGTAACTTTACTGCTTGAAAATGTAAGGGGGGGGGGGGGGGTGAGTTATTTTTTTTTTCAATTCACTGCTCAAAACAAAACGTAAGTTTCATCTGGGAAAAAAAAGTCATATAAATAAGGTATAATTTTTCATAATACCGCAATTTGGTTCGGTAAAGTAGCAAAAAAAACCTCATTTTCTTCTCTCCGCTATATCTTCACTCCAAGCAATTTGGGGCTTTAAGTTTAAATCTACGACAGGTTGGAAATCATCCCAGGACCTCGAATAAAGTCCAGTCCCAGCCGGTAAAGTGCCTTTTGCTACAAACCATTGCTCTAAATATTGTGCACTTGCCTAATTTCTCCTTGCTAAAGTATGAAACAAACTAAAATGATGTGTTTGATATCTTAGAAATGATACGGGTATGGCTCCATATCCATAGTCTAGGTCATAATTATGTCTGAATGATGTCGACTAAAGAAAATCACAGATTTTTGAAATGTACCACTTTATTCTATACAGTCAACATGTTGAACACATTTCTGCGGATCTACTTTTTTGGTTAACCCTAGACTCATAAACATACTTGCTAGATACACTATCCATAATCATTCATCTCTCAGACGTATATATTTTTTCGAGGATTATATTTCTACGGAATTCTATGTTATAAAAAACAATAAAATACATTTGACTTTAAGGTTGTATAATTAAGTATTAATTAAATGAAATAAAAATGAGAAAAATTGTTATTCTGAGCAATCAACACTTATTATTCCTCGGTTATCCATACAAATGATTTTTTTTCACTAGGTACAACAAAACCTTGTCATTCGACTTTTTTGACGATCTGACTGGTTGGAATGGCGAGTAAAAAGAGAAACAAATTTTACGGCAAGGTATTCTTGGGTATTTTGTTTAGGGGTGCGTGCAGAAAACCTCCCCGTATGCCTGATGCCTGCTGGTCCCTTATGGATACGTTCGAGGGGAAGAGCAGTCGTCGGGCCGGTGCACCCAGCCTTGGACAATAATCTCTTCGAAAAAGGTGTTGTGGTTTTTCGGAGTGGGTATTTTGTGTGGCAAATTTCTGCGAGGGGGAGACCGTAATGCTCCTCCTGCGTGGACGGTGGCCTACTCCTTCCTCTGCTTACAGAGGGCAGGTTGGGACCTGATGGTCCGTGGAGGAAAGGCCCAATATGGGCCGAAAAAGGACGTTTCTCTACGTGTCTCTCTGATCCAAGGACATGGTGGAGAAGCATGGGCGGCGCTCGTGGTGCACTCACCTTGCCAACGAGCTGCCAGCGGGTGAACTGATTCTTCTGACTGCACCCGTCGAAAACGTAATCCAGAAACAGAACACGGGCATATTTTGTGACTCGGAACGGGACGAGGATCTTGGCTTGGTCGCACGAATCGCGAGGAAGTAAACCTCTATAAAAACTTCCTCTAATACCGAGTTTTGGTGCGCGGCGAGGGTATGAATGACTGAAGAGTAGTGTCATCTGTAACTTTGTAATTTGCAGGTGGCGCATCAGTCGTTAGCGCACCCCCAGCCATTGAAAAAATTGGTTGGCCCGGTGGGGGGGGGGGGAGTCAAGGACGGGGTGTGGGCAAAGAACTCACCACCCAGGAGGCCAGCGAGTCCAGCCGAGCCGGCCCGACGAGGTGGACAAGCTCTTCGAAAGAGTCATTGCAGACCACCTTAGCAGGCGGCTGGTGCAGGTGGGGTTGGATTAGGTGGAGATCCAGTAAGGTTTCCGCAAGGGACGCCCTACGGTGGATGCCATCATGCGGTTTCGAGCCCTCACGACGGGGGATGCTGAGACCCGGGGTGGGGTCGTCTTGGTCACCATGAGGTCCCAATGATGTCAAGAGACACCGGTCTCTTGACATCATTGGGACCTCATGGTGACATGGAGAGGTGATTGTCGCAACCCAGTTCTGGGCACGCCACAATTGCGATAAGTCCCCTCTTTGAGGAGTGGCTAGAGAGGCGCCACGGCATCCTCACCTTCTGCCTTACGCGGTTGTTTCGGGAGGTTCCTGTTCACGATAAAGCGGGAGGAAACGCCCGGGTGTTACCACTGTGTGGATCGCCCGGAGCACACGGTGGAACATACGGTGAAGGTCTGCCCGGCTTGGGCGGAGCACTGCCGTGTCCTCGCGGAGGCGATCGGCGGCGGCGATCTCTCGCGTCCGGCCATTGTTCGGATTGAGAGTGCATGGGAGGCTTGCGGATGGTGAGCGATGGGTAGCTCGCCGTCCGATAAGGACCACAGGAGGAACACGGGTGCGACAGTCTGACACGCCCTCCCGCTCCGCCCAGAGCGGGAGAATTTACTTGATAATCCCACCCAAAAAAAAGCATATTTTCTTAATCGTAAATCCAGATAGCATATTATATTTTGAGTGAGATTTTGAGTACGCGAAGGTACCGACAGCAAGGCCTATAATTTTATAGGCCTTGCTTTCGGTACTATCGCGTACTCAAAAACTCAAAAAAACTCTCAAAGCATTTATTTCAAATAAACCAATTACAGGCACTTTTGAATTGTCAATGGGTCGGTCAGTCAGAAAGATGAAGCTGTGCCCATTCTAAAGCGTAGTAGGTAGGTTACCTATGGAGAAGAACGTGCAAGAAACTCCACGGACACTCTTATATATTAACTTATGCTTACAAAATATTGGTTACATCATTCATGTTGAAATTATACATGTGAGAACGATGCAAAACGTCAAAAGCGTCCGTAATAAAAAGATATAAAAAACAAACAAAATTCAAAAATGTTATTAAATTAAGCCGTGGCAGGTAACAATCCCTACCTACGGCGCCCGTTTACGAACATGACGCGTGGATTAGCACCATTCAGCTCAACCATTTTGAGGGGAGCTAAATGATCCAACACATGCGCCACCATCAGCAAGACATTACAGTGAGCATGACATACTCTCACCCGCCAAGGCACATTCAAGTCAATGAAAGACGTACCCAGTAAATGGTAGTTATATAGTAAGTGTTACATATAACTCACACATGTGTCATGTGTCATAATACGTGACCAAAACATTTATACGCATGACAGCTAAGTAGTATTAATACACCATGGAAAAAGTGTACTATTTGTAGTTTGTAAAAAGTGTCCACGTACAGTCGCCAACACATCAGGTTATTACCAAACTGTCAAATTACTCCAAATGATTTTAAATTTTAAAATGTTGATGGTTAAGTTCAAGATCGAATTAGAAAATTTGACAATTTGTGGTAACTTGATGTCGACTGTACTTTATGTGTAGTTATTAGTAATTACTAAACCGCATTCCTGTCATGTCATGCGCCTAATTGCTTTGGTCACGTGGTACAAATACTACACATCGCTTCTTCATTCGTAAATTGTACGTCCGCTCTTTATGAAACTCCCACTCTTATGTAGAAATTGTCCGAGAAATAGGGATATTTTAGTGTATGTCGGGACGTCGGGACATAGGATTCAATAACTGTGATAATCCCGATATATCGGGACGGATGTGCGGGCCATACGACGACGGATGGCCCGCAGCCATAAACATGAGTAACGTGACACATGCGACAATTATTACTTGAATTTGGATGATAACTTGCGTCAATGACTAGAAAAAAAGAGACAAGCATAGTTCCTTAAACACATGTCCACGTGGTGATGATATTACCAAATACAACCACCCAGGCTGACGATACTGGATGTGACAGCAGACCTCTGGATTGTTGGTTAATATGAGTAACTTAGTAAAGAAAACATAGACAAGTTTAAATCCTACCTCAATAGCCTATCGTTTGCTGAAGTATATGAAGCCAAGGACCCAAACATTGCTTACAATGCCTTCACAGAAATGTTTTATTTCCTATGTACACAGTGCTTCCCTGAAACTCTTATCACTGTAAAAGTGAAAAGAATGCCTAATTGGGTCTCTCATGGTATCATTGGGTCTCTGGAATTTATTAATCAAACGGTTTTCCTAGGAATCACTATAGACGAGAAACTGCAATGGGGACCACATATAACCTCTCTGGCGGGGCGGCTAAGCTCGGCCGCTTATGCTGTTAGAAAGATAAGACAGCTAACAGATATAGAAACCGCGCGTTTGGTTTATTTTAGTTACTTCCACAGCATTATGTCGTATGGCATTTTATTGTGGGGTCGGGCTGCTGACATTGAGTCCATCTTTATTTTGCAAAAGAGAGCTGTCAGAGCAATTTATAATCTCCGTCCGTATAATCTCCGAACTATTTAAAAGGATTAATATTATGACGGTACCTTGCCAATTCATTTATGAAAATATTATGTATGTAAGGAAAAATCTACATATTTTTAACAAGATAAGCGATAGACATAATTTTAATACTAGAAATAAAGATAAAATAGATCAACCATTTTTCAGATTATCCAAAGTACATACATCTTTTATGGGGTACTGTGTTAAATGTTACAACAAAATACCTTGTGATATATTGAAATTAAATGAGAGAAAATTTAAAACACATATTAAAAGTACACTTTGTAAACAAGCATATTACAAGTTAGAGGATTATATCCAGGACAGGAATGCTTGGAAACATGCTGGTCCAGCTCCATAGGACAATCTAGAGTCTAGACAAAATCAAACTGGTTGCTATTTTTATGGTAAAATCTGTTATTTTTATGATATTGATTTTACATTTTTTGATAACCTATACTCACACACTGACGTATTTTTTTATTTTTTTAGAAAAACATACTTTTATGATGTTTGTAAATATGTGAACACCATGTATCTATCTAATAATTAAGTTATTTTTCATTGCTTAGTTTTTAATTCGTTTTACCTATTATGGTATAGTAATTTTATTCTAGGTGCATCGTCTTCACATATAATCATATAATTAATGTAATCAAACAAAATATTGTAAAACATTTTTAAAAGAGTACCAGTGGAGTTTCTTGCCCATTCTTCTCCATACGAAACTACCTTTTGGACGGGGCAACTAGAATCAATTCTATTTTTTTTTGTAAGTTTTGACGTTCAAAAGTGCCTATTTGAAATAAATGGTTTGACTTTGACTTTATTAAAATATGTAGCAAAAAGAAACGTCAGTTATTATGGCAATATAGACAATAACCTTCCGAAATGAATAAAAATAAATTTAAGAGTTATTCAAAATTGCTTAAAAAAATAGTTCATTTAACCCAACGCGCTCAAAATATACATAAAATTAAAAGATCAAATAATAGATCTAAGACTACTTGGGAAATAATAAACCAAACAAAACTAAACATACCAAAAAACACTATAGACAAAATTCGATATGAGACTGTAACTGACCCCAAAACGATTGCAAATATATTTAATAATTACTTTATAGATAAAATTGAACCGATGACTAGCTCGGGAACCGCAGTCACTAAACATATTTTAGCCAAAAAAGACTCAATGTTCATGGCCCCAAGTCTAGCATTTGATATATTAAAAATTATCGCGGCCTTAAAAAATACAAACAGTGTCTGATGTGGTTATGATATATACTATATGTACAAAAATTGTTAAGACTGTAGCATATGAAATCTGTAGCCCCATAAGCTACATTATTAATTTAAGTATCAGTGAAGCTATATTCCCGAATGCGCTAATTTGAAAAAAATCTTAAACTCTGTGATGAACAGAAAGGATTTAGGGAGAAAAAAACAATGAATTTGGCCATATACGATTTTTTGCATACTGTTATGACTAACATGGATAAAAATATACCAGTCTGTGCCATTTTCTGCGACATGACACAGGCATTCGATTATGTCCAACATAATATATTACTAAATAAACTTGATGCTTATGGGATAAGAGGAAACATATTTAATCTAATACAATCATACCTACAAGACAGAAAACAAGTAACGCAAATTAGTAGAATAAATATGAGCTCCAAACGTGAAGAGATTTTCACGTCATGCGAGCGTACCGTCCCTCATGGAGTTCCACAAGGCAGTGTACTCGGACCACCCTTGTTTACACTCTATATAAATGACTTCCCTAAATCCATTAAACATCCCATGACACTGTTTGCGGATGACAGTACGATAACTATTCCATGCCATAATAAGAATACATATGAAACGTACATATAAAATACACTAATTTTTGTATATTTTTTTAAATTATTATTATTCAGCCACGTATCGCTTCAGGTAACGTGGCAACGTGGTAACGTGAATAATAATAATTTAAAAATTAATATAAATAAAACTTTGATTATGCACTTTAGTCAACGACCATCATTAACGGCCTACTATGGTTTAATTGAATCCATCATTAGATATGGTGTTATCTTCTGGGGTAACTCAACCGACAGGGATATCATCTTTAAAAGACAAAAGTGCTGCGTTAGATCTATGTTTAATCTCAATACGACCGATAGCTGTAAACATTATTTCACTAAATATCATATATTAACATTACCTTCACTATATATAATAGAAATAGCAATGTTCGTAAAGACAAATCCACATTTGTTTCCTCGTATGGCAGACAAATTTCCAAGAAATAGACGTGATGATAGCATACTATGTGTACATACATCAAAAACTGCACTTATGCGCAAGTGTATTTTGCATGGCACCAATTATCTACAACAAATTGCCCAAAAGTTGGAAAGAGCAAACGATACCTAAACTTAAACAAACACTGAAATTGTTTTTGGCACATAAAGCATATTATAGTATTGCAGAATTTTTAAACGACTCATGGTGATGATTATCTAAGATTGTAGTAATTAAACTATGATCGTGTAATATTGGAGAACTTAAATATTATAAATAATTGAATGCCTATATTATAAATAATTGAATGCCTATTAAAAGTGACGTAAATCGTGATTGTGATAATTATTGTTATATGTAATATTGAATTAGGAAAATGAATAATTGGATAAAATAAATGATTTAATATAAGATTTTTTTAAATAACTATGACTAATATTTAATGTATAAGAGTAAAAGTTAAAAATCATTGATTCCGTGATAGTAATAATATTGTACCTAAGATATTTGCACGCTATGAAAAATGGCAGACATGTCGTGAGCCACTCTTTTTTAAGATCTTTTATGCATGTATTATTTTATTTTAATTCTGTATGTATACACATGTTCGAGCAAATAAAATTTCTTTCTTTCTTTCTTAGCCCTCTGGAGTGAGGAATTCTTTCGTTCGTTCTTTATTTCTTTTCTTTCGTTTTTATGTGACAAATCATCATTGCCTAGCCTTTTCCCAACTATGTTGGGGTCGGCTTCCAGTCTAACCGGATGCAGCTGAATACCAGTATTTTACATGGAGCGACTGCCTATCTGACCTCCACAACCCAGTTACTGGGTAACACGATATCCCTTGGTAAGACTGGTTGTCAGACTTTTGGCTTCTGACGACCCGTAACAACTGTCAAAGATCTACAAATGACAGCCGGGACCAGCGGCTTAACGTGCTTTCCGAGGCACGGAGGAATCTTGGTATGAAAAGATGGTCACCCATCCACGGTCCAACCGCGGCAAGCATAGCTTAACCTGAACGATCGACCCGTGCGGCAGTTATTATTTAGCCACAAGCTCCCCTTTTATGGCAGAAATAAAATTTATTTTTCTTTTTTCTTTCATTGAGGTAGGAAAATTAAATTCAAATTAAAATTTATTTATTCGTACACATAGGTTGGTGGTTCCCTATCCATTTGCATAAAATTTTAAGACATGTAACATGGCATAATTTTGTTTATTCAAACTATATTTATGTATAACAGCTTACGCATAATTATTTGAAGCATAATTTCTCTAATCATATTAATGTCCATGCATAACATTCAATAGCATATTCGCTTTCCATTGGTGGTTGATTAGTGGCGTTCAAAGAATTTCAAATGAAAAGTGGTGATAATGTAAGATACAATAATTGATGGTGTTCTTAAAGAATACAATAACAAGATAATTATAATTATTAGTTTAAATTATAACACCTTTTTTTTGCAAAAACTTAATTAAACTAAATTATAACAACTTCGGGTTTTAGTTAGATTTAAAAAAGTTTATTGTATGCAGAGCGAGCTTTGAGCTAACGACGGTATTCGATAGATGGTCGTAATTTTCTGAATCGTGGTGTGCAGATTTTTCGGAGAAGAGTAAAGACTCATTTGCCACTCGTCTCATTGATGTCAAAGTTTCTGTACTAAAATTGTTATTTTTGTAATAAAGTTGTCGGAAATAAAGTAGGTTCGTAGATGTTGTTCTGGAGTCTGGACCTTGGTCTTGGAATATTTGGTTCTGGATTTCTCTTTAGAGGTCTCATCTCACTCATGTTCTCACTCAAAACTCTTTCTTCTCTTCAAAAACTGAAGATTATTGATGCATCTTTATAACCGACCTCAAAAAGGAAGAAGTTCTCAATTCGTCTGTTTTTAAGGTTCCGTAGCCAAATGGCACATCGTAGAAACGGAACTCTTATCATTTCGTCCTGTCCGTCTGTCCGTCCGTATGTCGAAGCCAATTTATTCGGAGGATTATTTTTTGTTTGAAAGAGTTTTCTTCAGAGATGGTCCCATTTAATATGGTGAAGATCTGACAATTGAACTCCTCAATAACGTACAGTGTGTACACCTAATGTGTGTGATTTGGTGATTGTACAGAAAAAAAAAATACTGGTTAGGTACCTGCTATCCGTGGTCAACTTTTTATGGACTTCGAAAATAAGTAAGTACGGGACTTCCCTCGATTTCCATGGGATTCCCTCATCAGATTCTGACTTGGTGACAGATTCAAACAAAAAAGAGTTTTTGAAATCGGTCCACAATTGATGGAGAAATCGGTGAACATACAACAAACATACAGACGAACATATAACGTCCACCTTTTTGGATGTCGGTTAAAAACTTTTTAACGACTTCAACAACAAAACAGTTCAAAGTGCTAAAGACCTAATGAGCACATATTTATAATGTATTAATTCTAAAAGCAGGGGTCATTTATTATGGATTTCGGGAGTAAAAGGAGGTCTACATCATCAATTATGGGTGTCATCTTCATAGTTTTTGAGGGAGCCGCGCCGGTGCCGAAAATCAGGAAATCAAAATCCAAAATGGCGGCCATAACCAGAGGTAGATCTCAGTAAGTTGGTTGCTTTCACACGGACAACTGTATGTAGGAGTCTAGGAGCTCTTTCGAGGGGCAAGCAACCTCTCTAACATTGTTTACAGAGTAGCATTTCTTAAATAAAGCAAGTTTTTAAGATATTTATTTATTTGGGATCTCCAACAAACAACCCAATGAAATTAAACAAGACCAATGACAACGCAGCGTTGTTATTTTTCTCAAACTAAGTCAAGGCCGTCCTTTATTCAGCCTAGTCCCTAATCTTCCAAATTACGCCACCAATTGTAACAGGACGTACATGGACAGCGCCTTTTATAGTTATGATCAGTTTCATGACATCCTCTACTGAAAAGGTCGTCAGTAACATGACCGATCAGTTTTAATGCATTTTTTAGAGTTCCGTACCTCAAAAAATAAAAACGGAACCCTTATAGGATCACTCGTGTGTCTATCTGTCTGTTCGTCTGTCACAGCCAATTTGCTCCGAATAAACTGGACCGATTAAGTTGAAACTTGGTATACATATGAATTTCTGTGACCCAAACAACGACGTGTAACGTAAATAAATGAATTTTGAATATAATAATAAATAAATCATCATTTATTTCAGATTCATCATTATTGAATACATCCATATTTGTTAGTACAACTGCGAGCTTATAAATTAGTGTTTGTAATTATTAATAGCAATTGGTAATAACAATTTAATTAAACAATATCTAATAATAATTTAATTAAATAATTTGAAATAATAATATAATTAAACAATATACAAATATAATTTAAAATAATAATATAATTAAATAATATACAAATATAATTTAAAATAATAATATAATTAAACAATTATACAAAAATAATTTAATTAAATCATATAAAATAATAATAATACACAAACAAACAGTAAACAGTGGATGGTCCGGGTGGGCCCCCCGAAGCCGGTGACAAATCACTATACGACTGCGTGCAGCCGTATCCACCGAGCCAGCATCGGAGAGTCCCACCGGTCCAGCATCGGAGAGTCCCACCGGTCCGCCAGCGCTCGAAGAATAGTGCCGCGCGTGCGGCGCATGATAGAAGCGCACCGTTTGCTCATGATGGCCGCAAAGCCGCCTGTGTCAGCCGCCGCGAACATCGCGGAGGCGCGGCAGCCCCATCAGCACCTGGAACGCGTTATTGTATTGAACGCGCAGATCGCTGTATGTCCGCTGTGTATTAATAGTTAACCCACAACTTGCAGGTGTAAAAGGACTGACAGTATGCTTTAAAAAGCGCAACTTTGACAGTCCCCGTGCATCGTGAAAACCTGCGGGCCAACATGTTGCATCGGACAGACAGCGCTCTGCGCTCCCTTTCAATATCAACACTGTCCTTAAGGTGACCCAATGGCCCAAATATTGAAATTGCTCGACTTTATTTACAGCTGTACCACATAACGATTATGGGGGTTACTTTGGGGCTTGTTATAAGGATTTTAGATGTATTTTTAAAATAGATACTTTTAAAGTTATTTAAGAGAAAATATGAAAATTGACCATTCCCCCTTATCTCCAAAAGTACTGAACCTAAAATTTTGAAAAAATACAGGAAAACCCATAAGATGTCTGTGGTCTTAAAATAACATGATAAATCAATCAATATTGTGCGTGCAAACTTACATTTGCAGTTGAAGGGTATGAAGGACCATGTGTTTCAACTACAATGGTATGTTTGTTCTTGGGATAAATTCATTCCAACTACGGAACTCTTCATTGTGCGTGGTCGGACACGCACTTGGCCGTGTTTTTTTATTGTAGGGATATGTGAATGTGGCTATCTAGAAGATGCGTAAAATATCTTGTTCGAAACTGTTAATATTGAATTAAGTTACACTGTTACAAAGATCTTTTTCATCCCCCCATCTCGGAAAGAGTATTTTTGCTCTTCGATATCTGAGTGCTAAAGTCGTTTTTATCCGCTAGAGGATAAAGCAAATTGAATTTAGAACATCGTGTGCACTATTAAGTTTGTGAATTCAAAACATCATTTTAAACCTATTTACTTCTCCCTCCATGGTACGCAATTTATCATAAAACCTGTTTAATTTGTTAAAAAATCAGACTCGGAATCTTCTTGGTGTACTTTTTTAACTTGCTTTGCGCGCGCCATTTTCTTTTCACGTCATATTGTTAAAACCATAAGTTAAAGACAAGAAACTTGAAAACAAGTGAAAAACCTAAAATGAGTGGTTCTAGCAACGAGGAAGTTTATTTGACGCCAACAGAATTGACTGAAACTGTTAATAATATGCAAAGGAGCTTTCTCCCTCAAAAATCACGCGAGAAGTATTTGAAACAGTACGATATGTTTAGCACGTGGCGACTAGCTAAAGACTACTAGGCTGAGAATACTAAATACTAACATAGTTTTTAAGACCTTTGTTACTAACATTATATGAACAATTTATTATGTCTGAAATAAATGTATTTAATTTTTTAAAGGAGCAATGTGTGTCACTAACACCAACATTACAGTACCTAACAAAAACATTACACTCAACTTAAGTAACTGTAGCAAAGTTACTTTCAATTTTCCTTAATTATTATTATTAAGACATTTATTTCTGGGCACGCCACAATTGTGGCGATAAGTCCCCTCTTTGAGGAGTGGCTAGAGAGGCGCCACGGCGTCCTCACCTTCCGCCTGACACAAGTCCTCACCGGACACGGTTGTTTCGGGAGGTTCCTGTTCAGGATAAAGCGGGAGGAAACGCCCGGGTGTCACCACTGCGTGGATCGCGGCGATCGGCGGCGGCGATCTCTCGCGTCCGGCCCTGGTTCAGGCCATGGTTCGGAGCGAGAGTGCATGGGAGGCCGTCACCTCCTTCTGCGAAGCAGTAATGCTCGCGAAGGAGGAGGCGGAACGCGTGAGAGTGAGGCAAGGCTCGCGCCCTCGCGCCCTTAGTCACCGCAGGAGCCGATTTCCGGCCACCGTAGGCGCGGGCCTGCGGACGGTGAGCGATGGGTAGCTCGCCATCCGATTAGGACCAGGCCCGGGTCGACGGCGCGTTGTGTTCCACGCGCGCCTCAAAGAGATGTCAGCACAAACTGACGGAGTCGGTAGGACCAATGCCTGCCGGGGTTGCGAGTTTGTCCGAAAGGGATATCGTGGCCCTGGCACACAGGCAACGGAAGGAACACGGGTGGGTTTTAGTCAGTAAAAGTCTGACACGCCCTCCCGGGAGACGTTATTTGATAATTTCCCACACAAAAAAAAATAAAGATTTTTATTTCAGACGTAGTTCATATACTGTTAGTAACACAAAAAAACCTTATAAAGCTATTGTTAGTACATACAAAAACACAAAACAAAAACATAGCCACAGGAATATAATATAAAACAAAAAAAATCACAAAGTGTGCCACTTTGTGATTTTTTGTCCTATTAAACAGATTGCACAGGAGAGCCAGTTTATGCCAAGCCCTGGACGCGGCCACCCGCAGTGTGTAGTCGCATCCAGTGCCGCCACATCGGCGAGTCCCAGCGGCCCACGAACACGCTCAGAAGGCTGTTCGAGCTGGCCCGCATGCGCTTCATAAGAGACGCACAACGCTTCCGCATGATGGCATGAAAACCATCCACGCATTTCACCGCAAACATTGCTGAAGCGCTGCAGTGGCGCGGCAGCCCGAACAGTACCCTGAACGCGTTATTATACTGTACGCGCAGAGCACTGTATGTACACGCGTGTACTTAGTCCACAGGCTGCAGGTAATTAAACCTAAGTATTATTTGTTATAATTTAAAGATTATTCAGTAATACTTACCTATCATAATGTAGTAGTTAATACCTAAACTGAAATAAAAGTATCTTGTGATTGTAAATGTTTTTTTTTTGCATTTAGTCATTTCCTCGCTGAGGTGGGATGAAGAGTTACGTGTTGCACTCGAGTGCAAAGATTTTTCACCTCGTGCTCTTTTGATTCCCTCGCTAACGCTCAGGATTCTAATTTTTTTAAGCCTCTTTGCACTCTTGTATAACAAATAACTATTGCCGCTCGAATGGCATTGACAGGGGGTAGCTTCGTGAAATGTCTTGAAAAAACTAGATGACGGCATGATTTCCGATTTTGGTCAGGCACCAAAATAATTTTGTATGGCACTCTTGTTTACTAGGCAGATAAGAACAAGAGAGGTTTGGAAGGAAAAAGCAGAGGCCACGCAGATAGGTTTAACAAAATTTAAAAAAATAAGTTTAGCAGCACGGTTCCTGCATGATAACGTAAAGGCGACAATCATTACTAAAAGGTTCTTCACCAGCTTTGGACACCGACTTTGTTTTGCTTTTCGCGATGCCAGTTTTTTTTTTTAATTATTTTCAAACAATGTACATTATTTGTTGATTTCACAATTTCACTCGCCAAACTTTCCAGTTTCATGACGATAAGCGCTTGTTGATATACACAAAATTATAATCTTGCGAACAAAAACTAATCTTAGAACCATCAACCACTCACCACTTCACTCAAAGGATCAATCTACTCATGAGCAGGTATTCTACTTATGAGGTTTTGATAGTGTTCCTCAGTTTCCTTAACAGTCAAAATAATAACCCCGTGGTGAGACTATTTTCTGTTTGTTTTGTAAGAATTGTTAACGTAGGATGAGCAAATTATTGCGTGTAGAACTTTTAGTTATTTATGAAGCTGATTTTACGGTACCTACGGCTAAACCCTTTCCCTTATAATAACGCAGGGTTAATAAAAGCCACTTCACTAATTACCTCACAGCACACGAGGCCCTTTACACCCCATCGTTATTCCCTCTTTCCACACATCATTAATTATCCCCGTAGGATTCAAAACAGGGTTCTCGTAAATAAATTAATATGTGTGCAGACTTGGGTCGACTTGCCATGGGCCGTGGACGGGACAGATCGGTCTGGGTGAAAGCGATAAGCGGGGATGATGGGCTGATGGCCTATCCTTGGGCTAATGAACCTCATTGATTTAAGGGTAATTTGGAGCCAACGATTAGATTATTCGGATTTATTAATTTTACCCCCGGCTTTGCCCGTGTTGAAATTATCCCACGAGAACGTACTACCGGGATAAAAATACCCTAAATACTAACCCAGGTCATGATGGTCTATCAGTGTGCCACATATCCAAATCCGTTCAGCCGTCATGGCGTGACAAGGTAACATACACAGTTACTTTCGCATTTATAATATTATTAGGTATGAATGGATTGTGGTGGATGAATTGATCTTAGATTCAATCAAGAAACTGCTATAAGATGTCTCAAGGAGCCTGATTCATTGTGTCTCGTAGTTTGAATTGATCGTAGCCATGATAAACAAAAAAGTTGGCATTTCCAAAGAGAAAACCAGGCCTGTTGCTCAAGAATCAAAGAATCGTCAGCATCCTAATGCTACAGTTAAAATATAACTTTGACTTCTTGACGACTCTTCATTACCTACAATATTAACCGGCTGAATTCAGGTTGTAACTTCATAAATAGGTCACCCGCTTCCCGCTTACCAACAGACATTCCTAAAATGCGGCCAAAACAGACTGCCATTAAATCTTTACAGTTGCACGCGGCCTTGGCCTACTTACCCCTGCGCTGGTAACTCTTTACCGGAAAGCCGTATCTTACACGTAACATAACGCTTTATGTTCACGGAGGAGGAATTCTTTTGAAACTTGCAACATGTATGAGGATGGAGCACTTACCGTCAGGTGAGCACTAACTCACATGTGGTTGTACGAGTACTTTGTGTTAAAAATAATCACCACTGCTGGCAAAACGGTGAAGGATATCATCGTGAGGAAACAGGCTTGGCCTAGAACCAAAAATTCGAGGATGTGACATCTAACAAGCCGCACTGGGCCCGCGTGGTAGATTACGACCCAAAGTAATGGCTGTTTTATTAACATCGATAAATGGCTTGAATGGGTTTTCGTGTGGGGAAATTACAATATTTTTCTTTTTTTCCCAGTAAATATTTTAAATTGAATTAGCTAGCTACTACCAACGTTGATGCAATGGTAAATACTCACACGCATCAGACGACGACTCTTAGCCGCGTCCTAACCAAAAGCGATCATCGCGCAAGTACGCGATCGTCACGCTCTTATGAGTATGAAATAGTCGCGTGATCAATCAAGTCGCGTTTGAACGTCAAAATTCATACAAACAATCACTTTTTGTTAGGCAAGGTTAGCCGCCAAACAGCCTTTTTTTTGGTTGGTAAATTATCAAATAACTTCTCCCGCTCTAGGCGGAGCAGGAGAGCGTGTCAGACTTTTACTGGCTAAAACCCACCCGTGCTCCTTCAGTTGCCTTTGTGCCACGATATCCCTTTCGGATAAACCCACAACCCTGGCAGGCATTGGCTCTAACGGACCCCTTCAGTTCGTGCTGACATCTCTTAGAGGCGCGCGTGGAACACAACGCGCCGTCGACTGGTCCTTAGCGACGGCGAGCTACCCATTACTTACCGTCCCGTCCGCAAGCCGCCCGCGCCTATGGTGGCCGGCAATCGGCCTGCGATTCCCGACGCCCAGGGCGTCTCCTGCGGCGACTAGGGGCGTGAGGGCGTTAGAACATTTGTTAAATAATTTTAATTTGTTTACAACAATAAATATACTATCATAATTTATATATTAACACATTTTATGTGCATACATTTTTTTCTCTTTGTAGTGATTTTTTTGGAAGTCGGTGGTTTTTTTTTGTAAAAAGTTTTTATTTTTCTCTTTTTAGTGGGGCAGTTTGTAATTTATCTAATTTACAATAGCCTAATGTAAAATGCTCATTACCTTTTACAAAATTTATTGGTATTTCCGATGCAGGGGCGTTAATTGTTGAGGAGTACTCTTGGTAAAAAACGGAGAACTGATGGTGACTTTACCATATGCATTATAACGAGCATAAATTGCTTATCAGAACCTCGGATCTTGTTCTTCAGAAAGGTCACGTGCGTAGTACTCGCAATCGGCGTGCGTGTATGATGTATGAACGTAGGCGAAGCAAAAGGAATATGTAAGGAGCGTAGCAGGTGGCGTTCTATAGTTTCTGCCTACCCCCATGGGAAGAAGGCGTGAGTTTATGTATGTATGTGTGTAAATTGCTTATCAACCATATTATAGTGCCTAATCGAATCGAAACGGTGAAATACTTATTATTAAGTAGTTCCGGTGGTTTTTTGTAGTAAAATTTTAAAATGTATCGAATTTCTTCATTAGATTCACTCATCTTGACAGTACGAAAAACAAATGAACATCACACATTTTCCTAATTTGAATTTGGAATTATGTTCTTTAAAATTTAAACTTTCAATGATACCAAAACCAGCCAGATACAAATAGTATAGCCAAAGAGATTTTATTACAAGTTCATACATACTATAATGCGAAAAGACTTTTTCCCCAACCTAATATAATATTAAAAAAAGTTATTTTTCACTTTTTAGTGTTTTTTTTGGAAGTCGGTTTTTTATTTGTAAAAAAGTTTTTTATTTTGCACTTTTTAGCTGTGGTACCTACCCCACATCAACTCGTATACCACTACTAGCTATGAAAACCACAGTGACAGGAAGTTCTACACAAGCTTTGACATCCCATCCATTGAAGTTAAGATAAACAAAAATGACAAACTTTATAATTTACTTAGGTAAGTATTCGTGCCAAGTTTCAGGTTTACTAACTCTAGGAATAAGATTTTTCATGCATACAAAATCCCCCCCCCCTCCCTTAAAAGTCAAATATCCAAAACCCCTTCTTAGCGGATGCCTACGTCATAGAACTGTCTGTGTGCCAAATTTCAGCCCAATCTGTTCAGTGGTTTGAGCTATGTGTTGACAGACCAATCAGTCACGGTTTCCTTTTATATAAGGCTAGATATTATATTGAGAACCTCCTCCTTTTTTGAAGTCGGTTAAAAATCATTTATAGCCAGAGTGCATCTCATGACAATTCCAATAAGACCAAACACGGGTAGGATACATTGTTTTATTACGTCGATTTGAGTTCCAGTGCCTACCTTCCGGCTTCATCATCAGATCAGTTTGATGGTACCATTTTGATCAGAACTATTTAATTAAATTTGCTTCGCTTAACTATCTTAATCCAGATATCTTATCGCCACCCGTGAAATACTTATCATTGAGAAGTTCCGGTGGCCATCTGTAGCCTTCTTCATCACCAAATTATACTTTCTGAATGCAAATGATTGACTTGTTGATGAAAATATAAAAATCGCTATATGTATGCCTATAATATTTGAGGAGTTTCTTTAGTTACTCATGGATCCCAACATCAAAACTGGATTTTGATAAAAATGGGACCAATCTGGAAGTATATCCTTTTAAAATAAAGAAAATATTTTCCAAATCGGTTCATAGACGACGGAGTTCTGAGGTAATAATAAAAAAAAAAAACATACAGACGACTGGAGAACCTCCTCCTTTTTGTAAAGTCGGTTAAAAAAAGGCACATCTCTAGCTAGTATATTATTATTGTTATCTGTGGCGTACCTACTTTCACGCTATAGAGCGGCGGGAAAGCAAAGTAAAAAGCATGGGTTTTACATACTCCGCATTTTGAAACCTTAAAGCGATGTAGGTAATCAGAGCCAGTTTTCGAGCAAGTGCGCTGAAAAAGATTTTTACCTACACTTACAGCTCTTAGCATATTTTTTTAACATTGGGTTTCGAGAAAAACGTTGTTTAAAGAGCAGGTGACTCCGTTTATACAGACCCCGTAACAGTAAACCAAAAAGTATATTATGCAATAACCGTAAAATACACGACACCGGCAAATTTAGCGGAACATAAAAAAAAATATCGAAAAATTAGTTTGTGTAACATTGCTAGCTGGTTGTTAATTCGTTTTATTTTAGAAATAATTATTTCAAATTGAGAAAACAATTGAACGTCACCTTTTGTTTAGACATTGCAAATAATATACGTTTTGATAGTAAGATTTACTAAAAATACTTATTTATCTTTTTTATCTGTGCAGTTTAATTAAAAAAAGCTAATGCATACCAGGTAAAGCCCTGTTACTGTTTTATATATTTAGTTTACATACTTTCATTCATGAACGCTTCTGAAATTAAGTGACACCAACACTGCCATTCTTCTTTGGAAATGAAAAACTGATTGAGAAAAGTTGCATAGTGGAGCTTTGGATCGTGTGTTGGACTCGCTCTCGAAACACTACCAGTGTTTACAGTACGAACATAGGTAAGCGATAATTACATACCTACCTATAAACTAAACAATGTCTACTTGCCTTTATTACGACACAAGTACCTAGATACAAGCTTTTCTTAAGCCACAAGCCCCAAGACCAGCACTAAACAATAAACAGTTAACTTACCTGCCTACATAATATTATTATATAAGTTATCAACAGTGAATTCTAACTTGCCTTTAGAATAGAGGTTCCAACTCCCATTGAAACTTCACTCCTTGTTCCTGGCCAACCTTGAAACTTATAAGCCTTTTGTAACCGGGTCAAGTACTACTGCTGCCTAAATGTAGACAGTTTATGCCTTATGTTGTGCTAAATCTGAAACTGTCCTTGTATTTGCATTAAATCGTTTAAAGCCGTGGCTTTTAGTTTGAAAATTTACTAAGGACAGTCATAAACTGGAAAATGGTATTAAGAAATTCAGAACAGATTTTCTGATAAATTACGCCTAACATTATCTGCCTTCTCTTTATATCTTAGAAAGTATGTTCGCAAAAACTTAGGACTTTTCAAAATAAGAAGTGATTTCCATAATAAAAATACACGTAGTAACGCCGGTAGCACATCTCCGCCGCGAAACCATAGCAGCGAAACCGCGGTAGTTCAATTCAGCTGGCTCGCGTCATGTTCCGATTCGAGTAGCGAAACATGACGCGAGCCAGTTGAATTGACCTACTGCGGTTTCGCTATGATGGTTTCGCGGCGGTGTGCTACTAGCGTAAACATGAAATTGTGATACCCAAAGATTAAATAAAACAAGCAAGTAATTTCTTATAAATAGTATCCCGCCTTTATAACAAGTTGCCAAAGTCGGTTACAGAACTTAGCGCTGGAAAATTCAAAGTCCACATCAAACGTGTCATCAAAAAAGTATTTATAAGATTAAAGACTACGTTGAAGACTTTTGGCAGTTTGGTATTAATTCCTTCTCCACATGTGGCTTCCCTGGCTATTAACTGCTCCCAAATTACGACTTTTTTGTTTACATACTTCCTTGACATAATCTTTAAATTAATCCATACAATTACAAATTATAAAAAATACAGTGAAAAATCCAGATAAATAAAATACAAAAAAATTAATTAAATTTTTACAATTTTATGGACCTATAGTGTTAGTAAAATCTTATGCACTATGTTAGTCAATACCATCACAATATGTATCCATTTGTTCTGAATAGGGCAGTCCGCACGAGATACAACCATCTGCAGGATACTGTTGCTACTGCCTCGCACGCTCTGGAACAGGGAGGCCACTTTCTTCCGTTGCGCCTCTGCAAACATTCCTGACGCACTACAATAGCGAGGCAGCCTCTACAGTATCCTGAAGACGTTGTTGTATTGGACACGCAGAGCACTAGCAGCCCGGCGAGTAAAGGTTACCCACAGACTGCTCGAGTATAACGATTGGCAGTACGCCTTGAAAATAGTAATTTTCACTGCTCTCGAGTAGCAAGCAAACTTGCGTGTAATCATATTCCCCCTGACTGCCAATGGTCTGCGCTCCCTCTCTCTGTCTGCGTCATCATGCAACTCTTCCGTCACAATGTGGCCCAGATACTTGCAGCTGCTCACCACCCGCAGAATCGCGCACCACTCGCAATACGGAGATGACTTCAGCCGGCACACCCGCTCTTTTCAAATTGGCCGACAGCTTATTATATAATACCTTATCAAAGCCCTTGGACAGGTCCAGGAAGCACGCATACACCGGCTTCTGCCTTTCCGTGTATCACCCGACAGCTTGCTTAAGACAAAAGATTGCGCTCTCTGTTGACAGCCCACGCCTGAACCCAAATTGAGCATCATTCAGCTTTATAATGCTAATGTTGTTAAGCTAGCTAGTCAAACACCTTGGCCATCATAGTGGCTAGCGAGATGGGCCGATAGTATTCTTTATCTGACATGTCACCAGTCTTATTCTTGACAATCGGTACTACAATTGTTTTCGTCAGCTCTTCAGGCAAGTAACCGTGACATAAACATAAATTATAAAACAGGTTAACAATTATAGAACAGCACACGCGGCAGCTGAGTACCAGCAAACTTTAGATGCTCAATGCTAAGGCCATCACGCCCAGGAGATTTACCCCTCTGCATACCAAGTATAAATTTTTGCACGTCACGAGCAATGAATTTAACAACTCGCTTCCGGTCGATAGCCCCAGCACTATCACTTCGGTTTGTGTCAGAATCAGACTGTGGCTCCACTTTAAAATAATCTTTGAAAAGATTAGCTATCATAGTATGATCACCATAATACCATTTACACTCACAGGGAAGCCAGACTTTACATTCATTCCACATTACAGTCCGTGTGTTTCCAGAACGTTTTAAAATCTCTGGCAGTGTGGTGTGACGCTAGAATATCCATTTTAATTTGATCCTGGCTATCTTGACACCATCTTAATTGTTTTTTGAAAGCCCTGCTACTAGTTGTACTCTCACACATATCTACATACAGTTAGCCATTATTAGGCTTCCCAGCTTGAACCCACACCAAAAAAATTTAGCCTGGCTTCCCTGTGAAAACCTGCCACATATCTATTCTAAGCTAAGACTTATGCTGCCCCATGATTTTGCCGATATCTTGCAATCATACATTACAGATAGAATGTTTCGAGTAAGGCACGAGGATGCCTTTTCCTAGTTAAAAATTATTAAAGCTGGCGTGCGTCAAGGTAGTGTGCTGGGTCCAGTCCTCTACCTGTTGTACACGTATGATATACTAGAGCTAGAAAATAATACCAGTGCAACCTTTGCGGCCGACACTGCTATTTTGTCTGCAGGGTCATGCCATACGGAAGCAATCAAAAAGGTACAAATTGCTGTAAACAAAAGTTCGTAACTGGGCACATAAATGGAGCATCAACATGAATGAATCGAAGTCACTTCACATTGATTTCACCAACAGGAATTGTGATTACCACCCAATCTTCATTAATGGCCAACAAGTGCCATACACAAATACAGCTAAATACCTTGGCATAACGGTTGACGCGAAACTGCGCTGGAAAGCACACGTTAAAAAAAAAATTTCGGAGTCGGTTGATTTGAGAGGCAGGCGGCAGGAGAACTGATGGTGACTTTATCATATGCATTTTGACGAGCATAAATTGCTTATCAACCATATTAAAGTGCCTAATCGAATCGCAACGGTGAAATACTTATTATTAAGTAGTTCCGGTGGACATCTGTGGTCTTCATCATCAGTTCCACTACACCAAATGGTGCTTTCCGAGAGCAAATACACGAGTTACTTTAAAAAATACTCAAATCGCTATAGGTATGCCTATAAAATTTGAGGATTTCCCTCAATTTCCATGGGACCCCCTCATCAGATTCTGATTTGGTGGCAATGGGACCATCTAGGGAGCATACCCTTCCAAACAAAAAAAGAATTTTCAATATCCGTCCACAATTGACGGAGTAATCGGTGAGCACACATAAAAAAAAAAAAACATACAGCTGAACATATAACCTCCTCCTTTTTGGAAGTCGGTTAAAAAGAAAAGACAGGAACTAGACATGCGTTTTAAAAACAGGTATTCGTTGATTGGACGGGATTCCTGCCTATCGATACACAACAAAATTTTATTATATAAGCATATTCTTATGCCAATATGGACATTATGGCATCCAACTTAGGCTGTACTAAACCGACAATTATAAAAATTATACAAACATTCCAGAATAAGGTACTCAGGAGTATTGTTAATGCGCCCTGGAGCCCAAGTCTCCTATTTTTATAAATTCAGTCATTCCAACACGATCCCATTGTCAAGCCATTGTCATTTTGCTAAAAGTTCGTAATCTGGTAAATTCATAATTGTCGATCATTGGTCGGTCAATGTTCTCGTAATTTAATTGTGTTATTATAATGGCATTGTCGTATTGCCATTATTATAAAACCCATTAGTAGAAATGTCATTCATTTGTCATTATGTACGAGATTACCAATACATGCAATTTCTTTCAATGTAGTGTCAGTGGCCGACCATTGGAAAGTCATAATGACGCCATTATAATAGTAGATTATCAAACTTGTCAAAATCAACAATTATGAAATCAATGATCGACAATTCTGACACTATTGTAATAGCAGACTTGAGGCTCGGGTATATAAGAAAGTGCGACCTCAATCGTGACTTAAAAATGGAGCCAGTCACCAAAATAATCCAAAAAATTGCTGAGGCCCATGAACACCGACTCCACCGACATGGTGTACATCGAGGCAATTCAGTTGTTAGATCAAACTAATATAGTGCGAAGACTAAAACGAACAAAACCTTTTGAGTTAGTGTAGTGTAGACATAATAGTGACAATGACGCACATATAACACAT
Organism: Tiliacea citrago; assembly: GCA_963921375.1. Taxonomy (NCBI): domain Eukaryota; kingdom Metazoa; phylum Arthropoda; class Insecta; order Lepidoptera; family Noctuidae; genus Tiliacea; species Tiliacea citrago. Next base: position 1,654,649 of record OY992790.1, on the reverse strand, counting down.
GAACAAAGTATTTATATTATTATATCAGACTCTAAGAAAGTGGAACGGACTTGTGTAAAGTACAATCAACACTATTCTAAGTTTTAAAATAATTATCACGTAAAAAATTAAGTTAGATTAAAATGACTTATTAGTCTTAAAGGCTAGATTGTTATTAATTATTAAGAACCTAGTTCATTTTTATATAGGATAAAAAAAAAACTTTTCCGACCAGCAACATAGCCACCTCTCCTCAGTGACTCGCCTTGCTCATTAGAACTGGCTGCAGCCTCAGACAGAATAGAAACTAACTTTACATACATGTTTCTCAGTATGGTCCTGTGTTCTACATTGTAACAAATACCATCACATCAAACCGAGAGATCACCAGGAAAATCAATTCCTCTCAGTTGATAGTGACACCTTTTATGAAAATTTTCAATTTACCCATTCGAGCGGTTGCCCCACAGAATCTTATTAGAAGCCAGAGTACGGATCACGCCCTCCTTACGACTAACCTGGCCCTAGTCACATTCAATAATGAGTGGAAAGTGGTCACACTGCACATCCCATTCTACCCATACACGCTTTATGCGCTTTACGCTTTTGGCAGTGCAGCACTCGTGACAATACAGTGGTACAACCACCTGGTACACCCATGCGCCTCACTTACAAAAGTGAACGTATCAAATTCGGCGCCAAGCATTTTTATATCAACACAGGTCCAGTCCTGATCATTACAAAAAGCCAGCATTTCATTACAAAAAAGCTCTTTAGCATGCGCATTGTAATCGCCTAAAATATAAATTGCTTCCATGTCTCTATTATCCTTTATTATATAATTTATAAGTCCGTTATATACACCTACAATTTTAATTTCAACAAGGTTTCAACTTTCATTATATTAATAATACCTATTTTATATCGTTTTTTTTTAATATTTTTTGAATTTGGGAACGTTTTAGGCTTATGAACTGTAGATTTGTAGACCATTTTATATTTTGTTAAGTACCTGGTATTTTGGACTTTACACTGTCCTCCCATACCTATTAACACTGAAACTTGAAAACATTGTAAAAGTCAATTAGTTTTAAAAGAGTAACCGTGGAGGTTCTTGCCGGCTCTTCTCCATAGGAAACTACCAATTGAAATCGTGCACCTAGCTTCTGACGTTTCATATGTGCGTGGATTATGTGAAATAAAATATTTAGATTTTTTGATTTTACGTAATTGGAATACACTACTCTCTCTCTCTCTCTCTTGGCATTGCTCTTGCCTGGAAAAATAACCGATATTCAGTTTTGATTTTCATTGCTGCATTTTGTTCGAAAAAAAAGATACATAAAATCTTTAAAACCAAGGCTGTAATCCCCGAAGGGTTAGGCACCCATATTTCACCATTCATTGTCTTTTTTAACAAGATTCAATCTATTCTGAATGATTTTTTATTTTATTTTACTAGACGTGGCTTTACCAACTTGGAGGGAACTTTATCTTCGACTAATAGGTACCATACATTATCTTCATAGTCTTGATAACTGGCTCCCAAATAGATATCCACAGCAAGATGGCGGATATATTTTGAAAAGATTTATTGAAGAAACTATCTCCAATACAAATATTATGTCAAATGTCGGGCAAACACGATGTTCTCGGGGAAATACGAATATAAGCTTTAGTAGCGATTCTATTGAGTCGCTTGTCGGGTTTTTTGGCGTATTCAACTATGAAACCTTCAAGCCTTTAACATGACTTGAGGAATTAACCCTTTCAATATATGCAGTTGTTTCTTTCCCGGAATTTCATGCGGATGATGTCGCGGGCGGAAGCTATTATGATATATAAAGCTAAGTGGTTTGTTTGTTTGAACCCGCTCATGTCTGGAACTACCAGTCGGATTTAAAAACAGCATTTTGCATTTGATAGCTAAATGTTTGAGGAAGGTATAAAACATCACGTAGGCTATTTAACAGCACTCTACAACCCTTAGGAGCCGACCAAAACAAAAAAAAAGTTAGAACGCTAGGCCAAAACGAAGTAATAGCGCCGACGGGCAATGCGATGCGGTGGAAATTTTACGCTTCTCCCCAGAAGCTCGTAATAATATACCTTCGATAACTTCTACTGGCTAATCCATTCACCAAAATAACTGTTCAAAATCCTTTCAAGGGATATCTTCAGTCGACCAGCTGCGTCAACTAAGTGAGTGATTCATTCCGCAGAGATATTACGGTCAACAGCTCCCTAACTCATAGAGTTCCACAGAGATATTACGGTCAACAGCTCCCTAACTCATAGAGTTCCACAGAGATATTACGGTCAACAGCTCCCTAACTCATAGAGTTCCACAGAGATATTACGGTCAACAGCTCCCTAACTCATAGAGTTCCACAGAGATATTACGGTCAACAGCTCCCTAACTCATAGATATTACGGTCAACAGCTCCCTAACTCATAGAGTTCCTATTTACGTATGTGCATAGTTCAGTAGGGGAGCTTAGATAATTACCACTAACATATTAATCGTTTCGTGGAAAAGCACTGACCTAATATTCTTTGGCTGGTATGTTTCTGTGGGTTTTCTGGGGAAAAACGTTGTTTTCATCATTTTGATATCATTTGAGACGTAGACTATTCACCTACTCGTAAAAACGTAGTAGGTAATTGACTTTATTAACGGTTTCAGTGATAGATAAATTAGTTTTACGTTGCTATCTACGTACTTGCACTCGCCGACCTACCTTTAATGAAACTGGTGTTCAAGTATCTCATCCCAACTTACACGGTGCGCTTTAGTTGCCTGTAGCATACCATAACTTGAAGCAAAAATAAAAGCTGCACAATCTAAAATTCTAAACAGTGTGTTGATCACGCAAGACGATGGTTGCTTAAATCTTATTGTGGGTATGATGACAAGAAACTTATAGCATCGTGCAAATGGTGCTTTTATTTGCACCGTGTACATCATGCTTTAAAAGCCTGTTGCCTGGCCTACTGGATAATATAGGTATCAATGGACAAGCAAAACAGTTTGACAAAATAAACCTCTAGCAGTTTCGTAATTGACGTACAATTAAAGTCATTCCTCGCATCCCAAATTATATCCTAGTATGGCCACTATCACATTGTTTATTATTAGTATAACTATCATCCTGTTTACTTCTTATATTTCTTTTCGGTGGACTGTAATAACGCTGGTAGCTCGATTAAAACGATTTGCTAATTAATAACTTCTTTTGTTATTCACTCAATATAGATACACATACAACGCACGTTTAGCGAGAGGAAAATCTTTCCTTTTACAATTTGACATGAGATCTTGACGTTTCTTCTAACACTGACTAAAAATAATTAACTTTGTGTTGCCATAAACATCATCGATATTATAATTCTGTCTTATCTCTATTATATCCGCAGAATATTTAACCTTAATTACTCGACTGCTCCAGAAGGAGGGTTATGTTTTTCGAGTGTATGTATGTATGTATGTCTATTTCTTTGGCAGGCTCTGTAGGATACCTCATATACAGATATCCTTAGATTCGTTTTAATTGTGGGAGTGACATAGGCTATAAAATTTTAATATGGCACCTGCGAATCCAAAACGTTAGGGGGAATAAAAAAATATATTTTGTGATTATAATAATATGGGTATCAAATAAAAGCTAGTAAATAGCCAATTCCAAATATACAGGGCGTCCCACGGATATGCCACATGGAGGGAAAGTACCTTGAATATTGTAGATGGAACATTTTAATGAAAGAAGACATTATTTGCATTTAAAAAAACAATTTAAACTGCATTCATAGATATTTAAATAATTACATGGTTGAACCGGAAATCGAACCCGTTACACGAGAAAAATAATCACCCTGTAGCTTTATCATAGCGATCGAAAGGCTTCATCATAAGGATTATTTCTTGCTAATTAACGTAGTGTCACAAATAAACAGAAGAATGAATTTTAACATTTTGAATACAAAATTAATTAATTAATCAAATGCTCAAAATGAGTCCCTTCCTTTTTTTTTTAATTTTAATTAATTATTATTTGCTCTAGAACATATTCATAGTATTAGGTTTACAATGATGCGGTAAAGTTTGCGTGGTTGTGTTTTGTTTATTGCCATCTCTGAACCCTGTGTCCCTAATGGCTCATTTTCGTTATCGTTATCTCGGTCGATATGTCGCAGCCAAATTATATAATACAGCGTATTAATAAACGTCTAGCTGAAGTACATAAAGGCGCTTTTTTCTATTACGGCTGATTGACGTTCAGCCAAAATGTATTACGGCTAAAAAAACGTGCGCCGCATTGTGATAGCGCATCGCGTCCTACAATGCGGCTGATCATCGCTCCGCTATAATACAATTTGGCGCGTAGCTTTGTTGTTTTTAGTTCCAAATACCATTTTTGCGACCGACTTAGATGTAGCCCTCGCCGGCCGCTACCGTGGCACCGCTCGCTATGCTCGCTCATCTCGCGCGCGGTTGGTTACAGTTCTGGCTTAACCCATTTAGCCTTTAGCATTTAGTCAGGGTGCCACAAGTGGCGATAGGGTTGCTCGCTAAAGATTGGTCGCCGTTTTGGCGAACGTATCATGACTGGGTGCTGCGTGCCGACCTTCCTAGCGGCGTCAGCGTAGTCTGCTACGCTGACGACATGCTGGTCCTGGCGCAGGGGAGGTCGCATCAGGCAGCAGCCCAACTGGCGGCACGTGGGGTTGCGACAATCGTCGATAGGATCCGGCAATTGGGACTCGAGGTGGCTTTGCACAAGTCCGAGGCCATGTGTTTTTATGGTCCTCGGAACTCGCCACTGTCGGGTTCCCAGATAACGGCGGAAGGGGTTCACATCAGCGTCGAGTCGACGATGAAGTTTCTGGGACTCGGTCGCGACAACCGGTGGAACTTCGTGGAGCATTTTCGACGTTTGGCTCCAAGACTGGAGCGGGCCGGGGCTGCCTTGAAGCGGCTCCTGCCCAATCTAGGGGGTCCAAACGCCTCCTGCCGGAGGCTCTACGTGGGGATCGTGCGGTCCATGCCCCTTTACGGGGCACCGGTGTCAGCGCGTTCTTTAAGGCTGCGACGCGTCCCAAAGGGTCATGGCCATCAGGTTGGTACGGGGTTACCGCACGATCTCCCGTGAGGTGGTGAGACTCCTTACCGGACTACCGCCATGGGATCTGGAGGCAAAAGTCCTCGCGCACATCTGGAATAGGCCCTAGTGCAGGTTATGGTTTGGAGCGAGAGTGCATGGGAGGAGTCACCTTCTTCTGCGAAGCATTAATGCTAGCAAAGGAGAAGGTGGAACGCATGAGGGAGAGGCAGGGTTCGCGCCCTCACGTCCCTAGTCGCCCCAGGAGACGCCCTGGGCGTCGGGAGTCACAGGCCGATTTCCGGCCACCGTAGGCGCAGGCCTGCGGACGGTGAGCGATGGGTAGCTCGCCATCCGATAAGGACCAGGCCCGGGTCGACAGCGCGTTGTGTTCCACGTGTGCCTCAAAGAGATGTCAGCACGTTGACGGGGTCCATTAGGGCCAATGCCTGCTAGGGTTGCGAGTTTGTCCGAAAGGGATATCGTGGCCCTGGCACACAGGCAAATGAAGTTATTTCAAAATTTCCCACCCAAAAAAAAAGCCGTAATAGAAAAAAGCGCCTTTATGTATTTACGTTTTGTAATACGCCGTTTTATACAATTCGACTGCGGCAGCGGGCGTAGCGACCAATGAAATTCATCGGTCGGTAAAAAGCGTGCGGAGACTCGCAACCAATGAAAATGAGACTTCAAAGCAACAACCAAACCGTGGTGCAGATTCTCTGTAATCGTTCGACTAATGAAAACGCTTCCCCGAATACGAGCTCTATGGCATGCATTACAGAAATCTCCAGCACCCCAGATGCGGTCCCTATCCACTAATGAAAACGGTTCCCTGCATGAGGGCCCTATGGCATGCGTTACAGAAATCTCCCGTATCCCGTATACGAGTCCTATCGTGTAATGACATAATTCATGTAAACGATCGTGTAATCGCGTATCCGTGGGACAGTCGGTTCCGGTTCGGACGCAGGGTTACAGCTAACGCGGCGTAAAACAGCTAGAATAGTCAAAAGTCCAATGATGACCGACTACGTAGTGTTTAATTTGGTTGTACTGACTGATGAAGGTGTAAGTACCTACTGTGGAGGATAGACGGCGTTCGGTGTAGGTATTTTGCCGCAGAAAAGCACATGACGTGTTTATTTTCATCACCAGCGTCTCAGCCTAATCATTTGCACTGCTGTATATACGATTATACGCCTCCCCACGCATCTCCACAATGATCTGTCCTGCTTAATAAAGGTCACCGGAATCCACTGGATGCGGACATATCGACTTGTTGAGATGGAAAAACCTGAAAACTTGTTTCTGAAAATTACAATTCTGCGCACGAAAATGTAAATAGGTACCTACCTAGAATAGGTAGGTATGCATCGAGTTTCGATCCACCAATAGGCTAGTTTTCCGTAAGATCCCTACGAATATTGTTTTGTATAATGTTTCTGAGCTAAGAATATCAAAACTCAACTTATTTTTGTAAATGATTTTAGATTTATTAATATTTTTGAGAAATACGTGACGTTGAACGCAAACCAGAGCGCGACATATCACTCCTTGTAATGACTTGACTGTGTTTCAAATTGTAAATAGAAACAAACGTTATGCGTCAGACATAAAGTTTCGTTTGCAATAGACGTATGAAAATAATGGTATTGAAAGGAACAACACTGATTGGTAGTGTCCCTCTCGCAAAATGAATGTGGCAGTGTTCATTAATCTACAAAATTAGTAGTGAAAACTACTAATTTCTCACAGTTAGTGTCTCACAGTCAGGTAACTACATAAAAAAATTAGGAAATGGAAATCGTCTAACATACAACTGTCAAAGTAAACATTAACATAAACACACATATACTTTTTGCTTTGGATAATATTTTTGTTAATATTTAAAAACTTTGTTATTTAGGATTACTGAATATTATAACATTCCGACGGAAGTAATACCTAAATTAACTTTGTGTGTGAACTTGAGAAAAAAATATGACGTCACTTGAGCTAACATGTATGCCCGTTTTGACAATCAAAATTAAATTGCACTAAAAAATGAAAAATTAATATTGTGTTAACCTCATAAGGCACATTTTTTTTTCCTTTTATTGTGTCAAATTTCTTTTTGTCTTGGGTGGCAGGAGATTAATATTTTTGTGTAATCTATGCTCACATTGTTGCTATACGGGCTAAGTAGACAGAATTGTTGTAAATGAAGGTTTACAAATTAATGAATATTAAGAGAGAGGAATAAGAATTCACAATTCTGTTAAAGGACTTCTTGGCGGGAAAGTGAAGCGTCGTGTTAGCAGTTTTGTTTTATTTTCTAAAATTTGTGTTTAGCCGAATATTAATGTGTAATAGTGGTGGATTATTAAGCATTAAGTGTTCGTGAACCTGCATTAGTGTAGCTAAATGAAACAAAATGGTGCAACATCACTTTAAGTTCTCTTATGAAGTCCGTGCGAGGTTTCTGTAAAGTGCCACGTCTTTACTGAAACTCAAGGGGAGCGGGGCGGGATATCATCTATCATCTCTATAATGCATTGAATGGAGTTAATTGCATAATTTATACTTGTTACCCAATTTTACATGACACTGGCTAAATACAGAAACCGTGCGAAGCCAAAAAGAAAAAAAAATCTGTTGAAGAATAATAATAAAAAAAAAACAATAATACCAGTCATGCTGTTACTATTTATAACTGTATAAACTTTATTTATTCTTAATAATAAAACCTAGAGTCTACAATGGAAGATGACAATGTAAGAATAAAATAAGTTTATAGGTAATAAAATGTGATTCCCCATGAACGCTCGCCTGTAAAGAAAGTTCAATTTCGCTGTAAAGTACCCGATTTCGAAGACAAGAGTTCGATGCACGATTTTGTATTTTGTGTTTGTTGAAAATGTAGTCTGGTTAAAGTTTTTAGTTATCCTATATTGGTTATTTGAGACTAAATAGCATTTTCAAGGCTAATTTTATTCAAATTGAAACATTATCTTATTCAAATTGAACGTCAAACGTTAAAAGAGTGCTCCCTGACCTCACTACTTCCTCTCGATGGGACCCTTACCTTTGGTTCAAGTTTTTTTTCAGTTATAAGGTTGTTTCACCCCCTAGATATTCATATCCAGATGAGCACTATCCGCTCCAATGAATGAAATCCTCACGGTCGTAATAGATAATAACAGTAGCCGTCCCACCTGCTGACTCCAGCAGTTAGTCACGTAGTCTATGAACTACGTCACAGGTCGACGACCCCGTCGCTACATATCATACCCTTTCATTGCTTCGCGTAAACAAACAGTAGGCAGATGGAGAAGGTTAACATATGTGATATTAAGTGTGACAGCAAAGGAGCAGCGCAAAGAATCATTCTGTCGAATTGTCAACACTGTTAATTTCGTTAGGGGAAGGGACCCGAATAACGGATACTTTTCAAAATTTGGTAGAAAATATAATATTAAAAGTTAAATAAAAATTTATGCACGTAATATTGGTCCCATATACTTTAAGAACTTTAAACTAATTACCAAAAGCAGTGTTCAATTATGCACAACATTATATGTATACATCAATTTAATAAGAAATTCAGGTTCTAACCAAGTAGGCTCCTAATATTAGATATCCAATAATAACTCAATATCAAATATCTATATTAAATAGTAAATATATATAGTAAAATCTCTTCAAAATAAATACAAAACATAATTTAAAATTAAATTAAAATTAATTAAAATAAAACTTTTAAAGTCAGGAAATATGTAATATTAAGTAATTGAGATATTTCACATTTTAACGTGTCTCGTAAAATCGGATATCCGATGTTGAGCAACACCATGTCCATCCAATATTGGGAATTCACGGGGATTCAATAAACATTTCATCACCACTACTCTCAAAACGGTGAAGGAAAACATCGTGAGGATACCGGCATGTCCTAGATCCAAAAAATCGAAGATATGTGACATTTACCAACCCGCACTGGGCCCGCGTGGTGGATTACGGCCCACTCCGTCTCACCGAGGGGAGGCCTGTGTCCCAGCAGTGGGAACATTATAGGCAGATTATGTGAAGGGTAAGAAAGCTCACGGTCCACCTTTCGGAAGATGTCGCATGTGGCAGTCACATGTCTATAGCGCTACAAGGTAGTTCTGGCCCGTGGCCAAAATCGTAATTAAAGCCACCATCTTGTTTTGTCAATAAATTTCTTAAAACAATGCACGAATGCGCCCTTCGTTCTAACGTTCCTTTCTTTCAACGTTATTCGAGGCGATTTCGCAAAAGATCTTTGTAAAGGTTTATGGGACATTTACAATATGAATGAAGCATCGCAGTTTCGTTGACAGCTAGAGACAAAGTTGAATAATGTGCTATGTGCCTATTACACCAGCACCCAAATTGTCCTTCAAATCGGAACACTACATAGGTTATGTTAAGATACATTTAAATAATTAGCTTAGTAGACCTTTAATAGACGAATTAAATAAATGATCTTGTTGTCCCTTCTGCATTTTCTTGCAATGCGGTTCAAAGTCAAGCCTCTTCTGTGACATCATCATCAGTTTGTCGAGTTAATTTTGTTTGTTTAACTGTTGAAGAGGGAGGCGATTTACTCAATGGGCTTGGACTTTTGGAGATATCGGTTTTTAGTTTTCCTTTAATTGCTGTCTGAAAGAAATATTTCTACCTGTTTACGAAGGAACTAGCTGGTTTGAATATAGGAGGATTTAGTCTTGTAGAAGCTGACTTGTTTCAGGCCTGACAATAATTTCATCATCATGGCATGAAAATTCTTGAAATTCAGTCACTGTTATTTAATTATCTCCTACTGCCTATTTATTTTCCTAAGAAATCGTATAGTAAGTACTATTATTATCTTATTTGATGGGTGAATCCCTCCTCCGTATTATCATACAACCCACAGCAGTGGTAATTTTGTTAGCAGGTCTACTTTGAAGGCATATTTTAAATTATCAGCGTTTAGGAAGCAGTCATCAGTTTCATATCTTCCTATAGCTATTGTTCGAAGAGAGCATTCAACTCAGTTTTTCAACACTTAGCCGACAATTTCCCAAATTTCATCTTTAAAGAGAGTGCTATGACCGGAAATCCTCAAATGTTTGTGTAAAGACACCCTTTTGATGACACACGAGACTTGTTTGTTCTGTATGTGAATGACCACATGACGATCAAATTATTACAATAGGACATAAAGGGGCATCGAAATGTTTTTTCAATTAATGTAGGCAAGTGTCTTGGTGAGACAATACCGTCATTCTAGAGCAGCCCTGAAAAAATTGACACTAAGTTTTACTGTTACAACGAAAAATACCAAAACTTATCCTAATCATTATGAAATCATCTTCCTCTGTGGGGCATAATAACTATCATCACTACACACCACACCTACTACGCAGACTACTTTAAACCATGTTTCTGATACTGGAGAACATCTGTCTTTTGATAAACGAATAAACGTAGAGTAACTTATTGTGGACTTAGAATAAAATTAACTGCAAATGTATTGAACTCTTAACCATGTCTGAAATTATTGCCCATTTAACTAAGTGCATAAAATAATGTTCGTACGTCACAGCTACAAGCTATTCTGCCGTAAAGTATGATGCACGTAGTTGTATTACATTATGAGTATAACTTGTCTACTTAATTAAATGTCACAGTGTCACCTTCGAACGAGATTGGGCATTTCTCGTTATAAGCTCCGTGGGATGTGTACCTAATGATATTAAAAAAAGATTGAGAAAATAATGGTTTTGGGTGGGCAGAAGTAAACCGTGGTGGAACACGTTTAAGATCATCTACAGAGTATAGCAAATCTCTGTTCAAAGAATTTGAAAAGGATATTCAAAGAAAACCTAGCTTCCGACGTTTCATAAGTGCCCATGTAGGTTTATGTGAAATAAAATATTTTGATTTTGATTTTTAAAACTAATCAAACATTTAAGCTAAGGGGGATACGCTAAGGTAGCCCGCGAAATTCAAGTTTTATTACGTTTTTTGCAATTTGCAGGTCAGTAACAGGTTGTATGTTGATCTAAATATGATTCGCGGCCGTAACAAATATAGCTTTACAGAATTATAATCATTAGAATCGGCAGTACAACTAACTCTCTTCGTAAAATCCTATTGAATGACTATTTCTGAAAAAATCATTCAGTAGGATTTTATGAACTTAGAGAATTGTAATGCTGATTCTAATGATTATAATTCTGTAAAGCCATATTTGTTACGGCCGCGAATCATATTTAGATCAACATACAACCTGTTACTGACCTGCAAATTGCAAAAAACGTAATAAAATTTGAATTTCGCGGGCTACCTTAGCGCATCCCCCTTAAGAACTTATACTTAGGTAGATACATACAGATAATTTCATGAGAACTTTTTTCTTTAATCTCAAAAGAACCGAAAGTTCAACTTTTCAAGTCCATCTACTTCAACAAACATTTTTAAATTATTCATCAGAAAAAACTAGAAGACTGGAAGACTCCCTTAATAAAAGCGGCACGCAATTTCAACTAGCCAGGGCTTAGCCCGGGCAATAAAAATGCGCATGTCAAAGAACTTTTTATTAATGTCCGACGGTCTTCAGTGTGGAACATATTATATAGATTCCACAATTCCCAGTACAGTATAATTATAATCTTTCCTCGAAAAGACAACTGATCTTGATGTATTCCAAAATAAAACTTATGAGAAGTTTACATTTGTTGTTTTGTGCTTATGTTCGAGAAGTCTGTATATATTCAGGGGAGCTCTTATTTCATGCTGTGATATTTTGTCTAATATTTAGCTGGATTCTGATTTAAGATACATGCACAAGAAGGATGAAAAGAATTTGATATAGCAATGGCGATGGCGAGAGGAAAGAAAAATGCACAAGGTGACAAATATTTCTCGATATGTCGCTTGCAACACACGCTATCCTAAGATCCCTCTTGGTTGCTAGCTGCTCGATAATGATAAATGATTTATTTCTGTAGGTTTGTACAATGTAAACACTTTTACACATCAATCAAATTAAAAAAAAACTAGATGAATGAATAAACACATTCAGTTATTTTCACGGCGACAAAATGCCATTCATTTGTCATTCATAGAAGATGAAGTTATTGGTTTTTCTCACTGATGGGCAAAGTGGTATCCCCATAAGATCCTGGTGTATACCTGTCCACATAGTTTAGGATCAGACGCTTCCAGGCTCAGTTTTCATAACTTGTGCCTGCTTGTGCTTGTGTACCTTTTAGTCTGTGCTAAATAAATGTATTTTCTTTCTTTCTTTAACTATCGTCAGAGCATGCTTCGGAACTCGCGGAGCCTGGAAGGTCCTGACCTTGAAAAGTGTGTGATCTCTACTCTTCTCCAGGTTGTTGATTATAGCATTGGTTACCACGCTCTTCCCACTCTATCAGTTAGTTTTAAAACTCAGTTTTATTGTCACATAAAGTTACAAAAGTTAGTTCTGTACTACTTTATGTTTGAAATCAGTTTATTTACACATACTACAGTATTCGCACGTCGGCATCGATCTATACGATAGTATATTTAAAATTGAAGTGCTTTTGTTAATGGCGCCGTAATTTGGTGGCGGACCTGATTTTTATACTTCGATATTCTATTATCCTTCAACTTTAAATAATGGTTGTGAAAGTTTGTGAACATGTTTGTTTTGTTTCGGATTAGTTATTTGTGTGTTTGCTTAGTTTCAATCGTGAGTAAACCACTGAATAGAGTTAGATGGGCACACGACACAAGTAGATCCTAGACTATCACGTACACTATTTTTCATGCGAGTCTTAATTTCAGCAGAAAGACGTCCACTGCTGGACATAGGTCTCCCCTATGCGAGTAAATAAAAGATATTATTCTAGTTTAATTCTGTGTCATAACCTCAAGGTACCAACAAGAACAATAAAACTGGTTTCTGGCACTACGAACTACAATATTGCTTGATTTTTCTTGTCTCCAATAATGTTGAAGGATATATTGGTAATGAATTACAGCTTTGCTTACTCTCAAACTGATAGCACAGCGAGACACGTTTTAATAAAAGCTTGCCAAACAAATTGCAACCTAATATCAGGGTTACTAAGTCGCTAAATTGAAGGGTGAGATGGCAGAAACAATTGATCTGGGTACCAAGTTTAATTTACTGTTGATATTGGTAGCAAATCGTTTTATGTGATTTATTAGCAATCGTAAAACTGTGAAGCTAAAGTGCATTTTGGTATGATCAATGTTCTAAATATTTGGGCAAGGGAAACCATGTTTGACTATCAAGTTATCTAATAGTTAAGTTGTTGTAGAAATTAATTTGATTGATCCCATTAGGCGAATTTGTTCAGTACAATATTTGGTTAAAAGCGATTGGCTTTTGATTAATTATAGGTATTTTGCTTCTCATTAAAGTGGAACTACTTTGTCGAACTTAATGATGACTGACTTGTTGGTCTAGTGCTCGCAAATCCGACTGCTGACGCTGACGATCGGGTCCTGCGTAACTCTGATCGAAGGCAGCACCCTAATACACAATCGCAATCTGAATGATTTTGAAGGATATTACTAATCCATTGCTTCATAAATTCGAAAAGTTAGTCTGCTCAACAACGTAAATAACGCAATGAATGTTGTTGAACTGTCAAAATTAAACCTATTGCTACTGGTAATGTGTTACGCAACTACGCCGTTAGACTCCACGCTCAGAAGACTAGCTTGCGACCACTTAAATTAAAATTAACATTTAAATTTTCACATAGACTGTTAAAACATGTGCTTAGAAATTTGTGTTATTTTAACTGAATTTGAGGTTATGGGCCGCAATGAAATATTATAATAAAATGAATTTAACGCGAATGGCTTTGTTGCACTGCCGTCTAAAGTTTACGATGTCTCGACATGTCGCATCAATTTACATGAAATATTACTACCATGACTCAGATCGAGTAGGTCTCGAAGAATTGGTACAATACTTGCATTTGAAGTAAAAAGCAAGTATCAATCCTTGTCCGCAAGCTAAACACGTTCAAACAGCTTGTTTTCGAAATACGTATTTGTAAACCTTGAAATTTCTTCCTAATAGTGGCAAATGTACGTAACATAAAAAAATATGCGGAATCATGTAAAGATTTCAAATGTGCTAGTGAGTTCAAGGCTTTGCAGGAAATCACGTAACATCTCAATTTCCGCAATATCAATGTCAGCGAGATTTAGGTAGTATACGCGCAGAGTTGTGTTTAGAAACCTACTGCAAACTTTAATAACGATTTTCTCAGAGAGTGTTCAAAGTTTTTTAAAGTAAGATTCGGATTGTTTAAAGATACTTTAAGAAAATTCCAATCATTTCTTTCGAAAAAGAAAATAGCTTAATTTCATTAGCTGCATGAGTATAGGTATCATTTTGCACGTGATTACCAACAAGGTACAAAGATACTGGCAGGCTAGCATATAAAATAAAATAAATAAATTGTTTATTACCACAAATTTCAAGTACATTGCACTGTATTTAAAGATCTTAATTTAGCATTAGGTAGATAAGTACAATTGGTCCGACCCTGTCCCCTAAACTAGGCTAGGCCTGTATCTTAGGGGGCAGTACCCAGCTATAGAGTATGCTTATATGATTCTATTTTGGTGGACTGTGTGAAGTGGGTGCATATTTGATCTTGTGGTAAACTTTAAAAATGTGAGAGCGAGAAAGTGAAGAGTGAATTTTATTGTATAAGAGTAAATGTTTGATGATTGTGTGAGGAAGTGGATGGGGTGTTTTTTGATAGTGTTCTGTGTAGTGAAAGAAGTGAGTGTATGTTTGTAGTGTGTTAGAGATGTGAGTGATTAGCGCGTGTGCGAAAAATAGGTGATATAATTATTATCTATCAAACTTATCACCAGGCTATAACGAAAGTAAATTCGGTAAATGTCTTCAAAGCCTGAAGTTACTTTTCCTTCCAGAAACCTACTTTAGAATAGAATAGAATAATTATTCTTTAATTAATATGTACAACCACGCGAAATATAGATGTAAATGTAGAAATTACCCACCTAACTATTGTCTACCTGATTCCCTTTTAGGCAGAGGCTTGTGACACAGTATAAATATGGACAGTATGAAAACTAGGCCTAATTGTTAAAATAATTACCTACGCTCCATAAGAGCGTTAGGCGCGGCGACCACTCCTCTCGACACGGCAACCGCAACTGACAGCACCGCGACAACCGCTTTGGGGTCTCGTCAATGAGCGCGTCTGTGTGTGTGCCGATTCGAACGTTTATTGCATAGTTTCTGTACTGTCCATATTTTTATACTGTGCTTGTGACCCTCAGTGAACTAGAATAGGTTTAGTTAATATTCTAATTAGTTTACATCTTACGAAAAAGAGTTAGTTAGCTAATTATTTTTGAAGCTAGTTGCACAGCACGACACCACCGCGATACCGTCGCTATATGAAATATTTTTTGCTCTGCTACCACGATTTTACGACAGACCGCAATGGTGGAATGTAAATGGCGTAAAAATTATAAATAGAGGCCTAGACGGGTTAATATTATTATAATCAAAATACAAAGGTTAAATTCAATACTTCCAAGCAGAATAAAATCAGATTTTAGCCCGACCCTGAAATCCGGGTTTATCCCAAACCTTGTCTGAGATTTGAACTGGGTTCAATGCCTTCCCAAAAGGGCAACTCGGTCAGTGTATATATCGAAAAAATGTCTGTTACTAAATAAAAACTCGATTAACAAAGGTGTTATCTATGAAATTGTAATAAAACGGTTTGATAGCGGAAGTCTATAGAAACGTTCACATTTCGTTGGCGGTCAGGGGGGTAGTCATAAACTGTGGCTTGAAATACAGCCTTAATGTCCCATTGTTTGCAGTACACTGACCTGCCTTTTAGGGTTCTGTATTCAATGGTGGAAACGGGACCCTGTTTCATTGGTCTGTCCATGCGTTTGGCCATGCGGACGTGTCATCCTACCGACAGATTTAAAGTTTGCTATAAAAATAAATTACTGTTCTGTGTAGTCAGGTGAAAGTATTTTAAAGTATGGTATTTTCAGTAGGTAACCTTAGCGTAAATTACTGGAAACATACATACTATATTTAGGTTGGGGAAAAAGTCTTTTCGCATTATAGTATGTATGAACTTGTAATAAAATCTCTTTGGCTATACTATTTGTATCTGGCTGGTTTTGGTATCATTGAAAGTTTAAATTTTAAAGAACATAATTCCAAATTCAAATTAGGAAAATGGGTGATTTTCATTTGTTTTTCGTACTGTCAAGATGAGTGATGAAAAAATCTAATGAAGAAATTTGTTACATTTTAAAAATTTACTACAAAAAAGGTAAAAATGCAACGCAAGCCGCGAAAAAAATTTGCGATGTTTATGGACCTAGTGCAGTGTCTGTGAGAGTAGCACAAATTTGGTTTAAGCGTTTTCAATCCGGAAATTTTGATGTCAAAGATGCACGTCGCTCTGGTTCGCCCTATTACGGATAAAATGGATGCCATTTTTGAAAAAGTGGAGCAAGATCGGTAGTTAGGAAAATGTGTGTAGTTACGACGTAGCTGAAGAACTGGGAATTGACCACAAAACAGTTTTGGCACATTTGAAAAAAACTGGGTACAAAAAAAAGCTCGATATTTGGGTACCTCACGAGCTCACTGATAGAAACCTAATGAACCGTGTACTCATTTGTGATTCTTTATTACGACGTAATGAAACCGAACCATTTTTGAAGAAGCTGATAACTGGTGATGAAAAGTGGATCACGTACGACAAGAACGTGCGAAAAAGGTCGTGGTCAAAGGCCGGTCAGGCTTCACAGACTGTGGCGAAACCCGGGTTAACTCGCAACAAGGTGATGCTGTGTGTGTGGTGGGATTGGAAGGGCATTATTCATTATGAGCTGTTACCACCAGGCAGGACCATCGATTCTGAACTCTACTGCGAACAACTGATGAGATTAAAGCAAGAAGTTGAGAGAATGCGGCCGGAATTAATCAACAGAAGGGGTGTGGTTTTTCATCATGATAACGCTAGACCTCACACATCTTTAGCCACTAAGCAACAATTAAGAGAGTTTGGCTGGGAGGTGTTAATGCATCCGCCGTATAGTCCTGACCTTCAGATTTCCACCTGTTTCGGTCTCTTCAGAATTCTTTAGGCAGTGTCAGGTAAACATCACGAGAGGACTGCCAAAACCACTTGTCGCGGTATTTTGATCAGAAGTCCCAAAATTTCTATAGCAGTGGGATCATGTCCCTACCTACAAGATGGCAAAAAGTTATCGAACAAAATGGTACCTACATACTTTCGTTAAATGTAAATAAACTATATTAAAAAATGTTTTGAATTTTCTTAAAAAATGTGAAGAAACTTTGTCCGCAACCTATTACATAGTTATATACTAAATATTCAGGGTGCTAACACATATTATGATAAACCGAATACGGTTTATATCCTAGCTACGGAACCAAAAGTGAATATCTCATACGCACTTGCGTCAGTTTTTATTACTAAAAAAATTACCTAGGTTTCATTCAAAATCGTTCGACCCGATCATTCGATAACATTTATTACTGGCGACAAAAATATCTGTATTTTATGACACATTATTATTTTTTGGTGTGTAACATTCATATTATAATAGTTTTTTATCTTTTCAACGGATTTGTTCAGTTCAATGGATACTGAATTAAATCTTCTTTAGTCGTTGAGGTGACTTGACTTACAGGACTTGATTAAAATACGATTTTCCGTGAAAATATCTACGGGTCTAAGGAATCTTTTTTATTCCTGCTCAAATTATTCTATATAGGGCTTGAGCTTAGACTGATTACACATCCTTTTATTTGAATTTGAAACTTATAATATAACAGTCAATGAACTTAGCCTATCGCAGTCCACTGCTGGACATAGGCCTCTCCCAGGCTGCGCCACAACACCCTGTCCTCCGCCTTCCGCATCTAGTCTGACCCAGCTTGGTCAGACCCAGGTAGTCTGACCTTCTTAAGGTCGTCGGTCCATCCAGCTGAGGGGCGTCCCATAATACGCTTGCCGATACGCGGTCTCCACTCCAGGACTCGTCTGCTCCACCGGCCATAGGTCCTTCGACAAACATGGCCAGCCCACTGCCACTTCAGCTTACTTACTCTGCAGGCTATGTCGGTAACTCCGGTTCTCTTCCGGATAACTACTATAATATAACAGTATCATTGCGAAACTGTTCCAGGGTGTATTTACAAATGTTGTAAAAGCATAGTGCTAATATAATAGCAGCTTTAAGTTGGACACCAATGTTACGATTTAAAACAACAAGTAATAAAAAAAAATGGTTATTTTAGTAATAGGTAAGACGGAATTTAAAAACTGAACCTGGTAGTTTCAACTATAAATAACACAAAACAAAATACATTTAAAAATATATTTAAAGAGAATTTTAATCAACAAACCAAGATGTCTCGATGGGGCTTCATAAAATGACTTCCTTCCCATCTTAAAATTACTTGCAATAAAGCTAACCTGTTCTAATCTGTCTTCCCCAAAATTAGGCAAAAAGGGGCTTGATTACTAATAAATAGCAAAGTTCATCGACCTTTCGATTCCCGATAATGTCTAGCAAGACTGACAATCTTAACTAGTTGTAACGGGCCGCTATCTCGCACTACACCTAGTGAACATTTAACGCGTCCCGGCTAAATATAGTGATAGCTCGTCCACTAAATAAGATAATCAGAAGGTTCACTTCACTAATAATAATGATAATAACCTAATAAAAGTGGCTACACTACGAGGAGGCGCCTGCTACGAATAGCAATAACAAACGCTTAAAAAAGAAATAAGAAAGGACGGAAATAAAATATTGTTTTTATGAGTTAATCATTTTTATTAGTTTTTGCATTATTTTAAAAGTATGGATTTTAAATATTGTAAGTAGTGGCAAAAAAGTGGTGACAACGATTACGGGGTCAAAATCAAAATTCAAGATGGCGCCATCGGAAACTATGGTTGAATAATTTCGTGGTTCATGGCGCCATTTTGGTTAAAAGAGGTTTTCTCTTAATCTTTTCTTTTTATATTATTTTATTTTTCTGTCACTCCTGCAGGCTTGGCACAAGAACCGTAGAGAAGCGTTTTATCGACGGAAGAATAGACAAAAATGACGTTTCCGTGTAGACAGTGGAAAGTTTTCTACTGTCCTTAGCACGGCGATTACAAAATCAAATGTAAAGAGACTTGTCTTCTCTTCCCTAGACAGTTGCCTATAATGTCGAGCACGGCGTACATTTTTTCTCCGACGTTGATAGCTTGGGATAGAAACCTTTCTTCCGAAATAGTCTACATATAAAAGGACCTAGACAACGATTCGTTAGTTGTTTTTTCGTCAATTCGAGTAATTTTAGGCGGTGCTTTTTTACTCTTATCATATAATAAGCTGAAATTAACATGTTGGGTTCAAATTCCGCGTTTTATTTAAGTTTTTATACAGAAAAACTGCAGCAATGATGGGAAAGAAATACTATTAAAGAGCTTGCTTTGCTTGTTTGGGAGCCTTTGATCTCACGGGTAGTGAGTTCCTGTAGAATTATAAAATAAGCAAGGAGATGGTGCAATGTTTATGCGAGGAACTCGGCCGGCCGCATGACTCGGCAGGAACTCGGCCGGCCGCAGGACTCGGCAGGATGTCGCCCAAAATAAATAATAGATTTTTGGTATTAATTAACAATAAATAAGGACAACAAAATATCCTGCAATTTTTACACTATATTATCCCTTAGCTTTGATTTATTAAATACATTCACAGGGAATATAAAACATATGAATAAGAGCCAAAATCTCCTCAATGAACACTGACTAAATCTCACACACTCGGTTTTAAATGGAGCTTATATTAATAAATAAAATATCGATAAACAACAATAAAATAACAATGTAAGTATCTAGTAAAAACAGAAAAGCTCCCGCAGACAGGCGCGACGCGACATCGCGACCCGCCAGTCTGCGGTACTCTTAAAGGAAATTTCTTGCGTGACGCCATCAACATAGTTTAATTATGGCACTTTATTTAAATAATGCCTGTACATTATACGCAATACACACAAATGAGTTTTAAAACTTAGTTGGTGGCTTTAACTTGTATGCGCCACAGCCTTATATAAATATTTATAACATCAAATAGACCATTTGCGTTTTGTTATTGAAGAAATATTCGTTAAAACACTTTGCTTAATATATTTGTTTGAGAACGAAACGCAAAAATACGGTAAAATTGGGTAGTAATACACACCATTAGCGAATACCCTGTTGCTATGGACAAGTCACTGAAACGTGTTTTTTTTTTGCCATTTTTATAGATAAATGGTACGGAACCCTTCGTGCGCAAGTCCAACTCACAGTTGGCTGGTTTTTTTAAATAAAAATATGGCTGCTGTTTCAATATATTGTGGTGTCTTACGACTTCCGAGCGAACGTGGCCCGGGCAGAAGCTAGTTCACAATAATTAAAGTAATAAAATACTTTACAAAGTAAATATTCATGTCCTGTCATTAAAAAATTGTATATTATGATGATTTTGCATAATGAATCAGCGTCACTTTCGATTGACTTCAATTTTTCCATCTTCAATAAACTTTTGTTAGCAGTTGGTGTTCTGTATGTTCTTGTCGTGTGCCTGGTCAGGGTAGCTTGACCTTTCTTTCCCAGGCACAATTTATATAGAGAAATAATGCCCCGGACAGCCAGTTCCACTCTTACCGGTAATTCGTAAGTCAGATCTTGTATTCCTGTAAATGATCAGAACTTGGAGTATAAGATCTAACTTGGTGTATTTAGGTCCTGAACAAAATATATGTCATAGATACATCCTTGTTTTAGAAAAAAAAATGGGTTTTTCTTATTTTTGCTACTATGTACTTTGTGCGATGACATGATCCACGTTGTGTTTTGTTACTGCTTGTCCATACTTCCATACTTAATATTATAAATGTGAATTAATGATATGTGAAAGTAACTCTGTATGTCTCTATGGCTGAACAAACGTTAAAAAAATACATAAAGACGAACATAAAATAATTATAAAATAGAAAGAAGATAAAATTAGTTTATTGTTACAACACAGGACAATAGCCGATAACGACAGCGACCCGACACCGTCACGATATCGGCGGGCAGATAATCTCATACGTGCAGTACGACATACTAAACGCTTTCACATTGTGTTGTTATTGTCACCTATTATCGTCGCAGACAGCGACAGACACCGATGTCGGCACGATATCTACAGTGCGGGGTGAGAGTAGCGGGCATTCTTTCACTTGAACACACTTTTTCGCACTGCTGACTTCGAGACTTCGATACTTAACACTGTGGTCGTTTGGTGCGTCGGGATGGCCATCGATATTCACCAATATCACCGGGCCGATACTAATTATATCGGTAACGAATCGGTTTCGGTACAGTTACCAACTTATCGGTATCGGGTTGGTGTCGTTATTTGTTACTATGAAAACGCCCATTACGTAACAGGATATTTTAAGTAATAGTTTTATTTCACTACACCTTATGTACCATAAAATGTTTTTGCTAAGGAACTAATATCGAACCGAAGAAAAAAACTAATTCAGTTGATCAACTGCAAAATTTTAGATCGTGGCATAGATTTTCCGCGAAATTGTCGGCGGCGCATCTATAGGAATGTGAAAAAAATTAGGATTTATTATTGTTCGTGCCTAATCTGTACAAAAAAATGGAATTTAATTTAGATTATGGCATCATATCATTTAAATGAATACTTTTATGATAAGATATCACAGTAATATGGTTGACGGTGGTATTGGCGGCAGTGGGCACAATGTGATCGCTTCGTTTACTTTAATTGCGGTAGTACGTTCCCATAGGAATAGTTGCACGGGCATAGTTTTCGATATCCACGTGGGCGAAGTCGCGGACAAAAGCTAGTATATAATAAATTCGTATTAAACGTAAACGCATAGAAAAATCTTGAAGTTGCGTTGTGTATATGCGTTTACGTTTAATGTTAATTTATTTTCTCGACTTTGATTTATAATAATTAGAGATAGAGATTAGTGAAGAGAAGAGATTAGAGATATAGATTAGAGAATATTGAGATAGAGATAATGTTTAGAGATTATAGATTTAAAATAAGGCCATTTGGGATAATCCTCTTTAAGTTTATTTTTCTTTTTTTATTCTTTGTGTTGAATATATTGTGTTCATTATTTAAGTACTGATTGGTGAAGAACGATTCATGTGAAAATAAAACTTTGTTAATGATCATAGTTTGAATTACTTATGGTCACCCTATTCAAAAAATTGTTAAGAAATGTTTGATGATGCCAATATTTAGTAGAAAATTTCTACTAAATAGTGGTGCTATTGTTATCCGATTTCATCAACTGCTTTAGTAGCTACGTACATATATTTTAATAAAACGTCAGATGTGTTGTTACACCGAAATTATATAGTTTTTACATTATATTTTTATACTAAAAACTTGAACATATTTACTACTAAATCATACTAAAAATATGTAGTAATTGGTTAATGACTTTCCGAGAAACAGCGCGGTGAAATTTATGGAATTTTAAGTTAAATCAAAGCATTGTAGCTATCTCAAATTCAGCCGTACAAAACCCATTTTTGTTGCACAAATGAGGCATAAACACTACTTAATCCTACAACATTTTCGAAAATATCCATCGGCGTTTAAGGTCGTTTAAGGTGGCTCCTCAATCCAGACGTCTGAATTGAGGAGCCACCTTAAACGACCTATAACTTTTTAACGGTTTTACTACAAATTCCAGGATCGTGCCTACAAAATCGGCTAATTTACTACAAAATATTATATGGGCAGTACCCACGTTTAAATATGAGACATGGCTCCTCAATCCATACGGATACATAAAAATAATTATAATAAAATCGTAGCGAAGTCAAAACTGTACATTCAATATTTTTGAAGAAAAGTAATTGTAAACAAATAACTTCTCCCAATCTGGGCGGACCGGGAGGGTATGTCAGACTTTTACTGACTAAAACCCACCCGTGTTTCTTCAGTTGCCTGTGTGCCAGGGCCACGATATCCCTTTCGTACAAACTCTCAACCCTGGCAGGCATTGGCCCTAGCGGACCCCGTCAGTTCATGCTGACATCTCTTTGAGGCATGCCGTCGACCCGAGCCTGGGGGTCTACTCCCTAAGCACGAAGTCCGTTGTGTTGGCCGTCGGTACGGGCGTTTCCTACTCCTTATCACCTTCGGACGGATGATTCGTTCCGGGCCCGAACGAAGAATGAATTACAACACGATTTGACAGTTGTCCCTACTCCCGATGCGTTTTTGCCCGTCCGAAAAGTTCAACTTGACACTTGTTTTTCACACTTTTTGCTGCAGCGGTTGGGGCCATTTTACAACATATATAATTGAAATTAAAATAAAATAAGTAATCCTTCCCGCCTAGTACGAACTCTGACTGACATTTCATTTGAACATTGCCGTCAAAAACAAAATAGGCAAAGGTATCAACAGGATAATGCCGGTTTCGGAACAAAAATGGCAAAAATAATTCAATTATATATTTAGACATAATAAAAAGTATATTGTTAAAAATGCGGTCACTTCTAACGAGAAAAATATTAATTTTTGTTTATTTAAACCACAAAATTTTTAGAAAACCACAAAATAAGTAAACCAGTAATCGACCGGTAAAATTGCGCAACTCTATAGTCATGCGTCATTCGTTCACGAAGATTGTCTATGATTCTGTTGGAAACTGATGAATCCGAAATCATTAGGGAGTATGGTTCACTGCGACGTATCGGACTACTGTCGGACGGGCCCGTTGCTTCGTTAACGGACTTAGGGAGTAGACCCCCTGGTCCTTATCGGACGGCGAGCTACCCATCGCTCACCATCCACAAGCCCGCGCCTACGGTGACCGGGAATCGGACTGCGACTCCCAAAGTCCCGACGCCCGGGGCGTGGGATCGATTCTAATGCCAGAAATATAATTTTTAGAATATTTGTCTATTTGTCTGAATGCATGTTCCAGTATCACCCAAATTCTACAGGATAGATTCTGTTCTGCATAAATATTCCCTATAAGTCTGGTCAGTCTGTAGGCTATACATAAATAATTATCACGCTATTTGCTATTTTATATATAGCAATATTGCATGGTTTGTATTCCTTTTTATTTTATAGCTAATTGTAATAAATACATTACCCTCCTTTGCGTCACGCAGTCGGGTAAAAAGACGAGCCAAACGGGTGACCTTTGTGAGTGACAGATTTAACCTTTGAAATGAATATCATCACGCTATATCTTTATGAGGCTAAGCAGTCAATCATAACATAAATATACAGGTTGGATGGGGCAGTAAGAGTTGTAGGTACTGTTGTAGCTAAATGAATCGGTCTTAGGAGACTATCCTTTACTTTTTGATCTGTATACACAGATATTGAAAAAAATGTACAGTCAGCAAGAAAATGTTTTGTCTGACCCGGGAATAGAACCCAGGACCTCATGCTCAACAATGGCGCTTGCGACCACTCGACCAACGAGGCAGTTTTTATAAAAACGTCGCAGTTATTTTAGTATATTGTGGTGCTGCGAGGTTGGCCGTAAGGCGTAAAGTACCGGACTATATTATTATTATTGTTTTTTTTTTAATATTAATATTTTAATTTATGTAATAATATGCACGCCGTAAGGTAGACTGTAGCCGATCTTATTAATTTATGTACAACATCTTATACCTGTACCTACATTTATAGCAAATAAAGTTCTGATTCTGAATCTTACTACTTCCACGCGAACGGAGTCATGGGCAGAAGTTAGTCGTAAATAAATACGTCACACTGCATTTGGGGGCGGCACAGGTAGGTTTTCAAAGGCCTACAGACCCAAATAACCTCGCTGAGCAATTCTCTTACCAAATTCTTAAAATACTCTCTAAATACCCTTTGTAAGTTAATCAAACATTTGTCTAACGGCTGAGATACGATGTTTGAATGCAAACATAATAAGAAATGAGCTCATTCTTGTAAACTTACAATCAAACGAAGATTGTCCTAATTTATACGTCTTTTGTTTTGGTAACGTAATCGAAAAACCAAAGTTATGTCAATGATGTTGGGTTTATTTTATAAATAGCACAGAATAAAGGAGTTGTACATGGTGAATGTAACTTGCAAAATAGGAACGAACTCCACGCAGGAGTTAAATATAATACCCAAGTATCCACGCAAGTCTCTACACTGAATTCATTATGATGAATAATAAATGATTAGTTTATTGAGGGTTTTTTTTTTTTTTTTTGGGTGGGAAATTATCAAATAACTTCTCCCGCTCTGGGCGGAGTGGGAGGGCGTGTCAGACTTTTACTGACTAAAACCCACCCGTGTTCCTTCTTTTGCCTGTGTGCCAGGGCCACGATATCCCTTTCGGACAAACTCGCAACCCCGGCAGGCATTGGTCCTAACCCGACCCCGTCGGTTGGTGCTGACATCTCTTTGAAGCGCGCGTGGAACACAACGCGCCGTCGACCCGGGCCTGGTCCTTATCTGACGGTGAGCTACCCGTCACTCACCATCCACAGACCCGCGCCTACGGTGGCCGGAAATCGGCTTGCAACTCCCGACGCCCGGGGCGTCTCCTGCGGTGACTAGGGGCGCGAGGGCGCGAACCTTCCCTCTCCCTCACGCGTTCCGCCTCCTCCTTCGCGAGCATTACTGCTGCGCAGAAGGAGCTGACGGCCTCCCATGCACTCTCGCTCCGAACCATGGCCTGAACCAGGGCCGGACGCGAGAGATCGCCGCCGCCAATCGCCTCCGTGAGGATACGGCGGTGCTCCGCCCAAGCCGGGCAGATCTCCACCGTATGCTCCACCGTGTCCTCCGGGCGATCCAGACAGTGGTGACACCCGGGCGTTTCCTCCCGCTTTATCCTAAACAGGAACCTCCCGAAACATCCGCGTCCGGTGAGGACCTGCGTCAGGCGGAAGGTGACGACGCCGTGGCGCCTCTCTAGCCAATCCTCAAAGAGGGGACTTATCGCCACGATTGTGGCGTGCCCAGCGTTGGGTTGCGACAATCGCACTCTCCATGCCGGCCATACCCATTCAAATAAAAAAATAATTTTTAAAATCGGTCCACAATTGAAAGAGAAATCGGTGAACATATTATACTTAACAACAAAAACAAGTGCGCGTCGGACCACGCACAATGAAGGATTCCGTAGTTGGGATGAATTTATCCCTAAAATAAACTTAACATTGTAGTTGAAAAACATGTTCTCCATACATCGATATACGCCACGGTCAATTTTCCAACTGAAAATGTAAGTTTGTAATCGCAAAAAACTATTTATAAAACTACAAATTAACAATTTTTGGACTTTTTCCTTTATTTGTGCTGTGAGACCTTGCTTTTTGCCAAATTTCATGATTCTAGGTCAACGGGAAGTACCTTATAGGTTTTGATTTATGTGCGAGATATTCGCAATTATTTTTTATGTGATAAAACTACAAATTTACAATTTTCGGACTTTTTGCTTTACCTGTGCTCTATGACCTTGCTTCTTGCCAATTTTCATGATTCTAGGTCAACGGGAAGTACCCTATAGGTTTTGATTTATGTGCGAGATATTCGCAATTTTTTTTTTATATGATAAAATTACAAATTTACAATTTTAGGCCTTTTTCTATATTTGTGCTGTAAGACCTTGCTTCTTGCCAAATTTCATGATTCTAGGTCAACGGGAAGTACCCTATACCCGGTTTTGATTTATTTGCGAGTATCGAAATATGACGCAATAATGTCGCTTATATCGCCGTATTTTCTTATTGCGTAGACTTGGAAGCTTGAGTTTTTTAGGGCTTCAAGGGACCATAGACTTACGTATTTGATATTAATTTCATCTTGATACCTTCCCGCGTGCCTGAGAAAAAGGGTCTTGACAGACTGACAGACAGACGGACAACGAAGTGATCCTATAAGGGTTCCGTTTTTTCCTTTTGAGGTACGGAACCCTAAAAAAATAACAAAAATACAGTCAAAATAACGTCCTCCCTTTTGGAAGTCGGTTAAAAATAAAAATAAACATACAGGCGAACATATTATTATAACCTTCTCCTTTTTGGAAGTGGGTTATTAAATAAAATACACAATCGCGTGAGCGAAGCCGCGGGCACAGCTAGTTTTATAATAGATTTTATTCATAGCGTGCAGAACTACAGAGTTAAAAAATGCGCGCATCCAGTGACTTGCTAGGGTCTGAATTCGCTGCGATTTATGTATTGTGTACAACCACGTTTTATCGTTCTTGCAATAAAAGTGAGCCAGCAGTCCTGTGAATGGCGAGTAGGAACCTAATATTATTTTTCTCTGACATTATTCTGTGGTAACGGTAAGTCTCGGATAGGTGACCCTGACCACTCTTTACATATTAAGCCGTTCCGCTTAATAAATATGGAAGCTGATAATTAAATATCCTGGCATTCCTTCAAGGTTGTGTTCATACATAGTTCAAGATCAGTTTGATCAAGACTCCCACCACCTACACACAGTCCTCAGAATGTCATGCATAAAATTAATATGCATTATGATGTTCATTAAAATATTCTAGTTTTACGTGTTTATAAATGGCAAATATTGTTCCTTTTCTCTTGATTTATAACGTAGCCAGTGCATATTCGCCGCGACAAATCACGGCACGGCGGACAGAGCTCCGGCGGGATCTCATGGCGACATGGAGAGTGCGATTGTCGCAACCCAGCGCTGGGCACGCCACAATTGTGGCGATAAGTCCCCTCTTTGAGGAGTGGCTAGAGAGGCGCCACGGCGTCCTCACCTTCCGCCTGACGCAGGTCCTCACCGGACACGGTTGTTTCGGGAGGTTCCTGTTCAGGATAAAGCGGGAGGAAACGCCCGGGTGTCACCACTGTGTGGATCGCCCGGAGGACACGGTGGAGCATACGGTGGAGGTCTGCCCAGCTTGGGCGGAGCACCGCCGTGTCCTCACGGAGGCGATCGGCGGCGGCGATCTCTCGCGTCCGGGCCTGGTTAAGGCCATGGTTCGGAGCGAGAGTGCATGGGAGGCCGTCACCTCCTTCTGCGAAGCAGTTATGCTAGCGAAGGAGGAGGCGGAACGCGTGAGAGTGAGACAAGGTTCGCGCCCTCGCGCCCTTAGTCGCTGCAGGAGACGCCCCGGGCGTCGGGAGTCGCAAGCCGATTTCCGGCCACCGTAGGCGCGGGCCTGCGGACGGTGAGCGATGGGTAGCTCGCCGTCCGATAAGGACCAGGCCCGGGTCGACGGCGCGTTGTGTTCCACGCGCGCCTCAAAGAGATGTCAGCACAAACTGACGGGGTCCGTTAGGACCAATGCCTGCCGGGGTTGCGAGTTTGTCCGAAAGGGATATCGTGGCCCTGGCACACAGGCAACGGAAGGAACACGGGTGGGTTTTAGTCAGTAAAAGTCTGACACGCCCTCCCGCTCCGCCCAGAGCGGGAGACGTTGTTTGATAATTTCCCACACAAAAAAAAAAAAAAAAGCCAGTGCATATTAGATACTTGGTAGAAAAACCGTAGGTTGGTATTTGTTGCAAAGAAATCCCAACGAACCTCCACTTTTTTAACAACCATGACAAATCGGAAGCACTGGAAGTCATGGGTGGGATCATACAGGCTAACAGTAACAGTTTGACAAATCTGATTTAACAAGGAAGTCCTTAAAAACAATGATAAGTTATTGATAAACACAAGAAGTCCTCTATTTTTTCTCTCTTTCTGTCATATTGTAAACAGCGCCATCATAGATGGCGCTGTTTAATCACTCTCAGCAAACTCTAAGGTCACCGCAAATCGAACCTTAGATGGTTTTTATTTTAATGGCATTACGCCATAAAACGGTCTCAAGCTAGTTTTATTATAATTGTATTCATTTCTTTAACGAGGGTATTTGTAATAAAATATTCAAAAATACCGATATTTTTGGGCACGATATTGAAAGTCCTCCATAATGACATATTGAAATGTTTGTAAATTGCCTTTACTATGTTATTAGACTTAATGCAACAGGTGCGAATGTATTGAAGTGAGTGTCTACGTTATGAAATAGTTTTGTTTTTCTAATATAGCTTTTTATTACCTATTAATAAATTATTTAGAAGATTTTATGGTTATATTTTACAGATTGCAATACTGAATAAATATTTATTATTATTATTTGTTCTTAGGTAACCTGGTTAAGGTTGCAGGTACAAAGATTAAATTGTACCATTTATTGAGAGAAAGTTTAATTAAATTTTGTTTATAATCAATGGCTGGTAGCCGTCCACCAGGACATAGGCTCGTACTAAGTTTCGCTACGATACTGGCCTCTTTACATGCATAGCTCAGCTTTTCTGGGCTCACTTGGCCTGTGAAACCAAATAACACTGGGTGCATTTCCAGATCCACAAGAATGTTGATTATGAAACCTCAGAAGGCCAGTTCCCGTAAATAAAAACGTTCAAAATGTAGTCGCATTCTCATCTCAACGACAATCAATGTCAAAAACTTGTCAAAAGTGAAGATAAATTATAAGAAAGGGAAAGTTTTACTATGCAGTACAACCAGCCATAAAAACAAAGCCTTGGTTCCACAGTTACAAAAACGTCTCCAAAAACGTTATATCTGTTCTTTGTCGAATTCGTGTAGGTTTTAGTTTTACTCCCGTTTTTTTTTGCACAAAATCCGTGTTCAGGACTCCTCTCTCTGCGAGTGCGGGTTGGAAGAGGGCACTCTGGATCACATCTTCTTTGAGTGCTCGAACAACATTCCACCTTTAGATTTATATAGTCGCCTCCCTAAAAAGATCCCTCTTCCGACTAATTTTTCCTCCTTACTAACATATTCCTCTCCAGATCTGCGACGGATGAAGGTCATCAGCGCCACAAACGCTGATGACCTTCATCCGTCACAATAACATAAAGTTATGTTACGTTTGTATGGTTGTGGTATGCGTATATTTTATGTTTTAACAATTATAATATTTATTTTTTGTTTGTTTCAGTCCCGTACTAATCCAACAAGATCTACATTGTGTTCAACTGTATCAATCGAAGAGTTTTATTAGTCTTTTTTAACATCTAATTGTTTTATTTTATTTTCATGCACACTTGATTTCTCTTCTCACTTTAGGCATTTGCAGAATAGTTGAAACCAGCTTTGCTTGCCATACAACAAAAATAGAATAAAATAGAACAGGTATTTTTGACAGATTAAGATCATGACAGATGACAGGACAGATTGAGAGAGGTTAGAATGCAAACATAACGTGTGTCACGAGTTTTCCCCAAAGGGTTAGATAGAGGTGGCCTGTACTAGTTATGGTTATGTACACTCACATTTCGCTAGACATGAACATTGTTAAAAATACTGGAATTGCCCTTCAGGAGTGTGCCTATAGTCTAGTAGCGGGGTAATTACATAATGTCATAGTTATTGATATTTCTAAATTAATAACCAGTCACCGTAAACTGTTTGCAGTTGCGTAAACCAGTGCTCGACAGAGCGTAGTCTAGCGCGTGACCCCTCCCATCAGGGTGCTGTCTATGTCTACACAAGGTAACATCACGCCTGTATTCGCCGAAGGGTTAGGCAGAGGTGAACTTATAGTACACCCACGTTTCGCCAGTTATGTTTAAGTCCCATGTAATAGGGGACGAGTCATTGCCATCAATCGGGTACAAGTCCAGACTCTGGGCTGCGACTGAGCAATTCCAAATGGAAAATTCCAAACATTTTGCCCGATCTGGGAATTGAACCCAGAACCACATGCTCAACAGTAGTGTTTGCGATAACTAGAGCAACGAGGTGGGTTCTAGGTGTATCTCCATGAAGTACTATAGAGTTTACAACGAGGTGGGTTCTAGGTGTATCTCCATGAAGTACTATAGAGTTTACAACGAGGTGGGTTCTAGGTGTATCTCCATGAAGTACTATAGAGTTTACAACGAGGTGGGTTCTAGGTGTATCTCCATGAAGTACTATAGAGTTTACAACGAGGTGGGTTCTAGGTGTATCTCCATGAAGTACTATAGAGTTTACAACGAGGTGGGTTCTAGGTGTATCTCCATGAAGTACTATAGAGTTTACAACGAGGTGGGTTCTAGGTGTATCTCCATGAAGTACTATAGAGTTTACAACGAGGTGGGTTCTAGGTGTATCTCCATGAAGTACTATAGAGTTTACAACGAGGTGGGTTCTAGGTGTATCTCCATGAAGTACTATAGAGTTTACAACGAGGTGGGTTCTAGGTGTATCTCCATGAAGTACTATAGAGTTTACAACGAGGTGGGTTCTAGGTGTATCTCCATGAAGTACTATAGAGTTTACAACGAGGTGGGTTCTAGGTGTATCTCCATGAAGTACTATAGAGTTTACAACGAGGTGGGTTCTAGGTGTATCTCCATGAAGTACTATAGAGTTTACAACGAGGTGGGTTCTAGGTGTATCTCCATGAAGTACTATAGAGTTTACAATGAGGTGGGTTCTAGGTGTATCTCCATGAAGTACTATAGAGTTTACAACGAGGTGGGTTCTAGGTGTATCTCCATGAAGTACTATAGAGTTTACAACGAGGTGGGTTCTAGGTGTATCTCCATGAAGTACTATAGAGTTTACAACGAGGTGGGTTCTAGGTGTATCTCCATGAAGTACTATAGAGTTTACAACGAGGTGGGTTCTAGGTGTATCTCCATGAAGTACTATAGAGTTTACAACGAGGTGGGTTCTAGGTGTATCTCCATGAAGTACTATAGAGTTTACAACGAGGTGGGTTCTAGGTGTATCTCCATGAAGTACTATAGAGTTTACAACGAGGTGGGTTCTAGGTGTATCTCCATGAAGTACTATAGAGTTTACAACGAGGTGGGTTCTAGGTGTATCTCCATGAAGTACTATAGAGTTTACAACGAGGTGGGTTCTAGGTGTATCTCCATGAAGTACTATAGAGTTTACAACGAGGTGGGTTCTAGGTGTATCTCCATGAAGTACTATAGAGTTTACAACGAGGTGGGTTCTAGGTGTATCTCCATGAAGTACTATAGAGTTTACAACGAGGTGGGTTCTAGGTGTATCTCCATGAAGTACTATAGAGTTTACAACGAGGTGGGTTCTAGGTGTATCTCCATGAAGTACTATAGAGTTTACAACGAGGTGGGTTCTAGGTGTATCTCCATGAAGTACTATAGAGTTTACAACGAGGTGGGTTCTAGGTGTATCTCCATGAAGTACTATAGAGTTTACAACGAGGTGGGTTCTAGGTGTATCTCCATGAAGTACTATAGAGTTTACAACGAGGTGGGTTCTAGGTGTATCTCCATGAAGTACTATAGAGTTTACAACGAGGTGGGTTCTAGGTGTATCTCCATGAAGTACTATAGAGTTTACAACGAGGTGGGTTCTAGGTGTATCTCCATGAAGTACTATAGAGTTTACAACGAGGTGGGTTCTAGGTGTATCTCCATGAAGTACTATAGAGTTTACAACGAGGTGGGTTCTAGGTGTATCTCCATGAAGTACTATAGAGTTTACAATGAGGTGGGTTCTAGGTGTATCTCCATGAAGTACTATAGAGTTTACAACGAGGTGGGTTCTAGGTGTATCTCCATGAAGTACTATAGAGTTTACAACGAGGTGGGTTCTAGGTGTATCTCCATGAAGTACTATAGAGTTTACAACGAGGTGGGTTCTAGGTGTATCTCCATGAAGTACTATAGAGTTTACAACGAGGTGGGTTCTAGGTGTATCTCCATGAAGTACTATAGAGTTTACAACGAGGTGGGTTCTAGGTGTATCACCATGAAGTACTATAGAGTTTACAACGAGGTGGGTTCTAGGTGTATCTCCATGAAGTACTATAGAGTTTACAACGAGGTGGGTTCTAGGTGTATCTCCATGAAGTACTATAGAGTTTACAACGAGGTGGGTTCTAGGTGTATCTCCATGAAGTACTATAGAGTTTACAACGAGGTGGGTTCTAGGTGTATCTCCATGAAGTACTATAGAGTTTACAATGAGGTGGGTTCTAGGTGTATCTCCATGAAGTACTATAGAGTTTACAACGAGGTGGGTTCTAGGTGTATCTCCATGAAGTACTATAGAGTTTACAACGAGGTGGGTTCTAGGTGTATCTCCATGAAGTACTATAGAGTTTACAACGAGGTGGGTTCTAGGTGTATCTCCATGAAGTACTATAGAGTTTACAACGAGGTGGGTTCTAGGTGTATCTCCATGAAGTACTATAGAGTTTACAACGAGGTGGGTTCTAGGTGTATCTCCATGAAGTACTATAGAGTTTACAACGAGGTGGGTTCTAGGTGTATCTCCATGAAGTACTATAGAGTTTACAACGAGGTGGGTTCTAGGTGTATCTCCATGAAGTACTATAGAGTTTACAACGAGGTGGGTTCTAGGTGTATCTCCATGAAGTACTATAGAGTTTACAACGAGGTGGGTTCTAGGTGTATCTCCATGAAGTACTATAGAGTTTACAACGAGGTGGGTTCTAGGTGTATCTCCATGAAGTACTATAGAGTTTACAATGAGGTGGGTTCTAGGTGTATCTCCATGAAGTACTATAGAGTTTACAACGAGGTGGGTTCTAGGTGTATCTCCATGAAGTACTATAGAGTTTACAACGAGGTGGGTTCTAGGTGTATCTCCATGAAGTACTATAGAGTTTACAACGAGGTGGATTCTAGGTGTATCTCCATGAAGTACTATGGAGTTTACAACGAGGTGGGTTCTAGGTGTATCTCCATGAAGTACTATGGAGTTTACAACGAGGTGGGTTCTAGGTGTATCTCCATGAAGTACTATAGAGTTTACAACGAGGTGGGTTCTAGGTGTATCTCCATGAAGTACTATAGAGTTTACAACGAGGTGGGTTCTAGGTGTATCTCCATGAAGTACTATAGAGTTTACAACGAGGTGGGTTCTAGGTGTATCTCCATGAAGTACTATAGAGTTTACAACGAGGTGGGTTCTAGGTGTATCTCCATGAAGTACTATAGAGTTTACAACGAGGTGGGTTCTAGGTGTATCTCCATGAAGTACTATAGAGTTTACAACGAGGTGGGTTCTAGGTGTATCTCCATGAAGTACTATAGAGTTTACAACGAGGTGGGTTCTAGGTGTATCTCCATGAAGTACTATAGAGTTTACAACGAGGTGGGTTCTAGGTGTATCTCCATGAAGTACTATAGAGTTTACAACGAGGTGGGTTCTAGGTGTATCTCCATGAAGTACTATAGAGTTTACAACGAGGTGGGTTCTAGGTGTATCTCCATGAAGTACTATGGAGTTTACAACGAGGTGGGTTCTAGGTGTATCTCCATGAAGTACTATGGAGTTTACAACGAGGTGGGTTCTAGGTGTATCTCCATGAAGTACTATGGAGTTTACAACGAGGTGGGTTCTAGGTGTATCTCCATGAAGTACTATAGAGTTTACAACGAGGTGGGTTCTAGGTGTATCTCCATGAAGTACTATAGAGTTTACAACGAGGTGGGTTCTAGGTGTATCTCCATGAAGTACTATAGAGTTTACAACGAGGTGGGTTCTAGGTGTATCTCCATGAAGTACTATAGAGTTTACAACGAGGTGGGTTCTAGGTGTATCTCCATGAAGTACTATAGAGTTTACAACGAGGTGGGTTCTAGGTGTATCTCCATGAAGTACTATAGAGTTTACAACGAGGTGGGTTCTAGGTGTATCTCCATGAAGTACTATAGAGTTTACAACGAGGTGGGTTCTAGGTGTATCTCCATGAAGTACTATAGAGTTTACAACGAGGTGGGTTCTAGGTGTATCTCCATGAAGTACTATAGAGTTTACAACGAGGTGGGTTCTAGGTGTATCTCCATGAAGTACTATAGAGTTTACCTTTCTAACCTTTCTAATCGCATTTTGATGTCTAGAAATTTAAAAGAATTATTATGATCGTTTGAAAATAATTCTCAAGGAATTGCACTGCTGCTGCGCCGTAGCTAGTGTAGTAGCAGAAGGCTAGGAAGGGTTACGCCCCGCCGGCCGGCTTCTTTCGAAGTTTATTTTATTGCCGTTTATTTCATTTGGCAGTTTATTGTGCAATGTCTTATTAGTATTTCTATTGACTAGCGTAGTACAGCAACTTATGGGCAAGTTCGAATAATAAATAAGTAAATAAAAACTTTATTGGGGTGGGTTTAGGGTGGCATAGACTCATAGAAACCTTAACCTAGTACATAATAGCGGTAATTTTATTGTATGCACGCCAAGATTTATTTAAATAAAATACGAAGCAAAACTATCTTTTAAGTAGTCCGCCAAGTGGTCGAACCAAAACATTGTGATGTGCAAACTTAATTGTGTTTATATAAGATCACTGTCTGTCATCACCTTTTCGTTTTGCCAATAAAACTTTTGTGTATTTTTTTTATGTTGGTACGTCACGACGAAACATGGCATTGTCAAGATACAATTTTTGGAAAGGATAAAGTCCTACAAACTACCTATAGATCTTAATTTAATATCTTATATATAACGTTGCTGTCAGAAATAACCTAATAAGGTTGTTAACTCAACAGAGTAGAATGTCAAAGTTATCTATCAAATCACGCGTCACGCCATGAATAGAAGAGAATAGCCTTCTTAAAGTTAATTAACTATACCATCTCGCTGACTGTGGGTGTAAAAAAAATATTTTACTGAACAAAATTAACTAATAATATTTTTTAAATATTTGAATCAAAATGTAATAAGTTTCCTAGAATCATGTTGAAGGACGCTTTGAGGAGCTCGTGGCTAAATGATAACATAACAGTCGCATAGGTTGTTCAAAGATAAGGTTAGGCTAAAAGGTAGGTTAAGCTACGCTTGCCACGTTCGGCTCGGGGATGGGTGACCATCTATTACATATTGAGACTCCTCCTTGCCTCAGAAAGCACGTTAAACCGTTGTTGGTCCCGGCTGTCATTCGTATGACAGTTGTTACGGGTAGTCAGAAGCCCAAAAGTCACGGAGTCTGAGTCTGAGTCTTACCAAGGGGTACCGTGTTATCTATTGTAGTAATAGGGTTGTGGAGGTCAGATAGGCAGTCGCTCCATGTGAAATACTGGTATTCAGCTGCATCCGGTTAGCCGACCCCAACATAGTCGAGAATAGGCCAGGCATATTGAGTTTGGATAACCTTTGGAATATTTTGGGTGAGCAACAGAATGTACAGCCAGCGAAATTCATTGCTTAACAACTTGATACCCTACGTCAATTTTCCGTGTAATAGGCACTTCATAAAATAACTCTTAAAGAATTACAGTTGTGATTCGAATATACGGATAATTTAAGTTCGCGAAATAATAATCAAAATAAAATTGTTAGATAAAACAACTTTCTCCATGCTTTAATAACAGTTTCTGAAAGCCTAATCAATTCAGAATCGTGTAGTATCTACGTCAAAAAATAACTTAATGGCATAATTATGTAAGTACTAAAGCGTACTTTTTCTATCAGACAGGATGTTTCGTATAGAAAAAATAAAAATAAAATTGCGTTGCATTGTTTATCTTTTAATGTCCCCCTTTGCAAAGCATAAATTACATAATTATGACAAATGCATGACAATGACGGGCAGTGACAATTATTATGAAAGATAAAGAAGGTGCTGCCATTATATATAGATTTAAAAATGTTTATACATTAATCAATTATTAAATATCATGTTCCAAACTAAACAGTCTAGATATTATTCATTATGCTTTAAACACAGTTTTAATATTTTATATTCTACAAATACTCGTGAAATCATATCAATTCTTACAATAAGCATGTCCCAATTACTATCATAATATATTTCCAAAACTGGCAACATAAATATCTCCCCAAATACTTGAATCAAAATAATAGTCTTTTAAATTGAAATATTTCCTGCAACGTATTATTTTTAATATAATTATCTAGGCCAGACTTTATCCATGTTCTTTGTTGTCAAATCTCACTCTACCCTTCTGATTGATTGACTAAAAAAACAACAGCTAAATCATTTTATGAGCTGATTAAATTGAATGGCTCACACTAACCAGAAGTATTTAGAAGAAGCCATGTCATTTATAGAAGACTGGCTTCTACCTGCGACTACACACCCGTAAAGATTCTTGTTTTAACATAAAATAATATACCCTATGACACTCGGCAGTGCTGTAGCTTCCCATCAGTGAAAGGATTTTCGGAATAGGATCAGTATTTCTGCAGAGTACCCCTTGCATACTCACACATTTTACCTCTTTATGATATCAGTATAGGATAGAATATAAATATTAGTATCAAATCATCTAGTTCAAATCTTTCTCCTCGCCTGAGAATCGTCTTGTTATTATTCCACCAACTATTATACGAGTACCTACCTCTACAACATTTGCATATGAGAACATCTAGTTCAAATCTTTCTCCTCGCCTTAGAATCGTCTTGTTATTATTCCACCAACTATTATACGAGTACCTACCTCTACAACATTTGCATAATCACACTCTAAATATAACGTATTTGTGCGTAACATTTGACACGTAATCACGACGTGTTTCGCGGCTAATAAAAGGCTAATGTGCCACACTCGGCTTCGTTTGAGGCGTTTCCTATTAAGTGGTAGGAAGTCGGTGACCTTTACTGAACCTAGATGGTACAGGTATCTTGTGGAAAATCTACTTCTTTCGTACCAGCCATACATCGAAAATGTGCTCGAAGATGGTACAAAATAATAGGCTGGTAGGAAGATGGTAACGGGGTCGCGTTGCGTACTTAGAGATTATCTTTAAACCTCATGCTTTTAAAGTGATTTTTCACGTATTCAAAGAATTTTCTCCGGGAAACTCCTCGTAACCACTTATGATCTCATAACTGTAGAGGATTCACAGAACATTCGTGGAAAATATTTTATCTTCCGAGAATTCGGGGATGTCTTAAACAACTTCTCTATGAACGATGTTGAGTGACTTTACGGATTTTTTATTAAAACGTTTTTTTTATTTTTCACTTTTTAGTGGGTCAGCTTGCAATTTACCTAAGTTACAATAGCCTAATTATCAACCTAATATCACCTTTTACAAAATATTGCTTTTCCCGATGCAGGGGCGTTTATAGTTGAGGAGTTCTCCTGGTAAGAACCAGGAGAACTGATGGTGACTTTACCATATGCATTTTAACGAGCATAAAATATTGCTTAGTAACCATATTAATGTTTCTAATCGAATCTTAATAATACTTATTATTAAGTAGTTCCGGTGGTCATCTGTGGCCTTCATCATCAGTTCCACTTCACCAAATGGTGCTTTCCGAATGCAAATGCATGAGTTACTATAAAAAATGTGTGCCTATAAAATTTGAGGATTGCCCTCGATTTCCATGGGATTCCCTCATCAGATTCTTTCAAAATTGTCTACAATGGACGGAGCAATCAGTGAACAAACATAAAGCCGAACATAGGACCTCCTCCTTTTTGGAAGCGGTTAAAAATAGCCTTACATCAAACCAGACAGTTTAGTCACTGTAACCAGTATCACAATGTTGCCCGCATACGCAAACATTTACCCCGCACACTGATAGATAGGGAGTGTTGCCCTCTTGGAACGTTGACACTCGTTATCAATGCTCGCGTCACAAGCCCACCGTGCGTGATAGATGTATTCATACAAGTCTGAGTTGTGGTAATCCTTTGAGTGAGTGACTGAAACTTAGGTAAAGTCAAGAAAAAGTATTGTTAAACTTTACTACTACCAATTTAAATTGTCCATATGTTAAAATCAAGTTTTATGAAATAGCTATAACACTGAAAGTTGACGTAGGATATCAATTTGCTTAACAATTAATTTCCCTGACTGTGTTTAGTTGTTGCGTATACGCAACAACTAAACACTAATTAATAACTTATTAATTGTAGGATTAGGATTACGATTCAAAGAGCCTTAAATCGGTATGGTGCTAAGAACATCACGGAATTTTTGTCTAGATTAATTAGAGTTATTAAATGTCAAGCTTGCTGTTTAGAGCTACTTCGACGTTTCTGGATAAAATACCCCATTAGACTTTCTCTCTATATTCGCGAAGATGATTAATATGTTACTTAAAAAATAATTGTCACCTATTAATCGAGTTTCAGTGTTATAAAGTAAAAGTATACGATTTCTCATTCGTCTCTTCCGATCGACTCAGTGATTTGTGGTCGCTATTTATAGGGACATTTTATTAGTCAGACATGGATGTTTAAGCTCTAGAAGTAGCAACACTCTTCCTTTAAAATAGACATAACACTAGAAAACAAATATGGTAGAATCGACGTGTTCCTGTATTTAACCAGCCGTTACTCTAAATGTAAAATGTCCCTATGTGTGGTCCGTAAAATGTTGAAAAACAGGCTGCCATGAATTGTATAGTAGAATGTGGTACCATTGCTTAAAACCAAAAAAATGCTAAGGGACTTGTCGGTGCATTGAAAACCTTACAGACGAAGTTACTGTTCATGTCTCACCTATAAACATTGAACCATACATATTTCTTTTATGCTAGCCTACCCTTCCCCACTCCTAGGCAAAGGCCTCCCTCCACTCCTTCCATCTTCCGCGAGCCCGCGCGTCCTCTTTCCAGTTTTGACGGAACCTATCCAGCTCATCCCGTCTCCTACCTGGTCTGCCGCGACCCCATTTCCCTGTCTCAGGGCACCAATTCTGTGCTATTTGGGCCCACATACTTAATGTAAGTATGTGGGCCCAAATAGCACTTTACAAAAAATACAGAATATAGTGATATTTGTCATTTCGTAATTTTGCCAATAACATGCACGGAAGTATCACCACGCACTGGTGTCAATGACCTCACATACGTTGACGTAATAGCTTCCTAATTGCCTTACCTATTCGAAGCAGGAGGTGCGAGGGATATAAATAACTCTCTTTACCATCGCTCTAAAGCGCACTTACGGATTTCCACACCCGTATGTATTTATAAATATAAGGTACCTATCACTGGGGCACATTTATTTTTGGCGATAGTACAGCCATTGTAAGTAATTTTGAAAATATCCAAAACTTTTGAATAGATAGCAGTAGTTCGTGTATTGTGGTACTACCCGGCAATGTTTTTGATAATTTTAGCCAAGCTCATAATCTCTTAATCAGCTGTCGTCATTTTAAGACCTATGAAAAAAGTGACGTAGTTTTTGTCGCATCTACATATTAGTTTCATATCTTCGGTCCCTCGAAGCCTGTCTAAAGTCATGTAGCATTCAGTGAACAGTAGTAATATTTTACGAGCAACGCCACGGTCGCTAATAAAGAATCTCATCTTTAATAAAGTGTTGAAGATAATATGTTGCCAGAAGTCGTGTAGTTATTAATAATTTTGGATGAAACATAAAAAGCATACTGTACTCGTTTCCGTATGAAATTGGGATCGCCGATGTATGACAAAGGCATGCCCAGCTAGATGGACCGACGAACTTAAGAACAGGCACTCTAAAACAAATATACACGAAAGCTCCGCCCCATACTCCCCGCCACTGCGTTGTGTGCTAAACGCTAACACATCAGTAACAAAGTTGAATATCGCGTGCGTTGTTTGATCGTGTTCGAGCACGAAACTAAATAGCGTAAGTCGTAATTCTTATTTCGATAGTAATAATTAATCTAGAGAAATAATATCTTGTGGCGGGATAATAAACTATATTTTCTTGCTGTGAATATTTATTTTAACCATAAAAGCCGAAGAATCTTGTTTTTATTTTTAATTATCTTTAAAAAAGACATTGTTTTTTTAATAAAAAATGTATCGAGTGAAAATATTGCAATTGCGTAACTGTCTTGTAGGCCGTGTGGCACGTGTGGACGTAAAGAATAGCACCACCCCGTTTCTTCCCGCGGGTGTCGAAAAAGGCAACTAAGGGACTTACTAGAGAATGGGCAGCAGCGTTACCTATGCATTTTAACACCATACTGCGATCGTCAACTCGCCTGCCATGCGTGGCGATTATGGCAACCCCCTCCTTTGGCGGAGGCCTATGTCCAGCAGTCGACGTCTTTCGGCTGAAATGATGAAATATCTTGTACATGGAAAGACAAAGATCCAATATTAATCATATACTAAAGTTCCATTTTGATTGTTTGTGTGACTGTTTTAGAATATTAATGCAAATTAACATAAAAAAGCGTGTTAAAATAGGGAGCCTCCTCTTAAAAGCCAGCTGGGACAGACTGGATGCGGAAGGTGGAAAACCAAGTGTTGTGCTGCAGCTCGGAAGAGGCGTATGTCCAGCAGTGGACTGTGAAAGGATGGGTTGATTCGTTGCTAACCGTTGAAGTCTCATGGACCGTAAGACTTTTCAACTTGCATAGCTTGGTAAACCCTTGTTAAGGTATTTATGTGCGTAGATGGTATGCAATTATTAAAAATGTCTGCACATGTGACAACAAAAGTTGTCTGTATGGCAAGTTGCTGCAGGAACAGGCTAATTACAAACTTGCTACATGATAAGTGTTTCAGATAAACTTGATAGTTAAACTGTTGCAGTTTCTAAGTTAGGAAGTTCCCCACACTTTGTGTGCAGATAAGATGTTTATTAGGTATATATTGCATCGGATTCACACGTAAATACCAAGATCAATACACATATCACGTTCAGTGTCTGTCCAGAAGCATAAGTAGGGATGTGTTTTGAAACAAACTCAATGAATGCATTAAGAAAATCTCCGCGTGTGGGAGATTAAGTCTCTCTTCTACCTTTCTTGACTAGGTAGTTGTTTCATCATATCATTATATTTTCGTATTAGTTGCTCCCCGCGACTTCGCCCGCCCCGCGTGGCGTTTTATAAAATAAAAGTAACTTAAGTTTCTCCTTAAAATATTAACTATCTGCCAGCGAAAATCCCGTCAAAATCGGTTCAGTCGTTTTGGAGATTAGCCGGAAGAAACAAAAAACAGATAGATAAAAATTTAAAACTTGTTTTTTTTTGTTATAATTACCGTATGTACTTTCATATGGATTTAGTAAAAAGCTGTTATTTTTTTGATATTACAAACAGATACTTAAATTTTATTTATTTGTATAAAATATAGTTCGTAATATTCGCACAGACAACCAATAGAAGGCATTCCAGTATTATATCAACAAAACAACATTAAATCTAATGGCATTGTACAACACCTAATGATGCTAAGTTTCCGAACTAATTACATACCACATTACGTGAAGTTTACGGCCGACCTTGGCTTTGTCAAATGGTCCCTGTAACTGTTACGATAGTCCTGAGATGACGATCTTGACCTTCAAGGATATAACATTAACCATTAGAACAGCCATCAGGAGGGTTCGAAGATTTAGGGCCTGTTTCACAATGTACTGATAGGTGCTACCGGATCTATAACTAATTGTATGAAATTATCCTCCCGATACAGTTCTGCCCTTGGTTGAGAACACTTTTCATTATAAACTGAACTGAACTCTCCTGTTGTGGTATTTTGCTTTAT
The DNA here is from genome assembly GCA_963921375.1 of Tiliacea citrago. Taxonomy (NCBI): domain Eukaryota; kingdom Metazoa; phylum Arthropoda; class Insecta; order Lepidoptera; family Noctuidae; genus Tiliacea; species Tiliacea citrago. Next base: position 1,611,998 of record OY992790.1, on the reverse strand, counting down.
ACAACCACATTTTTTATTCTATTTCTATGTTTTCCTTTTAAAGAGTTGTCTTTTATAGCAGTGTGACGCTCACTTCTCCACTACTGCCTACCGAGCCTGCCTCCTGCCATCCGAGCGACCCAAGCTTCAACAACTGGTGCTTTCCGAGAGCAAATATACGAGTTACTATAAAAATACCCAAATCGCTATAGGTGTGCCTATAAAAGAGGAGTTCCCTCGATTTCGGATTCCCTACTCAGATTCAGACTTGTCAAAGTCAAATTATTTATTTCTATTCTATTCTATTTTTTGTTGTATGGCAAGCAAAGCCGGTGTCGACTATTCTGCCAATATCTAAAGTGAGTTGAGAAAACAAGTGTGCATGAAAATAAAAATAAAACAATTATATGAAGAAAATAAAATAAAAACTAATAAAACTCTTCGATTGATTGATACAGTTGAACACAATGTAGATCTTGTTGGATTAGTACGGGACTGTATCAAACAAACAATAAATAAATAAATATTATAAATGTTAAAACATAAAATATACGCATACCACAACCACACAAACGTAACATAACTTTATGTTATTGTGACGGATGAAGGTCATCAGCGCCACAAGCAGGTCTGGAGAGGAATATGTTAGTAAGGAGGGAACATTTGTCGGAAGAGGGATCTTAAATTATTTATTTCAAATAGGCACATAAAAGGCACTTTTGACCGTCTAAATTTACAACAAAAAATGTTTTACAATATTTTGTATAGGTGCATTAATTACTTGGTGGCAATGGGACCACCTCGAGAGCATACCACGAACATATTATAACCTCCTCCTTTTTTGGAAGTCGGTTAAAACTTTCCCTGTGTCACCGTCAGAATTGAATACTCTTTATTATCTACACCATTAAATTTAAATGTAAAAAAAAAACCTAAATATTTAAGTATATGCTTATCTATATAAATATATACAATAATAAACACGAAACATGAGCAAGGAACTGTATTATGTAATGATGATGTTTAAGGAGAGAGGAAGTGTTTTTACCAGAATTTTAAAAGTGGACAAATATTTAGCACGCCTTATCGACATGGATGAGGCATTCATAACCATACTGCTTGAACTGTAAAAGACTTGTCATAAAAGCTGGTGGAATGCATAGGCATCTCTAGTCTTAAGTTTTCCAATGACCTCAGGTATTTATTATATGTTTAATGAAGGAACTTGAAACGTTCTTTAAGATAAGAATTTGTAGGATTGAACAGAACTTAGAACTTGAGAACTACTTATCCGACAAGTGATCCTTTTTTTAATTTCATAGATCTGTTTTCTGTCTAGATTTTAATATGTCACAGTCCACAAGGGCGGAGTCCTGGGAAGAGCTAAGTAGATAAGTAGATGAGGCCTTCACTAATTAACCGCGGATCGATTAATCTGGAAGGTTTAGCATCTTAATACTTCCATGCCTTGAAGAGTATATTAAACCGCCTCATTAGTTACGGATACCAGAAGTTCGACAGTCTGGCAACTTACCATAAGTCAATATTATATATTGCCAAATAACAAACAAGTATGTACATGGTCTTATCTATATATACCTATATATACTTAAATACTAATATTATATAGAGAAATGATTGATTTTTTGTATGTATGTTTGTTTGTTACGCTTTCACAAAAAAAACAGCTGAACGGATTTTGATGAAATTTGGTGCATGGGTAGATCATGATTTGGGTTAGGACATAGAATACTTTTTATACCGATATTCCCCGGGATCGAGACCTATGCGTGTGAAACCGCAGGGCACAGCTAGTCTTTAATATTATTCAAACGTTTTGTAAAAAAAGGTTCACGAGGTTTGTTTTCTTGCGGTTAGCAGGAATGACTTGATCCTGAATTTCGGAAATAACAGTCAGATAATTGTCCCGGGTCATCGTGAACTGGTGAAACTTCAGAGTGCAATATACCTCACGCTATGTTTCGGGAAATACAGGATTGAGGTTATTCGAGAAACTTGCATCAGTTCCAGAAGCTTCAGTGAAAACATCCTGACATTAGACAATCGGATACAACTTCGCAGTAAAGACGTATTTCAACATAATACCTTACTGCTTATTGTCTGACAACTCACAATTATTTGACGAAATAACATTATTCCACTTCAGACACAAAGGAAATGGGAATTTATACAGTAACATGTCAGTTTCAGTTAAAACAATCTCATAAGACACGTGTACTACCTTGTTTTTTCTTATAAATCTCATTCCTGTTATAGTAACAATGTATTTACTAACTAGTAACAATGTGAATGTTATATCTTTTAAATGTACTAGCAAATTATTTCTTGGAAATATATAATTATATTTTTTTAATTCTATTCTATTCTAATTAAGGTAAACGCAGCTATTACCGACCCTGTTAAGATAATTTATAATTTTAAAATCGATAAAATTTATTAAGAGTGGATTAGATTATTTATTATTACGTTTATTCATTTTATTCCATATAAAATTCGTTATGACAATCGGCACAATGACAGCCGAGCTCACATTCCACATGTCAATAAGCTCGTGTATTATTGTTACATTCTTTATTACACTTTAAATAAATGAATTTATGTTTCCTATTGGAAACATAAAAACAAAATATTATTACCTACTAAAGTGAAAAAAAAACTAAGTAAAACTTTGCAAACTGACAAGAAGAAACTTAAGATTTTCATCTTAAAATTATAAAACTCATAATAATGAAGATGTAACGCATGCACATTACGAACACTTCTCATATGGAGCCCTTACGCTTGTTAAACTGGAACAGTAGAACGGGTTAGCGTTTAAACCCCGACCTTTTCATCGCTAGCTTATGACTTCTTAGCTCTGATACTATTTACAGTATTGATTTGAAACTGAATCTAATAATTTATTAAGTTTTTAAGATGTTATTTTTTATTTTTCTCTTTATTACATCTGGTGATACTTTCTATACTTATCATTCTCGCCTATTAGCTAATAAGTAATTTAAATATAACTTAAACTGCAAAAAGTATTAGCATTGCCATTCAACGTGGTAATGCTGCCAGTCTTCTGGGCACGTTTCCGGATGACAGCGATGCGAACGAGTACTTCGACGCTTAAGTGTTTTTTTATTTTTTTATGTTGTATTTTTTTTTGTAGTTAGTACCTAGTTAGTGTAAATAATTATTTGAGTTTGTAATGTATCCATAAATAAAAAAAAAAAAAAAAAAGAAAATGATTAAATTTGTCTAAATCGGTAAATTATAAAATACTGACGAAAACTTAAACTGCTAAGTAAATATAAAATTAAGAAATCGTGCAATAACGTCTTTCTTATTCACTATAAGTAAAGGGGAAGACACTTGATTCACGTGTTCTTTATAAAAGTCAGCACTTGCACTACTGTTTAAGTTCACTTACACTGCACTGGACTTACTCAAAAGGTTTTACCCTACTTAGTCTTCGAAATAAATCAGTGTTGTCAAGGAGTTGGATCGCCTCGACATTCACGTGATGGTGAAGTCTGTGTTCATGAGCTTCTGCATATTTTTGTATAACTATGTTTGTGACATCCATCTTGAGGTAGCGGTGGAGGTCGCCGTTTCTAATGCACCAGGGCGTGTTGACTATATCCCTTAGTACTGTGTTTTGAAAAACAGATTATTAAAATAAAAATATAATATCCTTATGTAAATAAAACTACATATTAACAAACTAAAATATGGCTTCGAAAAAATCCTCCGCATCGCTTTAGACTGGTAATGTACCGAAGAGACTGCCGACATTGCCACGTTGTATGGCAATACTTATTGCAATGCTTGCAATATTTATGAATAGTTATAACTTGATAAGTTCAGTAAATTGAGTATGACCAGTTTGCACTCAAAGGGTAGGGTTCGATGTCCGCACGAAGCGTTTATGTATGTTGACAAATTAGAATTTGTGACAGAGTGATTTTTTATGGATTGCGTACGTGAGATAACAAGATAAAATATGCGATTAAACTGCTCTTAAAGTTTTCCTACGTCACTAGACTACACGAAAGAATCATATATGATTATTTATTTGTTTTGTAATAATTATCAATCAATGCTGTGATTTTGTAAGTATATTATACCTATGGAGTATAGGTTTGATATGCCTACAAAATCAAAGCATCTAGGCCGACGATAGAATGCGTTCCGGACACCTGTCAGCTGCGTACAAAAGAAAAGGTGTCATACGAATTTAAACTGTATTAGTTCCTGATCGTGTCCAACTGAAAGGTGTCAGGAACATTCTCTCGGCACCTGAAATATACGTATTTATTTATGTAGCTACTACTCGAAGCTATCAACTAGCGCAATTTTAATAAATTCAACTACATCGCTTTCATAAGTAGCGCAATTTACACTTCGAATATCTGACACATTACAATATATTCAACTCCACTACGGCTAATGTATGAAACGCTCTTCTAGTACCTGTGCATTTTCTATAACCTTCCAATTTACCCAAAATTTATCCTTGGTAACAAATAGTAAATAAAGCAATTTAAATCCTTTTCCAATAGCCATACAGTTTAACGGAAATGCATTATATAGTGAGTCTGTGCGTTCCTCAAAATGCACATGCGTCGCGCGGCCTACGCGGACCGTAGCCCGTAGCAGCGCTACGCCAGACGGCGCGCGAACGCCAAACCAACCGCGCGTAGACCTGCTACGAACCGCCGCGCCGAACCTACGGAACTTTTCATACTTTTCTAATGGAACATTAGAGTTTACGTTGTCGTGTGCTGTGAACAAAATTAATTTAATTAATTTGTTAACTTTTGATGTGTGAAACGAATGATAAATAAATTAGGATAAACTTAGAGAAGTGTGATTACTATTTTGAGATAATTTAGATTTTTTGTTGACAGTTTAGTGTTATTATTTTGCGGAAATGTCATATTGAGAGATGGCACCTTTAAGGATTCCGAGTGACTTCATGAGTGAGGATGCAAATTTTAACTTTTCGAGTCATGGTAGTCAGGAGCCTCGTCACCACTGGCGCCACCACAACCACTCCCACATGAGGGAGGGGCACAAGCACAACATGGTGGACATACTTTCAAGCTCCATAATGGAAGCGATGAACAGTAAATTTGTGCCTGACAATAGTGTGTTACCGGACTTGGAGCCGCTGTCGACTCACATGGACGGTGCGCTGGAGCGGCAGCACCCGCTGCGGATGAACGTGACGCTGAACCGGTCGGACCTGGGGGTGATGGCTGACGAGTTCATGTACCGGCATGGGGGCGCGATGACGGCGGTGTACTGTGCCGCGTACCTGCTGGTGTTCCTCGTGGGACTCGTCGGCAACTGTTTCGTGATCGCTGTGGTGTACCGCTCGCCCAGAATGAGAACTGTTACCAACTTCTTTATCGTGAACCTTGCGGTGGCCGATATTCTCGTGATCGTCTTCTGTTTGCCTGCCACGCTGATGTCCAACATATTTGTCCGTGAGTACCTAGCTCGTATATATCTATTAGACTTTTTGGCAAGACTTCAAGAGATAAAGCGTAAACTGAATGCAAAATTAAATTAATCTGTTATTTACGCTTTGTTGTGTCTAGAAAATCCAGGACTAGATTATTATGGAGAACAAGAATTCGGGTATTGTATTTTAATAGTTACAATTTTTTTCTGATTACCCAGATTTATGCTGCTTCATTAATAAAAAAAATATACATAAGTAGTTAATCTTCATCCTTTTTAAATAACACCATTATAAAATAATATTAAAGCCACAAAACTGGGCATTTATTCAGTTCAGCTTACGTAATCATAAAAATAATAAATTACAACATGCGTGTGATTAGCAAAAGCAATTAAAACGAATCGACTGGAATCTGCTTACCCGCTCGTAAATCAACCATAGTCCATTGTTAACGAAACAAAAAGTTGATATTTTTGTGTAATTAATTAATTTTAGCGAAAAAAGACTAACAGGATGTATGTTACAGCTTTTTTTTAAATTGTTTTGTCTGATTCGTGAAAATTAGAGTTTTGTATTTTAATTTCAGGAAAAGTTTAAAAATATTTGTCAAATTAAATTTTCGAGAACATTGGTTTAAATCGGAATAATATTTGAATATAACGGAAATGTATATTTGGTTTTCAAAAAATATTTTTATTTATATTTTACTGTTGTAGTACAGAATAAATAGGGTTGACAGGAATGTTGTGTCTATCATTTAAAAATTTAAACTATTTATACATATAAAGACAAACTTGAATAATTATTATAATAGACGTGCATAGTTGGAAATAGCAAAAAAAACCGGAAAAATGCGAGTCAGACTCGCGCACGAAGGGTTCCGTACCATTATCTATAAAAATGGCAAAAAAATCACGTTTGTTGTATGGGAGCCCCCTTAAATATTTATTTTATTCTGTTTATTTGATGTTATAGCGGCAACAGAAATACATCATCTATGAAAATTTCAACTGTCTAACTATCACGGTTCATGAGATACAGCCTGGTGACAGACGGACAGACAGACGGACGGCGGAGCCTTAGTAATAGGGTTCCCGTTTTACCCTTTGGGTACGGAACCCTAAAAACTAACTGTTTCTGACACTAAAAATATTTTTTATGGAGGCTAGTGAAGACCTGAATTTAATTTCGGTCCCATCTTTGAAAGAATTGCATCATAAATTCATTCAAGTGTCTGGATAATAAAATATGTCTTACGAAATTGATTTTGAATTAGGTTTTTGAAATATCTTTTTCATTTGTTTTAGAAAATAGTTTGAGAACGTCCTCCTTTGGGGTTTTTGTAAGTCGGTTAATTATTTGTGGTAGTAACTAGATGGCGCGTAACTGGATGGGGTTATTGGCGCACTGTTAGTAAGTAAACCGTTTTCGACAAAATGTGTCAATTCCTTCGGGTAACGTGGAAAGTATATTAGCAATAGAATACAGAATTTCTAAAATTTTATGCATTTGCTTCAGTCACGGGTTGAATGCAAACTGAGTAGAAAACAATAAAGTTGTTAAGTTAAATTGAAATGTAACGTGTAGTTTGGTAAGTAACAGCTGGTGCTACTATGGTCACCTGACTTTTTTATCTAGTTCATAACTTGTAGGTTTATTTACAAGTCTTGATTTCAAAGTGCCTAAGTCGGATTCGTCACCCGTAAATAAATTCCAGAAAGAATCTATTGTTTGACAAAACATTACAAACAAAAAAAGTGCAAAATATTGGGCAGAGAGGGACATGGTCCCGGGCGGCGCAGGTATAGGGAGCGGCGCGCGGCAGTGGCGACAGTTCATCATCAGATCAGATAACTGTATTGTCACTGGGACTATATAGGTAGGTACTTATAAGAAAAATATTGAAAAATACAATAGAGTTCCATATCATGTGAAGTTAAATAAGCTTGGAAAGTTTTCAAATTATCAAACTAAAGTTCATTTTACGAACGGAAATTGAAATCGAACCTCGGAAGACGAATAAGAAGGCATATTTTTTACGACGAAAGTAGGTATCTTAGCTTATCCTACGAAGACAATTTGAAACGAAAATTATTGTCTCCATTACATAGAGTAACGGCTGAAATTCGAGAAATATTCCAGCGGCTCCGTAGTTGGGCAGAAACATGTGCCTGCTAAGGTCTGCAAAATTCTAATAATTAGTGGGAGTCGATGACGAGGAATGCAACCTCGATACCACCCCCACAAGATATGACAGAGAAGAGTTTAAGGTTGAGGGTGTTCGTAGGTACGACAGACTGCAAAAGAGAGCTTATTGATTCCGACCCATTGGGTTTATTGAAGTTTATTTTTTAATTCAAACTTCAAGTCAAGGACTTCAGTCCTCACCTTACCTAACATAGTTGCGAAAATAGTGAGGGAATGGGCGGTAAATTTAGGGTTTGCCCCGAGTGGCAGAAATACACGCTACGCCACTGCATAAAGAAAAGTCCTGAAGAAACCTTTTCTTAACATAAAACTAGTTTCTGTACCGTACTTTGTTCCTTTGTTTTTCGTTAAACTGTTCCTAAAATTGTTGTGATGTTAGCCGTCTATGTTCTTCTAGACTCAACAAAAACAGGACTGCGGTAACATTGGCTCGTCTGAGTAACGTTCAGATATACACTCAACGATAGCCCAGTGTTCTATAGTCAGTTTGGTCGGCTTCCTGTCTAGACTGCTGCGGTTAACTGTACCTAACCATTCAGATTTTAGCCAGGTATATAGATATGTCTAGTATGTAAGTAAGTACGCTGAAATATCTGAGGCAAGCTACAGACTTGTTCGGGTCAGCTCATTCTATTCAGTAGTATTTGTGCCGACCCGAAGCAATTATTACATAATTATATTCGATTTTGTGGCACGACTGTGCCGATTATGTTGACCCAAACAAGTTCGTAGCACGCCTAATGACATAGTGAAACAAAAAAAGTCTTCAAAGATTACTTACTAGTACTAAATTCAATTATTTCTACCAACTATTTTGCTTGCAATAGTGGATTTATATCGCTTAGTGCAATAGATAAAATGATGAAATTTTACATAATCAGCCCAAACATTTTCTACTGCTGAGACTCAGGCCAACTCTCTGAGAGAGAGAGAGAGAGTGGGCCGTAATCCATCGTTTACAGAATTGTGGACGTCATGTAGAACGCATAAAGGCTCGTGCAAATTGGCGTGATATGGCAGGCGCGACAGGCAGCGTGAGTGACATCACTAAGGCACATTATATATAACGGCGCAGGATAGCCTTTACCTGAAACGATCATAGTTGTAGTGGTTCAGCAGCTTCAATATCATCAGGATTGTGCCGGAATATAGCAGTTCGTCGTGGTCATGGTACAACAGCGGCTTCCCCCTGACATCTTCTTCCGCCACGTACCCATCGATGCGACGCTATACCAACTACCACCAGCCAGTGACTGTCACCAGCCAGTGTTACTCTTATCCGACCTTTTCGGTGATTCCAGTAACTTCGTAACGAACATAGACAGCGCCACTTGTTGCGCCTTCGTATATATACAGTGTGAGTCTTGATAATGTGCACATATCAAAATTAAGGAAACTTAGCTTAATTTTATCGACGGAAAAAATATTAAAAAAAAAAACAAAAAAAACATAGAAAGCTAATACGATGGAGAATAATTTAAAGTAATAAAAAACTGGCCAAGTGCATGTCGAACCTCGCACAATGAAGGGTTCCGTATTTATCCCAAAAACAAACTTAACATTGTAGTTGAAAAAAATGCTCTCCCATACATCGATATACGTTACAGTCCATTCTCCAACTGCAAATTTAAGTTGGTTGACTATTACTAGTTAACTTGTAAAGCCTATTAGCTGTGATCGTTTTCCTTTTAATTTCGTTATATATACTAGTGCCATGAATATTTTCACATATCCAAAACCAACCATTTAGGTGGCAGGGGGGAAATAAAATAATTTAAAGCTTAATTTTACGCAAACGGATCCCTGAATTAAAAATGGTTTTCACAGACCCACAATATTTTTAAACGGCCTATCCAAAGATACCCCATACTATGGGATAGACGAGAAGAAAAATATCATCCCCACTTTACGTGCAAGGGAGGTAGCCTAAAAAAAATTTTTTTTCATGGTTTAATGTTACGACTTTCTCAGCGTGATTAGTATATCCATGCCAAACAGCTTTCTAGTACTGAGAGTCTCTGAGCTAAGCTGGGGACAGACGGACGGACGGACGGACAGACAGACAGACAGACGGGTAGGCGAAACTATAAGGGTTCCTTGTTGACTACGGAACCCTAAAAAGGGTAGATAATCGGGACTTTTATTGAGATATTTTACAATTATTGTGAAAATTGATGAAAAAATATCAGATTTTCGTTATAAAATCAACCTAATTCTCAGTTGAGGGCAATTTTTTTCTTTAGTTTTAATTTTATAAAGACGCCCTATTATTTACAGATATTACTGAGTTTGTTTCATCGGGATAGATCGTTTAGTTTAAAAGTTATACCGATTTGTTTACACAGGGGTCACAGTGGCGAACAAAATTTTTAAAAATGCTGTAAAAACTTGAATTGTTTTTTTTTAATTTTTAAAAATATTTTTTCCGTCGATAAAATTTAAGCTAAGTTTCCTTGGTTTCAATATGTGCACATTATCAAGACTCACACTGTATATTTTACACCCACACTCGAAAGGAGCAGAGATGAAACCAAAGGCCACTTTCTCAACATAATGTTTTTGTACATTCAAGCGGCCATTTCACACATGAGTACGATTTGTGAAAAATATATTTTATTTCCAAAAACCATTCTCTATTTACAAGACTAATAGCCTTCTAGTTTATTTACGACTTGCTCGACCATACAGTCAATACTGCAGATAGCTTCAAAAGTCCAATGTAAGTGAAATAAAAATAATGTAAATTCAAATATGAAAGGAAAAACATGCAACAATGGAGCTTGTTTGAATTCCCATTAGATGAGAGTCTCAATAGACTGCACTGAGGCATTGTCTCTGGTTCATAGAGGGAGTTAAAAGAGGCGATTGGTAGCCTAAAGGTTTATTGGTTTGTTGCGTTCATCCTGAATTAATGGTGACTTTTATGAATAGGAGGAAAGAGGGATAGAGAACACGTACTAAGTTTTTGTTTAGTATAGATAAGGGTTATAGATCATCGAATCTATACTAATAATAAATATTATAAATGCGTTTGTCTGTTACCTTTCAGGCCTTAACGGCTGAACGGATCTGAATTAAATTTGGCACAAGCATATGTCGCATGCCATTGATCGGTGCATTACGCAAACTTTTGCGCATTTGTGAGTCATAAACGGAGGCCTATGGGCTCAGTTATAATGCTAAAAAGAGAGAATCTAAAATCTTTAAAGCCGGTACCAAATGTTACTCATCTGTACCTCCTGTCACTCTTTGCGGCATTCTTTTAAAAAGGGTGCAGCATTTCAAGTACTTGGGCCACTGAGTCTCTGACGACTTGTCTCGCAAGTTTGCGCGATGTACTAGACCTGTCTATCCTGAAGGTGACTTATTTAAGGCATATTGTCAGTCATTTTACACGTGCAGCCTGTGGACCAACTTTACGCAACGGGCGTTCAGCGCACTGCGCGTGCAGTACAACAATGCCTTCAGGATACTGTTAGAGCTTCCGCGGTTTTGTAGTGCGTCGACTATTTTGCTGAGGCGTGGACCTTGGATTTTTTGGCGATCATAAGGAAGCTAAGTGCCTCACTATTAAGTCGCCTACGAAGCAGCTCGAACAGTCTCCTGAGGGTGTTTGACCGAGTGGTGGGACCTGTCCCTGGTAAAGAGGTGGATACAGCTTCATGTTAGCGCCTTTCCTCGCATTATATGTTGTTATTGATTGTTGTTAATGTGTAATATTTTAATTTAGTTGTGACATTGGTTATGTAATTATAATAAGTATGTGTAATTTAGTTATTGTTGATTATTTTAATGTAATGGTTTTTATTGGATTTTAATTTTCATATAATGTATGGACTGTCTGAAATAAATGAATTAATAATAATAAATCAAGACCACGGGTTAGGACAAAGGATACTTTTTGTCAGACTGTCTTACTGAACTTCGAAGTTTAAAAGTATGATTTACGTGAGTTAGAAGTTATTATTTAATTGAGAATGTTCATCATCGCGGTGTACGGAACTTCGAAAGCTTGACTTGATATGACGAATTACTAAATTTTGAATGTTCATCATCATACAATTTTCTTTATTTATAATAGAATATAATTTTCTGACCTTCACATGAGCGACCTTAGACAAAAAGCAGGTGTCGAAAAAGTATATGGCGAGTATAAGTCAGCTTTTTAGGGTTCTGTAGTCAACAAGGAACCCGTATAGTTTCGCCATGTCCGTCTGTCTGTCTGTCTGTCCGTCCGTCCGTCTGTCCCCAGCTTAGCTTAGAGACGCTTAGTATTAGAAAGCTGTAATTTGGCATAGGTATACATGTTAATCACGCCGAGAAAGTCGTAAAATTTTAGCATGAAAAAAAATTTTTTTAGGGTACCCGCCTTGCACGTAAAATGGTGATGATATTTTTTTTTCTCGTCTATTCCATGGTGTGGGGTATCGTTGGATAGGTCGTTTAAAAATATTATGGGTTTATGAAACCAGTTTTCGATACAGGGATCCGTTTGCGTAATATTAAGCTTTAAAGTGCTTTTTTTTTGTTAAAGTCAAGTGTCCCCCGCCCCCAGCCAGCTAAATGGTTGATTTTGGATATGTGAAAAAATTCATGGCATTAGTATATTTATAACTAAATTAAAAGAAAAACTATCACAGCTAAGTAGGCTTTGTTCGACCAACTTAAATTTGCAGTTGGAGAATTATAACGTATATTATAACCATAACGTATAACGACGGCGACTTATGGGAGAGCATGTTTTTCAACTACAATGTTAAGTTTGTTTTTGGGATAAATTCATCCCAACTACGGAACCCTTCATTGTGCGTGGTCCGACACGCACTTGGCTGGTTTTTTAAAAGGTTTTTAGTCATAATTTTGCCTAAACAAATTCGATAAAAAATAATCAACGCAAAAAACGCAAACCGCGTTGAATGCAAAACCATTTGATTTGTTACACGTCAATGTTTATTTTGAATTTGAAATAAAAATTTAATATATATCAGCAGCTGATGTTTTTCCAGCCGCAAAGTCAAGGGTTCAACTTTAGCTCAAATAGATCAACATTTGCCCCTAGATATCAAACTTAGTATACTTTGAGGGCGTTTCACTTTGGCTAGCGTCTGCTTGAATGGACAATCGTGTCAATCAAATAGCATTGGATCAGTGCTAAGTTAGTGGGTTACCAGCAGTTTTAAAATAACTTGATTTACTCGAAAAACCAATTTTAGCATATTATGTGTCAAATCAATCATCGTAAAATGAACAGAGCCAGTCCAAAAAAACAGTCCAATCCAGGTCCGGTTAAAAGCTCAGCTTTGTTTTGAAGACTTTAGCGTGATCACTCACCCTTACACTCGCATGCATCGAAAGTCTAAATAAATAAATAACAAAATTAAAGTACCCAAGGTCAACATTCGTGTTCACAATTAATTCCAACTCAGTTTATAACGAGCTAACTACGTCAATTACCAGCCAGTTACATTTGGACATTCCAGTAAAGTTGCCAGTTTATGCATTCAGACTTGTTGGAAGGACAGAACTTTGTTTTGGAAATACAAAGGTTCGTTTGATGCTAATAACGAATGGGCGAGTGGGTCTAAACAGGGCTTCAAAGTGAAATTGATTCTGGGCACTAATTTCGAGATGCATTCGATTGAATTTTTTATTTCGATTAAATAGCGGAAAATTAGCCTCATGAAAATAAATTATGTATTGAATTTCTAACCCTTTCATCCTCGCAACCATCAAAACGAATCATTAGAGATATTAAAAAAACAGCAAAAACGAATTGCAAATTTATGTTAAAGCTAAAATTCTTAGATCACAACCAGTTTTACCATCTTAAACTCAGGTTAACACATACTCGGCATTTTAATTATAAATCCAGTGAGCACGGATGCCATCAAAGTGTGTGTTGCCTGCAGTCCGGAAATTTTCAGCGCTGGCGGAATGAGCGCCGCACGGAGCGAACTACTATGCCGTTTGCATGTACACTCGCACGTAACGGTGTTATGATGTATTTGGTTTTGAAATTTTACAGAAGTGACTCAGGACGAATATTAACACTGAAACTGAACGATTAGCATAATTATCTGATCGGCTTTTAAGAGTTGTAAGTGTCAATATTTCACAACAGTGATGACACTGACAGCTCTTGAATGCTGTTTAGATGTGCTGATCGCGTTTTGTTTCATACGTGAAATTTGTCATAAGTAAGTGTATGGGGTAGTATTAGTAGGTATATGGGGAGCAGATGTTAAGAAGTAAATGTCAAATATAAATAAGTTTAAGTTGTTTAAAGTTCTCCTGTTTATGGCCTTTTTTTAGATTCCTCAGGCCAGTTTTGAGGCTGCTAAGTATCAGCTTCAAAGTGACCGGCTGTTAATATTTACAAATCACAAAATTGCAACAGGGCATTGTCAAATTAATTAAATTTCCAAGCCTTACAATAACAAACTTCATCATCTGAACAAACTATTATTTGATATCGGCAGCCATGTTTCCGATAGCAACAGCCGGGATCCAATTCGTTATATCGTGAATAACAAGTCAGGCTGTTTACTGTTCACGTCAAGTTGTACAATAACCTCGGTCTGAGATATCGAAGATGGTTCACTTCATAATTGTTTCAATTTAGGTATTGTCACGGTTGGAGCTTCGTAGCGGTTTTTGAGGAGTGTTGGTGATATTATAAACGCTTGTAGCTTTCTGATTGGTGATATTTTAGAAAATGATTTATACATAATCTTCAATGAGGTTACTTGTCTTAGATTTCGCTTATGATATGTGTAGTTGTTTTGTCTTGAAATTCACAGTTTTCATTTGTTCATTTCTCAAGTATACGAATATGAAGTCGTCAAGTCATTCCACTTAGGTAGGTAATTAATTTTCCCGAGTTTTATTGCGTGTTAAAAATGCTGCGCTGCCTAACCCTTCGGGGATTACAAGCGTGATGTTATGTTTATGTTTTTATTCAGACAAAAAGTCCATAGGCAAGACAGGGGTGTTAGTAACAAGAATTTTGCTTATAACTAGTGTTAGTAACTAAAGTAAAAAGAAAAAAACTAGACACACCTCTGCACAGTAGGCTCATCGGTCTCGCAACACATGGAGTTCAGTGAACCTACTGAGCAGAGCAGTATCGGTTCTCTGGCCAATCATCCTTAGGACGCTATTCGGGCTCCCCCGTACTCGCCACTTTTTGACGCATCAATCAACCAACTCAGCCTACTGCAGTCCACTGCTGGACATAGGCTTCTCCTGCACACCCGCCTCACAGCACCCTGTCCTCTGCGTGTGTTTTTACGCATAATAGTGTAGAAGTCATCTACGCTGGCGTCAGCAAACATGCCGCCGGATGCACTGCAACATCGAGGGAGCAGAAACAGAGCCCTAACGCTGGTAGCACACCTCCGCCGCGAAACCATAACAGCGAAACCGCAGTAGTTCAATTGTACTGGTTCGCGTAATGTTCCGCTACTCGAATCGGGTACGAGTAGCGGAACATGACGCGAGCACATTATTATACTGGACGCGCACGGCATTGTAGGCTTTTTGTGTAAAGTTTGCCCACAGGTCGCTCCTGTAGAATGTCTGGCAAAATACCTAATAAACCCCCCCCCCCCTGCTTAAGTCTGCCTGTTATGCCTATCAAAGAAGATAGAAAACCTATAAAAAAAATTGCGCGTGCGGCACCGTACACGTGATAGAAGTGAAAATTCTTAAAAAATTAAGAATAAGAGGGACTTATTGAGACAGTCTTTCTTCTCTCTCATGTAACGAAATATGCCTAAACCTGACGCTTTTCACTCTCAATTCTCGTCCAATTATCGAATCACCGCCTAAAAAGTTTCACTTCACAGAGACATAAAGTAATTATGAATTTTGCAGTTAAGAATCTTTACTGTAACTAAACTCCTTCCACGCACAACCTTATAACCTTGACTAAAGTAAAAGCGACGATGCTCTTACATTGTCCTGAAAGGGAAACCTTTCAGGACAATGTAAGAGCATCGTCGCTTTTACCAATTTGACAATTATTTAAATTATTCATATTTAGCCTTGCGTTGGCGAGTGTTCCTCGTTATGTTCGACGTTGAAACATTTTAGCGCGAAGTTTTTAGCAATACCATGTTTGCATTCGAACTATTTATTCAAACGGATCTTTTTTCCACGTATAATTTAGGTAACGTTTTCATAGGTAACTCTCTCTGCTTACCTATGTAACTAAATGGATACTCCGACATTATATGTACCTACCTACTTACACAGCATAGTAGTTTCGATACTCATAAAATATCTTCTATTAAAGTAACCGGAGAAAATAACATAACATAACATCACGCCTGTAATCCCCGAAAGGTTAGGCAGAGGTGTCCCTATAGTACAGCCATGTCATGTCGCCAGTTATGTTATTGAGTCGCATGTAATAGGGGCGAGCCTATTGCTGGGGACCGGAATAACATACTGCAATATTATAATAATGTCATCTATCGGTTGGCGCAGTGGTTAAGCGATTGACTGCTGCGGTGCGTGTCGCTGGTTCGATTCCCACTCGGAACAAATATTTGTATGACCTATATAAGTAGTTGTTCCGGGTCTGGCTGTTTGTGTATGTGAGTTTTAATGTTTGTAAACGCACCCACGATACAGGAGAAATTCCTAGTGTAGGGCAACGTTTTTCAAACAAACAAAAACAAACAAACGAGTACTAATTATAATATTTAAATTAAACATTTTCTCCGGGAGTGTCCATCGTTAGAGTTTACTTCGGCACACTTCGGTAAACTCCGGCGACGTTCGTGAATCGGCTTTGTCAACCGATTCTCTCACAATTATGTATGATCAGTTTAGTTAAGCAAGAAAGTAAGTTAGTTAAAGTTGGAAGTATTCATTTTAGTATCTTGTTTTCCATCTCTGCATTTACCGAGATCTGATTTGAAACTAGCTGTACTTATTTACTGTCAGTCAGAGGGTAGTTCGAGACAAATTAATGAAGAAAAATAACGTGTCGTTTATTGGTTCCAGCTGGAATTAGGTAGTAGGTATCTACGGCTAAATAGAATTAGGTAGTAGGTATCTATGGCTAAATAGAATTAAGTAGTAGGTATCTAAGGCTAAATAGAATTAGGTAGTAGGTATCTACGGCTAAATAAAATTAAGTAGTAGGTATCTACGGCTAAATAGAATTAAGTAGTAGGTATCTAAGGCTAAATAGAATTAGGTAGTAGGTATCTACGGCTAAATAGAATTAAGTAGTAGGTATCTAAGGCTAAATAGAATTAGGTAGTAGGTATCTACGGCTAAATAAAATTAAGTAGTAGGTATCTACGGCTAAATAGAATTAGGTAGTAGGTATCTACGGCTAAATAGAATTAGGTAGTAGGCATCTACGGCTAAATAGAATTAGGTAGTAGGTATCTACGGCTAAATAAGCATCACCTCACCTCGTTGGTCTAGTGGTCGCAAGCGCTACTGCTGAGCATGAGGTCCTGGGTTCGACTACCAGGTCGGGCAGTATTATTGGGTTTCAGTATTACTTCTTAGTGGCAGCCCGGAGTCTGAATTCGGGCCCAGTTGATGGCAATAGGCTCACATGGGACTTAAACATAACTGTCGAAATGTGGGTGAACCCATCTATGGGTACAGCTCTGCCTAACTCTTCGGGGCCACAAGGCGTGATGTTATGTGTTATGGTGATACGTTTTTTTTACTACTCTATCTTGATATTTTTATCTGTGAATTACACTAACAGCCAAGTTTGTAAAAGGTGTTACAAGACGTATGTGGTAGATGTGTTACCTCAATACCTCTAGCCTCGTATGATAGCCAACAGTATTTCAGAAGCTCTCAAAAGGCGGAAATGCCAATAATTCTAAAACAATAACGTTACACAGCTTCATTCTAGATATATAATTAGAATGCCAGTGAGCGGACCTTGATTTTAAAACACAGATTCAGACTAACATAGGAAGATCAATACGCGACTAGCAGAGACTAACGTAACTGTCTTGTTTTTAAAATAGCTGTGGCACTTCCAGACTTAATATTTCGTAGCAGTCTCGGGGAATTCTTGTTCACAGTGAGTCTTAATAATGACGGGCAAAGTAAAAAGAAAATGTCAATCCAGTTGTCTTTTAATCAGAAGAAAAGTAGCACAACTAACAAAGGAGTTAAGTATATAAAGGCAAGCAATAAGCATATTTTTGTACTACACAAGTAATATTCACTGTTATTGCCAGCGTAATATTTTTTAAACAGACACAAAGTGATTTATTTACTAGTCAAAGATTTGACTACTCAGTGTACTGAGTAGTCAAATCTTTGATGCATGATAATAAAGTCAACCATCCACTGCTACATAGGATGTGCACGGAAAGGTTTACTACGTTAGCTGCGCGGTTCATTATTTTGCCACCCACGCATATGAAGGCGTGGGTGGCAAAATAATGAAACTGGCCACGCTACTCATGAGAGTAGCGTGGCCAGGGGTCGTACTGGACGATCGAAAAGCGAAGCTAATTGCACGTGCGTAGCTGCTGTGGAACAGTGCCTTTACGGTTTTGAAGCTGTTATAATTCCATGCCTGTATACTTATAGTTTTTGTTGACTTAATGGTGTGGTGTTATGTTTATGTTAATTATAATACCATATATTCCAGGCGACACAGGCCCATAGACAAATACCTTAACCTAAACATAGTTATTTTATTGTAAACAAAACTTGTGTTAATAAAAAGGCTTAAGACTATGTTAGTAGCACTTCACTTTGCACTAGCTTGACCACAGAGCTTGACTTTGTGCTGTCCTGTAAAACTTGTTCGCGGAAGTGACGGAACACCACGTCCTACAGCCAAAAGTCTTCTTCCATGATGAGGGGCAGATAACAGTTGGGTACAAGAACGACAAACGCCTTGAAGTTGACGTTCCGGTGCCGTTCTAGTAACTGCACCCTCGGCGTGTTCCTCGTCTTCTGGCGTATATACTTCACGATGTCCTCCTTAGTGGTGTAGTGCAGGCGGGAGATGTACACCGGTGTGTTCGGGGTTGCGGCACGCAGGGTCACTTCAATAAATAAATAAATGTTATGTATGTTACTTAATTAACAGACATTACATAGTTTGTGTAATTAAATCCTTAATGATTTTATTTCACAATCGTCTTTATGTCACAGAGTAAGTAATAGAATCTTCTTAATGAGCCAATTAAAACGGATTATGTTACTGTGTTTAAAAGCATTAAGAGTCAACAGTTTTATTGAATTAGGACTAGAAAGTGAAGGATTGGTAGGCTTAAAGTTACAGGTACAGATCTGAATTGATTGAAAGAAATAACTTTGAATTAAATCTTGAATTATATGAATTTACTTTGACATAATTTTTCGGCCATCAATCATTCTTCTCATGAGCTAAGTATTTGAGTTATTAAAACTTAATTAAACAAACTGAAGTCACCATGCTTGGCACGCTGCTGATCTATATAACGAGACATGGCTTCATTAGTGTCGGTTCATCGGATATATTACAATTGATGATGAAATTAAAAAACTACAAGAAATGCCGTAAGTTTCCTATTTGTAATTAGTTTATTATTAAGTACCAGTATTTTTCTAATTTTAATGAGAGACCTAAGCAAAATGTTACTTAGGTCAAGTGGTCGCAAGCATGCTGACATACACTGATACAGCTGAGCATGAGGTTTTGGGTTCGATTCCCGGGTCGGGCAAAATAATATTGGGTTCTTCCAACAGGAATTTCTCAGTACTACGCCCGGAGTCTGGATTTGTGCCCGTTTTAATGGCAATAGGCTCGCCCTATTACATGGGACTTAAACACTGGTAGCACACCTCCGCCGCGAAACCATAACAGCGAAACCGCAGTAGTTCAATTGTACTGGTTCGCGTAATGTTCCGCTACTCGAATCGGGTACGAGTAGCGGAACATGACGCGAGCACATTATTATACTGGACGCGCACGGCATTGTAGGCTTTTTGTGTAAAGTTTGCCCACAGGTCGCTCCTGTAGAATGTCTGGCAAAATACCTAATAAACCCCCCCCCCCCCTGCTTAAGTCTGCCTGTTATGCCTATCAAAGAAGATAGAAAACCTATAAAAAAAATTGCGCGTGCGGCACCGTACACGTGATAGAAGTGAAAATTCTTAAAAAATTAAGAATAAGAGGGACTTATTGAGACAGTCTTTCTTCTCTCTCATGTAACGAAATATGCCTAAACCTGACGCTTTTCACTCTCAATTCTCGTCCAATTATCGAATCACCGCCTAAAAAGTTTCACTTCACAGAGACATAAAGTAATTATGAATTTTGCAGTTAAGAATCTTTACTGTAACTAAACTCCTTCCACGCACAACCTTATAACCTTGACTAAAGTAAAAGCGACGATGCTCTTACATTGTCCTGAAAGGGAAACCTTTCAGGACAATGTAAGAGCATCGTCGCTTTTACCAATTTGACAATTATTTAAATTATTCATATTTAGCCTTGCGTTGGCGAGTGTTCCTCGTTATGTTCGACGTTGAAACATTTTAGCGCGAAGTTTTTAGCAATACCATGTTTGCATTCGAACTATTTATTCAAACGGATCTTTTTTCCACGTATAATTTAGGTAACGTTTTCATAGGTAACTCTCTCTGCTTACCTATGTAACTAAATGGATACTCCGACATTATATGTACCTACCTACTTACACAGCATAGTAGTTTCGATACTCATAAAATATCTTCTATTAAAGTAACCGGAGAAAATAACATAACATAACATCACGCCTGTAATCCCCGAAAGGTTAGGCAGAGGTGTCCCTATAGTACAGCCATGTCATGTCGCCAGTTATGTTATTGAGTCGCATGTAATAGGGGCGAGCCTATTGCTGGGGACCGGAATAACATACTGCAATATTATAATAATGTCATCTATCGGTTGGCGCAGTGGTTAAGCGATTGACTGCTGCGGTGCGTGTCGCTGGTTCGATTCCCACTCGGAACAAATATTTGTATGACCTATATAAGTAGTTGTTCCGGGTCTGGCTGTTTGTGTATGTGAGTTTTAATGTTTGTAAACGCACCCACGATACAGGAGAAATTCCTAGTGTAGGGCAACGTTTTTCAAACAAACAAAAACAAACAAACGAGTACTAATTATAATATTTAAATTAAACATTTTCTCCGGGAGTGTCCATCGTTAGAGTTTACTTCGGCACACTTCGGTAAACTCCGGCGACGTTCGTGAATCGGCTTTGTCAACCGATTCTCTCACAATTATGTATGATCAGTTTAGTTAAGCAAGAAAGTAAGTTAGTTAAAGTTGGAAGTATTCATTTTAGTATCTTGTTTTCCATCTCTGCATTTACCGAGATCTGATTTGAAACTAGCTGTACTTATTTACTGTCAGTCAGAGGGTAGTTCGAGACAAATTAATGAAGAAAAATAACGTGTCGTTTATTGGTTCCAGCTGGAATTAGGTAGTAGGTATCTACGGCTAAATAGAATTAGGTAGTAGGTATCTATGGCTAAATAGAATTAAGTAGTAGGTATCTAAGGCTAAATAGAATTAGGTAGTAGGTATCTACGGCTAAATAAAATTAAGTAGTAGGTATCTACGGCTAAATATAATTAAGTAGTAGGTATCTAAGGCTAAATAGAATTAGGTAGTAGGTATCTACGGCTAAATAGAATTAAGTAGTAGGTATCTAAGGCTAAATAGAATTAGGTAGTAGGTATCTACGGCTAAATAAAATTAAGTAGTAGGTATCTACGGCTAAATAGAATTAGGTAGTAGGTATCTACGGCTAAATAGAATTAGGTAGTAGGCATCTACGGCTAAATAGAATTAGGTAGTAGGTATCTACGGCTAAATAAGCATCACCTCACCTCGTTGGTCTAGTGGTCGCAAGCGCTACTGCTGAGCATGAGGTCCTGGGTTCGACTACCAGGTCGGGCAGTATTATTGGGTTTCAGTATTACTTCTTAGTGGCAGCCCGGAGTCTGAATTCGGGCCCAGTTGATGGCAATAGGCTCACATGGGACTTAAACATAACTGTCGAAATGTGGGTGAACCCATCTATGGGTACAGCTCTGCCTAACTCTTCGGGGCCACAAGGCGTGATGTTATGTGTTATGGTGATACGTTTTTTTTACTACTCTATCTTGATATTTTTATCTGTGAATTACACTAACAGCCAAGTTTGTAAAAGGTGTTACAAGACGTATGTGGTAGATGTGTTACCTCAATACCTCTAGCCTCGTATGATAGCCAACAGTATTTCAGAAGCTCTCAAAAGGCGGAAATGCCAATAATTCTAAAACAATAACGTTACACAGCTTCATTCTAGATATATAATTAGAATGCCAGTGAGCGGACCTTGATTTTAAAACACAGATTCAGACTAACATAGGAAGATCAATACGCGACTAGCAGAGACTAACGTAACTGTCTTGTTTTTAAAATAGCTGTGGCACTTCCAGACTTAATATTTCGTAGCAGTCTCGGGGAATTCTTGTTCACAGTGAGTCTTAATAATGACGGGCAAAGTAAAAAGAAAATGTCAATCCAGTTGTCTTTTAATCAGAAGAAAAGTAGCACAACTAACAAAGGAGTTAAGTATATAAAGGCAAGCAATAAGCATATTTTTGTACTACACAAGTAATATTCACTGTTATTGCCAGCGTAATATTTTTTAAACAGACACAAAGTGATTTATTTACTAGTCAAAGATTTGACTACTCAGTGTACTGAGTAGTCAAATCTTTGATGCATGATAATAAAGTCAACCATCCACTGCTACATAGGATGTGCACGGAAAGGTTTACTACGTTAGCTGCGCGGTTCATTATTTTGCCACCCACGCATATGAAGGCGTGGGTGGCAAAATAATGAACCTGGCCACGCTACTCATGAGAGTAGCGTGGCCAGGGGTCGTACTGGACGATCGAAAAGCGAAGCTAATTGCACGTGCGTAGCTGCTGTGGAACAGTGCCTTTACGGTTTTGAAGCTGTTATAATTCCATGCCTGTATACTTATAGTTTTTGTTGACTTAATGGTGTGGTGTTATGTTTATGTTAATTATAATACCATATATTCCAGGCGACACAGGCCCATAGACAAATACCTTAACCTAAACATAGTTATTTTATTGTAAACAAAACTTGTGTTAATAAAAAGGCTTAAGACTATGTTAGTAGCACTTCACTTTGCACTAGCTTGACCACAGAGCTTGACTTTGTGCTGTCCTGTAAAACTTGTTCGCGGAAGTGACGGAACACCACGTCCTACAGCCAAAAGTCTTCTTCCATGATGAGGGGCAGATAACAGTTGGGTACAAGAACGACAAACGCCTTGAAGTTGACGTTCCGGTGCCGTTCTAGTAACTGCACCCTCGGCGTGTTCCTCGTCTTCTGGCGTATATACTTCACGATGTCCTCCTTAGTGGTGTAGTGCAGGCGGGAGATGTACACCGGTGTGTTCGGGGTTGCGGCACGCAGGGTCACTTCAATAAATAAATAAATGTTATGTATGTTACTTAATTAACAGACATTACATAGTTTGTGTAATTAAATCCTTAATGATTTTATTTCACAATCGTCTTTATGTCACAGAGTAAGTAATAGAATCTTCTTAATGAGCCAATTAAAACGGATTATGTTACTGTGTTTAAAAGCATTAAGAGTCAACAGTTTTATTGAATTAGGACTAGAAAGTGAAGGATTGGTAGGCTTAAAGTTACAGGTACAGATCTGAATTGATTGAAAGAAATAACTTTGAATTAAATCTTGAATTATATGAATTTACTTTGACATAATTTTTCGGCCATCAATCATTCTTCTCATGAGCTAAGTATTTGAGTTATTAAAACTTAATTAAACAAACTGAAGTCACCATGCTTGGCACGCTGCTGATCTATATAACGAGACATGGCTTCATTAGTGTCGGTTCATCGGATATATTACAATTGATGATGAAATTAAAAAACTACAAGAAATGCCGTAAGTTTCCTATTTGTAATTAGTTTATTATTAAGTACCAGTATTTTTCTAATTTTAATGAGAGACCTAAGCAAAATGTTACTTAGGTCAAGTGGTCGCAAGCATGCTGACATACACTGATACAGCTGAGCATGAGGTTTTGGGTTCGATTCCCGGGTCGGGCAAAATAATATTGGGTTCTTCCAACAGGAATTTCTCAGTACTACGCCCGGAGTCTGGATTTGTGCCCGTTTTAATGGCAATAGGCTCGCCCTATTACATGGGACTTAAACACTGTGTACTGTAGTACACCCACATTTCGCCAGTTACAACCTGTGTACCTGGAGGTACATTTCTGCCCAACCCTTCGGGGAAACAAGTAGTGATGTTATGTTATGTTATTTAAATTAGTTTGCTGGTTATTAGTTCTTGTTTTGTAAACTTATTTCAGCCTACACAATCATGACCTTTAGCAATAGTTGGGAAAATAATAAACGAAAAGCATTGAAGCTCTCATAAAACTTATATTAAAAATTTTAAAATAAATTATAAACAATAGTAAATTGCCTCCTAGATTTATCCTGTTTCTACGAGCGGGAATCATACGTATGATCAGTAGCGCGGCAGGCAATGGCGAAAATTAATAATAATATTGTTTTTCTTAAATAAATATTTTAAAATGTATTTATTAAGGATAAAAATTAATAAACGAAATAATAATATTTTTATTTGTATGAAATACGGTACAATAAGGTCTTAAAAATAAGGCGGTTCCATATATTTCGCTTAGTTTTTAAGCATGCATAGTTACAATTAACGATAAATTACTAAAACCAATATGAAATACACCAAAACTAATAATTATATAATAGCCTTTTAATTACACTATTTGTCTGATCCTTATTATTAATTTGCAGCAATACGTTACAGTTACAGCGCAATGGTGGCGAACTGTCCAACTTCGCTAGCCTTCCTTTGTTGAAACTCTGACAAATGAAGATCGGTTCTTATAGAACTTGCTTCAAACTGTGAGGAGCGCTTACTTCCTCATTGTTGTGTTGTTTAATTGCATTGAAAATGGTGGAACATACTAATGTGGGTGGCGCCTTGCCTTGGCTGCTGTTACAAGAAAAATACAATCAGTTTTTCAAGCTTCTACGAAAGATGAGAGCTGATTTGGTTATTAAATCACCTAGCCATAACATTTTGAAGAAGTAGTGATACCGAAAATTATTGTATGTTCATAAAATATAATCTTTATAATAAAATTGAAACACGCAAGATTAATAACCCCTTAAACCACTTTCCCATCTCCATTCAGTTACCAGGGAAGGGTCGCCAAAACCGATAGAAAATTTCTAAAATGCTACCTTCAACCATTATATTTTGACGACACATTATATTTCCAACTGCAGTCAAACGTTTTATTAAATCTGAAAGTCTAGGCATTCCGAGGAGTCTAGACGACATAATAGTAACACCTAGGTCCTTATAAATATTGACTACTTCCAACTTACATGTGTAGGTATCTAGGAAAAGTATTTGATTGATATTACATGATTTGTCTATTAATTACATACTATTAGAGCGAATTTCACAAATGAAACTGAACGCGATCAGGGGGCCGATCGCGCTAATTTTGAACATTAATACCACAACCAAAAACGTTACGTTAGACACATTTCGTATCGCGCTAATCATTTCAACGGAAACGATTTAGCTTTACTTTAGAAGTTACGTTGGAGGAACGACCGATCGAACAATACTCTCACAAAAAATAGCGCGATACCGTTTCTTACATCAGCTAAACCAAAACTAAACCAAAACCAAAAACGTTCCGTTCGAACGGTAATTACGTTGAGAAATAGCGCGATCGGCCCCCAGCACGTCTAAACCGTCGTTCGAGAGCTGTCAGTGCCAATATTACACACCAATGATGACACCATAGAAATATAAATCAATGGATGACACTGACAGCTGTTGAATGCGGTTTACAATTATTAAGTACCTACTCAAGCAGCAATATTATCCTATAGTGCAGATGATATAGGCCTCCAGAATTTATAATATTCTCTTAACGGTTCTAGTTTTTGCTGCCACGCTTATAATAGCAAGCATGGAGTTAGTATATTATCTGATTTCATACATTAACTTATAATTACTAATAGGTAGAAATTAAGGGTGCATTATAAGCTTGGGTGACCTATAAAAGTTTCGCGAGGGTGTAAATGCACTCAAGAGTAGATAAACTGGTAAGCTATACTTATAACTGCTAACAAGAAGCATTATAGAACTACTATAAGTAAATTACGCCATTATGAGTGATTAACAGAACTAAACATACTGGAAACTATTTGCATTTATTACTTGGTTTTATAAGGGTTTATAAATTCACTTTACAGAACAATTATAAGTAAAATGGAGCGGTTTTATAGTGGTATAAACCAATATTGTTATAATCTTAACACGATTATAAAGGTTTAATATAATATACTTAGTATCCAAAACTATATCCGTGGAGTCCTGTACAGAATACATTGGTTTAGAATGGTCTTGCGAATGCTGTAATAGTCTCAGTACGGACATTTTGATTTGTTGTATCGTATTCGTTGCCGACGTACATTTACTTTTCTTTCAAAAATGGATCTATATACCTAAACGGAAACGGCTAAAAATAAGTGGTTATTACAAACGAAAAGTTCAGAAAACCTATAAACAAATAATTCAGGTGTCGGGTTCTAGCTTTGTATCTGGCGAAGAACGAATCGTAAAAATAGAAGGTTCCGTACAAAATAGTTACTACTGTGAAAATTTTAGACAAAATGTTTATATTAATAATTCTGCACAAAAAGACGTATTATCGATAAAAAGCGAATGGCGACTTTTCGTTGTATGTCTTACTGAAACCAACATTATTTTAAATTTCAATTTAATGAAAACGCAAATTTCAGGGGGCGTGTAAAATTTTTGATAAAAAGCTTATTATACTTCACCGAAAATATACGTGCGCCATGCACATTGAAACATATCATACATCTTGACTTCACCATCACCATTTCAGCCGAAAGACGGCCACTGCTGGACATAGGCCTCCCCCAAAAGGGGGGGTCACATCTTGACTTATTATTACAACTAACACTCTACTCATAATTGATATTCTAGAAAATATTACAATTATTTTCTAGAATAACAATTAAATAGATGAATAACTTATCTTTATCAATATTAATCTTTACAAATGTGCACAGCAACATTCACCAATTCACAACACTTTGTATGAGCTTGTAAGAGATTCACTGTAAAATGTACATAGCTTCGCGGGAGCAGATAGTTTTAAACGTAGTCCAACTATAAGGTCGTTATTGGTCAAAGTGGTGGTCACCAAGTCTACTAGAGATATTTAATTAGGTAACACACGCCTATAAATTAGGCCCTTTTCCGTGGTTATAATTGCTTACTATTTCGTTATAGTCCCAATGAATTGGTGGTTCCAGGACAGTTACTAGACCACATTTTGCTGCTTGGATAGAAGAGTAGTAGAAGTAGTCATTCATTACAAGGTCATTTTGTGACTACTTCGTTGTTCGTGGTCGCAAGCGCTACTGCTGAGCATTAGGTTCTGGGTTCGATTCCCGGGTCAGGCAAAGTAATATTTGGCTTTTTTTCTATTTGGAATTTCTCAGTAGCAGCCAGGAGTCTGGATTTATGCCCGGTTGATGGCAATAGGCTCGTCGCCCCTATCACATGGGACTTAAACATAACTGGCGAAGTGTGGCCGTATAGGTAATATAGGTACACCTCTGCACAACCCTTCGGGGAAACAAGGCGTGATATTGTTTGTGTTGATTTGTCGTTTAGGAACCGGTTGATAAATGAGTTAAGTCACAGCTTCATTTTCACATTGCTTTGAATAAAAGCCCCAATTGCCAAACCAGGATTTAAGAGCGATATCTGTAAACGTTACTTAGCACGAACTTTAGCCAAGCATTATTGCTCTCAACATCGCACAACTGCCAAACTACAAGTGCAAGACAGAGACCAGAACTTGTTTAAATCAAAACACGCGCCAAGTAACGTTTATAGATTCAGCGTCTAGAATATCTTTGGTAAATCTATAATTATAACACTAACAATATCAACTTCGGTAACATTGAGCTCAGTAAAAAGAACTGGTACGAAATAAGATCTGTTTAGGCATTTCTCAGCCCTAGACTCCAAGATCCTAAATCTGATAAAAAAAACTTTGTAATCGGCTTATCCGTGTCGATAGTAAACGATGAAAAACGTGCTTGTAAACATTTTTCTACAAAAGATTTCTATCATACAGCTAGTAGTAGAAGCGAACTTAAACTTGTTTTATTGAAATATAGGATAAAGACTTAGATGATGACCTAGATTTAGATGGTTATTTTATAGGATTTAAAAATGTTAAAGATCTCTCTTTCTTTCTTGTGTCGGCACGGATGGTTTGAGGACGGTTTGCCGGCTATTAGCGAGATTTACTGATTAATGTTTTAAATACTTTCTAATGTTGATAAACTGATGTTAAGTCGCAGAGGAACACATAATACTGGCGTGGATTAAAAACTAGAAAAACATGGTCCGCTCATCATCATCATGTGCCTGCCTTTTCCCAACTATGTTGGGGTCGGCTTCCAGTCTAATCGAATGCAGCTGAATACCAGTATTTTACTTGGAGTGACTGCCAGTCTGACCTCCACATCCTAGTTACTGGGTAACACGATACCCGTTGGTAAGACTGGTTGTCAGACTTTCGGACTTTTGACGACCTGTACCGACTGTCAAAGATCCACGAATGATAGCCGGGACCAACGGCTTAACGTGCTTTCCAAGATACGGAGGGGTCTCGGTATGTAAAGGATCGTGGAGTATCTTGCCGGCTCTTCTCCATAGGAAACGACCAATTGAAACCGTGCACCTGTTTCCAGCCAGTTGCTTCTAACGTTTCATAAGTGCCCATGTAGTTATGTGAAATTAAATATTTTGATTTTCATTTTTGGAAAGATGGTCACCCATCCACGGACTGACCGCGGCAAACGTAGCATAACCTGATCGATCGACTCTTGTGGCTGTTATTACTTAGTCACGTGTCCACTGTCTGCTGTCAACAAGAAAACCCCTGTCTGATAATTACTGCACAAGAGGGTTGGTGATATGAAAACCGGCTGACGCGACGTGCACCTATTGCAAAGAATTAGCCAACACAAAAACTAAAAATAAACGACACAATAATCGCCATAAATCAAACACAACTAATGGACAAACAAATGTAACACACTATTTCGCAAAATAAACTAAACGGATTGAACCAATGACCTCTAAGTAACAGGTCACGATGACATTGCGTCATACAATACAACCAATGAGCAGGCACGCCTTGGTTATGATTTTAATTTGTGTACGTAAGGATCGAAGGGGGTTGGAGGGTATCACACTGCAATAATAGTAAACGAAATCTTGTTAAGTGATTCGTGACTGTCCAGGTAACGAATACTGGCAAAATGTTCGTGTTGAAATCCCACTCAGTAGCATCTGCTCATAATTTGTACTACTGTGGTAGGTACTACATAGCAAGTCTATTCCAAACTTGTTAAAACTGCACGAGCTTTTTAGGTTTTTTTTCAACATGATTGTTTGAACAACTGCGTTAGTGCTAAAGGACTTATGTGATGTGCGTATTTCCAAAATATCTTGAAGTTGACCGCCAAGCATTTGAACCTGCATTCCCTCACGTTCCAAGTCTTAACCTCTTATACCGTATTATTTTTTCAACGCACAATAAGTTTCGTCACTCAATAATGAACTATACAAACATTCTTTCTATAAATAAAAAGCGAAAACAGTAATGTTAAGATAAATGTAGTAAGCCAAAAGTGTGCAAGCGAGGCACGATTCTAACCATTGTAATAAATATCTTTAAAGTGCAGAAAAAGTGGGAAAGTATGTGTGGCCAGTGCATGAGGTGTGGGTCACTAGTGAAATAGCAAATGGTGGCACAATGTTTTATAATTATTTTAATAAATAGTTATGGACAAATAGTACGGTCAGCAACAAAAGTCGATTAACACTTCAGTTTTTTTTATAGCAAAATATATTTAAAAATCTGAACTGATATAAAATTTAAAGAGCCTTAAATCTTACATCAAATGCTGAACAGCGATGTATATTAATATTCATAATATTCATTTATTTATTTCATATTGTAAAAAAGATGTTACAAAAGGCTGAAAGCTAGGTACAAAAATATGGACCCTGTAAAGACAGCAACAGGATAACTTTAAACAGAGCAAAAAAACAAAATTAAAACTTTTTCCAATATAAAAAAAAAAAACAATCAATCGAACCATTTTGTATCAATTTAGATATAATAAGAAACAATTTTTTAAAATTTTATTTATAATAATTATATTATATGGAAAAGTGCTAATTGCTTACGGCACAAAGTATATCGACTGGTTGACTGCCAAGTCAGCCAGTCGATATACTTTGAAAATTGTTTCTTATTATATCTAAATTGATACAAAATGGTTCGATTGATTGTTTTTTTTTTATATTAGAAAAAGTTTTAATTTTGTTTTTTGCCGAGTTATAATGGGTTTTTAGCGCCGTGTGTTACACTCTACTTTTCACTACGAGCGGAGAAAATGAAATAATCCAATACACCTTGATGGCAAAAGATTGAAAATTATTTATTATCCTTTCTTTTCCATCTGCAAATTAGGGTCTCGTTGTAAAATAAGTTACGGTCACCAATTACATTTGTAATTACGGAAAAGTTCGAAAGATTTCACGCCAATGCCTAATTTATGTATGTAGCCAAGGAACATAATTATACTCAACTACGGCGAGGCCGCAAAACAATGCACATATTCTACGGAAGAGATCGTCGCTTTGAGTTCCATTTTCAAAAATAAAATGTTGTTCTTTTTTATGAAACAATATTAAGTCGAGTCTTTATTCATGATCATTCTACTTAAGGTGAATCCGCAGCTGTAGCCCGCGAAATTCTTCTTATGGTTTTTGCTATTTGCAGGTTAATATCAGGTTGTATCTTAATCACACTATGATTCGCGACTATAAAATATATGTAT
Source organism: Tiliacea citrago (assembly GCA_963921375.1). Classification (NCBI taxonomy): domain Eukaryota; kingdom Metazoa; phylum Arthropoda; class Insecta; order Lepidoptera; family Noctuidae; genus Tiliacea; species Tiliacea citrago. Next base: position 1,581,265 of record OY992790.1, on the reverse strand, counting down.
TTACATAATTATACTTTGATCAAGAACAACCAAAGACAAACCTGCAAATTGAAAAAAAAAGTAAGAAAATTTGAATTTCGCGGGCTACAGCTGCGGATTCACCTTAAGAATAATGGCTTTTTCGTTTTTGTAGGCTCGTTGGTCACAGAAAAAAAAACGTATTCCCCTAGAGAAAAATATGCTATTTTATCCCCCGCTCTGGTAAGCTACAATGACGGCCTTTTTTAGCAAGAGCAGTAGAAAAACTATTTTCTAACGACCTAAATGGGGCTTCATTCGAAAGCCCAACCAATACAATGTAATGTATTGTATTATTTTGTACGGTGATTCAAAGAAAAAGAACCGTATCTTGACAATCTATCAATCCTGAAGACTGACACGGATTTAAACACAATTCATTAAAGAAAATGTATCTAGTGATATCTTATAAGGTTTTCATATATTACGTCAGTTTACTATACGTGCCTTTAGATACCCACCGACGCGACGGCGAAGAATCAATAACTGTCTAACATTTTTCGAGAAGTTCACTATTTAGGGTTTCGAAATTAAAAGTCAAATTCGCATGTTAATGTATTTTGTCTCATTTTTTAATTCCAGATACTAATTTGACAGGTGCAAATGTCAAACTCCAAATTAAAAAAACGAACAACAATAATTTGAAATGTCAAATTAGTCTCTGGGATTTAAAAAAAAGCTTTAGTAAAGTCTCTACATTTTTAATTGCAAGTATTGCAACACAATAAATCAAGATGTAGTAATAGCTTCTAAAGTCGATTTCACTGGAGTAATCTTACATGTGCTAGCTATCACTTTGTGTAATAAAATGGACATATTTATTGTAATGGTGATCGTTTAGTTTAATCGATTTATATAAGTGTAAAATAAATGCATAATAATAAGTGTAGAATACAACAAATAAGATCATTTTATTACATAAAGTGACAGCTAGCACATGTCAGATTAGTCCAGTGAATTTATAATTCGACTTTAACTAAACCAGAGAGTCTATGGCATTACCTCCTATTTCCTAACTTCCATGGGACACGCGTTGACTTGGAAAGTTAGAAGTTGTTTGGCACTTCGATTGTAATTGTTTAACGATTAAAATTTTACGTTTTTTTCTCTCTGTGTAAATTATTAACTTCGGCAGTTAGATTTTTTTGTCACCTCGCAGTCGATACTGTAGATATTGTGTTAATTACTTTTTGATCTAATCGGGTATAAGCCCTTCGGAGGTTGTCTAGTTTAGTAAAAATTACAATAAATATGCTCATTCAAAATTACAATAATAAACATTTTAAGCGTGAAATAAAAATACGAAATATACGATTATACGATAACTAGCTTTTGCCCGCGGCTTTGCCCGCGTGGACGTCGGAAAAATGTCACGAGAATGTACTACCGGAATTAAAAGTACGCTGTGTTAATGCAGATTATAACTATATGTATGTTACCAAATTTCATCTAAATCCGTTCAGCCATTTTTGCGCCAATCCGAAACATAAAATCATCCCCTCTAAAATTGACTACCCCTTTCCACCCCGTTTGGGGTAGATTTTTTGACAACCCGTATATACCTTTTCCTTTATTTCAAGTTAATCGAACGGCCCTTTAAATAAGCCTAGATAATAAATTTAGTGATATTTACTTTCTAAAATTAAGGACTTTCCATACACAACTTCATCCCCTTTTTTAACCCTTCGGGGTGGAATAATCAAAAACGATGACACACGTATCAATTAATTTTCAATCGTCAGCCTAAACACAAAATTTGAAGATCCTAACTTCAAAACTGACGGACTTTCATATAAATTTCCATCCCCTATTTTACCCCTTTAGGGGTGGAATTCCCAAGAATCCTTTCTTATTCCTCGTCTACATTATAAAGAAAACCTCTGTACAAAATTTCAGCTTTATAGGTCCAAGGGTTTGGGCTGGGCGTTGATGAGTCAGTCAGTCAGTCAGTCAGGACGTGTCTTTTTATTTATATAGATATATTATATTTAGCTAAATTAAAAAGATTAGAAAAAACAACGCTTAGCATCTGAATGTCAGTAAAATAATGTAGCAATTTGCACCTATTCCAGTAGAAAATATGAGGCTCATTCCAGTCCAGCACAAATGGATGGACTCTCATTTTGGCAGAACCTTATGCCAGTATTTCAAGCCTTATGTTCAAATTGATAATGTCAATGAAAATAAAGCCTTTGCCTTTAAAACAATGGTATAAAAGACACCGTGGCAATGATTATGACGCAAATTGACTAATTTGCATTATGACCAGTGATGGTTACCGTCATAAATACGCGAAATAACCAATCGCTAAATGACCAACACGCGAAATGACCAACACGCAAAATGACCAATATGCTAAATGACCAATTACCCTTACAAAAATAATAAAATAGTCTCTTTTTAGGGTTCCGTACCCAAAGGGTAAAACGGGAACCCTATTACTAAGGCTCCGCCGTCTGTCTGTCTGTCCGTCTGTCACCAGGCTGTATCTCATGAACCGTGATAGTTAGACAGTTGAAATTTTCACAGATGATGTATTTCTGTTGCTGCTTTAACAACAAATACTAAAAAACAGAATAAAATAAATATTTAAGTGGGCTCCCATATAACAAACGTGATTTTTTTGCCGTTTTTTTAGATAATGGTACGGAACCCTTCGTGCGCGATTCCGACTTGCACTTGGCCGATTTTTTATAACACGTATTAGGTTTCAGATAGGTCTAATACTAACTTAGTTTTCCACATCAGCCCTCTTCTTGAAGACTTCTTTACTCAACACAAAACTATAACGAATCTACTGGCCTACTAAAATAAATCCGGATAATTAGAAAATGGTGAAATAAAATCTGCGAGCAACTTGGACGTAGCGCGGTTGGTCACAGTTCTAACCTAACCTAACCTATTACACCCAGTTCAAAATGATGAATCATACAATCTGCCTGCGACTAGATACAGCAGCGGCCGGCGAGCGCTACTTCTCCAAATAAAGTTCCATAAAAATGTTGGTTATTAATCGTGATTTGCACTTGAGATTGGTCATTTAGCGTATTGGTCATTTAGCGTGTTGGTTGTTTCGCGTTTTGGTCCTTCTGTGTTATTTTCAACAATACGTCATATTGGTGCGTCTAAACCGTGACATTCAATGTCATGAGTCTCAGGTCGACAGCTACAGCTGTCTTATTTAGTATATTTTATCAAAAAAAAAAAATCTTTAATGACTGAACTATTTGTGGAAAAAAATCACTTTTTAGTTCAGTGACAAAACAAGGAATTGTTGAAGTATAATTTCATCGTAAATTTTTGTTACATGAATAAGCCTCTCCAACTATTTACATTTCATTGAAATTACGTTTTTGTATTCTAGTTAAAATACGAGATTTAAGCAATACAATTGAGAGTTGAAGTGAATTAAATCGCAACTAGGTAGGTAATTATGTGCATATAGCAGATATATCTGCTAAGGCATCATTTATGTCCATAATGTTCTTCCTAGAATTGACCTACATTAAATATGTGGCTAAGAAATCTAATTAGTATGTTGGGTAGACGGTGGCGACTTAGATGACTTCATTATAAAATTAAGTATTAATTCTTCGTAAATTGAAGTAACCATATCAACGAATGATTTATAATAATGTAGTTTGGCGTTATTCATGATTTAAAACACATGTTTGTTAATTACATAATGTGTGTAATTTTTAGGGTTCTATTATATATACTCGTAGTCAAGAAGGAACCAAAATCAAATCAAAAGTCATTTATTCTAACTAGGCTGAGAAGAGAATCAGCACTTTTCGAACGTCAAAAATTACATAAGACAGTCCCCCAAAAACGCCCACCCTTCACCACTTCCTAGTGCTTTAGCTGGGAAGAAGAAGTGGCGCAACAAACTCCCCAGCAGCACAGCTGTCTGTTCAGATATAAAACTTGAATCTATACAATAAAATGTAAAAGAATTTGCATTACGCAACACAACATTAGATTATTTGCCTTATGTTAGCTAGCACACGCCACTATACCAAAAAAAAACATAAAAATCGTCGAAAACTATACTCAAGCAGAAATAACGTAAACTAGAAGGTACGTTCTACCTAAATAAAAGCCTCCAGGCATAATGGGCGTGCCCGCCCACACAAAGCTATAGCTGCAACTCGAAGTCAAAAATGATATACTAGCACCATCGTAGTAAAATAAAAAACAGTTAATCATTAATAACAATAATAAAACCATGGTCAGCAAGACGACCAGTCACCACAAGCAGCACCCGTTCACGAGCATAACGCAAAGATCAGCCATCACCCCCCTCGCCATATTTGAGGGAAGGAGGCAACCCGACCCCCGACGCTACCGCAAGCAGTGACATCTAAGGGAGCATGACGAACTTGCTGCCGGTTGCTCAGGCAAGAATAATATAATCAATTGTCTAGGTCGCTAGCTAACCACTTATTGCAATACAACTCATAAAAAAAACATTTTCATGAGTATATTATGTCACTAATAAATAAAAATAAATTGACTTAGACAGTCAAATAAAAATAAACAATTATATGAACTCATATAACCTGTCAGTAGGTACGCTAATTCTGGAGAAAGAACATGAACATTGTCTTGAGTTAATCACAGCGACCAACTATTCTTATCGTTTAAGTAGTCATTGATAAAATAGTATGCCTTTGAACAAAGATTGGATTTAACTTTAACTTTAAACGCATTAAAAGGCAAATCTAACAAAGAAGAAGAAGCTTGTTATAAAAAGTTATACCATGTCCAACAAATGAGTTATGAACCTTATGAAGCCGGTGAAAAGGAGCACGTAATTTATCCTTATTTCTGGTGTTAATATTGTGAATATCACTGTTTTTAGTGGTGCATTGATATTAATAGTTGGTCTTGGTTTCATCGTGATTCTTACTCGTATGCTAAACCTCGTGTGTAAATACCGTAAATCATTATTTTATTTAGGTATGATTTTTTGTTGATGTCATAATAATTTTACCTAACAGTATTTCTATTTGCTTCAGCTTTCAATGTGTTCCAGTTCCCACTTCGTTGGAAGACGGGGAAACTGGTCCTCATAAAGAAACCAGGGCGCCCGGCGGACTCTCCGTCCGCTTATCGGCCCATTGTGCTGCTCAACGAGGTGGGCAAGCTCTTTGAAAGAGTAATTGCAGACCGCCTTGTCGGGCGGCTGGTGCGGGTGGGGCCGGATTTGGCGGAGAGCCAGTTTGGTTTCCGCAAGGGGCGCTCTACGGTGGATGCCATCATGCGCGTTCGAGCCCTCACGACGGGGGATGCTGTTGCCCGGGGTGGGGTTGTCTTGGCGGTGTCTCTTGACATCGCCAATGCCTTTAATACCCTGCCCTGGAGTTGCATTGGGGAGGCACTTCGGTATCACCGGATGCCGACCTACCTCTGTCGCGTGGTCGAAGCCTATTTGACGGACAGGGCCGTCATCTACCCCGGTCACCAAGGAGAGTGGAACCGGCGAGAGATGTCGTGCGGTGTCCCACAGGGATCGGTCCTGGGGCCGCATCTGTGGGACATCGGGTACGACTGGGTGCTGCGCGCCGACCTCCCTAGTGGCGTCAGCGTAGTCCTGGCACAAGGGAGTTCGCATCAGGCGGCGGCCGAACTGGCGGCACGTGGGGTTGCGACAATCGTCGATAGGATCCGGCAATTGGGACTCGAGGTGGCATTGCACAAGTCCGAGGCCATGTGTTTTTATGGTCCTCGGAACGCGCCACTGTCGGGTTCCCAGATAACGGCGGGAGGGGTTCACATCGGCGTCGAGTCGACGATGAAGTACCTAGGACTCGTCCTCGACAGCCGGTGGAATTTCGTGGAGCATTTTCGACGTTTGGCTCCCAGACTGGAGCGGGCCGGGGCTGCTTTGAAGCGGCTCCTGCCCAATCTAGGGGGTCCAAACGCCTCCTGCCGGAGGCTCTACGCGGGGATCGTGCGGTCCATGGCCCTTTACGGGGCACCGGTGTGGGCGCGTTCTCTGAGGCTGCGACCAGTGCAGCGGTTGAACGCGTCCCAAAGGGTCATTGCCATTAGGATGGTACGGGGATACCGCACGGTCTCCCGTGAGGCGGCGAGCCTCCTTGCCGGATTGCCGCCATGGGACCTGGAGGTGAAAGTCCTCGCGCACATTTGGGTGTGGCGCGAAGAGGCGAAACTCCGGGGCATAACTCCGCTGCCGCAAGAAATCGCGGCACAGCGGACGGAGCTCCGGAGGGATCTCATGGCGACATGGAGAGTGCGATTGTCGCAACCCAGCGCTGGGCACGCCACAATTGTGGCGATAAGTCTCCTCTTTGAGGAGTGGCTGGAGAGGCGCCACGGCGTCCGCACCTTCCGCCTGACGCAGGTCCTCACCGGACATGGATGTTTCGGGAGGTTCCTGTTTAGGATTAAGCGGGAGGAAATGCCCTGGTGTCACCACTGTGTGGATCGCCCGGAGGACACGGTGGAGGTCTGCCCAGCTTGGGCGGAGCACCGCCGTGTCCTCACGGAGGCGATCGGCGGCGGCGATCTCTCGCGTCCGGGCCTGGTTCAGGCCATGGTTCGGAGCGAGAGTGCATGGGAGGCCGTCACCTCTTTCTGCGAAGCAGTTATGCTAGCGAAGGAGGAGGCGGTACGCGTGAGGGTGAGACAAGGTTCGCGCCCTCGCGCCCCTAGTCGCCGCAGGAGACGCCCCGGGCGTCGGGAGTCGCAAGCCGATTTCCGGTAGGCGCGGGCTTGCGGACGGTGAGCGATGGGCAGCTCGCCGTCCGATAAGGACCAGGCCCGGGTCGACGGCGCGTTGTGTTTCACGCGCGCCTCAAAGAGATGTCAGCACAAACTGACGGGGTCCGTTAGGACCAATGCCTGCCAGGGTTGCGAGTTTGTCCGAAAGGGATATCGTGGCCCTGGCACACAGGCAACGGAAGGAACACGGGTGGGTTTTAGTCAGTAAAAGTCTGACACGCCCTGCCGCTCCGCCTTGAGCGGGAGAAGTTATTTGATGATTTCCCACAAAAAAAAAAAAAAAGCTTTCAATGTGTTATTTATTTATTCCTATTAACACGACTATTTTCACTGGTCTTTACCTTATGCGATAGTGTAGTTATATAAGTAAGTAAATAGTATGTATGTATGTTCTACTCGTATAAGGGACCACGTTAAATCTACACGTGAGTCACGTTTCTCACGTAGCATAATAACATAGTCAGCCTATACCTAATTTCCCCACAGCTGGGACCCAGGCCCCCTCTCGGTGAGAGGGAGTGGTCCGTTATCTACCACGCGAGCCCAGTGCGTGTTGGTAGATGTCACGTCATGTCTTCGAATTTTTGGTTCTAGGACATGCCGGTTTCCTCACAATGTTTTCTTTCACCGTTTTGAGAGCATAGATGATGAAATAATTTACACAAATTAAAAGCTGGGTTCGTACTTACGACCTACAACTCGTAACTCACGGCCGTTACCACTGAGCCATCATGTGTTGTCCAAACAATACACGACGAAATATTTGACCAGAAAAGGTAAAAAAAAGGCACAGATAAACCTAATATTAGTTTGGGCTGCAGTCTGTAAACTTTCACAGCCTAATTTCAGTTTGCTGAGTTTCTACAGTCTCTCAAGTCCTATGCTTAATTCTGAAGAAAAGTTTCTGTACCTGTAATATCAGTGTTAACAAAAAATATTACGTTTTATAAACATTCCTTCGTAGAATAATATGCAATAAAATTATTTCAGAACTGGAATAAATAAAGATTACATAAACTCTTTTTCATTACAAAAAATACTGACACACAAGCACAGCCTGAACCTCTGGCTCTTGAAGTATGACATTTAGCAAAATAGTTCCTTTTCATCCCTTGATGGGGTTAAATAGGGGACGGAATTGACATTTTCGTCGATAGGAAATACCATTGAGTACGGCCTGTACATAATAATTCTGAAGTAACTACAAGAAATCTCAGTTATTTTGCTAACCGTATTCATCTGATATTCAGTTATCATTCCAAAGGATTATACACTAGACTATATTATCGTCAACACGCATTCTTTCCCCGACATGATTCATGCTGGTGTAGATATCTCCATATGTTATGTGTTTATGGTAATAATATCACACATAATGCATTTCCCTACTAAACTACACTCCTAGACGAGTTGCGATAGAATGAGACAAGGAATGACAATGAGACATGTCATATAAAAATACATTTGCATCGCAATGCATTGCTACACGTGCTGTCTGTCTGTCTGGTGGGACGACTCACTCTACACTAAACATATCATATCGGCTGTATTCTCTGAATAAGCTTCTTCAAAACACTTTTAGGCGCACAGAACTCTTCCGTCAGCTCGCAGAGGTGTTCTGTGCACCTAAAAGTATTTCGCCAGTTCGAGATCGTAGATATTATTTCGTAAATCGTTAATTTACCCATAGTCTGCAAAAGTGTGGTTACTGTAGTGTTAACTTCGGGACGTCATCACGTCAACGCCGGCTGTCGCTGAAAGCCAGCGCCGGGGCTCTGTCTCGCATAGGTTCGCAGCATTATGCTGAGTGATAGCCGTTTTCCGTGAATGTGACGCATATTTTCCCTCAAGCTGTTCTTTCGTGTTTGTGTTTTTATTTCTTTGCGTTATGTTTACCGCAAATAAACGTATTTTCTTTCTTTCTTTTCTTTCTAACTGTTCTGTAAAAAATCTCTTTGTGAACACTTAGGTCAAGGGAGCTGTTATTCCAACCGTCGGTAGGCAGTGACACTAGTGACAGCACCTTCAGCTACGTTTTCGCGGCGAGATTGTTACAGAATAGACCGGCTGTTACTTAACCTGTACATCAGTAGTCAAATCACTCTTGCCCTTGCCCAGCCTTTTCCCAACTATGTTGGGGTCGGCTTCTAGTCTAACCGGATGCGGCTGAATACCAGTATTTGACATGGAGCGACTGCCTATCTGACCACTGACTGACTGCTGGGGAGTTTGTTGCGCCACTTCTTCTCCCCAGTTAAAGCACTAGGAAGGGATGAAGGGTGGGCGTTTTTGGGTTACTGTCTTATGTAATTTTTGACGTTCGAAAAGTGCTGATTCTCAGCCTAGTTTGAATAAATGACTTTTTTTCTCCTCTACAAACAAGTAACTGGGTAATATGATACCCCTTGGTAAGACTGGTTGTCATACTTTCGGGCTTCTGACGACCCGTAACGACTGTCAAAGATCCACGAACGACAGCCGGGACCGACGGCTTGACGTGCTTTCCGAGGCACCGAGGAGTCTCGGTATGTATAGATGGTCACCCATCCACGGACCTACCCCGGTAAGCGAAGACTAACCTGATGGATCGACCCGTGCGGCTGTTATTAATTTGCCACGAGCTACTAAGGTACGTAATTATGCTAGTAAACAACTAAACCCACCAAAATATTACATGTAAAGTAGGTTGACATCTTGGTCATATGTACTACGGCTCGGCTTTACATCTTGGTCATATGTACTACGGCTCGGCTGTTTCGCGGCAGTCGCACACACACTCCTATTTGGCTTATGGCAAAATATTAAGTCACTTGGTCTTTAGTGTTGTGTCATGCAATAGTTCAATGGAACAGCCTAGCAATAAAAAATGCCGTCACGTTTGTCGCCAGCGGAGGACGATAAACATTCTTTTAAATTTTATTTTTTTACACAATCATGTCCAAGGATATTTCAAGGTTTTATCATAATGAAGTAGGTTAGTTACTCCACAAGCTCGTGGGCACTTCGTATTATCTGTATTTTAGTAGTAGTTATCCTAGAACGTTGTGGGTACGAAGTTTGATTAAAAGGTATTAGAGCGAAAAAGTAATTTATATATTTTTTGTTTGTTATTTAGAACGAATGTTTTATGTTCCTTGCGGCCTATTTGCTGTTGAATAGAATAGAATAGATTTATTTATTTGCGATGAATGTAGGTACATATTATTAGGTGTTACAAAGTTTTATGGTTCCTTGTACATTCTACCTTAATTGGCATGCAAATTTACATTTTAAAAGAATTTAATAAAACTTATCATCTAAGAATTCTTGTACTGAATAATAACACTTGTGCAAAAGTAATTCTGTAACATGCTTTTTAAATTTAGTTAGTGGTTGTTCCTTGACATTATTTGGTAACTTATTATAAACAAGTGGTGCCATACAAATAACACTTTTTCTTAAAGGTGCAGTCTTAAAAACACCCGTGCTTAAAAGATTTTTATATTGGGATCTAGTACTTATTGTTCAATTTCGAGTTTCTTTCAAGGTGGTAAACTGGGGCCTTACTCCCGACAGCATCGAGTACTGAATCAATCGAATTAGATTCGAAATAAATGACGATCCATACTCTTGAAACCGACACTAGCGCACGATCGTGCGGTGGTTCAAAACGACACTAATTTCGATCGAAAGATTCGTTAGAATCGAAAAGTTCGTACTCCACACGCCATCTGACAGTTATGTATCGAGTAGTTGAATCAAAACTAAACGTCAAATAACTCCATAGCAAAGAAGCTACTTTATGAAGATCGAGTGAGATTTTTTTGTGTTCTTTACTGCTTTACGAGTATTTCTTCAAAATCTTTATTATTATGGCTCGCCTTACTTTGTTTTTCAATGTTCTTGAGAAAACATCGTATGGATCTTCGTGCAAAAAGAAATATGAATCGATATAATACCCGGGACTATAGAAATGGATTCGGAAGAATTTCGAAGGCGTTATAGTTTCTCGAAGGAGTTGTTTAATGTGTTGGTAGAAGATTTAACACCATACTTGAAGAAATTAACCAGACGAAGTGACATTTCCATTAAATGCAAGGCGAGAAGCCCGAAAGTCTGACAACCAGTCTTACCAAGGGGTATCGTATTACCCAGTTACTGGGTTGTGGAGGTCAGATAGGCAGTCAACATAATCAGCCTATAATATTCTCACTGCTGGGGCACAAGCCTCCTCTGTGTGAGAGGGAGTAGGACGTAATCCACCACGCGGGCCCAGTGCGGGTTGGTAGTTTTTACATGTCTTCGAATTTTTGGTTCTAGGACATGCCACCGGTGTCCTCACGATGTTTTCCTTCGCCGTTTTGAGAGCAGTGGTGATGAAATAATTTAAACAAAGTAAAGCCCCTGTCAGGGTTCGAACCTACGACCTACAACTCGTAAGTCGCTGTCGTTACCACTGGGCCACCACTGCTCTCAAATAGACAGTCGCTCCTTGTAAAATACTGGTATTCAGCTGCATCCGGTTAGACTAGAAGCCGAGCACAACATAGTTGGGAAAAGAATAGGCAGATTGGTTGATGTTTTTTCATAGGGTTTTATTTGTTAAGTTAAAATAAAGCACTAGGGTATCGTTTTTTACGTGGGAAAGTGATAGAGAAGTAAATAAATTCAACCACATAAAAGATTCTAACCACAGACATAAGACACTTGACAATGACGTAATCCGCCAGACAGGCATAACGACGCTGATAATACTCGAACCTATGTCGATCTTGGTTTACGATTCGATTTGGTTCGGGAGTAAGGTTTTAAATCGAGTTCAGATCAGAAACGAGTTCGAATCGAAAACAAAATCAAACTCGAATCATTTTCGGGAGTAAGGCCCCTGGTGTGAATTCGTTTTAACAAATATACATACCTAATTCAAATATATAAAGACATGGGAAGGTTAACAGTTTATGGGACTGAAATATAGGTAGACAGCTGTCAGTTACTTTTAGGGCAAACATAGCTCTGATGCAGCGTTTTTGAGCTTTAAAAATACTTTCTTTCTCGCTACAGTTGCCCCAGAATATTACACCAAACCTTAAAAGTGAAACAACCAGTCCGTGGTAGGCAACCAACACGCTAGACAGGCCCACTTTTTTGGACAAATTGTGCAGCATGAAAGCAGATGTACTCAATCTCTTACAAATACTCTCTGCTTGAGCCTTCCAAGTGAGTTGGCTATCAATTAATATACCTAAAAATTTTGCAACATCCACTGTGCCAACGGCTTGACCATTGTGGTTTATATTCATGTTATTAGGGGAGATTCTTTGGAAAAAATGCATAACTTTAGTCTTTTGAAGATTTGTTATTAAATTATTATGGTTTAGCCAATTTATTAGAGAACCGAGAGTGTTATTAATATCTTGTTCATAATTTTGTTTATTGGTACATTTTATTAAAGACGTACTGTCATCGGCGAATAATACCATTGGATTTGGTGTTTGGCGGGAGAGGTCGTTTATATACAATAGAAACAATACAGGGCCAAGGACGCTGCCCTGAGGGACGCCATGTTTGATTACTCTGTATGAAGATCTGTATTTTAATTCATTTTTTGTTTTTAGACATATCCTAGATACCTCGGTACATTGTCTGCGGCCATATAAATAAGATTTTATCAAATTCAGGGCGTTTCCTCGAATTCCGTATGCTTGAAGTTTTCTAAGAAGGTTGTCGTGATTAACATAATCAAACGCTTTGGACATATCTGCATAGATTGCACATATGGGTGTCTTAACATCTACAATAGGCAGTATTTTAAAAAGGAAATCGTAAATTGCCATATTGATGTTTTTATTTTTCCTAAATCCCTTCTGTTCATCGCATAATATATCGTATCGTGTCAAAAATGAGTAAAGTCTTTCATAGATTATTTTTTCTATTAATTTTGAGAAAACAGGTATCAAGGCAATAGGTCTATAGTTTGACATATCTTCTTTGCAGTTCCTTTTAAAAAGAGGTTTTACAATAACTGTTTTGAGGCTTTCCGGAAATACGAGTATACCGCAGTAAATGCTAACGCTAATTATATGTGCTAGAGGAGAAGCTATGCAGTCAGAAACAAATTTAACGCGAAGTGTAGTTCGCTTTATCGCGACAATGTGGCCCCAGCATGTGGGCGTTTAAACTTTAATAGAAATCCCATCGTAAACAACACTTTTTTTTGTTTTTTAAAGATTTTACAATACGAATAACATCTTGGGGACTATTGGTTGTATAAAAATTGAATGGGAATTGCTGTTTATATTTATTACATTACTTGAAGTTGTAGGTTTTTCTATATCTGAAATTTGGTCAATAAAGTAATTGTTGAATGACTCGGCTATTTCTTTAGGATTTGTTATACTTTTTTCTCCTTTTTTTATTTGTAATATAGGTTCACTTGTTGTTTTTGAATTATTTATAACTTGCCATGTGGTTTTACATTTATTACTAGAATTATTAATTAGGTAATTATTTTGAGCTTTTTGAGTCAGTCTGATGATTTTTTTAAATCTTTTTGAATAGTTTTTAAATGTAGCTTTGTTTCCAAATGTAGGTTTCATTCTTTGTTGCCAGAGTAATTGTCGCTGTCTTTTACTGCATATACGTATGCCTCGGGACAACCATTTTATCCTTTTATCAGATCTTATTGTGACTACTTTATAGGGGAAACATAAATCATGTAGAAGTAGAAATATCTCTAGGAAGTTATCGTAGGACTTATTAGGATCTTCTGTGGCATATACATCAGAAAATGATAAACTCTGAAGATAGGATTTGAATTGCATTAGGTTATCAGCAGAAATATCACGTCTTAACGTTTTCCAATATTTAATTTGACACGACTTAATGACTTTCACTTTTAATATTTGGGCTGTATGATCTGATAAGCCGAAGTCTAATACCTCCGATTGACAGTTATGTTGACAGTTGTGGGCAAAGTTGTCCAAGCAAGTATTGCTGCTGAAACGAGTTGGTCGATTAATTTCTAGTTTGAGGTGGTAGCTCGTAAGAAAGCATTCGAAGTCTAACGTAATCTTATTGTTTTTTAATATGTCTATATTAAAGTCTCCGCATAATATAACTTTTAAACTTTTCTTTAAACATATCCTTTTTAATACAATAACCAAATTTTCATAAAATTTGCTCAGGTTACATAACTTTGGCGGTCTATAAACACACACAACTATAACTTTTTGAAAAGGCAGTTCAATAGCACAGCATTCTATAACTCTAGGTATCGAACATCTCATTATGTCAAGTAGTTCTTTGTAAACTAGATGGTTTTTAACTAAGATGCAGGCTCCGCCGCGTTTCTTATTAGGCCGAGCATAACATGCCGCTAACTTATAGTTTGGAATAAGCAATAATTCTTCCTGTCCAGACATTATGAAATGCTCGGTAATACATAGAATATCTACAGAAATATTTATATTTATTTTTATATTTTTTTTTATTTTTTTTTTATTTTTTTATTTAACAGTTCCTGAATATGAATTGTGAGAAGGTCAGTTTTATTTATGAGACCGGCTATATGTTGCTGAGGTCATTTTATGTTGTGAGCTTTAGTAGCAAAATATAAACAGGATTAATTGACCATTAAACAAATGACTCCTGTGTTACCGAATTAAATGGGCACGAGAGTTTCTTGAATTCGTATGACACCACTTGTACTATAAAATAAAATATCGTTAGCAAATCTTAACTAATTGCCAACATACAGTAAGCAAGTGTGATGAATGAGGAGTGGCCATTGCCCTGCATGCAAGTGGCTCAATCACAAGCTAGTACCTATTATTTGACCAGGATTGTTGACCTCTATACACGACCCTGTAAACTAAACAATAACCATTATTTAAACTATAAACCCTTTTAGCAAACAATATTCTACAACAAAAACAGGGCTATGCACTCAAAATTAATAGGCTTGATTCAAAACGAGCCCACTAACGTTTAGTGGCCAACTCGTAGCTGGCCATATGTCCCAGCACCAGTTACGACCGATAAATAGTAAATGTGCCTTGTAACAACAGCTTTAGGTTGTTTGACATATTTTTTCTTAGATTAACGAGTCTTTTTTGGGTTACAGGTGAACCCCGAAACTCAACAATGAACCTATTTTTTTGGTCGACAAATATGTGAAATTTATAAATTATTCTTGTCGGCATAGAAAGGGTGAAGTTTTAATCAAAAGGATTTTAGGATTCTGTTTGTAGAACTCTGAATATTTGAGAACTATTTTCATTTCAAATTCCTAAGCCTAGTTCTTATAAGTGGAGTCTAATAATTCTGTTGGAATGTGTTCTACGATAGATATTTGCGGTTCGTACAGACAAAGCAGCATTTCAAAGGTGATATAATACGGTTTGTTTGCAAAAAAATGCCTTAAAAGTCTTGCTTGTCTTCTCTAAATTTCTCATACAAAACTACCCCACACTAAACTTACATGCGTAACATTATTCCTACGCAACTCGCGCGAGACGCAAACGAGCCTCAAGGGAACTGCTTCAACTCCTTATGCCATGTGCACTCAGTAGAAATAAGTTTGAAAGAACCTACATCTTACACTGAATACAAAATACAACTGTACTAGCTCTTTCCCGCGGAATCACCCGCGTGGAGGTCAGAAATTATTCTATGGAATAAAATATATCTTAAAACACAGGTCATGGTCTATCTATGTGCCAAATTTATTCAAAATTTAAAAGGTAAGCGACAAGGAGACAGACAGACAGTTACTTTCGCGATATTGAATGTTATAATACCAACCAAATAATTTTATAATAGTAAGTATGATATTTTTGAATAATATTTCTTAGACACAACGTCTGTTTTGATGGGCTACATATTCTAATAAAACTGAACCGCGATTGTTATTGAGTTCCAGAGACTTTTGCTCTGAGGTTCACTTCAGCAGTTTGACGGCACATTTACTACAATCGTGAGCCGGGAAATTGAATCAAACATTCACTGAAGTGAGCTTCTGAGAAACGTAGTGGAAGACAGCGGATAAAAGATACGATTTCGTGTAAAAAATGTCCTTTTCTTTTGTTTAGTTTTGTTGCTGGGTTTGGCATTTGGCAGTATTGTAGCAAAACACTATCAATACTGGCAGACAACGCACTTAGATAGATGACTTAAACCCTTGGAAGAGTGGTATAGTAATTATATTGTAGGTGCATTTTTTTCACGTATATTTAATCTACCTATACATAATATTGTAAAACATTGGAAAAGAGTATCGGTGGAGTTTCTTGCCCATTCTTCTTCATACGAAACTACCTTTGGACTAGAATCAATTTTATTTTTTTTGTAAATTTTTACGTTAAAAAGTGCCGTTTATGGTGCCTATTTTAAATAAAAAATTGACTTTGATTTTGATAAAATATATTCTATAGTGACTTTATAGTGACAGAGATGCACCCATAAAGGCTTTTTTCTCGACCTTTAAGCGTGAAACGGAAAGGCAAAGTTCTAGCCCCATTCTTTTTATTAAAATAAAAAAAACATTGACACTTTATTTAGGTAACAGTATCAAAATAACAGGATGACTTGCTAAAAATACTCACCAACATGTATCATTTTCATGTTGATACAGTGGATATTAATTTCAACTTTTCCCAGAAGTCGTTTGGATAAGTTCCAGAAAACCAAGTCACTTGTTCTATCACGTTAAACATCAATTACATTCAGCTTCACATATCCACTACATTTTTTTTTTGTCACAGTGCCCGAATTAAATCTTTTTACATCGATACGATTTTTCCAATCTCTTGGGATTTCGATTGCCGGGGTCAATGACCCAGACGCTGAAACTATTGTTTTATAAAATTGCAAAGTCGTTAATTGATGATGTAGTGAGACAATGAAGAATAATCAATCAAACCAAAATAAACAAAAGGGCAATTTTGAAGGTTCAATAACTTTTGCAAGTTTTGTGAATAAAAGTATATAAAACAATATTGCATTTTTTTTTTGTTAGAACAGGAAGTTTGTATTAATCGGTACTGATAAAGTAACACAATTTACTTGGTTTGTAAGGACGAACCTAATTGCCTTATTTTTGTTTCTTTTATTATATGGACTTTAATAGCTTCTCGGACGACAATTTTACTGTTATAACAAACAACGTGCTGCCAAAATGGCGACGTTAATTCAACACACGGGTAGGACTAGTGGCCAGTAATCATAAAAAATATAATATAGTAAAATAATTTTAAATTTTAAATTTCAAACAAACTAAATAATAAAGCTCTCCTTCCTTCAATTCGCATACTATTTGCACCTTATTCGTTTTAATTTCACTGATTCGATGTTATGATCCATGACCCCGGCAAATTACCTCCAATGCATTATAAGCTGTGGAAATATGTTCCTTGTGAAGCAAGTGTTGTGTAACTACGATGACGTCACGGTTGCCGCAGTGGTTAAGCGATTGACTGTTGCGCTGCGTGTCGCGGGTTCGATTCCCGCACGGAAAAAATATTTGTATGACCTACAAGTAGTTGTTCCGGGTCTGGCTGTTTGTGTATGTGAGTATATAAATGTTTATATTTGTATATGTTATACGCACCCACGATACAGGAGAAATTCCTAGTGTGGGGCAACGTTTTAAAAAAAAACAAAAACAACTATGAAAGATAGGCTGAGGAATTAAGTGATAAGCCAACGGTGTGGTTTAAAAGAAGATATAATCGTTAATATTGAAAAGAGTATGCTGAGATGGTTTGGCATGTTGAGAGGATGAGTGAAAGGCGACTAACAAAAGGTATTATTAAGACAGATGTGAGTGGATGCCGGAAGGGGACGCTCTAGAACAACATTAGTGACTTTATTGGTGTTGTTCTTCAGAAAGATCAAGTGCGTAGTACTCGAAACCGGCGTGCGTGTTTGTACAGATAAGGGTGCGGAAGTATGAACGTAAACGAAGAAAAAGGAGTACGTAAGGATTGTAGCAGGTGGCGTTCTATAGTTTCTGCCTACCCCCATGGGAAGAAAGCGTGAGTTTATGTTTGCATACAAGGTATAATCGCAATAACTGAAAACCCCTTACGGGTCATTGTACTCATCATTAAAAACAACTTTTAGTACGAGACTAAACATGAAATAGCGCAAAAAAATTCTCTGTTCCCTACATTTATGTTCACATAACTTGTATTTACGCATATTATGTAAAAGTTGTAGGTATCATAAAGTAAGAAAAGCTTACCGTCAAATTTATAAATAGAAAATATGTTTCCAACGTGTAAACAATTACAAGTTTAGATAGGCCATCATTATCAGTTTATTTTCCGTAGGTAAGGTTAAAGCTCTCATGGTTAAATTAATTTGAAAATTCCATGTTCCTAGGAATTTAATTTTCTTTTGTTGGTAATAGCGTACTCAGGTGTTAAATTAAATGTTGCACAGTCTATGTTGGCTGTTACATACGGGCCTTATTTTTAGACTATTTTAATGTTTGTTAACAGTTTCATAGTTGCTCCGCGTTAGGAAATATGAAATATATTATGCTAGGTGGGTAATAGGTTTGTTTATAAGAATAATTACGTTAATTTAAAAATTGAAAACGTGTTTTTGTGAAAAATGTTATGATACTTTCTTTTTGATGTATTTTGTTCTATGAAAATATATTAATTCTATGTTTACTCTCGGAATTTAAAACAATACTTGGTTTTAAAAGATAGTCATTATTGAAAACAGTTGTAAGTTATTAATGAATCCAGAGTTTAGAAGAGAACAGAACGACTTGTAAAAAATAAACTAACTGAAATAGTTTGTATTTTTTTATATTGACTGTTTTAACAATGATTAATAATACTTTTAAAAGATACAACTTAAGGAAGAAAGTGATAAATAGGTACAATCTTTTCTTATTTGTAGAATCTAATCGAAAAATGTTTGACAGATGATTTATTATTTTCAACAGAAAATTGGAATATTGGACAATTAATACTGGGAAAAAAGTCAGTGAAAAAGATAGACTGAAGCTCTATCACTAATTTCATTTTATTACTCAAGCTTTTATATTTCCAGTTGAATATTCAATAGAAATCTACTGTAAAAAAGGAGGAATTTCAAATGCATAAACCACAATTTACACATTAAATATCAGAATATCCCATTTGAATAGCTCAATCTTTGAAATTCGAATAAAAAATTCTTCAAAAAATTATCTTTATGTTTGTTGCCAAGTGTGAATGCAGGATTATTCTCAAACGATTATATCAACTTGTATACAGCTCTTTGTGTAAAGTTCTTATTCAAAATTAATTTCTTATTGGAGGTCCAATTTGGTGATTGGAGTCAAAGTTCCAATAATGTGCTATTTTTAACCCTTGGTTAAAAATAGCACATTATTGGAACTTTACTACTATAACAATGGGCTATTGAAGTATTTTTGTGTTATTATAACAATTGTTAAGTCACTTTAAATGAGTATGAATGTCACAATAGAATAGTTTTCTGTTGTATTCAACACCATTTGTGTTCGTGACTATTGCTTGAAGTAACGTACTAGTTTGGGTACAACTAATAAATATATAGTTGTGATTATTTTGTTTATAAAATTTGTTTGAAATATTTCAGGCAATTTAGCAGCTTATCTACTTAATACAAAATTACTGTAACGTGAATTTCATTGTAAATAAAAGAATGAAGAGAATTGTTAATTATTTATAATACATACTTTACCTATAGGTACTGAATAAGAATTGCTTATTTGGGTAAGTAAACGAATAAATAAAAACCGGCCAAGTGCGAGTCGGACTCGCACACGAAGAGTTCCGTACCATTATTTGTAAAAATGGCAAAAAAATCACGTTTGTTGTATGGGAGCCCCCTTAAATATTTGTTTTATTATTTAATTTTAAAGTGAATATATAATTAAATAATCTGTGAACATTTCAAGCATCTACCTGTTGCCGTTATAAATATCGAGCAAAAACGAGCAAAAAAATCACGTTTGTTGTATCGGAACCCCCTTAAATATTTATTTTATTCTGTTTTTAGTATTTTTTGTTATAGCGGCAACAGAAATACTTCATCTGTGAAAATTTCAACTGTCTAACTATCACGGTTCATCAGATACAGCCTGGTGACAGACGGACAGGCAGACGAACAGACAGACAGACGGCGGAGCCTTAGTAATAGGGTTCCCATTTTACCCTTTGGGTACGGAACCCTCATAAATGAATAGACCATGCCATGACCATGCTTAAAGTACAGAGCCCAAAATGGCCACAAGGACCTGTCTTAAAATAACAATTTAATCTAAATTTCAAAGCAACTGACTAATAATAACTGTCATTGTTTCTTTTGTACCGAGAATAAAAACCATCCATAATAAAAGCCATGCTTTGATTTCTTTCATATTTTATTTTATGTATTTTTTATGGGTTTTCTTTTTTAAAGGCTTCCCATCAAAAGAATTCAGTAATAACAGGAAAAATATTAAATCAGGTAAGTACAGGCGATTAAGATTGGTCTTTCTGTATTTTTTGGCATTCGTTTCTATTTTTTTTTGTGCGTAATAACTTAATAAGTCTGTAGTAGAAGAATAGTGTTAAGGAAGTTTATCCAAACATGGCTGGAAAAACAATATACCTAGGTACCAAAATAAATATTATATTATTCTAAAATTATTAAGTATAAGCACTTCTTTATGAAGAGACTCATCGAGTAAGTGGATACTTCATTGATATAAATGCGTTGTGTAGAAAATAGATGCGTTGGGTAGGCGCATATACTATACTATCTTGTCCACATTTAATTTAAAGTTTTTGTAATTTTTTCAAGATATAATATTATGGCTATAAAGGAAATTAATACTAAGATGACTATTGATAAAGATATTATGCCAAGAAAAGGACGTTCTGCGCCGGCCCCATTTAAATTGGGAAAAGTAGCAGAATATCGATGATTCAGTTGCAAGTTCTCCCGAAACGTCCAACCGCTGTGCATGGTTCCTATTTAAAAAGGTGTACCCTCTCATCGTTCTTTGACATAATAATGTTTGCAGTTTCGTAACATGACTATTTATGCATGACGACTCAAATAGTAATTCTGTGGACAATACCAATTTTAAACATTTTTCTTATCAGTAACTTATTAACATTATGATTATTTATTATTGAAATTATCGCATTTCGTTAAACATTGACATTATTACCTGACATTACTTATTGCATTATATTAAATTATATTTTTTTTATTGACATTAATACTACTGAATAATTATAAATTAATTTACTTAATTTACAGAAGCCATAAATATATATTTGTACGCCAAATGGCAAAACATAGAGAAACTATAAAGTCTATAACAATTATAGCATTGCAGCACACTGTTGTAACATCATCATGATCTGCCTAGCCTTTTCCCAACTATGTTGGGGTCGGCTTCCAGTCTAACCGGATACAGCTGAATACCAGTATTTTACATGGAGCGACTGCCTATCTGACCTCCACAACCCAGTTACTTGGTAAGACTGGTTGTCAGACTTTTGGGCTTCTGACGACCCGTAACAACTGTCAAAGATCTACAAATGACGGCCGGGACCAACGGCTTAACGTGCTTTCCGAGGCACGGAGGAATCTTGGTATGAAAAGATGGTCACCCATCCACGGACCAACCATGGCAAGCGTAGCTTAACCTGATCGATCGACCCGTGCGGCAGTTATTATTTAGCCACAAGCTCCTCTTTAGCCACAAGCTCCTCACACTGTTGTAACATAATGAAATATATAAAGACTATTGATTGATTGCAGGCACCACCACAGGCAGTGTTTCTCCTAGGTGGTATTTCCACCACCATAATTTTACTAGACCTTAGAATTGGCAATCGCTTTCAAAGCGTTCCATATCTCTACAATGACTTTCAACATAGATACCTTTTCATAAAATTTTCGGTAACTTAAGTCAATGCAATACTTTTTTAACTTTACCACCATCGTTATCGCTTATATATTTTCACTTTGTCTTGGTTATTTTGGCGGCATTTTTTTTTTCAATTAGACTTACTCATTTGAGTAATAAGCAAAGTTTATGCATTAATAATTTTCTCCCGGTTGACAGAACACGTCCCGGTCCCGGACATGTTAATGAGACGGCTAGGACGGACCGTGTACGGGACACGGTCCGTCCTAGCCGTCTCATTAACATGAATTAGTGCGGCATTGCGTTTTTATCTGTAAAATAATGTCGGGCAAGTTCACCGGTTCACAGACCAGATAAAACTCGTTAAGAGTTGAAGGAAGTTTGTTTTGGATGTCAACGACCCGCTTAGAAACGGATTTGTGTAAATATGTAAAATAACCTTAAAAAGTTAGGTAGTAGGTATGGTAACTACTTACACATCTAGGCTACTGCTTGCTAGCAATGAATGTGTGTATTTAGGTTTTCGTACTTCAAAAGGAAAAAAACAGAACCCATATACGATCACTCGTCTGTCTGTCTGTCCGTCTGTCACAGCCGGTTTGCTGTGAATCTACTAGACCGATTAAGTTGAAATTTGGTACACGTCCGTGTTTGGGTCACTGAAATTCATATTTCTGTGACCCAAACACGGACGTGTACCGTACATAAATGAGTTTTGAATATGAGGGTCACTTTTGGGGGCAAATCAAAAATTTAAAAAAGTAAGTTTTGCAAACTGTACCGTGTGACATATCAAATAAAAGGGCTTATTATGAGGGCCTCAAACATATTTTTATTATAAATTTAAAATAGATAGTTTTAAAGTTATTTGAGACCATTGATGAAAATTGACCATTTCCCCCCTTATCTACGAAACCACTGAGCCTAAAATTTTCAAAAAATGATACTGAAAATAGTTCTTTACTTATAGATTACAGGAAAACCTATAAAAAGTTTATGGTGTTAAAATAAAATGGCAAATCTCTCAATATTGTGCGTACAAACTTACATTTGCAATAGGAATGTATGAGGGACGATGTTTTTCAACTACAATGTTAAGTTTGTTCTTGAGATAAAGTCATTCCACCTACGGAACTTCATTGTACGTGGTTTGACTCGCACTTGGCCGGGTTTTTATTTGTTGTATATTGTAACAGAATAAGTAATAGTACTTGTGTAAATTGTTTATTGACCTTAGGTACCATATTTGTAAATACTTAATTTATTCATACAATATGTTTCTGAATTTAATTTTAATAATATTATACCTACTGTAACTAATAAAATTGTACGCCGCTGGCAAAACATAGAGGTTCAACTGAATTATTACTGAAGACCAAATGTATCTACCTATGTTTAACAAATAAATATTCATTAATTTATTAGAATTTCATGATAAAAAAACTTAATAACATTTTGTCCGAACGCATAACTGAACGCAGGACCTGCACAGCACTTGGTCTAGTGGTCCTGAACTTCACGCTTAAGCCAAAACGAGGCAGTCAAGTTCAACATCTGGCCTGTATTTATTTTAACAAAACAGTAGGCGAGGTGTATTGTTGAGCAGACACTTTAAATCATTTTGCGACACAGACGTTCAAATAAAACGTATGTCATTAAACGTTGCCGACGTCAGTGATCTTACGTAGACACGTACCTAGGCAGATACCTAATAATTAATGTAAGTGTAACGCGATTGTCTGCTTGATGCCGTAAAGATAATGGAGGTCGTTGACGTTTCTTAATTACGATTTATGAATTAAAGGACTTGAGTTTTCATGTTTCGGGAAAAGCTGACGGGAATTTTGTGAGCTTGTTTCAAATTAATGAAATCGTTTTTCATTAAGATTTAATCAAAGAAAGTGCGACTTTTTTAACTATTTTAAAATAAAACTATATGATACATGATATAATAAAAAAGAAATACTATAAAACGTTTCAACGCCCAATTAATCGCTACCTACTGTTAGCTACGCCTAAGCTACGATTTTGCTACGCCGTAGCACACTGCTACGCGTTACTGATAACTTCTAGTACATATATAGTATAAATATGATATCCAATTCTAAATAAATAAACACTGCCAACACTACCATCATATTTCGGGGTTTTTACATAAAACATGTAGGTGTTATTGATCGCCCAAAGAATTTATATATAACAACAACAACTTACATTACAAACAATATTAAATATTATTCTTACTTAACAATATTTTACATGACATTCAGACAGTCCTTTCCGATTTTATATTCAAAAGGCTAAAATTAGATTTCACAAAGGAATCCGTATCTTTTCTGCGTTTAAATCTGTTTGAGTAATCCACTGAAGAATTTGAAGTTTGTGACACATCACACAATGGCCCAGCGTTTGTCACAAGTAATTGGGGTGTTAACAGGATGATTCTAATTTTATCTTTTTGTGAATACGCGGGTGCTATTTTATCTTTTGGGAAATGAAAATGATTATTTAATTTTGGACTCGGAATGGGTATCTTAATATGATTGTACATCAAATGTACGTATAAAATGATTATTTAATTTTGGACTCTGAATGGGTATGTTAGTATGATTGTACATCAAATGTACGTATAAAATGATTATTCAATTTTGGACTCGGAATGGGCATCTTAATATGATTGTACATCAAATGTACGTATAAAATGATTATTCAATTTTGGACTCGGAATGGGCATCTTAATATGATTGTACATCAAATGTACGTATAAAATGATTATTTAATTTTGGACTCTGAATGGGTATGTTAGTATGATTGTACATCAAATGTACGTATAAAATGATTATTCAATTTTGGACTCGGAATGGGCATCTTAATATGATTGTACATCAAATGTACGTATAAAATGATTATTTAATTTTGGACTCTGAATGGGTATGTTAGTATGATTGTACATCAAATGTACGTATAAAATGATTATTCAATTTTGGACTCGGAATGGGCATCTTAATATGATTGTACATCAAATGTACGTATAAAATGATTATTTAATTTTGGACTCTGAATGGGTATGTTAGTATGATTGTACATCAAATGTACGTATAAAATGATTATTCAATTTTGGACTCGGAATGGGCATCTTAATATGATTGTACATCAAATGTACGTATAAAATGATTATTCAATTTTGGACTCGGAATGGGCATCTTAATATGATTGTACATCAAATGTACGTATAAAATGATTATTTAATTTTGGACTCTGAATGGGTATGTTAGTATGATTGTACATCAAATGTACGTATAAAATGATTATTCAATTTTGGACTCGGAATGGGCATCTTAATATGATTGTACATCAAATGTACGTATAAAATGATTATTTAATTTTGGACTCTGAATGGGTATGTTAGTATGATTGTACATCAAATGTACGTATAAAATGATTATTCAATTTTGGACTCGGAATGGGCATCTTAATATGATTGTACATCAAATGTACGTATAAAATGATTATTTAATTTTGGACTCGGAATGGGCATCTTAATATGATTGTACATCAAATGTACGTATAAAATCAAAATCAAAATATTTTATTTCACGTATACCTACATGGCCATTTATGAAACGTCAAAAGGTAGTTGCACGGTTCCAATTTTACAAAACTATGGAGAAGAGCCGGCAAGAAACTTCACGGTTACTCTTTTAAAAATAATTTCCCACTTAAAAATAATTTAATACTAATAATCTTTTTAAAACGCTTTCAAATTACAGTTTTAATAGGTATCGGAGGACAGTACCAAGTACTGTACAAGTACAAGTACCAGGTACTTATCTAAATAGAAAATGGTCTACAAATCTACAGTCCATTATGCCTACAACCTTCTCACATTCACAAAATATAAAAGAATCTATATTAATAAAATAATAAAAATAAAAACCTACTTGAACCAAATGACATGATTGACATTACAACTGTAACAAGTCTGAATTAATATCATGTCCACAACAGCCACTAATAAATAGTTGAAATTAAAATTGTAGTGTCAAATTATGATGATATAATGGCAAGAAAGTATGTAAAAAAAAAACGTGATTTGGAAGCAGTTAATTGACATTTACATTTATGCCGTTAATAAGGTACCAGAAAAGCAACATGTGCAGAAGGCATAATTGGCAAACTTCCTTGTCTTCAACGTAGTCTTATAATTTAGTTTAATTTAGTTAATCTTATAATATCCTTTTTTTTATAAAGGCCACGTTATGTGGGTTTTGAACTTTCCTAAGTTCTGTGATTGACTTTGGATACTTGTTGTAAAAGCGGATACTGTTGATAAGAAATGATTTGCTTGTTTTTTTAATCTAAATTTGGGTATCACAATTTCATGTTTACTATGTATTTATATTATGGCAATCGTTTCTTATTTTGAAAAGTCCTAAGTTATAAAGAGAAGGCATATTTATTACATTAATTTCTGTGAATTTGTTTCTAAGGGACTCACGAGGTCCCTCTCTCTTCGGCTCTTTTATAAAATGAACATTGAATCTACGTCAGCAGCCGATCCCAACAGCAGAACGCCATAAGATTATAATGCTGTGGAAATAAGCAAAGTATACTCACGTAGCTGTGGCTATATCAGTCAAGTGCCTTTTTTTTCTTACTGCATATGGAGCTGAACTAAATTTACCTGAAAGAGCTCTCATGTGGGGGGCACCATTGCATTTTCGAATCTAGAGTAATTCCTAGAAATACAGTTCCCGTAATATCATCTAGTTCCTTGACATCAAGTACTACATTTAGCCTCACTTGATAACTTAAGAAATTTTGTTTTGTTCGCATTAAGTAAAAGATGATTAGCTGCGAACCATTTCGAAACAACAGCCAGACTATCATTGACACGTGAGACATCCATATCTTTTCTATCTATTTTAAAAATAAGAGAAGTGTCATAAGGGAATAGAATTATATTTGATAAATTAGCCATCATTTAAGGAAGATCATTAATTTATATTAGAAATAGGAAAAGGCCAATAATTTAACCTTGAGGCACGCCCATCTTTACTAGAGGCCTCGAGGACTTCGCCCCGTTAACATTTACTTTTTGCTGTCTGTTTAGTAGGAAATAACAAGATCGGTAGCTTGTCCACGAATTCCACAATTAAATCAACGCATTCAAACGCTTTTCACAGAAAATGCCAATTGCAACCTGGGACTTGTCCCAGGATTCCAAAATGTGACTAATCAGTTTTACTTCTGCGTCAGTCTTCAACCTACCTTTCGTAAAACCTTACTTTGAATTAAAATGTCACAACATCTGGTCTAGCATGATTTTTCATATTTTACTCAATGCTGGTAGCACAGATATAGGGATAATTAGAGGGATTAGTCTTACTACCCGATTTGAAAATTCGTACAGCTTTACTATGTTTCATTACATCGGGAAACGTACCGCTGTTAAAATAAATATGATTAGATATGCCTGTTAGGAAAGGGGCTACTGTCTCAATTATATTTCCAAGAACCATAACGGAAATCCCCCATAAGTCTTCAGTTTTCTTTATGTTAAGACAGAATGCTTTTTTCATTGTGACAATAGCAATGGGTTTGATTTAAAATCTTGGAATGTCCTTACTGAAGTTTTCTTTGAGAAGAGATTCAGCTAATATATATTAGATGATGAGCGGAGAGATTTCTTAACCTCTATTGGGAAGTTGGTAAAGACATTTTCTAGTGTGTTGAGGTTGTTATTATGTGGTTGCAGTAAGGAGAATAAATAAAAGGCACAAGTCAGTAAACCCAGTCTATTCGATATTCACACATACATTATCCAGAGAGTGCTATACAAGTTACTGTTTCGGCGCGGCGCAAACGACTGGCCGCCAAACCATATGCACGGGGGCACATTACATTTTGCAGCGCTATCACTATTGCTGCCAGCAGTGGCGCATACACTCACACATACACAATCACTCACCCATACACAATCAGTCACCTGTGCACTCTTGTGCACGCACATACCTACATAAATGTTCAACATAGTAAAATAAGAGCAGCCTAATTTTAAATTTTAAGTTTAGTTTATAGTATTTTTTTATTTTATATTATTTTTTATTGTTTTCTGAGTTCACTATATGGACGTTCGATTGTTTATTGCATTTTTATGTAACCTAGTTTAGAGGGCACTTGTGTCTGTGATACAATGATTTTTTCATTAGTATAGACACCAACGATACACTTTTTTTCTGCAATGTTCATTTTTTACTAGAAAAATAGTTTTTGTGAACCTTATTACGTTTTTTCTGACATAAAATTTATTATTATTATTTATTATTCATTAAATTTTGGTTTAGTATTGACTAACTACTAAAAGTAACTTTTTGTACAGGACACGTTTTATTTAATTCTTGGCATACTGTAGAAAAGAATGTACCGCAGTTTATATTAGAGGTCTTGTGAATCAAAACTAGCTGTTGAAAGATTGCTAAGAACATTATTATTAAACATTTTCAATTTATTTTTAGTGAGAGGTCTTAATTCAATGGGTTTATCTAAGTGTAACTTTTTATTAGTCAGGTCAGACCTGACGCCACTCATTAAGGACGGTTCTTTTATTTTACAATTAGTAAATACATGTCTACGCATGAAGCTGAGGTTGATGTTATTCTAGCTATACCAATACTATTCATACTAGTATTATAAATTCGAAAGTAACCTTGTCTGTCTGTATGTTACCTTTTTCCGCCTAAACCACAGGACGGATTTCGTGGAAGGACATTGCTACATCTTGTTTCAAAAATGATCCTAGAAGGGGTGATATAGGGGATGAAAGTTTGTATGGGGAACTTAGCATTTCAAAAATAGGGATTGAAAACTCTTTGATAAGAAATAAAAAAGTTTGTGTTTCAGTGTTTTTGTAAAATCATCCCCAAGCGGGTAAAATAAGGGATATTTTTGTATTTTTTGAATTAAGCTCGGTCCACCCGCTTAAAAAGCATTACAATTTAAATGTATAGCTAATAAGTCGATATTACGTGTTCAATGGCGGCGCTAGAGTATTTAAAAATTAATGGTGATAATATTAATGAATTAGATGACATTTAGAATCATAAAAACCTGTTTAATTAAAAAAACCGGGCAAGTGCATGTCGGGCCACGCACAAGAGGTTTCCGTAGTTGGGATGAATTAATCCCAACTACGGAACAAACTTATAATTTTATATAATTATAATTATATAACAATTTTCTTAAATACCTTTAAAACTTTTTAATTCAAAATTATAAAAAAAAATATTGAGACCCTTTCATTTGATATGTCACATGGTTTGCAAAACAATTTTTTTAATTTTCTTATTTGCCGTCCAAAAGTGACCCTTATATTCAAAATTCATTTATTTTGCGCTAAACATCCGTGTTTGGGTTACACAAATTAATTTGTGTACCAAATTTTAACTTAATCGGTCCAGTAGATTCGGAGCAAATCCGCTGTGACAGACGGACAGATAGACAGACACACGAGTGATCCTATATGGGTTCTGTTTTTTATTTTTGAGGTACGGACCTCTACTAAGGTTTTGAGAATACTAACTTTAAGAATACTGTGATTACGTATTTAGGAAGTTTTATTAAAAAATTATAATTATTATTTTATTCTTGGAAACCAGACGAGAACATCAAACTAAATATGACGCTTACACGAGTGAATGAGTTTTGAAATTCATTTCATCTTACCGAGTACTCAAACAACTCTTCATGTTTAGACTCTTTAAAAAAATGAGAACTCAATAAAAAAAGTTCAAAAGCAAGACTGCATGCCATTTTATGGTAATTTAGGCCGGGGCGCGTTCACTACGCAGCACGACGCGGCATGGCATGGCAAAGAATTTTCGTAAGCGAAAATGATTTTGAATCTTATTTTCATAGTTTTAGCACTCAAATTATTTCATTGATATCGTCACAAGGGGATTTGGGTATACCGCAGAATGCTGCGGCATGCCGTAGAAGGGGGTATACAAATGTTAATGCTTTGCCGTGCAATGCCACAACGTGCCGGCGTGTGAGCCGGCCTATAAACTTTAGTTGGGTCTATCATCGACCCTTAAATGCTCATTCAAAATACTGTACCTACTTAATCAAAAAGTTATTAACAACACATTAAAAACAAACAACCCCAGTGAGTCCAGCCCAAGTTTCGCGTCAGTCCCACCGGGGGGCGTTATAACTAGGTTCAATTTTTTTCCATCGGTTAGTTAGCTTCGTTCATTTGACTGCATAACTTTTGTCACTAGGGAGATAGATCATGAAAACGCGTGTATTGCTGTATCTAGGTATAATAGAAATAACTTTAGAAATGATTAAATGCACTGTTGGTAGGTACATTTTTATTAGACTGGGTCCCAGTGGATAAAATAGCTCATTCATTCATTCAATAAACATTTGTAGAACTGTATGTTCGATTTCACTATAAAATTCAAAATCGTTTAAAGGTAAGGCCACTTTTGGAAGATGGATTTCATGGATTTCGTGGATTTCATGTTTTAAATACGCGATTTTTATTTATTTAGCACTTTGTTGTGAAGGGCGGGTGTTTTTGGGGGACTGTCTTATGTAATTTTGACGTTCGAAAAGTGCTGATTCTCAGCCTAGTTTGAATTGACTTTTTATTTTGTTTTTGACTATTTGATTTTTTATTCCATATTTTCACTTATAAGTTACTGTTTTGTGTGTAACCCAAATTTTGTTTATAAATACATAAATCTTATGTAGTACTATGCGCAAGTGACTAATAAAGTGCTTGGTAATGTGTCTTGGTTTAAAATTCGGCTCGAATTTGTCATTTTAGCTTATTGAAATTTGCGCTTCTACGTGGCTTCCATGTTACTGGTAACGTTGATTATATGTTACGTAACGTTGAAGTGTTGTAAAAGTTTGTGTAAATATCGTAAATTATTATAGTTTTAGCAAAGTAAACCTTGTTGTTGTTGGCGGGCGGATAGTAAGACCCTCAGCTGATGTAATAGCACGTTATGCAATCAGCCTTACAAACATTATGCATTACTTTCGCGTTTCTTCTACATTACCGTAACATACAAGTTTCTATGATACTCTATGTTACAAAGTTGCAAAACTTACGGCCTTATCCTTAAATGTTTCCAATGCTTGCTTTTTTCGGGAGTAGAAGTAATTGAAAACTACAATGATTCGGGGATTAGTGCGCTGCCATAAAATTCATAAAGTATAGTGGTTTTTAAACCAATAATTTTATCCGGATCAATGCTGTTTGTACATCTGTATTACATTATATTATAAATTTAAGTCATCCTTTTTGGGACTGTCTGTAGGTAGTATACAGTAGATTTTGATGCAGTTTTTACCATCATTTAGATAATTTATTAATAAATGAATATATAATAAATGAATAAACTTATTTATATTAAGAAATCGCGACCTTTTGTTATTTGGTAGGATAGGTAGGCTTGACTGGTCGAGGCGTACTCAAGCGTCGTCAACCGAACAGGTTTTACAACCTACCCGATACTGGGTTCATACTATCAAAGTTCAAGTGTTCTATTAATAATTATGAATGAAAGGGTATTAAACCCTTGTAGTTTTAATTATTATGTATATTTTGACTTTGTAAGTTCAAGAACCAAATGACGTAGGAGTCACGTTTTTAATCCTAGGGTTTTAAAGCTGGTATTTAATTAAATATTCGTACAGATATAGATTAAATTTTGACTATTATGTTACGGACGAGGATGTTTCTTTCAATTAGGTTTTCGGTATAGAAAATGTATTCAATTGACATCATCAACTAGATGCTAGAAAAGTAATTTAACCTGCAGAGGCCTACTTCTAAACGTTTAAAAATGACTAGAATATTACGGATTTTTAGATATTAGTTTTATCTTTTGATGGAAAGACATAACAGGCAGACAAACTCACTTTAATACCTACATAGGTAAGAAGGTTGGACTGAAAGTATTAACTACATACTCTGAATATTTTACATTCATATAAAAGGAATTCAGCAGGCAACCTCAAAAGGGGTTGCCTGCTGTATCCCTCTATAAATAAGTCGTTAACATACCAGGAACGTCTTCAAAGAGCTTCGAATATAACATTATACAGATATTAAGTGCTCGACTAACGCATAAAGTAATATCGTCAAAAGCAGACGTAACGTTAACGTAAACGTTACAGTTAATTATGTGGAAATGTTTATGTACCTTTATAAGTGGTGACTGGTTAAACTATGAACTTATTGAATTATACTTTTTTAAACTTCAACTCTCCCATGTCACGGAGGTGGTAACGACAAATCTAATGAAACCACAAAAATAGTTTATCCACCCGTTCGTATTAAGAAATTAAGAATCCTACATTCATGCACACATTAATTACATACAGTTTTGCGCGCAAAACATAACCCTACTTTTCAGTTATCCATTAAAATTACAAATCTTAAAAATGTAGATACTCCAAACGAGCAATTGGTACCGTGCACCTAGCTTCTGACGTTTCAGAAGTGCCGATGTAGGTTTATGTGAAATAAAATATTTAGATTTTTTTTACTCGCTTTTCGCTTGCCTTAAACCCCGTCTGAAGTATAAAGTAAATACGCATATTAACAACTGCTTCGTTATTATATTTTTTTTCGTTACATGATACCTAAATTTCATGCCTTAGATTATGTCCCTCGTTTAACCAGTCACATAATGTTACAGTGAATCGTTGAGGATGTTTTCTTCTTGATATTTTTGGTATTTGTTTTCTTTAGATTTTATTATAAAAATAATTTTATTTGTCAAACGTGTTTGTATAATAAGCGGGCTAGCTTTGAAGCTATATTTTTCTGTACTGACAATAAAACGCTATTTTTATGCCAAGGTTATTACGTCGTACCACGCTCAATGAAGGGTTCCGTATTTGGGATGAATTTATCCTAAAAACAAACTTAACATTGTAGTCAATTCTCCAACTGCAATTGTAAGTTGGCCGACTATTACTCGTTAACTTGTAAAGCCTACTTAACTGTGATAGTTTTCCTTTTAACTTCGTTATATTATATACTAATACCATGATTTTTTCACATATCCAAAAACAACCATTTAGCTGGCAGGGGGGACACTTAACTCTAAGAAAAAATAGCAGAAGAAATAAGATTTTATTCTACCACTTTGTCGGCGTGATTAATATGTATACCCATGCCAAATTACAGCTTCCTAGTACTAAGAGTCTCTGAACTATGCCGCGGATAAACAATCAGACAAAGAGACGCACATTGTGAAACTATAAGGATTCCTTGTTGACTCATCATCATCATTTCAGCCGAAAGACATCCACTGCTGGACACTGGCCTTGTTGACTACGGAACCCTAAAAAGAGATATTAATAAAACGGTCTTCTTTGAGAGCTGCTTAAGGGCTTAATATCCTTGAGTCGCTGTCTTTATAAAAAAGGTTTAAAGACAGCACCTCAAGCATTCGTTATCAAGTTGACATTTTTTTTTTGTGTTATCTACGTTATTTGCGTAGTGATTTTAGTGTGGTACAGATCTACAGAAATAATATAAATATTTATAGGTAAGATACCTATGTGATGATATACATATAATGGAATTTTTATTAATAGTCCGATTACCTAAACGAGCGCAAAATTTTCAACGAATACATATAGGGGGTTACTGATTCTCAAGTTAATCTAAACTGTTGTGTTTTGTTAACCAATTTCATGTAATAATATGTCTCAAAGTGCACCATTCTTTCCATACATCTGTGTGCACTATGTCCTACTTAAACTCCGAAGATAAAAAAAAGAACTCCCTTGGACAGTAATCAATGAAAGTAATACCAGGTACGCAGCACCGACCTTATGACCCACTTACGTGGGGTGAATAACCTCCCACTGGCCCACGGGGTGAGCCCCTAATATGCAATTCTCTTTGCATGGTTTACAGTACTATTGCAATTTTGTTTTCGAATTTCAATGACTTTACAATAATATTGTACGTACTACTGGGATTGAAATGATTGAGATGTTTTGGAATAGTTATACGAACTATAGAAAAAATGATTAAGTAACGTTTTTTATGAAGTGCAAGGTGCTTCATATAATTTTTTGGAAAAAGCCATTTCGATGAAAATATAGTACCTATAGGATTCATTATCAGTTGCCTTTTATTCTTAGGTCAGACTTTAAAGAGTAAGGTGCATACCTACTACTTCTATAATTTTATAATCAGAAAACTACGATAACAAAGATATGGTTCTAATTAGACACTTACTATTCCGATTTCGTATTTACCTAATACAAAGGGACTTACAGAATGGGCAGCAGCGTACTCTATGCATTTTAACATCCTATTGTGATCACTAAGAAGGATTGGCGATTGGGCCAAGCGTTGCGATTGGAACCCCCTCCTTTTGGGGGAGGCCTTTGTCCAGCAGTGGACGTGTTTCGGCTGGAATGATGAATACATATCAAATTGCAACATTAAGCGAATCTATTTGGGCCTGCGGGCGGTGAGCGATGGGTAGCTCGCCGTCCGATAAGGACCAGGCCCGGGTCGACGGCGGTAGCACAAACTGACGGGGTCCGTTAGGACCAATGCCTGCCAGGGTTGCGACTTTGTCTGAAAGGGATATCGTGGCCCTGGCACACAGGCAACGGAAGGAACACGGGTGGGTTTTAGTCAGTAAAAGTCTGACACGCCCTCCCGCTCCGCCCAGAGCGGGAGAAATTATTTGATAACTTCCCACCCAAAAAAAAAAAAAAAAAGCGAATCTATTGACATGTTACTATACAATTGATTCCGTCATATCGTAACAAAAAAAACAATAACATATTTTGCAGTTTAAGGTCATTGCCACGATCATTGGCCTGTAACTACACACCGTGGCCACGAGTAGCCAGAACACATCGAGACGTTACTCCCCTCGCCTACACACGAGTAAACACACACATAATAGTTCTTGTCAAAAAATATAATACCTAAAATAACTCTTTGTTTTCAGAGAAGTAATAACTTACCTATATATTATCTTACGGTTTAAGATATTTATACTTTGTACATAGTATAAAATAAAGGCACTTTTCGTGTCTGTCTGTGTGCCCGCATTGTACTTTTAAATTACGCAACGGATTTTGATGCAGTTTTTACCATCATTCGATAATTTATTCCGAAAGGAGTATGTGTATAAAACGGACATATTAATCGTAAATATGATACAAAAAATTCGATGTTTTGTCAAGTCGCAAAAACCGTGCAAAACAGGAACGGGTCGCTAGTGTACAATCACAGTGTGCAATCATTCATAGAACAGTAATTTGTTATACCACAAATTGTAATAACTGCCCCACGAATCAAAAAGTACTGATCAGCAAAAAGTGCCTGATGAAAAACTACCTCATTAATCTCTATACTATTGTTCTTCTTGGATCACCCACAAAATGTTACGCTACGAGCGTAGAATAATGGAAAAAAAAAATAATAACCATTACATTATGAAACACGAATAAAACATTGTAGTATGATTAACCTGCGTATAAAATGTAGGTACAATATTATTCTAAAACAGATTAAAATACACTATGCCAAATTTTTCCAGTATTTGAAAGCAGAGTCAGCTAAAAATACTCCTCCAAAAAGTTGAAAACAAAGATAAAACTTAAAGATTTATAAGTATGTTTCATAAAGTTATTCAAAAAAATTAAGAACCTCTTTTTATTGATCAAAAAACATTTGTTTTTCCTCAACCACTCGCTAAGTTATAACACTTATAACAAACGTCTAACTTGAACAAAGTCTCCCAGGGAGTGATTCCTCAACGTTTGCAATAATTGATATAATAAACTATTGAACTTGCAGTTTGATAACTTGAGTTTTAGCTTTTATTTATGTAGTCGTAAAGTTAATAATAAAGTTATTGGTAAATAACTTTTGTTAATTATTTGCTTGTAAAAGCCGATAAAAGGCTATGAAAAATAATTACACGAATAAAATAAATACAATTATTATCTTTTTCATGGTAAATATAGCGTTCGACAGGGAATTAAGAGGCCGTAAATGCTAGTCCCACCCGTGGTACTATTGACGGAATTACATTTTTTTCACACGTTATCATATTTTAGCATTTTGGATTGTTAAAAAAAAAATAAGAATAAAAGAACAAAACCTAGGGCTGATATTAATTTAATGATTATTATTGGAAACAATCAAAACCTCGTGCAACGTCCATCCATTATCCGGGTTATCACCTACTTGGTAATTAATACAGCTTACGTACAATGTATCTTGATTGTTCCACTGTCCTACAACCGGTGTATTCACCTCACTGAATTAATTTACGAGGCCGTCTTACGGCCCTTTTGAGGTTAGGCTAGAATAAAGATAAACAGAAAATAAGAGGCTAGATAACTACTTAAGGCCTGATAAACATTTTCTACCAGATAATACAATAAAAAAAGTGTGACATTTTCAGCCAGATACGCTAACTACGAGGAACTGGACTCACTATTGGTTCAACTTCTCTTAAATTGGCACACATTAAGTATATGAGAAAAGCTCATGTTTCATGGTAAAATAATATTATTGCGTTAGTCAGAATGGTGGTAACGGGGCTGTCTGCCCAGGGTTATTTCTTTGCTTTGGCAAAGAATTTTATGTAATTTAAAAATAAATTAAAGACTTATCTGATTAATAAAGCCTATTACAAAGTATTGATTATTTAAATTTCTTTCTTTTTCTTTTTTTAAAAAACGTTGCCCCACACTAGGAATTTCTCCTGTATCGTGGGTGCGTTCACAAACATTTAAACTCACATACACAAACAGCTGGGTCTAGCTGTTTGTGTATGTGAGTTTAAATGTTTATAAATAACTTTTGTTAATTATTTGCTTGTAAAAGCCGATAAAAGGCTATGAAAAATAATTACACGAATAAAATAAATACAATTATTATCTTTTTCATGGTAAATATAGCGTTCGACAGGGAATTAAGAGGCCGTAAATGCTAGTCCCACCCGTGGTACTATTGACGGAATTACATTTTTTTCACACGTTATCATATTTTAGCATTTTGGATTGTTAAAAAAAAAATAAGAATAAAAGAACAAAACCTAGGGCTGATATTAATTTAATGATTATTATTGGAAACAATCAAAACCTCGTGCAACGTCCATCCATTATCCGGGTTATCACCTACTTGGTAATTAATACAGCTTACGTACAATGTATCTTGATTGTTCCACTGTCCTACAACCGGTGTATTCACCTCACTGAATTAATTTACGAGGCCGTCTTACGGCCCTTTTGAGGTTAGGCTAGAATAAAGATAAACAGAAAATAAGAGGCTAGATAACTACTTAAGGCCTGATAAACATTTTCTACCAGATAATACAATAAAAAAAGTGTGACATTTTCAGCCAGATACGCTAACTACGAGGAACTGGACTCACTATTGGTTCAACTTCTCTTAAATTGGCACACATTAAGTATATGAGAAAAGCTCATGTTTCATGGTAAAATAATATTATTGCGTTAGTCAGAATGGTGGTAACGGGGCTGTCTGCCCAGGGTTATTTCTTTGCTTTGGCAAAGAATTTTATGTAATTTAAAAATAAATTAAAGACTTATCTGATTAATAAAGCCTATTACAAAGTATTGATTATTTAAATTTCTTTCTTTTTCTTTTTTTAAAAAACGTTGCCCCACACTAGGAATTTCTCCTGTATCGTGGGTGCGTTCACAAACATTTAAACTCACATACACAAACAGCTAGACCCGGAACAACTACTTATAGGTCATACAAATATTTGTTCCGTGCGGGAATCGAACCCGCGACACGCAGCGCAGCAGTCAATCGCTTAACCACTGCGCCAACCGTGTCGTCAATTATCAATGTAGTAATTTTTTTAGTAAAGTAATAATAATTAAATTATTTATAATTAATAGATTTAAATTATTGAATAATGTATAAAAAATGTATATTATATAATAGTAGATATTTGCACATCTGTTTAGGTAGGATATGGTTTAAACAACTTTTTTGTATGTATCACCTCATGTACCATATTCAAGCAAATAAATGATTTGATTTAATTAACATTTGCCCATAATATTTTAAACAGACTTCCACCAAAATCCACTCTAGTGAGTTCAACTTTTGTTTTAATATTAATATTTGGCATAAATTCGAAACAGTGCCGCATTTTATCAATACCCACGTAGTGCTCTAAATAATCCAATTATTCAAGTATTTCCATATTCCCACTCAGAATTATAAATGATTGTATGTTATTGTGAGGTTAAAACATGAACTTGTATAAATTCAGTATTATTAATCTGGTAATAAAACATGAACTTGTATAAATTCAGTATTATTAATCTGGTAATAAAACATGAACTTGTATAAATTCAGTATTATTAATCTGGTAATAAAACATGAACTTGTATAAATTCAGT
Organism: Tiliacea citrago; assembly: GCA_963921375.1. Lineage (NCBI taxonomy): Eukaryota > Metazoa > Arthropoda > Insecta > Lepidoptera > Noctuidae > Tiliacea > Tiliacea citrago. The sequence continues at coordinate 1,543,152 of OY992790.1, read as the reverse complement.
ATTATTAATCTGGTAATAAAACATGAACTTGTATAAATTCAGTATTATTAATCTGGTAATAAAACATGAACTTGTATAAATTCAGTTTTATTAATCTGGTAATAAAAGGTGCACTCGTGGATAATGACTTTTCTGCCAAACCCTATGCCAAATGGGTTGCGATTAATTATACAATTTCTCATTGTAGTCATGTCTTATAAAAAATCTAGTGTTTAAATGCCCGTTTTCACTAACACGGGGACTCATCAATGAAACTGCGATATTATATTTTCTACTTCCGGCGTACAAAAAACTGCGCGCTTTTTTGGTTCTGATTAAACTAAATCGGAATTGATTACATTCAGAGGTCAATTTCGTTGATAGTCGAAATGGCCTACGTTTTGCAAACTACAATAAGTTTCTAGAAGCACAAAACCTATAAGTACATAATATAATTTACCTGCAAGGTAAAATATTCCAAACCGAGGAGACTCATGTTTTTAGACTTTGTATCTAGGTCCTGGTTCTATCTATAGTATTCATATCGGCTCCGCCATCCGGTGTCAGTAGCACATTTCAAGCCCTAATATAAGGGGTGATTCGCATTTTTTATTCAACGGTAGGTTTCAGGTTTCGCGGTCACCCGGTTCAGTTATTGAATTTACAATGTATTCGGGACAGATGATTCGCAAAGTAATATGGGGACCCAGATAACGTGTGATCGAGTGTTTTTGTTAAATAAGAATTTCGTCACCGATAACTAGGACAGTTTTTCTGCGTGAAAGTGTTTCGGCCTAGATTTTTGACGGATGATTTCTTTGTGTAGTTTTGATTAATGAAACCTGTTTTGTTCGTTAGCAAGCGTCTGTTCGTATCCGTTTGTTTGTATGTTTGATATAGATTAGTTACCTACGTATAGGTATTAGTTATCTAAAATCATCAGTTGTTTTTTTTACGAAAACGGTCTTAGGTTTGCATTAATGTAATTATTTCGTGGACTACAAATTCACAGATAATTGTTGAGATGAGGTAAATGTCATTAATTTGAGTACTGTAAGACTGAATGGAATGCTCCGAAAAATGACTGAAAACAGCGCTGTAAGAGATTAATTAGATGACAAATAAAGAATGAAATTAGGCTGGTCTTAGCTGAACAGTTTGATAACTCATTGACGCATAGTTAATTAACTCACGAATAACTTTAATTATCAAGAAAGCTTGATGAACGAAGAAAAACTGCTCATAAATCTACTTCGCAAATGAAGCCAAAGAAAAGCTAATCCCACTTATTTTTTGCGTGCGCCGACTATATCTTTTAAGATCTTTTATATTTATACATAAAGCATTGTACTCGTTTCATAGAATTTTAAAAGGAATCATGTTACTTATAAAACTGCAAACAATTTATGTTTTCGACATTTTTAGCATTAATAGTTCGTTTTTCTTCTTAGAATCAGACTTTTCTTGCCCGATAGCAAATCTTTTCCCCTCTACATTAAACTGTAGTAGTGCTCATTTCACGCTTGCGTTGAAACAAACATGTGCCATTCGTCCTTCTCAAAAAAACGTCAATAGCCGGCAGCTAGACAAAACAACCATTCACTCGGTTTGTTATGCATTAACTTTTCAATCTCACTACACAATGCTTGAATACAGTCGTGCTTTGAGACATTCTGACTCACAAATGTTGGTTAAAATTTAAATGAAGCTGGTGATTTTGTTACACTAAAATATTAACTTCGCATTTAAAAAAAAAATATCTATGTGCCTATGAGCTATGACTACATAATCTTACTCATTTTAATTTAACTCCATAAACGAATGTTATATAAAAAATATTTTTTTCAGTTAAAAAAAAATTGATATTTGTGATTGCGACCGTAAGCCCAAATACATGTATAAGATTTAGACAAAAATCTTTCAATCTAAATCCCTTTTTCAAGTTAGCAGAAATTCAATCTCCTTTGAAGAGTGAAGTTAAGTCGAACTAATCATGAGCATAATATCTCAAGTATGCCACGCTGAGTGAATATAATAGTTCTTGTCTGGTTCGGGTACTTACCCCGTCTTAGGGGAAGCTCGAAGTGTCGCCAGGTGTGTAGCTTTATAGGTTTATGCTGACGTTTTTCTAAGGATGTTAAGTGATTTCGAATGGAAAGAAACCATTTTGAGAGAGTGATTGTGTGGCTTTCTTTGAGGAACAAACGATGGTTGTGACAAAAGTAATCATATAGGTACATCAGGGAATGGAGATGGGACGTTTTCTCATTTGCATTGAGATCTTGATGATGAATCAGGCAATTAATCAATGCTCCATATAAAAGTCACTGCCTACGATTTTAATAAGCAGTTCCACGTTAGATGTTATTTGAAATTATAAGTCTCAAAAAGTGTCCAAAGGTGAACATAACTTTGTGATTACATTCACCAATTTAAGCAACGTATAGCAACCAAGTACACAATTTATACCCCATTCACATCATCCATTACGACACAAATATTACAGCCAATCAAATACCGACAGGCACTCGATCATGTCGCTTCGAAAGGGTTAACCACGTCTATGTGTGCATACGGACATCGAATCGTTAAGGCAAAAGCGCCAGGGTAGCCCGCGAGATTTAAATTTTCTTACTTTTTTTGCAATTTGCAGATCAGTGTTAGGGTGTATGTTGATCTGAATATGATTCGCGACCATAGCAAGTATGTATTAATTTTATATATTTATTTATTTATAATCATTAAATTCATAAAACCAAATCTCTAAGTTCATATTACCCTATTGATTTCATGAAATTATGACATTTCACATTTGGCATTAGATCCGCCTTTGTACAGGTTTTTTTTACTTGTGCATAAAGTGTTAAAAGATAAATAAATTTGAGGCCAATTCTTACTTAAGGAGTTGTATTATTTGTTACGGTCGCAAATCATGTTTTAATCAACATACACTCTGTCACTGACCTGAAAATTGCAAGAAACGTATGAACATTTAAATTTCGCGGGATTTTTTAGCGCATCTCCCATAAACGTGTGCATGTGTGTGCATTCGAACGCAAAACTAGACTGCGTCGCTATCGAACGGGCACCAGTCATCGACCCCACTGCACTGTACGCGAAAATGTGCTCTAATTTTATGCTGACTATAGAAAATCTGGATTTATAGCACGAAAAAATCTCGTGGAAACTATAAAACCGAGTCAGTTCGAATTTTCGTATTCATTGTTAATGTGATTTGGGAAGCTCGTAATACGGTTTTAGGAGATTGCATTAGAATTGAGTTGGGAGCTTTATCTTGTATGCGTTTTGAAAATATTATGTATGTTCTTAGGTAATTCACTTTAATCGCGTTTTTTTTAGGGTTCCGTAGTCAACCTGTCTGCCTGTACGCGGCTTAGCTCAGAGACTCTTAGTACTAGAAAACTATAATTTGGCATGGATATTGTATATTAATCACGCCGATAAAGTGGTAAAATAAAATATTGGAAAAAAAAATAGCATCCCCTCGTTACGTGCAAGAGAGGTAACCTCTTGCACGTAACGAGGGGATGCTATTTTTTTTCCCGTCTATCCCGTGGTGTGGGTTATTGTTAGATAGGCCGTTCAAAAATATTTCGAGCCTGTAAAACCCCTTTTTCGATTCAGGGATCCGTTTGATTATATATTAAGTTTTAAAGTGCTAATTTTTGTTAGCGTAAAATGTCTCCCCTCTGCCAGCTAAATGGTTGTATTTGGATACGTGAAAACATTCATGGCAGTAGTATATAATAACGAAGTTAAAAAAAAATCACAGTTAAGTAGGCTTTACAAGTTAACGAGTAATAGTCAACCAACTAACATTTTAAGTGGGAGAATTGACCGTGACGTATATGGATGTATGTAAACATATTTTTCAACTAAAATGTTAAGTTTTGTTTTGGGCTTAATTCATCCCAACTGAATTAATTCCCTTGACTGTGCGTGGTCCGACACGCACTTGGCCAGTTTTATTTCTTGTTCAATATCTTATTAGTTTTTTACCTTGATGTATACCCCGGGAGTATCGTAACAATAGATTATGAATTATTTCTTATTATTAAAGATTTGAAAGGTTTTTTTCTATTGAAAGCAAACCTCCTACTGTAAGAAAGAAGCCTAGAAAAACTTCTAGGTTTCTATACCAAAAATGCAGGAAATTCTTATTACCTGCAGACTAAATCTACAAATAAATATACCGTAACAATGAACGCTAGTCCATTGACTAGGTCTATTATTACGTAGTATGCGTAGGAGCTGAATCGTAGTCATTAGCCATCAATTATTGCGTCAGCAGTTTATTACCGTTCCTACTAAATACTTACATAAGGAGATATAGCGATTACACGTGTTTCATCAAGGCGTTGAAAAGTTCGAGAATCTTTTATAGACCTCTTTGAGAATTTGTATTGTTTGTATTTCAGATTGAATTTATTGGTGGCCAGTATTTTTTTCTTCTGGTATAATGAGTTAGCTAATAATATTGAATACAGAGTGTTGATCAATACTGATTTAAATTTATTATGAACGTTTTCTGGCTACTGTCTCGAGAGATAGCGCTTTTCTGTTTTTTCGTTTCTAAGATGCTGCTAATGCAGTTCAAATCCCCCAGGTGTATCAGCAAAAACGTAGAGTTTAGAATAATATTATTATCAAATAAACTCCTCAGGTCAACCACCTCAGCGTTCCACCATCGTAACTAAAGGTAACATATTTAAAACTTTTCCTTTTCATTTTTGTCTCCAATTGTACTAACTTGGGTTCCGCTTAGTTTAGTTGGGCAGTTACCTCGTTAAGTGAGACTTTAGGGCGTGAACAGCCAAGAGAAGGGAGAAAGACACACAAACCAAAATAAAACTTTAGATATCTCTATAAGGTTCATTTTGGAAAGTGTCAGCCTCAAAGGGTTAACCAAAAACTTTTTCTATTTATTATTTTCAACTGTTCCCTTATTGTTAGCAGACATAAATCTAGAACTTTATTCTAAAGAATAAAAAGCTGTGCGGTGTTAGTTCTAAATTGAGTTTTTGTAAAAAATCGGTACAAAGGGAAACTTAGAAGTGTCATCGGAGAAGACAAGAAAATATTTTATGTCAGAGAAAAGAAAGTGCATAAGTGGGCGTCCTGTCGTCTTTGTCTCCATCGTCTGATGCTCTAGAAGTGTTTGATACACAATACTTTAGTACCTCACAATATTGCATTGACACTGAACTTGGCTGTTGTTGATATCTCGCTTCTTCAAAAGTTTATTTTTAAACGTTTAACGTGATTCCGTGTCTCTTTATTTTAAATCTTTAAAAGCGTAGTTTTGATGACAATGTAACAGGACTAATTTGTGCATTTGAATGAGGTCTAACAAAGGATTTATCGAGGGCATTAGACGCGAGTAGAGTGAAAACAGCGAAAATTTTATAAAACTGTTTTAAACTTCTTCGACAATTTAAGGTTTAAACCCGTGGCGTCCTCAGAAATAAAAGAATCACCACAATAGAAACTACGTGTAACAAACCTTGATAATTTTATTGCAAGACCAAACAGCTTTTGGATGTAAAGAGGTCTGACAATTTCAAAAACTTTGGAGTGGCTCAAATACTTTGGAAGTGGAATTGAATGCGAAACCCGTAAACGTTTTATGGATAAAAGGTTTTACTCGCTGGTTTAAAAGCTGAAGATTTTAATAAAAATCAAGTGCAGAGGGTTCTGTGGTTGCAGACAGGTTGTACTTAACCTTACGGACCCCCAGAGTGAACGAACGCATAGGTAAATATATTTATTTAACAGTTGAATTTAAATATATAATTATAATCAGCCTATAATGTTCCTACTGCTGGGACTGGCCTCCTCTCCTCAAAGGGGAGTGGATTGTAATCCACCACGCGGGCCCAGTACAGGTTGTTGATGTCTCATGTCTTTGAATTTTTGGTTCTAGGACATGCCGGTTTCCTCACAATGTTTTCTTTCACCGTTTTGAGAGCATGTGGTGATCAAATTATTTACCAAAAGTAAAGCGCCTGCCTTCCGTTGCCTAGGTTCGAACCCACAACTCGTAAGTCGGTGCCGTTTCCACTGGGCCACCACTGCCCTAGAAGTACACTTAAAGTCTGCATGTGTAGGCACTTAGTTCAAATTATGAATGGTAGTCGTTGCATAGGATATATACCATGGATAGTAAAGAATAAAGACTAAAAAGTTAAAATGGTAATTATCAACAAAATGTCTAGCACTAGAAAAATAGAAAGACAGACTGCCTAATTAATCGGCTCCATGTTTTAATATATCTTCATAGCTAGTAGGCTGTTTTTTGTATATTTTATTATATATATATATATATATATAATAAATATAATATATATTAAATATGGCATCAAAAAAGTCCTCCGCATCGCTGTTGACTGGTAATGTACCCAAAAGACTGGCGCCATTGCCACGTTGTATGGCAATGCTCAGCCTCTGGCTCAAGTAAAAGCCAGCCCTTGGGTCACGGGAAGTGTCAACCAGCCGTTTGGAAATTTCGTTGAACAAACCATGAGCACTCGGAGCCCACGGCTTGAGGGTTTCAACCTTGAAAATATAATTACCGATAAGGATATTATACTTTCGCCGCTTAAGGTTAAGCATTTTAATGTATATTAAATAAATAACCAGTTCTACAGGCAAAATATAATAGGCACGACAGTGGCGAGATCTGAGAGAACCCTCTATCGCCCCTCTCAAGGGATCACCATTCTGAAAGCAAAATAGAGTGAATTTATGTACTTATCCATTTTTGCCGAAGAGTATTCTAAACCTGCAACTAAAGTCGTTAACTTTAAATTCTTCGCAAAATTGTAAAGTTTATTTATTCCGTGTGCTTTTCATATCATTTTGTTTAATTTACTGGCGGCCATATTTACTAAAATGTAGAGAAATCTGAATAGTTTCCTATCCAAGCTGTCAAATATCTTCGCTTTATGTCACGCCATTCGTTGTGTTGTTATTCCTGCTAGTTTTGCCTTACAATTTATTTCCCTATCTTTACATAAATGTATTATGAAGTTTACGCAATGGCACTCAGACTGTTGTCAGTGTCAGACTTCTAAAAGTTCCTTTGATATTGCCGTTACGTATTTTTTTTCTTGATTGATCTGTGCGTTATCAGTTCAGTAACATAATATAAATTCTATTCCCAGACTTAGCCACAGAACCAGCTTACCACTTGTGAATCAAATCACCAAAATCCCTTTATAATATTTGTTATTTTACCAACGTTTTTATCAACTCACTAAAAAGTTTTGTCGTCCATACTTACGCTGGCCAGCTGTCCATTGAGTGTTTATATTACATTACGTTCTATGTTTGTTATGTGGATTCCGTAATGGATATGGCACTGTATTGCCGAAAGTAATGTAAGTAAGTACGAGTAGTTTATCTTTTCTGTGATAAATCTTTGTGGCGACACGTGACGGAGACTCTGTGGGCTCTTTGTGGACAAAAAGTGGAAAGGAATATGAAGATTAGCAAATATTTGGAGGTCTATCACAATAGATAAAGTCTATGTGTACCTAAGTGAAAACTGGTATTCAATCATTGGTAGTAAAGATATAATTTAAAAGTCGTAGTCATCATATTAAATCTATGATGTACACACATATTTGTCATTTTCTTTCTCTACAAACACAAACAACAAATAATAAACAAATTATTAAAAACAAAAAAACAAATAATTTGGTAGAGCTACCGTACATTTATTTTTAGAACATAATTATTATAACAGAAAAACCACGTGTACATTTAAATCACAGAATCACTTATTTAACTTTTGTCTACGTAGGAGGAACTTTATAAAAATAAACAAAAGAAATACTAAATTAACTAGGTAAGTAAGTAATAATAAGTTTTTCATGAAATTGTAGTGTCGTGTGGGTCTACCAACTTAGTAGACTTTACTTTCATAATCAAGATTATTATATTATAGAGTTTTCTTTTCTCTGTTTTATTTAGCAAGATTTTCATGAAAGGTAAGTTTTTATTATAAATGTTACCATATGTATTTAAATAGTTGTCTGTTTCAATTCTCGAAATCAAAAACGGTCTTTATTAATGCGAAATCTAATTACATGCTTTATATAAAGCCGTTCAAAGTCATTTTGACAGCGATAATTTAAATTTGTTCTTCATGCTTTCATAAAGGGTTCAAATGGATTGCTGTGATATCAACATATTCAGGCGTATCTCCGGCTGTAGGCTGCAGTCGAGAAAAATAAAGAAACATATACTTACCTTCCAAGATCGTTAACCTCATTAGTATATTTAATGATGATGCTTTCACTATTATACCTAGATACGAAGTTAGATGTAGAATAGAAAAGCTAATTAGATCTTATGACTCTTATGTAGGTACGTCCAGACTCTTATGTAGGTACGTCCAGACTCTTATGTAGGTTCGTCCAAATGAAATGACTTATCTATTGATTTATTATACTAGAGATATTCTATATATATATAGGATGCGACCGTATTACCATTATTCAAGAACTGAAATAATGGTTTACCCAATCCCACTCAGCCTAAACATAGATTCGAACTTAGTACCAAACTTTCAACATCGCGCTTTTGACGGCACGATATGCCACAACAAAATGTTCTGCTAAACCATGTTTGCCCTGACCTGACGATGACCTGGGAGTGAAAACCGGGTCCAGACACTAGCGGCGACCACTACACAAACAAGATGGCTGCCAAAATTTAACCAATTGCGACCCTTTTCTAACCACAGCTTTACAATTCAGTCGCTAACTAAATTGTAGCTTTAAACTTTAAAGAAATACCACAAAGGAGTCAAACTGTAAATAACTTTAATTGAGGATCGGCGCTCCTCAATTAAAGTTATTTAAAGTTTTACTTAATTGTATCCAGTTTAAACGAAACGGTTTCATGATGAACATCAATAAACTATTAATGATTATTTTGGTGGAAATAAAATTGTTTTTACTAAAAGTTTATTTTATTATTGAAATAGTAGGTACATTCTTGTTTCAAGTTGGAGCAATATTAAACCAAGTTTTTAGAACGATAAAAATATTATAAATGTTAATTATTAGCTTCAGGTAGAATTTCACGTATCTCCATATTATCTAACAATAGTAAAAATGTAAATAAGTGGTAGACGAAACTGAATACCTACTGCAAATTAAGGAAAACTGCCAAAACTCTTATTGAAAGACATTCCAAAAAAAAATGTGTAAGAGATTACTTTTTGTTGGACAGGCTGACAGTACAGAAAATATCAAAGAAACTTTTAGACTTTTAGACTGACAAGTCTGACTACTATCGCAAAATAGATAAGATTTAGTGTTTGTATCGTTCATTTATTTGTTTTCCATATAAATTATTTTTTCAAATATTTCTTAAAAACAATATAAAAACAGTAAAAAAAAAATGTGATTCGCCGGTGTTGGGAGCAGGGTCCAAACAGGGTGCGGTACGAGCCGTATCGAGGAGTACTGCCTTCTGAATCAGGCCATTGATCCAATCGCCTAACGAGAGCCTCGAGAGATGTTGGTCGAGGTTTTCAACCATCAGGCCACTGGCCGTTACGGCAATCGGCACAATGAAAGCCGAGCTCATATTCCATATGGTAACAACCTCGTGTGCTACTTCGATATATTTTCATTTGTTTCTCTTTCTCATTTTTCACGAGATTCTCGTCATGTGCAATGGTAACATCGACAATCATTGAGTAGCGTGCTAATCAATCTTATCAGGTATTTGTGTTATTATTAGGTAAACGTTATAACATTTGTATATACAGCAAGACAAAAATACCTCCATACACAAGCAGATATTAATAATGCCAATTAGGAAAAATAGCGACTCGATGACCTTATGACTGCGTCAGCGAGAGCAGTTCACGTAGCTGAATTTTTGGCCAAACATGTGATGTGAACTTTTTGCCATCGATATGCTAAAAAGAAAAATCTCGTTGTGACATCGATAGAACGAATTTAGTAAATTTTTATATCTCTCTATTTTCACTGTATGCATTACACTGTAAAATAATCCAGACTAAATTACATACGCCATTTCACAACACCATACTGGAAAAATGACAAAAAAGCCGAAAAATTGTAAATTTCGACCTCAAATCCTACACAATCCAATTAGTTAGTATAAGCAAATAAAATCATGTAAAAACGTGAATATATGTACTTTAATACATACCTCCACACGTTATTGACAAAAAAACTGTGTGTACACAAGTCTGGAAGTTTGTTTTAGTGGCGTAAGTATAGAAATGCGGCTCAAGAAGGCGTGAATATGCACGAGCACGCGCGACGTAGAGGGAATGCCTTTAGAGAATGCGACAGAGTAAGGTCTCTAGTAGAAAGAACATTTTTTTAAATTATAAATGTTAGGTATATTCTAATTGTGGTCTAGTGGTCGCTTGTGGCTAAGTAATAACAGCCGCACGGTTCGATCGATCAGTTCAAGCTATGCTTGCTGCGGTTGGTCCGTTGATGGGTGACCATCCTTACATACCAAGACCCCTCCGTGCCTCGAAAAGCACGTTAAGCCGATGGCCCCGGCTGTTATTCGTGGATCTTTGAAAGTCGTTACGGGTCGTCAGAAGCCCGAAAGTCTGACAACCAGTCTTACCAAGTGGTATCGTATATAAATAAATAGTTGGAGAAAAGCAGGCAGATGATGATGGTCGTCAGCTCTAGGCTAGGCCTTCTGGATTCGATCCCCAGGTCGGACAAAGTGTTTTGGGTTTTTCTATTTGTCATTATCAGAGGCATTCTGGAGTCTACATGCCCGATTAATAACAATGGACTTGCCCTATATTTTTTTGCTTATCGTTTTGATGACATTAAAAATTGAGTCTCTATTGAAGGCGCGAATCTCTTAGGCAAATTCTGAGCCCTCTATTAATGGGGATTAACATAACTGGTGACATGACGGTCTTCTTTCTACCCCTTCAAAGAATACAAGCGTGATATTAAGTCTAGTGTTATGAAAATGTATCACTTATGAAATCATGTAAGTGTCTGTCTATCGCGAGGCTGAGGTGGGAAGATAAAAGGCTCTTATTTATATTATCTGATTGGCTGGAGTCGTTCTGCGGACAAAGTAATTCATTTCGTCTATTGACTCACTGATTTGGTAGTTCAAGAGTGGTTCGATTGTATTGTGTTCTGAGTGTTGGGAAATAATATCTTGATTTTTGATGCAATATTTAGGTAAACCTAAATATATATTTCTGAACCCAATTTTCATAAAGTTAAATAGTTTAATTTCTATGGGCAACGTTGGTAAATTAAAAAAAACCTATTAACGTGGATTTGACAATCTTTCTGACGGGCTCATAGTATTACGACGGCACAGCTATATCAATATACAAGGGAAGTAGTAGATCATGAGCTGACAACTTTGCTGCTAACAAAGAAAACAAGTAATAACTTTTAGAGAAGACTGTCCCATTGTAGTTAATTTTAAAGAAACTAAAGCTCGTCAAAAATGACTCACCACCTACTACATGGGTCTTAAACATATGTAGCAAAATGTGAGTGCACTATAGGTGCACCTCTGCCTAACCCTTCGGGAAAATCGAGGAGAAGCTTATTTAATAGCAGCTCAAGGACTATGTCGAGGCAAAATGCCGCATCGCATACGAGCAGTTTGGTTTCCGAATCCAATACTCGTGCATCCAACGAGTCCACCGCATCGTGGAGCACTTAAGCGCTGGCTTTCAGCGTACCACGTTGATGGGCGTGTCGTTCTTCGACATAGCGAAAGCATTCGGCAGACTGGCACAACGGCTTATTATATAAGCTCTACCGACTCGGATTACCAGACTGTCTCGTGCTCATCTGACGAGGCTTTCTGTCGGATCGCATTTTTCGCTATCACATCGAGGCTTCACTCTCCTCCCCTCTACCTATTTGCGTGGGAGTCTTCACACTGTTCACGAGTGACATTCCCAAAATATTTTTTTAAACATCATCATATTTCCCTGCCCGTCCCTTCTACCCACTCGTAACCCTACATACTCAAGTCTTAACATTTCGCACCGCATCTCCTCCGTTTTTTCACCTTTACAAAGCCGGGCTTTGACTCGGCAAGCGCTCTCAAACACACTCCGAATGCTTGGATTCAGGTCGTCAGTTTAAGGTCGCTATGATTACGGTCTTATGGTTTGGAACGTGCCGTTTTAGGGTTATCGAGTGTTCTCCGTTTAGAAAATGAAGTTTTGATTAATATCGGTTTTGATTATCATTTTAGGGTTGATGTTGTTGTTTGTTTTACTCGTCAATAGTTATTGCGATGTCAATTATATGACAAGCCTATATTGTTGTTGCTATCATAGTGCTCGTAGTCTAAATCATACCTAATATTGTACCCATTATTTATTTCAAAGGTATCCTGACCTTAAGATCATGATGAAAAACTTTTGTATAGTAAACTGACTAGTAACGTAACGTAACGTGACTGTAAAGTAACTTAGTTTTAGGTAATTTGTAGATCCGTTAACGTGTACGTATGTACGTCTAAGTGGCAATTATAAATTATTAGTAAAGAAGTTTAAATCACTTTTACTCGTAAAGCTTAATTAAAAGTTTGAGCAATTCCTATACAAAATAAAACTTGATGAAAGTAGATAATTCTACTATTGAATTCTAGGTAGGTAATTTAAATGCCAATACCAGTAATTGCTTTTCGGTAATATTTTCGTAAGTAGCACAAACGTTTTTCCTTGAAGTTTTAGTTAGCCAATAATTGCTTAGATCAAAATTTTACTTTTTATAATATGTTCACGACATTCTTAACCCCAACGTTAATTTTCATTAAAATTTCATCATTCATCATTCTCCTGCCCTTATCCCAATTTATTTGGGGTCGGCGCAACATGTCCCTTTCTTCCATACTTCTCTATTAGTCGTCCTCTTGGTAGTCTCCCAATAAATAAATTTTCATTAGGATTTATAATGTATAATATTATTAATTAATATAAAAAGCAGAAAAGGTCCCGAATCATCTTAACATTTCTAATTAACACTACCTACGTATCAAATAATAAGTATGACCAAAATTATTTGCTCTTTCCATTTGAAACGTCTTATTATACTGGAATGTTGTGTGTTTACTACATACATAATTATGTAGACCAAATAAATACGCTGCGGCTGGTTATATAGAAGACCGAAGATCATCTCTGCTTAGCGTTTGTGGACTGCGAGAAAGCCTTCGATTCGATCGAGACATGGGCTGTACTGCATTCTCTTCAACGATGCCAAATTGACTATCGGTACACCGAGGTGCAGAAGTGTCTGTAAATAAACACCACTATCAGTCTGACTCCAGGACCAGACCTCGAACCCTATCCTTCTGCAGCGAGGTGTGAGACAAGGAGACATTTCTCTCCGGAACTGTTCACCGCTTCAATGGAGGATGTTTTCAAGATTCTGGACTGCAACGGGCTAGGCATCAACTTTAATGGCGAGTAAATCACTCACCTTCAGTTTACCGAAAATATAGTTATCATGGCTGAGTCTATGGAGAACCTTAGTAAAATATTCGATGACCTCAGTAGAGCTTCAGAAAGAGTGGGTCTTAAAATGAACATGGCGAAGATAAAGGTCATGTCAAATGCCAATGTAACACTCACCTGATTAGGATTGGAGACGCTACACTCGAAGTTGTCTCTCAATCGTCGAATCCGACTCAGCTGGATAACGTTCGGCTACGGAATGTCTTCTCTTCCCACACACCTCAAGACGAGTCTTGAGGTGTGTGGGAAGTCTTTGACCAGTGTGTGTTGCCAGCGATGACCTATGGCACTGAAACGTGGTCACTCACATTAGGCCTTATTAGAAGGCTAAAAGTCACCCAAAGGGTAATGGAAACGGCTATTTTAGAACTTCCCTATGTGATCGGATCAGAAATAAAGACATCCGCAGGAGAACCAAGGTAACCGACATATACCGAAGAATTGCCAAACTTAAGTGGCAGTTGGCAAGGCACATTGCTCGCAAAACATATGGCTGATGGGGCCGAAAGCTTCTAGAGTAGCGACCGCGTACCGGAAGACGTAGCGTTGGAAGGCCTCCCATAAGGTGGACCGATGAGAAGCACAGAAACGGTTGAAGTGGCGGTGGTTAGGGGAGGCCTATGTCCAGCAGTGGACATCTTTCTGCTGAAATGATGATGGTGTGTCTCATAAATCAATGGGATTCTACTTGTCGGGAAGTTTTTGAGGAGAAACAAATGTTTGTGTCGAACACTATTTTTATTGACTCAAAAAAAAAATGTAACACAGCGTGTTCTAAAAAACGGTCCAAGTGATGAACCAAAACCACTATAAAATTCACCTTGTAGAATTTAGTAGATGAGCTCATCCACTTGAGTAGGTGAATGTACAATCGGCCTGAAACCATATTTTTATGTAGTAACTAGAGATGATAACATTTTTTGAAGTTAATTGATATTATTACAAAAACTATTGTACAAAGTTAAATTGTCTGGAAAATTATTAATGTTTCTGTAAAAGTCCGCAGTCTGGATTTGAGCCCGGTTCGTAGAAATATTTTAGTTTCTAGTTTCGGCACGAACTAAATCAGAATAGTTCAAAACGTGGAAAAAGGTATTGGTCAGTCAACAAGGGATTAAGGCTTGCCACGAGGAGGCTATTTTAATGTAGGGTGCACCCTACAAATTTAGAAAATGTTGTATCCATACTTCATAATTTTGAATGCGACAGTAACTCTGTGTGTATGTCTGTCTGTCCGTCCTGTTATCTTTACACGCCTTAGCGGCTGAACGGATTCCAATGAAAGGCACACCAGTAGATCATGACCTGTTAGGACATAGGATCCCGGTAGTACGTTCCCATGGTGTAATTTCAAACATCCACGCGGGCGAAGCCGTGGGTAGAAGCCAGTGTATCTATAAATTGTAAGGTGATCACCTTCAGGCAATCAAAAGCTTTTCAAACTTTATTTATCAGCTCTTTGGTTCCTAGTCTATTCACATCTTGATATTAGAATAGCTTGGCTCAAAATAAGCCAACAGCGGCTGACAATAGGCCGTCAGCAATAACCGGCATAGAGTTACTTAGCGTCTACTTCTATTCGTCCTGTATAGCTTTATCTCTCTCTTGCACTGAAAAATTATTGGTATAACATGACATAGTTTGGCTTCTTTTTCTCAATTATGATCCAAGTTTGTAGCAGTTTAACTTTGACCAACTTAGTAAAAATTGAAGGTTGTTATTTAAAGTTAAAAAGACAAATATGATAGCTATAAGCACTTAATACTTTGATTGAATAATGTAACCTAAAACCTAGGTGACAGTTACAAAGTGTCCTAATTAACAATTAGACATTGTCAACTTAACACCTTAAATTAAATCTGTGTCATTAAGTCTCGGCCTAATAACATAAAATAATTAATACAAAAAAAGTGAATAGTTAGGAGTAAATGGTCATTTTTAATTTAAAAGAGTACTCGTGGAGTTTCTTGCCTGTTCTTCTCCATAGGAACCTATTACGCTTTGGAATGGGCAACTCACTTTATATTTCTGCCTGACCCACCCGTTGACAATTCAAAAGTGCCTGTAATTGGTTTATTTGAAATAAATGTTTTTAGTTTGCGTTTGGATTTGAGTTTGTCATCTTTTTCTGCTTTTCTAGATCTCAAAGCATATCCATAATATACTATCATAACATAATATTACACCACGCCTGTGATTCCCGAAGGGTTAGCCGGAGGTGTATTTATGGTACACCCAAATTTCGGCAGTAACTATCATTAAATCAAAAATACTGCTAAAGTTATGTAACGTATAAGAGACAATCATTTGTGGGTTTGTGCGAAAATTAACCGTTATGTTATAAGTTATGTTATTAAAAGGCGATATAAATGATCTACATAATTAACTCCAGTACCAAAAACCTAAGAATTGGACGAACACAATTCGTTTGCATCAAACGAAAATTGGATTGCGAACTTTAAAAATAGATTGGTCAGCGCACCAGTGTGTCGTCATGAATATGTTACCATCTTGATTGGTGTTAGATAAGCACGATTGTACTGAGTGAATCGTCTGGATCTTCCTATAGCCTGGTGTATATCAAGTATCAGTGCCCCGGGGCGGGATAACGATTAACTTGTGAAGTGGAAAATTGGGCCTCACTAGTTGTTTATGGCAGGAAGACAGGCCCTGACGTCACAGCTCGAAAATACATTACCACTGACAATTGAGCGATTGCAGTCGTTAAATTTTTGTTATTGCTTATTCAGGTTTGTAATTATGAATGATTTAATAATTATTTATCATTAACAAGAACTTCAACATACATACAGGTCCTACTGCTACCTACTGCTCTGAACTGAAATACTTATATTGGGTATATTGGTACCTACTTAAAATAAGGAATATTGCTCTAAATCTAAATATCGCCCCAATTTACTATAATTATCTATGTAATACAGTTATATGACGGATAATGTGAAATGAACAGCTAAACCTTAGAAGAATGGTTTCCGACAATAAAGAAAAAAACGAGCGAGCCTTACAGTAGTCGCACATGATGTGTAACATCTGACATCTCACCTTGTTAATAAGCAACTGAGCAGCGGCAGATATTAACCTCAAAATTTAAAAATGCTAAATACTGAAATATTGATTCGAATAATTATTCATTACAAGTGGTCGCCCACTGTTCTTATAATCAATATAGTACTTACTAATTCCATGAGTACACTAATTCTATGCTATTATAAAGTGACTTACTTATTCCATGCTCAAGCTGTCACTTCCTGTTACACACTTCCGTCCCTTTTCACGAAATCACTTCCACAGAAACCGAGAGGAACGATGATCATAAAACTTTCGATAACTCGCATTAGGTACTATAATATCTTTGCAGATTGTTACGAAAAACCTGTCACTCCAAAATACAGTATGATCTTTTTATAAGGGGCTGTCAGCACGCGCCATTAGGTAACAATTTCCTTCAGTACACAGTTGACGCACCCTGTATTTTATTTTATCCCCGATACGCTACTGTCTGTTTCAAGATAATCGATATCTCCGAAATGGCCCAGCAACAGAAACATCTACTTTGAAATTATATGTTATAAAGAAATTCACTACAGCAGTTTTAATGTGCGATGAAAGAACAATCATTAAGGCCCGCTCGCAGAACAAATAATTAAATTCGTTAAGTGCTAAACGTATTAAACAACCTCTTTCTGTCTCGTCATCTTCAAAATATTGATACAACAGGACGATGTTTTAAATTCGTACAGCGCTAAACGTATTACGTACGATATTTAGTAATATGTGGTGTGGGCCATAATGTATGTATTGGTTTAATTCAATTTCATTTTCTTACCGACACAACATTTAATAGGAATGATTGAAATGAAAGAAGAAAACTTAAATAGCTTACAAAAGTAACACAGCAACACATACAATATTATATCAAAGGACGCGTTATTAAAATACAAAGAAAAACAGACATTGAAGCAATACAAACTCATTGTGACATTCAAAGAAAATACCTATTTACCAAGAAACTCCAAATCCACCTTGACATGTCATAAAAGATCACAGTGCATAGATTTTGCCGCACCCTTAGACCTGTCGATTTGTTACCTCCACGTCAGGTAACACGATACTTTACAATATTCATAAAGAAAAACATTTTAAATCATAACTGCAGAATCACAATTGGAATGAAATGCCATTATTTATTTATTTATTCCATCTATAATTTTCTTCATGGAATAATTCCGGTGACCTCGCTGAGAATGGAATTGAAATAATTTATGTTGTTCCATTTCCTTGAATGCAAACCAGTGTTGGTGCATTATTGGTGGGGGCATACGGTGCGACTTTTTTGTGCGATTTTTCGCAGCGTTTTCTGTTAGGAGTATTTTTCAGATGGTAGGTTAGGACAAGATAGTTTAGAAACGATTTTGTTTCAGGTATGAACAGACATTTAATTAAGATTATAATTAATCAGTATTTTATATTAGTTGTATGTATTAATTTAGGGGCTCTGAAATAAATGCTATTAAATTATGTAATTATATTAAAGGAAAAGTCAATTACCCATAAAATAAAATATAACTAGAAGAAAATTTTTAGCTATGTTCGGAGAAATACAAGAAAAAATCGTTTTGCAATTATGGTTATAATTAATTAAAGCCCTGCCTAAAAGAAAATCAGCCATCCATAATAATACCCTCCTACTTGTCTGGACCGCTAAGCACCTAAGAGTAAAAAATCCTTACAAACAAAAAAAAAAACCTGTAGTGTCAGGATTTGCCGCCCAATATTAATAGTTCCTAAGAAGACCTAAATGTAAGGGGTGTCTTTTTAGAACTACATCTTAGACGAAAACACTGAAAGTCTTGTTACCTTCCTGAAGAATCAATGTTCAAAATTGATGAACAGACTTCAAATGTCTGTCTGCCGAAAAGATGTCTCAAGATAAGGTATCATCTTTGAAACTATTCATTAAAGGGATGGAAAAATCCACCAAGAAAAGTAGATGTATAACAAGGACTTTAATATAACTTGTGAATATTTCGATATTCATTTATTTGCTTTTCAATTCCAACAAAGTAATATTTCCAAGCTATATTTGCCTGGAGAATAGATTTAAAACTGTGAACCAAGTTCAATGAGTGATTAAAATCACAAAATGATAGTTAATCTTCGGTTAGTCTTCAACTGATTTATTACTGAACTTATTGTCTCTAAGTTAAAAAAAAAAAATCTTGTACGTTATCTGAAACTCTTATGGAATTGATAAATAATGTGATTTATTTGTTTCTACAGTGATTATTATTTTCTTTATTGGAATTACGTCAATCAGTCTTCAAAGCAGGCAGGTTATATTGAGATTGAAATGAATTAACATTTTCTACATTACATTATTATTTTCATTAGATATCTCGAGTTCAGAATTATATTGGGAAAGGTTTGTCCTATCACGGCTGTGGTTGTACTTCCTACTCACTGTTATCAAATGAAGATTTTTTTGTATTAAATTACAATAAGACAAGTAAAAAAAGAAAATACGTTTATTTGCCGTAAACATAACGCAAAGAAAGAACACAAACACGAAAGAAGAAGTTGGGGGAAAATATGCGTTACATCTACACAAAACGGCCAACAAGTAAAGATCTATAAAATTATTTTGAGCAGCATTACGTACTTCCAAGTATCTAGTAACATTATGATCTAGGTTTCTAGGTGAATAATTTCAAACAAAGATAATATTTGTTTGTCATTTTTGATCTTCTAGTGTAGACTAAGTAGATCTGTATAACTTCGATATTAAGCTAACTGAATGTTACCCAAATTGATTTATATACATAAACATACACATAAACTCACGCCTTCTTCCCATGGGGGTAGGCAGAAACTATAGAACGCCACCTGCTACGCTCCTTACATACTCCTTTTGCTTCGCCTACATTCATACATCTGGTCATACACGCACGCCGATTGCGAGTACTACGCACCTGACCTTTCTGAAGAACATCACAAATTTGGTCACTATATGTCCTCCTAGGGCGTCCCCTCCCGGCGTTACCACGTACGTTTGCGTTTGATTTATATATTTTCAATTTAATGATGTCCTTTAGTAACCTTAATTCTTGGAATCAATTAGCGAAATAAATTAAATGTAAAGATTTTGTGTTTACTCGTAGTTATTTCTAAGAAAGCGCATACATTTTAAATACATTACCTTAAACATAGATTTTGAGTGAATCTGCTACATCTTTTTTCTACTGTAAACGACGAGGGATTTGTGTGAAATGAGTCGATTCCATCGTTCGAGACTCCGGGAGGCAAGCCAATTTGTTCTGGTCTAGGATTGCCAGCTCCTTGAGTACATATTTAGAGGGTATTGCAGATAAATTGATCTGTTCCAGCGGCTGTTACTTGAATAACAATATTGTAGACTTGTAATTGCGCCTTTGCTTAATAAAAAACTCTGGGGTGAATCACTTCAAAACACTTTAGACTTGATTTATTTTCACACCCTTTTGTGTGGGGGTGAATACAATTTTACGTGAGTTCGATAGTGTCTTCTTATCAATTCGAAGCGTCTCGCATCTGTTGAATAAAAATGTGTACAAACTCTTTTCAAAATAATGTTTTTTAAGGAATTACATTTAAAACCAGTCCTGACTTCACTCGATTCTTGACATATATTAACATAATCATCAAAATCAACCAACCAAAAAAAGAAAACTACAGACAATAAGTCGTTACCTGTGAATACTCCACAACAAAAATTGGCCCAACACTGGCCGTTGGCCGCCAATTGCATTGCAAGCGAGGTCAGCAGCCGGTGAACGACCAAGTGACCTGCTTCCCACCGGTCGATGCTTGCACCGCGATTGATGCTCCACACTTTGTAACTGTGGACTGTTTCATAAGAATTTGTGGTGAGATTTTCAGGGGTTGCTGAACTGTTACCAGAAAAAAATTTGTATTTAGATATTGACACAATTCCTAAACTAGAAATGAATCGTTACTACGGTGGTAATTGTTTATTGTGCTTGTAAAATTTATATAACCATAGGGCCTAGACAAATGGCGTTTTCAAAGCGTTTCGTATTTCAACAACGAATAATTTCAACAGGATTGACATAATTAAGTTTTTCGGTAGCGTATAGAATACATTTTTGACATTTTCATCGTCGTTAACGCTGATAGAACATCACTTCGTCTAAGGTCCCAGCACTGATTTTAAGTCTTAGTTAAGTATCTGCTACTATGATATTATGACAATGCAAAAAAAAAGGAAATATTTTCGTAACATTTTCGAAAATCCCATAAATACTTCTCGAATAGTCTGGTATTACTTTGCAAAACAGTTTGCACGCTGTCCTGAACACTATTATTGTTTGATCGGTGGACAATATTCCCAAGTTATTCCGTGTTACGTTAAAACCCTCTTGGGTATTTGGACGATCACCCCGACCCCACCCGAGTAGTTCCAAGTAGTCCCGACCGTTTATTTATCACTAGAGTCAGAGGATCTGGATGATGATGGATTAACGATTTTGCTAATTTATGGATTAGATAGACCAGTTTATTACTGCATTTATTCCATTCAAACTCAAACTCAAAGCATTTATTTCAATTAAACCATTTACATCAGCGTAGTAGGTTACTATGAAGAAGAACGGACCAGTAACTCCATGGACTCTCTTTTAAATCAAATTCAGCCATCATCATTTCAGCCGAAAGACGTCCACTGCTGGACATGGGCCAGAAGGGGGAGGTTTGCCATTGCGCTTGGTCGGCGTGTTGGCGATCGCAGTATGGTGTTAAAATGCATAGAGAACGCTGCTGGCCATTCTCTAGCAAGACTCTAAGTCACCTTTTACGACACCCGCGGGAAGAAATAGGGAGGTGCTATTCTTTACGTCCGGCACCACACCACACGGTACTAAAATACAATTCAGCCCATAAATCAGTCGATTTTTTTTACATGATTGTTGTTGACAATCTTTTTTGCCTCATTGCATAAACGTTTTTTCTTTCTTTCTTTCATTCCCACTCTTTGTTCCTGTTTTGTACCAACTAATCCGGAAAGCTTAATTACGTCATCAACCCACTTTCTACCAGTCTTTGCTTCTTGTTAATTTCCTTATGCTATCAAGTCAAAAATGTTGTTTTCACATTCCCTATTCGAAAGGAAAGATCCCTATAACCAGGAAAGGTGATAAAATCCTTATAGGCGGTTATATTGACCGGCTATATGACTGGCCTAAATCCACCATTTTATTATAAGGACTATAAATATGTAGGCTTAGTAGACCGACTAGTCCTAATCATCAACTTCACTTAGTTAATGTGGCCACGTATGTAAGCTTAAAATAAAGGCTGTTCAAATTGTAGTGACCCAGTAACGATTTATGTAAATTATGAAATGGTGTATGACAGAATTTGGGTGAAAGCTAGCGACTATAGATCGAAAGATCGCCACCGTAATTCTTTAGTACCTATTTTAATCTATGAAAACAGGGTTAAAGGTTGAAGGAAAAATTAAACCTCACGAATTAATATGTTGCTTGTGCCAGAATATGATTCGCCACATTGAAATAGGTCGCGACCTAATGCTTCGCATACGGATCAGTGATTGCAGTAGGCATATAGTAAAATATGTTTTTTGTATCCTTGTAAGTTTTTTCACAAAGGCGTTGCTTTTAATCGTTACTTACTCCAGGCCCTCTTAGTACTCACTTCAAGATTAAAAGAAAAATATTCAGTCATTAGTAAGCAAAATCTCTTTACAAGCTTGCATCAGTCTTTTTTGTCAGGGCAACCAATAACCCAGATGCAGCCATCTCGATGGTCCTTCACGACACCCGGTCACTGTGTCAAGTGCCACGGGAGATTGGCCCTTCGATCACTCGCCGGTTGCTAAACAGTTGCTTGAGATGTTTATGGGTCAATAAGCACGTGTTTTGTTTAAGTTTTTTACGCAACGATTTTAACTTTTTTGGCACGGTCATAAGTGGCTTTTGTCATCTTTGCTTCCTGCCCAGAACTAACTGTCCAGGGTTACTAAGGACGGTCACGCTAAGATTCATGACTAATACAGAACTCTAATTTACTGAAATTTGCTCTAAATAAAAATAACTGCTAATAAATATAAACCACTTATTGAGTTCTTCAGTTTTCCAATCAACGCCAAATAGAATTGCTGAAAACATACAAGTGATCTAAAATCTTTGACAGGTCCAAGTTAAATTCACTTAAATAATAAGGCTGTAACTTTGTAAGTTAACTAAGTTACTTATGAGCAGTCTCACTTGCTTCTCTTCTAAATAATTAGGTCGCCAGCTAATTATCTTAGACCAAAGGTAACGCTAATTAGTATTATATCAGATATCTGATATGAAGAATCATATGTAGGTATTATTAATTAGTTTACGTCAACATGTAATCTTTTTGATATTTTGTAAGTGCTGTCGGAACAGCTTCATTTTGACCCTTCTGCATCATACCCTAAGCAAGTGTCACAAATACCTCCATAATCAAAAACAAAATAAAAATATTTTATTCACATAAACCTGCATAGGTACATATGAAATATCAGAAGGAGTCCGCATATGCACGGCTCCAGTTGATCGTTTCCTATGGAGAAGAGGCGGCAAAAACTCTACGGTTCATCATCACTCATTTTAGCCGAAAGAAGTCCACTGCTGGACATAGGCCTCCAAGTGCCGCCACTTCGACCGGTCCTATGCTTCCCGCATCCAGCGAATACCTGCGGCCTTTACAAGATCATCGGTCCACCAGCAGGCCTTCCGACGCTACGTCTTCCGGTACGCGGTCGCTACTCAAGAACCTTTCGGCCCCCTCGGCCATCTGTTTTGCGAGCAGTGTGACCTGCCCACTGTCATTTAAGTTTGGCAATTCTTCGGGCTATGTCGGTTATCTTGGTTCGCCTGCGGATCGCTTCATTTCTGATTCGATCGTTTTGCCCTCGAGTATGACGGAATCAAACAGCTTCTGGTCGGGTCGTCGGGTCAATATAGCTCTTGGGTCGTTTGCCAGATTCGTACCGGGGTTATTTGTTGACGTGTATAACTGCACATAGAACCTCTCGATCTCTCCCATCAGCTCAGGTTTGGCGGATACGATCCTGCCATCATCGGGAAAATCCAAGCAGATGACGTTAAACTAAGTTCAGCTGCTTATGCATTATATGTATAGTTTATCAAAAAACAGTATTGATAGCTTAGTCTAGTTGCTTCTGTATTGAGGTTAGGTATAATATTCTGGGGCAACTGCAGCGAGAGAGAAAATATTTTTAGGGCTCAAAAACGCTGTATTACATCTATTTTTAATCTCAAAGTGACCGACAGCTACATATCTGTTTAGGAAAAATATAATCTATTAAGTTTTGCATGCCTTAAATAAACTAGAAATGGCCATTTATGTTAAAAAAAATGATCACTTATTCTCGACTTTGAAAAGTACTAGAACCAAGACTACAACTTTAAGAACTCAATACGAAGACAATTATATGCATAGGTGGATATAAAATTGCATTATTGAGAGCAAGTCAATAGCGGTGAGGTGTGTAGAAAGAATTGTAAGAGGTTACAATAGAGGCGGCTCTATTGTAACCAGTTTTACAGTGGCTTAAGCATAAGCATAACAAGCCTCCTCTCTGTGGGAGGGAGTGGGCCGTAATCCACCACGCGGGCCCAGTGCGGGTACCAACCCACACTGGGCCCGCGTGGTGGATGTCACATGTCTTTGATTTTTTTATTCTAGGACATGCCGGTTTCCTTTACGATGTTTTCCTTCACCGTTTTGAGAGAAGCGGTGATGAAATAATTTACACAAAGTAAAGCGCCTGTTAGGTTTCGAACCTACGACCTACTACTCGGAAGCTGCGGTCGTTAACACTGGGCCACCACTGCTTTCAGCGTACTGCGGCAGCGTACAGCGGCGTGCGTGAATAACAATGTATATGAATTGAATGGTGAATTTTTCGACACCATATTTTAGGATAAGTTTTTTTAAATTAATTAATTAGGTATTAGATGATAAAAACGAGATAATATTTTATAATACAAGTAATCTTTCTACTTGAAACACAAATATTCTCGAACTAATATTAACAGCATCAAAGGATTGCCAGTTAATCTTTTAGATATTCAGTCAGCGCCAGTATTGCCCTAATTAGAATGTAGGCTACAGAACTATTATCTTCAGTAATTCAGTTATACAAAATTCCGATACTAAGATAAATTAATTGTGTTAGGGATTGTGTCTGTATTAGTATAATGTAGTAACTCACGCGATAGTGCTGAATGTGTGTTACATTCTGTGCCAATTTAGTTTGGTATATTTCTGTTTTCTCCGAATACAAGGTTAGTCTCCTTATCCATAATTGATTAAACTAACATGTTGTATGAATACAATAATTTATTTACGAACTATTGACCCGTCCCCGCTTGACACGGGTTTTACGAGTTGTAAAAAACATCGAGATTTATTTATTTTATGTATGTTAATATGCACATAAATCTTCCAAAATTAATTATCTAAATGAAGGTGATAACCACATCTATTATATATCCTTTGAGTAGTTGAGAAGATCTAAGCGGTCACACAGGCACTCCCGAAAAGCGCTCTGTTTTATAATTGAGGCCGTCAGCGCAAAAGTGGTTTAACCTTGAGACAATTACTATGGAGATATTAAACATTCCTCATGAAATTTGATATTCAATTAATTATGATCAAGAATTGGAAAATAATTTAAACTGAGATGATTTTCTTGTTATTTGGCTTAATTACTTTTTTGGTAGCAATTAATTTAGCTTTAAAAATATATTTTTATAGTATTTTTGAGGGTTAGGCCAATTTTATATTTTGGTTCAGGATTAATATTCAAAATTAAATACTAGGTTAAGCTAAAATTAAAACAAAATATATCACTGAAAAATTTTCATTGATGATCACTTTGATGAATTATATTTTTATTTTATTCATCAAAATATTCATCATTAAAAATTGCATGATTTAATGTTGCTGAACTCTCTGACAATTAAAAGAAATAATGTATGAAGTTTAACAATTCCACCTAATCTTTTTTTGTTTTCACTAATTTTATGGCATATGGCCCATGAAGGTTCAATATTTTCAATATTAATTGAGTTTCTTTTTTTTAATCAACTTCCTGAAGGAGAGCTTCCGGATTACTAATAAAGTTTGAAGCTATGTATTCCATGATACATAGCACGCACACACACCACACGTATACATACACACACACATATTGGACGCACATTGCATTTTTAAACACTCCACTTTACCTTTATCTGTTGCTATTTTTCTATTAGTAATGTTTTTTTCTAGAGTTTTATTATAAAAACATAGATCTTTTTTCATTGATATTTTTTTTTAATGGTTTAGTCTTTTTGGCCCTAGTCTACTTTTGCATTTTGGCTGGATGAAAAAATTATAATGCAAAAAACAAATTTTGTAACGCCATGCGCCATCTATTATGAAAATAAAAACAAAAAGGTTGGGCTATTTTTATTTTTAAAAACTATTTTTAATCGGTGGTGACATAACCAGCCTATAATGTTCCCACTGCTGGGACACAGGCCTCCTCTTTCTGGGTGTGGCAGTGGGCCGCAATCCACCACGCAGGCCCAGTGCGGGTTGGTGGATGTCACATGTCTTCGAATTTTTAGTTCTAGGACATGCCAATTTCACCACGATGTTTTCCTTCACCATTTTGAGAGCAGTGGTGATGAAATAATTTACACAAAGTAAAGCACCTGTCTGGGTTCGAACCTACGACCTACTACTCGTAAGTCGAGGCCGTTAACCACTGGGCCACCACTGCTCTACGGGTGGTGACGGTTAGGTTAAAAACAAAAAGAAATGTGGGTTAGGCCGTTTTGCGTTGACTGCCTCAGCTATAATATTTATATAAGAAAGATTTATTTAATATAAGTATAGAGGCATGAGGAACAGGGTGTAAAAGTCACTCATCCACCATAGAAAAGGGAGAATCCTCCGAACAGACGGGTGTCGTGTCTGGTGGGATACTGCCAAAAGGTTGGAGTCGAGATGTTATGTATATGCCAGTCGCGCCGTAAACATTGCTTGCGCGATGCAGGATTTGTGTGAGGTCTGGTTTGTGATGCGTAGTTCGCATGTGGCGTTGTAGTTGCCGCCACAAAATCATTGTTTGTTGGAAGTGAGTGCCAGTAGTGCAGGCATGTGCCTTATCTGGGTTGATATTCTTTGGTGCGTTAAAATAGCTTCCACTTAAGGCGATACCAAATTATAAATATTCTAAAGAGGCCCACAGCCGGCAGTCTTTTGATTCTCGTAATTCTTTAATGATTACCGATCCACTTATTATGAGTGTTCGGTGTGGTAAAGTAGGTGCTCACTTTAGTTTCAGTTGAGATGACTTAAGACCTTCTTATTGTTTAGAGATTATACGTACCTATAGGTTAATTGTAATAATTACAATTTATTTCAGAAGTTAGACCTTTTAGTTCGAATGTATTTTTGCTGGGAAGTGACTAGGTCACTTCCCAGCAAAAATAATAAAAGAGTTTAAGGCTTCGAGATATTAGGTGTCGGTTTATACATTCTCACCGAACTGCCGTTTAGCGATAAGGTATATAGTAATGAAATCGATGTTTTTGATGTGCATTCATGCACTAGGCAGACTTTGTAAACAATCAGTTTACGTTTGAGGCAAGATTGCTAACCCAATTAACCTAGTCCGTTGCAGTTAGTACTAAAATATTCAAATGGGGCTGGCCCGAGTATTTTCAGATTTAGTTAGTCTGTCTGCTAAGTTTTCATATATTTTGAACGCCCCAGTTATGTAAGTCAGAATGCATTTTAATAGATGGCCTACTTCTAATTGATTTTTGAAAAGCATAAGCTATTGGTGATAATGTCATGGTAGACATGTAATGTTATGGTAGCCTGGCTATTGTCCTATCAATTTCAGAATATATTTTAAGTGAAAGAAATACTAACACTAATATTCTTTGAGTGAGTGCTATTTGTAACATTGACGACATGCTGCGGGTGTTAATTTATAAAGTTACACCTTGTTATGACCTATCCTAAGGGTCACGAATTAACGCTTCTATTTTAGTGAGGGTACACTAATATTCTAATCAAGTTTAATAAATGTGTAGTAAACTTAAAATATTATGTAAGTGACATCTGGTGCATTAAAACAGTACAGTACATTAAGTACTGCATTTAGTTCGTTTTAGTTCTTCGGTTTTGGCGGATTCTGAAACCACTAAGATTGAGTTTCCTAAGCATGAATCTTACTTCATTACCAGCTTGACGCTGATGTCCACAACCGACCACTTACCTACCTATCAAACCTATAAACTGCCAAAGTTACTCCTGATAAGGAGAGTGGTCTGTCGCAAGAAATTAGTGAAACACTCAAGTACTGTTAGTGACCGCCTTATAGCGTCTTACTAATAATTCTAATTTTTGGTCCTTAACTTTTTAATGTCCATAACGGCGCCTGCCCACGAGCGTTTTTCTCGGCGATTTCTTCGGCTATTTTTGTCAGAAAGAATACATTTACAATACATTCACACAAAAGTCACTGATGAAATCGCCGAGAAAAACGCTTGTGGGCGAGCTCGCTAAGACATGGAATTTTTTGCAAGCTGGAGAGCAGTAAAATAGTTGAGTTTAATTAATATCAATGACTAAAAGTTTAAGGTGCTAAAAGTTTCTGAAATATCGGTTAGGTTATCTGCATATTTTAGTTTAAGTTAGTCCTGCACGTTACGAACTCAAGTGGCACTAAGTGATTGAAATGGCACTTAGCGTTCCGCCCAGAGCGCGAGAAGTTATTTGATAAATTGGCACCCAAAAAAAAAGCGTTCCACCTCTCAGTTCCATATAATGTATTAGTCTTATTTGTTGCATTATTGTGATCATTTGTTTTTATTTCGTGTTGTCGGTTTGTCATCGTTGGTCACGTGGTCGCAAGCGCTACGGCTGAGCATGGGCTCCTGGGTTCAATTCTAAAGTGTTATTGGGTTTTTCTATCTGGAATTTCTCAGTCGCAGCCCGGAGTCTAGATTATTTTGTGCTTCGTTAATGGCAATAGTTTCGCCCTTTATTACATGCGGGACTTCAACATAACTGGAGAAATGTGGGTGTACTATAGATACAACTATGCCCAACCCTTCGGGGAAACAAGACGTGATGTTATGTGGTGTAATCCACCAATTTATTTTTAAAGATAACACTGTACTTACTTCCAGTTTTGTGTAACAAGCACAATAAAAGGGCAAGATTGGAGAATTATGAAAAGTTATGCCAATAAAAACTCGGGGGTATATTTAGTCTAATGGCAATTGTATGTCTGAAACAAACTGTAAGGTACTACACCGACAGGAAGACACCAGTATATGTGTGTTTTCTTGATCTTTCGAGGGCCTTCGACCTGGTGTCGTATGATGTTCTTTGGCATAAACTGCTTGAAGAGACCACTGTGCCGAGGGAACTGGTATCTCTCCTCAAATATTGGTACAGTAATCAAAAGAATGCTGTCAGATGGATCAACGCAAGTAGTCAGGAATATTATCTGAAATGCGGTGTTAGGCAGGGTGGGTTGACCTCCCCGAGTTTGTTTAACCTGTTTGTTAACCAGCAGCCTGTTTTTTAAGTCCCCTCTTTGACGATAAGGCGTCACGGCGTCCTCACCTTCCGCCTGACGCAGGTCCTCACCGGAAACGGTTGTTTCGGGAGGATCCTGTTCAGGATAAAGCGGGAGGAAACGCCCGGGTGTCACCACTGTGTGGATCGCCCGGAGGACACGGTGGTTTTTAGTAACTCTCTTGTTGACTTAAGTCAGAGCAAAAATCATAAAAAATCATTGAGCGAAAATTTTCAGGAGCTAAATTCATTGTAATATAATAATAGCGACACACAATTTTCTAAAGGACGCCACAATTAAAAAACAATGACTGTCTCGCAAATTAAAAAGTAACATATTCCCAGAGTTCCATTTTTTATTCCGTAATTGCTTTTTTTTATTGTAAGTGGTCAGTTCCATAAATTTCAGTATGCCCCACGTATATGTTCAAAGCACACAAGCTCTAATACAGACATGGCGACTTCATAGGTGTTTAAAGTTATATCAGTTACTGCTGAGATAATTAGACTTGGACAAGTTATACTGCTAAATAGATTTTTAGAGGCAGCTTTCGTTATGCGGCTTCCAAAGTATGGAATAACCTCCCACCACCGATTAGAGTAATTAACCAGATAGACACCTTTAGACGACACTTACGGCACATTGATTTTATTTATGTATGCATACACACGTTGCAGTATAAAACTGATTTACATCCGTCACCTCACACTTTCAGGTCCAGCTGAAAACCAGCGTCAGGCACTAGTTCTGTTGTGTGGCATCTTTTTGCTGAACTGAGCCTTTTTGGCGCAGCCGTGAGGCATACTTTACTGCTAATTTCTTACACCGCATTTTACACTTTTTTGATTTTTTATTATATATTTTTTTTTATCTGCTGTATAAATTGTGTGCCTTTTAGTCTGTGCTAAATGAATGTATTTTCTTTCTTTCTTTCTAAATAGGAAGGTCATAACATTTATGTGCTAGGCAAAAAGCCATGGGAAGTAGGAAATAAAATATAACACGGGACGACTGGCAGATGTAAAACATCGCACTACACACACATTTACACACTACTACATATATACTGATCGATCGCCATGCGGCATGCGTCGCCCCGTTAGCAACCGGTTTTACGTGCGCCTATAGATGTTTCACATCAATATTTAATGTCAATCGCGTTCCAATACGTAATACATTGCCGAATGTTCACACAAGATATCAAATTAATTACTCCATTTCGAAACAATTCGGCTGCACTAAGATCTGGCGTTGAAACAAGACGCTTGCGTTACAAGGAGGATCCAATCTATTTGTTGATAGCTTTAGATGGCTTAAGGTTATGCGAGGAATGATATAGTGAATTAATTATCACGAGGAGGTTAGTTTGAGATGTCGTGATTGATTATTCGTATTTAAATTTCATGTGGTTTCGAAACCCAACCTTTTGTTCAACATCGCCATCGCCAATTGTACTTTATTTAGTACATACACAGCTTCCCCCTTTTTTTACCTACTTATCTAATAATATTATGAAAGTATTTATTATTTTGATTACTTTGGTTGTTCAGCTTAGAATCTTCATTATTGTCATATTATTGTCGTTCTCGTTCTTATTGTAAATCATTGTCGGGCAATATAATTTACCTTACTGAGCTAAAAAGAGTTTTTAGTTTTGTTTCCCACAAGCAAAGAACCTATGTGACGTACGCGCGAATATCAGTTAGGCCACTTGTTTGATACCAGTATGTTTGATCGCTAGTTCATGCGAACAATTTTCGTGCGAACTTGCGATGCTCGCTTAGTCGCTTTCTATTAGGACGCGGAGTCAGATTACATACCCGTACTGATCATGGCTCGTAATACAAATGTTATTGCAATATCTATGACTCGAACGTACCCTTGTGGCGTGTAACAGATTACTTTACATCACACGTGAGGACCCACAGCTGCTCAGATTGATACAGGTCCTGTCGTTTGAAACGTTTACGCTGGTATAGTTAAACCATTTCACGAAGTCCGTTTGGTTATTGCAATTTGAACCTTATGTTTACGGCCATTAGAGCGACAAGAGAGGACTTCGTGAAATAGTTTAACTATAGCACATCTCGCTCCGCGGCGGAGGTGTGCTACTGGCGTTATTGTAACTGTCGTTGTATTGAACAGATAGGTAGCATGAGGGGATTATTTATAGAGACTTGATTTGGATAATCAGGTTTTTTTTAAGGACTGATTCACGGTTAAAATTTAAAAAACATTAAGGCCTGTTTTACGATGTCCGAATATCCACTACTTACTTAAATAATACTTTCTAAAACGTAACAGAATTTGTATGAAATTATCTGCGTAGGTAGTTACCGTAGGTGGTTGGGCTCTAAGTCTAGTTATTATTATTATTTTATTTATTTAGTTTGATAACATAGGTCCACTGGGCTTATCAACTAAGGGTAATTAATTAAGGACACATCAATTAACATTCATCCCTGCCGCACAAGCAACCGGACAGAGTGTTTAAATATTGGCGCATCATGTTGTTCAGCTAGGGGTTTCAAGATACTGTTGCTGCTAGCCCGCATTCTGCTTATTAATGATGCGGCCGTCTTCCTCATAACGGCATAAAAGTCGTCAGTTCGTGCTACAGCAAACATGCTAGACGCGCTGCAGAAGCGGGGCAACCTCAACAGTACCCTGAAGCCATTATTATATTGCACACGCATCTACAGCCCTCCGCGTACAGTTGACCCACAAACTATCCGTGTAGAACGCTTGACAATATGCTTTAAAAAGAGTTATTTAGACTTCGTTACTACAGCGAGCAAATCTGTGAGCCAACATGTTGAGTCTGGCCGCTAGTGCCCTGCGCTCATGATCCACATCCACCTGATGTTTGAGGTCCTCGGTAACATAGTGTCCCAAATATTTAAATTGGGCAACCCTTTTAAGTGCTCGTCCATTGAGGGATATTGAGGGCTCGTAATTTAGATGTTTCCCGGGAGCAGCAAAGATCAAGTATTCACCTACACAGCGGGAGCGGGTGCGGTGTGGGGTTTTCCCATTACATTGTATGACAGGCCGTGAGTTGCCGCATTCCTCTCACAGACGTTCATCATCTCCCTGATTGAGCCAGCCGTTAGACCCAGCACCATGTCATCCGCGTAGCTTAAATTATTGACACTAGTGCCACACATGTTGCATCCGACCGGTATGGTGCTGAGTTCAACGCTTAATTCATACACATACAGGTTGAAGAGCTTAGGTGAAGTTAACATTTAGTTATGTTCTAAGTAATGTTTGTCTACAAAAGTATGCTGCTTAATCCTTCTGTCGTAATTCTTGAGTATAAAATAATACAGCTAAATATTATGCCGAATGAAATAATAATAAGTTATTCAGCTATGTATTGTTAGATAACTTCCCATTCTGCCTCGTTGGTCTAGTGGCTGCAGGTCCTACTGCTGAGCATGAGGTCCTGGGTTCGATTCCCAGGTCGGGCAAAGTGTTATTTGGTATTTCGAGTAGGAATTTCTCAGTGGCAGCCCGGTGTCTGGATTTGTGCCCGGTTGATGGCAATGGACTTGGCCCCTATTACATGGGACCTAAACATAGCTGGCGAAATGTGGTGTACAATGGATACACCTCTGCCTAACAGTTCGGGGATTACAGGCGTGATATTATGTTAAATTAGGTAACTTCCCATTCTTACATCGATACATTTCTTGTTAAACAAAATCCTCAATGTGGTTTCCAAGTTTCGAACTCGGTGAGCTCAACAAATTCATAATAAAATAATAAGTACAAACAATTTTCTAACTTTTGCCAAAACATAACCTCATTAGGAATTCAAATGTAAAATGATTATTGTTAAGAATTTTCTTTCAATGAGAAAACTTTTATGTTATGTGAGACTGGCATACTTTGCACTAGGTAGGTACTTACAGCCAGGGAAATTAATTTTTAAGCAAATTGACACCCTAAGCCAATTTGCCGTGCCATTTCATACAACTGTCAGAGAATGAACTAGAATCAATTCTATTTTTTTGTAAATTTTGACGTTCAAAAGTGCATCTTATGTGCCTATTTGAAATAAATGGTTTGACTTTTTTGACTTTTGAATGACAGATCTAATTTGATCACATGGACAATTTATGTTGGTAGTCAATTTGCTTATCAAGTAAGTTTCCTGAAATGATATTGTGTTGAATCTAGGCACAGTGAATTTCTTTCTTCTCCCAAGTTACGAGCCCAGAGTTTATTTCGGGGCCCGGTTATATTTATGGAGCATTTACCTATTTTATATGGCATACTTTGTGAATTGTTTATTCCCGATATTTTACGGAATAGGGAACGCCGGGGGCCGCTTGGGATCTATGTATTGAACACTAGCTTCTGGGTTACTCTTGGCGGCAATTTACTTTGGGTTTTTGGTGCTGTTTGCCTTTTGTTGTTTATGTTACAAGTAGGTCGTTGTTGTGTTTGGCATGTTTGGGGAATGTTTTTATTACGGAAAAGATATTCACAATACACAAACACGTATTTTATGCATGGTTGGATATAGGTCCATCAACTTTTTTCTTTGCACAGTTAACACCGCATAATGTGTTCACCAAATTACATTTAAAAAAAGGCTCAGCTAATAATGTAACAAATATAATTGAAACTAGTTTAAAACAATATTCTGGTCCGGAGCTCAAACTATTTATCAGGAAATGTGTTCCTTAAACTAATTTACAAGTCCAACATGCCTATATCGAAAAAATAAATGTTTAAAGTAAAACTCTTGACGAAAAGACGGTCTTGCTTGAGAATTTGTGACGTGTTATAATTAATTTGATATGCCTGGAGATAATTTTTCGAAAGTAAATTAACATTAGAAAATATTAATTTTCACAATAAATTTCAGTTAAATTGTAATTACATTGTTGTAATTGTACCTACCTACTTGTAGTACCTAATTACAATCTAATGAATATTATAAAGGCTGGATAACTCTTTTTCTCTGATTAATAGGTTTGATTTTCCAACGACAATAAATTCATAAATTAATATAAAATAAATTATTCCGCTTGCCAATCCCTCTTTAAAATTATACCAAACACCCTTTGAGGGACAAAGGCCAACATATTTAATATTATATATTCCATTCTCTTTTCTAGCTGATGTTAAGACGGCACTGATAACAGAGGGGAAAGCATCAGTACTTGACCCGATTTATCAAAATAATAATTTCCCGTTGCTTCTGTGTTTGTGATTTGTTATATTTATGAGGTTCTCTATATGCTCATCGTCATGTATGGTTATAAGGAAGACAGGGTTCTCTGCTTACTGAAGTGAACTAATCGGAAGCAATATTAAACGAATATGAGCGGATGATTGTGTTTTTGGATCAAATATTGGGTTTCTTTCGTAGAAATATCTTGTGGGTATGTCTTGTGTTACAAAATTCTGTGTAATTCTGGGCTAAAAATACTAGTATTACTTTCGTAAGTAGTATCAAAAGATTCCATTAGGTACACATAGAACGCCATATATGATTTATTGGCAGTTTAAGGCGGCTTGGAGACAAATTGCTAAGTAAAAAAACACCAGACTCGTGAATTTGTGGTGCGTGGATAACTTTTTGTCAAATTCAGTACTTAGTATCATAAATTAGCTCTATGTATGCTTTGTTATACAAATTCTATATCAGAATTCAATAGGTGATTTATATTTTTATGGTTAGCGACCATTTGGTTGATCAAGCTATTTGGTATACATATTTCTATTACACTGTCAATATTCGTTTGTATTGTGTGCGTAATATTTGTTTAAGCTTAGGTATGCATATTAAGAGGGGGATGTAAAAGAATTAAGCACTCACTTGATACACATACGGTTTAAAAAAAAATATTTCACTCAAAAATAATACAATTATTCACTTCTATGAGGAAAAACATAATAATTAAGATTAAGATAAGCGACGGTTTCGCTGGGTTATAAACAAAAATGAAAATACAGTAAAAACTTACAGTTCAAACACCATTCAGAACATGGTACTTTAATAGCCTTTTAAAAGTTGGAAGTGATTTCGATTCCCTAATTACTTTAGGTAAATAGTTATAGAGTTGAGCCCCCTCATATACAACAGTACATAATATATTTTTTAAAGGAGTTGCAATTTAGTTACCTGTCGTATGCCAAATCTGTACCTTGTTTGACTTCACACGTCCGTACGTTAGGCGGTAATTAGCATGTACTCAGTGACCAGCATAACCACGGGTCAAGTGTCATGATGGTAATGACATCGTGCAACAATCATCATCGTGACTGGTACAAACATCATAATTGGATATTGTTAGTAGGTACCTACATTGAAAGCTATTGAACTCTCACTCAGTATGTTATTGCCACGCGTGACGCATGTTGTGATATCGCTTGATTATATGTTCGTCTGTCCATCCTTTGCAAACAGTTCGGTAACTTATTGCGTCGCTGAACAAAAAATGCCCTACCTATTCTATTATATTTTTCTCTATGGCAATGGTGTCGATGTCGACAATTATTCTGCCAACGTCAAATGTGACATGAAAAACGTGCGAAAAAAAAACTTACTAATAAAGAAACAAGAACCTAAATCCAGGAACTAGTTGGTTGATGAATAATCGAATTTAATGTGAGACTTGTCAAAATGCCCATCAATTCTGGTGATATTCATTAATTTGTTCGTATTTCAGTAAAAAAAAAAATATATCTTATATATATCTTTGAATTTTTGGTTCTGGGACATGCCGGTTTCCTCACGGTGTTTTCCTTCACCGTTTTGAGAGCAGTAGTAATGCAATTATTTACACAAAGTAAAGCGCCTGCCTAGGTTGCAACCCATGACCTGCAACTCATAAGTCGGTGGTTTAAGTAAAAAATGCTTAGCGCTAAATGTGGTTAGCGATGTGTGGTGTAGGCGGGCTAAGCGTACAGTTTTGACGCACATGTTGGGCGTTTTTCCTTTTTTTGATCCTACCTTCAAAGTCAAATCATTTATATCAAGTAGGCAATAACAAGATAATTTTGAACGTCAAAAGATGTAGAATGTAGAAGAATGGGCACAAAACTCCATAGTTATACTTATTTAAAAAAAAAATACATTCATTCTACAGGTATGGTTAGGTATGTGAACGCGATGTACCTGGAATAAAATAAGTATAATAGAACTGGGCCAGATCAGATATAATATAGGCTCTGAATTCTCATTTAACAGATCCGTCTTCTGATCGCATGGGATATATCGTAACAAAACTGTCTAGTTTTTATATATTCGATGGAACAGATCATGAGCCTTCCCTTTAACATAATGATGTTCAAGTCAGCATCCAATTAACTCAGATTCAGCTAAATATCTTTAACAACTCCAATCACTACCCAGCATATCTACTATTTGTCTCCTGAGTAACTAAATATCTTACTTATTGATTCGCATCTCAAACAAATACTATTTGCTCTGAACCTTTGTTTATCCACATTAACGTCATAAAACGTATCCTTAGTGGTTCTGGTGGAGTACGTACAACGGCACATAGAACTAAAAAAACCAGTTTAAACTGACCTGTCATTGTATGGACAGCATTAAGCAATGCGGGCTCAACTTATACTGGAATGTATAGTTTGACGTGTCGTTGAGTATACCATGTGGGCTTATTTGATATATTCGGGGATCGGGCACTTTGTTTTTTATGATGCTATTGCAGTAAAAGTAACGAAGGTCGAGCGCGGCGACCAGCTTGATTGTAGTATTTGTGTGTTGCGGTGCCTTATCGAAATGGGAGGTTTTATGTCTGTTAAAAACAAATTAATTGTTGTGGAGTTAATGGTCAGTATTATTCCGGTTTTGTAAGACACAGCACTTGGATTTCCCCAAGTGCTGTGTCGTTATCGTTAGCAGTTGTATTTGATTCTATACTTTGGTCCATAGCTTAGGTAAGTCAGTTGCGGCCTTATTAATTTAAGATAAGATATTGTTTATCATTGAGGAAGGATTTTTGTTTGCGATTCTTTCCCAAAACAAAATGAGTGCATTTTGATGCCATCATTTTGTTTACGCTAACTCCTAATAAAAATCAACTCTTTCAAATCATTTATTTTTTGAATAATATTTACATACCTAATATATACGCTAAAAGACTTCAAATAATAATGTATATACATGTATAAAAAAAACTGGCCAAATGCGAGTCGGACTCGCGCACGAAGGGTTCTGTACCATTAACTATAAAAATGGCAAAAAAATCATGTTTGTTGTATGGGAGCCCCCATTAATTTTTATTTTTATTTTAATTTAATTATTTATTTTTATAGTACTTAAATATATAACTAAATATTCTGTGAGTATTTCAAGTGTCTAGCTGTTGCCGCTATCAATATCGAGCAAAAACAAACAAAAAAATCACGTTTGTTGTATGGGAGTCCCCTAAAATATTTATTTTCTTCTGTTTTTTAGTATTTGTTGTTATAGCGGCAACAGAAATACATCATCTGTGAAAATTTCAACTGTCTAACTATCACGTTCATGAGATCCAGCCTGGAGACAGACGGACAGACAGACAGACAGACGGCGGAGCCTTAGTAATAGAGTTCCCGTTTTACCCTTTGGGTACGGAACCCTAAAAAGGAGGGGAACAGAATCATCTAGGGCATTAAAAAAATCGTCCGCATCGCTGTCAACAGGGAAAGTGCCCAAAAGCCTGGCAGCATTGCCACGTTACATGGCGATGCTAATTCTTTACCCGAAAAATAGACCAGCCCTCTGGTCACGTGAAGAGTCGACCAACCGCTTGGCGATATCTTGAAAAACCAAGTGGGCACTTGGACCCCATGTGACCCTAGTGTTTCAACCCCAACGGCTCGAACATTATAACTCCCAATAAGATTGGAATATTTTCGCCGTTTGAGGTTTTTCTACACCTGCAGCAGCCACCTCGTCACAGCTCGTCGTGCTAGGAAGATGGGATAACGCAAGAGTGTCGACACATGTTGGATCACACACCAAAGGCCGATCTAAAATGGGGCTAAAATTTTCTCGGTCAACTTTTCAGTGCTGTGGACAGAAGACAGGCACTAGTAAGCTAATACAGAAGACAACATAACATGACGCCTGTCTTTCCCGGAGGGTTAGGCAGAAATGTACCTATAGTTCGCCATTTCTATCATTATATTATCCAGTTTATCAGACAGTAACAAATTTCCAGCAGACTTTTTATAAAAAATTTCAATCAGATCATCTGAACATCCACAATCACCAGATACCTGCTACAGTCAGACCTCAAACCGATACAACAGCTTTCATACAAGTTATAACCCTAAACTACCGTATCCATCAGACGGACGAATGGCCGAGCATATTGGACGAGAGCCAAATAATGCGTAACAAGAAATTCTTCATCCCGCGCCTATTTGTTAGATGAGAGCCCAACTTTTGTAACCCAGACCTACTTCTACAGGGTGGGTACGAAATTGACCTAATTCTTTTGGCTGTTTTGTACAGATTTTTTATGTCAAAGCCTACCTAGCTTAAAGTTTACCTATAAGATATAATTTGAATAGAATTTGAGCCCAATAAGTTTTTATTTCCTTTACAGCATATTAAAACATATTTTAACCTTGTCTAATAAATAAGCCGGTAGCTGATTGGGTTTTCAACGATATTTCTATAAATTCAAGTAAATAAATTATAATTATAAATGTAGCCCGGAGCCTAGATTTGAACCCGGTTGGTGGCAATAGGCTCGCCCCTTATTACGTGGGACTTAAACATAACTGGCGATGTGTGGGTGTAGAACTCTGCCTAACCCTTTGGAGTATTACAGGCATGTTGTTATGTTATAAATTAATGTAGGTAGTAGAGATCCAGTCTCCATAAAATTCAATAATTTATATTTTTGGATGTAGGGACACTTCTAAGGAGTACGGACTGCGTAGGCATCCAGACCTAAAAATTACTCGGAAAACTTATTATAATGTAGTTAAAACTTCCTAAGTTTTTCTATAAAGAATCATTTCAACTCACAAAATCCTGAACTTTTGCCCTCCTAAACCAAAACTGGAACAACATTAAAATGCTGAACACAAACCCCAAACAATACAGTTAGCATCACAACGCCACCCTCTATTTCGTCATTCCATTTAGTTCAGTTTCTTCCACTGACCCAGAGCTCCATCCGATGAGGATCTGCCCTTAATCTAGCTGAGCCTTGAACGAGCCACTTACGTAAGTCCATTTCTTATCTCAAATGACGATCGAAATTACCTAATTATTGCTTGGATCTTACTATTCAGACTGTTGGAGTTTTTTGTAACGAGTTTAACTAGCTTTTACGTAGGGTTAGTGGTATTGTTATTGTTTTTTTTTTAACGAAATAAGGTGCAATGAAATGCGTAATGGGAATTAGGAGAATGGAACAATATTGAAGATAGAGTGAACAATTATAATAATTATCGGAAATTAACTCCTGTATGTTCATACTTACATCAAAATAATCGTTTAAAAAGTTCTGAACTTAAAAACAAATAGAATACCTAATAATAAAACTAAACTTAGTTATCAAACGAGCAATGTTAATGTTGTAATTATTACGAGGGTTTCTTTAGAAGACTATAATTATGACAACGAAATCAAAAGTTTGCAAATATCATAAAAAGATATTTAAGGATTCGACAAATCGTTTCAATTAGAAAAACTTATTATTGCAGACATTTAAAA
This sequence comes from Tiliacea citrago, assembly GCA_963921375.1. NCBI lineage: Eukaryota > Metazoa > Arthropoda > Insecta > Lepidoptera > Noctuidae > Tiliacea > Tiliacea citrago. The sequence continues at coordinate 1,503,243 of OY992790.1, read as the reverse complement.
ATCTCCCGATTAGCTTTCTGGATCTTTGAATTAAAGAGAAAGATTAGTGGAGGGAAGGTTACTCGGAATTTCGTAGAAAATAAGGCTAAGTTAAGTGATCTCATTTTTTAGGCGGAGACTGAATTCCACTGACAAATAGTCTGGAATTAGTCATGGAAATATACGTCGCTAACAGATTTTGTAAATAAAGCTACAGATTTTATGTATCAGCTGATTTAATTACGTAAATTCACAACTTTGTGGGAGAAATACTTAGTCAGAGTAAAATGTCTGGGATTGGTTCTGGCTATATAACACATTCTACTGCTGGACACAGGCCTTTCTTGCAACATACTTATTATTGTAGTTATTTTCACTCCTAAGTATTTTACACACGTACAAATGATCCCTCAAAGGTATTAGAAAATTGCCGTCTACGACCGATTCTATAAAACTTACAATAGGTCCACTAAAAAACGAAGAAACAGCGGTACCGAAGTACATATAGGTACTTTTAATAAATCTCCCAAGGATCACTTTAAAGGTCTTGGACCGAACCCTTTTATGAACTCTTATGAACAATAACAATAAGAACTTCAAAGCTTTTTCATTGAATTCGTTTAAAAGTGTTATTTTATTTCATGAACTGGAAATATTTTACATATAGGAGGCAGAGTTTATGACTCGTCAGATTTCTATGACGTTATCGAAAACGAATAAGTACTCGTAGAGACTATCTGAGTTTTCTACATATAGAAAGAAGCTATATTCAAAAAAAAAAGTTAAACTAAATGATTGATTTTAAACAAGACCTGAGCCAACATTATATCAGTTTGGCTTTCAATTTTAACACGAAAGTTAAGATCGATAAGCCATACTAAGACTTGAAGCTAAAATTGACGGATACAAATTACACTAAGTAGTTTTAACAAAAGCATCATGTAATTCAATCCAATACACAAATCTCCTTTCAACTATCATTGTACAAGTTTCCTCCAGGGTCTTCTCTGCCAAGCTCCCAAACGATACAGACTGAATATATTTACAACTAGTCTCGAAACTTTGGAACAATCTGCTGAGATTTAATTAAGGAGGTGTTAGTCCCAGGACACAGAGGACTAAGTTATGACGATAGAGGACTAACTTGAGGTAATAGATTATGAATATTGTGATACTGGTTCGTTACTTTGATTTATTTGTTCAGTTTTACGTCTTTTGTTTTAAGTTAGCGGTGATTGAGTGATTTGCAACCAGTTTCCTTGGTATTGTCTTTGTTATTAGTCTAGAATCTTAAAAAGGCACGTGGTTTGAGGCACATGTGTCAGGTTATTTTCTAAATCTTAAAATCACCAGCTATAAATGAAAATGCACGTGACATCAGAATTAAATAAAAATGTAAAATGAAAGGTCCAAAATACTTTAAAAATATTATGTATTAAAAAACCAGCCTAACTAATATTATAAATGCGAAAGTGAGTTTGTTTGTTTGTTTGCTACGATTTCACGCTAAAATGGTTGAACGGATTTAGATGAAATTTGGCACACAGGTAGACCATAACCTGGGTTAGGACAGGGGTTACTGTTCTCCTCTCTTTCCGTCTGGTGCAGGTGTTGTCCGGACATGGGTGTTTCGGAACGCACCTGCACCGGATCCAAATGGAGGAGACCCCGTCGTGCCACGACTGTGGCGCGGCGGAGGACACGGCACAGCACACCTTCGAGGTGTGCCCGGCCTGGTCCGAGCTGCGCCGCGGTCTGAGCGCAGCGGTCGGGCAGGACCTCTCGCTTCCCAGCGTCGTCAACTCGATGCTGGAAAGCGAGGGGGCCTGGACAGCGGTCGCCTCCTTCTGCGAGGACGTAATGTCGCAGAAGGAGGACGCGCAGCGCGCGCGGGAGGACGACCCTCACGCAGCGCCGCTCCGCAGGCGAAGACGGGGCATGAGAAGGCGATTGTACGATCGTCGTCTTATGCCCCCTGGTGGCGAACAGTGGGAGACGGGTGCGGGGGCGCCTTCTCCTGCATTGCACAGTTCACCATCCACGTCGGGCGGGAATGACAGAGCGCTCGCGGTCATTCCTGGGGGGCGTCATCCCCGACGGGGGGGGGGGGCGTGTCGGGCTCGCCTTCAAGGCGGGCGGTCGTCAGCGGGGGACTGGATGTTATGGCTCTGCCGGATTCCCAGTCCTCCTCCTTGCAGACGAGGTAGGAGCGCCGCTGGGTCGTTTAGTGGGTATACCGGATCTTCCGGGGAGTCCCACATACCCCTCCCATCCCCCGATGGGTGGGTATGCGTAATGCATTTTTCCCAGCGTCAAAAAAAAAAAAAAAAAAGGGGTTACTGTTCATCCTCGACCGTAGCCGAAGTCGCGGGCAACAGCTAGTATTCAATATTTGGGACAGAATTCACAAGTGTTCAACAACATTAAAGAAACACATTAAAGTTACAGTAGGTACATAATGATCGATTATGACATTGTTAAACGTATAAATGAAAAATTATTAAAAGTGCTAGGTATAATTATTAATGCCCGTTATCATTAACAATAAAACCGCACTTTTGAATTTTCAGCGCTCGGCTCAGCACCGAAAGTTTAGAATCCAACAGTGTCATAATATTTAGGCGTCCTAGGTGTTTCCTAGTATGAGTGCAAAACAGGCATAAGTATAATATAATAGTAGTCAATATTCTACATAACTTACCAAAATCCACGCGTAAACTACTCGAAACTGTGTCATCATAACCAAGCAATGTCAACTATTTGATCGTTAAAGTTTGAACCAGGAAACGCAGAGATAAGTGTCTGCATAACTTGCCTACTCGAGTGTTATCCAAGACCTTGGTCCGAAGGCTAAGGAAGACAAATAGCTGTTTGACGAACACCCTCGGGTCTCTTGGCCCTGCGTTTTGTGAAGGGGCTGCATATTTTGTGGTGGAGATAAAATGGAGGGCTGTGGTATTGTTCGGTGTAGAGAATGGTGGAACGTGATGAATTCTCAATACTTTATTTGCATTCCACAATGTGTACTTCGGTAAATAGGTAGTAACTTAAAATTATAATGTGATCCTTATACTTTGACCTGTCGGGCACAGCAAAATTGTAGGGAAGAGGAAGCTTTCAAAAACTTACCTTATCGGTCTTCTGAACTAATATTATTAGGTTTTTATTCATAATTCTAGTGTAGTTAGCACTTATATTTTGTCGTTTAAAAGTTAGTTTAAACTATGAAATCAGCAGGTTTTATTAAAATCATGATGATCTATGAACCAATTATTTTATGCTTGAAAATCAAATTAAAATTTAATTATTTCACGTCTAAAGTTTCAAGAATTTCCAATAATCAGAAAATTAGTTTTAGTTCTATGAAAGGTAGGTAATAATTTAAAATGAAAAATATTTTCTAATAACTTTGAACATTGTGTCTTTGAAGTGCACTTAGTATGAATTATTGATTTGTTTGAATGTTTTTCGTTAAAGAACTGAACAAAAATGACCTATCCAATACAGGGTTATTTTAAATTGGTTAGCTAAACTCCGCAGACTCGATGGGTCAATATCTAAACACGATAAGTTAAAAATATAAAAAGTTTAGATGTTTTTTTTGAGAGGTCTTCGACCGCTGTTAGTTAGTGACTTGAAGTGTGAATTGAGAAAAACTGTTTTCCTATGTTTTCTCGTGTTTAGAGATAGGAACCCGTCGATATCATATCAATGAAATTACCAAAAAAAAAAACTGTCCTTTTAAACTGATATTTCGAGCAACTACAATAATTGCGGTCAATGACCCCACAAAAAATCATTTAATTTATTTATTATTGTTATGTTTAGATATCCATACCAATCGTGTCTGCCGAATTTAGATAGCCAATTTAAAATAACCCTATGAAAAAATAGCAAAGGGTAAATTGTAGCTCCAACACGCTCCTGAGCGTGGTGTTAGATAGAGTGGACAGCCAAATCCTGTGGCAGTGGTCGCTCACGCATGTCTAACATAATAAATATTTTGCGTTTTACTAACACAGCTATAAGTATCTACCTACTAACATAATATGGACCTGTATCATTTACTGTGTGCTTGGTCTGAAATAAACTTATTCATTCATTCATTCATTCAAAAAGTATGTTAATTAACGAAAAGCGTTCCTTAGAAACGGTAATAAAAAGAAAAAATAAAAAAAAAATCTTTATTGTTACAAAAACCTTAGACATTGCTTTGCATTGGTGGAGGACAGGGTGTTGTGGCGCAGCCTGGGAGAGGCCTATGTCCAGCAGTGGACTGCGATAGGCTGAGTTGATTGATTGAGACATTGGTTAAAACTAGGATACATAACTTGGTTAAAGGTGTTACTTATAATTTAAACCCTGACTCCTAAACTAGGTGATCCTGTGACTTAGGAGTCAGTGTTCTGCTGTCACTGTGATACTAGAAACCTTTTATGTTGTGTTCCAATATTACAAAAGTAGTCGCAAAGAAAGTACAAAAAAAAAAAAAAGTAAAAGTAAGTATGTATCAAATTCAACTATGAAGGTACCAGGGATATTGAAAACGACTTCTTAAAAGTGTATATGTGTGTGTATGTTAGAACCTAAAAAATATATTCGCATGTTTTCCGCTATGACAGTAATTATCGGGAGCGTCCTGGATACGTTAACATTTTTGAAAATGAGTAAGAGCTTGAACACGTTTTTTTTATAACACCATTTTTACAGAAATAATAGCACCCACGCGAAATTGGAGAAGACCAACAAACGAAAATAAAGTTATTGAACCTGAAATATTAAGGAAACCCCATGTAAAAGGGTTTATTAACCAGATTGGTTTGTCAAAATTTCTAAACTCAATACTGAGAATAATGAATGGGAAGTAAAACAAAACAAACATTCACCAAAATAAATTGTACTAACTGAAACTTCAATCAGTTATTGGCTTCTGAATCCAGTATATAAGCTTCCAGCTATTTATTTTCGTTCATAGCCCGATTTTGCCCACTGCTGGGCATAGCCTTCTCTTTTTAAGTTTGCTGCCTAAAAAGGAAAATGGAACCTTTAAACTATTAATTAAACTTGTTGGCCGTCTGTCACAGAGGTTTTCCTCGAGATCTATGCAACGTAAGAACTTGAATTTTGGCATGGTGTTAGTTAGGTCTCGATGACGCGCACACTGATTACCAGTTATAGACCAAAAATGTGTTTATTTGTGCTCTTTCTGGGCCCGCCTCATCCAGGTTTTACCCGCGATGGATTTTTTTTTAATAGGCGACAAATTTTCCAATTAGTAATCTCAAGTAGTATTTTGTCTAAGAAGCGCACTACAGTACATAATCTCACGCCTTCTTCCCATGGGGGCAGGCAGAAAATAGTTTCAGTTTTTTTAGAATGCCTCCTACTAAGCTCCTTACATACCTACGTTCATACATCTGGTCACACACGCACGCCGGTTGCGAGTACTACGCACCTAACCTTTCTGAAGAACATCACCAATTTTGTCACTATAATATGTCCTCCTAGGGCGTCCCCTCCCGGCGTTTCCACTCACCTCTGCTTTATAAATACCTTTTGTTAGTCGCCTTTCACTCATCCTCTCAACATGACCAAACCATCTAAGCATACTCTTTTCAATTTTTGTGACTACATCTTCTTTTAAACTGCACCGTTGCCTTATCACCTCATTTTCAGCCTATCATTAATAGTCAAGCCAGACAGACCACCAGTAATTTTACAAAAGCAAAGGTGTATATCGTATTTTGAGAATCTGGTATTCTGAAATCGAGCCGTAAATACACTCACATTATTTTAGTTCTATTACAAGGCCCCATTGGAAGAAACCCTATTCAGTGTGTTTAAAGATTAATCCATTTAACCATTATCATCGTAAATCGCACATCTTTTAATCTATTGATGAAAACAAACATCAACATAATGAGATCACATTACGAAATCAGCCAGTCACAGTTGGCCCGTGTCCCAATATGATTTCCATGGAACTGTGGACCATCCATCATTGGTATCACTCGATTACATTTAGATTCCGCTTGTAATGTTTCGGATGTGGTAAGGTTGGGGTTTTACTTCAAATATTTAGATGTTTTCGTTAAGCAATTATTTATTTGTATTAAATAAATCTTCATCATCATTATCATCAGCCTTTACCTAATACAAAGAAATCTTAAATGTATTTTTGAAACTATTCTAGTAATAAAGTTTGAAAAATTCATAGCGCAAAATTAGTTTGCAAAAAGTTTCATCTTTTGTAAGCTGTCGTCTTGTTGAATACTTTGACAGTAGCCAACTTTTTAGTACTTAGACAATCTAAACAAAAGCAGTTTCTGTAGAAATTAACCTAAGATCTTCTACAGTATTCAATATTTCAACAATGTCGTTAGGTGCAAAGTCACTGAACACAAAATCTTCCCAGCTTACCATATTTTTACCATTTCCATTATCTCGCCACATTGTTTCACCCTCTCTCACTGGGACCTCGAACTCATCGCTTCCAAGGCCCAAGTATTAATCTTGTGCAGCTCCAAACTGACAGACATGAAGGTTGCATTATTCTCCAAACATATTGGTATTTCGGCCATCTTGAACGTATTCCTTCCTTCGAGGTTGCGTATAATGTGTCTGAGATTTCCTTGTGTGGATATCAATATGTTCTGACAGTTGTTTGACTGTTCGTGATTCTGGCTCGTTTACTCGTAATTTGATTTGTTGAGGATAATGTATGCACATAAATCGTGTAGTTTGTTTTTATTATAATGCCTATTATTGTTCTAGTGTAGCTACTGCAGCTAGTAATGTTATTTTTTTAAGATTTAGTCGGAAATAGATTAAGAGTTAGGTCATGCAGAAGAACAGAAATACTACTGTTTGCACTAGTGGGTACTCTTACTCCGGAGGTAATGCGAAATATCTATGTCTTAAAGTGGTCGTATAAAACATCACATCTGTCACATCAAAATTGCAATGTCAATGATAATAATGTTCATAGCTCACACGTGTACTAAAAATAAAACATTTCATAATAAAACAATTGATTTTACCAAGATTATGTTGAAATATATCATTATTCTGCTTTATAAGTGAACAGCTCTAAACGCCCCGTACCTCATAACAAGTCTATAAACTAAAAAGTGTCGTAAAACAAACATATTTAGAAACTTTATGAACACATCGTAAATTGAAAAGATTTCAGTGTACGAGGGGTGTATAATTTTTATGAATATGTGCTGTTTTATAGTTGCAAATAATATTGAGTAAAATATAGAATAAATGCGTATAAATGATGCAAAGAAAAAAAGATGAAAGGAAAAGTTGTGAGAAAAAACGTGAATAATAAAACGGAACCTGTGTTTTGTGTAATCTTGTGAACATTCCAATGGATAGCGGCACGTGTACCTAAGCTATATCGCGAATACGCGACGTAGCAACCGTTTCCTGTACTTATAGCAGACATGTTTCATGCTAATAATATTATTTGATGAATGCAAAAGTTAAAAATAGTATTGAAATTAATATTAAAAATAAAAAAAAAAATTGTCAACATTCCGATTAAGAAGTTATTATAATCATAGCTTTGCAATGGATGCAATTTGAATTGCATCCAATTTCTAGTTCTTAGTTAGATATGACTTGAACAAGAGTCATTGGTGCATATTTAATTTTTTTATCTGAGATCACAATTTCTTTTTCGAAGGGCTGATTCTTCTCAGATTTGAAATTTTTGGTTTTCTTATCGGACTTCATTTACCAGTTTTTTACACTTAGAAAGATTTTGCCATTGTGCACTTTATATTTAGCAAACCATAACTACTAGAGTTATAAACATTGATCGCAACAACCACCGTCCTAAAATGTACGTTTTTATGCAAACCCACCTTATATTATCTTTGCAACTTAACATATTTTTTAAGAGTCATAGAAATAATACAGTTCGCTAAACCAAACTTTAATAACATTATCAGTACCTACCCCAAAACTGGAAAACACTACAATGAAGACATAGTAACAATCTTGTCGCAAGATTTTATACTTAAGTTCACCAAAAAAACACCAAATTGTTTGTTGACTTGACTTGACTCTGTATTTCAGACCAAATACATTTACGAATAAGATATATTTTTTTAAACATTTTTACGTTTTATAACTAATCACTTGTAATACATACACACACGTACTTAATAATTTATTAAAGTTTTTGATACACAACATATTGTTATATTAGAATAATGTTGCAATAAAATGACGAGGCAGTATTAAATAAATTAAGTACCTACGTAGAAGCATTAAAGGGTGCTATCACAACAAAAAAAGTTTTTCGTCAATTTAATTTTACCAAAAATCCGACAAGTCTCCCTACATAGTGTACTCTTTGAGGTACTTGACATTATCGTTACACGGCTACATTGTCGCCCATTCGCCATAACGCGAACTACACCTCAAGCGCTCTCTGTTGTACAGCGTGACGTCGAGCGGTGTGCGAGAGAGCGCGTTATCCCGACAATGTAGCCGCAGCATAAGTACTTCACGAAATCGAAGCAGCTTTATGATCATAGAGTATGTAGTATGGAATGGAGTGCGGATATGCGGGCGAACGTGATCGAACATCACATCAAGTAGGTACCTACTACGATTGCAATGAATTTGCCAAACACAAAGAAGACTCATGAATGCAATAAAGCAATAAGATTGGTAAAACCACTATCATTGCCTCATCACCTCATAGGTATTTATACATATAACAAGACCGTTGGTTTGTTTAAAGCGCGCAGATAATTGTCACCTTTGCAACTACAATATTTGCAGGGTGGTACTTATCAGCAAGATGAGCCGAGAGTCGAGAACCGCGTATGAAGAGGTGGTATATCCAGCACTCGACAGTTGTAGGCTGACAAAAATAAAATAAAATATGCATAATATCACTCTGATGTTTACTTCTCCCTGGCAAAGACTGTAATAAACCCAATGATGTGGAGTCTGAGATGCCCATCGTTGCAGAAAATGGAGAGGAACATATTCATACTTTGATTACGGCTCAGAGGTTTTAAAATTAGGATATTTTGTAAAATAGCATGCGAGTACGTATATTTTGCTGTTTTTATTTGATTCAGTTTCGCCTACGAACTAGTATGTATCTAGTCTTGAAGTTTCTGAAAAGTATGTGTACATATTTTTCATAACCAGGCCTGGCTAACTCTTCAAGTGACCTTAGTATATTTTTCGACCCCATTGAGTGGCTTATTGTTTGCCACAAAGTAAACTTACAAAAGCACATGATGTTATTATTCGACTTGAAAAAACGAGGAGGCTTAGAATTCGATTAGATTTTATTTAAATGATCCTGAATTTAAGCTTTTATCCACGGCCTAAATAATCAAACTATTACAAACCTAGACCTTATTACCTTACAAGTCCCACAAATCTAAGCACTGTCACACGTCCCAAAGTGTGAAGTTCCTCTCTAGAGGTCCTTAAGGGATTATATCTATTCTGTAAATGGTTAGCTCAGGGGCCCAAGCTCCTAAACTAGATGCTGAAACTAGGCCAGTGCGAGCCAATATTTTAGACCTGCGCTCAATTTGTGCGGACCTCACTTAATCGCGTAGAAAACATCGAGGGACTTCAGAATAATTTAATTTCCGAAATTGAATTGATATGGCTGAAAGATAGGGATGGCTACTGTGATAGACTGTTCTCAAACTTTAACAATGGCGTTTTAAAACCAATAGATACCAATAGATTGTGACTAAATAATAACTGCCGCTTGGGTCGATCGATCAGGTTAAGCTACACTTGCCGCGGTTGGTCCGTGGATGGGTGACCATCTGTTCATACCAAGATTCCTCCGTGCCTCGGAAAGCACGTTAAGCCGTTGGTCTCGGCTGTCATTTGTAGATCTTTGACAGTTGTTACGGGTCGTCAGAAGCCCAAAAGTCTGACAACCAGTCTTACCAAGGGATATCGTGTTACCCAGTAACTGGGTTGTGGAGGTCAGATAGGCAGTCGCTCCATGTAAAATACGGGTATTCAGCTGTATCCGGTTAGACTGGAAGCCGACCCCAACATAGTTGGGAAAAGGCTAGGCAGATGATGAGATATCATCTTCAGATAAAGATTTAAAATTTTTAGACCAGCATTGTTCATTGGTCAAACACACAACATTAGGTATGTTGCGTGTTTCTGGTTGTATGCAAGCGGACTCTCCAATCTTTGTTTCTGGTTGTATGCAAGCGGACTCTCCAATCTTTAAAGTCTTTTGGTAATATCACAATGGAATGTATGTTTAAATCAGCCCAAAAATAAGGAGTGAAAAAAAGTAATGCTGCTACATTGAATTTATCAATATTTTCCTGCTTATTATTATTATAACTTATTTAAAATATAGGTAATTATGTATATGGAATCATCGATATGATGAAGAAGAAGACGAAGTGTACATAAAGGGCAATATTCATTGTTCGCAGGTCGAGTCGAATAACTGTTGCTCTAAAATGTGCTTAATAAAGCATTTTAGTCTCACATTCACGTATCACACACTACATGTTTAGTGTCAAGTTCCATTATATAATCGGTATAGTAAACACTTGAAATCAGGTACCTAGATTTACGCAGAATATCAACCACTTCATAATCCCAATTACACGTCGTTCAAATACATTATAATCCTCTGTAATATCAGATACGAGGACCTTCATACATCTAAACAATATTACGCGACGGCAAACCACAGCTTTTAAGAGTTTTACAAATTCTTCAAAGCTGTTGTTTGTCGGACCGATATTTATCAAAGTTTCTAACTGCAGCTATGATTAAGTGACCTTTTGATTGCTTAAGTTGTAGACCTGTGGATTTATTAGATTTGTGGTTGTGTCAAGTTATTGTATCAAACAGTTTTCTGACTGTAATTAATTGATAATACATGTTTTTAGGGTTCTGTACCACAAAAGGAAAGACAGAACCCTTATAGGATCATTTCGTTGTCCGTCTGTCTGTCTGTCAAGACCCTTTTTCTCAGGAACGCGTGAAGGTATCGAGTTGAAATTTATATCAAATACGTAAATCTACGGTCCCTTGGTGCTCTAAAAAAATCAAGCTTCTAAGTCAACGCAATAAAAAGTACGGCCATTTATGCGACCTATTTTGCATGCAATTGATACACGATGTTGTATAGCTAAACATGTGGACTATATTATATTACCAAACTGTAACACTTTTTATACCATGTTTAAGGCAAATAAAGACTTACTTACTTACTTACTTACTATTTTAATTGGTAGGTACTTGCAAATAAACCAAAACCTATAGGCTACTTCCCGTTCACCTAGAACCATGAAATTTGGCAAGAAGCAAGGTCCCATAGCACAAGTAAACGAAAAGTCCGAAAATCGTTAACTTGTAGTTTTATAAAATAAAAAATACGATTACAATCTTACATTTGCAGTTGGAGAATTGACCGTGGCGTATATGGATGTATGGGAGAACATGTTTTTCAACTACAATGTTAAGTTTGTTTTTGGGATTAATTCATCCCAACTACGGAACCCTTTATTGTGTGTGGTCCAACACGCACTTGGCCGGGTTTTTCAAAATCAATATCACCACAGGGGGCTTATGGGTGTGTCTTTCAAATTATCTAAATGTACAAGAATTAAACGGCATAATTAATCAGTGGTTCAGTCGGTAAGTCACTTCACAAAAGTACGATCAAGCTTCATAGTTACAATACAGATCATTAATCTTAGATATATCTGTTCAAGACATTCCAAGGTCATCTTGACTCCAACACAAAACGGCGCTGAAGATATAACAAGAACTCCACAATTTAAAAACAGAAAGCCTTTAAGCACTTTCATCTATAAACTGCTTAATAACTCTCCCAAAAAATCCCCCCACTTACCTATCTACTTAATAACAAACTCGTTTTGACTCGTATATAATCCCGTATGATCCTCCAACGCACCTGTTCAGATCGCAACAAGTCTCCGGGATCCCGCCCCGGCGGCCTAGTTCATCGGCCTGACCTACATACCGCCCCCCCCCGTCCCTTAGCCCCCCCTGACCTACCCAGCAACCAGCCTAGCCTGGTCCCGGACGATCATAATGAAAAAGGAAGTAGAAGTTGCCTTGAGACATGTCGTCCAACCATATCTTTACGTGCATCGCCATTTTTTACATGCCGTCGACCGATACCAGGTTTCTGTTGTGTTTTTGGCAAAAACACGAGCGGTTGATAGTGTCAACAGCAGATAGTAAGTCAAAGTGGCTGATTATTGTCGAAATAAACGTTGGTAGTTTCTTTTTACCCGGAAAATTGTTAACAAAAGCGTTTCTGGTATCTATTAGGTAGGCAATGAACATATTAGGGTATTTTTGCCATTTAAAGAAGAATTCAAATTCAGTCTTTAGCTACAGCGTACTTTTGATTACCTAAAGGTTAAACGTTTCCAATTTCATTTTCTTTTATTTAGAACAAATTGGAAATTGGATTCCTTCATTATATTTCCAATTAAGCATTTTATTGCCCAAGACTTTTTAATTTCCTTTTGCCTTTCGTAAAACGATACTCTGGTTGCTGTAAGGCCTCCTTGAGAAATAGGTTCCGAGAAATAAATAAAAAATTATCTAAACGTGAAACCCTTTGAACCTTCAAAATTTTAAACTCTTGGATTTAAATAGTTAACGGATCATTTTCACTCTCAAAATATGATACTTACTTAAAGGGCTATTCAGGTACAAGTTTTTTTCAAAAGCCATAACTTTTCTTTTCATCAAAAATCTGTCATTTCAAGTTTTATAGGTACCTGAAACATGACGATAGCAGGAAAAAACAAAAGAGGAAAAGCTTCATCATAAAATGTTTACCATAAAAGCTGTTGTAGTACATTCACAATTTAAAAGAGTACCTACATACTCGAATATTCTTGCGAACAACAAAACAAGAAAAAACAAAAGATTTTAATCCAAAACAGACAATAAAATGAGGTTCTCAAGGCCGAGACATTCGGGGTCTTGCTTCCCTGGCCACTCCTCCTTTGCATTATACACAGCGAATTGTTCGCAATGCCCGGTATTGCCCAGCCATTCTCAGTTATTTAATAACCACTGTTTGTGTGCACAAATTGAAATAAACTTAGTTTTGTGAAATTGTTGATAAGTTAGAACAAGGTAGTTTTGAAGTTGGCGGTTTGATCTAGTTATGATTTGTTGTTTACGCAAAATTTAGGGGTTTTTCTTGTTTCATGTTTGTTCAGTAAGGATTAATAACTTTACGTTAAAGTCAGTTTAACAGTACTGAGTCGAATATTTGCGAGGTTTACTTACATGTAGTCAGAATGCCATACTTTAATATGAGTTTCATAATTTTTATTTTGTTGCTACTGAATAAGTATTGATTAAAAATTATCATCACGATTTCAATCCCTTACTTTGGCACATTTGTCAGTAAAATCTAGCTAAGTGTGTTACGCCCTTTCTATTGGTGCTTTCTGAATCCCTATTTATTTTTCTGCTCATTCTAGACTACTGATTTTTAACTAATCTTTGCTCGTGTCTCGATAACATAACATAACAACCTGTAATCAAAATACTTTACTTCACATAAACCTACATGGGGCATTTATGAAACATCAGAAGCTAGATGTACGGTTCCAATTGGTCGTTTCTCATGGAGTAGAGCCGGCAAGAAACTGCACGGTAGTAATCCCCGAATGGTTAGGCAGAAGTGTACCTACAGTAACCCCAACATTTCGTCAGTTATGTTTAAGTCATGCGCCATGTGATGGCGGCGAGCCTATGGCCACAGATCAGAAAAAGACAGCCTATTACCATCAACCGGGCATAAATCCTGACTCCAATAATTATTTATATTTCACCGTCATCATCAGACTGTTTCTTGATACTTTTAAACTGTCCCCAAAAGTGACTGGCTGTTTCATCAAATCTAAAAAGTGGAACAGCCTGAATTATTAACTGTTTTTTTATACTTGTCAGGTGTTCGCTTTCTCAGGCATTTATCTTTTATCTAGGCGTAGTAGCCTACTTACAATGATGGACAAAGGCGAAAACCTACAACCAGCAATTAGTTAGCGTCACTTGAAACCGTTTTAGTTTAATTTTATTATTTTTTAGTTTGTAACTAAAAAAATAAAACTATCTCCTAAATATTAATTAAGGAGATATTTTTATCCTTCAAGATTCGCAAGTTAGAATAAAAAATGGTTGTTTTCTTTCACTGTCAGGTTTCCAGATGTGCTGTTAAGTTCTTGACATAACCCGGGATTTGGAATTATTTAATTGGTGGATTCTGGTAAGCGACAGGGCAGCAATTTGTCTTAATTTGCACGCAGTAAGGGGGAATTAGTGCCAACAACCATTTGGAGTATGTTCTTAAACTAATCTTTTCCTCTTCACAGTGAATTATATGAAGTTTACTTAGCTGAGTGTCTTTTTCAGAAGACGTGCGAATACATAAATAGTCCTGAATTCGATTGAACAATAAAATAATGTGTGTACATAAAAAAAGTGTCTACCTACTTCGGCGAATAATTCAGATTCTTTGTTAAGAATCTGAATTATTCGCCGAAGTAGGTATACACTTGTTTGTAATATTAATGCGAATATTAAATAAATTAATAAGAAGACAAAACGAATCATAAAATATTGTGTAAAATCAAAAGGGATTATGTCCCATAAATATAAAAAAAAAAACACCCAGGAAACGAACCCACTGAACCTTCGTACAGAAGGACCAATATGTTAAGTTCCGTCATAAAAATCCCAGCTCATTGGTGTCCCAATTACATAATTTTAGGGCATCACTACATTTATTCGCATCGTCACGCATCTGTACGCATGATTTCGTCCGGGTCAGACTGCGCGTGTAAATTTGAATATTTTTATGTATAATGTATTATCCGTTTGGTGATTTTTACAGTGCCTATGAGTTTCAATACAAAAGTTACTAATCAATTTCTGCTTAGTGAGCTAAGATGCAATTTAAAATTACGAAGATTCACTTAGAATTACTTAAATAAAATGTAGCAAAAAAAAAATTTAAATTAGTTAATAAAATCGGTCTAAAGTTTTGCAATACCTATTTATTTTTTTCATTATCAAACTATTCATGTCTAACTTACCTAATGTATGTGTTAGTACACGTGTTGTGTCTGCCACCTTATAAGCTGAGGTCTCACTAGGCAGTTGACCTTAGACCTCATTGGAGGTGTTCAGATAATACTCACGACTGTGCTGTAACGACTAAGTAACGGTTACGTTAACGGTAGTTGTAATTGAGAGGTTTAAAATTATGAGCTTCGTATTATTATAATTTGCAGTATCTATAAACGAATGAAAAATAGTCGAAACTTGTTCGCCTTTGCTAATCGTAGTCATTTATTTCCCTTACTAACCGTTTACATAATCACAAGGGACTGTAATCAGCTGATTTCCCTCACCTTCTAATAATCACGGTAATGTTTTCATATCAAAATTATCGAAAAATAATCCACCCTTCAGGTCAAGGCCTAAAATATAGGTTAAGAAAAACTAAAGCATCATTAATATCAAATCAGTTTTTACTATACTATTCGAATCAATTTGAACTGTATGCAACTTCCTATAAACTTTCAAACGAAATTGAGACTTAGATTAAAACAATACGATTCATATTTAATTGTAAAATGTTCAGTCATATCCGACTTTTGTATTGTAATGCGTTGGTACAAGGTTAGAACGGAAAAGGACGGGTGTACAGGGGGTTGTGTTAGAGAGAAAGGGAGGGGTGGAGAGGAATGCAAGGCTAAGAGGTCGCAGGTAGTACAGTGACCTGACCTACATTTGGTTGCAGGGTGCCGTGTAAATATTGATTTAGTGACCTTTTCCACTTGTTGCTGGGTGTTCGAAGACGATTCCATGGGTTTTTCAACAGCTACGAATATATTTTGCTTGTTAAGTGGAAAATGTTAATATCTTCTAGAGTTTTACCATATAAACTCTCGCGTTTTCTTATGGGGGTAAGCAGAAACTACAGAACGCCACCTGCTGCGATCCTTAAATACTCATTTTGCTTCGTTTACGTTAGTACATGTGCAGTGGTGGCCGAGTGGTAACGGCCGCGGCTTACGAGTTGTAGGTCGTAGGTTCGAACCCAGACAGGCGCTTTACTTTGTGAAAATTATTTCATCACCACTGCTCTCAAAACGGTGAAGGAAAACATCGCGAGGAAACCGGCATGTCCTAGAACTAAAAATTCGAAGACATGTGACATCTACCAACCCGCACTGGGCCCACGTGGTGGATTACGGCCCACCCCCTCTCACAGAGAGGAGGTCTGTGTCCCAGCAGTGGGAACATTATAGGCTTATTATGTATGTATATATGTACGTTAGTACATCGGTCACACACGCACGGCGGCTGTGAGTTCTACGCACCTGACCTTCTTCACACCTACTTCATTCTTTGAAATTTCCATGGGAAGCTTTCTCTATGGGTTTATAACCATAGGTGTGGCATGTAACATCTAGCGACCTTGGCCTTATCAATATTGATGTGAGGTATGTGTATTGTGTAACCCCCGTACGCTAGCCCAGGTAACGATCGTCGTATATCCCGTCGTATCCCAGGACCAGTGAAGGACCAGAGGATTTTTTTGTGCACTTGCGAGTTAACATAAAACGAGTCACCTTGTTATTGCCGTGGGGTGGTCTGAATACTAATAAAATACCAATGTATCAATTTGGAGCATTTTAATTATATTCAATCAATGTAACTGATTTATCCGGGAAGGTTAGGTTTAAAGCTGTCCTTAATTCATTATAATTATTTTCTAAGAGAATATTCTATGCTTCTTGATTACAGGCTTTGAATTTGTTTCCTTAAATTAATATTCAATTCGTTTGAAAGCAGAAATGGGGAATTGGGCGAGTTTAACTTAATATCTAGCTAAGCTCGCCTGTGAACATAAACTATCTAGTAAGCAACTGTATACAGTTGTAAATTCCCAGATTCTGTAATATATTACATAATCTGGGAATTTCAACGAAGATATACGTGAGCTCATAATTATTTGGTACACTATTTTTCTATGTGATAACGGAAACAAGTCGGTAGCTACTTCCTTCACTAAAAGTACAGCGGAACAAGAAATATTGCTTCACGTTTTATTCGTTTTGCGACTCAGACACAAAGCATAGTTTATTTTTTATACTTCCTAATATAACATAACATCACGCCTGTTTTGTCCAGAGGGTTAGGCAGAGGTGACCTAGGCTAAAATACAATCACTTTTCGCCAGTTATATTTAAGTCCCATGGTAATAAGGGGTGAGCCGTTTGCCAACAACTGGGCACAAATCTAGACTTCGAGCTGAGAAAATTAAGAAAATCCTGATGGCAAAACCCAATACCACTGCCTGACCTGGGAATCGAATCCAGGATTTCACGTTAAACGGTAGCGCTTGCGACCACTAGACCAACGAGGCAGCCCTAATTTAGAAGGTTTCGAAACAAACAATATGTTCCGTCGCATCTACTTTATAGTTATGGAACCATGAATAGTGAACTTGACAGATGAGGAAACAAACAATATGTTCCGTCGCATCTACTTTATAGTTATGGAACCATGAATAGTGAACTTGACAGATGAGGAAACAAACAATATGTTCCGTCGCATCTACTTTATAGTTATGGAACCATGAATAGTGAACTTGACAGATGAGGAAACAAACAATATGTTCCGTCGCATCTACTTTATAGTTATGGAACCATGAATAGTGAACTTGACAGATGAGGAAACAAACAATATGTTCCGTCGCATCTACTTTATAGTTATGGAACCATGAATAGTGAACTTGACAGATGAGGAAACAAACAATATGTTCCGTCGCATCTACTTTATAGTTATGGAACCATGAATAGTGAACTTGACAGATGAGGAAACAAACAATATGTTCCGTCGCATCTACTTTATAGTTATGGAACCATGAATAGTGAACTTGACAGATGAGGAAACAAACAATATGTTCCGTCGCATCTACTTTATAGTTATGGAACCATGAATAGTGAACTTGACAGATGAGGAAACAAACAATATGTTCCGTCGCATCTACTTTATAATTTAGAAGGTTTCGAAACAAACAATATGTTCCGTCGCATCTACTTTATAATTTAGAAGGTTTCGAAACAAACAATATGTTCCGTCGCATCTACTTTATAATTTAGAAGGTTTCGAAACAAACAATATGTTCCGTCGCATCTACTTTATAATTTAGAAGGTTTCGAAACAAACAATATGTTCCATCGCATCTAATTTATAGTTATGGAACCATGAATAGTGAACTTGACAGATGAGGAAACAAACAATATGTTCCGTCGCATCTACTTTATAGTTATGGAACCATGAATAGTGAACTCGACAGATGAGGAAACTAATGTCTATTGTTTTACGAGATGATTGCGAACACAAGCCCCTTTAGTGTTGGGTAATAACGACTTTAACACAATGATTGCACTGTAATGATGAGGTCATTGGTGTATATCACCGCTACTTACGTGTTTAAAAAGACTTTTAGGAGAGGAATAGGCTTGAAAAGTTTCTCGGTAGGTCTTCCATGTGTAACTAAATATGAACGAAACAACAGTCCACGTGTTGTTTTTACTGAACCTTTCCGATCTTATTCCAAAATAAGGTATCCTTTAGACCAAGGTTTAAACTAACAAAATATTTTTTTGAATTTCGAACTTTATTACGACAAATTTAAATTTCGTAATAGAAAATTGTGAACTTAATCCCATTTGCACTACAGATCACTAAACGCATAAAATGCTAAACGTATTTAAAACATCATTCTTTGTCATCTTCAAACGATTGACAGAAATAGAACGATGTTTTAAATTCGTTTAGCGATAAATGCAATTAGTTATGTTTGGTGTAAGTGAGCCTTAGTCTCGGGTTTATTTTTTTGTATTGTTGACTTTGCTGTAGTAAATACAATGTGGTTTAAATACAATAACTGGCTCGTAGGCTGGGACTAAATTTAAAACTCGTTTCTGTATAATTACTAGTACTTGAAGTATCCCATTAAAATAAAACATAGGCCTTTGGATAAAATACATACATTCATAAACTCACGCCTTCTTCCCATGGTGGTAGGCTGAAACTGAACGCCACCTGTTACGATCCTTACATACTCGTTGGATAAAATAATAGTTATCTTCACTGTTTATTAATATTGGTTTTTGTATTTGTTGCAGCGTGGGTTCTGGGCTGGTTGATGTGCAAGACTGTGCCGTACGTGCAGGGGCTGTCCGTCGCCGCATCAGTGTACAGCCTGGTCGCAGTCTCACTTGACAGGTAATGATCTAAAGTAATACTTGTAAATTCAGGGAAATTATTTTTAAACAATTTGACTACCAGTTTAAATTGTCGGTATATTCAAATCAAAACTGCCATTCTTTGACAGTTGTATGAAATGTCTACAACACGAAAAATTGACGTAGGGTGTCGATTTGCGTTCAAGAGGTACTTATACGTGATAATTTATTTTTCTTCCAACTACCTAGTAATATCGTAGTTGTTAACTCAAAATGCCAGCAGAAACTTGAACATTTCTGCATCGCTAAAACAGTACAGAAATTATAGTATGTATTTTCATGACTGCATCGCTAAAACAATGCGGAAATGAGTGTATGTTATTCATTGCATTTACATTTAAGCAAAACTGTACACATTTTTATACCTTGTAATTTTGAATAAATATATTATTATATTGCTGCTTTGTTGTTACTTTTTTAAACTTTCATTTTTGATCAGTGATCAAAAAGTTTTCATAATATGTTCCTTATAAAATGTACGCAGACAACCAAAGAGATTTAAAAATAATACGTGCTGGCTGTAAAGAAATAATAATAATAAAAATAGTGAAAGTGAGTTATCGTTAACGCAGGAAGATATAAAAAACCGGCCAAGTGCGAGTCGGACTTGCGCACGAAGGGTTCCGTACCATTATCTATAAAAACGGCAAAAAAATCACGTTTGTTGTATGGGAATGTACCCTTGAATATTTGTTTTATTTTAATTTAATTATTTATTTTTAAAGTAAATATATAACTAAATATTCTGTGAATATTTCAAGCGTCTACCAGTTGCCGTTATCAATATCGAGCAAAAACGAGCAAAAAAGTCACGTTTGTTGTATGGGAGACCCCTTAAATATTTATTTTATTCTATTTTTTAGTATTTGTTGTTATAGCGGCAACAGAAATACATCATCTGTGAAAATTTCAATTGTCTAACTATCACGGTTCATGAGATACAGCCTGGTGACAGACGGACAGACAGACAGACAGACAGATAGACAGACAGACAGACAGACAGACGGACAGACAGACAGACAGACGACGGAGCCTTAGTAATAGGGTTCCCGTTTTACCCTTTGGGTACGGAACCCTAAAAATGAGGCTCTGCTCGTAATTGTTAACCTATTACCAGAAAAATCTAGAGCCAGAAAAATCTGGCTCTAGATTTTTCGCATCCTTAACCTTGTAGATATAAATTTTTGCTTGTACACGGAGTAAATTCACAAGGATAACATTGTATGTAATACGTTTTACAAAATAAGTTGTTATTATTAAGTTTGCTTCACTATTGCATTGGGTTGTGTACCTGTAATAATAGTAGTAAGTGATTATATAAATAAATAAATAAAAACTGTGAAGCCAGATTACGCACCTCGCTCGACAACGCTCGATGCAACAAGAAGTCACTTTCTGCTCGATGCAGTAAACTACTATTATTTAAGAGCAGGCAGTCTAAATCAAATTTCGAACGCAAGCTCCGCCCTTCGCTCCCCGCCACTCCGTTATGTGCTAAATGCTAATACATCAGTAATAAAGTTGAATATCGCGCGCTCTCTTTGATCGTGTTCGAGCACGAACCTAAATAGCGTAAGTCTCAATTCTTATTTCGTTTATAACTAAAGTAATAATTGATCTAGAGAAAAAAATATCTTGCACCCGGATAATAAACTATATTTTCTTGCTGTGAATATTTATTTTAGACATAAAAGTCAAACAATCTTGTTTGTTTTTATGATTATCCTTAAAAAAGACATAATTTTCAAAAAAAAAAAATGTATTGAGAGCAAAAAATACAATTACGTAACTATCTTCAACATGGAAAGAAAAAGATCTAATAAATCATATACTAAAGTTTCATTTTGCTTCTATGTGTGACTGTTTCAGAATATTCATGCACATTAATATAAAAATAGGGAGCCTCCTCTTAATAGGTTGACAAATAAGCCGGTTGTCTATGTCATGAGATAGGGAATCGTAAGTGCAGGTATCGTGAGAAACGTCTGCAATGTTTTCCCGGTCTTCAAGAGAAGTTAAAACGTGTTGTATGTATTTTGTTAGGGAACCCATGCGGAATTATATTGGAAAATAGCAATGAAAAGACACACTAGTAATACGAGCGTTGGAAAAAGAAACACGCAATTATTGATACCTCTATGATCTTTCTTTGATAACTGTACCGGAATGTTTTTATATTATACATATAGGTATCGTAAAAGATCTTTTAACTTTGATCCGATGAAAGTACAGAAATAGATCTTTTATTTTGTTGCTAAGCGTTTGATGTGCAAATTAAGGTTTTTTATAGTCTATCTTTGTATTAGTTTTGATATTCACACATAAACTTAAGAAGAAACTATAATATTTCTAATAGCAAGTATTAACCAGTTTAATTTCGACGTTTGTTTAATACCTCAAAGCTATTTAGTATTTATATTTAAAAAAAATGTACCTATAGCAAAATGTCCGTCTCATGATGAAATCCAAAAGCTAAAACTTTTTTGTTAAAAGTATGATACCATCAGATATTAAGATATTTGAAACATAGACTTACCTACTGTATTACTGAAACCAACTTTAATTTTCAGAACACTATTTAGTTTAAGTAAGTTTAGACAACATCAAATTGGAAAAGTTTTCAGAACTTTCAGATAATACTATGTTCACCTACGATATATCTAGATATTAGTCTAGAATGGTAGGTTTAAATAAATATACTGTATTTAAAATATTGAAACAGATACCTAATAATCACAATTGTGAAAAAATGGCGAAGTAAAGCCAATATATTGTTATAAGCAACATCATAGCTTTAATCATAGTTCCTTGACTAATAAAACAACATAACATTACGCCTGTAATACCCAACGAGTAAGGCAGAGGTTTACCTATAGTACACCTACATTTCGCCAGTTATGTTTATGCCCCATGTAATAGCGCAGTGAGCCTATTGATTCATAAAAAATGTACTTAAACTACCCAAAAGACACAATTTTCTTCAGTAAACCCTTACCGCCATAAAAAGACACCATCCAAATAAAATGCAGCTGTCCCAGAATATCCCGGAATGCGCCAAAAAGGGACAACGCCTCAAACGTGACCCACAAATACCTGAGGCCAGCCTTGACCCGGTAGTGGAGCTTATTATAATAACGGGCCTATTATGCGAAAGGACCAGAATTCCGAGTCAAGGCCCTTTGAGCCAAAATTAGTCAAACATACTTTGAGCTGACAAAAATGCGCCAAGAATGTTGATTGATCTGATGGGACGGTCTACGATTTTTTGCTTTTGATAAAAGTCCTTGTGTTTTAAAAGGAATCCTAACTAATATAATAAATAAAATAAATACGAAAGTGAGTTTGTTTGTTTGTTATGCCTTCACGCTACAACGGCTGAACGGAGGACATTTGGCACATGGGTGAGCCATGGCCTGCGTAACTACTTATGATACTTTTTATCTCGGTAATAAGTTTCCGTGGGATAATTTCCGATCTCCACGCGGGCAAAGCCGCGGGGAAAAGCTAGTAATAAAATATTTAAGAGCTGATTATGATTGAGAAGCACATTCAGAATAATAAACTAAATATTGATATTTGTTTTAATAATAGTATTAAAAAAAAGTAATTTGAAAATCAAATATAATTTACCCTAAAACTTCAATTAATTTTTTTACAGTAAGATAACTTTCAAAGATCGAACAAATCCTTAAGTAGACGTAGATCAAGGGCAGTTGTTGTGTGAGGCTAAAATGTTGTTTACCTCTATGATAAATGAAGGGTGAATATAATATAGGGGGTATAATAGTGGGTGGGTAGATTTGAAGTGTACGCAGTCTGAAAAATTAAATAAATGTATTTAGGAAATTGAAAACTTACAATGCTTAGGTTTAAAAATTTAACTTCTAAAAATAAAAAATAAAATAAATGTTGTATTTCAATAATTTAAACATTTTACCTTTTTGAAGCGAAATAATAAATGGCTACGACCTAAACAAATAAAATAGTAGTAGGGAGTAAAATGATTTGAAAATTCCACCAAAGTTAAATATTTACCTACAAAAACTAAGGCTCGGAGAGATAATTACCTTTTTTTGAATGGTCTTTTTAAATATAAGTAGTTTTCTTTCTTGGAATTAGGTACTTATTTTTTCTTGTATTAATCCAGTTTTAAATTTATATTTACTCAAGCAACTGTATAATTTAGTTTGAGAAGTGGGCTTTGACCTGACTCTTCTCATAATTATGGAGGAGGAACGAGCACCATGTATGCCGTCTTGGTGATTTTATTAAATTAACTTACAAGCTACATATTTCTGAATTTGACATTCCTACTTGGTTCTTCGTTGAAGTATTTTAAACCTAAATGAATTTGGCGTAAATGTTCATGTCACTTGTATATTATTAAATTCAGATTATGGGTTGAAACTACTAATTAGCATAATTAATGATGACGAAGCTTGCCCTTTTAGCAAAGTTGTGCGGAGGCAGAACAGCCGCCCACA
Organism: Tiliacea citrago; assembly: GCA_963921375.1. NCBI lineage: Eukaryota > Metazoa > Arthropoda > Insecta > Lepidoptera > Noctuidae > Tiliacea > Tiliacea citrago. The sequence continues at coordinate 1,479,416 of OY992790.1, read as the reverse complement.
TAACTCTATACAGTTTTATCACTAAGTATACCTATTTTATCCTCACTAGGTTTAGAAATACACCTGAGAAAACACGTCGTTCTTGATCATGATAAATCGCCTTCCCCCAAGGGGTCCCTTTTCGAACAATAAAACTTTAACGCTGGTATACTATTTTTAGATCTAAAGGTAAAATTCAGGTGAATACTTTATTAAATCAATGAACTCTTCCATAAAAATAATGTAATATTATTAACGGTCATTGGCAGTAAACGTCAAAGTAAATTAAAGGTTTATTATGTACCTATAGAGTGAATTCTGTTAACTGATTTACGATGTTCAAATCATAGAATCAGTGTATGTTTTGAATAGCGTTTTTGATAACGTCATAATAATAATATAATACATAAGCCAATCATAAGCTTCTAAGATTATTTTTTTCAGGAAACGCACACTCTCGATACGACGTCGAAGTTTAAAAGTCAAACTGACTAAGTAAATACAATACATTAAAGAAAGCACATTCAAATTGTAACGTTTGACAACATAAAAATAAAAACTGGCTAAGGCTTACTTGTCCATCGTCTCGTCCATTAGTCTTAAATTCAAAGTTAAAAAAAAAACCTGTGTTTTATTCCACAAATAGATTTAAAAGGTTGAATCAGAAACTCGATACATTTCCTTTCCTAGTATTTAATGGATGTTCGCCAAAATAAACCATCTTTAAATACAAAATGTTTCATAAACAAGTCACTGAACTTATTTGCATTTTAGATTTCAAGACAAAACTGTTTTTGTCTATTGCCACAAATTACATTTAAATCTATACACACCTAAAATTCTTCACGTCAGCGTGGCTGGGCACGTACTGTAAAATTTTCGAAAAAAGTAAAAGCTCTTGAAATGGAATATTTTTCATACAGTCATGAGATTCACTTATTAAGATGAAAACTTTTGGAATAAATACTATTTGTGCATAACTAAAGATAAGTTTCCTTTTACCATCACGTGGTTGTCATTCTGTTATAATTTTTGTCCATTTTGTCGTACTGTGTCTTGTCATGTGTCCTGTCCATCTCCATTTCAATTGTCTTAATTTCTTTATTATATCTTCCACCTTGCTCAAGGATCTTATTTCTTCTGCGATCTTTTATCGTCGCGCCTATCATACTTCTTTCCATTCCCCTCTGACATATTCTCAGTTTTTGTAAAATGTTTTTGATTCAGTGCCCAAGTTTGGCATCCATAAGTCAGGCATGGCAAGACGCAAGCGTTGAACACTTTTTTCTTAGCTGTCATAGAAAATTGTTTGCTTTTGAATATCTCCTTCAGTGACCAATATGTTTTCCACGTACAAGCAATTCTCCTTTCGATTTGCATGTCTGTTTGGTTTCTGAATGTCCTAAGTATGTTAATTTTTTTACTTATTCAATATTTTCATCATCTACTGGTAAAAGGAAACGAGGCAGACAGGCAAAAAGATGGACAGATGACATTACAGATGTTAGAGAGGCTCTCTGGTCATGGAAAGTTAGAGATAGAAAATAATGGAAACAGCTGGAAGAGGTCTATGTGTCACAAGACACGCTGATCACTAAACCGGGAAACCAGATTTGATTGTTTATAAGTTAGGTATTATATACCTACATTGTATGCTCAGTTTAAGCAATAAAGGCTAAAGAAAAAAATAAAAGATAAGTTAAGTATGGTTGCTAAAGCATCTTTATACCAATATTCCAACAAAATCAAACACTTGCTTTTCCCGCGGTTTCACCCATTTGGAGGTCGGAAATTATCGCATGGGAACGTAGGTTCTAGCGAGATTAAAGTATCTAAACCAGGTAATCGCCTATCCATGCACTTCCGAATCTGTAAATGTTATAAGACAGACAGAAGGAGAGACAAAGTTGCTTTCTCATTTATAATATTAGTGTGCATTGCCATTTATAATTTCACTACATAATGATTAGTAATAATGCTATATCAATCAGCAGCTCAATCCATTAAGCCAGTTTTATGACAAGAATAAACATGAATTCTGTAGCATTCTATATTCACATTTTTCAAGTCACAAGTATATTCAGCGGCAAAACATAATCTGTTCACTACCACGCCACCAGAGGTTCTTGCACTTTAAAGATTAACTGCAAACAAACCGAAGCTCTCAATCTATTCTAGATGTGAAATCAATTAACTGTCCCTTTGAAAGATTCAGAGAAAATTAATTAATTATCATATAACGCCTATGAAGAGCCTCATTGATTTTCCCCGGAGTATATTCTTGTAAAGATAGAGGACTCTTTATCGGAAATATTTAAATTACGAGGCTCTAACTAACATCTATTTTAGTTGGCTCTCAATTATTATCGGGAAGTTTCCTTCCTTCCTAGAAGTATTTAAGTACCATCAATTCCTTGTCATATTTCGATCTCAGAAAATAATTTATCGTTATGTTGAAAATCATTTTCATATTTTGATCGAAACCATGTTAATTGTAAAACATACATACATAAACTCACGCTTTCTTCCCATGGAGGTATGCAGAAGCTACAGAACGCCACCTACTACGATCCTTACGTACTCCTTTTGCTTCTTTTACGTTCATACATCAGCACCCCAAGTGTAAGTTTTCAAGAGAGTAAACGTAACTATTTTGTTTGCGTTAAAATTTGACCGATAGATCATAATGCTATAAATATAAGGGTGAGAAAAAAAATCTAAACGCAAACCCGCTAGTTACGTTTACTCTCTTGCAAACTTACACTTGGGGTACACGCACGGCGGTTGCGAGTACTATGCACTTGACCTTTCTGAAGAACACCTTAAGATCTATTAATATTGTAAAACACCGAATTTTGAGATTAGAATTTAGGTCAATACAGTTTCTAATAGTTTAAGAGTCATAATTACTAGACAAAGTGATGAATTATGCGTCTCAACCAAGGGCTCAAGCTAGCAATGTAATGTAATAGATCAATTGTTTTTGCCGACATTGACTGCTAAGATCAAACACCATTATATAATCTCATCCATTTTCTGTATCACGAAAACAACAATTACTTAACTTACAAGATAATACATCATCGTGTTATTATCATTACGTAATACATCGTTATTAACATAAAACCACAGTTTTCCTCTCTTAATTCCTGTAACTTTCGCTCCACATGATATGACCTTCAAATGTCAGATGAAACTATTTTTCCCCTATTCGTAATTTTATTATGATTGATGTGTATTTAAAACATTGTTTTCTGAGAGTTTTGTATCATCCGTGGTTAAGAAACTGGGGTAGTCAGTCTGTGTGGCCTTGTGTATTGTTTTACGGCCTTCGGTCTTTTCGCGATTGCTTTGTTTATATGGGCCTTTCTATGTGACTTTTTTCATGAAAAAAACGCTCGTTAATCATAGCCACACCACCACCACACCACACCTTACTTACTTGCTTTATACTTTTAACTAATAAGTAAACAATTTAACGATTGTCAACTGTCTCAGCTTCCATGGCACGACGTCGAGTGCTTACAATCTCTTAGAGCAAAATTGTGCGTCGGACAGTTACGATCGCTCATCATCTTTTCAAACATCTAGATGGTGTTTATTGGCCCTAGTTGCTTCAGTCTAGATACGTGTACCTAAATATTTTTATGATTTTCAAACAACTTTCATCGTTGTGGTATTGTATTATTTAATGAATCTCTTTGCATTTAGTTATGCTTATGTCGCAGATTGTATTAATTTTGTGTTCGTAAACATTACTAACTTTACTTCAAGTTTGTGTAAGATTAAAATCCTGTAAATCCAAGGTTTGGGTGTGAACAAGCGAACAATGCGTACAAGGCAATGATTCGATAACATCTTCTATAACGGAAGTCAGTTGGTCCTTGGAGTCTAAGATATATTGTGGAACAATAGACCTTCAATTTGCTCACTATCCCTTTAAATTGCCTTGTTTATGTTTCTTTTATTATGAAAACAGGAACTTTGTATGTGACGCATATATTGAGGACAGAAGCGATTTCCTGAAGCACTTTTGTTTTTTCTTCATTTAGATTCTGTAACAGAGATATTCAACTAACTTAACTAACTTTTTAGATCTTTGTATCTTGCTTATGCGTATGAAGTTTAATTAAAATCGGTTCAGTCATTTTGAAAAACAAGGGCTTGAAAGTTTGTATGAAATGCCGTACGTCGTATACGCTCTTAAATCATACATGAATAAATCAGAAAGTAAATAACCTCCTCCTTTTTGGAAGTCGGTTAAAAGGCCATTCACCACAGTATTTCAAAATTTAATTTCCACTAACCTTCAAAATACCCTTTTCAATTCGGAAGTCATTACTCTCGATATCATAGCTGTACCCGTGAATGGGCATAATATGTTACCCAGAGGAATCCCATACAAAATCAAGGCGAATTTTAATGGGAATCAATGTTTTATTTTATGATGCTTTACAAGGTTATAATTGTTTTCCATTGATTATATTCGGAAGGATTTGCTATTGTGACGAGCGTTTTTTTTGTTGGTCTTTTTAGATTCCCGTTTCATCATCAGCTTTCAGCAGGCCACTGCTGGTCAAGGCCTCTCCAATTGCACGCCATTCAGCCCGATTCTCGGCAACTCTGATTTAGCTGCTACCAGCCACTCTGTGAAGACCGTCGTACCACATATTCTGAGGGCGTCCTACCTCACGTTTGCCGATTCACGCTCACCAGTCAAGAACACACATGTATCCCAACGGTCATCGATCTTAGCTACAGCTAGGACCGATGCCCGCTATGGCCTAGCCATTGCCACTTTGGCTTGCTTATTCTGTGAGCTATGTCGATAACTTTGGTTCTTTGCTGTTTCATGGTCATATAAATAAATGCCACTATAGGTTCATCTTAAAAGGCTATATTATGACTATTGCGACACCGGTGATGGTCATTTCGTCAAATTCCTTTTGTCAGTTTATTTAATATATCCATTGACATTGATTTGGAAAGTTCGGTCATCATCATCATCATCATCGGCACCTTGTTCCACCCACTGCTGAGTATAGGCTTCCTCTCTTTTGCGCCATGCTTCGGTAGTCAGGACCAAATTATGGAATATTATTTTATCACAAAATAGTTTTACAATTTGGGCCTTTACTACTGGAGTTCTTATTTTTGTTAGATTAATAGCGTGTATCAAGTTATTTAAAGTATTTAGACCACGATAATGCGTGTCGGCGCCTCGGTCTATATTAGGTGCTGGTATTTATAGCTTGCCTTGTGGACACCTGGTATGTAGAGACGAAGACTTAATTTGTGCATTTACTCAATATGTGGAATGGATGTGTGTGATATGATTAAAATTCTTTTAGAAGAGTTTGGGTAGTGCGACTGGTGATAGCAAGATAGAAAATGGCAGAAATAATTTAATAAATGCTTATAAAAATTTAAAGTGAATAAATGCACGTTTGGAGAATAAATATGCTTTGAAGATGTTTCATTCGGCATCCTAAAGAACTACGACAAAATCGCCAATTCAAAAGGTATAAACAAGACATACTCTCACAAACAGACAAATAAAAAAAATATTATATAATGAGCAAGATCTTCTAGCTCTTTTAATGTAACATTAAACGATCCTTTTGTTATTGGTAATTTCGATTTATACTAAATCACTACGCGAGCACTGATAGCACTCGGAAAAATAATACTCATAAAGGAAAGGAGGACGATATAAATTATGAATCCCAATATTTATGACGTCAATAACGTGTGCTTCCAAGGGTGAATAACCTCACAAATTAGCTGCAACCACGAGAACAGAAAATATCATAAAATGCCAATCCAATTGATCGATTAGTGGTCCTTTATACACCAAAATGGTCCTAAAGATTCGCATTATGTCCAAAATCAGTGCCGGTCCTTATGGGTCATTAACGCCCAAGGGCGGTCTATAAAGAACTCTATACAAAGAGGGGATTAACGCCAATACCGGTGTCGGCTCCCCAAGTAATTATCCTTGAAGATACTCTTTATTAGGGCGTACAAGCTCTCCGGAGGGTACAATGCATCTCTGCGAAGGTTTCGTGCGGTGATTGCGATCGAACTTCTTCGAGGATAATAAAGTGGATTCAAGGATGGTAACGGTTTATTGCCTGAGTTACTCATTGTCTGGGAAGATTTGGTTTTGATACTTGCATTGACTTTTGGTCCGTTAGAATTTATTGGAGTTAATAGAATTTGTTCTTTTCGCACTCACAACTATGTAGAACTTCATCCCGTCGTAGTTATATTTTGTGTGCCGAAATGAACATGACAGTTATTTTAGTTTTTGTTTTTAAGGAAACTCATGGAAAATGGGAATAAGTAAGACGACGGGAGTTTCTATTTTCCCCACCTGTAGACTAGTTTATTCCATAATAGTTATAATGATTATAATATGCATTTCTTTCAACTGCTTACTAGGTAAATATTACTAATACATTGTTTTTATCTAATAATAATTCTTCCGTCCCATCCATTTTATATCTATATTGTTATATCGCCATAAACACCGTAGGTTTGATAAAGAGGTTTATTCTAAGTAGGTCCTGTAGCTGACTCGACTATTTACATCCAGTGTCATTGACACCTAGCCACGAGCCACGAGCGAGTACAAATAAAATAGAACGTAAATCTCTTCCACTGTACCCTTTGATGTACGATCTGAGCCTATTTTCATAATATAATAAAACTCTTTGTTTATCAGAATATTTTGAAGGTTCGATGCGATTGTGATGCGTTTAGTTTAATTTTGAGGGGATGGCTTTTTTGGAAAATGTTTTTTGTTATTGCATTTTATGGTTAGGTAATTAAGTTTTGTGACTTGCGCGCCTGAAAGTTTAGGCAGAGTTTAGCAAGAAATGAATAAGCTAACTCTCAGTTTTGGGGTCCAATTTCATTCTGTAGCAGGTGGCGTTCTGTAGTTTCTGCCTACACCATTGGAACAACGCGAGAGTTTATGTATTATTTATTTTTGACGTAATTTTAGGGCATGACAAATTAATTAACACTGTCATAAACAAAAATGTTAGCTATTTACATGAAACAAACGCTTCACTTCAGTACGGATAAAAAAATTATTTGTTTAACAAGTTGCGGTTTATTACGTTGAAAGTTTTAATCAGTTTAGTTTGTCAGTCATAAACTTATTTGCGTCAGTTAGTAGAGGCTCATATTATTATTCAGTGTCAAGTTTAACATCTGAACGTGATTTGGTTGATTCTCTTTTTAAAAACGAAAATAATTCATTATTTATTTTAGTATTATTTTTATGCCTCTTTGTAAAATAAAGTACAATTATTGAAAACAATTAATAGCTTACGTGTCTCATAAAATACATAAACTTACGCCTCTTTTCCGTGGGTGTTCCAGAAACTACGGAACGCCACCTGCTACGATCCTTAATAGCTACTCATTGTGCTGCAGCTTCGTTCCCGTTCATACATTTGGTCATACCCGTGGTCATACTCAATTTTTCCAAAAAACTTTTTATCTTTTGATCTTCCAATACAACGGTCACTCATGTTAGTATCTAAAAAAAAAAACAACTAACCTCTCAAAATAATTTAATAAAAATTCACACCAACTACTTCACTGAATTTGGACGAACATTCATACTTTAATGATGATGCACCGCAATCAATGGGGAATGCCTGACAACGGGGACAGCATGTACCACCGGCGCGTGCACGATGGGGGCCGGGTGGATCACGGCGCTGTGCGACACTGTGTGCACGGGAGCCACGACATGGTGGGCCACTATAGGGTGGGCCGGCACCACGGGGGCGATGATACCAGCGTGGGCGATGGCGATGAAAGCGAAGATGATGGTCTGAAAAAAAGGAAATAAAGTTATTTTAGTTAAGACGGTACAATAGACTTTTATGACCTCTCATAACTTCCCGATATTCACCTTCTCCTTACTTCCGTCTGAACAGCGATCTTAAATCTGCAACCGAACGACGACATTTTACGCACATTAATCTTCACGAGAGACAGTTTCTTACTCCGTTGTTATCCTGTTCTAGTTTATTGAACTTCCACTGAATACGATTATTCCGTAAAACATTGAAGCTTAGTATCAACAAAGTATTCATTCAAACAGTTGTTAGTTTAGACGAGTTTGTCCAACAGTTATTTAAATTTTCAGTTATTTAAAGACCTGCAGTTGCTGCAATGGGTTCACGGACCCAGAAATAGAAAATATCAATCATCGTATCCGTTTCCATTTTGTAAAGTCAATTAAATATCTGTTTGATAGAATTGTTTATTCTTTCGATATCCTGACGTAACATTTTGCGCTTGCGACTACGAGACCAACGAGGCAGTCTATGGGGTCCTGGGTTCGATTCCCAGCTCAAGCAAAGTGTTATCCGAAGTTTGGAAGTTGGCGGTGTGATACCGCCTGCTTCGGAACGTTGATCCTGCGCCTGATCTCTCTCCGGTCGTGTCGGATTGCGTGCCGTCCTATCGTACTATGAGAGTAAGGGAAGAGAGAGTGCACCTGTGTCTGCGAACACACTTGTACTATAATATCTTCTGTGCCGAAGGCTGTTCTCCGTTGAGATTGGGCGCCATAGCCGAAATACGGTCTGGAGGACTCATAATGTTATATTACATTTGAACCTAGTGAATCAAGACTATTAATGAACACGCTCAAAATAATCCTTCTATCTTTACGTATTTATGTTTATTTTAAGGCTTATTACGAAATGTTAGTTTTTAATAGATGACATAACATAACATTATTACCTGTATTCCCCGAAGGTTTAGGCAGATGTGTACATGTAGTACACCTATACTTTGCTGTTTAAGTCGCATGTAATATATTGAGCCTATTAATGCCTTCAACTGAGCACAAATCCGATACCAATGTTGTTATAAGTAAAAATATCCTGAAGCCACAAAGTTAACTTTATTTAAATGAGTTATTTTGATATTGATGTCATTTATTTATTTCTCTAAAATTGCTATCACTGAAGTTATTATGGAAATATAAATAAGTTAATAGCAAAGTCGCTTGGAAATTAGAGGAGTGTTTTATATTGGAAATAAATATATCGTCTGCGTATAAAAATAGAAGCACTCTGTCTTTTTTCGTGGGTGTGATAACTTCATAAGTATCAACATTTTGTGAAGAGGTTCGATTAAGGGGTTGAAACTACTTATCTAAATGACATTACTTAATATTAAGGGGTTGAGACTAGCCATAGGACGTCACGAATAATAAACTCTTTTATTATTGAAACTTTTTTGTAGTTATTTTGGTGAAAACTAAAGAGTTAAGGCGAGTAAAACACTGGATATGTGTGTTCCTTATTCGCATGAGAAGATACTAAAGGACATGGATAAAGTGGCCAGACTTTATCCAAAATAACTGATAATATTTGAAATCCCACCACAGCTTTCGTTACTTGGCAAAACTTTGCAGGAAATTTTTAAATTTAAAAGATTATTATTTTGATTCAAGTATTCGAGGAGCTATTTATGTTGCCAGTTTTGGAAATATTATGATGATAATTGGGACATGCTGCAACTGTGTTTAAAGCATATATTGAATAATAATTTTACTGTAATGAACATGATATTGAATCGTTTATTAATGTATCAGTTTAATTTTTTAAATGAATAGATCAGTCCAGTCTTAAAAGTACGTAATGGCAGCACATTATCTATAAGATCATTGTAACTGCCCGTCATTGTCATTCATTTGTCATATTATGTCATTTAGCTTTGCACAGACCTTTATCTAGTAAGGGAGGCATTAAAAGATAAACAACGCAACGCAATATATATATTTTTTTTCTTTACGAAACATATTGTGTGTTAGAAAGAGTACGCTTTAGTACTCATATAATTATGACAATAAGTAATTGTTTTACGTAGACACTAGACGATTCCTGAAATATGACTTACTAGCTACGCTAGTCTGGGCTACAATAACAATACCTATAACTCACATCTTGGACCACTCTAATTTTGCTTCGTTTCCAACGGAGATCCAACGTTCTATAAACTGGCACATAGCAAATTAATCATTTGGAATACAGTAGTTAGATTTGAGTGAAATTCAATTTGCTGGAAGACAGTGGATTACTCCGCGATCGACAGGTTTGAATTTATTTTTTGAAGTCATCAGATTTGAGAAGGTCCCTTCACGAAGTTTTACGACGAACAACAATACACAGGGCATGAAACACTATTATAGCTTCACAATACATTTTGTTTTATTTGTGTTCATTTCTGGGCCAAACTTGTATGGGACCGTTATCCATCTCGTTATTGTCTTACAGTGGGACAATAACAAAATAGTAGCAACAGTTAATACATTTGAGTTTTTAAGTTTAATAACACATAACATAACATCACGCTTTGTTTCCCCGAAGGGTTAGGCAGAGGTGTACCCATAGTAGGTACACCCACATTTCGCCAGTTATTTTTATTCCCATGTAATAGGGGCGAGCCTATTGCCATCAATCGTGCACAAATCCAGACTCAGGGCTGCTACAAAAAACAAACTCAGAATGGAAAAACCCAATAACACTTTGCCCGACCTAGGGAATCGAACCCAGGACCTCATGCTCAACAGGTAGCGCTAGCGATTACTGACCACCGAGGCGGTTCAATAAATATAAAATTATTTAAGTTGACTTCAAATACTTGGCAGTCTAGAAATTTACAATATTTCTAGCTCTTTATATTGAGGAATAGAAATTAATCATCTCAGGTCAATGACCGCTGTTAAGTTATTGTAAAACTATTCAGGTGACAAAATTATCAATTAAAACTAAATATTATTCCAAGGTTATTTTAGTTCCACTTGATTAGTTAGTAAGAAATGTTAAAACTTTTACATTTAAAAAGTTTTAAACGGCTCGGTCTTGCTTTAACTAAATGATAAAAGGGATTTCAATGGGAGTAATTTATACACCGTGGAATTTTAATCGTCTTACAACGGTAGCGCACTTCATGTATCTAATGACTACTAATCATTCACGAAAGTAAAAATAATATTTATTAACATATGAATAATAAAAAAATAAAAATATTATGACGCATGACGTAGTTAGAAACACCCTGTTACGAGCGCGATACGAGCATTGCGTTCCAAGGGCGGTGCGGAATGGATTGCAAGGCTCGCACCGCGCTCATAACAGTGTGTTTCAAACTACATCATGCGTCATAATGAAAAAAAAAAATATATATATTCAAATGTTGAATGATTAGTAGACATTGGATACATGAAGTGGGCAGCCGTTGTAAGATGAATGCCGCGGTGTGTATACCTACATTATTATTATTTATTTATGTATATATATATATTATAATCTATTAAACTGATGAAAGTTAAATACAGTCAATGACATGTACTGGAATTTAATATCGGTGATAATAATAGATAAAAGTTATAGATTTTGATAACTTTTAAGTTCGTGATAATGGGTCAGAGATATCTAATTTAAAGTTTTTTTTTTTAATATTAAATACATAAATAACTGGGGCCTTTTAATATAATAGTAGACATTAATGGTATTATTATACAATTATTATGATAATTTACATATACATTTTTTTATATATACATACATATTCATAAGCACATATTTTCCCACTGTAGTGCCAAAACCTCGCCACTCTCCTTCATTTATCAATTTTATTTGATTATTTCCATTCATATTAGTAAAGTATCATCAATTAATTAAAAAAAATATTTAACTTACCAGCTTGAACATTTTGCAATACAATATGTTTTCTTGTCTGTGTGTTAATCCGTCGATGCTGTGCGACTGTACCTAGATCACCTAGGTTTAGTCCTTTTATAGTCCTAAGACCTACGGACTAGGTTATATGCATATACTGTAATAAATCTTAACGTTTGGCAATAAGCAACCTGAGCGCACTAATGTTATAAAGTTGGGTTACTGTGAATTGGCAGACGAGGAAATTAATGTCAGAATATTGACAAAAAATCGTAAAATATATATTTTTTGTCATAGTAAATCAGTGAAGTGCTGATAAACGGTGAAAAGCTCGAATGAACTACCTATATATAATTATGTTCAGGTGATTTTTTTTACTTTAATTCCTCAATTATGTGATGGTATATTTCTTAGTGCTAAAATCATTGTATGTCTCCTGTGTATTAGTTACCTTGTCAGGTTTCTTGTAATACAAGTATCATAGTTGCTACCACACATGTTTCTTACTAGGTCATAGTCATAACATTAATAGACTTTTCATTCAAACTAGTTTATTTTTTTAGTATTGTATATGGATGGAACAATCCGTTGACTTAAATTCAATACTAGTAAAAAATAGTCTTACAGAAGCCAATTTAAATAGGCAGAAAGGGGAAATTAAAGAAAAGGGTAGAAAAAAATGGGTAGAATATGTAGCTTCGGCTTCGGAAAATGTCTTTTTACACCCAATATTTATGCTGTTGAATTTTATGCTTATACATTATGATTAGGGAAATTATGCTTTAAATTATTATGCGTTAGCTTTTATGCGTAAATATAATTAGGATAAACAAAAGTATGCCATGTTATATTATGTTGTTATATTATGTCTTAAAATTTTATGCAAATCAATAGGGAACCGTTTCATACTGCTGATTCGTAATATTAATTTACTTACATCACTGAGGTTTTAGTAAATTTACTTTATTTAATACCTAGATAATGATGAGATTATTAGAATAGAAAACAATCCCACGCTGTACCTACCTACGCAATAAAAGGTACCACAATAAATGTTTTAGGCCAAATTATGAAATAAGATATTCAACCATAATAAAAGCGATATCAGAATTCACTAGCTAATAATTCAGTAGACAACAATTTATCTAAGTAAGTATCAAAATTTTCATCAAAACTTAGACCACTTCTCAAAGAAATGTTTTTAGGAGAAGTAGGTACGCATTTTTCCTGCCATCTGTTTTTCATCGTCCTCTTGAGAATTATGATTTATTATCTAATTAAGATTAGACACCTTTTTAAATGGATTATTATTTCCTTGGTAGAAACTAATTATCGTTGAGGTTATTGAATTTTGTACTAGTTCTTGAATTTCTGCGTCATAATAGAAAAATGAAGATGATAGGTATATTTCGAGTAACGTACTCTTAAATTAATTAATTATGCTCCGTACGACTATTTCAACTTTGTATCCAAACAACTCTCTCTCAAATTTATACATTTATAATAAAATACCCCATGTCATAAGAAGTATGCCATTAAAAATATTCAAAAAGTGTTTTCATAAATTATTAGTTGAGAAATGTTTTTATGCCCTAGATGACTACTTAAATGATAAAGCACTGTAACTACTGTACCTATTAATAATCCAATGTATTGCATGCATGTACTTCTTTTGTTTGTTTTTTGTGGTGAATTTTGTTTATCCTTATTTTATATAATTTTCACTGATATTTGTATGTCATCAATGACAAAACATAAGTCGGTCAACAGTGTCCACTACACAACAACAGTACTACACATACATACAATACGCTAAGTTGGAGTGTATTCGTATTGCGTTGTCGGCGATCCGATCGCGATATTGTTGTACACACGGCAACATATAAAGCTATAAATTCCAGTATAAGCTGAACTCTTATTGTACGGAAATCCTATACAATGTAAGATCAGCTTATATTGGAAATGTATAGCTTGATATGTAGCTGTGTGTACACAACCCTCAGTGAAACAGGTGAAGTGATGAAATTTATTAATACTGAAGCTTTTTTCTGTCCCTTTTGTTTAAGAATATTTAGCTACTATATGTTTGCAGTTGGTTTTCAACTACAATGTTAAGTTTGTTTTTGCGATAAATTCAGCCCAACTACGGAATCCTTCATTGTACGGTGCCCGACACGGACTCGGCTGGTTTATTTTCTAGAAGTTACTATGTTAAACAAACACTTTTACACGTCAATAATATTTTACAAACTAGATGAGGTCGATGTTTCCTATCTGACTACACTGAGAAGAAACACCGATACAAACTCAGAGGTCACATTCTCTTTTAAAGTCCAGACATTATCTTGGTGAGATCTTGTGACAAGCATGTAGATTAATATCACAGTTTCTCGTCTATGAGCCTCTTAATTTGACTGCATAGTATGATAACTTAGTAGTATTGTGGCGGCATCAACATCGCCACATGCGAACTTCGCGTCACACTGACGTCACGCAAAATCCTACATCGCGCAAGCAGAGTTTACCGCGCGACTAGTATATGTACAACGTGCCGACATCAATCGTCGGGCAGTTGCCCACCAGACACAACAACTTTATGGTCAGGGGATCCTCCCTTGTCAATAGAGAATGAGTGAACTTTAAACCCTGTGCCTGCTGTGTGTTATATAATTTTCATGTAAGTATCGAATGAAAGTACCTTTTTCATCCGTGTAACAAAATACTTTAATGTTTCTATCTTCTCATAACAACAAACTATAACGTTCCACTTTGAGCAGTGATTTCGAGGCCTATTTTGCAGCCGATGTCCTTTTACGGGCTAATGTCCAATGATAGATTAATGTTTTTATGATGGATGGCTCTCTTCAAACACATCTAAAATATCATTCAAAACTTTTAAAACAAAGTGCTGAATGCACTTTGTTTGTTTAGAAATAATAGAAATAGTTTGAGCAGATTTAAGGCAAAAGTTCTCATATTGATGAGATCAAAGGATCTCACAGAAACTTTTGGAGTTAGTGTAGTGGTAAGAAATTTAGTGTTTTTAACACTTCCCAGTGTCTAAGTTTTAACGAAAGAAACTAAAAAATTAAGTTAGCCGAACGATATGAAAAAAAGTGTATTTTATTAATCTTTTTAAATTAAAACCTAAACTTGTACTTTTGAGATGTAATATTTATTATAATGATGAGAAGTTGAATGGCTTTGTTTGTTGCAACTCGAACATTATTTAACCATTTTCCATAATTCATAGCTCAGAGGTTTAGTTTCCCGATCAGGTTATTTATCTACAAAAGCTAAGTAAAGGAGAAAATCCTTTATATTTTGATGGTGAGGATGTAAAGGAGCATGATGACTGAAACCTGACTGAAACATTACCCGCTAACCGTTCTCTGATATGAAGACTAAATGACGCATTAAATAGAAACTATAATCGAGAATGGAGTTGTACGCAGAATTTATTAACAAACAAATAAAAAATTAATAAAAAAAAACAAAAAACCCGACTGCTGCAAAACATGAACTGAAAACAATTATTTATTTTATTTTATAATATACTTTTTAGTTAGAATTATATGACGGTAAATTAGGTCATATATTCACTTATAATCGGGTGATAACGACCTCTTACTCACTCACTCCAAGTGTTCGGGATATTTTTTTTATCATTTCTCATTTAAATTACTTTTAAACATATAATAAGTATAAAATTTTGTAATCACCTTTTAAAACCCTTCATTTTGATGCCCCACTCGATAGGCTTGGGAGATAGTTTTTTTCGTAAACACACCTTTTGGCGCTAAAACTCCGCCATTTTGTTTTTTTTTTTTTAATTTTAATATACCAAGACACTCGCGCAAATAAGACAAATCTAACGACATATCATACATCAAAATCAGTTCAGCCGTTTAGTAGTTACGAGAGAACATAGGGACAGACAAACATACATACATACATACAGGTCAAACACATAACCCTCCTTTTTTGGCTTCGCCGCAGTCGGGTAAAAATAAAATAAGCCTTATCCCGTTTTCATCATCGAACATTCCGATACCTCGAACGTACAGGAACAATATTATAATATCGTAAATCTTTCACTACCTATTTTAAGTGATGCGGAGGCGATACAGATATCGCTCACGTGCGCACGCACGCCCACGTGGATACGGAGCAATTTCCGACTCATTGTGTTGTATAATGTCGTGAAATTCATTTAGAAAATATTAGGGAACAAAATTGTGGGAAAGATTATAACATTTTGAAGGAATATCGAGAATTAACTTTACTAACACATATCAAAATAGTAGGTATGCCTGTTTCCTCGAAAGTGTAGACAGCGGTGTATACTCATAATAGGAAATTTCGCCAGTTTCGTTAAGTCCGATATAATACCTACAGAGGTCGAGCCTATTACCACAAATCCAATTTCCGGGCTGCTCACTTTAGGATACTACAAGGAATTACAATAATAATTATGTCTAAACGCCATGACTATGGACTATCATTACGAGGTCCTTAAAAATACTATTTTGTTGCAATTAAAAAGCACACGTAGTTGAGTGTCGTCTGATCACATCCATCTCTTTCATTAAACATCTTAATTTTATTCAAAGGGCTGACGTTACTGCAGTAATTAAATCACCCTGTTGAAAGCTTTAACCCTTGCATACACCCAGACAGTTAAAGGCTCCCGCAGATAGGCGCGCCGCGACAGCGTAACGCGACTCTAGTCCTAGAGCCCTAAGGTGTCGGGATTCGAAAGCTCAAGTTCAAGTTTGAGCATTTATGCGCAGTGGAACTTGCTTTAATTTGGTTAGGATAATTTATGACAGGCGTGCCTGGAATGCGCAGGGATATTACTGACAAGGATAAGAACAAAGATATAACAACACAGATAGACAGACAAATACAGAACAAGATAGTTACAGAGTTAGTTAGATAATGATTTCCAAAAATAATAATTATAGGTAATATCGTATTATCATTGGCATAAACGTAGGTGGGCGCATAACAATAAGAATAACTTAGTTGTGAAACATAGGTTACTACTTAACTATCTAATACGTATCTAAATAAAGAAGCAGGTTTACAATTGAATATGAAACATTTATTTTCTATTGATCACCAAGACAGTTCCCGATTACAATGTTATCCAGTACCTTAATCTCTTTTTAAGACATCTTCGTTTCAAAATATAGAAATAATAGGAAAATATGTTATAAAAATTGCAGAAAGTTTAACGTTCAAACTTACACTTACAATTGCACCATCAGTCACATTACACAAGACATTTAAATCTAGTAAAAACTAAACAGTATTCCAGTCGTTTGATAGTTCATTCGCCTCATACTAAACTGTTGCGAGGTGTAATGGCCTCTAGAACTTGTCTTAATTACAGCTTGTTACTGACAGGATAAAATAACGAGTTTGGGGAAGTTTCAGAGGTAAATCATGAACGTTTAATCCTCAAGTGAACAAATAAAGAAGCACTCTGTATGAAGTTAGTTCTGCTAGTGACACTTAGGTACTTACTTGTTTAACGCGGAAGGCTGTTGTCTGACTTAGGATTATAATGTTATAATTTGTTTCTGAGATCATTATCATCTGCCCAGCCTTTTCCCAACTATGTTGGGGTTGGCTTCCAGTCTAACCCGATGCGGCTGGATACTAGTATTGTATATGCAGCGACTGCCTATCTGACCTCCACAACCTAGTGACTGGGTAATACGATACCCCTTGTTAAGAGCGTATACGACGTACGGCATTTCATACAAACTTTCAAGCCCTTGTTTTTCGAAATGACTGAACCGATTTTGATGAAACATCATACGCATAAGTAGGATACAAAGGTCTAAAAATTAAGTTATGAACATTTTCGAAAAATAGTGTTACAGCCAAATTAGACCGATTTTAAAATTTTCCATAGAAACAGAGATTTCCAGTTATCTGTTTTTAAATAAGACATTTCGACTCACGCTCTAAAGACTGGTTGTCGTCGATTAGCCCTTATTATTGTCTCTCTGTCAAATGTCGTGAATATGGCATCTCTTTCTCATCCACTATGAATATGGCCAAGAATGGCAATTGCCTGTGGCATACTGTGAATTGAAGCATAGACACAAAGTTGCACCGCGCAGTGCAACAGTGGGTAGACGTTGCAAGTCTTATTGTGTTGTTTCAAGTTAGTGTATTCAGCACGCAGCGCAGGCAAGAAACTTCCAGCGTGTAAATGGGAATTTAAGCTCAATTTTTGCTCGTAATTTTCCTCTACAACACGTACCTATGTCGTGTTTTGACTATAATTATCAATAACCACAACGTAATGGTTATAGGGCGAGCTCTTAAACCTACAAACTCACATGACAAACGAATTACTTATCTACTTTGTAAACCTGAAAAAGGACAAAAGAAAACTTTGTAGACCCAACATCAGGGTTTTTTGTGTTCCGGCAAGATTTATTCCCGTCCCTACAGTCCGTAAGGACGTTTATTACGTGATATATCTGTACAAGTCTACAACAGACTTAGGCCGAATATTGGAGATAAATACCTTTCTTAAATATTATGTGTGTTCCGTTTAGGGTGCTTGAAGATAGTCAAATTTTCCACTGAATTATGTATATCAAGCAACTTAAATATTATAACTTATAATATATATTGTTCCTGTACGTTCGAGGTATCGGAATGTTCGATGATGAAAACGGGATAAGGCTTATTTTATTTTTACCCAACTGCGGCGAAGCCAAAAAAGGAGGGTTATGTGTTTGACCTGTATGTATGTATGTATGTCCGTCCGTCCCTATGTTCCCTCGTAACTACTAAACGGCTAAACCGATTTTGATGTATAATATGTCGTTAGATTCATCTTTATTGCGCGAGTGTTACTGGGTATATTAAAATGATTAAATCAAATCAAAAGTCATTTATTCAAACTAGGCTGAGAATCAGCACTTTTCGAACGTCAAAATTACATAAGACAGTCCCCCAAAAACGCCCACCCTTCACCACTTCCTAGTGCTTTAGCTGGGAAGAAGAAGTGGCGCAACAAACTCCCCAGCAGCACAGCTGTCTGTTCAGATATAAAACTTGAATTGAATCTATACAATAAAATGTGAAATAATTTGCATTACGCAACACAGAACATTACAGAATGACAAAATCAAAATGACGGATTTTGGCGCCAAAACGTGTGTTTTCGAAAAAAAATATCTCCCAAGCGTATCGAGTGGGATATCAAAATTAAGGTTTTTAAAAGGCGATAACAAAAATATATACATATTATGTTTAAATGTAATTTAAATGAAAAATTACAAAAAAAAAATATCCCGAACTTTTGGCGTCAGTGAGTAAGAGGCCGTTATCACCCGATTATAAGTGAGTAAATAACCTAATTTACGTCTTATAATCCTAACTAAAAAATGTAAAATAAAAAAGTACCGGTACCTAAATTAAAAAAAAATCTAAAAACCCGACTGCGTAAAAAGTGAACATAAAAAAATTAAAACAAGATTTAATCTTTTTATGTTCACTTTTTACGCAGTCGGGTTTTTAGATTTTTTTTTAATTTAGGTACCGGTACTTTTTTATTTTAACCCGACTGCGTAAAAAGTGAACATAAAAAAATTAAAACAAGATTTAATCTTTTTATGTTCACTTTTTACGCAGTCGGGTTTTTAGATTTTTTTAATTTACTTTTTTTTTACGAAACTAGTTTTAAATATCGGGATAGGATATTGTCAAAAATCATGGTGTTTTCAGCACTACTAATATTTTTGTACAGTAGATATCTGGCACCTAAAACATCTATGAACGGTTTCTCTTTAGGGATAACTTGTACTTATCCTCACATAACACTAGCAAAATCAAATCACAAAATTAATTTCCGTCATACTACAAACCTACCAGACTGCATATCCGTCTGGAGAAGCCTTTATTGTGGCGATACAAAGGAATAGCTCCGGGAATCAATCACGCGTGGCGATAGTGAATGTAGGGCGTGTCTTACGTATTATATGTTCAAAATCATATATTACGAAGAGTTCTAGTACTAGATCTTAGAATTTGGAACATTATATTAAAAACAATACGGATAATTTACATGATCTGTATAGTTCTAAACTAAAATGATGCTGTTTTGTGTGTATTGCGGTGGGTGTATGGTGTGTAAGAATGTTTGTATACCCAAAACACAAACATTACATATAACGCTTCTCCAAAGGATGTGGTGGACTTGTAACTATAATACAACCACATTTCGCCAGCTATGTTTAAGTCACACGTAATAGGGATTGAGCCTGTTGCCATCAACCTGGCACTAATTCAGATTGCGGGCTGATACTCAGAAAATTGTGATGAAAAAATGTGTTAGAGAAACAACTTCTTTATAATTGTACATTAATTCCAATTTATTTAAAATACATGATAATGCGTCTTCACCCGATACTTGACCAATGGCGGCTGTAGCATCTGCATCGGTATGGGGTGTACAGCGTGCCCAACAGGTATCGCATAAAGCCCGTGTATTTGCGCAGGTTTTATGGCCTGAACTATTGGGGCGTGGTGTACAGGGAAGGGATGCGAGTGGTAGGATGTATGGTAGTCCACATCGTAGCCTGATGATGCTACAGCGATGGTTGAGGCGAGTAGAATCTGGAAGAGAGAGTTGTTTTGTTTTATGGTGCCCTGGTACTTTGGTATTTTTCTGCTGTCGTATCATCATTAATTAATCATCATCACATTTCAGCGGAAAGACGTCCACTGCTGGACATAGGCTTATCTCAAAGAAGGGGGAGCGGGTTGCCATAATCACCACGTTTGGCAGACGGGTTGGCGATCCTTGGCTGTCGTATGGTGTGAGCTATTGAGGAGTCTGAGAGACTGCCTATTTATTATAAGTACAAAAATGTGTATATTATTTACTTGGATATTAATACTCCTAAAAATACTCCTAGCTAACTAAATAAACTTGTTATTAACGAAACACATTTAATAGTACCTACTGCCGCGGTCTGTAATGACTGCGTTGCTGGCAGCGCTGATGATGGCCGAAAGCGCAGCTCCAGACCAACACAGTGCGGTGAGCATTGCAGCCCTTGATGGACAAGTTGGAATAAAGGCCGAGACCGAATATTTTTTTTATGATGGTTGTACTGCCTGTACTTATACAGCCAAGTTCTGAATAAAATCTTTTTGCACCTGACATTTTTTTAAACAAAACTCGACAGTAATGAATTTCAAAGAAAATCGTTCGTGGCTAAAACTCACTAGAATAAAATTCCATACAACGTTGCTGGCGCCTACTGAAGTAGCGCGGAATGGTCGACTTTGCTCAAAGAAGGTTGTCACAATATCGACCACATTACAAGCATTTCTGAGTAAAATATCGTTGCAAAACAAAATAACAGAAATAAAGATCGAAGAAGCCCAATTTTTTCATTAAATAAAAACAAAAGAGTATCTCCAAAAAATCAAACGTATCTTCAATGTTTTGTATCCCCAGAGAATTAAGCGTCTCTTCAAAGTTTTGTATCTCCAAAAAATCAAGCGTCTCTTCAATCTTTTGAACTAGGCACTTATTTGTAAAGACAAGAGCGTGTATTTACTCGTATTTATTCAAAAACTTTTATAAACTGCCAGTATTTGACCTGTTGGCTCATACCGTCTACAAATTCATGTCATTTGAGCCTGGTATGACAGTGTGTCAGAGCCGCTTGTACAAAAATATTGAGGGCCGAATATAGTTCGTTTCGTGGGTTTTGTTTAGTACAGGCCCGTGCAAAAATTGATTGGGTATTTTATATCAGATTTATTTTATGTTCAAATTCAACAAAGTACATTAGAACAGAAAAGTACCTGAATAAATAAACTGTTTTGCATGAAAAAAGTATGAAAATTAAGGAAAACATAATTAAGTTTTCTTCTAAAATTAACTGAAAACGAATTTGATAAGCTTTTTTATATCCTGAAATCACGTAATTTTTTTTTTAAATTTGTGGTTTTGCAGCGTTCTGGTTCTTTTATTTTATTTTATAAAATAATAGGTAGATACTACTTCTATGGATTTCTTCTAGTTCCTTTTTGTCATTGAACATTAGGTATAAGCTAACCTTGTAAACTGGACCACTCTCCTTACATTAGGCACATCACGTTTACATGCATTACACAAAATGGACACGGTCGTATTTTCTTTAGCAAAATTCGTAAGTATATTCGCAGAGTGAATTTTAACATCTTGGGCTGGTCTTATTATTCAAAGATTTTTTGTGTGGTCTTTAAAAATATTCATTGAATTATAGAATTGTCGGGGGCTTAAGACAGACATCTTTTCACTATAGTTTTCTGACACGGTTCAAATTATTTTATTCGTTAAGGATAGAGATCAGGCATTTCAAGAATAGAATTTTAAGGTTGAATGAAGGTTTGTAAAATGATTATGCCCCGATTCACTTCAAGATCTTCAATTCTAAAAATATTCAAAGATTATTCAGTATTGGTAAAAGTTTTCGTTCCTATGCTGAATCACCTTTAGAATTTTTTAGATAATTATTAAGAAACAATCATTTCTCAGAGGCCAAATTCTAACCGCAAAACAAAAACTTCCTTATATCATTCACGAATGAACGTGTTGGATTTGCTACTTTAAGCAAAACGAGCAATACGAATACGAAAAATGTTTTGTTTTGTATTCTTATTGTTTTTATGGAGTTGAATTTATATTAACTAATGCTACATGAATATTAACAATTTTGTTAAAGTCGTTAAAATCAATCGAGTCAACGATAAATAATCAAAAAGAAAACAATAAAAGCATGAAAGAATATAGGCTCAATGTCTTACCACAAGAATATGTCTGTCCATCTTGCTTCCTGTAACTACAACACTAAGACCAACACTATTTATATGTAAGAGTTATTCTGTAGAGAACAATAGATTTCATAACAGGTGATGACAATATACCTGAAATTAATTAATACGGTATCTACTGTTGTATTATCTCCAGTTTTCCTTGTATTGGCTAATGACTGGTAAGATGTGGTTTCCTTTGAATAAATAAGTAGATATAATATAATTATCCCCATGAATGGGTTTGCAAGGTATTTCTGGTTTGCTGAGTACCTATTCCTGGGTTCCGTTGATTGTAAGTCTATACATTTTATAAATTAAAGTTGTTCTTCTAAACCCACGCAACAGATTTTGACGCGGCTTTCGCCATTACCTACTTAGAAAATTGATCCCGGAGGGTTCATGTGTACATTAATAATAAACTAAAAATAAATCTCGATATTTTGTCAAGTCGTAAACAATTATCGAAGCAGGGGCGGGTCCGCTAGCTCCCATGATTGGACATTTGATTTGCTTAGAATATGACTTTTTAGGATTTTAGATCACGCTTCTTCAATTCAATCTACTTAGAATACGTACAGAAATACAACTTCTTTTTGGATTAAATATATTTTTCATGTCCTCATTATGCTTTCAACCTGTTTGTGCTGAAACATTTCGAATGACCTAAACGTTAAGGATATAGGCCATGTAAGCGACAGCGATGAATTACATCATTTTGTCATACAATAGTCATAAGTGACTGTTTATTGGGCTAGAAAATACCGGCGACATTCTGCCAGAACAAGGACGAATCGAGTGGAGAAATACTACAATAAAATATGTTTTAAACTTCTGTTTCCAAGTAGCTGTATTCATTTAATAGACTTCTCTGTTCAGTAATTTTTAAAGAAAAATATATTTGACAATAAAAAATATCTATAACAATTATTTTGGTCACTGAAGGCGAATCAACTTTCAAGTCTGTGACGTTATAAGGTTCCATACAAAATACGTTAGAATAGATTGGGTTTATTTCTAAGTAAATGTGAGGTAATAAAATTAAAATTGTGTAGGTACAATACGTTCGTAGGTACATACCCCGAAGGGGTAAACTTCAAATGTTCACATTTTGCTAGACATGAGACATGCGTCCCTCGGTCCCTAATAAGAGCTAAACTTATTATGTATCAGATTGATTTTAGTTCTGATATTTTAGACATACTCACATAATTTTGAATGTCGAAGTATGTGAGCAAAAACATAGTTATTATTTTTAACTTCTCAAACTGATGTCGAGGGCTTCGCATAAGGTCTCCGCCGCGTCATGAAGCACGTAACCGATGGGAATTCGATTGTATGTAGCGACGAGCTTCTGGTCCAAGGTCAACAGAGCATACAAGTTTATCTAAGGCTTGTCTCAGACTAGTCACACGTGATGTTGTAGCAATATAATGTCACTAAATGTTGAATGTTGTGATGCAATAAACAAAAGTGACGTTAGATAGCGTAGGTTCCTACATACAATTATTGATACAGCAGTCATAAACATGACCTGAAATTGTCTCAAAAAAATGCAAAAGTCGCACGGTTTTAAAAAGTAGGTACCTAAGTATAAGTACTTATCTCATGACGGAAACTGCTTTTCGAATTTTCTTGATAACTCTTTTAAAATTATAAGTAGAAATGTTTTCAATTTTTTTTCAACAGTCACATAATAGAATAAAAGAAAAAAGAGGACACAAAAAATAAGATCAGTTTTTCCTTTTACAAAACTAAGCTTCTCTTTAAAATTCGCTGTGATCGTTCCTTATAAATACATAGTGATGAGTCTAAGTCAACCTGCATCCTCCCTGTACATGTCCCGCTAGACGCATTCAATGTCAGGCTGATAAGGTTGCG
Source organism: Tiliacea citrago (assembly GCA_963921375.1). Lineage (NCBI taxonomy): Eukaryota > Metazoa > Arthropoda > Insecta > Lepidoptera > Noctuidae > Tiliacea > Tiliacea citrago. The sequence continues at coordinate 1,454,994 of OY992790.1, read as the reverse complement.
CGGAATTGCGGTCACGATCGATTTACTAAACATTGGACAATTATTTATTCGTACAGTCGGTGACAGTGCGTTTTGTAGTTATTTATCTTTTATAAATTCACGAAAGTTGATAGCAATTAAAAAAAACTTTGTAATTAAATGAATCTAACGAAACATATCTTTTCAATTACCTAAAATTAGGAACTGTCAACGCACATATATTTATGTTGAAACTAAGCAATACCTTTCTCTCTTTCAATCATAATATTACCATAGATCTAAATAGTAATAAAATTGCTTCAATTGTGGATTTCTCCTGTTTTTCTAACTATACAATAACCATAGTTATGTATGTTAGCACATCCTCTCATTACTCTCAATATACGGCAAGCCCTTATTAGGCCGCGGCACTCGGCAGTAATGCCCATAATAATACCCATTTATTTCAATACAACATTCCATGTGAAGTGAGGATGGACTTGATTTGTTTTAATTAACAAGTTTTATTTATAGAATATTAACTTAAAGGCTCTTACACACTCACGCGATATCGCGGGCGCGACAGGCACCGACAAAGACAATTCCTTTGTCGGTGCATGTCGCGCCCGCGATATCGCGTGTGTTTGTAAGAGCCTTAATGTGGAAATATTTTAATGCTTTATCATTTAAAGTGTCCAGTGATGGCATCCTTATTTTGTGTACCTACTGCGAAATAATTTATATATTTATTTTTCTTACATTTTAGTAAAAGAAAATAATTATGTTTAAACATTTAAACACTCATCTCACAGAACTCCAGATATACTGATTCATGTCTCGAAGGAATGTTAATTTACATTATTATAGCACAAGGCAAATATTGTTATCAACGTAAGAAAAGCTTGCTCTCCAGAATTTCTCTTGAATTGACTCATTGACTACTTTATACCTCAGTCCTCAGGGTATATTGCGTAAAAAAGTGTGTCTTTCGTAAAAAAAACCCAGATGGAAACGATCATAAGTCATAGCTCTGCCTACTCTTAATTGCATTGCAATATAAACACAGTTAACACTAAACGCGTTGTTTGTAAATAGAATTGTAATCAGCAATCATTGTGTTTTGTTGGAAAACACAATAAATCATTTCGCTACTAATGGTTTATTAATTGCCAGGGTGAAACGTCAGACTGGGTTTTGTCCCATTTTGTGAATAGCCTAAATCGTCAAGGTGAATAGATGGACCTTATGAGTCTACAATACCTCAAATTGCTTACAGCATGATCCTCCGTTATATCAAAAATACTGTAACATTCATTTTGAATTTGAAATAAATAATATAATTATGGTTAAGTTGAGGATTAATGTTAAGTACTATGTTTAACAAAAACACGCATCCATAAAATTTTCTCGACAATTTTTTTATACAAAGTTGCCTTCTAGTCGAATCCGCTAGTATTAAAAAAAAATGTTCCTCTTGTCAATCATGGAATTTTGCATAATAACTGAACTAAATATAAAGCAGATAATATGTATTTTTATTTTTAATTAGTAAAAATAAATTACCTATCGGTGCCTTGGAGCCTTCTCCCTGCCACCCTGCTTCAGTTGCTCGCGTAACCGCGAGCAGTAGTGTGAAAGTGAGATAAAAGAGTGAGGTGGCCCTGAGGTATTACCAGACTCTTAAGATATGTTTGGGCTATGCTTGGAGTTTTCCTACGTCATTGAATCTGAAATGAAGAGATCCGCAGGTGAATCAAGGTAACCGACATAGCCCGAAGAATTGCCAAACTTAAGTGGCAGTGGACTTAAGTGGCAGAAGTGATGGCCGATGGGGCTGCTAGGTTCTGGAGTGGCGACTGCGTACCGAAAGACGTAGCGTTGGATGGCCTCATGGTGGACCTTGTGAAGGCCGTAGGTATCCGCTGGATGTGGGAAGCATAGGACCGGTCGAAGTGGCGGTGCTTGTGTGAGGCCTATGTCCAGCAGTGGACGTCTTTCGGCTGAAATGATGATGATGATGAAGATTTATGTTTGACTAGATTTTTACATTAATTAAATGAGACTAAGTGCTAGTCAGACTCGCACACGAAGGGTTACGTACCGTGTCGTAAGATCGAACAAAAAACGCCGAACGATGAAGTGTCTATCTATTACGACTCAAAAGATACAGCCCTGTGACAGACGGACGGACCGACCACGGAGCCTTAGTAATAGGGTTCCGTCGGCACACTGTCGGTACGGAAAACTAAAAACCACTAAGTTGCACGTAACTTGTGATCTGCATAATTACATCTTAAGTTTTTTTCTTCAAACCTCTTCTTCAATTTCCGTTTTCTTGGGAGCTGTTAATGCACTACTTTATTGTTACCTACTAACCAGTTTCCTCATAACAATGGAAAAGTTTTCTTGAAATAAATCGTTACTTAAAATTTAAATAATGTCACACTTTTTAAAATATTTAGTTTTGTTAAGCAAAATTATTTTAGTACTTAAATCTAGAGAAAAAAACATTTCCAATAAATTTTAATTAAGTGGGAACTTAGGTATCTCATTATTGTATTCAACGTTTTTCATTTTTCTAAATATATGCTATTAAAAAGTATTCAGACATAACTAGGCTAAAACTTGAATAACTAGGTCCCAAAGTAATTATACTTTGTAATTAAGAAAAAACATTTAATTACAAGGAAAAGTTTCTTCATTAAATCCAAAAATAATTATTATCCTGAGCAGTGAAACTAAATACTTGAATTTAGTTTCACTGCTCAGGATAATAATTATTTCGGTAATATCTTATTTCAAAATTTTAAAGCTCTAACCGACTTTAAGTTAAGGTAATCTATCCCGAGAACTTAAGTTTGGTAACGGGGTGACGAAGTGCAACATAACATTATTTTTGTAGTAACATAAAAATAAATAAGTAAACATAATATTGATATGATTCAACAAAATTAAATAAAATTTTCCGAAGAAATTACTATTTGTAGGTACCTACCTAACATAACAGATTCTGTGCGAAACACTTTTGCCCCCAATTATACCTCAGAATTTGATCGTGATTAAAGATTAAATATTGCATATAGGTGATAGAGGTGTAGTTGTAGGCTCATTGTAACGAGATAATTTTAAATTGTGTCAGCCATTAGACAGCCGAGGTCTTAGGTCTGGTATGTCAAGTGGCTGATCTGCTTATAAAGCTACTTGAAATTGATTTACGCTTTTGCATTAATTTACTTATGTCTGAAGATAATTCTAGAGGTTTTACTAATGTCTTGCTTGGTGCGGAGATTTACCTTTTCTTCTGCTTATAAACTTTTGATGCACATTTTTTTCTATTAAGCTGACTGAAAAAGAAGTTTTAATCGTGTTGCTTTAGTTGAAATAATGAGGCATTCCACTAAGAGCACTGATTTCAACAGCACTTGACCGAAAGGCACCTGAGCACTTCCACTAACGGCACTGAAACAAATATATCTATAGTATGTATTTTTTTTTTTTTTTTTTTTTTTTTATATGTTCACCGATTACTCCGTCAATTGTGGACGGATTTTGAAAATTCCTTTTTTGTTTGTAAGGGTATGCTACCGAGGTGGTCCCATTGCCACCAAATCAGAATCTGATGAGGGTATCCCATGGAAATCGAGGGAAATCCTCAAATTTTATAGGCATACCGATAGCGATTTGAGTATTTTTTATAGTAACTCGTGCATTTGCCCTCGAAAAGCACCATTTGGTGAAGTGGAACTGATGATGAAGACCACAGATAGCCACCGGAACTACTCAATAATAAGTATTTCACCGTTGCGATTCGATTAGGCACTTTAATATGGCTGCTATGCAATTTATGCTCTTCAAAATGCATATGGTGAAGTCACCATCAGTGCCCAGAACTCCTCAACAATTAACGCCCCTGCATCGGGAAAAGTAATATTTTGTAAAAGGGAATGAGCATTTGGCATTAGGCTATTGTAAATTGGATAAATTACAAACTGACCCACTTTTAAGCAAATCAAGATCAAATTGTCCGAAGATCTTTGGGGAATGTCCATTAAAGTCTGTACCTCAATAATTGAGACTATAGCGCCTTACTTAGCCTTAATATTTAATTTGTGTGTGGATCAAGGAGTCTTCCCGGATTTAATGAAATACAGTAAGGTAATACCACTTTTCAAATCCGGAGACAGTAAAGACACAAATAATTATAGACCCGTATCCGTTTTGCCGGTTTTCAGCAAGGTGTTTGAAAAGGTAATGCTTAATCAAATGCTCAATCATTTCAACGAGAATAAAATCCTTCACGATCAACAGTATGGTTTCACCAAAGGACGTTGTACCGACGCCGGTGTAACCTTATTAAGACACATTTTTAACGCGTGGGAAGAGGCCCAAGACGCCATAGGAATCTTTTGTGACCTTTCCAAGGCATTTGATTGCGTCGATCACGAAACCTTACTCTTGAAGCTTGAGCATTACGGACTTGGAAAACTTGCGCTTAGTTTAGTAAAATCTTATTTAAACGATAGACAACAGCTAGTTCAAATAAATGGTATCAATTCACTAGGTTTAAAAGTAAAAATGGGTGTTCCTCAAGGCTCGATATTGGGTCCTTTCCTCTTTTTAGTGTATATTAATGATCTTCTCCATTTATTAAAAAATCAACCACAAATGGTGTTATTTGCTGACGATACTTCCTTGATTTTTAAAGTAGATAGACGTGCTACAAATTTTGACGACGTAAATAACGCCCTACTGCAGGTCCAAAATTGGTTCACTGCCAATAATTTAGTATTAAATGGAAAGAAAACTAAGTGCATACAATTTTCTTTACCAAATGTAAAAAGTAGTGATTATGAGATAGTATTGAATCAAGAGAAACTAGAATTCGTCGATAAAACTGTTTTCCTGGGGATCACGCTCGAATCTAGGCTTCAATGGGGTCCTCATTTAACATCTCTTGCAGGACGGCTAAGTTCAGCAGCATATGCTGTCAGAAAAATCCGTCAATATACTGATGTAGATACCGCGAGGCTAGTCTATTTTAGTTACTTTCATAGTATCATGTCTTACGGTATTTTACTTTGGGGACGGGCTGCAGACATCAAGTCTATTTTTATTCTGCAGAAAAGAGCCATCAGAGCCATATATAATCTACGCAGGCGCGATTCTCTTAGGGAACTGTTTAAGAATATTAACATCATGACGGTGTCTTGTCAATATATCTATGAAAACATCATGTACGTAAGAAAAAATTTACATCTTTTTAGTAAAAGAGGCGAAAGACATAATTATAGTACTAGAAGTAGGGATCTATTAGCTCAACCAGGTTTCAGACTGGCTAAAGTAGACTCATCTTTCATGGGGTACTGTTTAAAATGTTATAATATATAATAATATATAGTTATAATAATATATATAAAATTCCTCCCCACATACTTCAACTGAATGAGACGAAATTCAAATCTTGTATAAAGCGCACACTATGCAAGCAGGCATAGGCTGGGGGATTACATCGCTGATAGAAATGCTTGGCTCAATGCTGGTCCTGCTCCACAACGTCAACTAATTGATTAACATTTGAAAATACTGTTGGAGCTGCTGAAGATTGTAAGACTATCTTTTCATTGTATAAACTCAATCACCTTTGTATTATATAATTGCATAACACAGGTGTGAGTACTATGTACAATAGAGCTACCATTTACCGGGTAATATGTCTTTCATTGACTTGAATATGTCCTGGCAGCTGAGAGTATGTCATGCTCACTCAGATGTCTCGCTGATGGTGGCGTGTGTGTTGGATCATTTAGCTCCCTTCAAAATGGTTGAGCTGAATGGTGCTGATCCATGCGTCATGTTCGTGAACGGGCGCTGTCAGTTGGGACTGGTCATCTCTTAGCTGCCACGGCTTATTTTTAATTATTTTAGTTTTGAATTGTTTTTTTTTATCACGGACGCTTCTGACGTTTTGCATCGTTCTCACATGTATATTTTCAATAAGAATGATGTAACCAATACTTTGTATCAAATATTTTATTTTAAAAGAGTGTCTGTGGAGTTTCTTGCCCGTTCTTCTCCATAGGAACCTACTATTTGGAATGGGCAACTAGCTTCATATTTGTAACTGACCGACTTGTTGACAATTCAAAAGTGCCTGTAAATGGTTTAATTGAAATAAATGCTTTGAGTTTGAGTTTGACTAAAAAGTGAAAAAACTAAACTAAGTGTAAAATGAAACTATCCAGAAAAGAACCAGATTTACCGACATATCTTGCAGAGTAAGCAAGCTGAAGTGGCGGTGGGCGACCCATGTTTGTTGAAGGACCGATGGCCCATAGACAGACGAGTCTTGGAGTGGAGACCGCGTATCGGCGAGATAGACCGACGACCTTAAAAAGATAGCTGAGACAGACTGGATGCGGAAGGCGGAGGACAGGGTGTTGAGGCGCAGTCTGGGAGAGGCCTATTATCTGCACTGGTCAGCGCAAGGCTGAGTTGATAGATCACATTGTTTGGTTACATATTATGAAGAGTTGATTTGATTCCATTCACACATACCTAGATACATACCTAATAATTAAAAAAAAATCTAAACTAAAATCAATTTTGAAACCAATCGTTTAAGTTACTACATAACACACGTACATAATCAGCCTATAATGTTCCTACTGCTGGGACACAGGCCTCCTCTTTTCGAGAAGTAAAAAAGTAACAAGTAGTAAGTTTAAGTTATTAACAAGTCCAAAATGGCGGAAAATAATAATAATTAATATGCCTGATCTAGTTCTCGAAAATTATCATGTCACGTTGTACTGGGATCGGTCTATCATACTGACCCGACTATTGTCGCCAATTTGCCTGATATAGTGGTGATAGATCGATTAGCGCGCCGCGCAATGATTGTAGATGTTGCCATTCCACATGACGAGAACCTCGTGAAAGCTGAGAAAGAGAAACATAATATCTCGACACGAGCTTGTTGACATGTGGAATGTGAGCTTGGCTGTCATTGTGCCCATTGTAGTTACGGACAAAAGCCTGATGCCTGTAAGCCTCGATCAACATCTCTCGAGGCTCTCGTTAGGCGGTTGGATCAAGGGCGTGATTCAAAAGACAGTATTCCTTGATACGGCTCGCATTGTGAGGAAATTCCTATCTCCTGCGGCCCTAACAACTGGTAGCTCGAACCCTGCTCCCAACACCGGCGGAACTCATTTTTTTTATATTTTAAATGTTTTGTTTTTTATTTTTGATTGCAGAAAATATTTAAAACTGTATTCTGGTAAGAAAACAAAAAACAAACGACATAATTATTATTATAAATTAGACATCCTACCTACATGATAACACGTAATTACTAAACTTGCCTCGATATGACAGCCCCGACTCACTGCATACTGAAACATACTTAGATTTCATGTAGCGGTCTATATGTGTGAGTGTGTTCATTCGACCATTTTGTTTCTAGTTGAAATACCTACTGTATGATTTGAACTTCAGAACAATTTTGAACAAACGAAATCGCTAAGAAAAGTGACAAGGTCTCTCATTTTTTGTTTACTGATAGCGACTCAAATAAAACATTACTCTTTGCTCCAGGTGAACAAGGTGGAATTATCCGGAAGACTTAACTTCTGCTGATTTGTATCGATATGTTTTGTTTGCTTAGGTCTTGAACAAAAAAATACACCCCATCACTAAAAAAATATTTTACATAGGTGCCGTTCGGGGACTGAAAATAATATTAATAAACTGTTCCACCGAACCGCACTCTTAAAATGTTTGTTTCAGTGCCGTTAGTGGAAGTGCTCAGGTGCGGTTCGGTCAAGTGCTGTTGAAATCAGTGCTCTTAGTGGAATGCCTTGAAATAAGATTTAAATAATAATTATTCCGTAACATTTATTAACAGATAAAACCTAAGACAAATTTATAAAAAAAGATGATAAATAACTTAAAATCGGAATATTATTATACCCAGGCATTTGCATAAGAACTTGTATGACATGTATTCCTAGTTAATAACAAAAATAATTAATTGATTAAACCATACAATCCAGGACAGTTGCTTTTAAACAATAAAAGCCATATTGTAACATTCTTAAATTTCTATGGTTGGATAAATGAACTAAAATATATGATAACAAAAGATATTAGTTGTAAACTATCAAACAAAATAACTCTTTTACTGAAAAACCATGAAAACATTTCACAAACTTTTAATTTCTGCTTCAGAAATTTTCTGTTAGTAAACTTGTTGGATTAAAAAATGCTTTCATTAAAATATTAGTTGCTTTTTAAAATATTTAATACAATATACTTACACTTACATAAAGTAGCATGGCACAATAAGTTGATGCCCTCGAAAACGGCTTTACTCTTTTCTTTGATCTTTTATAGCCCTTTCGGGTAGGTAACTACATAAACAAAACAACAACGAGCTTATTGGATCGAAACTTTTCTTATATTATTATGTCTACTTCTACTTGCCCATTCTTCTCCTCACGAAGCTACCATTTGAAAGAATTGTACCAAGACTCAATTCTATTTTCATAAAAAAAGCCGTTCAAAAGTGCCTTTTAATTACCGACTCGACTTTGACTTTAGTACTAATAACATTTATAAATACAGAAATAGGCAAAATATATTAAAATTATACATCAGGTACATTTTTTCATCAGTTACTGGGGACTTACTTAAAAGTCTAAAAGAAAAATGGAGTATGAAATCCATGTAGTAACGTCGGTGTATGAGCAAAAGCCACCCGATGATGTATCAACGGCGCGTGAGCAACTATAGGTGCGTGGTATACCGAAGGCAAGGGGCAGTCGAATGATGGGTACACCACAATGGGTGTTGGTGCCGCATGGACTGAAGCCAGGAGGCATAGGATTGTGACCTGAAAAGAGAAACAAATTTGTATAAAAAAAAAAGAAAGAAAATAAGTTTTAATGAAATTGTTTATTCTGTGAATAGGATATCGGAATCACATTTACACGTTATATTTAAAAATAAGCTAGATGGAGTAGAAATTTCCTATCTGACTACCCCTGAGAAGATATTATTTTGGCAATACAAACTCGGAGGTGAAAGTCTCTTTTAAAGTCTAGACATAATCTTGGTTTAGAACATAGGTACACACAATATAAACATAACAATACGAAGCCCAGGTGTGCGCGACCGTTTTTTTTTATCCGCACTTGTTTTTCACCTCTAGATACTGAGCTGAGCATTGAGAATCTAACAGAGCGCACCCCAGCGCGTCCAGAATCTATTTTCTTGACGCGCTGGGGTGCACTCTGGTGAATTCTCTTGTTGAATTTTCAAATCCAGAAAATTAAAATTAATAAATTATAATTAAAAGAAATTTAAAATCCAGTGCGCGAAAAAATGTCACTGTGATCAAAATACACCCTTGCGTACCTGAGTTTAATTCTAAAAACAATTTAAACAATATTTATTGTATTGTATGCCTCACCGCTGCGCAAAATAGGGTAGCCATGTGTGTAAATGATTACCCTATTTTGCGCAGCGGTGAGCATCATTTTGTCTAAAAAACCAAGTAGGAACGTTTTTCCCGGAATATAGTTTAAGAATGTTAATAAAGAAAGGACTCGTTGTGATAAATTAAAAGATAACAGACCCACCAGAAGGTTAGTGTTCTATTTCATATTGTATTTTTTTATTCGTTTTATACTATGCACATACGCTCTATCGCCGAACGATGACCACCCCGCACACACGTTTTCAGACACTACAGGCTTAATTATTATATTCTTTGAACTCATTATTACAAAGTACTATTTTGAATTACACACTCTTGGTAGATCTAATATCTTTTTATCAGTTTTAATCACACGACTCTAGAGAATTATAATAAGAAGCAACATGATGCTTTTAACTTTCTTGTCCATATTGACTTTATGCAAGTTTAACATGAAATAAAATTCACAATAATGATTGATACCGAATTATTGAGTGTTAGTTTTGTCCCGAAAATACAAACTGAATCCTGGGGTCTACTCCAAACATAAATCTGAAGTATCGGCCGAATGTTCGGTCGTTTCTTTACTACGGCTACCTATCGCTGACTACGGCAAAAAAAAGACAGTCAAAGGGGTAAGCCAAAGTCAAAACTATGACTTGAAGTCGGGTAAGGACTCAAAGTCAAAAAAGGAAACTTTGGAAGTTATAAAACGGCCGAACATTCGGCCGATACTTCGGTTTAGCGCTTCGGAGTAGATCCCCTGAGCATAGGATTCAAGATGACAGGCGCTCCTGCTTTTAAACTAATAGGTACTAAGACAAATACCTAGAAATCAACCTCACCATAGTTGGCGTAAGTCTAGGCTATATTAAACTAGACTCCAATCTCCAATCTCCAGCCTAGCTTTCCCCGGACAATAAAAGGGTCAACGCCACTAAATCCAATATCTATTACTAAAACACTTACCAATCGATACATATCCGTTTCCGATACAATATCCGGATTGCGGCCGGTCCGGCTGTCGACTGTCATATCCGTGCTAGCTCCGTCAATTTATATGAGCTTAGACTTAATTTTAGTAGTTTTCCTAGCCTGCATATATGGGTAGAAATGTGCCTAATACGTCCAGCGCGTGGTGACATATACGGCCAGGTAGGAACACATATTTTGTAGTTGGTGGAACTGTTGGGAGATGTTCTGGGAAATTACATTGGCGATTGCTAGGTTATTTTGTTTTTTATTGTTTAGTTGTTTTCGGGTCATAATTATAGTTCCTTCTATCGTTTATCCAATTTATTTAGAGGTAGCGTACGTCTTTTTCTTGCAAACATCTTTATAAGCCGTCAATTCAGTTTTAATTTCCTTCAAAGACAATCATTTTAACCATAAATGACAAGCGTTTAAGGATAAACGTTCGATTTCCAAAGAATTACAAAAAAATGTGTGAGTGTGTCAGCTCCAATGCACGACTGGAGTTTACTCCTTGAAATGTGCGCAAGGTACGAATATGTTGCATTAAAGTACGCTTGTATTAATTTTACCCCTCATACAATTTCCATACCGGAGGTCGTACCTATATGAAAATCGATTCATAAGGAGTAAACTCCAAAAAAGTATTTCAATAGATTATTTAATTGATCACATACAGTATCATTTCGTTTCCTTATATAATTATTAGCGTATTTCCTCCACAGCTTCGTAGCTTTTAGCGTACTAAATCCACTCCAAAATGTTAATTCAATTCCCATATTAAATGCTAGACCGACGATCGGATAGCTCACCTCAGCTACATTGTATGTACTATCAGCCATCGGATAGTTGTTCAAATTCGTGGCTACGGCGCCGGCGCCCCACTGCGTTACTCGCATAGCTATCGAACGTAGAGTAGTGTGTAGGACAGAGGTTGCAGATATATTCTATAAATTATATAGAAATATACATACATAAATAAACTCACACTTTCCATAGATTCAGGCAGAAATTACAGAACGAGAGCAGGTGGTGCTCAGATGGTTACTTATTCCTTTTGCTTCGCCTACGTTCATACATCTGGTCGTACACGGACGCCGGTGGCGAGTACTACGCACCTGTCCTTTCTGAAGAACATCACTAAACATAATAAATTTGTGTTTAGCCGAATATTAATGTGTAATAGTGGTGGATTATTAACCATTAAGTGTTCGTAAACCTGCATTAGTGTTGGCAAATGAAACAAAACAGTGCAACATCACTGAGTTCTCTCAAGAAATCCGCGCGAGGTTTCAGTAAAGTGCCACGTCTTTACTGAAACTCAAGGGGAGCGGGGCGGGATATCATCTATCATCTTTATCATGCATTGAATGGAGTTCATTTAATAATAAAACCAGTAAAAGTCCTCTACTGTTCCCTCGTCCGCAGCCACCTCGAATACGTTTCCAAAGTCTGGAACCCTCAGAAAAAACGTTCAGAAGAAATTTTTGCGTTACTGGCAAAGCAATTCACGGTGGACTACGAACACCGTTGCAAGCGATACCATTTCTTACCACTGGACATAACACGTAATATTAGTGACATATGTTTTTTTGGCAGGCATAGCAAATAGCTCAATTGATTGTCCGGAACTACTCAGCAAAATACTTCTTCGCACTAATCAAAATAACCTACGCAGACGACCTCTGCTGCAGGCATCATGCGCATCAACCAACTCCAGGCGCAACGCATTCTCCATTCGTAGTGTTAAAGCCTTCAATAGTTTACCATCGCACCTGGAGATCAATCTCTTTTGCACCAACGCACACAGTATTAAGAAGATCCTAAACAAGGAATATTTTGGAGATATTCATGACTGCTAAATGGTTCGGTTTGTGTTGTTTAATGTCATTATGTTATGTGGGCATTATATGATTGTTTGATTTAATTGTTTTGATGTTGCACGACTCGAATAATTCTCAATAGGCCCCTGCTTACTTTTATTTTTTTTCTGTTCATTTACGTTTCTGTTTTATTACCAAAATAAAAATGTTTTTTTTTTTCTCTTGAATTGCAAATCGCTGTTAACGTACATTAGTCAACGCAAGTACTTGTAACTAGATGTATACATGTGGAAGCTTGTAATTAGCAATTTTCTTACCTACTAATGGATTTTAATCGTGTTATTAGTCTGTAAGCTTTCTGTAAAATAAAATAAATAAATAAATAATTTGTACTTGTTACCTAATTTTACACGACACTGGCTAAATGCGCAAACCATCCGAAGCCAAAAAGAAAAAAAAACAACTTGCCGATTGCCGAGTGCAAAAATAACTACTTAACTAATCTATACCAATAAAAAAATCCTACAAATAATTCCAAGTAGCATCCTAACGTCGCGATGCACCAGAGCCGCCGCGCACCGGCTTCAATATGGCGATAACTGGTTTAGTACAGTTTACTACGCTTGACAACCTACTTGGTATACTTATTGCTACGAATGAAGTAGGCACTTATTGGTATTTTTATGCACGTTTTTCCTTGTAAAAAGTGCATGTACTTTTTGTACGAAATATTGAATTTATGCGGCTCATAATTCCAAATTGTTTATATGACTTAGAAATCAGTTTCTATAAACGTGATTACGATCACAATGGCAGGTAATCTGAAAAGCTCAAAGCAGATAGCGCTGGCTGTTTTGGGGGTCATGTGGACTGTCAAACATTATTTATTTCTTAGGAGCGACGAAGTTTTCACCAAAGTTTTGTTATTTTTCTTGAAATAAAAATGCCTCAGTGTTGTGTTTTCCCTAGGGATTCCAATATTCGTTAATTTTAACTATTCAAATATTTCGAATTCTAAATAAAATACTATTTGAATACCTACTTCGAACTTTTCAAAGTTTTCGAATTGTACAGACGCCAGCACATCAAGCTACTACAATCTGTCAAATTTCTTTAATAGATTTTCAATTTTTTTCTACAGCATAAAGTTCAAGGTTGATTGTGAAAATTTGACAGTTTCGGGTAGCGTGACCTTTTATATGATAAAAGGTCATAATCATAATACCACCTAATGTGTGCCCTGCCCTTGCGAAACGAAAACATAATTATTATTACAAGCTTTTATTTATCTTGCAATGTTCATATGTAAGTTGTCCTTTTCAAAATTTGCAAACTATTTTTCGGCCACTTGTTAGTGACACAACAGCCCACATGCTCATTCCTTCTTCACTTACTAAGATATAATCATTGATGTGGACTATATCTAGTGAAGGCACTATAGATGTGACTGCTACGAGTACCTCTCTTCGCAGAATCCTATCGAATGACTATTTCGAAATAGTCATTCGATAGGATTCTACGAACTTAGAGAGTTGTATTGCTGATCCTAATGATAATAATTCTGTAAAGCTATGTTTGTTATGTGCGTGAATCATATTTAGATTAACATACAATCTGTTACTGACTTGCAAATTGCAAAAAATGTAAGAAATTTGAATATCGCAGGCTACTTTAGCGAATCCCCCTTAAGCTGCCAATCCGAAATAAACCATTTATACGTTTTACTTATATCATAGATATTTATTTACATAGATACTTATCGCATCAGATGTAGGTTTAGTTACATTTTGAAGACTATTCTGTTGGGAAAAAATATAATTTGTAGTGGTTACTTACCTCTCTTTCAAGTCTACCTTGTTTCAAAATTCCTTTTCATTTCTATTTCGAAGTACATTCTTCAAGTCTTTCACACTCCAACCACCGTATCTATTCATTTTTTTTAATCAGTAAACCTCGAATTTCCCGCAAATGAAATCAACACACGATAATAATTCAAATTCCCTTCAAGAAACTGTTAGCAGTCTGTGGTAACTGTCATGACCACCAAACCCACTAGCACCACCCCGCGGGAACAATGACGGACATCCCTGCCATTAGTTTATAGAAACTGACTTCTGTAATATTTTTAATTTACCTAAAATCATAAAAAAAAAAAATTAAGCTTAGTATAGTAGGATGAAAATCCATAATTTTTGTTGCTTTTCCATCACTGCCATCAATAAAATAAATCTATTCTTTCATAAAAGAATGAATGGAAAGTTTAAAAGTCATAACTTTTGAACTTTCCATACAGTCAATCTCTCTTTTCTCACCCTACTCTATCCAAATTCACGGGTACGTCACTTAGCGGACGTACCTACCGGATCGCTCCTAGTTAACAGTCCCAGTAAATGTAGCTCCCAGTAATTGTAGCAAACAAATTAATTACTTTTGATGTAAATATTTAATTCAGGAGTATCACGGACTATCGTATTACGTTTCTTTGTAAATTTCTGGGTTGTGTAAACAAGTTTATTCAGTCATTCTATTGAATCCTTGAATTAATTCTTGAATCCTTCTATTGAGTCATTCTATTGGTTGCTAACAAGGACTTAAATCTTCAGACACTCTTTTGTCTAAAATCATACTTAGCTCCTGCAAGAGCTCGGCGCTCTTGTTATACCGGGTTAATAAAAGGCATATTTTAAGATATGTAAGCTTTGGATTATTATTTCTAGTAAAAATAAGTACTTTTTGCTACAGACGGGCTCTATCAGCTATCTGAGCTGACTCTCAAATCTTTTCTTAAACCAACCTATCACCCCCACCCCCCCTCCCCCTCTATCTACCCATTTTATTATATTATAACAAATAAATAAATGTGTTATTATTATTATAAAACACTAGCTTCTGCCCACGACTTCGTCCGCGTGTAGCTTCGCCCCCGATCCACCGCATCGCGTCGCATCGCCCGCCCGCGGTATTACTTCGTTTTTGCTTAGCGTTCTTTCTGACTTTTTACTTTTATTTGGCTCTTATGGGCCGTGGCGTGATGTTTAATCTAAACTATCTATATATACTTATAATAATGTTATAAAGACGATAACAGATATGTATTTACAGAATTATAATTATTCGAATCATTCATCTTTCTAAGTTAGATTTGTTCCATTGAATGACTTTTTCATGCAATCATGACATTGGGGAACAAATCTAACTTAGGGAGATGATTCTAATTCTGTCAAAACATATTCTGATATATTCGCGAATCATATTTCGATCAAGATGCAACCTGACCCTGACCTGCGAATTGCATAAAACGTAAGAAAAGTTGAATTTCGCGGGCTACACCTTCGGATTCATCTTAGCGGCATTTTGTGTTTTAGTAATTTTATATTATCTCCGAAACGGTTTGATCAATTGACATACTCTAGGGGGGAAATCTAATTTCTATGATCTCCTTGTGAATTGCAATAAGCACATGACATAGAATATATTTTACTTTTAATTAGCTACTCCCTGCTCCCCCAGCTAGATGGACCGACGACCTTAAGAAGGTGGCTGGGTCAGACTGGATGCGGAAGGCGGAGGACAGAGTGTTGTGGCGCAGCCTGGGAGAGGCCTATGTCCAGCAGTGGACTGCAATAAACCTTTCGCAGTCCACTGCTGGACATAGGAATCTCTCTTATGAGGTAGAGGGAGTAGCTTCAATCAACTCGGTTTCTGCTTAAACCATTAATCTTGGTCAAGTAGGTAGGTATTCCCTTTTTTCACTACAAACAAAGCCAATCCAATTACTAGAAGGATTCAACGAGACATTGTCAAGATTTCTTTAAAACGATTACAAAAATGCAATGAAAAGTAAATTACTAAAGAAAATGTGATTGTGAATATTTTCAAGTACCTACTTTCTTTACGGGGGTCAGCAGTTCAAGTGGTTTTATACAACCTTTAACACGTCTATTGAAAATTCTTGATTCATCTGATGTTGCTAATATTTTGTTTTTGTTTACGTTTTTGAATCTCCAAAATTGCAAGAATCTGATTTTGTTGTTTTTAAACTATGATTTGACTTTATCATTTATGCAGATAAGGGCTTGCAATATTATATTATTGACTCCAAAAAATTTACGGTAAAATCATAAATAACGAACTTTTCATCAAAAGATTAATTACTTAGATATGCAATATTAAAAAAAAAAACAGAAATAAGTACAAAAATATCGTTTTAATTTACTCTAAACCTTCACTGAAGGTAATTAAATCAATGGTGGACAGCGATCAAGGGAACGGACTTGACAACATGACCGTGATGGACGACGGAGCTGGAGTGAGTGATGGCAGAGGGAGCGGTCTTCACGATGACGGGGGCGGCGTGCACAACGGGGCCAGCGTGGACAGCGTGGACCACAGGAGCGGCGTGGACAGCGTGGACCACAGGGGCGGCGTGGACAGCGTGGACCACAGGGGCGGAGTGGACAGTGTGTACCACAGGCGCAGCGTGGACAGTCTTTATAACAACAGGAGACGAAGCGATCACTGGGGCGTGCACGGCATGGACGGCGTGTACGGCGTGAACGGGGGAGCCGTGGTTGACGACCTGGCTGGACTTGGTGATAGTGGTCTTGGAGCCGACCACAGGAACGGTGTGGACCACTGGGGCGGAGTGAACCGCGACCACGGGCTGATGAGCCACGAGGAGGCCGGGGGCGGCGGCAGCACAGGCCAGGATGGCGGCGAAAGCAACCTGTTGGGAAACAATGAGTTAATTACAATGGTAGGTATGGCTGATATGTCAAAGAAGAACCGTTGTATAGTAAAGACAGCAAAAATAAGCATTTGTGTCGCAAGGAATCCAAATTAGATTATTATACAAATTAAATTAAAATTCCCGTAAATTAAAGGTTTTGGAAATTGTTGTAGTATTAAGGTTCAACAAAACGTCCTAATACAATAACAACGAAACACTTAATTGAAACACAAAAAGATCACTGAACCATTCTAATTCGTATGCCATAATTCCTTAAAACTTACAAAGGACTTCATGGTTGATAAAGTAGATGTTTATACTACTGAGCTGCCGAGTATTCTAACGAACTGTTGGCCCACCGGTGCTTATATACCACGCTGCCGAAAATTTACAATGAGTACGCAATATACTTGAAGTTGTATAAATTATAAAGCTTTGTGGAGGAGGCAGTGGTAGAGGCGTAGTAAGCGCTTACGTTGAGTTGAAACATTGTTTTATGAATGAAATGAGCTTTGGCAAAAAATAAAAATTGTGTTCTTTACGGGTCATGAATTTATTTAGGAATTACTGTAAACAAGCTAAAGAAAGGAATCATTGTATAGTAGATGCCCTAAAATAATACCTAGGTACCAAAAGACTTGAGATTACCAAACTAATGAAAATGGAGGTTACAAAGCAGCAGCTTCATTTAAAATAACAAAAATCACCAGCATAAACACCAGCTGCAAAACACACCAACAGTTCCTTCAAACAAATCTAAACCTAACAGCATTTTAACAAGATTATTGCCTTTTAAAATATTGCAAAAATCTTTTTCCTGTTTAACCAATACAATTAATATCTTGTCTTATATCAATTAATATCTATGCCTACATTAATATTCTTAACTTTAAGAGCCAGTGCACACTTCAATACCAGTACATGCCGTATCCACTTTCACTGTCTATATCTGGCCCCCATCAAACTTGTCGAGATTAATGAATGCATAAACACAAACATTGAAGCTGTATTTAGGTTGATGCCAAGTTCATTTGTACTTATGTAACGGTGGACTACTTGCTACTTATGAACTTACGAGTATTCGTGGTTGGATGTTGTACTGTATGTTTCTTTTTGATGTTATGTATGTTGAAATGTGGCTTATGGTGTTCTGAATGTAAGAAACATAGAAGTTTTTTGACGGTTTTAATATAAAACTATGAATACTGTATACCTACGTGGGAGCCAATCACGATCAGATGATTCGAATCATATTAATATTGTCTTGTTGTTTCTGTTTTAATTTCATTGCATTCCAAAACTTTATGTTTTATTATAAACTAGCTTTTGCCCGTGGCTTCGCGCGCGTTAATTTAGAATTTTTGGCTATAAGCTTGCTGACTTGGCTTTGAATTCATCTACCGGTCATCCAGAGAGGCACACCTCTCTCTAGATGACCGGTAGAGTTTGTGGGAAGTCACCAGCCAGTAAAACTACCGTGCCTCCCATAATGTCATGATGATCGGTTCAGCGGCTTAGGGCGTGAAAGGCAACAGCCAAACAAATTTACTTTTGTATCTATAATATTACCTATAGATAGAATGATGAAAGCCTGGTACTTAAATAAATAAATAAAAAACTCTTAACACACTACTAAAGTTTCTATAATAATAAAATCCAATCATGATTCGAAAGACAGATGGCGCCATCTATTATCATAAGAACGTTATTGTTGTTTTCCTCGAGAAGAGTATTTTTTTTTTCAGGATAAAAGGTACCCTATGTCCGTTTATGTACACCTGAAAACGTATAGGCAAAATTTCAGGATCATCGGTTCAGTGGTTTAGGCGTGAAAATGTAACAAACGAACAAACTAATTTTCGCATTTATAATACTATATTATAACGCCCCGCGGTTTCACCCGCGTACGTCTCGATCCCGCGAGAATATCGGGATAAGAAGTAGCCTATGTCTTAATCCAGGGTGTCAGCTACCTCCATACAAAATCTTATCAAAATTGGTCCAGCCGTTTGAGCGTGAAGAAGTAATAAACACACACACACACACTCTCAAACTTTCGCCTTTATAATATTAGTGTGATAATTCTTCTTATTAGTGTGATTGTCATGTCTGCAACTATTTGTGATGTTTTAATGTGAATTTATTTTTATTTCACTTTTGTGTGACAATGATGAACAAATTATTGCATAGACGTTTTTGGTTGTATGGGCCAATATCATTCATGAGCGAATTATCGTAGATCGCTTTCGGCGTCACTACCTAAGAAAACCAATTGCCAATTTTGTCACAAAATATAAATAAGATACGAGTTTTTTTTTTGTTATGTAGTGAAAGAAAAATGGCTGCCCATTTTTGGCCGGCACAGCTACTAAAGCTTTTTCTCAAGTATGTTGAGGTCGGCAATAAAGTCGAATGTGCCTGGTCATCATTATGTTTATTAATCTACTCATACTTTCAAATTATAGAGATGCGAAATAATTAAACATTAATAAACTACGCAAAGTTATGTGATTAATTCGCTTTGTGCCGTGGAGGTGTCTTCCAATTTATAAAATTGCAATTATTAACGGTTTTGAAGGTGTTACAATTTAAGCAGTCGTTTAACGACTGGCAAAATGTCACTGGTTTAAGTTACAAGTATTCAACTGGATTTAAGTGAATGAAAATAAAATATCTGTACAGTATGATGATCATGAATTGTAATGTGGGAACTTTAGTAGCCATATATGCCAAGAGATGCTATTTTGTCTCCAGGTGGGCAGTGTTAAGGCTCGTACAGAGGCGCGCGATACCGCGGACGCGACAGGCACCGACAAAGAAATTGTGCTACTAGTGTCGCGTCACGCGCGCTGTATCGCACTAGTCTGTACGAGCCTTTGTCCTGTCTTTTGATAAGAATATACTGCGATCACCAATAAAATGATCGTATGAGACTACAACGAACCAAAACCTACTAATACTAAACCTGTCCACAATATTGTGAGATTTCGATAAGAATTAACGTACATTAATTTTTGTAAAATCGCTTGCTGTTTAGTTTGCTAAGGAACTAATTCTTCAAGTGAAACTTTCCAAAGCTTTTGTTTCGTACAGATTAAAGAGTAACATAGTCTGAGATGTTACTAGTGATATAAGCAGTAAATAAATATATGTGTCGTCTAGACCAATGCTGTTAGATCTTGTAAAATTAATGGCGTGTCTAATTCTAGTTCTTCTGCTGAGATTGGGAATATTTATTGCTATTCTTTTTGATTTAAGCAAACGGATTCCCTCCATGTTGCAAGTACCAGCTGCTTACTGGTTACTGGTTTATACGATGTCCGTTTTATCTCGTGATACTACGGTATTTGTTTTTGTTAGATTAGATATATTTCGTAGATTTTATGCTTCATAACTATTCATAAGTGTCGATAATGGTAGATCGATGGTCGATATTGAGACGTTTGGCGAAAACCTATATCCGCCAGTATTATTGGTGGGAAATTATCAAATTACTTCTCCCGCTCTGGGCGGAGCGGGAGGGCGTGTCAGACTTTTACTTACTAAGACCCACCCGTGTTCCTTCCGTTGCCTGTCTGCCAGGGCCACGATATCCCTTTCGGACAAACTCGCAACAATTTAACTAAACTGATGATGATGATGATGATGAAAAAGAGATAAAATATGATGTCACTTATTATGTCTATACGCCGTTCCTTGTATCTTCCGAGTGTTGAAATAACTATTGTTATTACATGCATGACAAATTTTGTTTCTAGTAGGCCCAGAAACAATAGCAAACGTACGATACGGATTGATAATGATAGATAGAACTTCCTCTATCTGCCATAAATTATTATCTAGTAATATAGTATCAAAATCCTACCAGTTCCAACTTTATTGTATTTAAGGCAGCCTACTCAAGGTTGATCTAACCAAATTACAAATTCAATAATTACTTTTACTGACAGCCGATACATGAATATTAAGAAGTTGTATAGTTTTTTTGTCCGTACGTTTCAAGGGAGTTTGGTGAAGCAAGGCTGTTTCATGTTTTTAACGTCATTGATAATAATTTGAGGTCAAAGTGGCAATTTTTGTTTTAGTGTTAGTGATGTTTGCTTAATCTTGAAGAATTATCCAGAAGTTGGTGGAGCCAAAAAGCGTTTTGGTTGCAGAAATTATTTATTTTCGTCCTCGTCGAAACTCAAACTGACGATTTATTTTGTTAAACATTGTATAGAAACTCGTTACTCTTTAGGTCGTACCCAAGTTGGAAATACTTACATAAAGTTGTGGAGATGCCATAATTGATAACTATTCACCCAACAACGACAAACAGCGCAATATAACCACGTGATACGTGAGGACAAATCGTGCATAGTTCACCAACATCCCACTAACAAATCGTGCATAGTTCACCAACATCCCACTAACCTCATAATTTAAGAGGAGTGATATCATCTTGAACATAATTCTTTCTTGATAGCCCAAAATGCTGTACACTTCGACCTTATGAAACTTTTATATGTGCCACGAATCACTGCAAGCCAGATGATAAATTGGATGCTTACAAACACGAAAACAGATTTTGATCCCCAAATTGTAATACATAGGCCTGGTGCAACCTTACTGATCTTAATAATAACAGTTCTTCCAATAACCCATTTGATGTCATTGTGATGTCAAATGACGGGGCCATTAAATGAAAAGCTACTTATTTTCACGTTGGGTCAGTTATTCCCAAAAAATATGAATATTTATTTAGAAAATCTGCAAGATCTTTGTTGTGATGAAATTTTTAAGTGTGTCGCAATTGATTTCGTCTTTAGACAGACTAAAATATATTAATCACAGTGTAATTGATGCGATGTAGGCGATTGTCAATGTAAAAGTAAGTTAAAATATCCACTCTACACAAAAACTTAAAAAGCTCACGGGTTTAAAGGTATTACCATAATGAATACGGCTCAATGACTTTTTGACATTTAGATTTTTCTAATAACTAAAAAATATGTGAAAACATACAAACCAAAATAGACCCTCGAAACAAAACAAACCTTTTGAAATAGAATTAGCAGAAAACCCACCTTGTATTGTGCTTCTAAGAATAACTGCACTGGTTCGAGCCTTAATCATTTTTGTAACGTGTATTGCATAAGTAACCCTTTTGCATCATTTTATTCTGTGGCATTGCATGCGCTTGCGCCTCGCCGCCGCGCGCCGTTTCGTAATAATTTTTGAATGTCAAGTTCATGCACGTTCGGAAGATTATTTTTAATATTTTGATGTATTATTGTTTAATTCTCAAGGATTTTCATGTGTTTAACTTGTGTTTTTTGTTATAATATTTTTGCTTCATGTGTAAGTAAGGTTTCATTTCTAACTAGGTTTGACTTAGCTTTCGACTAGCGTTCGTAACATTATGATTTCGAAATGTTGCTACTTATACCTCTATCCGTTCTGAGAGGATAGATTCTGTTATATCTCTATCTGTTTATCCTCATTGCTTAAGAATGCACCCAATAGCTTCTCAGGTTTGTCCTATTTAATATCACAAGCTTTCATAAATCAACATAGTTCCAATTAACCGACTTCGACTTCTCTAACAAAATAAGAAACTCCATTGTTTTTCTTTAACCCATTATCTAGATAAAAACCAGTCTCATTACCACCTAATGTCCCCCTTTCATTAAATTACTTTCAACGAGCTTGTCAACGACTGTTATCAGATCCACTGTTCCCTGCAAAGCTTTGCAACATAACCTTGAAGAGATCAAGACAATAATTTGATACTATTTGGTAATACTCGTATAATGACATGCGATTGGACACTTAACTTAGTTTAATGTACCAAGGACTTGGTCGGGTAACTGTAACCATATTCATTGCAACAAAGCTGCAATGTGTTGTTTAGATGATTAATGAAAGGAAGTGGGGTAGAAGATTTAGATTGATGATGTGAAATAAGATATACAGAATGTTAAGTATCGATATTAAGTTTATCTAATCGATGGATCAAATTTACTTGAGCGATTGATTAAGGAGCTGACAGAGACAGGTGAAACAGTAGTTACTAAATATAAATCTAATACAAAAGCAATGTCACTACAATTATATCTTAAAACAGTAGTAACTTTCGAAAAGGACTTACACTGCAATAATTTTCCCATTAACTTATAATCTGCCTTAAACTACTCAAGCTATATATCCTTCGTCTGGAAAACTCAACGCCCTTACAAACGTAGAAGCTCCTATCATAACAGACAAAGAATGACCTATCAACTTTTAACTCCCGCAAAATTCTCAACCTCTTTAAGTGATTGCTAAAGTTCAACGAACTTCTTCTCCAGTAATAGATGCTAATTCCTTTTAATCACTTAACGTATCACATTATACCTTTGTGCGACTGTCATGAGTTATTTCCTTATAAAATGGAGCGGAATGTATTCAGATATTTTTCTTACGTTCATTCTGATTTGTAAGAAAAGTTTCGGGGCATAAATTATAAGGTTAACGACACGAATACATGGGCTATCAAATTTTATTTGTTTGTTAAGTGAAATTAGTGGAGCGAGTTTTGGCACTGTCTAATTTTATTATTTGTCACTCGATTATACTTCAATTTGCACTACTGAAACAAAAAGTTATCTCTCTCTATTTTATAGCATTCCGAGTCAATTACAAAGTTTCACTTCCCAAGTTTTCCCCTTGTTTACCAATAGGATGACAAGTTCTTTCATTAACGATAAGGGTAAGGTTTCAGATGCACTCAAAATGTCGGCCTGGACAATCGATTATATCGCCAGGAAGTACGCAAACTAAGTTCTGGCAGTTATCAACTTTACTTTAATTTCTCAGGTCAAATCTTCGGGTAAGCCAACTCTGCAACAGACTTTTGCAGAAGATATAATAATAGTAACAAAAATTTGTATTAACGATAACTTAACTTTGCTGAACTTGACGATAGATTTAACTTACTTAGGACTTCATGCTGCGGATTAAAATGAGTTTCTAGAGGTTAAAAGTTTAGATCAATTTTACTTTTTATAAAGGCAGAGAAAAGTGAACATGCAGTGATGAAACTAAGCGATATTTATCTCATTGTTTATTTTAATATTCTAAAACTTACGAATAACAAATACAAATTACATACACACTACACAAACAACACACACACATTACTTACGCATTTATTGCATTAAAAAAAATGTAATGTTTGTTAATTTCGGTTTCGGTTTCGTTTTTTTTTTTTTTTTTTGTTTTTTTAAAAACGTTGCTCCCACTAATTTCTAATTAATAGCGATTTTAAATTCTTGTATTGTTAAATATTGTATGCCCTAATGGGTAGTTTTTTGAGTTACCATAACCTAACTATAAGACCAACTGTATCACCAAAAATCACATTAATAAATACTTTGACTTTGACTTTTTACTTAATAACTTATCAAACACGTTTTTAACTTGGCAGGTTTTGTTAAAAGTTTCATAGACTTTTTGTTTAGAAGTTTTTTCGTAATATTATCATCATTGTATACTTATTACGACGAGGTATGTGGGTGAGTGACCTATAGATATCACTATCAATGTTCTTTTTGGCCCTATTAATATTCTTACATTTTGAAAGTTATTTAGGCTAAAGTTCCCATGTACACGGTGCAAGTTTCTGGAACGTTAAATAACAATAATCGCATGCCATAAAGCACGTTCAATTATTGCCATTGAAGAATTGCATTCAAGTGTTTCCATAAAATGGCATACAGTTATTTAATGCAAGTTTTGCCATTCAATAATTCCATGCGACTTCTGTTTACACCAAGGCAAAGTCAAAGTCAAATTATATATTTCAAATAAATAGGCATAATTATATATGGCACCTATGAACGTCAAAATTTACAAAAAAATAGAATTGATTCTAGTCGCCCCTTCGAAAAGGTAGTTTCGTATGGAAAAGAATGGGCAAGAAACTCCACCGTTACTCTTTTAAAATGTTTAACAATATTTTGTTTATGTACATTAATTACATAATTATAATAATTATGTGAAGACGATGCACCTAGAATAAAATCACTATACCACAATAGGTAAAAAGAATTAATAATGAAGCAATGACAGATAAATTAATTATGAGATTTGATTATGTGAGCACATGGTGCTCACATATTTACAAACATTGTAAAACAAAATACATTTTCCTAAAAAAAATAATAGCAGTGTGTGAGTTAAGGTAATCACAGAATGTAAAATAAATGTCATAAAAATAACGAATTATACAGTCAAAATAGCAACCAGTTTGATTTTGTCTAGACTGTAGATTGTCCTATGGAGCTGGACCAGCATGTTTCCAAGCATTCTTATCTTGGATATAATCCTCTAATTTGTAATATGATTATTTACAAAGTGTACTTTTAATATGAGTTTTAAATTTTCTTTCATTTAATTGCAATATATCATAAGGATTTTGTTGTAACATTTAACAAAAGGCAAATAATTGTATTTGCGCTGCTAAATATTTAATTCAATTTCGTTGAACCTCCTCTCAATTTTTTTTTGTTTCATTCGCTATTGTTTGAATAATAGAAAATTTTTATTTCAGCATTCAATGCAATTATTTTTATACGTGCGATTTTATTGTACGTACTGTTTACACACACCAGTTTTGAATAGCAACTAACTTGCCCGTATCGTGCAACAATTGTTCGTGTTCTTTAGATGGTGCCAGTCAATTGATGCTTCCATTTAAGATATGCGACAGGCAATAAACTTGCACCGTGTGAAGGAAGCTTTACATACAATCTATGTACTTGAGTAAAATTATAAGTAATAAAAACCATAATTCAGATATACAAAATACACATTTATTTAAACAAAGAACAACAATCAATCAATCAATGATGAACAGCAACTAAGGGCACAGTTTCATGGACAGTGGAACTGTGATGACTCACAGCAGAATCACCAGTCTTCAGGGTAACCAGCGGTGAAGAGTGGTAGACCACCGGAGTATGGGCAACGGATACCACAGGCGCATGGACTAGAGTAGTTCCTCCGTGGTTGACAATCTGGTTGCTCTTGGTTATGGTAGTCTTCGGGATATGGTAGACTTCATGGACAGGCATAACACTGATGGAGTGGACTGGGTGGACATAAGTTCCACCGTGATTGACCACTTGGTTAGCCTTTGTGATGGTAGTCTTGGAATGGAGGACAGGAATGGTATGCACAGCATGAACGGGGTGGTACACGTGTGTGCTTCCATGGTCGATGACTTGGCTGCTCTGAGTGTAGGTAGACTTGGAGGTGTGGGGAACCGTGTGAATCACGTGCGCCGGCTCGGCGAGGAGGTAGGCAGGGGCGGCGGCCCCGCAAGCCAGGATGGCGCTGATGATGATCTGGAAATATTAAGAAGAGTTAGAGAAACATTAGGGTGTAGAAGTGGAACGATGACCAGTTATCAGATAAATACTTGTTTAAATTGTGACATAGAAAGGTATTAGGACTTTTTCTACATTCCTTTGAACTAAATCATTCCAAAATTTCTAGTTCAAAATTATTTTTGCGATTGGCTTGTTACTCTTTTTCTTAACTTATATCATAAGCTGTTAATTATTATCGACCCGATAAGAACACGATTTATGAATCCCAAAACGCTTTCTCTCAAAACTTACAATACTTTGCATTGTCGAAGTCTCACTTGCAACTGATGATAGTCCTCAAAAGAACCACCCTTTTATACCAACATGTATAATTATTGATTGGCCCAGATTGCGACAATTATTCGCGTATTCATGTACTTGAATTTTTTGGTCTTATTTCGCGAATAAAAAGGAGGGATGTTGCGAAATCGTGCACAGTGATATGAACTGTCAGCTTGAGATTAGCAAATATTAGCATGGTTGTTATTTGAAGACTTGTCACTTATGGTCCATTAAGCAGGAGATATAAGGTAGATAAGCTTGTATGGTGACTTCGGTCTCGTTTGTATTATGTCAAACTGTTAATGTCGTAAGTTGAGCCTATTAGACATCATTGCAGATCTGTAATAAACTTTGCAAATCGGGAGTTCAGTTGCCCAATTTTCACAAAATATGTAGTTTGTTAATCTCGTGGCATCTAGACCTATTTTAAAGGACACGGATTAGATTTTTGATGGACCTACTGGGATGTATCGTTATTCGGTAATTCTATAATTTTGTCCGCCCACAATCAGTGTTTTTAATCTCACCATAAATTCCCTTGATATTTATTTGGGTGTATTTCTAAGTACTCCAAATGTCTTATTACAAAAAAATTTGCTTCGCAGGAGAGTGGGCGGCAGAGACATTTGAAGTTATCGTATCTCATCTTCTTTAACACAATTTCATTAAGGAAAAACATCTTTAATGTAAAATATAATATCAAAAACTCGTAGCTATAGTAAATGACATTAATCCCAATGTCATTGCAATGTAACCTGAAAACAGTTAATTTATTTGTAAGGCATCACATTAATTAATGGATGTTCATTTAAACGAGCTTTTAGTCAGTTTTTAATGGTATTAATTGGAATGGATGTTACTAGAGTTTATTGGAGCTAATGGACGGCTTATGAGCTTTAAATATTTTTGTAGGTCTTATGTAAAACTACATAAAATGTTCAGGATGATACAACTATTTGCCCTGGCTTAAAAAAAAAG
This sequence comes from Tiliacea citrago, assembly GCA_963921375.1. Classification (NCBI taxonomy): domain Eukaryota; kingdom Metazoa; phylum Arthropoda; class Insecta; order Lepidoptera; family Noctuidae; genus Tiliacea; species Tiliacea citrago. The sequence goes on along the minus strand of OY992790.1, from coordinate 1,427,379 downwards.
TTATTTAAAAAGAAATGATAATAATTCCTCGCCAACTTTTTATTGATTCTGTATTACGATTACAAAGCTCTAGGTAAACTTGAAAATCGCCAAATTCAATACGTGTCGATGCTGAACTAGCCTTTTGCAGTAGTGATATTTCAAAGTTACTACTGTTAGCAACGAATCGCAAAGTTAAAACAATAACCGTTTCCACTAAAAATCACCTGGGCATAATTATCATCTTCACAACTCACACACATACATCACACAGCTGTCCATATTCCCTCTGTTGTTACATGACATGAGTTTGTACAAAACTGTCGTCAGGTGAGAGACATACCCTCGTCAAAACTTGGTCTGTCGCGAGACTGGTCCCCAGAGAGCATTAGTAACACTTCATCATACTAGGTGAAGGGTATAACATCTAGATTTTTAAACATTTTTGTATTATAATTGGATCTAGTTGTCTGCTAAATAAATAAATTATTATAACGCTAGTAATAATTTGGTTATTGAATTTTTTGTCCTCCGGTAGCTGCAGTTTGTCAATTTGCTGATTATCTTGGCATTTGCGTTTCTATGCCCATTGTGCGCTGGACATATTCATTCAAGTTTCTATGTTCGTGGAGGCTGATGGCCGTTTTCACCATCGTTCCCTCAAACCCCTTCTTACTAAGGGTCTCTTATCCTAAGAGACTCCTTAAATCAGCCCCTTACCTAAGTTTGTTTTCACCAGATTAAAGGGGTCCTACGTAAGGGCCACTTACCTAAGTGACAGTTTTTTTTAAATCAGGGAGTCCGAAAATTGTATTTTATCGATTAAATTACCGATTTTGTATTCCATTGATAAATCACGGAGATTAATGTAAAATAGTGCGACAAAATACAAAGAAAACATAAAATAAACATGATTTCATGAACAACTGATTAATCGGAGGTGCTGACTTATTCCTGCAAATCTTAAAAACATAAAAATTTGGTATTGCGAGTCGTAATATTAATAATCACCACTGTATTAGGGAAGTAGGTAGGTACCTACCTGTATTTAAAACACAAAATTTGAAAAACAAATAGAAGTAAATACTTTTTAAGTACCTAAGTAGTTATTAAGTAGTTAAAAAAATCATACCTGCATATCTGTATATTCTAAATAGTGTTCTATTTTTTTCTAACAAAAATAATATAATAAATCTTTTGAAGAAGTCCTCATTGTCATATTTCGTGAAAAAATCCAAAAATATGTGGCCGTCTGAATAAACTTTGATTCGTAACTAAATCCACAGTTTCGATAGCTTCTAAAACTGTCAATAAAATCTTCCATTTCGTCTCAAATACTCTCATTCAACAACAAACCAACTGTCACTTAGCGCTAAGATGCCAAGTATCGGGCCCCTATAATTAAGGGATCCTTTAGGACCATAGGTGTCCGTTATGTAATGGTGAAAACGAAACTAACACTTAAAATTTCTTAGGTGCCTCCCTAAATTTAAGGAACGATGGTGAAAATGGCCATGAGACTCTCAAATAAAGTCCCGTTTATACTCAACTAGCGACCCTTCCCTGCTTCGAACGGGTGTGATCTGCTGATGTGGCGATATGTCAGAACAGATATTTCTGTGCTGTATCTAACGTATTAACGGAATAAATTCTCTAAATAATAGAGGACACCGTATTTATTTATTTATTAAGGCATCTAGTCCCAATATACCAATCCAATACCTACATAAAATTAAAAAAATCATTACATCATTAAAATACAAGACATTAAAATTCATTTTATCATTAAAATACATAATTATATTAAAACCCATTGTGTACTTTAGAAAAACTAAACGGTGTGCCCGTTTAGTTTTTCCGACGGACACGAAATGCGACTTTTATTGTTTAATAAGTATATATAGAGATATAAATAACGTTATCAACCAAGGACCAAATATTATAAATCCGGATACACGGTTATCAATAAAGCTAGCATCTTTTCATTTCAGGCCTCGATGTCTCCTCACATAAATAGAAGACTGATTATTCAATAAACTGAGCCTGTAGATAGTGTTCAGCTTTCCTGTGACGTCATAGCATCCATTTAAGTAATTTAACAAGAGTCGACTAAGGAAATGAGTCTATTGAACCAATATCCGACTTAGACAGAAGAGCTTTCTAGATAGACTTTCCTGTAGAGTTAGACTTTTACTTCGATACAAACAAACATGCTGTTTGCTTTTGTACTTTTCTAATATTTTTTTCTCTGTTTTTGACGTGTTTTATACATTGTGATATCCTAGAGATAATGCAAACTTTAAAAAATTGTTTCTATTTCAACCATATTATGTGTTGACATTTTTGATTGCTTCAGAGTAATGAAAGTACATAAGCATATGATAAATTAATGATAAACGATATTTATTTCTGTAGATTGTTTAAATAAAACACTTGTACGTCAAAAAATAATAATAGTTTAAAGTAGTTGAGGTCGGTGTTTCCTATCAGACTATTCTGAGAAGAACAACTGAAACACAGTCTCTTTTAAAGTCCAGACATAATCTTGGTCAGGCCGTTTAAGAGGAACAAGCAGATAGTGGCAGAACAGTGGTGGCCCATGAAAGAAAGAAAGAAAAAAATATGTTTTAATGGCCGGTTTTTATTTTAATTGCCGTGACATACTTGTTGTAGGTCGTAGGTTTGAACCCAGACAGGCGCTTTACTTTGTGTGAATTATTTCATCACCACTGCTCTCAAAACCGTAAAGGAAAATATCGTGAGGAAATCGGCATGTTTGCTTGCAAAAAAGCGACATCTACCAACTCGTACTAGGCCCGCGTGGTGGTTTAGGGCCCATTCCCTCTCACTGAGACGTCCGAGGACCGTGTGTCCCAGCAGTGTGAACATTATAGGTTGATTATGCTAAGCGGATAGTGTCTGAGATGGTCTTTTGAGGAGTTGCTTTAATACAGCTTTGAGACTACCAACTTACTTCTCAAATACAAATCAAAAGCCAGTAACTCTTCAGAATATACAGTCTTAGTTTGCAAAACGTTCAATCAGATGTAACTGATAACCACGAACCTTTATAAGGAAATTGTTGCAACAATAGTTCTGTGGCAGTCTGGCCTTCGCCTGATTGCAATGTATTCAAGAATTAATAGATTGAAGATATTGTTATTAAATAGTTGATTGTTTATGCAATAGTTTATTGGGCCATAGGGTCGTTGGACCTTGTTCCTGATTGAATCTATTGTATAGGATGAGTTTAGTTTGAAATTCTCAATTGAAAATACGGAACGTCGTGGCTATGTGGCAAAATAATTCAATCTCTTTTTCGGAAAAAATAGCAAAGGCAAAAACGATTATTTAGCCATGGACGTCTCTTTACAAAACATCAAAATCACCAGGATTGCGTCAAACTTGCTGATTAATGAAATCAACAGCTATATGACCACAAACAAATCTCAAATTTATCCGGTCATTGTTGAATAAAATTTGTCAATTTATCCATTGAACTGTGCTGACCGTGCTGACAGACAGAAATACGAATGTACGAAAGCACTTTTCCTTTGCTATACATAAAAAACTTACGAAACTGGCAATAAAATCCTAAGTGCAAAAAGATTTAAAACCATTCCGACTCTACGTCATCAGCATAAGGTGTAATTTCTGTTGAAGGGTTCAATATACTTTTATCATGTGTTATTAACAACAAGCAGTTGTAAGTCATAGTGTAGATATTATCGAAGCATTTCATAATTCAAAGCTTACTTAATTTATGGGAACATAAATTATTTCTTTTTCTTTTCGATACTGAACTGTGAACTTTGGCTTTATGAGAGCAATAAGAATTTTATACTCGTAAATTGAGTTTTGTTGTTTAATTAAACGTGTATTGAGAGGAAAGGCCTACGGAATAATTTATAGGGTAAATAAAGTGTTGATTGCTTTGCGTAACTATGACCGTGCAGTGTGCTGGTCTTATCTGTAAGATAGGCCTCCCACATAGAGAGGCGCAATCAATTGGTCTGGGAAAGATAATGCTCGTATCTCATCGAAGGGAGATTGTTTATTAAAGCCAGTAGTGCAGAAATGATGGCCTTTGATTGGCTCAGTACATCATAAATGTCTGTAGAACAATACCATCTTTTCATACCAAACAGGAACAAAAGATTTACGTCACGCTAACTCCCTGCGAGTTGAATTCAAATCATCAAGGTTTTTTTTTTATCTTGTTATTTATTTAATTCGGAAAAATATTTACATAATATATACGCTAACAGAATATAATAATATGTACATTATATAAAAAAGGAGGGGACAGAATCATATAGCATCAAAAAATTCGTCCGCATCGCTGTCAACCGGAAAAGTGCCCAAAAGGCTGGCAGCATTGCCACGTTGTATGGCGATGCTGATTCTTTGCCCGAAAAGTAGACCAGCCCTCTAGTCACGTGAAGAGTGGACCAACCGCTTGGCGATATCCTGAAAAACCAAGTGGGCACTTGGACCCCATGGCCCTAGTGTTTCAACCCTAAACGGCTCGAACATATAACACCCAATAAGATTGGAATATTTTCGCCGTTTGAGGTTTTCTGCACCTGCAGCAGCCGCCCCAGCACAGCTCGCCGTGCTAGGAAGATGGGATGGCGCAAGGGTGTCGACACATGTTGCATCCCACACCAAAGGCCGACCTAACTTCCAAGGCATTATGGTAATTCCGTCTGGTCTCTTCCCATCTTCGCGTGCCAAGCCATTAGGTTCTAAAATAGCTGGCACCCCGACGGTAACAAGAGCACGACGGATGATGTCATTAATGCTGGCGTGACGTGCTATCCGGCCTGCGCTCTTACTGCAAGATAGGCCATGATGTCCAAGGCAGTCGACAGCTTCTCCGCACTGGCAGCGATGCGGAGCCACGCAAGGAGCACCCAGACGCAGACAGGTAGCGACACGAAAGGTGATGTCACCCAACATAGTGCCTGTGTTGGGTGACGGTAGTGCTTGAAGCCAGAGGCCCGACTCCCACTCACCCACAGCCTAGCCAGCAGGCGGACACGCTCAGCAGTATTGGTAGACGTATTGATAAGATTATACCGTACCAACCTGCAGAGCGGCTCATCCCACTGTCAATAAGGTTCAAATCATTAAGGCCAATAAATTGTCCCCAGCATGCTTCATACCAACCATAAATGGGTCGGATTTATAAAATAAGTATATTTATTATTTATGATCGTACACACTACGTAACTTACCAGCTAAGAAATTAGCCAGAAAGTTTGAAACCAGGCACATTTTGAACATAGGATCAAAACCTCGATGAATCTGTGCAGTAAATATTATAGCCACTGCATTTCATCCACCACATGGTAGATATGTTGCACAAAGTTATAATTTGCAAAGTCAATCATACCGTTCACTCCGCCTTAATTTCTATAACATTAAGGCTCAATTTTGTTAAAAACAACATAAAGGTAAAGTTGGTTTACAAAATCCATTCTTCGTGAAACATTTTTACCGTATAATTAATTTGGCACTTGCTTGTCTGATATCATTAAAAAGGTTTTAAGATTTAAGATAGTTTGTAAAATTATGAGAAAAATACGGGCAAGTACGTATTGGACCACGCACAATGAAGGGTTCCGTAGTTGGGATGAACTTATCCCATAAACAAACTTAAGAGGCCTATCACAAAATTGCGTTCTGAAGGATTAAGCAGCCGACGCATAGCACTAAGTAGCAATTTAGCAGTTGTAATTACGTTTATTATTTCCATACATATTTTTTTACATTTTAGAAATTGATTTTCTTATGAACTAACGGTTATTTTGGTATACATTTTACGTTATAATATTAATGTGGTAAGGAGAAATTTACAGTTAATTCTGAGCATTTTTAGTAGTTTTTTGGTTAAACGGGATTTTTTTATAGATATTCCATACACATTTCAAAATTCTGAGGCCACTATGGACTAAACCTATATTTAAGAGATATTATTATATACATTTCATTTCGTTTGCTTATTGTTGCTTTTCTTAAAATCCACGAGCTCGAAAAAGTGCCGTCGCGCATTTTATGCAAACTTGCTTCGGCATTTTGGCTTTATTTAAATAGATAAGACATAAATAATAGTTAAACAAACTAAAAAACACGCTTTAATAGAAAACTAAACTAAAAAGTAGAAAATAATTTTGAAATAATAATAGTGATTAACAAGAAATTTATTTTATCGTAAAAAAGCGTGGGTTGCTTTTCAAGATATTTTCATAATGATTCTACTTTTACCGATATCTGTCAATAAAATATTTGGAACAATTTACATCAAGAACGCTTTTTTACGATAAAATAAATTTTATTTTAAACTTATTTAAAATTATTTTCAAATTCGAATTCATTTATTGGTGTCTTCTACTTTTTAGTTAAGTTTTCTTATAAAGTGTGTTTTATAGTTTTTTAAACTATTATTTATTTTCTACTTTTAGCTTATCCTGAAGATCCTGGTAAGGATAATGGGACAAACTTATAAAATTTTACTTATCTAATTAAATTATTGTATTGTCATCGGTCCTTGATAAGTGTGCAAAATTTTAAATTAATCCGACGTTTTTAAGTGGTCGAAAATCAAGTTCAAAGTTTCCGTATATACGTATGTTAGTATGTATGTAACATACGTATGAAGCTAAAAAAGCGTGTTAGAAATTGAGAAAAGGGAGACCGTTAATAACTATTCTCCACCACTTAATAATTAAAAGTTGTCGAAGTCTTTCAGTTTCTCAGAATAAGAACGCTAAAGTTGGCTATTTAACGCAACAATCACGGTCAAAATGTTGACTTCTTAAATTTTAGTTGAAAAATATTTTCTCCCATACAATCCAACTGCAAAATAAGTTAATGATGTATGATCACCACGCCCAGTTTCAACACACCCCATAAAAGTTGAATAAGAACATTTAGAAAGTTTATGGGTTCATAACATGAGGGCGTAAAACGAACATATTGCATATTAAAAAGAAATTACTCATATGTTTCGGTAGCTATTTCAACGGCTGCAAATACCAAAATAACTTTGAGTAATTTTGGAGCTCAAGTTTATTTCTCATGTCGAACTAACGAATTAAATGTTATTGCTGAAACTGGTATGCACACTATGATGTGTCTAAAAGTCTAGTTCGTAAAATGGACAGTTAAATACTTAACCCTAAAGCGTCAGTCAGACAACCGACGACGATTTCTCACAAAATTCGCGTGACCGCAGCGATCTGTGGTTTACTTTTAATAGTTGCAATTTGTTCATGGGTACATGTCATATATACAAAAAACTAGTAGCAACAACATAATCATACAGCATGTTTACCGAACTCAATCTTACCATAGGAAAGTATATCAATCCTGTCATAAATACCAACATAACTCTGATATGCTAAAAGTTATATTCATGAAAATACGGCTCTTATGACAACGTAGTAAGAAGGTGGCCGTACACAGGCGGAAAGCACTGATTAGTTTGTTTCCTGTGCACTATAATTATGTAATTTAAACATTTTTATGTCAATGTCGTCACGACCGCCATATTTGTAATGGCGCCAATTTTGACAGATCGAACTCGCCAAAAATGCTGTTTTAAAGCGATAACCATGTGATGGTAAATTAACAGTTTTAAACATAATTATATTGATTAATTCATAAGACACGAGCCATTAATAATGTTAACATAATATGGGAACATTTCGTAAACATGTGTGTCAGCTTAATGTCCAATGAAATTGACTTTAGACCTATGAATGATGTGTCACAATGCTGCTAATTGAAAAAATTGAGCCTATAATTAAAAATTATTGCTTGTTGTGTGAGTGTTCGTTCAGGCAATTAATGAATTAAACTTGACAATAACATGGCTTTGATAACCACATTGTCAATTGTTATAATTAAGCTGGTAAATAAAAAGTTTTTCGATTTCTGTCCCAACAAACGACTAAATTTCATTAATTTGCGAAATAAAGCCACACTTGTTTTATTAAAAGGCACGACCGCAGGAGTGTGACGGCAGACAGTTGCGATGCATTTCGTACAGTTATGTATACCTATGAGGTAAATGGTCCTTCGATCCGACGTCAAATCTACAGTCGAACATTTCGACTAGCCCTAAATTACTAATTATGTCTAATCAGAGATCCCAACTCATTAATTATTGTCACTCACTACATGTAATCTCATTATGCTGTGTTAACTGTAGCACTTAGTTCGGATTGATTTTGATGCGGATGGCTATAGCGTCAGCATGATTTGGTATAGATTTTGAAATTTGGTCCGGTGTATTACACAGTTTTGTTATTAAACAGAGCATTACCTACTTAATTAATTCTTTAAATACATGTTTGTTAACAGAGCCACGCCTTGCAATTGAAATAATAAGTAACTTGGGTGTATTTTATTTAATTGTAACTACAAATTACAACGACAGACACCATGAAAACTTTAAAGGCACATTTAATTAATCATTTAAAACAATAACGACCCATCAATCACTCGAATAGTAATTTAAGTTAATAAAAGTAAAGAAAGATTTTCAAGTAAAACCCATTATTTATCATATTAAGTACCAAGCTACCATTATTAGGTTGAAAAGGTCAAGCCGTGTAGTTTCTGAGTCCGTGTGCCACTAATTTACAAGATCGTACATCCGTGATTTATTGGCTACAATTCCATGACGCTTACGCAATTTTTATGCAAAATTTAACCAAGTTATCGGTAAATTATTATAGCGTCATAACGTGTGTGGTACAGGGGATAGGCTGACAAGGACCACAGTCATAATCAGCTTGTTTTGTCCATTTACTTTAGACAGAGTCTCACTTTCAACTCAAATTTAACGTCAATCGGTTTTGGTTTTGAATTTAATTTAATTAAAATTTAAATTAGGCTGTCAAATGCTAGGAGATAGTTCGGAATAGTTCCCAACACAACGGATTGGATTTTCTAAGCAACGTACGTAGATACATTTACTAAGCTATTATATTCATAATTATCTCAATTATGACATAGTATCTATGATTTACTCAACATTATCGTTACTTTAAAAAAATATGGATGCACGAAAGTTGAGTTTCTGCTATGAAATAAATTCTGGAAGTGGGTACTCGCTCCTGAACAACAAATCGCGTTATTTTTACGATTCAAGATGTCACACACGTATCTACATATCAGGCGCAATGTCGAAATTGTAAAATTTCGCATACACATTCGTTAAAAGGCCAGTTTTGGTGAAGAATAACCCAAATTTTGGGCCTCAAATGTCAATGAGAGGATTACAATGCGTGCTCAGTTCATTATTCATTATTATCAGTGTTGCATCTGCGAATATTTCGGGAAATCGGTGGGTACTTCCACAATTGTGGATTGACTTCAATATGTGGATGTGTGGGCTCAATTTATCAGAATTTGACAGCATTGAGGTGAATAAATTATTAAGAGACGTCCACTGTGGTCAAGTACGATTCGGATACGTAATATGCAAACGTTATTTTTTATTCCTGTTTACTGGAAAAAATCCTTATCATTGATTTTGGTTTTAAAAACATTAGGAGAAACATTAATATAATGTACAAAACTGAACAAAACTGGCGAAATGTGGGTGTACTATAAGTATACCAATATATATATACTACCTAACACTTTGGGGATTTCAGGCGTGATGTTATGTTATGTAAATATATTATAATGTTAGACAGTATCAGAAGCGTAGGTAAAAATGTTAGTTAAAAATATTAAAGGCTTACAAAACATAAGGGAAAATAAAAATTAATCTCCACCTCTCTTTTAAAACCTATATCCCGATTTTTTTTTGCAGGAGTAGCTAGCTAGCTATATAAAATGTTACAAAAAAAGACTTTCAATAATTTGTTCAAAGTTTCAATCTTGTTCTTTAGACAGGACGTAACTCAAGAAGACAGACGTTACTATTTAACAACGCATCTCACTTTCGCGATCTGTAACTAAAGTAGCCAACAGTATTATATTTTACTTCTCTCTTGGAGATTGCAACGATCCTAAGTATCTGTGAGTGACTTTTTCATCATATTTTATGCAAAAATCCTGAAGAAGCGTAGTAAAAATAACAGAGAAGTGAAATTTTAGGAAAAAAATAAGGCGTATTCGCGTAGTGGTATCATTAGATTTTTCAGAGCTGGAAGTTGATAGTCATTGTCACAGACTACAATATTATATAGAGTAGTCTTCGTTATGATAGATTATTAGGAAACCATGAATAAATGGAAATTATTGGAGATTGATTAGTTATACTTAGTGTACCTATTTGTGCAAATTTTTAGTAAAAGCTTTTTTAATAAAAAACAAAGCCAAATTATGTCAGATCAAATACACCGCACCGTAATGTGCTTCAGTTCAGTAACTGGGTTCTACAGGGGAAGCCGCGCGCGGGGCCCCAGTATTTGAGTATGTGTGAAACACGAAAAGAGTCTAGGAAGAAATTGAAATGGTGCCAGGATAGTACCGAGCAAATAAAAATGGATATACTGGCGGCAAAACATGAGGCTAGAGATTTTAGCAGTTTTTGGAAATAAACGAGGCAGTTGAATCCTAAGCCGAGTGTTCCTGTGAGCGTCGACAGTGCAGTGGGGGATCATAATATTGCCAATGTTTTTAAAGATCTTTTTACTGTAGAACCAATGCCCTGTGAATTTAATCATTTAAGTAAACCAGCCATCAGACCTGGTGAGAAGTACAGTCGAATTATGGCATTAGACGTGAAGAATGTCATAAAAAAGATGAAGCGTGGAAAGTCACCAGGTCATGATGGTTTAAGTATAGAACATCTGCGCTATGCAGGTGTACATCTGCCCAGAGTCCTGAGTCTTTTGTTTATTTTTTGTGTAGGACATTCCTTTGTTCCGGATGATATGATGAAAACAGTAGTAGTTCCAATAATAAAAAACAAAACCGGTGATCCATCTGACAAGCATAAAATTACCGCCCGATATCATTGGCCACAACCATGGCGAAGGTCCTTGATAGTCTCATGAATGCGCAGTTGAGCGAACACCTTCAGATGCATGACTTGCAATTTGGATTCAGACCAACCTGTCAACGGAAATGGCAATTATAAGTCTGAAACAAACTGTAAGGTACTACACCGACAGGAAGGAAGTTAAGTCAGGAATATTATCTGAAATGCGGTGTTAGGCAGGGTGGGTTGACCTCCCCGAGTTTGTTTAACCTATTTGTTAACCAGCTGATTGGCAGGCTCAGTGGAGCCATGGTCGGATGCTCAATAGACGGAAAAATGATCAACAATATTAGTTATGCGAACGACATGGTTCTGTTGAGCCCGTCAGTCAGTGCGCTCAGGAGACTTCTGGGCATTTGTGAATCGTATGCTCTGTCACATGGACTCAAATATAATGCTAGTAAGAGTGTTCTCATGCTATACAAAGCTGGGGACAAGGCTCCCTCTAACGTGCCGCCAATTAAGATCGGTGGGTCGGCACTGGCGAGGGTGGCTAAAGTAAAATATTTGGGTCACATGCTGACAGATCGGCGACAGGACGATGAAGACTTAGAGAGGGAAAGGAGGGCGTTGGCAGTCCGCTGCAATATGTTGGCCCGCAGATTTGCACGATGTACCACGGATGTGAAACTGTCACTTTTTAGAGCCTTCTGTCAGTCATTTTACACGTGCAGTCTGTGGATCAACTTTACGCGGCGGGCTTACAACTCCCTGCGAGTTCAGTACAATGACACTCTGAGGGCAGTGTTAAAAAAACCCCGGTACTGCAGTGCTTCCGCAATGTTTGCGGATGCTTCCATCGATGATTTCTTTTCTATAATTAGGAAAAGAACTGCATCGATGATGAGCAGGGTCCGTGGTAGCACCAACACTGTCCTCAAAGCGTTAGGGTGCAAAATAGACAGTCCTTTTACTGTGTACTGGGCAAGTGTACACCTGCACAGAAATAGGAATTACTAACACCTTTTATCTTATTTTTTTTTTGTGTGCACTACTCGTATAACTAACCATCCTACTAACCATACATTTGTTAAAAAAATATGGACGTATGTCTGAAATAACGATAAATTAAATAAAATAAAACTATTACTCACAACCAATCAAATAATGTTCAGAACAATTACGTATCCATTATGCACATAATAATTGACCCCCAATCCATTAGCATTTTAATATTATGTTTGTTCTATTAACTGTCACCTACACATTCAGATTAATATGCCTCGAGCAATACTCAAAAAAATAACGCAGCATTTTCAACTCTGTTTTGAAGGGATTAGAGCTTGGATTTGAAATTAGCCTCGAGTTGTAACTGCCCAAGGGTAGCAGCTATCAAAGAAAGCTCGTTGGTATTGGATTTGATTAATGTGATTCGGACGTACAGGTTTAACAAACACGAGTTACAGTCAGTCACGAGTTTAGTGTCGTTTAGTAGTTTCTGCCTACACCCATTGGAAAAGGCGACAGTTTATGTATGTATAATTGTGTGTATATGTTAAGAATGTAACAAGACAGTACTTATGTCATATCAAAATTATTATAATTTGTTCTACTCGTAGGTACTCGAGCTAACCAATCGTATGTGTTTAGAATAGTAGAATTTCAATCTAACGTGGCTGATTGTCAAAACCTACAGACAAAAATTGTAACCAAAAAGCTTTTCTACCTCAAGATCTATAAATAAAAGTAAAGTTAAAGATATAACAGTCACCCCGTTTAAAAGTAGGCATACTGTAATTAAATTCAGATAACTATGTTGTTATAAGAACGTCCAATGAATCAGACAAGGTTGAAGCAAGTCTTAATCTTATTACAAAGAGCTTGTTAGTCCCAGAATATTTTAGAAAGAGAAAAGCCCGTTTTAGATACAAAAAGAAATGTCGAGAACGAAAAGTTTAATTTTAGGAACAACAGTTTGCATCAGACATAACTTAGACATAAATAATTGAGGAGAGACCCTTAGTAAAGTAATACAATTTGTGCGTGCGTTTACATAGGTATTACAGCTAATCTTCTTTTTATTTTGTTAGTAGTAGGTAGTATATTTGGAGTTGTAAACTACTGGCTGTCTATGAAAAATACAGCTTATTTATGTTACTTCCAAATCCTTTGAACATTATTAAAAAGACTGATGACGGTCATTTTAATAATTTGCATTTTGAATCTATTATATCCGTGTAATAATCTACATAGGCGTCTTCCACCAGATATGGGGATTACTTTGCCAGCCGACATACTCTCGATAATATCAGACGAATGGGTTTAATCCTCAATTTCAATCAGCCGCCGTGTTGGGCGTGAAATTAAACCGTCTGCGTCTGTACGGTCTTAAGATCAGATCGATAGCACGCAATACAGCAAAACCAGTATTTACCTAACATTATCATAAGGAAGGGTTAACTTGAGGTTCAATGCTGTAATAATTTACAGCATTGAACCTCGCGGAAGTAACTCAGCTGATGTAACATCGAAGTAATCTTCGATGTTACATCAGCTGAGTTACTTCCGACTTGGTTTATAGTTCCCATTAGTTTATATTTGATTTTGAGGTCGTAACTGTCAATTATACGATTATTGGGTACTGAGGTCACTGGGCATGTGGTCGTTGTTGTTTAAAGATGATGACCTTAAATTGAATTATAGGTGTACTGTCACCCTGGTTTATTATACACGGGCCGTTAGCATTTTGTTTGTGATTATATTTTATATAATTTATTATATGAAACTGGCAACCCTTATATTGCACGTAAGAAAATGTGTATTTAATATATTCTTCTATTTAGTTGTCGTTACTATGTATGATGTAGGTTGGTTCTACATGTTCATTCCTTTCAGTAAACACAGCCTTATTTGACGTTATCATTGGCACGTTAAACTGAGAAGTTTAAATCATGTCAACAATTAAGGCCACTTGAATTCATCCAACAAAATAATTGCTCAGTCCACATTAGTCTCAGTTTTTACCAAAAACATCATATGTTCCAATTTGCTAGACCGAATTTATCAGAAATCGATAACAGTCTACTCCGAAGCGCTAAACCAAAGTATCGGCCGAATGTTCGGCCTTTTTATAACTTCTATAGTTTCTTTTTTTGACTTTGAGTCCTTACCCGACTTCAAGTCACAGTTTTGACTTTGGCTTATCTCTTCGACTGCTTTTTTTATTTATTTTTTCGCCGTAGTCAGCAATAGTTAGCCGTAGTAAAGAAAAGACCGAACATTCGGCCGATACTTCAGATTTATGTTCGGAGTAGCCCCTCTGGCTATTAAAACTTGTTCCTAAATTAACGTTAAGCAAAAAATAGGCGATCAGAAAAACAGTTTTAAAAACTCAGACGAGTTCAAATTACCATAGCCCAGCCCTGTTTTTATCCGCAAACCAATTAATCTATCAGACGCTTAACTGCCTCACACTTGGCTGGGTTTACATCTTCCGCACGATATTCCCCGCCATTACCCGGTAATGCTCCATCGTCTATTTTTGAGACGAAAATATCCCATCTTAATTGTGGGAGTCTGTTTTATGAGGTTGGTGCATCGAAAGGTTCTGATCAGCTGTTTTTGGATTGGCTGGTGCATTTCATGTATGATGCTAAGATTTTTGTGGCTAGTGTAATTTTGAGTCCATTTCCATCTTACGTCACAAATGTTACAGAATTAGATTTGTCATGCTCTAGGTTTTTAGCAGCATTTCGACATTATCGTGTTTTTTTTTTTAGTCGAAAAACATGATTCAAATAATTTTCATGTTGTTAACATAATATACTTTGCTAGCTTTGCTGGCTTTGGGCTAGATCGTTCATGTCTGCGAGTTAAACCGTTTATAAATCTCACCGTAAGATTGTGAGCACCGTTACTTTAAATCTATCTAGCAAGATTATGAACTATCGAAAATTTGTGAAGTGTTAGAAAATTAATGCATTATATTGTATATAATGCATTAATTTTCGATAGTTTGTAATCGAACAATGTCAATTTGTCAGTCAAATTGTGAACGAGCCTGCAATTATCGACAGGGTTCATAATCTGTCCGATTTTATCACCTGTAAAGTTGTGGTCTTGGCGGTAGCCGAATTTGTCGCAGTTGGGCAGTTGGTTCAAACTCAAACTCAAAGCATTTATTTCAATTAAACCAATTACAGGCTCTTTTGAATTGTCAAGGAGTCGGTCAGTTAGTCAGAAAATTAAAGTCTATGGAGAAGAACATGCAAGAAACTCCAAGGACAATCAAGATATTTCAAAATCCTGGGTACATTATTCTTGTTGCTTCTAGTGAAAACAATGTAAAAAAATAAAAACAATTCAAAATATAAGCAGTAAAAATATATAAATAGTTGCAGCGACATGTGGTGTTGCGTCGGTTACAGCTTCGCGCAGCCCTGGTGGCGGAATGGCGGGACTTGCTTTCACTATATACAATTTTTCGATAGTATACAATCTCTATAGATTATAAACTAACGATGTTCATAATCATACGGTGTAATATATTTATCTTATCAAGAAAGTATTTTCTGCTTAGTTATAGGATTTGCTTCCGTCAACATAAAAATATAATTATAAAAATTATGAATTAAATCGTTGTTTGATTTAAATTGTTAGTTGAATATTTTATCACCTTTATTTATTTTTGATAAACGATTCATCCTTTACCAGCCAAACGATTTTCAGAATTTACGTGAACACTGACTTTTTGTGCTAAGTTAGCCAACATTATTACGTTTGTTTGATTGTTTGCATTCTTTGTTACAGATTCCTGGCCATTTGGTGGCCCTTGAAATGCCAGATCACCAAGCGCCGTGCGAGAATGATGATCGTCTTCATCTGGATCTTCGCCATCAGCGTCACCACTCCTTGGGTCTTCTTCTTTGACTTGGTCGTAGTATTCGACGATAACCCCAACGTTCGGCTCTGTCTTGATGTCTGGCCAAACCCCATCAGTGAAGTCCTCTACTTCGTGATTGGTAACCTGATCTTCTGCTACATACTCCCAATGATCCTCATAACCATGTGCTATATTCTAATCTGGATCAAAGTCTGGAGAAGATCAATCCCCACTGACACGCAAGATGCCCAGATGGAAAGAATGCAGCAGAAATCTAAAGTCAAAGTCGTGAAGATGTTGGTCGCTGTCGTCATACTTTTCGTCTTATCCTGGTTCCCGTTGTACCTTATCTTTGCACGGATTAAACTTGGAGGACCAATCCAAAAGTGGGAGGAAGAAATGTTCCCCGTTGTGACACCATTGGCACAATGGTTGGGTGCTTCCAACTCTTGCATTAACCCAGTACTATACGCTTTCTTCAACAAGAAGTACAGAAAGGGTTTCGTTGCGATCATCAAGAGTAGGAAGTGTTGTGGGAGGCTACGCTACTACGAAACCATTGCTTTACAGTCATCGAGCACGTCAACGAGAAAATCTTGGCATTACAATAATAACAACCATCCATCAATCACTCGACGATCTCCTCCCGTCGATAAGAATGCGGTGTCATTCATTTACAATCACACGGGAGTGTAAGAGGTTAAGATGTGCGCTTTGGATTTTGAATTAGAGCCATGGTCGGCGTTACGTCGGGCACTCGGGCCGTGAGCGGCCGGAGCGACGCGTCTCAGCATATCGACACAATACGACATTTTCTATTGTACGTTTTTATTTCAACAGTTTGGTGTTGTCTTGTGCGAGAACAGTTTAATGACCTTCAAACTAGCATAGAATAGTTAAGTGAACATAATCAGTGTTTTTTAATAATGCTAGTAGTAATAACTTGTAACTTTTATACGTAAGTCGGTTAAATGTTTTAAGGAGATTTTATTTTTACACTGATTGTACTAATATTAAGAGCGTACGGAGGAAACGCACATCGAGCACAAAAATGTTAAACGATTTTATAATTTTCTTGTGTTGTTTCTTAAACCATAAAAAAAATATTCATGAATTTTTGTTTCTTAACATAATTTTAACACAGTACAAATATAAAACTTTGTTTTTGTGTAGGTACGAAAAATGTATTACTTGAATTGTTTTCTTAATCGAATAATCCCATATCTCTTTTAACATTATAATTATGTACATCCGAACTATTGATATTTTTTACAAAAAGTTCAAAAATAAAAATACAAAATTAAAAATGTTGAAACAAAACACTACAGTACAAAAATAATATTTCGTAGAAAATAAGCTTTTGAAATTCTAAAAACAAATAAAACAAAATAAAAAAAACAATAGTATATTCGTATTTTTATGTTGTTTAAAATTTTATCAACGAAAATATTTCACTGAAATTGTTTGCTTTAATATTTTAGTTAGTAGCTATAATTGTTAAGCAATTATTTAATGATTTTTAGTAACTCGTTAAATTACGAAGTTTACACAAATGTCAGGTGATCAATAACATAACTATGTATAATCGTATTAATTGAATATGATTTTTAATAGAGAATTTAGAAAATGCGCTATGTCTAAATAGGATTAAAGTAGTTATTGCAACAGCAATAAATTTGTTAAACGCTCGTTAAAAGTGTGACTATAGGTTCTTGGATAAATATTTAACGTTGTTGATAAAGTTGTGGATTTTTGACTTGGACATGTTCCTCAAGAATAATTTAATTGTTAAGATTGTCATTCATGGTTACTTTTAGGTTACGTTCATTTCATGCAGACAGGATGGTGAAATAAAATTTATATATAATATATATAAATATTTTTTGTTCATATTATATAGATGAACTTTATAAAATTCTAAATCAATGTTAAAATGTATTTACCTAAATTTGGTAAGTTTTTCAACTCATGCACTTAGTTCAATCTGTACTTTACAAGCAATAGTTTATTGTGTGTCATATAAATATGCCTCTCAAGCACACAATAAAAATAAAAACTAAATGTCCTTGTCAAAATGAACAGATGAGCTTCGTAAAAGTCACCATGCATAGTAAGGTAAAGAAAAATAATTTTAGATGGTCTCAAGTTAACAACTCTTTCGTAAGTTATGAGAGCCTGCGCTAAGCACAGGCCGATAGCCGCTTAAAATGCACAAAATGATACCAAATAATATAACTATAGTATATTTAAAAAATAATATTAAATTTAAGTGGGAAATAAAAATATTTTGGTGACTTCTAGGTTAGTTATACTGTAGTTATTGAAATAAACGTGAAATTTTGCATGTTAATATTATACAATTCTTGTTTATGAATTAATGTAATCTATTTTGTTGTCCCATATTTATTAAATTTTTCGATGTAGGTATAAACCTATATTTTTGCTGTTTACCAATCCACGAAATAAATCGTATTTTTATTTCTCACAAGGGATTAATCTTTATTAATGACAGAATGCTACATATAAAATACCTAATTGCATATTATATCCTAATATTATATTATACTACATATTAGATGTTCTCAATAACCGCACACTTTCATAGACGATATTTAGATGTAAAGTTTTATTTATAACAAAATAAAAGTAAAAACAAAAATATTTTTCTACTAAACGACGTTGTGTATGGATCGATCAAACATAGTTTAGGAATGTATGATTCTCTTGTGCAGTTTCCTCTAACTTCTTTTTATTTTGGTGATTTATGTTAGGTATAGTTTTTTCTGCACTGCAGTGTATTTATTAGAAGGCATTTTTTTTTGTTGTGTAGGATATCAAAGACGAAGTCGAAGCTTGCAAGACTGATATAATTGCTGGACTCCTTTAAAAGGATAATTCGTGTGATAGTAAAAATGGATTTTGAATTCGACTATTTTTGTAATTTTAAGCTTAATCCTAGCTGGATCTGTTATTTTCTATTATTTTAAAATGGTTAAATTTAAAAGCTTCCTTAATTTTGTGTGACATGAAAATATCTTATTTGTAGAGCATCAAGAAATCTTTTAAAGATTATTTTCTATTCATTAAATTTTACAAAAAAAAAAGTAAAAAAAGTAATAAAAAAGGAATGTAAATGCAATATATATTATAGAGAGGGTAGAATCATGCTGAGCATGTCATCTTGAGTAAGTACTTTCTGCCCTGAGAAACTGCTGGCAGTTAATATTCTAGGGCTAGAAACGATTTGTACACAAAGTTTCATGAATCGGTCCAGTAGTTTAAGATGACATACACACAGTTTTTTACTCAAAGCAAAAACGAATAATAATTTTAGTGTATCAATAAATTTTGTTTTAGTAAAATTAAGCTTTCATTTTCGAAATGTGGGCTTGTTACATATTTGTGAATGATACTTACAATAATAATTATTGTATAGAAGATATTATTAAACATTAATATAGTGTTTAACTTTTACATATTATATAATATTTTCACGCATTTAACTATTGGTAGTAGTTGTATACTATCATTATTGCATTTTTAACTGAGGCTTAATAAACAATAAAATCATAAAAAACTTTGAAAACTTCATCATGAAAAACTTCAATCATTAAAAACTTTGGTTGACAGGTAGAAAATGCCTCAGGCATTAAGTCCGCCTTTGTACAGTGTACTTTTTACTTGTGCATAAAGTTTTAATAAATAAATAAAAACTTCAACTTCGGCAAAATTTATAACTAAAATAATTACTATTTTCCAACCCAATAAAAGTATGGTGTATGAACTATTTAGAAAAATATAAAAGCAAATAATAAGTAAGCACAAATATTTATAATGCTTAAGTTGAAAGTGGGCAAATCACCACCGTCAGCATAGACTGTAACTTAGCTAAATCTAGTTCGCATACAAATTCTTGTAATTTTGTAAGTTTTTACTAAGCCTCAGCTAAATAAAGCGTGTGTAATATAAACATAATAACTATACGTATATGTATAATTGCTCTAAATAAATAGTTTTATACTTATACTTATAAAATGTCTAATAAGACGACGTGTTTTTTATAATATAAATTGTTCGATAATTATACATAAATATTTATACAAGATAATTGGTAACACATAATAAATTCTTTGTAAATAAATTGAATTAGAACAATAAATAATATTATTATAATTACAATTTTATTTATTTTATTTGTAGAAGCATTTCTGTATAATATTGCTGTTGTTTATTTGCCGTGTTTGGTGTTAGATGGTAGTATTAATTAATGATTATGTGTACTAATAATAATAATGTGAGACCTGATTTAGATATTAAAATAATAAATTCATATAGGTATATAACGAAATATTCCTTCTTGTAATCTTAAACTGTTTGATGTTATGACAAATTGTAATAGTTATTTCATTAAAATGGTTTAATAATGTAGTTTATAGCATAAAAAAGCTTGTAGTATAGCCGTTTACTAGAATTTGTAAATGTATAAATTATACTGTACATTTATGTATAAATAGAAGTTTGATGTTTTAAGCAATGTTAGGTGATTTTTAGGAGTTTAGTAAGCTTTTTTAGTGGAAACTGCTAATTTAATTATGATACATTATTAACATAATTTTCAGTAATGTTAGAAATATGTTCATAAAATTCACAAGTATGTCCTTAATTAAATTAGCAGGTTTAATATATTTCAATTGACACAAGATTCCTATAATTATACTGTAACAGAAGCAATTTTTGACATATGAAACTTGGACTATATTCCGTACAATTTACCAACATATCAATGAAAGTAACCAGCCAGCTCAAAGATTTTTTTTAAAGAAATCTTAGACGTTTCATATTATTTTTATAAAAATTCGACTCAATTTTGATACCTACTTTCTTATTTCCGTTCACTATTTAGTATAGGTAGAAATATTGTTCTTCTTAGTGAGTTTCGTTTCATGTAGGTATCATGAAGCTTCGAAGTTGTTATGATTAGTATCATTTGTTATACTTACCTAGTTTAGATCTATTTTCCCTGCTAGTCTTCGTCTGAGATAAATTGCCCGTTTTGCTACTTAAGTAGCTCATGAATCAATTTTGGTAATTCGGGTTAATCCATGACCTTTGTTCCGTGATTCTCTTAGTAGGTCATAATATTTCATAATACCATTTTGTTTTAAATTTTCTATAAAAGCCACTCCTATAATATTTACTTTTGCATTCAATTCCTTTTTAGGAAATAAGTTTTGAATGTGTAAAAAATTATAAATTGTAAAATCATTTTAATTATTGAGAAAATGAAGACCCATTAAACACATTTATTAGCAAAATTATAACTAAAGATTTTTAAACTAAATAAGTGAACTGTTTTTATTTTTTATCTTAGTATTTATAATACATTTTAAGTTTGATTATTTTTAAGGTTTTTTTTTATTCACAAGAAATTTTTCAAAAATTAACGGTTTAATTAGTTATTAGGTATAACTAATTAAACCGTTAATTTTTATTTTAGTATTTCTGTAGAATTTAATTCGTCAACTTAAATAATTTTCAAAAAGTAACTATTAAGTACTTGCATAGTTGGAAAGTAGATATATTACAAATATTTTAAAATACTGTTTTAGTGATTTTGTACTTCTATAATTTACGAGTTTTTTAGTTAGGTACCTACTAGAACATAATTATGCACAATAACGAAAAACAGAGATTTTAGATGGTCATTAAAATGGTAATTTTACAACTGCATATATTAGTAACTAGGTTCTTATTTTTTTAAGTAAATTACAAGTGATGTCCTTAACAACAGATCAAAGATATTTGTAAGTAACAGATAATAAATCAGATATTTATTTTAAGTGAATACAAATAACTTTAAATCGCATAATTAACCTACCTATTACTTATTACATTACCTACTAGACGACTCTTCTTTTTATTTTTGTGAAACGATCTGTGGTCTTTTGTGTATGATATGACTGTACAAACATAATTAATTATTCCAAGAAATGTGTTTTTAGGAAAAGCGGTATGATGGCTTCTACATACTGGCGCGACACCGGTAGAACAACTTCCTTGAATTTTTTATAGAAATTGTTCTACCGGTGTCGCGCCAGTAGGTAGAAGCCTCCAAGTAGTTGTTTTTGCAGATACAGCTTAGATAACTATTTATATTGGATTAATATTAACCTTACATGCAAACACTATTGTATGTCGAGTAAATAAAAATGTAAAAATTATATCACCATTGTTTTATTACCTAGATATCCCTTCTCTATATCTATTACTCCATAACACAAAATATCAGAAAGACTGTGTGTCTATGCCGCCTATTTACTTACCTCCAATTAAATGCAGAAATATATTATCATGCTTGCCAGGAAAAATATTGGTGCTTGAAGTTTTTTGTCAACAGGAAAAAGCTATTAATACCGCCCCCGACCAAAGTAAAATATCATTGAAACGCCGCCGCCCGTATCTAACCGAAATAAAACTAGTTGACTTACACGAACTGCAAGGATCAGAAAATTCGTAACAATATTTCAATATGTAGGTACCACTTTTGCCGCCGCCTGCAAATATATAAGTGGGTACATATTTGAACGTCGAAAATTAAAATAGCTACGGGTAAAATGGGGGTCCCTATGTTGTTTCGAACGCCGCTGTTGCGACACACGCTGTTGCGAATTATTTTTCCACTGCCTCACAGGTTCGAAAGCTCACGGACTCGAATGAAGTAGTCGCGAAAGACGCTGTTTCGAAAAACATTTTCACTGCCTCATACGCTCGAATGCTTGTGATTTCGATTTATTTAGTCATAAAGTGTACAGAAAAGTATTTAATCATTTGGGTTAGGTTAGGTTAGAACAGTGACCATTAACGCGCGAAGGCGAGCGAGCGAAGCGAGCGTGCCGCGGCAGCGGCCGCCGAGCGCCAGGTCCCCTCTATTGTTGGTAAATTCAGTTACCAAAACAAAAACTCTTCATCAATATCCAATTTAACTAAATTACTATACGTTATATTAAATGATGATGTTGACACCGAATTTGTTGATTTTATTTAATTACTGCTTAAATACTTTTCTGTACACTTTATGACTAAATAAATCGAAATCACAAGCATTCGAGCGTATGAGGCAGTGAAAATGTTTTTCGAAACAGCGTCTTTCGCGACTACTTCATTCGAGTCCATGAGCTTTCGAACCTGTGAGGCAGTGGAAAAATAATTCGCAACAGCGTGTGTCGCAACAGCGGCGTTCGAAACAACATAGGGGACCCGGTAAAATGTCACTGTTCAAAACATCGAAAATTTAAATATCGATTGTATTGTAATATCGATAATTGGTATTCCTAAGCTTAAAAAGTCTAAGATTAAAATGCCGAGTGATTAAAATATCGACTGATTAAAAATGTCGATAGTCATTATACCTAAGTTCAAAATGTATTATAAACATTTAATACACCTAAGTTCATTATATTTACGTTAAAACCCCTACTCGTTAAAATATCGAACAAATTTTGATTATGTGGTATTATGAGTGGAAAAAATCTAGGTAGATTTGAAATTATCACACTGCCAACGCATTGCTATTAGTCATTAGTATGTGCTCAACTGCAAACATTTAACGTATGGTTTAGCGAATATTATCCACTCCGCTACCGAATTTCGAAGTTTGAAATGTCGACGTATGTTAGTTCTAAAGTACAGGATCTCGATGTACGCCAGTTCAAAACTTCACTGGAGCGAAGTATGCAAGGCCGACGTATCGTTAGTTAGAAAGCATACCCGGTAGGTTACCCGGAACATAACTATTTAGATTAGGTTTATTTATTAGGTTAATTTCTTTTAAAAAAAAAATGGTTAGGTTAGGTTAAAACTGTGACCTCCTACGCACGAGCCGAGCGAGCGAAGCGAGCGGTGCCGCGGCAGCGGCCGGCGAGTGCCAGAAACGACTTGCATTAATAGAAAAAAGACATTGTTTTTAGCACTCGTATGCTTTCTAACTAACGATACGTCGGCCTTGCATACTTCGCTCCAGTGAACTTTCGAACTGGCGTACATCGAGACCCTGTACTTTAGAACTAACATACGTCGAGATTTCAAACTTCGACATTCGGTAGCAGAGTCAATATTATCATGTCGGATCACGGATTAGATGTTTTTCAAGACTCAAAAAGGTGGATTTAAGGTGCAACTAAATGGTTTTGTTTATACGAAAAATCGACAGAGCCATGACAAAATATCAAATACAACAATACAAATCTGTTTATATATATACAATACAAATCTGTTTTATTTTGAGAAGTAGCGCTCGCCGGCCGCTAAAATGCCGCAGAAATGTTTTCACCATTGTCTAATTATCCAGTCGCAGGCAGATTGTATGATTCATCATTTTGAACTGGGTGAAATAGGTTAGGTTAGAACAGTGACCAACCGCGCGTGAGCCGAGCGAGCGCAGCGAGCGGTGCCGCGGCAGCGGCCGGCAACGCTACGTCCAAGTTGCTCGCAGATTTAATTTCCCCATTTTCTTATTATCCGGGTTTTCCCAATATCCGAATTATCTTACCCTGTGACGTACATAATAAATAAATATCGATATTTAGGACGTTCCATACTCTGTACTTCGATATTTAGGACATTCGATACTCTGTATTTTCGATATTTAGGTATTTCGATGTCACTTTTGTAGATAATTAGATTTTAGATATTTTGGGCGTAGGTTATCTAACCATTCGACATTATAAACTTACTTTATTTTAATTTTCGGTTATATGGTCATTCGATATTTAAGTTTTCGTTGTTTTGAACATTGACATTTTACCTGTAGGTATTTTAATTTTTGACGTTCAAATATGTACCCATATAAGTACAGTGCAATCTGCATTGGTGCGAGGGAGACAAAAGCATAGTTTCAAGAAAAAATAGACACTTATTTATTTATTAAAACTTTATGCACAAGTAAAAAAAAAACCGTACAAAGGTGGACTTAGGGATTAGTGCTAGCCTAATGGTAACGGCCGACTTACGAGTTTTAGGGCGTAGGTTCGAACCCAGGCAGGCGCTTTCATCACCATTTCAGCTGAAAGACGTCCACTGCTGGACATAGGCCTTCCCCAAAGGGCCCCGGGTTGCCATAATCACCACGCTTGGCTGGCGGGTTGGCGATCGCAGTATCGTGTTAAAATGCATAGAATGCTGCTTCCCATTCTCTAGTAAGGCCCTTAGTCGCCTTTTATGACACCCACGGAAAGAAATAAGATGGTGCTATTCTTTACATCCGACACTACTCGGACAGGCAGGCGATTTATTTTGTGTAAATAATTTCATCACCACTGCTCTCAAAACGCTGAAGGAAAACATCGTGAGGAAACCGGCATGTCCTAGAACCAATTTCGAAGACATGTGACATCTACCATCCCGCACTGGGCCGGTGTGGTGGTATACGGCCCACTCCCTCTCAAAGAGAGGAGGCCTGTGAGCAGCAGTGTGTTGTGTAACACGAAAATACAAGAATAAACAAGGAACATACAAGGGAACCAGCGCCGCCAGCAGCCACGGACGACAAATTACTGACTGAAGTCGTCTCTACGGCAGAGCTTAAGAGATGGCTTGGGTCCATTGACACAATTTTGACCAAAATTTGCTCAATAGTGGCGGAGGGAAAAATGAATTCCGACCAGAAACTCCGTGTCGCCAATCTCTGTCGAAAAGTCAACCATTGGACGTCTCACATGGCCGTGCTCTACCAATCCATGAAGCAGAAGTCCATCCAGGCACACACAACCATCCAGCACCTTCAAGTGCCCTCTCTTTGGAATCTCTTTGCCAGTTCAAAGAAGTCGTGGAATCGAAGATGAGCCGAACCGAACCAGAAGGTACTTCCTACGCCAACATGGTGAAGATAGGCTCTGATATATTTATTCGCCCAGCAAATCTGAGTTCGGTCGCTATATATCCCAGCAATAAAACCAAAACCAGTGAAGACACCAAGTCGTTGATAGAAAAAAATATTTCGCCTGAGGAATTAAAACTCCATGTTCGTGGTCTAAGGAAAATTAGAAATGGACTCAGTCAGTCAGAGTGTCATGATTAGGACGGATAACAAAGATGATATTAATAAATTAAAAAGCTCACAGAAGCTGGTTGCCTCAGGCCTTACAGTTGAAGAACCATCCAAACGCCGCTGCTGTCCTAGGATTGCTGTCATTGGTGTCCCCGTAGCCCTAACTGAAAAAGAGGTATTTGATTGCATTTACGTCCAAAACTTGACAAATAAATTGCCGAAAATTACTCGTGAGTCCTTTTTAGAAAGTATAAAATTGAGCCATAAGTCAGGAAAGAACGATCGTCCTACTTGTAATTATATATTGGAAGTTCCTGCTAATATCAGGAAAATTATGATGGACCAAGGCCGAATTTTTATAAATTGGACATCATGTCCAGTGAGAAATTTCACTATTGTGACCAGGTGCAAATTTGCAGAGAAACGAGCCCTACCTGCAACCTGTGTGGCGAAACAGGACATTCTTTCAAGGACTGCAATAATAAAGTTTCTCTGCCTAAATGTGCGACCTGCAAACGTTTTAAGAGGAAAGATGATCATCCCACTGGTGATGTAAATTGCCCAGCACGTAAATATGCAGAAGACAATCACATTAATCACTATGGGATTAGGAATACAGCTCTTGATTCACTTAGATCATACGTGAAAGATAGAAAGGTTAAAGTTCAAGTAAACGGCGTGAACTCATTGGGGTCTGAAATGGCAATGGGCGTTCCTCAAGGTTCGATATTGGGTCCATTCCTCTTTTTAGTTTACATTAACGATTTACCCCAATTACTTCAAAATCAACCGAAGATGGTTTTATTTGCAGATGACAAGTCATTGATTTTAAAATAGACCGACGTTCACAAAACCTTGACGACGTGAATAATTCTATTCTTCAGGTCCAAGATTGGTTTACGGTAAATAATTTGGTTCTAAATGAAAAAAAAAACCAAATGCATTAGATTTAAACTACCTAATGCTAGAAGTAGCGCATGTGATATCATATTGAATGGAGAAAAACTGGAATGTATTAATCAAATGGTTTCCCTAGGAATCACTCTAGACGAGAAACTACAATGGGGACCACATATAACATCTCTTGCGGGGCGGTTAAGCTCGGCCGCTTATGCTGTTAGGAAGATAAGACAGTTAACAGATGTAGAAACCGCGCGTTTGGTCTATTTTAGCTTCTTCCACAGCATTATGTCGTACGGTATTTTATTGTGGGGTCGGGCTGCAGACATTGAATCCATCTTTATTTTGCAAAAGAGAGCTGTCAGAGCCATTTATAATCTACGTCGCCGAGAATCTCTTAGGGAACTCTTTAAAAGGATTAATATTATGACGGTACCTTGCCAATTCATTTATAAAAATATTATGTATGTAAGAAAAAACCTACATCTTTTCAATAAAATAAGTAATAGACATAATTTTAATACTAGAAATAAAGATAAAATAGATCAGCCATGTTTCAGATTATCTAAAGTACATACATTTTTTATGGGGTACTGTGTTAAATGTTATAACAAAATACCTTGTGATATATTGCAATTAAATGAAAGAAAATTTAAAACTCATATTAAAAGTACACTTTGTAATCAAGCTTATTACAAATTAGAGGATTATATCCAAGATAAGAACGCTTGGGAGCATTCTGGTCCAGCTCCATATGACAATCTAGTCTAGACAAAATCTAACTGATTGCTATTTTAATTGTATATTTTATTATTTTTATGACATTTATTTTACACTCTGTGATTACCTTAACTCACACACTGATATTAATTATTTTAGGAAAACTTTTTTTTTTACATTGTTTGTAAATATGTGAGCACCATGTATCTATCACATAATTAATTTATCTGTCATTGCTTCATTATTAATTCTTTTTACCTATTGTGGTATAGTAATTTTATTCTAGGTGCATCGTCTTCACATATAATTATATAATTGATGTACCTATACAAAATATTGTAAAACATTTTAAAAGAGTAACGGTGGAGTTTCTTGCCCATTCTTCTCCATACGAAGCTACCTTTTCATTCGACCTTCGAACTTTGCTCTAAGTACAGTGTGTGACAACCGCTACTACAATAATTTCAAAAAGTTATCAAAACACTTAAGATAGGGCAAGTTTTGTGGCTTACTATATTGATTGACTTCAGTGTTGTGTAATTTATTATAGTGTTCATGTAATAAACACTTTTAAATCCAAATTTCGATCAAAAACAGTGAAATACTACTGACTTATTGGTATTTGTGTGTGGGTACTTCACCAAAACTTCGACACCATGAACAAAGAAAGTCATTAGTAACGAGTTATTTATTCGTTAAGTACATGAGCTTTGAAGAACAGATCCTTAATTTCAACTTATATCTGTAAGCACGAGTGGTCGAGTGGTGGCCGTGAGCTCTTTTTGTCAAACAAGCTTTGCACGGCGCGGCCCCAGTTCGGATCCTGCTAACTGCAAAAATTTTAGTAAATTGTGAAGATTTGCAAATTGACTATTTATCATAAATTGAACAAAATATTAAAAGTAAATTGAACAAAATATTCAATAAAATGCTCCGTTCACCTGATAACAAGTTTCATTCGGATACCGACATACACAAAGCTTCTGGAACAAGCGGTGATTCGAGTGTGTCGACGCGCAAACGTAAACAACCGGATTCGGAATGGTCGGAAGCAATTAATACATTGGCAATGGAGTTTAAGAATACCCTTAATGAATGGCACCGTGATTTGGATAGTAGCATTAATAAGATATGTGACAACGTAACTTCTATGAAAGACGAAATAAAAACAATTACACAGACCATAACGGAAATTAAAAATGACATCCAATCTTTGCGTTCCGAGCAATCTAATAAAACAAAATGTTTCCGAACTTGAGAATCTCTTGCGTAAGATCATTGTACTTAGACAATGATCTTACGCAAGATATTGGCAGTCTGAAGGACTTGATTCGATTTGCCGGTGATGAACAGTCTGATATAAAAGTTTATAAAAGTTAAATAGTAATAGTAAAAATTATATAAAAGTTGGTCAGTTTAATAAACAGATTCACGAGTGCACTGAATCTAGACATATTATGTCACAACTTGTTGCTAAAATTGACACCCTAGAACAGGGCGCTCAAAACTGCAACATTGAAATTTGTAACATCCCTGAAAGGCGTAATGAAGACCTAGTTACACTTATGATCAATATTGGTTCCATCATAAATTGCAATTTAAAACAGAGCGACATTATATCAATACATCGGGTTCCACACGCCCACCGAGATACTGATAAACCCAAAAATATTATTGTAAAATTGACCTCACGGATATTACGGGATAATATTCTTAGCGTCATCGTTTAAATAAGGGGCTCAATACCGAAAAACTGGGCTTATTGGGTACGTTATCTCATATTTATTTGCACGAACATCTAACTTTAAAAAACAAAAGACTATTTCGTGAGTGCCGAGATGCAGCAAAAGCGATAATTATCGATTCTTATGGGTCAAACACGGAACCATCCTCATTCGTGAGAAAGAGATTCGAGAGCAAACCGAGGAACTATTCTAGTTCCTCGGTTTGCTCTGGAAGCTGACATGGAACACGTCCTCCTTAGATTTCCTAGCTCGACTATAGGGAAGAACCAAATTGACGGTGCGGCCTACATGCCACCTAAAACACCTGAATCCATTTATGTTCAATATTTTGATCTCCTGCAACCATTACTTGGCGACACTAACTTAGAGCAGTTTTATCTCTTGGGTGATTTCAACTTACCTGATATTGACTGGATACCCTATAATAATAATAGATCAGTGTCGGGGCTAGTATGTAGTGGCAATTCCTCGATTTGTGGACATCTTGGTGTATTTATGTCTTTCCTAAATGCTCATCAGTACAACACTGTCAAGAATCCGAGTGGGAAATTATTAGACCTAGCCATCAGTAACAATGGATGCTCTGTTTTCCCCCCCACCGACTATTTACTGCAACTTGACAGTCACCACCCGCCATTTTGTTTATTAATACCATTTAAACCGCCACATACAAACATGATTCGAAAGTCTTTGAAAAAGTTCAACTATTATAAAGCTAATTACGAGAAGATAAATGAGGAATTAAGTTATTTTATTTATACACCTTGCTCATAAGAAATTTGGTAAACTAAGGATTTCACCACTAACCTTTTTTCCTTCCACCGCCCGTCCAGGCGTGCGCCAGCAGTTCTCGTTCTCGGTGATCACAAATTATTCCCATAAAATATAGTTCTACGTTAATTTCACACGGTGAAATGAGCTTATGATGAACTACGCATAAGAAAACGTTCTTGATGAGCACTACTCCCACTCCGGTAATACCCGGAATACGCACGAGTGTTCTCATATAGTTTCACCAACTAACTATATATATATATATATATATATATATATATATATATATATGTGAAATCCTTAACACAAGCCCTTTCATTAGATTTAACACACGGTACAGTCAGCACAACTTTTTTTTTTTAAATATATATATATATCAGCATCGTTCATCATTTCAGCCGAAAGACACCCTATTGTAATAA
Organism: Tiliacea citrago; assembly: GCA_963921375.1. NCBI lineage: Eukaryota > Metazoa > Arthropoda > Insecta > Lepidoptera > Noctuidae > Tiliacea > Tiliacea citrago. Next base: position 1,396,964 of record OY992790.1, on the reverse strand, counting down.
GTGGCCTATGTCCACTGCTGGACATAGGCCTCCCCCAAGCACCGCCACTTCGACCGGTTCTGTGCTTCCCGCATCCAGCGGTTACCTGCAGCCTTCACAAGGTCATCGGTCCACCTAGTAGGAGGCCTTCCAACGCTACGTCTTCCGGTACGCGGTCGCCACTCCAGAACCTTTCGGCCCCATCGGCCATCAGTTCTGCGAGCAATGTGCCCTGCCCACTGCCACTTAAACTTGGCAATTCTTCGGGCTATATCGGTAACCTTTGTTCGCCTGCGGATCTCTTCATTTCTGATTCGATCACGTAGGGAAACTCCAAGCGGGCTATGCTTGGAGTTTCCCATTGCCTCCATTGCCTTTTCGGTGACTTTTAGCCTTCTGATAAGGCCCATTGTGAGCGACCAAGTTTCAGTGCCATAGGTCATCACTGGCAACACGCACTGGTCAAAGACTTTCGTCTTGAGACACTGCGGTATGTGGGATGAGAAGATATTGCGTAGCTTCCCGAACGCTGCCCAGCCGAGTCGGATTCGATGATTGACCTCTTTCTCAAAGTTGGACCTACCTAACTGGACAGTTTGTCCGAGGTAAACATACTCGTCCACAACTTCGAGTGTAGCGTCTCCGATCTTCAGGAGAGTGGGTGTTACATGGGCATTTGACATGACCTTTGTCTTATCCATGTTCATTCTAAGACCCACTTTTTCGGAAACTCTACTGAGGTCATCGAGCATTGTACTGAGGTTTTCCATATTCTCAGCCATGACAACTATGTCGTCGGCAAACCGAAGGTGAGTGATGTACTCGCCATTGATGTTGATGCCTAGCCCTTCCCAGTTCAGAACCTTGAAGACATCCTCCAGTGCAGCGGTGAACAGTTTCGGAGAGATAACGTTTCCCTGCCTCACACCTTGCTGCAGAAGGATAGGTTTCGAGGTCTGGTCCTGGAGTCGGACTGACATAGTGGCGTTTTTGTACAGACACTTCAGCACCTCGATGTACCGATAGTCGATCTGGCACCGTTGAAGAGACTGCAGTACAGCCCATGTCTCAATCGAATCGAAGGCTTTCTCGTAGTCCACAAACGCTAAGCAGAGAGGCAGGTTATACTCTTCGGTCTTCTGAAAAACCTGCCGTAGCGTATGTATGTGGTCTACTGTGCTAAAGCCTTTACGGAATCCGGCTTGTTCGGGAGGTTAGAAGTCGTCACCCCGCGCGCGAGACGGTTCGTAATGACTCTTGAAAACAGCTTGTAGATATGGCTCAGAAGTGAGATGGGCCTATAATTCTTAAGGAGGGTATTATCACCCTTCTTAAAGAAAAGGATGACCACACCTCTGTTCCATGCCTGTGGCGTTTTGCCCTCGAGTATGACGGAATCAAACGGCTTCTGGAGGACTTTGAGAACGGGTTTTCCGCCGGCCTTCAAGAGCTCGGCCGTAATTCCGTCATCACCCGGCGCCTTGTTGTTTTTGAGCTGCTTCAGAGCCATTCTAATCTCGTACAAGCTGACGTCCGGGATGTCTTCAGTGTAGTGTCGGGTCAATCTAGCTCTTGGGTCGTTTGCCAGATTCGTACCAGGGTTATTTGTTGATGTGTATAACTGTCCATAGAAACTCTCAATCTCTCTCAACAGCTCAGGTTTGGCGGATACGATCCTGCCATCATCGGCCTTCAGTTTTGTAAGCTGGATCTGCCCAATAGACAGATCCCTTGCAAAGACCTTGGAGCCCTTATTTCGCTCTATCGCGTCCTGAATACGGTCTGCATTAAAGCGGCGAAGATCGCTTTTCAAAGACTTAGAGATCCGTCTATTGAGCTGGTGGTACTTGAGCGCCTCATCTGAAGACTGCAGGATCAACTCGCGCCTCTCCTCCATGAGCTGTATGGTAGGATCAGAGAGCTTCTTGCTTTTATTTGTACGACGGGTCTTAAAGATCTTAGACCCGACCGTATGGACAGTTTTCACGAACCTGTCATTATAATCGTCCACGGAGCTCCCTAGGCACTCGAAACGATTCTGAAGTTCGAGCTGAAAGTTCTCGGGGTTTTGGACTTGGATCGGCGCTGGGCGGAGCGTAGACTTCATCAGTCGAGATCTTTCCAGTTTGATATTTAAGTTCAATGTGCCTCTTACCATGCGGTGATCACTTCCGGTTTTCAATGCGTTGATCACAGAGACATCATTGAATACTTGCTTCTTCGTCGACATAATGAAGTCAATCTCATTTTTTGTTGCACCGTCAGGGCTCTGCCAGGTCCACTTTCTGTGCTCACGTTTTCTGAAGAAGGAGTTCATCATAAAGAGGCCTTCCTTCTCCATAAAACTGGCCAGTACGTGACCCCGGTGGTTCCGACGTCCAATTCCAAATTGCCCCACTCGCAGCTCATCATCGTTTCGTTTGCCCAGTTTTGCGTTGAAGTCCCCCATGACAACGGTGAAGTGAGTTTTAGAGCCATGCATGGCTCTTGAAATATCCTCATACATGGTCTCCACCTCATCGTTGGGGTGTGATGAAGTCGGGGCGTAAACATGTATGACCTTCAGCGAATATCTTGCGGATATTCTGAGTATAAGATACGCCACCCTGGTCGACACACTCTCGATCTTCACCACGTTGCTCACAAGGGACTTATGGACGATAAACCCGACACCACCTTGGGACTGCTGGTCGCCCTCCCGGAAATAGAGCAAGTTCCCGGATTTCAGGATTATCGAGTCCTCCCCCTCTCTTCGGACTTCAGATAACCCTACTATACCCCATCGTAACCTGCTCAATTCTTCCTCGAGTTCGATAATCTTCTCGTCGGTCCGGAGTGTACGCGTGTTATATGTTGCCAGGTCCAGTTTTCGGTGATTTTGGTAGCCGGATCTCTTCCGGGGATTCTTAGCACCCCTTGCCTCACGGTTGCCTTGACCGCTACCGTAGCCAAGGATAGGCGGGCCGCCGGGTACTAGGGGCCGTTTTTTATTGGTGCTTGTCATTTAAGGGAGGGGGGGGGGGGTTGCCATAATCGCCATGCTTGGCAGGCGGGTTGGCGATCGCAGTAAGATGTTAAAATGCATAGAGAACGCTGCTGCCCATTCTGTAGTAAGTCCCTTAGCGCCTTTTACGACACCCACGGGAAGAAATGTGTTGGTTCTATTCTTTACGTCCGGCACCACACGGAGTATATATATATTATAATTTTAAAATAAACACTTGAAATTATTTCAGAAAATATTATCTATTGTGATCTTATCTCCGAAACAACTGCGCCTAAAAATTTGAAAAAAATACAGAAAATAGTTATTTACTTATAGATTACAGGAAAACTGTGAGAAGTCTGTGATCTTAAAATAACATGGTAAATCACTCAATAATGTGCGTACAAACTTGCATTTGAGGATCATGTTTTTCAACTACAATGTTAAGTTTGTTTTAGGGATAAATTCATCCTAGCTACGGAACCCTTAATTGTGCGTGGTCCGACACGCACTCGGCCGGTTGTTTTTTTATTACCAATCAGCTAACTGATTTTTGCTGTGATTTAGATGGGTTTTCCGTGTCTGAAGCTAAAATCTGTTATGTTGAGGAGTGCAAAAACATAGTCTATACTGGAGATAAAACATTGACTCTACTTACACAAAATATACGCAGTATAACCCGAAATTAAACGGTTTCCAAGTTTTTTTTACAAAATCTTGATATAGACTACGACATTATCGTTCTAACAGAATGTTGGTTATCCAAACAAACGGCCAATATACCATCTCTCGATGGCTTTAATCTTCACAAAAACGTTAGAACAGTCAACCAGAATGATGGCATAGTGGTTTATATTAAAAATAATTTAGGAACATTAGTAGTTGCACCTCATTTTCTAGATTGCAACTGCTTAGTAATTAAAATAATTCCTGATACAGTCATTATGCCTATTTATAAACCTCCATTCCAAAGTATTGATGGGTTTTTTAATTCGCTTAACAGTAACTTAGGAGAATTATCTTCGTTTTAAAATATCATACTGATAAGTGATATCAACATAAACATTGCTGTCGAAAAAATCGATACTTATTCACATAATTACGGATTATTACCAGTTCATTATCACCCAACCCACCAGAGCGGCTCTTGTCTAGACCATATCCTTATAAAATCGAAAAGTCCAACCAAAACATTGGTTACTAATTTGTCACTAACCGATCATCAAGCTGTTTTACTAACATTACAAATATCCTCACCTAGAAATAACTGCATGCGCAGCTATACTAAACTCAATATGACGAGCGTTGAAACTGACTTACGTGGTATTAATTTTAACTCCGTTTACAATTTACATAATCCAAATAAATAATAAATTCATTAATTTCGGGTAAAAAAACACCTGTATGAGCCAATAATGCTCATACAGCAAAAGTACGTTTACGCGTACTTAATTAATTTAACTCAAACCAGTCGTAACTTAAACTCCGTCACGCGCTAATGTGCGGGTCAGTCTATAACAACAACTAAGTGCGGCTCAGGTTACTAAACAAGCATAACCTTAAACTTTTTCCTTAAATATACTATTCAACATAACAGTGGTTTGGTGTAACATAACATACCTACAATAACTACCGGGGTATCCGTCAACGACAAGAAAACCCCAACATCTTTTGGTCCTTCGAGCCTGGATGACTGCATATCATCTTGTGAATCGTCGTGTCTCCTCATCAGCAAAGTGCTTAGCGTGGTATATCCCAGTTACGTTAGCAAATCGGTGCTGTTGGCTTCCCACAAGCAGGTCTAACCAGTAGTATTGAGACGTTGCACATAACGTAAAGGAGGGTGAGCTACACCGAGTGCCTGCAAATAACGAACCAGCAGAGATCACGTCTACTGCTACAAACTACTTATCAAGATACAATCGGTGAGGATAACGTCCACGGCGGTTGCTACTGCGGAGATCACGTCTACCGCAACAAAAAAGAAATAATCAGCGGGGATAACGTCCACTGCGATAACTTCAGCTCCGAAAACTTCGTGAGTACACTCTACCAACACGCCAACCACGAGCAGCCACAAAGCAAGACAATGTCGACAGAAGACTACCCTGAGTTTGTGGAAATTATAACTAAGCAGCAAAGCAGCTACGAGAGAATCAAAACTCTTCAAACAAGCTACAAAAAGGATGCTGTGAGTAGAAAAACCATAGACTACCTTAACAAGCGCATCGATGCTTTACAATCCCTATGGGATGAATTTCGAGCGAATCATGAAATCTTGAAAAAGTATGAGTCTAAACAAAGAGATCATGACTACTTCAAACAAGACATTTTCATCATAACAAGAATAATGTTTGACGAAACAATGCAATCTATGAATCAATTACGAAACAAGTTGATAAATGAACCAGAGTTTTCGAGGATATCAAAACCGAAAATACTAGAAACGCCCTGAACACCGCAATTTGACACAACCGGAGTACACCAACAAATTGGAGATGAAACGGACCAGCATCTATCAACGCTGTTACATAATCAAATGTGTAACTTCAACGCCTTGAAGCGAGCAGTCTCCAAAACTAAGCTGGATAGAATAAAAAGCATAAGAATAGCTTATAAGAATAGCTGGAAAGAGAAGTGGCAACTTCAAGATCAAGTCAACATACTACGATCTAAATGGGAATCCATAGACAAGATTCACTGGGAACTCAGCTACTTACTGCAAGGGAACGACATGGGACTATGAAGCAAAATATGACCATTGGGAGCAAGTCTACGACGACATAAAGGAAGAGCTTAATAGAAAAATCTTTGAAACATCCCACTACGAATAAACAACCCCGCGTATGGAGTAACCGGAGTTCAATGGAACGTTCAACAATTGGATCTAACTACAGGGGAACTACAGGCTAATTTCAATTTGAACATGTCTCTCAGTGTTTTTTTTTTGTGCAGAATAAACATTTTTTCTGAGATTTTGGAAAAAATTATAAACAGTAGACTAGTAAACTATCTTGAAAGTAGTAAATTACTCTCTGGCGAAAATTTGGTTTTAGGCCTAAAATATCAACACGCCAAGCTGTTCACCTTTTGACAAATTTTATAAGCGTGGATAACGGCATGCATACCATAGGGATATTTTCAGACCCTGCCAAGGCTTTTGACACAATTTCTTGTATTTTGCTCTTATACAAGCTGGAAATGCTGGGAATACGGGGAATACAATTGCAACTATATCTGATCACCATACCGACCGCCATCAGTGTGTAAAAATAGAAAGAAAGAAAAATAAAGAAAGAAAGAAAATACGTTTATTTGCGGTAAACATAACGCAAGGAAATAAAAACACAAACACGAAAGAACAAGTTGAGGGAAAATAGGTCAATGCATGAGTTCTGAATTTAAAAATAGCTGTTATACAAGGTTTGTTGTTTACAAGGCATGCAATGTTTACAAGGCAGTATTTTGGGTCCTACTTTGTTTTTAATCTATATAAATGTCCTGTGCAATCTGACACTCTAAAAGGGTGTAATTAAGTCATATGATGTCATGTCGTTGTATGTCATTATGTCACAGGCGGTCCGAGGAAACATGTTGGCCCGTAGATTCTCTCGTTGTGCGGACCAAGTCAAAATCACCCTGTTCAAAGCGTTTTGTCAAGGTCTGTATGCGGGGGGTCTATGGGTCAGCTACACCAAAAGATCGCTAGATGTCTTACGCATCCAATATAATAATGTTTTTGGGATGCTGTTGAAACTGCCCCGTTTCTGTAGCGCATCGGAGATGTTTGCTCAGAACCGAACTGATGGCTTCCACGCAGTGATTCGCATTTAAGTCGCATCACTGATGCGTAGAACGCGGGTCAGTGACAATAGCATCCTGAAAACAGTGGTGGAGAGCCCTTACACCCCATTTTTGAGGCACTATGTGGGGAGAATGGTCAGATAGCATATTCCTTGCTTTATCGTTCTCTGCACATCCTGCCGCAGTCACCCTACTGTTATTTTTGTTTTATTTACTACTAACACTAGTGATAAGGTATTTTACTAACAAATTGGACCATATTGTTGTCCGAACTTAATAAATAAATAAATAAAATATGCGGATGACATAGCTCTTCTGTTCTCAGATAAATCAATGGCCGAGGTGTATGAGGTAGCACAGAATGGTTTTAATACTATGTCTAATTGGCTTCATAAAAAAATCTTAAGTTTAAATACAGATAAAACCAAGTACCTATTATTTGCAATGAGAAACACTAATCCAACGCTTACTAATCTAAACATTCAAGCGCATAACAATTGTAATTTAAATTATGCTGACATTGCATGCACTTGTCCCACTTTAGCTAAAACCGATCATATCAAATATCTAGGCGTCATGATTGACACAAACCTGAATTTTCTCAAACACGTCGATTTATTATGCACCAGAGTGCGTAAAGTAATATACATTTGTAACATTGCCGACTTTAAATTAATCGGACAGGTTTATTTAGTGTTGTGTCAATCTATCATTACCTACTGCATAACATCCTGGGGTGGTGCCACTAAATCATTTTTACTGCACCTACAATGCGCCCAAAGAGCAGTTTTAAAGATTGCTGTTTTTCGTCCATTTAGATTTCCTACACACCAGCTTTTTATGGCATGTAAGGTGCTAACAGTACGTCAATTATTTGTTTTGAATGTAGTTTTATTCCAACACACTGAACTTTATTTTAACCCAGTACCTTCAGATAGGAGAAGAAACGATTTGGTTTGTGCTAACTCTCAGACTAAATATGTTTTTGCTACTCGATTATATTTGTTTTTAGGGCCCTACTTGTACAACCAGTTTAACAGAGTGCTAAAGATTTATAGTTTAAGTTATAATACGTGTAACTTACTAGTACAGGAATATTTGTCAAAACTCAATTAAAAACTACTAGAAATTTTAAAATAATATCTCCATCGACCTACTCTAATATAAGTCTATTCCTTCACCTAATTAATAATAGTGTCCACTTTATCGACTTTAATATTATTTGTTAATTTATTTATACATAATTTGTCTTACATAATCTAGTTTTAAAAATAATATACCCAAAGAGTTCCTCTTTAAGTCATTGAAAATATTATGTCTATGTTAAATTAAAAAGAAGACTTCTTTTTAAATGTTAGATGTAAATTGATGGCCTGAAACACAGGTTTTTCATAAGCTAGTTCAGGCAGGTCTACATTACAGTTAGAATAAAATTTTCCCCGATTGTAATTAATCTAAATCATAATTTTACTTTACTTTATACTTGAATAAATTTTATTTAATTTTTTATTTTATAAACACATATCGCACCTCCGATAAAATAGGGTTACAACTCGAATAACCTGGATTTTTAGGAAAGCGAAAATAAACTCTCGGATTTGTTAATCAGTCTTTATTCTTACACTATAATTATTAGTGATCAAAATTATACATACTTGAAAAACTTACAAAAAATATGTTTTAATGGCATACGCTGTTTTTCAAATTTCCTGAAAATTAACCTGAAAATTCCCAATTGTAACAGTATTTTAGATAACTATTCGAACTTCTTCTAACAAAAATACAATATGACAAATGTAACAATTCTTATTATAAGAAAAATCTGGCAGTTCTTTTAACTTTTTTTAACTTAATAAAGTATGCATACAGCTGTAGACTTGAAACAAAATCAACTTTAACGAAAACATTAAAAAATTCTAATTTAAAAATAATATAAACAATTCTAGTCATCACAATTTCAACGAATCACTTTACAATACAAGTTTAGGTAGTCTTTAATTAAGCTATGCTTAAATAATATTTGTTTAATGTTCTCCATAATGAAATAATGTTACTACGTAGGAACTATCATCACTATAAAAATCATAAGATAAAGGATAAAGAAAAGGATAAAGTCTAAGTTTCAGTTGTCTCATAATTAGGGTGTATAATTATAAAAAAATGTAGGTATTAGTATTAGGTAATTCAATATTCAATTACAATTGGTTGTAAAAAGGCGCATAGAACTGTGGTATATGATTACTATTAATCAAACTCATCAAATCAGCTTTCTTCCTCTCGCTTATTGAGAGCTGTCTGACGTAAGCAGGCTTCAGTCCAGGCAGAACCTCAGGGTGTGTTCGCCAAATTTTAGATTCCGAAAATCCTTCGACTTCATAAGAGTTCTTGTAATAAAGAACACAAGGTGTTTCTTTCATGAATTTAACGACTCTGACGTCTTTCAATTTCATGTTACCCGTACCGAAGCGTAGTTCTGCATGTAATTTCTTCAGAGATATAAAATCATTATAGGAAAACTCATTTACCGAGTATGGGGGTCCAGTTTTTTTGGCTGTTCTTATAATTTGTGCGTATTGAGAAGGCACGTAAATTGGGCCAGATTTTAAACTTCTTTTAATGCATTTCTCAATTACCGAATGAACCGAGTCACCTTCATTTTGAGTATGTCCCGTCACTAAAAATTTGTGTGTAATAGATTTCAGTTTATCGTATTTGAGTACGCAATAGGCGTATAGAGCCATTATAAACTTGTTTTTATTTTGTCCTCCGCAGTTGTCCGAATAAAAAGTTATATCAATGGCAGAACCATCACTGATTTGAGAAAAAAAAATTTCTATGAACTGTAGGACACAACTTCCAATTTCATCTGGACCACGATTACGTGTGCCCTCGTGCCAGAAGTAAGATTCAGTTTTTTTTGTTGCAAGGTCAGACACCGTAAAGTTAAAGCAGTTCAATTTACTTTTGTAGTCAAAAACAGATACGTCACCTTTTGGAACTGGCAGAACAGCTTGCAGATCATAAACCGCTATTATATTTGTTTCAGAAGCGTGGTCTTTGTCGCACTGTTTTTCCTGTCGTGACAATTGCTTTTCCTTATGGTGTTGATTATACTTCTCTTGAAGAAATGATTTGTCCTCTGCATTTTCATAAGCAACACACAGCTCACAGCGATCCTTTTTTGGCACAAAAAAACCTAAATTGAACTCTGTGTTCAAAATTTTGGCATACATGAAATAATTGCTGTGAGGTTCACTATTGCGCTCACATTCTTCTACGTACTCACGATGAAGATCAGCTATCGTTTTTCCACCCTCGATGAACTCTCTTTCAGTTTGCTGTCTCAAATAATGGCTCTCGATGCGGGAGATTGAATTTATGTGTTTGCGAATGGATTCCTTAACACAATCAGGCAGTTTGTGATGACTGAGATGTTTGCCTCTCTTGTCCTCTTCAACGGAACCAGTAGATGTCCTCTTCTTGACAACAGTCTGTATTACTCTGTTATTGATGTCTATCGTATTCATGAAGAATGTCTTGCAGATTTGGATCTGACATCCCATTTTGGTCAAGTAAAATGCATTATTTAATTGTCTTCCTTTTTGAGTAGTCGTATATCTATATTTTCGTTTTATTGGCGCCATATGCCTGCTGACAAAATCTCTTTGGCGGTTAATATTTTTAAGCTCCCAGAATTCTTTAAAAACAGCTTCTCTATCTACTTCTGAAAAATTTTCTCTGCACTTTAACCGACAGCGTTCGCTACACGGTGGCTTAATTTTTCTAGCATCCTTCTGCACCTTTGTTTTTAGTGTTACGTAAGCAGATCCGGCATTTCTAAGGATTTTACATTTATTTTGTAACCATTCGGTCGGTTTAGCTACGCGTTTTCTGCTTCTTTTTTTCGTGTCCAGTATTGGCGTGTCATCTAGGTTTGAGTTCAATGATGGAAGTATGTCAACAGCTGGCCCTGAAGATATAGTTGCGGATGTAGCTTCAAAGTTAACTTGGTTACGAATGTTTTCTTCAGTTTCGGAATCGTCAGACATTTCAACGGAACGACGTTGCTCAATTTCAAAATCAGGGTCTTTCACCGAATCATCACTGTCCTCATTTAAAGTTGAATTGGAAGAGTCTGAGGAAGATGTACTTTCTGTATCTGAAGAAGAATCAGTTGAGTCATCAATTATAGGGTTGCGAATTTGCTGGTAGCTCTGGGGCCTTACTCCCGACAGCATCGAGTACTGAATCAATCGAATTAGATTCGAAATAAATGACGATCCATGCTCTTGAAACCGACACTAGCGCACGATCGTGCGGTGGTTCAAAACGAAACTAATTTCGATCGAAAGATTCGTTAGAATCGAAAAGTTTGTACTCCACACGCCATCTGACAGTTATGTATCGAGTAGTTGAATCAAAACTAAACGTCAAATTACTCGATAGCAAAGAAGCTACTTTATGAAGATCGAGTGAGATTTTTTTGTGTTCTTTACTGCTTTATTTCTTCAAAATCTTTATTATTATGGCTCGCCTTACTTTGTTTTTCAATGTTCTTGAGAAAACATCGTATGGATCTTCGTGCGAAAAGAAATATGAATCGATATAATACCCGGGGCTATAGAAATGGATTCGGAAGAATTTCGAAGAAGTTATAGTTTCTCGAAGGAGTTGTTTAATGTGTTGGTAGAAGATTTAACACCATACATGAAGAAATTAACCAGACGAAGTGACATTTCCATTAAATGCAAGGCGAGAAGCCCGAAAGTCTGACAACCAGTCTTACCAAGGGGGGTATTACCCAGTCACTGGGTTGAGGAGGTCAGATAGGCAGTCAACATAATCAGCCTATAATGTTCTCACTGCTGGGGCACAGTCCTCCTCTGTGTGAGAGGGAGTAGGACGTAATCCACCACGCGGGCCCAGTGCGGGTTGGTAGTTTTGACATGTCTTCGAATTTTTGGTTCTAGGACATGCCACCGGTGTCCTCACGATGTTTTCCTTCGCCGTTTTAAGAGCAGTGGTGATGAAATAGTTTATACAAAGTAAAGCACCTGTCAGGGTTCGAACCTACGACCTACAACTCATAAGTCGCTGTCGTTACCACTGGGCCACCACTGCTCTCAAGTAGGCAGTCGCTCCTTGTAAAATACTGGTATTCAGCTGCATCCGGTTAGACTAGAAGCCGAGCACAACATAGTTGGAAAAAAAATAGGCAGATTGGTTGATGTTTTTTCATAGGGTTTGATTTGTTAAGTTAAAATAAAGCACCAGGGTATCGTTTTTTACGTGAGAAAGTGATAGAGAAGTAAATAAATTCAACCACATAAAAGATTCTAACCACAGACATAAGACACTTGACAATGACGTAATGCATGAATGATAGGATATAGACAATGACAGGCATAACGACGCTGATAATACTCGAACCTATGTCGATCTTGGTTTACGATTCGATTTGGTTCGGGAGTAAGGTTTTAAATCGAGTTCAGATCAGAAACGAGTTCGAATCGAAAACAAAATCAAACTCGAATTGTTTTCGGGAGTAAGGCCCCTGGTCTCTAACTTCGATTGAACTTGTAGATGGTATTGCTTCAGTATTATTAGCGGCAGAATTACTTATTGTCATATCTGTAAATGCAAAATTAAATCAACAATAATAATGACGACTCAACTTCGAGCCAATTTTTATATAAAATAAAACCTTTGTCACTTTCAGCTTCAGGATCAGCTATGAAATCTTGATTGGCTCTGGCGAGGATACATTGGGGTTTAACGACGTAAATTTTCTCGGTTCCCGAATTGTCAATAAAATCAAAATCCGATTTTCTAATGATTCTGAAAAAGAAACAAACATGATAAAATTGAGTTGTTTACATGTTACATAAATAAGATCATCATACAAAATAACTTAGCTATTAACTTTTAGAATGAAAAGAATAACCTGGTAAAACAGGTAGGTAAGGTAAGTATAGTAGGCATCTTACCTTGCAAGTTTGTTCCCCCAATCTTTTGATGATCATCGGCGGGTATTTTTTTTTATCCCTTAGGGCTAGACGCAGAATAGCGTCATTACGTTTCATTTTGACCCTAGAATCATAAATCATATTCCAAGCAAATAATCCGAAAATACCTAAACTTTGTTATAAAACAAGATTACAAGTCGAAATATTCAGACAACACACATGTACATTTTTTGTCAAATACTGTTACAACGTGAATAGTAACACTATATTACAATAAATCCTATCTAAAATACTGATACAATAAAAATATATCACTTTATTATATAAATATTGAACTAGTTTAATTCAATTCTTTAACAATAAACTGTAATAATTCGACTTGTAACTGTTCAGTAGACAAATTGATGTAAGCAACAAGATTTTACCTGTCTGAAACACTGTTATATTTCAAATTGTATCACTACTTGTCTCAACAAACGCACGTCCACCTTTCATAAAACTAAATGTAACACTAATTGAGATCATTCTGGAATCAAAATGCTTTAGTCATGTAGCGTTACAACTCCATCTAGCGGCGAGTTTTAGAGTTACAGATGTAACCATTTTGGAGAAGATAGATAATGAAATTTTAAGTATTTCTGTATCATTAACGTAAAATTCGACTTTTTCGAGTTGTAACCCTATTTTATCGGAGGTGCGATATCTACATGTCGTATCCGGCATTTAATGTTTACAACAAGACAAGGCGCGCCACCTAGCGGCAACTATCAAGACTAGAATTGGCGTGCTTCGACAGAGTCGGGGCGTTTCCGGTCGGTTACGAGGTTGAGAAGAACGCGCCAAGTCGGGCATTCCTTATCTGGTGATCGAGCTGTGAAGACGCTTCGGAACTGTCCTACGTTTTGTTGTGCTCAGTTATTGTGGTAATTGTAATTTGTAGTGATTGTGTCAATTTGTGATTTTAATAAACGCTGTGTATCGTACATTCGTACCCAGTGTGTTTTCATTCCACGAAACCCACCTCATGCCCACATGATATCTGAATCTAGCAGAGTAAATCCTGACGATCCGACATACATATAAACAGAATACACTTATTCAGGAGAAATAAAGATCAGTAGAGGAGAAAACGAATCCAGCAAATCAGCGTTGGGATGTTTTTCCAACTTCTTACGTACCTTCACGTGCCTTCAATTTCAAAGACAACTGATCGGTTGCCGTCCTGATGGCGTCTGCGTGAAAACAGAAGAGTGAATTAAACCAGAACAGTGAGAGGGTTATTGTAGAAGTTCTTTATTTTTCATTTTTTCTTCTAAGAATACCTAATAACTATACTACTGAGCCCTTTGTTTATAAACGTTGCTTAAAGTTAAGTAGGTACTGTTTGGCGACTGTTACCCATATAACTGTTCACCCATATAACTGTTCACCTATAACTTTGACGTTTAAACGTCTCTTAACTTTAATCATCGTTTATAAATTAACCCCTAAATATTTTCTCGATAAATAAGGCTACAATATCAATAATTATTTCAAGTACAGTGCGCTTATGAGGTTATGACATTATCCCGGGAGAACTCGCGCCCTCAATAGATACATGAGCACTTGCGCATAGGTACAGAATTTTGCTCACATTTTAAAAGTGGTCAAATTGTAACATAAAAATGTAATACGAGTATCAAACAGGTACTAATTTGGCATTCATTAATGGCAGTTTTGGAATAAAATTAAAAAAAAGTTACTGCAATAAAATAATAAAAAATAAAAGACATTTTGTTCATCACCATATAAAGTAAAATCATGTTCAGTAGGTACATACTTTTTTTTTTGCAATAAATACTTTTTTTTTTGTTGCGATCTAGGAAGTTTCGCGCAGATCCCATCAAGTTTCTCGGGGCCTGAAATCTCAGGTTCATGCGTAAAGCATTTGACAATATGCTGAAAAGGATATGGAAGTTTATGCATGGTAGATCTTCGATGTATTTGCGGTTGTGTTGTGTCAGTCTCTGTCTCTTGAGAATCGATTTAGATTCGTTTTGATGTGAATATTTGTATCAGTGCTGAGATCACTATAAGAGATATTATTGAAAGACGGTTCTTCAATATCTTCGGAATCATCCTAATGTAGCCAAGCCAAAAGTCGTTCTTCTTCTCTATTAGTCTATAAAATATCATTGCCTTTAATATTATAGCCTACTATATTTATTTTTAACTATTATTTAACATAATAATAACAATAAAACCGTTAAAATTAATCAAATGTAAATTTTAAGTAATGGACTCACTTAAAATAAATACTTATGTTAACACTCGCGCGATAAGTAAATTGCCGCGCGGCGATATCCTACCGAACAAACCACCTTTTGTGAGTGACTGGGACCAAAGAGTATAATAATAATACGGGAGACTGGGACACACCGACGCAGTGATGACGTTTTGCGCGTGACGGGGGAAGTACAAAACTCAGCTATATACCTACTAGGCAAACGCATGTACCCATTTTTTGAGAAAACAGCGCGTGTTTTAAATTTACCCTTAGGTAAATGCTCTAGCGCGAGTGCTTGCGGGTTAAACAGACATTTAGGTGTCAAGTGTCAAAGATATTGGATTGTAATATTGTGAATTAGTTAGGATTACAAAGTGGATTGATTCAAGATAATTCAGTTGAAACCGACACAGAAGATTATTTGAATAACTTGTGTGTGATCTAATTCGAGTAAAGGCTCGTGCAGACTGGCGCAATATCGCGGGTGCCACAAGGTTCGCGCTGCCTGTCGAGCCCGTGATATAGCGCGATTCTGCACGAGCCATAGAGCACGAACGAATACATTTAGGATACGTGATAGGAAAAAAAAGATAAAAGGTTTAAATAATATATTTAAAGATTGTGGCGAGCAGTGGAGGCCCAGTGGTATCAGCCCCGACTTACGAGTTCGCGGTCATAGGTTCAAACCCAGGCAGGCACTTAAAAAAAGGCGCTTCTCGCTTTGTGTAAATTATTTTATCATCACTGCTCTCAAAACGGTGAAGTAAAACATCGTGAGGTAATCGGTGTGTCCTAGAACCAACAATTCGTTATGTAAACTATTTTCCGGTATGTTTTTTATTTTTATTTTAAAGATAATTATTTTAATAATCTTTTTGTTTTTACAAGCTGTAGTTATTTTTATATATTTTTTTAAAGTATTGTTCGTGCTGATTTCTAAAGTAGCCTGAATAGCTTAGGAACTTTGTCACGTTTAACACTTATTTAAAACCAAAATTCAGTAAAGTCAAACTGTCTGACTGTTAATTGGTTTACATTTCAGACTTTAGTGATTTCCGTACCTTAGTTTAATCATATAGATAAAATACTGCTACGTGCTTCATACCGTCAAGTATAAACACCACAACAAATAGCCGACACAAATTGGTTGTTAGTAAAAGAAACCTTAAAAAAGAAATGGTGCGAGGAAGTAAATGTTGAATACAAGTCTGAGCGGCGGGCGTCTGTTTTATTGTGAAGATCATTTAAACGTAAGTTAAGTTTTCCTGAGGCGATACATCGATGTGATTCGAGTTGTTCTGTCGGCCGCTGGTGAAAAACTACACTATTTACCTATCTCAATAGAATAATAATAAGTGCTTCATGTAAATTTGTCGTTGACATTGACACTTGACACATACAGAACAACTTAATTATTTAATTACAAGAGGCACTGAAAGTTCCAAATTCAGGCTACGTTAGATGACATTTAGAGGTCAAATAAAAGTCAAGTGATTTTAAGTATTTTTGTGAAAATAAATACGATCTTATAATTTTAAAAGAAAAATAAGTTTTGGAAGCTTCAATCTCGAAATGGTTTTGGAATGCCGATTTTTAGGGTTCCGTACCCAAAGGGTAAAACGGGAACCCTATAACTAAGGCTCCGCCGTCTGTCTGTCTGTCTGTCTGTCCGTCTGTCACCAGGCTTTATCTCATGACCCGTGATAGTTAGACAGTTTTTCACAGATGATGTATTTGTGGCCGCTATAACAACAAATACTAAAAAACAGAATAAAATAAATATTTAAGGGGGCTCCCATACAATAAACCTGATTGTTTTTGCTAGTTTTTGCTCGATATTGATAACGGCAACAGGTAGACGCTTGAAATATTCATAGAATATTTAGTTATAAATTCACTTTAAAAATAAAAAATTAAATTAAAATAAAACAAATATTTAAGGGGGGTTCCCATACAACATACGTGTTTTTTTGCCGTATTTATAGATAATGGTACGGAACCCTTCGTGCGCGAGTCCGACTCGCACTTGGCCGGTTTTTTTACTTTACATACCGAATTCAAAAACATGTGACATCTACCAACCCGCACTCTGGGCCCGTGTACTAGCTAGCTAGCTAGTACACTAGCTACTACTACAGCCCAGCTCGTAGAAAGGAGGCCTGTGTCCCAGCAGTGGGAACAGTATAGGCTTATTATGATGATGATGAATTAAAGATTATTAATGTAATTACGATGAATGGCAACATATTGCCAGCACATTACAAACAGTAGATCAAAATAAGAAACGCTTATCTACGACTAAGAGGTCAAAATCCCCGACATATTTATTGAAGCATTGTGTGACAAGTATCTAGGTCCTACTTATGTTATAAACGAAGGCCGCTTAACAATACATGCGACTATCTAACGAAGTTCACTAAGTTTTGCTAAGCAACATATAATTATCGTATTCACCAGGAAATGCTATAGTTAGTTATCGTCATGGAGCACAACAACCAGTACCTACCAATATCGTATACGTTATAATAAAGGGCGTAACAACGGTAATCCAGAACACTACTGTTATTGTACCAAATTAGTATAAAGTGGATTGAATAGATCGTTCTGATATAGACAAGCTATGACGCAGAACGCCTGATGAGCACAACATTTAACGACAAACTATAAAATACTGGGATGCTCAATGATCAGGCGTTGCGTTGGTTTGCACGCATAGTAGTATCTCTGCTCAGCCTTTCTCCAACTATGTTAGGGTCAGCTTCCAGTCTAACTAGTATTTTACATGGGGCGACTGCCTATCTAACCTCCACAACTCAGTTACTGGGTAACACGATAACCTCTTGGTAAGACTGCCACCACTCCTGGTACCAAGTACATGATAGAGAGGGATTAATGTTATTCAGATTGAAACCTTAAGGGGGATGCGCTAAGCTAGCCCGCCAAATTCAAATTTATTACGTTTTTTGCAATTTGCTGGTTAGTAACAGGTTGTATGTTGATCTAAATATGATTCGCGGCCGTAACAAATATGGATTTACAAAATTATAATCATTAGAATCGGCAATACAACTAACTCTCTTCGAAAAATCCTATTGAATGACTATTTCTGAAATAATCATTCAGTAGGATTTTATGAACTTAGAGAGTTGTAATGCTGATTCTAATGATTATAATTCATATATAATATATATATCATAGATAATTTAGGAATTTAGTAAATGTTTACTTGTTATCTTTACGTAGAGTTGATAAAATATCAACACCGCTTGAAAGTTCCGAGAATTGTTTAGAAACAACTTAGTACATAGATATTGCAATGTAAAATATCAACACCGCTTGAAAGTTCCGAGAATTGTTTAGAAACAACTTAGTACATAGATATTGCAATGTAAAATATCAACACCGCTTGAAAGTTCCGAGAATTGTTTAGAAACAACTTAGTACATAGATATTGCAATGTAAAATATCAACACCGCTTGAAAGTTCCGAGAATTGTTTAGAAACAACTTAGTACATAGATATTGCAATGTAAAATATCAACACCGCTTGAAAGTTCCGAGAATTGTTTAGAAACAACTTAGTACATAGATATTGCAATGTAAAATATCAACACCGCTTGAAAGTTCCGAGAATTGTTTAGAAACAACTTAGTACATAGATATTGCAATGTAAAATCTAATAAACATTAAAGTATCATACTATTCATTATACCATATCAATTTGTAATATTAAAATAAATAAACATTTGTTTTGACTATCTAGAACCGCAAATCAAGAACCGCAAATCGTGACTCCTTGGAATCTAGTCTTTTAAGTTATAAAATTGATTGTTAGCCTAAATTAACTATTTGTGAAATATTAATTTAGGAAGTGATGATTACATTTATTTTAAATTAGAACTCTTGTTTCACAAAATATTAATTTATGGTAAGAATACAATTATTACATCGTGTTAAAACGAAACGTAAACATAACGTCAACGTCATCTGTCGTATGACAGCTGACATTGTCTTGGTTATTTACTCAAGTTCATGGTTTTTTATTTACAACATCAATTCAACAGTGTTTTCCT
The DNA here is from genome assembly GCA_963921375.1 of Tiliacea citrago. Taxonomy (NCBI): domain Eukaryota; kingdom Metazoa; phylum Arthropoda; class Insecta; order Lepidoptera; family Noctuidae; genus Tiliacea; species Tiliacea citrago. Next base: position 1,377,891 of record OY992790.1, on the reverse strand, counting down.
ATACATATGAATAATCTAACACGTTCGTCTAATGACATAATTATCACTAACATATTTGTAGATATTGTTTTGTAAACTAATAAGTCATAAATAGTCCTTTTTCGTTACAAAACATGAATTATCAAGAATAATGGCGCATTAAAAAATAATAGTATATTACGTCCGTACGTCGAATACATTTTTGTCACAAAAATTAATGGCTTAATTAATTAAAACGCCTAAACTCGGACTAAATGCCCGTCTTTCAATTGACAGGAAATCGTTAACCCAACTTCTACTTAGTATTAGAACAAAACCGAGAGATCAACCATTTTGGAATAACTTAGACAATGATGTCTTGCTCATATATCAATTAACTTATAAATTAGTCATCTTAAGATAAACTAAGAATCGAATGTTTACTTCAATTGAGATGCTTTGGGTCAATTAATATTGTCCAACGGATTAATAAGCGCGGCTCCTTTCTAAGGACCAATTATTTTGTTATTGAAACAATTACTTTATCTAGAATTGATTATTTTCTTAAGTGTTGATTCATAGCATAATATTTTTGCCATAGCTTCTAATTAATGGGTTTATTGTGCCGTAGAATTAGAAATGTTTTGTAATCCCGGTTATTCCAAAAAAAAGCTTATTTAATATCTAGGTAGCTGGTAGGCATTTCGTGTGTTTTAATAATCTTCATTATTTTGTTATCTCAGCAAATACGATTACAGTCTACTAGCTTTTCCCTGAGGCTTCGCCTGCGTGGAGGTCAAAAATTATCCACCAGAACATACTCGTACTACCGGAATAAAAAGTGTCCGTGTCCTAACCCAGGTCTCCCCGTGTCTCAAATTAAAAAAAAAACAACTGTAAAAGCGTAACAAACAAACTCACTTTCGCATTTATAATATTAGTTAGGATAATCGGCAGCGCATTATTAACGCACCAGAAAGACAAGCACAGAATCTAAAAATAGTATAAAACAAAGTCACTATTCGTGTCTGTCTGTGTGACTGCGTTGTTCTTTTAATCTACGAATTTTGATACAGTTTTCACCATCATTTAGACCATTTATTCCGGCATTTAGTACAGAAATCTCGATGTCTTGACTTGTCGACACATTAGTATAGATTGTACCCGTTCAAAGCAAGTGCACGTCACTAGAATGGAAATAAACACAATAACAACTAACAAAAACAATAGGTTAGTACATATCTTTCCTCATTCTATTCAAAGGCCACCAGTTCAGTGAACCATCAGACACAGTTCCCAGCACAGACAGGATGGTTCCATCACTATGATTGAAGTAATTCCTCACTTCCACTCGCGATTGTAGTCTGAAAGGGCGCGGATGCTGATTTGAACACATCGACTCAGACGGATTAGTTTTTAATAACGTCTTTGAAAGAGTACGTTGACTTCATTAGGAAATCCGAGAAACTGAGGAAAGGTTTCTTATGCCCGTTTTCATAAACACTAGGCGACGACGCCGACACAAAGAAAGAAAGAAAAAGTATTTATTAGGACTCGCACAGTAATATACCATATTACACAAACTTAATAATATGACACAACAGACAAATCAAAAATCAAAACAATAGTATAAACAAACAATAGTCTTGTACGAGGCAAAAATGTAAGGCCTGTATATGTAAGGCCTAAAAATAAGCGCACTGTTGGCCGATAGTTGAAATTCTAACATGCTAAAATCGAGTCCGCGTGTCACTGGTCAGTTTCCCTCAGTGGTCAGTTTATTTAATTCGCCATTTTCGTTGATTAGTCAGTTTCACTGATTGGTCAGTTTTACCGATTAGACAGTTGTATCAACTCGCCATTTTCCAGTATTTTCCAGTTTTCGTCGATTCGTCAGTTTTATTCAATTCGTCAGCCAAAATACAGTCGGTAGAAAACAAATTTGGATAAACGAATTAAAACATTCATTCATTCGTTGGTGATTTTATAATGACGGACCCGAAAAAAAATACTTTTGAACGTGTTTAGGTCGGTTAAGACTTATTAACATAAATAGAAAGATGTTAACACAAATAAATTTATTAAAATCTGAGATTTAAAGAAATATTTTTAAGTACTTCGATCGAATTCATTTCCATTTTAATTGACTCTATATTTAATTTAATTTTATTTGAATTTACGAAATATCGTTACGTATTGTATTCAGATTTCAGTTAAGTAATGTTAACGACACATTTTTTCAATATTGGTTTATTATATATGTTATGTTAACAATATAAACTGAAGTTTGATTTTAGGTTAGGCATTCCTTACAACAGATTAAGTTATCAACATTGTGTTTATTCAACACGTAAAAACTTGTTCCCTTAAGTGTACCAAACTGACGAATCGACGAAAACTGGCAAATACTGGAAAATGGCGAGTTCAAGCAACTGTCTAATTGGTAAAACTGACCAATCAGTGAAACTGACTAATCAACGAAAATGGCGAATTAAATAAACTGACCACAGAAAAACAGGCATTAGAAATGAGGGAAGAGAGTTGTGGGTGGTCCACGCCTTGGTGCGCACTCGTCTCCTATCCGATCATAGCCTTGTATCACGAACGGTAGTCCATCATACTCTCACATTGATTTTAGTATTTCATTACTTCTTGAGATTATTTTAGAACAGGGAGACTACCTACCATTTTTTTTTAAATATAATATTATTATGTCTAAGAATACATCAAGGTCAAACGCAAAAAAGACTTATCATGTTGGTGCAATTATTTCTACGTAAAGAAGCCACTTCTTTTCAAGACTTCAGTATCTACATTAGCTGTCAGCTGATTCACGAAGATACACGGACTCTATCGGTGCAGGACGTCAGCACCGCCTGGACTGGGGTAAATGATAAATGATTTATTTCAGTAAGTTGGTTTGTACAAACACTTTTACACGTTAATCATATTAAAAAAAAAAAAAAAACTAGATGAGGTCGGCGTTTCGTTTTCGTTACTCTGAGTAGAAAAGCCAAAACAAAATCAGAGGTCACAGTCTCTTTTAAAGTCCAGATATAATCTTGGTCAGATCATGTGAAGACCATGTAGGTGCCTGAAATGACCTTTTGATGAAAGAACCACACAGATTGAGGGGACCTGTCCAGTCAGGGCACGAATCTGTCAGTAGTCGTGCAGCTCAATTAAGAACTTAAGGAGCTCAACGATTCAACGAACAATACCAAAGAAAGGACATTTGGGTAGGCCGCATAAATTTCTCAAACTGCCAGACCAGCATTTAAAATTTTAAACTAAGAGAATAAAAATAAAAAACAATGCACATAGTCCTCACATTCATAATAATTAAAACAATATAATACTTTACAAAGTAAATATTCATGTCATTATTTAGGTATGTAAAATGGTATAAATAAAAAGAAAAATATAAATAGTTGGCAACAAAAATCAAATCAAGATTCACTGTAAATTAGAGCAGCTCAATCCCAGAGAGACCTACACTGAGAGAGACCGTCATAGCAGGACAAATATCACCCTCCAAGAACACTTTGCGTCTTGCGATCACGCCCGTCCGGCATAACCCCTTTTCTAGCCATATCGTCATTCACACAGTTCATCCATCGTTTCTATGGTCTTCCCTTTCCCTTAGAGCCATCCACATTCATACTTAAAACTTTCTTCAATACTTCCCTCACTCCTCCGCACCACATAACCACGGCACACTACGGCAACCTATTTCCACACAATTTTTCATTCCGAAATCTAACTTCTAGATTTGTATTCTGAAAATCCAAGCCAAAGTTATGATTCAACATTGTATCCTTCAAATAAAAGTCTAAAACATAATTCCTCGTACAGAAAATATTAAACGAACGGTTTAAGCGATCATGAACTGGTGTTTTTGGGTCAGTGGCACAAGGCCGGCCCCGATGCAGTAGGCTCCGTGCTTTTATTTGTCGAGGATACACCTACAACACGTGAATGCGTTTTATGGATAGTCTGTGATTATTTATTTATTTATTGGATCTCCAACAGAGAGGGGCTCGTAGCAAAATGACAACAGCCGCACGGGTCGATTGAAGGTTAAGCTACGCTTGCAGCGGTCGGTTCATGGATGGGTTCCCTTTATCCATTACGTATCGACACCCCTCTGTGCCTCGGAAAGCACGTTAAGCCGTTGGTCCCGGCTATTATTCGTAGATATTTGACAGTCGTTACGGGTAGTCAGATGCTCAACAGTCTGCCAATCAGTCTTACCAAGGGGTACCTATAGTGTTACCCAGTAACTGGGTTGTGGAGGTCAGATACAAGACTGGTATTCAGCTGCATCCTGTTAGACTGGAAGCCGACCCCAACAAAGTTGGGAAAAGACTTGGCAGATTGATTTGATTGGGACTCCAACAGAGGCTACTAAATTTGATTGGGACTCCAACAGAGGCTACTAAATTACATGCTAGCACACAAGAATTGAAACAAATATTAGTTTGCGCTTTCAAATTATCGGAGACCACATCGTTCATTTATAATCTAGGTAGGTACCATAAAGTTTGACAAGGACAAATTAATTGAAATAAATCAAAATACTTTTATAGGTAATATTATGAAGCGGCGAAACGGTTTGCCTTTGATTGATAAATGATAAATGATTTTTATTTGTGTAAGTAGTTTGTACAAATACTTTTACACGTCAATCATATTTTTTAAACTAGATGAGGTCGGCGTTTCCTATCTAACTAATCTGAGAAGAAAGACCGAAACAAACTCAGAGGTCACAGTCTCTTTTAAAGTCCAGACATAATCTTGGTCAGATCATGTGAAGGCCATGTAGATTGGTGCCTGAAATGGTCTTTCGAGGAAAGAACCACACAGATTGAGCGGACCTGACCAGTCAGTGCACGCATTTGTCAGTAATCGTGCAGCTCTACTCAGAACTTAAGGAGCTCAACGATGCGACGATCAATACCAAAGAAAGGACATTTGGGTAGGCCGCATAAATGACTCAAACTGCCAGACCATGATTAACACTAACTGAGAATAAAAGACAAAGCGAAAAAAAAAGCAATAATATAATACTTTACAATTAAATATTTATTTGTGTAGAGACAAAACATTAAAACAACCTAAAACGAAAGTGATTGTGCAGCACTTACACTATGTGTACTGATTATGTAAATATTGGTATCTTGTAGTTTAGCGATTGGAGGGTTGAAGAAAAAGCCTTCGGTAAACCCACGTACGCACGGACGTAAAAACCGCGGCGGGAAATCGGTGCATCTGTTCGCACAGCCGCGATTTTTCCCGGCGCAATTTTATATCGCGTGGTTAATTGACAAAAAATACCTTTGTATACAAATCCAACAGATTTGTGTAGAAAGGTATTTTTTGTCAATTAACTTATTTTATTTTATTATTTATTTATTTATTTTCAGCGCTCGGCGTTGAGCGTTAAATGAATGCGACATACGAAGTTGTGTACTTATGGTCGGACGAGGGGCGTAGAATGCAGACGCAGGGGGCACACTTAACGGTGTCATCAATTTCCATAGAGGACAGCGACATCTGAAGTTTGGTGGTATAAAAAAAACATGGCAGCCATCTTGTCTTATTTCTCAAATTGTCGACCAAATGTCATTGTCGTCATCCGGCCTTTGTCAACTCCGGTTTTCCCGAGGTTGATGCGCTTTCAGAGTTTAACTCGTCTAAATCTGTTAAAATTGTTACTTATTACTGTTTTTATTTCATAATATTGTTATCACTTTGTTTTTCGTTGGTAATTTTTGTTTAATTAACATGGACGAACTCCAAAGAAGATATTGTATTTTTGGCTGTGATGCTTTAGGTAAGTGATTATTACCGCACCGTACCGTATTACCTATAATATAACCAAGTTTATTACCGTACCGTACCGTATTACCTATAATTTAACCAAGTTTATTACCGTACCGTACCGTATTACCTATAATATAACCAAGTTTATTACCGTACCGTACCGTATTACCTATAATATAACCAAGTTTATTACCGTACCGTACCGTATTACCTATAATATAATCAAATTTATTTTTATTTTATTCCTTAATTTCATTTTGTTAAGCCATATTCTGATATTCATGAATGTCGTTCCATTTTCAGCTGCATACTGTGTACCCCTTCAGCGGTTCCCGAAACCCTCACAACTTGCTGACTGAAACTGTTTGTTCGTTGCTGGGATAGCGGCTGTTGGCAGCAAGGTTACGTTAGGTTAGGTTATTAGAAAGTGATCGTATGAAGATTTACAAGAACAAAAGAATATGTGAAGTGGTATTTTGCTACACAAAACTACATCTTTTATTCAATTTATATATTTAGCGTTTGAAGAGCTGCTGTGTGTCAACGGGCCCAAATTTAGGTGATCTTCTTTCTCTTTTTGTAAAAAATATTAATATTTTTATACTTTGACATTTTTCATCATAAATTTTCATCATTCTGTCAGATTTCTTCTTCTTTGCTATAAAGCTAATATGATATGGTCAGGTCTTCACTGAGTTAGTATGTTACGGCTAAAGTAAGTATTGTAAAGTAACTGTAAACATAGTGTACTAAGGGTAGGTAGGTACTCATTGTAAGCCATTTTATTTGTTCTGGCCTACAATTATAATTATGTGTTTGTGAATTCTGTAACTCTTTCCGTCCGTTGCCCCTGGCCCTCTTGCCTACGTTTGTGGGAGGTCTCTGACGTCAGTCGGGGACACTATTTAAGCTCAGTTTTAAGGCGGAGATTTCTTGAAAATTGTCAACAAGGTGGTTTTTTAAAGCAATGTATATCTTAAACTGTAAATATTTTTTCCAAAACAAAAACAGTATGATATTTTAAGTCTTTGTGCATACGGTGTTGGAACTCAAAACATAACATAATCTGCCTATAATGTTGCCACTGCTGGGACACAGGCCTCCTCTTTCTGTGAGAGGGAGTGGGCCGTTGTTTCCTCTAAACCCTTAAACATAGTTCACACAAGACTCCCAGGGGTCGAGACTGAATTTTCATACAAAGGACAGTCATACCTCGTCCACTTTCAACCCCTAGTTCAGTAAGTACCTTAGTATTTTGGTACAGTAAGGTACAGACTAAACGCAAAATTCAGGAACTGATATTTAAAAAAAAAAGAGCAATATTAGAGATTTATTACATTTATAGTGCAGACAATAGATTGTATGAAGAAAGCTGCACTTTGTTCGGAGTCAATCTCTGCATTTGCTGCAGGCATATCACCAGATAGTAAGCATAGGTCAACATCGGAATTTTCGAATTTAATTCCGATTGACGTGCCATACACGACAGCACTCGCAGCCACGCCGAAACATTGTTGCGTGGTACGATTTGACGGAGAGGACTCTAGACACGTCTGTTCGAGGCAACGTCCAACGACCGACCTTTGCTTTGATATCTAAATACTTAATACAATGTTTTTAGAGTTTCGCGAAACACCGAGAGGGGACGCCCTAGGCTAATGTTCTTCAGAAAGGTCAGGTCCGTAGTACTTGGAACCGGCGCGGCGTGCGGGTATGACCAGATGTATTAACGTAGCTGAAGCAAACGGAGTATGTTAGGAGCGTAGTAGGTGGCATCTATAGTTTCTGCCTACCCCCATGGGAAGAAGGCGTGAGTTTATGGAGGTGTGTGTATGTTTTAAAGCTAAAGAAGGGGTGTTAGAGAGGGGTTTGTGGCTAAGTAATATCAGCCGCTTGGGTCGATCAATCAGGTCAAGCTACGCTTGCCGCGGTTGGTCCGTGGATGGGTGACCATCTTTACATACCAAGACCTCTCCGTGCCTCGACTACCACCTAGCTTATTAAAAAATAAAAAAAATCATTTCAATCAAAAGCACGTTAAGCCGTCGGTGTCGGCTGTCATTTGTGGACCTTTAACAGTTGTTACGGGTCGTCAAAAGCCCGAAAGTCTGACAACCAGTCTTACCAAGGGGTATCGTGTTACCCAGTAACTGGGTTGTAGAGGTCAGATAGGCATTCGCTCCATGTAAAATACTGGTAGTCAGTCTCTCTCCCCTGGAATAATAAGCTGGATGGATGATAGTGCACTCTAAAGTCTGCCAGACAGTTTTTCATTCGATATAATTCCAATGTACTCTCTCGTACCAGTCAAATCGGAATCTCAAGCGAGCTCTGAATCAAACGTTAGTATAAAATAAAATACCCGTCAAATCGTTTTGCGGTTATCCAATAAATCTAACGCTACGATTGATATCCTGTGCTGTCGGAGTGCCCCAGTACCGGAGGTCAAGGTGCGGCTTTATTATTGAGTTTCCTTATTTAGGAGGAGCACTTTGCTCTTTGAATGTTGGTGTTGGAGTGGGCGACAACTAGTTTCAATTAATCTGCTAGACAGTGCTTATTTGAGTCATTATGCCATGCCATGTTGCCATTATTTGAAACAGGTGCTTAGTAGTATTTGGTGAAACTGAAAGCTAACCTCAATATATATATATATCTTCATGATCTTTGGTAGTGTAAACATTTAAAACCTCTTACTAATAATGTATTTTTAAAGTATATCTTAAAATCTTCACATACTCATAAACATTTCAACAGCTGTCCAATAAATTCAGTGCAATATTGATTATCCTGTGCGGTGTTGACCCAATAGCGAGTCAAGGTGCGGCGCTGAGATATTTACTTTAGGAGTCGTATTAACTTTTTAAGAGAATGTATTTGTTTACTAGCTGTACCCGAGGATTCGCTCACGTGACTGTGAATTCTGTTGGCATTATAAGTTAATCGGAACGTGAAGTCGTTAATTTCACCTAAATCCTACCTAACACCTTGCAGGTATGGCGTGATAATATTCATTTCTGAGATTGAATCCATATAATAATTATCTACAATATTACAACATTTTTTTGTTTAATTAAATCTCGTGGTAAACTGTAGACGAATACGGACACAATGCAATATTGCTAATCCCCAACTGCAAATAGCGTGATAATAATATAGTCAATTTGAAGTCCAGACCTATAAGAAATATTAGTGCAAAATTTGAACAGAATCTATTCAGTAGTTTTTGTGTCAATCCGGAACATACATCCAGACAAACAGACAAAGGGACAAAAATTCAAAATCGTTCCTATACCGCGTAAAATTTTTTTTTTTTCAAAATATTCAACCTACAGATTTGACTTCACTACTGTTTTATTACATTTGTATAGATACTATATCGAAGAATTTATAACTATCTCCTTCTGATAGTATGAAACCAACTGTGAATATTTTGCCCAGAATATTAGTAAGTTTAAGTTTAATTTTCTGGATTATTAATAAGCAGTTTTGAATGCAAAAGTCAATGTCATTCATATACTTACTGTCATACAAAAACCTCTATTAATCAATATTAAACACCCTTTTACTTCAATTTGAATGAATTTCCTGAATTTTTTTAGGTGTTCCCCAGGGTCTAATTTCAGGTCCCTCAGATCTTAAATCTTAAGAGCATTCAATGCAACAAAGATTTTTCAGCTTCTTTTCAAAAAAATCTATAAAATTATATCATAGTTTCACATGTCATTCGTCCCCTATTACATGCGACTTCAAAACATAACCGGCGAAAATGTGGGTGTAGGTAATATAGGTAGATACACCTCTGCCTAACCAGTCAGGTATAACAGGTGTGATATGTTTCACATTACTAATGTCATAATTATTTGAATACACCTAGTAAATCGGTTGGTGCAATTGATAGTCCTGTGCGCAGTCCGCGCCCCAATAACCGAGGTCAAGGTCCTGCGCAGTGTCGTGTGTTATATTGACGTTTATTATGTTGCTTTTCGTTTTCGAATTGTTGGGTTTGAACATTTTTATAAATCGAAAAGTGCTTTCAGCTTGTACCTATTTTTGTTTTGTTACTGGCAGGTTGTCCAACATCTGTCAAAGGAAACTGGAATTCTAATATAGAATTACCTCTTACATAATAATATAACATAACTTATACATAAACTCACGCCTTCTTCCCAAGGGGGTAGGCAGAAACTACAGAACACGACCTACTACGATCCTTACATACTACTTATATTAAGTACATCCTTTTTCTAATTAAGTATTTATTAGTTTTGAAAATAAAATGTATTTTATAAGTGTATTTTTTTTACTCCTCTCGACGAACTCCTTCAGAATAGCTCAAGAACTGGTAAATTGTTAACTGGTAAAAAGGTATTTTATAATCTATTTTACAACTTCTTTACGAAAATTTGATCAATTAACGGGCATCAGATCAGCGTTAGGTAAATTAAAATTCGTTTGCGTAATTTAATAATATTTTATTTTGCCATAACAACATTCAAAGACAGCTGAAAAGTTTTTAAAAAGGAAGCACTACTGCTATTTTGTAAAGAACTTTATCCATTCTAAACAAGGTAGATAAACAAATTTCATCCACACTTTCAAACAACAACAGAACATTCCGATGATTGTTTTCAGTATTCACGGAATGCAACAGGGACTTGCATCTGGGTGACGGCCTTGAACTGACGATTTTAGGTCAGGTCGCCCGGGACGCGTCGCTTTGCATTATACGAGTACTTTACTGTACTTATAAGGTTCACAGTAGAATACATAGCATTTTGTTTTCTATTTACGGGGACAAAATTATACTCAATTTGTGATTTTGAATTTAAATAAAAATAAAATAAAAATTTCCAAACAATTATTTTTGTACTTTTATTTAAAAACACTACATACGAGTATTATGTACGAAGTCCAACGTTACCAGCCCAAGTTACATTTTACCTAGATAATACATGTCTTTCTTTTCCAAACAAATATAAATTATGAGCATACTATTATCTACACAAATTCCCTCTACTCTCATTCCCCTAGTGGGGCAGAATCCAGTAAGATTTTAGACTAGTGGAATCTGCCCAACCAAATCGAACTATGGGGCAGATTCCACTACAAAATTGTAGGCATTCTACTTTGCCTCACCAGTGGGGCGGCTGAGTGGGGCAAAGTGGAATAATTCGTAATTCATTGAAATCTATAGTAAGCATATATAATTTTTTCTCGATTTTTGTACATTTATGCTTTTTTAACTTTCGTAAAAGAACCGTCTTTTTAACTAGTTGGGTCAAATAATCTGATATGAATATCAATAAAATATAATACAAAATAGAATACCACAGTCAATAATGAATCGTGTTCCTGAATCGGTCTGTCTACAATGCTATTCACAAGTCATATTATTTAGATAATTTGAACTCGGCGAATAGGTAGGACCTTTCCCTGTTTATTAAGTTATAGACAAGTCTATGAACTATCTGGATTTTATGTATCAGTTTGAACTTTCAACTACATTGAGAGTGTTACAGCACCCTAATTGCGTGACACACTTAAAATTACAATCTGAAGAATTTTGAAGGAAATTGCTTCATAATTATGTTTGATAGATATGTTTGCTAAACTATGTAAATAACACCATCCACAATTCAAAGACATGTGACATCTACAAACCCGCACTGGGCCCGCGTGGTAGATGACAGCCCACTCCCTCTTACGGAGAGGAGACCAGTGACCCAGCAACGGGAACATTATAGGCTGGTTATATGCTAAACAGCGTAAATAACGCAAAGAATGTCGTTGAATTGTCAAAATGAAAGCATTGCCGTTATAAGTGTGTTACGCAATTAACCTGCAGGTTCTCCACTTGAGATTTAATCCCACGCGCTTAGACAATACACCTAGGCTGTACAAATTAATCTCAGTTATAGCTGTTATAATACCCTTGAACTCCCAAATCTCTTCGGTTTGAAATGGGACCAAAGAACCTTGAACTTTCTTCTCTTCTTCCCAAACTAAAGATCTTAAATCCAGCCTACCCTTGAAAGCAAAGTCCTCCAACACACGCCTGAGGTTTGTGTGTGAGTTTGGCCAGTAAATTCCGTATCGATTGCGAGTGCCGACACGACGGGAGCGGCGCAGTTGCAGCGACCTTGAACTATTTCGGCCTGCACTGAAACTAGGTTGGGGCGTTGCATGCGAGGAGTTCAGTAATTTTAGGCGGTGTCTGATGTGCGCAGTACTAAACAAGTCTAGGTAACATTTCTTTTATATTCCCCGGAAGGGGTGGACAGAAGTATTCAGATGATCTTCATTTCTGCAATTATGATTAAGTGTGGGACTTAAACATGACTGGTGACTTTAAGGTAATCGGGGACGCGCTGCGAACCTGTTGCAATTAACCAGACAAAAACAAAGATTTGATTTTGCCATAAAACTAGACAAAACTGATATTAATAAAAAGTAAGTAGCCTTTTTTTTATTATTATGCATAGGTACAGTCTTAATACATGTTCAAGTTTGTATTGTACCATTAAACCAGAAATGGTTTGTATTGGTTACATTCGCTATTTTAACAAAAGTCCCTAATCACATAATTAACAAAATGAAATAATGTAGGTACATGAATATTATTTTGCACGTAACTATTTAAGCCGTAAACAAACATCTATCCGTAAGTGCGTGAGTCATATAATGTTTCAAATCTGAGCTGCTCGCTACTGAGCCGCTCATTAGAAGACCGGTTTTAGTCAACATATGAAAAAATAAATCGTATACAGGTTGCGTCTCTCTTATTTATTTTTATTAGTGTTTCAAATTTGAAAATTATTTTATCAAACTAAGTTATTTAAGTAGTTGTAATAATTGTCTTGTCTTAATGAATAAAATCAGAAATGGATTTAGATAGAATTCGATACTTGACTATAAATGAGATACCAATATCTATATTGTTCATTGGTTTATCTCCCAAGAAATCATTCAATCGGGGCCCATGGGGGGATCCCCCTGACCGTAAAATAAATACCAGGAAGAATCATGTAACGTATTTTATCAGTCCCTACTATAGTAGAAGACATTCCACTAGCAAACATACAGAGATGGTAGGACCAACACAATTTATGATACGAGTACGTACGCAAATATCAAAGGGTGAATCCTAAATAATCGTTCAACATTTACATGTTTTCCCCACTCACCCCTTCCCTTTCTTCCTTTTTTCTTGTTTTTCGTTATTGTATCGATACGACAAGCATTTTTTTTCTTTTTAGTGCCTGATATTTATTCTGAGAATCTGTGTGCAAATATATAAAAACCAGTTTATTGGTGTTTTCTGGTTTTTTCATTACATTTTAGTCTTCGGTTTTCCTTATCTATACAGGATTATTGGTAAAACACCAACAACACACAAACACCAACACCAACTCCCACTAGTGCCACATGCCTAGATAACATTTATACAGATGTTATACCAACCCACAAAGAAATTATTAATCTAATAGACTCAGATCATTGCGGACAATTAATCACTATTCCAAATCCGAACAAAAAAGTTATTAAAAAAGATATCACTGTCAACCCAAAAACTACTAAGCGGTTGGAAACATTTAAAACTAAACTTTTGAGTAAATTACCAGTTTTGTCAACTAATGTCGCCCCTAATCAACAATATAATGATTTCTTTTGTATGTATTGCACACAATTTGCTAACACTTTCATTCCAAAAACATTCTTGGTTAATAGTACTCGTAATGCTTCTTTCAGTGACTGGGCCACCGTTGGTATACATAAAAGTAGAAAACGACTATATGAGTTGTATGATGAACGGACTATTATAAACACTGCTGAATTTAATTTATATGTTAAGAATTATTCAAAATTATTTAAAAATGTTTGTTGTATGGCCAAGTCACGTTACTTAAGTTCAAAAATCAAAAATAGTAGTAATGTAATTAAAATGACATGGAATATCATTAATAGTGAAACGGGAAGGTCATGCAACCGAAGTAGTGACTACAGCCTTGCTATTGATGACAGTATAATTAAATCAGATTCTCAAGTCGCCGCGGCCTTTGAAAATTTCTTTGCAGAGATTCCTGTACTGACTACTTAATCTCTAAACTCATCAACCACTGCTGCAGTCTTTACTTAAGGAAAACGTTCCAGTTTGTGATTCTGAATTTCATTTCGAATATGTCACCTGTAAAGATGTAATTAAAATCTTTCACACATTAAATGTTAAAAAGACCGCAGATCTATGGGGTAATTCTGTGGACGTTGCTAAGTCGATTATAAACATTGTAGCACCTACTTTAGCTGTTATTTTTAATAATTGTATTGACCTTGGTGAGTTTCCTGATCTTATGAAAAACAGTAAAATAATACCGTTGTTTAAATTGGGTAGTACATCAGACCCTACTAATTATAGACCTATTTCAGTGCTACCTACCTTTAGTAAAATTTTTGAAAAACTTATTTTAGATCAAATGCAAAGATTTTTTAATAAACATAAGTTATTGCATAACAAACAGTTTGGTTTTACAAAGGGTCGTTCGACTACTGATGCCGGTGTTGAACTTTTAGGACATGTTTATAATGCATGGGAAGATAAATGCGATGCTTTGGGCATCTTTTGCGATTTGTCCAAGGCATTCGATTGCGTTCTTCATAAAACATTAATCAGGAAACTGCACCACTACGGAATCCGAAATGCCTCTCTGGATCTTCTTACTTCATATTTAAGTGATAGGATTCAGAGAGTTGATGTTAACGGAAAAAGATCTCCCGGATCTGTAGTAAGAATGGGGGTACCCCAGGGCTCAATTCTTGGCCCATTTTTGTTTCTTATTTATATAAATGACTTGCCTTACCTCATAAAGGATAAACATGATATAGTGTTGTTTGCAGACGACACTTCACTTTTATTTAAACTCAAACGTCAGCAGTTGGTTACTGACAATGTAAATAGTGGCCTCGAAAAAGTAGTTAACTGGTTTAATGTTAATAACCTACTTCTTAACGAGAAAAAAACTAAATGTATTAAGTTTACAATACCTCATGTTAGACAAGTAAAAACTAGTGTGCTCATAAAGGGTGAAGAGTTGAAACCCGAAGATTCTACAGTGTTCTTAGGCATAACTTTGGATGCCAAGCTTCAATGGGGCCCCCATATAGATAAATTGTCGAAAAAGCTTAGCTCTGCAGCATACGCCGTTAGAAAAATTCGTGATTTAACTGATTTAGAGACAGCCCGCTTAGTATACTTTAGTTATTTTCATAGTGTAATGTCGTACGGTATTCTGTTGTGGGGAAATGCCGCCGACATTCAGACAATTTTTGTTTTACAAAAAAGAGCAATTCGTGCAATTTATAAATTAAGTCCCAGACACTCCCTCAGAGACAAATTTAAAGAGATTAATATACTGACTGTAGCTTCTCAGTATATTTATGAAAATCTATTGTATGCACATAAAAATATTAATCTGTTTAAAAAATACAGTGATATCCATGATGTAAATACTAGGAACAAGCACAAATTTGTTGTTCCTAAAACCAGGCTTAAAAAAATAGGTGGCTCGTTTAGATGCCAGTGTATACGTTTTTATAATAAACTTCCTAGCCATATTCAAGAATTAAGCCTTAATAAATTCAAATGTTTTATAAAACGGAAACTGTGCCAGAAAGCATTTTATACTGTTAAAGACTTTATTGAGGACAAAAAGGCTTGGCATTGAGCTGCTCCAATTTACAGTGAATCTTGATTTGATTTTTTTTGCCAACTATTTATACTATTTTTTGATTGAATTTTTTAAATACCTAAACTATGACATGAATATTTACTTTGTAAAGTATTATATTATTTTAATTATTATGAATGTGAGGACTATGTGAATTGTTTTTTTTTTTTTATACTCAATCAAACAAATTTTGAATGCAGGTCTGGCAGTTTGAGTACTTTATGCGGCCTAACCAATTGTCCTTTCTTTGGTATTGTTCGTCGAATCGCTGAGCTCCTTAAGTTTTGAGTTGAGCTGCACGATAACTGACAAATGCGTGCACTGACTGGACAGGTCCACTCAAATCTGTGTGGTTCTTTCGTCAAAAGACCATGTCAGACACCAATCTACATGGTTCTCAATTGATCTGACCAAGATTATATCCGTATTTTATATACACATTGACATTGATTAATTTTATATATACAATGACATGAATATTTACTTTGTTAAGTATTATATTGTTTTAAGTATTGTAAATGTGAAGACTATGTGGGTTATTGTTCATTTTTCTTTTTTTTCTCAGTTAGTTTTTATCATAGTCTGGCAGTTTGAGTGATTTTATGCGGCCTACCCAAATGTCCTTTCTTTGGTATTGTTCGTTGAATCGTTGAGCTCCTTAAGTTCTTAGTTGACCTGCACGACTACTGACAAATGCGTGCACTGACTGGACAGGTCCCCTCAACCTGTGTGGTTCTTTCGTCAAAAGATCATTTCAGGCACCAATCTACATGGTCTTCACATGATCTGACCAAGATTATGTCTGGACTTTAAAAAGAGACTGTGACCTCTGAGTTTGTTTCGGCCTTTCTTCTCAGAGTAGTCGGATACGAAACGCCGACCTCATCTAGTTTTTTTTTAATATGATTGACGTGTAAAAGTGTTTGTACAAACCTACTTACAGAAATAAATCATTTATCATTTATTTATAACCTGTTAAGGGGTCATTGTACTCATCATTATGAACAACTTTTACTATGTGACAAAAACTGAAATGGCGAAAAAATCAGCTGTTCCTTAGATTTACGTTCGCATAACTCGTCAAAATGTAGGGAAGAGCTTTTATTTTTTCGCGATTTCGGGTTTGGTCCCATAATAAAAGTTGTTCATAATGATGAGTACAATGACCCCTTAAGAGTGAGACCCCTTGTTGGTGTTTTACCAATAACCCAGTTTAAAAAATAGAAGTCATCACGAAATCTCGGAAACTACTGGGCCGTGAGGTCTAAAATTTGGCACAAGCACTCTCTATGAGGTGCAAGCGCGCACTAAGAAAGGATTTTTTCAAATTCGCACCCCAAAGGGTTGAAAAGGGTTGTCAAAGTTTATATGAAAGTCCTATGTTTTTAAAGTTAGATACATGAATCTTGGCCTGCTTGTTCCTTTCGGCTTCTAGGTGCTCACTAAGAAATAGGTTTTCGGTCCTTAAGGGAAAATGGAAATGTGTAAATAAGGGTTTTAAATGTTTGTATGAAAAAAGTTCCAAATCCAGTTAAGATCCAAATTGAATCTTACGGCAACGGCAGTTCGGATTTCGCCGGGGAAGATCAAATGAAACGCCACTAAAAAAAAACCACCACCGCCACCGCCACTAAATGTCACTATTGAGAAATCAAGTCTCCACATAGAAAATTAATGGAGAATGCTGTGTAAATGTCTTTCTTGATAAGGCAAAAGCATTTGACATTGTGGACTGCTTTTGAATAAACTCGAGGCAATAGGTATAAGAGGAACACCACTAGAATGGTTTCGCAGCATTGCGGTATCTATATTGTAATATAGGCAGTCACCAAAGCAGGCCGCTCCCTATCACGTTCGGCTTTCCGCAGGGCAGTACTCTTGGCCCGACGTTGTTTACGCTCTACAAAATCTCTAAATGGCCTGTTAAGTAAATCGGATCTACTAGGCATACATCTTAGTGAGCTCTCAGAAGAAGGAAAGTCAATTGACGTCCTTTGTGTAACGGAACACAACATGAAACAAGGTGATCAACAACACTTACATATTGCCAATTATTCACTAGCAACTTCTTACACTAGAGATGATAGAAATGGGGGATCATGCATTCTAATCAAAAACACACATAAATTTGAGGTTTCTAAAGTAAAGAAATGGGTTATACCCAATTTAATTGAATGCTGCGCAATTAAGCTAATCTCTCACCCCTTCATAATTATTTGTATCTATAGACCACCAAATAATAATAAACATAAACTACTTATGTTTTTTGATCATCTAGATCTGATCCTAAAAGAAATTTGTTTGAAGTCAAATAATAAGGTTATACTCTGCGGCGATTTTAATATAGATATTTGTAAAAATAGCAAAGCCTCTCTCACCTTTCAAAATATATTACTAAGCTATAATCTAATTTTGGGTACTCGATCACCAACACGTCTATGCAGTGGGACCTGCATCGACAATATAATACACAATACCAGAGGCAGCAAATGTGAGATCAGAGAATTAGCATTATCAGATCACACGGCGCAACTACTAAAGTGTCGGGTCAAAAAAACTTGCACGTTATCTCATTGGTTTATTCAACAACGCGACTATAGTGATGAAAATATCACGAAGTTTAGAGAATGTCTTCAAAGCTTAACATTTCATAATGTATACATGTGCGCCGATCCCAATGATGCATTTGACGAGTTTCATAACGTATATAAGCTCTTCTATGATTTATGTTTTCCAATAAATAAAATAAAAGTTTCAGCAATTAAAAAACCTAAATGGATCTCAACGGGATTAAAAAAATGCTCCAAACGGAAAAGGGACATGCTATGGGAGTATCAAAAGGCACCTAACCCAGATAACAAAAATAAACTTAAAACCTACACTAATCGACTGAAACGCATAATTAAACAAACACAAAAAGTCCAAAATTCTTATACTATTAACAATTCTGAAAACAAGAGCAAAGCTACATGGAATATAATTAATCGACAAAAAATTAATTACCCTAAAGAAGGAATTGATCAGATAATTATTGACGGGAAAATTATGAATAGTACAGAACAAATAGCGGAATCATTTAATGAATATTTTATAAATCAAATTAAATCTCAGAATTACATTAACTATAATAATATGCTGACATTTGACAAAATTTCTAATTCAATATTTATGATACCCACATTACCAACTGACATCATTAAAATAATAAATTCTTTGAAAAACACAAACAGCACTGGATATGATGATATAAACACAAAAGTGATTAAAGCTACATCTTTCATTATTGCACCAATACTTAGCCATATTTTTAATGATTGCACAGAGAAGGGCATATTCCCAGAAAAGCTGAAAATTTCTATAATAAAACCAATGTTTAAAAAAGGTGACAGACAAGATCCTAGTAACTACCGACCAATTTCCCTTATTCCAGTGTTCTCTAAAATTTATGAAAAAATAATTTATAAAAGTTTATATTCCTTTTTAGAAACCAATAAAATCTTAATCAGTAACCAATATGGTTTCAGGCAAAGTAAAACCATTAAATCCGCAATATATGCGCTTGTTCAACACGCACTTACAAATATTGATCATAGAACTCCTGCTGTAGCATTATTTATGGACATGACCAAGGCCTTTGATCACGTTAGCTACAAAATACTCCTTAATAAACTGGAAAAATATGGCATCAGAGGTAATGTCCTTCAAATTATTAAATCATACCTAACGAATCGACAACAATGTACGTGCTTAAAGAAAATCTGCCCCTACACAAAAACAGAAATGACATATACGTCTGAATATCGTGAAACCTTATTCGGTGTACCACAGGGCGGTGTCCTAGCACCATTACTTTTTAACGTATATATTAATGACATGCCTAAAACTATTTCTAATCCGATGATCCTATTCGCGGACGACAGCACAATACTATTTAAAAACGAAAATGTAGAGACTTTAGAAGATGACATAAATAATAACCTAACTGACATAATAACCTGGCTCACTGAAAATAATCTTAAAATAAATCTGGAAAAAACAACGTACATCTCGTTTGAACAAAGAACAAATAATCAAAAACTAGATATTCGATATGGTAATAAATATATTCAGGAGACGGACAATACAAAAATTCTAGGTATTTGGATCGATAAAAAGATGGACTGGAAAATACATACCGAAAATGTATGTAAAAAACTTAGCCAATGCTCATTTGCCCTATATAATTTAAGGAAAGTTACAAATCAGTCAACATTATTAATCGCGTACCACGGATATGTTGCATCAACACTGCGATATGGACTCATATTTTGGGGGAACTCGTCCGATAGAGAAATCGTGTTCAAAGCACAGAAGAAATGTATAAGGGCAATATGTGGCATTCAAAGCACAGACAGTTGTAAACCACATTTCCAAAAGCTTCAGTTACTTACATTTCCATGTCGCTACATATACGAAGTGGCAAGCTATGTTAAGTCAAATATACACATATATAATCACCCAAAGAGTTTGCGGCACAAGAATGAAATATGCGCAATACCACATAAAAAAGCAATATTTAATAAAAGTTTTCTTGGTATGGCACCCAAAATATATAACAAGCTACCTAAAAACCTAATTGAAATTAAAAGTATAGATCAATTTAAAAAAAAGCTTTACGAATTTCTAGTTGCGAAATGCTATTATAATATCAATGATTATTTAAATGAAAGATGCTAGGCCTACTATATCCGATTTAACACATGAGGGTTTAAAATTATTCAGAATAAAGTTTTTTAAGATCCAATTTTGTTACTAAATTAATTTATATTTCAATTTGTTATTTATTGTTTAATGCTCTGACATATAAATATTATTTATTATAATTTATAACTGTGATTGACAAGGCTGACATAATTAATTAATTTACTGTTTTAGAATAGAATATTTGCATACCCATGTGATGGTTAAACATGGAGAACTCTAGTATTTAAAGAAAACATCAATGTATATTCCTACCCATGTTTGCAAATAAATATATGATTTATGATTTACATTAATGACGTAGTAAATCTCCCTCTTAGAAACGCTACAGTGATAACCTACGCTGACGACACAGCAATCATTTTCCACGACACGTCATGGGACCGAGTGTATCCACTGGTGGAACTAGGCCTCTCTGAGATAGCGCAATCCCTTGACACAAATCTACTGACACTAAATGCTGCTAAAAGTAAATATATTGCTTTCTCTAAAACAAGCTCCTCCAGTGCCTTTCAAACCATGTCCTTAAAAATACACACCTGCCCACAGGAACACAATATTGCCTCACACCTGCTACATCATCCCTGCGCATGCACAGTCCTTGAACGTACTGACACGATTCAATATCTCGGAATAACCATAGACAACAACTGAACGTACAAAGCCCACATTTATGCCCTTTCCTCCAGAGTACGAAAACTAATACACGTCTTGAAAAAACTTCGCAACTGTACCCCTATCGGTATCTTGCGAATGGTCTACTTCGCACTCTGCCAGTCAATTATACGAGTACAGTACTGTATCTGCATTTGGGGACGCGCTGGTAAAAGCACATTTATTCAAATTCAAATAATTTATTTTCTCATCACCAACAATGACATGATATACATATATTTAAAACAAGCTTAGGACGTACGTGACAAAGTATGTAAGAGACTGGTGTCTGCACTAGGAAAACCTGTATAGCAGATCACCAAATGTATAACGCTAGAGAGGGCGCAACGGGCACTTATCAAGGTTGCACTAAAAAAAACCTTTCAGATTCCCACAGACCTTGTCTACTATGAGTTTCAAGTACTCAGGGTACGACAAATATTCGTACTCCAAGCAACGCTTAAATATCACGCAACAATAAAAAAACGGCCAGACTATAGCGACAATAATAAACAAGCGTATCTTCAGAGTACCCATACTAAATGCCAAATCCGAACTAGCTAGACGCTGTACCTATTTTTCCCATCCCAACACTTACAATAAAGTTAGCAAACTCTGTGACCTAAAGGACTGCTCAATTACGACTTGTAAGAAAACCCTAACTTCAACTCATTTAAAATTATCATACAACGACACTGAAACATTGATATAGCACCTACACACCCACACACACACATACACACACGCACACACATACACATCACAAGCCCAACGTTAATCATTGCTCTTTTATTTTGAGTTCAGAATCGCACGATTAATTTTATTTTAAACCTTTCTTTCCTCTTTTTATTACCTTTGTTAAAAAAAAAAAATTCAAACATCCTCAAATTGTAATGTAATCTTTATAACTTTGTAAAATTCACACTACAGAGCCACAAGATGCAAGCGATGCATAGTTTGTGGCTCACCGAATATGTCACATTGTGTTGTTACTTTTTGACGCATAAACTTTTTACTTACCAGTCAGTGGCAAGGTTTTCACGTTCATTAGCACCTGGCAGTTAACTAAAAAAATTACATATATTTCCTTCGACTGAAATATAATTGTGTTGAACCTAACCTAATTGTGTTGTATTGGTTTATAAAAAGAAAATTGTTGACCATTTGTAAAAGAGCTCAATATATCTCATCACACATCACATTGCACAGCGCATTTATATTCTGTAAATTTTATGGTGTACATTATTTTGTATAAAACCGGAAAACAACAAAAAGGTTTGTCAATATGTACATTTCCTGACAATTTTGTTGAAAATCAAAGTCTAATTTTATTGAAACTCCACTGCGGCTATCGGCCTTGCCCGATATTTTGTGATGTGGTACAAGTGATTTTTTTTTGTGATATCTCAAGTAATTAAGTTTGATGGCAAGTAATTGCAAAACAAGGATATTAGTTTACTGCGTAATGAACCTATAATGTTCCCACTGCTGGGACACAAGCCTCCTCTCTTCGAGAGGGAGTGGTATGTAATCCACCACGCGGGCTCAGTGCGGGTTGGTAGATGTCACATGTCTTCGAATTTTTTGGTCCTAGGACATGCCAGATTCCTCATTCATCGTTTTGCTTGTGTTCGAAACCACGACCTACAAACTCGTAAGTCGGGGCCATTACCACTGTGCCACCCCTGCTCTCTAGTTTACTGGAGCCTCGTCAAATTAGTGGTTTAAAATCTGTTTTTTAGGGTTCCGTAGTCAACAAGGAACCCTACCTACTAGTTCGTCCATCCATGTCCATCTCAAAATCACAATCAAATCAAAAGTCATTTATTCAAACTAGGCTGAGAATCAGCACTTTTCGAACGTCAAAAATTACATAAGACAGTCCCCCAAAAACACCCACCTTTCACCATCTGTTTGTCTGTCCGCGGCTTTTTTTAGAGAATCCTAGTAGTAAAAACCTATAATTTGGCATGGGTGCACATATTTATCACGCAAACAAAGTGGTAAAATAAAATCTGGATTTTTTGGATTTTATCTCTATTGCACGGAAAGTGGGGATGATATTGTCAAATGATCCCCCCCCCCCTGCCAGCTAAATGGTTGTTTATGGATATGTGAAAAAAATCATGGCTGTAGTTTATATAACGAAGTCAAAATGAAAACTATCACAGCTAAGTAGGCTTTGCAAGTTAACGAGTAATAGTCGACCAACTTACATTTGCAGTTGGAGTAATAGTTGACCGTGGCGTATATCGATGTTTGGGAGAACATGTTTTTCAACTACAATGTTAAGTTTGTTTTTGGGATAAATTCATCTCAACTACGCAACCCTTCATTGTACCTGATCCTACATGCACTTGACCGGTTTTTTCATGTAGTAAAATACGCTTCGATGCCGAGGAAAACCCAGGCAAAGATGGCGAGACGCACTGCAAGAGTAAAGAAATTAGACCACAACAGTCAACAACCATACGATGGAGAGAGTGGAATGAGTGGAGGGAGGTCTTTACTGAGAAGTGGCACAGTTTGGGCTGCTAGTAGCCCAGCATAATAGTATACTTTTGTCGCCATAAAATTAAAAGATGTATTATGTATCTTCTTAAAGTTTTTTTTATTTGTAATTGTGTTTTTTAACCAATTTACATAAATAAATAAAATTTATCAATATAAGATTAGTAATATTTCAAACATATAGGGTATTTTTTTTTCTCCCAAGATGAGAAAAAGCATACTGACAATCAAAGCTGGAAAGTCGAGTAATACCCAATAATTTAGAACCTCATATTTGAAAAGTCGCTCTCCGCTTATAACTTAACAAATGTTTTTAACCTCGCATTACCAGCGGAGTGGTCTTTATTAAAATAGCTACGCGCCCCCACTCTTCTAGCGGTTTGGGATGCCAGCAGTTTTGCAATGCTCGTTCACTGTTAGTTTTCATGTTCAGGATATAATAATATGCATATTATTCATTTATATTTAGGGATGAACGGGGCTTAGCATTGTATAAAATACTGGTTAGAAATTAACGATGAATTTAAAATGATTTCAAACCTGCCCTCAATTTTTCTCTAACTGTTCTAGTTTTTGAGATACAGCTATTGGCCATATTTTTGTACTAGTTACATTTAACTTTCATAAAACCAAGCCTTTTTTTTGTAGTATTTTTTTAAAATTTACCCGTCAAGAAATATCTGTAAAAACGATCCCAACTATTTCTGTAATATCTGTCGTGAATATACTTTCAAAACGGCCAAGTGCGAGTCGGACTCGCGCACCAAGGGTTCCGTACCATTATCTATAAAAACGGCAAAAAAATCATGTTTGTTGTATGGGAGCCGCCCTTAAATATTTATTTTATTCTGTTTTTTAGTATTTGTTGTTATAGCGGCAACAGAAATACATCATCTGTGGAAATTTCAACTGTCTAACTATCACGGTTCATGAGATACAGCCTGGTCACAGACGGACAGACAGACAGACAGAAGGCGGAGCCTTAGTAATAGGGTTCCCGTTTTACCCTTTGGGTACGGAACCCTAAAAGCTGTAGAGTCAGAGTTCGTAAAACGGGTGTATTTTGATCACTTTGGATTTCCTTTGGACACCCACGACAAGTACTGGGTGTTTATATGGTATGTACAACATGCGTGGAGTCTTTGAGATTATGGGCGAGCCAATTCCAAGTGTCAAACACCAAGGATCTAGCGGGAACCTTCAAATCATCAGGATTATTGTTATTTTTGCGTGGTTAATATAAACGGGATTAAACAAAGAAAGTGGTCCAAATGGTTTTACCCTATCTTGTTATCAGTTCCCACCAGTCCTGAACTTCAGCGATGCGTCAGTACCAGAGGCGGCTCGTCATAAAGAGCGCTGGTGCAGTGCACTCCCACGAAAATAGCATAATCTATATTTCTTTATTATAATCCTATACATACATTCTTTCTACTATGCCCATACGCATACAATAACAGTTTACTAGAAAACCATTTCCTACGCGTAGGTACATTTGGCGTCAAGTTGAAACGTGTGGAGCGCCAGCGATTGCGCTCCTATGAAACAAAGTTCAGTACGATTTCTAGTACTGTATTCAATGAGTGAGAAAGAGAAATATCGACATAGTCCGACGCGTGAAACAAAAGATTTTGTACGAGAAATTAGCCTAATTTGGAGCGCCGCTCACGCGCGACGTTGCCGAACGGCGGCGCAAGGCGGCCGCGCGCGGGAATGCGATCTATGCCTATGCGCTGTTGCCGATCTTATGTAAACAAACGGTCGGCTCAACTGTCAGTAGATTCGCAGTGTTTATTCTAAATAATTATTAAAAATAGTTTGTGCGCATATCTTTTATTAAAAATTGTGAAAAGACTCTCGAAATGCGTATCGAACTGAAAGCTAAGGGACCACCACGTCCCGAAATTGCACTTTCTCAAAAATGTGTTACGAAAAACAAATCTTTTACGCGTGGTTTTAAATCTGAACAATATTTCAAAACACCTTGGTTGTGTGGATGTGAAGAAAGCAACAAATTATTTTGTTTCCCGTGTCTGGTGTTTGGAGCTGGCGCCGGCAGTGGTGGTGAATCTGCATGGACGGAAACGGCCGTGTTGAAAATTTAGCGCGTCTTTCAATAAAAGTGAAAAAACATTCGCAATCTCGATTTCATATCTTATGTGAAGTGCAATTCGCATCTATCGACCGTCAAGATATTCGTAAGGCGCTCGATTCTGCGTATCGAAAATCTATTAGAGAGTTCAATGAACGCGTTGATGAAAATCGATAAAGATCGCCGAATGGATTTTTTTTACAAATAAAATAAATGGTAAGCTCTAGTTTTACGTTTCTTTTTTTAGTGAACCCCCACAAATAAATGTCACGAGCCGCCTCTGGTCAGTACCACGAGCATCTTCATCTAAAAAACATTTTTTTTTAAATAAATAACAGCCCTTGTGAACAAAGTCACGCAAGAACATCAAAAAAGATTTTTTTTTATAAGTAGTGGTTGTTTTTCATTATTTTTTTTTTTCTTGTAAATCACGTTTTCATTATATCTCAAAAACTAAAGCTGATACAAAAAATCTGATTTCAGATCTAAAAGCAGCACCCCGAAAATGTATAATATTAGTCATAATATTTCATCCAACAAAACTGTTGTGTTATCTATACGTGTAGTTTGCACAAATCCTAAAACCAACCAACGGGTTTTGATTATTCGATAATTTAATGTGTGTTAGTATGTTACTAAAGTAAAGAATCGTCGTAAAAGGCGACCATCAAGTACCAAGACAATGCTTGTGCAGTCCTTCAATTTCCCTATCATCGATTATGGTGATGTGTGTTACTATAACCTGAATGCAGATCTCCTCGACAAACTAGACCGTCTTCTCAATAACTGCATTCGATTTGTTTTCAATCTGCGTAAATATGATCATGTCTCTGTGCATCGGTCGCTTTTAAAGTGGTTGCCCATACGCCAGCGCAGAGAGCAAAGGGCGTTGACCACCTTATTTTCATTTCTTGATTCTCCCTCTTAGTTATCTAGCCTCCCACTTTCAGTACATTTGCGCCAACCACAATAAAATTCTACGTTCTTCACACAATCGTCTTCTTCAATGTCCCACTCACCGCACTGACTTCGTTCACTCTTCCTTTTTCGTTCAGTCTATCTCTTTGTGGAATGCGCTCCCCCAGGAAATCAGGATGGCAACCAACCGATTAACCTTTAAAGTTAAAGTTCGCGAGCACATTCGTAAGAAGCTGGCAGTATCATCACAACGGTAAAGTTTTCCCATTGTTTGTTTGGTTTATAGGTTGTCGGGGTGGACTGTATGCTTGAATAAAACTTCAGACTTCTTGTTTGTATTCCCAGGACTAGTGAGCTGCTTGACTGTTGAGTGACGACTGACGATGTTGATCTGAGGACGTCGCTGCGCCCCCGTTAGGGGGCGCGGCTGGCGGGGTCGGGGCGTCGCCCCTCGCCCGCGGAGGCTATACAGTGACCCGCCAATGCGGGCCCCTCGATGAGTTTGCCTAGTACGGCGTATCGGCAATTGGGCGCACTGCGCCCATGTGAGTGGCTGCTATTTGTTTTCTGTAGGCGCGCCACGACGCTTTTTATGTAAGCGCCGCTTGCTTCACGACACCTCGGCGGTCAACCCCCGCCAGGTGAGACCCCCGGTTGCCCGGGGGAGGCCCAACGAAGGCGACCAGCGACGAGAGTGCCGACTCGACGCTCCTACAGAACTAGGTGTTTAGTTCCCGCCCGCCCCGCTTTCAGATCGAGCCGATTACGGTCCGAGCTAAGGAACTGTCGTGTGTGTGTGGGCGGCATAGTATTGTGTGACACCGCCCAGTGGCTGCGCGTATCGCGGCCCACGCCGTGCCTATACGCGTGAGTTTAGATGCTTGTTTAGTGATGGTTGTCTGTATTAGTTACCTGACGTGCCGTGCGTCGGCACGCGCGAACATTCCCGTCGCGAGGCGCCGCACAAACTCGTCCAGGCTCTCAATCCCGAGATCCCTCTGGATGGTATCGTTCCTCACATAGCGAGGGGTGGCCACTATGGTCCGCAACGCTTGGCTCTGCTGCGTGCGGAGCGGCTTGCGGTTCGTCTCGCTAGCAAGGGCGAACCATGCCGGGGCGGCGTACGTCTGTATTGGGCGTACGTACAGTTTGTACACGCCCAACTTGACGTGCGCCGGGATGCGGGACGAGAGCACCGGTCGTAGGAGGTTGCGGGCGACCCTACCCCGCGCCGCGACCGTGCGGACGTGTGCCCCCATCGTGAGCCGACGGTCGATAGTGACACCCAGGTATTTGACCCGGGGCAACCATTCGACGTCGGCTCCTTGTAGCTTCAAGGGTGGTAGGAGGGGCGCGTAGCCGGTAACCAGCGCCTGCGTCTTACCCACGTTAACCGACAGCCGCCATTTGGACAGCCACTCGGGGAGGAGATCGAGGGCGCGCTGCATTTTGACCGCCGCGTACTTTGCATTTAGAGATGTAGTAATGTACGCGGCGTAGTCAGCATACAGCGCGAGCATCGCATCTGCAGTGGTGCGGATGTCGTCGGTGAAACGTGAGTAACACGCCGGCGATACGCAGCTCCCCTGCGGTACGCCTGCGAGCACCGGGCGGGCGCTAGATAGCGCCCCGTCGACCACCACCCTGAATGTCCTGTGGGATAGAAAAGTAGAGACCACCTGTACGACGCGACGGGGCGCGTCAGTGGTGGCTAATGTATATATAAGGCCGTCGTGCCACACGCGGTCGAAGGCCTTCTCCATGTCAAGGAATACTGCCACCGAATATTCCTTCTTGTTTATTGCGGCTGCGAGGTGGTGCAGTACCCTCGACAGCTGGAGCGTCGTGCTATGTTCCGTCCGAAACCCGAACTGTTCCGGCCGTGGAGTGATGTGTGGTAGGAGGTGTCGCAGCAGGAGTGCTTCGAACACCTTGGAGACTGTCGGCAGAAGGGTGATCGGCCGATAGCTCTCCGGCTTCAGAATGTTTTTCCCCGCTTTGGGCAGCATTATGACGCGGCGCTCCTTCCACGAGGCGGGAAAGGACCCCATGCGCAGTATCCCCGTGTACAGGCGCGCCAGCGCCGCTACCATACGGAAGGGCAGGTGGCGCAGCGCTGTATTGGTGATACCGTCGGCACCGGGAGCCTTCCTAGGCTTCGTTCTAAGGATGGCGCGTCTAACTGCGCCCGGCGAGAAGAAGACGGGATTCTCCTCGGGAGGTATCGGCGTAGCGAAGTAGTCTCCCAGGTGTTGCTCGACTGCTGCGACATGCTCAGTGTCGCTGGTCGGGTTCGGTTGGAACTGACGCTCCAGGTGTTCAGCGAAGACCTCCGCCCGGTCCTCCGCTACATATTTGAGCGCCCCGTCGCTGTTGAGCAGCCGTCTTACCAGGGCTGGGGTATTCGTCAGCTAGCGGCAGAGTTTGTGAACCGACGGCCAACTATCTGTAGTGGCGTCGTTTCGTTCCTCCCAGCCCGCGGCGGTGTGCGCCTGTAACTCGGCCTTCACTCTCTCCGCCTAACATTCCACGCAGAGGACGGCGAGCTTGGTGACTGGACGCCGTAGGATGCCCGCTGAGGTTCTGACGTCGGCTGATCGCACCTTGCCGTCTAGACCAGTGTAGACTGCTTCCACGACGCCTCGGGGCCACGTTCCTCTTGGTAACGTGGAGTCGATGACGACGACCAGGCTGCCGACTTGAAGGGGCCGCCGGTGGTCATCTGACGGCCCTCGGGGCACCAGCGTTTGTAGGTATTCGTCCACCCAGCGCCGCCAGAAATGATCGGCAAGCGCTTGGGTAGCTCTCCATTGTTTGCGGCTGACTTCCTCACAAAGCCCAGTACGGGGAAGGCCTGAGGAGGTTCCGATGAGGAAGTGGTTGGGTGTCAGGGCCTTCGGATCCTTGGGATCAACGGAGACATGGGTGAGAGGCCGAGAGTTTATAGTGTGCTCGGCCTCCGTCAGCAGCGTCAGCAGCACTTCTTCTTTCAGTGCTCTCTGATGTAAAGTCGCCCCCAGCGCCGTCTCATCGGAGCGTACTAGTCGCTCCCACGCTCCCCCCATATGCGGCGCTCCTAGTGGTATGAACTTCCACTTCATTCGGTGCTCGAGCCCAAAGTGAGGGAAGTCTTTTGCCCATTCCTTGTAGGCCACACGTAGTTCGGTGTCTGCTCCTCTAAAGTTCGTCCCGTTGTCCGAATACATAATTCTGGGCCAACCTCGTCGGGCCGCCATTCTTCGTATCGCCATTAGTGCTGAGTCAGTGTATAAACTTGATACCAATTCCAGATGCACTGCCCTCGTGACTAGGCAGGTGAATAGGGCTCCCCAGCGTTTTTCATGTCTCCTCCCTATGACTACTGTCATTGGTCCGAAGTAATTGGTCCCGCAATGGGTGAAGGGGCGCTGCGTCTCCGTTAAGCGTTCCATGGGTAAGTCCCCCGTAGTTAGTTTCACAGGCGTGGCTTTTCTTATGCGGCAGAGTTGGCATCGCTGTGCAATAGCTCGCACCGTAGGGCGTAGGTTGACCACCCAGTATCGCTGTCTTAGATCATTTATCACACGTTCATTATTAGCGTGACCAGCTCTGCGATGTGCGTCTCCTACTAGTAGTCTTGTAAACGGGTGTTTGCCGTGTAGAATCACTGGCGTCTTCTTCGTTTCCATGACTGCCGCGTGTCCGATCCTTCCTCTAACCTTAAGTACTTGATCTTCTAGATAAGGGTCCAGTTTGTATAGACTGCTGGACTTGGTCACCGGCTTCCCCTTCTCGAGCAGCTGTATTTCTTCTGCGTAGTCTTCGTTGCTGTGCTTGTTTGAGCCATAATTTCTTGGCCTTGTCTATTAGGTCGACGGTCATCTGGCTGGTCTTGTCCTTGCACTTTTCTTTGAAAAAGAAGGGCACGGCTGTCGCTCGTAATAACTTCTCATATGAAGAGAATCTGCTTATGTCGGGCAAGTGAGAAGGGCGTTCCTTTTTCTCTACTGTTATTATGTATGTTACTTCATCTTTGATTGTGTCTTCTCTGATCTTCTCCTTAGGCCAGGACTCTTCGTCATTGTACAGGAACATAGGGCCGGTGAACCATCTATCTTCTGGTTTCATGTGCATGGTATAGTTAGGGCGCGTGGCGTCGTCTGCTACGTTGTGCTCGGTGGGTACCCATCTCCATTGGCTGATGTTGGTTAGCTCCGCAATCTCACCCAGGCGATGCGCCACAAATGATGTATACTTCGCGGCGTCTTTCAGGATCCATCGCAGAACGGTTTGTGAGTCCGTCCAATAAGTCACGCTACTACGCTTGTCTCGGTGCTCCTTTAAAATCGTCTCCGCCAACCGTGCGCCGATCACTTCTGCTTGTAGTTCCAGTCGCGGAATCGTAACTGGCTTCAGGGGGGCTACTCGTGCCTTTGCCGCAACCAGCCTCACGTTCACCCTATTGTCCGGCTTCTGGATCCTCCAGTAAGCTGTCGCTACGTATGCTTGTTCGCTCGCATCGCAGAAAACATGGAGCTCTATAAGGTCGTCCTGGTCCCTGCCGTAGCACCTTGGTATGCGTAGCTTCGTCACTTCATTCAAACTTCGCATCCATTCTTCGAAGAGCTGCGTGTCTTCTTCGGGGATCGCCTCGTCCCACCCTATGCCGTGCCTCCACAGGTTCTGAAGCAGGATTTTACCGGTGACTGTGAAGTGGCTGATGAGACCCAGAGGATCGTAGACTGCCATTACTGCTCCAAGGGCTTCACGTTTCGTTGGCGCTCTGTCTCTGATTTTCACCTCTGGTGACAATCGACTCAGGCCGGTGTTGAATCCTAGCTCGTCTGAGCCTGTTTGCCACAGTAAACCAAGCGTTTTGTCCGTATTCTCTTCCCTTGGTCCGAGTCTTACTTCTGTGTCATGTGCCTGCTCCTCCAGAGTTAAGCTCTTCACCACGTTATCTCTATTGGAGCACCAACCCCTCAAGTTAAAGTGCGCATTCTGATGAATCTTCATGACTTCGCGTGCTGTCTTGATCGCCTCATCTTCAGTCGCCAAGCTATCCACGTAGTCATCCATGTAATGGCTTGACGTTATAGCTTGCACAGCGTTGGGGTATTCTTATGTGTGTAGTCTCGCGTTGGCGTCTCGTACTGAGTGCGCGATGAAGGGTGAACACGAAGCCCCGAAGATCATTGAAGTCATTTTATATTTCTTCGGTGGCTTAGTTCGTTCTTTGTCTCGCCAGAGAAACATCTGCGCAGCTTGGTCTTGCTCTCTTATTTTTACTTGGAGAAACATTTCTTGTATATCTGCTGTGACGGCTACCGGACACTCTCTGAATCTGAACAGGATCCCTGGTAGAGACTTTAAGAGATCAGGTCCTTCCAGTAGGTAGTCGTTCAGGCTCACGTCTTGGTGGTAGACGTACGCGCATCATCTTGTCCAACGTGTCGGCCAACTGTTCAATTCCTCTTCCAACTCGGCGTTCCCCTCTGTGGGGTGACCGCGAGGCCGATCGTTGTCTTCTTCGGTTGTCTCTAGCAGGCGTAAAGGCATCAACATAAGTAGCGGGTTCGACGTAGGCGGCAGTCTCTTGAGCTGCGTGCGTGGCGGCGGGGTGCGGGGGCTCTTCCCGAGGCTGATCTGTGACTTGGGGGTGGCTCTTCACGAGCCTCTGCCTCTGCTTCTATCGCCGACACTTCATATTCGAATCGCTTGTTGACGAGCGCCTTTTCAATTTCTAATTGCTCGTTCCGTATTGCAGCGCAATCCTCTTCTGTGCTTCGTATTCTGCCTTCTTCATTCTTGCCACGTCACTACTATGTGATCCTCTGGAACGTATCGTACTTGCTGTATCCCTCCCGGGAGCATTGCGCGTAGCTGTTATAGTTCTCACTGAGTCCTGGGTTCGTGGTACGGAGGACGTTCTCGGTGACGCGGATGGCGTGGCGACCGATTCACCATAATCGTACGCGGTCGCGGTGGGTCTACTCGCCGGTACGAGGCATGGAGCCGGCGCGGCGGATGCGCTATCGGACATAACCGGCGCAACCCTCCTCACCGCGGCGGTGGCGGGGGGTGCGATTGCGAGTGCGGGGGGGGCGGGATCGATCCCAGCCGCGGGCGTACTGCGCGGCAACGCGGACGCGGTGATCGACGGCGACCTAGGCGGATCTTCAAATGTCCGCACAGTAGGACGTCGGCTATTGTAGCCTGATTCCGATTCACTTTCCTTGGCTGCAACACTTCTAGTCTTCATATTTGACATTAAACGATAATCTTGATTGATGAAACTTCAATCGGCGATGTTCAATCTGCGATCCGGCTTCGTAGGACCAGCTATCGGGGTGGACTGTATGCTTGAATAAAACTTCAGACTTCTTGTTTCTTGTTTGTATTCCCAGGACTAGTGAGCTGCTTGACTGTTGAGTGACGGCTGACGATTTTGCTTCTTTTTTTTTTGGGTATGGCATCTCGCAGTTGACCTTGAGAGGCCGTGACTGCTTAACCGGTCTTTCCTGTGGCTGCCCTAAGGTATTAACTTAAAGCCTCCAGCCAGGAGCGTAAATATAAGTATTATAAACTAAACGACAGCGCTTTAAGGGCACCCCCTGTGGGGTACGAACCTCGGCTTAGGGCGTCGTTGGGAAAAACCAGCAAGTTGGGGACGGGCTGGATCGAAAGTTTAAATTCATGATTATTAACGGGGATTACTATTAAATGCTACGGCTCACTCAGCCTCGGGGCTGGTGGTTCGACGTGCAAGGGACGGGGGGAACAATTAATTCTTGAACTTCGCGTGGTACCTCGGCGGCGAGGACGGAATGACGGTTTGTATTTGTGCACTGTACTTGTGGCCCTATTGCTTTCCTGAAGGAGAGTAATGGGGTCATCCGGGTCTGAGAGAGTATGCCTAGGTCGGCGAGTCTGACTAATTTGAGAGGGCCTATAGCTAGCTGCCTGCACAACCAAGGGGTTGCGATGTCTATCTGCGGACTCGAAGAACCGCTTTGTCGCGCGTTTCATAAATTGCTTGATGGTGGGGATTCTAAGATCTACATGAAGGGTTTCGTTCCGAACGAACCATGGAGCGTCCGTAATTTTACGGAGAAATCGATTTAGAAGTGCCTGCATTCTATGAATGAGGTGGGGACGGGCGTGTGCGAAAGCGGCACACGCGTACGTCATAATCGGCCGCAAATACGCAATTTGCCCTTAAGGGACAACTTGCTGCGTGAGTTCAGAACGCAATGAAGCCTACCGAGAGCGAAAGCGGCGCGCGAACGCACTTGCTTTATGTGCTCAGTGAACGAAATGTGATGATCTAAGATCACACCGAGATATTTGGCTCGCTTCTCTCAAGGGATAGGCTTGCCGAACATTTTGATCTGTCGTGGTAGGTCCGGTCTACGCCGGGGCCTAAAAAAGAGGACCGCTTGGCTCTTATCAGGATTGACCTCGATCCTCCACTTCCTGAACCAGTCACCGAGTCTGTTGACTTCGGTCTGTAGGATGCGGGAGATCTGGTCTTGACTGCGGCCGGTGTAGTAGATGGCAGTGTCGTCTGCGAACAGAGCTAACTGCGCCTTTCTACATTTCGGGATGTCACTGGTGAACAGCGTAAAAATGAGCGGAGCCAGCACAGACCCCTGAGGGACGCCTGCGCGGATCGGATGAGGACGATTTTGCAACTCACTGTACTGTTTATATTCATTTCTTACATACCGCAGGTAGCGGGTGGGGCGCGGTGGCGGGGAGTACGACTCGTCAATGAGAGCGCGTCTGTCTATGTGTGGGTGTCTGGTGCTCTCGACAGGTTCAGACTTGTCGGAGTCGTACTCTCTACCATCTTACAATATTATTGTACTTATGTCTTAATAAAACAAACCTTAATTAAATTGTTACATAAAATTCCCTACTATCAAAATGGTCTTTATTATAATTCTTAAATCTAAAACCTTAGCTAATATATGACATGTTTAATCGGATTTATTTGTACATTACTCTTTGGTTACATAAGCTACGTCGTCCGTAACATAGGTATATTCGTGTATATTGTATTTATTTGGTCTTATATTTATGTATAATTAGGTATATATATATAATATATTAAATTTAAAGTTTTTAATAGGTATATGTATGCATATCCTTATATTTAAATAAATATTGATTTCACAATTTTTGTTATTGCACCTACCACTGGTTGTCTCTGCATCACCCAAAGGTTGACTGGTAGAATGGGGTGACTTGTAAGAGGAATGATATGAAAGAGAAGAGAGTGAATGATAGCGTGACGGCTGACAGGGGAGGATGGAAGAAGAAAATGTGTTGCGCCGACCACAAGTAACATGGGACGAGCAGGAACGTGATGAGGACCTGTTACCATGTCAACATTTCCATCTTTCCGTGGTTAACTCTATTAAAATACAGGTAAATTATAATGGAGCCAAGCGGATGCATCAGAATATCAGTTTAACTGGGTCAGCGCGTGCACTTGACCCAAATCGAGAGGCCGGCTGATATTTAGCACATATTTTATCACTTTTCAGTCTGCCCTATGTCTCTTTTGGTACTAAATTGTTAGTAAATCTCATCTGTGGGTAATAAAAGAGTACATTTTTAAGTACTTACATTAAAATATACTGCACTATGAAAGTTGGATTAGACTGAAATGAAATTTTACAAAAAGAGTGGTCTTTTTACTTGTAAAAAGACCACTCTTTTTGTAAAATTTCATTTTGTATGTTTATTAATTATTATTGTTATTTTATTTATTAGGCAGGCAGGTTGGCGCAGTGGTTAAGCGATTGACTGCTGCGCTGCGTGTCGCGGGTTCGATTCCCGCACGGAACAAATGTTTGTATGACCTATAAGTAGTTGTTCCGGGTCTGGCTGTTTGTGTATGTGAGTTTAAATGTTTGTAAACGTACCCACGATACAGGAGAAATTCCTAGTGTAGGGCAACGTTTTTTAAAAAAAAAAAAAACATTTATTATGTTTACGTATTTATTACCCACAGTTCAACTAAAATTGTGTTTTATTCTAAAGAAAATGTTTAGAAATCACTTCTAAAGGTTTGATGAACCGATGATGGTACAATAAATTATGAAAAACAAGTTAGACAGATACGTGTATTAAAAGAAATGGTACATCATAATGGCTAGAGATTAACTATGATAATAATGGCCCGTCCCTCTAAAATTCAAAACGTTTGAAAATATTTGTGAAAGTATTTTTACGTATGTGTGCGTAATGAGACGGCCGTCAAACAAAAACAAATCACGGATTTGTTGCTCGACTTGTGGCGTAATTAATCGCTCATTATTATTAGTATGGCGTTGCACTCTATGAAAGCGACACGTGCGTTGTCTTGCGCGATAGGCTAGTTATGATTAGTTGACCAACAAAGGAGATTGCCCGTTTTTCTAGGGACCGCCGTTGCGCATCAAACAATTGTGTATGGTAGCATAAATTGGATATAAAAGAGGGGTGATATCATACTTTCAAAGGAACTAAAAATTATCCATTTGGTTTGTGGGGTTTTTGGTGTTTCTTTGGTTTTTTGTTTAGTTTTGTAACAAACCATCCACCAAAAAAGCAGTCCTTTTCAACAGTATGATCTGAATTCACTTATGGCAACAGAAAATGGTTAGAACAAACCAATAACTGATCCCAAATAAATAACATTACAGAGGTAGATCATGCTAAATGTAGGTTTGTATACTACTTAAGTAGAAATAAAAATGCTTGATTATAGGAATGAATTAGTTTTATTGGTCCATATTATTATCATATTCATAAAATATATCGTCTAAAAATGGAGCCGGCGGCTCAACAGTCCGATTACCCACCAAACAATTACAATAATAGCCAGTTATATTATCAGCTACTGAGTTACATGTAGCCCTATTAACTAAAATGTAGGTATAGTACACCTTACTGCTAACATGTCGTGACTTAATTCTTCCCCTTACTAAATACATGTCCGTTCCCAGTACCAAAGGCAAGTCATCCTCAATGTCGTTTGCTACTTCAATTTCATATTTTCCGTTCCTACGGACATCGGCTCCCCATAATACGACCGAGCCTGTTTAATCTGATAGGAACCTAGAGATACTGTCATCAGATCATGTAATGACAGTCTCGGAAATGTGTCCAAATGTGGATGTTCAGCATCTATAGTTAAGAAAATAGCTCTCCTTCTATTAATATTTTCATTTTGTATGTACTCTCCCAAACAATTTATTGTATTTAATCTAGATTTTGCTATTTCCAAGAACTGTTGAGCGTCAGGTTGGTCCACAATTGGTGCATGGAACTTATTTAAAAGTGCACATGCAATATTAAAATCTAACAGCAGGTGTGTCGATGCACGGTTGAAGTATTCTTGGCGAAATAATTTATAATCGCGTTTTATCCGCCCATTCACAACTTCAACCACCCATCGACACATCTTGATCGATTTGCCTGCACTGTGGTTAACTGATTTTTGCCTTCCAAAAGAGACTCAGGCATATACGCTTTATAGCCATGGCTGTGTAATTCCCTAATTACATCTCTGAAGCCAGGGGGGCTTCTCTAAAATAAAAACATCTCCAGGTCTAAAATAATTTCATAATGTAGATAATCGCTCATTACTGTCACCAGTTCTAAGTTTAACCAGCATAATACTCAAAGCCACACTTGGACAAGGAGTTTCCTGTGCCAGCTGTGGTATGTGTGATAACAATTGATAAAACTGTTCAGGGTTGATACCTAACCAATAATGACAGAGGTGTGGATTCATTTCTCTGATATTAGAAAAGTTGTACTGTCTGCGAGTACCTCTATCCATAATTTACATCATGTCAACCATTTAGCACCCAGTAAAGTCATTATATTGAAACTGTAATTCATACTAAGAACCAACATTGAGATGATGATTGCATATTCGGGCACTAGCTGGTACATACAATTTATGCTCTAACAGTAACGTTTCCTTTATAACAGATGGTACCAAAAATCGTTCTGTATTCCTACACTCACTAAAAATACAATGCCGTGATGATACAGCAGCTCTTTTATAAATACGTGAGATTATTTTAGTGCGGTGTGCAACATTATGATCCTGATACAATTGCTTAATGGGTTGTGGTGGTGGTGTAGGTATTGAGAAATCCCTTGAAGGCATAGAAGTTTCTGATACATCGACCGCCTCATGTCTTGATGTAGAAACATCCATATTCTTTTGGTGTGCAACAGCTTCTTCATGAACAATCTGCTGTTGCCTATTCTGATCATACTGATTCTGTCTCCTTATACTTATATATGCATTAGACCAACAACGTAAACAAACTCTTTCAAGTCTGTGTACCTAAAAACATAAAAATGAAAGCTTAAACCCATACATAATAAAGGCTTGCTAGAATAACATTTATATAGGGAGGTATAAAACGATTGTGATATTATGTGGAATAAAGGACAAATGCACATGACCAACTTGGAAATAGCATGCTCCATATTAATATCATAAGGCTTTGGTTTTTGGTTTTTTTAAAAAACGTTGCCCCACACTAGGAATTTCTCCTGTATCGTGGGTGCGTTTACAAACATTTAAACTCACGTACACAAACAGCCAGACCCAGAACAACTACTTGTAGGTCATACAAATATTTGTTCCGTGCGGGAATCGAACCCGCGACACGCAGCGCAGCAGTCCATCGCTTAACCACTGCGCCAACCGTGTCGTCGAATTTCATGTGGTGTTTGTGTACAATCGAAGAACTATTACATTATTTATATGTGTTATTAAAAGTATAGATACCTGCTGAGTAGGTATGCATGACATGATGAGATTTCCTTCAGGGCTAAACTGATATTTTATGTGTCTTAGCTCTTAATATGGAAGAACCACAGACAAAGCACACTTGTTGATGTCCATAAGCTCGTTCAGCTGTTGATCCACTTGACAAGTTTAGAGATGCTCTTTCTAATATGCATAACATTCTTGACAAAGAACATCCTCCGCTGACAGCTAAAAATAAATATACTAGATATATAACATATTCTGTTAAGATATTGATCTTAGCATTAGTTTTATAAAAAATATACATTATTGTCACAGACAGGCCGAAGAAAAACAAGATCAAATCAAACTAAAAACTATAAATGGTGGTTCTTATCTCATCATGATGTATATTGTGTATTTTGAACATAGTTATACAATTTCTAGTATCAGCTGTAAAACTTAACTGTAAACAATAAAATACAAATAGTGATAGGCCACCGTTTCGTAGCATTAATTATTATCTAACATAATGTACCCATCTGCCTTTGCACATACGTCTTAAAAGTATGTGTATTCTGAGAAAAGTGGTAAATATTACAATATAAACATAACTAAACGATCCTGGATTACTCCAGCAACGGTTAGTATCTCTTACTAACCGTTGCTGGAGTAATCCAGGATCGTAAAACTCTAACCATTACATGCATTGCCTCCCCAACTTGACGATGGGGCAGAGGATGTATCTAAGAAAGGGAACAGTTCACACAGCGTGACATTTTTAACGAAATCGTTTTTGATTTACTGCACAGAGAACACGGACCGTAGTCGTAAAAACGTTCTACACAATCCACACCACCAGCACAGAAACAGTACAATGGTCTTCAAAAGAGTTCTTGGTCGTGCAGGAATCCGAAGACTTGACTGGACACGAACTCAACGAAATGAGAAGTTATTTATTAGCACAACAAACTCAACAACTATCAACGCATTTATTTAAACACAAAAATTCGCAGTTACCGAGTCGGCACACTATTCTTTGTTTGAGAGTGACACTTTTGGCAGTTCACCTTTCACATTGCCCGTGACAGTGCTACCAACAGTTAATCTAAATCACCCTGACCTTTAGTGATTTGTCAACTAAAGAAAGATTTTTTGTAAAGTAATATTATTTTATTTATGCTAATTAAAATAAAAGTATTAATTGCGCGGAAAAATGTCAATAGTTGAAATTACTTTTAAAACTCAGCATCTGCCCCTTCGCTATCCGTTAAGACCCATTATGGGGAGGTTCTTAAAATAGGCAACACTGTTGCATTAAAATATGCCTTCTAAAAAAGTATGTAATAAAATCAAATCAATAACTAATTAAATACAAAATATTAACCCCACATATGATTTCGATCATGAGAACTAAGAACAGTTAAAAAAATATTTTATAATTTATAAGTCTATCCATATGGCCATACTCTTCTACTTTAAAGCGCTTCTGCTTTTGATCAATGTCCTTTGGAATAAGTGAGATATTACGAGTACTTACCACTACATACAAACTCTTTCGTAAGTGTGGTGACGACACACATTGAAACAGTCATTTGGAGGGGCGAGCCATGTTATCGTAGTTTATCTCTACTTGGCTAGTGCTATCATTCAAGTATGAACTCTTTTATATATGTTTTTATCATAAACACTTCTATATTACATACACAATCATAATGTCGAGAGAAATAAAATAAACGAAATAAAACTTTTTTTTTCAAACAAACTTCATAACAAAAACTACTTTAAGTAGGTATGAAAGAATATTTTTTGTTTCTCTATTATGCTAAATTCACGTTAAATTAATTATATTGACTTGAAATTACTAATTAACAATGATTCATAATAAGAATTTGCACTCCAGTATGTTTACAATGAATCTATATATATAAAATTCAAAGTCCTGACTGACTGATATATCAACGCACAGCCTAAACGCTGATCCTAGAAACATGAAATTTCGATGGTGTGTTCTTTGTAAAGAGTAGGTATTCACTAAGAAAGGGTTTTTCGAAATTCCTCCCCTAAGAGGGTGAAATAGGGGATGGAAGTTTATATGAAAGTCCGTCAGTTTTGAAGTTAGAATATTCAAATTTTGTGTTTAGGCTGACAATTGAAAATGAATTTATACGTGTCTCAGCGTTTTTGATAACTCCACCCCCAAAGGGTTAAAAAGGGGGATGAAGTTGTGTATGGAAAGTCCTTAATTTTCGAAGCAAAAATCACTAAATTTATTATCTAGGCTTATAGTTGAAACCTTTCGCAACGGTGTTGTAAGAATTTCAACCCTTAAGGGGTGAAAAGGGGGATAAAATTCATTATTTTTCAAGTTAAAATAACTAATATTTTGGCTTATGGTTGGAAACTAACAGAACGTAAACCATTGTTTTTTGTTTTATGTCAACCTACAAGGGGGTAAAAAGGGTGATGACGTTTTGTATTGAAGTTGTTCATTCACAAAATTTTGTATTCAAGTAAAAATAATATAAGTACACGTGTACCGTTTCTAACTTTTCATAGAATGAAGCGATTGCGATGAAACAAAACGAAATGTTACTCCAACTTACACAAATACACAATATTTATTTAAACATAAGGTCGTGAGACTGACTGGGCTATCAACACACAGCTCAAACCACTGAACGGATTGGGCTGAAATTTGGTACATAGACATTTATGACGTATGCATCCGCTAAGAAGGGGTTTTTGGAAATTGGACCTTTAAGGAGGTAAAAGGAGGAATTTTGTTTGAACAAAAAATCATATTCCAAGAGTTAATAAACCTAAAACATGGCATTAATACTTACGTAAGTAAATTGTAAAGTGTCATTTTTAGTTTTTTCAAACTACCCTCTTAAAGGGGATTTGGGGATGTCAAAGTTTGTATAGAGGAATTTCAACGTGCGGTCCGATTAACTCGAAACTCACTATTTATACTTAGAAACAAAACTTAAGACTAAAATGTATCAAAGTTTTTCGAAAATTGAACTTTTTTTTGGTGGGTAATTATCAAATAACTTCTCCCGCTCTGGCTGGAGCGCGAGGGCGTGTCAGAATTTTACTGACTAAAACCCACCCATGGTCCTTCATTTGCCTGTGTGCCAGGGCCATGATATCCTTTCGGACAAACTCGCAACCCTGGTAGAGATTGGCCTTAACGGACCCCGTCAGTTGGTGCTGACATTTCTTTGAGGCGCGCGTGTAACACAACGCACCGTCCGCAAGCCCGCGCCTACTACGACCTTTAAGGGGTGAAAAGGGGGATTTTGTTTGTATGAAAAATCTTATTCCTTGAGTTAATGAACCGAAAACTAGGCATGAAAGTAAATTATAAAATTAGTAATTTTTTGTTTTATTAAACTACCCCCTAAAACGGGTTCTGGGGATGTCAAAGTTTGTATAGAAGAATTTTAACGTGCGATCCGATTAACTCGAAACTCGGTATTTTATATACAGGGTGTCCCGTAAATAATGGATCAAACGTAACGGGTAGGTAGCTTACCTCATTTCCAACAACTAATTTGAACAGTAAAAAAAAAACCGATAAGGTAACCAAGAAATTGTTTTTTTTCGATTTTTACTATTTTCTGTACCAGCATTCAGTGTTTTTAATGCTGTTGCTGCAAATGGTATCATATTTAGGTGTGATTTTTGTCAAACATTTCTGAATAGTTTACTAATGTTATAAGATACCATTTTTTTAAATAACATTTTATTTGTTTTAGAAAAAAAATCTTGAATTGAAAAGTTTTGTTGTTACGATGAAAAGACCAGAATTGGAAAAATTCTCCTGTAAAAAAATGTATGACACCAAAGTGTACCATTATTTTAAAAACTTGTAAACTGTAAACTTGTGTCTTGTAAGACAGAACAGAAATTAAAATGGTACAATCTAACTTTTCTTTCTCGTAATGGCTTATGCTTGTAATCTAAGCATGTGGTTAAGCGTGTAGCGTAATTCCGAGCCGATGACGTCATCTGTTCGGAATTTGGGACCACTGCCTGCGGAGTTGCACCTCACTCAGTGTGAAAGGGATAGATAGCGCCGCTTTTGTATTTTTGGTAAATCGGTGTCTTTGTGCAGGTATTTTTTTTCCTTCACCCTTCACTCATACAGGGCTTCATTGTTGCATGATTTTATTTGTTTAGTTGACACGAATCTCTCTTCGAGTTGATACGTACGTCAGACTACTTTCGCTCCCGCTGTGCCTAACTGTTGTGTTCCTTAAAATTAAACTTGTGCTGTGTATTTGGACTTTGCTTTGCCTAACGATTTGGAACTGTTTGTGTTTTGGACGAATGACTTGGCAATCCTACGGACTTCGAAAACCATCGTTTGTGTGAGGTTGTACGTGTGTGCAGTAGTACGATGCCTCGTTATGAGTACACGCCACGGGAGTATGCCGAAATGCATTTTATCTACGGAGAAGCAAGAGGTAATGCCAGGGCGGCCGCAAGATTGTATCGTGAAAGATACCCGAACCGGGATCGACATCCCGACTATCGCGTATTCATTAGAGTGCGTAACGCGCTTCTTGAGGGAAGAATTCTTGGCACCGGAGTTGGGGGTGCCAGTGAAGGGCGACCGTCACAAGTCAATGACGAAATTATTATTCGAGAAATCGAGGAAGATTCGTCGGTCTCAATTCGCGTCATAGCGCAACGCACAGGTATTCCAAGATCGACGGTACATTGAGTTCTAAAAAGGCACCGGTTGCACCCATATCACGTGCAACGTGTTCAAACGCTGACGTCACGTGTTTACCCGCAAAGAGTAGCATTTTGCCAAAGGATGCTTAGAATGATACGGGCGGACCCACAGTTTTTTAATAAAATTTTATGGAGTGTCGAGTCTTCATGCCGGCGAGATGGATATCTCAATTTGCATAATTTGCACAGTTGGCAGCTGGTAAACCCACATTTGATGCGAGAGGACAGGAGCCAACATCAATTTAAAATAAATTTATGGGCAGGAATATTAAATGGGCAAATAATAGGGCCCTTTGAACTACCAGCAACTCTAAACGCCGAATACTATCTGCATTTTTTAAGGAATGAGTTGCCAACGTTATTAGAAAATATTCCAGAAGACGTGCGGCAAGCAATGTGGTTACAAAATGATGGTTGCCCCGCTCACTATGCGACGGCAGTAAGAGCGCAACTCAATGAAACTTACCCTGACAGATGGATCGGCCG
The DNA here is from genome assembly GCA_963921375.1 of Tiliacea citrago. Taxonomy (NCBI): domain Eukaryota; kingdom Metazoa; phylum Arthropoda; class Insecta; order Lepidoptera; family Noctuidae; genus Tiliacea; species Tiliacea citrago. The sequence continues at coordinate 1,334,486 of OY992790.1, read as the reverse complement.
ATTAGGACCAATTTTCTGGCCTCCGCGATCTCCGGATTTAAATCCCTTAGATTTTTTTATTGGGGATGTTTAAAAGACAAAGTTTACAAACAACGAATAACGTCGGAAGAAGAATTACGTCAGCGCATCCAATCTGCTGTATCAGAAATAAACAACAGCCATTTTGTCCGTCGGATAAGAGCTTCCTTTATTAGGAGGTGCAGACTTTGCATTCTCGTAGGGGGACGTCAGTTTGAAAATTTACTGTAAAAACAAAATAAACGATTTATTTGTATTTTTTTTTTAATTTAACCTCCTAATTTTTTTCATACGCTGAGATATCTAAACATTTTTAAGAAAATAGTTGAATTGTGCACACTTTTTCAAATTTTATTTTATTTCGTAATTTGGCACCTCTGTCAGATTCATAGCAATATCTTTGTAACGACAAAGACTAGGCGTAAGTTTTATACCAATTTGCAAACCTTAGTAATTTTACAAGTTTTTAAAATAATGGTACACTTTGGTGTCATACATTTTTTTTACAGGAGAATTTTTCCAATTCTGGTCTTTTCATCGTAACAACAAAACTTTTCAATTCAAGATTTTTTTTCTAAGGCAAATAAAATGTTATTTAAAAAAATGGTATCTTATACATTAGTAAACTATTCAAAAATGTTTGACAAAAATCAAACCTAAATATGATACCATTTGCAGCAACAGCATTAAAAACACTGAATGCTGGTACAGAAAATAGTAAAAAACGAAAAAAAATAATTTCTTGGTTACCTTATCGGTTTTTTTTTTACTGTTCAAATTAGTTGTTGGAAATGAGGTAAGCTACCTACCCGTTACGTTTGATCCATTATTTACGGGACACCCTGTATACCTAATGCTCACAACATATACATGTGTTTGGGTTTATTCAAATGTAACCCTCACGGGGCAAAGGGCGGTAATTAAGTTTTTAGGGAAGGATTTTACTGCGCCTCATGATAAACTCCTAAGTAATTGAATAAAACATGATTTAATAGTTTTCAAAAATAAACTCGTTTCGGGGTACAAGGGGGAGACAGTTTATATCAAAATTATGTTTCCTTTGATCAATTAACTTGAAAATTGACCCGTATATTTTCTTAATAAATAAAACGGCCGTAAACATAAATTTTCGAAAACAACCTTATAAAGGGGGTGTTGAATTTTGTGGGGGAAAATAATTGAATGGAAAGATTTTAACGCGCGGCTCGATTTACTTGAAACTCGGTATTTATATTTAAGATCGGAAATAAACAGAAATCTAAAAGAGGTAGTCAATTTTAGAGGGGATGGTTTTATGTTTCGGATTGGCGCAAAAATGGCTGAACGGATTTAGATGAAATTTGGTAACATACATATAGTTTATAATCTGCGTTAACACATACTACTACACGTACTTTTAATTCCAGTAGTACGTTCTCGTGTTTTTTTTTTCCGACATCCACGCGGGCGAAGCCGCGGGCAGAAGCTAGTAAATTAATAAAAAAAAAAAAATAACCTGTATGTACGGTTTTATTCTTGTTTGTGCAATTATATATATTTTCTTATCTAACTATAACCACATATATGCTAAAAATAACGCCCAGTAAAACTTTTAAATTGTAGTGAAACTTGTATCTACATATACAAATATCAGCCTTAGATCCGCTATTACCTTCTTGAAACGTAGGCAAAAACGTGCGCATCTCTGCGCCCTTGCATTTTCTTTGACTGAATTTTGGTGTAGCGTGTTACGTATTTGATAATAAGGACGGGGGTGCGCCGGGGTAGTGCGTTTAGCTCCGCCCAGATGTGCAAGGTCATTGGCGACTCGATACACCTTAAAGAGTGATGGTTGCTAGGCGGAAAATTAGATCTTTAATGTGCAAAAAAACTGGATTAAAAATTAACTTTACTTCGTAAATTATAAAAAAGATACAAAAAAAGTGCAAACAGATAACTGACTCATACTGTCCATTATACATAAATTAGGTAAGTCGTCAATCGAGCACAGTTTATTTTCACCCCCTACACTGTTTCGGTCATCGAAGATGTCAAAGGAAGTTATGACCTCTGATGAGGAATCCTACTTATTTTTCTTATTCGCGTCGATGGTACGATATTTTAAGTTTTTATAAGCTCAAAACTTCAATAACTTATTGAAGTTTCCAGACGTTTTAACACGCAACGATTTTATTGTGAAAATATTATAATTATAATGGTGTTAGCATGTAGTTTAATAAAAAAAGTTTGTGAGGATCATATTATTGGAACATTATGTAAATACATTTTCAAATAATATGACACTGCGTTGACCTGATGACACATTTGGGGGCAATGACACATTCTGAAGGTCTTAAGCAATCATATAGCACACATTGTGAACAGATTTCACTCCTATTCTTAACTTTAGGTATTCTTTTTGGATCCTTTTACAATAGCATTTTCCAAGGTGACAGAACAAAATATAAAAAGTAGGTACCCGTTTTTTCCCCATTCCCTACATAAAAATTAAGTATTGTTAAAAGTTGTATGTAGATAAATCCTGATATTTTAACCTGTCGCAAATGTACTCGAGAAAACGTTTTCCAATCCAAATCTTAACCGGGACAAATATCGCTTCCATAAAGTCAAATCAATTGATCGATAGCCAATTATTTACAATTTCTAATAGTAAATAATGTTACCTATAACATGAAAACAGTTGCATTCATCGGGTGTCCGTACAGTGAGGATATTCAGGGTCGCAGCTTCGGATCTGGGTAATCAGGTCATAGCCGTGCCTAGAGGCTGCATTCTACGCTGGAAGTGTAGAATTCCTGTTTACCTATACTGTCCTGGTATTATTATTTCTAACATTGTATATAACATGTTATTATAATATTTGTAAGTAGTTAATAAATTATAGGCTAAATAAAAATGGTTGTCTATGAAGTAAGTATATTTGCTTCACGACTCCGCCCAGTCTTTAAAGATGGTAATGTTTGCTATGTCATTTTTAGATAATCAGCCTATTTATAAACATTCTAATTGCTTTAATAAAAATGGAGTCCCACTTTCTCTCACTTAATTTTTAGGGTTCCGTACCTGAAAAGAAAAAAACGTAACCCTTATAGGATCACGTCGTTGACCATCATCTCTGGCTAAGCAGTAAATCATCAAGATGTCATGAAGAAAAGAAAAAAAAACTGGCCAAGTGCGCGTCGGATCACGCACAATGAAGGGTTCCGTAGTTAGGATGAATTTATCCCTAAAACAAACTTAACATTGTAGATCGATATACACCACGGTCAATTTTCCAACTGAAAATTTAAGTTTGTAATCGCAAAAAATGATTTTTTTGCGATTGCGAAATTAACAATTTTCGGACTTTTCCTTTACTTGTGCCGTGAGACCTTGTGTCTGCCCAAATTTCATGATTCTAGGTCAACGGGAAGTACCCTATAGGTTTTGATTTATTTGTGAGTATCGAAATATGTCGCAATAATGTCACTTATATCGCCGTATTTTGTTATTGCGTTGACTTGGAAGCTTGATTTTTGTAGAGCTTCAAGGGACCATAGAATTACGTATAAGTTATTAATTTCAACTTGATACCTTTACGCGTTCCTGAGAAAAATGGTCTAGACAGACTGACAGACAGACAGACGGACAACGAAGTGATCCTATAAGGGTTCCGTTTTTTTCCTTTTGAGGTACGGAACCCTAAAAACCTCCTGTATATGCATAGGTACTGACTGGATTTTTGAAATGGGCCAGTAAGGGTGGTTACCTTAACCAGTATAGCTACACGAAATCGGTCTTAGGAGACAGTCCTTCACTTTTTGAGATAGTTTGACCGACTGATTGACCGTGACGTATATCGATGTACGGGAGAACATTTGTTTTTAACTACAAAGTTAATTTTGTTCTTGGGATAAATTCATCGCAACTACGGAACCGTTTATAGTGCGTGGCCCGACACGCACTCGGACGGGTTTTGTTTTGTTCTACTGATCCATTTTTAGCAAACAGAACAGGATCAGGAACAAGAATGTCGAACAGAGGTCAGCAATAAAGTATTTTGCATAGTCTACTATAAATATTTAGAACCACTTTATTAATAAATAAAATTAAAGTGTCTGTTTCAAATGTCAAAATAACAGAGTTTTACTAAATGCTTATGAATGTTTATATGGTACTCATATCTAAAAAAACATATTTTGAACATGTTGTCTGTCTGTCTCTCTGTTATTTGTTCGGCTAATCTTCGAAACGGCTGGACCAACTTTGGACTTTCACTGGCGGATAGCTGATTTCATACTTTTATTTTAGTAAAAACCACGCGCATCCTGTCTCTGTATGTGTGAACGTGTTGTTCTTCTAAACTACGCAACAGTTTTCGATACGGTTTTCACCATCATGTAGAGAATTTATTCCGGAAGGTTTATGTGTAAAATAGATTAATATTAAACGAACATAAACAAAAAACCGGCCAAGTACATGTCGGACCACGCACAATGAAGGGTTCCGTAGCTGGGATGAATTTATCCCACGTACAAACTATACATTGATGTTGAAAAACATGTTCTCCCATACATTTCAACTGTAAATGTAATTTTGTTCGCACAATATTGAGACATTTACCATGTTATTTTAAGACCATAGCCTTCTTATAGGTTTTCCTGTAATCTATACGTATAGACTATTTTCTGTATTTTTTTCACAAATTTAGGCTCAGTAGTTTCGGAGATAAGGGTAAAATTTCATCTATTTTCTTAAACAAACAAAAAATAAACAATTTTTCTTTCTTTCTTTAAATAACTTTAAAACAATTTATTTAAAATTACTTTTAAAAAGAAGCGAGACCTTCACGGTACGCCTTTCATTGAATGTGTCAAACGATACAGTTCGAAAAACTTTTTTTTTTAAAGCAAAAGTGATCCCCTTTCTAAATTTATTTATTTACGTAACACCAAATTTCAACTTAATCGGTCTATTAGCTTCGGAGAAAATGAGCTGTGACAGACGGACAGACAGACAGACAAACATATAGACACACTAGTGATCATAAAAAGGTGCCGTTTTTTTTCATTCGGACGCACGGAATCCTATAAATGTCGATGGTTGCGGTTAAGTCGTAAAAACCGTGCAAAGCAGAGGCAGGCAGCTATTTAGAGAAAAAAAATAAAAAAAAAGGGGCGACAGTTACCTATTTATTTTCGTTTCATCCTATATTACGCGTGGGAACTATTTAGCTTATTTTAAAGTGGGTACATGTTAATTAACATAAATGATCGTAGGTAAAAATAGCGTAACGCCATTAAATCATCAGAATCCTCCTGCTAAAGGCTCGTACAGACCGGCGCGACTCGTCGTGCGACGCGACAGACCGTAAGTACCTATACCTTCGTAATTTTCGAGTTAAGGCTCGTGCAAACACCGAAATTACGAAGGCATAGGTACTTTAATGATCTGTAATATTATGATAATAAATAATATACTAGCTGACCCGTGACCACTTTGTTGGGCGGAAAGTCTTTTCATTTTTCGGATTAATATATTGTAAATAAAGATGTACCTACAGGAAGTTCCTTCTATTCGTTTCCAATACGATTACAGAAAAATGCCTTTAACCCCAGACTACGTTTTTTTCATAACTCCCTAGTGAGGTGTTGCCAGCCTTCCGCTCATGTTGCCAACACCCAAAAACTATATTTTTATAATCACAATTTCGGAGTGTTAGTCCTTTGGGCTTACAGTTCGGCCATCCTACTTTAAGTGAGTCCCTTCACTTGAGAATAAAAATTATACAATGGTTAATTAGAGCTGAGCAATATTAACAATAAACTTTTAGGACTACTATTAACTAACCTTCTTTAACTTATCAACATCATTATAACCAAGTTATGGCTCATACTTACACAAACTTATTACAGAATAACACACATTTTAACACTTCTGGTATCACTAATCAGTCTCAATAATTCACATCAGTCTCAGATATTATAGTTACAATCTGACAAGGTACATTTAACACTTAATCATAATAGTTTTAATAATTCACATCAGTCTTGTGAGGTCTCAGCTAATAGAGTTACAATCTGGCAACAAGATAACTGCTGTCACATGTATTACACATACTATGACACATGTCACATCAGCACAACAAAGAATCTAAAATAAGTTTTCTCAAATTGCTAGATAATAGTCAACATTAAACATTGGTCTACTAGAGGTGAAAGTACAAAGTACATAATAAATAATTTGAATAGTGCCATACAATCATATTTGCACCTGTCGCATGATTAACAGAACAAAATTCTTTTTCTGGAATACTTTTATAATCTAATAGTATGTAATAATTATATTCAGTCTATTAATGTTAATTTGCTGATTACTCGTACACTATTATAAACTATGATGTGCATCTTTATTAGTGGCTAATAATAGGTACTTACTATCAGAATTACCAGTTTCGTTTCAAGAACATTATTAGTCTTAACATTATTAATAATATTCACATAGTATGGATAACTAGTTAATGAGTTCAATTACTATAAAAATTAACAGTTCCAGTCTAACCTAGCAGATATAATTTTCATCATAGCATTGCAAAATCAATGCATAAGTACTACATACCTTTTTTGCATAGCTACATGATGAAGTTTCATTTTTCAATTTGAATTGTCTATTCACTAAGTTACTAACACAGTGTGCACTACTTAATAATTCATTATTATGAAGGTACAGGCTACTGAGTGCTCGACCATCCTGCTATGAGGGAGTCCTCTCACTTTTATAATGTATTTATTTTGAGGTTCAAAAGTGCCTCAGTGCCTATTTGAAACAAATAATTTGACTGACATTATGCTTTGTACTTTTACAGTGATTTAACGCTTTCTTACATAAAAATAAAAGAAGAACTTAATTACAATGAATTATTAATTATTATTACTGCACATATATGATCCAGCGGCCCTCCGGTCACTCCTTCATATCCTATGCTTACTTACATTTAATTCTGCATAGATATGATCCAGCAACCCCCTGGTCGCTCCTTCATATCCTATGCCCACTTATATTTAATTCTGCATAGATATGATCCAGCAACCCTCCGGTCACTCCTTCATATCTTATGCCCACTTATATTTAATTCTGCATAGATATGATCCAGCAACCCCCTGGTCGCTCCTTCATATCCTATGCCCACTTATATTTAATTCTGCATAGATATGATCCAGCAACCCTCCGGTCACTCCTTCATATCCTATGCCCACTTATATTTAATTCTGCATAGATATGATCCAGCAACCCTCCGGTCACTCCTTCATATCCTATGCCCACTTATATTTAATTCTGCATAGATATGATCCAGCAACCCTCCGGTCACTCCTTCATATCCTATGCACACATTATAATACATATGATTAGTACAAGTTTGCGAGTAAACTTCTGTCATCAATCAGTATCTACTGTTACTTTTAAAGATTTACACTCATAATAAATCACAATTTTAATTTAAGCTCAGCAATCAAATTGCTTGGTTAAAGCATTAGGAATAAAACACAGCCATAGATAGTGTTCCTACTGTGTATTTTTATTATTATTTTTCTTATACTTGTACTCAATAAAATATATTTAATCACCGTTTGTGTCAGTGTCATTGGTCCCATTATCATCTAAATCACTTCCACTGCTGTATCCATTGAAACATAGCCAGGGGAATATTTTAGCAACCACATTTTCATATTTCCTGTTACCTTTTATAGTAATAGGGGTATCTTCGACAAGGAATCGATCATTAGGTAGCACTTTAATTATTTTATAAGGTCCTTGGAATTTAGAAACTAGTTTCTTGGGTTTGCCCGAGAGTTGTTTGTCAATAACTGTTCGTTCAATCCTAACGAGGTCACCTACCTTATAAGTAGTTGCATTTTTTCTGTGTTTATCAAATCCCTTTTTAAAATTCTCCTGCTGTTTATTAATCTTCTTACCAGCATCCGATCTCAATTTCATAAGATTATCACCGGTAATATGCTCAGATGTTTCTGCGATTATGTCACTAAACAAGTTGTCAGATGCACTCACTAATTTACACCCAAATAACAACTCTGATGGGCTTTTGCCAGTTGATTTATTAATTGTTGTATTGATTCCTAATTGAATGTCACCAACAAATGAGTCCCATGCATTATCGTTCTCCCCATGGCATTTAGTGCTTAAGGAATCTAAGATTATACGATTGAATCTTCCAACCTGCCCGTTTGCCCTCGGGGTGGCCACGGCATTCAAAATATGTTTAATATTTAATTTTTCCATAAATTCTTTAAATTTATGACTAGTCAAACACTAGCCGCGATCTGTGATAAGGCGAGCTGGTACTCCAAAATAACTGAAATATTCTTTAATCGTTTTATTAGTTGTTGCAGTTTTTGTGTCTCTGACAGCACGAATATTGATGTATTTCGTAAAAGAATCTATTATTACTAATATATACATATTACCTTTTTTTAATTTCAAAGTTAACCCTGCTACTTGCAATAGTGATAGCACTTCTCCTAATCTAGTCATTCCTTCTTCGAAAGAAGGCGCGGGGATTAATACGTCATCCATAAATATAATAATATACCTATGTTAGTTTGCCCAATACTTTATGCATGGTTCTCTGAAATACGGAGGGAGCGTTAGCTAATCCGAACGGCATACGTTTGAATTGATATTGACCATCCGGGGTGACAAAAGAAGTTTTATCTTGGGACTGCTCCGATATAGGTATTTGATAGTAGCCTGATGCGAGGTCAAGGCTAGTAAACAATGAATGCCCTGCCAACCTATCTAATTGATCATCGATCAGTGGCAATGGGTAATGTTCCTTCTTGGTCTTATTATTCAATGCCCTAAAATCGACGCAAAGTCTTATCTCGCCTGTTTTCTTTTTTACCAATAATATGGGGCTTGCATAAGATGACTTTGACTCACAAATAATATCCGCATCTATCATATCTATAACCATAGATCGTACTAATTCGCGTTCTGGATATGAAAGTCTATATGGTCTGTAAACAACAGGCTTTGTGTCTATAAGCTCAATATCCATTTGTACAACATTTGTAAATCCTAAATCCTTAAGGTTACTTGAAAAGCATGTTTCAAAACTCAATAATAATGACTTGATTTCTTTAACTTGTTCTTCATTTAAATGATCTCCTACATTTAAATCAGAATCAACCGTATCATTGTTAAAATGTGTTCACATAAGCACAATTGTTTGTGGTAATAGCATGTGTTAACAATCGACCTTTTTGTAAAAGCAATGATGTCTCACTAACATTTTGTATTAATATTGCACCCTCTCCTTTTGCAACATTGTATTCTCCGGGTAACAAGTAATATTCACCATGAGGCTTTCCTCGTAATGAGCCCTTAACATAAACGGGACCCGAATAATCACTATTGTACAATATTTGTACTACCAGCATTTGTTGTGGCTATATTGCAGTGTCACATTTAATAATCAATTGAAGTTTCATATTCAACTTGCGTTCGAAGATCAAAGAATCTGTAGTTTTGGTAATAGTGATCCCTGGCTTTTTAGTAAAACTATGACCTATTAATACTGGATACTTTATAATGTTGTCTTCAACAATTAAAATATTTATGTGTTCAATAATATTTTGTATTTCTATGTTTACACAAGCGGAACCTAATGGTAATACAATTTTATTCCCTATCCCTCTCATGGTAGGTAGATTTTTATCTGTCCAATCTATAACTAGCCTATTAGTTTCACTGTATCTCAGCAATGTGCATTGACTACCCAAGTCCACATATCCTTGCATAACTGTGCCATTTATTTTTAAATTTATTATATATTTACTATTATCTGTGGTCTCAGTTTGTATTTGTAATACTTACTGACTTTTCTGTTGGTCTATTTAAATATTTTTTTGAATTATTTAACTGCCTACAATGCTTAGCTGTATGGCCCAGTTTACTACACTCAGTGCAATTAACTAACTCTTTTTTACATTGAGAACTGAAGTGACCTATTTCTGTACAATTGTAACATTCAATAGGTTTTTTTTGGGAGTTTTGAATCATTACTTGTTTGTTTAGGGTTAGCACTAACATTTGAGTACCTATTGTAATTCAGTTTTTTTTTATCTTGGCTGGTTTTAGTCCTATCACATTCATGAGATTGTGCCTTAATAGATTGAAAATATTTCAAAACTTGTTCTGGTTCTACACATTTAGCTGCTTTTGCACCAAACCTTAAGGCACGGTCCTCTATTCCATATAATATACAGTCCACAGCACGCAGACCAAATATTTCACATCTATTTAACATGTTAATTTTATCATAATAATAGAGTTCCAGTGACTCGTTAAATTTCACCCGCTTTGATAACATTTCAGTTAATAACACAGCATAATCATCGGTTCTAGGAAAAGATTCTATTAATTTGTCTTTCCAACCCTGCCAAGTGAATGACATAGTTGGTAAGGCTTGGTACCATGTCTTGGCTACTCCACTTAACTTAGGCAATGCATAGTGAATAATCTGATCATCATTCCAATTATATAATTTAGCACATTCTTCTACTTTGTGAATCCACATATTTACAGTTTGACCTTTGATCATAGGGTCAAATTCTGGCAATACATTGCCTAGCATAGGAAATTTATTCCTACTTGGTTGATTATTCATTACAGATTGTATCAATTCTTTAAAAAAAAGTCTTGTATCATTTTCGGCAATAATTGAATGATCAAAGAACTTACCCGGAGGCGTGGCTTGTTTTCTGTCTTGGTTAAGGCCTTGTTGATCAAAGGCTTGACTATGACTAACACTCCTCTGCACGGAGCCTCCGCATCCAGTTCTGTCCTGAGTATGCACCTGCTGATCTTTCTCACCACGACTGCGACTGCGAGTCCTCCACAGGGAACCTCCGGATCCAGCTCTGTCGTGTGTCTGTCCCTGGTGCTGACTATCACCGTGACTGCTACTCCTTCGCAGGGAACCTCCGCGTCCAGTTTTGTCCTGTGTCTGCCGCTGGTATTGACTTTCACCGCGACTGCGACTCCGTGTCCTCCACAGGGAAACACCCGACCCAGTTCTGTCGTAAGTCTGCACCTGATGTCGACTCTCACCGCGACTGCGACTGCGCATCCTCCACAGAGAACCTCCATATCCAACTCTGTCGTGTGTACGCCTCTGGTGCCCACTTTCACCGCGACTGCTACTCCTCGACGAAAATCTGTTGTTTTTTTCGTTACGATCGCTCGGTGAGCGGAGCCTTCTCTTCCGTGTTGCACTGACCAGTGATGACATCCGATGATGAACTAGGTGTTCGAATCAATCGCATTTTTCGTTTTTTCTCGCGCCGGTCGAATCTTGTGAACCAATACCAAACAACTCAGGATTTTGCCAATTTGTGGGTGTGATGTTGTTTTGCCGCTTCGGAGATGTAAATAAAACAACTGGATAGATGTACAGGAAGTTCCTTCTATTCGTTTCCAATACGATTACAAAAAAATGCCTTTAACCCCAGACTATGTTTTTTTCATAACTCTCTTGTGTGGTTGCCAGCCTTCCGCTCATGTTGCCAACACCCAAAAACTATATTTTTATAATCACAATTTCGGAGTGTTAGTCCTTTGGGCTTACAATATAGCCTATGACACTCACAAATAACGTGGCTTTCTATGGGTAAAAGATTTTTCAAAATATTTTCAGTAGATCCAGACGACCCCCCCCCCCCCCCTACAACCTCACAAACTTTACCTCTTTCTGATAATATTTATAGTAGGTATAGATTTATACACGAATATTTTTAGTGTGTACGACATAACAAAGAGTATTCTAATATTCAATTTAATAGTCGTAGTTCCTTATGTAAATGTTGTTCCTACTGTATATAAGCGAGTACCACATATAATCTACTAAAAAGCGATAAGTTAAGTCGTAAATCATCATGACTATAGCAAACAGCTAATTACTAATTTACCTACTTACTTTTATTATTTTATAGGTCTTTGTTGTTAAATTTAAGAGGTTGCATAAAGCTTTTTTAAAGTTCTTTTTACGCAGTCAGGTTTTTTGTATTTTTTTCGTTTACTTTTTTAGTTTATACTTTTTAGTTAGGATTGTAAGACGGTAATTTGGGTTATTTACCCACTTATAGTCGGGTGATGATAACTCTTACTCACTCACTCCAAAAGTTCGGGATAGTTTTTTTATTTGGCATTTCTCATGCCAAATTACACATGTTTATCACATTTTTTTTGCCATTACAAACTTACATAACTATTTTGCCGTTGAAGAATTGACCGTAACGTAAGTATATCGGTGTATGGGAGACCATTTTCAAACTACAAAGTTAAGTTTGTTCTTTGGATTTTCGTCGCGGGCCACCTACCACTGAAATTCAGTGGTAGGTGGCCCGCAACACTATTTCACAGCACAAACAAAACAATAACCTATAAATATCTCCGTGTCCAATTCACTATATCCCAACTACGGATCCCTTCATTTTGCATGGTCTGACATGGAGTTGGCCGGTTTTTTTGTTTAATTTCTTGTCTTGGGTACATTTAACCTTTTGCCTTTTCCGCTCTGCCCAGAGAGGGAGAAGTTATTAGTAAATTTCCCACCCAAAAAAAAAGGGTTCCGTATTTGCTGTTCTATCGCCTGCTCTCATTCCAACATCTGCAAATGTATGTCAATAAATCAGTAGCGCAACGACATAAGTACCTAATACACCGCGGCATTTCAATCGTCTTACAACGGCAGCCCACTTCATGTATCCAATGACTACTAATCATTGATGAAAGTAATCAAAATTCAATTGCAAATTTACTTTGGAAGTATAGCACCTACCGGCGTTATTTTTCTATTTGGTAGCTGTTTGCGTTTAACCAATTATATCGATGTAAGCTTCAAAAGTGCTGATTTTGAATACTTTTTATTTAGTCATAGACGTACCAACTTATTATTGGCTACTCACACAGTTACACGGGTGGTAACAAAACTGTGTATCAGAAGCCCCTACCGCAGCCTCAGTAACTTGAATCACTTTTGTAATGTAATTATAAGTTTTGTAAACTGCCTACGTGTAGGGTGCGACGAACTCGGAAACTTTGTATCGTTACCTTATTTGTTTACAGGTTTATTCTTTGTGTTTAAAACTGTTCATTGGTTTGTTGAAAAATATACGTTCTCTTTTTACGTACAATTAATGAATCATCTTATTTCTATAAAACGTTTAAAATTGAGTAAAGTCAACGTTTTTGCCAAGTTTGACAAAAATATTTGATATAAAAACTGCAATCTCCATTATCAAAGTAAAGGCTGGTGCGAAATCACGGGTGCGACAGGCAGTGTGATTCTTGTCGCGCCCGCGATATCGCATCAGTCTGTAGAAGCCTTTACGTTAGCAATTACGTTAGTTCGGTAATTGCTCGGTAGTAATGTCTATTTAATCCAAATCATTAAAAGATTTTACTCATAATCCTATGTGGTCAAAGATTGTGGCTCGTCTATGTGGGCTTTTACGATTGTCATTGATAATCATCATTGGAAAATTTAGCGACTCGTGAAGGTGATAATGATAAGTAGCTACAGCTTATAATATTTTTTATTGCTAAGTTAATCAATTAAATATGCGAGATTTACCGGCTTAACGTCTTTTTGAACTGGTTAAACGTTGATTTTTATTGTCCTTAAATTTATAGTGTTAATTTTATGTTTAAATATTTTACTATTTTATGTCTTTTGCGTTTTTTTCTAATGCGTAATAACTATTAAGTTGACGTTTTAATTTTATTAAACAACATTACCTACATGTGAAGTGATATAGTGTTAACAAAACTTTTTTACTAGAAAATAATTCTCGTCCACATATCCGTTGGACTAAAAATTGTGATAAACAAAACATGCTTTGGAACTCTTTCTTAATCTTTTTATTAGGGAGATATAAAAAGATATCAACATCAAAACGTAAAGGAAATAAACACGGCACGGTTGGCGCTGTGGTTAAGCGATTGACTGCTGCGCTGCGTGTCGCGGGTTCGATTCCCGCACGGAACAAATATTTGTATGACCTACAAGTAGTTGTTCCGGGTCTGGCTGTTTGTGTATGTGAGTTTAAATGTTTGTAAACGCACCCACGATACAGGAGAAATTCCTAGTGTGGGGCAACGTTTTTTTTTAAAAAAAAAACATAAGTTTCACAAAGCTTTCATTCGTTCGATGAAAGTGAGAGTCTCAGTAGCAAGAATTGGGACTAGTGCCAAATAATTAATAAATACGAGCTAATTGATCGCCAAGCAGCCTTGACACAATAAGGATAAAGTATTAAGTCATTGAAGCATCTTCACAAACAAAAAAAACACTTACGTAGCACAAAGTTTCTTCAAGTTCCGAAGAACAATGGTCATTCTTTTTTTGTCATTCCAAGGTTTATTAATAAAGGCTTTTAATGTTGCTTGAAAGATTGAAGCCGAAATCTTTAAATGTCACATAGCACACGCGTGCTTCAGCTTAGACATGTCCCCGTCTCTATCTTGCACTTGTAGTTTGACGGTTGTACGTGAGTTACAGGAATAACGCTTAGCCAAAGTACGTGCTAAGTACCGCTTATATACGCCTGAGATATGATTGAATAATATACAAAAGTAGAACATATCTAATAGAATAAACTTTATTTCCAAATTTACAATTTATACAAAGGTGATAGGTTAGTACTATGACAATATTGTTTTTTTAAACTGCTTATATCACTGATTATTACCTCCGGCACCAAAATCAATCAAAATCAAATCAAATGTCATTTATTCAAACTAGGCTGAGAATCAGCACTTTTCGAACGTCAAAAATTACATAAGATAGTCCCCCAAAAACGCCCACCCTTCACCACTTCCTAGTGCTATTGCTGAGAAGAAGAAGTGGCGCAACAAACTCCCCAGCAGCACAGCTCTCTGCTCAGTTAGATAACTTGCTACTATACAAAAGAATATAAAATAATTTGCATTTCGCAACACAAAATATTAAGTTAAATTATTTGCTAGCCAGTTGTTAGCCAGCACACGCCATAACACAAAAAAAAAAAAAAATCGTCGGAAATTAAATTCTAGAAGAAATAAAAACGTTTAAAACTAAAAAAAACAAAAACCTGTGTGCCTGCTTACATAAAGCTATAGCTGTAACTCGAAGTCACAAAATTAAATGATAAACTAGCACCATCGAAGTAAAATAAATAAACAGTTAATTATTAATAACAATATTAAAACCATGATCAGCAAGACAACCAAAGCTGCACCGGTTGCTGCCGGTTGCTCAGGCAACAATAATATATGATCAATTTTGTCGAGGTCGCTAGCTAACCGCTTATTGCAATACAACTCATAATAAACAACATTGTAATCAGTAGATATAAAAAAAACAATAAATATAACAATAACACAAACAATAATACACAGTACACACACAGTACAGTTTATTATAACAATAAATTAAAATTAAAACAAATTGACTTACGGCAGTCAAATAAAATAAATAATATTATAAAATTAAAAAACATAAAAATAATAAAACACATAAATAATTATAAAACTTGACGTTTGAGACATTTTTTTGAAAACGAAACACGAATAATTATCGCAGAATACTACACCACTAGCTACCTCCCCGTTACTATGGAAAGAATATCTATGGCTTTGTCTTCATAGAAACGCGAGTCTACGGGTCACGCCGTGCTCGGGCAGAAGAGATAGCGAGTTGGATAGACAGAGCTTGTCGTTTCTTGGTAGAATAGAGATAGAATTGGTCATGCTACGCGTGCTGGTGTCAATATTGTGAATTTTGCCTAACATATAAGATGTTGGCGAAGATGAATTATGATGGCACCGTGATAATACCAATATCTTTAAAAAAATCTCTCAGAGAAACTCTGGCACCTAGCTGGTAAATTGCTCGAATAGTTCATTTTTGAAGAACAAATATGTTTGGAGTGGCTTTACCCCACAGCAGAATACAGTAGGACATAACGCTATGAAAATAACTAAAATAGACTAAACGGGCTGTATCAACGTCAGTGTATTGTCTTACTTTCCTGACAGTGCAGGCGGCCGAACTGAGCCTTCCCGCTAGGCTTGATATTATGTGGTCCCCACTGAAGTTGCCAAACTACACAGCACAGTACAGTTTCAAGCACCTCTTTATCTAAGACGATGTTGGGCCTAAATTTCTAACATTCCGTAAGTCAAACTTTATACATTTCGTTTTCTTGGCATTGAGAACTAAGTTATTAGTTGTAAACCAATCCGTAACCATTGAGAGTGATTACATCGTCTAAATCTTGGCTATTTCTGTCTACTTTAAAAATAAGAGAGGTGTCATCTGCAAACAGTACAACGTCATAGATATATAGAATAGTAAGTCATTGATATACACTAAGAATAAGAATGCACCCAGTATTGAGCCTTGAGGTACCACTAACTGAACTGGTAGCCCGGAAGATTTCACACCATTAACATCTACACATTGGAACCTATTATGTAAATAAGAATTTATTACTTCAAGTGCTTCGTTTTGGATAATAATGTAATGACGTAGTTTACGCAAAAGCGTGTCATGGTGCAAGAAAACAAAGGTTTTGGAGAGATCACAGAGAACTCCAATAGCATTTTGCGAGTTCTCCCATGCTTTAAATATGCGTTTTAGCAGTGCAACACCCGCTGTAGTCGGCGGACCTTTTGTAAAGCCATATTGTTCATTGTGAAGGAGGCTGTTTAAATTAAAATGTCTAAAAATGCCACCCAAGCTAAGATTAAACTTGTGTTATGGGTGCCAGGACTCTCTCTATTAATAAAAGCTCTAAGTGTGGTAATTTTGTTGTTTTTACTGACATGGCAAGGAGGACTTACGTGGAGATAGCGGGTCAATAAAGAGAGCTTGTTGGATGATAGTGCAGTGAATAGGAGCTTAAAAATACCTAATAGGAATTCATATATTCTATTATAATATTCCTATTCATTCATATTGCTTTTAGCGATTAACACATTTAAATGGTGGCTAAATTAGCTATTTCTTAGCTATTCCAATTTAAACTCTAATTCCAACCATTTAAACACTGCTAAACATGCCCCAATAAAAAATATATGTGCACGCAAAACATAAACTACATTAAAAAGTTAGCAGTTTTATTCAATTTATACACCACTTTAATAACCTCGTAAAGTTCGCAGATTGTTATCCGAACTTTTTCAATGAAAACTGTGCCATTATCTTGTTATCTTGCAATTTTGACTACGCTTACTTTACCTTTTGAATATATTTTAAAGAATATATAATAATCGATGCATTTATTTTAGTAAACGATGGCAGATAATGTGATCATCTTAAGAATAGCAAGCAGTTGACGTTGGCATTAAGAATAAGGGGTGGAAGGAGGCTATTTTATGATATTTCTTTATTAAAGGTCTGGCAGAATACGCGTTTTCAATACGATATAAGTTATTTTCACATTGGGCGTAGGTATCTAGTTGGGTCGTGGTAGGGTTTTGTGCCCGGTTGATGACAATAGGCTCACAAGCTATTACATGCAGTTTAAACGTAACTTGCAAAATGTGGGTGTATGTACCTCTACCTAACCTTTCGGGGATTACAGGCGTGATGTGTACGTATCTAGGTATGAATCTAGCTATAAGTTAGATAAGCCAGTCTTTCTAAGGCCGTATTGCCACAGGTGATGTCTACAAGAAATCAAGTTTTAGGCACCTGTCCCACCGCCGACGAGGAAGCGACAGCTGTCAACACTTTTCTTGCTCAAGAAACGTTCAAAAGATTGTAGGACCTAAGTAAAAGATATAGAATAGAATAGAATAGAATACTCTTTATTATGTACACCATAAAAGTTACAGATATAAATGTTGAAATTTTACACAGGGTGACACAATGGGCGGTCTTATCGCTAAAAGCGATCTTTTACAGACAACCTTTGGATGGATTAAAAAGAGAAGGAGAGACAGTACTGCAGGTAGTCAGTGGTGAACTATTTACATGTACAATAAATACATACATACACTAAGCATAACTTATCCATAATATATATATACAATAATAAACATGAAACAAGATCAAGGAACTGTATTCTGTAATGATGCTGTCTAAGAACAGAGAAAGTGTTTTTTTACCAGAATTTTAAAAGTGGACAAAGATTGAGCACGCCTTATCGACACGGGCAAGGCATTCCATAACCGTACTGCTTGAACTGTAAAAGACTTGTCATAAAAACTGGTAGAATGCATCGGCATCTCTAGTCTCAAGTTTTCCGATGACCTCAGATATCTATTATGTGTGTCATGAAGGAACTTGAAACGTTCTTTAAGATAAGAGGGGGTTTTAGGATTGAACAGAATACTGTAGAGCTGAAATAAGATATGAGAATTCCGGCGAAGACGTATTGGTAGCCACTTGAGCTTTGTACGAAATTCGGAAATGTGATCATATTTGCGCAAGCCAAATATAAATCTTATACAAAAGTTTTGAAGTCGCTCAAGTTTATCTAATTGTGCCTCAGTGAGATCGAGATAACTGACATCAGCGTAGTCAAGGATGGGTAGTAAAAGGGATTGTGCAAGCGCAGTGCTAGTTGCAGTTGGAAGAAAATTCCTTAATCGTCTCAGGGACTTCCCGGATGCAAAAATTTTGCGACTTACTTCCTGTAGCTGGGGACCCCAAGAAAGATGTTTATCTATCCAAACTCCAAGGTTCTTAACCTTTTCGCTTACTGGAATAGGAATTCCGTTAAATTGAACTTGGGGAAGTTGCGACCAGTTTATCTTGGGGGTCAGCCTTGAGCTGCCAACAACAATGACCTGAGTCTTCGATGGATTGACCTGCAACCCATGTGCCTCACTCCACTCGCAGATTGAACCCAAATCCTTGTTAATGGTATTATTGCATCAGCCAAATCGGCAAGGGCAGCTTGTTTATATATTTGTAAATCATCTGCATAAAGGTGGTAGGAAGAAATAAGTTTTTTGGAAATATAGTTTATAAATATTGCGAAGAGTAAAGGAGATAAAACGCCACCCTGAGGAACACCGGCAGAAGTATAACACCAAGAAGAGCAACACTCTTCTATGCATATACGTTGCCGGCGGCCATACAGGTAACTACGAAACCAGTCAATCGCCGTTGGAGATATGTTAAGCAAGCGAAGCATGCCAAGAAGGATATCGAAATCGACAGTATTAACTGCATTACTAAAATCCAGTAAGCAAAGAACCGTCAGATTTCCTCCTTCCATGCCTAACCGTCATCAGTGACGTTAACTAAGGCTGTAGCAGTGCTGTGACCAGGACGAAAACCTGATTGGAAAGGATTCAGCAGACTATTCTTACAAAGAAAAGTACTAAGCTGATTGTGGACAAGGCGTTCTAAGACTTTGGAGAGGAAAGGCAAGATGGAGATAGGACGGTATTCGGAAAAGGAAGTAGGATTAGATTTTTGGGTAAAGGAGTGATTTTTGCCTCTTTCCACATCGATGGAAAAACACCATAGGATATAGAATAGTTTAGGATATAACATAGGATAGGAAGGATTTCGTCGAGGACAGGGAGTATCATTTTCCGACTTACACAATCACTACCAACTGCGTTCGACGTGATTGATACTACGCTTTTCTTAACATCACAATCAGAGAATTGACTAAACACAAATGGAGGATGGTCCGGAGTTGGAAGGTTTGAAATATAGTTTATTGTAGCTGTTTTAGCTATCCCATTACAGTGGGACGAAGATGAGAAGTGTTGATTCAGTAGATCAATATCTAGGTTTTTAGGAATTGATTCTTGGCGTGACTTTCCAACTCCCAGGGACTTAAGAAATTTCCAGACTTTAGCTGGATCTCCGTTTTCAACTGAGGTGTGGATATGACGGCGTTGGGCATCTCTACACACCCTATTGCAGCGATTTCGAGCATCCACAAGGATCTCCCGGTTCGATGGTGAGGGCCGACACTTAAATTTAGTCTTGGTTACAGCCTTCCTGTGCATGGTGCTTCTTATATCGTCTGTAAGCCATGGTGCCGGAAGGTGTTTAATTTTTACAGCACGAATAGGAGCGTGGACATCGTACAGCTGCACAAGGTTGTCTGTCAGCAGGTTGACTTTATCATCAATCGACTCGACACTGACTAGAGGAGACCAGTCAATGCTGTTAACATCTCTTCGGAGGTCATCTACATATCAGTATTCAGATATACATGAATTAATAGTTAAAAGCTGACTGGTCGCACCGACAAGAGCTAGGGTAATGCGGGCTGGTGTCCGCAACTCCACGTCAAAGCGCGTATTTTGCGTACGGGCGACAAGAGCTATCAAAGAGAGTACTCACTCAGTAACCCTTGCTATGCGGGCAGAACACTCGCTGAGAGACTGATGCTGATACGTACGCATACCAGCGAGTAATCGATCGTCGCCGTAGCGAACTTAGTCTTACTCGCCGGCTGTTGGTTAATCGCCAGCGGTGGGACAAGTGCCTTGGAGAAATTCCAAAAGTAACTTATACGTTGCCCTTATTCCAATTTATTTGTGGTCGGTGCAACATTATTATTATTATTTAATTTCATGTGTTTACATAGCTCGAACCCATGCGGTCCCGGCCTTTCGGAAGGCGTACCAGGGGCCAAAGCCAACTCGCAAAGGCCCCTTAGACAATTCTAAATGGAATGAGGCACCAACTGACGATTATCCCCGTTCGCACTGTGCAAGTGCACCCAAGGACAACCCACGGTTGGCGTAGGATTATTGCAGGATATGGAAACAAATATATTTAATTATGGGTTTGAGTGGTTAAAGTGAACTGGTTATCTAGGACTATGGAAAGACTATGGCGCCTGCCTGACCAATCACATCACACTAATATTATAAAGGCGAAAGTTTGTGAGTGTGTGTGTGTGTATGTTTGTT
This sequence comes from Tiliacea citrago, assembly GCA_963921375.1. NCBI lineage: Eukaryota > Metazoa > Arthropoda > Insecta > Lepidoptera > Noctuidae > Tiliacea > Tiliacea citrago. Next base: position 1,313,534 of record OY992790.1, on the reverse strand, counting down.
ACTTCCTCACGCTCAAACGGCTGGACCAATTTTGATAAAACTTTGTATGGAGGTAGCTACCACTAGACACCCTGGATTAAGACATAGGCTACTTTTATCCCGATATTCCCACGGGATCGAGACTTACGCGGGTGAAACCGCGGGGAGCAGCTAGTGTTTTATGTAAAATAAACAGATAAAATGGTACGGGGTGACTTGCACACTCAATAATGGGCCCCCGAAAACGGTCGCTAGCACATATTGTCCTAGCGCCAAGGGGGCAACATGTCCTGAAGTGCTTATGAGAAGTGGAGAGGTATTCCACGGCTTCTAAAAATAGGGTTAACGTATTAAAAATCTTCCAAAATAATCACTTTTGTACGACTGTAGTCTTCTTCAAATTATTTTTTTTGTGTTTTATTGAATATCCCCTATTATTTTCTATTTATCTATGTACTGTACATAGGGGTAGCCCAAAATCAAACATCTCCTTTATAGCTAATTTTGCATTAATAGCACGCTCACTCACGGAACTGACGAAGAAAAATGCAATTTGGACTTGGAATGAAATGTGAATTAAAGCAAAAACTTTGTAGTAAACCGTTATCAGCAATTTACGATCCGAAACTGACTACCGAAATTCATACGGATCCTTGCAAGTAAGGAATTGTGGGTATATTACTACAAAAACAAAACGATGACAGTTTGCACCCTGTTATGTATTTTAGCCGCGTCACTATAAAGTCGGTAAGAAAGTGTGTACCATAGTGCATAGTTATGAACTCGAAACATTGGCTGTAGTAGAAACTTTATGTAGGTTTCGGGTTTAAGTAGAAGGTAAACAAGTACGGGTATTGACAGACTGTACCGCCGTTCGCGACACATTAACAAAACGCGACCTCATTCCGGGTATTGCTCGGTGTTTACTAATTCAGAAATACGATATATCTATCGATTATAGACCCAGTGAGCGGATGCAGCACATAGATGCATTAAGTAGAAATCCTGTACAAACGTTTAGTGTTGACCATTTAGATGTAATGGATTGATTTGTCACCGTGCAAAACGAGGATGAAAATATTACAAAAACATCATGACGATATAGGTCATGTAGGTCTTAAGCGATGTACTGAGGCTTTTAGAATACTTTCTGGTATCCCAAAATGTAGCGTTTCATAAAAAAGTATGTGTCATCATGTCTGCATTGTGCTTACGGAAAAGGTGAATATGGCAAGAGGGAAGGCAAAATCCACCCCATACCAAAGCCTAATGAGCCAATGCGGATGGTCCATATTGACCACCTAGGACCGTTCACTCGTACTAAAAAGGGGTATCAATATTATAATACATGATCGTGATGACTGACGCTTTCTCTAAATTTGAGGTAGCTGAACCAGCTCCTACTGTTAACTCTCTGGAAACCATTCAATTTTTGAAAAAGATATTTAGGCTTTTGACTACGTCGACTATAAAATACTATTAAATAAATTAGAGAAATATGGTATAAGAGGCAACATTTTGAATCTTATTGAATCTTACTTACAAAACAGAAAGCAGATTATAGAAATAACACGAATATGCTCACGCACCGGAAACGAAAAAAGATACAGATCTAGTAGTAGGATAGTTAAATACGGAGTCCCCCAAGGCAGTGTGTTAGGACCTCCACTATTCTTAACTTATATAAATGACCTGCCTAGAGAAATAAAGCATCCTATGGTACTATTTGCTGACGACAGCACGGTAGTAGTAAAATGTGACGATCCTAATACATACGAAGCAGAGATAAATTTGACACTAAAGAAAATAATTACTTGGCTAAATAATAATAATCTTGTCATAAACCTAGAAAAGACTAAAATAATACACTTTTATCAAAGGATTCAGAATATAAACCTTGACATTAACTATTTGGGGACTAGAATAGAATCGGCAACTGTGACTAGATTCCTTGGTGTTGAGATAATAACTTGTCCTGGAAACCGCAAACGGACGATATTTGTAAAAGTCTTAATAAATTTGCATATGCTCTCTATAAACTGGCTAAAATTGTAAGCCTAGAGTCCCTTTTAATGGCTTACCATGGCTATGTTGCATCCGCACTAAGATATGGCATAATATATTGGGGCAATTCAGTAAACAAAGAGTACGTTTTCAAAGCCCAAAAAAGATGCATCAGAGCCATGTGTGGTTTACGAAGTACTGATAGCTGTCAACCTCTTTTTAAAAGCCTCAAAATTTTAACATTGCCTTCTTTGTATATTTATGAAGTAAATATATTTGTTAAAACAAACATCACCCTCTATGAAATAGCCTTTAAAAGTCATTATAGGAAACTACGCGATAAAACTAAGTTAGAGCTCAAAGTACCAAATGCAGGTACGGATTTAATGAGGAAAAGTTTTTTTTTGTAAGGCTCAAAGAATATTTAATAAGTTACCTTGCTCAATAAAAAGTCTCAATTTAATCAATTTCAAGCGTAAATTGCGTACTATTTTAATACAGAAATGATACTATTGTCTCAGTGACTGTTTTGATGACAATTCTTTGACACAATAATATTATTTTGTATAATCATAACATGGCTATTTATGCATGACGACTTTAAATAGTAATTCTTTGGACAATGTCAATGACAATTTAATTATTTTGATATTAAGTTATTGACATTACTTAATAATTATATAAAATTATTAATTATATAATATTAATTATATCTACTATAGACATTATCGCATTTGGTCAAATATTGACATTAATTACCTAACATTAACTACCTATTGCCTTCTATTAAATTACATTTTTTTTTATTTAAATTGACTTCGGTTTCACTCCTAATTAGATTGTATGTTTGTACGCCAAATGGCAAATCATAGAGAATCTTTATATTAAGACTTGTAACATCTTGCACATTGTTGTAATCTATGTTTACAAATAAAGATTATTGATTGATTGATTAGTTATTTGGGTACCCTGAACGAGTAGTTTCTGAGGGATCCTGCCATTTTGCCGAAAAGATTTTGCCAAATTTTCATTACCCAAACAAATTTTAGCAACCTTTTTTTATACCATTGCAATATTTCGAATGATTTTAGTACGCATATTTTCATTTGGCCAAATTTTTACTTGGCAAAATATTACCAAGTATAATGTCATTATGGCATTTGGTCTTTAATCAAATGATTTATTACAGCAAACAATCTTCAGACAATAAACGTTTTTGAGCGAGCGAAGCGAGCGGTGCCGCAGTAGCGGCCGGCGAGTGCCAGACGCGACTTGCATTAATAGAAAAAAAGATATTGTTTTTAGTAGGTTACCCGGAACATAAATATTTAGATTAAGTAAATTTCTTTTAAAAAAAAAATGGGTAGGTTAGGTTAGGTTAAAACTGTGACCTCCTACGCACGAGCCGAGCGAGCGAAGCGAGCGGTGCCGCGGCAGCGACCGGCGAGGGCCAGAAACGACTTGCATTAATAGAAAAAAGAGATTGTTTTTAGTAGGTTACCCGGATCTGAACTATTTAGATTAGGTTAATTACTTATTTATATTATTATTTGATTTTGCGTAAAAACTGTTATTCCAACTGAAATATTTGACTAAATAAAAAATGTTAAAAGTACTAGTTGGTAAACAAGTTATAGTTTAAACGTTCATTTGTCAAACATTAGGTTTGCGTTACAATTTTTTGTGAATAGATTTTTTGCTAAGTAATAATTTGGCAAATGAAATTATGCGAGAAATTTTTTGGGAAGTGAAAATTTGTCAAATTCCTTTCGGTCAAACAAGGGAGACCCAGTTTCTGATCATGGCAAAGCCTTCACGAGCAGGTATTTTAAAAGATTTGCTACTGAAAAACAATTTAGGCATATATTAAACGCTATAGCATGTCCCAGAGCAAACGGTCAGGTCGAACGCACCAACCGTACCGTATTGGATGCTCTACGGATCATTGAATCCAGTGATGCTTTTCACAATTGGGATAACAGCTTACCTGACGTCATTTGGGGTATAAATAATACGGTTAATGCAACTACAGGATAGAAAAGGCGTACGATCTAATGTTTGCTCAAACTGAGAGGCCCGCATGTGATGTTTCCATTCCTAATCAGGTATCAGAATCTGTTCAGTCCAGGTGTGCTTAAACTCGAAAACGTATTCAGGTAGCTAGTACAAGAATAAAAGCGAAATTACGATAAGAAACGTAAAAATAGCACTATTTATAAAAGAGGTGACTATGTATTATGGCGACAAGCACCAACCAACAGCGTTGGTAAAGTGAACTCTAAGTTAGATGACGTATATTCTGGCCCCTATGTAGTGATAAAAGTTTTAGGCAACGATCGGTATAGGATTAGAAGTATTAAGGGACTCAGAGGATATAAACAGTTTACCGGTCTAGTAACAGCCAACGCTATTCGCCTATATAAGAGCACCCATGCACCCATGTCCGATAGTGCGAGTAGTACTGACGCAAAGGCGCAGCTAGAAACAGAAGATCTAACAGATCAGCTCGAGAGTTGATCTGGTCCTAGGGGTTCCTTCGTCCTATGCTATATTTATTGTATGACTAATCGTGCTTCGTGTTCGTAACTGGGTTGTGGAGGTCAAATAGCCAGTCGCTCCATGTATAATACTGGTATTCAGCTGCATCCGGTTAGACTGGAAGCCGACCCCAACACAGTTGGGAAAAGGCTAGGCAGATGATGATGATGAATCGTGCTTCGTGTTCCCATTGCGGGAGCAATGCTTACAGGATGGCCGAATGTAACGCCCGCCAAAGATGTCGCCACTGTATTGACAGCCAGCCCGCCACCCAAACCACCATTGCCGTGACGTCACATCCTACCACAAGGCCTAAGTGGGGGTGTGACAGTTGGCACCACGCTAGCCAACCAGCCATAGCGATTATAAAAACGACTTGCGCCTTGGCATGAAGCCTTTTGATAATTTGTAAAATTGAGGAAATATAAGTGATTGCATTTATACCGTTAGAATTATTGCTACCTGAGTGTTATAATTTATTTTAAAACCGCCCACTTGGTTTCTTCCCTTGGTTACTTTACTCTTATGTTTGAACATTAAATTAAAGGGGGTTTGACCCGTGGTTTCATGCCACGTGTTATTAACACCGAAAACTACATCAGGCAGGCAACAGTCCCAGTTGCTTTCCTCACTGCTAGTTCCTAAGCCATTTAAAATTGTTCGTTTGACCCTCTCAACCTGACCGTTACCTCTTGGAGATGCAACTGATGTCAGCACATGTTTTATAAGGTGTTTGACTGCAAAGACTTTAAAATAACGGCTACAAAACGCAAGACCACAATCAGACATTATGGTGGAAGGGAAACCAAATAATGAAAATACATCATTTACATTGTGAATTGTTTCAGCTGGACATGGTGCGTGTTGCTCTGGCAATAACAAATTTTGAAAAGGAACATGTAATTACTAAAATATATTAATTGTGTTTACAAGACTTCGGAAAAGGCCCTAAGTGATTAATATGTAGAGTATCCATTGACACCTCCGGTTTTGGGATAGGATTTAATTTTCCTTTGAGTTTTTCATAATATCCTTTCCAAAAAGCACAATCCTCGTGTCTGGATTGCGCTTTAGCGACATATTTTTTAATGAATTTAGTCATGTTAGGGAAACAAAATTTATCTTTTAAATCGCATTTCTTTCAAATCAAAATATTTTATTTCACATAAAACGTACATGGGCACTTATGAAACATCTTAAGCTAGGTGCACAGTTCTAACTGGTCATATCCTATGGAGAAGAGCCGGCAAGAAAATCCACAGTTACTCTTTTAAAAATAATTGGCTTTTACAATGTTTTTAAATTACAGTATTAATAGGTATGGTATTAATATTATATATATGGTAATAATATTAATATGGTATGGTATTAATAGGTATATATATCTTAATCCAGATATCTTATGGCCACCCGTGAAATACTTATCATTGAGAAGTTCCGGTGGCCATCTGTGGCCTTCTTCATCAGTTCCACTTCACCAAATTATACTTTTTGAATGCAATGATTGACTTGTTGATGAAAATATAAAAATCGCTATATGTATGCCTATAATATTTGAGGAGTTCCTTCAGTTACTCATGGATCCCAACATCAAAACTGGATTTTGATAAAAATGGGACCAATCTGGAAGTATGTCCTTTCAAATAAAACAATAATTTTCTTGACTTGAGAACCTGCTCCTTTTTGTAAAGTCGGTTAAAAAACGATATAAAATATTAAAATAATGAAAGTAAAAACCTTGTAGAAATTAAAATTATGAAGATTATGTCAAGGAAATATATAAAAATTAAATTAAAATAAACGTCGTAATTTGGGAGCAGTTAATAGACATTTACATAGTATTGCCGTTAATAAGGTGCAAGGGAAGCCACATATACAAAACCAATGATTGCAAAACCAGCCTGTTTGACTGGTTGGTTTTCATGTATCACTCAATTCGCTTCTGCATTAGCTCCTGCGGTGCGGGAATTGGGGGCCCAGATGGGGAAGCACCGTTGCGAGTGCGCCCGTCCGCCGCCAAAAGTGGGGGCCGAAGTCCCACCGGCTGTCAAGCATCAGTCCCAGGTACTTCATGGTTGACTCGACATCGATTCGAGCCTCACCGACCACAAAGTGTGATCCCGGTGGCGGCACCCATCAGGAGCCATGGAATGCGATGGCCTCCGACTTGTTGAGGGCCACCTCCAGGCCCAGGTGTCGTATGCGATTCCCGTTCAGTAAGACCACAGCCGTAGCAACGCTGCCTCCCTCTGCGAGCTTCCCTCTGGTCTCCTCTAGGTTGTAGCTCGCCCCTCAGCACCCAGTCGTAACCGATGTTCCATAGGAGCGGACTCAGGACCGAGCCCTATGGAACACCGCTCCCATACTAGTCTCATCCAGGTTCTACTTACGATGGTAACGACGTCGTCCATCCAACTTGCCGCCGGACGACCGATACCTGGTTTTCCAGTCCATGGACGTCACTTGGCCACTGCCTGGCTCCATCTGTCATCGCTGCTCCTTCCCAGGTGACCTTCCCAACCCCATTTGAGTTCCATAATTTGTTTTCCGATATGGTAAACTTCGTACGTCTTCGGATCTCGATGTTTAGAGCTTAGTCTATAATAACCTAGTTAATAATGTAGGTGAGCATGACCTCTGACATTAAAGGAAGAGAAAATGATGAATATTTTATTGTTTGCTGTATCAATATTTATTGCATACAGCCTACGGATTGTTTTGTTGAATTTTGGTTGTAGTCCCTAAAAGAGCGGAGAGGAGGTTATTAAATTAAATTTAAAATTGTTAACGCCCTTTTACTGCTACGTCATAAAGGCAGTGTCAGTGCCAATTATTACCACTTTGCGGTTAACCGTATCTCTACCGTGTAGAAGTGAGCTTGAAAATTACTTGGTTTTGAATCAACTACTAACTTCTTGAAATTGGTGATTTCCTGATGCAACACTTTCACAAATCATGAATAGAATACGATAAGATAAGATAATATTTTATTTGTTCAAACATGAGTATACACACGAGAAAATCAGCATGCAAGTTGTTAAAAGTATTTTATGCAGGTCGTCATGCTTGCCTTATACAACGGCATACAAATATTTAAGTAGATAAGTAGGTATAAGCAAATTTTTTAACTTATTGAAATTAAGTACACAAGCAAAGAAAATTATTTAAATAATACAACCACACCCTTTTGTTGTGCCCTACAGGGTCCATAATGATCTAAATTATATAGTTACCACCTAAGTACAGATTATGGTAAAGCAATAAAGATATTGAGTATTGAGTATAATTCAACTATCCAAATTAAAATATAACACTCACAGTTAACATAGAAAATATATAAATTAAGTTGTCAAAACAAATAGGTCAGAATTATAAGTCATTCAAAATACTTTTCAAATAAAAAATAATTTATGGTAATAATAAAAAATAGCTCATTCTGCTATTTTTTTTTTACTTTCACTTTAAACTGCACGTCACTTAAAAGCTTCCAACTTTTTGGCAATTTATTATAGATTATTGGAGCCATGCAAAAGACACTCTTCCGCATATGAGTAGTTCTGGCTTGTTGTACGCAAATCTGAGTCTTGTCACGTCTGTTGCGTGGAAACACCTCAGCCATGCAAGGAAACAGATTAGGATTGGACCTTACAAACATTGCATTTTCTATTATACGGTAATGTCATAAATTTTTATTTTTCAAAATAAGGCCTACAACTCTGAGTGGTTTCTAGTTTGAACATGGAACTAATATTTTATTTTTTTGTGCTTTGAATATAGTGTCCTTATCAGTTGAGTTACCCCAAAAGATATTAAGATAATCCCGTATCTTAGGACAGATTACACCAATCCGTAGTATGCAGTAACCAACGCATTTACACTAGTTATTTCAGCCAGTGTGTACAGAGCATAAGCTGAGGAACAAATTTTTTTAGTTACGGTCTCTTTGTGCTTTCCAATTTAATTTCGTGCCAAGAAGTTTACTCTTCCAGTAAAACTATGATCGAAGTGACGCGAAACCCACGCGGCATGTGGGACGTAATTTGCTGAAGCCGATTGTGTCAACTACACTGCTACAAGGATCTGTTGCACTCGATTGACGTTGACAGGCGGGCGCTGTAAATAATTGTGCAAATATTTTGTGAAATGTAAAGGTATTCTAAAAACAAGATGGCAGTTTTGCTACAATTTTTGCCACGCGTCAAAAAACCTAGTAGCGTTATAACTTGTATACAAGTGTTCAAATTGGCGCGAATAATTGCGGTCTTCCTAATCATTAAAACAACAGACGCGCGCAGTCACGTCCGGCGCTGCCGCCGGCGGCGCAGGCGGTGTCCCGCGTGGGATTCGCCTCAGGTTGACCACTCCATAAAGCTTGGCTAAAATCCGCTGTTTTCATGTCCACACACAATTCAATGGAAACCTCAGCTTGTTTTCATCTAAACTGCTTTAATATCAGTAATTCATTTGGTAACACTGATCATATTCTGTAATATACCTTCTTGTAATAATATATTATTAGGAATATTGTTTTTGAATAAAGTGCATTGATCGGGGGTTATCTAAGCTAAGGTTAAAAAGTTAACTGAACGAACTTAAAGTAATGTTAATCTAGATAATGCCATGTGTACCTAATTATTATTTTAACACAGAGAGCGGTGATTTAATTAACTGTATTTTAATCCAGGATAACTTTGAGAATTTACACATACAAAATACAAAAATATTTATTTCATTTAAAATAAACATAAGTTGAGGCATCCCCAGTAAGTTACAATAGTACTTGTGTCGGAGCCCCTGTCCTAACAGGCATATTTAATCAATGTTTAGACAGCGGTACGTTTCCTGATTTAACGAAACATAGTAAAGTAGTACCAATTTTTTTTTTTTTTTGTCTCTATTAATTAAAGGGGGTTTTTATCCATACGGATATGCCAACCCCATCGTACCTTATCACTATTTAACTTTAATTAAAATAACTAAAACTATAACGATATATACATATATACTGTACTTGAAACTGAATCAGTGACTAGGCATCATCTTCACCAGGCCACACAACCTCTTCGCAATCGCCGATCTAGGGTTTGCTAAAATGTTATGAATTAGCCCAATGTCCAAAATGTTCAATTTAAATTCTGTGATCATTGATTCCCTTTCATTCTTGTTCTTAACACACTCCATCAACAAATGTTGCACATCTTCAATTTTGTTGCATATTTCACAATTAGGTGATGTGACCTTTCGCATTAGGTAAGCAAATTTTGCCGATGGATAGTGCCCAGAACGCAGTCTTAATACTAACTTAACATAACTTCTACTTAAACTTGTATCCTCAAACCAGGGCACGCGAGAAGGCTCATTCTGAATTACTTTGTACCAAATTCCTTTCTCTTGAGACTTTTCATCGAAGTAGTTCTTCCATCTGTCAAAACACGACAGCTTAAACTTAGCGCAATATTCCCAATAATCTGGAATGTATGGCTTTTCGCTACCCATTTCCACTGCAAGCTTTGACAGACGGTCAGCCTCCTCGTTGCCCCGTAAGCCTATGTGTGCTGGGACCCATTGCAATATTACCCTACTCTCGTCTTTGTTAATACGATTAATAAATTTGAGAATATCATAGGCTATCGATGCACCTCTGCAACCAGAGACGCATTGAGCCACATGTTCAATGGCGCTCCTGCTATCAGTAAAAATAACTACTTTATTAAGTCTTTCACTAACTGCATAAGCCACAGCTTCATAAATTGCAATGAGCTCCAGAGACATTATACATACATTTGAATCAATTTAAAAACTAGCCTTATAACCTGTATTTTGGCAGAAGAAGGCGGCTCCACACCCATTTACACTTTTTGAACCATCTGTGAAAATTTTACACCAATCACTGTATTTGGAAACTAATTCTGATACCACTTCATGAACCAGTACATTAGGATTATAATATTTTTTTGAGTGGTTGATACATTCTAAATCCGTTTTGATCGCCATTTTAATTTGTATAGCGGATACCCAAGTATCTAGAGTAAACATTTTAAGAATATCCGAGGAATGAATTTGTAGTTGCCCAACTTCGTCTAAAGTAGTAGCCAGTAATGGTTTCTTCTTATTTGACCAGTAACTATAATGACTAAGGGAGCCCAATTCTGAAATTGTGTTTAAACACGCACTACTAGACCAGGAACTTGATTTTAGAATATACTTGAATGCAAGATATTGTTGTCTTAGAAATAGTGGTGGTATGTGCAGCTCACTTTCCATCACATGGATTGGAGTACTTTTTATAAAACCTCCCACTACCCTAAGGGCTTGGTTTTGTAGCTTATCCAATTTGGATACATGTGTCTTTGCACTAGAATCATATAAGTAACAGGCATAATCAATTCGGCTTCTTACTAGCGAGATATAATTATATCCTACGTATGAGTTTAGTATGAACACCCCAAGAGGAACCTGCTAGTACCTTTAATAAATTCGTACATTTACTGACTATTTCATTAAATGTTTGCGCCAGAGTAAACTTCTATCTAACCATACACCCAGGTATTTAACACATTCTACCATTAATAACGGTTGCTCATACAATTTTATTGAAGGCAATATTCTCCTTCGACCCCTACTAAAGACACAATAATTAGATTTAGTTGGTGATAATGCCAAACCAATCTCACCCAGTAAAGTTACAAAACAGTTTAACGCATCTTGTATATTACGTTCAGATATTTTTATTTGTTTGTCACTTAAATAGATAACAAAATCGTCGGCATACTGCGATACTCGTATCATGACATTTTGAATTTTACGACAGATTTGGTACGTAACTAAGTTAAATAATAAAGGGGATAGAGGGTCCCCTTGTGCTAATCCTCTATTAGTCCATCTAGCGCCAATTCCTTCACTATTGAACGACTTAATTTTTAAGTGCCTTTCGTTCATAAAAGACCAAAGATAGACACAAATTCTAGACCCGACCTGAACATCATCTAACACTTTAGTAACTGAGTCAATTGAAATATTGTTGTACGCGTTTTCAATGTCCACAAAACATGCCACTGTAGAAACATTTTTAGTGAAGCCAATTTGGATGTAAGAAACTAGACGAGATAGTGAATCCAAATATGACTGTGATATTCTAAATCCTACTGTGTTTGGTGATAGCAGTTGGTTTTTTTCCGCGTGTCACTCTAACCGTTTGCAGATCATTAGGTGAAGAATTTTACATAATCATGTTTATGTAAAATTCTTCACCTAATGATCTGCAAACGGTTAGAGTGACACGCATAAGGGAAATAGGCCTTAATTTAGTCTCGTTATTATGATTGATTGCGCCTTTGGGAATAGGAATAATTTGTATGTCTCGCCATTGATGAGGTACGGTACCAGATTTAAAAATATAATTGTATATTTTGAGCAACAAAAGTTTGCCAGATTCCGGTAAATTATATATCATTGAGTAGGATATGCCATCCTGCCCCGGGGCCGAATCCTTCTTTTTAAGACAGTTATCGAGTTTCTGACTAGTAAATTCAGCTTCTAAACAATCATTTCTTGACTTGAAACTCAGGGCAAGATTAGGTGCATAATCTGGAGTAAGTGAGCGTAGCAGCGCAGTTTGTTTTTCAATGGAAGCACACGATCCTTGTTGTTTAAAACCTTTCATCCATCTCATACGGCACCACATCTCAGGTACTGCCGTAACTTCGTCAATAGAATCACAGAATTTTTGCCAACCACCATACCTAGCTTACCTAGCACCATAGCTAGCGTGGGGTTTTTACGAAAGTTTGCCAAGGCTAATCTTCGTTGCGCGACTATTTCTGATAATTTAGAATTCCAATAATTTTTTGGTTTAAACTTTTCTTGGGGCTCTAGGCTGAATTTAAAATATGGAATATGTTTATTAGCTGCGTGCTCAATGATATTTACAAAATAGTCATACATTTGCTGAACATCTATACTATTAGACAGTTCATTCATAAAATTAATTTTATCTGAAATTGTTTGACAATATTTACTCCAGTTCGCATTTTTCCAGTTCGTTTTATACCAATATGTACTATGCTACATAAGTTTGCCGTCATTTTAATGATCGGGTGGTCGCTACCGAGATTTTCATTATCAAATTTTATTGCTACGTCAGAAGAGACAAATGATACATCCGGGGGGGGGTTGCTGTGAATTTTCATTTACTAACTTAATCCGTGTTGCCATGCCGTTATTAAGAGAAATAAAATCGTTTTCTAGGGATGAGTCCAAAATTTGAACGCCTCTTACGTCGGATAGTACTAATTTTCAAATCGGGTAGTAAGAGTGATCCCTCTAATTACAGGCCTATATCTGTGCTACCAGCATTGAGTAAAATATACGAAAAAATAATGCTAGACCAGATGTTGTCACATTTTAATTCAAATGGGATTTTACATAGTCGCCAGTTTGGTTTCACGAAAGGTAGGTCGACGACTGACGCAGGAGTGAAACTCATCAGTCACATTTTGGAATCCTGGGAGAAATCCCAGGATGCCTTTGGCATTTTCTGTGATCTTTCAAAAGCGTTTGACTGCGTTGACCACAATACACTAATCTGTAAATTACACCACTACGGAATTCGTGGACAAGCTGCTGATCTTGTTTTTTCCTATCTATCAAACAGGCAGCAAAAAGTAAACGTTAACGGGGCAACGTCCTTGGGGTCTCTAGTAAAGATGGGCGTCCCTCAAGGTTCAATTCTTGACCCTCCTATTTCTAGTTTATATTAATGATCTGCCTTACATGATGGCTAACTTATCGAATATAATTCTATTCGCTGATGACACTTCCCTTATTTTTAAAATAGATAGAAAAGATACGGATGTCTTACCTGTCAACGATAGTCTGGCTGTTCTTTCAAAATGGTTCGCAGCTAATAATCTTTTACTTAATGCGAACAAAACAAAATGTCTTAAGTTCTCATTGCCATATGGACCCCAAATGGGTCTTAATTTAAAACTTGACGGCAAGAAACTAGATGCTATTACGGAAACTGTATTTGTAGGAATTACTCTAGATTCGAAATTACAATGGGGTTACAACATTAGAGCTCTTTCAAGTAGATTAAGTTTAGCTGCATATACAGTAAGAAGAATAAGGCAGTTAAATGATATAGCCACAGCTAGGCTAGGCTAGCTAGTGTACTTTGCTTATTTCCACAGTATTATGTCATATGGCATTCTGCTGTGGGGATCGGCTGCTGACGTAGATTCAATTTTCATTTTACAAAAGAGGGCAATCCGCGCGATCTATGGAATGGGTCCTCGTGAGTCCCTTAGAAAGAAATTGATGTACTAAGCCTGCCTCCCTTTATATCTTAGAAAGTATTTTATATGTTCACAAAAACTTATGACTTTTCAAAATAAGAAGCGATTTCCATAATATAAATACACGTAGTAAACATGAAATTGTGATACGCAAAAGATTAACTAAAACAAGCAAGTCATTTCTTATAAACAGTATCCGGTTCTATAACAAGTTGCCAAAGTTGGTTATAGAACTTAGCGATGGAAAGTTCAAAACCCACATCAAACGTGTCCTAATCAAAAAAGCATACTAAAAGATTAAGGACTACGTTGAAGACAAGGAAGTTTGGCAATAATTCCTTCTGCACATGTGGCTTCCCTGGTACCTCATTAACGGCATAACTATGTAAACGTCTATTAACTGCTCCTAAATTACGATTTTTATTTCTTCTTTTTACATACTTTCACATAACCTACAATTTTAATTTAAAATATTTATTAGTGACTTGTGGACAGAATATTTATTCCGTTTTTTTTTTACAGTTGTAATGACAATGTTGTCATTTGGTTTAAATATATAGGTTTTTATTTTTATTATTTTAGTAATATTTTTTAATTTGTGAATGTGAGAACGTTGTAGGCTGTAGCTTTGTAAACTATCTTTTATTTTGTTAAGTACTTGGTGCTTGTTGACGGGCCTACACTGTCCTCCCATATCTATTAACACTGTAACTTGGAAACATTGTTAAAGCCCACTTTTTTTAAAAGAGTAACCGTGGAGTTTCTTGCCGGCTCTTCTCCATAGGAAACCACCAATTGGAACCGTGCACCTAGCTTCTGACGTTTCATAAGTGTCCATGTAGGTTTATGTGAAATATTTCTTTTTGATTTTTTTGATTTTGGAGCTGTCAAACTCTTCCCTGGTATATAGCTCGAGTCCGACAAAAAAATGCAACCAGTTTCGTTTGGCTGGTTTTTAGGGTGCCGAACGGATGCTGTATGTCCGTCTGTCTGTCAGCGGGCTGGATATCATGAACCGTAATAAATAGATAGTTAAAATTTTCAGATTATATATTTCTGTTGCCGCTATAACAAAAAATAATAAAGTTAATAACTAAAGGGGTCCCCAGCTCCCATACAACGGCGTGTTTTTTTGGAGTTTTTTTTGCTCGATTTTAATACGGTAAGGAACCTTTCGTGTGCAAGTCCGACTCTCACTTGGCCAGTTTTTAGGGTTCCATACACGAATGGTACAAACGGAGCCCTATTGCTGTCAATAACGTGTCCGTTTGTCCGTCTGTCACACAGGTTTTACAGCCAAACGGTTGTAGCTACAGTCTTAAAATTTTCACAGTATAGGCATCCTGTTGACCCAAAGCCATAAATATTGACAAATATATAAATAATTAAATGTTTTTAAGGGGGGCTTACATACAAGTAAGCGGGGGCTAAAATCTAGTCTAGGAACAAACAAAAATCTTCCATCAATGCTTAATATTGTCCACATAGGAATAATAATTTGCCTATTCAGCAAACCTATAAAGAAACCCATTGGATGTCCGTAGTAAGTCGTAGGGGCCCACATATTATGCCCCCAGCCCCGCTGTGGGGCACATTCGTCTAATAGTGGGGACATTTAATGGCCTATTAGGAACGTCATAAAATATTTTGCTTCCCACACTAAAAGAAAATAGAGCGAAACGTTTCATCTGGAAAACACTTTAGGAATAATATTCAAGCTGGATAATAATGTGGGGGGAATAAACTATTTACTTTTGTATCTAGTATTGTGTTTTGTGTTTGTGTCGTCGTGTGGCCGTTTGCTTGTTTTGACACTACGAGTAAATTTGTAACATGAATATACAATATATATATGCAATAGTTCAAACTGCGATGAAAAGTTTGGTAAGTTGGCAGGATAAATATTTAAAATATCGTTTTAAAGTCTAAACCCATCGATTTGATTTAATTTATAATCCAGCTCATAGCTACCTAAGTTCTTAAATGCCATTGCAATACTTATCTAAATTGATTTCAAATTAAAAAAAAATGAAAAATCGGCCAAGTGCGTGTCGGACCACGCACAACGAAGGGTTCCGTAGTAGAGATGAATTTATCTCAAAAACAAACTTAACACGGTAGTTGAAAATCATGTTCCCTGATACATTCCAACTGCAAATGTAAGTTTGTATGCACAATATTGAGAGATTTACCATGTTATTTTAAGACCATAGAATTTGCATAGGTTTTCCTGTAATCTTGTAAAGAACAATTATTATCAGTATTTTTTTTTTATTTTAGGCTTAGTAGTTTTGGAGATTGTAAATTTTCATCTATTTTATTCAATAACTTTTAAAGTATTTTTTTTTAATTAAAAAAAACTATAACTGAAATCTTTGCAACTAGCCCTTATAAGGATATGTCACATGGTAGGTATACTTAGCAAAACCTTTTTTTTTTAATTTTCAAATTTGCCCCCCAATTATGATCCCCATATTCAAAATTAATTTATGTACGTTACACGCCCGTGTTTGGGTCACAGAAATTCATATGTGTACCAGATTTGTATCCAGCGGATTCGGAGAAAATTGGCTGTGACAGACGGACAGACAAACAGACAGACACACGAGTGATCTTATAAGGGTTTCGTTTTTTCTTTTGAGGTACGAAACCCTAATAATAGTATTTCAACAGTGACAACTGGAAAAGGCTCTCCATACTTTTCCAGGGTGACTGTTTAAACACTATTTTTAAATAGTAATTTAAATAATATATTTTCGTTACTATAATTCCTTCTAGTTATATACCAGTATTTTATACTGCTCATATTGGGTACTGGGCACTGAAGTAAGTCCTATTAAAATTATGCTCAAAATAGTCTATGCACTTCTTGCTAGCCATTCGGGTTGGGTGTTTAAGAGCTACTAGAGCTAGTTTTAAATTGAAATTTAGTAGCATACACCTTAATGTATCCGTATTAATATTCAGTTTTAAAATATCGATAATAAAATCGCCTGCAATTTCAATTTTCTTAGAATGCCTGTTGGATAGATGTAAGAGTAATTTTTCAAGTTTATCAAAACAATCATTTATATTTCTAGCATTTGGTACTCTAAATGAGTACAGTCTATTGCCCCAATTACTGTAGGAAAATTAGCAACACTGCGTGTAAGCTCAAAGGACTAATACTCCGAAATTGTGATTATAAAAATATAGTTTTTGGGTGTTGGCAACATGAGCGGAAGGCTGGCAACACCACACAAGAGAGTTATGAAAAAAACATAGTCTGGGGTTAAAGGCATTTTTTTTGTAATCGTATTGGAAACGAATAGAAGGAACTTCCTGTACATCTATCCAGTTGTTTTATTTACATCTCCGAAGCGGCAAAACAACATCACACCCACAAATTGGCAAAATCCTGAGTTGTTTGGTATTGGTTCACAAGATTCGACCGGCGCGAGAAAAAACGAAAAATGCGATTGATTCGAACACCTAGTTCATCATCGGATGTCATCACTGGTCAGTGCAACACGGAAGAGAAGGCTCCGCTCACCGAGCGATCGTAACGAAAACAACAACAGATTTTCGTCGAGGAGTAGCAGTCGCGGTGAAAGTGGGCACCAGAGGCGTACACACGACAGAGTTGGATACGGAGGTTCTCTGTGGAGGATGCGCAGTCGCAGTCGCGGTGAGAGTCGACATCAGGTGCAGACTTACGACAGAACTGGGTCGGGTGTTTCCCTGTGGAGGACACGGAGTCGCAGTCGCGGTGAAAGTCAATACCAGCGGCAGACACAGGACAAAACTGGACGCGGAGGTTCCCTGCGAAGGAGTAGCAGTCACGGTGATAGTCAGCACCAGGGACAGACACACGACAGAGCTGGATCCGGAGGTTCCCTGTGGAGGACTCGCAGTCGCAGTCGTGGTGAGAAAGATCAGCAGGTGCATACTCAGGACAGAACTGGATGCGGAGGCTCCGTGCAGAGGAGTGTTAGTCATAGTCAAGCCTTTGATCAACAAGGCCGTAACCAAGACAGAAAACAAGCTTCGCCTCCGGGTAAGTTTTTTGATCATTCAATTATTGCCGAAAATGATACAAGACTTTTTTTTAAAGAATTGATACAATCTGTAATGAATAATCAACCAAGTAGGAATAAATTTCCTATGCTAGGCAATGTATTGCCAGAATTTGACCCTATGACCAAAGGTCAAACTGTAAATATGTGGATTCACAAAGTAGAAGAATGTGCTAAATTATATAATTGGAATGATGATCAGATTATTCACTATGCATTGCCTAAGTTAAGTGGAGTAGCCAAGACATGGTACCAAGCCTTACCAACTATGTCATTCACTTGGCAGAGTTAGAAAGACAAATTAATAGAATCTTTTCCTAGAACTGATGATTATGCAGTGTTATTAACTGAAATGTTATCAAAAGGGGTGAAATTTAACGAGTCACTGGAACTATTATTATGATAAAATTAACATGTTAAATAGATTTGAAATATTTGGTCTGCGTGCTGTGGACTGTTTATTATATGGAATAGAGGACCGTGCCTTAAGGTTAGGTGCAAAAGCAGCTAAATGTGTAGAACCAGAACAAGTTTTGAAATATTTTCAATCTATTAAGGCACAATCTCATGAATGTGATAGGACTAAAACCAGCCAAGAAAAAAACTGAATTACAATAGGTACTCAAATGTTAGTGCTAACCCTAAACAAACAAGTAATGATTCAAAACTCCCAAAAAAACCTATTGAATGTTACAATTGTACAGAAATAGGTCACTTCAGTTCTCAATGTAAAAAAGAGTTAGTTAATTGCACTGAGTGTAGTAAACTGGGCCATACAGCTAAGCACTGTAGGCAGTTAAATAATTCAAAAAAAATATTTAAATAGACCAACAGAAAAGTCAGTATTACAAATACAAACTGAGACCACAGATAATAGTAAATATATAATAAATTTAAAAATAAATGGCACAGTTATGCAAGGATATGTGGACTTGGGTAGTCAATGCACGTTGCTGAGATACAGTGAAACTAATAGGCTAGTTATAGATTGGACAGATAAAAATCTACCTACCATGAGAGGGATAGGGAATAACATTGTATTTCCATTAGGTTCCGCTTATGTAAACATAGAAATACAAAATATTATTGAACACATCAATATTTTAATTGTTGAAGACAACATTATAAAGTATCCAGTATTAATAGGTCATAGTTTTACTGAAAAACCAGGGATCACTATTACCAAAACTACAGATTCTTTGATCTTCGAACGCAAGTTGAATATGAAACTTCAATTGATTATTAAATGTGACACTGCAATACAGTCACAACAAATGCTGGTAGTACAAATATTGTACAATAGTGATTATTCGGGTCTCGTTTATGTTAAGAGCTCATTACGAGGAAAGCCTCATGGTGAATATTACTTGTTACCCGGAAAATACAATGTTGCAAAAGGAGAGGGTGTAATATTAATACAAAATGTTAGTCAGACATCATTGCTTTTACAAAAAGGTCAATTGTTAACACATGCTATTACCACAAACAATTGTGCTTATGTGAACACATTTTAACAATGATACGGTTGATTCTGATTTAAATGTAGGAGATCAATTAAATGAAGAACAAGTTAAAGAAATCAAGTCATTATTATTGAGTTTTGAAACATGCCTTTCAAGTAACCTTAAGGATTTAGGATTTACAAATGTTGTACAAATGGATATTGAGCTTATAGACACAAAGCCTGTTCTGCCGTCCTTACGAAAAGTGCAATAACTCGAGTTTTGCGCCGAATTGAGATAAGTACATATTCGGAATGAGCAGAACGAGATCTATATATTCTTTTTAGACACTTTTTACGTATCTATGACGTAGCCGGTTTTAATACTAAGCCTAACTGCAATATCTAGGTCGGGCTTTTTGACTTACATATCAAGACCGAAATAACTATAGATAGGAACTTACTTACGTTATTAAGTAATTTTACTAACTATATCTGCAATAAGTATAGTTACTACATTTATAAATTAGCATAGTTCGTAATTTTTAATATTCATTTACTAGTTATAAGTGCAATATGTTTGAGTTATTGCAGTTATGTTAAGGTACCTTATTACTAATTTTGGGAAGAATACTAAAATTGATGTAGTTAGTAGATATATTGCATTTATTTGTAAGAAGATTAAAAGAATACAGTATACCTACGCGAAATAAATTCACCATTTATTGCATTTATAACTAGCACCAGGGGGTGAGGGGGTACGAGGGGAGTAAAATATTTCGTGCAAACGTCAGTCACGGCGCTCGCTTACATCGAGTCGGATAATCGCACGCACGTGCGAGTCAGTTTGGCCGGTAAGTTAACGTATTTAATATTACTTATTTTATGTAAACATGTCACGGGCATTTCAAAGCCGTCAAGTAGTAGTGTTCAAAATTATGACCCAACATTATTTTATGAAAAATATTTTGAAACAACCGTTACCAGACAGTCTCTAAAGTGCTATGAAACCCTACCATCCTCCGAAGAAGAATATGACAACATGAACAGAGCTGTAAATTATTTTGAAGATTCCGAAGATAGTGTCATTGATAAAGACTATAACTGCCATGATTGCATAGTTTCAGATTCAGATTCTAATTCACCCCTTTGAATTAAAATAAATTTACTTGAACGTAAAGAGACTAGAGGTAAAAAGACTGAACGTGAAGAGGCAGAACGTGAAGAAACTGAACATGATGAGAGTCAACATGAAAAGGCAGAACGTGAAGAGACTGAACATGATAAGACTGAACGTGAAGAGACTGATCGTAAGGAAACTGAATGTGACGAGACTGGACATGAAGAGATTGAACATGAGGAGATTGAACGTGAAGAGACTGTGTAGCGGCATCAATATCGCCACATGCGAACTATGCACTACACTGACGTCACGCTAATCCTGCATCGCGCAAGCAGAGTTTACCGCGCAACTAGCATAAATATATACAACTTCCCAACATCAACCGTCGGGCAGTTGCCCACCAGATACAACACCCGTCTGGTCGGAGGATCCTCCCTTTTCTATGGTGGATGAGTGAACTTTACACCCTGACACCTCATACCACCAAACTGGTGACCCCGAGTATGAACGTCAGCGCAACCTTCGTGCAACTACTTTAGCGTGACGTCATCATCATCATCGCTTCCACAAGCTTTCGAGCGGCGAGTCACACAGCCAGCCAGCACCCACGGCTTCAACGGGTATCCTGACCACCAGCATGCAGCGGACGCACATTCCTGGTCATCACCCACAGCCTCATCAGTAGCCTTGGCACAGCACACTGCACTATTGGCCGGTCCACAAGCAGAGAACATGTTACCTCTCCTGGTCGACGCTAGCAGTCAGCCTCAATCGACCTCCGGTCTCGTTTTAGTTTACCGCGCAACTAGCATATATACAACGTCCCGACATCAACCGTCGGGCAGTTGCCCACCGTGTTCACCGCACCACTGTTCGGTCGGAGGATCCTCCCTTTTCTATGGTGGATGAGTGAACTTTACACCGTTCCTCATACTACCAAAACTGAACATGAAGAGACTGAACGTGAGGAAACTGAACTTCGGGAGACTGAACGTGAAAATAGTGAAGTAGAGGAATGCGTAATACCTGATAATGAAAAAGGACTGACTAAAGCGGGCTTGCCAAGGAAAATACGTAGATTTGATGTATCCCTTGTGGACCGACAAAGACAAAAAATTTGAAGAGAAGAAATACATGATCGGTACATAAGGTTAGATTGGGAGTCTAGAGGTTTATTCATTAAAAGAATGGTCGAACCGAAGGAAATAAAAACAAGAACCGCGGTGCGGTTGTGGAATTCACTGCCACCTAATATATAAGGGACTGCCATACTGTTTCAGTATTTAAAAGAAGAGTGAAAGAACACTATCTTTCCACTTCGTCATAGTTGCGTATGTTTTTATTATTTTAATAGAATTATAATTAATATTCTAGTGACATTTATTTTAGAAGTATGTATGTTTGTGTGTATGTATGTATGTATGTATATTAGTATATTATTTGTTTAGTTTTATTAAGTAAATTGTTTTTGACTATATGTATTCTATTTTCTCTTCTACTCTCACACGGTGTCTACATCTCTTTATCGACTTTCCTATCGCAGGTATGCTGGAAGAGATTTCTTTAGAAATAAGCATCACCTTTGTACGTATTTTTCTATTCCTTTCTTCTTGTATGTTTATAATGTGTGTACATAAATGGTTAAATAAATAAATAAGAACTACTAAGGAAGGTCGAAATAAGAATAGAAGATATGTTTCGTATTCCACATTATTTTAAAAACACATCTGAACGCAGATATTAGACTTGGCTTTACCGAAAACAGTTTCATACTAAATCGGTGAGAGGAGGAAAAAGAAAGTTTTGCAAACTTCTATTTATTCACATTTGACATAAAAATGTAACATCTCTGTTTTTCTAATAGTAACACGTTAAAACTTTGGCGTTTTAAACTTGTCTCTTCCTAATGAAAACCGCAATAAGTAAGAAACTTAATGCACCTTTTATTAGTATAATGATTAGGAAACAGTTCAAAAAAAATATTAATTGCTACTCAAAAATGCATCATGTATGTTTCCTAGTCATTAGTGCAATAAATAGGTTACTTATTGCGGTTATGACTAGTAAACATTCTTTCTACGTGGTAATATTACTTAACATTATAGTATTTATTGTTTTATAAAGCGGGAATAAATGCGGGAACAAACATTAAGTACCACGTAATATTTTCTACATTGTTATATATCATTCAGTGAAAGTTTCAATTCGATACCATGTATAGTGTTGGAGATACAAACAAAACAAAAATAAAATCTTTACCCGCGTTTTTCTCGAAATCAGGTTTAACCTAGTTATTGCACTTTTCGTAAGGACGGCAGTGTTGTTTACAGACCATATAGACTTTCATATCCAGAACGCGAATTAGTACGATCTATGGTTATAGATATGATAGATGCGGATATTATTTGTGAGTCAAAGTCATCTTATGCAAGCCCCATATTATTGGTAAAAAAGAAAACAGGCGAGAAAAGACTTTGCGTCGATTTTAGGGCATTGAATAATAAGACCAAGAAGGAACATTACCCATTGCCACTGATCGATGATCAATTAGATAGGTTGGCAGGGCATTCATTGTTTACTAGCCTTGACCTCGCATCAGGCTACTATCAAATACCTATATCGGAGCAGTCCCAAGATAAAACTTCTTTTGTCACCACGGACGGTCAATATCAATTCAAACGTACGCCGTTCGGATTAGCTAACGCTCCCTCCGTATTTCAGAGAACCATGCATAAAGTATTGGGCAAACTAACATACATTATTATATTTATGGATGACGTATTAATCCCCGCGCCTTCTTTCGAAGAAGGAATGACTAGATTAGTAGAAGTGCTCACAGTCACTATTGCAAGTAGCAGGGTTAACTTTGAAATTAAAAAAATGCAATTTTTTCGATAAGGAACTTGATTTTTTAGGATTTCATGTTAGTGCAGAAGGGATACAACCAGGTTCACGTAAAATATTGGCGGTTTCGGAATTTCCTCAACCTAAGAATGTACACGACATACGAAGATTTATTGGTCTAACTAGTTTTTTTAGAAGATTTGTAAAGAATTATGAATTTATAGCCCGACCGTTAACAGATCTCTTGCGCACTAAGTTTGAATGGAAATGGACAGATGAGCATTCATCTGCATTTAAAAAATATAAAAAAAGATTGGTGGAACGACCGATTTTGGCTTTGTACGACCCAAAACTATGTACAGAAGTACACACAGACGCATCCAAGCTAGGTGTTGCCGGAATCCTACTGCAACGTAGTACAGATGGTTTACTCAAACCAGTAGCATATTTCAGCCGAATGACAACAAATGATGAACAAAAACTGCATTCTTTCGAATTAGAAACACTGGCAGTCAAAGCGTCGCTAAACCGTTTTCGTGTTTACCTATTAGGGTTAAAATTCAAAATTATAACCGATTGCAATGCACTACGTACTACGCTTACGAAAAGAGACCTGATACCACGTATCTCTCGTTGGTGGGTGCAGTTTCAGGAATATGACTGTGAAATAGAATACAGACCAGGAATGCGAATGGCACATGTGGATGCACTAAGTCGCAATCCTGTTACTGACCCTGAGAGCCAACCACTGAGAGCAAAACTCATATTATTGATGTACTAAAAATTGATGAACACAGAAAAAAAGTAACTACTTATAAGGTAGGTGACCTCGTTAGGATTGAACGAACAGTTATTGATAATCAACTCTCGGGCAAACCCAAGAAACTAGTTTCTAAATTCCAAGGACCTTATAAAATAATTAAAGTGCTACCTAATGATCGATTCCTTGTCGAAGATCGATTACTAGAAAAGGTAACAGGAAATATGAAAATGTGGCTGCTATTGATAAAATATTCTCCTGGCTAAGTTTCAATGGATACAGCAGTGGAAGTGATTTAGATGATAATGGGACCAATGTCACTGACACAAACGGTGATTAAATATATTTTATTGAGTACAAGTATAAGAAAAATAATAATAAAAAAAATACACAGTAGGAACACTATCTATGGCTGTGTTTTATTCCTAATGCTTTAACCAAGCAATTTGATTGCTGCGCTTAAATTAAAATTGTGATTTATTATGAGTGTAAATTTTTAAAAGTAACAGTAGATACTGATTGATGACAGAAGTTTACTCGCAAACTTGTACTAATCATATGTATTATAATGTGTGCATAGGATATGAAGGAGTGACCGGAGGGTTGCTGGATCATATCTATGCAGAATTAAATATAAGTGGGCATAGGATATGAAGGAGCGACCAGGGGGTTGCTGGATCATATCTATGCAGAATTAAATGTAAGTGAGCATAGGATATGAAGGAGTGACCGGAGGGCCGCTGGATCATATATGTGCAGTAATAATAATTAATAATTCATTGTAATTAAGTTCTTCTTTTATTCTTAGGTAAGAAAGTGTTAAATCACTGTAAAAGTACAAAGCATAATGTCAGTCAAATTATTTGTTTCAAATAGGCACTGAGGCACTTTTGAACCTCAAAATAAATACATTATAAAAGTGAGAGGACTCCCTCATAGCAGGATGGTCGAGCACTCAGTAGCCTGTACCTTCATAATAATGAATTATTAAGTAGTGCACACTGTGTTAGTAACTTAGTGAATAGACAATTAAAATTGAAAAATGAAACTTCATCATGTAGCTATGCAAAAAAGGTATGTAGTACTTATGCATTGATTTTGCAATGCTATGATGAAAATTATATCTGCTAGGTTAGACTGGAACTGTTAATTTTTATAGTAATTGAACTCATTAACTAGTTATCCATACTATGTGAATATTATTAATAATGTTAAGACTAATACGAAACTGGTAATTCTGATAGTACCTATTATTAGCCACTAATAAAGATGCACATCATAGTTTATAATAGTGTAATCAGCAAATTAACATTAATAGACTGAATATGATTATTACATACTATTAGATTATAAAAGTATTCCAGAAACAGAAGTTTGTTCTGTTAATCATGTGACAGGTGCAAATATGATTGTATGGCACTATTCAAATTATTTATTATGTACTTTGTACTTTCACCTCTAGTAGACCAATGTTTAATGTTGACTATTATCTAGTAATTTGAGAAAACTTATTTTAGATTGTTTGTTGTTCTGATGTGACATGTGTCATAGTATGTGTAATACATGTGACAGCAGTTATCTTGTTGCCAGATTGTAACTCTATTACGACTATTACGATTAGAAGTGTTAAATGTACCTTGTCAGATTGTAACTATAATATCTGAGACTGATGTGAATTATTGAGACTGATTAGTGATACCAGAAGTGTTAAAATGTGTGTTATTCTGTAATAAGTTTGTGTAAGTATGAGACATAATTTGGTTATAATTATGTTGATAAGTTAAAGAAGGTTAGTTAATAGTAGTCCTAAAAGTTTATTGTTAATATTGCTCAGTTCTAATTATTACTGAGGCATGCGTGCAGCAGTTAGGTTTAGCCCGCAGGCAAGCCCACGTCCCAGTTTTCGGTATAAGAGGGTCTGAAGTAACAGCCGTTTACCCCAAAGGTATAGTGTCTTGTCATATCACTCCTACGTTCGGGGATCAACCTTCAATTCCAGTTGATGCATTAATTTTATCTAATCTTATTTCACGTATGCCATGTGCGACGCTGCCTTAAAAGGAATGGTCACACATACATAATTTAAATTTAGCTGATCCTAAGTTTTATCTTCCACAATCGGTGGAAATGCTTCTAGGTGCGGATATACTATCCCAAGTTCTATTAGGTCATGTGATTAAGGGTCCACCCGGTTCACCGATGGATATGAACAGTATCTTTGGTTATTTACTAATGGGTGAGGTTTCATGCAACCAAAATACATCTACTTCACTTCAAGTATGTCTCAGTAGTTTAAGCTCATCATACGATGACGGTGACAATCTGAGACGATTCTGGGAATTGGAGTCTTTTCCGGAAAAGAGATTCCTAAGTCCCGACGAAGCGCTGTGTGAATCTATTTTCGTAAATTCACATACTCGCGATAAATCTCGGCGATATATCGTTCCACTTCCTTACAAACTTGATGCACCCGCCCTCGGCGAATCACGAGATACGGCGGTCTCCAGGTTCAGGAAATTAGAATATAGGTTAGAACGTAATCCCCAGCTTAAGGTGGAATATCATGCTTGCCTCCAGGAGTACTTGGAACTCGGTCACATGGAGCTCATTGATGTACCTACTTTGTTAGCTAATAGCTATTACATTCCGAACCACTGCGTGGTCAAAGAGTCTAGTGAGACTACTCGTACTCGCGTCGTATTTGACGCGGGTTGTAAAACTTCGAATGGAATATCACTTAATGATGTTCTACTGACTGGTCCGAAGTTGCACCAGGCTATAGTAGACGTTTTATTAGGTTTTCGTATCCATGCTATTGCTGTAACTGCCGACATCAAGCAGATGTATAGAAATATTAAATTACAACAATCCGATTGGGATTTTCAACGCATTGTATGGCGTAAATCACCAACTGAACCGTTGCTTGATTATCGATTGCGAATCGTCACCTTTGGTGTCAGCTCATCACCGTACTTAGCCCTTCGTACTATTCAACAGTTGGCTCATGACGAAGCCGCTGACTTTCCGCTAGGTTCTAAGGTTCTCCAGG
The DNA here is from genome assembly GCA_963921375.1 of Tiliacea citrago. Taxonomy (NCBI): domain Eukaryota; kingdom Metazoa; phylum Arthropoda; class Insecta; order Lepidoptera; family Noctuidae; genus Tiliacea; species Tiliacea citrago. The sequence continues at coordinate 1,286,445 of OY992790.1, read as the reverse complement.
ACCAGGTTTTCGAAGATGACATCGTCAACGGAGCAGGCGACGTAAAGAATGTATTGATTTTACAACGCGAGTTAGTAGGTATTTGTAAGTCAGCCGGTTTCAAGCTACGTAAGTGGCAGAGCAATTCGCCAGCGTTACTCGCTGCTTTACAAACGTCAGTGAGTCAGGGCGAGCGGCGTGATAACGTTTCTTTCGCTCTGATGGAGAATGACAAACAAATCAAGGTTTTAGGACTTCAGTGGAATCCTAAATCTGATACTTTCACTTTTAGCGTACAAGCAACTACGGTTAACATTACAAAACGATCCATACTATCACAAATATCCAAAATTTATGACCCAATGTGATGGTTATCTCCTGTAACTATTTACGCGAAACGTCTCGTTCAGTTGTTATGGCTTTCAGGGGTCGACTGGGATGAGTCACCTCCTTTAGATATTATAAAAGCTTGGTGTAATTTTCTTAACGAGTTACCATTATTATCAAACTTTCAAATTCCACGTTTCGTATTTGCAAACGTAAATGTAATTCAAATTCACGGGTTCTCTGATGCATCCGAGGGCTTAGGCCGCGTATGTGTACGCCCGTATAAACATTTCTTCTTCTTGCTAAAATGCGTGTAGCACCTATAAAACCGGTTCTTACGATTCCGCGCCTTGAGTTGTGCGCAGCTGTTCTGTTATCACGGTTGCTTGATAAGGTTAGGAGTGTGTATGATAACCACATAAACTGTCAACATGTGTATGCATGGACCAATTCATCCATCGTGTTAGCGTGGCTTCATTCCCCACCACACGAGTGGAAAACATTCGTTTCAAATCGACTCACTAGATGGCGTAGAGTCCAACAATGTGCTCTTCATCCGGGTTCCGATAATGTTACTCGTGTCGTAACTTTACAAATGGGCAAAACTTTTGTGAAACGTTCAGTAGTAAAAATATATCCTTTGCCCTTAGAATAATAATTTGGAAATTTTAGTTAACATTGTTGCGAATCTTAGTTAAGTAATCTTAAGTTAGAATAACTTAAATTTAAAACTTTTAAGGCTTCATGCTTTTTCATTTCTCTTTCGGGTGTAACATTCTCTATTGTACCTAGTTGATGTAATATTGAAAGACCTACATTCTTTCAAGGCGAGCGGCATGTTAAGTACCGTTCTTCTTTTGAATTTTAGGATTGTTTTTTCACCCCACAACTAGTTATTAAGCTTTTATGTGTAATTACTGATTCGATGAAGCTCTCGGCTTCTCATTAGTCCACTCGCTGAGCGATCGGATTGGCCTGCTAATGAGCACACTAGCGCCGCGTCCCCACGCACTTTCTCACTGTATCAACGTGTCAAAATCTCCCAACGCGCTCCGCGGTAACAAAAACATTTTTCTGAAAAGAAATGGTCCTTCAGTGATTTAATGCTACAATCCCCGCAAGACACTAGAAATTAACATAACCAGCACCTGTGGACAATATGTGTAGTGTGGTTTAACCTGGATTCAGACCTAGCCACCCCACCGATCCCAAGAAGCGTGAAGCAGTAGGCCGGAGATAGCAGGTAAGCTTCACGAATTTATTACACAAAACAATAATATTAGTATATGATTTGGATTTTGTCTAATGTTATGTTAGCATTGACCAAGGTTACCTACTTCATGGCGAGCTCAGTTGCGTAATGTGCAAACCACTTGCACTTCAGGGCTCAATGGGCATCTTCGAGGGTCGTGGGATAAATCCTCACGTAAAACATCCACTATTTTATGTCCAAAACGTTTTGTGTTTCGTTATATCTAAAATCTTCGTCGCCCAATTCAAAAGGATTCACACGATGACGATGTCTGGAAGATCGCCGAGACGTTTCCAGAAATTATAAAAATCTTTCAAATCTATCAAGGCAATCATATGAATATCTACTTTAATGATATTTTGTAAATAAAAATAAAACACAATAATAATCAAGGCTAACCTCAAATAAATAGTACCAAAGTTAGTCCATAGACGAACTAGGGATCTTGGCAGTGTTCGAGCCTGCTCGTTTAGAATGAGCAAATCAACGTTGCGTACTAATTAGATGTAAGGATTACTGTACATACATGTCATTTTTGTATTCCATTTTGTTCGTCATCGAAGCAATATAACTTTGACTAAATATCAGCATATTTGGAGTTTCTTTGAAGGGTCACCCAAAATTCCCCCACATTTTGGTCCATTACCGAGCCGGATTGGTAATCCCATGAAGATTTGCTAAAAATCAGTGGATTTGGATATTAATATCGTGGAGTTTTGCCGAAGAGGTTATAAGCCGGCAACGTGACTATTGTGAACAAAGGACTTCAAGCTAATTTACGGTGTTAAGAATATTAGAGTTAAAATATCATCACCCAACACTCGCTCAGGTAGTATCTATTTAACCATAATTAAGGATTTTAAAAGGTTAGTGTTTATTTACCTGAATACCTATATTGTTCAAATTAACATATTTCCCTATTTTGAATAGTTTCTAGCTTTTATCATTTATTTGATGATAAGTACTTATTTTGCAAATACGATTATACGTTCTTTCTATTATTAAAGTCCAGTAGATATTTTGCTACATTTATAATTGTATAGCAGTATTTAGTTAACTATTCTTAGTAAGTTATTAGTGAGTAGGTTGGTGTTAGATGGATATTGTAAGTCTTTATTAGTCTTTATTCAGTTAATTAAACCGTATTAGTCAATTTAATTGATTATTTGTTAGTGGAATGCCTTAAAGTTTGACGTTAGGTAATTAGGTGTTCAAGTTTTGAGGAATTTATATAGCTAAAATAAAAGTCTATATAAAAAATCTCGTTTTGTATTCACTTATTATTTACAACAAATAGAAGTCACTATTTACAGTATTAATATCTTTGTTTAATTGTTAAACCATAGTAGCTAACTGCTGGTATCTTAAATTAGGTTATTTAAGTATTGTATAAAAATATACCGAAGCTGTTATTATACAAATTCCAGGTTGACTGCATTCGATTCCCAGTATGTCCGAAGAAAGAGAACTAGTTAAAAAACGAGGAAGCTTCAAGGGACGCTTAACTGCATTCATCAATTTCCTTGATACATCCAGTGACAAGGAATTATCTAGTTGTGAGGTCAAGGAATTGCAGTTACGGATTGGAAGAATCGAGTCTTTGTATGAGCGTTACGATGAGGTACAGTTGCGATTAGAATGTCTAGTGGAAGATGTGAAAGCTCAATTCTCAGAGCGTACTGAATTTGAGTCACAGTATTACAAAGCACTGTCTAGGTCACAGGAGCTTTTATGTAAGTATAACAACGATAATGAGTCGATGAATAGTGAAAAATGTACCCGTATCAGTCAACGTAAGCCTGTTAAGTTGCCCACGATACAGTTGCCTAAATTTAATGGGAGTTTTAGCAATTGGTTGGAGTTCCGTGACACTTTTACTAGCCTCATTCACGGTAATGATGAAATCGATCAAGTTAACAAATTCCATTATTTGCGAGCGTCTCTGGAAGGATCTGCTGCTGTTGTAATCCAAGCGGTTGAGTTTTCTGCAAGTAATTACGATACAGCTTGGAAGCTAATTTGTGATCGTTTCGATAACAAAAGGTTGTTAGTTCAAAATCATGTGTCATCCTTATTTAACTTGAATGCTATTACCAAGGAGTCCTCTGTTGCGTTGAAAGGATTGATTGACCAACTTAATAAAAATCTCCGGGCTTTGGAATCGTTAGATGAGCCCATCAAGTATTGGGACACTTTATTAATATTCATAGTAAGTCGGAAGCTGGATCAGTTAACTTATCGTGAGTGGGAGGAGCACAAAGGTCGTATAGACAAAAATAGCACAATAACATTCACTGCACTCATTCAATTCATTCGCTTTCGCGCTGACTTGTTAGAAACATTAGAATCAGCACGAAATAGCAATAATCCCACTCCCATTAAGCCTAGTTCACATTCTAATAAGATGAAATCTATGGTTGTATCACAAGATTCTAATAATTCCAGCACTGAATTAAGTAAGTTGTGCCCGCACTGTAAAGCTGATCACGTTTTAAGTAGTTGTTCACAATTCCTTGCACTTAGCATAGACGCCCGACTCAAATTAATACCTAACTATAAAGTGTGCTATAACTGTTTTCGTGCAGGTCACTTTGCTAACCGATGCAAAAAGCCGGGTTGCAAGATATGTAAGCGCCGACACCACACTTTGATTCATTCGTCGGAGAATAAAGGTACGGCGAATTCTTGCAATATTGACAACAAATCACACGGCAGCTCGTCCCATTCCGTATCAACGTCATCACCCACTGACGCCGTGGCTAGCACTGAAGCGAGTGCAAGTGCAAATAATTTAACATTATCTGCGGATCTCAGTTCGTTAAATAGTGAGCGTAAACAACGCGCTGTGTTATTGTCCACCGCTCTTATCAAGTTATGTGATCACAATGATCGTGAGCACATAGTGCGAGCCATGCTTGATAGTGGTAGCACATCGTGTTTTATTACGGAACGATTATGTACACGGCTTAACTTAAATACTAGTCAGATAAATGGTTCGGTCTATGGCATTAATAACGTAAGTTCTCGCGTAGGCAAAACATGTCATGTAAAAATGACGTCATTAGATAATAGTTATGTTGCTAAGTTTTATTGTTTTGTTTTGCCATCATTAACGACTGTTGTGCCTTGTCGTGAAGTCGACATTTCAGACCTGAATATTCCAGATAATATCTGTTTAGCTGACCCCACCTTCTACAAGCCTTCAGAAGTAGATGTCTTAATAGGAGCGGATCTCTTCTGGGACTTGGTTGGTTCACAGAGAATTAGGCTAGGAGTAGGTAAGCCAGTGTTGTGTGAAACGTTGTTAGGCTGGATTGTTTCTGGCCCTGTTACCTATAATAATGGTACTCGGAAATTAATGTCAACTAACATTTCATGCAATTTAACTCAAACTGATTCCCATAGTAACGGTGATTTAAATAAAATTCGCACCGATTTAGTAAAATTTTGGAATCTGGAAGAGTTTAACTCACAATCCTCACATTATTTACCTGAGGAGAAATTGTGTGAGGAGCATTTTGTCAAGAACACGACACGTTTAGAGAACGGGCATTTTTGTGTTCGTATTCCTGTGAAGCAAAGCCCTTCTATTTTAGGAGAATCTTTCCAAAGGGCTTCTAAGTGCCTATATTCCTTAGAACGCCGACTGAAGTCCAAGCCAGAGTTCGGTAAGTTATATCGTGACTTCATGTCTGAATATGAGACTTTAGGACATATGACCGAAAATACGGATGATGACAGTCCCAGTGGATATTTCATACCACACCACGGGGTACTGCGTGAATGCAGCACAACTACCAAGCTTCGTGTAGTTTTTATTGCAAGTTGTACTACTTCTTCAGGAGTATCCTTCAATGACGTGCAGATGGTGGGTCCTACAGTGCAGGACGATCTTATATCTATACTTCTATATATAAACATTCAACACAATTAAAAAATTCAATAAGATTACTCGTACAAGCTACAACATATTAATATTACCCAGTCTCACATAAACCAAAAAAAAAAAAAAAAAATCAAAACGTGGATATGTCATCGTCTATCGAATACAGACATTTTTCCAATAGGAACACTTTGAGTCTTGACTTAAATGAGCTCTTGTAAATTATAGTTTTAAAGTCCAATGGCAACCTGTTAAAAATCCGCACTGCTTGATATTGAGGACTATGTTGAACAATCTTAAGTTGGGGAATTATTTTGCTTTTAAAATCTTTCCTGCGCGTACTTTCCCTCAACTGTCTCTCCTCATCTGTTTCATGGTTATACAGATATTTTTTAAAATTCACCAACAATACTAAAACATAGAGGCTGGGCACAGTAAGAATTTTTAAATTTATAAAGTGTGGCCGACAGCTCTCTATTTGTGATATCCGGACCATGGTTCGTATGGCTCTCTTTTGGAGTACAAAGGCTCTCTGGCAGTTATATTTAAAACTATTCCCCCAAAACTGAACACTATATCTCAACCTTGATTCTATTAGGGCATAGTATACCATTTTAACGTATTTGATGTCTATCTCATCCCTAAGACTGCGTAAGGCATAACACGCTGAGGAAATATATGAATCAATGGCTTGCAATTCCCTTTTCCAATTTAAATATATTTTGTCAATGTATACCCCTAGAAACTTTACCTCATTAACTATGTCAATTTTAACTTCATTAAGTGCGATCGTCATGTTGTCTTTATTATGAGCTGTTGTACTAAATAACATTATTTTGGTTTTTTCAGTGTTAATTATAAGCTTGTTACTTTCAAACCAAGAATTAAAAACTGTTAACACTGCATTAACCTTAGCGGAAAGCTCCTGTATGTCCCTAGCTTCAACTATTGCATTGGTGTCATCTGCAAAGACTGTCAGCAGTGAGTCGGGAAATATTGAATGAATGTAATTAATTAAATCATTTGTAAATAATATAAACAAAATAGGCCCCAAAATCGATCCTTGAGGTACGCCCGCTACTATATCTTGCATATAAGATTTATTGCAATTGCTGTTACAATTAGCCTGCATATTACTAATATCCACATACATTTTCCTGTTTCTTAAATATGATGAGAAAAGTTGTAAAGTTTTGCCTCTCACACCATAATGCTCCAATTTTGCAATGAGTAATCTGTGGTCAATTGTATCAAAGGCTGAGCTTAAATCAAGGAAAATACCAGCTACCCTCTTTTTCCTATTCAATTTACTAGTAATATCTTCCACTAATGTATATATAGCGTCCCCTGTTCCGACATTTTTTTGGTATCCAAATTGTCTCAAGTGCAAAACCTTGTTTAAATTTAGATGAACTACAAGTCTACTCTTAATAATATTTTCAAAAACTTTGGAAAGAATAGGGAGCAAAGAGATAGGTCTATAGTTTTTTGGATTTGTTTTAGAGCCCTTTTTGTGGAGTGGGATAATTTTTGCTATTTTTAACTGTTCCGGAAAGATACCCTCTAAAATGCATGTATTGTAAAAAAATGTCAAAGGTTCAGCTAATATATCTAAATTTTCTTTAATAACTGCTATTGGAATGTCATCATAGCCACATGATTTCTTATTTTCCATACCATTAACTATTTTCACTATCTCATTTGGAGTAACAGGCGCAAAAACCATGTCATTTTGAACTCTTTTAGTGCTTTGTTCAAGAAATATATGGGGATCTGGATTCTTAATATTATTGAAAAAACATTTGTAGCCAAATTGATTTACTAATACGTTTGCAACATCCAAGGGATTTTCTATAATTTTACCGTCACACTTAAGCAAGAGAATTTCAGAATGTGGTGCTTTTATTTTATTCGTGCTTTTATTTATAACTTTCCAAACCTCTTTACTTAAATTACAAGAATTGTTAATAGTTTCAGTTATTGTTATTTTTTTGGCCTTAGATAGTACCCTGGTTACTCTTGTTCCGGCGCCACATCAGGTACAGCACGCCCACAGCTACCGCAGCCAAAAGAATTCCCAAAAGTATGGTATTAATTTGCGTGTGTTGTTCCGTTTCCTGGGTTCTGGCATTGTTTTGTCCACTTTGTGCGATTATAATTTCCTTCTCTTCCTGTTTTGCATAAGTTTTTCCCATTGCGATTTTTATAATATGAATTTGGATTTTTTATAATTTTCGCTAGTGCTCACTTGCACGCGTTATTGTTCTTTAACCGATGCAATTTTTAACTGCTCACCTACAGGGCCTCAGCGCCTACGTGTAGGAATGTGCTGACCACAAAAAATACCCGCGCCCAACACGACACGGCTGGCAAGGTCGCCATGAGGAAGAAAACAATCCTAATTATTTGTCAGTACGTATTAAGGAAAGTCTAACAGTTAGAATATTGTTAGTATATGATAAAATTAAAACTTATAAACAAAATATAGCCTGCTGCCTGCCAAATAGTTGTACTCCTTTCACGTCCTAGGTGCTGCTCAGCAGGATCCCCTGTATTAACGTAACGCTGCCAAAGACGACAAGTCACGCTCCTATTGACACTACAATGCCGAGATACCTGGGACTGATTCCATTTAATTTATTAGCATTCCTACAGTCCTCTGCATTTTATCAGCAGTCATATGGCGTCGCTCCATGACATAAAAATTACTCACCACTAAATTTTTTCTCTTTCTCTTTTTTTAGATTTCAAAGGCTTTTCGTGGCTGGGGAGCACAGACGTACACTATGAGATTTGTGAACCTGGCCATGGTGTATCCGTAGCTCCATTCCCCTTTAAAGAAGCGTGTCTGGGAGCAATGGGGACATCTTACCTGGACAGCAGGCGATGTGGCAGGTTGACTTGCCACTAATTCTAGCGTCACTACAGCCGGCATTTACCATGTAAAAAAAACTCACCTGAAAGGCTATTATTACAACAAAAAAATACAAAAAAAAACATATTTACACTCACGAGAAAAAAGCGATAGTCAATTAACGACCTGGTCATTGCCCAGGGACGCCGATAAGTCGATCATTAATAATAACAGGTTATGGTAGTCTCTAAATCGGTCTGTAAATGTCACCTCAGATGTACATTATTTGCAAAGATTCACATCTATTTTACAAGCCTACCTATTTAGTAGTGCGCAAGAGTGGATCACAGGAATATGCTTCATAAAATAATTAGTAACAAACCTTCGTGATATCTGAAAAAGTTTCAACAATTCGGAGCGAGTATAATACCCAGTTACTAATAAAATTGTATTAAAATAACCTTGAATTTTAATACGATGGAATATTGTGAATATAAAGATATTCCGCAAAATAGTGAACAGTATACGAAACTAAAAAATAATACAGATTGGAAACCGTTCGTGAGACAGGTGAGTAATATTCATTATTTAAATCTATATATATAAAATTCAAATTCCTGACTGACTGACTGACTGATATATCTACGCACAGCCTAAACCGCTGATCCTAGAAACATGAAATTTGGAGTGTGTATTCTTTGTGAAGAGTAGGTATCCACTAAGAAAGGGTTTTTCGAAATTCCTCCCCTAAGAGGGTGAAATAGGGGATGGAAGTTTATATGAAAGTTCGTCAGTTTTGAAGTGAGGATCTTTTCAAATTTGGTGTATAGGCTTTTTTTTTTTTTTTTTGGCTGGGAAATTATCAAATAACTTCTCCCGCTATGGGCGGAGCGGGAGGGCGTCTCAGACTTTTACTGACTAAAGCCCACCCGTGTTCCTTCCGTTGCCTGTGTGCCAGGGCCACGATATACCTTTCGGACAAACTCGCAACCCTGGCAGGCATTGGTCCTACTGGACCCCGTCAGTTGGTGCTGACATCTCTTTGAGGCGCGCGTGGAACACAACGCGCCGTCGACCCGGGCCTGGTCCTTATTGGACGGCGAGCTACCCATCGCTCACCGTCCGCAGGCCCGCGCCTACGGTGGCCGGAAATCGGCTAGCGACTCCCGACGCCCGGGGCGTCTCCTGCGGCGACTAAGGGCGCGAGGGCGCGAATCTTGCCTCACCCTCACGCGTTCCGCCTCCTCCTTCGCGAGCATAACTGCTTCGCAGAAGGAGGTGACGGCCTCCCATGCACTCTCGCTCCGAACCATGGCCTGAACCAGGCCCGGACGCGAGAGATCGCCGCCGCCGATCGCCTCCGTGAGGACACGGCGGTGCTCCGCCCAAGCCAAACAGACCTCCACCGTATGCTCCACCGTGTCCTCCGGGCGCTCCACACAGTGGTGACACCCGGGCGTTTCCTCCCGCTTTATTCTGAACAGGAACCTCCCGAAACAACGGTGTCCGGTGAGGACCTGTGTCAGGCGGAAGGTGAGGACGCCGTGGCGCCTCTCTAGCCACTCCTCAAAGAGGGGACTTATCGCCACAATTGTGGCGTGCCCAGCGCTGGGTTGCGACAATCGCACTCTCCATGTCGCCATGAGATCCCGCCGGAGCTCTGTCCGCTGTGCCGTGATTTCTCGCGGCAGCGGAGTTTCACCCCGGCGTTTCGCCTCCTCGCGCCACTCCCGGATGTGCGCGAGGACTTTTGCCTCCAGATCAAATGGCGGCAGTCCGGCAAGGAGGCTCGCCGCCTCACGGGAGACCGTGCGGTAACCCCGTACCAGCCTGATGGCCATGACCCTTTGGGACGCGTTCAACCTCTGGGCTGGTCGCAGCCTTAAAGAACGCGCCCACACCGGTGCCCCGTAAAGGGCCATGGACCGCACGATCCCCGCGTTGGTGTATAGGCTGACGATTGAAATAGAAATAGATTGAAATAGAAATTGAAATAGTTTGTAGTCTGCATTAACACATACTCTACATGTACTTTTAATTCCGTTAGTACGTTCTCGTGACATTTTTTCCGACATCCACGCGGGCGAAGCCGCGGGCAGAAGCTAGTCTGAAATAAAATGATGAGACAACATCGTGTTGCCTGTCTAACATTGAAAGGCAACGCGACGTTGCTTAAGATCCATTTTCACAAATTACTTGAAAACACTCATGCTTAAAATTATTATGTAAACTATTTACTCAACAAACGTTTTCAAAAACACACAAAGTTAAAAAAATGTACATTACGATACGTGTGATTTAAGTAGTCCATTATTGCACGGCGTGCCGTGCGTTAATATACTTACGTAAGACACGAGTATCGTATACTATTTTTTAATAGCTAGTGTGACATAAACCCGCTATATTTTTAATTAATTAAAATAATTAAATTAAATTATTATATTATGGAATTGGAGGGAAGTAGATAATTTCAAACCGCGTGATAAGCACGCAGTTAACACGATACTATTCAAACCATAGCTATGGGGTTCGGTGAGCGGAGCCCATGAAGGTCACTGACAGTGCCTTTTAGGTGTGTCACGTTAATATAACGCAATCACACACAATTGCAATCTCAATACACGCCGCAGGTGAAATACTCGAAAATATTTTAAAAAAGATTACGGTTAAGGTTAATAACTATAGGTAATCCATTAATCTGTATTCAAGAATCCCGAGGGGTGTGACACTGTGATGAGAATTTCATTATTTTTGACCTAGGACGTCTAGTTTTGAGATATTTGATAAAAACTCAAAAAGGGTATTCCAAGCTAGCCAGTTTAGGACGCAACTTACGATTTCACTTGTCTGAATATATGTTTTTTTAATTCAAAAATAAAGGGCTTTGTCACACATGTGATTATGCCGCCCTGGTGCCATAACAGAATAATACTACTATTCAATTTAACATAACCTTAGTATAGCTAATTTGTAAGGTACTCTTGCTGCATCAGAAAGTCGCCCAGCGAGCACTATTACAGTAACATAACTCTCTAATCCTACAATTTAATATATTTCTAAATTCCTCGTTGCGGACACAATCGGTTATTATGTGCCAAACATCATCAAAATCGAAATCAAAATCATTTTTTTTCTCAAAATCAAAATCATTTTTTTTTTTCCACATAAACCTACATGGGCACTTATGAAACGTCAGAAGCTAGGTGCACGGTTCCAATGGGTCGTTTCCTATGGAGAAAAGCCGGCAAGAAACTCCACGGTTACTCTTTTAAAAAAAGTGGGCTTTAACAATGTTATAAGTTACAGTGTTAATAGGTATGGGAGGACAGTGTAGGCCCGTCAACAAGCACCAAGTACTTAACACAATAAAAGATAGTTTACAAATCTAGTCTATTAAGCCTACAACGTTCTCATATTCACAAATTAAAAAAGAATCTATATAAAATATTACTAAAATAATAAAAATAAAAACCTACATATCTAAACCAAATAACAACATTGTCATTACAACTGTAAAAAAGAACTTAATGAATATTCTGTCCACAAGTCACTAATAAATATTTTAAATTAAAATAGTAGGTTATGTCAAAGTATGTAAAAAAACGAAATAAAAATCGTAATTTAGGAGCAGTTAATAGACGTTCGTATAGTTATGCCATTAATGAGGTACCAGGGAAGCCACATGTGCAGAAAGAATTATTGTCAAACTTCTTTGTCTTCAACGTAGTCCTTAATCTTATAGTATGTTTTTTTGATTAGGACACGTTTGATGTGGGTTTTGAACTTTCCATCGCTAAGTTCTATAACCGACTTTGGCAACTTGTTATAGAAGCGGATACTGTTTATAAGAAATGACTTGCTTGTTTTAGTTAATCTAAATTTGGGTATCACAATTTCATGTTTACTACGTGTATTTATATTATGGAAATCGCTTCTTATTTTGAAAAGTCATAAGTTTTTGCGAACATATAAAATACTTTCTAAGATATAAAGGGAAGGCAGACTTAGTACATCAATTTCTTTCTAAGGGACTCACGAGGACCCATTCCATAGATTGCGCGGATTGCCCTCTTTTGTAAAATGAAAATTGAATCTACGTCAGCAGCCGATCCCCACAGCAGAATGCTATATGACATAATACTGTGGAAATAAGCAAAGTACACTAACCTAGCTGTGGCTATATCAGTTAACTGCCTTATTCTTCTTACTGTATATGCAGCTGAACTTAATCTACTTGAAAGAGCTCTAATGTGGGCACCCCATTGTAATTTTGAATCTAAAGTAATTCCTAGAAATACAGTTTCCGTAATAGCATCTAGTTTCTTGCCGTCAAGTTTTAAATTTAGACTCACTTGAGGTATATTTGGTAATGAAAACTTAAGACATTTTGTTTTGTTCGCATTAAGTAAAAGATTATTAGCTGCGAACCATTTTGAAAGAACAGCCAGACTATCGTTGACATGTAAGACATCCGTATCTTTTCTATCTATTTTAAAAATAAGGGAAGTGTCATCAGCGAATAGAATTATTTTCGATAAGTTAGCCATCATGTAAGGCAATTAATATAAACTAGAAATTTGAAAGGGCCAAGAATTGAACCTTGAGGGATGCCCATCTTTACTAGAGACCCCAAGGACGTTGCCCCGTTAATGTTTACTTTTGCTGCCTGTTTGATAGATAGGAAAAACCAAGATCAGCAGCTTGTCCACGAATTCCGTAGTGGTGTAATTTACAGATTAGTGTATTGTGGTCAACGCAGTCAAACGCTTTTGAGAGATCACAGAAAATGCCAAAGGCATCCTGGGATTTCTCCCAGGATTTAAAAATGTGACTGATGAGTTTCACTCCTGCGTCAGTCGTCGACCTACCTTTCGTGAAACCAAACTGGCGACTATGTAAAATCCCATTTGAATTAAAATGTGACAACATCTGGTCTAGCATTATTTTTTCGTATATTTTACTCAATGCTGGTAGCACAGATATAGGCCTGTAATTAGAGGGATCACTCTTACTACCCGATTTGAAAATTGGTACTACTTTACTATGTTTCGTTAAATCAGGAAACGTACCGCTGTCTAAACATTGATTAAATATGCCTGTTAGGACAGGGGCTATTGTGTCAATTATATCTCCAAGAACCTTAACGAAAATTCCCCATAAGTCTTCAGTGTTCTTTATGTTAAGACTTTTGAATGCTTTTTTATAGTGACAACAGAAATGGGCTTGAATTCGAAACTTGGAATGTCTTTAGAGAAGTTTTCTTTGAGAAGAGATTCAGCTAATACGGATGATGAGGAGAGTGATTTCGTAACCTCTATTGGGATATTTTAAATTTTTATTTATTTATTTAGGCAACCAACAGCGATACATATAGTATGTTACAGAAATGTATTACAGTATTGTATGGCTAATAATAGGTTTCCCTGTATAACTAAGATACATATAAAACATGCGAACGGACTACCTACTAAGAAACTAACTACTACAAAAGGTACAAGTTTAGGTATTGCATAAGTTTAAATTTTAAAGATTAAAAAAAAAGTTTGATAGTTAAGACCAAAAAAAAAAAAAGTTTGAATGATAAGATATTAGAAGTTTGTCATTTGCCTTCACTTATGTTTTTTATTATTTGTTTTTTGAATTTACGTTTATTACAGTTAAATATATCCGCTTGAGAGAAATCCGCGTTATAAATTCGAGCAATACGAGTCAATACACAATTTTGGGCATAATTAGTCGAGTGCCGAGGCACGTGCAGCATCGTAGTATGACGAGTGCGCCGTAGGGGAGTGTTAAACGTTACCTACGCAACCAACTCCAGGCAATCGAGGCGTCCATTAAGTATGTTATAAAGCCATAACCATACCACCCCATGCCTGTATCCATAACTTTTCGCCTTTCATCGAGTGTTAGCAGACCATGTGTACGACAACTATTTTCATAGGTCATCGGAGGTTTGCAGAGGTGATAGTTAAGGTGGTTAATAAATTTTCTTTGAACCCGTTCTAGCTGGTTCTTATAAATAATGTATTGGGGGGACCAGATAGGGCACGCATATTCTAAGACGCTGCGCACATTTATGCAAAATACACCGTTTTAAGAGCCTCGATGTTTTTAAATACCTGACATGACCTAATAACAAAGCCTAAATTCTTATAAGCTTTTGTGCTGACAAAGTCTATGTGATTTGAGAATGTTAATTTATTGTCAAACATAACTTCTAAATCCCGAACTATCTTGACTTTATTAATGACAATTCCTATAAAGTTATATGAGTAAACAATAGGGTTTTTTTTACGTGTATAACTAATACATTGACACTTTGTGACGTTTACTGTGATCTTGTTTTTTATGTTATAACTATTTAAGTTATTAAGGTCCTCTTGAAGAGCCTTACAGTCATCGGGTGACCTTATTTTATAAAATATTTTTTTGTCATCGGCGTACATTAAGTGTTCAGAGTGTTTAAAAGAATCAGTAATATCAAATAAATATGCGTTGTAAAAGAGAGGCCCCAAATGGGAACCCTGTGGAACACCACTAGGGATTTCAATAAAGTTAGAACGGTAACCTCCAATTACCACAGCTTGTGATCTTTTAAATAAGTATGATTGGACCCATCGTAAAAGGTCGCCGCGTATCAAATCAAATCAAATCAAATCAAAAGTCATTTATTCAAACTAGGCTGAGAATCAGCACTTTTCGAACGTCAAAAATTACATAAGACAGTCCCCCAAAAACGCCCACCCTTCACCACTTCCTAGTGCTTTAGCTGGGAAGAAGAAGTGGCGCAACAAACTCCCCAGCAGCACAGCTGTCTGTTCAGATATAAAACTTGAATCTATACAATAAAATGAAAAGAATTTGCATTACGCAACACAACATTAGATTATTTGCCTTATGTTAGCTAGCACACGCCACTATACCAAAAAAAAACATAAAAATCGTCGAAAACTATACTCAAGCAGAAATAACGTAAACAGAACGTACCTAAATAAAAGCCTCCAGGCATAATGGGCGTGCCCGCCCACACAAAGCTATAGCTGCAACTCGAAGTCAAAAATGATAAACTAGCACCATCGTAGTAAAATAAAAAAACAGTTAATCATTAATAACAATAATAAAACCCTGGTCAGCAAGACGACCAGTCACCACAAGCAGCACCCGTTCACGAGCATAACGCAAAGATCAGCCATCACCCCCCTCGCCATATTTGAGGGAAGGAGGCAACCCGACCCCCGACGCTACCGCAAGCAGTGACATCTAAGGGAGCATGACGAACTTGCTGCCGGTTGCTCAGGCAAGAATAATATAATCAATTGTCTAGGTCGCTAGCTAACCACTTATTGCAATACAACTCATAAAAAAAACATTTTCATGAGTATATTATGTCACTAATAAATAAAAATAAATTGACTTAGACAGTCAAATAAAAATAAACAATTATATGAACTCATATAACCTGTCAGTAGGTACGCTAATTCTGGAGAAAGAACATGAACATTGTCTTGAGTTAATCACAGCGACCAACTATTCTTATCGTCTAAGTAGTCATTGATAGAATAGTATGCCTTTGAACAAAGATTGGATTTAACTTTAACTTTAAACGCATTAAAAGGCAAATCTAACAAAGAAGAGGGTAGCTTGTTATAAAAAGTTATACCAAGTCCAACAAATGAGTTATGAACCTTATGAAGCCGGTGAAAAGGAGCACGTAATTTATCCTTATTTCTGGTGTTAATATTGTGAATATCACTGTTTTTAGTGTATAAGTGTATATTTTGCCTAACATATAAGATGTTGGCGAAGATGAATTGTGATGCCGCCGTGAGTATACCAATATCCTTAAAAAAATCTCTTAGAGAAACTCTGGCACCCAGCTGGTAAATTGCTCGAACAGCTCGTTTTTGGAGTACAAAAATATTTTGAATGTCAGCTGCTTTACCCCACAGCAGAATACAGTAGGACATAACGCTATGAAAATAACTAAAATAGACTAATCGAGCTGTATCAACGTCAGTGTATTGTCTTACTTTCCTGACGGCGTATGCGGCCGA
This sequence comes from Tiliacea citrago, assembly GCA_963921375.1. NCBI lineage: Eukaryota > Metazoa > Arthropoda > Insecta > Lepidoptera > Noctuidae > Tiliacea > Tiliacea citrago. Next base: position 1,270,093 of record OY992790.1, on the reverse strand, counting down.
ACTGAGCCTTCCCGCTAGGCTTGATATATGAGGTCCCCACTGAAGTTTGGCATCTACTGTTATACCCAGAAACACTGCCGAGTCTACAGTTTCAAGCACCTCTTTATCTAAAACGATGTTGGGACCTAAATTTCTAACATTCGGTAAGGCAAACTTTATACATTTCGTTTTCTTGGCATTGAGAACTAAATTATTTGTCGTAAACCAATCCGTAACCATTGAGAGTGCAATGTTTACGTCGTCAAAATCTTGTCTATTCCGGTCTACTTTAAAAATAAGAGAGGTATCATCTGCAAACAGTACAACGTCACAGACACCCTTTATATAGAATGGTAAATCGTTAATATACACTAAGAATAAGAATGGGCCTAGAATTGAGCCTTGAGGTACACCTAACTGAACTGATAGCTCGGAAGATTTCACACCATCAACATCTACACATTGGAACCTATTATACAGATAAGAATTTATTACTTTAAGAGCTTCATTTTGGACGCCGTAATGATGTAGTTTACGCAAAAGAGTGTCATGGTGCACGCAATCAAAGGCTTTGGAGAGATCACAGAAAACTCCAATAGCATTTTGCGAGTTCTCCCATGCGTTAAATATGTGTTTCAGCAGTGCAACACCCGCATCTGTAGTCGAACGACCTTTTGTAAAGCCATATTGTTCATTGTGAAGGAGGCTGTTTATATTAAAATGTCTTAGCAACTGCTTGAGTATTAACTTTTCAAATATTTTGCTAAATGCAGGTAAGATAGAAATAGGCCTGAAATTGCCAACGTCATTTTTATTACCTGATTTAAATTTTTATTACCTGATTTAGTATGCCCAGTCTGTATAACTTGTTGAGCAGGATGACATGATCCACACGATTGAAAGCTTTTTCAAAATCCGTGTAGATCACGTCAACCTGCCCACCACCATCTGTATTTTCAAGGACAAAATTTGAAACGCTAGCCAAATTCGATATAGTAGATCGTTTTTTCAAGAAACCGTGCTGTTTGTAAGAAATGCCTCCGAAGATGTATGGATAGATAGTATTGTAAACTAGCTTTTCAAATGCTTTGCCTATTGTATTCAGTATCGAAATTCCCCTATAATTTCCTATTATTATTCGCGAACCCTTTTTATATATCGGAACAATAAATGCTTTCTTCCATTCATTTGGGAAAGTGCCTTCTTTTAAAGAGAGATTAAAAATAAAACTAATTGGAGATGCTAAAGACTTAGCGCAATTCTTCCAGAATACTGGAGGCAATCCGTCGCAACCAGGACCCTTATCGACGCTTAAAGCATTCAATGACTTTTCCACGGCTATCGACGTAAATTGTAAATTGGATATGATGTCAGAACAATTATCTTTTTCGTCCTCGTTCAATGAACTAACAAGGCCATAGTCAGAAGGTTCACCAAAAACGTCGTGGAAAAAGTCATTGAAAGCCTCGCAAATTTCCTGACCTTCCGATTATTTGACGTTGTTGTGAGACAATATTTTTGGATAATTCGAACCTCCACGCATGGTCTTTATATAGGTCCAAAATTTTTTAGGATCTTAGGATTAGTTTTTCAGATTGCGTTCCTTCTCCTGCAAGTGTTTATCATGACAAATCTCCTGGACATGTCGCTGTCTATCCCGTAACAGTGAGAATTCGTCGTAGTCGCGCAAGTTTCCAAAACGTTTCCAACGCGAGTGTGCCTTACTTTTTTCTTTAATTATTTTAATTAGTGAGCTGCTATACCAAACAGGATATTTACGTGCACCTGACCTTCGGTTAAACGGTACATACTTATCAATCCCCGTTTGAATCATTTCATAAAAGCCGTGGACAGCATTATTTGTTGATGCCGTGTCTAAAACTGAGTGCCAGCCAATTTTAGCATAGTAATTATTTAACATACTGAAATCGGCTTTGCGGTAATTATGTCTAGGCGTAGACAACTCACAAAGCGGGGACACTGCAAGGTCAGATATTTCGATAGTCAATACCGGATGAGGTAGGTCAGTCTTCGTAAGAGGTGATCCACACTCGTTAATTTTTAATGGCAAGTTGGAGAAAGTTAAATCAAGAGTATGCCCTTTATGGTTAGGCAGTAAATTGTATTGTTTAACTCCTAAAATGGACAAATCATTTACTAAGCGCGCGGCCGCGTTCTGTACTTCGACGGCACCTTGTTTCAAAAAAGTTGGGCTACTCGAATTCCATTTTACACAAGGGAGATTGAAGTCACCCACAAGTACGTAATTACACGTTTTTGTGCTGTAAGTAAGTACATTAGCGACACTTCGCAAAACGTATTCGACATCTGCGGGTGGTAAAGAAGTTTTCTAGTGTCTCAGCAACTTTTAACTTATCTGAAATTATTTCATTATTAATTTTTAAAGACAGTTCATTCTGATCTCGCCGTTTTGTGTTTCCAGTTTCTTTGTTAATTACTTGCCACACAGCTTTTATTTTATTATTAGAAATACTAATTTTGTTACTTATTAATTTAGATTTAGCTTGAGCACAGACGTAGTCAGAGGTAGTCAATTTGACAAGGGAGAATTTAACTGCGTGGCTTGATTAAGTCTAAATTATGATGTAAGCATCCGCTAAGAAGGGGTTTTTGGAAATTCGACCTTTAAGGGGGTGAAAAGGGTGGATTTTGTTTGTGTGAAAAATCGTATGCCTTGTGTTAATAAACTTGAAACTTGGTAAGAATACTCACCTAAGTAAATTATAAAGTTTTCCATTTTTTGTTTTTCTAAACTTCCCCCTAAGAGGGGATTGAGGGATGTTAAAGTTTGTATAGCAGAATTTTAACGCGCAGTCCGATTAACTCGAAACTCAGTATTTATACTTTACAACCAAAAATAAAGAATAGATCTTATCAGGGTTTTTCGAAAATCTACCCCTAACGGGGTGAAAAAAAGGAAACTGTGACTGACTGGTCTATTAACATACAGCTTAAACCACTAAACGGATTGGGCTGAAATTTGGCACAAGAAGGGGTTTTCTGGAACTTGACCCTTAAGGGGGTGAAAAGCGGGGATTTTTTTATATGAAAAATCTTTTTGCTTGAGTTAATAAACTTGAAACTTGGCACAAATACTCACCTAAGTAAATTATAAAGTTTCTCATTTTTTGTTTTTCTAAACTTCTTCTAAAGGAAGGATTGGGGGTAATTTGGCATCCGCCAAATTTTGTACAGAAGAATTATAACGTGCGATCCGATTAACTTGAAACTCAGTATTTATACTTAAAACCAAAACTAAAGAATAACTTGCATCAGGGTTTTTCGAAAATGTACCCATAACAGGGTGAAAAGGTTTAGTCAATTTCATAAGGGAGAATTTTACTGGGCGGCTTGATTAACTCGAAAGTTTGTATAAATCTTCTATATATATGTATAAAATTCAAAGTCCTGACTGACTCACTGACTGATATACCAACGCACAGCCTAAACCGCTGGTCCTAGAGACATGAAATGTGGAGGGTGTGTTTTTTGTAAAGAGTAGGAAAGGAAACCCCCCTCCCCTCCTCTAAGAAAGGATTTTTTGAAATTCCACCCCTAAGAGGGTGAAATAGGGTATGGAAGTTTATATGAAAGTCCGTCAGTTTTGAAGTAAGAATATTCAAATTTTGTGTTTAGGCTGACAATTGAAAATTAATTTATATGTATCTCAGCGTTTCTGATAATTCCACCCCCGAAGGGTTAAAAAGAGGGATGAAAATGTGTATCAAAGTCCTTAATTTTCGAAGTAAAAAACACAAAATATATTATCTAGGGTTATGGTTGGAAGCTAATGCAACGGTGTTGTTAGAATTTCAACCCTAAAGGGGTGAAAAGGGGGATGAAGTTCATTATTTTTCAAGTTAAAATAACTAATATTTTGGCTTATGGTTGGAAACTAACAGAACGTAAACCATTGTTTTTTGTTTTATTTCAACCCACAAGGGGGTGAAAAGGGGGATGACGTTTTGTATTGAAGTGGTTCATTCGCAAAATTTTGTATTCAAGTAAAAGTAATATAAGTACACGTGTACCGTTTCGGATTTGGGGATGTCAAAGTTTGTATAGAAGAATTTTAACGTGCGGTCCGATTAATTCGAAACTCAGTATTTATACTTAGAAACAAAAATTAAGAATAAAATATATCAAAGTTTTTTGAAAATTGAACCCTTTTTTTGGCGGCTAATTATCAAATAACTTCTCCCGCTCTGGGTGGAGCGGCCCTCCCGCCGTGTCAGACTTTTACTGACTTAAACCCACCCATGTTCCTTCATTAGCTTGTGTGCCAGGGCCATGATATCCTTTTCGGACAAACTCGCAACCCTGGCAGCCATTGGCCTTAACAGACTCCATCAGTTGGTGCTGACATCTCTTTGAGGCGCACACGGAACATAACGAGCCGTCGACCCGGGCCTGGTCCTTATCGGACGGCGAGCTACCCATCGCTCACCATCCGCAAGCCCGCGCCTACTGTGGCCGAGAATCGGCGTGCGACTTTCGACGCCTGGGGCGTCTCCCGCGGTGACTAAGGGCGTGAGGGCACGTATTTTATCTCTCCCTTACGCGTTCCGCCTCCCCCTTCATGAGCATTACTGCTTCACATAAGGAGGTGACGGACTCCCATGAACTCTCGCTCCAAACCATGGCTTGAACCAGGCCTGGACCGACGCCGGATCGCCGCCACCGATCGCTTCCGTGAGGACATAGCGGTGCTCCGCCCAAGCCGGGCAGACCTCTACTGTATGCTCCACCATGTTCTCCGGGCGATCCACACAGTGGTGACACCCGGGCGTTTCCTCCCGCTTTATCCTGAACAGAAACCCGTGGATATAACAGAATGCCGTGGCGCCTCTCTAGCCACTTCTCAAAGAGGGGACCTATCACCACAATTGTAGCATACCGAGAAATTGACCCCTAACGGGGTGAAAAGGGGTAGTCAATTTGACAAGGGAGAATTTAACTGAGTGGCTTGATTAAGTCTAAATTATGACGTAAGCATCTGATAAAAAGGGGTTTTGGGAATTCGACTTTTAAGGGGTGAAAAGGGGGGATTTTGTTTGTATGAAAAATCTTATTCCTTGACTAAATAAACCTAAAACTAGGCACGAATACTAACCTTAGTAAATTATAAAATTTATAATTTTCTGTTTTTTTAAACTACCCCCTAAAACGGGTTTTGGGGATGTCAAAGTTTGTATAAAAGAATTTTAACGCGAACTCCGATTAACTCGAAACTCAGTATTTTATATAAAGGTAAAGGAAATATAAACCTAATGGTCACAAAATATAAAGCCTGACATGTGTTTGGTTATATTCAAATGTAACCCTTACGGGGCAAAAGGGGGTAAAATAATTAAGTTTTAGGGAAGGATTTTACTGCGCGTCTTGATAAACTGCAAAGTAATTGAATAAAACATGATTTAATATTTTTCAAAAATAAAATCCTTTCGGGGTGAAAAGGGCGACACAGTTTATATCAAAATTATGTTTCCTTTAATCAATAAACTTGAAAATTGAACCGCATATTTTCTTGATAAATAAGACGACCATAATCATAAATTTTCGAAAACAACCTTTTAAACGGGGTATTGAATTACGTGGGGGAAAATTATTGTATGGAAAGATTTTAACGCGCGGTTCGATTTACTTGAAACTCGGTATTTATATTTACGATCGGAAATAAACGAAAAGGTTTAAGGTGATACGTAAAAAATAAATCATCGGCCATAAGAAAGTGACAGAGTCAATTACTTCCACAAGAGAGCGCAGTAGTGCGCTGGAACCAAAATACAACAACGTTATGGCGCCAAACCAAATAAAAATTGTTTAATAATAAATTAAGCTATCTATCAAAAATATTTTCAGCCAGAGTTTTCAGTTATCTAATACGCACATTTTGAATGCAATTTTGCAATGAAATTACTGAGGATTCTAGAATTACAGGAAAAAATATGAAAAAATAGAGGTCTTTTCGGAAATAAATTATATCGAGGAAAAACCCAATTGCATTTTCCTTCAGTCAGAGTATTAATCAAATAGTCAATTAACATATATCTAAAAATTAAATCCATACATGCTGTAATAGTGAAATAAATGGATACGAAAAAGCCCAAATTTTTTTTTGGTATCGCCTTAACAGGGTTGTCAAAAAATCTAAAAGAGGTAGTCAATTTTAGAGAGGATGATGTTGTGTTTCGGATTGGCACAAAAATGGCTGAACGGAGTTATATGAATTAGGTAACATACATATAGCTTGTAGTCTGCATTAACACATACTCTACATGTACTTTTAATTCCGTTAGTACGTTCTCGTGACATTTTTTCCGACATCAACGCCGGCGAAGCCGCGGGCAGAAGCTAGTATTTTATAAAGTGGAAACTGTGCCAGAAAGCATTTTATACTGTTAAAGACTATATTGGTGTCCGTATGGATTGAGGAGCCATGTCTCATATTTAAACGCGGGTACTACCAATATTTAGTAGTAAATTAGCTGATTTTGTAGGCCCGATCCTGAAATTTGTAGTAAAACCGTTAAAAAGTTATAGGACGTTTATTAAGGTGGCTCCTCAATCCAAACATCTGGTATGATGAGCCACCTTAGAACTCGAAAACTAGCCGACGGATGTTTTTGAATATTTGGTAGGATTTAGTAGTGTTTATGAGTAATTTGTAGACAAAAAATGGTTTTTGTACGGCTGAATTTGAGATAGCTACAATGCTTTGATTTTTCATAAAAATTCTTAAATTTCATAACGCTGTTTCTCGGAAAGTCGTCAACCAATTAAAACGTATTTTTAGTATAATTTAGTAGTAAATGAGTTATAATTTGTAGTATAAAAATAAAATGGAAATACTATATAATTTTAGAGATACAACACATTTTATGTGGCTCCTCAATCCTGATGGTCTATAAGATATATATATTCGTAGCTACTAAAGCAGTTGATCAAATCGGATAACAATAGCACCAATATTTAGTAGAAATTTCTACTAAATATTGGCATAATCAAAAATCCTACACACTCAGTATTTCAAAAGATATTAATAATTTAAACATTCCTTAACAATTTTGTGAATATGGTGACCATAAATAATTCAAACTATGATCAGATTTATTTACACGTAAATCATTCTAAACCAATCAGTACAATACTGAACACAATATAGTATTGCAAACTAAGAATTAAAAAAGAAAAATAAACTAAAAGTGGATTATCCTAAATTGCCTTATTTATACTCACTCCAGTATTAAAAAGATCGATGTCAACTTCCTGGCAAATCATGTTGTGTACACGGCTCACCTAATCATGCACGAGTTTTGTATAGATGGTTCTTTTCACTAGTACGTGCAACAAACGAGAGACGTATACAGAATGCCCAGTAAACATGATGCAATGAAAGAACATACAACATAAACTGGCGCAGCATATAATGAGACACAAAATACGTGTAAAATAAGTGCACAATGAAGAGTTCCGTAGTTGGGATGAACTTATCCTAATAAAGTACTAAACATTGTAGTTGAAAAACATGTCCACACTTACTTTGAAATCTTTTTAATTAACTTGAAAGTGCTAAGGTAGCTCGGTTCCAATTATCCGTCGTTTTGTGCAATTAGCCGCCCGGTATCCACTTTTATGGCAATTAAAAAAGTTAGACTCATTACAATCATATGATAATCATACGACTCAGTTAAAATTGCCCGATTGAATAATTACTTCATGAAATCATAACATTTGAGGCCAATTCTAACTTAATGAGTTGAATTGTTTGACTTATTTATTTATTTATTATGGCACTCCAACGACTAATTCACAAAAGCACTTACAGAAAACTTTATCTTATTTTAAAATGACAACAGTGAACTTGTCACTTAAAAGTGTGCACAGCACTTACATAGTTTGCCTATTATCAGACATAAAGATGAAATCAAATAAGTTAATAATAATAATAAAATCAAATAAATTTATAATAACAATAAAATCAAATTAATCAATAATATTACAGTAAAATCATCATCATCATCATCATCAGCCTATAGCAGTTCACTACTGGACATAGGCCTCTCCAATTGCACGCCATTCAGCTCGATTTTCGGCAACTCTCACCCAGCTGCCACCAGCCACCCTGCAAAGATCGTTGCTCCACCTAGCCTGAGGGCGTCCTACCTTACGTTTGCCGATTCGCGGTCTCCACTCAAGAACACGTCTACCCCAACGGTCATCGGTTCTACGGCTAATATGGCCAGCCCATTGCCACTTCAGCTTGCTTATTCTGTGGGCTATGTCGACAACTTTGGTTCTCTGCCGGATCACCTCGTTCTGGACTCGATCCCTCAGAGAGACTCCAAGCATAGCCCGTTCCATAGCTCGCTGAGCGACCTTGAATTTATGGACCAGCCGTACCGTGAGTGTTCGGCTCCGTAAGTCATAACAGGCAGGACGTACTGATTGAAGACCTTCGTCTTTAGGCTCTGTGGAATACGCGACGAGAAGACTCGACGAAGCTTCCCAAATGCTGTCCAGCCGAGCTGAATTCTTCTGTTAACCTCCCTCTCAAAGTTGTTTGTACCAAATTGCAAAGTCTGCCCGAGGTAAACGTATTCTCGAACAACCTCGAGAGCACCGCCATTAACAGCAATCGGTCCCGGAGTGACGTGTTTGTTGAACATAACCTTGGTTTTGTCCAACTTCATCCGGAGACCAATGCGTACAGAAGAATCAACTAGGCCGTCCAGCATCTGCTGCAAGTCATGCAGCGATTCAGCCAGTATCACGATGTCATCTGCAAATCTCAAGTGTGAGATGTACTCACCGTTGATGTTGATGCCACGTCCTTCCCACTTCAGCGTCTTAAACACATCCTCCAATGCGTTAGAGAACAATTTCGGGGAAATAACGTCCCCTTGTCTCACCCCTCGACGCAGGGGGATATGCTCAGTTCGCCGATCCTGAGTTTGGACGGTCATAGTCGCGTTCTCATAAAGACATCTCAACACTTGGATGTATCGCCAGTCAACTTGGCATCGCTGCAGAGACTCCAAAACAGACCTGGTCTCGATAGATTCAAAAGCCTTCTCATAGTCCACAAATGCAAGACATAGGGGCCGATTATACTCTTCGGACTTTTGTATAATTTGTCGCACTGTGTGGATGTGGTCTATGGTACTGTATTCTCCTCGAAACCCAGCCTGCTCCGATGGCTGAAACTCGTCGAGTCTTCGCGCTAGACGATTCGTAACGACTGTCGAAAACAACTTATATACATGGCTAAGGAGTGAAATGGGTCTGTGGTTCTTTAAAAGGGTCTTATCACCCTTTTTAAAGAACAGAATAACCTCACTCCTTCGCCACGCTTCTGGAGTTCTCCCAGAGAACAGAACAGACCTGAAGAGCTCCCGAAGCTCTTTCAGTACAGGGCTCCCTCCCGCTTTCAGGAGCTCCGTCGTAATCCCATCCTCACCGGGGGCTTTTCCATTTTTAAGCTGTTTAAGAGCCGCTTCGATTTCGTCTTGGCTGATTTCTGGCAGGTCTTCCGTAAAATGGCGGGTTAAAGTGGCTCTGGAATCCTCATTTTCGGGATCAGGTCGAGATGCGTGCGATGCGCATAATTGGCCGTAAATGTTTTCTACTTCCGAAAGGATCTCCGGCTTCGAAACGACGACATCCAGTGGGGATGTCGTCGTTTCGAAGCCGGAGATCCTTGGATTTGGTCAACTTCGTCAGGTGGCTCCTCCCAAGTGACTGGACGAACACTTTCGATCCCCGATTTTGCTCAATCGCTTTCTCTATAGAGCGCGTATTGGCGCGTCGGAGGTCGCGTCGTACCAGTGTTCTAATATTTTTGTTGAGTGCCCGTTGTTCCGACGAAGTGATAGGTGGGTTTTGACGTCGTTCAGTCATGAACTCCAGAGTCTCTTCCGAAAGTTTTTAGTTCCGCATTTTTCAAAATCGCGTGCCTTCCTCCCTGAGGGTTTCCGGCATTTGATCAAGCGCCTGGTCAACGTCATTTGTAGTTTCCACGGCAGCAAATCGGTTCTCCAGGTCTAACTGGAACGCTTCAGATCCTACCATAGTTTGCAGCATGTTTGGATGGAGCCTAGACTTCATCAACCGAGTTCGCTCGAGCTTGAAGGCAATATTCAGAAAGCCTCGGACAAGTCTGTGGTTACTGCCGGTGTTGAACCTGTTGATCACTGAGACATCCCTGAATATATGCTTTTTATCCGATATGATGATGTCTATCTCATTTTTCGTCATATTATTGGGGCTTCGCCACGTCCACTTCCTTTGGGACTGTTTCTTAAAGAAGGAGTTCATCAGGAAAAGGAGGACTTCATCCTTACAGTAAAATAAATCAAATTAAATTAAGTTAAATTTATTTATGAAAAATAATTGCATTCATTAAAAAGTTTAAGTTCTAGCAAAGAATAATGAATGATGGAATTCAAATTAAAAGTTGCAAAAGATGATTGCGAAATTGAGTTAGGGTGTTGGAGAAGATGTCAATGCTATTGGTGCGAGAGTGGCTTTCATTATAAGTTCTCATCAAACGGTTTAATGGCGCTGATCGCCCGAGGCTGGTTCGAGCTGTAATTGGTGCAAACACATCCAATTTGCGGTCGGGCCTGGGTTGACTACAACGGGGAACAGATATATTTATGTCTTCTAGAAGTTTTGGAACATGGGTCAGTCCATTGACAATTTTGAAGAGCATAATTTGATCCATCTTTTTCTGCGGTTTTCGAGGGATGTAAGGTTAAAGTCACTCAATCTTGTAGGTTAATTAGTTGTGTTGGGGCAGCTGTTCGATTTATGTCGCAGGTACCTAGTGAAGCCTTTTTGGACGCGTTCGACTCGATCAATATGGACCTGATAGGTAGGATTCAACACCTGCGATGTATAATCCAATACACTTCTGACGATGGTGAAGTAGAGAAGTTTAAGGGTACGTATAGACGTAATAGACTTAAAGTCGTGACAGATACGCTTCAGGAATCCTAACATTTTATTTGCCTTTTTGACAATATTGTCTATGTGGAGAATAAAAGTGAGCTGACTGTCGAGGCAGACTCCCAATTGTGTTAACCTTCTGCAGCGCTAGACCATTCAGCGCATACGAAGATGGAAGGGTATTTTTTTTTTTAGTGAAGGTTGACATTTTTTTTAAAAATTTTCGTCGGTTAAAAAAAAAACAATTCACTGTTCCATTTTTTGACCGAGTAGGTATTGCACTTCTGTAGGAAATAACTGTTTTTTTTTAATTACCGACGAGAAATTTCAACGCACGAGGGTAAAGTATGATGTACTGAATTCATGGTAACAGGCTTCGCGTCGATGTCCCTTCCGTATATTATCTATTCTATATAAATAAAAAGAAAGCTGACTAACACATAGGGTACTTTAATCCCGGTAGTACGTTCCCGTGAGATATTTTCCGACACTCACGCGGGTGAATCCGCGGGAAAAAGCTAGTTATCTCATTTAATCTAAAGCCACAATTAAGTTACATGTAGGAAATCGTACTCGTAGAATGATTTATAAGCAAATAAAATTATTTATGTTCGTAGTTTAAATTGTTCCTATTGGACCCTATTCACAAAATTGTTAAGGAATGTTTAAATTAATAATATCTTTTGAAATACTGAGTGTGTACGATTTTTGATTTAAATGCCAATATTTAGTAGAAATTTCTACTAAATATTGGTGCTATTGTTATCCGATTTGATCAACTGCTTTAGTAGCTACGAACATTTATATTTTAAAGACCATCAGGATTGAGGAGCCACATAAAATGTATTGTATCTCCGAAATTATATAGTATTTCCATTTTATTTTTATACTACAAATTATAACTCATTTACTTCTAAATTATACTAAAAATACGTTTTAATTGGTTGACGACTTTCCGAGAAACAGCGTGATGAAATTTAAGGATTTTTATGAAAAATCAAAGCATTGTAGCTATCTCAAATTCAGCCGTACAAAAACCATTTTTTGTCTACAAATTACTCATAAACACTACTAAATCCTACCAAATATTCAAAAACATCCGTCGGCTAGTTTTCGAGTTCTAAGGTGGCTCATCATACCAGATGTCTGGATTGAGGAGCCACCTTAATAAACGTCCTATAACTTTTTAACGGTTTTACTACAAATTCCAGGATCGGGCCTACAAAATCAGCTAATTTACTACTAAATATTGGTAGTACCCTCGTTTAAATATGAGACATAGCTCCTCAATCCATACGCACACCTATATTGAGGACAAAATGGCTTGGGATTGAGCTGCTCCAATTTACAGTGAATCTTGATTTGATTTTTTTTTTGCCAACTGAAAAAAACACAAATGCAAATTTTGCAAATTTATATTTTTCTTTTTATTTATACCATTTTCCATACCTAAACAATGACATAAATATTTACTTTGTAAAGTATTATATTATTTTAATTATTATGAATGTGAGGACTGTGTGCATTGTTTTTTTATTTTTATTCTCTTAGTTTTAAATTTTTAATGCTGGTCTGGCAGTTTGAGTACTTTATGCGTGCTAACCAAATGTCCTTTCTTTGGTATTGTTCGTCGAATCGCTGAGCTCCTTAAGTTTTGAGTTGAGCTGCACGATAACTGTTAAATAAATGCGTGCACTGACTGCACAAGTCCACTCAAATCTGTGTGGTTCTTTCGTCAAAAGACCAATCTGCATGGTTCTCAAATGATCTGACCAAGATTATATCCGTATTTTATATACACATTGACATTGATTAATTTTATATACAGGGTTTAATTTTGTAATGGCACCTGGAGGGAAAGTAATAAGCTTATATTAAAAAAAATAAGCTTCCATTAAGTCAAACTGTTCTTGATAAGCCATTTTCACCGTGAGACAAAATGTGAAATGAGTTGTAAAAACAATCAAATGTGAATAACAACTATGACAATCTAATTTTCAAATTTTAATCTAACATTCCATATTTAAATTACCTCATACACGCAGCTACGAGTACCTATGTCGCAAAGGAGTCTGCATTACAAAAGATGGATGTTAGTTAAAGAGCTTTAACTTGACTCATTGAATTTGTAACTTCAGATTTCCTGGTTTTCCTTTCATTAAATTTATCATGTTTGTTAGAGAGATTTCATCCTTATATTTGACCCTAACGATCGATGCAATAAAAGTACAGGGTACAATTTTTTCAGATTTTAGCCGGTTCGATTCCCGGGTGTGGGAGAAGAGAATTTTCGAAAATCTTTGAATGCAGTTTGCTTTCTATTCAAAAATAAAGGAATGTCTCTGTATATAATCAAATCAAATTCTTTATTTTCAGACATTTAGTCCACTTTGTTAGTAACACTGACTAGTAAGAACAACAAAAAATAGAAAAAAATTATAAATTGAAAAATACATTTAGGACGAATTCATTTTGGTTTCGATTGAATATCCTACTAAGAGGTTATTTGATCAAAACCCGGACGAACGCTTTCATAATTAGAGAATCGAATTTCTCCGCAATAACCTGCAAGATGTTGTTAGCAATGGGCACGCCACAATTGTGGCGATAAGTCCCCTCTTTGAGGAGTGGCTAGAGAGGCGCCACGGCGTCCTCACCTTCCGCCTGACGCAGGTCCTCACCGGACACGGTTGTTTCGGGAGGTTCCTGTTCAGGATAAAGCGGGAGGAAACGCCCGGGTGTCACCACTGTGTGGATCGCCCGGAGGACACGGTGGAGCATGCGGTGGAGGTCTGCCCGGCTTGGGCGGAGCACCGCCGTGTCCTCACGGAGGCGATCGGCGGCGGCGATCTCTCACGTCCGGCCCTGGTTCAGGCCATGGTTCGGAGCGAGAGTGCATGGGAGGCCGTCACCTCCTTCTGCGAAGCAGTTATGCTAGCGAAGGAGGAGGCGGAACGCGTGAGGGTGAGACAAGGTTCGCGCCCTCGCGCCCTTAGTCGCCGCAGGAGACGCCCAGGGCGTCGGGAGTCGCAAGCCGATTTCCGGCCACCGTAGGCGCGGGCATGCGGACGGTGAGCGATGGGTAGCTCGCCGTCCGATCAGGCCTGGGTCGACGGCGCGTTGTGTTCCACGCGCGCCTCAAAGAGATGTCAGCACAAACTGACGGGGTCCGTCAGGACCAATGCCTGCCGGGGTTGCGAGTTTGTCCGAAAGGGATATCGTGGCCCTGGCACACAGGTAACGGAAGGAACACGGGTGGGTTTTAGTCAGTAAAAGTCTGACACTCCCTGATGTGATTTCCCACCCAAAAAAAAAAAAAAAAGGACTACCGCGCAACCTGCTCAATAAAGAAGCAGTTCTTTTACGTCTGATGGCGTGGAAGCCATCAACCCTAGCATCTGCAAACATATTCGAAGCACTACAGAAACTCGGTAGCCCCAACAACATCCTAATTCAATTATTATATTGGACTCGCAAGGCACTGAGCGATCTCTGAGTATATGTGGTCCACAGGCTGCTCGTGTAAAATGTTTGGCAGTATGCTTTAAACAGGGTGATTTTAGCCTGTGAGCTGCAACGAGCAAACCTGCGCGCCAACATATTATTTCTGACCGGAAATTATCAAATAACTTCTCCCGCTCTGGGCGGAGCGGGAGGGTGTGTCAGACTTTTACTGACTAAAACCCACCCGTGTTCCTTCAGATGCCTGTGTGCCAGGGCCACGATATCCCTTTCGGACAAACTCGCAACCCTGGCAGGCATTGGCCCTTATGGACCCCGTCAATTCGTGCTGGTGTCTCTTTGAGGCGCGCGTGGAACACGACGCGCCGTCGACCCGGGCCTGGTCCTTATCGGACGGCGAGCTACCCATCGCTCACCGTCCGCAAACCCGCGCCTACGGTGGCCGGAAATCGGCTTGCGACTCCCGACGCCCGGGGCGTCTCCTGCGGCGACTACGGGCGTGAGGGCGCGAACCCTGCCTCTCCCTCACGCGCTCCGCCTCCTCCTTCGCGAGCATTACTGCTTCGCAGAAGGAGGTGACGGCCTCCCATGCACTCTCGCTCCGAACCATGGCCTGAACCAGAGCCGGACGCGAGAGATCGCCGCCGCCGATCGCCTCCGTTAGGACACGGTGATTTTAGCCTGTGAACTGCAACAAGCAAACCTGCGCGCCAACATATTATTTCTGACCGCCAGCGCCCTGCGCTCCCTTTCAATATCCATTTGATCGTCAAGGCCTTCAGTAAGGTAGTGTCTTAGATATTTAAAATGATACACTCAACTGAGCTCTACTCCATTCAGTCGAATTGGAGGCACACTGGATGGACCTTTACCGAAGGCCTTAAAGACCAAAAATTTACTTTTTTGACAATTTTATAAAAGACCATGTTGACTTGCGTAGTTTTCACAAACGGCCAACAGCCTTCTTATTGCACTTATTGTTGGACCCAGCAGCACCATGTCGTCCGCGAAACGTAGCATATATAATGACATGAATATTTACTTTGTTAAGTATTATAATGTTTTAATTAAGTATTGTAAATGTGAATGTTGCCAAGTCAATGAATTTATTTAAAACATAAAAGATTTTTAATATTGTTATTGATATGGTCACTTTAAGATGTTATTAGGTTAGGTAATTACGTAATAACTAAAGACAGAAGGATCCTTCAGTAGGGACTGAATCAATTGACCGACTTGGTATTATATGGATCTCACAAATTTTTACGATAGAAGAACTGAGTTGCGAGGCTTATGTTTTTGATGGCGTCTCATTTCGCGGTATATACATTCGGGTTATTTCAAATTTCATTCATATGGTTCAAATTGAATGAAAGTTGAAATATACTGAGTTTATACAATGCCTGCTTAGTTACTGAAAATTCAGCTTTTATTTTTATCCACAACGAGGGTATAGGGGTGGGTGAAAATGGCCTGAAACTACTTAGAGAAAATGATGGTACGGCCTGCCACTTGCTGTTGCTCGACTTGGTCCCCACCAAGTCGAGCAACAACAAGCGGCACGGCGGTACTTTATCTGGGGGCACGGTAGTGCGGGGGCACTGCCGTGCCCCATATAAAGTAGTGCCAGATAAAGTACGTAGTCATCGGCATACTGCGATATAGATATGGAGCTGATGCCGACCTACCTCTGTCGCGTAGTCGAGGCATATCTGACGGACAGGGCCGTCATCTACCCCGGTCACCAAGGAGAGTGGAACCGGCGAGAGATGTCGTGCGGTGTCCCACAGGGATCGGTCCTGAGGCCGCATCTGTGGGACATCGGGTACGACTGGGTGCTGCGCGCCGACCTCCCTAGTGGCGTCAGCGTAGTCTACTACGCTGACGACACGCTAGTCCTGGCACAAGGGAGTTCGCATCAGGCGGCGGCCGAACTGGCGGCACGTGGGGTTGCGACAATCGTCGATAGGATCCGGCAATTGGGACTCGAGGTGGCATTGCACAAGTCCGAGGCCATGTGCTTTTATGGTCCTCGGAATGCGCCACTGTCGGGTTCCCAGATAACGGCGGGAGGGGTTCACATCGGCGTCGAGTCGACGATGAAGTACCTGGGACTCGTCCTCGACAGCCGGTGGAACTTCGTCGAGCACTTCCGACGTTTGGCTCCCAGACTGGAGCGGGCCGGGGCTGCCTTGAAGCGGCTCCTGCCCAATCTGGGGGGTCCAAACGCCTCCTGCCGGAGGCTCTACGCGGGGATCGTGCGGTCCATGGCCCTTTACGGGGCACCGGTGTGGGCGCGTTCTCTGAGGCTGCGACCAGCGCAGCGGTTGAACGCGTCCCAAAGGGTCATGGCCATCAGGATGGTATGGGGTTACCGCACGGTCTCGCGTGAGGCGGCGAGCCTCCTTGCCGGACTGCCGCCATGGGATCTGGAGGCGAAAGTCCTCGCGCACATTCGGGTGTGGCGCGAAGAGGCGAAACTCCGGGACATAACTCCGCTGCCACAAGAAATCGCGGCACAGTGGACGGAGCTCCGGAGGGATCTCATGGCGACATGGAGAGTGCGATTGTTGCAACCCAGCGCTGCCCCTCTTTGAGGAGTGACTGGAGAGGCGCCACGGCGTCATCACCTTCCGCCTGACGCAGGTCTTCACCGGACATGGATGTTTCGGGAGGTTCCTGTTTAGGATTAAGCGGGAGGAAACGCCCGGGTGTCACCACTGTGTGGATCGCCCGGAGGACACGGTGGAGCATACGGTGGAGGTCTGCCCTGCTTAGGCGGAGCACCGCCGTGTCCTCACTCCTCGCGATCTCTTGCGTCCGGCCCTGGTTCAAGGCCATGGTTCGGAGCGAGAGTGCATGGGAGGCCGTCACCTCCTTCTGAGAAACAGTGATGCTTGCGAAGGAGGAGGCGGAACGCGTGAGGGTAAGGCAAAATCAATGCCCTCGCGCCCCTAGTCGCCGCAGGAGACGCCCCGGGCGTCGGGAATCGCAGGCCGATTCCCGGCCACCGTAGGCGCGGGCTTGCGGACGGTGAGCGATGGGTAGCTCGCCGTCCGATAAGGACCAAGCCCGGGTCGACGGCGCGTTGTGTTCCACGCGCGCCTCAAAGAGACGTCAGCACCAATTGACGGGGTCCGAAAGGGCCAATGCCTGCCAGGGTTACGAGCCTGTCCGAAAGGGATATCGTGGCCCTGGCACACAGGCCTCTGAAGGAACACCGTGGGTTTTAGTCAGTAAAAGTCTGACACTCGCTCCGCCCAGAGCGGGAGAAGTTATTTGATAATTTCCCACCCAAAAAAAAAAAAAAGGTATTGTTTTACAAATACGAATGGTCGCAATATAAATAGCAGTGGCGACAAGGGGTCACCTTGTGCCAAGCCCCTTCTGGCAATTCTAGTGACGGTATTATCTATGCCATTAACCGTTAAATATCTTTCTTTAAGAAACTCTTATAGATATCGACACTATATTGTGCTCCCACACCAAGTTGCTCCAAGGTTAACATAAGAGTAGTGACGTCATCGTTGTTATAAGCGTTCTCAATATCAAGGAAACATCCGATCGTGACAAGCTTTTATGAGAAACTTGTATGTATTTTTGAGGTTATTAAATTTAAGCTATCTAAACATGAGCGCCCTTTACTGAAAACAACAGTCTCTTCATAAAAAAAATCTCCAATTTCTAAAAATCTTATTGATCATGGAATGAAAGATTTAACATGAAAAAAAAAAAAGAAAAATATTTTTATTTAAACAAAACGCTTCATATACAATGATTTGTGTTTGGAGACTCCGCTCCTCCATATCTTAGTTATACTAATGTTACATATTTATATTACGGCAATTTGTTATCTCTTATTCTAACATCTTGAGTATGTATCACGTGAATCGTGGTGTGCTTTAGTTAGGCGTGGCGTGTGCGTACGATGTAGTGCGGTTAGATGTGATGTGTGGTGTGGTGTGTAGTGCGGTGTGGTGTGGTGTAGAGTGGTGTGTTGTGGTGTGGTGTGGTGTAGTGTGGTGTGGTGTAGTGTAGTGTGGTGTGGTGTAGTGTGGTGTGGTGTGGTGTAATGTGGTGTGGTGTGGTGTGGTGTAGTGTGGTGTGGTGTACTGTGGTGTGGTGTAGCGTGGTGTGGTGTAGCGTGGTGTGGTGTAGCATGGTGTGGTGTAGCGTGGTGTGGTATAGCGTGGTCTGGTGTAGCGTGGTGTGATGTAGCGTGGTGTGGTGTAGTTTTGGTGTAGCGAGGTGTAGAATAGTGTAGTATATGGAGAACAGTAACGTTTGTATCGTTATGGCGTGTGATTATGTTACTCATGATAAACCAGAAGAGCTTCCGTATCCTCATAACTAAGAGACATAAACAGAACATTAATGAAATAAGTCTTATTGCGGACGTGGAAGTCAAATCTCGACCTGGTTTGGGTATTGCTACCATGTGGACTTTGCGCCATTGCTCAAGAACGAAATTTAAAGTTTTTTTTTTTTTTTATAAATTATTATTAATCAGTATAAAATGTCAGGATAATAATTAATCCATACAATTACAAAATATAAAAATACAGAGAAACAAAATACATAAAAACAAATTATTTAAATAATAGGTACCTACCTATTGTGTTAGTAAAATCTTATGCACTATGTTAGTCAACACCCATCACAATATGCATCCATTTGTTCTGGATAGGGCAGTCCGTACGAGATAAAAACATCTGCAGGATATTGTTGCTACTGCCTCGCACGCGCTGCAGCAAGGAAGCCACTTTCTTCCGTATAACCGCATGAAAGCCGTTCGTTCGTGCCTCCGCAAACATTCCTGACGCACTACAATAGCGAGGCAGCCGCATCAGCATCCTGAAGACGTTGTTGTATTGGACATGCAGAGCACAGTTAGCAGCACGGCGAGTAAAGGTTACTCACAGACTGCTCGAGTATAACGATTGGCAGTACGCCCTCGAGTAGCGAGCAAACCTGCGTGCAACCAGATTCCCCCTAACTGCCAATGCTCTGCGTTCCCTCTCTATGTCTGCGTCATCTTGAAACTCTTTTGTCAAAATGTGGCCCAGATACTTGAAGCTGCTCACCACCCGCAGAATCGCACCATTAAGCATAATAGGTGGAACATGCACTGGACCACGCCTTCCACCATGTTTGTAAATATGTGAACACCACGTATCTATCTAATAATTAAGTTATTTTTCATTGCTTAGTTTTTAATTCGTTTTACCTATTATGGTATAGTAATTTTATTCTAGGTGCATCGTCTTCACATACAATATGTAACAAAAACCCTGTTGTTCCTTCTACCTACGTTTTAAGAATCGGTATACATACGTAATAAAGCAAGTCATTTATAAAAAACTGTTCAACAAAAATAATTAAAATAAATATTTAATTATTAATATTTGAAATGTTTAACTGATTTCTTACCTCTGCAATTCTGCATGAAAGCGATGCCGCGAAATCAGAAAATAGGTAGAACATTCCCGCCACTCTCTTTGATCGGTGCCGCTGCGCCCGTGCACCCGCGCCGCTCTACCTATTTTTCTGCACAAGTTCGCGACCTTGTCAGCTGTTGTTTATCACTGAACACGAATGAATCTTTGAAAATGTTGGTTTACACGGTATTTGCACAAGCACAATTGATAATGTTAAAACTACATTATTTTAACACTTTTACATAAAAAGAAAAAAAAGTCACCGCGTCTGTCATATAAAACCTTATGTAGGTACCTACTTAATTTATTATGATGTCTACTTGACGGCCACGGAGATGCTGTTCAATATGACCACCTTGTACCTCGACACATTTGTTGCAACGCCTAATCATATTTTCACGTACACTTCGCAGAACGGACGTACCTATCGGACTTGATGTGGTCAAATGCTGCTACTATGCGTGAACGCATTTCGACCTCCGTATCACACGATTTTTTGAACACCTGTTGCTTAACAGTGCCCCAGAGGAAAAAATCTAATGGCGTCAGATCAGGTGATCTTGCGGGCCAATTGATGGGTCCACCGCGACCAATCCATCTCTCTCCGTATTCAACATCTAAATAGCTTCTCACAAGGCGGGAGAAGTGTGGCGGCGCGCCGTCATGTTGAAACCACATACGTCGCACGATATGGAGCCCTAATTCCTCAAGTTCATCACTCAGCTGTTCTTGCAGGAAACGAAGATAGTTGGCGCCGCTCATTGTTTGGTCTAAAAAACAAGGTCCAATAATTTTGTCACCAATAATTCCAGCCCAAACATTAATCCTCCACCGATGCTGGAAGTGACTTGGTTTAATAGCATGCGGGTTTGTGATCGACCACACGTGCTCATTGTGCGAATTGAATACACCTGTTCTAACAAATGAGCACTCGTCGGTGAACAGTATCCAATTCAAGAAATCACTATCTTGTTCGATCTTGTCGAGTACCCATCTACTGTATTCTATTCTTTGCTCATAGTCGGAGGGAAGTAGTGATTGGACGCGACGATAGTGAAATGGGTGCTGGCCATCTTCTTTGAGTACTCTCCAAACGCGCATATGGTTTACTCCTAGTTCTCGTCCCACTGAGCGCGTACTTCGCGTTGGATCGTGCTCAAACAAATCCAGGACTTGCTCCTCGATGTCACTGTCTTGAGTCCTCGGCCTGCCTGCGTCAGCTCGATGTTGGTCTCGTCCGTGCACACTGCCGGTATTGTACGTACGTATGTGCAAACGTTGGAATGCCATCGCCGACGGTAATGGTAGACTCGCAAAACGTTCTTGGTAGAGTCTGCGTGCTTCTGCATAATTGCAGTCACATTTCCCAAGACACATCAACATGTTAAAATATTCTACGTTAGAATAAGACATGGTTAACGTTAACGTAAAAAAACACAAGTCATTCACTCACTACGTAGGTCAAACTCAACAATAACATCCGTTCGGAAGTAAGCTGCGCGGGAGACTAAGGAAGTGATTCGCAGGGCGGCGGGTGGCGGGGTAAAGGGGTAGGTAGGCACGTGGGGTAGTACTGACCCGCGGGGCACTTGCGCCGGCCGCGGTAAGTTTTGGCGGCATCTTCTGTCGCATCAAAGAAAGCCGCCGAGCTCGTAGGCTATTTAGCGAAATAAAGATATACTTGTAAAATCAGATACTCCAAACATTTTTTTGAATGTGTCGTTTTTAATAGTTATTTGATTTTGACCTCTCCACTAGCCAATGTTGATTTTTTTTAAATTATAATTTCATCATTGTTGTGCTCGTAGGTAAATGTATACGTTCCTAAAAGGAACAACAGGGTTTTTGTTACTTATTGTATAATCATATAATTAATGTAATCAAACAAAATATTGTAAAACATTTTTAAAAGAGTACCGGTGGAGTTTCTTGCCCATTCTTCTCCATACGAAACTACCTTTTGGAAGGGGCAACTAGAATCAATTCTATTTTTTTTGTAAATTTTGACGTTCAAAAGTGCCTCTTATGTGCCTATTTGAAATAAATGGTTTGACTTTGACTTTGACTTTGACACTCTTGAAAACGAGCACTTCACACTTCTTCGAGTTATACCTCAGTCCATGTTCCGCCGCGTGCGCCTCACAGATTGACACAAGCTTACACACCGCCCCCGCAGACGGTCCCAGCAGTAACATGTCCTCTGCATAACTGATGTTATTTACGCTCACTCCGTCTACAAAATAACCCACATGAGTACTGCTGAGCTCGACGATGAGTTCATTAACATACAAATTGAATAACAGAGGAGAGGTTATCCCCCCCTGCCACACGCCACACTCCATGTCATATGCATCAGATAGCGCACCAGCCCATCTCAAATGGTTTCTCTGATACGTGTACCAATGGCGCAACACGGAGATGACTTCAGCCGGCATACCCATTCCTTTGAATTTGGCCCACAGCTTATTATATAACACCCTATCAAAGGCCTTGGTCAGGTCTAGGAAGCACGCATACACGGCATCCGGCACCGGCGTCTTCCTCTCCGCGTAGTACCCGACAGCTTGCTTAAGACACATGATTGCGCTATAAAGTTTTATCAAAATATTTTTAGCAAGGTCCGGAAGATTTTTATTCATCGAAATGGAAATGTCATCGCAACCCAGGGCGATATCTTTAGATTTAACACATTTGTCAAGCTCCTGTCTTGTTATAGCAACTTCCAATATAT
Organism: Tiliacea citrago; assembly: GCA_963921375.1. Taxonomy (NCBI): domain Eukaryota; kingdom Metazoa; phylum Arthropoda; class Insecta; order Lepidoptera; family Noctuidae; genus Tiliacea; species Tiliacea citrago. The sequence continues at coordinate 1,247,512 of OY992790.1, read as the reverse complement.
GATTTTGAAAACAAAAAGTAGATAATGCCCCCATTATCTACTTTTTGTTTTTGCATGTAAAATCAGGAACAAAATTATAAAGGACTTGTTCAGCCAACGTCTCGTCCACATGGAATCCAGCTGAATGGTATCCCTTCAACCAGCGCATGCGTCGCCACATATCACTAACCGAAGTGACCTCGTCCACTGAAGAACAAAACTTACGGAATCCCTCATTACGAGCACTTCTAGTTAGTTTTGAGCTTGTCGAGTTTTGTCTTGTAATTTTTGTAAGTAATAATAAGTAATAATAATAATAAAATAAAATTTTATTAGCATAAAAACACGTTACAGAAAAATGTGAGACCCTGGCTCCAGAGCTAGGTTAGAGTACCTGTATTTCTCTCTCCTGTTTTTCCCGGGTTTCTAAAGTACGTTAAATCCAATCGGCTTTTCGCTACCGTTTTAAATTTTAAATTATTTAATAGGATTAAACTAGGAGTAAAGGAATTTATTAATTTATTAAACGGAGTTGTAATGTGTGTGTGGACGTGGAGGTGTGTATGCGAGAAAGAGCGTATGTATGTGGGAGGGGATGTAAGTGTGCGTGAGGGTGTATAATATATTCGGATATAAATATATGTGTTGTAGTATTATGGTATTGTGATATTTATGTATCTTGCTGAAATTATTGAGATTCCGATTGATAAAAATGGGTAGAAGAAGTTTGTACGGCTACTGCCGGAGAACCTGGTTTTAGCGGCTCCTCCCCAAACCGGGATGCAGTAAGTGATAACGGACTGACAGTGTGCTTGGTAAACCATTTTTGGTATATATTTCTCTGCGCAGAATCTCAGAGATTTGAAAATATAGATGAGTCTTCTGACTTTTGAAATAATATTGTCTATTAGATTGTACCATTTCAGTCCGTCATTAATCGCTACACCCAGGTACTTCGTTTGATTGATGCGAGTAAGAGCTGCGCATGCGCAGTGGTTGTGGTCAGAACAAGATGTGTGTGCAGTGATTTCAAATTCCGGTGGTGCTTGGCTGTTATAATTAATATAAACGGAATGAAGTTGTTTTTTTTGTTGGTTTAGCGTGGGCACGGGTGCGTGGTACAAAGTCATCCAACGTCTTCAGTTTGATTATCACGTGGTCACTGCCTAAGGACTCATTGGTTACGTTCCAATCAAACATTAATGATACGTCTAAAGAAACTATAGACAAATCAGGGTCTGACTTTTGTACAATTCCATTAACTAGCTTTACACGAGTCGGCTTCCCATCATTCAAAGTAACGAAATTATGGTCAATAACGGAGTCAAAAGTTTGAGCACCTGTTTGATCTGTTTTCGCTGACCAACTTGAGTGATGATCATTATAATCTCCTAAAACTACAGTTTTAGAGTTAGCTATAGCAAACAAGTCCCAGTCATTTTGTGTAGTACGGACGTTAGGTGGGCAATAAATTGAAATGACGCTTTGAATGAAAGTACAATAAATAATCTTGACATGGGCCGTCTCTATACGCGAATTTGAAATAGTAATACATATTATATTGTTGAGCCTTGATGGATTTATGAGTGCGAAACACGTTATAATCTTTAACTCTAAAATAACAGCCAGAATCTACCCAAGTTTCGCATAACACCGCAATATGAACTTTTTCTAAAAACAGCATTTGTTCCAAATCTAGTATAGTGGGTAACACGCTTTGTCAGTTCCATTGCAAAATGTTTATTTTAACAGTCTTCATTACGGAAATACTTTCTAAAAGAGGAAAAATCTTTAGGTATTATCTAATTTAGGAAACAAGATATTGCCCACTCCACGCTAATTTGACCAACAGTAATAATTTTGACTTTGGAAGTATAATTTCTCACAAACAAAATATATTTAATTTTATCTATCAGCCATCCAAATGCATTATCGTCTTTCGATAATTCTCATTTTTACTATAGTCCTCTTCCTCAGATTCGTCTCCGCTGCACGTATGCTCCTGAAAGCCCATATAACAATCCTGGGTATGAGAAGCTTTAAATTGGGGCGCTTTCTTTTTCTGTTTGTCTGAATTCATAGATGATAAAACTCGTGACGCAAACAGTACAGGTACACCCAACAACATTTTAACAAGGCGGTTATTTAGTCGTGTGACCAAAATCGGAACTCAGAACTAGGGCTGCCATCTTGTTGTGTCTGGGCGGAGCGGGAGGGCGTGTCAGACTTTTACTGACTAAAACCCACCCGTGTTCCTTCCGTTGCCTGTGTGCCAGGGCCATATCCCTTTCGGACAAACTCGCAACCCTGGCGGGCATTGGTCCTAATGGACCCCGTCAGTTTGTGCTGACATCTCTTTGAGGCGCGCGTAGAACACAACGCGCTGTCGACCCGGGCCTGGTCCTTATCGGACGGTAAGCTACCCATCGCTCACCGTCCGCAGGCCCGCGCCTACGGTGGCCGGAAATCGGCTTGCGACTCCCGACGCCCGGGGCGTCTCCTGCGGCGACTAAGGATGCGAGGGCGCAAGCCTTGCCTCACCCTCACGCATTCCGCCTCCTCCTTCGCGAGCATTACTGCTTCGCAGAAGGAGGTGAGGACCTCCCATGCATTCTCGCTCCGAACCATGGCCTGAACCAGGGCCGGACGCGAGAGATCGCCGCCGCCGATCACCTCCGTGAGGACACGGTGGTGCTCCGCCCAAGCCGGGCAGACCTCCACCGTGTCCTCCGGGCGATCCACACAGTGGTGACACCCGGGCGTTTCCTCCCGCTTTATCCTGAACAGGAACCTCCCGAAACAACCGTGTCCGGTGAGGACCTTCGTCAGGCGGAAGGTGAGGACACCGTGGCGCCTCTCTAGCCACTCCTCAAAGAGGGGACTTATCGCCACAATTGTGGCGTGCCCAGCGCTGGGTTGCGACAATCGCACTCTCCATGTCGCCATGACATCCCGCCGGAGCTCTGTCCGCTGTGCCGTGATTTCTCGCGGCAGCGGAGTTTGACCCCGGCGTTTCGCCTCTTCGCACCACTCCCAAATGTGCGCGAGGACCTTTGCCTCCAGATCCCATGGCGGCAGTCCGGCAAGGAGGCTCGCCGCCTCACGGGAGACCGTGCAGTAACCCAGACACAATGATGCTACGGCCACATTTTTGCGCGAAGATTCGTGTCGCGTTTTCGCAATAAAACTACATGTTCGATCTACGACGAACTGTATTGGCCACATTGTTAAAAAAACTTCGTAGTTAAAAGCGTCGTATAATTCAGGCAAACTAGACGCGGAAAAAAAATGATTGATTAATTTTCGCAAGGTTTAACAATGGACTACTTAAGTCACGAAGATGCCAGACTTAAGTGCGGGTTTAGATCACACAGTGCTATGAAAATCTATTGTATTAGATATTGTTTGATTTTTTTGTTTTTACAACTAGGTTCAGTATAACTCTTCTTTTCTAAATATTATCAGAATATTTTGAAAAATAATTCATAGTTGAATGTATTTTTATTTGTACATTTATGGGTTAATGTTATTTATTTGTAACTTTTTCAATATCACTATCATTTACCGATAGGCATCATGACAGAAATTGGGTGATTCAATTCGAAAAATCCCTGTCCGACTCAGGCATTTTAGGGACCCCGAAACGATCAATCGCAATTGATCAATTTCTATTGTAGTAATATTGTCAATCGCTTCAATTGCACTCGGTAGATGATCAATTTGGGCATCAATGTGTATCGTAAAAATTGACAATTGCAATTGATAGTTTCGGGACTATTAACACTGACACCACCAGCTGACAGAGCTCCTTTTTTTCTCTTTCGTTGAGTGTCAACAATTTTTTTATATGAAATCCCTAAGTACTGATGATATTGATGATTTATGCAAGGTTGAAAGGCGAATGTAGAATGTAAGACCTGGGAAAGCTGGCCGCGCATCCCATCATGTTGTCTTACTGTCTTGGTCAGCTTATTCCTACCTATTATGAATTCCTACCAAAATTAAACATTTACTTGGTAGTTAAATAAAGCATTTATATTAGTTTATACATTCTAATCTTAAAAGAACTTCTTCGTATAACTGAATAGACGGCGCGGGTTTTATGCTTGTCGTCAGCATCACCATACGATGCATCACACACGATCATCTCTGCACACCTTGATTACGTACAATCCTCGGATTGTATACTTCCCCACAAAACACTAGTAGGTAAATAAACTAATTTAAAAGTATTTGTGATGACACACAAATGCCCATTTGAGACTAGAGAAAAAAAACTTCATGCATTAATTTTGCCATAAAAAAATATGTATTTACTTTCATCCAAATGAGCGCCAATATAATAAACAACAATTCGTTAAAAAAGTAACTCAATTGAAAAAACAAGGAAGTTTTTTGTTTTGACGGTGGCAAAACATTGCCAGCATCAAAATCATATTTTAAGTATTAATGAATTGATTTGAATCGATTTATAAACAAATACAATAACCTCAATGGCATACCCACGGGACTTTACTGGTATTGTAATCAAAAACCATCTAAGAGAAAACATAATAATACCTATATGAAAATAAAAACTAGCGTAAAAAAAAATAAGAAAAAATAAATCAAATATCGGTTGTTTAAAAAGTATTCGATAATAATATAATAATCGATCTCACCTTCGTAATAAGAAGCGACAGAAATTACCCCATTTACTTACAATCTATATATTATATCTACATATCCGGAATAAATGGAGCATAATGGTTTACATATTATACAAAGTCTGAACAGTACTGAGGGCCGCACACTTGTGAATTGTATGTGTAAACTAGCAACGCGTGTGAAAGTGGGTGTAAAGAATCTATGAAAAATTGAAATAAGAAAACCATTACAATGCATTGTTTTGTTCAACTGGATGGAGTAGAGTTGGACCCTGTTGACACGAGTTTTTCTTGGAATTGACGAACGACGAAGACGCAAGCAGCCAAGGCAACGGTTACGAAGCCTGCACCCTTCATGCGCGGCGCCCCAGGCCCCGAGCGCGACTGCACCGCAGTCGTCATTTAATGACAGTTTTATAAGTGACATTTTATAAATAGTAAAAAATTGTATTTTTAGTTTAAATAATTTTTGTGTCCTTGTTCCTAGTGCGTGTGCGTGTGTATAATGTGGATATAGTTTATTTATATTGTTTTTTTAGGTAAGTTTAACTATAAGTTTTAAGTGTTTATATATGATCATTGCCGGCTGTAGCGACGCCGGAAACTGTGCTAGTCAACCTGCTATATCACTTGATGTCCAGCTGGTGAGATGTCCTCATTGCTCACAGGCACGCTTTTTTAAAGGCGAACGGGGGCTGAGGATACATTATGGCAAGATCCACAAATCTCATAGTGCACCTTTGTGCCCCCCAGCCACATCCCCAACATCAACACCGTTCAAAGCTTGTGGAAAACATTAGCAAAATTCAAAAATTCTACTCCAGTTTTAAAGAGAGTTCCCCGGGGCGCGAGACGGTCTGTGGCACTGAGTTTGGCAGGATGTCTCCGTCTCGCGACCCAGGAGAACTCACAAAGTGCCTGGGAGCAACTACTCACTTTCCCATATAGGATTCGGCATGTCCAAAAAAGTTCTTGAAACACACTTTTTCATAAAGAAAATTAACCTCAAAACGTTTTTTTTTTAATATTTCTAAAAAAGTGGCGTCAATTTGAATATATTTTTAAGATATCCAATACTATCAAGATTCTATAACACTCCATTTTTATAGTAACATTCGATGTCCATCTTGGGCCTATGGAGAGTAGGCTTGTCCCATTAACAACAACAAAAAGAGAAATAACATTATTAGCTATTTCTTATTGAGTCTTGTTGCTTGAACTAAATGATTAAATAACTTTAAATATGACAATTAAGTAATTTCTGTCAATATATTTTAATGTCGCAACATGAACATGCAAGCTAAATTCTCAAAAAAAAAAATATAGGTACCTCCATACTGGATTTAATTAAGTCTTGTCCTTTAATACTCCGAGGTAGTAAAATTCACATAATACACACATCAAAAGTGTCTACTTTGATGGGTAGACACTTTTGATGTGTGTATTATGAGACGTTTTTGCTAGTTACAAAAAATCTGGTTTTATAATTATATTTTTTGTAACTCGTATGAATACATTTTTGTAAATTTCGTCATTTGCAATGGGAATAGTTATAAAATTTCGGCCAATAGATAAAATTCTTCTGTCAGGTCGTATTCCATAATCCTGCAACGGATTGTATACATAATTATGAACAACATTTAATATGGGACCAAACTTGAAATCGCGCAAAAATCATCATCATCTGCCTAGCCTTTTCCCAACTATATTGGGGTCGGCTTCCAGTCTAACCGGATGCAGCTGAATACCAGTATTTTATATGGAGCGACTGCCTATCTGACCTCCACAACCCAGTTACTGGGTAACACGATATCCCGTGGTAAGACTGGTTGTCACACTATAATAATAATCAGCTTTTCCCTACATTTTGACGAGTTATGCGAACATAATAATGTAGGGACCAGCAGATTTTTTTTCGCGATTTCAGGTGTGGTCCTATAATAAATGTTGTTCATAATGATGAATACAATGACCCCTTAAGTCGTTTCCAGGTTTTGCATTACACCTTTTATTTTCGGAATTTTCAAGTTAAAAGGAAGTTCAAAGGGTTTTCCGTTTAACCTGTGTTAAACACTTTTACACCGACAAAGGTTGTTCTTAAAAAATCTTTTGGTATGTTTCTATTTTTTTGAGTTTAACTCGAACTCAAAGCATTTATTTCAATTAAACCATTTACAAGCACTTTTGAATTGTCAAGTTACAAAGTCGGTCAGTTACAAATATGAAGCTAGTTGCCCATTCCAAATAGTAGGTTGCTATGGAGAATAACGGGTAAGAAACTCCACGGACACTCTTTTAAAATAAAATATTTGATACAAAGTATTGGTTACATCATTCTTATTGAAAATATACATGTAAGAACGATTCAAACCGTCAGAAGCGTCCGTGATTAAAAAAAAAACAATTCAAAACTAAAATAATTAAAAATAAGCCGTGGCAGCTAAGAGATGACCAGTCCCAACTGACAGCGCCCGTTCACGAACATTAGGCATGGATCGACACCATTCAGCTCAACCATTTTGAAGGGAGCTAAATGACCCAACACACACGCCACCATCAGCGAGACCTCTGAGTGAGCATGACATACTCTCAGCCGCCAGGGCATATTCAAGTCAATGAAAGACATATTACCCGGTAAATGGTAGCTCTATTGTACATAGTACTCACACCTGTGCTATGCAATTATATAATATAAAGGAGATTGAGTTTATACAATGAAAAGATAGTCTTACAATCTTCAGCAGCTCCAACAGTATTTTCAAATGTTAATCAATTAGTTGAGGTTGTGGAGCAGGACCAGCATTGAGCCAAGCATTTCTATCAGCGATGTAATCCCCCAGCCTATAATGTGCCTGCTTGCATAGTGTGCCTTTTATACAATATTTGAATTTCGTCTCATTCAGTTGAAGTATGTGGGGAGGAATTTTATTATAACATTTTAAACACTACCCCATGAAAGATGAGTCTACTTTAGCCAGTCTGAAACTTGGTTGAGCTAATAGATCCCTACTTCTAGTACTACATATAATTATGTCTTTCGCCTCTTTTACTAAAAAGATGTAAATTTTTTCTGACGTACATGATGTTTTCATAGATATATTGACAAGACACCGTCATGATGTTAATAGCCTTAAACAGTTCCCTAAGAGAGTCACACATGCAGACATTATGTGTGGCTCTGATGGCTCTTTTCTGCAGAATAAAAATAGACTCGATGTCTGCAGCCCGTCCCCAAAGTAAAATACCGTTCAAATTCAAATTCAAATGTTTTTATTTGTAGATCATAGGTAAAACGAAAGTACAGATGTCAATTTTAATAATTAACGCTAAGTCCTGCCGTAAGACATGATACTATGAAAGTAACTAAAATAGACTAGCCTCGCGGTATCTACATCAGTAAATTAACGGATTTTTCTGACAGCATATGCTGCTGAACTTAGCTGTTCTGCAAGAGATGTTAAATGTGGACCCCATTGAAGCTTAGAGTCGAGCGTGATCCCCAGGAAATCCGTTTTATCGCCGAATTCTAGTTTATCTTGATTCAATACTATCTCATAATCACTACTTTTTACATTTGGTAAAGAAAATCGTATGCACTTAGTTTTTTTTCCATTGAATACTAAATTATTGGCAGTGAACCAATTTTGGACCTGCAGTAGGACGTTATTTACATCGTCAAAATTTGTATTTTTCATCATTCGTCAGCAAATAACACCATTTGTGGTTGATTTTTAATAAATGGAGAAGATCATTAATATACACTAAAAAGAGGAAAGGACCCAATATCGAACCTTGAGGAACACCCATTTTTACTTTTAAACCGAGTGAATTGATACCATTTATTTGAACTAGCTGTTGTCTATCGTTTAAATAAGGTTTTACTAAACTAAGTGCAAGTTTTCCAAGTCCGTAATGCTCAAGTTTCAAGAGTAAAGTTTCGTGATCGACGCAATCAAATGCCTTGGAAATGTCACAAAAGGTTCCTATGGCGTCTTGAGCCTCTTCCCACGCGTTAAAAATGTGTCTTAATAAGGTTACACCGGCGTCGGTACAACGTCCTTTGGTGAAACCATACTGTTGATCGTGAAGGATTTTATTCGCGTTGAAATGATTGAGCATTTGATTAAGCATTACCTTTTCGAATACCTTGCTGAAAACCGGCAAAACGGATACGGGTCAATAATTATTTGTGTCTTTACTGTCTCCGGATTTGAAAAGTGGTATTACCTTACTGTATTTCATTAAATCTGGGAAGACTCCTTGATCCACACACAAATTAAATATTAAGGCTAAGTAAGGCGCTATAGTCTCAATGATTGAGGTACAGACTTTAATGGACATTCCCCAAAGATCTTCGGACAATTTGATCTTGATTTGCTTAAAAGCTTTTAATACTATTATGGGGATGCTTAAGTTAAATTCAATCGGGCAGGCTGAAACGTTCGCCCTTACAGAGTCAAAAACGAGCAAGGGCGAGGAATTTAAGGTTTCTGTAGTTTTAAAAGGGATACTGGTAAAAAAAATTACAAATTCTTGAGCAACTTCTTTGCTATCGCAAATAAGTCCACATGACGTCTCCAGTGCGTAATCAGAATCATGCTTTTTGTTCCTATTCGTTTCATTATTGATAATTTTCCAACAATTTTTTAACAATATTCATACCCATTTTCGATTTAATTGAAGCAAGCAGTTCCTCCCTCTCCATTCATCCTTCCCCTTTAAACTATATTACCTCTTTTTGCTTCTGTCAGTTAGTGGTTGATTTTTGAAAAACCCTGAAAAAACTAAAAGATTTTAGCAAATTGTGGCTTTTCTATTACTGTAACTTAAGTTGGTCCAGAAGAGTCATTTGAAACTGCATCGATTGGCATCATACAAATAAAACGTGAAATCTGTCATTTTTTTCTAGCTGACTGGTACCAATGTTTAAAAATCTGTGAATGCAGTTAACAATTTCTCAAAAAGTTAAGGGCAGTCTCCTAAGACGTCGTCCTGTAGCTGCAACGGTTAGGGTACCTTACTGGGCAGTAAGGTTTATCTTGTATGGAATAATATCGTCAACAATTTGTAAATTCCAGTTGCTGATCTGCAGTGGAGTGTGGTCGTCTGTGTTCCTGTTCGGCCTGTCCGTCGGCGCTCCTACCATATTCATCCCGCAGATAAGGCGGGAAGCGAACAATACTGAAATTATCACAGATGACATGGCTTCTTGGCTAAGTGAGTTGTGGATATTTATACTTATATATCTATGAATGTTTGTTTCACCCGCATGGAAGTTTCCACAGAAATTGTATTTTTTTAGACATAAAAAGTACGCTTCGTCACTTTTCAATAGTATAGCTTTCTATCAGTGAACGAATTTTGTAATCAGATCAGTGTTTTGTGTGATTTACTTTTACAAACAGTATTACTTTTTTATGTTGGTATAGATTATTAAAACAAGTTACATATAGAAAAAAAAATAAGTGGCCATCACGATAAGTCAAGTGATGAACTCTCGAAGAAATGAGCATTACGTTACTTATTTAAGATAGACAGATTTGATCAAATTAAAGACGCATTAGCGTGAATCTATAATAAATAAAATTATAGTCTATCAAGAATATTTAAGTAAATTGAGCACTGATGAATGACTCCTACTCAGAGCAAATGTATCCAGTAGATGTAGTTGATAGGTCTATTGAACCGTTTAGTCCACTCTCGGTCCCTCGACCCCAATAAATAATGTGTCCCCTGGCTCCTAACTATATATAGTTATTCTCGACCCTTTTGGGGGTCGAGAGTGGATTTTATTTTCCAGCCAAGTTTTAGTTTTGTAGCCGCTCAGAGGGTATGCAGAAATGATAAGCGTTTTTTCAAGTAGAAGATAGAAGTTTTAATGAAATAGTTAAGATTTACAGTTTGAGTATAAGAAGAAACGAGCACTAGGAAGATACAGAAACAAGAATTAGATGAAAACACTGAGATTTAGGAAAGCTAGATTGCGAAACGTAATTATATATTTAAACGATTAGCGCGTGCATTCGCCGTCGGAGCAGGCTAACGACTGGTTCAGATGACCGAGCTGTCGCGGTTTATAGAACCGGCGCCGCCGCTAACGTGGGGCGCGCGGCGTAGGCGGTGATGCCACAGTTTCTTCTCGACCCCCTAAGTAAAGTCATCAGTACCCAATAGTTGCATATTATTTAACAAAAATACCCTCAATATAATTTTTATAATACTTAAATCATTTGCGTTTTAGTAGATATCAAGTAATTGGTGCATGCACAAGTTTTATTTGCAAACATGTCTGCTAATCCGACTACAAGTGATAGTAGGTTGCTTTAAAAATTTATAACTTCCCAGGAGGACGTGTAACTACACTTCTGGAATACCCTGTCAAGAAAAAGTTTAAAAACGGAACATCATAATATTATTGGCCGTGTATTATATACATGCCACGGAACTGCGACAATATTAGAAGTGGACTATAAGTATTCTCTAATATTGCTCGTTTATTTTTTTATATTGGTTCCTGAATTTTGACTTACCTAAGTCTGTACCTTACTGTACCAAAATATTAAGACGCTGACAACAGGTAAACCGCTATCACTGTCAGACTGCATATAAAAGAAAGAGAAGCGCGATGACACAAAGCTTGTAATATATTGCATAATATGGAGCAATTATTTATTTACTCAAAAATGAGTTGAGTAATCGAAAATAAAAAAGAATTAAGTTCTGCATACAAATAAGACGTTATTGTTATTAATTAAATACCAACCGTACGTTTATATTTGATACAGATATTTTGGATTGAAACTCAAAGTAAAGGGTTAGTTTACCGTTCATATGCATCGAGATTTTTTTTTCTAAACGTGTTTTCGTAACAACCAAGTTCTGAAAAATATGTTCAAGAATAACATATATTTTTTCCACTACCACAAACTATATAGATTTGGAAATTGTTTTGTTAAGCAAGCCTACTTTTATCATTTGCCTCTTGTTAGCGCCTTAATTTTAGGTACTTACCGAACTAGGGGTTGAAAGTGGACGAGGTATGCCTGTCCTTTGTATGAAAATTCAGTCTCGACCCCTGGGGGTCGAGTGTTAACTATATTTAAGGGTTGAGAGGAAACAAATAAACACATCTTTTTTTTGGGGTCGAGGGGCCGAGGGTGGTCTTAACGTAGTGAACATTGTCAATTAACGCTCGTTTCAACTTTCTATTTTATTGCCACCTTATTTATATTGAAATTGTATTTTTCAGCCTCGGTGTACAGTTTCAGCGGGGTGCCCTTCGTAATCGTCCTCTCGATCATCACAAGATTAATCGGCAGAAAGATACCTTTCACTATCGCAGTTTTAGATACTTTAACCGTGTTCATAGTTTTATACTTTAGTACGAACGTCGCTCATATATTGATAAGTAATATAATGCAGGGATTTTTTACTGCTTCACAAAGTACCATCACCATTATGATCTTAACTGAGTATGTTTCCCCAAAATATAGAGGAATATTTCTAACAGTTAAAACAGCAACGCTTTACTGTGGAATTTGGGCTTCTAATGCGATAGGCACCTTCTTTCATTGGAAGAATATTCCATTAATTGGTATAGTGTGCGCAATGTATACCTTACTTACCGTCTTAATGTGGCCCGAGTCTCCGTACTGGTTGGCAAGCAAAGGAAGGTTTGATGAATGTGCAGCATCACATCGCTCATTAAAAGGTTGTGATGAAGATTCAGAGAAGGAATTAGAAGCATTGATGAATTCTCAAAAGGAATATATTGCTAGCTGCGGAAGTACAAAACAATCTTCAAGAGAACGAGTGTTTGATTTCTTTAAAACAATTATATCTAAAGAATTTTATAAACCAACCTTATTAGCAAATTTAACAGGTTTATTGGGAGTCTGCTCAGGAAAGTTAGTTTTCGCCGTGTACGCTATAGATGTTTTAAATAAAATAACAAACAGTGAATCAACGGCGTACATCGCAATGTTAATTATAGATGGCTTCACAGTGTTGAGTATGTACGCAGGTTGCTCTTTATCTAAACTTTTAAAAAGACGTACGTTGCTGTTAGCTGCGTCCAGTATAGGTGCCATATTTTTATTTATTTTATCTTTATACTTATATTTAATTAGTTTAAATGTTATTATGGAAAACAAATATGTAACTATATCCATATTCATTGCTTTTTCAATAGCTGTTAGTTGTGGACCCTTGTCAGTCTCTATTTCAGTTTATGGAGAGTTAATTCCGATAAGGTCTAGGAATTTATCAGTATGTTGTATCGCATTAAATGGAAAAATTCTAACTGCTCTGTTTTTAAAACTAGCTCCTTTGTTGTTTAGGAATTTTGGATTGCATGGCGTATGTCTTGTATTTGGTGTTGCTTCAGTAATTTGTTTAATTATTCTGTACAAATATCTACCGGAAACGAAAGACAAAACTCTGCAAGAAATAGCAGATAGTATGAAGCATGTGAAACCAAACAGAGGTGAGGTGGCACCAAAGTTACTAGAGTACATTAAACACGTATGAAACTGTTTTTAACGGACTTCAGAAAATGAGGAGGTTATGCATTCGGCGAGTATACTATGAATGTAGGTACAGGTATAAGATTGTCAGAATACTCTTCCTTAACAGTGTTGTTTTGTAATTACCCGAATGTAGCAAGTTCTTGTATTGGGATGTCAAGGGGCCATTACGTGTTCTTATATTGTCCAGCGACGGAAATAAATTAAGATTGGTTTTTACAAATATTGTCACTTCCAATGTACAAACATGGAAAAGTCAGTATCCTAAGAGTCAGAAACACAGGTTCACAGCTACTGTCTATGCTTTTAAGGTTTGACATAGATCTAATACACCGTTTCTGGGCCTTAAAAATCTACTCTCTCTCACTACAGCTACCCCAAAATATGATTCCAAATCTCAACACTGACGCAACCAACTCATGATAAGCTAGTAAAAGTGTATCATTACTAACTTTGTGTGTTAGGTTGTACAGTACGTAGGCTGATTTATTTATCTTCTTACATACATCGGCATGCGGTTCACCGATTTATCTGTGATTTCTAGACCGATTTACGTGATTCTTATTTCATTTGGTAGGTCAAGCTCGCGCGGTGCTCCATGTAAATATGATGAGAAGTTTGTGAGTTTAATTATAATTTTTTATTTATTTATGTCGATGATGTTATAATATTCAGGTAGCAAGTATTGGTACACGAGTTTGTGGGGCACCGCAGCTAAAAAGTGAAAGTAATAAAACCTTACACAAAAAAAAAAAAACACCAACTACAAAAACTATTATTAAGTGAAAAATAACTTTAGGAAGACGTTTGCAAAAAAATGAAACAAAACAAAAGACAAAGACTCTGACTCCCAAAATGAAAGTTATGTTGCACTTTGTACTGATTTTGTTTATTTTTTTTTTGAACACACGTTCAGAAAAAATAAACGAAACCACTACAAAGTGAAAAATAACTTTCTGCATTTACAAAAATGCAGAACATACTTAACTGGTTTATTTAAAACTTTTATATTGGTTCGATCAGGTACCTTATGTATTCTGAATACTTGTAGGAAGTGATGCGCCCGCGCCTCCCGCGCCCCGCACCGCGCAGTCGCATGCACCCCGCTCCGGGCCCGACAGTCCAGCCAATCTATGAGTCCGGCTCGCATCACGCTCGCAAGCGGCACGTTTTTTTTGCACTGTCTTGGTGTCCACTCGAATTGTAAATATCTCTGTGTTTTTGTATTGTGTGAAAGATTATATTAGTGTGTTTTATATACCGCAAAACTTTATTTATTTTCATTCACCCTACATACTTTTAATATTATTTTCATCATTTTGGGAGGCTTTACTTACCTTGCGCCTTCCATTTAAAAGTAAAAAAATATCAGAGAATATTATATTTTTTGCGTCTAAGACTGATTAATTATAATTTTGATTAAAATAACTGTTATGCTCATCTTCGTCTACAATAGCAAAGGAAATGATGATAGAAAAAAATACACGAAAAAGTCACCGACTGATTTTGAAGTAGTCGAAACGCCTACTAGAACACCTTCCTACCTATTACAATTTTTTTTCCGAGTAGATTTATATCAGAGTATAATATAAAACCGGCCAAGTGCGTGTCGAACTACGCATAATGAAGAGTTCCGTAGTTAGAATGAATTTATCCAAAGAACAAACTTCATTTGTACATAGTTGAATGTTATTTCATTGTAGTTGAAAAACATGTTCTCCCATACATTCCAACTGCAAAATCAAAATCACTCGTTATTTTAAGACCATAGACTTCTTATAGGTTTTCCTGTAGGTAATCTATAAGTATAGAACAATTTTCTGGAACATGGGCGAAGAAATTGTTGATGGAATTATTAAGAGTCTTTATTAATTTATGTCACCGTGATAGATACCGACAAAATATTTTATAAAGTTTTCCTATTGAAGTCTGGGAAAAAAGTCGTCATAATTGACTAGTTTAGTGATGATAAAAAAAATTCATGGCGTAGTTTTCTTTTTCTGGCTTGACTTCATAACTTGTTGTTGCCATGTAATATAAATCTTGGTCAAGTTACATAAAATGCTTTACTTTACGTATTTCATTAATAAACTTGGGAAATACATAATAATTATCTGCATCAGAATATAAATGAGAAAATAAAAATAATTGTTTGTGCTAAGAATACAGCGGTCATAATTCTGAATACATAAATGAAATTACAGTACAATTCGAGTATGGCAACATCGCCAACAAAAAAAAACATGACATTTCATTTCAAATCAAATCAAAATCGTTTATTTGCATAAAATGTGGTGGGTACAAAAGATGTTAAAAGTATATAAAATTCAGTGCAAAGACACATTCCGCCATGCACTGATGGCATTTAATGAATGATAGTCAGTAACATACAACAATAATACTATTATTAATAACAATTTTTAGTTAAATTCGAGTTTCAGCTTAAGAATTTTAAGAACAAAAGAATAAATTCTTCAAGCCAATACCAATTTGGATTAAAAATTTAAACAACACATTAGGTACATATTTCAATAGTAGGTAATGTACGAGTAAGTAAGAAAGCGACGAGGTAACTAACCTACTTACCAAAGTAACATAAATAACTAAGTGACATTGCATTCCTGAAGTGGTAGGACTGACATGATTTTTTGTTGAGAAATTCGTCGATTGTATAAAAACTATGCGATATCAACCATTTTTTCAAAACAACACAGAATTTTTGGTAAGGTAGTTCTGTTATCCAGTTAGGTAATGAGTTATATATATTTGTCAACCGGCCTACTGACAAAGTGAAAAAAAAAAGCTAAAAAAAATAATCTATGGTGACAAGTACTGTGCGACCTATGGAATGGGTCCTCGTGAGTCCCTTAGAAACCAATTCAAAGGAATCGATGTACTAACTCTGCCTTCTCTTTATATCTTAGAAAGTATTTTATTTATGTTCGCAAAAACTTGGGACTTTTCAAAATAAGAATCGATTTCCATAATATAAATACACGTAGTAAACATGAAATTGTGATACCCAAATTTAGATTAATAAAACAAGCAAGTCATTTCTTATAAACAGTATAATATCCGCTTCTATAACAAGTTGCCAAAGTTGGTTATAGAACTTAGCGATGGAAAGTACAAAACCCACATCAAACGGGTCCTAATTAAAAAAGTATATTATAAGATTAAGGACTACGTTGAAGACAAGGAAGTTTGGCAATAATTCCTTCTGCATGTGTGGCTTCCCCGGTACCTCATTAACAGCATAACTATGTAAATGTCTATTAACTGCTCCTAAATTACGATGTTTATTTCTTTTTTAGGGTTCCGTACCTTAAACGGAAAAAATGGAACCCTTATACGATCACTTCGTTGTCCGTCTGTCTGTCTGTTCGTCTGTCTGTCTGTCAGTCTAACAATACCCTTTTTCTCAAGACCGCGTGAAGGTATCAAGTTGAAATTAATATCAAATACGTAGGTCTATGGTCCCTTGAAGCTATAAAAAAAGAAAATACGGCAATATAAGCGACATTATTGCGACATATTTCCATACTCGCAAATAAATTAAAACCTATAGAAAATGAATCCTGAAGAAAGCACAGTATGTTCTATGTTCTATGTTAGCGGGTTTGGTTTCCGCACTTAGTCCTTCATGTGGACCATTGTGCGTGGGCCATGGCGGCCGTCGTTGTTTATTCCAACCAGCCCACCTCCCTCCAGAAGCTGATTAGGTCTCCTGGTCTGCTTAAGATATCCGTGAAAGATCTGGGTGACCCGAGGGTTTCTGTTCTGATCTGGGTGACGCCTGTGCATTCAAAGAGCACGTGCGCAACGGTTTCTTCAGCCTCCATGCAAGCCCTGCACAGAGGGCTGTCCGTTATGCCTATTGTGTGGAAGTGCTTATTCAGTGAGCAGTGTCCCGTGATGGTCCCCGTCACTAGGCGCAGGCCGTTCCTGTCCAGGCGTAGCAACCGCCTGGTTAGCCTGCCATCTAAGGACGGCATAGCTTCCCTGGATTGCCTGCAGCCCGGTGTCGAGGTCCACCAGTTCTGTGCTTGTGTGTGGGTGAACTCTTGTAGCCACCTGCGTAGTTGGTTGAAGGGGATGGGTACGATAGGTTCGGGTCCACAGACTGACGTGCTGGATGCTCTCCTAGCAAGTTGGTCAGCTGCGTCGTTACCTAGTGATCCGCTGTGTCCTTTTATCCATTGCAGTGTCACTGTATTACGGTTGCACACTGTCACCCGTTCCAGTGCGTTGTGACATTCTAGTGTTAGTCTGGAGGTAATATAATTTTTCCCCAAGGATTGCAAGACTGAGGCACTATCGGAGAGTATACGTATACGGGTGTCCGTAACTCTCCTGGCTTCTATGGCGTAAGCCGCTTGTATAATGCCCACACATTCCGCCTGGTAGACGGTGTTGAACAATCCCAGCGGGCTGGATATATTTATGTTGAAGTCATGTGAGAAAACTCCGACTCCGGTTCCGGAGTCGGTCTTTGATCCGTCGGTGTATACTCTCATCTCCTTCGGGCCTGAGTAGTCACACCGTTCTTCTGTGAGTATGATGTTGTAGTGCTTCTGAAAGAAGTGTAGTTTCGGGGCTTTGTCGCAGGGTGATGCCATCATTGGTTGTCGTTTGATTGCATCTTCCCTTATGCGTGTGTGCTTGACCCTAGAGTCTCTGCTCAGGGTTCCCGATATATATAGCCTGAAGGCTGCCAGAGCTGCCTCCTCTCGCACGATGAGGTGCAGGGGTGGCAGTCCCAGCATTACTTGCAGTGCGGCAGTGGGTGCAGTGCTCATGCTGCTGGTTATTGCTACACAAGCGAACCGCTGCAGTTTTTCGAGGTCTTTTTGGGCTGTGCTCAGGTCCGTCCTGGGCCACCAGACCAGTGAGCCGTATGTGATAATTGGTCGAATGACTGTGGTGTATAGCCAGTGGGTGACTTTGGGGCTGATACCCCAATTCCTTCCAAGCAGTCGCTTGCACTGCCATAGTGATATGCTGGCTTTTGTGGTGATGTAGTTGGTGTGTTTTGCCCAGTTCAGCTGTTTGTCCAAATAGATGCCCAGGTATTTGGTTTCAGTTGCCAGGCTTAGGGTAGTTCCAAAGAATCGTGGCAGTTGTAGTGTCGCCAACTTCCTCTTTTTTGTGAAGAGAATCAGTTCGGTTTTTGTTGGATTCACCGACAGTTGGTGTTTATTGCACCAGTCCTCTACTATTTTCAAAGCCTGGCGCATTAGGTTACATAAGGTGTTTTCGTGGGTGCCATTTATTATTATGGTTATGTCGTCGGCGTAGCCTACGGTAAAATAACCTTTGTCATTTAGTGTTTTGATGAGGCTGTCTACTACCAGGTTCCATAGAAGCGGTGAGAGGACACCTCCTTGCGGGCAGCCTTTCGCCACGATGGCCCTTGTAGTGTCATTTACCGTGACTTGTACAGCTCTCATTTTGAGCATATTGGTGATCCAGCCGCTTAGGGTCGAGTCTATATTGTGTCTATCTAACGCCATGTTAATGCTGTTGAACATGGTTTTGTCGAAGGCGCCCTCGATATCAATGAAGGCAGCCAGTGATGAGCATTTGTGGTCCACTGCGCATTCAATCTTAGAGACCACGCTGTGTAGCGCGGATTCTGTTGATTTGCCTGTGGAGTACGCATGCTGTTGTTTATGGAGTGGTTTTACCCGGAGAGGTCCGTCTCGAATGTGTCTATCACAGAGCCTCTCCAGGGTTTTCAGTAAGAAGGATGTGAGGCTAATAGGCCTATAAGCCTTGGGTTGTGTGTAGTCGGTTTAAAGCACAGTATTCTTGGGCTTAACTTTGGATGCTAAGCTTCAGTGGGGCCCACATATAGATAAACTGTCTAAAAAGCTAAGCTCCGCAGCATATGCTGTTAGAAAAATTCGTAATTTAACTGACATAGAGACAGCCCGTTTAGTGTACTTTGCCTATTTTCATAGTGTAATGTCGTACGGTATTCTGTTGTGGGGAAATGCCGCCGACATTCAGACTATCTTTGTTTTGCAGAAAAGAGCTGTACGATCAGTTTATAAATTAAGTCCAAGACACTCTCTCCGAGAGAAATTTAAGGAGATTAATGTAATGACTGTACCTTCTCAGTATATTTTTGAAAATCTTTTATATGCCCATAAAAATATAAAATTGTTTAAAAAATACAGTGATATCCATAATATAAATACTAGAAACAAACATAAATTTGTTGTACCTACAACAAGGCTCAAGAAAATAGGTGGCTCGTTCCGATGTCAATGTATACATGCTTTTATAATAAACTTCCAAGCCACGTTTAAGATCTAAGCCTTAATAAATTCAAATCATTCATTAAACGTAAGTTGTGTCAGAAAGCTTTTTATACCGTTAAAGATTATATTGAGGACAAAAAGGCTTGGGATTGACCTGCTCCAATTTTTACTTATTGAAGTGGTTTATTTTTATTGTTTGATGTTTTTTTTGCTAACTTTTGTTATTTTATATACGTAACGTTATATATACGTAATGACATGACTTGTAAAGTATTATATTATTTTAATTATTGTGAATGTGAAGACTATGTGGGTTATTGCTCTTTTATTTTTATTTTCACTTTGTCTTTTATTCTCAGTGTTAATCATGGTCTGGCAGTTTGAGTCATTTAAGCGGCCTACCCAAATGTCCTTTCTTTGATATTGATCGTCACATCGTTGAGCTCCTTAAGTTCTGAGTAGAGCTGCACGATTACTGACAAATGCGTGCACTGACTGGTCAGGTCCACTCAATCTGTGTGGTTCTTTCCTCAAAAGAGTATTTCAGACACCAATCTACATGGCCTTCACATGATCTGACCAAGATTATGTCTGAACTTTAAAAGAGACTGTGACCTCTGAGTTTGTTTCGGCCTTTCTTCTCAGAGTAGTCAGATAGGAAACGCCGACCTCATCTAGTTTTAAAAATATGACTGACGTGTAAAAGTGTTTGTACAAACCTACTTACAGAAATAAAATCATTTATCATTTATAGGGTACTTCCGTTTGAGAATCATGAAATTTGGCAAGAAGCAAGGTCTTACAGCACAAGTATAGGAAAAAGTCCTAAAATTGTAAATTTTAGGATGAATTTTAACCCTAAAATTCATCCTTACTACGGAACCCTTCATTGTGCGTGGTATTTTTTTTTTTTTTTTGGGTGGGAAATTATCAAATATCTTCTCCCGCCCTGGGCGGAACGGGAGGGCGTGTCAGACTTTTACTGACTAAAACCCACCCGTGTTCCTTCCGTTGCCTGTGTGCCACGGCCACGATATACCTTTCGGACAAACTCGCAACCCTGGCAGGCATTGGTCCTACCGGACCCCGTCAGTTGGTGCTGACATCTCTTTGAGGCGCGCGTGGAACACAACGCGCCGTCGACCCAGGCCTGGTACTTATCGGAAGGCGAGCTACCCATCGCTCACCATCCGCACGCCCGCGCCTACGGTGGCCGGAAATCGGCTTGTGACTCCCGAAGCCCGGGGCGTCTCCTGCGGTGACTAGGGGCGTGAGGGCGCGAACCCTGCCTCTCCCTCACGCGTTCCGCCTCCTCCTTCGCGAGCATTACTGCTTCGCAGAAGGAGGTGATGGCCTCCCATGCACTCTCGCTCCGAACCATGGCCTGAACCAGGCCCGGACGCGAGAGATCGCCGCCGCCGATCGCCTTCGTGAGGACACGGCGGTGCTCCGCCCAAGCAGAGCAGACCTCCACTGTATGCTCGACCGTGTCCTCCGGGCGACCCACACAGTGG
Source organism: Tiliacea citrago (assembly GCA_963921375.1). Lineage (NCBI taxonomy): Eukaryota > Metazoa > Arthropoda > Insecta > Lepidoptera > Noctuidae > Tiliacea > Tiliacea citrago. Next base: position 1,226,582 of record OY992790.1, on the reverse strand, counting down.
TGACACCCGGGCGTTTCCTCCCGCTTAATCCTGAACAGGAACCTCCCAAAACATCCGTGTCCAGTGAGGACCTGCGTCAGGCGGAAGGTGAGGACGCCGTGGCGCCTCTCTAGCCACTCCTCAAAGAGGGGACTTATCGCCACAATTGTGGCGTGCCCAGCGCTGGGTTGCGTCAATCGCACTCTCCATGTCGCCATGAGATCCCGCCGGAGCTCTGTCTGCTGTGCCGTGATTTCTCGCGGCAGCGGAGCTTCGCCCCGGCGTTTCGCCTCCTCGCGCCACTCCCAGATGTGCGCGAGGACTTTTGCCTCCAGATCCCATGGCGGCAGTCCGGCAAGGAGGCTCGCCGCCTCACGGGAGACCGTGCGGTAACCCCGTACCAGCCTGATGGCCATGACCCTTTGGGACGCGTTCAACCGCTGGGCTGGTCGCAGCCTCAGAGAACGCGCCCAAACCGGCACCCCGTAAAGGGCCATGGACCGCACGATCCCCGCGTAGAGCCTCCGGCAGGAGGCGTCTGGACCCCTCAGATTGGGCAGGAGCCGCTTCAAGGCAGCCCCGGCCCGCTCCAGTCTGGGAGCCATACGTCGGAAGTGCTCGACGAAGTTCCACCGGCTGTCGAGGACGAGTCCCAGGTACTTCATCGTCGACTCGTCGCCGATGTGAACCCCTCCCGCCGTTATCTGGGAACCCGACAGTGGCGCGTTCCGAGGACCATAAAAACACATGGCCTCGGACTTGTGCAATGCCACCTCGAGTCCCAATTGCCGGCTCCTATCGACGATTGTCGCAACCCCACGTGCCGCCAGTTCGGCCGCCGCCTGATGCGAACTCCCTTGTGCCAGGACCAGCGTATCGTTAGCGTAGCAGACTACGCTGACGCCACTAGGGAGGTCGGCGCGCAGCACCCAGTCGTACCCGATGTCCCACAGATGTGGCCCCAGGACCGATCACTGTGGGACACCGCACGACATCTCTCGATGGTTCCAATCTCCGTGGTGACCGGGGTAGATGACGGCCCTGTCCGTCAAATAGGCCTCGACCACGCAACAGAGGTAGGTCGGCATCCGGTGATACCGAAGTGCCTCCCTAATGCAACTCCAGGGCAGGGTAATGAAGGCATTGGCGATGTCAAGAGACACCGCCAAGACAACCCCACCCCGGGCAACAGCATCCTCCGTCGTGAGGGCTCGAACGGGCATGATGGCATCCACCGTAGAGCGCCCCTTGCGGAAACCAAACTGGCTCTCCGCCAAATTCGGCCCCACCCGCACCAGTCACCCGACAAGGCGGTCTGCAATTACTCTTTCAAAGGGCTTGCCCACCTCGTCGAGCAGCACGATGGGCCGGTAAGCGGACGGAGAGTCCGCCGAGCGCCCTGGCTTCTTTATGAGGACCAGTTTCCCCGTCTTCCAACGAAGTGGGAACTGGCCCCTCTCCAAGCATGCGCTTAGGAGCCCCTTAGTCGAGGCCCGAGAGCCTTTAAGGCCAGAACCCAGGCTTTTCCAGGCATGCCATCGGGTCCTGGGGCGGTACTCTTGGCATTCAGCCTACGTACCGCCACTCTCAGATCTACCTCGGTCACCTCTGGAGCATCGTCGTCGTCGGTGTGGTCCACATCTGGCACCGCAAGAGGCGGAGCCATGAGCGGGGGAGTATGTTCCCCTCGCGAAGGGAACAAAGCGCTCACCACGTCCTCCACGAGCTGGGGCCGGAGACTCTGCGTCAGCGGGGGAGCCCATGGGCGGAGTTTATCTCGCACCCATTTGTAGGGGCGTCCCCACGGGTCTCTGTTGAGAGTCTCTAGCGTCTCCTCGCGGGCCAGTCCTCTGGCCCGCTGGATCTCCGCTCGGAGGGTAGTCTTCGCCGCTCTGTACTCCTCATATAGCTCCACCTGAATGGTTTCCGTATCGGGAGGGCGGATACGGAGCCTGCGGTGCCCGGAGTACCGGTGGCGCGCAGCAACGCACGCCTCGCGTAAAGCGGTCAGCTCACGCGACCACCAGCACACCTGGCGCCGAGCACGTCCGGGCTGGACCCGGGGCTTTGCACGTCACATATTTCGGACATGGGCTCCCGGAACCACTCCGCCTCATCGTTGATGTCGGCAGGCCTGTCTGGTGATGACACCCAGGCCTGCACGATCGAGGCTTCCAGGAGGAGCTCTCGGTCCAGCTGCTTCAGCGCCCACCGCGGACCACTCGGGGTCTGTTAGACTAGCGCGCCTAAGGTCTGGGCGGAGACGTTAAACCGGATATATCGGTGATCGGAATACGTCTCCACTCCCTCCATGACGCGCCAGTCGATGACACGCGGCGACAGAGTGGGGCTGGCAAACGAGATGTCCACCACTGATTCACCCCGCATCCGCACACACGTGGGGACAGAACCCCTGTTTAGGATGACCAGGCCTGCCTCTAGAGCCCAGTCGTCCACCATCCTGCCCCGTGTGTCCGTATACCGGGAACCCCAAGCCACGTTTTTGGCATTGAAGTCCCCGAGGACGAACACGGGGAGGGGATGGTACCCGACGACGACGACTCTCAGCTCCCCAAGGGAGTTGTGGAACTCGGCGAGAGTTCGGTTCGGGGAGAAGTAAACTCCTACCACGACAATCTCCCCGAACCGTGCTACCACGCAACCCTGTCCCCTCTTGACGGCCTCGAGGGACGGAGTACCGGCGGTGGCCGACGAAATTAGGATCACTGAGCCGCTCAGGTCCTCCACCCAGTCATCCCTGGGCGGGACAAAGTACGGCTCAGCGACCACGGCGATGTTAATCGACCACTGCGCCATGCTCTAGAGCAACAGATCCTGAGTGGTGGCGCAGTGGTTGATGTTCGCCTGGAGGAGGCGTAATGGGGCCATTTATTGGCATTCCATATCAGCCTCCTCCCGGGCCCTCTGTGGGATGGCCCTGCTGCGGTAGTAGCGGCGGCAACGATGACGGTGGAGGCGGCAGTGGTGGTGGCAATCGTGGCGGCTGCGGCGGTGACGGCGGTGGCGGAGGGCTTGCCCCTGCCCCTGGGTTTGGGGGGAGGAGCACAGGCATTGCCCCCAGCCCGGTGATCTGCCGGCTTGCCAGCTGCCGCACATGCGAAACAGTGCGGCGTGGCATTACAAGAGCTGGCCTTGTGACCGGGCTGACCGCAGCGGAAGCAGTGATCGCTGCGGTCCACCTCCGAGGTATAGCATGCTTCCACGTGGTTTCCCACCCGGCAGCGGAAGCACCTCAGAGGACTGGGTTCCAGCAGTTTCACCTGCGCGGATACCCAGCCCACCCGGAGCCTTTGGCCCTCCCCGGATATTTTTTGGGCCGCCGACACGGGCAGCTCACCGTAATGGTTTGCATCCCCGATTTGTCAGGACGGAGGGTGCCGGCCCTCACCTGCTCGGCGGAGCACTCTCCAGTCCTAGCCACGGCGGACACAAAATCTTCCGCCGTCACGCAGTCATCTAGGCCTAGGATGCGCATGTCAGCGCACTTGGTGGGCCTGGAGACTCGAGCCTCCTCCGCATTAAGGGACGCCCTGAGCCTTTCGGCCAGGGCGTCAGCGGTTGGGCCGCTTACTGCACCAGGGATCTCGAGCATCCGGGCCCCAGTCACCGTGACCTTCATCCTGAAGCCCTCGGCGACGCCGATCTCCTCCAGGTTCACCGCCTTCCACGCCTTGGCGAGCACCTCATGGTAGGTCACGCCCTTCTTCTCCGCTTCCGGCTGTAGTGTGATCACTACAGCTGTGGGCTTCGGGGTGCGGAACCTAGCCGCAGCGCTTCGCTTCTTGTGCCGTTGCCGCCTCTCCTTTTTCTTGGCCGCCCTTTTGGCCTTAGCCACCTTCTTTTTCTCCCCGGCTACTTGCCATTCGGCGTCGGTCGGAGGGGGATTAGGAGGCTGACGGGGGGGCGACCGTCCTGCCGCAGTGGCTGGGGCCCTTACCTTCTGCGTAGCCGCCTGTGCAGCCACCCCGCCCTTCTTGGGCTTAGGCTGCGCCAATTCGCCGGAGGCGCGGGCTTGGCCATAAGCTTGGCCGCGGCAGCCACGGTGGCCGCAAAGGTGGCCGGCCTGCTCTCGCAAGCGAGGGGCGCAGGACAATGCCCTCAAGTACGAAGAACCGGCTGTTGAAGGCAGCCAGCTCCTGCCGCACCAGGGACAAAACCCGGTCCTCCGCCGGCAAGCGCAGACCCTGCCCTTGCTGCACCCCTCCATGCGGCACCTCCTGAGGGCCAGCTCCTCGGAGCCGGGCCAGGTCCGCTCGGAGCTCCTCATTCTCCTTTCGGAGAAGCTCCATAGCAGCCGTCAAGCGGCCGACCTCCGCCCGCATCTCGGACACTTCGTCCGACGAAGGCCCGACCTGAAGGGCCTTCGCTGCCGCCAATATGGAGGCCGTGGCAGTGGGTACGACCTTGTCTTTAGAGGATTGAATCCTCTTCAAGGCCACACCCCTGATTGCGGCTACCACAACCTCCTAATTTTTTAATTTTAATTTATTTTATTGTCAGAAAACAATGATCCATAATGGTTAGTAACAATTGAAACTTATAAACTATGTTAGTAGGCACAAAAATCACAAAATAAATATTACAAAATTAAATAGGCATTTGAAAATTTAAATTGGATTCACGATTTAAAATAACATTATAACATTAGGCTTTACGTGAACCATACAGCAGTGGTTCACGTACTGACAGTCAAAACGTTCAGAAAACGCGCTCAGGATACTGTTGCGGCTGCCCCGCATCCTACGCACCAGGGATGTGCACCGTTTGCGCATGATTGTGTGGAAACAATCCACACGAGCTTCGGCAAACATCCCCGACGCGCTACAGAAGCGAGGCAGCCTCAAGAGTACCCTGAACGCATTGTTATACTGGACACGTAGGGCTCCGTACTGTTTCTGCGTGTAATCCAACCACAGACTGCCAGTATAAAAGGACGTACAGAATGCCCTAAATAGGGCTATTTTGACGTCCCTCGAGCACCGAGCAAATCTGCGGGCGATCATATTTGCACGAACAGACAGCGCCCTACGTTCCCTTTCGATGTCTGCATCATCTTTCAGGTCAGAGGTTAATAAATGTCCAAGATATTTAAACATGTCAACTCTTTTAAGTGGGCATCCGTTGAGCTTAATTGCTGGTAAGTAATTTGGACTCCCCCTGGCCTGAAAGACCATGCATTCACTCTTGCTCGTATTATACAGCAAACCATGTTCTTTTGCATATTCTTCACAAATGCTAATCAGTTTTGCCACTCCACAGACAGAGGCGCTCAGCAGCACCATATCGTCTGCGTAGCTGATATTGTTAAGGCACACACCTCCAATATGGCAACCGACATGCATGCTGCTGAGCCTCTCTATCAGTGCATTAATATATAAATTGAAGAGCTTCGGTGAGGTTAGCCCCCCTTGCCTCACACCGCACTCCAATCTATACGGGGTTGAGTAAGCCCCCGACCATCGAACAACATTGACCTGATTGCTGTACCAGTATTGGAACACACGAATCAGTTCGTCTGGCACTGCCGCTTGCTGCAGTTTTTGCCACAGCAGGTCATAACAAACCAAGTCAAATGCCTTCGACAAGTCGAGGAAGCAAGCAAACAAACACCGGTGTACTTCTATCAGTGTAGTACCTGACAGTCTGCTTTAAACACAATATGGCTGCTTCTGTAGAGAGACCGGCTTTAAAACCAAACTGGTTATCATGCAAAGTTAGATATTTATCCAGCTGTGTGTTAAGCAAACTGTCAAGCACTTTTGACATTACAGTAGCCAATGAAATGGGCCTATAGTTGGCCTTATCGCTGACATCGCCGGTTTTATTTTTAATAATTGGCACCACTACAGTTCTCATCATCCGCTCAGGCAGGTAAGAATGTCCTATACAGAAGGAGTAAAACATCGATAAGACCCTGGGCAGATGATGACCAGCATGTTTAAGATGTTCAATACTTAAATCATCGTGGCCAGGAGACTTACCCCTCGACATAGACATAATTACATGTCTTACTTCTTTTGCCGTAAACCGGACGCTGAACTCCTGACCACTACCACTAGGACTGCTTGTGAACTGCGACGGTCCCAATGGTGACGAGACAGCGAAGTGCTGCCTAAATAGTTCGGCAATTCCAATGACATCAGCAGCGCCGCTAACACTCACAGGCCGGCCCGGCCTACTATTGAGTTTATCGGTGGACTTCCAAAAACTGCGGAAATCGCCCCTAGAATGGTGCGACGCCAACTTGTCCATTTTAATTTGGTCACTATGGTTCTGGCACCAACGTAAGCGCGACTTAAAAATTGTTCGGCTTGTTTGCATTTCAGTCCAAACCCGACCCTCACGTGGTCTGCCATACGACACCCACTGCTCAAACTTTTGCCTGGCCTGCCTGTGAGCATCACTCACATGCTTATTCCACCCCATTACCGGTTTCCTATTTCGCACATAATTTATCTCGTTACTGTCAGAAGCGGCTTGGCACAAAATATTAACAATGTCATCATACATTTTATCAATAATAATTCTGTGGTCCAATTTATTACAAACATAGTCACAACATGCACTTAATTCATTAGGAAAGTCAATATATTTTAAATTATCATTACAAAATTTTGTATAAATGTCAATTTGATTAATTTTTCTATCTCCCCATTTTATTTTATTACATGATTGATTTTTATTACTATTTGAATTGTATAATTTAGTTTTAATTTCATTTAAGTTGCATTGAATTACAAGAGGGTAGTGGTCAGACCAAAGTATATCATATTTAACATATACATTCATAATCGTGCTCATCGCTGCTTTGGTAGCAACACAGTGATCTAGCCAACGTCTCGAGCCGTGCGCATCGCTTATAAATGTATATGTGTCAGAGTTAACGCCCAACAGTTCAACATCAGCACATAATAGTTCAGATTCCCGACAAAAGGAAACTAATTCAATATAAAATTGTTCATTGGGGTGCGAATTAAAATCTCCGAGTATAAAAGCAGTTTCGATATTGCTATCATTAATTGTGGCACTCACCAGACTTAGGCAGTCCGTAAAATCCGTTAAGTTTGCACTATTATCCGTCGGCATGTATACACTAAACACTAGAAATGACTTTGATTTCATGCATACTTTAACGGCACATACTCGCGGGTTATCGCACTGCACTACCGATACGTCGTCAAAAACACTTTTCCGCCACAACAGTGCAACCCCGCCGTAGGGCCGACCTCGTAGCATGCCGGCCGTGGTGTCCACCGCCGACGTCCCGGTGCACCCGAAGTCATCATCGATTTCACTCAGGAACGAGATATCGTGGGGCAGCAACCATGTTTCTTGCAAGGCAACTATGTCTGACGTGCTACATAGTTGCCTGACACTCTCCACCGAGCGTTTTATACTTTTACAATTATAGCTTAATAGTTTATACATTCATATTTATTTTACGCCGTTCACAGTACCGCTGTTTGCTCCGTTCGAGTAATTTCTCATCCTAAAATTTACGAATTTCCTGAAAATAATTCCCTCAGGCCATAGTTGGCTATTCAGAAACATCTCCATTTTAGTTTCGGAAACAAAGAATTTGTATGCGTTGTATTCTTTAGGATATTTAAACGATATACTTTCAAGTGTGATCACCTCGCCCGTTTTACGATGCACATAATCCGTAATATCTTTTTCCGTCGTGTCCTTATGTACTTGGGTAATAAAGATTGGCACTGTCTTGTTTGCAGCTTTAAATTTCCCTTCACTCTCCCTGGCAGTACCACGGGTGCCCAGATATCGGTAGCTCATATTACGCTTCTTGCGGTACGAAACTTTTTCCCATCCGTCATTCTCAAAGTTTTGCACCGGCTCATGTTTATCAGGCGCGGGCGCGGGCAGTGCCACTGGCTTATTATGCACGACCGTTCGTCGCTGCGGTGACGTCATAGCGGTTGAGCTAGCGGTGTCAGCGCAGGCGGCTGCGGCGGCGGTGGCAGCGACGCGCGGGGGGGGGGCTGCGCTCAGCCGCTCGCCGCCGCAAGACAGCTGACTCAACGCCGCGGTCCGAAGTTTCGACATCTACCTCCTCTATTCTTCTAAATGATTGTTCGTTATTTCCTAGCATTTGCAACGAGGATTCATCGATATTGTCATGGCAGTCATCTATAACTGATGAATTATTTACATGGTGTAATCCGATGGGACCGCTTTCCATAAGCCATCCGCCTCGATTCATGTTTACTTTACACACAGATGCGGGTATCAATGAGTCGTTTTGTACTTTCAAAATATCCGTTTTAAAATTTTTCAACTGGGTCTGCGTCACATATTCTTCTTTAATTTCTTTGACTTCGTTCTGAATTCGAAGCAAATCCTTTAGAAGTTTTGTGCAGTCCAGATGGTCAAACAGTATTGGAGGAAGTTTCTCCAAGTCTCTTGCAACGAAAATTGGGAATTGGTCCGGCTCCACCGACTTAAAAACATTAATAATGTACAGTAGATCTCGTTTTGCCTTTCCATTGTTTTTCCTCTTTATTTTCGCCTTCTCCACAGGAACCGATTCGTACAACAGTGTTTTAGATGTTTCAATATCTTCACTCGTAAACGTAGATGTACATAACCGCACTAACGTGTCTTCATCGATCACTGATATTTTATTTTGAATATAGGACAACAATTCATCGATAACTACGTTACAGGCCACGCATTTAACCACTTTCGACATTTTTACAATAGTCCGAGTTTCGTTCAATAGAAGTACATCCTCACGGTAGGGACGCGCGCGCGCGACTGAAAACCTGGCAGCTCGCTCCTTGGAGCCGCCAGCGGCATCCGGCTCACCACCGGACGACTCAGAAGGAGCCGCTCTGCGGCTAGTCTCTCCGGTATGGAGAGACTAGCCGCAATTTTAACCCTAAAATTCATCCTAACTACGGAACCCTTCATTGTGCGTGGTCTGACACGCACTTGGCCAGTTTTTTTTTACATACCTTGACATAACCTGCAAATTGACTTGTGGACAGAATATTAATTCAGATTTGTTACAGTTGTAATGGCAATGTTGTAGTTTGGTTTAAATAGGTAGGTTTTTATTTTTATTGTTATAGTAATATTTTATGTAGATTATTTTTAGGGTTCCGTACCAAAATGGTAAAAAGGAACCCTCATAGTGAGCCTAAGTCTGTCTGTCACAGTTGGATATCTCAAGAACTACTAATGCTATCAACTTGAAATTTGGAATAGTTTTAGATGACGTTTACCCAACTATTTCGCAAACAAGAAACAAATTTAAAAAAATATACCTTTTTTGCAACAGGGCCTGAAAGAGGGTCTTAAAAATTCGAATGCAGTCTACTAGCGTAACATTTTTTTTTGAAGGATCATAGTTTTGACTTTTGATGAAAAATGTAAAAAAAATACCATTGCCCCCCCCCCCCCCCCCTTATCTCCGAAGTTTGCATAGAGACACATCTGAACCTATTCTATGTGATAGCAATTTATGTAAAGAGTACAAGAAAAATAAAACGACGTCTCTAAATAGCACAGTTTTTCAGAAGTCATCAACATCATGTATACGTAAACATAATAAAGAGTATTCTATTCTATTCTACGTACAGAACCCTCGGTGCGCGAGTCGGACTCGCTCTTGACCGGTTTTTTAATTTTGTGAATGTGAGAACGTTGTAGGCTTAACAGATTGTAGCTTTGTAAACCATCTTCTATTTTGTTAAGTACTTGGTACTTGCTGACGGGTCTTTATTTTTTTTTTGCCGGGGTGGAAAATCCTCATGGATGTCTTCCGCCCTGGGGCGCCCGCCCCAGACAGAACGACAGGTCTGTTAGACTCTTACTGACTAAAAACCACCCCAGTGTTCCCTTCCCACACTTGCACCGGGGATCTTGGGAGCTAGTATTACTTCCGTGATCCCCAACTAGTGCCGGCCCGCCTCTGCGGGGCACCTCAAGTCTAAGGGGAGGTGAGGTGTTTGACCCCCCCGCAACCTCTGAAAGGGGCGCGCGTGGAACACTACGCGCCGCCACCTCGCGTCCTGTGTGATAGGGGGCGGAGGACGTCCCTGGACCCATTTAGGGGGGCCGGAAGAGGGCATTGTCTGCCCTCTGCCAACGCCCTTTGCGCCTGCTGCAGCGGACGAGATCTCCCGCTCCCTTTCCGCAGCCTTCTTCTCCAGGACACCACCGCGTCCCAGGACTTCTCGCTGCCGACCATCGACTCGACCACAGCCGGCAGCGACAGGTCAATGCCTACTCCTGAGATGAGGGCACAGCAAGGCTCTTCCCAAGCGGCACACTCTGCCAGCGTATGCCGCGCTGTGTCACGCAGTGGTGACACCGGGCGTCCGGCTCCCTGTTTATGCGACACAGGTATTTCCCGAAGCAGCCATGCCCCGAGAGCACTTGCGTCACAGGGACGACAGGGAGCCGAGCCTCCTTCTGAGCCAGGGTTCTAGTACCGGCCGGACCACTCGATGGTGACAACGCCCCAGCCGCGCCCAAGAAGTTGGGGGCCAGCCGCCGGAAGTGGGGGCCAAAATCCCACCGACTCTCGAGCACCAATCCTAGGTACTTCATGGTGGACTCGACAGTGATTTTATATTTTTTGTTGGAGATTATAATTTTTTTTTGTTTTTTTTGTTCTATACTTACCTATGACCTACCCCTACCATATATAATCAGCCTATAATGTTCCCACTGCTGGGACACAGGCCTTTTGGTGAGAGGGAGTGGGCCGTAATCCATCAAGCGGAGCGAGTGCGGGTTGGTAAATGTTACATGACTTCGAATTTTTGGATCTAGGATTTCCCGGCTTCTTCTCGATGTTTTTCTTCACCGTTTTGAGAGCAGTGGTGATGAAATAATTTACACAAAGTGAAACACCTGTCTGGGTTCGAACCTATGACGTACAACTCGTAAGCCGCGGTCGTTACCACTGGGCCACCACTGCTTCTTGGCCACCACTGATTCATTATATGGTTGGACCATAATTATAATTAATCATCTAAGTCGGATCCGGTCATTAGCACGGATAAGAAACGAATCGCAAACGCGCCACTACTGGCGACATCACGTGATCTACCCACACCTCTAGCGCGCTTCTACAGAGTCGTGATGTTTTGAGCCGATAGCGAGGAGGACATTCAGAATTCAGTGTCTGATCGCATCGGACTTAAGACGCGGAACTGTACTCGATTCATTGTGCTCAGTTATTGAGATAATTGTAATTTGTAGCGATTGTGTCTATTTGTGATTTTAATAAACGCTGTGCATCGTACATTCGTACCCAGTGTGTTTTCATTGCACGAAACCCACCTTATATATACATGATGTCTGAATCTAACAGAGTAAATCCTGACGATCCGACATATACGTACTATTTTTAGACCTTTGTATCCTGCCTATCCGTATGAAGTTTAATTTAAATCGGTTCAGTCCGGCTGAAAGTTCGTATGAAATACCGTACGTCGTACACGCTCTTAATGACAGAGACGCCTGATTTTTTTCATAATAGAAAATATCCCTACGACAATTTTAATAAAAAAGACAAAATATTTATTCGTCGGAAATAGTAACCACGAGCCACCAGCAAATAGTAACTGGAACACCGACATTTAACTAACCTAGGCCAACGTATTCACTAGTAAGACAGCAATAACCAGGTCGGTCTTAGGTCAGCCTGCCGAGGCCTGAAAGGAAATAGCGCGGTGATACCGGCACAGCTTAACCGCTATCGGATACCGGACGCGCAGCCATCTTGGAATGGCGGTGCTTGCAACCGTTTGGCTGGACGGTTCTGTCTGTGGATTTAGTTATTTGGCCATACAGCTGTATTTAGTTGTTGTCAAACACAATTGTCACTAGTTATGTTTGAGAAAAGTGAGATTTGACAATAATTTTATTTATTTAACATCAGGCCTGTTTTCATTCCGCAAAGGGTTAGGCATAGGTACTCGTATAATTGGGGCCCAAACCATTATTTGATTTTAACTTTAAGCTTGTTTTGATTATTTTGTACCTAATCTGATTTTGTACCCGGAGTCTGGATTTGTGCCCGGTTGATGGCAATAGGCTCGCCCGCATATTACATGGGACTTAAACATAACTGGCGAAACGTGGGTGGGCATACTTTTGTACACTTCTGCCTAACCTTTCGGGGATTTCAGGTGTGATGTTATGTTGTATGTAATCTGACTTCAATGTTATTTATCGAATTAATACTACTTGTATTTTCGGTTAAGTCTATGTTAAGTTTTTTATTTTGGTGTCTTTAAAATATTATTGTTTCCGGTTGAATTTATATAAAGTTTCTATTATGTTACTTCCTTTTTATTTACTAAAAATATTGTGGATTCCGGTAATTATTATTATTATTATATTGTTAAATTCAGGTAAGTTAATGATACAAATAGGTAGGTTAGGTAATTTAAATCCGTTTCTATTTTGTTACTTCCTTTTGATTTACTGAAAATCTTGTAGTTTCCGGTTGACTTTATTTAAAATAAGTTTCTATATTGGTATTAAAGATTGATCTTGAGACATCCGCTTGAATCTATACTAACATTAGAAAGAGGTTATTTAGGTAATCTCCGGAACAAATGATCCAATTTTAAAAATGATTTGACTGATAGAAACCTGATTTATTATGATATATATTTATATATATTATTATGATACTTATTCTTGACTGTTCTAGGCGATAAATTATATTTATATCAAGCATATTAGCCGAGCTATCACAATTTTTATCTTGCAAGTCGGAAAGAAATACCCCATAAAACAGAATTCACGCAAATTTTACCGGATACAGTACGTTCTAATTTTGTATAGATATTCCCTATAAGTCTGGTTAGCCGGTATATTAATATTATCAGGTTATTTACTATGGGAGATGAGAAATATTACAATATATTTGCATTCCTATACGGTCTACAGCAAATTGTAAATAGACGAGCCAAACGGTTAGAACATTGCAGATAGTTACAGTTTTAACCTTTTACGCACAGACTGTACACTCAGTTCGCAATAAAGAATTTGAATTTATGTTTGAATTTTAAATGATTATCATCACGCTATAGCTTTATGGGGATAAGCAGTCAATCATTATGACATAATATACAGGCTTTTTTTTTTTTGGGTGGGAAATCATCAAATAACTTCTCCCGCTCTGGGCGGAGCGGGAGGGCGTGTCAGACTTTTACTGACTAAAACCCACCCGTGTTCCTTCCGTTGCCTGTGTGCCAGGGCCACGATATCCCTTTCGGACAAACTCGCAACCCTGGCAGGCATTGGTCCTAACGGACCCCGTCAGTTTGTGCTGACATCTCTTTGAGGCGCGCGTGGAACACAACGCGCCGTCGACCCGGGCCTGGTCCTTATCGGGCGGCGATCTACCCATCGCTCACCGTCCGCAGGCCCGCGCCTACGGTGGCCGGAAATCGGCTTGCGACTCCCGACGCCCGGGGCGTCTCCTGCGGCGACTAGGGGCGCGAGGGCGCGAACTTTGTCTCACCGTCACGCGTTCCGCCAAACTCAAACTCAAACTCAAAGCATTTATTTCAAATAAACCATTTACAGGCACTTTTGAATTGTCAAAGAGTCGGTCAGTTAGTCAGAAAGTGGAAGCTATTTGCCCATTCCAAAACGTAGATCTCTATGGAGAAGAACAGGCAAGAAACTCCAAGGACACTCTTTTAAATCAAGTTATTACAAAATCCTGGGTAGGTACATTATTCTTGTCGCTTCTATATGTGAAAACAATGTAAAAAACCAAAATAAATATATTAAAAAAAAAAAACAATTCAAAATATAAGATTAAAAGATTACAAAATAAGCCCTGGCAGTTAAGAGATGACCAGCCTCAACTGACAGCGCCCGTTCACGAACACGACGCGTGGATCAGCACCATCCAGCTCAACCACTTTGTAGGGAACCGAATGATCCAACACACGCGCCACCATCAGCGAGACATTTAAGTGAGCATGACATACTCTCAACTGCCAGGCTTTTTTAAGTCAACATACATCATAACATAATAAACGGCTCCATGGTACTCACATTTACAAAAATGAAAAAATGCTTTTAAATTATACAAAACTATAGCTTGCAATGTATTTCAATGATTAATAAAAATTTACTAGCAAAAAGAAAATAGTTGTTACCTATTGAAGTATTCAACAACTAAAACTTGATTAAGTACATAAAAATAAACGATAGTTACGAATGTAATGTCAAAACAAAAAATAAAAAAGGGGGGGGAAGCGTCACTTCCAAATATTAAAATTCTAACAAGTGAGCCCAAGTTGTTGTGGAGCAGGACCAGCATTAAGCCAAGCATCTTTATCTACGATATAATCATCCAACTTATAATATGCTTGTCTACATAGTGTGCGTTTAATGCATGTTTTAAATTTCTTCTCATTTAGTTGAAGAATATCTAATGGTATTTTATTATAACATTTAACACAGTACCCAATAAAAGAAGTGTGTACTTTTGACAATCTGAAACGTGGTTTATCTAATTTGTTCCTATTTCTAGTGTTAAAATTATGCCTGTCACTAATCTTACTGAAAAGATGTAGGTTTTTTCTAACATACATTATATTTTCATATATATATTGGCAAGGTACCGTCATGATGTTAATTTTTTTAAACAGTTCCCTTAGAGAATCGCGTCTGCTGAGGTTGTAAATGGCTCTGATAGCCCTCTTTTGCAGAATAAAGATAGAAACAATATCTGCAGCCCGTACCCACAGCAAAATACCGTAAGACATGATGCTATGAAAGTAACTAAAATAGACCAGTCTCGTTGTATCCACGTCTGTTAATTGGCGGATTTTCAAAACAGCGTAGGCGGCTGAACTTAGCCGCCCTGCAAGAGATGTTAAGTGAGCACTCCACTGCAGCTTTGAGTCAAGCGTGATTCCCAGGAAAACAGTCTTTTCGACGAATTCTAGTATCTCTTTGTTCAATACAACGTGACATTCACTACTTCTAACATTCGGTAACGCAAATCTTATGCATTTAGTTTTCTTCTCATTTAATACCAAATTATTTACAGTAAACCAATTATGGACCTTAAGCATAGCGTTATTTACGTTGTCAAGATCCTGTGCATGTCTATTTACTTTAAAAATCACAGATGTGTCATCAGCAAATAACACCATTTGTGGTCGGTTTTCCAGTAAATGAGGTAAATCATTTCTCGCCTCCTCCTTCGCTAGCATAACTGCTTCGCAGAAGGAGGTGACGGCCTCCCATGCACTCTCGCTCCGAACCATGGCCTGAACCAGGCCCGGACGCGAGAGATCGCCGCCGCCGATCGCCTCCGTGAGGACACGGTGGTGCTCCGCCAAAGCTGGGCAGACCTCCACCGTATGCTCCACCCTGTCCTCCGGGCGATCCACACAGTGGTGACACCCGGGCGTTTCCTCCCGCTTAATCCTAAACAGGAACCTCCCGAAACATCCATGTCCGGTGAGGACCTGCGTCAGGCGGAAGGTGAGGACGCCGTGGCGCCTCTCCAGCCACTCCTCAAAGAGGGGACTTATCGCCACAATTGTGGCGTGTCCAGCCTAAGTCTGTCTGTCACAGTTGGATATCTCAAGAACTACTAATGCTATCAACTTGAAATTTGGAATAGTTTTAGATGACGTTTACCCAACTATTTCGCAAACAAGAAACAAATTTAAAAAAATATACCTTTTTTGCAACAGGGCCTGAAAGAGGGTCTTAAAAATTCGAATGCAGTCTACTAGCGTAACATTTTTTTTTGAAGGATCATAGTTTTGACTTTTGATGAAAAATGTAAAAAAAATACCATTGCCCCCCCCCCCCCCCCTTATCTCCGAAGTTTGCATAGAGACACATCTGAACCTATTCTATGTGATAGCAATTTATGTAAAGAGTACAAGAAAAATAAAACGACGTCTCTAAATAGCACAGTTTTTCAGAAGTCATCAACATCATGTATACGTAAACATAATAAAGAGTATTCTATTCTATTCTACGTACAGAACCCTCGGTGCGCGAGTCGGACTCGCTCTTGACCGGTTTTTTAATTTTGTGAATGTGAGAACGTTGTAGGCTTAACAGATTGTAGCTTTGTAAACCATCTTCTATTTTGTTAAGTACTTGGTACTTGCTGACGGGTCTTTATTTTTTTTTTGCCGGGGTGGAAAATCCTCATGGATGTCTTCCGCCCTGGGGCGCCCGCCCCAGACAGAACGACAGGTCTGTTAGACTCTTACTGACTAAAAACCACCCCAGTGTTCCCTTCCCACACTTGCACCGGGGATCTTGGGAGCTAGTATTACTTCCGTGATCCCCAACTAGTGCCGGCCCGCCTCTGCGGGGCACCTCAAGTCTAAGGGGAGGTGAGGTGTTTGACCCCCCCGCAACCTCTGAAAGGGGCGCGCGTGGAACACTACGCGCCGCCACCTCGCGTCCTGTGTGATAGGGGGCGGAGGACGTCCCTGGACCCATTTAGGGGGGCCGGAAGAGGGCATTGTCTGCCCTCTGCCAACGCCCTTTGCGCCTGCTGCAGCGGACGAGATCTCCCGCTCCCTTTCCGCAGCCTTCTTCTCCAGGACACCACCGCGTCCCAGGACTTCTCGCTGCCGACCATCGACTCGACCACAGCCGGCAGCGACAGGTCAATGCCTACTCCTGAGATGAGGGCACAGCAAGGCTCTTCCCAAGCGGCACACTCTGCCAGCGTATGCCGCGCTGTGTCACGCAGTGGTGACACCGGGCGTCCGGCTCCCTGTTTATGCGACACAGGTATTTCCCGAAGCAGCCATGCCCCGAGAGCACTTGCGTCACAGGGACGACAGGGAGCCGAGCCTCCTTCTGAGCCAGGGTTCTAGTACCGGCCGGACCACTCGATGGTGACAACGCCCCAGCCGCGCCCAAGAAGTTGGGGGCCAGCCGCCGGAAGTGGGGGCCAAAATCCCACCGACTCTCGAGCACCAATCCTAGGTACTTCATGGTGGACTCGACAGTGATTTTATATTTTTTGTTGGAGATTATAATTTTTTTTTGTTTTTTTTGTTCTATACTTACCTATGACCTACCCCTACCATATATAATCAGCCTATAATGTTCCCACTGCTGGGACACAGGCCTTTTGGTGAGAGGGAGTGGGCCGTAATCCATCAAGCGGAGCGAGTGCGGGTTGGTAAATGTTACATGACTTCGAATTTTTGGATCTAGGATTTCCCGGCTTCTTCTCGATGTTTTTCTTCACCGTTTTGAGAGCAGTGGTGATGAAATAATTTACACAAAGTGAAACACCTGTCTGGGTTCGAACCTATGACGTACAACTCGTAAGCCGCGGTCGTTACCACTGGGCCACCACTGCTTCTTGGCCACCACTGATTCATTATATGGTTGGACCATAATTATAATTAATCATCTAAGTCGGATCCGGTCATTAGCACGGATAAGAAACGAATCGCAAACGCGCCACTACTGGCGACATCACGTGATCTACCCACACCTCTAGCGCGCTTCTACAGAGTCGTGATGTTTTGAGCCGATAGCGAGGAGGACATTCAGAATTCAGTGTCTGATCGCATCGGACTTAAGACGCGGAACTGTACTCGATTCATTGTGCTCAGTTATTGAGATAATTGTAATTTGTAGCGATTGTGTCTATTTGTGATTTTAATAAACGCTGTGCATCGTACATTCGTACCCAGTGTGTTTTCATTGCACGAAACCCACCTTATATATACATGATGTCTGAATCTAACAGAGTAAATCCTGACGATCCGACATATACGTACTATTTTTAGACCTTTGTATCCTGCCTATCCGTATGAAGTTTAATTTAAATCGGTTCAGTCCGGCTGAAAGTTCGTATGAAATACCGTACGTCGTACACGCTCTTAATGACAGAGACGCCTGATTTTTTTCATAATAGAAAATATCCCTACGACAATTTTAATAAAAAAGACAAAATATTTATTCGTCGGAAATAGTAACCACGAGCCACCAGCAAATAGTAACTGGAACACCGACATTTAACTAACCTAGGCCAACGTATTCACTAGTAAGACAGCAATAACCAGGTCGGTCTTAGGTCAGCCTGCCGAGGCCTGAAAGGAAATAGCGCGGTGATACCGGCACAGCTTAACCGCTATCGGATACCGGACGCGCAGCCATCTTGGAATGGCGGTGCTTGCAACCGTTTGGCTGGACGGTTCTGTCTGTGGATTTAGTTATTTGGCCATACAGCTGTATTTAGTTGTTGTCAAACACAATTGTCACTAGTTATGTTTGAGAAAAGTGAGATTTGACAATAATTTTATTTATTTAACATCAGGCCTGTTTTCATTCCGCAAAGGGTTAGGCATAGGTACTCGTATAATTGGGGCCCAAACCATTATTTGATTTTAACTTTAAGCTTGTTTTGATTATTTTGTACCTAATCTGATTTTGTACCCGGAGTCTGGATTTGTGCCCGGTTGATGGCAATAGGCTCGCCCGCATATTACATGGGACTTAAACATAACTGGCGAAACGTGGGTGGGCATACTTTTGTACACTTCTGCCTAACCTTTCGGGGATTTCAGGTGTGATGTTATGTTGTATGTAATCTGACTTCAATGTTATTTATCGAATTAATACTACTTGTATTTTCGGTTAAGTCTATGTTAAGTTTTTTATTTTGGTGTCTTTAAAATATTATTGTTTCCGGTTGAATTTATATAAAGTTTCTATTATGTTACTTCCTTTTTATTTACTAAAAATATTGTGGATTCCGGTAATTATTATTATTATTATATTGTTAAATTCAGGTAAGTTAATGATACAAATAGGTAGGTTAGGTAATTTAAATCCGTTTCTATTTTGTTACTTCCTTTTGATTTACTGAAAATCTTGTAGTTTCCGGTTGACTTTATTTAAAATAAGTTTCTATATTGGTATTAAAGATTGATCTTGAGACATCCGCTTGAATCTATACTAACATTAGAAAGAGGTTATTTAGGTAATCTCCGGAACAAATGATCCAATTTTAAAAATGATTTGACTGATAGAAACCTGATTTATTATGATATATATTTATATATATTATTATGATACTTATTCTTGACTGTTCTAGGCGATAAATTATATTTATATCAAGCATATTAGCCGAGCTATCACAATTTTTATCTTGCAAGTCGGAAAGAAATACCCCATAAAACAGAATTCACGCAAATTTTACCGGATACAGTACGTTCTAATTTTGTATAGATATTCCCTATAAGTCTGGTTAGCCGGTATATTAATATTATCAGGTTATTTACTATGGGAGATGAGAAATATTACAATATATTTGCATTCCTATACGGTCTACAGCAAATTGTAAATAGACGAGCCAAACGGTTAGAACATTGCAGATAGTTACAGTTTTAACCTTTTACGCACAGACTGTACACTCAGTTCGCAATAAAGAATTTGAATTTATGTTTGAATTTTAAATGATTATCATCACGCTATAGCTTTATGGGGATAAGCAGTCAATCATTATGACATAATATACAGGCTTTTTTTTTTTTGGGTGGGAAATCATCAAATAACTTCTCCCGCTCTGGGCGGAGCGGGAGGGCGTGTCAGACTTTTACTGACTAAAACCCACCCGTGTTCCTTCCGTTGCCTGTGTGCCAGGGCCACGATATCCCTTTCGGACAAACTCGCAACCCTGGCAGGCATTGGTCCTAACGGACCCCGTCAGTTTGTGCTGACATCTCTTTGAGGCGCGCGTGGAACACAACGCGCCGTCGACCCGGGCCTGGTCCTTATCGGGCGGCGATCTACCCATCGCTCACCGTCCGCAGGCCCGCGCCTACGGTGGCCGGAAATCGGCTTGCGACTCCCGACGCCCGGGGCGTCTCCTGCGGCGACTAGGGGCGCGAGGGCGCGAACTTTGTCTCACCGTCACGCGTTCCGCCAAACTCAAACTCAAACTCAAAGCATTTATTTCAAATAAACCATTTACAGGCACTTTTGAATTGTCAAAGAGTCGGTCAGTTAGTCAGAAAGTGGAAGCTATTTGCCCATTCCAAAACGTAGATCTCTATGGAGAAGAACAGGCAAGAAACTCCAAGGACACTCTTTTAAATCAAGTTATTACAAAATCCTGGGTAGGTACATTATTCTTGTCGCTTCTATATGTGAAAACAATGTAAAAAACCAAAATAAATATATTAAAAAAAAAAAACAATTCAAAATATAAGATTAAAAGA
Organism: Tiliacea citrago; assembly: GCA_963921375.1. NCBI lineage: Eukaryota > Metazoa > Arthropoda > Insecta > Lepidoptera > Noctuidae > Tiliacea > Tiliacea citrago. Next base: position 1,206,354 of record OY992790.1, on the reverse strand, counting down.
TTACAAAATAAGCCCTGGCAGTTAAGAGATGACCAGCCTCAACTGACAGCGCCCGTTCACGAACACGACGCGTGGATCAGCACCATCCAGCTCAACCACTTTGTAGGGAACCGAATGATCCAACACACGCGCCACCATCAGCGAGACATTTAAGTGAGCATGACATACTCTCAACTGCCAGGCTTTTTTAAGTCAACATACATCATAACATAATAAACGGCTCCATGGTACTCACATTTACAAAAATGAAAAAATGCTTTTAAATTATACAAAACTATAGCTTGCAATGTATTTCAATGATTAATAAAAATTTACTAGCAAAAAGAAAATAGTTGTTACCTATTGAAGTATTCAACAACTAAAACTTGATTAAGTACATAAAAATAAACGATAGTTACGAATGTAATGTCAAAACAAAAAATAAAAAAGGGGGGGGAAGCGTCACTTCCAAATATTAAAATTCTAACAAGTGAGCCCAAGTTGTTGTGGAGCAGGACCAGCATTAAGCCAAGCATCTTTATCTACGATATAATCATCCAACTTATAATATGCTTGTCTACATAGTGTGCGTTTAATGCATGTTTTAAATTTCTTCTCATTTAGTTGAAGAATATCTAATGGTATTTTATTATAACATTTAACACAGTACCCAATAAAAGAAGTGTGTACTTTTGACAATCTGAAACGTGGTTTATCTAATTTGTTCCTATTTCTAGTGTTAAAATTATGCCTGTTACTAATCTTACTGAAAAGATGTAGGTTTTTTCTAACATACATTATATTTTCATATATATATTGGCAAGGTACCGTCATGATGTTAATTTTTTTAAACAGTTCCCTTAGAGAATCGCGTCTGCTGAGGTTGTAAATGGCTCTGATAGCCCTCTTTTGCAGAATAAAGATAGAAACAATATCTGCAGCCCGTACCCACAGCAAAATACCGTAAGACATGATGCTATGAAAGTAACTAAAATAGACCAGTCTCGTTGTATCCACGTCTGTTAATTGGCGGATTTTCAAAACAGCGTAGGCGGCTGAACTTAGCCGCCCTGCAAGAGATGTTAAGTGAGCACTCCACTGCAGCTTTGAGTCAAGCGTGATTCCCAGGAAAACAGTCTTTTCGACGAATTCTAGTATCTCTTTGTTCAATACAACGTGACATTCACTACTTCTAACATTCGGTAACGCAAATCTTATGCATTTAGTTTTCTTCTCATTTAATACCAAATTATTTACAGTAAACCAATTATGGACCTTAAGCATAGCGTTATTTACGTTGTCAAGATCCTGTGCATGTCTATTTACTTTAAAAATCACAGATGTGTCATCAGCAAATAACACCATTTGTGGTCGGTTTTCCAGTAAATGAGGTAAATCATTTCTCGCCTCCTCCTTCGCTAGCATAACTGCTTCGCAGAAGGAGGTGACGGCCTCCCATGCACTCTCGCTCCGAACCATGGCCTGAACCAGGCCCGGACGCGAGAGATCGCCGCCGCCGATCGCCTCCGTGAGGACACGGTGGTGCTCCGCCAAAGCTGGGCAGACCTCCACCGTATGCTCCACCCTGTCCTCCGGGCGATCCACACAGTGGTGACACCCGGGCGTTTCCTCCCGCTTAATCCTAAACAGGAACCTCCCGAAACATCCATGTCCGGTGAGGACCTGCGTCAGGCGGAAGGTGAGGACGCCGTGGCGCCTCTCCAGCCACTCCTCAAAGAGGGGACTTATCGCCACAATTGTGGCGTGTCCAGCCTAAGTCTGTCTGTCACAGTTGGATATCTCAAGAACTACTAATGCTATCAACTTGAAATTTGGAATAGTTTTAGATGACGTTTACCCAACTATTTCGCAAACAAGAAACAAATTTAAAAAAATATACCTTTTTTGCAACAGGGCCTGAAAGAGGGTCTTAAAAATTCGAATGCAGTCTACTAGCGTAACATTTTTTTTTGAAGGATCATAGTTTTGACTTTTGATGAAAAATGTAAAAAAAATACCATTGCCCCCCCCCCCCCCCTTATCTCCGAAGTTTGCATAGAGACACATCTGAACCTATTCTATGTGATAGCAATTTATGTAAAGAGTACAAGAAAAATAAAACGACGTCTCTAAATAGCACAGTTTTTCAGAAGTCATCAACATCATGTATACGTAAACATAATAAAGAGTATTCTATTCTATTCTACGTACAGAACCCTCGGTGCGCGAGTCGGACTCGCTCTTGACCGGTTTTTTAATTTTGTGAATGTGAGAACGTTGTAGGCTTAACAGATTGTAGCTTTGTAAACCATCTTCTATTTTGTTAAGTACTTGGTACTTGCTGACGGGTCTTTATTTTTTTTTTGCCGGGGTGGAAAATCCTCATGGATGTCTTCCGCCCTGGGGCGCCCGCCCCAGACAGAACGACAGGTCTGTTAGACTCTTACTGACTAAAAACCACCCCAGTGTTCCCTTCCCACACTTGCACCGGGGATCTTGGGAGCTAGTATTACTTCCGTGATCCCCAACTAGTGCCGGCCCGCCTCTGCGGGGCACCTCAAGTCTAAGGGGAGGTGAGGTGTTTGACCCCCCCGCAACCTCTGAAAGGGGCGCGCGTGGAACACTACGCGCCGCCACCTCGCGTCCTGTGTGATAGGGGGCGGAGGACGTCCCTGGACCCATTTAGGGGGGCCGGAAGAGGGCATTGTCTGCCCTCTGCCAACGCCCTTTGCGCCTGCTGCAGCGGACGAGATCTCCCGCTCCCTTTCCGCAGCCTTCTTCTCCAGGACACCACCGCGTCCCAGGACTTCTCGCTGCCGACCATCGACTCGACCACAGCCGGCAGCGACAGGTCAATGCCTACTCCTGAGATGAGGGCACAGCAAGGCTCTTCCCAAGCGGCACACTCTGCCAGCGTATGCCGCGCTGTGTCACGCAGTGGTGACACCGGGCGTCCGGCTCCCTGTTTATGCGACACAGGTATTTCCCGAAGCAGCCATGCCCCGAGAGCACTTGCGTCACAGGGACGACAGGGAGCCGAGCCTCCTTCTGAGCCAGGGTTCTAGTACCGGCCGGACCACTCGATGGTGACAACGCCCCAGCCGCGCCCAAGAAGTTGGGGGCCAGCCGCCGGAAGTGGGGGCCAAAATCCCACCGACTCTCGAGCACCAATCCTAGGTACTTCATGGTGGACTCGACAGTGATTTTATATTTTTTGTTGGAGATTATAATTTTTTTTTGTTTTTTTTGTTCTATACTTACCTATGACCTACCCCTACCATATATAATCAGCCTATAATGTTCCCACTGCTGGGACACAGGCCTTTTGGTGAGAGGGAGTGGGCCGTAATCCATCAAGCGGAGCGAGTGCGGGTTGGTAAATGTTACATGACTTCGAATTTTTGGATCTAGGATTTCCCGGCTTCTTCTCGATGTTTTTCTTCACCGTTTTGAGAGCAGTGGTGATGAAATAATTTACACAAAGTGAAACACCTGTCTGGGTTCGAACCTATGACGTACAACTCGTAAGCCGCGGTCGTTACCACTGGGCCACCACTGCTTCTTGGCCACCACTGATTCATTATATGGTTGGACCATAATTATAATTAATCATCTAAGTCGGATCCGGTCATTAGCACGGATAAGAAACGAATCGCAAACGCGCCACTACTGGCGACATCACGTGATCTACCCACACCTCTAGCGCGCTTCTACAGAGTCGTGATGTTTTGAGCCGATAGCGAGGAGGACATTCAGAATTCAGTGTCTGATCGCATCGGACTTAAGACGCGGAACTGTACTCGATTCATTGTGCTCAGTTATTGAGATAATTGTAATTTGTAGCGATTGTGTCTATTTGTGATTTTAATAAACGCTGTGCATCGTACATTCGTACCCAGTGTGTTTTCATTGCACGAAACCCACCTTATATATACATGATGTCTGAATCTAACAGAGTAAATCCTGACGATCCGACATATACGTACTATTTTTAGACCTTTGTATCCTGCCTATCCGTATGAAGTTTAATTTAAATCGGTTCAGTCCGGCTGAAAGTTCGTATGAAATACCGTACGTCGTACACGCTCTTAATGACAGAGACGCCTGATTTTTTTCATAATAGAAAATATCCCTACGACAATTTTAATAAAAAAGACAAAATATTTATTCGTCGGAAATAGTAACCACGAGCCACCAGCAAATAGTAACTGGAACACCGACATTTAACTAACCTAGGCCAACGTATTCACTAGTAAGACAGCAATAACCAGGTCGGTCTTAGGTCAGCCTGCCGAGGCCTGAAAGGAAATAGCGCGGTGATACCGGCACAGCTTAACCGCTATCGGATACCGGACGCGCAGCCATCTTGGAATGGCGGTGCTTGCAACCGTTTGGCTGGACGGTTCTGTCTGTGGATTTAGTTATTTGGCCATACAGCTGTATTTAGTTGTTGTCAAACACAATTGTCACTAGTTATGTTTGAGAAAAGTGAGATTTGACAATAATTTTATTTATTTAACATCAGGCCTGTTTTCATTCCGCAAAGGGTTAGGCATAGGTACTCGTATAATTGGGGCCCAAACCATTATTTGATTTTAACTTTAAGCTTGTTTTGATTATTTTGTACCTAATCTGATTTTGTACCCGGAGTCTGGATTTGTGCCCGGTTGATGGCAATAGGCTCGCCCGCATATTACATGGGACTTAAACATAACTGGCGAAACGTGGGTGGGCATACTTTTGTACACTTCTGCCTAACCTTTCGGGGATTTCAGGTGTGATGTTATGTTGTATGTAATCTGACTTCAATGTTATTTATCGAATTAATACTACTTGTATTTTCGGTTAAGTCTATGTTAAGTTTTTTATTTTGGTGTCTTTAAAATATTATTGTTTCCGGTTGAATTTATATAAAGTTTCTATTATGTTACTTCCTTTTTATTTACTAAAAATATTGTGGATTCCGGTAATTATTATTATTATTATATTGTTAAATTCAGGTAAGTTAATGATACAAATAGGTAGGTTAGGTAATTTAAATCCGTTTCTATTTTGTTACTTCCTTTTGATTTACTGAAAATCTTGTAGTTTCCGGTTGACTTTATTTAAAATAAGTTTCTATATTGGTATTAAAGATTGATCTTGAGACATCCGCTTGAATCTATACTAACATTAGAAAGAGGTTATTTAGGTAATCTCCGGAACAAATGATCCAATTTTAAAAATGATTTGACTGATAGAAACCTGATTTATTATGATATATATTTATATATATTATTATGATACTTATTCTTGACTGTTCTAGGCGATAAATTATATTTATATCAAGCATATTAGCCGAGCTATCACAATTTTTATCTTGCAAGTCGGAAAGAAATACCCCATAAAACAGAATTCACGCAAATTTTACCGGATACAGTACGTTCTAATTTTGTATAGATATTCCCTATAAGTCTGGTTAGCCGGTATATTAATATTATCAGGTTATTTACTATGGGAGATGAGAAATATTACAATATATTTGCATTCCTATACGGTCTACAGCAAATTGTAAATAGACGAGCCAAACGGTTAGAACATTGCAGATAGTTACAGTTTTAACCTTTTACGCACAGACTGTACACTCAGTTCGCAATAAAGAATTTGAATTTATGTTTGAATTTTAAATGATTATCATCACGCTATAGCTTTATGGGGATAAGCAGTCAATCATTATGACATAATATACAGGCTTTTTTTTTTTTGGGTGGGAAATCATCAAATAACTTCTCCCGCTCTGGGCGGAGCGGGAGGGCGTGTCAGACTTTTACTGACTAAAACCCACCCGTGTTCCTTCCGTTGCCTGTGTGCCAGGGCCACGATATCCCTTTCGGACAAACTCGCAACCCTGGCAGGCATTGGTCCTAACGGACCCCGTCAGTTTGTGCTGACATCTCTTTGAGGCGCGCGTGGAACACAACGCGCCGTCGACCCGGGCCTGGTCCTTATCGGGCGGCGATCTACCCATCGCTCACCGTCCGCAGGCCCGCGCCTACGGTGGCCGGAAATCGGCTTGCGACTCCCGACGCCCGGGGCGTCTCCTGCGGCGACTAGGGGCGCGAGGGCGCGAACTTTGTCTCACCGTCACGCGTTCCGCCAAACTCAAACTCAAACTCAAAGCATTTATTTCAAATAAACCATTTACAGGCACTTTTGAATTGTCAAAGAGTCGGTCAGTTAGTCAGAAAGTGGAAGCTATTTGCCCATTCCAAAACGTAGATCTCTATGGAGAAGAACAGGCAAGAAACTCCAAGGACACTCTTTTAAATCAAGTTATTACAAAATCCTGGGTAGGTACATTATTCTTGTCGCTTCTATATGTGAAAACAATGTAAAAAACCAAAATAAATATATTAAAAAAAAAAAACAATTCAAAATATAAGATTAAAAGATTACAAAATAAGCCCTGGCAGTTAAGAGATGACCAGCCTCAACTGACAGCGCCCGTTCACGAACACGACGCGTGGATCAGCACCATCCAGCTCAACCACTTTGTAGGGAACCGAATGATCCAACACACGCGCCACCATCAGCGAGACATTTAAGTGAGCATGACATACTCTCAACTGCCAGGCTTTTTTAAGTCAACATACATCATAACATAATAAACGGCTCCATGGTACTCACATTTACAAAAATGAAAAAATGCTTTTAAATTATACAAAACTATAGCTTGCAATGTATTTCAATGATTAATAAAAATTTACTAGCAAAAAGAAAATAGTTGTTACCTATTGAAGTATTCAACAACTAAAACTTGATTAAGTACATAAAAATAAACGATAGTTACGAATGTAATGTCAAAACAAAAAATAAAAAAGGGGGGGGAAGCGTCACTTCCAAATATTAAAATTCTAACAAGTGAGCCCAAGTTGTTGTGGAGCAGGACCAGCATTAAGCCAAGCATCTTTATCTACGATATAATCATCCAACTTATAATATGCTTGTCTACATAGTGTGCGTTTAATGCATGTTTTAAATTTCTTCTCATTTAGTTGAAGAATATCTAATGGTATTTTATTATAACATTTAACACAGTACCCAATAAAAGAAGTGTGTACTTTTGACAATCTGAAACGTGGTTTATCTAATTTGTTCCTATTTCTAGTGTTAAAATTATGCCTGTCACTAATCTTACTGAAAAGATGTAGGTTTTTTCTAACATACATTATATTTTCATATATATATTGGCAAGGTACCGTCATGATGTTAATTTTTTTAAACAGTTCCCTTAGAGAATCGCGTCTGCTGAGGTTGTAAATGGCTCTGATAGCCCTCTTTTGCAGAATAAAGATAGAAACAATATCTGCAGCCCGTACCCACAGCAAAATACCGTAAGACATGATGCTATGAAAGTAACTAAAATAGACCAGTCTCGTTGTATCCACGTCTGTTAATTGGCGGATTTTCAAAACAGCGTAGGCGGCTGAACTTAGCCGCCCTGCAAGAGATGTTAAGTGAGCACTCCACTGCAGCTTTGAGTCAAGCGTGATTCCCAGGAAAACAGTCTTTTCGACGAATTCTAGTATCTCTTTGTTCAATACAACGTGACATTCACTACTTCTAACATTCGGTAACGCAAATCTTATGCATTTAGTTTTCTTCTCATTTAATACCAAATTATTTACAGTAAACCAATTATGGACCTTAAGCATAGCGTTATTTACGTTGTCAAGATCCTGTGCATGTCTATTTACTTTAAAAATCACAGATGTGTCATCAGCAAATAACACCATTTGTGGTCGGTTTTCCAGTAAATGAGGTAAATCATTTCTCGCCTCCTCCTTCGCTAGCATAACTGCTTCGCAGAAGGAGGTGACGGCCTCCCATGCACTCTCGCTCCGAACCATGGCCTGAACCAGGCCCGGACGCGAGAGATCGCCGCCGCCGATCGCCTCCGTGAGGACACGGTGGTGCTCCGCCAAAGCTGGGCAGACCTCCACCGTATGCTCCACCCTGTCCTCCGGGCGATCCACACAGTGGTGACACCCGGGCGTTTCCTCCCGCTTAATCCTAAACAGGAACCTCCCGAAACATCCATGTCCGGTGAGGACCTGCGTCAGGCGGAAGGTGAGGACGCCGTGGCGCCTCTCCAGCCACTCCTCAAAGAGGGGACTTATCGCCACAATTGTGGCGTGTCCAGCGCTGGGTTGCGACAATCGCACTCTCCATGTCGCCATGAGATCCCTCCGGAGCTCCGTCCGCTGTGCCGCGATTTCTTGCGGCAGCGGAGTTATGCCCCGGAGTTTCGCCTCTTCGCGCCACACCCAAATGTGCGCGAGGACTTTCGCCTCCAGATCCCATGGTGGCAGTCCGGCAAGGAGGCTCGCCGCCTCACGGGAGACCGTGCGGTATCCCCGTACCATCCTGATGGCCATGACCCTTTGGGATGCGTTCAACCGCTGCGCTGGTCGCAGCCTCAGAGAACGCGCCCACACCGGTGCCCCGTAAAGGGCCATGGACCGCACGATCCCCGCGCAGAGCCTCCAGCAGGAGGCGTTTGGACCCCCTAGATTGGGCAGGAGCCGCTTCAAAGCAGCCCCGGCCCGCTCCAGTCTGGGAGCCAAACGTCGAAAATGCTCCACGAAGTTCCACCGGCTGTCGAGGACGAGTCCCAGGTACTTCGTCGTCGACTCGACGCCGATGTGAACCCCTCCCGACGTTATCTGGGAACCCGACAGTGGCGCGTTCCGAGGACCATAAAAACACATGGCCTCGGACTTGTGCAATGCCACCTCGAGTCCCAATTGCTGGATCCTATCGACGATTGTCGCAACCCCACGTGCCGCCAGTTCGGCCGCCGCCTGTTGTGAACTCCCTTGTGCCAGGACTAGCGTGTCGTCAGCGTAGCAGACTACGCTGACGCCACTAGGGAGGTCGGCGCGCAGCACCCAGTCGTACCCGATGTCCCACAGATGCGGCCCCAGAACCGTTCCCTGTGGGACACCGCACGACATCTCTCGCCAGTTCCACTCTCCTTGGTGACCGGGGTAGATGACGGCCCTGTCCGTCAAATAGGCCTCGACCACGCGACAGAGGTAGGTCGGCATCCGGTGATACCGAAGTGCCTCCCCAATGCAACTCCAGGGCAGGGTATTAAAGGCATTGGCGATGTCAAGAGACACCGCCAAGACAACCCCACCCCGGGCAACAGCATCCCCCGTCGTGAGGGCTCGAACGCGCATGATGGCATCCACCGTAGAGCGCCCCTTGCGGAAACCAAACTGGCTCTCCGCCAAATCCGGCTCCACCCGCAAAAGCCGCCCGACAAGGCGGTCTGCAATTACTCTTTCAAAGAGCTTGCCCACCTCGTCGAGCAGCACAATGGGCCGATAAGCGGACGGAGAGTCCGCCGGGCGCCCTGGCTTCTTTATGAGGACCAGTTTCCCCGTCTTCCAACGAAGTGGGAACTGGCCCCTCTCCAAGCATGCGCTTAGGAGCCCCCTTAGTCGAGGCCCGAGAGCCTCTAAGACCAGAACCCAGGCTTTTCCAGGCAAGCCATCGGGTCCTGGGGCGGTATTCTTGGCATTCAGCCAACGTACCGCCACTCTCATATCTACCTCGGTCACCCCTGGAGCATCGTCGTCGTCGGTGTGGTCCGCATCTGGCACTGCAGGAGGCGGAGCCATGGGCGGGGGAGTATGTTCCCCTCGCGAAGGGAACAGAGCGCTCACCACGTCCTCCACGAGCTGGGGCCGGAGACTCTGCGTCAGCGGGGGAGCCCATGGGCGGAGTTTATCTCGCACCCATTTGTAGGGGCGTCCCCACGGGTCTCTGTTCAGAGTCTCCAGCGTCTCCTCGCGGGCCAGTCCTCTGGCCCGCTGGATCTCCGCTCGGAGGACAGTCTTCGCCACTCAGTACCCCTCGTATAGCTCCGCCTGAATGACTTCCGTATCCGGAGGGCGGATACGGAGCCTGCGGTGCCCGGAGTACCGGTGGCGCGCAGCAACGCACGCCTCGCGTAAAGCGGTCAGCTCACGCGACCACCAGCACACCTGGCGCCGAGCACGTCCGGGCTGGACCCGGGGCATTGCCACGTCACATATTTCGGACATGGCCTCCCGGAACCACTCCGCCTCGTCGTTGATGTCGGCAGGCCTGTCTGGTGATGACACCCAGGCCTGCACGATCGAGGCTTCCAGGAGGAGCTCCCGGTCCAGCTGCTTCAGCGCCCACCGCGGACCACTCGGGGTCCGTCGGACCAGCGCGCCTGAGGTCTGAGCGGAGACGTTAAACCCGATGTATCGGTGATCGGAATACGTCTCCACCCCCTCAATGACGCGCCAGTCGAACACACGCGGCGACAGAGCGGGGCTGGCGAACGAGATGTCCACCACTGATTCACCCCGCATCCGCACACACGTGGGGACAGAACCCCGGTTTAGGACGACCAGGCCTGTCTCCAGAGCCCAGTTCTCCACCATCCTGCCCCGTGTGTCCGTATACCGGGAACCCCAAGCCACGTTTTTGGCATTGAAATCCCCGAGGACGAACACAGGGAGGGGATGGAACCCGACGACGAATAATATACAGGCTGGATTTTGAAGATGGGGAAGTAACTAACAGTAAGTATTTTAACCGTTGTAGCTACAAGAAATCATTCTTAGGAGACTGTCCTTAACTTTTTGAGACATTTGAAATGCATACACAGATTTTGAATAATGGACATTCAGCAAGTAAATGGGCAATTTACAGTTTTTTGTTATGATGCCTATTATATCCTGTTTCATAAGAAAGAGTTACACCAACCGAGGGTTGATGCATCGGATCGAAGGCCAATTCCACTAATTAAAAAACGTTCAAATTCAAGTCGCAGTGCCGCAAAATTTCCAAAATGTCACAAAAGGTATTCTACTAAACCAAAAAAAGCAAGTTAAACGTGACGTTTACTGCAATGAGATTGCGACTAGACCGAAGATAAATAATGTACCAGAACGGTATTCTGCTAAATTTTCGAATTGACTTTGTAAAAAAATTGTTATTCCACTAAAAATAAGAACGTCAAAACTGACGCTGACGTAAGCATGAGATTATTTTTTGACCGAACTGTGACTAATAATTTTAGCTTCTGCTAGTTAGATATCTATAAAATATATATATATAGCTGCATAGTTATTATATAAGCGTATGTATAAAACACAGGACAGACGTTTTGTGTAGTTTTTTGTTTGTGAAGTGTTTGGATATTCTGGTATAGTTGGATAATTATTGAAAAAGGAAGTGGTTTACGTTTGCGGCATGTTTGCGGTTACTTTATTTAACCCTGGCGCAACGTGCAGACTATGCAGCGGCTTCAGAAAGACGGAGAGAACGCTGTCGTCCTTGCCTTGCAACGGATGCATTTTCCATGAGCAACCGAGAGTGTGTGAAGACCTACAGGTTCACTAAGTCGCTCGTGGCGAATAACGGAGCTGACGCCGCACATCCCTTGGGAAAGGCGCAAAGATGGACTCGATGCTCGCCAAGGTGTCTTAGTTACTTACACACATACCCGTATTATTTATTGACAAGCAACTAGGCAGCTAGATTCCAAACATTACATTATCTACTTTTTCTAGGTACTGATAACCCTGGCGTTTTACGCCAGCGGGTTCTATCAGAATTTGGTAGGGCAGCACTGCTCCCATTCAGTTTCCAAGCCGAGTGTCTGTAGGGCGGTCAAACAAGTGACTCTGGCCCTGAACCATCCACATGTATTTAGGGGTGCCCAAGAATGGGCTAGGAGTAGGTAAGTCTAAAGACTAGCGCGTATATTATAGCCACATACGACGGAATTTAATCAAGTTAGTTATCCGTCGACATCGCTTGCAACAACTTAACAAAACATCAATATATTTCTTTACTGGAGAGTTGCATTTTCGCGAGACTGAGCGGACGTGTTTCTTTTTTTGTGTTGATTATAACGATATTCATTTAATTAATTACGAATAATGTTATTGCAATAATTGCGAAGTCAGTTTATTGTGCAAGTGACGAGTGTGAGTAACAACTTTGTTCGTTGTGAAAGATGAACAAAATAGTTTTATAGACAATCAGCGTTTTCGGTGTTAGTAGTATGTCTAACCCAGGAGATAGCCCCTTCGGCCGCAGCCAAATGGTACGACGAAGCCCCCCACCGACGCCATCGTCTGCCGATCAAAGCCAGACAAGAGAACCAGTGCCGCCAGCAACCACGGAGAGCGAATTAACGACTGAAGTCGTCTCTACGTCGGAGATTCAGAGATGGCTTGGGTCCATCGACACAATTTTGACAGAAATTTGCACGATTGTGGCCGAGGGAAAAATGAATTCCGACCAAAAACTCCGTGTCACCAATCTGTGTCGAAAAGTTAACCATGGGACGTCTCAGATGGCCGTACTGTACCAATCCCTGAAGCAGAAGTCTATCCAAGCGCACACAACCATCCAGCACCTTCAAGTGCAGCAGAATGTTGCGGAATCCCTTTGCCAGTTCAAAGAAGTCGTGGAAACAAAGATGAGCCGAAACGAAAGTACTTCCTACGCGAACATGGTGATGAAAGGCTCTGATAAATTTATTCGCCCAGCAAACCTCAGTTCGGTCGCTATATATCCCAGCGATAAAACCAAAACCAGTGACGACACCAAGTCGTTGGTACAAAAAATTATCTCGCCTGAGGAATTAAAACTCCATGTCCGCGGTCTAAGTAAAACTAGGAACGGAGGCGTGATCATTAGGACGGACAACAAAGACGACATTAATAAATTAAAAAGCTCACAAAAGCTACTTTCCTCAGGCCTTACAGTTGAAGAACGATCAAAACGTCGTCCTAGGATAGCTGTCATTGGTGTCCCCGTAGCCCTGACTGAAAAAGAGGTATTTGATTGCATTTACGTCCAAAACTTGACAGATAAATTGCCTAATATTACTCGCGAGACCTTTTTAGAAAATATAAAATTGAGCCATAAGTCAGGAAAGAAAGATCGTCCTACTTGCAACTTCATATTGGAAGTTCCTGCTAATATCAGGAAAATTATGATGGACCAAGGCCGAATTTTCATAAATTGGACATCATGTCCAGTGAGAGATTTCACGATTGTTACTAGGTGTTTTAACTGCCAGCAGTTCGGACACGCAGCCAAATTTTGCAAAGAAACGAGCCCTACTTGCAACCTCTGTGGCGAAACAGGACATTCCTTCAAGGAATGCAATAATAAAGGTTCTCCGCCTCAATGTGCGACCTGCAAACGCTTTAAACGGAAAAATGATCATCCAACTGGTGATGTAAATTGCCCAGCACGTAAATATGCAGAAGACAATTATATTAATTCAATTGATTATGAAGGCGCCTAGGAGCGCCGCCGACTAACTAGTTAAGTAAGCACATAGATAGTAGGTTAACTTCTACATATAATTTATTTTATGACCAATCAGCTAATCTGTGATCTAGATGGTTTTTCCGTGTCTGAAGCTAAAATCTGTAATGTCGAGGAATGCAAAAACATAGTCTATACTGGGAATAAAACATTGACTTTACTTACACAAAATATACGCAGTATAACCCGAAATTTTAACGGTTTCCAAGTTTTGTTACAAGATCTTGATATATGCTGCGACATTATCGTTCTAACAGAATGTTGGTTATCCAAACAAACGGCCAATATACCATCTCTCGATGGCTTTAATCTTCACAAAAGTAATAGAACACTCAACCAGAATGATGGCATAGTGGTTTATATTAAAAATAATCTAAGAACACTAGTAGAAGAACCCCATTTTCTAGACTGTAACTGCTTAGTAATTAAAATTATTCCCGATACAGTAATTATGGCTATTTATAGGCCTCCATCCCAAAGTATTGATGGGTTTTTGGATTCGCTTAACGGTAACTTAGAAAAGTTATCTTCGTTTAAAAATATCGTACTGGTAGGTGATATCAACATAAACATTGCTGCCGAAAAAATCAATACTCATTCACATAATTACCTCAATATTTGCTCATATCATGGACTATTACCAGCTCATTATCATCCAACCCACCAGAGCGGCTCTTGTCTAGACCATATCCTATTAAAATCGAAAAGTTCATCCAAAACATTGGTTACTAATTTGTCACTTACCGATCATCAAGCTGTTTTACTAACATTACAAATATCTTCACCTAGAAATAATTGCATGCGCAGCTATACTAAACTCAATATGACTAGTCTTGAAACTGACTTTCGCAGTATTAATTTTGACCTAGTTTATAATTCACATGATCCAAATGTTTCCCTACAATATTTTGTCGATTTGTTACAATCTACGATAAGGAAAAATACATTTACTAAAGTAATACCTAGAAAGTATAGTAACATTAAACCATGGATTACGCCCGGACTTGTTCGCTGTATCAGACATAGAGATAAACTCCACCGAAAATCGAAGAATGCACCGGATAACGAATTACTATCAATTACTTACAAAAGATATAGGAATTTCTGTAATAATCTGTTAAAAAAGCTAAAAAACCAATACGATCAAAATCAACTACAGAAAGCAGGTAAAAATAGTAAACTTATATGGAAATTCTTAAAAACTAACACTCTTAGGTCAAAAAATCCCGAACCTGCGCTTGATCTTTTATCTTCTGAGCTAAGCCCTACCGAAGCAGCAAATAAAGCTAACAACTTCTTCATTAACGTAGGAAAAAACTTAGCAGAAAAAACCTTATTATCTAATAGTTGTTTTTCCAATCAAAGCCAAACTAAGACATATGCAACACGAAACTCTATGGTCTTATTAGACACTGATGTTAATGAAGTTTTAAGTATAATAGGCGGATTAAAGGAAACTTGTGCCGTAGGATGTGACGACATACCTAATAGCATACTCAAAAGATTTAGATACGTCATTGCCCCTCCCTTGACTCACATTTTTCATTTATGTTTAACAAAAGGAATATTTCCTAAATTGCTTAAAAAAGCCATAGTCACCCCCGTGTTTAAAGCTGGAGACAAAAAGTGTGTAAATAATTACAGGCCAATTTCAGTTTTAACAGGCCTCTCAAAGATTTTGTGATAGTAGATTAGTAAAATATCTTGAAAGTAATAAATTACTCTCTGATCATCAATTTGGTTTTAGGCCTAAAAGATCAACAAGCCAAGCTGTTCACCGTCTGACAAATTTTATAAGCACAAACCTGGATAGCGGCATGCACACCATAGGGATATTTTTAGACCTTGCCAAGGCTTCTGATACAATTTCTTGTACTTTGCTTTTGTACAAGCTGGAAATGCTGGGAATACGGGGATTACAATTGCAACTATTATCTAATTACCTTAGCGACCGCCAGCAGTGTGTAAAAATAGGTCAGTACGTGAGTCCTGAACTTGAAAATAGCTGTTATGGAATCCCACAGGGCAGTATTTTGGGTCCTACTTTGTTTTTAATTTACATAAATGATCTGTGCAATTTGACACTTCAAAAGGGTGTAATTATGTCATATGCGGATGACACAGCTTTACTGTTCGCAGCTAAATCAAAGGCCGAGGTCTATGAGGTAGCACAGAATGGGTTTAATACCGTGTCTAATTGGCTTCATAAAAATCTCTTAACATTAAATACAGATAAAACCAAGTACCTATTATTTACAATGAGAAACACTAATCCAACGCTTACTAATCTAAACATTCAAGCGCATAACAATTGTAATTTACATTATGCTGATATTGCATGCCCTTGTCCCACTTTAGCCAAAACCGAACATATCAAATATCTAGGCGTCACAATTGACACAAACCTGAATTTCCGCAAACACATCGATTTATTATGCACCAGAGTGCGTAAACTAATATACATTTTTAAAAATTTACGTAGCATTGCCGACTTTAAATTAATTAGACAGGTTTATTTGGCTTTGTGTCAATCTATTATTTCCTACTGCATAACGTCCTGGGGTGGAGCCGCTAAATCAATTATACTGCACCTAGAACGCGCCCAAAGAGCAGTCTTAAAGGTTGCTACTTTTCGTCCATTTAGATTTCCTACATACCAGCTTTATATAGCATGTAAGGTGCTAACAGTACGTCAATTATTTGTTTTGAATGTAGTTTTATTACAACACACTGAACTTTATTTTAACCCAGTACCTTCAGATAGGAGAAGAAAAGATTTGGTTTGTGCTAACTCTCAGACTAAACATGCTTTTACTAATCGATTTTATTTATTTTTAGGACCCTACTTGTATAACCAGTTTAACAGAGTGCTAAAGATTTATAGTTTAAGTTATAATAGGTGTAACTTACTAGTACAAGAATATTTGGCAAAACTCAATTATGCAGATACGGAAAAACTACTAGAAATTTTAAAATAAAATTTATATCTACCTACTCTATTTTAAGTCTATACTCCATAGGTATTCTCTTCCTTTACCAAATTAATAATACTTTATCTACTTTAATATTATGTGTTAATTTATTTAAATATAATATATCATACATAATCTAGTTTTAAAATAATATACCCAAATAGTAACTGTTTAAGTCATTGAATATATTATGTCTTCTTTTTAAGTTTGCTTCTAATAAATGTATTTTTGTCTTCTTTTTAAATGTTTGATGTAAATTGATGGCCTGAAACACAGGTTTTCTTAAACCTAGATCAGGCTGGTCTTCATTACAGTTAGAATTGAATGTTCCTCGATTGTAATTAATGTAAATCATAATTTTACTTTACTTTGTACTTGAATAATTTTTTTTTTTTTTTTTTTTTTTACTATACCTATGTAATTTTAATATTAAATAAATTCTCTAAATGATGCTTAAAACCGTCTTAAAATCCGTTGCGTAGTTTAAATGAACAACGCGGTCTGTAATGTAATGATGATGCACGGCAATATTGACAATACAATATTATACCTATTATCTGCATTTTAGATTCTAAGCCAAATTTGGATTCCCGGGGGTGGTTGGCTGCATTGATGGTACTCATGTCTGCATCATAAAACCATCAGAACACGAAGATGCCTATTGCTGCCGGAAAGGCCACCCACTGAACGTGAGAAAGAGAACATGAGGATAGTAAGTGTTAAGATTGATGTAGCTACTTAGTACCTACTACCCAGCGGCTACAATGGCGGGGTGCGACGCCTATTCTGTCAGGGCGGGCCTATTACCTCGTCAAGTCAAAAATATTTAATTAGATAACAACTTAGCAAAATAAATATTGTAGGAAGTAGGCATGACACACACGCGCCCGCTTCCCGCTGCACTATCGCCCCGTCACGCGTCGCCCGCACCCCTTTCCGCGCCCGTCAGGCCGGCTGAAATCACGATCGCCAACGGCTAAATTTTTGCACTGTTCTAAACACACAACTAAGAATTTTCAGCGTTTTATGTATTGTGTGGGCGATTATATTGTTTTTTTTTGTGTCGCAAAACTTTATTTGATTCAACCTACAATAATAATTTTCAGATATGTGATGCAGAGATGAATACTCGTAGATATACTTTGCGTCGGTACTAGCCCCGGGAGTTCACACGACTCGACCATTTGGAGGGATCACCTAGATTTAAGTTAGTCGGTAAAGAAATGGATAAATTGTCATTAATCCATTTCTTTACCGACTAACCATTGTGTAATTTGTGTACATACAAATAACTCGTTTCTGCTTACCCCATTGGAAAATGGTGAGAGTTTATATATGCTTTCTTTGGTTACCAATTAAATTGAGGTCGTCGTTCAGTTTTGGATTCAGCTAAGTACCAGTAGTTGGATTCAGATGATACCTATCCACGGACCGACTGCGCGTGACCTGCGTAGCTTAACTTTGATCGATGGACTTGTGCGGCTGTTACTTAGCCTCGAGCCCCTCATAGGTATTGTTTAATAAATAAGATTGAGTTTTTTTTTTGTAATATGCATATTGGTTATTAATTATAATTAACAAAATAAAAGTGAAAAAAAAGAGCCGGTGGCGCATCGCTTGCGTGGAGCATGGCGCGGCAGCGTCAACAAAGCCCTGAAAGGAAACACAATTTAGTTTTTTATTTTGTACATATCATTTATTAAATAAGATGGTTTTATTTTAAACTCAGCGTTTTATTTACAAAACAACAAATGGTAGGGGAAGCCCAGAGGAGTTTTCAGCAAGCATATTCAGATCGACATATTCATTCTGAATATGCTTGCTGAAAAGTCCTAACGTAGTATATATATTATGTATATATATATCCAATTCTCGACTTCCACGCGAACGAAGTCGCGGGCAGAAGCTAGTTAGTAATACGTTCACAAATAACATTTACATACCTTGGCCAATCATTATTGGATACTACTCGGCAATTCTGATGCTGCTGTTGCTTGAATTCTAAAAACAATCAATTTCTTCAAATGAAATCCTATTTCGAGTATGATTGTCTGATTTATTATTATTCGCCTAAACACTTACACTTGCGTTACGTCGTCGCAGCCGAAGGCTTTCCTCATAGAGCAAACGGTTTGCAGCCCCTGCTATTTCCTCCATAGCAGAGGCATGCCTAAAAAACAAACACATAATTATAGTAATTATTCTTTTAGTTTTGTGATGTTAAACTTCACTGTAAGCTCACTCTATATATATCTGTCTCGCAGTAGGCGTGACAGTAGGCAGGTCGGCATCCTGCTGCATAGTGGTTATTCCATCATATCCTCCACTACCATCCCCACGGGAAGAAATGGGATGGTGCTATTCTTTACGTCCGGCACCACACGGAATGCCTGACTGCATCCTCTGCTGAATCCTCTGCTGAACTGCATCCTCCCACGATGCTGATCAGGCGCTCTTCGAGGGGGAACCACAAAATTTCGGGTGCTTGCCCACCACTCCTTGTTCGACCCTCCTTTATTTGCCTCAGTTTTGCCTTCGTCCGGCTTTTGTACTGGTTGTCGTGCTGCAAACAAAAAAAATATGTATTTGTTGTTTTCCGACTCTCATGCGAGCACAGATAGTGGTTACAATGGTTACAATAAGTTACCTTCTTCCACTCCGGCCCAGATTTTGACAGTCCACCGGCATCAGCATTCAAAATATCGGCGCAATGTCTCCAGAGCCTCTTGGACAGGGCATTGCCCTTCCTGCCTCTCACCTTGCCCAACGCCAATGATTGGTGCTCCTCCAGAAAATCTAGAAGCAGCTCCAATTGGTGAAAAAAAATCAGAAAAAAATATGATGTTGTGTTTTGTGTTATTCACACTTTCGCGCGGATATGACAGAGTTGCTAGTAAATAATCGTCTTTTACCCACAACCACGATAAAAGTACTCACTTTTTACTTAACTATGGTCAGCATAATTTCATCTGTTCCGTCGTAAGTCTAAAACCAAACCAAAGAAGTGTGTAGGTAGACCTCAATGATCTCTAACCCCAAAATAATTGAAAAAAAAAACTTCAGTTACCTTAACCGAAAAAAAGGTTCTAGTTTTCAACTTTCTCATTCCTTAACATTCTATATAAACTCAATCAAATTTATCCCAATCAGAAACGATTTGATTACCGGTCGTCGATTATTGGATCGGATGTACTCTATAAATAGAGCGCATCTGATAAATTATGTTGTTAATTCAATAAAAGTAGGTTTGCTTCATAGACATGCCTATTTGACTTAAGATTTTAAATATTAAAAACAAATATAAATTCTATTGTCACTCCTTCTCTTGTAATGATTAATGTCACTGTATTAAAAATTATATTCTAATATTATAAAAATTACTCCAGGTTTTCATTCCAGTACTCCTATTATCTTTCACAAATTTCAACTAATTATAAGTCCGATTCTGTCTGAGTGTATGTTTATTTATAAATTCAGTCGTTCTAGCTTTTCCTAGTTCGACCGTGTGGCCTAGCAACTCAATTCGCTCGCTTGCTCGGTCGCTTAAAGGAGCAGATGGAAAACAAGGGCGAAAATACCATCAGACAGTCGTATGGACAATAAAATCGAAAACAGCGTAAGTGTCGCTTCTGACCGAAGTACGATCTGCCTATCGGATTGGACGTGTATCAATTTATCGATTTAATACAAATGCAATAATATTTATTATTCAGTCCTTAATAGCTATAACCGTACCTAGTATCACACGTTTAATAACTGAATTTACCCGCACATCGGGAAATTATTTACCAAATGGCAACTCTGATTTTGACACAATTGACATTAATTCTGACATACAGTATTGAAAAACATTCCGATGGCTAGGTACAATAGTCCAGAAAATCAATGTAGTTATAAATAAAATGGAATAAATCTTTATAGAATACTTTCTGACAAAATTAAATTATATAAAATTGAATTATAGTTTGACATTCGTAAAAATAAATAATGACGTCTCTTTTTGACGTCTTAATCATTCGCATAGCGCATGCGCGTCGCAATTACCAATACGTTCCATGTTGGTTTTCTAGCCGATTATTTATTTTAATGATTTTGTATTCTCAAACATATAAAATAACAAACGGCAAATGAAAATACTATGAGTATGCACTTAATCAAGCAAACTAATAAAGACATTAAAAAAAAACAGAAAATAAGGTTGCTAAAAATTAAAGTATCACTAATTATCACAATATTGTCTGCGTACATTGAATCAACATGAAAATATGTTTAATTTCGTAAACGAGAACAAAGTTGACTGCTATGAGACTAGACTGCAATGATATTGCGACCGGAATGGGAACAAACCTAATTTTAAGCTTAGCAGAATACCAATTTTTGGTCTATTCACAATGTCATCGCATTCCGGTCTCATGTTTTTCATATTGCAGGATAATTAGTAGAATTGACCTTCTGGTACACTTGCTCAAATGAGATTTCCGCGAAAGACATTTGCGTGAACCCAGTTGCGCGAAAAGATGGTTGTCGTGATTTTGTGATGATTTTAAATCATGGGTGTTGCTTTCACGGTTTTCGAGGGCGCTGACAACGATAACAGGGTCAAAATCAAAATTCAAGATGGCGCCAACGAAAATTTTCAACGACACGCACTTGGTCGGTTTTTTTTTATAATTAGTAGACTGGCTGCTACAAAAGTCAGATATAGCAAAAAACTTTTCCCATCAAAATTAAAATCATTTATCTGCATAAAATGCGGTGGGTACAAAAGATGCTACTGCAAATATTTATTGGACGATAACGGTACCATACAATAATTATAGACAAATTCATCATAGAAATTAGGTATTAAATTGGAGTTTTAACGTTAAGAGTTCTATGAACGAAAGGAACCAATTATTCAAGTCAATACAAGCCATAACAATATACCCATACAAGTCTAAACGTTCTTAATAATTTTAGGACCTAATTTTCTTCTTAGAATGTCAGAAATCACTACCAAAATAATAAACTGCACTTTGAATATTCACGAAAAAAAAATATTGCTACGAGGTCTGGGAATGATCCAACAAGACAGACAAATAGACACACGAGTGATCTTATAAGGATTCCGTTTTTAACCCAAAACAAAAATGCTCGTGGAATAAACACCGAAATCAAATCGTTTCTTCTGTAAACAGGATATCGGAATCACTTTTACACGTCATATTAAAAAATAAGCTAGATTTAGTCGACATTTCATAACATACTACCCCTGAGAAGAAATGGCGAAAGAAACTCAGGGGTCAGTGTCTCTTGTAAAGAGAGAGAAAAAGAAAATGCACGAGTTACTATAAAAAATACCCAAATCGCTATAGGTTGCCTATAAAATTTAAGGGTTTCCCTCGATTTCCATGGGATCCGCTCCTCTGATTCTAATTTGGTGGCAATGAGACTACCTCGGGAGTATACCCTATCAAACAAAAAAATAATTTTCAAAATCGGTCTATAATTAACGGAGTAATCGCGTAACAAACATACAAATAAAAAAAAAACATACCGCCGAATTGAGAACCTCCTCCTTTTTGGAAGTCGGTTAAAAAATAGTGGTACCTGGTTGAGGCTCACTAAATGTGCTCCTGGCGTACTCAATAAATCGACTACCCGTCTGTCAGAGTGTGCTGCAGTATTATCAGCAACCAGTCAAAGCGCTGAGCAGACGATATACACTTTGTCCGCGAGGATATAATGTATGGAAAATACAATACCGCACACGGAGCACAAAATCACCGCACTGCCCATGCTTGCCGGTTAATGTCTCTCGCGATCAGTGGCGGTCAAAATGACCGCCGTCGGCAGTAACCGCTGGCCATAGGCCGCATTGAAAAAATGACCGTCACTGACAGTTAGTTAGAAACGAATACTTATAACAAGAACTTAACATAGGAAAGCATTACATCAAAGTCAACTTAATTTCCATAGATTTCATTTTATGAACCAAACTTGCACAAAATTCGATAAAAATTGTCGAAGTCATCATAGTTTTAACGTCTCACGACAAAGAAATATACTAGAAAAAGTTAATTTTCTCGTCTCGATACTTATGACCCTTTCGTTGTCTGTTTCCGATTGGATTCACAAAATCAGAGTTAGCACTAAGCCATCCATCATAGCTTTTTGGGACGACCTCACTAGGGTCAACGTCCTGTGTGGGATATTCGCGTATCAGTTGCAGGGATGAATTTGGATTATAGGATGCACATCTAAGAAGGATGTAATACTGATGCAACTATCACATCCAAGAAAGATGTAATACATAGTTGAGGTATTAGTAGCTAGGTATAATATTTTAAATAGAATAAATAGTTGATTAGTTTTTCTGACTGCAAAAGTGCAAAAACATATTACTGAGCATGAGATCCTGGCTTCGATCCCCAGGTCGGGCAAGTGTTTATAGTTTTCACATTATGAATTTCTCTGTCAGCAGTAATGAATTGAAACACAGACACAGGTCAAATATTTTAATTATGGACCTCCTCCTGAGTTCAGTTGTATAGATATAATGGCTTGTAGGCAAACAAAAATACAGTTATTTATGAGACATATAATAAAGCTACATTTATATGTTATTAGTCTTGTAGTCTTGCAAAGGAAAGGATCAACTGACACCAAAATCTTTGCATCCAAAAATTCAGTCTAAATCCGTCCCACAGGCCATCGGAGATTTTAATAAACTGAGTTCAGTCTTAACCTTTGGTACAAGTTTCAAAAATTACCGGTAAGCCATAATGCCGCCATCTTTGTTTCTACAAGTACTCCTGTTAATTGCTGGAGTTCAAGCCGTTTGCATTTTAAATTGATGATAATGGATAAGTACCAAAAACCTCTTAGCTTTGAATCAAAGTTAACTTATTGTTTCTGAAGTGAGTTATGATATGGCCGGTTTTGGTTCTTATAAGAGGAAATCAAGAGTTAAGTAAATATGCTGAATTGGAGTGAGCTATAAAACCAGCTATGTTCTACTGTATGTACGGTACCTACTGTAGCAGCAGCGGTGAGGTTTGGTGAAAACTTAAGTGTTTTAAAGATTGTGTTGAGGATTTGCAATTAAAACGATGCGTTAGTTTCAACGATAAAATTATGTATTCGCCATCTGAATTCGGCCGGCGGACGCTTTACAGAGTGGACGTGTGTCGATCGTCCTACGTGATTTATTTACTCTAAATTCTCTGATTGGTCGCAATTAGTTATATTCAATTCCTTGTTACTCTTAAAGTGTTCTTACGTGTTGACGACTCCCACTGGGCGGTCCTAGAAAGAGACGCAATAAATTTCGTGAGTGTCATCCGAAGTGATATCCCAAAAGTGACTGTAATTCGCTGGAATCGAACCGGCGACGCGTACCACTAACAGTTGAGCGACTCGCTTGCTTAGCCAACGCGCCACCGTGCAACTGGCAGCGGACTCCGAAATAACGGTCTGCTACGCACGACCGACGACGGCATTGCTACGACGGCTACAAGTGCTACGAGCCTACGGATCGTCTACGAACACTGCATCGGCTACGCTGTCGCGACAACAGATAGACGAGTTATCGAGTTGTTTACCTTGAACTGTGTTTGTTAAACACAGGCCGGCTAGATAAGTACTCTTTTTGTTTTACTACTGCAACCTCCAAATATGGCAGGCGTACAACGCACCCCGCCCAAAATCCAAGCAACCAGCCTGAGCCAGACTCAGACGCAGTCGGAACCAGATATCAACTCGGCTGTAACAATGAGCGGTTACGTAAACACTAACAGAAAGAAACGTTTTCGTAAAGGAGACTCGCCGCAAGGAGAGGATGCCATAAGCTCATTAGATGCTGGGGACTATGATCAAGGCCCCTGCGTCTCAAAGACCTTAGCGGAACAAACTACCCTAATGAACAAACTATTGTCTGATATCGGGGAAATTAAATCTCAAAATATCCAAATACAGGCGTCCAATGCTGAAATTCGCAAGACAAATGAAAAGATAGTCGAATCGATGTCTTTTATGAACAAGCAGTTTGAGGACATGAAAAACCAGGTCGAAGATTTAAGGAAAGAACGTCTGCTGCAAAAACAATATATTGAAAACTTAGAAAAAAAGATACTTGACCTACAGCACAAGTCACGATCGTCGGGCATTGAAATCCGTAATATCCCGCAGGATGATACAGAAACCAGCACCAGCCTTTTAAAAACAGTGTGCACGATCGGCGATGTTGTTGGAGTCCCTATCCGGGAATCCGGCATACGTGACGTATACCGGCTCCCCGGGAAGGCTGCCAGTCCGACTACCCCACGCCCGATTATCGCAGAATTCTCAGCAGTGCAGACAAAACAGTCACTCTTGTCGGCTGTACGAGCATATAATAAGGAGAAAGGAAAGGAAGACAAAGTAAACACCACTCTGATCGGCATACCAGGTAAAACGCAACCGGTCTATATCGCCGAGCAATTGCCTGCTACTACCAAAAAACTTTTCTATCAAGCTCGAGAGTTTGCCAAGAACAAAGACTATAAATACTGTTGGCTCTCTACTGGCAATATCTTCCTGCGCAAGATAGAGGGTGACAAGCAAGTCTTAATACATTCGGAAAAATGTCTTCACGATCTCGGAAACTTAAACATGTGACTACTTTTACAATTTTCACATGCACTGTTTAAATTTAGTTTAATTACCCATATCTGTAAAAAACTTCAACAACACACACCTCACACACCATATACATATGCTACAAATCATGAAACCCTAACTACACCATACACTAATACTATGAAATATCCACAACAACATTCATTACCATACCTAAACATGCGATGTTCCTTTCAGTCCAACTGTATATCTACTACTGAGTCACTCATTTCTAACACAAGTTTAGCAATCATTCCTATTTTAAATGGCTAATATAATAAATAATTTAAACAGTGATCTAGATTCGCTAAACGTAGGCAACTCCTTTACTTGTAGTCCAGAGGACTCCCTGAAGTTTGTAAACAATTCCGACAGCAATATTAACTTTTTACATTTAAACATACGCAGCATAAACAAAAACTTTGATCAACTTCAGGTACTGCTACAACTAACAAAAATTTACTTTGATGTCATAATCTTGACCGAATGCTGGCTTAGTAAGGTTAGTAACCTACCTGTGCTACAGGGATTTCAATCCCACCTCACTGAAGTAAACTCGAACCAGAACGATGGAATCGTTATTTATACGAAACATGGTCTGCAGGTCTCTGTGTGGGAACCTAACTTTATGTGTGGAAACTGTCTTGTCTGTCAAATAGATAATAAAAAAATTGCCATGGTAGTAGTCTATCGCTCACCTTCATACAACTCCCGGGAAAGCTTTGATAAGTTTCTGGATAGCTTAAACAGTGTCTACACTAAACTCTCCACATGGCAGAATATCGCTCTAATAGGCGACTTAAATATTGATATAAAACAGAGTAGTAGAAATGACCGGAGTCTTGAATATCTCATACTGAACACATCACACGGGCTTTTGCCGACTCACCTATTCCCCACTCGGCTTGAAAATTGTCTTGACCACGCTTTCATAAAAACTAACCTACCTATCACCACATTAGTTCTAGATTCCCATATTACCGACCACAAACCTCTCCTACTTACTATTGCCAACGCTTATCCCAAGCGCAACACATTCCACACCTCTACCTCTGTGGATTACGATGCAATTAAGTTAGAGCTACAAAGCATGGATTTTACACCCATATACAAAATTGAGAACCCTAATACATCAATGAACCTTGTAATAACCATGTTAACATCTGTAGTTACCAAACATACTCACCAAAACAATATTCCAAGGAAAAAAAGAACTATCAAGCCCTGGATAACTCCTGGCCTTTTGAAGTGTATCCAAAATCGGGACAAATTGCACACAAAATCAAAAAAACATGCAGAAAATCCTATACTCAAGATTACTTACACCCGCTATCGAAATTTTTGTAATGCCATACTTCGGAAATTAAAAATTGCCTACGAAAAGAGTGAACTTGAGAAAGCAAAAAATAACCCTAAAGCACTCTGGAAAACAATAAAAGAAATTACGAACACAAGTAAAACTAAAACAAGCCCTGTTGAACTTCTGAAAATACGCGACTGTCCTAAATCTTCCTTAAATGAAGTGTGCAAATTCTTCAGTAATGTAGGTAAAAATCTGGCGGCTAACATCTTATCTCGGTGTACTTCTCCCTTAAATCTGCCAACCAAGCAGTTTCAAAACAATACCCCTCCCTCTCCCGCCAACTCCCTTGCGCTGTTGGAGGTAGATGAATCTGAGGTCGAATCCCTTATTCTCCAATTACGCAATGACTGTGCAATAGGTTGGGATGGTATATCGCCCCTATTACTGAAAACATGCCACCAGACTCTGGCAAAGCCACTAACGTATATTTTTAATGGTTGTATACAGAAAGGTGTTTTTCCAGATGCTCTTAAAAGAGCTATAGTATACCCTATCCACAAGGGAGGGGACAGAAGTTGTGTCAACAACTACAGACCTATCTCGGTTTTGACTGCACTCTCTAAGGTCCTTGAAAGGATCCTCAGCAGCCGTCTCAAGAACTTCTTGGATAGGTATCGCGTCATAGCTGAGAATCAATATGGTTTTCGCACTGGAATCTCGACTGAAGATGCGGTACTTGATCTGACGCAAACGGTTGCTCGGAACCTTGACAATAGGACCAAATCTCTAGGTATATTCCTAGACCTCTCTAAAGCCTTTGACACAGTTTCTGTCCCCATACTAATCGCCAAACTGGAACTACTTGGTATTAGAGGTATCGCTCTTCAAATCTTCAAAGATTATCTCAATAACCGTACTCAAAGAATTAAAATTGATAAGTCCCTTAGTGACGAAGAATTTGTGTCTTACGGAGTACCTCAGGGAAGCATTCTCGGCCCCATTTTGTTCCAAATATATGTAAACGACCTATGCAGAATGACCCTCCCTAATACTAAGATATTTGCCTATGCCGATGACACTGTGATTGTAGCTGATGGACCAACGTGGGATGGTGTTAAATGTAGTGCAGAAGCAGCATTAACCAAAGTAATAAAATGGCTGAACTCAAACCTGCTTACTCTCAATTTTAACAAGACTTCTTACATTCCGTTTTCTATTCGCTCTAACACCGCACCAGACCACACTTTCTCGATAATAGCTCACACTTGCCCACAGCAGTCATCTTCGTGTCTATGCCCAGCACTCACGAGAACTGATAATGTAAGATATCTGGGCGTACAAATAGACGCAGGGTTACGATGGGATAAGCAACTTGACACCCTCACCACTAGAACTATTAGATTGATACATATATTTAAGTCTCTTAGAGACTCGGCAAACCCTGATACCTTGAAAATGGTATTCTATGCCCTGTGTCAATCCATTATTGGGTATTGCATTACCGTATGGGGTAGTGCAAATAAAACTAGTCTAATCAAAGTGGAAAGAGCACAGAGGGCTATACTGAAAGTGATGTTACGAAAACCATATCGTTATCCTACAAAGCAACTATACTCAGATTGCAAGGTACTAACAGTCCGTCAGCTCTTCGTGCTTCAATCTGTCCTCAGAAGACACGCTACCGTCCCCCCGTCTGATCCCAAAAAGCGAACCAATATCCCTCCAGGCACTCGGCACAAAACTTCTTTTGCCAGACACCAATATTATACAATAAGCACACAAATTTACAAAAAAAACCCATAAAGAACTTAACATACTCGACCTAAATAGATATGAACTAAAGTCTAAGATGACAGAATGGCTACTTCAACAGGATTACTCACAAACAGAATCACTACTTACATACATCGCTTAATATTAATATATCAGTGTACACTCACAAGCTACCCTCACCCAATTGCACAACTTACACTAACACACCTTCACATACACATACACACCCCTACACCTACACACACACACATACTTCTACACACACATACATACACACACATACACATACATACATACAAACACCCACACTCACACCCCCATGCTCCTTAAACTCTTTTTCCTTTCTTTATTTTAATTTTAATTATAAACGAAATAACTAACCTCATTTTAAATCACTAGGTAGATCGACACAACTCACAAGTTGTATAAATCTTATCGCAATCAATCATTTAGCTGAACACTGTCTCTTAAGATACAGGTAACCCTAGTTTAAGAGGCAGGGCTCACGAATTATATTGTCTACAGATTTCTGCAGCATGGTTTATTATTTGCTCTGTACTTACTTCCTACCACTAGCTGCTAATAATAATACCCTTTTGTTAACCAAGTTATTTAAGTCTGTAACCTGTTTTTGGAAATAAATAAATTTTATTATTATTTCCTTTATTAATTTAAATACATACAAATTATATTTTTAAATATCAGAATATAAAAAATATATAAAAACATTTAAAAATATAAAAAATAGTTGTCCACCGGTATCGGGAGCAGGGTCCAAGCTACCGGTGGCTAGGGCTGCAGAGATAGGAACCTCCTCACGATGCGAGCCGTATCGAGGAGTACTGCCTTCTGAATCAGGCCCTTGATCCAACCACCTAACGAGAGCCTCGAAAGATGTTGCTCGAGACTTTCGGCCATCAGGCCATTGGCCGATACGACAATCGGCACAATGATAGCCGAGCTCACATTCCACATGTCAACAACCTCGTGTGCTAAGTCAAGATATTTTATTTGTTTCTCTTTCTCAGCTTTCACGAGGTTCTCGTCATGCGGAATGGTAACATCGATAATCATTGCGCGGCGCGCTAATCGATCTATCACTACTATGTCGGGCTTATTCGCGACAATAGTCCTGTCAGTAATGATAGACCGATCCCAGTACAACGTGACATGGTCATTTTCGAGAACTGGGTCGGGCACATACTTGTAATACGGTACCTCAGAATCCACAAGTTTATATTTCAAAGCAAGTTGCTGGTGAATAATCCTGGCTACTTGGTTATGCCTGTGCAAGTACTCGCCATTAGCAAGACGAGAACAGCCAGAGATAATATGTCTGATGGACTCACCCGGACGGTGGCATGCCCGACACACGTCAACCGTCCCGTCCTTCATAATATGTCTCCGGTAGTTATTCGTCAAGATAACTTCGTCCATAATTGCACAGACAAAACCTTCGGTTTCCCCGAAAAGGTCACCAAAACGTAGCCAGGATACGGACGCTAAGAAATCTACACCGGGTTCATGAAGAGCCCGATAGAAGCGTCCGTGAAGCTCCTTGCTTTGCCATACCTCCTTGCGGTCATCGGTAGTAAGTATTACAGGTTTGCGCCAGTTCTCTTTAGCCATGGAGAGCGGGGTGAGTCCCTTGTCCACTGCGACCACATCACGGTGCATACCCAGTTCGGCTTGTAAAAAATATTCCCTGAGACTGCACACCTCGCGGTTATGGAGGGTCTTTGCATTTAAAAAGCCTCGACCCCCGCACTTCCGCGGGATGTACAGTCTCATCACCGATGATCGTGGGTGATGCATCCGATTTGCGGTCAGCAGTGTACGGACCCTCCTATCCAGGGCGTCTAGTTCGGTCTGAGTCCATTTAAGTATGCCAAAAGAGTACATCAAAACCGGCATGACCCAACCGTTGAAGGCGCGCACCTTGTTTCCGCCTGAAAGAAGACTAATAAATACCTTCTTCAGGCGACCAAAGAAGCGCTCCTTCAACGATTGCTTCATGTCAGCAACGTTGATCCCTAACGCTTCTGACATACCCAAATACTTATAGCTTTCGGATGAGGAAAGGGATCTAAGGTGTATGGAATCCGAGAGTTGGGTTCCTTCGGATTCCATAATCTCTCCTCGTTTTACATGCATGACTGCACATTTGTCCACACCAAATTCCATCCTGATGGCGCTACTGAATGTTTCAGTTACCTTCAGTAGCTCGATCAGTCGCAATTTGTTGGGGGCAAAGAGTTTCAAGTCATCCATGTAGAAGAGGTGAGATATGACCTGACCTCCTCTCCTCAACCGATAGCCTAGACCTGAATCCTCCAACAGTGTACTTAGAGGATTCAGGGTTAAGCAGAACCAAAGTGGACTTAAACTGTCGCCCTGAAATATTCCCCGTTTAATCCATACAGGCTCATCATTCCCCTGGATCTGCCGACATCCTGGATAGCGAAGGACCGTTCTCCATTGCCCCATACATGACATCAGGAAGTTGCGCAGAGTTGCATCTATCTTGTACAACTCCAGCACCCTCATGAGCCATGTATGTGGCACCGAGTCGTAGGCCTTCTTATAGTCTATCCAGCATGTCGACAGATCCTTGCGGGATCGACGAACCTGTTGGCTTATGGCCATGTCGATGAGGAGTAGCTCCTTAGTACCGCGGGACCCATTCCTACATCCATTCTGAGAGGCAGACATAATGGAGTTATTGTCAATGTGCGTATTAATTTTCACTCTCAAAATGGATGTAAGAAGTTTATAGACCGTTGACAAACATGTGATCGGTCTATAATTCTTGGGTTCCGCGGGACTACCTGACTTATGGAGCAGGTGGGTAACGCCTGTTGTTAGAAACTGTGGTAGCGACCCAGACTCTAAGGATGACTGGAACTGAGATGCCAGGCAAGTGTGTGAACTAATTAAACATTTCAACCAGAAGTTGTGCAGTCCGTCCGGTCCCGGTGATTTCCAATTTGGTAACAGACGGACTGCTCTGGCTACGTCTAATGGGGTGATTATGACTGCTTCCATTTCTGGTATAGTTTCACACACTCGCTCAACTTCCCGCATCCAGTCAGCCTCTGCGTGACAGACGGGCTCCGACCAGATGCTGCGCCAGAATGCACTCGTGGCTGCATCATCCGGGCGGCACACGTCTGTCACATTTTGTTCAGGTCGCTCCCAAGCTCTATATACCCACCTTTCATTGCTCTGGAACATGCGATTCTGCGTGTATCGATCCACCCGCCGCTTATACCGCCGAATACGGCTCGCCCATGCACAAACTTTCTGCTTCAGGAAGTCGATGCGCTCTGTGACACGGGACATGTATTCTCGAGGGCTGATTCCAGTCCCCGAGAAAGCCCGTCTTACAAAGCGCATCACTCGTGGTCGTGTATTGCCCTCCCTGAAGCAGTATAGTTTGCCGATGAGTACCCTGGCCCCATCAATACGGCGCTCGATCCTGCACTGCCAGGCTGGTACGGCTGGTTTTGGTCGAGTAGCTCCGTCACAGTTTGGAAATTTGACGTTAGCTAAACGACATGCCGCAACAGCCGCGCAATACAGAATCGAGTGTGTATCAATGAGATCCTCGCTGCTTTGGAAGAAATTCTTAAGCTGCGAGTCCAAGGCACACACCAGCGCCCTATTTTTCTTGTGCATAGGTAGGCGTGGTAATCGGGGTCTAAGTTCGGTCGGAGTGGACCTATACTCGCCAAATGCATCCTCCAGTGCGCTCCTCAATCGGGCGTTGCATTGGCTACTTACTGTGGCAACCCTATCATCCTCTTCTTCCACATCATGATTGGACCGCGGCGGGATTCCATCAATAATTGACATTCGTACCGCGGTTTGTGCCGGAGTCGAGACGATATGGTTGCTAAGTACCTCTGAGCGCAGCCTATCAAGTGCAACATCGTCCAACCTATGATCGCGTTGGATGACCCGCACCTG
The DNA here is from genome assembly GCA_963921375.1 of Tiliacea citrago. Lineage (NCBI taxonomy): Eukaryota > Metazoa > Arthropoda > Insecta > Lepidoptera > Noctuidae > Tiliacea > Tiliacea citrago. The sequence goes on along the minus strand of OY992790.1, from coordinate 1,174,347 downwards.
ATCCGATAGTCGTTGGGCCGAGATGTTGATGGTTGGTTCTAGTTCCTGAAACAGAGACAGCATCCTAGCACGGTACGCAGTGAGGTTAGTTCCTCCCTCTGTAGACCCGTAATATGCGCGCATGACGTTCTCGTTCATAGATTGAGTCCATCTCATGCGCTGCACACAACCACCGGCAGCGGGGACCCGGCTCGGGGCCGGATGGCCCCTAAGTCCCAAGCTCCTCGGTGGCCGGCCTCTCCCCTGCCGACGTACAGGTGTTGGCGACGTCGGCGGGGAAAAATACTCGTCGCTCGAGCTCGACGCAACTACCACGGCCAGTGTCGTCACAGCGCTTACAGTGAGGCTGGATACCGGCGGCGGCGAGGCGGAGCTGAGCGAAGAGTCCGGAGGTGGTGGGCGTGCTCGTCTCGTAGCTGATCTCGTCAACATCTTTTCTTTATTTTAAAATCGGTGGATTTTATCGGAGGTGACATGACAGATGTCACCTTCGATTCGGCAGTTTTTGATAAAATTCTTGGTTTTTATTATGATTCATTTTGATTTTTTTTTATTTAGGCTTGATTATTTGGGTTTCAGGCTTATTGTATACTAATAGAATTAAATAAACTGCGTCTAAAATGAATATATAACTGAAGATAAAGAAAACGTATTCCGTGACGTGTTGGTGTTGCCAGCTTATTATTATTATTATTATTATTATCTTGATTACAACATTCGAGGAGAGGGGTGTAAGAACAATATTTTGAGTAATAAAAACAATCACTGTCGAGAGATAGGTATGACGTAGTGTATGCTAACGTTTCTTGCCTCAAGATGTCGCTATTAGTCCCTGATGGGCGTTAATAAGTGGGAGTTCACAACACCTACTGTTATGTTTACTTGACCTGTTTTGCTTGTCCTATTGTTGAACAAAAAAAAACTGCAAGGCAGGGTTATTCTTAAGAAAAGAGTAACGATATTTGATGAGATCTTTGGTTTCAAAATATCAAAAGTTTTTACCTCTGACAGTTTTTTTCCGTAATTTTATAAAATTAATTACAATAATTAATTGTCAATAATATCCTTAGTAGATTTCAATAACTTAACGCATGGCTTTCAAAGTAAAAAGTCCCAGAAATAATACAGTGAGTGAGACACATTGAACTGTTCGGAGTTTAACACCCTCGACAAAAACAAATCCCAGTTCCCAGCCTTCAAATACAGAATAAATAGATACAGAAGGCCAATTCCTTACTTGCAACGAGCGAAACATATAGACGTGTGTTTACAAATGCTTCTTCAAGCCAACACTTGTACGGAATTGTGTCACAAAAGCATTCGAGCAAAAAAAATGTAAATTCAAGCTACGTGTGTATGCTTCTTTAACCCAACACATGAGCAGTGTTGAGGTAAAGAAGGAAAAAAGGGAAGGAAAAGAGAAGGCATTCACTAAACTTGAAGGAAAGTCTATGTATGCGTGCGTTTTTGCTCGTTGTATAGGTGACCTTCTGCACCTATCTATTCTGTGCTTCAAGTGGGAGTGTCGACCTTATGATAATAATCTCGTATTGATATGCAGGCCGCTGTTTGACTGAAAGTTACACTTTTCAGTTTACGCGCCTTGTGAGGTTGGCGTTAGATTAACATAGTTGGTTGTCAGGCTAATTTCATAGTAGTCTGATGTAGTTGGTTTTATATGGGTTAAATACTAATCAAAGCCCTCAATAAACAAGTAGAAATAGTGACTTTCATCATATGAATACATACGATAATTCAAAGTAAAGGTTTCTACATAGAAAAGCTTACAAGTTAGTTATGAATTGTGAGCGAGTACGAAGGCCCAGGCAAGGTACGCCATCAGTAGGGAAAACCGTGCATCAATCAAAAGCCAAAGGTTTCATAACATGCGTCTAGCACCTCTTTTTTTTTTTGGGTGGGAAATTATCAAATAACTTCTCCCGCTCTGGGCGGAGCGGGAGGGCGTGTCAGACTTCTACTGACTAAAACCCACCCGTGTTCCTTCAGATACCTGTGTGCCAGGGTCCCGATATCCCTTTCGGAAAAACTCGTAACCCTGGCAGATACTTCTAGCACCTAGTTATGTCATTTTGGTTAGGTTGGAAAGGTAATTTTTATTACTTTAGTAATATTTTATATAGATTCTTTTTTAATTTGTGAATGTGAGAACGTTGTAGGCTTAATAGACTGTAGCTTTGTAAACTATCTTTTATTTTGTTAAGTACTTGGTACTTGTTGACGGGCCTACACTGTCCTCCCATACCTATTAACACTGTTACTTATAACATTGTTAAAGCCCACTTTTTTTTAAAAGAGTAAACATGGAGTTTCTTGCCGGCTCTTCTCCATAGGAAACGACCAATTGGAACCGTTCACCTAGCTTCTGACGTTTCATAAGTGCCCATGTAGGTTTATGTGAAATAAATAAAAATTGATTTTGATTTTGATTAATAGTGAAAATAAAGCGTTGGAATTTCTTTGAAAGCTGTAGAGTATTGCCAAAAATCGACAAAATGGAATGAATCATTTCCAATCCATAGGTTTATTCCAAAAGGAAATTGCATCCCTCCAATAACTTAAATCAACCGACAGATCACTGACAAGAGATCGACAGTTCTACTAACAATTTAGGGTAAATTTCACCAATGAGACTGAACGTCATCAGCACATCTAAACCGAGTTCAAGAGCTGTCAGTGTCAATATTCCAAAGAAAATAATGAAACTGACAGCTCTTAAACGTGGTTTATGTGCTGATCGCGTTCAGTTTCATTGGTGAAATTGGCACTTAGTTTACGGGTCTTTTTTCAGAACCCTAAAAAGTTACTACTACGAAAACTCAATATTAAATACCCACTAATTAACATTTATAAATTTAGTGTAGAGAATACTGTAATGTATTATGCAATTTGCAAATTCAAAACTATTTTTATCTACATCTCAAGTTTAAAACCAGTCTATTATTCAACTAGCCAGTTTAGTATGAATGGTCATAATATATAATAGACCGGTCTATTTTTTAGATTCAATAAATATTCAGTTGCGACAAGCGACCTTCTGAGATAATTTTTATATTGGAATTGGCCTGTTAGACGGGGTCATTAGAATAGGATGGAGTTGCTTTTTCATTGCTAGCTGAATGCGTAATAGTTTCGGTAGTTATAAAAAGACTTTAATTGAATCAGGAATTCAAACCAAAATTTTTAAGTTTACATTGCTTTTTTTGGGATTTCCTTACCGTTTCAATTTTTTTTTTACTTACTCCATTATATTACTCTAATATTTGTACAGGTCATTTGTTTTATTAAAAAAAATACTTGATGGCATCTCTGAATGTTTTATTTAATTTTTCATGATTCAGTGTAGTTACTACTAACAAGGTTTTTACGTAGTAGGTAACTTTAAAAATAGAATAACAGTTCAGTTAGCGGGAGGTATTTGGCATAATTATACGGCTTCTATACCTATTATAATTCAAGTGAAGTCGCTTTTCGTGTCTGTCTGTGTGACCGCGTTGTTCTTCTAAACTCCGCAACGGATTAAATGCGCTTTTCACTATAATTTAAAGAATTTATTCCGGGAGGTGTAAATGTACCATACATTAATATCAAACTTACATAATATTATATGACAAAGAAATCACGATGTTTGTCAAGTCATAAAAACGTTCGAAGCAGGGGTGAGTCGCTAGTTTAAAATATATTTTTGATAAACCTATACAACAATTAAGTGAAACAAGCGATTGATTTTTAATTGTTTTTTGTTTTTCAAATTTAAGTCACAGAATTTAACCGGGAGTAATTTTCCGCTGATTAACGCGAAATGGTTTCAAGAAAATAATATATAATTATGTCAAACTAGATTTTAGGGATAATCTATTAATAGCTCCCACTTCCAAAGGCGCAGAGACCAACCGGTCTCTCCATCTCATCATAACCGGTCGACATAATCAAGTGACTGATGTATAGGAAATCTTCACCATAATGTTATGGTGAAGATTAGAAGAGCATGATGACAAATGTCAAACGGGAAATAAACGCAGAGGCTATTGCCCCGTCACCGGGACCAAAATATCCACATTTTGCGCCTGAGCTACTTCCTTAACAAACAAAATGATTTAGACGCTTTAATAGCCGAGATGAAGTGGGGACATATTTTTTACGTTAGTGTCATGTAGGTGCATTGTTTATACTGAGACAAACGTGAAATCAGTATACCATAGGTATTTTTTGGATTTTATTTTAGACTAAACGAATCGATGGATGGATTGTGAGAAAGATTATATAGCCAGAAAGAGAGTGATATCGGAGATGACGGCTAAGATGTATGGAAGAAGAACACATGCTGCACCGACTACAAATATGTTGGTTTAGGAGCAGGAGGATGAAGATCTTTAAAGGGCTTTTTGGATACGTTATAGGTACCTAATTTACGTATATCGTTCTTTCTCTTGCCACTACCCACTCCCACCTAAAAAATGTTGTTAGTATTAATCCAATACAGTATACGTGGGTGTTTAATATCCGTGACAACACCAGAAACAGATGTTTTTGATCAATCACTTGTCAGTAACAGATATTGTATCTGAAGGTAAATAAGACGCACAATTTATGATTCAAAATAGCAAGACGTGTAGGTAGTGTTTTAGGTTATTATTCTTTATTCAAGAATTCGAAAAATTAAGTGCTGTAACGTCGTTTTCGCTCCATGTAAAATATATATAAAGGATGGGCAGATGATGATGAACATCGTTTTGTAATGAATTAACTTCTTCTTGAAATTAACTTCTAAACAAATATTATAAAGAGGTAAAATTGTCTGTTCGTAAGAGGTAATCTCTGTAAGTTCATACTTACTGATACAATTAAAAAATTGTTTTACTGATAGAAAGCTAGACTATTGCCGTGTGCCAGGATATATGTTACGGTATTGTTGTCTTCCACGTGGAAATAAGTCGCAGGCAGAAGATAGTACTGAAAAAATATTTATTCAGTTCTTCACCGTCATATTTAAATGCAGACCCAATGATAAAACATAGAATTCTGTTTTAAACTGAAGATAAAATATGTTTTTCTTGACTGACAACAACAAGTGTTTCGAGACCGATTTTAAGATGCTGAAAGAAACTTAATAGAACAAGATGATGAGGAAAAATTATAATTTAAACAAGAGCCAGGTCACCGCTCTTGGCTAGCCAAACACAAGAGGTAGCTCGGATGCAAGCCCTGGGTAAATTGAAAGTACATTTTTGGTAAATCCCCACCAAATTTCATTTTGCTGCCGACAGCATCTGTCTCTACAGAATATTACGGTGTAAGACATAAGTTTTTATTTTGATAATTGAAGGCATTATTTTTTTTGTAAGCATCTTGTCGGTCTAGTGGTTACCAGTGGGGCGAGCACGGCCTACTGTGACATGACTTGAGTCACACATTTTATCACAGTTTGAGCGATAAATCTGTTTTGTCATAAAATGCTAGTACAAATTGACAAGACATAATTTATTATGTCTTGGGCACGCCCGTGCTCGGCCCGCAGCGTGACTGTTTAACTTGGATTCGATTCTTAAAACGAGCATTGCATTAAATTCAATGGGATTTAATTGTTAGGGAATTCTTAGCAGCAGCCTAGAGGATGGATTTCAGTCAGTTAGTGACAAAGTAACACACAATGCAAAGTGTGTAGAAAAGATAATACTTTTAGCAATGTAATTTTCTTCAAATTCAAGCATAGAGTGAAACTGTGAAACGACGAACTTTGCCATACTCTCTGTCGCTTATGCCTTATCCCAGGCCGAACCGCACTGAAAGCCTAGTTCAAACAACATTCTATTGAAGACTGTCCTACAACGACGCAGTATTTACTCTATGTACACAGCTTCATATTAAATATTCTCATAATTCAAAATTCTTTTTTTATCTTTCCAAGTCTCTCCAATAACAAGACGGTCGAAATAATTTAACTTTTAATAAACATTGGATATATAACGTCTTCTATTTTGATGACAAGAAGTTTTAGAATTAAATTTAATCTTTGTTTTAATCGGTAAAGAAATAACCTATTTAGACGGATAGGAAAATCGTTGAATTTGTATTAAGTATGTAGGTTTGCAAATGTAACAACATTAAAGATCATTGTCATGCAATTACCAGATGGAAGTTAATAAATACAAAGATAACGCAAATTAAATAAATCTTAGAAGTATGAACAATTTAAAGGCGAACGGCAGTTTTTGTACAGTTTACTTTTTTGTTGTTTTGTTATAGAATTTATACTGTCGTGGTATAAATTCTACCACGACATTTATTTTTATGTAAGTGCACTATTTTTCAAAATCGTAAACTAAACGCGGTTATGTTTTTAGAAGTTGCCACAATGTAAAATAACACAAATATCGTAATGATCATTAATTATTTAGAAATAGAAATATCATTAAATATAATTAAACATTTATATATTATACGAGTACCTAAGAATGCATAATCATTGCATAAAATCAAAATAGTTAACGATTTAATGATAAGAATGATTTTCGTCATCAATATTGTTTTGTTCATATTATGCCAATTATTTATTGACAGGTAAAGAAAATCTCTCTTTGTTGTTGTTTTGGATTGTGGTTTGTGACTGCATCTGAGCAACTAAGCAAATTATCTGCGCGTTTTTACGTTAAGTTCAGTATCTGCTCCTCCGTACTCTATCTCTTGATAGTAGTTTCGCGAAAGGACGCTTTATTAACTGTGCTGTGTGTGTGTGATTTAATTAAAATGACGAGTTTGCAATGTGTTCATTGCAACGTTCGCTTGTTCTGAATAAGAAGGCACGCTTTATCCGATGAGAGTGAAGATCTCGTCAATACTATTCGACTGTAGTTATACCCTAGAGTTATAAGTAATTTACGAATAACATTCTGCATTTATTATGAATGGGCCAGTGACGAACTCTGTGATAAGTTTTACGTTGAAAAGTAGTCCATACCATTTAAACCACACCATAACAACTAAAATATGTATGTCCGCTAAACTAATCTCAATAATATTCGAAAAACTAACGAACACGGTTATGCGTAATATGTATAAAATACACATTGTTATCTACATGTATCTTACTTGGTTATGCGTAATATGTATAAAATACACATTGTTATCTACATGTATCTTACTTGGTTATGCGTAATATGTATAAAATACACATTGTTATCTACATGTATCTTACTTGGTTTGCCTATAAGTGTTAGAATAGGTATTACTCTGATAGCATGACCGTATTTAGTAAGAATAAATGAATTATAAGTACAATAAAATAAATGTACTTACAAAAACAAAGTATTGTTTTATTTACCTACACTCAAAAACCCATCAGAACTTCATCATTATCAAACTGTTGCAGTCCGCTGCTGGACATAGGTATCTCCCAATGCACCCCACTGGTCACCTTCTGGCTGTACACCACAGTCATTCGACCAATTATCACATATGGCTCAGTGGTCTGGTGGCCCAGGACGGACCTGAGCACAGCCCAAAAAGATCTCGAAAAACTGCAGCGGTTCGCTTGTGTAGCAATCACTAGCAGTATGAGAACTACACCCACTGCCGCCATACAGGCAATGCTTGGACTGCCAGCCCTACACCTCATCGTGAGGGAGGAGGCAGCCTTGGCCGCCTTTAGGCTCCATGTATCGTATTACCTCGAGACTAACACTAGAATGTCACAATGCACTAGAACGGGTGACGGTCTCCAACCGTAACACAATGGCACTGCAATGGATAAAAGGACACAACGGATTACTAGGTAATGACGCAGCGGACGAGTTAGCTACGAGAGCATCCAGCGCGTCAGTCTGTGGACCTGAACCTATGGTATCCACCCCCTTTAACCAACTACGCAGGTGGCTACATGGGGGTTCACCCACATACAAGCGGAGTACTGGTGGACCTCGACATCGGGCTGCAGGCAGTCCAGGGAAGCTATGCCATCCCTAGATGGCAGGCTAACCAGGCGTCTACTACGCTTGGACAGAAATGGCCTGCGCCTGGTGACGGCGACCATCACGGGACACTGCTCACTGAACAAACACTTCCACAGAATAGGCATAACGAACAGTCTTCTATGCAGGGCATGCATGAAGGGTGAATAAACCTTTGCGCATGTGCTGTTTAAATGCACAAGCGTCATACAAATCAGAACAGAAACCCTCGGGTCACTCAGATCCTTCACAGATATGCTAAGCAGGCCAGGAGACCTAATCAGCTTCTGGATGAGGTGGGCTGGTTGGAATAACTAACGACAGCCGCCATGGCCCACGCACAATGGCCCCCATGATGGACTAAGTGCGTAAACCAAACCCTCTAACATAGAACATGCACCCTACTTAGTAGGTACGATCCTCATCTCAATCTACCTACTTAATGGTTAGTAAAACACTCACAAGCAATCTAGAACATTTACTTTATCAACAAAACATTGTTTATGTACATATTATGTAACAATCTACATTGGTACTCTAGTACATACCTTAAAAAATAACACTGGTCATAACTATAAATATATTAATGAACATACCTACGTTTTAATGCAGTCGACTATCACTCTCCAAACATACATTATAACAACGCTTTCAATATTTGCAGCAAATTAAAAATTACCAAAGAATTAATAGATCAGACGTCCGATAGTACCTAATTTTTTTAAGACAATTATTGTAATGTATTAATCTAATGGCTCTGCATCGCTGCCAATACGGTGAAGGTGTCGAATGCCTTGGACACCATGGTCTATCTTGCAGTAGAAACGCCAGCTGGATAGCTTGGCACGCCAGCACCAATGACATCATCCGTCGTTGTCGTATCACCGCGGATGCCAGCTATTTTAGAACCCAATGGCTTGGCACTTGACGATTGGAAGAGAATAGACTGAGTGACGATAATGCCTTGGAAGTTACGTTGGCCTTTGATGTGGAATGCAACATGTGTGCCATGAAGTCAGAGTGCCCACTTAGTTTTTCGAGACATCGACTCGAACTCGATCGACTCTAAGTTACCAGAGGGCTGGCCAAAGAATCAGCATTGCCATACAACGTGACAATGCTGCCAGCGATGCGAACGAATTACCTTTCCCCTCCCCCTTTTTTTTAACCGACTTCCAAAAAGGAGGAGGTTGTCAATTCAGCGGTGTTTTTTTTTTTTGTATGTTTGTTACGCGATTACTCCGTTAATTATGGACCGATTATTTTTTTGTTTGATAGGGTATACTCCCGAGGTGGTCCCATTGCCACCAAATCAGAATCAGATGAGGGAATCCCATGGAAATCGAGGGAAACCCTCAAATTTTATAGGCAACCTATAGCGATTTGGGTATTTTTTATAGTAACTCGTGCATTTGCTCTCGGAAAGCACCATTTGGTGAAGTGGAACTGATGCTGGAGACCACATATGGCCACCGAAAAAATATAATAATGAGTACCCCTATTTAACGGGTTGCGATTAAGCAATTTATGCTCGTCACTATGCATATGGTGAGTGGCAGTTCTCCTGGTTCTTAACAGTAGAACTCCTCAACAATCAACGTCCCAGCATCGGGAAAAGCAATATTTTGTAAAAGGTGATGAGCAGTTAACATTAGGCTATTGTAACTTAGATAAATTCCAAACTGACCCACTAAAAAGTGTATAATAAAAAACTTTTTACAAAAAAATAAGAACCGACTACCAAAAATAACACTACAAAGTGAAAAATAACTTTAATTTCGGAAGTCGGTGGCAAAAAACTCATATACAGATCCAAAGACACCGACTTCCGAAATTAAAGTTATTTTTCACTTTGTAGTGTTATTTTTGGTAGTCGGTTCTTATTTTTTTGTAAAAAGTTTTTTATATACTTTTACACGATATATCAAATACAATTTATAAATTATATTTTTTAAATATTCACTTAACGTAAAGTCTGTACCTACCTTCCCCGAAGAAGTAGGCAGAGCTATCTTTAGCCTTATATAACATCACACATTTCGAGGCATACCTACTGACACGTTGATATATAATAGCATACACAATATATCCACCTACGGCACATAATACCTAGAACAATACTATATCATTATTATTATTAATATAATAAAGTTGAAGAGTTTGTTTGTTTGTTTATTTGAACGCGCTAAGGGTATTTAACATCACGCTATCCCATAAGAGCTGAGCAAAAATAAAAAAAGTCATAAAGAATGCTAATTGAAAACGAAGTAATCCAGGGGGTCTACTCCGAAGCGCTAAACCGAAGTATCGGCCGAATGTTCGGCCGTTTTATAACTTCCATAGTTTCCTTTTTTGACTTTACCCGACTTCAAGTCACAGTTTTGACTTTGGTTTTTCTCTTCGACTGCCTTTTTTAATTTCTCCGTAGTCATCGATAGTTAGCCGTAGTAAAGAAACGACCGAACATTCGGCCGATAGTTCGGATTTATGTTCGGAGTAGACCCCCAGGCGACGCGCTGCGACACGGTGAGTCGGGGAACAAGAAATTTCACGCGGACGAAGCCGCGGGCAAAAACTAGTTAATTAATAAAGTAAGTACTCAGAAAAGATGGCCAGATTCTAATATCTCCCCAAATCTCTTTTTCGACCAGAAAAGTAACAAAGGGACATAATTGGGTGCTTACCCAGGATTACGCAGTGTTTGCCTTTCGGGAGAGATGATACGCTTCGCTACAATTATAACACAAAATGAACGTTATTTCCGAAAAAGGTTCGTCGTGGTCGTCAAAAACATGGGAGGTTTTTTGGGGTCGTCAACCCAAGGATGGATTTTTTTTTTTAATATGTATTATATGGTTTGTAATATGGATTATATTACTCTAATATTTGTACAGGTCATTTGTTTTATTAAAAAAAATACTTGATGGCATCTCTGAATGTTTTATTTAATTTTTCATGATTCAGTGTAGTTACTACTAACAAGGTTTTTACGTAGTAGGTAACTTTAAAAATAGAATAACAGTTCAGTTAGCGGGAGGTATTTGGCATAATTATACGGCTTCTATACCTATTATAATTCAAGTGAAGTCGCTTTTCGTGTCTGTCTGTGTGACCGCGTTGTTCTTCTAAACTCCGCAACGGATTAAATGCGCTTTTCACTATAATTTAAAGAATTTATTCCGGGAGGTGTAAATGTACCATACATTAATATCAAACTTACATAATATTATATGACAAAGAAATCACGATGTTTGTCAAGTCATAAAAACGTTCGAAGCAGGGGTGAGTCGCTAGTTTAAAATATATTTTTGATAAACCTATACAACAATTAAGTGAAACAAGCGATTGATTTTTAATTGTTTTTTGTTTTTCAAATTTAAGTCACAGAATTTAACCGGGAGTAATTTTCCGCTGATTAACGCGAAATGGTTTCAAGAAAATAATATATAATTATGTCAAACTAGATTTTAGGGATAATCTATTAATAGCTCCCACTTCCAAAGGCGCAGAGACCAACCGGTCTCTCCATCTCATCATAACCGGTCGACATAATCAAGTGACTGATGTATAGGAAATCTTCACCATAATGTTATGGTGAAGATTAGAAGAGCATGATGACAAATGTCAAACGGGAAATAAACGCAGAGGCTATTGCCCCGTCACCGGGACCAAAATATCCACATTTTGCGCCTGAGCTACTTCCTTAACAAACAAAATGATTTAGACGCTTTAATAGCCGAGATGAAGTGGGGACATATTTTTTACGTTAGTGTCATGTAGGTGCATTGTTTATACTGAGACAAACGTGAAATCAGTATACCATAGGTATTTTTTGGATTTTATTTTAGACTAAACGAATCGATGGATGGATTGTGAGAAAGATTATATAGCCAGAAAGAGAGTGATATCGGAGATGACGGCTAAGATGTATGGAAGAAGAACACATGCTGCACCGACTACAAATATGTTGGTTTAGGAGCAGGAGGATGAAGATCTTTAAAGGGCTTTTTGGATACGTTATAGGTACCTAATTTACGTATATCGTTCTTTCTCTTGCCACTACCCACTCCCACCTAAAAAATGTTGTTAGTATTAATCCAATACAGTATACGTGGGTGTTTAATATCCGTGACAACACCAGAAACAGATGTTTTTGATCAATCACTTGTCAGTAACAGATATTGTATCTGAAGGTAAATAAGACGCACAATTTATGATTCAAAATAGCAAGACGTGTAGGTAGTGTTTTAGGTTATTATTCTTTATTCAAGAATTCGAAAAATTAAGTGCTGTAACGTCGTTTTCGCTCCATGTAAAATATATATAAAGGATGGGCAGATGATGATGAACATCGTTTTGTAATGAATTAACTTCTTCTTGAAATTAACTTCTAAACAAATATTATAAAGAGGTAAAATTGTCTGTTCGTAAGAGGTAATCTCTGTAAGTTCATACTTACTGATACAATTAAAAAATTGTTTTACTGATAGAAAGCTAGACTATTGCCGTGTGCCAGGATATATGTTACGGTATTGTTGTCTTCCACGTGGAAATAAGTCGCAGGCAGAAGATAGTACTGAAAAAATATTTATTCAGTTCTTCACCGTCATATTTAAATGCAGACCCAATGATAAAACATAGAATTCTGTTTTAAACTGAAGATAAAATATGTTTTTCTTGACTGACAACAACAAGTGTTTCGAGACCGATTTTAAGATGCTGAAAGAAACTTAATAGAACAAGATGATGAGGAAAAATTATAATTTAAACAAGAGCCAGGTCACCGCTCTTGGCTAGCCAAACACAAGAGGTAGCTCGGATGCAAGCCCTGGGTAAATTGAAAGTACATTTTTGGTAAATCCCCACCAAATTTCATTTTGCTGCCGACAGCATCTGTCTCTACAGAATATTACGGTGTAAGACATAAGTTTTTATTTTGATAATTGAAGGCATTATTTTTTTTGTAAGCATCTTGTCGGTCTAGTGGTTACCAGTGGGGCGAGCACGGCCTACTGTGACATGACTTGAGTCACACATTTTATCACAGTTTGAGCGATAAATCTGTTTTGTCATAAAATGCTAGTACAAATTGACAAGACATAATTTATTATGTCTTGGGCACGCCCGTGCTCGGCCCGCAGCGTGACTGTTTAACTTGGATTCGATTCTTAAAACGAGCATTGCATTAAATTCAATGGGATTTAATTGTTAGGGAATTCTTAGCAGCAGCCTAGAGGATGGATTTCAGTCAGTTAGTGACAAAGTAACACACAATGCAAAGTGTGTAGAAAAGATAATACTTTTAGCAATGTAATTTTCTTCAAATTCAAGCATAGAGTGAAACTGTGAAACGACGAACTTTGCCATACTCTCTGTCGCTTATGCCTTATCCCAGGCCGAACCGCACTGAAAGCCTAGTTCAAACAACATTCTATTGAAGACTGTCCTACAACGACGCAGTATTTACTCTATGTACACAGCTTCATATTAAATCTTCTCATAATTCAAAATTCTTTTTTTATCTTTCCAAGTCTCTCCAATAACAAGACGGTCGAAATAATTTAACTTTTAATAAACATTGGATATATAACGTCTTCTATTTTGATGACAAGAAGTTTTAGAATTAAATTTAATCTTTGTTTTAATCGGTAAAGAAATAACCTATTTAGACGGATAGGAAAATCGTTGAATTTGTATTAAGTATGTAGGTTTGCAAATGTAACAACATTAAAGATCATTGTCATGCAATTACCAGATGGAAGTTAATAAATACAAAGATAACGCAAATTAAATAAATCTTAGAAGTATGAACAATTTAAAGGCGAACGGCAGTTTTTGTACAGTTTACTTTTTTGTTGTTTTGTTATAGAATTTATACTGTCGTGGTATAAATTCTACCACGACATTTATTTTTATGTAAGTGCACTATTTTTCAAAATCGTAAACTAAACGCGGTTATGTTTTTAGAAGTTGCCACAATGTAAAATAACACAAATATCGTAATGATCATTAATTATTTAGAAATAGAAATATCATTAAATATAATTAAACATTTATATATTATACGAGTACCTAAGAATGCATAATCATTGCATAAAATCAAAATAGTTAACGATTTAATGATAAGAATGATTTTCGTCATCAATATTGTTTTGTTCATATTATGCCAATTATTTATTGACAGGTAAAGAAAATCTCTCTTTGTTGTTGTTTTGGATTGTGGTTTGTGACTGCATCTGAGCAACTAAGCAAATTATCTGCGCGTTTTTACGTTAAGTTCAGTATCTGCTCCTCCGTACTCTATCTCTTGATAGTAGTTTCGCGAAAGGACGCTTTATTAACTGTGCTGTGTGTGTGTGATTTAATTAAAATGACGAGTTTGCAATGTGTTCATTGCAACGTTCGCTTGTTCTGAATAAGAAGGCACGCTTTATCCGATGAGAGTGAAGATCTCGTCAATACTATTCGACTGTAGTTATACCCTAGAGTTATAAGTAATTTACGAATAACATTCTGCATTTATTATGAATGGGCCAGTGACGAACTCTGTGATAAGTTTTACGTTGAAAAGTAGTCCATACCATTTAAACCACACCATAACAACTAAAATATGTATGTCCGCTAAACTAATCTCAATAATATTCGAAAAACTAACGAACACGGTTATGCGTAATATGTATAAAATACACATTGTTATCTACATGTATCTTACTTGGTTATGCGTAATATGTATAAAATACACATTGTTATCTACATGTATCTTACTTGGTTATGCGTAATATGTATAAAATACACATTGTTATCTACATGTATCTTACTTGGTTTGCCTATAAGTGTTAGAATAGGTATTACTCTGATAGCATGACCGTATTTAGTAAGAATAAATGAATTATAAGTACAATAAAATAAATGTACTTACAAAAACAAAGTATTGTTTTATTTACCTACACTCAAAAACCCATCAGAACTTCATCATTATCAAACTGTTGCAGTCCGCTGCTGGACATAGGTATCTCCCAATGCACCCCACTGGTCACCTTCTGGCTGTACACCACAGTCATTCGACCAATTATCACATATGGCTCAGTGGTCTGGTGGCCCAGGACGGACCTGAGCACAGCCCAAAAAGATCTCGAAAAACTGCAGCGGTTCGCTTGTGTAGCAATCACTAGCAGTATGAGAACTACACCCACTGCCGCCATACAGGCAATGCTTGGACTGCCAGCCCTACACCTCATCGTGAGGGAGGAGGCAGCCTTGGCCGCCTTTAGGCTCCATGTATCGTATTACCTCGAGACTAACACTAGAATGTCACAATGCACTAGAACGGGTGACGGTCTCCAACCGTAACACAATGGCACTGCAATGGATAAAAGGACACAACGGATTACTAGGTAATGACGCAGCGGACGAGTTAGCTACGAGAGCATCCAGCGCGTCAGTCTGTGGACCTGAACCTATGGTATCCACCCCCTTTAACCAACTACGCAGGTGGCTACATGGGGGTTCACCCACATACAAGCGGAGTACTGGTGGACCTCGACATCGGGCTGCAGGCAGTCCAGGGAAGCTATGCCATCCCTAGATGGCAGGCTAACCAGGCGTCTACTACGCTTGGACAGAAATGGCCTGCGCCTGGTGACGGCGACCATCACGGGACACTGCTCACTGAACAAACACTTCCACAGAATAGGCATAACGAACAGTCTTCTATGCAGGGCATGCATGAAGGGTGAATAAACCTTTGCGCATGTGCTGTTTAAATGCACAAGCGTCATACAAATCAGAACAGAAACCCTCGGGTCACTCAGATCCTTCACAGATATGCTAAGCAGGCCAGGAGACCTAATCAGCTTCTGGATGAGGTGGGCTGGTTGGAATAACTAACGACAGCCGCCATGGCCCACGCACAATGGCCCCCATGATGGACTAAGTGCGTAAACCAAACCCTCTAACATAGAACATGCACCCTACTTAGTAGGTACGATCCTCATCTCAATCTACCTACTTAATGGTTAGTAAAACACTCACAAGCAATCTAGAACATTTACTTTATCAACAAAACATTGTTTATGTACATATTATGTAACAATCTACATTGGTACTCTAGTACATACCTTAAAAAATAACACTGGTCATAACTATAAATATATTAATGAACATACCTACGTTTTAATGCAGTCGACTATCACTCTCCAAACATACATTATAACAACGCTTTCAATATTTGCAGCAAATTAAAAATTACCAAAGAATTAATAGATCAGACGTCCGATAGTACCTAATTTTTTTAAGACAATTATTGTAATGTATTAATCTAATGGCTCTGCATCGCTGCCAATACGGTGAAGGTGTCGAATGCCTTGGACACCATGGTCTATCTTGCAGTAGAAACGCCAGCTGGATAGCTTGGCACGCCAGCACCAATGACATCATCCGTCGTTGTCGTATCACCGCGGATGCCAGCTATTTTAGAACCCAATGGCTTGGCACTTGACGATTGGAAGAGAATAGACTGAGTGACGATAATGCCTTGGAAGTTACGTTGGCCTTTGATGTGGAATGCAACATGTGTGCCATGAAGTCAGAGTGCCCACTTAGTTTTTCGAGACATCGACTCGAACTCGATCGACTCTAAGTTACCAGAGGGCTGGCCAAAGAATCAGCATTGCCATACAACGTGACAATGCTGCCAGCGATGCGAACGAATTACCTTTCCCCTCCCCCTTTTTTTTAACCGACTTCCAAAAAGGAGGAGGTTGTCAATTCAGCGGTGTTTTTTTTTTTTGTATGTTTGTTACGCGATTACTCCGTTAATTATGGACCGATTATTTTTTTGTTTGATAGGGTATACTCCCGAGGTGGTCCCATTGCCACCAAATCAGAATCAGATGAGGGAATCCCATGGAAATCGAGGGAAACCCTCAAATTTTATAGGCAACCTATAGCGATTTGGGTATTTTTTATAGTAACTCGTGCATTTGCTCTCGGAAAGCACCATTTGGTGAAGTGGAACTGATGCTGGAGACCACATATGGCCACCGAAAAAATATAATAATGAGTACCCCTATTTAACGGGTTGCGATTAAGCAATTTATGCTCGTCACTATGCATATGGTGAGTGGCAGTTCTCCTGGTTCTTAACAGTAGAACTCCTCAACAATCAACGTCCCAGCATCGGGAAAAGCAATATTTTGTAAAAGGTGATGAGCAGTTAACATTAGGCTATTGTAACTTAGATAAATTCCAAACTGACCCACTAAAAAGTGTATAATAAAAAACTTTTTACAAAAAAATAAGAACCGACTACCAAAAATAACACTACAAAGTGAAAAATAACTTTAATTTCGGAAGTCGGTGGCAAAAAACTCATATACAGATCCAAAGACACCGACTTCCGAAATTAAAGTTATTTTTCACTTTGTAGTGTTATTTTTGGTAGTCGGTTCTTATTTTTTTGTAAAAAGTTTTTTATATACTTTTACACGATATATCAAATACAATTTATAAATTATATTTTTTAAATATTCACTTAACGTAAAGTCTGTACCTACCTTCCCCGAAGAAGTAGGCAGAGCTATCTTTAGCCTTATATAACATCACACATTTCGAGGCATACCTACTGACACGTTGATATATAATAGCATACACAATATATCCACCTACGGCACATAATACCTAGAACAATACTATATCATTATTATTATTAATATAATAAAGTTGAAGAGTTTGTTTGTTTGTTTATTTGAACGCGCTAAGGGTATTTAACATCACGCTATCCCATAAGAGCTGAGCAAAAATAAAAAAAGTCATAAAGAATGCTAATTGAAAACGAAGTAATCCAGGGGGTCTACTCCGAAGCGCTAAACCGAAGTATCGGCCGAATGTTCGGCCGTTTTATAACTTCCATAGTTTCCTTTTTTGACTTTACCCGACTTCAAGTCACAGTTTTGACTTTGGTTTTTCTCTTCGACTGCCTTTTTTAATTTCTCCGTAGTCATCGATAGTTAGCCGTAGTAAAGAAACGACCGAACATTCGGCCGATAGTTCGGATTTATGTTCGGAGTAGACCCCCAGGCGACGCGCTGCGACACGGTGAGTCGGGGAACAAGAAATTTCACGCGGACGAAGCCGCGGGCAAAAACTAGTTAATTAATAAAGTAAGTACTCAGAAAAGATGGCCAGATTCTAATATCTCCCCAAATCTCTTTTTCGACCAGAAAAGTAACAAAGGGACATAATTGGGTGCTTACCCAGGATTACGCAGTGTTTGCCTTTCGGGAGAGATGATACGCTTCGCTACAATTATAACACAAAATGAACGTTATTTCCGAAAAAGGTTCGTCGTGGTCGTCAAAAACATGGGAGGTTTTTTGGGGTCGTCAACCCAAGGATGGATTTTTTTTTTTAATATGTATTATATGGTTTGTAATATGGATTATATTACTCTAATATTTGTACAGGTCATTTGTTTTATTAAAAAAAATACTTGATGGCATCTCTGAATGTTTTATTTAATTTTTCATGATTCAGTGTAGTTACTACTAACAAGGTTTTTACGTAGTAGGTAACTTTAAAAATAGAATAACAGTTCAGTTAGCGGGAGGTATTTGGCATAATTATACGGCTTCTATACCTATTATAATTCAAGTGAAGTCGCTTTTCGTGTCTGTCTGTGTGACCGCGTTGTTCTTCTAAACTCCGCAACGGATTAAATGCGCTTTTCACTATAATTTAAAGAATTTATTCCGGGAGGTGTAAATGTACCATACATTAATATCAAACTTACATAATATTATATGACAAAGAAATCACGATGTTTGTCAAGTCATAAAAACGTTCGAAGCAGGGGTGAGTCGCTAGTTTAAAATATATTTTTGATAAACCTATACAACAATTAAGTGAAACAAGCGATTGATTTTTAATTGTTTTTTGTTTTTCAAATTTAAGTCACAGAATTTAACCGGGAGTAATTTTCCGCTGATTAACGCGAAATGGTTTCAAGAAAATAATATATAATTATGTCAAACTAGATTTTAGGGATAATCTATTAATAGCTCCCACTTCCAAAGGCGCAGAGACCAACCGGTCTCTCCATCTCATCATAACCGGTCGACATAATCAAGTGACTGATGTATAGGAAATCTTCACCATAATGTTATGGTGAAGATTAGAAGAGCATGATGACAAATGTCAAACGGGAAATAAACGCAGAGGCTATTGCCCCGTCACCGGGACCAAAATATCCACATTTTGCGCCTGAGCTACTTCCTTAACAAACAAAATGATTTAGACGCTTTAATAGCCGAGATGAAGTGGGGACATATTTTTTACGTTAGTGTCATGTAGGTGCATTGTTTATACTGAGACAAACGTGAAATCAGTATACCATAGGTATTTTTTGGATTTTATTTTAGACTAAACGAATCGATGGATGGATTGTGAGAAAGATTATATAGCCAGAAAGAGAGTGATATCGGAGATGACGGCTAAGATGTATGGAAGAAGAACACATGCTGCACCGACTACAAATATGTTGGTTTAGGAGCAGGAGGATGAAGATCTTTAAAGGGCTTTTTGGATACGTTATAGGTACCTAATTTACGTATATCGTTCTTTCTCTTGCCACTACCCACTCCCACCTAAAAAATGTTGTTAGTATTAATCCAATACAGTATACGTGGGTGTTTAATATCCGTGACAACACCAGAAACAGATGTTTTTGATCAATCACTTGTCAGTAACAGATATTGTATCTGAAGGTAAATAAGACGCACAATTTATGATTCAAAATAGCAAGACGTGTAGGTAGTGTTTTAGGTTATTATTCTTTATTCAAGAATTCGAAAAATTAAGTGCTGTAACGTCGTTTTCGCTCCATGTAAAATATATATAAAGGATGGGCAGATGATGATGAACATCGTTTTGTAATGAATTAACTTCTTCTTGAAATTAACTTCTAAACAAATATTATAAAGAGGTAAAATTGTCTGTTCGTAAGAGGTAATCTCTGTAAGTTCATACTTACTGATACAATTAAAAAATTGTTTTACTGATAGAAAGCTAGACTATTGCCGTGTGCCAGGATATATGTTACGGTATTGTTGTCTTCCACGTGGAAATAAGTCGCAGGCAGAAGATAGTACTGAAAAAATATTTATTCAGTTCTTCACCGTCATATTTAAATGCAGACCCAATGATAAAACATAGAATTCTGTTTTAAACTGAAGATAAAATATGTTTTTCTTGACTGACAACAACAAGTGTTTCGAGACCGATTTTAAGATGCTGAAAGAAACTTAATAGAACAAGATGATGAGGAAAAATTATAATTTAAACAAGAGCCAGGTCACCGCTCTTGGCTAGCCAAACACAAGAGGTAGCTCGGATGCAAGCCCTGGGTAAATTGAAAGTACATTTTTGGTAAATCCCCACCAAATTTCATTTTGCTGCCGACAGCATCTGTCTCTACAGAATATTACGGTGTAAGACATAAGTTTTTATTTTGATAATTGAAGGCATTATTTTTTTTGTAAGCATCTTGTCGGTCTAGTGGTTACCAGTGGGGCGAGCACGGCCTACTGTGACATGACTTGAGTCACACATTTTATCACAGTTTGAGCGATAAATCTGTTTTGTCATAAAATGCTAGTACAAATTGACAAGACATAATTTATTATGTCTTGGGCACGCCCGTGCTCGGCCCGCAGCGTGACTGTTTAACTTGGATTCGATTCTTAAAACGAGCATTGCATTAAATTCAATGGGATTTAATTGTTAGGGAATTCTTAGCAGCAGCCTAGAGGATGGATTTCAGTCAGTTAGTGACAAAGTAACACACAATGCAAAGTGTGTAGAAAAGATAATACTTTTAGCAATGTAATTTTCTTCAAATTCAAGCATAGAGTGAAACTGTGAAACGACGAACTTTGCCATACTCTCTGTCGCTTATGCCTTATCCCAGGCCGAACCGCACTGAAAGCCTAGTTCAAACAACATTCTATTGAAGACTGTCCTACAACGACGCAGTATTTACTCTATGTACACAGCTTCATATTAAATCTTCTCATAATTCAAAATTCTTTTTTTATCTTTCCAAGTCTCTCCAATAACAAGACGGTCGAAATAATTTAACTTTTAATAAACATTGGATATATAACGTCTTCTATTTTGATGACAAGAAGTTTTAGAATTAAATTTAATCTTTGTTTTAATCGGTAAAGAAATAACATATTTAGACGGATAGGAAAATCGTTGAATTTGTATTAAGTATGTAGGTTTGCAAATGTAACAACATTAAAGATCATTGTCATGCAATTACCAGATGGAAGTTAATAAATACAAAGATAACGCAAATTAAATAAATCTTAGAAGTATGAACAATTTAAAGGCGAACGGCAGTTTTTGTACAGTTTACTTTTTTGTTGTTTTGTTATAGAATTTATACTGTCGTGGTATAAATTCTACCACGACATTTATTTTTATGTAAGTGCACTATTTTTCAAAATCGTAAACTAAACGCGGTTATGTTTTTAGAAGTTGCCACAATGTAAAATAACACAAATATCGTAATGATCATTAATTATTTAGAAATAGAAATATCATTAAATATAATTAAACATTTATATATTATACGAGTACCTAAGAATGCATAATCATTGCATAAAATCAAAATAGTTAACGATTTAATGATAAGAATGATTTTCGTCATCAATATTGTTTTGTTCATATTATGCCAATTATTTATTGACAGGTAAAGAAAATCTCTCTTTGCTGTTGTTTTGGATTGTGGTTTGTGACTGCATCTGAGCAACTAAGCAAATTATCTGCACGTTTTTACGTTAAGTTCAGTATCTGCTCCTCCGTACTCTATCTCTTGATAGTAGTTTCGCGAAAGGACGCTTTATTAACTGTGCTGTGTGTGTGTGATTTAATTAAAATGACGAGTTTGCAATGTGTTCATTGCAACGTTCGCTTGTTCTGAATAAGAAGGCACGCTTTATCCGATGAGAGTGAAGATCTCGTCAATACTATTCGACTGTAGTTATACCCTAGAGTTATAAGTAATTTACGAATAACATTCTGCATTTATTATGAATGGGCCAGTGACGAACTCTGTGATAAGTTTTACGTTGAAAAGTAGTCCATACCATTTAAACCACACCATAACAACTAAAATATGTATGTCCGCTAAACTAATCTCAATAATATTCGAAAAACTAACGAACACGGTTATGCGTAATATGTATAAAATACACATTGTTATCTACATGTATCTTACTTGGTTATGCGTAATATGTATAAAATACACATTGTTATCTACATGTATCTTACTTGGTTATGCGTAATATGTATAAAATACACATTGTTATCTACATGTATCTTACTTGGTTTGCCTATAAGTGTTAGAATAGGTATTACTCTGATAGCATGACCGTATTTAGTAAGAATAAATGAATTATAAGTACAATAAAATAAATGTACTTACAAAAACAAAGTATTGTTTTATTTACCTACACTCAAAAACCCATCAGAACTTCATCATTATCAAACTGTTGCAGTCCGCTGCTGGACATAGGTATCTCCCAATGCACCCCACTGGTCACCTTCTGGCTGTACACCACAGTCATTCGACCAATTATCACATATGGCTCAGTGGTCTGGTGGCCCAGGACGGACCTGAGCACAGCCCAAAAAGATCTCGAAAAACTGCAGCGGTTCGCTTGTGTAGCAATCACTAGCAGTATGAGAACTACACCCACTGCCGCCATACAGGCAATGCTTGGACTGCCAGCCCTACACCTCATCGTGAGGGAGGAGGCAGCCTTGGCCGCCTTTAGGCTCCATGTATCGTATTACCTCGAGACTAACACTAGAATGTCACAATGCACTAGAACGGGTGACGGTCTCCAACCGTAACACAATGGCACTGCAATGGATAAAAGGACACAACGGATTACTAGGTAATGACGCAGCGGACGAGTTAGCTACGAGAGCATCCAGCGCGTCAGTCTGTGGACCTGAACCTATGGTATCCACCCCCTTTAACCAACTACGCAGGTGGCTACATGGGGGTTCACCCACATACAAGCGGAGTACTGGTGGACCTCGACATCGGGCTGCAGGCAGTCCAGGGAAGCTATGCCATCCCTAGATGGCAGGCTAACCAGGCGTCTACTACGCTTGGACAGAAATGGCCTGCGCCTGGTGACGGCGACCATCACGGGACACTGCTCACTGAACAAACACTTCCACAGAATAGGCATAACGAACAGTCTTCTATGCAGGGCATGCATGAAGGGTGAATAAACCTTTGCGCATGTGCTGTTTAAATGCACAAGCGTCATACAAATCAGAACAGAAACCCTCGGGTCACTCAGATCCTTCACAGATATGCTAAGCAGGCCAGGAGACCTAATCAGCTTCTGGATGAGGTGGGCTGGTTGGAATAACTAACGACAGCCGCCATGGCCCACGCACAATGGCCCCCATGATGGACTAAGTGCGTAAACCAAACCCTCTAACATAGAACATGCACCCTACTTAGTAGGTACGATCCTCATCTCAATCTACCTACTTAATGGTTAGTAAAACACTCACAAGCAATCTAGAACATTTACTTTATCAACAAAACATTGTTTATGTACATATTATGTAACAATCTACATTGGTACTCTAGTACATACCTTAAAAAATAACACTGGTCATAACTATAAATATATTAATGAACATACCTACGTTTTAATGCAGTCGACTATCACTCTCCAAACATACATTATAACAACGCTTTCAATATTTGCAGCAAATTAAAAATTACCAAAGAATTAATAGATCAGACGTCCGATAGTACCTAATTTTTTTAAGACAATTATTGTAATGTATTAATCTAATGGCTCTGCATCGCTGCCAATACGGTGAAGGTGTCGAATGCCTTGGACACCATGGTCTATCTTGCAGTAGAAACGCCAGCTGGATAGCTTGGCACGCCAGCACCAATGACATCATCCGTCGTTGTCGTATCACCGCGGATGCCAGCTATTTTAGAACCCAATGGCTTGGCACTTGACGATTGGAAGAGAATAGACTGAGTGACGATAATGCCTTGGAAGTTACGTTGGCCTTTGATGTGGAATGCAACATGTGTGCCATGAAGTCAGAGTGCCCACTTAGTTTTTCGAGACATCGACTCGAACTCGATCGACTCTAAGTTACCAGAGGGCTGGCCAAAGAATCAGCATTGCCATACAACGTGACAATGCTGCCAGCGATGCGAACGAATTACCTTTCCCCTCCCCCTTTTTTTTAACCGACTTCCAAAAAGGAGGAGGTTGTCAATTCAGCGGTGTTTTTTTTTTTTGTATGTTTGTTACGCGATTACTCCGTTAATTATGGACCGATTATTTTTTTGTTTGATAGGGTATACTCCCGAGGTGGTCCCATTGCCACCAAATCAGAATCAGATGAGGGAATCCCATGGAAATCGAGGGAAACCCTCAAATTTTATAGGCAACCTATAGCGATTTGGGTATTTTTTATAGTAACTCGTGCATTTGCTCTCGGAAAGCACCATTTGGTGAAGTGGAACTGATGCTGGAGACCACATATGGCCACCGAAAAAATATAATAATGAGTACCCCTATTTAACGGGTTGCGATTAAGCAATTTATGCTCGTCACTATGCATATGGTGAGTGGCAGTTCTCCTGGTTCTTAACAGTAGAACTCCTCAACAATCAACGTCCCAGCATCGGGAAAAGCAATATTTTGTAAAAGGTGATGAGCAGTTAACATTAGGCTATTGTAACTTAGATAAATTCCAAACTGACCCACTAAAAAGTGTATAATAAAAAACTTTTTACAAAAAAATAAGAACCGACTACCAAAAATAACACTACAAAGTGAAAAATAACTTTAATTTCGGAAGTCGGTGGCAAAAAACTCATATACAGATCCAAAGACACCGACTTCCGAAATTAAAGTTATTTTTCACTTTGTAGTGTTATTTTTGGTAGTCGGTTCTTATTTTTTTGTAAAAAGTTTTTTATATACTTTTACACGATATATCAAATACAATTTATAAATTATATTTTTTAAATATTCACTTAACGTAAAGTCTGTACCTACCTTCCCCGAAGAAGTAGGCAGAGCTATCTTTAGCCTTATATAACATCACACATTTCGAGGCATACCTACTGACACGTTGATATATAATAGCATACACAATATATCCACCTACGGCACATAATACCTAGAACAATACTATATCATTATTATTATTAATATAATAAAGTTGAAGAGTTTGTTTGTTTGTTTATTTGAACGCGCTAAGGGTATTTAACATCACGCTATCCCATAAGAGCTGAGCAAAAATAAAAAAAGTCATAAAGAATGCTAATTGAAAACGAAGTAATCCAGGGGGTCTACTCCGAAGCGCTAAACCGAAGTATCGGCCGAATGTTCGGCCGTTTTATAACTTCCATAGTTTCCTTTTTTGACTTTACCCGACTTCAAGTCACAGTTTTGACTTTGGTTTTTCTCTTCGACTGCCTTTTTTAATTTCTCCGTAGTCATCGATAGTTAGCCGTAGTAAAGAAACGACCGAACATTCGGCCGATAGTTCGGATTTATGTTCGGAGTAGACCCCCAGGCGACGCGCTGCGACACGGTGAGTCGGGGACCAAGAAATTTCACGCGGACGAAGCCGCGGGCAGAAACTAGTTAATTAATAAAGTAAGTACTCAGAAAAGATGGCCAGATTCTAATATCTCCCCAAATCTCTTTTTCGACCAGAAAAGTAACAAAGGGACATAATTGGGTGCTTACCCAGGATTACGCAGTGTTTGCCTTTCGGGAGAGATGATACGCTTCGCTACAATTATAACACAAAATGAACGTTATTTCCGAAAAAGGTTCGGCGTGGTCGTCAAAAACTTGGGAGGTTTTTTGGGGTCGTCAACCCAAGGATGGATTTTTTTTTTTATACGTTGTTGTCATCGTGAAAATGCGTTGATTTTGGAAAAATCTAGTGTCGTTTCACTAACTAAAAAATTTGATAGTGTCTTATCATAGCGTAAGTAAAACCCGCTCTGTTTGTATATATAATGAGAGACGTAATTTTAAATACTTTGTTTTCGTTCATGACTGTAACACACACCCTACTCACTCACACTCACACCATCATTCTACCTCTCTTCACACTTCACCTGCACATTACACACGCATTACACTATATCATTTTTTTTTTTTGTTAATTAGTTCAAACATTTCTGTTTCATCAATCAATTCAATCAATAATTACTCTTAGAGTTTGAAAATTTACTATTGTAATGTTAATTAGATTAAATTCAGGTGAGAGCTGGTGATCCGTCATTCAGGGTATCCTAGTATGGACGCCACTCTCTCACAAAGGTTTATATTTTATGCATTTTTTGTCAAAACGCTATAATTCTGGTCTCAATGATTAAAAAAAAATGATATTGATTTTGATTATGTTTATTATTATGTGAACTTAGTGAAGAAAGAAAAATAAAGATTAAAGTTATACTATAAACGCTTTGTCTGATGCCCAATATGGTTTTCGGCCGGGTCGCCCCATAAATTTTAGTTTACTGATTCACGTTGACTAAAAATATCCCGCAGCTTGGACATCGGTAGGTTGACGCTCTGTATTTCGATTTCCGAAAAGCATTCGACAGAGTTAACAACCAAGTCTTTTTAACTTCTTTTCTGACTATTTGCGCGATGGAAAGCGGTTTGTTAGAAGCCTTATAATACATGCTCAGGCGTTAGTCAGGGGTCCGTGTTAGGGCCGCCTCTGTTCCTAATCATGATCAATGATTTCATAAGTATTGTTAAGTTTGAAAATGCTGCTATATGCCACCGACCTTAAGCTATTTGCTCAAATCTGAACTGACGAGGAGTGCAAACTCCTACAAAGAGATATTAACGCCATCTATGAATGGAGCATTGTAAACAAGCTATTTTTAATATAAGCGAGTGCTACGTCATGCCATACGGTAGAGGGTTGCGACCAATCCAGTACGCCTGTAGTTTGGGTGGGGAAGTAATTATTCGTGTCACTAACATAAAGGATTTGGGAGGGACTTTCGAGCGCTATCTGACTTTTATAGATCACGTTTCTGGGTAGAAAAGAAGGGTTTTTAAAATTTAATTTAATTTTTAAAATTCCTTCGCAAGGGTTTGCGAAGGAATCTTTCAAACGCTTTGGATTTGTTTTGCGAAATACTCCTCACTCGCAATCCAAATGTTATTAGGCTGTTGTACACCACTCTGTGTCGAAGAAAACTCGAGTCTAGCGCCTGTGTCAGGCACCCCTATACCGCGACCCAAACACTGACGCTAGAAAAGGTACGGAAAACTTTCCTAAGTAGCATCTTCCAAAGGTTATACCATTTCATTCCCTATTATGTACCCTACCAACTATCTTTTAGGGACGTTGGGGTTTAACTCGTTCGAGGTGAGAAGAGGCCTTGATCAGCTCACGGTAGCCTGTGAGACGTTTTGGGGACATATTGTCTGGCAAAAAATACATCGGAC
Organism: Tiliacea citrago; assembly: GCA_963921375.1. Classification (NCBI taxonomy): domain Eukaryota; kingdom Metazoa; phylum Arthropoda; class Insecta; order Lepidoptera; family Noctuidae; genus Tiliacea; species Tiliacea citrago. The sequence continues at coordinate 1,146,827 of OY992790.1, read as the reverse complement.
ATCGTCAGAGCTCAATTTGTTTGCACAACAGCCTTCCAAAACTGTAGCCAGAGCCGAATCCCCAGTCTGTCGTACCTTAAAGATGCTAAATACCCGTCTGACTGCCAACTCTGAATTTGATGTATTTGCTTGGAGTAAATCTATTCTTATTTGTCTGGTGTTCTGTGAGAGAAAGTATGCAAGGTAGTCCACTGTTTCATTTATTTATTTAACCATTTATGTACACACATATATAAACATACAAGAAGAAAGGAACAGAAAAATACGTACAAAGGTGATGTTAGTTCATGTTAGTTTTCAATTAAATTATATACAACATAATTATTGTCAACATAAGAATTGATTCTATGTTAATTAATGTAATTGTGTTTCAAATAACTATAAACACAAATAACTATAAACACAAATAACTATAAACACAAATAACTATAAACACAAATAACTATAAACACAAATAACTATAAACACAAAAAAAAACTACTACTGCTTTAAATTCTAGGCTAAAAATTTCCAGAGAAACCGACATACGCACAGTTGACTCGCCCTACTATGGAAACCTAATAGTGACCGAAACAAAAACTTTTCGTCAGTTTAAAGGCCAGTGATTTAGTATAAGTTAACCGCTGACCCGTTATCAACCATAACCGTGTCCTAAGTCAACACAACTCGTGTGGGTACCTACTAGCCTGAGCCAACATTGTTACTATGCAATATTTTGTAAGCTTTCAGTAGCCACAGCTGCACACAACGTAGCATAGTTTCACCAGAAGCTGGGTGCCCGATGGTTTCCCACCGGAAACTTCTTAAAAGCCTTCCAAAAACGAAACTTTGCATTACGTGATTAAGCTGTAAATCTTCCATGTTTCAATAAATAAATAAAAAAAATTGGAGAATTTCCCTAGATTTCCAACTTCCTCATAAGATTCTGACTTGGTGACAATGGGACCACCTCGAGATAAAAAAAATATTTTTTTAAATCGGTTCTCAATTGACGGTGAACTCGCGACACATACATACAAAAGAAAATACGTAGAGACGAACATAAAAGTTCCTCATTTTTGGAAGTCGGTTAAAAATAGTTGACATTTTACACCCATTAGAAAATCGTTGACAAGTACCTAAATTACGTCCATCAACTTTTCAAAGGAGCAATTAGCCATTTCAAGAAGTTATAATTGGATTTGTTTTAGACTCGTTAAGTCAATTAATTACTATAAATAAACAAAAGGTCTGAACTGGTTCCGTTCATCACATTTGAATGAATGAAAATAGGTACAAACCGGAAGAACGAATTTTATTCAAGCAAAAACAGTCGGTCTATTCTGTAAAAAACTCACATTGAAAACGTATGTGAAGTGAGCAGCTCACTTGAAAGTGAGCTGTCATGCCACCTGATGCTAGGGATTGACACTAATGTTAACTCACTTACGTGAAGTGAGCTGTCATGTCACCTGATGGTAGGGATTGACACTAATGATAACTCACTTACGTGAAGTGAGCTGTCATGTCACCTGATGGTAGGGATTGACACTAATGATAAGTCACTTACGTGAAGTGAGCTGTCATGTCACCTGATGGTAGGGATTGACACTAATGATAATTCACTTATAAATTTATAATGTGTTAATCTCTAGCATCAGGTGGAATGACAGCTCACGTGCAGCTCACTTGCACTTCACCTAAGTTTTCACGGTGTGATTTTTAATGACTAGATCGGCAGAAGAGAAAAGTTAAAACAAATTATTTTTGTCACGGCCTGTTCCCCAAAAGCAGTTATTTCACCGAATGTCAAAGTTCGCAAAGAGACTGCTACGAAATATTTTGTTATGGATGTCGTGTGTTGACTGGGATTGTCGTTGTCGTTGACAAATGCCGATCTTATGACCGCTAATACCAAAACTGGTTTCAATATAAAAAAAAGCTAAGGTGCATTTGTTCTCATTAAAGAAAAAGTTTCAAAAACGAAATTTAAGTAATAATATGTAGGTACTGCAAATAGTGAGGCTTAAGTTCCACTGCCATATTAATTTAGAAAAACTAAATGGAACAATTTTTCCTTTCTCAATATTCATGCAAAAAATTAATAGTGGTGTTGCTGTCGCTGAAAACCAGCGCTGGGGCTATGTCTCGCATAGGGTCGCAGCATTATGCTGAGAGATGGGCGTTTTGCGTGAATGTGACGCATATTTTCCCTCAACTTGTTCTTTCGTGTTTGTGTTTTTATTTCTTTGCGTTATGTTTACCGCAAATAAACGTATTTTCTTTCTTTCTTTCTTCTTTCTTTATATTCTTTCCGCACGTGCATTATTGTTGGTCCCAGATTCCGTAAAATATCGGCTTCGTGCCAAAGAAGATTTTATGTGACTCAATTTTAGATCATTCTTCGAAGGTTTGCAATTGGGACTTTATTCTTATTCTTGTAAATTAAAAACTGATAATTATGTTGTGTCTGACAACCAATCTTGCCAATGGGTATCGTGTTACACAGTTACTGTGTTTTGGAGGTCAGATAGGCAGTCACTCCATGTAAAATACTGGTATTCAGCTACATCCGGTTAGACTGGAAGTCAACCCCAACATAGTTGGGAAAAGGCTGGGCAGATGATGATGATGTCGTGAAAGTAGCTCAGTAACGTAAATAGGTAGGTGTTTATATAACAGTGAGTGACATAGAAAGGTACTCATTTAAAGTTAATCAACATGATGTGGTCGGTTACCTTAATATAGGGCAAAAATGCATTTTTTCCACACCCTGCGACGTGATGCTTCACAAAATATTAACACTGTTGGCTGCACTGTGTGAAAAAGAGCGTAAATAAAAAGACATCAAAGTGGCGATTGATACAGAAGTTAACTAATAATATCCCTGGCATTAAAAATTTTTAGTAGTATTGTCTCTCCTGGACATTTGTGACATCGGTGGAGGAAAACATCGCGAGGAAACCTGGGCTTGTAGTAAATATTATATAAAGTCTGAAATCACCAACCCGTCTTGAGCAAGCGTGGTGACCAATGCTCGTGCCTTCTGTGTATCAGCAGAGGCCTTTGATCTACAGGGGGGCAATATAGCCTGGTGTTTATTTAAAATAATTAAAAAAAAATTAAAATAATAAGATTGGATTCTTTGCATTCAACGGATACAGACGTGCTCATCAATGTTTAATATCAATAAAAATAAATTAAGCTTGCATAAATAGTGACCTAGTTTTAGTGTTTTAGCGTGTTATACAAATAAAACATTATAGTGATAATTTAAAATAATGGTCTGACTGAATACTTTTATTACTGGATATTTATGGAAGGCAGCCCCTTTAATCGGAGCGCCATGATACGACGCAGCCCTCCGCCAACACCGATCCCGGTACCGACACCGGCGCCGACATCGCCCCAACAACCAAGACAGGACCAAGATGTGAAGTTTGAAACGGTTTCCACTCCGGAGATTCAGAACTGGATGACGTCCATTGAGCAATGCCTGAATGAGGTCTGTGTTATTTCTTCTGAGGGAAAACTGAACGCTGATCAGAAGCTAAAAATAAGTAGTCTTTGCCGGAATGTTGGACATGGAGTTTCGCAAATGGCTGTTCAATACCAGTCGCTAAAGCAAAAAGCCATACAAAACCATACCTCCCTTAAAACCATGACCGAAGCTCGAGACCTATCAGATTGTCTAATGGAGATGAACCGGACGATTCAGGAGTCCTGTACGAAGCAGGAAGCAGCTACATCTTTTGCAGAAATGGTGAAGAAGGGCTCCAACACTCTTGTTCGTCCTAATGCTTTTAGCTCCGTGGCCATTTATCCCAGTGACAACTCAAAAACCAGTGACGAAACTAAGAACATGGTCCAAAAAATCATATGCCCTGGAGAAATGAAGCTGAAAGTACGAGGTGTACGCAAAATTGGAAAAGGTGGACTAATAATCAGCACTGAGACTAAAGATGACCTAGATAGGATCAAGCAAACAGTCCAACTTGCTTCGTCAGGTCTTACCGTCGACGAACCTAAAAAGCGCAAACCTCGCATTATAGTTATAGGAGTTCCCACATCGATGGCTGAAAATGAGGTTTATAAATGTATTTATGAGCAAAACTTGGCCGATAAACTGCCCACTATAACCCTAGATAAATTTTTGACCTCAATGAAACTAAGCCACAAATCTGGCAGGAAAGATGCTGAGTATTGCAATTTTATCATAGAAGTTCCAGCAGTCATTCGAAAGGCCCTCATCACACAAGATAGACTATTCATAAATTGGACGTCCTGCCCGGTACGAGACTTCACACTGGTAACGAGATGTTACAAGTGCCAGCAGTACGGTCATGCAGCAAAATCATGCAAAATTCCTGCCCCTACATGTGGACATTGCGGTGAAGAAGGACACACTATTCAAGACTGCACAAAGAAAGCGGAGGCGCCAAAATGTGCTACATGTTTGCGTTTTAAAAAACAAGCCAACCACAAGACGGGGGACGCAGATTGTCCGGCTAAAAAAGCTGCCGAGTACAGGTACATTAACTCGATAGACTATGAAGGCGCCTAAGAGCGCCACATAATAGTTTATATTTTAGTCGTATTTTTATTTTTGTAGTTTTAGTATGGATAATCACTTAATTACCGATATAGATAATACATTTTTAACTGTGTCAAAGACATGTGACGTTGAGGATTGCAGACAATATCTTTCCGATTACCAAAAGTCACTAACCGTACTGACCCAAAACATTCGTAGTATTTATAAGAACATAGATAGCTTTAAAATTTTCCTACACAGACTAAACTTTGATTGTGATATAATGGTATTAACCGAGTGCTGGCTAGGTAACCGCATCGATTACCTTCCAGGAATACCTGGGTACAACTTAATGCATACCAAAAAAAACCACAGTCAAAATGATGGTGTGGTAGTCTTTACAAAACAATCACTTAAGGTCACAGTCGAGGAACCTACTCTACAAGACTGCATGAGTAATTGTTTAGTTATTAAAATTGGTACAACCACAGCGATAATCGCTATGTATAGGTCTCCTTCCGCTAGAAACTTGGATTCATTTCACAATTCCTTAAACCAAATTTTTCAAGGGCTAAGCTCGTTCAAGAATGTAATACTAACAGGTGATTTAAATATAAATATTAGCTCTGAAAACTGCGATGCTGGGACCCAAGATTACCTTAATATCTGTTCGTACCATGGATGTCTCCCCGCTCACACGATGCCTACTCATCAGAGCGGTTCCTGCCTTGATCATATGATGATCAAAACCAGTCTATCATATATTACGCTTGTTACTAACGCAACAATTACTGACCATCACGCTGTCCTACTCACCGTAAATTTAACGCTGCCTAAGCTAAATCGTCCCCAGACCAAAAGCAAATTAAACACAAATAAACTCGAATATGAATTATGCAACCTTGATCTTAGCCTAGTTTACAATACTGCTGACGCTAATTTGGCTTTATCGTACTTAATAAAACATGTCCAACAAGCAATTTTACGTAGCACGATAGTTTCTACAGTGAATAAGAAACTTTATAATATTAAACCTTGGATTACTCCTGGACTAATTCGGTGTATAAGACACAGAGATAAACTTCATCAGAGAACTAAGAGATACCCAGATAATCTAATAATTCAGACTACCTATAAAAGATACAGGAATTTCTGCAACAATCTTCTAAAGAATTTAAAAAATAACTACGATAAAAATGAATTAAAAACAGCAGGTAACAATAGTAAGCAACTTTGGAAACATATTAAAAACGTCACCAATATGTCTAAACAGCGTGAAGCAAATTCGAGTTTACTGCTTACTAATCCTTCACCAGTCTTGTCAGCTAACAACGTTAATAACTTTTTTGTCAATATTGGGAAAACTCTTGCCGAGCAGATTCCGAAACATTATTGTGACCAACCTTTTCAAAAATCAATCAATATCTGTAACCTGAAATCTTTTGTTATGCTTGACACTGACGAAGACGAAATTACTCGTATCATTTCTGGGCTAAAAGATGACTGTGCAGTTGGATTGGATAACATAAGCAATAAGATCCTTAAACTTTTTAAGCATATATTGTTACCTCCTTTAACGCATATTTTTCGAATCTGTATTTCCAAAGGTATTTTCCCTACTTGTCTAAAAAAGGCAGTTGTAATCCCTGTCTTTAAATCTGGAACTAAAGACTTAGTTAATAATTATAGGCCAATATCGTTACTCCCCTCAATATCAAAAATATTAGAGAAAATTGTAAACAATAGACTGGTTAACTATCTAGAAAAAAATAACTTTTTGTCCTCTGCGCAATTTGGTTTCAGAGCAAAACTATCTACAGCCGATGCGGTGCATAGCCTAACAAATTACATTTCAGAAGAACTCGGCAAAGGGAACCAGACCCTGGGAGTCTTCCTTGATTTAGCCAAGGCCTTCGACACGGTGTCTGTTTCTGTTCTTCTAAACAAATTACAGGCCATTGGAATAAGGGGAACGCCCCTGAAACTATTCGCTGACTACTTAGATGTCCGATACCAGTGTGTTAGAATAGATAATATCACGAGCGCTGAGCAGAAAAGTACTGGTTTTGGTGTTCCTCAGGGAAGTATTCTGGGCCCCACGCTATTCCTGATTTACATTAACGACTTGTGCAATCTTAATATTAAAGACGGCAAAATTATATCATACGCCGACGACACTGCATTAATATTTACCGCTAAAACCAGTAGCGAACTGTTCCAAGTCGCTCAATTAGGTTTTAATCATGTGACTAACTGGCTTCAAAGCAATTTACTTACACTAAATGCTGACAAGACAAAATATATTCACTTCTCCATGCGCAAGCCTCAACTTAACATTGCTAACCCTCAGTTATATGCCCATCAATGTGGTATCCGTTCAGTCAACATGTGTAATTGCCCTCTTATCCTCGAAACGAGCAACATAAAATACCTCGGAGTAATAATGGACGACACACTGTCTTTCAGAAAACATATTGATAGTTTAGTTAAAAGAGTACGCAAATTAATGTATGTTTTTAAAAAATTGCGAACATTTGCAGATTCAAAACTAATAACACAAGTTTATTTAGCCCTATGTCAATCTATAATTCAATACTGCATTACTTCATGGGGTGGCGCAGCAAAAACCAATTTACTTCCTCTTGAAAGAGCTCAGAGAGCAATTTTAAAGGTAGCAAACTTCCATCCCTTTTTCTTTCCCACTGATCTGCTGTATAAATCCTGCAACGTGCTGACTGTTCGCCAACTTTTCATTATGCACTTAGTATTAAAACAACACACCATGCTTACCTACACTGCTGACATTACTAACAAGAGACGGAATGATATAGTATGCGCATCAAATTTTACTTCAAAACGTGTCTTTGTGGAAAGATTTTTTACATTCTTAGGCCCATTTCTGTACAATAGATTAAATAGAAAACTAAGTATCTATAAATTGAATTATTTTAGCTGTAAAAAAATTATACTTAAATATTTACTAACCATCGCCTATGCACAGACAGAAGAGCTACTTGTTGTCTGCAAATAGAAACGCTTACATGCAATTTTACTGTTACTAACCTAAATTAGTTTTAGTTTTCACTTTATACGCATTGTTAATTTATTACATTAAGTATTTATGCACTTCCTAGCCTGAAGCACAGGTTCAACCTAGTTCAGGCAAATAAGAAATTGTGTTCTATTTTTTTTTTTTTAATTTAGTAATCCAAGCTTCAATAACTAGCTGTCAGAGACTGATATTAGGTATTGTACGTTGAGATCGATAAATAATATAATTATAGGCACAGCCTAGAAAATAACTATGTTATGTTGGAGAGTTAAGTATTTGATTTTGCAAGAACTAAAATGCAAATGTACTAGGTACACATTATTATGATGAATGGTGTCAATAATGAAAACGTAAGTAATAATATAATAAAATACTTGTTTTTGTTAAATTTAGTTGCACATTGCCTTAGATTTTTCAAATCAAATCAAATTAGATTTTTTAAAATCTGTTATGTTTTATAGATACGTATATCTTAAATAAATCAATAAATAAACAAATTATTATCCCGCACGGGTAAAAATGAAGACCTAAACAAATCTAATACTTATTCAACTAAATCAACCTAGGTAGGTATCATCATCATTTCAGCCAAAAGACGTCCACTGCTGGACATAGGCCTCCCCCTAAGGGGGGTGTTTGCCAGGCGGGTTGGCGATCGCAGTATGGTGTTAAAATGCATAGAGAACGCTGCTGCCCATTCTCTAGTAAGTCCCTTAGTCGCCTTTTACGACATCCACGGGAAGAAATAGGATGGTGCTATTCTTTACGTCCGGCACCACACGGAACTCCGGCACCACACGGAACATATGTGCTATGCAATTATACAATACTAGAGATTGAATTTATACAATGCAAAGATAGTTTTTACAATCTTAAGTGTGCCGGACGGGCGTGATCGCTGGACGCGGTATGTGTGCGGGGAGTGCCTATCCAGGGTTTTTATTGCCGGTGTATGTGTAGGTCTCCCAGTCCATGCGGCGCTGACGTCCTGCACCTATAGCTCCAGGTATCTTCGGGCAGCCTGCGATCTTCAACTTCTGAGTACCAGTTAGACGGGAAGAGTTTTTACTGACCCTTGACGAAGGATTACGTTTTGACGTTCCTAGCTATAGCGTGTTTGACGATTCAGTGATAACGTTTTTAATGACTCAGCCATAGGAGTATACTACCTGATTAAAACACAAGTCTTGAAGAACACCCAGGAAGCAATTTCGGGACTCGTGGGAACACTATGAAACTACATTGAAGCTATTTAAAAGTGCAAAAAATACCTTGCCGAGGACTACAAATTCAAATTTTCTTATGTTTGCTTAAGTACAAGCCTACTTTACCGTAACGAGAGCCGCTAATTACTTCCTGGTTTAAAGTTTATTTTAATGACGTTTTTACTAATTACTAAGTACATAGTTGCATAATAGCACATGAAAAAATTACATACATATGGCATGTGACATATCGTTGGAATCCTCATGAAATTCCCTATGACCTGAGGTATCCATATCAACTATACCTGTTTCCACTGAAATAACTTTTCAGTGGAAACAGTAAAAATAATATAATTTTTAATTAAAATTGGTTTTCCAATGGCTTTTCTCGGAAACCATTCGACCGATTTTCATTCTGATTATGGATACCTCAAGCCTATATATAGACCTACAACAATATAATATTTTAAATTATACAAGTCTATTTTTCAGGGCGTGACGCGCCCTGAAAAGTTAACTGTTAAACTGAAATTAAACACTTTAAAAAATTACCGAAAAACGGCCTTCAAGCTCAATCAAATGGGTCTATTTATCTGACTAGAGACTCAAAAGTTATGTCCAGGGGTAGGTCTTGACCTCCGCTACCTGGGCGTGCTAAAAAAATATAAATCGATGGCTTAATCTGCAAATCGGCCAACTCCGTTTTATGCAATTTTAGAGGGAGGCAAAAAAACTGAATAAAAAATTAAATATTTACAATATCCATATTCCAAAATACTATTTGGTACTTTTTTATTTTGCATACGGAATTAACTGAACATTATGAAAAAATATATTGATCACATACCTTTAAAATAGATTTTTGGAGTTGGCCTATTTGTAAATTAAAAAATAATAAAAATACGGGAGTTGTCCACTTTTCTGTGACTCCTATATTTAGATTTATATAGAGTTTTTTAGATTAGTATTGGGTAATAAGAGAAAAAAAACTATATTTTTATCACTTAATATGTTTTATTACGTCTTATAATGTTACAAGAAAAAAAAAGTAAGTCTTCATTCATGTGGTATGTTGTCGTAGAAGTCCCTGTAGTCCACCGGTAGGGTAGATTTTAATTCCTGGAGGTCTTTGAACTTACGGTTTTTAATTTGTAGCCGATTTTTATGAAGATTCGGTAAGCTTTCAATCGCCGAGGGTGTGATATTTCTATCGCATCGTTGTGGTAGTAACTGCCACTCATCTTTAAATCTTAGCTTAAAGTTTATGTTCCCTTTTTTATATTGCAGCGCACGAATGTCTGTGACCTGAACACAAACAATAATAATTATACCTAATCAATGAATTACACAGTAAAATGTGTTTTTTACACTTCTACCGAAACCTGAACAAAAAGAGTTATAAAAATGAATAAAATAATAAGATCAAATATAAATAAAATCAAAGGTACCTTAGCGTCTCCTGTCGCTTTTCCTGGTCTTATAGATTTATAATATTGTAGACTTCCAAAGGATTTAAAAAAATCGTGCGTTAAATAAGACACGTTGTAGGGCTTAGGGTGTATGCGTGCTCCAAGACAAACTCCTACATATTCAGCTGGTACATGAATAACTTTATTTTTCAGCTTCCTCTCTATGGCGGCATGCATAGAGTCAGCCTCCATCTGGGTATGGCCAACCTCCAAATACTTTTGCTCAATTATAATATTGTTTAATGTTGCCACATTCAGTAAAGCGTTTGCCAATACCACGTTCCTATTTTCATCCATCACTGTACAATATAATTTTAATATCCTTTTCAGGTTCTCTGTGAATGCTCGGCAGAAGATTATTTGTAATAAACTTGACTATTATGGTTGCATAGTTGTCAGACGATAGGGCACCTTCAGTCTCGTTCCATAGATAGCAAAATCCATCTTTGTTTCTCAAATTGAATAAACAGAAATTGTGTGTGCATAGCTTAGTTTTATAATATAGAGATGAAACATTAGATTTAGGTGCTAATAACACAGCTTGTGTATCCATCGTAAATACGAGTTCTTCTGAATTTTTATCGTTTTCTTTTTCGATTCGGGCTTCATTTTTTCTTTCTATGTGCTCCTTACGTTCTGTATCAGGTATATTTCCGAGTTTATGGGATAGACATTTTTCGCACTCATCTTTTTTCGGCTTAAACAGTGATATGTTTTCAATTTCTAAAGTGTTGCTGAATTTTGCTATAGAGAGAGGTTTATTATTCCGCGATGCACACCAGTCTTTTTTGTAGAATTCGTATAGGGCTCTTTTTGATGTCCATTCTGGTAACAAATAAAGCTTTGATGTAATAGTGGGATGTAATTTGCGGCAATAGTGGGATTCCATTTTTGGTATATTGTTCAAAAACTCTTTAAGTGATTCTACCTCTGCTTCGTGGGGCTATTTTCTGGCAGATACATTTTGGTTTTCATTGTGAGAGGTATTTTCTTTACCTTTTTTCCAGTTCCAGATGGTCATTTTGGTGATACACAAAGTGTTTTGAAACATTGTTTTGCAGACCCTCACACGACGTCATTCAAATGCAAGTTATAAATCATTGAGCTTTTTATCTTTGTAATAGATGGGTCTTTTCTATCTCTTGGGCGTTTTGTAGGCATCTCTTGTACAAGACTATTTACGAAAACCTTCTTTTCTCCCCAAGTCATCCCCCAAAACTTTTCATATATTACGTTTCTATCATCTTCTGTAATTTCACAGCATTTTAAAGCACTTTTGTCATTTGTCTTACATTTGCATCGAAGTTTAAGCACTCGCTTATTCTCTAGTGTTTTTTTCCCATTTCCCGTCAACTTTTTTTCGTCCAATATACTGCCTCCCCTTTTCCCGATTAAGTTTGTTTTTGTATTCATTCCATGTTGCTTTGTTAACCTGACACCTTTTTCTTCTCTTAACTCTCATTGGTTGTTCTTCACTATTAGAATCCGAGTGCTCAGAATAGGGTACAAGTTGTTCATTATTGTAGTCACTATCATCGCTTATATAGTTGTCAATCAAGGCAGCATTGTTATCATGACGTGGTGTAACCTGTGAATTTGTAGCTGGTCCGGATGATTCCATGGATGCTTCAGTAACCAATGTTAACAGGCCGGAATTCAGAGATGAACCTTCGGCTATTGGTTCTATTTCCGTGATCCCCTCTGTAAGAGCATCAGATGTTAAAGCCCCATCAGCTAGTGGAAGAATTTCCATGACCACTTCTGTAACAGCATCAGATGTTGCCGCATCATCAACTAATGGGACAATTCGCATAATTACTTCTGGAACAGCTTCAGATAATGACGAATCAGCAGCCAGTATAACAGGCATATTTTCAATCGATTCCTTTGTGAAAAATATTATATCATTTTGACGACTTCGGTTGCAAGCAGCTTCAACCATTTTTTTCGCCCTCGACATTTTCTTTGTCTACAATATAAGTAACAATCCCATTAAATATTTTTAACATTAATTTACCTAAAAACACAAAACTGGTAACTCCCAAATCAAGAACAAATTGTCACAACAAAAAATGGCCAACTCCATCATCGCACTTTTGTAGGTTATTTATGGTTTTCTTTTTGAGCATTCACAACAATTATACCTTATTTAAATAAAGTCACTTACCACCAATTCCATGTATTGTTTTCAGGTTAAACTATCTGTTATTTACGCACATTGACAAAAATATAAACTCAAGCCACGAAAACCTGTTCTTTCCTGCACGCCGTCCAGTACAAAATGGCGGCTGGCACCGGAGTTAGCCACTTTGACGTGTTGCTATGTCAGTGTTGGGAGTTGCCCAATTTACGTGCACGCGATTTTTTCGGTAATTTTGAGAGCTAGGGAGTTGTTTCCTTTTGCATACCGTAAGTGGCAACTCCGCGTACTCGATGACATCTAAACATGATTTTGGGTCAAAAGTGGAGTTAGCCGGTTTGCAGGTTAAACCATCGAAATATATAACTATATAGCCCACTTAATTGAGGTTGAAAGGGTAGTATTTATCGTTCTACATACAAAACATTTTACATGTTATTTCTATACGTTAACTATAAGTATTTTAACTGGAATTTAAGTTAATATTTAAAAAAAACAATATAATACTACATATTATGTGACGCATCGTCGCGAACATTAAGCATCTCCAACAATATTTTCAATTGGTAATCAATTACGTAGTTTATGCGCCTATGTGGAGCAGAACCAGCGTTACGACACCCACGGGAAGAAATGGGGTTGGATAGGTAGGTATACTTGTTACAAAATCATAAGTAACAGCCATTATAAGCTAACATAAATATATGATTTAACATTTTCAAAATATACTTTATCAAATGAAAAAATAATTTAAAACTTTTACTGTGCGTCCTCCGACTCGTGAATTAGTCCGAACGTGTTTCCGCATCATTCATAAAAAGTTTGTCCCGACCGGAAAACAATATTCCAAGAATAGCCCGCCGCCGCCGCCGCTGCGCCGTAGCCCTATTGTTTCCAATTATACTTATGTTCAGATTGAAGGTGGATCTACGAGTCGCTGGTAGTTTTCACAGAGTCCCCCTTGTTTTTAAGTTCATCTAAAACCTAAATGATAGAAAAGTTTTTGGTCAACTTTTACAATGATTTCCTAATGTCACTTACTCATAAAAACCTGTACTTATACAATCAATTTCTGTAATAATACTAATAAGTATAATCTTTATTTCTCTTTTCGTAAAGGTTCACAGTATACTGTTATAAATAGAGACAATAATTATAGCGTTTTGACAAAATGCATAAAATATGATCCTTTTTGAGAGACTGGCGTCCATACTACCCGTACCCCAGTACCCTGTCCTGTCCTGTCCGTACCCTGTGTGACAAATCACATTCATCGGCATCTTTTTTTATCAGACACGACCGGAGAGAGATCAGGCGCAGGACCAACGGCTTAACCTGCTTTCCGAGGCACGGGAATATCACACCGCCAACTTAATATCGGACTATGAGAGTGTAGGAAGAGAGAGTGCACCTGTGTCTGCACACATACTTGTGCACTATATTTCTCCCGCGTCGTTGGCTAGTCTCCGCAGAGATTGGCCGACATAACCAAAATTATATCTGGAGGACTATTATTATTTCAACAGAATACGCCAGGAATCCATATTGAGTAAATTGCAATTAATTTGCATGCCATTGTGCTATTACAACTACAGATTGGTGATTGTCACAGTGGCGTCCAAGCTACTTGCTTACTACGTGTCTATTTCTGGACACGTAGCTTAACAGTTGTTTCTTACATTCAACGGAAAATTAACCAAACAAAACTAACCCCGTCTTCCCGTCTGCAAAAGACTTCTCCTGTCATATATCGACAATAAGTCCTCAAGGATAACCCATAATCCTCAAAGAACGGATGTTTGAGAGTAAGGCGTCGAACCCTTGCGACAGTTTATTACTCTCTCTGACCTCCACAAGTGTTTTTTTGCCTGCCTATATTTACATGTGCGTACGTGAGGTATTTTTACTTTAATTGTGGGTAGTAGGGTTACTAGAATATTTTATTCAGTGTTATACAGGTTTGTATTTTGGTATGGTTGCCGTTGGAGCCGTGGTGGCCCGATGGAAAAGGACCCGACTTATGAGTTGTAGGTTTTGGTTTCGAACCCAGACAGGTTTGCAATTAATAGACTTTGTGCAAATTATTTAACTACAGCTGCCTTGAAGCAACGAGTTGTCCATTATAAACAAACACGGATAGTTTATTTAACTTCTCGGTGCAATCTGAGCGAAGGATACCAACACGTGAACATTAAAGTAGTAAAAAGCCAAATTTTTCCCCTATTTATCCAGAGGAAATAGTTCACATTAAAATGCGGGCCGTGAGACGCTGTAGGACACGGCAGCGGCGGCGGGACAAGCACGTGACAAACAGATGGTGTCCGACAAAATACGGAGCGGTTGATGACCCCTGACGCCGCGCCGCCGCGTCGTGACGTGACGTCAGTTCACGTTGACTTTTGGGGACTGGGGCTGCAGTAATAAAAAAAGTAAGACGCTTGTTTTTACTTTGATAGCTGTGTGATAGTTGTGTGCTTGTTTTTACTTGTAGCTGGCATTTGGCTAATAATTTATAATTGCATTTCATGTTTTATGTTTCTCTGTTGCAATGTCAATTAATTTGCATGCTACTTTTTGTATAGAATCAATTTCTTATAACATAACAGACACCTGTACTGAGAGTTCGTTGCGTCACTTCTTCTTCCCAGCTAAAGCACTAGGTAGTGGTGAGGAGCGGGCGTTTTAGTCTGTCTTTGGTAATTTTGACGTTCAAAAAGTGTTGATTCTCAGCTTAAAGGCTCGTACAGACTCGCGCGTTATTTATTTATTTATTAAGGCAAACCAACTAAATACACACAAAGACATTCAAAGTACATATCATTTACAAATACAGTAGCATTGCATGCATCTAAATTATAGGAAAGCACAGCATTTAATTAAGATCTCATTATACAATAATAATTAATATAAAGATGGATAACAATGTAATTATAACTAATATCAATAATGTTTTATACTTAAAATTAACTTGAATTAAATTAAATAAGATTGTATTAAATTAAATTAAAATAAATAAACTAAAAACATAATTAATGTGAAAACATGTGTGTTTACACACAAAATAAAAGAAAAGAAACATTATTGAGCAAAAATTAAATATATTCAAATCAAATCAAATTCTTTCACACAGTTCACAAATATACAATTATGCATGAAATTTTACCAACAGAAAAATTATATATTATTTAACAGTGGGTCCCAAACTAGGCACAGCCTGTATCTTGGTGCCCCAAACACCACACAAAGTTAATAATTTAAATTAGTTCTGCTAGCGCAAGATTGTTAGTGATAATACTGATAACTTATTAAAATAAATTAATAAAATTTACAAAAAAGTGATTCGAGCAGTGATGATCGTTTCATTCAGCTTCGCGTACGTAGAAACCCAAGTCTAACGGCCGTCCAAGCCAGAAATTAGCTTGAGGAAGTTCGAGGTGTCACAGTAAGTGAGCGTACGGTACGAAGAAGATTCAAAGAAGCTGGTTTTGGTTCGTACGTGCCCGCGAAGACTCCAAAACTTGAGATACATTATCGTAGAAACAGACTAACCTTTGCGGAAACATCGACTTTGGACAAAAATGGGGGAAAATATTGTTAAGTGATGAGTGCAGAATTCTTTTAAATCAAGTTGATGGAAGACAAAGAATATACACGCAAAGGAGAACGATATAATCAGCCAAATTTTAAAACTACAGTGGCATATGGTGGAGGATCAATAATGGTTTAGGGGGGAATATATTTGGAAGCTCGTACGGAACTGGTGGTGATCGATGGAGGAAGTCTGACTGCAGCTTGTCATATAAGAGAAATTTTGAAAGAAATTGTGGTACTGTTTGACGCCGTTATCGGTGACGACTTCGATTTGATGCAGGATAAAGCTCGGCCGTATACTGCTCGTTCAACTCAAGCATATCTTAATAATGAGAATATCACAGTTATGGGGTGGCCGGCGAGGTCACCGGATATGAATCCGATAGAACACGTCTGGGACCTGCTGAAACGAAGAGTAAAATCCAGAAACCCAGCTCCTATCATTGTGGGTGAATTGCGAATCGCCGTAGTTGAGGAATGGTAGAGACTGTCACAGGAACAACAATAGATAACAATTTTTCAAAGCATGTCTAGGCGGGCGGAAACTTTAATAACAGCACGTGGAGGAAATACGCGATATTCATTTGTATTATTTTATGTTTATTTCTTTGATTTTTACATACCTTGACATAACTACTTGACATAACCTACAATTTTAATTTAAAATATTTATTAGTGCCTTGTGGACAGAATATTAATTCAGATTTTTTACAGTTTTTTTTTTGGGTGGAAAATTATCAAATAACTTCTCCCGCTCTGGGCGGAGCGGGAGGCGTGTCAGACTTTTACTGACTCTGACTAAAACCCACCCGTGTTCCTTCATTTGCCTGTGTGCCAGGGCCACGATATCCCTTTCGGACAAACTCGCAACCCTGGCAGGCATTGGCCCTAATGGACCCCGTCAATTCGTGCTGACGTCTCTTTGAGGCGCGCGTGGAACATGACGCGCCGTTGACCCGGGCCTGGTCCTTATCGGACGGCGAGCTACCCATCGCTCACCGTCCACAAACCCGCGCCTACGGTGGCCGGGAATCGGCCTACGACTCCCGACGCCCGGGGCGTCTCTTGCGGCGACTAGGGGCGCGAGGGCGTTGATTTTGCCTTACCCTTACGCGTTCCGCCTCCTCCTTCGTGAGCATTACTGTTTCGCAGAAGGAGGTGACGGCCTCCCATGCACTCTCGGTGCTCCGCCCAAGCAGGGCAGACCTCCACCGTATGCTCCACCGTGTCCTCCGGGCGATCCACACAGTGGTGACACCCGGGCGTTTCCTCCCGCGTAATCTTAAACAGGAACCTCCCGAAACATCCATGTCCGGTGAGGACCTGCGTCAGGCGGAAGGTGAGGACGCCGTGGCGCCTCTCCAGCTACTCCTCAAAGAGGGGACTTATCGCCACAATTGTGGCGTGTCCAAGATTTGTTACAGTTGTAATGGCAATCTTGTCATTTGGTTTAAATAGGTAGGTTTTTATTTTTATTATTTTAGTAATATTTTAGATAGATTCTTTTTTAATTTGTGAATGTGAGAACGTTGTAGGCTTAATAGACTGTAGCTTTGCAAACCATCTTCTATTTTGTTAAGTATTTGGTAAGTTTGTGGACGGGCCTACACTGCCCTCCCATACTCATTAACATTGTAACTTGAAAACATTGTAAAAGCCAACTTTTTTTTAAAAAGAGTAACCGGGTAGTTTCTTGCCGGCTTTACTCCATAGGAAACGACCAATTGGAAACATCCACCTAGCTTCTGACATTTCATAAGTGCCCATTTCATATTTCCCCTCATTTCATAGGTTTGTGTGAAATAAAATATTATGATTTTGATTTTTAAACATAGTTTTTTAATTAGCTTTCTCAATTTTTCTTGGTTACCTTAAAAAAACAAGAAAGTACATTTTACACAAACAAATATTTTTTTCGTATAATTAATATTAAATGTGATCTCATTTTAATTTTAAAAGGTGGAATTTTAAATAAGAAAAGAAGAATAAATACTAGATTTTACAATTAAACGATTTTTTAAATGCCCTTTTTTATGTTCCTCTAATTGTGCCGGTGTGTCTAAATGGTGGGCGGGACATCACTTAGTAGGCCTGCAACATAATACTACCGTAAACTAAGTTAAGACAACCTTGCTTGATAAATGAAGATGAGCTAATAATTCTGGACTGATCACATTTTATAAATGATACTAGATATAGGCAAGATAAATGCCACTATTACGCCTCCAAACACGGAAAACCTGTGGGAGTCTCAACACAATACATCTTCAAGTATGCATCCCACGCTAAAAGGTCTTGCTCAAATAGAACGGCTGTTTCCTGAACGAACAAGTTTTTTTTTCTACAATCACCTTTACTAAACTAAACATTGACACAACGATGGATGAGGTGAAACACGTCTTAATGGAATATTATAATAAATTCAATCAGCTCAGCCTAGCGTAGTCCACTGCTGGACTTAAGCCTCTCCCGGGCTGCGCCACAACAACCTGTCTTCCGCCTTTCGCATCCAGTCTGTCCCAATCACATTTTTATGGTCGTCGGTTCATCTGGGGGCGTCTCACACTACGCTTGCCAATACGCGGTCTCCACTCCAGGACTCGGCTGCTCCACCGGCCATCGGTCCTCCGACAAACATGGCCAGCGCACTGCAACTTTACCTTACAATTAATTAATATATTGAATCGGATAAAAACAATTTCAGATCCGGTCGTGAACTGTCAACCGCACGTTTATACAAAACAAAACTGTAGTATCCTTAATGTGAACATGTTACTATCCAGGTTTAGAGTACATTACGCCTTACTTTGTACCGTTTGTTTATAAGGCCATAAAGCCGTGCAAATGAGACAGCGGATAAATTCACATGTCAATTATATACGCTTTAACCGAATAAACGCATTTACACATGTTGGAGGAAGGAAGTTATCATTAAATAAATAAGTGCAGGTTAGAAGCAACCGCACTATGAAGGGTTCCGTAGTTGGGATGAATATATCCCAAGAAGAAACTTAAATTGTAGTTGAAAAACATGTTCTCCAATACATTCCAACTGCAAATGTAAGTTTGTACGCACAATATTGGGATATTTATTTTAAGACCATATACTTCTTATAGAATTTCCTGTAATCTATAAACAGCTATAGAACTATTCCCAAGTAGCACAAGACAGCCGCGCAGTGGCTTGACTACAGAATATGTGGACTACTGAAGGCTGTTTTAATTTCCTGCATAAGGCCTGTTTATTTGGCTACGCAGACCTTGTAATTCTAAATTGGGCCCCAAATTAACCAGCCTTGAGCATTACAGTGGCTAAACGTCGCTAATTGGCAGTATAATCATTTAAATAGCTGTACAAGGCCTATACAATGGCTTAAACAGCTATTCAACAGTCATTACAGCCTAAGATTCAGCTACTTTCATTCTCTTCACCTTTAAGGGAGTTAGAAAGCAATCATTTGAGTGATAAATCTATGAAGTATTCGTACACCATAATATACTCGTATCCTGTGAAATATTTTCATTAAAGCGATATTATTCTGATGCACGTAAAATATTTGATGTAATTACATAATTATACACATTTACAGGAAAATGGTGCTCGCAATTCAATTCAAATACAGGGATACGCAAAACCAGCGTGAAAATTATTACAAATATCGCACTTTAACAAACAATAAATTAATTTCGTGTGTCACTTAATATTTTGTATATTAAGTGTGTTGTGTGTTGTATATTTGTATATGGACTGTTGTACAGAGGAAAATGCCAAAACGATATAAATTAATCGGTCAAAAAGGATGTGCGGCCACTTCGCCGGACGGTAAATTTAAAGCAGCAGATATCAAAGTGCCTTTGTTTATCTCAAATGTAAGTACTGAAACGAGTGAGCAAGACATAATAAGCTACATAAAAAAAAAACTAGTGAAAATGTTACTTTAAAAATGATAAATATGAAAGTCCCAAAGAAATATAATGCGTACAAACTGTTTGTTTCTCAAAACAAGTTAGATGTATTTTTAAAAGATGAAATGTGGCCAAATGGCATAACTTTTAGACGCTCACGTACCGTAAGAAGTCGGAAGACTAAGTAATAGTTAATAATGGACTTAATTATGAACTGTAATCAAAACCAACTTTGTAAGTTTACTAGTTTCAACTGTAAATCTGTTAAACGCTTGGTTGATAGTGTTAGGGAAATCTGTGAGATGTCAGACATAGTAGCCCTTCAAAAGACATGGCTTCTTCCCCATGATATTCCTTTCTTAGGTACCATAAGTGATAAATTTGAATACACGGGTAGGTCGGCTGTTGATACATCTGCGGGGCTACTGATAGGGAGACCATATGGGGGAGTGGCTATCCTCTGGAGAAAGGGCATTTTTAACGATGTTACAGTATTAGGGTGCACTAGCTCGCGTCTCGCTGCTATCAGAGCTACTGTCGGCGAACGCTCGATTATTGTAATCTCTGTTTATATGACAAAAGACTCGTCTGACAACTTACTCTTCGAATTAAACAATTTCTGCAATGACCAAGCTTGGATCTGTGCAGATATAGAAAAACTGGGTTGCGTGACAGATAACTACACTTTTGTGAGCGAAGCCCACGGGTGTAGAAGGTGGCTAGATCACTGTGTTGTGTCTTTTTCAGCTTGGCAAACTATTATAAATGTAGGAATAAAGGAAGACGGTTATATGTCAGATCACTTACCTTTGTACGTTGAGTGTGATCTGAATATAGTGAGATCTAAATTAATAACACAGAATACACCACGCTCTAGAGTTATTTGGGGCGAAAGGGACGAATCTCAGATCAAGTGTTACAAGGACTTGTGTAATAATAATTTTCGTGACATAGATTTTCCACCTGAATTCTCAGAGTGTAGTTATGGCTCATGCAGCTCAGTAGAACATAAATATGTTTTGAACGACCTGTACGGTAAAATTATAAGTATTTTATGTAACGCTGCCGAGCAAACAAATGTAGTAGGACGATTCAGGCCAGGGAGAGGGAAAGTGGTGTGTGGATGGAATAGTCATATTCGTGACGCTCACCGTGAGGCCAGGCTTAAATTCAAGGACTGGGTTAGACACAGGAGACCAAATAGTGGAGTAGTTTTCGAAGAGATGCGTGAGACACGTGAAATCTTCAAGGGACGCCTGAAATGGTGCCAAAAAAAACGAAGAACAGGTCAAAATGGACAACTTAGCAAAGCAAAGAGCCACGAAAAATTTTAGTAAATTTTGGAAGTCGACACGTAAGTTGGATACTAGGCCTGGTCTACCGGTGAGCGTAGGTAGGACCAATGACCCGGGGGGGTTGCAAATATGTTTATGGAACATTTTAAAGTGAAATCTCCACTGGGCCCTTCAGTTGCAATAGCCGATGCTGAGTCTGACAGTGGGGGCGGCGCAACCACTCACACTTTTTTCGGCTAAACAAGTCAGATCGGTTATTCAAGGCATGAGCAGAGGTAAATCGCCCGGCTACGACGGACTCAGCATCGAGCATTTCAAACATGCGGAAGGTCACCTGCCGAGGGTCCTGTCCTGGTTTTACACAATGTGCATCAGTCACTCTCATTTACCTGCTGAGCTGATGCAGACTATTGTAACACCTATAGTCAAAAACAGGACAGGGGATATCTCGGATAAGGGTAACTACCGTCCAATCTCCCTTGCAACCACAGCGGCTAAAGTATTGGACAGTATGCTTGTTTCGTGCCTGAAGAAGTATTTGTGTTTGCATGATGCACAGTTTGGCGTTCAACCTGAGCTTTCAACAGAAAGTGCTGTGCTGAGTTTGAAGAATACTGTCCAATATTACACAGACCACAAAACGCCGGTGTATGCCTGCTTCCTGGATCTCTCCAGAGCCTTCGACCTAGTGTCATATGATGTGCTCTGGAGAAAGCTGGGTGACAAGAATGTATCATCAGTGCTTAAGCTCATGCAGTATGGGTAAGCAAACCAAACCAATTGTGTAAAGTGGGCCGGAACGTTCTCTGAGTCGTATGAGTTGGAGTGCGGTGTGAGACAGGGGGGGTTGACGTCTCCACGGCTCTTCAACCTTTATATTAATGATCTCATTAAGTAAAGTCGAGCTCAGTGGTATGCGTGTCGGCTGCCGGGTTGGTGGTGTTAGTATTAACAACATCAGCTATGCGGACGACATGGTGCTTCTGAGCCCGACTGAGGGATCTATCAGAGAAATGTTGAAGGTCTGCGAGGAGTATGCTGCTTTGCACGGCCTTGTGTACAAAGTCCGTAAGTGTGAATAGATGGTCTTTAAGGCCGCCGGTAAGTGCCCTAATCATGAACCTAGTTTTTATCTAAATGGTATGAGCATAAATAAAGTCCACCAATTTAAGTACTTGGGGCACATACTTACCGACGACCTTAATCATAATGTAGACATCGAAAGGGAACGTAGGGCACTGGCGGTCCGAGGGAACATGTTGGCCCGTAGATTCTCTCGTTGTGCGGACCAAGTCAAAATCACCCTGTTCAAGGCTCTGTTTTGTCAAGGTCTGTATGCAGGGGGTCTATGGGTCAGCTACACCAAAAGATCGCTAGATGTCTTACGCATCCAATATAACAATGTTTTAGGATGCTGTTGAAACTGCCCCGTTTCTGTAGCGCATCGGAGATGTTTGCTCAGAACCGAACTGATGGCTTCCATGCAGTGATTCGCAAAAAGTCGCATCATTGATGCGTAGAACGCGGGTCAGTGACAAAAGCATCCTGAAAACAGTGGTGGAGAACCCTTACAGCCCATTTCTGAGGCACTATGTGGGGAGAATGGTCAGGTAGCATATTCCTTGCTTTATCGTTCTCTGCACATCCTGCCACAGTCACAACCTATTGTTATTTTTGTTTTGTGTACTACTAACACTAGTGATAAGGTATTTTACTAACAATTGGACCATATTGTTGTCCGAACTTAAATAAATAATAAAAATATTGACAGACGATTTTTTTTTTATAACGTTACCCCTCACTAAGAATTTCTCCTGTATCGTGGGTGCGTTTACAAACATTTTAACTCACATACACAAACAACCAGACCCGGAAAAACTATTTATAGGTCATACAAATATTTATTCCGTGCGGGTATCGAACCCGCGACCCGCAGCGCAGCAGTCAATCGCTTAACCACTGCGCCAACTGTGCCGATTTATTCCTGCCAGGGTTGCGAGTTTGTCCGAAAGGGATATTGTAGCCCTGGTACACAGGCAACTGAAGGAACACGGGTGGCTTTTAGTCAGTAAAAGTTTGACACGCCCTTCCGCTCCGACCAGAGCGGGAGAAGTTATCTGATAATTTCCCACCCAAACAAAAAATATCCAGCACAAATTCTCCATTGACTCTCTTGAAAAGTTATTTACTGTACAGTGGTGTTACTAAAGTCTATGTGCCAGCTTATAAAATTATTCAGGCTGGAAAAAGGATTTGAATAATCTTTCGTACTGTGTACTGGTATAAAGAGAGAGCATACAACAGCTTTTCCGGGATAAAGAAATCTTTACAGAAAACCATTTGGTTATGTAGTAACGGCTTTCAAAGTACCTTGCAGGCCCAGAAGATATGATTTAAGTTTTTTTAAATAACACATTAAAGTAATTAAAAAACATTCGGTACCATCGTCCCCAGTGATCCTCCGCCGGTATCGTCCCCGGTGATCCTCCGCCGGTATCGTCCCCGGTGATCCTCCGCCGGTATCGGAGCAGATGGAAAAACATTTTTTTTTTTTTGTAGCCATTGTCTTGCTTATTAAGCGTGCCACGATTTTTTCAGTTAGACTTGCATCCGAGGCAACCGCTCGCTCTTTTGCCATATTCAACAAAATTAAATCAGCTCTGTGACGATCCTTTAAGTTTGATGATTTGAGATAGGCAATGTCGTGTTCTTTACAATATTCGTCTAATTTATTAATACCTTTGTCTCCGCGTGTAAGCCTTTTAATCAATTTTGTACCAGGGCCACAACATTTGTATCCTGGTAAGTGTAATTCAAATGGTAAATTGTTTATAAGTCAATTGAGAAGACTGCTCTCTCCAATACACATCATAAGACTAATGAATCTGTATTGAACACTTTAATAAATACTTACACGATTCATAAATGACTTTTTTTGCGTAAAGTTCTTTTCATTTAAAGTTTTTTTTTTTTTTTTATACATTCGATTTATCAATCCAACTGTTTTTAGCAGAAGATAAACCTAACCATTTTACTAAAACCGTGTTTCCTTTTCTTCTAAGAACTTTCTCGACTAGATAAACATTGGGATGTTTTGTCTTTTGAAGCTCTTGTAAGTAAAATGCCCCTAAAATTGGCTGACCTCTGATTGTATCTTCAATTAAGTAGGTAATACGAGTTGTATTTTGAATTTTTCGAATTTTAAATATTTCCGTCAACCAGTTGGGGGTATACCTATCCTTTTTCGAATGTTCCTTTGTACTTACTGATACGTACATAATTACCCACTCATATACTTGCTTTTTATTCTTTCATTTTTTACTAACCTTAAATACCTTTCAAATAAAAGTTTTTTATTAATGTTATTCACATTAGCAGGAATTTCAAGAATTGTCCGATGGTAAGTGTGATTGTATTTATAAATAACATCATTAAGGGTACTATCTACCCAATTATAGTTGCCTTTTAAACTAAATTCCTTATACAGTTTAGATTTCAATGTTCTGATAAATCGTTCAACTATTGATGCCTTTTTTGTTGAGAAAGTTGAATAATGGTTTATATAATAAGATTCCATAACGATGGTTTAACCTGCAAACCGGCTAACTCCACTTTTGACCCAAAATCATGTTTCGATGTCATCGAGTACGCGGAGTTGCCACTTACGGTATGCAAAATGAAACAACTCCCTAGCTTTCAAAATTACCGAAAAAATCGCGTGCACGTAAATTGGGCAACTCCCAACACTGACATAGCAACACGTCAAAGTGGCTAACTCCGGTGCCAGCCGCCATTTTGTACTGGACGGCGTGCAAGAAAGAACAGGTTTTCGTGGCTTGAGTTTATATTTTTGTCAATGTGCGTAAATAACAGATAGTTTAACCTGAAAACAATACATGGAATTGGTGGTAAGTGACTTTATTTAAATAAGGTATAATTGTTGTGAATGCTCAAAAAGAAAACCATAAATAACCTACAAAAGTGCGATGATGGAGTTGGCCATTTTTTGTTGTGACAATTTGTTCTTGATTTGGGAGTTACCAGTTTTGTGTTTTTAGGTAAATTAATGTTAAAAATATTTAATGGGATTGTTACTTATATTGTAGACAAAGAAAATGTCGAGGGCGAAAAAAATGGTTGAAGCTGCTTGCAACCGAAGTCGTCAAAATGATATAATATTTTTCACAAAGGAATCGATTGAAAATATGCCTGTTATACTGGCTGCTGATTCGTCATTATCTGAAGCTGTTCCAGAAGTAATTATGCGAATTGTCCCATTAGTTGATGATGCGGCAACATCTGATGCTGTTACAGAAGTGGTCATGGAAATTCCTCCACTAGCTGATGGGGCTTTAACATCTGATGCTCTTACAGAGGGGATCACGGAAATAGAACCAATAGCCGAAGGTTCATCTCTGAATTCCGGCCTGTTAACATTGGTTACTGAAGCATCCATGGAATCATCCGGACCAGCTACAAATTCACAGGTTACACCACGTCATGATAACAATGCTGCCTTGATTGACAACTATATAAGCGATGATAGTGACTACAATAATGAACAACTTGTACCCTATTCTGAGCACTCGGATTCTAATAGTGAAGAACAACCAATGAGAGTTAAGAGAAGAAAAAGGTGTCAGGTTAACAAAGCAACATGGAATGAATACAAAAACAAACTTAATCGGGAAAAGGGGAGGTAGTATATTGGACGAAAAAAAGTTGACGGGAAATGGGAAAAAAACACTAGAGAATAAGCGAGTGCTTAAACTTCGATGCAAATGTAAGACAAATGACAAAAGTGCTTTAAAATGCTGTGAAATTACAGAAGATGATAGAAACGTAATATATGAAAAGTTTTGGGGGATGACTTGGGGAGAAAAGAAGGTTTTCGTAAATAGTCTTGTACAAGAGATGCCTACAAAACGCCCAAGAGATAGAAAAGACCCATCTATTACAAAGAGAAAAAGCTCAATGATTTATAACTTGCATTTGAATGACGAACGTCGTGTGAGGGTCTGCAAAACAATGTTTCAAAACACTTTGTGTATCACCAAAATGACCATCTGGAACTGGAAAAAAGGTAAAGAAAATACCTCTCACAATGAAAACCAAAATGTATCTGCCAGAAAATAGCCCCACGAAGCAGAGGTAGAATCACTTAAAGAGTTTTTGAACAATATACCAAAAATGGAATCCCACTATTGCCGCAAATCTACATCAAAGCTTTATTCCTGTGTTAGCTCACAGCAAAATAAAACAATATTTTTTTGTGATGAATTAGGTTCTGGCTTTGGAAAAATTTTACTCAATTACCTTAGCCATAGTTTTACCAATCAGAGCTATCATAACATAAGTTTTAAACAAATGATTAAAAGAATTACAGACACAAACCTAAATAATTATTCTACAATGGTTTTGTTATTAGGAAATAGTACTAGTATTACCAGAAAGGACATAGTGGATGGTGTGAACACCTTATTAAAGTTAAATGTAGGAAAGCTGATATTGTGTGCTTTTCCTTATTCTGACACCTTATCAGATGATGATAATAATTATATTTTTAGGTTGAATAATACTATTCATAGGCTGACATGTTGTCATAGTGACAAATTACTGTATTTTGACACTAATAAGTTTGTTAGTGGTTTTAAGTTGACTCAGAGAACTTTATCTCTGTCTGGGAAATGTAGACATAAGATTGCTATGTTGATAGCATATAATATTAATGAGGTTATAGCTAATATAACGAAATTTAGTATTAGTGACGAGTCTGTGTTGTCTAGTTATACTAACAACATAGAGATTAATTATGAGTCATCATGTTGTACGAAGGAGGATCCACCTATAATACCAACATCCTTGGAGGCCACTACCAGTCAGATAGGGTATTCTCTTCCTGCTGGAACTCATACAGGCATTCTAGACTCTTCAGTTGTAGTTGTGGAGGTCACTCCAGATAATTCTTTAAACTAGACTGTAAGACAACAGAAGTTACCCATTCAAATAACCAATTATTATTATTAGCGAATAATAAAAAGGTATCTTCTGGCCATTTAACTCATAAAAAAAAAACAAAGGGAGTGCAACATACTTTAAAATTATTTCATCAAAATATCCAAGGTTGCTCTTCCAAATTACTGGAAATAGAATTGTTTTTAGAAAATACCAAGTTTGATGTCATTTGTTTAACAGAACATTGGTTAAAAGATCATCAAGTGATGTCAATTAATTATGAAAATTATTGTGTAGTTAGCCATTTTAGCCGAAAACGTATGATACATGGCGGATCATTAATATTAATTAAAAATTCTATCAAATCGAAAGAACGGAAAGACATCATCGGACTGTCGGTTGAACACACCATTGAATTGTCCTGTGTTGAGCTTGATAAGCATGTTATAGTATGCGTATACAGACCTCCAAGTTACCAGAATCTATCTTTGTTTGATTCTGTACTGGAAGATGTGTTAAAAAAACTTAGTACTAATAGTAAGTCAATAATCATATGTGGTGATTTTAATATTAACTTATTAGAAAATAACTCGAACACTGTCAGATTATTGAGTCTTTTTAGGTCATTTGATTTGTCAAATGTTTTTATTGAACCAACCCGAGTGACAGCTTCTTCTGCCACTTGTATAGATAATATTTTTTGTAATTGTGATTACTTACACAAACAAATTGTAAATAAGTTGCCATCTGATCATAGTGGTCAAACAATAACATTTTGCTCCTATATGCCTGTACAAAAAACTCAAATAAGGTTTAGGCCAATTACAAGTAAAAATTTAGAGAAATTAAATAATTCTTTGGCCAGTGCATTATGTGTTCAGAGATTTAATAATATTTGTGACCCAAATGAGTTCTACGCCGAGTTCACTATTCAACTCACAATTTAATGACACTTTTCCACTAAAGACTAAAAGTATTTACACAAAGTTCGTATTTAGTGATTGGGCGACTCCAGGTATTCGTAAAAGCAGGGAAAATCTTTTTGAACTTTATGGCCTAAAGCAACATAAGAATAATACAAACTTTCATCAATATGTTGCAAAATATTCTAAAACTTTTAAAAGTGTGTGCAAAATAGCTAAAGCTCTTTATATTAGCAATAAAATAAAATCAGCTGATGATAAAATAAAAACTACCTGGCAAATAATAAATAATGAAACAGGTAGGAAAAAACAGCGTAATACTGAATTAAATTTAGAAACTGCACATGGGCCCATCACTTCAGAGGTAGAAATAGCTCAGGAATTTGAAAACTTTTTTGCTAATATTTCCCTTAAAACTACTGAAACTTTAAATTCCTCACCCGCGCTCTCGGCTGCCTTACTTAGAAAGAATGTAAAAGTATGCCCTTTGGAATTTAGGTTCCAACATACAAACCCCCAGGCTGTTATAAAAACTTTTAAAGATCTTAAAATTAAATTAACAGAAGATCTCTGGGGCATGTCTGTAAAAGTCTGTAGATCTATAATCGAAACCATTGCGCCCTATTTAGCTTTTATATTTAACACCAGTGTGGATCAAGGAGTCTTTCCGGATCTCATGAAACACAGTAAAGTAGTTCCTTTGTTCAAATCCGGAGATAGTAAAGAACCCAATAATTATAGGCCTGTGTCAATTCTGCCAGTTCTCAGTAAGGTGTTTGAAAAGTTGATGCTCAATCAAATGTTACGTCACTTTAATAAAAAATCCATCTTTCATGAACAGCAGTACGGTTTCACTAAAGGGCGTTGTACCACTGACGCCGGTGTTACCCTAATAAAGAACATTTTTAACGCCTGGGAGGAAGCACAAGATGCCATTGGAATCTTTTGCGACCTCTCTAAAGCGTTCGATTGCGTGAACCATGAGACACTTTTGCTGAAACTAGAGCACTATGGGATTAGGAATGCAGCTCTTGATTTACTAAGATCATACCTAAAAGATAGAAAGGTTAAAGTTCAAATAAACGGCGTTAACTCATTGGGGTCTGAAATGGCAATGGGCGTTCCTCAAGGTTCGATATTGGGTCCATTCCTCTTTTTAGTTTACATTAATGATCCACCCCAATTACTTCAAAATCAACCGAAGATGGTGTTATTTGCTGATGACACATCATTGATCTTTAAAATAGATCGACGATCACAAAATCTTGACGAAGTGAATAACTCTATTCTTCAGGTCCAAGATTGGTTTACGGTAAATAATTTGGTATTAAATGAAAAAAAAACCAAATGTATTAGATTTAAATTACCTAATGTTAGAAGTAGCGAATGTGATATCATATTGAACGGAGAAAAACTGGAATTTATTAATCAAACGGTTTTCCTAGGAATCACTATAGACGAGAAACTGCAATGGGGACCACATATAACCTCTCTGGCGGGGCGGCTAAGCTCGGCCGCTTATGCTGTTAGAAAGATAAGACAGCTAACAGATATAGAAACCGCGCGTTTGGTTTATTTTAGTTACTTCCACAGCATTATGTCGTATGGCATTTTACTGTGGGGTCGGGCTGCTGATATTGAGTCCATCTTTATTTTGCAAAAGAGAGCTGTCAGAGAAATTTATAATCTCCGTCGCCTCGAATCTCTTAGGGAACTGTTTAAAAGGATTAATATTATGACGGTACCTTGCCAATTCATTTATGAAAATATTATGTATGTAAGGAAAAATCTACATATTTTTAACAAGATAAGCGATAGACATAATTTTAATACTAGAAATAAAGATAAAATAGATCAACCATTTTTCAGATTATCTAAAGTACATACATCTTTTATGGGGTACTGTGTTAAATGTTACAACAAAATACCTTGTGATATATTGAAATTAAATGAGAGAAAATTTAAAACACATATTAAAAGTACACTTTGTAAACAAGCATATTACAAGTTAGAGGATTATATCCAGGACAGGAATGCTTGGAAACATGCTGGTCCAGCTCCATAGGACAATCTAGAGTCTAGACAAAATCAAACTGGTTGCTATTTTTATGGTAAAATCTGTTATTTTTATGATATTGATTTTACATTTTTTGATAACCTATACTCACACACTGACGTATTTTTTTATTTTTTTAGAAAAACATACTTTTATGATGTTTGTAAATATGTGAACACCATGTATCTATCTAATAATTAAGTTATTTTTCATTGCTTAGTTTTTAATTCGTTTTACCTATTATGGTATAGTAATTTTATTCTAGGTGCATCGTCTTCACATATAATCATATAATTAATGTAATCAAACAAAATATTGTAAAACATTTTTAAAAGAGTACCGGTGGAGTTTCTTGCCCATTCTTCTCCATACGAAACTACCTTTTGGAAGGGGCAACTAGAATCAATTCTATTTTTTTTTTTGTAAATTTTGACGTTCAAAAGTGCCTCTTATGTGCCTATTTGAAATAAATGGTTTGACTTTGACTTTGACTTTGACTTTATTTGTTACCAGAATGGACATCAAAAAGAGCCCTATACGAATTCTACAAAAAAGACTGGTGTGCATCGCGGAATAATAAACCTCTCTCTATAGCAAAATTCAGCAACACTTTAGAAATTGAAAACATATCACTGTTTAAGCCGAAAAAAGATGAGTGCGAAAAATGTCTATCCCATAAACTCGGAAATATACCTGATACAGAACGTAAGGAGGACATAGAAAGAAAAAATGAAGCCCGAATCGAAAAAGAAAACGATAAAAATTCAGAAGAACTCGTATTTACGATGGATACACAAGCTGTGTTATTAGCACCTAAATCTAATGTTTCATCTCTATATTATAAAACTAAGCTATGCACACACAATTTCTGTTTATTCAATTTGAGAAACAAAGATGGATTTTGCTATCTATGGAACGAGACTGAAGGTGCCCTATCGTCTGACAACTATGCAACCATAATAGTCAAGTTTATTACAAATAATCTTCTGCCGAGCATTCACAGAGAACCTGAAAAGGATATTAAAATTATATTGTACAGTGATGGATGAAAATAGGAACGTGGTATTGGCAAACGCTTTACTGAATGTGGCAACATTAAACAATATTATAATTGAGCAAAAGTATTTGGAGGTTGGCCATACCCAGATGGAGGCTGACTCTATGCATGCCGCCATAGAGAGGAAGCTGAAAAATAAAGTTATTCATGTACCAGCTGAATATGTAGGAGTTTGTCTTGGAGCACGCATACACCCTAAGCCCTACAACGTGTCTTATTTAACGCACGATTTTTTTAAATCCTTTGGAAGTCTACAATATTATAAATCTATAAGACCAGGAAAAGCGACAGGAGACGCTAAGGTACCTTTGATTTTATTTATATTTGATCTTATTATTTTATTCATTTTTATAACTCTTTTTGTTCAGGTTTCGGTAGAAGTGTAAAAAACACATTTTACTGTGTAATTCATTGATTAGGTATAATTATTATTGTTTGTGTTCAGGTCACAGACATTCGTGCGCTGCAATATAAAAAAGGGAACATAAACTTTAAGCTAAGATTTAAAGATGAGTGGCAGTTACTACCACAACGATGCGATAGAAATATCACACCCTCGGCGATTGAAAGCTTACCGAATCTTCATAAAAATCGGCTACAAATTAAAAAACGTAAGTTCAAAGACCTCCAGGAATTAAAATCTACCCTACCGGTGGACTACAGGGACTTCTACGACAACATACCACATGAATGAAGACTTACTTTTTTTTTCTTGTAACATTATAAGACGTAATAAAACATATTAAGTGATAAAAATATAGTTTTTTTTCTCTTATTACCCAATACTAATCTAAAAAACTCTATATAAATCTAAATATAGGAGTCACAGAAAAGTGGACAACTCCCGTATTTTTATTATTTTTTAAATTTACAAATAGGCCAACTCCAAAAATCTATTTTAAAGGTATGTGATCAATATATTTTTTCATAATGTTCAGTTAATTCCGTATGCAAAATAAAAAAGTACCAAATAGTATTTTGGAATATGGATATTGTAAATATTTAATTTTTTATTCAGTTTTTTTGCCTCCCTCTAAAATTGCATAAAACGGAGTTGGCCGATTTGCAGATTAAGCCATCGATAAGTTTTTGAAACGTATTATTATAAAATTCTGTTCCATTATCCGTTTGCAGATTTTTGGGGGCACGCCCTTTATCCAACAAAATCTTGAAAGAGTTGCATACAACATCTTTGGTTTTACTTTTCAAAGGAAATGTCCAAGCGTATTTCGAAAATGTATCAATAACAGTAAGAATAAATTTGTATTTTTTATTTTCTTTGGAAATTGATTGCGTATCAATTAAGTCTGCTTGCCAAAGGTCATCTTTCATAATAACATGTCTTCGTGGAAAGTTTACCCTTGCATTTTTATGAATTTCGTCTACCACATCGGCTTTACTCATGTTCAGAATTCAGTATATAAACATTTGTCTTGAATCCTGAAAAAAAAACCATGTTAGTGCTACTATTTATGCTTTAATTATGTTAGCTTCTTTTAATTCTTCTATTATCGATAACATTTCATTGTCTTGGTTTGTATTGCCGGCATCTCTTGAAGCAACTAATAGTTTCAGTCTCTCAACCAATTCGTTGGGATCGTCCCAATATACCAGGTCAGTATTGTTTTTATATTTCTTTAACTTTGGTAAGTTTCCTCCAAGTTTAGTGTGAATATTATCGTTTGACGTTTCGGAAAACATTGGTCTGATTATTTCGCGATATTTTATTCCTTTATCACCTTTTATTTGCCCTTTAGGATTGAAGTCTCTTTTATGAGCATTTGTATAATGCAATATATCCTTGTAGACAAGTTCATCTTTGCTGGATATTAATTTTCAATCAGGTTTCTTTCGAAGTAAAAGTTCTTTCAGGCCAGGAGGCAAATTGTAGGATTTATTATCGATTTTAATCAAAATGTCACTATCGTTATTCAAACTATTAATTTTAGAAAATGATACTACTGAATTTCCCATTAATAAAATTTTGTTTTCACTTCTTATTCCATACGGTACATTTAAACCATCATAAATATCATAGATATCAGGAACCTCTAATGAAATTTCTAAATCATCAGGTAATTCCATTTCAGGAGACTTTTTAACCAATTGTGTAGAATTAGGTTTTGGTTCGTAACAGTCCTCAAACTTTGTAGATGAACTAGTATTAATGTCATCCAATTCAATATCTCCAGAATTATTGAGTATTGTATTTTCTAAACGTTTTATTTTTCCATATTTATATTCGAATCAACTAGATCAACTAGTTTTAAGGGGATCTGTGACAGGTTTTAGAATTTTATTGAGTAACAAGTTCATTGAGTGTTCCTGGTCCTTCAATTGTTTTATTTTATTCTTTGTGGAGTCTACAGACTTTATTAATTCTATTTTTATATTTTTCTCCATTTTATATTATAAGAACTACGTTCATCTAAAGATCAAACTATACTGAATTTGTTTTTGTATATTAATTACATATAAGTAAAACAGTCAGTCAAATTTTAAAAAGATATCAAAATTCTGTCGGTACCTTCCATTTTTTATTAACGAAAATTATAAGGTTTTCTCCAAACTGTTTGACAAATGTTCTTGAACTCTTTCCATTTTAAATCGGAACTAACATGCTCTTCATAAATATGTTTTAAATTCACATCATCTTGCTTGAATATAATAAGAAAATTAACGTTGTCACGTAACAATTGTTTGGCAATTTTTGAATAGGTTTGAGATAAATAGAAACAATCGATTTGTTTATGCCTTCCCATACAAAAATAATTGCGGATATTTACTTGATTTTCACACTTAACATCATCGAAAATAAATACAGAATTCGTTAAAGCTTCACTCGGAGAAATAACATCTTTGTCGTCACTGAACTCGTAGAAGTCAATCTGTGGTACTCTTTTCAAAACTTCAGTCAAGAAACGGTATTTTGGTTGAAAAGTAGTTTTAGAGTAAAGATAAAGATTTTTAAATTTGAGTCCATTTTGATGTAGCAGTAAACTAATCATAACATTCGTTTTACCACAGTTTGATGGACCGCATAGTATACAGCGAATGCTATTTGGCAATAAAGCGGTATGTCTGATGTAGTGAACGGAGTCACTTAATGTTATATTACTAACACGGAGGGATATGGGTTGCTTAATCAACTTCATCTTACCTATTAATTCAAAAACTACTAAACATGCACATATATACTTGTTTAACTAACAAGTCGAAACTTGTGTTGAGTACAAGAAAGATGCTATTCTCATCTTTCAACAATTTATACATACATGTAATCTGAGGTAAGGAGTGTACTTAATATAGAAGCAATTACTTCACTTCGCTGCCCGCTTATCCATAAGTAAGTCGTTTCGTGTCGCTTTCGTTTATTAGGACATTGTCAAGGTTGTCAAATATTGTCATTGTCAAATATTTGTTTAATTATTTTATTATTTGATCTAATAAAAAATAAATAATGTATACTTACTTTTATTACAGCATCATGTCACGCTTACCATCCTGCAGTCCTGTTTTAGATAATATTAATCCTCAGTGTAATGTAAGTATCTAAGCTAGTTTTGCTATTATCATTTAAATTCATAGTTGGTGCTGCACAACGCAAAAAAAAATATCTTTGTATTTTTTTTTTCAGAGTTTGATCGCCGATCCAGTTATAAATCCTTTCTACTATGCTCAAGATAAAGAGAGTTGGTACGCTGAAATAGCGGCAACTGCGGCAAGTGTGTGTGAAAAGAGTCAACAGCAAAAAAAAATGATGAACAAAAACAGAAGAAGAAGACGCAGAAAAAAACTAAATCAAAATCTTTTAAAAACACATCCTTTATCATGCGTGAAGAGCCAGGGCATGTTCGCCAGCTAATAAAAATAATTATACATGATTTGAACGGTCGTCACATGGATGAAACTTACACTAAACCGGATAGTGCAAGCGTGAATGTACAGTATTTAGTGAGAAGTGATTATGATGATATCATGTGTGAAACTGAGCATTTAGTGAGTAAAATAGTTAAAAAAATAAGTTCGACTTCATAATATGGATTTAAAATGTTAGTTATTACGTTTGTGTAAGTTTGTGTCTATTTAGAGTTTAATAGAACCGAATGTGTATATTTAAGTTCAATATAATAAAAAATATTCTATAAACTGTGTTTTATTAATCTAATTAAAGCAACAAAATTAAAATAAGTGAAAGGTACTGGTATTAGGTACTTTTGGAAATAAATGAAAAGTCAAGTGTTGTGTTGTGAATAAAAATATACAATGTATAATTAATTATCAAAGAACATTTTGAGATAAAACTATATAACATATGTAATTACAATGCCCCCAAGGAATAGTATCAATTTGATTTGATACAATTTGCCTTTTATCGTCTAGTCTGTTCATGACTACTTTATTTACTTCTTGCGAGTAAAGCACATGTTTCATTGATTTAATCATATTAATTTTACGCTTTAAGTGTTAAGTTTTTAAATAAAACCACCTTATAGTTATGTGGCTTTAAATATCTTGTAATAGGTTTAGACACGCCTTTAGCTTTATTAATCTGTGTATTTAATGATTTAATACAGTACAGTTTTGCTCTTAAACCTATAAATTCAGTGATTGGGTCACCTCCTAATTCATCCTTAAACAAACCTGGGATTTTTTTATTCACCTTAGGAATACTGTAATGATTGTTAGTTTCAAAATTACTTGTGTCAAATTCCAATAAATTATCACACATATCTTTATAAAAATATTCAGTATGTATTAAATATAACAAGCTATCTGTATCAGTGTAACACAATTTAGCTTTAATACCATATTTTTTCTTAATGAAATTATAATGAAAATTATACAATACATGTTGCTTAGAGTATTCCAGTACTGCAAATCTAATATATATTGGTCTATCTAAAACAAGTTTTTCAGGAGTTAGCTGCATAGCTATAAAATTTTCATTAAATATAGAAATACTTTTTAAATTAGGTTTTGTGATTACTTTCTCAGCACCAATTAATTTATTCGTTTTATTTGAAGTGTCAGTCCATTTGCTAACTAATTTTACGTCAACATGCTTACGTTTATTTTCTATTGTTTTACCAAATATGGAGTTATTTAAAAGTTTGAAAAAATCTCTTTCAAATGATGTTGAAGCTGCTTGCCGTAATCTAGTATTCAAGTCTATGTACCCTTTCAAAAAATTTTCTTGTTTAAAACAAAGAATCCTATGATTTTTTTTCAGCACAAGACCATTTTTAATACATTCTTTTAAATGAACGAAATGAATGATGTACTTATATTTATCATATAAATTTGCAATTAGTTTTTGAGTTTTCCCTCCAATTAGTATGAATTTCTCAGGAGCGAAAGGTAAGTCACTATGTAAATTGTGTATATGATCTGGATACGCTAAATCGACTTCTAAAATGTATCCATACTCACCATCATCAGGAACATTAAGTACATTAAACTTTTTCATATCATTATTTGTCATGAATTTAAATCCTGATATCGGTAATTTTTTCGTCATAGCATATCCGTAAAGGTTATTACAGTCCAAGTATATTAAATATGTTGATGGTTTTGAATGATCGAACTGAGGTAAATAAATATTATTAGCTTTAGCGTATCGGTGAGAACATTGAGCTAACCCTCCACGTATTCCTTTCTCCAACATTTCATAAATTTCCAAATCATGAATCAATTCTAACTGCACGCTTGTATAAAGTAGCATACATAGCATCCCAACTCAATCCAGGTGACGTTACATAATATGCAGGATCGAGTTTATAATGCTGTAGACAAATGTTTCTAAAATGTTCAAATATATCACATAATAATAGTACATCACACTTTAAATACAAGCTGTATATTCACCGAGAGAACTTATATTAAATACAAGCTGTATATTCACCGAGAGAACTTATATTAAATACAAGCTGTATATTCACCGAGAGAACTTATATTAAATACAAGCTGTATATTCACCGAGAGAACTTATATTAAATACAAGCTGTATATTCACCGAGAGAACTTATATTAAATACAAGCTGTATATTCACCGAGAGAACTTATATTAAATACAAGCTGTATATTCACCGAGAGAACTTATATTAAAGTATTTCCACACAGTCTGAGCATGTTGATATTCAGCGTCAGTTATCTGTTTCATTTGTAAAATACAAGCTGTATATTCACCGAGAGAACTTATATTAAAGTATTTCCACACAGTCTGAGCATGTTGATATTCAGCGTCAGTTATCTGTTTCATTTGTAAAATACAAGCTGTATATTCACCGAGAGAACTTATATTAAAGTATTTCCACACAGTCTGAGCATGTTGATATTCAGCGTCAGTTATCTGTTTCATTTGTAAAATACAAGCTGTATATTCACCGAGAGAACTTATATTAAAGTATTCCACACAGTCTGAGCATGTTGATATTCAGCGTCAGTTATCTGTTTCATTTGTAAAATACAAGCTGTATATTCACCGAGAGAACTTATATTAAAGTATTTCCACACAGTCTGAGCATGTTGATATTCAGCGTCAGTTATCTGTTTCATTTGTAAAATACAAGCTGTATATTCACCGAGAGAACTTATATTAAAGTATTTCCACACAGTCTGAGCATGTTGATATTCAGCGTCAGTTATCTGTTTCATTTGTAAAATACAAGCTGTATATTCACCGAGAGAACTTATATTAAAGTATTTCCACACAGTCTGAGCATGTTGATATTCAGCGTCAGTTATCTGTTTCATTTGTAAAATACAAGCTGTATATTCACCGAGAGAACTTATATTAAAGTATTTCCACACAGTCTGAGCATGTTGATATTCAGCGTCAGTTATCTGTTTCATTTGTAAAATACAAGCTGTATATTCACCGAGAGAACTTATATTAAAGTATTTCCACACAGTCTGAGCATGTTGATATTCAGCGTCAGTTATCTGTTTCATTTGTAAAATACAAGCTGTATATTCACCGAGAGAACTTATATTAAAGTATTTCCACACAGTCTGAGCATGTTGATATTCAGCGTCAGTTATCTGTTTCATTTGTAAAGTGTTATAAAAGTTATCCTTAGCAGGCAGTTGTGTTTCATTGTATTTTTGCCATGAACAGATGTATTCATACGGAAATATGCCTTTCCTATGCAGTAAATTGAATTGATTTTTGTCGAGGAAATGTGACGATAAATGAATAAAATCATTCTCGGTTAAACTTTTACATAGATTCTCAAGACTTGAACTAAGAAATTGAAATGAGTCTATGAATTTTATCTGTATTGGTTTACATCCTTTCTCCGTATTTATTATTTTTGTTATAGTTAAATATTTTTCTTTAGTTTGTGCTATAACTTTTATCTCACCATCATACGTTGATAATTCTGTTATAAATATATGAGAATCATAGCCAGCTAAGTTGTGAAATACAATAGGTATAAAGGGACACACTCTATAAATTAAATTACAATGTGAATGTGCTGCGCCTCTGTACGCGGATGTAATGTGATCATGATCACAAACTTTATCACCAAATAACAAATGATTACAGATATGGCATGTAGTTGCTTTACGATAATTATTAATTTGCTCTCTTGTCATAGAACGCATTGGTTTCTTTGTCATCAAAATTTTATGAATCACTTTCACGATGGACCGACGACCTTAAAAAGGTGGCTGGGACAGACTGGATGCGGAAAGCGGAGGACAGGGCTGAGCGGAGTCACAGCCTGTTGTGGCGCAGCCTGGGAAATATAAATATAAGTGTTTAAACGTAAGAGGTAATATATATATATATATATAATAGGTCGACAAGCAACTATGTCATAATTAAACTGTAATATTTAAAATAAAATAATACAACAAAAAGTTATTTTTTTCTACCTTATCAAATGTTATGTACTTAATAGAACAGTTTAACGTAAATAGCCACTGCGCTATATAAGGCAGCTACAGTGGGCAACATGCGAGCATTCCATAGTCAATGCCCTGCCGCGCCGTGTCGTATAGACTAGGCACTACGTATTACTGTTACACTAAATATGTAAGTTGAATACTGGAATGATGACTGTTATGCATGAGGTCTTGAGTTCGATCCCATTTTCCGGTTCTCATCAGATTTTTGTCCAATAGTTAGTAATATGCTGCCCCCCCCCACTATTACCTACACGCATGGACCTAAAATAAAAGTCGGACGGAACTCCCGCTAAGACAAAACTGTGTCCCGTAATGGCGGCGACAGTCTTAGGTGTGAGTGAATTTAGGGTTGTCATGATAGCCAAAATTACCCACTTAATATTGTTTTATTTTAAGAAAAATATCTTGCCGTTTTTTTGGTATTTATTTCAAAATAAATACCATGTTACTAACATGTTAACTTAGATTGTTAATTTAGCTTTCGAGGTACTGCATATATGCAGTACCTCGAAAGGTAAATTGGCGTGTTGTTACATATATGTAACAACACGCCGGAGTCCTCCTTTAGTTGTATAAAAGTCATTCGTTTCCAAATGTAAACTGCTAATGACTCTGTATTTGTTTGAAATCCAGTCATTTCGACAGTTACAATTTCGAATTTTTTCCATCCAATCATTTTGCCAAACTTCATTTACTTTAGGAAATCTAGTAGAAAGAATATAAAACAACTAGTAATAACTAACCTAAATAAATTGAATTGATTAAAAAATATATTAATTTCCCATATATTTAGGGTAATTTGCACACGTGAATATTGGCAACACTGGCCTTTTGATGAATTATTTTGTTCTGGTGAATAAATATTGATTGTAATCTATAAAATCGGGAACTAAGTTGTAGAATTATTTATTTATCTATGAAACGTGATTCCTGTATTTTTTTTCTTCCGATCGCTACGGTTTTTGCAACATTTCACCACACAAGACATGCTGTATTTCAATACTTTTTTGCCGCGTAAACATGTCGACTGTGTTGACGTTTGCACGCGTAATGGGAGAGTATGCTGTGAATGTGTGCGTGGGGGCCTGTACGTACAGCGAGCTGGCTGACTCTGAGTGACACCGTTTTCTGTTAGCGAGAATCCGTCCGAATTTTTTATACGTCCATTCCTACACGGGACTTAAACATAACTAAGGCGAAATTTAGACTACACTATTGTTTTTTTTTTTCGAACGTAATGAATGACGGTAGAAAAACTGCAAAAGCTCCAAATATGACTTTATTGATTGATTGATAGATAGCCCATATTCAAGTGTGGAATTGCGAGTTCCTGGATCCCCGATCCAAGAACCCCAATTCTACACTACTAATGTACACAATTTTAGAATAGTTCGATTTATAACACTAATTTGTACTTAGTAATCAGCGAACGATAGGCAAGCGACCAGCAACAAGGGAAAAGGTTATCGCAATTTGACTGCCGAATTTGCTCGAAAGTAGCTGTCGCACTGTTGTCAAAAACCATGCGTAATACGAAATAATGGCGATCACCATGCGATCACTGCACATTTTAGTTTACTGATTGTTCCCTAGAGGCAGCACTATCGCTAGTTTGCTATGGTGCGGCGATCGCTGATACATAATACGGATTTGCGATTTAAGAGCAATTCTTGAGCAAATGTTGCTATCGCCTGGCTTCTGCAAGATACGTTATAAGCCTGCGGGACTCATTGAAAAATAAAATGTTGTACCATTGCTCCTGGGTCCATGTGAAGTGTTCTCTACACCATTCGTTTCGAGAGGCGCCATTCCAAAAATAATTACTGACCTATTGTGCTGGTACCAATCCTATCGAGGGTCTTCGAATGAGTTATATACAAAATACCTTTCTTTATTTGATAAATATAATGTTCTTGCTAATGAACAATATGAGTTTAGGAAGAACAGATCAACTTCATTAGCAGCATTTAACCTAGTCAAATCAATGTTAAACAA
Source organism: Tiliacea citrago (assembly GCA_963921375.1). Taxonomy (NCBI): domain Eukaryota; kingdom Metazoa; phylum Arthropoda; class Insecta; order Lepidoptera; family Noctuidae; genus Tiliacea; species Tiliacea citrago. The sequence goes on along the minus strand of OY992790.1, from coordinate 1,105,753 downwards.
CATTGACGCTAAAGTTACAACATCAGCGCCAATGTTTATGTCTATTACAACATAAAGGATGGATCATTGGATTATTTGGTTATTCAATGATACTATGCACTTTTGGAAATTACAGAGACAGAAAAATATTTCGACTGCTTGTGCGGCGGGCAAGTTAAGAAGAAGTGTCACTTTATAGTTTTTCACTCACACCGTCACAGTAATTGCGCCTAGCCGATTGCTGTAGGCAATATTTTAGTGTAGCACACGCTGCTAACAGAGTCAGCAGGCGAGCCTAAACATCCTCCTACACGTTGAAAGGCTTGTCTTTCAACGGTAAATCTTCAGCAGTGGGTAGAGGACACAGTTTGATAGAACGCCTCTATTGGTTTTTAAATTAGCCACTCTCGAAACTCCGTCTGGACCAGGGAACAATCTGGCAACCCGTCCAAGGCGCCAACACAACGGAGGTACATATTCTTCGTGGATAAGCACGAGGTCTCCAATATTTAGGGATTTTGCGTTCGTCCTCCACTTCAGTCGTTGTTGTAGCTCGTGAATGTATTCACGCTGCCAGCATGACCAGAAATGCTGATGAATTTGTCGCAGTCGAGTGTAGCGTTGCAGGTGACTTTCTTTCAAGTTTTCTAAGCTAGGTTCAGGCACTGCCTTCAGCGGTCTTCCAATAAGGAAGTGCCCTGGGGACAAAGGAAGGCAGTCATCAGGAGAAGAGGACAAAGGACACAGGGGCGACTGTTCAAAACGGCCTCCACCTGTGCGAAAAGTGTAGATATTTCTTCAAAAGTAAGATAGGAATTTCCCATAACTCTTTTTATATGGAATTTTGCAGATTTGACTCTGGCTTCCCAAATACCGCCAAAGTGAGGAGCATGAGCAGGTGAGAACACAAATTTTATTTTTCATGAGTTGCAAATTCAGCTAAGTCCCTATTATGTAATTTAAGAAAAGCCCCTATATCTTTAGCAGCAGCCACAAAACTACCCCCGTTATCACAAAATATTTCATTGGGTCTGCCACGACGGGCAATAAATCTGCGTAATGTCATCACGAATGCGTCTTTAGTAAGGTCACATACCGCTTCCAAATGAACGCCCTTATAACGCAAGCACACAAATATGCAAAGGTAACATTTGTTCACCCTTGCACCTTTACCTTTACGACTAATTATAAAGTCCAGCAAAATCTATGCCTACTGAAAAAAATGGAAATTCTGCGCTCACACGTTGCGATGGCAAATCACCCATTTTAGGACAAATAGTTTTGCCTCGGACACGACAACATCGCACACAATTGTGAACTGTGCGCCGAGCTAACCTTCTGCCATTTAGTGGCCATACTGATTCCCTTATTATTGATAACAACAGCTGCGGGCCAACATGCATGTGACGTAAATGTTGTACTTCAAACAAAAGTTTTGTTTGACAAAACTTTTGTTTGAAAGATGATGATGGGATGAATCAAGTAGTATTGGATGTTTTTTATCAAAACTATTAGGTTAGATTAGAACTTATTCGTCCACCAACTCTAATTAAGTGTTCTTAGACCAAGCAAAGCTTTCGATTTTGTTCATCATTCAATTCTACTCGATAAATTGAATAAAATCGTATGTAGCCTTAGAATAGTTTAAATCATATTTATCTAATAGAAGCCAAATCACGAGGATCGCTAAATTCGAAGAAAAAGCTAACAATATCACCAATTTTGATTCCCAACCTTGACTTAATTACTTTGGTGTACCGCAAGGAAGCATTGGCCCTAGGGCCACCATTATTCCTTGTGTATGTTAACGATCTTCCTCAAGCAGTAGAGCAAGATTGTGTCCTTTTTGCTGATGACACGACGGTTATTTTAGACTATAAGAACGTTGAAACCTACGAGTCAGTCATTAAGGTGTTACTTAAACGATATTATCACATGGTTAGATAAAAATGCTTTAAAAGTGAATGTAGCAAAAAGTAAAATATTACATTTCAAAACGCAAAAATGTAAATGCCTCCAACTTAAAATATATGTTATGAACCAAAAGAAAAATCGACAAAACAAAATTTCTAGAAATAACACTCGATGAACAATTCACCTGGAAAGAACAAATTGATAAAATATATATGAAAATAAATAGAATTTTTTATGCTTTAAAAAAAAATAAAGACGAGACATCTACCACCAACCATCAACTGCGATAATGGTATATCACGACTATTATATTTCTGTTCCATTATTCGGTATAGTATCATTGTTTTCAATTTTAACAAACGAAAAGTCACACAGTATTTATTGCAAATCCTTGTACCTAGGATAGAACTATTCAGGCGCAGTTGCGTATTTATGGAGCCAGTTATATACAGTATGTTAAATAACAGAGGGCGTTCCCCTAAACTCGTTAATCTATATTATTAATAGATAAAAATAAAAATATCAGCATAGAAAAATAAGCACAAAATAATCCGAATTAAAAAAAAAAAATAATCGACAATAAATTCGAAACCTCCTGTTTAACATCAAAATAGTAGCGCGGAATAGTACCTAGCGTAGTAGCATTGCCCAAACCGGCAACGTTGCAATACGCACGATGCCGATCGACTCACGAATACTCACGAAGCAGAGCGAACCGACCGCCGCGCGCCGCGCCGCGCTGAGTGGCGAGCGGCGACTTTTATAATGGCGGCATAAAACGTCTGGGAACTAGAGTTCCCACGGGCACTTAGCGGTATAATGAATTAGAAAGACACGTCGTCGTCGGGTTGTTATCAGTAAAATTAAACATTTATGTAAGTATGTGTAGGTTTAGCAATAACATTTAACAACCCGTCTCAAATGCCCGGCTGACAAAGGAATGCGTCACTGAGGCACCTTGGACTTGGAAGGACCTATTCGCAAACATAGTAGGTAAATAAAAAAAACATAAATTCATGTATCTACCTATCTAAGTCACGTTTTAATAACATTAAAATTAAAATACAGAGTATTAGACAGTTATTCTGCACGCAGTGGCCGCGTAATGAACGCGAGGTGGTAGCAGCGCTTCTTTACGTCGCGCATCGTCGCGGGCTCGTGGCCACAAAATAAACAGATACGAGTACAGAAGGTCCACTCACGGAACAAGTACACAAATTTGTTTTACCTAGCCACTCAGACCGGTGGTACGACAGGCTTACAGTGTTAATATGAAAAAAGCTTTTAAAAATTAATTTTATCTAAAAAATAATGTACCGCTAATAAATAGTGTGCGGTTAAGTTTGAAGAAAGTTTCATTTATTAAAACCACAGTTTAGGCTAGGATTTAAATCATAATGACGGTATTACACGTTAGCAAGTGATTTTTTTTCTCCAATACAGAAATTTAAAAACTTTTATTTTAAGCAGTTGCCTTCGTAATTCCTAAGTACTTGCGTTTATTCATAGCAATCGTGTAACGTCACAGTAGTAACACGTTCGTTGAACGGGGTACTCCCTGAGTATAAAAGCAGTTTTAGGAAAGAGTGGGCCTTCTGAACTTATTAATTTTGTAGCACAGTCGTTTAGTGTTATTTTTTATTTTAATGTTTTCGAAATGTTTTAGCTATTATGATACATTTAAATAATGTTAAAAACTTACCTAGATTTTGAACTGCTCAATATGCTGACCTCCTCTGTCTACACATTGTTGCAATCGCCGACGGTTATTTTGGTGCACTCGTCGCATTAAAAGCGGGTCCTCGCGTATGCGGTTCCTGATAACACGGAATTCTGTGCGGATTCGCATTTCCATCTCCTCCCGCGAGTGGCTTTCTTTTTTATAAACGAGTTGTTTGACCCAACCCCAAAAAAAGAAGTCAAGTGGCGTTAAGTCAGGTGACCGTGGTGGCCACGCCTCGGGACCGTACCTCCCGATCCAGCGGCTATCAAACAACTCGTTTAGCCGCGACCGCACTTCTGTTGAAATGTGAGGGGGTGCTCCATCGTGTTGAAACCACACATTTCGGAGCTCGGCTAGCGGCAATCTGTCGAGGTAGCGCGCGACGGTGTCGTTAAGAAGAGCCAGATACCTCACACGGTTTAGAGTCCCTGGGATGAAGACAGGTCCTATTATTTTATTTCCCTTTATCCCAGCCCACACATTCAGTGACCACCGTATTTGATGTGCTAACGGCCGAGTGGCACGCGGATTATGGCCTCTTTCTGCCCAGTGATGGCATACACGTCGATTCCACATGCCATTGCGCGTAAATAGGCTTTCATCTGACCATATGACGTTTTCGATGAAGTGGGTGTCCTCCGCGCATCGCTGCAGTGCCCACTGGCAATAAGTTAACCGGCGCTCGAAGTCAGCTGGACCAAGCAGACCTTATACTTTTTGAAGTGAGTACGCATGCTGCTTGTTTTTCTTTAAAATTTTAAAGACTGCGACGTGACTCATGTTTAACAGGCGGCCGGCTCTTCTAGTGCTTTAACCGGGCTCCTCCTCAAAATGCCTTAGCACGTTCTCTTCCTGCCGCACAGAGATCACGGGTCGGGGGCCACCAGAACGACGCGGCACTACCGGTTCATTGTTACGAATACGCACCAGGGCACTCACAATAACACGAGAATTCCGCGGTTGATGTGCATTGGGGTACCTCTCAGCATACATCCTCAGAGCACGTGCACCATCATAATTACACTCAGCATAAATGAGCACCATGTTCGCATACTCCTGAGCACTGAACTGATAACGCGGCATTTTTCACACAAGAATGACGCAAGATGTTGCAATGCGAAAATAATGCACATCCGCTCAGCGCGTGATATTAGTTCCGACTAAAATTAGGTGGACATCCGGGGGCAGGGGGCGGGGCTAGGCACATCAAATAGATCGCCGCTGGCGCGGCCCGTCATTCATAAATAGGTAAATTGCGAAGTTGCCGTCCTTCAAGTACGCGTGTACAGAGTGTTTCTTTTACGCATCAATTTAACATTTTTAGTGAATATTTTAATATTAAAAAAAATAAAAACATTTTGTTTTCGAATGGTAATATTTTTTTTAGCATGTATGGATGCAATACTATTGCGGGTTAACGGGAACGCCCTCTGTTAGTTAACATACTGTATAACTCATTACCTAACTGGATAACATAATTACCTTACAAAAAATTCTGCGTTGTTTTGAAAAAATGGGTGATATCGCATAGTTTTTATTCAATTAGCGAATTTCTCAACAAAAAATCACGTCGGTCCTAACACTTCGGGAATGCAATGCAGTCACTTAGTTATTTAAGTTACTTTGGTAAGTTACATCATCGCTTCCTACTTACTCGTACATTACCTACTATTGAAATATGTACCTAATGTGTGTTTACAATTTTAATTCAAATTTGGTATTGACTTGAATAAATTGTTCTTTTTGTTCATAGATGTCGTATGCTAAAACTCGAATTTAATACCTAAAAATTGTTATATTTTGTGTATTATTGTATGTTACTGTTTAACTGACTAACATCCATTAAATATTTGCATGCCAGCAGTGCATGGCTGAATGTGTCTTTGGAATGAAATTTTATATAACATCTTTTGTACCCACTACATTTTATGCAAATAAACGATTTTGATTTGATTTCCAAAAACTGTATATCTCAAAATGATAAAAGTGATATAAATACCAAATTTATCAAGAAACGAAAGAAGAACGAAAACGAAAATGTAAAAAGATTGTATACAAAAGATTGTATAAAAATAAAATATCAATTAAAAAACATGCAATTTCTGTAAATGATGCGTGTTGCTTAGACTTTTTGATGTGTGTATTTATATTATGTGTACCAAACAATATCGGTTCATTAGATTCGGAGCAAATTGACTGTGACAGACCGACAGACAAACAGACAGACACACGTGTGATTTTATAAGGGTTCCGTATTTTCATTCGGACATACAGAACCCTAAAAACAACTAAGAATAGAATCTTCTTTCTAATATTTCTAGACCTTTACGTGGGAGCAAGGTGTAACTGAAATCACTGAAAACCTCCTAAGGGGTAATTTTACTCATCAATAAGAACCACTTTTACTATCGAACCAACTTTGAAATCGCAAAAAAAAATTGCTGTTCCATTTATGTACGCTTACTTAACTCTATAAAATGTAGAGAACTGCTGATTTTATTTTTTGCGATTTCAGGATTGGTCCCATAGTAAAAGTTTTTCATACGAGTATTGATAAGAGGTACAATATTTATTGGAAACACTTTGTATAAATAACGAATGGATTTCTGTAGCACCCAACAAACGTAAGACAACGGTGGGTAAGGAATGGGTTAACACGAGCGGACACAATTAAAGCCCCGCATTTATGACCCATTAACGTTGAGAGACCCGTTGAATAGAGTTTCTATTCAACGGGTCTCTCAACGTTACACGTTACGTTGTTTACATTACAGCTCATTTCAATTTTATTCATCAAAAATATTTATTTTTGTTTTTTTATTTGACTTATAAGTATTGATACAGGGTGACACTTAATTAAGTATAAGTACTCAATACTTTATTGCATTCCATACTATGTACATAATATAACAGTGGTATGTTAAAACATCGATTCAATTATGGACCCTGTCGGGCACCAAAGGCGTGAAGACGCTTTTTGTTAAGAAAAAAAAAATAGTATCACTACAATAGTGTCATTTGTTTTTTTTTACATTATTAATATTATAAATTACAATAAAATAAATATTTAGAATTTTATTTAGTCTTGTAGAATGTTATTATTATTAATTGTGCACTGTTTAGCATATTCATTTTTAAAATAAAAGTTTTTTAGTATTTTAAAATAAATTTATATTCAAAGTGAAATTTAAAATGAAATATAAGTATTATATAAAAAAACAATTTATTATTGTTGTAGAAATTTATCACTAAAATATTCATAAATAGTGTAGTAGCTTTTGATTATCAGAAATTGTTTTAATTTATTGATAACGATATTATTTTTATTTTTTAATATTTTAAAAAAAAAAAAACGTTGCCTCACACTAGGAATTTCTCCTGTATCGTGGGTGCGTTTACAAACATTTAAACTCACATACACAAACAGCCAGACCCGGAACAACTACTTGTAGGTCATACAAATATTTGTTCCGTGCAGGAATCGAACCCGCGACACGCAGCGCAGCAGTCAGTCGCTTAACCACTGCGCCAACCGTGCCGTCAATATTCCGGTAACTTAATGTATATTTTAATGGACATAACAAATGTACTGGAAGAGTGAATTTTTAATCGTGAAGTGGGTATGTTTAATCTGCTTATATGTCTAAGTGCAATTTTTGTTTGGATATCTCCTCTTTTGGTATAGAATTGCGGATATTTTCGTACAAGTTTACAAGTTTCAAGTATGTAGAGGCAGGGCAGGGTTAATATTTTTAGATCTATAAAGTGGGGCTTACAGGAGTCTGATCTTCGATATTTTATAAAATTATTTTTTCTTTTTCTGTACATTGAATAATGTAGCCGCGTCTGTACTATTTCTCCATAGGATAATTCCAAATTACAAAATTAAAATAGCCTGTTACAAAATAAATGATCAATGACTGCTAAGAAAAACCTATGTTACAGGGGTGATCCATCCGCCCATTACGGATATAATAGTTACTTACAAATTAGTAATATGCACTTTTGTAAAAAAAATAACTAGCCTACTATAAGTAATTGTGGGGATATGAAACGGGGGGAAGAAAGAAAAAGGGGTTTTAAATTAATTAATAACAAGGAAACGGGAGCATGTTGTATTAATGTGCCGGGCATGTGTTGTTTGTGTAACTGCACCCGTATTCAAGATCGATACTATGAGATCTGACAGTGCCCATCAACGCATAGGGCCGGTAAATCCAATTCATAAACAATACTTGAGTGATGTCCAACGCTATGCGTTCACTTAGTAAACTTACCCTTACGTAAAGTAGCTGGACAGCTATTTTAACCAACGCATAGTGTAGCTTATTGTAAAAAAAGGTATGTTTCAAATGACAATGTGGGCCACAGATGTGGTTGTTTTTGTGTGTTTTGTATCCATTTGTGATATTTTATTTTATTATTGATTTTAACTTTTTTAATTCAATTGTTTTGGCGTGTGTCCGTTTGTCTTCTATGGTAGGCCGCCCCCGCATTAATGCTACAAAGAGCTATCATTCCGATACAGAATGCGGTAGTAGCTTCTTAAAACTGAAGCAAAATAAAATTATATTTAATTGTTATTAGAATAAACAATAGATCGATAGTTGTTTGTTGTTAGATAGAATAGATTTTATATTATTGTAGATGTTGTAAGATGTATAGGTACAATAATCCAAAAAAAAAAAAAAAAAAATTATAAAATCAATAAAATAAAAACTGACCCAGTAAACACACCATAAATTGGCGGTTTCGTTTGTTTTTGGAGAATACGAAACCGTATGCACATCCTAATAACCCACACAATAACTAATCAATTGAAGATTACTAAACTATTTTTTGTTTTTGGCGATCCTTGAAAACAGAGTACTTTTTATTATTACCTAAATCACCACAGTTGATGGTTTATATTTCACAACTGACAACAGGTTTAAAGGTTATATTTATGTCGTCCAGACATCTGCCAAACACTAAAGCGAACTTAGCAACAGAAACGGACCAATCACAGATCTATAATCGACGCTGTGCGTTCGCATAATAAAGTGTCGCTTGAGTATTGTTTGTGAATTAAATGGCCTGCCATGACGAACGCAGTGAGAAATGCCTTACTTAGCATAGTATTAGTGTCACTGCCATACTTACGTAAGTATCGTTCTTGAATACGGGGGTGTGCATGCATGAGAGTAGATATGTGTGAATGAGTGTAGCAGATACTCGTATTCCTTTATTTTTGTTTGCATTGGAATTTGTTCAAACAATGGATGTTTAATGTGTTGTGCCGTTTATTTTAAAGTAATGTACTTAAATAACGGTTATGCCGTCGTGCAGAGGCGGTATTTGTACAAACTTTGGGACACACGGGTTTGGGCCTTCTTCTGAGCGTAAAAATTTACATATATTGGGGGGGGGGGGGTCATTTTATGTGTACGTGTGATAGCACGAAGGATACAGTTGTCGGACTGACTGTTTAAAGTCTGAATAAACTTGCTTAGTGGGATAAAATGGTTTGCTTAATAGGACTTTGTTTACTGCACGTTGGGCTCTTCAGCTGGTATGAGGATTGTCTTGGCTGCACCACCCCACGTAACGATGCAGTAACTTAGTGTTGATTCACATAGAGCCGGGTATACCATTTTTAGGATATATTTATGTGCAAGGAAGTTCTTAACTTTTTGAACTCATAGATGAATTTTCTTGTGCGCGCAGGCACAGATTCAATGTGGGTCTTCCAGCTGACACTAGAATTAAGATAAAAGCCGAGATACTTGACGGAGGAGGCAACGCAAAATTAACGTGAAACTTAAAATTCTTTTATGTTCAACAATTTCTCAATTAATTGAGGACCGATTTTGAAAAAAAACATTTTGAAAGGGTATGATCCCGAGGTAGTCCCATTGACGCCGTCAGAATCTGATGAGGGGATCGCATGGAAATCGAGGGAAATTCTCAAATTACATAGGCACCTATAGTGATTTGGATATTTTTTGTAGTAACTCGTGCATTTTTGCTCTCCGAAAGCATCATTTGGTGAAGTAGAACTGATGGTGAAGACCACAGATGGCCACCGGAACTAATTAATAATAATTATTCAACGGGTTGCGATTCGAATGGTTGCTAAACAGTTTATGCTCGTACAATGCATATGGTGAGTAGCAGTTCTCCTGGTTCTTACCAGGAGAACTCTTCAACGATTAACGTCCTAGTATCGGGAAAAATAATATTTTGTAAAAAGATGAAGAGCAGTTGACATTAGGCTATTGTTACTTAGATTTATGAGACTAGACTTTAATCAAACTGCACACGTAAACAATAATTATAACTTTATTTTCTAATCTAAAATATAATCCACACACACCACCCACACACCGCTGTGTCTAGCTACACTATTTTATCACAATTCTTGAGCTGTTACTCGCACTGTATCGGATCACCAACTCCCGATCACTCTCTCCAATATTCGTGTGGCAAGCGTCGCCCCACCATTGCTCCGGAAGTCCGCAACGGAATAATAATGGCGCGACACCAGTGCTGCCAACCAAAATATTAATCGAATAATATCATTAATTATACATAGGTAAACGTATTTCATTTTGATTAGTCCTAAAAAGGTTATTAAATAAATATGTTAACAAATAAATCAAGTAATAATTAAATCATAAATCAAAATAACTAATTTTATATGTGAATATGTATGTCTGTCTTCGAAGCGACAACAGATAAATTACAAACTGGCCCACTAGAAAGTGAAAAATAAAAAACTTTTTACAAAAAAAAAACCGACTTCCAAAAAAAACACTACACTATTACTATATAAAAAAAACACTGTAGTGAAAAATAACTTTAATTTCGGTAGGCGGTGTCTTAGGATCTGTGTTTTAGTTATTTGCCACCGACTTAAAAAAAAAAGTTATGTTTCACTTTCGGTCGGTTGTTTTTTTTCTTTTGTAAAGAGTGTTTTATAATAACTTGACTACTTCGTTGCTACATTCACTTTTCAAACGTGAGTCAAGTGCTCGAATAACTGCGTAACACACTTTCAATCACAATCCAAAGGGTTTTGAAGGAAATTCCTAAACCAATGCATCTTATGTTTCAAGAATTCGTCTGCTTAACAAAATAACGTAATAACCGTGGCTGAACTGACAAAATGAAATGAAATGAAAATCAAAAGTCATTTATTCAAACTAGGCTGAAAATCAGCACTTTTCGAACGTCAAAAATCACATAAGACAGTCCCCCAAAAACGCCCACCCTTCACCACATCCTAGTGATTTAGCTGGGAAGAAGAAGTGGCGCAACAAACTCCCCAGCAGCACAGCTGTCTGTTTAGATATAAAACTTGAATCTATACAATAAAATGTAAAATAATTTGCATTACGCAACACAACATTAAATTAAATTATTTGCCTTATGTTAGCTAGCACACGCCACTGTACCAAAAAAAACATAAAAATCAACAAAAACTATACGCCGATCTAAGGCAAATTAATTGTGAAGCTAATTGACCAACTTAAATTGTCCTTAATTTTAAATAACAACTGTATTTCTTTGACAGTTGTATGACATGGCTTTAGCCAATGATATAAAATAAGGAGATAGGTTACCTACCCAACATTCGATCTTCAAAGTATGCACTTAGTATCCACGTGTCATCTAATAATGACACGTCGAAGTAGGATAGCGAAAAAGAGACAAGACGATACGTAAAGTAGGTTAATTAGCCAAGTTTTGACGTACTACTTGCGGAGCGTGTATAGCCTACCTATCTACTTTTTCTGACTTAAAATATCATTCACCTATAACCAGGAACCGAAACCGGTATGATCAATACCAGTATTTTGCGGTTACAACCTTTATTATTTTTACCGGTATTTTTAAAGGTTTTTGAAATTGAATACAACCGGTATTAATACCGGTAACCGAAATAAAGATTACCTCTATCTTACACGTGCCGTCGGCATTAGTCAAAGGGCGCGCATCACCTGTGTGTGAGTCGATCTGCGCGCCGACTAATCACGGCCCTGGCTTTAGGTAACCGGCATTAAAACGGTAACTTCTTCCTATGGTTACCCAGACAGCGGTAACCTTAATCGTAGAGGTAACCGAAATTCTTCAATACCTGTACCGTAATCAAAGCTTTTCGGTCCCTGGCTATAACACAGTAAATTGGTGTAGGGCGTCAATTTGCTTAATAATGAATTTTCGTGACTGTACTATTAGGTTTTGAAATATTTCGCCAGGATATTTATAAATGAGTCCTTTCAATATTTTACTGGCTCAAATCACACACGAAACCATAACCACTTCAATATTGACTGAACTTTATTTATCGAAGTAGGCCATTTGCTATCTAAGCGAATTTTCTTGCTTTTACTAATGCGTTTACTAAACAAGAGCGAAGTTTTTTAACATCAGAGAGGTCATCATTAAGTATCACATTTAGATAAAACTTGGAAGTAGAACGTTTCTATTTTATTTATGGATTAATTTATCGTCATTAGGGATAGTTTTCGCTTTTCATTATTTTTAGATACTTTTAATCGTATGGTATGTATATTTTAGTAGATATTTAAAACCTACTCTCGAAATATTATAAAATATTTGTGATATTGTAGCTTACTTGCAGGTCGCCGCAGTTTAATACTAAACGAGAACAAGAGAAATCATAAATCACAATTACTTTCTATCGTTCATATACTTAAACCAAAAATATACTTACAAGTTTTAGTTGGATCGATTTATTTTTTGTACATTAAAATTCTTGTAAACAATATATAACAAAACTAACTATTTACACTAGGTACCAAATTAAAGCATAACTAACTTACTATACAAATAAAAACAAAAGAACACATAGGCGTCGAGTACTTGTCCGCATCGCTGTCATCCGGAAACGTGTCCATAAGAATGGCAATGCTAATTCTTTGGCTATAGAACGACCCAGCCCTCTGGTCACGTGAAGTGTCGACTAGTCGGTGAGAAATTTCTTTAAGAAGGAGACGCACACTCTGGCCCCATGACCCGAACGTTTCGACCCCATACGGCCCAAAACTGTAGTTACCCATACGTTTACAGTATTTGTGCCTCTAGAGGGCGGGAGCTTCAGCAGCTGCAGCTGCGGCGCCAGCACAGCTAGCCGTGCTTGAAACATGAGATGGCGCAAGGGTATTGACACATGTTGCATCCCACAACAGAGGCCTATCCACCTTCCAAGGCAATAATGTCATGCCATCTGGTCTCCCATCGTCACTTGCCAATCCATTTGGTTCTAATACCGCTGCACGCTGGTTTGCTTGACAAAGACAAGTACGAAAAATATCGTTGATGCTGGCGTGCCGTACTATTCGACTTGCGCTCGAAGTCTTGTCCGAAACTGTCGACAGTTTCACCGCAGTGACACCAATGCGGAGCAACATATGGTCATGTGGAAACACGTAGGGAGCCGAAACTATGAGTCATCTATCATAGTGCCAATGGTGGATGACGGGAGCGCCTGAAGCCACACGAATAGAATAGAATACTCTTTATTATCCACAAGCCAACACACAGGCACAAGCCTGATTCCCATTCTCCCACAGCTAGCAGTCGGGCATGCTCTACAGTATTAGGTGCCTGCAGAGTGCCACATCCCACCGTCTCTAGGAGGACGGGTTGTCGGCCAAATCCGTATTGGGACAAGCTATTTTCCAAGCGTTCAATGTATCGGTCAAACACGGTACCTCAAAATCGACCAGTGAGGAAGGTAAAATATTAAAATAGTTAAATCTTTTAAGACAGTGTACATCACCTCCTAGGATTCTGTCATCCAAACACCATACGTTGAATTTAGAATTTAGTTCTCGAATATTTGGATTTATTGCCAAACAAAAATTACTGACCCAAGAGGGTCACCCTGTAGACATCCAACGGCTGACTTCAAAAGGTTGTCTTTATAAAGGAATTTAGAGGGATGCCTATAACATTGATAGAGAAAGTTGTAAAATTTGGGTATTTCTTTTGAACTTCTGTCAACAAGGTGTCCCTGCTTACGGAATTTAAAGCATTCTTAATATTAACCATATAAAGAATGACCTCCATCCATAAGGTAGACATAACGAATGCTTAAAATTCATATTGTACTTTATTTAATAGTTCATGTAGGTACTTTATTCAATGAATTTTCAAAGCAAATGACGGCTGATCCAAAGTTTATGCAGAATTTCATCACATACTTTTGGAAGGAGGCTATCACATTCCTACAATGCACTTTGTATCTTCAGTTGTATTACGTAACGGTCTCAAAATAAAAAAAATCTTGTAAATTGTTGCTTGATAGACGTTCGATAATTCGTAGTATTTGGAGCTTTGTTTTCTTAAGATTTAGTTACTTAAACATTTTAGTTGCATGGTATCCTATGTTTTATTTTACTGTACTAACGATTTTGACTTGAGAAGATTTAGGAGCAACTTTCTGCTTTATCTCTCTGTACTTATCCCAATTTACTTGTCATTGACGCAGCACTTCCATACATCCCTATTAGCGGACATCTCAGTTACACCTCTTTCTAACCCTATCTTGATCTTTCACTCAATCCATCCATCATGGTTTGGCTTGTTGGGTTAAATTGGTGATAAGGGGGGATCGTATTCATTAGGGCGTTTTGTAAATGTAAGGGCAAAAAAACCAAGAGTCGATTTAAAAAAAAAGTGGGCTCAAAGGGCATTAATTGTAGATAATAACTTGCGACAGACCAGATAAGGATCTGGGAAGGGTTCTCGATAACCAAACTGTTAACCAAACTGTAAGATATTATGTCAATGTATGTCAATGAATGCCCAACGGGTATGAATCTAAAAAAAAATGCAAGCTGTCCGAAAGTAAATTAAATAAATTATCAATTAAACAAACTTACTTTATTTTTACTCGACTGCCCAAAATGGAGTATAATGTGTTTATGGTTCATGTACTTGTATGAATGTGAGTTTCTTTGTGCACCATAACTTTAAAATGCCTGAACAGATTTAGATGTATGGGTACCGTTAGAGCGTGGTGGTTCCTGTGGTTAAAAATAAAACTGGTGACATAGCGGACAAAACCAACTACAGGCCCATCTCTTTGGCCGCTATAATTGGAAAGGTATTTGATGGTCTCCTTGAGCGCTGGCTTGGTGGCTATTTAAAGTTGAATGATGCTCAGTTTGGTTTTAAGAAGGCGCTATCCTAGCGCTTAAGCAGACGGTTGGCTACTACACGGATAGGGAAACGCCAGTATATGCTGCTTTTCTTGACCTCTCCAAGGCTTTTGACTTGGTTTGTTACGATAAGCTTTGGTCGAAGCTTAAACTTCTAGAGGTACCCGAGGAGCTTATTAATGTACTGAAGTTTTGGTATAGCTCGCAGACTAACAGTGTTAGGTGGGCGGGAGCTCACTGTGAGACGTACGTCCTGGAATGTGGTGTTAGACAGGGTGGACTAACGTCCCCGGCCCTGTTTAATGTTTATATGAACCAATTGATTGGTGAGCTCAGCGAGACCAACGTCGGTTGCTCGATTGATGGCACTATGGTGAATAATCTCAGCTACGCAGATGTCATGGTCTTGCTGAGTCCATCAATCAGCGCGCTCAGGAAGTTGTTGGCTGTGTGTGAGTCTTATGCTGTGTCACATGGACTCACATATAATGTGCAGAAAAGTGAGTTTATGGTGTTTAAATGTAAGTCTAGCTCGTTGGATGATGTTCCTCCAGTGACTTTAAACGGAAAGCCACTACAGAGAGTCACACGGTTTAAATACCTAGGGCATGTAGTCACGGAGGACTTATCTGACGATGCTGACATAGAGAGGGAGCGGAGGGCGTTGGCGGTTCGATGTAATATGGTAGCCCGCAGGTTTGCGCGTTGTAGTAAGGATGTTAAGTTATCACTTTTCAAGGCATACTGCCAAACCTTCTACACGTGGAGCTTGTGGGTGAAATATACGCAGAGAGCCTACAACGTCCTGCGCGTGCAGTATAATAATGGATTTAGGATGTTGATGGGGCTTCCGCGCTTCTGTAGCGCTTCGCAGATGTTCGCGGAAGCCCGTGTTGACGATTTTCATGCCATTATGAGAAAAAGAACAGCGTCAATAATGGGTAGGTTGTGCGGAAGCTCCAACAGCATCCTAAAAACATTATTAGACAAAATTGACAGTCCCTTCTTAAGGCACTGGGTACGGAGGCACGTGCCAACGCGTGTTGGGCCACGCCGCTATTAGTTGTTTTAGTTTGTAAAAGTTTACTAACATAGTTTTTAAGTCATTATTACTAATATTATATGGATTGTGTGTACATGTATGTGTCGTCCGAAATAAAGTATATAATAATAATATCATCCCGAGTGAGATAGGCAGTTAATATTTTCAATCAGAAAAAAATCAATATTGAAGCATTTTCAAAAGCGGAAAAAAAATCTTCAATTGTTACAATATGAATATCGAATTGAAAGCCTTGATTAGCAAATGCTAAAACTATTTTTTTTTTCTTTTTGTATGTCGATACTCTTGCGCTATCCCATCTTCCTGACTCCGCGTGCTGTGCTGGTGCTGCTGCTGCATCTGTGGAAAACCTTAAGCAGCGAAAGTATAATAACCTCATCGAAAATTATATTTTCGAGCCGTTTAGGGTTGGAACCCTCGGGCCGTGGGGACCGAGTGCTCAAGGTTTGTTCAGCGGAATCTCCAAACGGCTGGTTGACACTTCCCGTGCCCCAAGGGCTGGCTTTTACCTTGGTCAGAGGCTAAGCATTGCCAAACAACGTGGCAATGCCGTCAGTCTCTTGGGTACATTACCGGTCGACAGTGATGCGGAGGAATTTTTTGACGCCATATTTCAGTTTTTAAATAGTTTTAGTTAGATATTAAATTTAATATTTTACATAGGTAGGGTGTACATGCAAAACAAACATTTCGTCCCCACGCCACGCCATCCACGCATTGCCTCATAAAACCACCTTTAGTGCTTCAAATAAAAATACCACCACTTAGCATTACATGTTTTAAAACTCATGTTGTCACAAAAATGTATAAAATAAAAATAAATAATTAAAATATTTAAAACTCGACTGGCTTGCCAAACGCCAACGAACTAAAAAGTACAAAACAAGTTAATAAGTATACAAAGCAAAAGTTCACTCATTTACTCGCTGACTAAACATAAATAAACCGTTCTGTGGAACTCTTTTTAATCTAAGAGGTCCCCCAACTGATTACTGATTTATTTTTGCTTAGGTTTTCTTATAGCCATTATGTGGTACATTATATTGGTTTGGTTATCAATTAAGTATATTGATATCGGTATACTACAAAAAGTATCATTTACTTTACACTAATACGCCAACACTCAAAAGTTTCAATGTCAGAGTGAAACTGTTCCAGCCAAGTTTCCAGTTCTAAGAACAATACTAGTATCTTCCAGTCAAAATAATGACTAATTGGCCCAGATTTATTTACTTTCTAAGAATTTAGCTAGTCTTACTTCTCTTTATAAAGACATACAGAATAATATCAATAGAAAGCAGACGACCCATTAAACGAGATTATTTGTTTGGGTATTTTCTCTTTTATCATTTTCATTGTTATATAGGTTGGATTTTTGAGATGCGCAGTAAGGGCAGGTACAGTCGAGTTCACTAACATATTGGCAATGACAATGTTTCAAAATATTTTAAGCTTTAAAATGATCACTATACAAACTTATACATCAATCAAATGTTATCATAAAAACTGTTCATAAGTATGTTACGGTAGTGCATTCAAAAATGTCCGACTACTTTTCAGAACATAAACATCTAAATACTCTAGATTTCAGTATAATTATTTGGGTATTATGGGATGTAGGATTTTGGGTATAGGATTATGAATCCTAGGTTGCACCTAGGATTCATAAATATCCATACAGCTTTGAGTATTCAACTAATGGCCTTTACTATTAATTTTATTTTTGCTTGTCGGAGAAGATGTACGAGTAATAATTCAATGTTGCCGTTCTTAATAGGACTGTATCAATCTGAATAGGTTGCGTAGTATGGGCACGCCACAATTGCGGCGATAAGTCCCCTCTTTGAGGAGTGTCTAGAGTCCTCTCTAGCCACGGGGTCCTTATCTTCCGCCTGACGCAGGTCCTCACCGGACACGGTTATTCGGGACGTTCCTGTTCAGGATAAAGCGGGAGGAAACGTCCGGGTGTTACCACTGTGTGGATCGCCTGGAGCATATACACATACATATATCCTCGGTGGAGCATACGGTAGAGGTCTGCCCGGCTTGGGCGGAGACACGCCATGTCATCGCGGAGGCGAACAGCGGCGGCGATCTCTCAGATCCAGCCTTGGTCCAGGCCATGGTTCGGAGCGAGAGTGCATGGGGGCCGTCACCCCCTTCTGCGAAGCAGTAATGTTCGCGAAGGAGGAGGCAGAACGCATGAGGGAGAGGCAAATTTCGCGCCCTCACGCCCTTAAGTCCGTTTCCGTCGACGGAAGAATAGACAAAAATGACGTTTCCGTGTAGACCGTTGAAAGATTTCTACTGTCCTTAGCACGGCGATTCCAAAATCAAATGTAAAGAGACTTGTCTTGTCTTCCCTAGTCAGTTGTCTACAACGTCAAGCACGGCGTACAATTTTTCTCCGATGTTGACAGCTTGGGATAGAAACCTTTCTTCCGAAATAGTCTACATATAAAATGACCTAGACAAAGATTCGTTAGTAGTTTTTTCGTTAATTCGAGTAATTTTAGGCGGTGCTTTTTTACTTTTATCACATAATAAGCTGTAATTAACATGTTGGGTTCAAATTGCGCTTTTTATTTAAGTTTTTATATAGAAATACTTCAGCAAAGATGGGAAAGAAATACTATTAAAGAGCTTGCTTTGCTTGTTTGGGAGCCTTTGATCTCACGGGCAGTGAGCTCCTGTAGAATCATAAAATAAGCAAGGAGATGGGGCAATGTTTATGCGAGGACCTCGGCCAGGACCCGTCGCCCAAAATAAATTATAGATTTTTGGTATTAACAATAATAATAAGAACAACAAAATATATTACAATTTTTTTAAATACATTCGCAGGGAATATAAAACATCTGAATAAGAGCCAAAATCTCCTCATTGAACACTGACTAAATCTCACACACTCAGTTTTAAATGGAGCTTATACTAATAAATAAATTATCAAAATCAAAAAAAAAATCAAAATCAAAAACGTCAGAAGCTAGGTGCACGGTTCCAATTGGTCGTTTCCTATGGAGAAGACCCGGCAAGAAACTCCATGGTTACTCTTTTAAAAAAAAGTGGGCTTTAACAATGTTATAAGTTACAGTGTTAATAGGTATGGGAGGACAGTGTAGGCCCGTCAACAAGTACCAAGTACTTAATAAAATAAAAGTTAGTTTACAAAGCTACAGTCTATTAAGCCTACAACGTTCTCACATTCACAAATTAAAAAATAATCTATATAAAATATTACTAAAGTAATAAAAATAAAAACCTACATATTTAAACCAAATGACAACATTGTCATTACAACTGTAAAAAAAAAACTGAATAGATATTCTGTCCACAAGTCACTAATATATATATTTTAAATTAAAATTTGTTGGTAAAGTATGTAAAAAACAGAAATAAAAATCGTAATTTAGGAGCAGTTAATAGACGTTCACATAGTTATGCCGTTAATGAGGTACCAGGGAAGCCACATGTGCAGAAGGAATTATTGCCAAACTTCCTTGTCTTCAACGTAGTCGCTAATGCTTTTTTGATTAGGACACGTTTGATGTGGGTTTTGAACTTTCCATCGCTAAGTTCTATAACCGACTTTGGCAACTTGTTATAGAAGCGGATACTGTTTATAAGAAACGACTTGCTTGTTTTAGTTAATCTAAATTTGGGTTTCACAATTTCATGTTTACTACGTGTATTTATATTATGGAAATCGCTTCTTATTTTGAAAATCCTAACCGAACCTTATCGATAAACAACAATAAAATAACAATGTAAGTGCGTAGTAAAAACATAAAGGCTCCTGCAGACAGGCGCGACGCGACAGCGCGACCCGCCAGTCTGCGGTACCCTTAAAGGATACTTACTTGTTGCGTGACCCCATCAAAATACTTAGTATAATTTTGCACTGTATTTAAATAATGCCTGTACATATACGCAATACACAGAAATGAGTTTTAAAACTTAGTTGGTGGCTTTAACTTGTATGCGCCTTATCTATAAAAATATTTATAACATCAAATAGACCATTTGCGTTTTGTTTTGAATTTCTTGAAGAGATATTCGTTAAAAACACTTTGCTTCATGTATTTGTTTGAGAACGAAACGCAAAAATATGGTAAAATTGGGTAGTAATACGCACCACTAGCGAATACCCCGTTGCTATGGACAAGTCACTGTGTACGAAGAAACCCGAGTCTAGGTGCGACCTCATGCTCGCGAAAAAGAGATTACAAGAAGTGTAAAGATAAAGATAATTTTATTTTGCAAATATGTATTTTTTTTTACATAAAAAATCTTTTTCACTAAGGAACTCACTTAATTTATTATTATTATCACTTAGTACCCTTTCATCACTAAAAAGCTTCGAAGCCTTTTTAGGGTTCCGTACCCAAAGGGTAAAACGGGAACCCTATTACTAAGGCTCCGCCGCACAGTGGGCCCATACTGAAAATTAGTGGACTTAGGCAACAAAGTTCCTATATCGATGCGATTTTTTTTTATATGACGTGTTATATTATTCTTGACAACTTTTATTCTTATAAAATTTCTTCTCAAGTTGATAGTTTGTCTTGAAAAAAATTAATTAGATTTTTTTGTATGGAGCGAATCACGTTTAATTTTTTTTCTTCAATTGTACTAATATGTTGAGTGTGTGGCGTGAGTATATGATAGCTAGAGTCATTCTCTATCCACGAAAAAAAAATCAGCGCCGGCCATCTGCGGCAGCGCGAGTAATCATTCGGTAAAAAAATAATAATTTAGAAGAATTTTTTTGTCATTTAAAATAAATTCAAAGCATATTTTTTGTCTCATTTGGCTTTTTTCACCTTCTTTTTAGTTAAATAAATAGTTTTAATAGCGCATACGTACTTAAAACTAGTAATTCTGGTAGAGATTTAGTTATTACTGCATGTTATCGGTACAAATGAGTCATCAATCACAATGCAGGTGCTCTGAATTGTGATTGATGACTCATTTGTTTGTGCGCGCATAACTAATGAGTCATCGAAAAATGCTCGTCTCTGATTGGCTGTGTTATTTTTTAACTGCACGTTATCTATTGTTGAATAAATATATCGTAATGTTTCAGGTTATACTAATTTTGTTAATGATAGGTGAAATAATTTAAATTTGTACGGGCAAGTCGTTGATAATTATCTACATAATCAACTGTATGTATATTATTATAGTATAAGTTATCGTACGTATGATCAATATGAAACTGTGAAGTAATTGTAGCCCTGAAAAGGGCTGTTTGTCATATTCCTAACCCTCATGGGCTTTTGTGGGAATAATTTAGAGCCGGATCACATTATTTCTTGTTCCAGAAGTGCTAGTGGGTCCGGCAAATTTTCGGACTCTGCTATGAGGCATTCTTCTTCCTCCATAATTTCACTGTCACAGGGAGGCTCAGTAGTCTGTAACAACTGAGTTGCTTCAGGCAACAACTCATTATGAACCTGTTTCATTATTTTAGGCCTTATGTAGGATATGTGGGGATCAGAGCTTATTAGAAGTCCATGGAGGATGTCTTCGTTTGTTGCTATTCTCCCCGTTTTTCGAGTGTGCATTACGGGCTTCCGAAGCTTCTTCAGATAAGGTACCTAAAACGAATAAGTACATACATTTTAATTTCAAAACGCAATCGAGTCAAATAATACATCAAAGAAAGAAAAGAAAGAAAGAAAATACGTTTATTAGCGGTAAACATAACGCAAAGAAATAAAAACACAAACACGAAAGAACAAGTTGAGGGAAAATATGCGTCACATTCACGCAAAACGGCCATCGCTCAGCATAATGCTGCGACCCTATGCTAGACAGAGCCCCAGCGCTGGTTCATCAAACTATATTTATTTTTTACTTACCGATTGGCAAAACACCAAAGTGGTTACAGATGTCTGCACCGTGCATCAGAAGTTTATGTACACTAACTGGCATGTAGTACCACGAATAGTGTTGCACGTACACATCAGCTGTTTCTCTACAGTATCTTCTAAATTTTTCACAGTCAATGTTTTTGCCTGATGATATGGCTTGTAGAATAACGGAAAATCTGAAAATCAGATTTTCGTCAATTCCCGTTATTCTGGAAGATCTTTTGTAATCTTGGAAAAAGCGCCTCGCTGTATTCCCGTCGTTTGTAGTTCCAAAACCCTAA
Organism: Tiliacea citrago; assembly: GCA_963921375.1. NCBI lineage: Eukaryota > Metazoa > Arthropoda > Insecta > Lepidoptera > Noctuidae > Tiliacea > Tiliacea citrago. The sequence goes on along the minus strand of OY992790.1, from coordinate 1,083,746 downwards.
AATGGGAAAACAATACTGTAATATACAATACATAGAGATATAATTCACAAACAACATAAAGAGAGCGAAAATTAAATACATACCTGTTTGACTATATCAATCAGCATTCCAGTTTGCTCACGAAACTCTTGCTGTGTGGTATTTTTTTTAGCTTGTTTCAAAGCCTTATGTTCGCCGCGAGCAGTCCATCGTTGAAAATCCAGATTATAAGATATATGGAGAAGACATTCCATACACCGAATCTTCATATGCAGTGAAGAAATTCCTTGTTTGTAAATTTCTTCACGAAGTGGTTTAGAAGTCAAAGCGTCTAAATTATTCATCTCACTCGGTTTTGCCAAGCAAATGGGACACGTTGCATATGATGGTACTCCAGCAATAATATTGGCCACTTTTCCATCAATCATGGTCATATGCAATTCATGTGATACAATAATATTTCCACACTGTGTAGATATTCGTTCATCAATTTGTTTTTTCATCTCAGACTCTTCAGACTTTATAAAGTCAGCTGTCTCCGAAGTGAAAGTGAACTTCACTGGTCGACAGTAGTTGAGCAAGGTGTGGGGTTCTCCCAAACTAGATTTTCATTCCCAGATGATGGCCTAGTAGACACTAGCCGAAGAGGGACGATGCTTATCATGACTACTGATGAATCATCGAACTCTGTAGCTGTGTTTGACGTTTTCTGTTTATAGTTACTCTGCGACGAAGAACCATCAAGTCCCCATTTCCAGGTCAACTTGAGTTCTTCATTTTGAGACCTATCAACAGTATTTATATCAAGTAATATCCTCTCCACAGTGTGGTCCAATAGCACTTGCAATTTAATGTGAGCTCCGTTTTCGGTAATCTCCATACTCTCTTGTGGTGGGTAACATCTTTTCTTGGCATTTACAAGCTTTGGATAAGATGGAAAGGCAGCACAGTTTTATTCTTTTTTGAAATTGTCGAAGAGCTAAGTACTTCCATTTCGAGAGCGCAACTGATGTATAAAGAGCTAAACACTTATCTTCAGAGACAGTACCTAAGCTCTGCTTTTTGAATAGTCTCTCTTCTACTTTGGATAGCGCATCTGGATTTCTGGAAAGGTATTCGACCACTTTTGCCAGATTCGTTTTGCCGTTGTCTTTCAATTTTGTTATGTACCAGTGCTGCAACTCTTCCTCGGAATTTTCTTCTACTATGGAAGTAGAACGTCTTTTCTTTTGCTTATTACTTAACTCTTCGAACGGTTTTCTGAGCTCCTTTTCTGTAGATGTTCCCGCTTCCGCAGTACATACTGCAAGAGTAGGAACATGGCAATCTATATCCACAAGCTCAGATAAGGCTGCGTCCGAAAAGCCCATCACACTTCTCAGATCAACACTGTCACAAACAGGCCAGTTGATGTTTTTTTCCAACCACTTGCGATTAATTACACGATTCATAAAAGTTTTTTGATTTCTACTTGACTCTATCCACTTTTTATTTAAATTTACACAAAAAAGTCGACAGAACTCCTTGATTCGGTTCTTGTCTTCTTCAGAAACTTCGGTAGTCAAGACAGAAATGATACTTTCATACAGAAACATATGTTTTTTCAGATCACCGCCACTTCTTAATTTCACAAAAAGATCTAGGTTGGTACAAAATCCAGCCATAGTTCTAATGTAAATATAAAAATACAAGTATTTCACTGTGTTCACAAACAAGCGACAAGAGCGAAACTAGATAGACTTAATGAATGTCTTTATATTTATAGTTAGTGTTAATTACTCAAGTAGTGGACATAACAGTGAGTGAAAATTATTCAGCCAATCAGAGACGAGCATTTTTCGATGACTCATTAGTTATGCGCTTAGCCGAGTGCACAAACAAATGAGTCATCAATCACAATGCAGGTGCTACCGATAACATGCAATAATAACTAAATCTCTACCAGAATTACTAGTTATAAGTACGTATGCGCTATTAAAACTATTTATTTAACTAAAAAGAAGGTGAAAACAGCCAAATGAGACAAAAAATATGCTTTGAATTTATTTTAAATGACAAAAAAATTCTTCCAAATCATTTTTTTTTTACCGAATGATTACTCGCACTGCCGCAGATGGCCGGCGCTGATTTTTTTTTCATGGATAGAGAATGACCCTAGCTATCATATACTCACGCCACACACTCAACATATTAATACAATTGAAGAAAAAAAATTAAACGTGATTCGCTCCATACAAAAAAATCAAATTAATTTTTTTCAAGACAAACTATCAACTTTAGAAGAAATTTTATACGAATAAAAGTTGTCAGGAATAATATAACACATCATATAAAAAAAAATCGCATCGATATAGGAACTTTGTTGCCTAAGTCCACTAATTTTCAGTATGGGCCCACTGTGCGCCGTCTGTCTGTCTGTCTGTCACCAGGCTGTATCTCATGATCCGTGATAGCTAGACAGTTGAAATTTTCACAGATGATGTATTTCTGTTGCTGCTATAGCAACAAATACTAAAAACCAGAATACCATAAATATTTAAGGGGGCTCTCATACAACAAACGTGATTTTTTTGGTCGTTTTTGCTCGATATTGATAACGGTAATAGGTAGACACTTGAAATATTCACAGAATATTAAGTTATATATTCACTTTAAAAATCAATAATTAAATTAAAATAAAACGATTATTTAAGGGGGGCTCCCATACAACGAACGTGATTTTTTTGCCGTTTTTATAGATAATGGTACGGAACCCTTCGTGCGCGAGTCCGACTCGCAATTGGCCGGTTTTTTTTTAATAAAGCAAGCGGCTGCTCTTTCCAACTCTTCGGTATTTTGTTAAAAATTATTGAAGCCACGCAGTAGACACTTTTGCCCATAAGTGCCGTCTTGGATGACGAGTGTATGTAGACAAGCGATTTCTATTCTACAGTAGAGTAGAGATAGAAAACACCATGCTAAACCTGCTGGGCTTCGGGAGTTGCAGGCCGATTTCCGGCCACGGTAGGCGCGGGCTTGCGGACGGTGAGCAATGGGTAGCTCGCCGTCCGATAAGCACCAGGCCCAGATCGACGGTGCGTTGTGTTCCACGCGCGCCTCAAAGAAATGTCAACACAAACTGACGGGGTCCGTTAGGGCCAATGCCTGCCAGGGTTGCGAGTTTGTCCGAAAGTTTTACCATGGCCCTGGCACACAGGCAACTGAAGGAACACGGGTGGGTTTCAGTCAGTAAAAGTCTGACAGGCCCTCTCGCTGCGCCCAGAGCATGCGAGAATGAATTCCCTTGTTCCTTCAAAGTGACAATAACATGTTTCGTATGTTGGTCTATTCGATACATAATAAAATTATGAATGTTTTTTTCAATAAAAGGCCAATTATTTTTAAATTATTTATCAATCCACGAAGAAGATGCTATCTATTAAGTATTCGGATGCAAGATGTCATAACTGACAACTTCAAATTGATTTTGTTTCAAAGATAAATATTACAATAAGTTAAACCTAGAGATTATTCAAAGAATTTAAGACAACAAGTCGAGACATGTCAAATTGTAAAGATATTTTTCATAGAAAAATTGCATAGATATTTGTGAACCTAACTGAACCGTGGATAATAACAGCCGCACGGGTCGATCTATCAGGTTCAGCTACGCTTGCCGGGGTTGGTCCGTGGGTGGGTGACCATCTTTACATACCGAGACCTCTCCGTGCCTCGGAAAGCACGTTAAGGCGTTGGTCCCGGCTGTCATTCGTGGATCTTTGACAGTCGTTACGGGTCGTCAGAAGGCCCAAAGTCTGACAACCAGTCTTACCAAGGGGTATCGTATTACCCAGTTACTGGGTTGTGGAGGTCAGATAGGCAGTCGCTCCATGTAAAATACTGGTATTCAGCTGCATCGGTTAGACTGGAAGCCGACCCCAACGTAGTTGGGAAAGGCTAGGCAGATAGATAGATTTGTGAACCTAACTTTGCGCTAAATAATATGAACAAGGGATTACCCACAATTTTTAGTCTTTGTCTGTAGCAATATTATTGATATGTAGTCACATATTTATGACGTCACAAATTGTTTGGAATCTATTGTAAGGCTGTTTAGAGTTTTATGAAACTTATCATTGCCCATATGTCCTTTGACTTTTTGTGACATTTTGATCTGCATTCACACATATAGAAAAAAAAAGTACAGACAGCACGAAAATGGGCAATTTTCAAAAACAGTTTTTAATGACAATCGATCCTGTTTCTTATAAGAATCAAAACACTCTTTCGTACCAACCGAGGTTTGAGTGTGAAAACGGGCATTACACACCCTATAAAGAAGGAAGATTTCGTTCATACTTTCAGCCTTGGAAAAAATGTTCTAAACATACTTAGTTCAACTTTTATAATTATAACAGTACCTTATTGTTAATTCATTTTATTTCCGCAATAAAATGAAAATCGTAACTCGGTAAAAGCCTACTAATCCGCCAATCTAAAAATACTGAGAAACTGAACTAAAACATCACATTAAAGTCACAAGTCCTTACGACTAAAAACCAAATAAAATCACAAGTTCAATGCCCCATGTGGGCACAAGTATGAATGGACTAGGGTGACCACACGGTGGGATGTTCCGGCCTAACTTACCCCGGCCCAAGTTAACCCCGGATTAACTTCGGGACATAGATTAATTACTTTCTACGTCACCTATTTTAAATGTTAACTTTTGAGATACGATTAAGAGGTCAGATTCGGGTTGAGTGGGCTAATAATCTCTTTAGAGAAACGTTGTATCTTGATTATGGGATAGCTAGATATTTTTTATGGTAAGTTTAGACACAATATTTTAATAATAAAAATCTTGGTATCTCTTGACATGCTAAGGATGATTTTAGTATTCACCAGATACGTAATCATTTGTTTTCCTTGACAGAAATACTGACGCTTTTTTTACTTACGAATCGAAACCAGAATCTGTCGTTCAGCAACCGTACTAATTTCCTCTGCAAAGCCTTCTTTAAAAAAAAAAATTACCCATAACTTAGCTTACTCTTACTCATAAACAAATTTGAATGGACCATCCAAGTTTCTAATCTAATAAGCATCACGAACTTTACAGTTCGAAAAATGGATTCCAAAAAAATAATATTTTCTTAAAGGCATTATCAATTCCATGCGTAGACTTTGGAAACCATTTGACTTTCAATGAAACGAATGAATAAATTATAACTCGATTCGTTCTTGATGGTGTAAATCGTTTCAGTGCTTATCTTTGGTAACTTGTGGGATGGTTTTATTTATTTATTTATTTATTTATTTATTAAGGCAAACCAACTAAATACACACAAAGACATACAAAGTACACATCATTTACAAATCCAGTAGCATTGCATGCATCTAAATTATAGGTAAGCACAGCATTTAATCTCAGTAGTATACAATAATAATTAATATAAAAAACACACAAAATAAAAGAAAATAAACATATTATTGAGCAAAAATTACATATTATTGAGCACAGCTCTTTTAAACTTAGCGATTTATGAGGGCAATATTAATTTTATTTGCCGACTTTTGTTTGCTTGGTTGGCTAAAAATAATAAAATATAAGTGCATCAAGAGTTAGGCTTGCTTGCTTACCAGGCTTTTTTAAAAATGAAAATGAAAAATTTTTTTTTTTAAACAAAATGCTTCAATACAATGATTTGTGTTTCTTGGGGAACCATTGCCTGAAGAACAAGTAAAGTCAGAAACTAATTGATAAGCAAAGTGACTACCAACTGCAATTGTCCGTATTCAAATGATTTCATTGATAGTTGCATGAAATGGCTATAGTACTTTAAATTGACATACGGTGTCAATTTGCTTAACAATTAATTTTCTTGACTACATAAAACATTTATTTTAACATAATTATAAAATGTAGCCTTTCTTCTTTTTGGCTATTATATAGATGTTACCAGGGTTTGCCTTTACATTAGGATAAGTCATATCCACGGATGAGATGTTGATCTTATTCAGAGAGCAAATTTGATAAGTTCATAGTTAGCACATTTACTATCTTTGTTCATGGATCATTCCATAAAACTCGAAAGTCGCCTAATAAACACAACATACTTTCCATCTTTGTATGCACAGATGCTATTGTCCTGCGTAGGTCTATTTATTTATTATTATATACAGCGTTAACATACAGTCTTTGACATAATTATAGATCTCGCATATAAATACAGGAAAGCACGGCAGTAGTAATTAGCACACTTGTTTCCCAGGATTCTTGGTCACCCTACTGAAAGTACTACAATAACACATTCAAGCAATACGTTTCGCTTCTGTTTTCTCAGTTATTATTTATGTGGCATCATATTATTCGCGATGTTTTTCAAAGGGATACGCTTACAAAGTGAGGACCTTATATTATTTGTATAAGTATTGACATACTGCTTACTGTTGTACTTACTTGGGACTTTGACATTTTGTTTGAGGGTTAACATCCCTTTAATAGGTCTCGGTAGTGAAAAAAACCATTTTGTAGAGTGAGGAGTTGATCGATGTACTTTCGATGATTTGGGAGTGACAGAAGCGTTGAAATTTTTATGTCATGTGGCTTTTCTCAGCTCTGACAATGGATAACGGGGAAGAACTTACCTTGCTATTCATGCGTACAAACAGAACTATGATTTCAGTTTATTAAATAAAATTAGTGTATATTTAGAGTACCTATATTCGTACTGCCTTGTGTCGTTACTGGACGCATTGCCTGGACGTATACTTCTTCATAGACTAGACTTAGTTTTAGCCTTTAGCATCCAGATTATATATGTACATTAACAGAAAAAAAACACTGTTTTCTAGATCAAATAACGATAAAAAACTTTTAGGTAGGTATATTTTTAACTCATTTATTTCTTAACATCTAAAAGTATTTACAAAAATACAAATCGTCACTTTCGTTACACATAACATCATTATTAGGTGGTTAAACATTAAACTTAGCAGACAGTAACAAACTCTACATACACAGAACTCTACAAATGTAGAGACATTATCCAAATGGCACTTAATATCAATCTATGAATTCTTTGGACACACCAAATAGTAAAGCTGACGAAGGCAAGAAATTATTATAAAATGTCCAAAATTTCTCTTAACTCTACATTATTTACATATAAGATACACTTATTTAGATATTTATAAATACAAATTGCACAATAATTCATAAGTTAATAATTATTTTAACATTTTATCACTCAATCAAAAATTAACACATTTGCATAACATTATTTTATATCACTATCAGAATATTTTACCTATAGGATGTTTATAATTTCATTGTTTAAATGTTTTTGTGTATTATTATTTATTTTGCAAAGTCAAAAGAGTAATGATTAAAATTCAGTGTAATGTTGACCTCAATCAAAGGATTTCAATAGCTCAGAAAAGTCCAACACAGTTCATCCAACACCAGTAGTTTTGACCAAAATGTTAATTCATAAATCATTTTATTAAATAGTTACAGAACAACCTCAGCAAGGCTAATATGACACACGCGACAATTACTCACTCTCGCGCGAGTAATTCTTGTCTATTTCTGTAACTATCTCGTTTTCTGACAGCGCTCCCATACAAAATACTCGACTCGTTCTGTCAAACTTGATGTTTTCTCGACAAACCTTAACATGGCACGTATTTTATCTCGGATTTTGACATTTCAACACGAGATATCTCTGATTTGTCTGTCATTTACTCGTCCTCGATTTTGACGACGAGAAGAGTAGACAAAATTATGATACAAAAAAAAGGCATTCACTGGCGACAGACGTGAAAAATTAAAACTTTGGAATAACATAATAAATACGTATACATGTACACAGGCCGCTGTGGGACGCCAGTCTGTTGCAACACGTCACATTAGCATTTCGGTAACGTGGCTAACATGTTGACGAATCGGTAAGCATGTAGGTGATGCAAGTAGCATGTCGGGGACGCTGTTAGCATCTGGGTGACTAGGTTAGCGAGTTGGTGACGCAGTTAGTATGTCGGGACGCGGTTCGAATTGCTGTGACTCAGTTAGCATGTCGGTGACACAGGTACTATGACGGGGATTCTGATAGCATGTCGGGGGACCCAGTGAGCACGTTGGTGACGCAGCTGGTATAATGGGGTCGCTAATAGCATGTCGGGATTCTGTGAGCAAGAAGGTGACGCAGTTAGCATGTCGGGACGCTTTTAGCATGTCGAAGACGCGGTTGGCAAGTCGTGAGTTAGTTTACATGTCGGGAACACTGACAGCATATCGGTGACGCTGTTGACAACTCAGTGACGCGTTTAGCATGTTGATGACTCAGTTAGCACGTCGGTGACACGACACCACAGATTTTGCCCCTACCAAAAATGTCTCACTCATTTTCATTTGCGTGATTTTGTTTTGTATTTTAATTTCAGCATGCCAAAGAAAAACATTTATTTTTAAACAAAAAAGCCTGTTACACAAAAAAACTAAACATAAATTAAAAGAGGTGGATGAAAATCAATATAGTACAAACTAATTCCATGCGTAAGATCGAATGAATGAGCCGATGTTGCTATCATAAAAATGATGTATTTCTAATAATTTGCTACATCGGTCTCTCGTCGCGAGATAAAGAACTGTCAAAGTGCCTTTCTCGAGTTTACTCGAGCCTATCGGTCATGTTAGTGTTTAGAATGACGTCATAATCGTCGACAAATTTCGATAAATCGAGAACGAGAGCGTTCTTGCACATGTCATGTTAGCCCTGCTGGTGTAGAACCTTTAAACATAAATTGTCTGAACAATCTGACGTTTTTCACCATAGGTCTTTACGAACGAAATTATAGTTTATTTTAAAATGGCTGCTACTATAACGGTCTCGCAAACATGAGTCTCTCACTGCCTTGCCTCCTCATGATCTCAGCAGCTGCAGGGGTGGCTACAAATACTGCAGCCTGTCCTCCCAGTTCCATGAACTTCCCTCTTTTGTGGTTCCTCCCACTCGCTCTCCTCTCCATTCTGTGTGTAGTATCAAACACGTCTTCTCCCTCGCTATGGTCATAATCCACCATGGGCTCATTGAGGACCTCTTTTCTTCTAGTTTCGAGTCTTTTCTTTCCACTCAAAAAGTACGATTGAGTTAGATTTGAGACGTTAGGAGTTGAGATCTGTCTGGCCATCCTACCTGCAGAGCCAATCCTCTCGAAAGGTGGGAAGTGTCTCTGCATGTTCTCTGAAAAGGACTGGCGCCTGTAGTTGACCTGTCTCGAGTCTAACGGCTGATGGGTGAAAGATGCTCTCCTCAGGAACCGAGGCTCATGCTCCACCAGGTAAGGCTTCCCCCGACCCTCAGGGTTGCGAGTTGACTTCAAAGAATCTTCGTAACTGCACCTAGGAATTGAAATTGAGTTTGAAATGCTTTTGGATGATAAGGTTAGTAGAATGTTGGCTGGTGGTTAAATAAATGAGTGATAAGATATTGTTGAACTTATTGAATGAAATGTAAGTATGATCATTGCTACCATCTCCTAAATTAATTACTGCTGTGAGTCATGGAAAATGAACATATTCTGTGGTTGGATGATATTATATTACGTTTGAATAATTAACTGCAGGGTGAGATGCAGGCTGGTGCCCAAATCTTCAGATCTTTTAGTCCTCCGCTACCCAAAACCCCAGACCCACATAATTGGAAAAAGACACCCACCCGCTGCTTTCCTCAGAAGTGTGCAGACTGGACTGGCCGCAAGGACACCGCGTAGCCTCGGCGATGCCGGAGTCTTGTCCACTGGAATTCACGGACGTTATCGATGTATCCTGCCCCTTCCTATAGGTAAAGTGTTTTAGATCTGTTGGTCATGTACTGTCGGTGGAGTGTTAGTACGGATGAACGGAGCTGGATACGCCTTGACCTGCGTTAAGGGTTCAGGTTTAAGGCAAAAAGGTTTCGGGTTAAATAACCAAGTCATATTTTATACAAGTTCATGGAATTGTTAGCGAATCTTATAGTTTTGATGGTAGTATTTCTGGATTTAAAAGTTGTTGATCAGAAATTGTGTTTGTGGAGCAGGAGTGTTCTGTGGGCTGGAAAATTTATACAGATGGTAGAACATAAGACACCTACAACTACATAAACGATTATTTTTTAAGCTTGGTATAAAAATACATAAACATTACAGCCTTTCTCCTTATAAGCTAGTACCTACGTATTGAAAGCTTTCCAGGTAAACAAAATATACTGAAAGTATCAATACATTTTAATATATTTACGGAGAATTAGAACGGCGATAACGTTCTATAAAGTGGCAATGTATTGTATATGACTATGGTCTAGCCTGATTCCTTTGAAATATGGCATTATTATAATAATGTTGTGGCGCGTTTGCTTCAATGGTTACACGACAGTAAGAGTTTCTGTCACTTGATTTCTGTACCTACGGCCTGGCTAGCGACTAGACTGCGTTCAAAACGGTTTATACCATTAGGATTATTCAACACTTAGGCCCATCGTCCACGACACTACTCAAAAGGAGCATGTTACAAACTCAACTCATCAATGAGTAGCCAGAATGTCACAGCCCAAGTATTTCAATGGCGGTCCATGTGTGTACTAACGCGTTATTTATTAGTTTGTAATTGGTTACGTCGTTTGAGTAGCCTAGTGGACGATGGACCAAGGAATAATATTATTCAGAACACCAACTTCAACTGTCACACATGGAATCCAAAATTATAATAAATACATCATAATATCACTTAATATCTTTCCAATAAATTACTAGTCTGTGTGCACATATCTCAAAAAGAACCTTCTCATGTCAGTCTATCAAAGCGTTCTTATCAAAAGTTTTATTTGAAGAAAACATTAAAAATAACGATCTTTCGAATAGTGATTGATGGTCAGCCGGCCGTCAAATGTTGAATTTTCAACTATTATTTTTATAAAGACTGGATTATTTAAAAAAGTAAAAATGAGGTACTGTTTCAGACATCCAGTACAATCTGTTTTAGACAGAATATGGTTATGTGTAGACAGATCCTAGGCACTTGGTCCTTTTGATAAAATTTGTATTATAATTTATGAGGGGTATTGGCCTTATAATATTATAAAAAAAATCAAAACGGAAATCAATCGTAATTTTTCTTGAAGCATTTGTTCCACTTATTTGGTAATAAGTTAATGTTGACCTAGCATATAAGAGGATAAGAAGAGATAAGACTATAAGACTTGATTTCTCAATTTGAACTACGTATAATTTAAATTATTTAGGGTTTTTCTTTTTTTTATTATTTAAGGTCACGTGCGTAGTACTCGTAGAGCGTAGCAGGTGGCGTTCTATAGTTTCTGCCTACCCCCATGGGAAGAAGGCATGAGTTTATGTATGTGTATGTATTTAGGGAGAAGGTAACTTGAAGTATAGAGTGATTCTTTTGTGTGGGGACATAAAGTATAATGACAATAAATAGAAGCCTAGACTTAAAAGCCAACATCCTTACCTAGCCTAGCCTAGGTTTTAAACGAGTTTTTTTGACATTAATAGTCTCTAGATTTTGGCAAAGTTCGATAAATACCGAAAATATAACAATCAACGATGTAGAAATCAAGTTCTAAAAATTACCAGAATATTATGTAGGTAGTATTTATGGTATGTGAAAATTAGGACCAAACTAGTTTAAAAAAAAAAACATTGGTCCTAAATCAGAAATTCAGTTCCAACAGTATACACCCACCGTGTTATCTTGTATAACTGCTTACATATTACACTATGATCTAAGAATCTTCGATTATTTTAGTTGACTTCCTACTTAAGCTTTAACGTCTGAATAAAGTGCTTATGGGAAGTTTCCGTGTACACCTATCTAATCGAAAAGTTTGAAAACATTAATCATTATTCTGAGAAGTTTTGAGAACAAATATAGGGAGTATTTCATGGTGACAATAAGTATTTGTTGTAGATGATGAAATCGAAATATTTAATTTTTTTTTTGAGGCTTTGTCGTTTTCCTAGAGTACCTGCAGGTTATCAAAAAAGATTTCGAAGCTGATCCGAAATATTTATTAGCCTGCAAGGATAGTTTTATAAATATAAAGACACTAATGGAGATCCGTTAGATTTTTTATGTAGGTATTTCCAATCTTTAAGGAAATAAGTACTTACCTATTAAAATATCGCCTGTGGCGCTAAACGTCACTAATTAAGGTACTGTCTTAAGTAAGTACCAATTAATATGATTTCCTATATAGTACGTACCTAATATTATTATATAACATGCGAAAAGGTCAGGTCGGGACGTCGGAACCATCATCATCTGTGGAACCTATTCGTGCTAAAATGCCTTAAATCTTTTACTCGATAAAGGCAGGGACTAACAGTTATGATACCTGTCAGGTTAGACACAGAAAATTGACAATCAAAGTAATTTATATTTGAGATTCTCACAAGGGTCATTTAATCTATTGCGTCTTTACTAAACTATCTTGTACTGCAAACAGATTGTTACTATATAATTTCTAACAAGATTCCCACTTAGATTGTTAAAGACTCGTGGATGTATGCGTAAATAACATTAACATAACATCACGCCTTGTTTCCCTGAAGGGTTGGGCAGAGGTGTTAGGCAATCATACTAATCAATATTATTATGACGGTATAAGCGTATTTATCCGTGGTATAATGGGAAGCAGAAGGATTTAAGATCTTATCTAATAAAACATCGATAACATTCATACCTCTTCTGCAATGGCCGCTGGTTGAACTTGATGCACATCCTCTCATGCTTAAACTGGTCCTCCCCAAACTGGTTCTGTGTCTTCACACACTTCTGGTGTGCCTTTCCGAACTCCTCCACCGTGTTCCCGTGAGGACATATCTTCTTCACATTGTGGTTGATGACGTCGATGTAGGAGTCCGCCTCGCTGTAGCTCTGGTTCAGTTCTTGGCACTGGTTGCCGCCAGACGGGAAGAGGCCTCCGAATTTGGTTAGGTGCTCAGTTGAGAAAGCGTTAAGTCGTTGCTGGGAATATGGTTTTTGGTGTCGTCTGTTAGGGCAAAAGTTTGAAGTGAGTGGTGGGTTAAAAGTGAGTGGAGCCGCTGAGATTGGTATTTTATTCAAGCGAAATGGATCGAATAAATTGTGAATTAATTCGATCTTCTTGCTAAATCCTCTAACAAAAAAATATTTTGTTCTGTTGGAATTGGAAGTTCTGCTGTAGTACAACTTTTAAGTTGCACTATAGTGGAAGTTAACGATTACTGCAGATAACCATTTTTTACTGCCATAGCTAGTTCATTCATTCTCGTTAAGTCCTTTGGTCGTTTCAGTGACTCAGAAACATGAAATAAATAAAAATTTACCGATAAAAACTCTTTATGATATTAGAGAACAAACATTGCGTACTACAGCGTTCCATAAGCAACAAGTAGTATCGTGGTACCCTATTTTCAACAACAACACAATTAAGTTTTAAAAATCATTTAAAAATAAAAATAGCAAAGCTTGTACGAAATTAGAGTCAATGGTAGATCAACCACAACTCCTGAAACGACTTTGTGCCAAAATATTAAGGCTGAATAAAAATACCAAAAACAGCGTTAAATCAAGTTTGAATCAAATACTTACTACTGAATTAACACTATTATTATACCTACATACGAAGAATTCTAAGTTAAGTGCCAGGAAACGCTACATTTTAGATATTTCTTTATTTTTACTAACGAAATAGGCAAAGAACAAAATAATTCTACAACACATGCAACAAGAGGGTAGTTTCATATGAAGTAATGGGTCACATGCTTTCGCCTGTGGTGGTGGTGCTCTCTGAAAATGATAAGCGAAACAATATTGCTTACCATCCGTTATTAGCAACTAATCTAAGTAGGTATATATTTTCATTTGCAAAAATTTAATTATAAAAATAAATATTAATTAAAGATGGCCTATGTCAGCTGCGCTAAAGAAAAGCATTACAATTGCTTGATTTAAAAGTAACTGTAAAGTAGATTAAATGGCAAGACTAATTGGATCAAAATAGACGTAGGTAAATGTCTCAGCATAGTGCAAGCTCTGCTTGAACCATTAATATACTAAAAAACCCATATAACAATGGCTTGAACCAATATAATTTTGTTGCACTTAGATGACACTTACACTGTCTGTTAAAATTCTGATTTGAATGTAAACAGACATTCAAAAATCAAGTAACAAATTATTTTCTACCTTCGACTCCTCCTGACGCACAGTATACAAACAGCGGTAGTACAAGCGCCAACGAAGACGATACACCCGAGAGCCACCACACTGATTTCCATCGTGCTGAGAAGCCGCCCACTCCTGGCCTGCACCATGGCAGTGTCACCCACTTCCAGCACGCGGAACCCTGCTAGGTTATGGCGTAGGTCGATCTCGCGTTTCATTAGGGATCTGGTGGATTAGAACATGTTTGGTGAACTTTTACTGTACGAGGAAAACATGATGCATATTCTTAATAGTAGACTGTAAATTAATCACATGATCATGTTAGCTACTGAGTAATACGAATGCAAACTCAACTCGTAGACCAAATTGGCAATGACACTGTGGGAATGGCAGATTCAAGCAGACGAGCAACTTAAAGTGTTACTGCATTTTATTTTAGAATCCTAACTATATTTATAGATATAATATTATAAATGCGAAAGTGAAATTGTTTCTTTTTCACGCTAAAACGGCTGTACAGATTTGGTTGAAATTTGGCACATGGCGTTTTATTTTTGTGTGGGAAATTATCAAATAACTTCTCCCGCTCTGGGTGGAGCGGGAGGGCGTGTCAGACTTTTACTGACTAAAACCCACCCGTGTTACTTCAGATGCCTGTGTGCCAGGGCTACGATATCCCTTTCGGACAGGCTCGCAACCCTGGCAGGCGTTGGCCCTACCGGACCCCGTCAGTTGGTGCTGACATCTCTTTGAGGTGCGTGTGGAACCCAACGCGCCGTTGACCCGGGCCTAGTCCTTACCGGACGGCGAGCTACCCATCGCTAAACTGTCCGCAAGCCCGTGCCTAGGAATCGGCTGCGACTTACGACGCCTCTCTCGCCCGCGGCGACTAGGGGCGTGAGGGCGCGAATTTCACCTCTCCCTTACGTATTCCACCTCCTCGTTTGCGAGGATTACTGCTTCGCAGAAGGAGGTGACGGCCTCCCATGCACTCTCGCTCCGAACCATGGCCTGAACCAGGCCCGGACGCGAGAGATCGCCGCCGCCGATCGCCTCCGTGAGGACACGGCGGTGCTCCGCCCAACCTGGGCAGACCTCCACCGTATGCTCCACCGTGTCCTCCGGGCGATCCACACAGTGGTGACACCCGGGCGTTTCTTCCCACTTTATCCGGAAAAGGAACCTCCCGAAATAACCGTGTCCGGTGAGGACCCGCATCAGGCGGAGAGTGAGGACACCCTGGCGCCTCTCTAGCCACTCCTCAGAGGGGATTTATTGCCACAATTTTGGCATGCCCAGCGCTAGGTTGCGACAATCGCACTCTCCATATCGCCATGAGATCCCGCCGCAGCTCTGTCTGCTGTGCAGTGATTTCTCGCAGCAGCGGAGTTACGCTCCGGCATTTCGCCTCCTCGCACCATTTCCATTTGTGCGCGGGGACTTTTGCCTCCAGATCTCATGGTGGCAATCGGGCAAGGGTAGACCATGACCTCGGTGAGGAGATAGCGCTTCTTATCCCGATATTCATATGAGGTCGAGACTTATGCGAATGAAACCGTAGGGTGCAGCTAGTTTAATAATGGATTTTTAACACTGCGGTCATTTTCATAACAAATTCAAAGAATACTTACTTCTGAAGCACATCCATGTCAATGATAGCGTTTGACAGTGGATCCACTCCGTAGATATACAAATCGGTCCTGGAAATAGAAATACACATTATTTTATACCTTTAATGGCCATCCAATAATAACAATTGTAGTCTACAGCCGGAATTAATAAAAAACTTACGCATGACCATCCATGGATGCCTTGTGGTGAGCCTCTAGTCTTCTGACTCTTATGTCATATCCCGTCATGGACGTCAATGACCTAGTGATGTTCTCTATTCCCTTCTCAACTGCCATCGGCTTCGCTCCTACTACCAACACCAGTTGTTTGTTCTCGTCTAGCACGTATATCTGAAATTACAGTTTAATGCTGAATTTATCTCAATTTGAAAAGGCAATTGAAAAGCCTAGCATTTTCCAAATCGTTTCAAGAAAATTTTGTGTTTCAATGTTCGAATAGTATGAACTTTAAACAATGCTACAGATTATGTAAGATAGAATCTACCTACCAGATCAATTAATTTAGACATAAGTATGGCTTCCTTATAACGCCTTATTAGAAGTTCATAAAAGCTTTTAAAAGATAATTACTTTAAATGTTCAAGTAAGTTTACTCTTGATACTTACGAAAACATTAGCAATCGCCGACTTTCCATCATCAGCGCCCCGCTTGTCTGTCGCCTTGACATCAAAACCGAACACGTGGCCCGCGTCACGAGCGAGCGCCGACACGACACGCACACGACCCGACACCGGGTCGATGGCGAAGCGCGGCGCCTGCTCGTTGATGATCTGGTACCGGATGTCTGCGTTGATCCCGACGTCTGCATCCGTTGCCTGAGCATGAGTTAATGTTGCTTATTAATTTTACGAGGCAGTTCATTTTAACTTCTTCTATGTTTTACTAGCTTTGAAAAGTATCGCAAATATTATAGTATTGGTACTCATCAACGGGTCGTATTTTACAATTGATCTGGACGAAACTTGGTATAGAACCAACTTGGTAGTAGTGTTTCCTTAAAAAAATTGGAAAAGTAAAGAAGAATTTTATTGAGAGGTGAAATTTGTGGTATTTTCAGTCAGTGTATCATTTTATAAAACATAACCTACCTGTACCTGTAGTACAGGCGTGGTATTATGTTTTATAAAATTATTAAAAGAAGGGTTAGGCAGAATGTATCTATACTCGTACTACACAGACATTTCGATAATTTACTTACGAATATGCTATGACCTAACATTTGCATTAACTCATAATATCAAATTAATAATATCAAGTTTACGTGACTGTGTATTCTACACAGTCACGTAAACAAAGCCGCGAGCACAGCTAGTTTAACATTAAATTAGTTCTTCAGAAAGGTCAGATGCGTAGTACTCACAACCGGCGTGCGTATATGACTAGATGTATAATATGAACGTAAACGAAACAAAAGGAATATGTAAGGAGCGTAGCAGGTGGCGTTCTATAGTTTCTGCCTACCCCCATGGGAAGAAAGCGTGAGTTTATGTATGTGTATGTATTTAGGGAGAAGGTAACTTGAAGTATAGAGTGATTCTTTTGTGTGGGGACATAAAGTATAATGACAATAAATAGAAGCCTATGGGAAGAAGGCGTGAGTTTATGTATGTATGTAAATTAAATTAATTGTCAGTCACTTACCTTCAGTTGTATAACTTGGTAGCCAAACGGTGCTGTAGTTGGAATTGCTGTGACTAAGGGCCGTCCACCACTGGTAAACTTCGGAGCATTATCATTGACATCTTTTATTCTAACAATTACTTTAACATCATATTTAGTTAGTCCCTCCATTACATCATCGGCTACAGGATATATCATGTGTGGTAACTCTCTGCTTATCTTTTGCCTCTCTGCTCTTACTACAATCTCGTAAACATCTTTTACTTCTCTATCCGGACTCCTCACTAAATATAAAGTTCCATTTCTTGGATCAATTACAAATGTTTTCCTCACATCCGTATCGTTTTCATTCAGAATGAAATACTTCATTTTGAAATTCTCATAATGCTCTGTTAAATTCAAAGTTACTAATTCAACTGGTGTATGGACGTTTTCTTCTATCTCTAATTCGTAATATCTTGAAATAAATACGGGCTTATCTGAAACTTCTACTTCATCAGGAACATCAGTTACTGTCAACATCAGAATAGCCGTGGAACTTAAACTTGGTGAACCTAAGTCAGAGGCCACAATGGTCACATTATGAACAGTTTGGCTTTCATAGTCAAGTCTCCCCGTTGTTGTGATTATACCTTCCTTTGAGTCCATAGCAAATATATTCGGTTGATTCTTTCTTTGTGGTAGACTGTATAAGATAAGACCATTTCCATTACCTATGAAATCAGTATCGTTTGCGTAAACCTTAGTGACAACTGTTCCAATAGGAGCATTTTCTTTTAACGTTGCTTTGTAAACTGGCATCATCATAACTGATTCAAAGTTGTGATTTGAGATTTCATCAGCTTCTGGATGTTTCCATTCTAACAATTCATCGTATGCGTAGAATTTAGGTGCATTATCATTCACATCTAATACTTGTACCTCAACACTGACGGAAGATGAAAGTTTCTTATCATAGCCATTGTCTTGTGCTACCACTGTAATAACGTACTTATCTTCATTTTCTCTATCAAGTTCCCCATTAACACTAAATACTCCAGTCAATGGTGATATCTCGAAAGGTAAGTCTTTAGGTTTAGGTTCAATAAAGTATGTCAAGTTAGCGTTCTGTCCAAAATCGGCATCAGTGGCATCTACTTTACCTAACACTCTTCTAGTATATTGAGCTTCCTCTACATTGAAACTGTACCAGGTTTTTTTGAACATTGGGAAATGATCATTCATATCTTTGATGAAGAATCTAATTGAAATGTGATCACTCAAGTCTCCACCATCTAATGCTGTTATATTCAATCTAAATTCTGCTTCTGGGGGTAATATTCTTGCAACTATTATGTGGCCATGTCTTTCATTGATAACGAAATATCTTTTCACTTGCATACCTTTAGCAGACATACTATGAGGTGGTATAAAAACTTCTGAAACGAACTCATATCTTACCTGGCCATTGATGCCACTGTCCATGTCTATCGCATTAAGTTTCAAAATTGTTGAACCAATAGCAACGTTTTCTGGTATCATAAATAACGGTCCAGAAGCCTCTAAATTCAAAGCAAACTTATTTTTCGGCTTAGCCTCTGAATTTGATATCCCCGTAGTAGAGTTATTCTTTCGTTCGCGGTACACTTTCACAGAAGACTTATCATCTGACTCGAGGAGTTCTATATTTTCTCCCAAAGGAATGATGATTTGATCGAATTTAGGATGATTATCGTTTTCATCTGATACTGTTATTGACAGTTTCGTTTCAGAACTCAAACCACCTCGGTCCCTTGCGACAATTTTTAGTACATAAGAACTTTTCTCTTCTCTATCTAATCTGTTTCCTATAAACGTTACCGCTCCGGTGTTTTCATGAACGTGGAACATTTCACGTCCATCACCAAATAGAGTATACATAAATGAAGCATTTGGTCCCATGTCAGCGTCTTTAGCTACTATCTTATATGTCATTTTAACTTCAGTATCTTTAGGTGAATTTTCAGCGATAAAACCTTCATACATTGGAAGTTCAAATACCGGTGGGTTATCATTTTCGTCGTCAACGTGTATCGTAACTTGGTATATGCCAGCTCCAGATATCATACCTTTAGTAAATTCAGCGATCACTGTCATTCTATACGTTTCTCGTTTTTCTCTGTCTAAAGGTTTCTGAGCAAAAATTGTACCATCTTGTCCTGGAACATAAAATGTTATTATTGTGTACGTTCTTATATTGAAATCGGTGATTTTAAATGGGTGACACTTAAGATTTTATATAGCATACCTATCGCAATATCGTCAGTAACATCCTGCTGATTAGCGATAATGAACCTTATGTTACCAGTGTTGTTGGCTTGTAATGAGCTCACATTGACGGGGAAGATTTGACCCACTGTTGCACCAGCAATATTTTCTTTCACGTGGAATACAAGCGGTGAATGTGCACCTCTGAAATAAAATAATTAGAGCTTATTTAAAAAAAAACTACGATAAAGCTGTACCGAAAGCAACGCAAACCATACCTTTGTTATATACATAATTAAGTATAGCGTAGAGGACGAACTAAATAGAAAATAAAAAGTACCTACCTCAACAACACTCCTCTCTCGTCATTCACATCAACGACGTGAACCGTTGCATTTGTGGTTATACTTAGGTTCGCATTTTCTTGGATTGCTACCGCTTCAAAGTCGTACATGGGTCTATTATATTTAGTCAGCTCGTCTACGACTGTTATTACACCAGATCTTTCTTCTACTGCAAATGGCACTGCAAATTATATTAAAAATATATAACAACATGTTAAATTGAAAATATAAACAAATATATTAAAAAAAAACATTTTTCGCACCTCCTTCTTCATAACTATGTAATAGATCATACGATACGTCATTTTTTTCCATTGCGTCGTTGATACGTATTTGGCCAACACTCGTTCCAATACCAACATTGGCTCCAACCCAAAATTCGTAGGGTGCTCCTATGAAACCTGGCTTGTCTGATTTGGGATCTGAGAAAAACACATACAATACAATTTATTGGATTTCTTATTTTACATTAGTCGATTACATGACGCTCCACTTGTCGTACGAAGGGAAGTGGCATACGCGCTTGACAAATATAAGCAAGAAGCCGATTTTTTACATTAGCTACCACCCGAGTTCGTTCGTCCCCCGTTTTCATTAGCATGGTGGTGTTGAGCATCTGTTACATGCGGGACCTCACATTTATGGGGTTCTAGCAATGTTGTATGCGTTTTGTATCCGTCATATCTATCTACCGTAGGCTGGGGCATGTTACATTGTCAATAATATTACGATACCATGGTAATATTGATGATGTAATAGGCAGTATCGTGATAATATCACGCGAATTAGGAAATCTTGAAATATCGCGATTTTACGATTATGATTATATTGACAAATGTAACATGCCCCAATGGAATTTATGGAAAGCGTATTGGTACCTGTGGTTAAAAATAAAACATGGGACATAGCGGACAAAACCAACTACGCATCTCTTTGGCCACTATAATTGGAAAGGTATTTGATGGTCTGCTAGAGTGCTTGGTGAATATTTATGAGTGATGCTCAGTTTGGTTTTAGAAAGGCGTTATCAACTGAGACCGCTATCCTGGCGCTTAAGCAGACGGTCAGGTATTACACAGATAGGAAAGCTCCAGTATATGCTGCTTTTCTCGACCTCTCCAAGGCTTTTGACTTGGTTTGTTACGAAAATCTTTGGTTGAAGCTGAAACTTCTAGAGGTACCCGAGGAGCTTATGTACTGAAGTTTGGTTATAGCCCACAGACTAACAGTGTTAGATGGCAGAATGAGGGCAAGTTCTCACTCTAATACGTATGTCCTGGAGTGTGGTGTTAGACAAGGTGGACTAATGTCCCTGGCCCAGTTTAATATTTACATGAACCAGTTGATTGGTGAGCTCAGATAGAGAGGGAGCGGAGGACGTTGGCGGTTCAATGTAATATGGTAGCCCGCAGGTTTGCGCGTTGTAGTAAGGATGTTAAAATCTCGCTTTTCAAAGCGTACTGCCAAACCTTCTACAAGCTGCTCGCTTGTGGATGAAATATACGCAGACAGCCTACAACGTCCTGGTTTAGGATGTTGATGGGCTTTCCGTGCTTCTAAATCGCTTCACAGATGTTCGTGGAAGCCCATGTCGACGATTTTCATGCCAATATGAGGTAAAAAACAGCGTCAATAATGGGTAGGTTGCGCGGAAGCTCTAATAGCATCCTAAAAAAAATATTAGACAAGGTGGACAGTCCCTTTATAAGCTACAGGGTACGGAGGCACGTGGCAAAGTGTGTTGCGCCACTTCGTTATTAATTGTTTATTTTGTAAGGTTTAATAACATAGTTTTTAAGTCATTGTTACTAATACAATATGGATTATGTGTACTTGTATGTGTAGTCCGAATTAAAGAATATATTATTTATTATTAGTCTTTCCTGACTCACCTTTGGTAGCACTTGTGACATCAATAGTAACAACTGCTAACGAGTATCTTCTCTCACTAGGATTGGCCGGTTGATCCGAAGCTTCAATAAACAATGCATGTCTTCCTTCAACTATGGGGGACTCTGCAACACTCACGGCTCCAGTCTTAGCATCAATTTGGAAGGGTGATGTAATAGTCAAATTACTTGTTCTTTGCAAATCATACAAGACTATCCCGTTTCTTCCTAAATCAGGATCCACGGCCTTCACTTTACCAATAGATGTACCAACTTTAGCATTGGACTTAATTGCAAATTCGTATAAATTACTTGGAACGAAGACTGGGTTATTGTCATTAGCATCTAGAAGTGTGACTTCTACGTTGACGTATGACATGAGTTGTTCATCAACATACTCCATATTCTCATTCTTGTTTCCTAACTTATCTGGGAAGATATAAGTGGTTTTGTCCTTCTGTGGTGTTCTAGGAGTGGTTGGAGTTCTTCGCCATTTAGAAATACGGTTCTTATCCAGGAAAGTTCCAACTATGCTAGGGTTTTTCTCTTTGGCGTATACCTTCATTTTGAGTGATGCGTGTTGTTCTCTGTCAAGAACAGTCTGAAAAATAATTCAGTATTGGTGTCTTAATCATAAGGCCTGCTCAACTCAAATCCATTTTGTTGATATATAAAATTGTTAGCTTTAGAAATAAATAAACTTCTTTGTGTATAATAAGCCGAGTTGTTACAAATATCAATGATCTAATATCAAATCATATTTTTTTACGGTATAACATTTGGATAACTTTATCACAATGGTTATGCCTTAACACACGTCCCTCACTCAGGTCATGTTCTATCCGTGTGCCAAATTTAATCCCAATTTTTTCAGCCGTTAATGCGTGAAAGGTAACAGACTGACAGAGTTACACAGTGGCAGCATTCATAATATTAGTATGGATTGTTCATATTATGATTTGTATTTAAACAATCATCAACCTTTTTAAAGTAAAATTAACTAACCAAATTGAAAAAAAAAACATCATAAAAATAAATGATATATGATTTAAAAGGTGTACCTGATTCCTAACAGTGAGCCAGCCAGATCGAGGGTCAATAGTGAAGGCACCTTCAGGATCCTTCAGTTGATACGTGAACTCTCCATTATCTTCTTGGTCTTTATCTATTGCCATCACTTGCAGTACACTGAAACCTGAAGGAAAAATAAATGGACTAATTATTATTGTATTGTATCTACGTATTATTTCTGAGGTTAACCTACAACGCACAAAGGTGCGTTAACTATTACAATCAGTTTAGGTGACTAAAAGTGTATGATCGATTTTATATTGTCAAAGCCTAGCGGAACGGAATACAAACCATTTACTGTAAAATCAGTTTGGTTGCTGTGATTATCGATGTCTCGGGTAATAAAATTAACATCATCAACAGTCGACTGACGCATGCTTATAGATTTTACTCGATCCTCGGTTACACTAATCCAGCTGCTATCATCTTTGCTGCAAATATCGTTTCTCAAGTACATACCGTTAGGCAAGTTCTCCACAATACTGATGTTGTAGAAGTCCACTTCGAACTCTGGAAGATTATCGTTCAGGTCTAGCAGTTCCATCTCAACCCTCGCCTGCGCTGTCTTGAGTGGATTGTCCAATTGCGACGCCTGGACTTGCAGCACAAACGTGTTCCCTGAAAACGATAAAATTTACGTTTTAGTTAAGATACTGTTATTTTGGTCAACCTATATCAGCTAGCCAGAATATATTTAAGTTTACACCAAATATTGTAACACAGCTGAGAGGAGTTGTGTTGCTTTGTTTTGGGTTCAGTCAATTAAATAATCTAGGATGTAGTTCACATTCAGCATAAGATGATTAGATGAGTATCATAACATTAAATTATACCTGGTAAATTAGCTTCAGCATCTAAATCTATTTCTTTATCAAGGAACAGAGTGCCATTTCGAGGATCTAAAGAAAACAGCTTCCTCTCATTACCAGCCACCAGCTCGTATCGCAGTGCCGCGTTTACTCCTAGATCTTGATCAAACGCCTTGATGGGCTCCGAGAATAACAGTTCCTTGTGGATTTTCTTCCCCTGAAATATTATCGCACACATAACATAAGATTATGACATTGTTTCTCGAAAGGAAGGTAGAAGAGCCCCATGTAATAAAAGGTGAGCACAAATCTCACAGCGGCTACTGAGAAATTCTATTTGGAAACCCAATAACACCGCAAGGCTTGGTGATCAAAACCTGTACCCCACACTCAGCAGTCGCTTTCCGCAATTAGACCAATTTGGCACAAAAATGATTTAAACGTAACAATTATTATGTATTTTGCTCTTTTTTCCAACTTTGACCGCATTAACTGGCATGTCTGTCAATCAAGGATAAGAGACTCAATGAAGGTCATCCCTTTTTACCCGACTGTGGCGAAGCCAAAAAAGAACGGTTATGTGTTTGATCTTTATGTATGTATGTATGTATGTCAGTCCCTATGTTCCCTCGTAACTACTAAACGGATGAACCGATTTAGATGAATGATATGTTGTTAGATTCGTCTTTATTGCGCGAGAGTCACAGGGTATATTATTTGTTTAATAAAAATAGCGGATTTTTGGCGCCAAAAGGTGTGTTTTCGAAAGAAAAAAAATCTCTCAAGCTTATCCAGTGAGGTTCAAAATAAAGGGTTTTAAAAGGTGATTACAAAAATATATACAAATTATATGTATAAATGTAATTTATATGACAAATAATTAAAAAAACTATCCCGAGCTTTTGGAGTGAGGGAGTAAGAGGCCGTTATCACCTGATTTTAAGTGAGTAAATAACCTAATTTACCGTCTTATTCCTAACTAAAACGTGTAAAATAAAAAAATAAAAAGTGAACTTAAAAAAGATGGAAACAAGATTTATATAAATGAATACTGTAAACAATCTCATGCAGTCGGAGACAATAAGCCGTTAATGTTAAAAGGATGCATCCTTTAAGTTCACTTTTTACGCAGTCGGGTTTTTTAATTTTTTTAATTAACTTTTTTTATTTTACACTTTTTAGTTAGGATTATAAGATGGTAAATTAGGTTATTTACTCACTTATAATCGGGTGATAACGGCCTCTCACATATTTTTTTTTATCATTTCTCATTTAAATAACATTTACACATTATAATAATATGTGCCTATATATTTTAGTAATTACCGTTTAAAACCTTTCATTTTGATACCCCACTCGATAGGTTTCGAAGATTTTTTTTTCGAAAATACACTTTTTGGCGCCAGAAATGCGCCATTTTGATTTTTATTCATTTTAATATACCCTATGACACTCGCTCAATAAAGACAAATCTAACGACATATCATTCACAATATCGGTTCAGCCGTTTAGTAGTTACAAGGGAACATAGGGACGGATATACATACATACAGATCAAACACATACTTCACCCTCCTTTTTTGGCTTCGCCGCAGTCGGGTAATGAATAGACAGACTGGCAGAAAATTCCTAAGGAATTTTGTCCACCTCTCTGCAGTATTTTACTTGTGCATGAAGCATTTAATAAATAAAAGAATGACCTGAAGCAATATCACAGAGCCTTCAGGTATAAAGAAAATAGTAAAGTATTAAATGCCAGTTAATATGCATAGGACAGAACAAAAGCTATATTTTGAGGTCTTGATAACTTTAAAAGAAAGATAAAGGTCTAACAAAAGTAAGTAGAAGTTGATAATGATACTCACAAGTAACGGGTAGAACTCTGGTAGTTGTGTCCTGTACAAGTCTGCAGTGAACTTGGGAGGCAGGTCATCATTATCTTGCACCACAATGTGTACTGTTGCGTTGGAACTGCGAGGTGGAGAGCCGCGGTCCTGAAACAGTAACATTTTTTAATTTATCTTTTTAAGTTTTTAGATAATTCTTCCCTCACAGAAAGTACTATACATTATTATGTTTGTTACAAAAAGGTATTTGTGGAGTTTGACAGTTCATGGGGTCGGCTTCCAGTCTAACCGGATGCAGCTGGATATCAATATTTTACATGGAGCGTCTGCCTATCTGACCTTCATAACCCAGTTACTCAGTAATTGATTGTCAGTTGATTTATTAAATGTGAGCGTACCCCACAGCATAGTTTGCATGGGGCCCAAAAATATTTAATACATTACCAAATGGAATTATGAACTTAAATATTATTCAATTTAAAAACAAATTAAGACATCTATTTGAAAAAAATTTATTTTACTATTGACGAATTCCGTAATGATAAATTGTAAGTTATTTGACATTGATATTTATTTAATTTTTGACAATGTATTATCATCATTATTTTTATACTCAATTATTGTTAATGTTTTGCTTGTTTTTTTTGTCTTAAGTTATGTTGTGTTTCGTTGTAATTATTTTATTTTAATATGTTGACTATTCTTTTTTATAATAATAACTAATTGTGTGAAAGAGCCTTTAGGGTAGATTTTTGAGGAACTAATTATTTATATTAAGATCCCATGTTAAATGTGCCAAAAATCACACCAATAAATGAATTTGAATTTTGAATTTGAACAGTAAAGTTTTAAGCAATAAACAACTACCTGAACCGACATTATGGAACGTCAAGTACCTAAGTATGTAATAGTATTATTGGCAAGTAATGATAAAAGCCTACTTTGCATGAGGTTTTGAAAGCTTTCGGTTTATTTTTCACTCACCGAAGCAGTAACAACAAGTGAAAACTCTTTGTCCCCGGCATCATAGTCGAGTGGTTTTTTCAGCACCAGAACTGGCTTGTGAGAACTTTCTAGAGTAAAGTGACCCTCGGTGTCTCCTGAGGTGATGCTGTACTGGACGTCCGAGTTGGGGGTATTGGGCTTGTCGCGGTCGAACGCGTGGATTCCTTTGAAAATTGTGAGGCCTGGAAAATACAAATAAAGGTGATACCGCTGAATGAATGCGGTGGCACTGTTTCATGCCGATTTGCCCGGATCTGACGAATATTTTCCCCTTCTGATTTTTGTGTGTTTTTTTTAATATTCAATGCGTCTTGTCGTACTGAAATGTTTTTGTTTTCTAATTAAATATTTGGGTGAGAGAGCAGTGGTGGCCCAGTGGTAACGGCCCGAACTTACGAGGGTCACGAGGGTTCGAACCACTTTAACCACTCAAATGCACTTTTTTTTGTGTAAATATTTTCACCACCACTGCTCTCAAAACGGTGAAGGCAAACATCGTGAGGAAACCGGCATGTCCTAAAACCAAAAATTCGAAGACATATAACATTTACCAACCCGCACTAGGGTAGCTTGGTAGATTACAGCCGACTCCCTCTCGAAGAGAAGAGGCCTGTGTCCCAGCAGTGGCAACATTATAGGCTGATTATGCGTAAGCTAAATATTTGGATTACATGGAGTTATATTTGACGGCACAGCAAATGGCGTCGTCTAGTTTTGTTACGCAGTTACTAGGAACCACTGAAGAGGTCGGATAAAAATAACACTGGCTTGGTACTGTCAGACTAGCAGAACTTCGAGTCGATGGTTGCGGGGCGTTCTGATGACAGAAAGATATCAGGGGAGCTGCTGTCATACCACGTCTACAGTGAACTACTATATTCCGGCACAATCGTGATGATATTGAAGCTGCTGAACCACTATTACGATGATCACTTCTGGTAAAGGCTATCCCGCGCCTTTATATTAAATACAAAGTAGATTCTAAATAAAATTATTTACTGGAAGGGATCTGATGTCTGAAATACAGATATTTTATATCTAGTATCTAGTTCAAACACAGATGTTCAATATCTGATCATACGAGTATAATAGAATGAGGTGTATTAGATTGTATCACCTTATTATTTAAATATCTATATATTTTTAACCAAAAAGAATTATTCATCTTATTTATCTTCTAGTTTAGATTGTATTTTGGTTTAGAATTACATTTTACACGTTCATTATTTTTGTGCTATAGGTACACCTCTGCCTAACCCTTCGGGGATTACAGGCGTGATTTTATGTATGTTATGTATTACATTTTCAGAGAAGAATGACTAAAATTCCAAATTTATAGAAGAAGGTCCGAAAATCTTGAGTAAATATTGATTTTATATCCCAAATATTTTCCAATTTCCCTTTGAACATTTTGGAAAAAACCAAAAAGGACCCATTGGGAAAACTATAATTATTGAAGAATTTTTGTCTGCAAAAATTGTTGTCTCTTAAAGATCAATGAGGAAATGTAATATTTTGGAGGACGATGTCCACAGACAATGTCTTTGAACTTTATTAATATTGCGAACGGCGCGTGAACTTCCTTTGCAAAAATATCTTACCAAGACTTTTATAAATTCAAAGCTGCTATCTGATTTGGTCTCCAGAGGATATTGCTATACCTAATTCATTATTACACATTATGATTTATATGAAGTGCTTCGATATATTTTTCTCATCAATCGCTATTGGTACTTACTTACTACTTACCTAGTCGAACAAACAAACTTTCACCTAACTCACTATTTTTGTCAAAGAACTAAAAGCAGCAGGATTCATTCCAAAAGATTTTGTCAGAAGCTTTTGATTATTATTTAAATTCAAAAGAGTATTTAACATATTTCGTAGCTTCCTTATCCACGAATATTTACAACCTGTTTCATTTGTATGTTATAAGCTAGTTCAACAGAAACAAGCCACTCAAGTACCAAACACTTGACTTCCTTCCACCTTCTCCTCAATGTACTCACCCGTTGGAGTCAATTCATCCACGCTGACGTGGTACGGCGTATCGAGGAACTTGGGCACGTTGTCGTTCACATCCTCGATGTACACCGTCACCGATAAGTAGGCTGATATCTGGAAACGAGATATGATGGAAATTAATAAAAATTATCTGACCTTTCTGGGAGTATGCCGCGTATTCACTGGGAACAAAGTTGCGCAGCATTGTTTCTGCAACATCGTCGGCAAATATTGCAGGAAACAAGGTTCCTGACAACACAAATATGTTCCGTATTTAAGAAAAAGCAACAACACAACATCAAATTGCGCAACATTGTTTCCAATGAATATGGTGAAGAAACAAAAACTGCAGCCTGCTTAGGTCGATATTCTAAATGTAACCTTGTAACTACAGATGATTTCTTGATACCTATCAATTATCAAGAAATTAAGACTAATGGAAGTTTTACTGCCGAATGATGGTTCAACTGAGCACCCGTACAGCACAGGACTGAAGCTCTGACTTGGCTAGACGGGGTCGTGGTATACCGCGCTAAAGATGGCGTATCTTCCTGATGGCGTATTTTGATTTTGGATTTGTTGAAACAAAATTGGAGTGAGCCTCATGTCTTCTATTTTGATCTAATCAATAACGTTATTTATGTATTTACTTGAGGAATGTGGCACTATACGTGGAAAGAAAATGTTCTTGTAACAATACCTATATTTTATTAGATCTTGAGTGCTAGTATCAATTTGTTGAACGTGGATGAGCGTACATTTGTCATTCAGAAAGCCTACGAGTGATCGTTTACCTTTATGACTAGTCATGTACAGACGTAAGCCAGTCATCAAGTC
Source organism: Tiliacea citrago (assembly GCA_963921375.1). NCBI lineage: Eukaryota > Metazoa > Arthropoda > Insecta > Lepidoptera > Noctuidae > Tiliacea > Tiliacea citrago. The sequence goes on along the minus strand of OY992790.1, from coordinate 1,054,292 downwards.
CTCTCAGACATAAAGGAAAAATAAAATAGGAAAATATATTTGGAGCCTCATCGTTGGTTGATCATAATAATTTCAATCTTATTAATGACTCTTGCACGGCATGTATTTAGGTAAATAGAGCTAATAATTAAAAAAAACTATTTTCGAATTTTAATTGACTTCACAAAGGAGGAGGTTATATGTTTTCTAAATAGTTACAAACCCAAACAATATCCAAAGACAGTTCAGAATAAGTTTTATATACTATATCAGACATAAATATTATAGTAGATACCTACCTTAAAAAGTACTAAAACAACCAGTGAAAAAATGCCGTCCATTCCACTCACAGCTAATGGCTCATAAAAATCCAGGCTATCAAAATATCGCTACATCGAACAAGAATATTCTGTACAAAAAGTTTTCTAGACCGAGTAAAACATCTCGAGTCGACACAAATGGTACATATTTGCCGGTGGCAACATTTTTACGCTTGATTTTATAATGTGACGTCGTTAAACGTGAAAATACGTTTCAAAGTGTCAATGAACTGTACAAGCGACAGGAAAATTGACGAGGTTAAATTTGGAAGTTCCGTTGACGAGAATTATCTACAACATATTATAACAAAATCGTAGCGAAGTCAAAATTGTACGTTAAATATTTTTAAAATAAAAGTAATTGCAACGAGGTCTGGGATCGATTCCAATGCCAAAAATATAATTTTTAGAATTTTTGTCTGTTTGTCTGAATGTATGTTAGAGCATCACGCAAATTCTACTGGATAGGTTCTGTTTAGATTTTGCATCTAGATATTTCCTATAAGTCTGGTCAGTCGGTGTTCTATATATTATCCCGCTATTTGCTATGGGGGATGAGCAATATTGCAGGATGTTTGTATTCCTCTATAGTTAACAGTAAATTGTAAAAAGACGAGCCAAACGATTAGTAAATTTCAGATAGTTACAGATTTAATCATCACGCTATAGCTTTATCATCATCATCATCATTTCAGCCAAAAGACGTTCGCTGCTGGACATAGGCCTCCCCCTAAGGGGGGGTTGCCATAATCGTCACGCTTGGCAGGCGGGTTGGCGATCGCAGTATGGAGTTAAAATGCAAAGAGAACGCTGCTGCCCATTCTCTAGTAAGTCGCCTTTTACGACACCCACGGGAAGAAATGGGGATATCATAATATCTTTATGAGGCTAAGCTAATCATCATAACATAATGATACAGGTTGGGTTTTTAGACGGGGCAGTAAGGGTACCTTAACTTGTAGCCACATGAAATCGGTCTTAGGAGACTATCCTTAACTTTATGAGACATTTTCATCTGCATACACTAATAATGCTAATATATATGCTAATATAATAAGGCTAATTTTTACAAAATTAAAAACTTGATGCCAATAGATCCTGTTTCATATGAGGATCAAAAAACTCTACTAGACCAACTGAGGGTTGAGAAGTGGAAGAGTCAGAAATCGCAAAAAACCTTTTCCCATACATTTCGTGGGAAATGAGAGTCCAATTTACTTAATAGGATCCCGTACCTCAAAAAAAAAAATACGGAACCCTTATAGGATCATTTCGTTGTCCACCCGTCCGTCCATCTGTCTGTCTGTCAGTCAAGACCCTTTTTCTTAGGAACGCGTGGAGGTATCAATTTGAAATTAATATCAAACGCGTAGGTCTACGGTCCCCTTTTTTTTTCTTTGTTTTGGGTAGGAAATTATCAAATAACTTCTCCCGCTCTGGGCGGAAGCGGGAGCGCGTGTCAGACTTTTACTGACTAAAACCCAACCTTGTTCCTTCTGTTGCCTGTGTGCCAGGGCCACGATATCCCTTTCAGACAATCTCGCAACCCTGGCAGGCATTGGCCCTTTCGGACTCCAACAGTTAGTGCTGAAATCTCTTTGAGGCGCGCGTGGAACACAACGCGCCGTCGACCCGGGCCTGGTCGTTATCGGACAGCGAGCTACCCATCGCTCACTGTCCGCAAGCCCACGCCTACGGTGGCCGGGAATCGGCCTGCGACTCCTGACGCCCGGAGCGTCTCTCCTGGGGCGACTAGGGGCGTAAGGGCGCGAATTTCGCCTCTCCCTCACGCGTTCCGTCACCTTCTCCGCGAGCATTACTGATTCGCAGAAGGATGTGACGGCCTCACATGCACCCTCGCTCCAAACCATGGTCTGAACCAGGGCCGGATGCGAGAGATCACCGCCGCCAATCGCCTCCGTGAGGACACGGCAGTGCTCCGCCCAAGCCGGGCAGACCTCCACCGTATGCTCTACCGTGTCCTCTGGGCGATCCACAGAGTGGTGACATCTGGGCGTTTCGTCCCGCTTTATCCTGAACAGGAACCTCCCGAAACAACCGTGTCCGGTGAGAACCTGCATCAGGCGGAAGCTGAGGACGTCATGGCGCCTCTCTAGCCACTCCTCAAAGAGGGGACTTATCGCCACAATTGTGGCGTGCCCAGCGCTGGGTTGCGACAATCGCACTCTCCATGTCGCCACCTACGATCCCCTGGAGCTCAATAAGTCAAACTTGTAAGTAAACGCAAAAAAAATACGGCCATTTATGCGACAGATTTAGATACTGGCAAATTAATCAAAATTAACCGTAGACCTAGAATCATAAAATTCGGCAAGAAACAAAGTCTCGCACTACAAGTAAAGGAAAAAGTTCGAAAATCGTTAATTTGTTGCTGTATAACATCATCATCAATTCAGCTGAGTGACATCCACTGTTGGACATCTCAACCGCCCCTTAGCATCGCCCCTTCGACCGGTTCTGTGCTTCCTGCGGCCTTCACAAAGTCATCGGTCCACCTTGTGGGAGGCCTTCCAACGCTATGTCTTCCGGTACGCGGTCGCCACTCCAGAACCTTAAACCCCATCGGTCACCTGTTCTGCATAATCTACTGTTATATTATTTTAGTGATAGTCGTTAGTCAGGAATAATCTGTAAGAATGCATCAGTTCGTGTATCAGTCTTATGACATTAGGTAGTATATGCAGGAACGCAGGCGTTCAATAATTCACTAAAAATGTAAAACTTCGCAAGCAATGTGAAATTGCTACTGAAGACTGCGGAGTGGATCTCAGGACTAACTGATTCTCACACGGACTTGAACTGTGCGTCGCTTGCTCCCGCGTCACCAGTCCTGAGTCTCTGTATATTTTGGCTGCTGAGACTACAATTACCGACGTAGTATAGAGGGATGTTTTATAAAGAGTAAATGCGGGAAATAAAGTAAATTATGCTATGCATTTGATTGTGACCAACCAGTCGATACCCAAAAGGCTCGACTGGCTATTCACAATGGTGTGCTACCCACGCTTATATATCGAAGTTAATGTTGAGTGTGGCAAAAGAAGCATGAAATTAGAATCAATGTTGCGGAAATGTGTTGCTTGCTATGAATGATAGGCTAAAAATGATTCGCTAAGGCAACGGTGCGGTTTAAAAGAAGATGTAGTGACAAACATTTTAAAGAGTATACTTAGATGGTTTAATAATGTTGAGAGGATGACTGAACGGCGACTAACAAAAGGTAATTATAAGGCAGATGTGAGTGGAAACGCCGGTAGGGGACGCCCTAGGACGACATAGTCACCTAATTGGCGATGTTCTTCAGAAAGGTCAGGTGTGTAGTACTCGAAACAGGCGTGCATGTATGACCAGATGTATTAACATAAACGAAACAAAAGGATTATGTAGGAAGCGTAACAGGTGGCGTTCTATAGCTTCTCCCTACCCACCCCCATGGGAAAAAGGCGTGAGTTAATGTATGTATTTATGTTTTATAAAAATAACATAAGACCAAGTCTGTATACCCCGAAGGGTTAGGCAGAGGTGTACCTACCTATTATAGTACACCCTCTTAAAATTCGCCTGTTAAGTTTAGGTCCCATGTAATAGGGGGCGAGCCTATTGCCTGTAACTGGGCACAAATTCGGACTTTGGACTGTAACTGAGAAATTCCAGATGGGAAACCCAATAACACTTTGCCTGACCCGAGAATCGATCCCAGGACCTAATACTCAATAGGAGCGCTTGCGACCAATGACCAACAAGGCAGTTTTTTTTTTAATGTGGCTGTTATTTGTATATTTTGATGTCTTAAGACTTCCACGCAAACGAAGTCGCGGGCAGAAGCTAGTAGGAAATATGATGTGATTATGAGATGTCAATGTCAAATTCAAATTATTTATTTCAAATAGTCACATATGGCACTTTTGAACATCATAATTTACAAAAAAAAATTGAATTGATTCTAGTCGCCCCTTCCAAAATGTAGTTTCGTATGGAGAAGTATGAGCAAGAAACACCACTGTTACTCTTTTAAAATGTTTTACAATACCTTTTATAGGTAGTAATTATATAATTCTGTGAGAAGACGATGCACCTACAATAATATTACTTTATTAAAATAGGTAAAAACAATTAAAAATTAAGTAATGGCAGATAAATTAATTATGTGATAAATACATGGTGCTCACATAATAATATTTACAAACATTGTAAAAATATACGTTTTCCTAAAAAAATTATAACTATAGGTCAGTGTGTGAGTTATGGTAATCACAGATGTAACATAAATGTCCTAAAAAGAATAAATTATTCGACTAAAATAACAACCAGTTTGCTTTTGTCTAGACTCTAGATTGATGATAGTGGTGGTTCATTTGTGAATGGAATGCGATTAGGTGAAGCTGTGAAAAAGACGGTTTCTGTTTGAACTTTCATCGTATATTGTTAGGGGTTGATATCTAATAGGTAAAATGTTTTTCCAGGAAAAGTTAATAGAGGGTTTGCAATTTTTCACCAACTTTTAATCCGGTTGGAACTAATTTTTCTCATTTTTTTTTTAATACCAACGATTTTTTCAATTTATTTGCATTTTTAAATAAACTAATTTTAAGAGTTTCATTAACTAAACTATCTAAAAGAATAAAAAGTTCCCATGTTGTTAAGCAGTGTAATATTTTCAGTAATGAAATCAACCCAATAATTGTCTACACCAACAAATTAGGACATTAAAGTCAAACAATGATCGCGATATAACTCGAGACAGTTAAACAAACAAGCCTAAACTCTCCCAGATGAATTCCTAAAATGGAGGAATAAGATTAAAAATGTTATTTTATCTCCATGGCTAAATTAAGCACGGATAACGATCCCGAGGGTGGTATCCCGAAGTAAGTAAGTATGCGAAATGATCTGACGGCCTAAAGGCAACTGGGTGAAGGACAAATGGCTATCAGAGGTGACTGGATCAACCCTGGGAACTTCCAGCCGCATCGTTTTGGAGGCATTTTTAATTTGCCTTCCAAATAATCCTTACAGTTCTCAAAATAAAGACGGATTTCCTTTGTTGTAACTGTTGCTTAATCTTTGCAATCGTATTGCAAATTTTTTGAAAATCCTTGCAAGGTTAGATTTGTATTCAAAGTGGGGTAAGTCACCTTTAATTTCGCTTATAATGTCTCATTAAAATTGACTTTTACATAGGTACTGGAAAGAATTAACTTCTTTCACCTTTGCTATTAAAGACCTTGTTGTGTCATGAAATGTTATTATTTTCGGACGTTACGCGGTAAACTCTGCTTGTGCGATGCAGGAATTTGCGTGACGTCAGTGTGACGTGTAGTTCGCATGTGGCCGATGTTGATGCCACTACAGGTCAATTATTTTTGTTTTGTTTAGTTTTATATTAAATGTGCTATCTTTTCTTTAGATTTAGGCAATTTTAACTACGATGAACGTTTGGCATTTCAACATTGATTTTGAATACCGTAGAATGATTTATTTCTTATTGCACAACCATAAAAGTAATTTTATAGTCTTCATTAATAATTTTCTTTTATTCTTGCATTAACATTAATGTTAGAGCTTCTATGAAATATTCTTCCAAATCACCGTCTTGACATTTGAACTGAGTGACGAACGAGGCAGATATTAAATTTTGTCAAACACTCGCACATGTGGCTCCTGTTGACCTACTTCAGATAATACTGTTGGGATATGATGTGTTGCGGATGCCCTTTTGCGGTGAGCGACGGTATTTTGTGGGCAGGGGAAGTAAGAAATTACCCGGTGGTTTGAAAATGGAAACTACTTTTTTGCTTATTTCGCTTCAGTTATGATGCCATGTGGTAGCGCATACCTAATTATGTTATTTAGCACCCTTATTATTTTTATCGAGAACCACGAAGTTTAGTAAATCATGATGACTTTTTTATGATTTTACTTTGCTCTGGATGCCATTCAATTATTGGAGGAAGCGCGGATTACGATAATTTATACGAAAAGTATAGTATCGGGATCCACCATCATTTTCATAACTCATAACGTCATAACTCTTAAGTGATTTAAATCGGAACAACTTAGGCCTTTTTACCGACTTCAAAAAAAGGAGGTTATCAATTCAATACGTATATAATTATGTAATATTATTGCAACTGCAATATATTTTACCTAAATAAATGCTAATATATTAGGGCTCCAAACAAAAATACATTTTTTTTATGTATGTATGTTTGTGCACGCATTTCTCCGAAATTATAAATCGGATTATGACAATTTAAATTCAAAAAAGTAATTAAATAAAAAAATAAATTGACTCTAATAAGAAATTAACTCAAAATGATTAAATAACATTTTTATAATACACGACAGGAGATGGATAACGGTCCCGTGCAAGCTTGGCCCAGAAATTAACACAAATAAAACAAAATGTATTGTGAAGCTATGATATTGTTTCATAGTCCTGTATATTTTTACTCGTCATAAAACTTTGCGAAGGGACATAAAATCCTTCTCAAATCGAATGACTTCAAAAAAAAAGGGGCCCGAGTGCGCGTCTCCTTTTTAAGGCAATTTCATGCCGACTGATAGACACTTCACGTGACCAGAGGGCTGGCTCGTTCTTTGGCCAAAGTATTAGCATTGCCAGTCAACGTGGTAATACTGCCAGTCTTCTGGGCACGTTTCCGGATGACAGCGATGCGGACGAGTACTTTGATGCTTAAGTGTATTTTTTGTTGTAATTTATTATTTTTATAATAGAATAGTGACTTTATTTACAGAATAAACTTCAAAAAATAAATTAAAACCTGTCGATCGTAGAGTAATCTACCGTCTTCTAGCAGATTGGATTTCACTCAAATGTAACGTCTGCATCCCATATGATTAATTTGCTATGCCCTAGTTTATAGAACGTTGGATCTCCGTTGGAAACCAGGCAAAATAAGAGTGATCGGAGATGTGAGTTATGGGTATTGTTATTGTAGCCCAGGTAAACTGTCCCCACCGAGTGTGTCTCCACGTTGTCGTCGTGGTGGGGCTTGCGTGTCTCAATGATCTTGGGGGCTTTGCCGGTAGAGTCACTCATGCCGGAAGGCCTCAAGTGAGAGACCTGACTAAGAGAGACATGGGGCGGAGTCAATAACATCTGACTTCCGCGAGGGGCGCGCCATCTGAGGACTTCAACAGCTGTTGGTGTTCTTGGATGGCGCGCGATTCTCTCCTCATCGTTTGGAGAGTGGGAAGAGTGGTTCACCTCTAGTACGTGTCTGCTCATCAAACATGACTGAGGTGAAGGAGTGGTCTGGGGACCCCACCCCATAAAAAAGGCAAAGCTGTGTTCTATGTTCTATGTTCTATGTTAGAGGGTTTGGTTTCCGCACTTAGTCCTTCATGTGGACCATTGTGCGTGGGCCATGGCGGCCGTCATTGGTTTATTCCAACCAGCCCACCTCCCTCCAGAAGCTTATTAGATCTTCTGGTCTGCGTAGAATATCTGTGAAAGATCTGGGTGACCCGAGGGTTTCTGTTCTTATCTGGCTGACGCCTGTGCAGTCAAAAAGCACATGTGCAACGGTTTCATCAGCCTCCATGCAAGCCCTGCACAGAGGGCTGTCCGTTATGCCTATATTGTGGAAGTGTTTGTTTAGTGAGCAGTGTCCCGTGATGGTCCCCGTCACCAAGCGCAGGCCGTTCCTGTCCAGGCGTAGCAAACGCCTGGTTAGTCTGCCATCTGGCAAAGCTGTGTTCAGCAACAACAATGGAAGCGAGTCATCAAAACAAACTACCCCAGGAGGGTACCTGCTGCTCCGCAGTAGGAGAATCCCTCACCGAGCAGAGCTCGGTCAGTCCCTCGTATTCTGGGGGGGACAATGAACGCCCAAAGTCCAATTCGGATTTTTACCCGTCCTTCGGGGACGCATTGAGCCAGGGTGGCTTACCTACCGGTGCCGAGGAGTCGCTGGGTTCTATTCCCAGTACATCCACGGCACCGAAACAAAACAAAAACGCACAGGGAGTGCCAAAGACCCGAGCACAATTTGTGCGCCCGGCTACCCCGGTTGCTGACGAGGTGGCTAGTGAATCCAGCGAGTCCTCTTGCTCGCAAAAGTCGACAAGATTGACTCAAAGCCGAGCGCGCAAGCGTAGACAGCAACCGAAGAGCAAAGAGTCGATCGTGACGAAAAAGTCTGGGAAAGAGCAGGACAGAGACTCCGAGCCTGTGAGTCCACCGACAAAGCAGGCAAGGATTGGGGCACCAGGAACTGAGTCGTCCGGTGGTGAGCCGGATGCCACTGGTGGCTCTAAGGAGCGAGCTGCCAGCTTTGAGGAGGTTGTGGTAGCCGCAATCAGGGGTATGGCCTTGAAGAGGATTCAATCCTCTAAAGACAAGGTCGTACCCGCTGCCACGGCCTCCATAATTGCGGCAGCGAAGGCCCTTCAGGTCGGGCCTTCGTCAGGCGAAGTGTCCGAGATGCGGGCGGAGGTCGGCCGCTTGACGGCTGCTATGGAGCTTCTCCGAAAGGAGAATGAGGAGCTCCGAGCGGACCTGGCCCGGCTTCGAAAAGCTGGCCCTCCGGAGGGGCCGCATGGAGGGGTGCAGCAAGGGCAGAGTGTGCCCTTGCCGGCGGAGGACCGGGTTTTGTCCCTGGTGCGGCAGGAGCTGGCTGCCTTCAACAGCCGGTTCTCCGTACTCGAGGGCATTGTCTTGCGCCCCCCGCTAGCGACGAGCAGACCGGCCACCTTTGCGGCCACCGTGGCTGCCGCGGTCAAGCCTGCGGCCAAGCCTGCAGCCAAGCCCGCGCCTCTGGCCAAATCGGCCAGATTGGCGCAGCCTAAGCCCAAGAAGGACGGGACGGCTGCACAGGTGGCTACTCAGAAGGCAAGGGCCCCAGCCACTGCGGCAGGACGGTCGCCCCCCCTCCAGCCTCCTAATTCCTCTCCGGCCGACGCCGAATGGCAAGTAGCCGGGGAGAAAAAGAAGGCGGCTAAGGCCAAAAGGGCGGCCAAAAAAAAGGAGAGGCGGCAACGGCGCAAGAAGCGAAGCGCCGCGGCTAGGCTCCGCGCCCCAAAGTCCGCAGCTGTAGTGATCACACTACAGCCGGAAGCGGAGAAGAAGGGCGTGACCTACCGCGAGGTGCTCGCCAAGGCGTGGAAGGCGGTGAACCTGGAGGAGATCGGCGTCGCCGCGGGCTTCAGGATGAAAGTCACGGCAACTGGGGCCCGGATGCTCGAGATCCCTGGTGCGGCAAGCGGCCCGACCGCTGACGCCCTGGCCGAAAGGCTCAGGGCGTCCCTCAATGCGGGGGAGGCCCGAGTCTCCAGGCCCACCAAGTGCGCTGACATGCGCATCCTGGGCCTGGACGACTGCGTGACGGCGGAAGATGTTGTGGCCGCCGTGTCTAGGAGTGAAGAGTGCTCTGCCGAGCAGGTGAGGGCCGGCACCCTCCGTCCTGACAAATCGGGGATGCAAACCATTACGGTGAGCTGCCCCGTGTCGGCGGCCCAAAAAATATCCGGGGAGGGCCAAAGGCTCCGGGTGGGCTGGGTATCCGCGCAGGTGAAACTGCTGGAACCCAGACCTCTGAGGTGCTTCCGCTGCCGGGTGGGAAACCACGTGGGAGCATGCTGTACCTCGGAGGTGGACCGCAGCGATCACTGCTTCCGCTGCGGTCAGCCCGGTCACAAGGCCGGCTCCTGTAATGCCACGCCGCACTGTTTTGCATGTGCGGCGGCTGGCAAGCCGGCAGATCACCGGGCTGGGGGCAAGGCCTGTGCTCCTCCCCCCAAATCCAGGGGCAGGGGCAAGCCCTCCGCCACCGCCGTCACCGCCGCAGCCGCCACGATTGCCGCCGCCGCTGCCGCCTCCACCGTCGTCGTTGCCGCCGCTACCACCGCGGCAGGGCCATCCCTGAGGGCCCGGGAGGAGGCTGATATGGAATGCCAATAAATGGCCCCATTACGCCTCCTCCAGGCGAACATCAACCACTGCGCCGCCGCTCAGGATCTGTTGCTCCAGAGCATGGCGCAGTGGTCGATTAACATCGCCGTGGTCGCTGAGCCGTACTTTGTCCCGCCCAGGGATGACTGGGTGGAGGACCTGAGCGGCTCAGTGACCCTAATTTCGTCGGCCGCCGCCGGTACCCCGTCCCTCGAGGCCGTCAAGAGGGGACAGGGTTGCGTGGCAGCACGGTTCGGGGAGATTGTCGTGGTAGGAGTTTACTTCTCCCCGAACCGAACTCTCGCCGAGTTCCACAACTCCCTTGGGGAGCTGAGAGTCGTCGTCGTCGGGTACCATCCCCTCCCCGTGTTCGTTCTCGGGGACTTCAATGCCAAAAACGTGGCTTGGGGTTCCCGGTATACAGACACGCGGGGCAGGATGGTGGAGGACTGGGCTCTAGAGACAGGCCTGGTCGTCCTAAACCGGGGTTCTGTCCCCACGTGTGTGCGGATGCGGGGTGAATCAGTGGTGGACATCTCGTTCGCCAGCCCCGCTCTGTCACCGCGTGTCATCGACTGGCGCGTCATGGAGGGGGTGGAGACCTATTCCGATCACCGGTACATCCGGTTTGACGTCTCCGCCCAGACCTCGGGCGCGCCGGTCCGACAGACCCCGAGTGGTCCGCGGTGGGCGCTAAAGCAGCTGGTCCGGGAGCTCCTCCTGGAAGCCTCGATCGTGCAGGCCTGGGTGTTATCACCAGACAGGCCTGCCGACATCAACGACGAGGCGGAGTGGTTCCGGGAGGCCATGTCCGAAATATGTGACGTGGCAATGCCCCGGGTCCAGCCCGGACGTGCTCGGCGCCAGGTGTGCTGGTGGTCGCGTGAGCTGACCGCTTTACGCGAGGCGTGCGTTGCTGCGCGCCACCGGTACTCCAGGCACCGCAGGCTCCGTATCCGCCCTTCGGATACGGAAGTCATTCAGGCGGAGCTATACGAGGGGTACAGAGCGGCGAAGACTGCCCTCCGAGCGGAGATCCAGCGGGCCAGAGGACTGGCCCGCGAGGAGACGCTGGAGACTCTCAACAGAGACCCGTGGGGACGCCCCTACAAATGGGTGCGAGATAAACTCCGCCCATGGGCTCCCCCGCTGACGCAGAGTCTCCGGCCCCAGCTCGTGGAGGACGTGGTGAGCGCTCTGTTCCCTTCGCGAGGGGAACATGCTCCCCCGCCCATGGCTCCGCCTCCTGCAGTGCCGGATGCGGACCACACCGACGACGACGATGCTCCAGAGGTGACCGAGGTAGATCTGAGAGTGGCGGTACGTAGGCTGAATGCCAAGAATACCGCCCCAGGACCCGATGGCTTGCCTGGAAAAGCCTGGGTTCTGGCCTTAGAGGCTCTCGGGCCTCGACTAAGGGGGCTCTTAAGCGCATGCTTGGAGAGGGGCCAGTTTCCACTTCGTTGGAAGACGGGGAAACTGGTCCTCATAAAGAAACCAGGGCGCCCGGTTGACTTTCCGTCCGCTTACCGGCCCATCGTGCTGCTCGACGAGGTGGGCAAGCTCTTTGAAAGAGTAATTGCAGACCGCTTTGTCGGGCGGCTGGTGCGGGTGGGGCCGGATTTGGCGGAGAGCCAGTTTGGTTTCCGTAAGGGGCGCTCTACGGTGGATGCCATCATGCGCGTTCGAGCCCTCACGACGGGGGATGCTGTTGCCCGGGGTGGGGTCGTCTTGGCGGTGTCTCTTGACATCGCCAATGCCTTCAATACCTTGCCCTGGAGTTGCATTAGGGAGGCACTTCGGTATCACCGGATGCCGACCTACCTCTGTCGTGTGGTCGAGGCCTATTTGACGGACAGGGCCGTCATCTACCCCGGTCACAACGGAGAGTGGAACCGGCGAGAGATGTCGTGCGGTGTCCCACAGGGATCGGTCCTGGGGCCGCATCTGTGGGACATCGGGTACGACTGGGTGCTGCGCGCCGACCTCCCTAGTGGCGTCAGCGTAGTCTGCTACGCTGACGACACGCTAGTCCTGGCACAAGGGAATTCGCATCAGGCGGCGGCCGAACTGGCGGCACGTGGGGTTGCGACAATCGTCGATAGGATCCGGCAATTGGGACTCGAGGTGGCATTGCACAAGTCCGAGGCCATGAGTTTTTATGGTCCTCGGAACGCGCCACTGTCGGGTTCCCAGATAACGGCGGGAGGGGTTCACATCGGCGTCGAGTCGACCATGAAGTACCTGGGACTCGTCCTCGACAGCCGGTGGAACTTCGTGGAGCATTTTCGACGTTTGGCTCCCAGACTGGAGCGGGCCGGGGCTGCTTTGAAGCGGCTCCTGCCCAATCTAGGGGGTCCAAACGCCTCCTGCCGGAGGCTCTACGCGGGGATCGTGCGGTCCATGGCCCTTTACGGGGCACCGGTGTGGGCGCGTTCTCTGAGGCTGCGACCAGCGCAGCGGTTGAACGCGTCCCAAAGGGTCATGGCCATCAGGATGGTACGGGGATACCGCACGGTCTCCCGTGAGGCGGCGAGCCTCCTTGCCGGATTGCCGCCATGGGATCTGGAGGCGAAAGTCCTCGCGCACATTTGGGTGTGGCGCGAAGAGGCGAAACTCCGGGGCATAACTCCGCTGCCGCAAGAAATTGCGGCACAGCGGACGGAGCTCCGGAGGGATCTCATGGCGACATGGAGAGTGCGATTGTCGCAACCCAGCGCTGGGCACGCCACAATTGTGGCGATAAGTCCCCTCTTTGAGGAGTGGCTGGAGAGGCGCCACGGCGTCCTCACCTTCCGCCTGACGCAGGTCCTCACCGGACATGGATGTTTCGGGAGGTTCCTGTTTAGGATTAAGCGGGAGGAAACGCCCGGGTGTCACCACTGTGTGGATCGCCCGGAGGACACGGTGGAGCATACGGTGGAGGTCTGCCCAGCTTGGGCGGAGCACCGCCGTGTCCTCACGGAGGCGATCGGCGGTGGCGATCTCTCGCGTCCGGGCCTGGTTCAGGCCATGGTTCGAAGCGAGAGTGTATGGGAGGCCGTCACCTCCTTCTGCGAAGCAGTTATGCTAGCGAAGGAGGAGGCGGAACGCGTGAGGGTGAGACAAGGTTCGCGCCCTCATGCCCCTAGTCGCCGCAGGAGACGCCCCGGGCGTCGGGAGTCGCAAGCCGATTTCCGGCCACCGTAGGCGCGGGCCTGCGGACGGTGAGCGATGGGTAGCTCGCCGTCCGATAAGGACCAGGCCCGGGTCCACGGCGCGTTGTGTTCCACGCGAGCCTCAAAGAGATGTCAGCACAAACTGACGGGGTCCGTTAGGACCAATGCCTGCCGGGGTTGCGAGTTTGTCCGAAAGGGATATCGTGGCCCTGGCACACAGGCAACGGAAGGAACACGGGTGGGTTTTAGTCAGTAAAAGTCTGACACGCCCTCCCGCTCCGCCCAGAGCGGGAAAAGTTATTTGATGATTTCCCACCCAAAAAAAAAAAAAAAAAAAAAAAAAAAAAAAAAAAAAAAAAAAAAAAAAAAAAAAAAAAAAGACCAGGTAAACTGTAATGCGAAGTCCAAGAAATGCGAAGTCACTCAGAAATGCAAAAAACATAATCAGCAACACAGCCAATAATATTTTTGAATAAATTACAAGAAATTACAACAAAAAAATCATGATACTGTCACACACAGCACCACAGAGACACACAAAGACAGACACCCGGCTGACAAGAAGGGTTATGTATTTCGCACATGTATTTGTATGGTATCTATATAGTTATCCCCAATGTATCTAGGATTCTTTATTCTCTCGTAGCATCCAGACGTCTGAATGCATTTTAATGATTTACATGTTGTTATGTTTGTGGTGACCGCCAGCGTAGTGCACTTTTCTTTTAATCGCAATCCGAAGGATTTTCCTAATCCAATTATAGCTAAAAGGTGACGTTTCACAAAAATCCACATGGTGGACTTTGGAACCCAATAAGTAAAGTCGTGATAATAAGTTTTTAGTACGTCAAAATAAAGAGATGTATGAGACGATTCCAAAAATATGACTTATGGCCTTTGGTCACCAGGGTCATAAGTCTATATCTATCTATTTTATATTATAATTATGGAATAGATGGCCCGATTTTAAACTCGGGCGAGGATGAAACTTGGCGTAACTAAACTGAATAGATTATAGATTATCGGTTCTGTCTCGGTCTACTGTACCTACCAGTTCTATTGTTTATTATAAGATATAGGTACTTACAAGGTCATCTCCGGCGTCAAAGTCGCAGCCCAGTCGGAACTTGACGACGTTCTGCGGGGAGTCGCTGTCGACCAGGTCCTCCACACTCTGCGCCAGTACGACCGACACGTGGGTTCGGTTGACGTCACGGTAGGTGAACAGGTGCGCGTCTTCTTCTCGGTCTACTGGCTGTAGGCTTAGGTTCTTTCTGGAAAGATGGGAAAAGTTGGTGTGAATATGATTTGAAAAAGTTTATTTACAACTCCTGTTGAGAAAAAGGGATTAAATAAAAAAATTGTGTGCTATGGCCATACATGGAACCATGTTTTTGACCGACTTCCAAAAAAGAGAAGGTTATAATTATGTTCATCTTTATGTTTTTTTTTTAATGTATAGTCATTGATTTCTCCGTCAATTGTGGACCGGTTTTGTTTTTTTTTTTGTTTTGAAAGGGTTTGCTTCTGAGTTGGTCACATAATCACCAAGTCAGAATCCCATGAGGGGATCGACTATCGACGGAAATTCTCGCATTCTCGCTCACCTATAGCGATTTCAGTATTTTTTATAATAACTCATGTATTTGCACTCGGAAAGCACCATTAATTTGGTGCAGTGGAACTGACCACCGATGGCTACCGGAACTACTTTATAATAAGTATCTCACGGTTGCGATTCGATTAGTCACTTTAATATGGTTGCTAAGCAATTTATGCCCGTCACAATGCATATAGTTCCAGTTCTCCTGGTTCTTACCAGGAAAACTCCTCAATAATGAACGCCCCTGAATCGGGTAAAGCAATATTTTATAAAAGATGATTGAGCTATTATAACTTAGATAAATTACAAAGTGACCTACTAAAAAGTGAAAAATAAAAAACACCCTACTTCCAAATCCGTTCCTAGTTTCATCCAAAACTGTTCAGCCGTTTTAGCGTGCATTTGTTACTGTGGACTGCCTCGTTGGTCTAGTGGTCGCAAGCGCTACTGCCCTGCACGAGATCCGGGGTTCCATTCCCAGGTCGGGCACAGTGTTATTGGGTTTGCCCCAGGGATCTCTCAGTAGCAGCCCGGAGTCTGGATTTGTGCCCGTTTGATGGCAATAGGCTCGCCCTTGATAAGTTATGTTATTACATAGGACTTAGACATAACTGGCGAAACGTGAGTGTACTATAGGTACATCTCTACCTAACCCTTTGGGATTACAGGCGTGATGATATGATGCTATGTGTTATATTTTTTTTATGGAGATTATTTTTTAATTTGGGTATGTGAGAAGTTGAGAACGTTGTAGGCTTAATAAACTGTAGATTTGTAGACCATTTAATTTTTTTTGAAGTACCTAGTACTTGTTGACAGAACTACATTGTCCTCCCATACCTATTAACACTGTAATTTGAAAGCATTGTAAAAGCCAATTATTTGTATGGCGTTGCCATTCAGATCATTTAATGATCAGAATATGGCAACGCACATAATATGAGGTTACCTAATCTTAATTTAAGTAGGGTCATCACTTATCATTCACTCCTTTTTCTTTCATAACGTCCCAGTTCATCCATCTTTTCTTTGGATTTCCTCTCTCTCTGTGTTTTTACTCTTTATGCTAAAAAGTGTAAACCAGATTCTTTAAATCATTGCCCATTTTAAGCAGACTGTCTGTATCTCTATTACGAGTATTAATGTTTTATTAGCATGTGTGTCAAATATATTCTCTTAAGTGTGCTTTGATTTTACCAATATTGGTGAGCGTGGCATCTATGTTGTCACGTTCAAACTAACTCAAAATTGTGCCGCCCTGTATTGTTTCAATTCCTCAGGTCTCATACTAACTGTTTCATAATGTTAGCACTAGATGGCATTTAACACAACATCATAATTTCGCAAACTATTAAATGAAGTCCACTAAACATGTTTGCACCAAATACATTCCAACTACATAGAACACAACTTAACATAATTTAACCAAATTTCGTAGTTAATAACGTAATAAAAACGGTAATGTGTGTTAATCCACGTTTCCGCGTGTCGCAGCATATAAAACTTAGTAATCGTCTAAATAACAACCCGAAAAGTGTTATAATGACATAATAACTGAGAAAATAACTTTAATTTGTGTTATTATGAGTAAATTAGTAGAAATTCTCACGGCGTCATCCGGAAGCTCAGCATGGCGGATGTAAAGATATAAATCTTATTTAAACTGTGCCACCCATTGTGTTAAAACGTTATTCGGTATAATTAGTGATGCAATCGATATTCATGTTTGTTTAAAAGCTTTTTGATCGTGAGAAGTCATCTTAGACAATATGGCAGGCTGCTGGTAAATACCAGGAGATGATGGAGATTTTAGAGTCAATTAAACGCGGGTATTCTGTTGTTTTGTTGTTATTGTATTTGGGCTGTGAACTGATTCTAAATAACATGAAAACGAATGATTGTGTGTTTTGCCTATCTTAGCACGAAACACTAAAATCAATCTTACTAGCCTTTTCTCAACTACGTTGAGGTCGGCTTCTAGTCTAACCCGATGCAGCGGAATACCAGTATTTTACATAGAGCGACTGTCTATCTTACCACCAGTATTATCTGCCTCCTCCTTATTTGCCTCCAGTAACAATAAATAATATTCTATTCTTTAATATTGTTGCATAATAATTATTTATTTATATATAGGGGAAACAACAGCTACAACAGATGGATCACATTTTTATATGAAACGCAGAGCCAATTACAGGTTCTCACGGGTAAAAAACAGAAAAATTTGTAGAAATCTTAGGATCACTAACAAGCACTATAGAAAATAATATAATGTAAGGTACATTAAACACTATGCACTTCTAAAAAAGTCGGCGTTCAGCTGCGTGCGTGCAGGTTTTGGTGGTAAATAGGTCAAATAGTCTTTACTCGTTCGCACGATGTATGAGCTTTGCCTGTAGTTAGAAGAGAAATATGGGATATGACATTTATTTTACACTCTGTGATTACCTTAACTCACGCACTGATTATTTTAGGAAAGCGTTTTTTTTTTTACAATGTTTGTAAATACGTGAGCACCATGTATCTATCACATAATTAATTTATCTGTCATTGCTTCATTATTCATTCTTTTTACCTATTGTGGTATAGTAATTATATTCTAGGTGCATCGTCTTCACATATAATTATATAATTGATGTACCGATAACAAATATTGTAAAACATTTTAAAAGAGTAACGGTGGAGTTTCTCGCCCATTCTTCTCCATACGAAGCTACCTTTTGGAAGGGGCGACTAGAATCAATTCTATTTTATTTGTAAATTTTGACGTTCAAAAGTGCCATCTATGTGCCTATTTGAAATAAATAATTTGACTTTGACTTTGATAGAGATAGGTGGATTAAATCTAACTGATCTCTGAGGGACATTGAAACGCAGTTTGTGCAGGAGATCACAACAGTCAATCTCGTTAGATATATTTTTTAAAAGAAAAGTGCAATCTGCTAATCGACAACGATTATTACTGTTTATCTTGCTAACAAGACTCGACTCGCCTTTCGCTGCGCTCGATAGATGGCGTGGTGCACCCGACGCTGCGCGAATCTTGCAATGGTTTCGTTACACGACGCAGTACGACGTTTTATAGTGTCATTCCATCCAGAAATTCTCATCGGATGACTAAATTTTTTGAGAAGTCATTCATAATTATATTAAAAGGATGATTTTATTTTTATTATCTTTTTATTAGACACTTCTTTGACGAATTTCATTTTAAATGAACTTATTGATTTTAAATACTTAATTTGAAGGATTTTAATTATTTTCATGGTTTTAAAGATGATTGTAAGTTAATTAATTAATTAATTTTATAATGTGATTTAACTTCACTCATTTAGTTATTTTCGTACTATTTTGGTGTATATTTGAATCTTTGGTACACATACAACATATTTTTAAGTAAACTAACAAAAATATGTTTTTTTTTATTTGTGTTCTTCTGAGGAAGTACCCGGTAGGAATAACTATAGTGGTAGTCTCCAGGGTTAATCCTGTTTACTATTTGTTTTTCCAGTCCCTCTCACAAAGAGAAGACCTATCCCAATTCCCAGCAGTGGGAACGTATAGGCTGACTATGTTACTATTTGTATGTCTCATTATTTGTTTACCTACCTATATGTATGTATTTAAATTTGACTTTATTGAGGACAAAAAGGCTTGGGATTGAGCTGCTCCAATTTACAGTGAATCTAGATTTCATTTTTTTTGCCAACTATTTATATTTTTCTTTTGATTGAAATTTTTAAATACCTAAAGTATGACATGAATATTTACTTTGCAAAGTATTATATTATTTTAATTATTATGAATGTGAGGACAGATGTCAGACACCAATCTACATGGTTCTCAAATGATCTGACCAAGATTATATCCGTATTTTATATACACATTGACATTGATTAATTTTATATATACAATGACATGAATATTTACTTTGTTAAGTATTATATTGTTTTAAGTATACAGTACAGTTGTTTTAAGTAGTGGGTAAATGAAGACTGTGGGTTATTGTTCATTTTTCTTTTTTTTCTCAGTTAGTTTTTATCATAGTCTGGCAGTTTGAGTAATTTTATGCGGCCTACCCAAATGTCCTTTCTTTGGTATTGTTCGTTGAATCGTTGAGCTCCTTAAGTTCTTAGTTGAGCTGCACGACTACTGACAAATGCGTGCACTAACTGGACAGGTCCCCTCAACCTGTGTGGTTATTTCGTCAAAAGATCATTTCAGGCACCAATCTACATGGTCTTCACATGATCTGACCAAGATTATGTCTGGACTTTAAAAGAGACTGTGACCTCTGAGTTTGTTTCGGCCTTTCTTCTCAGAGTAGTCGGATACGAAACGCCGACCCCATCTAGTTTTTTTAATATGATTGACGTGTAAAAGTGTTTGTACAAACCTACTTACAGAAATAAATCATTTATCATTTATTTAAATAACTGAAATTGTTTGTGCGACATTCATGAACTAACATGTAACATGTAACTTTGCATGCATTAACTTTCTCCTGTAATATTGTGATTTTAAAGTATGACTGATATAATTATTATTTCCTACAAACGTGGTAGGTAATAACTGTCCAGTTTAAGTTTGGCAAAGATCCATCCAGACCGTAGCATAGTACTGAACTGTTAAGAGGTCCTCTTTGACCTTTTATTGTAATTTATTGGTCATTGTTTTACCAGTGACACACCTTCAAATAAATAAATGTATTTTCTTTCTTTCTTTTATGTTTAACAATAGTTGTCAGATTTAAGATATAGAAAAATTGACGATCTTATTTTTTACCAAAGGTCAAAAATAAGGAAATACGTGTCCAAACTATTTAAAAGCGTAATTATTATAAATCACTAGATTCTCATGATTTTAGATCCATACCTTGACAGCTAAATTATTGATAAAGTTTTTTAATTTATTAATTTATCTGCTTACCCAATAAATATGTCAAAACGACGAATTTAGAGCAATCAACAGCTCATCAGATATTCATTGTTTTCTGTCAAAATTTATTAGCAACCAATCATTTTCTGACTTCGAGTTTGCTGTTTTTTATAAATTGAACTCATTTTTATCAGCATTGTTTTTGGGGAATACGATCTTTCTTCGAGGTTTTCTTATGAATAGCTAATTCTATGAATAATTTTTAATTAGGTCATGGCTAGTTATACCTTGGAACACGATAGGTACCCGAGAAGTGAGGATTCAGTTTATATTTTTAAGCCTGCTCACATATCACTTGATTCTATAGCCAAAATCTATAAAAGTTCATGTTTAAGTTCAAAGACATGTTCCCGTGTCTATCTTATACTTATAGTTTTGTCAGTTGTGCGACAATGAAAGGATCGCTTAGCCAAAGTACGTACTAAGTAACGTTTATAGATCTTGGGCTTAGACCAGTACAATCAATCTTACGCATAATTTATAGTTTTAACCGGTGTTTATTCCTGACCGACTTCAGAACTCGCCTCCAAAGGCGACCACTTGCAAGATGATATGCAACGGTAAACGAAATAGATCACTCGTAAACTCAATAAACTTAGTCATACCGTATTTTAGGAACGATGACTAGAATTCTAAAAATATTTAATCGTTCAGTCTATCGTTTAATTATAGGTGGTCTCAGCCAAATCAGGTAATAAACAATAAAGCCAACCAAAGCCTGTACTGAAAGTTAGACATTTTGGACAAAACTTCTCTTAATTACAGATTTACCTACCTGGGAACCGATTTTGGGTGCTAAACGTTCCAAAAACAAAGTGGTTCACGATGGGGAATTAGTGCTATCTACCGAAGATCCTGGACCTGTCCACCATTAAATAAAAGGCACCATTAAAAAATAAGAGCCAATCGCATTCATGACCAACCCAATGACAACCAGTACCTATAACCACAAAGATAACTATCAAACGGTGAAAGAATTACGTAAATAAGACCAGCATTTTAATAAAGCATCATAACCACTATATTTCATATTAAACGAACACGCAACGCTTATGAAATTAGCGAAATGTTAACGGAACAAAATAGCTATTTGTTTCTTAATGACTGCATTTAAATAAGATGAGATTTTTAAAACCTATCGAAGTTAGCAAAATGTTATGCTATTAATGGAATTTCACAACAAAACTTGTTAAAATTGCTGTGATAAGTATTTGTAAAACCTTGAGAAACACTAACTGATATAAATCGATTTGGGTTTTGGACTCGCTACATTTTTATTATAAGTTTGTGGATACTAAAGCAAAACCATTCCAGACCGATGGAGCTAGGATTTGTGACACTACCGGAAATTTAAAGGCAAATTTTATTATAAATACTATTGCCAAATATTTGTCACTAAAATTCGGGTCATTTTCAAATCAGATCATGTCATTTACTTCCATATCGACCTGGTAACGAATGAAATTCTCATTGTTGTGGCCCCAGCTGTCCCACTGCAGTAAAACTCGACCGAGGGAACTGTATCGCGGCCATTCATACATGTTACCAATCTGTCATTACGTATGTATCACAGTGATCTTTATCCATTTATGGTTTATTGCTTAGCTTCACTTGTAACACTTTGACCTTAGAATCTGCATCATTGAATTATAGTTCTAAATGTTATGTAAGCCACACAGTCGACTTTGGTCACGGTTTATGTAAATTTTTACATAAAAAGCTGTAAAATACTCTGAAACTAGAAATCTCGGTCAGTTTGATTGACCACTTACTGATGACGAATACCACTTACAACGGATGAGGCAGAGGTGGTGGTCGGAAAAAGCTAAACAGGTGACTTAGCCGCTCCCCTGTGCAAAAGAGCGGTGCCAAAATCATAGAAATGTTTCAGGTTTGTCGCCCCACTGCCGCAGCTGCTATGCTCGTGGTCGCAGCCTTATATATATATATATATATTTACGATGACTCTATAAAAGCCCAGACCAGATTACCAAGATATATAAACAAAAGCAGAGCATTTGCCTCCTACGATCACGCTCTGTTAGCAATAAGAGCCGACAGTTTAATTCCCTAATGGAGACAATTTGTTTGACATTTTGTTTGTACTCCAGAAGTTAATGAGAACTGCATGCTACAAAGAAACTGAGTGCAGGTCATTTGCGAAGTTAGACATCAATGCTTTCATCTAAGTATATTTAACTACATGCACATACTCCCTTAATGGTAGTATAAAATAATGATGGAGTAGGCAAAACTGAATTGATCAAGACTTAACATAATATTGCAGAGCATGAGAAACCAAAATTAGAGAAATAATTTCCAAACCCAAAAATAGTATTTTACCTGACCTGGAATCGATACCACCGGACCTCACACTCGACGGTCGCGTATTTGACCACAAGACCAAAATGAAGACTTCTACAAATTATGCCAATCAGAATAACATTAAAACATAATGATACCATTAGCTCATCTGCAGTTGATTGCTGTAATATTGCTACTAAACTGATACAAATATTAGAATGTAGTGTCCTTGCAACGCTTACTGCTCATCCGTCTTCATTATGTCATTGTGTTATGCAAATTATAGCTGTCGACAGCAGTTATAATTACATCGTTAGTTTACTAATATGATGAGAGCAATGGTGGCCCAGTGATAACGGCTCCGACTTGCGAGTTGTAGGTCGTGGGTTCGAACTCTGACAGGCGCTTTACTTTGTGTAAATAATTTCATCACCACTGCTCTCAAAACGGTGAAGGAAAACATCGTGAGGAAACCGGCATGTCTTAGAACCAAAAAATCGAAGACATGTGACATCTACCAACCCGCACTGGGGCCGCGTGGTAGATTACAGCCCACTCCTTCTCGAAGAGAGGGGGCCGGTGTCCCAGCAGTAGGAACATTATAGGCTGATTATGAGATACTAATAATACAGAAACCCGCGGAGCAGCGTGTGGCGAGCTCTGGGGCAGGAGCGACCTCACGGACCCTCTCTCCCGGACAAGTCTTGTTTCTCATCTCAGGCTGGAGTTGTCACTGACGAGGAACCGAGCTCCCACCTCATTCTTGCCTTTATGACTTGAGTGAAGACTCGCAAGAGCAAATGTGCTCGGCGAAAGGAAGTATTCCAGTAAGTGGTGGCAGTATCTTGACCATCTTCCGGACTCTGGGTTTGTTCTGATAGCCGTGGAATACCTCTCCAGTCCTTAAACACCTCAGGATATGTTGCCCCCTTGTTACTGTGTTAGCGACAGTTTCTGGGGGCCCATTATAGAGTGTGCAACCCCTGCCATTGTTTCCGTGTATATAAGAAAATATTGATCAGGCAGGGCCCATAGTCCTTCCATATGTCTAGTAACCAGTCTACTATATCCATCCAAAAACATACTCCAATATATTTGTTTCCATATCCTGCAATAGTCCTACACTAACCGGGGGTTGTCCTTAGGTGCACTTGCATAGTGCGTACAAGGATAATCGATGACAACCATCGATTATCCTTGTACGCACTATGCCTCATTTAATTAAAAATGTTTTAAAACGGGCCTCTGCGAGTTGTTTTCAGCCCCTCGTAGTCCTTCCAAAGGTCCGGGACCCCAGGGTTCCGAGAAATGTCAAGAGACGTAATAATAATAATAAAAATATTACTAGAAGAATGGGTCTAGTAAATATACTATGGAGTACTAAGTATATAATTATAGTCTACTTCTATTATAAAACATCTTTATCTACTCTCATTAATTTTGTTGAATTACTTTTGCATTCTGTGTTAAACTAAAGGTTTTAGCTAAAATAGTTTGGCAATCGTGTGTATATACGTTTGCCAAACGTTGTACGTACAAAATCTGCTGAAAATTGAGGACAGATTTAAAGATATAATATTATTACAGCAGAAGATTTTGGTCTGGTGTTAATTATATTGTTATTCCCCGAAGGTCCCTTAAAAAGTAACACATGTCCATGTTTTCACATGATTTCAGTGCCCAAATATGGAAAATTATTATCAAAAGTCAAAGCCACTGAAACACTTAGCACACGGCAGAAACGATTAAGTAATCTTTGACAAAAATATACAGAAATTCACATGCAAAGTTCATCACGAGATAAAACCGACCACTGGATGTATCCGAAACTAAATGCGGAAGCAATTATTCGTAATGATGCAAAACTTATTGATAATCAACTACTCATAGATAATAACATAAACGACGAATATAATAAACAATTATCCCTAAGTAAATAAACAATGTTACATAACAAACCTCGAAACTTATATAACATTATTGGATAGAAAGTAATACCTAAGCTATTAGCATTAGCTATTACTACCTAAAGAATAGATTTCCCTCAGAAAATTATTTAAAAGTGAAACCGCAGCCTCTCGTTTTAAATCCTACCTTGGATAAAGAAAAGTTGGGTATAATTTAAATGATAAAATAATAAAACTTAGTGCTTTGTTTACGTGACTTAAGTCATGTACGGTTCCTAATAAGTATGGTAGTATAATAAACGGATCGAATTTGGTCGGAATAGTGTTCCAATATTGTAAAGGCCTCGAAACCTCTTTGATGAGTTATAACATTATACGACATTCAGTTTAATAATATACGTCAGTTTAATTTGCCAATAAAATAACATACTACATAAAATAACATATTGATAAACATTACAATTTATTATTTTGATAGTGTCATGATGAAACTCAGACTCCAATAATATTAAGAAAATGAAGTCTCTAGAATTTGTATCGCAAGCAAATAATATAGTTATTTAATAATTTAGAAAATATCTGTTCTATTAGGTACCTACTGAAGAGATCGAATGATGTAATACTGATTAATCTAAAGCCAGTAGTTGTCGCTATTGAGTCGATAAATTGAAAGAAGTGGTCGATCTTTCGATTTTTTATAAACAGAATGGCAATGACAAGATTTTAATGTAAAAGAAATAACTAGGTAAGAAATCAAGTACACACACATTTTGATGATAAATACTATAATCTTTGCTGTAAATGTTGAGCAGTGCTGGCCCAATGGTATCGGCCCAGACTTACAAGTTGTAGGTCGTAAGTTCGAACGCAGGGAGGCACTTTACTATGTGTACTTAATTTCCGCACCACTGCTCTCAAAACGGTGATTGAAAACATTGTGAGGAAACCGGTATGTCCTAGAACCAAAATTTCAAAAACATGTGTCATCCACTAACCCGCACTGGGTCCGCGTGGTGGATTATGGCCCACTCCCTCTCACAGACAGGAGGACTATGTCGAAAAACGTTTCAGTGGTTTGATCCCAATTTAAGGTTTTTTATTTCCAGTGGAAAAGAGTTTTTATTATCTTTCTAAACTTGTTGATATTTGATTCTTTGAAGGAAGACTCTGACATCACTTTCCTAACACTTCTGCTTAGCCATTAGGCGGAATTTAATGCAAAGCGACTGATGCTATCTTTGATTAATCGTACTTATCAGTTTATGATACGAATTCAACTGAACTGTGTACAACAGAAAAGGTCACGTCACCATTCTTTCCTTTACCAACATCTACGAGAATAACACTCTCACTGTAATTAATTCCTTGCACATCTTTGTATTCTTTATCTTTTCTTTTAATACATAATCTGTGTGAGAAATACCCACAAAATTGTTTACGTAAGTAACAGTTTAACCTTATTTCATGATAACTTTGACTATTGTAGTCGTTTATATTATAGCCAAGTCATCCTCCTAAGTAATGAGTGCGTACTGCGTTGTTATTATTTATTTTAAAAATACACGAGCGGGTGAAAAGGGGCGTTTGGAACGCTGACCTCTGATCTGTGGTCCTATTTGATCTACTTTTGTTTCGGAATAGGTTCTACCAAAATGTCAGTATTAAGTATTAATCATCATAATGACGGCACGGTTGGCGCAGTGGTTAAGCGATTGACTGCCGCGCTGCGTGTCGCGGGTTCGATTCCCGCACGGAACAAATATTTGTATGACCTACAAGTAGTTGTTCCGGGTCTGGCTGTTTGTGTATGTGAGTTTAAATGTTTGTAAACGCACCCACGATACAGGAGAAATTCCTAGTGTGGGGCAACGTTTAAAAAAAAAAAAAAATTATGAAGGTATTATTAATACTTATTACTTTTATGCCATCCATTGTTGTCATGGCTTCAACTGATAGGTTTATCAAGCTACATGTCAGACATGGGGACTTGTTAAATAATATTCTTATGATTGTGATAATTTTATTATTGTGCGTGTATGGCTAATTTGTAATACTGACACGCTATAAGCCTTCGGAATCCGAAAATAAAACTCAACAAAATAAGAAAAATAATTCGACATTCTGTAATATCTGCTAAGGTATCCCTTGGGAAAACTGTGAGTTAAATATTTATGAATGAATGGATTTTTTCTGTTTAGGTCATTGCACTTACGCTGGTAAAGTTCTCAGAAGTAGAAACATTACTTTTTATGTAAATACCTCGCCGACCATAATCTACTTAGTAAAATCTAGATCCGGTGTATTAGCTGCTAGCTTTCAATAGAAAATACGTTCATTTTCATTACTAAGTAAAAGTTGTACGTATGTTGCAACACCTCTTGGTAATAAAATTCTAATATAGTGGAATTATTCAAATTCATCGATATTATCAAATAGAATTCACAAACACTTTCTATGTAAAAGTTTAAGTTTCGATTTTATAACAATTTCTAAACTTTCAGTGTATCGCGAATGCAAGTTTGACATTTTGGTGAATAAATAATATTTTTGAGGTTATTTATTAACTTATTAATTAATAGATGCCAGATTTTGCATCATTTTTATACTTCATTAGCTAAAATTTACATGAATTCTTCTGTATGCTCAAAAAACCTGACATTTAGTACTAACCTCAATTAGCCATAATTAAAAATAATTATCATTTGCCGATAAATGTCCAGTGCTGGTGTGTGCCTTTGCATAATATTATGTTATCATCACTATGACCTTGGAATATAGTGACATAACCAAAACCTTTCAGTAAACGGCTGACAGTTAGTGAAAGCCTACTGGTTCGAATCACGATTGGTGAAGCATATAATCAATTTCTAAGTTGGAGATTAAACACCAAACATACACCTTATTTCTTTCATGGCTGCATCTATCTCTGAGATAACTCTACAAAAGTAATAGTAGTGAGGGGAGTGTTTAGAATAATTATTATCTACTTCATCGTCTTCGTGTCGCTGGCACGACAGTTATTCAAAATTTGTTGGCCCAAAACTTTTTTTTTTTTCATAATTAATGCGTCCAATAATAGGTATTACTACATACACATACCTAAACTCACGCCTTCTTCCCATGGGGGTAGGCAGAAACTATAGAACGCCACCTGCTACGCTCCCTACATACTCCTTTTGCTTCGCCTACGTTCATACATCTGGTCATACACGCACGCTGGTTGCGAGTACTACGCAGCTGACCTTTCTGAAGAACATCACCAATTAGGTCACTATACCTCCTAGGGTGGACCGGGGTCCGTAGAGGTACTGCTATTGTCTAAATTTACCAATCGATTTAGAAAAAAGGCGCATTTATTTTCATTGCTGTGAACTTACGGGTAAATCTTAAAAACTATTTTAGATCGCTTTTCGTCATGTTATTAACATAGATAGATATCCGATGCTCCATCATGTTCTAACCTTTTCACGTACGTAAATACATATAAACGCGCACATCGTAACCGCTCGTCTGTAACGGTACTGAGATGGTAACCGCACTCTGACGTGATCGCGAAACGCGCATGGGTCAGTATTTGTTATAATATAATATAACGAAGTCAATAAATTCTTTGCTTCGATATTATGTAAGATATGGTGTTAGCGGAAGAGAAGATGTTTTATGGGTTTACGATTTCTCATTTAAGTTAATGTCGGTTAATGGTTCGTTTAGTTATTTCGGAACAGGTTATATGCGGCCAAGAGGCCGTGATGAGAAAATTGAAATAGTCAAACGTGCAGCGATCTATTCTTTTTTTTTTGTATTTATTTGTATAGTAAGTTCGTTAGTCATTTAATTCAGTACGTAGTGTAAATAGTTCTGTAAAAAATCTCTTTACCAAAATTTTTAAGATAAGATAGGTATCTTAAAAACTTCATCAATTAAGCCCAAAGACGTCCACTGCTGGACATATGCCTCCCCCAAAAGAGGGGTTGCCATAATCGCCACGCTTGGCAGGCGGGTTGGCGATCACAGTATGGTGTCAAAATGCTTAGAGAACGCTGCTGCCGATTCTCTATTATGTCCCGTATTCGTCTTTTACGACACCCATGGGAAGAAATAGGGTGGGTGCATCAGGCGATGACTGGTCACTTCAAACTCACTTCACCTAAGTTTTCACGGTGTGTTTTTCCAGAACTGACTGTGGCAGGTGTTGCAAGTCAAGGAACACACCAGCAATAGAAGCAATATTAATTGCTGCTTGAATAAATATCTGTTCAGTTTTTTTTTTGTCAGGTGGGAAACGAAACCACGATACAAATGCGATTCCTTGTGTGGAATTATGAGGAAATGTTTTAAGGAAAAAGTTAGAAATAGTTCTTTCAATTAACACTTTATAATAATCATAATTATTACTCAACTGTCAAGAGTTTTACATTTTTCCCATATTCACGTCACAAAGTGGTCTTAATTCAAAAATTACTTTTAAGCGTCGCACCTAATGTACTGAATACTTTTTACTTCAAGTAAGTACAAAAAATTAATCGATATTACCGGTCGGTTATACAATATTACATTACTCGCTTATTATCAATCGATCGATTCGCGCTATTTAACCGATACACGATACTTTAGTCACGAATGTGAGGAATGAGTAATATTTCATGGAGTTACAAAGTATGGATAAGAATGTAATAGTATTTTGCCTGTGTAACACACGGACAGAAAGAAAACCCGGAAGAAGAAAGCGATCGAGGTAATTATAATCACTGGAGAAATTAGAGGGCCCAGAGAAAGTGACATTCTGCCAGTGATAACAATGAAGGAAAGACGTCAGAACTGTATTGAGTTGACACAAGCAATGGAGAAGCTTCATAGTTGAGGCCTGTTGAGAGTCGTTGTTGTACTGTATAGTATATACTAGTTCCATGGTCGTTGTTGGAATACGAAACGTATTGAAAGTTAGCCACCTGTCTGACCTTGTGTGCGACAGTGATGGGAACAATGCTGAGTAAGTAACGTTTATAGATGTCAGCTTTATAGTGAGTTCTCAACTTTATCGTCTTTGGGACATATGAAAAAAACCCTGATTCACTAGCGTACAGTAACGTAGAGTCTAAAATCCAAACGGGTTGAATATAACAACTTATTAATGATTAAGGTCCTAATCAATACTGCCAGTTAATTGATGAAGTAGGTATTTAACAGTTAGTTATCAAACTATCCGCTTCCGCGATTAGCGATACATACAAATTCTGACAGACAGATTACAACTAAACTTAAAAACAGTTAAAAAAAAATATGACTGCCACATTATTCATAAGCACAATACATTACCCTCTGTATGCAAGTTCTCTTCGTTAATTGATTGATTAAGCACAATAGTATAATGCAAGTAACTGACTTAAAGGGAACACATTCAATGGACTGAATATTGTGTAACCGACGATTATCACATACAAGTTATAACATTAAAGAACATAACATAACATCACGCCAGGGCCTCAAGTCTGCTATTACAATAGTGTCAGAATGGTCGATCATTGATTTCATAATTGTTGATTTTGACAAGTTTGGTAATCTACTATTATAATGGCGTCATTATGACTTTCCAATGGTCGGCAACTGACACTACATTGAAAGAAATTGCAAAGAAAATGATCGACCATTATGAATTTACCAGATTACGAACTTTTAGCAAAATGACAATGGCATGACAATGGGGTCGTGTTGGAATGACTGAATTTATAAAAATAGCAGACTTGGGCCCCAGTGTTGCTTGAAAGTGTTGCCAACCTTTGCGGAGAAAAACAAAGGTTTAAAAAACAACGAAAATTATACAATGAAAATTATTAATATCTCCTCTTCATTCAGTACAAATTCTCACGCATTTGCTTAATTCATTCTTAAACTACGATAAAGTCAAAAACTATACAAACCAGATACACGGAGATGTCACCACCATTAAAAACAGTTTCTGTCACAGAACAATAAAGTTCTCGGTGAAGATCGAGATAAGTTTGCAAATAAGATGCGTTTGGTTGTAGGCTATTCTATAAGAATGGTATTGAAGTGATATTGCATGTATCTTTGGTATATCTACTAGCTATTTTCCTGCTCTAAAAGCATACAATTCATGGGTTCTTCTGAAGAGAAACAAAACTTTTAACCAATTTTGGATTTTTTTTTTAATATATCAAGAATTTTAATATTAGTTTGACATAAAACACTGTTTTTCATGAGCGTCTTGATTTTGAAACTGGATCACACCTCATAACAAAACAAACAAGAACCGATATAATATATATTTATCTAGGTTGAACATTATGTTTTTTTTAACGAAAGTTTTACACAAAAGAAATCTACATACCTCGGATGCACTTCTACCCTGAGGACTTCATCGCCAACTTTTAGATTCTCTGGTATCCTCACAAACTTCAAGTATTCACCCACTGGGTAGAAATTACAACCTGCAACAACATACAAAAACAATTGAAACTCATCTTCGATAAAAATAACATGATGACGATGATTGTATATGTGTATGGTTAAGAACTAGATTTATTAAAACTCTGGATAAGGAGTCACAATTTGTCAGTCCTTACTTAAACTCCGTCCAGTTTTTTATTAAGATAAAGTTGATTGACGATACATTCATCTTACATTGTTGATGATTAAGATTCGTAAGATATTCAGGCAAAAATCAAATATATTCAGAAATGCTTATTAGAATAACTCAAAGTAACCAACAATATCCATTATGCGCAAACATATAAACACAGTTCCGAAGACAATAAAGCAAAAACGTAGCTGCCTTCCGAAGACAATCAGGCTAGTGGTAAAACTAATTATTCTGCTTACGACACTGTCCCACAAATGGACCCCATTCAATATGGCGACCTATTGTTGAGAAGGGAAAAACTGTCAGTGATAGGTGATCGTTTAATAGTATTTGCTAATAACAGTTTGCAAACGTAGCTGTTAAGAAACACAAATGGAACCTGCTTGGTTACAGAGATTTCAAATAAACTGTGTGTCATCACTAACAGTATTTTTCAGAAAAAGTGAAGGTTTGTAATACGGGAAAGTCTTTTATAAACTGAGTACAGTAAACCGAAATAGAATAAGTGGTCGAGAAAACAATGTCGAAGACACTCTCAAATAGATCCATTTTATTTGAGAGAATTTTCTTTTCAGCGTATCACTAGTAACAAAATACCATAATATGTAAGTAATTATAAAGCTCAAATACCAAAATCCGTAAATGACATCCAAACGGTAAGTTCGTCAAAAAAGTCTAGATATCGTTGCAGAGATTGTCCAGAAGATTGCGTAGGTTTTCAATGAGCATCTAGACATTACTTCCTCATTGATTTCCATCAGATCGACAATGAAGTTGCGATTGCGCGACCAATCGCGTCTTGCAGCTGTCATGGAGTATTTTCCCATAGATTGTCAGTTTCACAATGGAGACGCTTGAGTAGAAACTGATGGCTTCCAATCCAGCCGTGAAATCCGCAATCTTTTGTCGCATGTGATTTGAGAATTATTTTTTGTGGTAAGTCTGCTGCTGTATTCAAATTCATGGCGTAAGTAATGGTATAATCAATCATTACCTTAGTTTAGGATTAGTGTTGCATTTTACCTAAATCTCATTGTGACATAAATCATAATTATGTATATGTACAGGGTTACTGGTAACTCGACGTATTCCTTGCAGGACGTTATATTAGGGTTCAAATGCAACAAATTACCACCAAATGTTCTACCGAAATTCAGTAGTTTTTGAGTTTTTATTTATAAAGTAATGACAAAAATTACGAAAACTATAACGTTTAATTAGTAATCATTGCCAAAATTTTTAGGTATTTTTGAACTTTTAATTAATAATAAAGACCAGCTAAGGCATCAGCTATGGTAGTAACTAAAATTCCAGTACAGTCGCGTCGTAAACCATTTTTAAATTGGATTTTTCTTATAACAACTAAAAACCTAACTAACTCAAAAAGTACTGAATTTCGGTAGAACATTTGGTGGCTTAATTTATTGCATTTTAAACCTACTATGACGTCGTGCAAGGAATACGTCGAGTTACCAGTAACCCTGTATATGTACTACGAACTTCTGACTTTATTAATTTTGTTTTAGGCAATGTAATAATTTAAACTAGATTTATGAAATATTAATTAATGTAAACGGACCCCAAATCTCTTTAGATTTAGTCCGTTTTATGGTTTAACTTTGTATAATCAAATAAATGATGTATGGAGAAAAATAGCGAATATTATCAAACCTAAATAACTTTTTATGCAATCGGTAGCTGTATTAGAGTTTTGATAATTGTCATCCACACCATGAAAAAGTTTGAAATTGACAATTTATTATTTATATCTGACCACAAAATGTTGCATAACACAATAGCTATTCTTTAAAAAAAAAAAACTCAATCCTAGACTGTTGATATTCATTATTCACGCTCGCATTGTTTAACCCAAAACCTGTGTAGTGTTGGCTAATTAAACGACGTACACTTAGTGAATTTTGACTTCACTACATAGATCACGTAAGTGGACACAAAAATATTTCCTACTATAGGTGTCTCTGTGTCCTCAAATTCATTCAGTTAACGTGAAAGTCCACTATATGTGAGTCAACAAAACAAAAAATAACAATCTCACGGCTAATGAAAAAGCATTAACTGATTACTTACATAACACCTGTCAATCCATTAAAGCAATTTGACAAGTATCACACTGAGACGAGGGAAATAATAACAATAACTTTCAATATGAACGTGAACTCAATTCTTTACATACACGTACTTTTAGTTACGGAGTCCGCAAAATGTTGACTAGAAAGTTTGATTCTAAAGCAAGATACTTAATATTTCATGTGTTATTGCATTCCAATGATAATAGTATTATAGAACTATGGCCTACCCCCATGGGAAGAAGGCGTGAGTTTATGTATGAGTATGTATGTAACTATGGAATGATTGGATAAAAATTGTTTATAGATCTTCTACGATGTAAACACACACCACCACCATCACTATAGCATTAGATAAATCATGAAACTATTTCCAAGCTGGAACATAAACAAACACTATAAAGAAACGACAGCATACTCTTCACAAATTATAGTTTGAGACACAACAAACATCCTACATTGTAGTTCATTCACAACCCACAATCAAGGCATCCTCGTCAATGAAGCGTGTGATCGCCATAACACGGCAGGTTCTCAGACGTGCTGATGTTCGGATAAAATACCGTAAACTATGGGACGGCTAGCGGGACGCAATTGGGTACCTAACAATGTGTGTTCTGTTGAAGATCCCGAATGTTTTGATAAAAAAACGTTTACTTAATCTGTACAAGGATCTTCTGGCCCGGGGTCCACAATCCGCCGCCGCATTGTGTTATCAATACATTTCGTCATTCAAGCGCCAAAAGATCCTTGTAGCATTGTAGACATCAACGATTTTGTTTTGTCTGTGTATTTTATTTGAGCTTAGTTTATTTATTTATTTGTCAGAATAAATATAGTAATTAATAGTGAGACAAGTTAATGTAACAGCAGCAGTGTATTAACAGCTACGTAATGCCAATACTGAAATAAATATTTTGAAAGAAATGATATAGAGAGGTATTTACCTTGGTACTAAAGAACTAACTATGATAGGTAGTAATCAAGTTCGTACATTTATTTACATGGAGAAGGTAACGGTAGTGGGGAGGGGGGGCCTTAGAACTAAAGGTGCCTTGTATCTTGCAGCGGATCCAACATAGTTTGGAAAAAACTAGGCAAGTCAATGATTATCGGGTATTTCCACAGAAGGAAAAAAAAAATTAGTTAAATAATAAGATTTTAAGATTAAACCTTTCTCAAAGAGTCGTTAAACTTATCCGAGGCAGTCATTTACAGCAATCAAAGGCACGGTCTTTACCTTCTTAACTCACGCAAAAAATCAAACAATAATATGCATTTTGGTTCGATTCTGATCTAAATATGCACTGTGGGAACCCAGTTATGACTGAATAGTCACTGCTGTGTCATGAAGCAGATGTTTATAGAAGACTTACTTGATAATTTCATTACAAAAACAGTGGCCAAACGTGTACGTGTACGCCCGATTTTTGTGCATTGTTTTCACATTACTAAGGGCCAAATTGATGAACAGAAACGAGAACGTGTTACATTTAATTTTCAATTGTCATCGATAACAATCGATCCACCGTTTTTTTTTTCAGTAATATACATTATCTTTATATTATTATATACCATTAGTAATCCAGATTATGGTAATGACAAAATTACCTATACCTAATGTAATTAATTGACTCAAAAGCCAACCAATTAATTTAATGGATATCAAATCGACCAATTCAAAGAATTCAATTTCTAAAAACCTTGGCTATTATTGATGAAAAGTTTTATGATGTAAGCCTTCTGACTCTACAGTTACCCAGTGGCTATAATGTAAAGTCAATCTCAAGTCTCAAGGTGGCGGAACATCTCACTTCCTTACCCATTGTTTCTTTATGGGTTGAAATAGCGGGGTTTAGTGTTAAAGTTCCTATTATCAGCGCCATTTTTTATCCAAACCAAATTGGCTTGGGAACTCTTGTTAAAATGATGTACAATGATCCTTTGAAAGATGTTTGTGCGATTATACATAATTTTAAGAACAATTTGGACAAATAAACGCTAATTTTATCAGTTAGGTTTCATGTTTTTCCTTGAGAACTAAATTATAAGCTACTTAATCTTTTCTTAAGTGCATTAACGCCCGTTACTTTTTTGATAAGATTATCTCTGTCTAAAATCTAATGGATGACTCTTAAATTAATATTGAACCTGGCTAACTTATTACCATTATTTGGTCTGAGCTAGGCAAAGTGGACGCGGATGAAACAACAGTTTTACCAACTTTGATTGGATTTGATTTGTTTTTCTTTATCACAACAATTTGTATTTATTAATTTAATTAACAATGTTTACATTGTATATATTATTATTAGTTATTATTATTATTATATATTAATTAAAAACTAAAACTACATGAAGACATATAATGTAAAAAAAAACTGTTGTTTGCCTCGGGTTCGCAAATAGATTGAGCCCTGAAACAATATTTTTTTATTTACACTTTTTTTGATATTGGATAGATATTGGAAATTTATATCACTGCATCTTTGTGTTCTAATCTATTCGGCATCTAATCAAGATCACTAGCAATAATAACTTATATCCTCAATTCTCGTTAAAATTTGGGGTTTTCAAAACAATACCACATACCTCACCATTGCGTGTCTTACTTACGACAGTTAACATTCTTGACGCATTGTAACATAATGGAGCCATTCTTGTTAGAGATACCATCAGTAACATTTTGTACAATACTACATGGTTCGTAATAAAATAGCCGTATTATAATAAGATAGTCATCGCGGAGTGAATGATCTCTGCTTGTGACGGATGCGGTTGGGTAGTGAAGTGGCTTGGGTGGCCATCTGATGGTCTCGGAGATTTAGTGAGTTAATCTGCTGACTTATTTTACCCCTTTACCTCTACATGAAATTAGCATTTAATAATAACCTGAGAACGGTAATAATGCACTAAGTTACTAATGAAATCTTATTTGTCCTTAAAGTTTTCTGCTTCTCCCTTGGCAACAAAATCCATTGCTACTTATCAATAACTTGACTTCAGATCTACATGGTCCTCACATGATCTGACCAAGATTATGTCTGGACTTTAAAAGAGACCCCTGAGTTTGTTTCGCCATTTCTTCTCAGGGGTAGTCAGATAAGAAATGTCGACTACATCTAGCTTATTTTTTACTTTTTAATATGACGTGTAAAAGTGATTCCGATATCCTATTTACAGAATAGACGATTTCATTTCATTTCAACGATTTCATTTTATTTCATTTCGTTTCATTACAGATAGACCTACGTTGGATAGCCTAAGTTGTACAAAACTATAGTGCAATTTATTGCAGCTGATATAAGTGCAGAATATTGTAACTTTACATTCGAATTAATAAACATTGCATTTGAGCATCAGTAGTGAACTAGTGTTAGATTGCAAAATAGTACGTCTGGCAATTGTATAGATTTGTGTCAATGCAATTCAAAGTTCTGTAATTCCGTTTGATTAGTCGTAAAAAGATGATCACGATTGTTTTTTGTTGGAAGTGAGGGACTAAGTATTGAGCCGTTAATCCCAAGGCGATGCAGTTAATGATGTTGCTCGTATTGAACAGGCAGACACCGGCAAAAGATAAATAGGATGGATATATAGATAGATATTCTTTATTGTACACTGAAAGGATGACCAACGGGACACAACATACATTAGAACGGTAAAATTACAAGACAAAGGAAAAATCATAAGTAAAGTATTTGGGCTGAAGGACTGGCCATTGGACGGTAGATTATCAAGATACAATTGCAAAAATTACAAATCATAAAGTAGAGACAAAAACTGTACTTTTATAGTTACACAAACTTAATGTTTCAATTATTATCTACTATTTTACGCATTCTCACAATTTGATAAGAAATTGATGAAAAAGGGTTTTTTTTCATGCACGGAGCCTTAATTAAATGAAACTGCCTTGACAAGAGCTTAACGTGACTAAACTTGACAGAAGCTACTAACTATGGCCGTTCTCAGGGAATTACACACGATAACTGCCGACAGAAATAAAAAGTCTAGTATACACAAGTGGGTTTCAGAATAAGCTCAAACGGTTCTTGTTAGATAAGTGTCTATATTCTGTTGATGAATTATTACAAAAGTCTAATTTAATTGATTTGAATCGAAAATTTTATTGAATTTTATGAATTGACATTTATGACATTTGTTTTTATATTTTTTTATTATTTTGATTTTAATGTAATTTCGATAATTATTGTAATGATTTAAATACAGATTGCATGCATGATGTTTAATAAATATTTAGTTATAGAAATTCAGACACAATGTAAAAATAGTTAGTGAATAAATGAATTGAATTGAATTGGATATTTCCTTTTGCAGAGAGGAGAGCAAGATCGTTTTCTTCTAGGGAAGAAAACAAACGTGATTTTATCCCTATACCTATAATGATGAAAGGTGAAAATTATAAAAAATACTGACAAAAAAAAGTAAATAAAAATAATAAAAAATTCGACTGCGTGAAAAGTGAACTTACAAAAAAAAGAGAAACAAGATTTATATAAATAAATACTAAAAACAATCTCATGCAGTCGGAGGCAATATCGATCGTCGATCGCCTCCAACTGCATGAGATTGTTTATAATTTATATAAATCTTGTTTCCATCTTTTTTTACCCGACTGTAGCGAAGCCAAAAACAGGCCAAGTACGTGTTGGACCACACACAATGACGGGTTCCGTAGTTGGGATGAATTTATCCTAAGAACAAACTTAACATTGTAGTTGAAAGACATGTTCCCTCATACATTCCAACTGAAAATGTAAGTTTGTACGCACAATATTGAGAGGTTTACCATGTTATTTTAAGATCATAGACATCTTATAGGTTTTCCTATAATCTATAAGTAAAGACCTATTTTCCGTATTTTTAATCAAAATTTTAGGCTCAGTAGTTTCAGAGATAGTGGTAAATTTTCGTCTATTTTCTTAAATAATTTTAACAGTATTTATTTTAAAATTAAAAAAAAAACTTATCTGCATTTCTTACAACAAGCTCTTTCATTTGATATGTAACGTGCTACAGTTTGCTGAACTTTTACTAAATTTCAACTTAATCGGTCCAGTAGATTCGGAGCAAATCGGCTGTAATAGACGGACAGACAGACACACAGACACACGAGTGATCCTATAAGGGTTCCGTTTTTTCTTTTTGAGGTATGGAACCCTAAAACCCTCCTTGGGTTAGGTGTTAGACTTGTATGTTCACTTTTCACGCAGTCGGGTTTTGTTTTTTTTTTATTTTACACTTTTTAGTTAGGATTATAAGACGGTAAATTAGGTTATTCACTCACTTATAATTGGGTGATAAATTAGGTACATTTAAATATATATATTTTTTATATTTTTTAATGACCTTTTAAAACCCTTCATTTTCATACCCTAGGTATCGGTAGGCTTGGGAGATATTTTTTTTTCGAAAACACCTTTTGGCGCCTAAAATCCCCCATTTTGTTTTATCTTTTATTTTAATATACCCAGTGATACTCGTGCAATAAAGACAAATTTTACGACATATCAATTATTAAAACCGTTTCAGCCGTTTAGTAGTTACCTACGAGGGAACATACATACATAGAGGTGAAACACATAACCCTCCTTTTTTGGCTTCGCCGCAGTCGCGGAATGATACAATTACTCCTGATTTAGCATTGATACTCTGACAATATCTTTCGTTTGAGTAACACTAAATTAAATGTTAATTGCTTATTCCGTTTCTTTTACAAATATCGATACATTCGAAGTCGCATCGCACCATTGGAAACTATATAGGTACCTACATAATTTTCAATACCGCGATGCTCAGTTGTTTCTGTCCCATATTCCAAATCACCACGTTGTTCTATGCAATCAGTGGAATAAAGCCTTTGCTTTATAACAGACTTGCACTCCAGGTCTAACGGGCGGTAAAGGGAGGCTTTCTCTCGTCATTATAGATGACTATCTCTCTATTTGTTGCTTTCATATCCATTCCAATATAGATCCGTTAGTTATGCTAATAGCAGCGTCAATGTTGCGTCGGATTTGTCTGTCAGGGTTGAGATTAACGATAGCAGCGTGTGATTCTATTTCTGTGAGACCTATAATAAAATCTTTGGTTGCATGGTGCATTCATTATATTTGACTTGGTAAACTGGTTTTAAACTTTCATCATCATCTTTCATCATCATCATTTCATCATCATGAACGTTTCATCATCATGATTGATTTAATTTCGCGTTTAGCAAGTGTTATGAGTTGGTACCGTAACATACTTAAGAAATATCGTTTCAAAAACATACCTCATATTGTATTATCCGCGTATCATTAAATTAGGCTTTCTGTATGATGGCAGATTTACATTGGAACATTTTGTCAAGCGAATGCATTTATCATCACACTAATAATATACAGGCGAAAGTTTGTGAATGTGTGTGTGTGTGTGTGTTTGTTACGTCTTCCTCACGCTCAAACGGCAGGACCAATTTTGATAAAATTATGTATGGAGGTAGTTTAAACCCTGGATTAACATATAGGCTGCGACTTTTTATCCCGATATTCCCACGGGATCAAGACTTACGCGGGTGAAACGGGGCGCAGCTATTAATTTATATTTTTCAACTACATACCCAAAATAAACTTGTACATAAATTATCATAATTAAACTTCAAATAAACTGAACATAATTTTTATAATATCAACAAACAATTTAACATAAATATAATTTGCATGAGTCAGTCGGTAGCCTGCGGTCCAGTCCGGGCACTTTCGTTTTTTTCTCTGACTCCACGACGTAATTAGCGATACATTGCTCAGCTAATATCCGTTGTAATATCACCGATGTGTATCTTTTTTTAGTCTCGACTAAACTTGTTAGACGATCGACCAAATATGACTGATACGGACATAAATGTGTTTCCGATCGAACGAGATCTACTGAGATAGGTTCCTGCTTATTAGATTTGAAACTGTCGATGGTATAGTTTTGTTTGTATGTGTGTAAATACAATTTTAAAACCGAAATAAGTTAAAGAGTGACGAACTTTTAAAGAAGCTTTTACAGTCTTGTTATCTGATTTATCCTTAGGATACGAAAATTTTGTTTTGATATTACTTTTACGATTACTTGGCATGAAGAACATGCCAAGCATCAACTTGTAACTTCAGTACAGAAGGATCAGGTGAGTCATTAATTTTAAAAACGATGAGCATATAATTCAGCCGTGTCAATCGGAAAATAACTTCAAATAACTGAGATTCCGGTCTGGTTGTCCGTCATCGATGGCGCGTCAGTGTGGTCTATGAATAACAGTTACTTCGATTTAAAAAATTGTGGAGGAACTATTCTCTTGCACAATCAATCGACTCTGATGTTTCTGCAGCTTGGAAACGAATTCAAATGCGGTGCTCTCTGTGTCTTAAAATACATAATATTTATTTGTCATTAGTAGCCTATGGTAACATTTAACTACTTATTTGCAAGTACTTTTTCAGTTTATCTAAATACTAGCTGCGACCCGCGGTTTCACCCGCGCAAGTCTCGATCCCGTGGGAACATTGGGATAAAAAGAAGCCAATATGTTAATCCCGGGTGTTAGCTACCTCCATACAAAATTTTATCAAAATTGGTCAAGCCGTTTGAGCGTGAAGAAGTAACAAAGCACTCACAAACTTTCGCCTATAAAATAATTATTAGTGTGATGTGATTAATCGCTGTTTTTGTATCAAATGGTCTTACTTTTACTGGAGTGAAGAATACGCGTGAGTTACCTCAACCAAATACCCATTGCAATCCGGCTAGAAAGTCTCAACCGGTGGTCCCACTAGCTAGATTCCAACTAATATCTATCTCATTTGCAAAATCACATATTTCCGCTATCTGCATAGATCTAGTCATTTCATCAACTTCCCCGGTTCCAATAATAACTTAGGTATTACCGTAATGATACCAAAGAAATAATATAAAAGCATTTGAAATGAAAAGTAATCAAGGTAGTAATCAAGACATAGGTCTAACGGGTTCCGGTAGAAATGGAAATCGTAGGTCAGGCCCGTTATTATATCATCATGAGGCCTTTGACCTTGTGGGTACTTTAGAAGCTATCAGGAAAAGATATACTAACCGTACTTTTACTTTTTTCGGTTTTCATTTGCATACCTGTTTTAATGTAGGGGGAATTTAATTGTAGAATTCTTTGGTATGTTTTCTTTGAAGTTAAAGGAACTTAGTTTCTTATTTATTGGGATTTCTGGAAAGGAGGTCAAAACAAAAACATTTGGGTTTTCTTCTTTCATGACAGAAATAGTTAAAAGAAAATAGCTTATGCAAAGGCACAAATAAGTGCCATTGAGCAAGGCTGGAACATATGGCACTATGAGGACAATAAAGAAGTGCCGATGACTTGCTGCACCTAAAAGAGGAATTCCATGATAAAGCAGTGATTGTAACATTTCTGAAGAAAATACCAACAAGATGAAAGAAAACGTTAGTACCTGTTACTAAATAAGTAGGTTGTAATAAACACCTCAACACACGAGGCGCTAAGGATGAAGCTGTTACCTCCATACTAGTGCCTAGTTCATAAAAATAAGTTGCCTACAAGCTGTAGTTGTTCCGCGCCATGCTTTCATTGCTTCCGCCGTGTTTACTTCGAGGAAGTCACAAGTCAGACTTACAACGCACACTTTAGCATTATTTTGTAATAGTTAAGGCATGTTCACAATATTAACATGGAATTAATTACATAGGTATCTTGACATTTGGCTATTCTGACAACTAGTCTGGCCACGGGGTATCGAACATGATACCTATATTTCATTTTAAATTTCACTTTGAATATAAATTTATTTTAAAACACTAAAAACTGAATTGAAAATAACATTCTACAAAACTAAATAAAATTTTAAATATTTATTTTATTGTAATTTATAATATTAATATAGTAATTCGTGCAATATGTAATTTTATTAATATATTCAATAACCAAAAACCGAATATATAAATACTTATATAAAATATAAATAGGTACCAGAAAAGCAAATTATACTATTTTAATTTAATGTTATTTTTTTTTTCTTAAGAAAAAGCGCCTTCATCCTCTCTCCTATTAAAAATTAACTTTGCTGTGCCCGACAGGGTCCATAATTGATTCGATGTTTTAACATACCAACTTTTATAAGTATACATTATGGAGTGCAATAAAGTATTGGGTATTGAACTACCCTGTTACTGGGTTGTGGAGGTCACACGCAGACGCTGCATGTAAAATACTTCTATGCAGCTGCAGGCTGGAAATAGACCCTCAACATAGTTGGGAAAAAGCCATCACCTGATGCTAGGGATGGACCAAGGATTACATTTACAATCATAAACGAGATTTGAATATTTTATGCTAATTCTATTAATCATTTTATATTATTTGAAAACTAGTATTTAAGTGTCTAAACATTACTATTTAGGGTTCTTTTTAAATAATATAGCAAAACTGAAATTCTGTCAGAAACTCAATTTTTTTTGTTAATTTTTTTCCTAGACTAGTCCTTAAACATTACTGTGTTTAGACACTAATACTAGCTTTGAAATAATAAATTTTAGAATTAGCTTAAAAATATTATTATAATCTCGATTGTGATTGTAAATGTAATCCTTGGTCAATCCCTAGCATCAGTGGAATGACACTGACAGCTCACTCCACGCAAAAGTTCACGGTGAGATTTTTACAGAATCGACATGCAGGTCACTACTAGTTGGATATCGGTATTATGAGTCGTCGACACGAGAAGCAAAATAATTGGTGAATATTATGCGAAAGTGTTAGTTTTAGTCAGTAACTGTTGTGTTGTTGCTGTTGTAATTGATTAATTAGTTACGCCTATGATGTAGTTTTTAACAAAAAAATAATTTTATAGAGATTAGTTTTGCTAGACGTCAAAGTTCACACGTTTTCTCAAGGCTTTCGTGTGCATATTTTATGTAATTAATTGGATTTCTATATGCATAAGGTAGCATCAATTTTGAAGATAATTATAATAATTAATTCAAATGTTTTTTTTTACCGGATATTTATTGATGAGAGAAGGAATCTGTTAATTGTAGGGAAACGTAAACATTTTTCTTATAATGAAATTGGCGCCAAGAGTAAGGTGCCTTTGGCATTGAAGCTGTATGAAGTGTATCGTCCTATATTAATTAAGGGAATATGAAACATACCTACTATAAAAAAGCCCAAATAGACATTCTCA
Source organism: Tiliacea citrago (assembly GCA_963921375.1). NCBI lineage: Eukaryota > Metazoa > Arthropoda > Insecta > Lepidoptera > Noctuidae > Tiliacea > Tiliacea citrago. Next base: position 1,011,220 of record OY992790.1, on the reverse strand, counting down.
TAGTTTAGTATTATTTAGAAGCTTTTAAAGTAGGTAACACGTTTAAACAATAACTGTTAGTAAAGAAGACTATAATTTTCGGGCTTCAATCGTGGTGAACTTTCAGCTTCTTGATTTATGGCATAACACCTATCAAAGATAATAATTTCTTAGAGACAATTTAATGGAGATTCGTATCTAGGTTGACCCGTGAATCTGCACAAGTTATTATGCTAATAGTTCTCTTACGCAAGAGATCTTGAACTTTCAACCAGTTTGATGCGCACGCGTTTACCGCTTTCTTTGGAAATCACCGGGTTTAGATGATTATTATCTAAGGGAAAACATTTCTTTATTCATAAATATTTACATTATTTTTTTTATGCAAGGTGTAATAAATTATCATAATTGAGCGGTCAATTATTTATTTTGAATATGATTTAATTAAAGTAGCTATTATCCGTGATTAAGTAATTAAAGTATCCGTGAATTTACTCGCATCTATGTCTCTAAGCATATTACAAGCCCTCTAAAAAAGATTTTCTATTTACTTACTTACTTTAGTCCGTATTTTCCATGTCTAACTAATTGATTATTTGACATAAAATGAATGATCTTTGTTTGTCTAGAAAGCTTACATAATGTAGTGTTAACATATTATGCAATAAAGGTTTTTGTCATTGGTACTCATAAGTGGCAAATGTAGCGTAAAGTTATAAAATTCCAGCCATTACCACTATTACAACTCACTCGTACGTGAGAAGAAGCAATATCGTCACGCCTGCGATCGACCAAGAATTTATAATCGTACGTTTATGGTTCACTGATACATAAAAGTGCAAAGTATGCAAATATTCTATACGATCAAGAGTAGTAATGACCTCTACTTTGAATATTTTGTCGTTTGAGCTATCAAACAAGAATCTGCTGATGTCATAGGTCAAATTCGATTTAAGTAAGCTAGTTGGTTTTGTTAGAATGACGGAGTTCTTGTTTATGAATATTGTATGCCTCAATGGCGGGACATAGCAGACTTACCTGTAACTTACACAACATCCTATGAGCCTATGATCCACAATAAATTATTTGAATTTATATTTGATATTTTTTTTCATTGAGACCTTTCGTCTACGTTAAAACTACCTACATAATCAGCCTATGATGTTCCCACTGCTGGGACACAGGTCTCCTCTCTTCGAGAGGAAATGGGCTGTAAATCTACCACGCGGGCCCAGTGCGGGTTGGTAGATGTCACATGTCTTTGAACTTTTGGTTCTAGAACATGCCGGTTTCCTCACGATGTTTTCCTTCACCGTTTTGAGAGCAGTGGTAATGAAATTATTTACACAAAGTAAAGCACCTGCGTGGGTTCGAACCCACGACCTACAACTCATAAGTCGGGAATGTTACCGCTGGGCCACCACTGCTCCCCGTAAAACTACCTATACGTTTAATTTGAATTTGATTTTGGAAGACGGATTGGTGATAACAATTACAGTTTATCTATAGGTGATCAGTATAATATACTATTGGAACAAGACGAAGAGGAGTTGCCTTATCCATAGACTGTCAGTTCTTAACTATGAATAAGGCAGCAAATCTCAGTGCAAAAAGTTTTAAATTATTTCCTTTCAAATCACAACTTCGTTCAATGTCCACTTTCTATTTAAATTCCAAGCTTTAAAAAAAAATGCCCTTTAAAAGTACAGCACGCATCCAATGGCGGAGGGAATGCGGATGTGTTGTACTTTTTCTGCACAATCAGCTGCTGTTCTCATGTTATTACGTACACAGGCCGACGTAGACGCTGCGCAGGCGCAGGTGCGTTTCCTCCGTTTTTGCGACGCACTGTCGATGCCAACGACCCGATCGATCGACTGCGAAGCTGAGCTTTATACTTTGAGCTACTACTGCACTTACAAAACAGTGGAGATAGATGACATTGACGATAGAATCAAAGAAAATGTAGGGATTTAATTTGCGGCTAACAGTGACGTACATAACCAGCAAAAGTTACTAAAAGTAGGTGGTGGTAGGTATGGTGAATTTTGATTTGGAAATTGCAATCTTCTACCTTCCATAATTTGTACCCCTAAAGGTTTTTTATTAATTACTTACGTAATTATGGCTTATGAATTCTTTAAACAACACATCACGTAAACAAAGGTTATTTAGCACTTTAATTAAAACCCCTAATTAATTGAAAAACTGGATACTATTTCAAACATTTTCTCACTTGCAATGAGCGACAGCCCTTATCATACCTTCATACAGGAAATGTGTTGGCAAACTGGAATCTACGGCGAAGGTAAAAGTAGAGTTACGATTACGATGGGCTGTCAGCAAGATTGATGGATCAATTGACGCGTCGCGTCGCTACTAGGAGTGCAGAGGTAATATGAGGAGGTGTCGTAAGAGGGTTCCTGTATCTGCATGCTTGGTGTACTTTATATGGAGAGTAGGGTTTCAAGATGATTATTTTGTGTTAGAATATTATGTAGTTTTTTAGGGCTCCGTACCTCAAAAGGAAAAAACGGAACTCATAAAGGATCACCTGTGTGTCTGCCTGTCTGTGTATGAACTTCTGTAACCCAAACATGGACGTGTAACGTAAATAAATTAATTTTGATATGGGACTTTGGGTCACCTTCATATTAGAAAATTTTAAAAAAAAGTTTTTCAAACTGTACTGTGTGCCATATCAAATTAAATGTTGTAAGGATTTCAGATATATTTTTTTTTTTTAATAATACAATATTATAATACTTAAAAATTATTTAACAATACAGATGAAAATTTACCATTCCCCTTTATCTCCGAAACTACTGGGTTTTGAAATAGATACAGAAAATAGTTCTTCGCTAATAGATTAAAGGGAATATAAAGCCTATAGTGTTAAAATAACACGATAAATCTCTCAACAGCGTGCGTGCAAACTTACATTTGCAGTTGGAATGTATGAGAAAACATGTTTTTCAATTACAATGTTAAGTTTGTTCTTAGGATAAATTCATCCCCATTACGGAACCCTTCATTGTGCGTGGTCCGACATGCACTTGACCGGTTTTTTTACATTTTGCGACTACTTAAGCCTATCAATTAATTTATCGGATACAATAACAAATCAGAAAAAAGTTAAAGTGAGAAAATATATTTCGACCACGGATGATTTTAAAATCAGAAACACACTGGCGGCAGTCATACTTGTAATATCTAAAATAAAGTAGCAATTTTGATACGGTTGATCATTACGATTATTTTAATATTCATTTGCCAAGCACTAACCGTAAAAAAACGGTAATTACCTAATCTTTTTTTTTCTGAAATCTGAAAGCCCTTACGAAACAATCAAAATCAAAAGTCATTTATTCAAAATCGGCTGGAAATCAGCACTTTTCGAACGTCAAAAATTACATAAGACAGTCCCCCAAAAACGCCCACCGTTCACCCGCCCACTCGTCATAGTGTTTTACAATCATTCCTCAATCAGATCATTTAAAAATGACGAATATAAAAGAGTTATTCCACTCAGAGCAAACGCAAAAGAATATTAATCAAGTTCGCACTGATACACTTCTTTTTTAAATTTCAATTTTATTGTTAATCTCAATTTAACGCTTAACGACCGTTTAAAATCATCGTCTATTTGATTGAAAATGACTCGTTCACGAGTCAAGGCACTAAAGAATATTGTAAGTACCTACAGTAACTCATTTCATTCCTCATTACAAAGGTGTTATACAAATTGCTCTTCGTACAACTGAATCGACTTGAAGCTCACTAAGCCAGGGTTTGGAATTACCAGTTTGCACGTCGTGTCTCATAAGTCATCATCTGCCCAGCTTTTTCACAACTATATTGTGGTCCGCCTCCAGTCTTACTGGATGCAGGTGAATACCAATATTTTACATGGAGCGACTGCCTATCTGACCTCCACAGCCCACTTACTGGTTAACACGATATCCCCTTAGTAAGACTGGTTGTCAGACTTTTGGGCTTCTAATGGATGGTCACCCATCCACGAACTAACCGCGGCAAGCGTAGCTTTACCTTCGATCTAGCCACGAGCCCCTCTGTATTAAGCTCAGTATTAACTCCTAAAAGTCTACCTAAATAGAACTTTGTAAAGTGGAGCAAATACAGTCCCAGTTCAATAATTACGTCAAGTAAATACCCACTTTAATTGCCCGACATAAGCTAGTTGGTTAACTACCGTTTCGGAACTTATATTTCGGCAAGGGTATTGTTTTTTAAATCAAAAATCAAAATCAAAATCATTTATTTGCCTAAATAAGGTACAGAACCGTGGTAGAAAGTTGGTAAAAACGTACAAAAATGTTATCTTATTCTGCCTTTAATTTCGGCGTACAAATACAAAATAAAGCTACATATGTTATTTAAATTAATTGATCATAATCATGCAGTCATTAAACAGAAATAATCCCCTTAAAATTGTATTATTGAATTAAATAAATGTCAATTTATCAATGAAAAAATAATAATCATAAATGCCAATAATAATCATGTCAATAATAGGAGAGATTCGCCACAATAATCATAACATCATAATTTAAAATGACCGTGCAATTTACAAAACCTACAATTTATAGTCTAAAAACTCATGTATACTATAAAAGCATTTTTCAATTAAAAACGTCGTCAAATTATTTTTAAATCTAGAAAATGGTAGCGTTTTTATGGAGTTTGGTATTTTGTTATACAATTTTATGCACATAATATAGCTGTTGTTACCTGTAAAAGTGAGATTCGTCCTCGGTTGAAATAACATAATAGTATACATAGATTGTGGGGCCTAGCAGCTTGTCGCTTGCTGAAAGAGTCTCTCATGTTTGAAAACAAATATACAGGATTCTAATATATAAATACATGGTAGAGTTAGTATTTTCTATTTCCTAAAGAATGGACGACATGACTATATTTGCTTCAACCCAAATATAGCTCTTAGACACTTTTTTTGCATTACGAATGCTTGATCAATCTCCACACAACGACCCCACAGGATAATACCATACCTTAGAGTGGAGGTTATATAGCCATGGAAAGCCGTTATTGCGGCATTTCTAGATACCTCGCAGCTAATACGCCTCAAAGGGTATATAAAATTATTTATTTTAACACAAATGTCAGTTAAATGATTTTTCCATGAACAAAATTTATCTAAATGTATACCAAGGAACTTAACAAAGTCAGTTTCCGCCAGGGCGACCCCTTTATAAGATATATTTAGGGCAAGCGGTTTTGATCGATAGGTGTAGAATTGCATAAATTTTGTTTTATTAATATAAACTTTTAAATTATTAGCCTCTAGCCACTCTATAGTTTTTTGAAGAGCAATGTTTATTTTTTGTTCGTACGAACTTTTATCTTTTCCTTTAACTATAATTGTAGTATCGTCGGCAAACAGCACACATTTATGATTTATAACATCTGGGAAATCATTTATGTAGAGCAAAAACATTGGCGGCCCTAAAATGCTGCCCTGTGGCACGCCATATCTATTAAACATAAAGGAAGATTGGCATGATTCTAACGTTTTAGTTTGCTCATTATAATTCGTTATTTCCACTGATTGTACTCTGTCGGACAAATATGATTCCAGCCAGTTATATGCCGTTCCTCTGATTCCATATCTGGAAACCTTTTCCAATAATCGTTCATGATGACTCATATGCATGAATAAAACTGTAACAGGTATTTTCTTGTCGATACAGTCTGTTATTTCTTTTATTAATTGAAAGGCTGCTAAAGATGTACTTCTATTTGTACGAAACCCATTTTGTTCGTTCTTAATAATACTGTGCTTTTCAAAGAAGTTTGCTAATTTGTTATGAATTGAATAAGTTTAAGAGCTGAAATCAAATTAATTTAGTATACTGTGTATTTAGTGTACTTCGACGTTTTTTTTGTTTATCTCATTAGGGCCTAGAGTAAATAGTTGCGTGATCTATTGTATATAATGATTTTAATGTATTTGTAATTAATAACATTTTAGAAGATCAATTGCAATCGTAAATTTTGACGTGATTGATACACATTGTTGCTGAAATTGATCGTCTATTAAGATGTAATTGAAGCGATTGACAATATTACTAATTTTATTTTGTAGACTATATATTATTGTAGATTATATATTTTTCAAACCACACTGTGGTTTGAGAAATTAATTATTTTATTAAATTATTAATTATTATGCTCTTCTAGCTGGAGATATACTTTTTTCTAAACAATACCTAAACACAAGCCTATGAATGTTATGGAGCAAACGCAGTCAGCATTATCCAGAAAGCAAAAAATAACCATTCAAGTTGATCCAAGTTTAAACTGACATTGATTTACTACTTACTCCGGAGCTGTGCGACACCCATCTTATTATAGAATTAACTAATAACAATCGCACTGCAAATCAAACTCCTGTTTTACAATCAGAAAATTAATAAGTATTGATTACGCTTTCTCACTGTGTGTGGTTAGTCTAAATACAGATTTCCTCACGATATTCATCTTAAATCAAGCACCCACAACCTAGTTACTGCAAGACAAGTTAATAAACACACTATCCTCTAAGCAGTAAATTAAGAACAGGTCTCCATGCTCTCGTAAAACATTAAACATGGTTTGTACGGCATTGCAACACCACATCAGATTGCAAGTAAACGCTTTTTGCGAACGACGAGGACGCTTATTAAAGCTACGAGTATAAGTCACGTTTAGTAATTGGGCTTTTAAATGAATGTTAGTTGGTTAATGAGTGGCGTATGTGGGATATGTTAAGTACGTGTGTAACTTTAAGTACCAAGGTACTATGTCTCAACCGCTTAAGCCTAAAAGCTAAAGGGTAAGTGAGAGCGGCGGTAGGGGTTTTATGGTGTACATAATAAAGAGTATTATATCGATTTATCTATCTAAAGATTAAAATAAGATAGCAGTCTCAAATGGTACGTAAGCTTTGAACGTTTATGTTGGATCGATAACCTACATAGTACAATTATTTTCATTTAGAACTATTTGAAAAGTTATTTAAAAATAAACGCTTTGTTTACTGTGGTTTTTGAACCCATAACTTAAACCTTGCATCGCAGACAGGAATAGATTCTGTCCAAAAGGCACTTTGCAGCATACATTTACACCAAACGACAGAAGTTTGGTAAAACATTTTTTTATTTAGGCATAGATAATGCCTCGCTGCGCCCGGGAGCCCTAGAATCCTTCGTTGCATTCAGGATTCAAAATAGCGCCCTTTATCCCCTAGTGAATAAACTAATATAAAACATGCAAAAAAGGGTAAAAGAGAATGGAATAATAAATTGGATACATACAATTTTTGCAATAAACTTACATCATCTTCAGTATTATGACTAAACACTTTTTAATATGCCTAAAGAACAGGCTGTTGCTTACACGTATAATTTAAATAAGCTTTCTATAATATTTATGAATACCTGCAGGTATGTAAGTACGAAGAATTTCACCATTCTTAGTTACGTTCAATGAAGTTATAGTAAATTAAAAATCTTTCTATCACTAGATTTCTATTTTATATTATGCTGTTTAATTGACCTAAGTTGAGATGGTAGTCTATACAATTTAGGATATCTTATGGGTGAACTAATGTGAATTTATAATTTTTACATTGAAAAGCAATAGGAGACAAATGGTAAAATAATATTCACCACGATATTTGGAACTAAAAAACTTTGATTTTGTTATTTATTGACATCTGCGACCAATGTCGTAATTGGTAGGACAACTTGTACTCATAAGTTTAAACAGTGTATAGAAGACACAATCAAAATTCCCATTCATAATTGCACAGATTTATCAGAAAGATCGCACTTCCCCACTTCCCGTAGGAAATGACTTTACAAAACAAACGTAAAGTAATTTAATGAAAACGGAACAATAAAACTAGACGCCATTTCTTTATTGTTATACGCTAAGTAAGCCGTGTCCCACGAGTACGAAACAACTTTAAAATTGCTATTATCACAATCTTTCAACCAAGTGAATAAGATTCATAATCATTATGATCAGGTGTATGAGATCTTGCTGATGTTTGACAACCTAATTTGCAGTCAATGACGTTCTTATCTCGGAGGTGTAAGGTTGAATACGGTCTGTGTGTTTGGTAAGTGTTACATTGTAACGTCATAGCCCACTTTTGTTCAGCTTATGCCATAATGGCGATGACACGCCGCCTCCTTTCTTCGTTAATTAATTTGCTCGGCTTAGAGAAATCCATGGGAGTAGTCAGAGTTATTTTTTATTTGAGTTATGGCTCCGTCTATGGTATCGTCAAGGGCTATGGAACGTTCCATAAGGTATATTTAACAAGCCTTTTCGCACGGGTTCAAGCCGTTTTTGGAATAATCTATAAATTATCTGGTCTGAGGATTATCGTGGTGAGTAATTAGAACTTGAAGAGTAGTTTAGGTGAGGTAATAGTTATCGTGTTTTTGCTTTTGGTTTACTGATAAATGAATGGCTTAGAACGATTATTGTCAAGAGCATAATATTAAAGTGTTGTGGTCTAGCCGAGGACCAATCTACTCATTTAAGATTAAACTGTATTAGATCAAATTGAGTAGTGTCAAGTTGTTGTAGTAGTAGCTTTTGAGAGGTTTCAGAAATCGGATATTGTACTGGCAACGCGAAAAGATTCGAAAATAAAATGGCGCGACAACGTGCCTTACGACGGTACTGTGACAGTACGATGCGACGTTCTAAGTGGCTGTATCGGTTAAAATATACTTGGACATAGAATTGTTGGACATCTACTGTAAAATATGGCAAACTATCTTTATTTATTTTTTGTTTTATCGTTAATATTACAATAGTAAAAAAATAGTGATATTTTGTAGAGAATAGGAGATGTGATGGTATAGTGTAGCTAATTGAATTTCATGTTGACAAAGAAATATGAATGAATGGTATAATATCTTGGTGTTCATATTATTTTCCTTATCCCTGTTAAATCGTTAATGGTTTTATTAGACAGTTTGTGGTTTGTGATAACGAGCTGGGGTAACGACTTGAATGTCCATCTATTTTGAGGTTAAAAATTATATTATATTCGAAATTAAGTTATTTGTTTCGGAGCAGGGTTAATTTTACAACACAATAGCAAAATTATTAGTATGTTTAATAATTCTCATATCCACAGGACATAATTATCATTTTTTTTCTAGTATAAACACCACGTTAGTAAATCGCGGTACCTACAGAGCTATCGCGATTTAGTAACAAGATTACAGGTAAATGTCAGTGAATTTATGTTTATCGCTTGCATTAGCTTTCTCTTCATTGAGTTCCTTCCTTTGACCGACAACTACTCATTATTTTGTGGTAATTATAAAGTAATTATGTCAAGAGGATATGTCAGCTTCCTTCTTGCGTTTAGCTACAGTATACATGTACCTATTATAATAACTGATGTGATTTTTAAGCGATGAGAGTAAGTTAAAGAGTTGCCCTCTCGCTCTACTACTCTCGGGATATTTCAGCTATCAAAATGTGGAAATAAAACTCTGCCTACTTTTTCCGAGAATTCTCTCCGCAGTTGGTATTTATCGTCAGTTATGAACATCATTATTGATCAATAGCCTTACAAATTTCAACGATTAAAGATTACGATGATCATCGCTTTGAAGCAACTGCCCTAAATATTCCTCATTGCCTTTTTAGAGATCTACAGTTTCATCACTAAGTTACACAAGGGCTACTGTTGACAGTCTAAGGCATAAATAATTATCTCATGAAGAAACAAAAATTAACTTTCATAATGATCACAAAAAATGGATTAAACTTAGCTTAACTTAGACCTTGGTCTTTCATGAATGGAATGACCGGTTAATTAAAATTTGATTAGAGATATCTGAAGCTTACATAATGTAGTTTTGAGGTCAATGAGTTTGGATTACTGTCTAGACTAAACACTGTTTGATTCCCCGACTAAGATATTTACACAGAGATAAATGTCAATTCTAAAATGGACATTTATATCCATAAGTGAGAGTGAGGAAAACGATTTACATATTCTTATCAGTCAATTATGAAGCAATAGGTATAGAAGTAGCCATTTTATGTTCCTAGTGCTGTCGCAAAAGCTGTAACTTAACTTGAAGTGTCGGTGCATAAACGTTCATAGGAAAATTCTTCTTTACGTAACAGCATTTATTGTCATCGCCATTTGTTTTCAATGTTGATGAAAATGTTTATTCGGTGGGAAGGAAGCATGACTGTTTACTTCAGTAGCTATCCAGGTAGTAGCTGTTTCCTTAATAATAGTTTACTTGTGTTTGGCAGTTGATATTTTCAATCTAATAACTAGAATGATTTAACCAATACCATAAATGTAGGTGAAAATGGGTACTGGTATCAACCTAGCTTTAAAGAATAAGTGTTTCACACGAAACTTGTTCATTTATGACGAAACTCAAATTATTAAGAGACATCTCTTCATTTTAGTGACGCCATGGAATGTGGCTTTAAGTTCTGAAATCTCAGTTGAGCCATTTATGGTCTGATTCAAGTAAGGGTAAGTATCTGATTGCGTGGTGTAAGTGAATTTCCTGTATTGCACGTCTTGTCTACATTCTTGAAATGTATCGCGCTGGGTTTTCTCTGAATATAAGATAATCGTTGGATTAATAGCAATACAGGAACTAGGTGTGGTTGGAGTATTAAAGGCACCAGCTCACTTATGATGCAGGATACTCACTTGATGTTAATTATGATTTGGCTAACAATTTTCAGCGGTTACTCACTGACATCGACCAATATCTAGTTTCATGATTTATATTATTTTGATTTACTGTAGTTTTATTTGAAGAGCCTCGTTGGCCTAGTGCTCGCAAGCGCTACAGCTGAACAGGAGGTCCTGGGTTCGACTATAGGTACACTTCTGCCTAGCCCTTCAGAGATTACAGGAGTGATGTTATATTATGTATATAGTTTTATTTTATTATATTATAAATGGCGTCCACCTAAACCGATGGGATCGAGCAGTCTTAAAAACAAGATAGAGAAGGGTAGAAAGGTTTTTAGTATAATAAATTGCCTTTTACAACATCCATTAAACCACAATCGAAACACGTTCTCCATGTTATTACTACAATATGCTATTATTTATTATTATGTACACTAATTACACGTTCTAACAAAACCGACCGTCGATTTAACGCCAAAGCTCGTAAAACAATCAAATGTCAGATGGTCTAATAATACATCATGACACAATAACATTGCTCAATGTTTAATAACATGTTAAACTCATAATACATCAGTAGCTTTTTAAGCGTTGTGTAAAAGCACTACCGTTGAGCAGTCGACGAATTTAAGGACACCCAGAAATGTCAAAGTGTGATGACTTGTTAGAAAGTATTATTAGCCCTACCCATTTATAAGATGCAAAATTGACGGTGGCATACAATACAATTTAAGCAAAAAATGACTTGCATCGTCTAAACATTGTTTAAACGGTGCAACTTTTATGCTTGCTTCAACTTATGGTGTGCCACTAGCAATTAAATCGCACCGTGTAAATCGGGCTACAGGAAAACGTGTTTACGAGTGAAGCTAAAATATTCGTCTGTATCCTGAAAGTAAGTCAGCCAGGCTACTAACCTGATGACAGGCTTATCTTTTTAATACGGCACGAGTTGGTCCCAAAAAACACAAATCTTAAACAGTTTTTTTAGGCTGACTTGACTATGTCCAGTGTGCTTAGCCAAATAATTAATAATGCGTGATTTAAAGTGCTGCTATTATTTTAGGTCATAAATATAATCACTTTCTTTAAGTTTGACTAACCCTTTATTAGAAATTAAAATGAAATCGCCAAACATTACCACTAAGTACAAGTAAAATAACAATAAAAGTGTTTTATGTAACATAATTCGTTATTTATTTCTATCTTTAGACCGATGTCTCGTCGACATAACATAATTTGCATCTCGCAGTAAATTAATGGCAACATTATGCTCACTGTAAATTAATTAATGATCTTTTTATAGCCTATATTTGTTTAAAACTATTTATTAGCACATAAAGCGGTGTACCCACCGTCCTAATATTAATTAATAGTGACCATAAAATTATGCGTAAAGTAATTTGGATGCTGTAATGTAAATACTGTCATTTTTTGTCGGCTTTCTTTTTTGTTTGCGTGAGATAATTATTAAATTGTTTTGATTAAAAAATTCTGCACATTAACTATGTAATAAACCAGTAATGTATTTTCGGTTTTGATTTGTTTGTTAAATATCTTGAATGTATTTTTTTTTTAGTTATGCAGAGAATAGCGTTTATTTATGGTCTTAGTGTCATTACAATTTACTAACAAACAAAAAAAATATAACAAAACAAATTTTCAGCCGCTGAACATTCATCCTTAATTGCAACCACAAACATATACCTACTATTATGGAATGAAATATTTATAAACAATCCCTATTCATAGGAAAAACAATAAAAAATTAAATTCCACACTTATCTATCATTCACTTGTTTCAAGATATTCACACAACTATTCCATACTACCCACGAATTCTAAAAAAACAATAGTAAGTTGCCCACTCCGTCAACTTTCGTTTTCACCTTGACAGGCTGACCCAGATGCAATGCATCTGAGATGAGATCTGGTGCCGCTCCACATATTACTGATAACCAGAGTAAGCAGCGTGTAGTGTGTGTATGAGGGTAATGTGGGCAATTTACTTTCAATCAGTTTTGGCTGGGAATGACTGGCGGGGAATTGTGTTGGACGTGTGTTCATTGAGATATGGAAGTGGATCATGATTGTGTGGTTTATGTGCAGTAAGTCACTACAATGTTTTGGTAAAAAGGAAGTGATTCTGATATGATAACTTGCTGGCTAACCGGGGAATTTCAATTTGTTGACGAATTGCAGAGAAAATCATTTTGCGGTGATACCAAGTAACATGGAACAAGGGAAAGCAGAAAAAAAAATTGGATGACAAATTATCCTACAATTAATCTATAATTTTAATTTCAACAAGGTTTTTACTTTTATTATTTTAATTATTTTGTATAGATTTTTTTTAAATATTTTACGTTGCAGGTTTAAGAGACTGTAGATTTGTAGACTATTTTCTATTTTGTTAAGTAGCTGGTACTTGTTGTACCTACACTGTCCTGCCATACCTATTAACACTGTAATTTGAAAACATTGTTTAAACGCCAATTATTTTTAAAAGAGTAAACGTGGAGTTTCTTGCCGGGTCTTCTCCATAGGAACCGACCAATTGGAACCGTGTACCTAGCTTCTGACGTTTCATAAGTGCCCATGTAGGTTTATGTGAAATTAAATATTTTGATTTTGAAACACATATGTAGTTGGCTTACCAGTTAGCTAGCTAGAACTCTGTACAAAACATATAATAATCATATAAAATTTAACACTCAAAACTAATTGGCTTTGATGGAGTGACATAGTCAGTATTGTGACAAAGTTCCTTAATAAAAATAAAAAAAACGCATCTCAGGTTCGTTGCCATACTAGAGACAAAGCTTGAAAGTTTTGATTGTGACTCAGACCTCTGTCTAATAAAAGATCGTTACGCAATATATTTGTTATCTTTTTGTTTCTTTACAGATGAATCTCCAACAGGCATTTTGTATGAGAAACTAGGCTATGTGCGATATGTTTTATCCGTAGAATCCCATGTAGGTAGTACCTACTCAATGTGCATAAAAACGCAGTATCAATTAAAGTTGTACTACCATCGTGTTTCAATCAAATTAAACTTGTCTGCTTACTCCAAGCAACAAATAAGTTCATACTACAAGATTATAATTAAATTAATCCCTATTTTTATTTGGAGCATTACCGCTACGCTTCGTGACATAACTAGTATTTATACCAATAGATAACATTATACATGCATTTTACTGAATACAAAACACTACAGAGATGTAGATTATGAATATCTGTAAGTCGACAATCATCTAGTATTAAACCAATGGGAAAAAGATGCAACTTAAACTTCTTTAATTGAATCAGAAGTTAAAACTAATTACTTCAACAATACAAATTTGTTCCTCAATTCAAAAGATAATAACACTTACCAAAGATAACGTTTCAAACAATATACTCCTGTTTATACAAATATCAGACGATCTCACAAAGGCTTCAGTTTTATCGCAAAGCAAATCATTTTAAAACAAAATCGCCGCGAAGAGAAAGTTGGAAAGCGGCTGAACTAAGTTTGTTTGTAATTAAGCTAATAATTTTATCATAAAAATTACTATTTACATTTAGTTACGTGCTCTATGGAATTATGATTTTGTATTATTTATCATTAAATTTATGGTTGTATTTGTGTCATGTTGTATGGTGCAAGTTCATTGTATCTGTTGTTAGATTAGATATTTTTTGCATTTCTTCCAGTTTTTATGATTATAAAGGTGTGCGTGATATTTTAGGAAGAATGCACGCATTATTAATCATTTAAGTTATGGTGCATACAATGAAAAGTATTCTGTTATTTTTATCATGATTTTTGTACGGAAAGACAGGCAGATGATGATGATTAACAGCATTTTCTTATAAACTGCAAAATGGATTTAGATACGGGTTTCACTATTATTGAGCGATTTCAAAATAGATGAAAATTGACCATTACCACCCCTTATCTCCGAAACTACTGAGCATAAGATTTTGCAAAAAATACAAAAAAATAGTTATTTACTTATAAAATAGCTACAGGAAAACCTATAAGAAGTCTATGATCTTAAAATAACATGTTAATCTTTCAATATTCTACGTAAAAACTTTTATTTGCAGTTGGAATGTATGAGGGAACATGTTTTTCAACTAGAATGTTAAGTTTGTTCTTAGGATAAATGAATACCCACTACTGAACCCTGTATAGTGCGTCGTCCGACACGCACTTGGCTGGTTTTTTTTCCGGATAATTTGTGTACAATACATCAATATGTAATCTGTCGTTCAATACATTTTAGCAGTGTCTATATTGCAGTTTTGTATTAAATATCAGATTTTTTTTTAATAACCGACGACACAATCGTGGCTGGGGGCTGTGCTGGTAGGTGAGGTCATGTACTGAACTCATGGTAAGAGTTAAAGCGTCGATATCTTCACGCTGTATACATATTTAGCTATTAATGATGTACATATCATCAGTAAATGGAAAGTAATACTCACATATAGTCTGCCTGGCTACTGCGGCGACGACCACCATCAACAGATAGGTCTTGGTATACATGATGACCACTGCTCACACACTGCCGAGCATCGTCACAACATGCACTGAAACACCGTCACTGCCTCATTGTTCACCTGGAAATAAATAGAATAGTGTTAAGTTAATAGTGTGTGTTAAGTTAAAAGACAGCTTTGTTATGAAAACAGAGATAATTTTATAATATTAGGAATCTTCTCAGGATTGATCGATAAAACAAATCATATCACTACAAATAGCAAACAATATTTTTCATATCAAAAGTGGCAATTTTCGATTTAAAAAACTTGTTTTGTGTAAAAAAAGCCTGTTTTGAAACAATGTTGTTTAATAAATGCGCGCGTTGAAGTCTTTTACTCAGTGAAAATGTTGTGAGGTGAAACTACTTCGATAAAGCGATATTTTCTATTCGATTGCAAAAGCTATTGAGTTAAATTGCTTCAAATTAAGTATTTTTTAACCGATTTCCAAAAAGGAGGAGGTTCTCAATTCGGCGGTATGCTTTTTTTTTATTTGTATGTTTGTTACGCGATTACTCCGTTAATTATAGACCGATTTTGAAAATTATTTTGTTTATTTGATAGGGTATACTCCCGAGGTAGTCCCATTGCCACCAAATCAGAATCAGATGAGCGGATCCCATGGAAATCGAGGGAAACCCTGAAATTTTATAGGCAACCTATAGCGATTTGGGTATTTTTTATAGTAACTCGAGCATTTGCTCTCGGGAAGCACCATTTAGTGAAGTGGAACTGATGATGGAGACCACATATGGCGACCGGAACAATATAATAATGAGTACCCCTATTTAACGGGTTGCGATTAAGCAATTTATGCTCGTCACTATGCATATGGTGAGTGGCGGTTCTCCTGGTTCTTACCAGGAGAACTCAACCTCAACAATCAACGTCCCAGCATCGGGAAAAGCAATATTTTGTAAAAGGTGATGAGCATTTGACATTAGGCTAATTTAAATTGGATAAATTACAAACTGACCCACTAAAAAGTGAAAAATAAAAAACTTTTTACAAAAAAAAACAACCGACTTCCAAAAAAAAACACTACAAAGTGAAAAATAACTTTAATTTCGGAAGTCGGTGGCAAAAACTCAAATACAGATCCAAAGACACCGATTTCCGAAATTAAAGTTATTTTTCACTTTGTAGTGTTATTTTTGGTAGTCGGTTCTTATTTTTTTGTAAAAAGTTTTTTTATTATTAAAGTTTGGTAAGTACACACATAATTTCTTATTTTCGATGCACAAAAATAAGAAATTATACTAAAGCAATAGACGCCCAAGACTTACGCCCAAACACAATTCAGCCCAATTCAGATGGGCCGGCCATGTAGCCCGGTATGTGGGTAACAGGTGGGCCTTTAATGTCACCACATGGAAGGGCCCGCCTGGCAAACGCCGAGCAGGGAGACCCTACATGAGATAGGAGGATGATATAAAGAAGACCGCTGGAACAAACTGGTTACGAACAGCAAGTAATAGAGTTGAATGGAAATCCTTGGAGGAGACTTTTACTTTAGAGGGGTCCATGCAAATTAGAATATTATATCTATCTATTAGCTAGACATGAAATAAAATTACACTAAACGGTTATTTTTGGAATATAGATATTACTAGATTTAATTGTATAGGTGTTTTTATTGTAAATAAATAATCAAAACAAAGCGTATTAACAAAATTAAATATATCGTAACAAATTAAATTGTAATAATACTTGATTAACTTATTATTACAAATTAATTAATGTCTAACCAAAAATTTATATTTATTTATCTAGTTAACAAAATTCCATAACAATACTATTTTTTTTTTTTATTGAATTGTTACTTATTTTTTCAAAGTTGAAAAATTCCGTAATTTGTGTTGCATGGAAAAAAAGGCCTTTTTATTTATTTATTAAGTATACATACATATACTCACGCCACTCACGCTCACAACTATACATACATATACTCACGCCTTTCTCCCAGGGGGGAAGACAGAAACAAGAGAACGCCACCTGTTGCGATCCTTACTCCTTGGTTTGGTAAGTATATAAAATAATCGTAATGAAAGGGTCAGCATAGGGCACGTCGCATCATCTAAAAGTTCAATACTATACAATTCCAGGTTGTTCTAACTTTATCCTCTCAAACTTGTCTTAATTTATAAACTACGTTCTTAACCTCTGGGTTCATAACCATTTGAGAAATATAATGTAGAACCGAGAAAGTTAGTAACGAAGCCTCTGGCTGCAAGAGGCAGATAGGCTGTTACAAATGCGCCGTACCGTTACCAACTGTACGTGGCTCCAGATGCGAGGGAAACCCCGACAGATGGGCAGATCATATCAGCTGGTGAGGCTCTATTAGTATGAAGTGTTGTGGGTTGTTTAAAAGTGGTGTTGTTTCTGAATGTTTTAGTGGCTGTGAATGAATATAATTCAGAAAATGTGCTAGCGGCTTTGACTGAAAAAGTTCTTTGTTTTCCACAATTTTACAAATTCAACAATCACAACCTAAAGAGGATGATAGATTGTGATTGTAATATCCCTATCCACCAAATGGGTTTCCTGTAAGATACTCAGTAATTGTAGAAGTTATAAGGACGCCTAGCCCAGCCGGGGTTTGTTGCCGTGTTCTCAGAATATAGGAAACACCGAACTCAGCTAAAAAACGTGTAAAAGTTTTTGTATAAACCAACCAACAGAAATAAACATCACTTATTATTTAGTCTAGCTTTTCCTAAATTCTATTTACAATAAATGTCACTTGAAAAGTCAAGAAAAAATCCACGGTTTCAGTTTATCAATTTCTTTGGAAGAGATTCTACAAAAATCTTGATGAATGCCTAGCTGATTAAAAATTATAGTGATCAAAGTTGTGCAAAATATAAACATTGCGTGTGCCATTTATTTCAAAGCCATGTGTCTGAACGTCTTGCTAGTCTGTATGCAGGCGGGAGCGCCCGAGGGAGGTAGGAGTAGGAGGGAGGCTGTAACGGCGCGCGCTCATACGGTACTACGACGCGGTTCATTGAGGATTAATTACGACCGGTGAAGATATAGCTAGTTAGAAATATATAGGATTTTATTGACTTGTTTAATAGCCAACAGTTATGGTGTAATATATAGGATGTGTTGCTGGAGCAGTTTACGTTATGATAAGTGCATAGTGACAGTTGTACGCATTACACTAGTCCTGATATATATCTCTATACAGTACGGACGGAATTCTTTAATTAATGACTGCTCGCATAGTTATAATTATTGTCAGGAACAATAATAATATATAATCTCGAGCTAGGTACGTACTTGGACCAAGTTCAAATACAGAAGAGTGTTCTTATTTATTTCGTAAACTGGTAAAATATACCACTTTTGCACGTCACTTATTATAACTGAATGAGGTTTTGGTTATGCGGCCACCATTAACTAGGTTTTATAAATAGCTTTACAAGTTAGTAGAACTAACTGCAGTTCAGTCTGAAGCCACACTCTGCTTATTAATGTTATCGTGCAAAAACTTGATCCACTTCAACCCAGTTAATACTTGATAACTAGTTAGATGAGGTTATATTGGCTTGACTTACGATCTTGTACTTCTTAGGATCAAGTCTTAGAATAAACCAACGGCGGGTGGTATTTACCATTATTACAGGTGCCGTGCTAGATGATAAATAATAATCCTTTATTTCAGACCACATAGAACCCATACTGTAGTTTTAGTAATGAAAACTTTAAATTTTATGCTAGGTAGTCTACAAAATAAATGTATGCATGAAAAAAATGAATGTATGTTGTGGTGTAAATGCATTGCGTCAACATTTTAATATGCGAGATCGAGAGTAAGCTTCGTGTTGGAAAGAACTCAGCAGATTGATCTTAAAATAATAGTAGTCTAAGCACATAATTACTTATAGTGCGTCTTCTAAGTACGTCGAAGTAAAGTAATTAAATTTCAACAATATTATTTTCACAATATTTCTTTGCAGTTTAATGACCCGTAGTGGGTTTAATGTTTTGGCGTTTAATATTTTAGACTTTTTAGAAAAAATATACCAAAAAAGCACTCTCTAACTCTATTATATTACGACTTACGAGCATGCTTGTTCTCAGTAATGTTAGCGGAAATGATTGCGCTGTTCATTTGTTTCACAAAAATGTACCTGAGCTGCGATGGACAGACAATGGACATCAGCCACTTATTTAATTTTAGACTTTTTAGGGATCTGTGTAACATATATTTTCTTTATTAGGATTAAGTTAAATAGTACACCACTGACTACCTGCAGTATTGTCTCTCCTTCTCCCTTTAATCCATCCAAAGGTTGTCTGTAAAAGATCGCTTTTAGCGATAAGACCGCCCATTGTGTCACCCTGTGTAAAATTTCAACATTTATATCTGTAACTTTTATGGTCTCTTCTTCTTCGTCTCTTCTAAGTTAAGCTACAATTATTATAAAAATCATCTCGTGTGCTGAACTTGTATTAAGAGCATCATTTTTTGTGATAAGGAAGAAGCTTTCGACTTCTTTCATAAGTATTTAGTTTAGTACGGTGCGAATTAAGGTAGTTAGTGCAAATGACTAAATTCCTCAAAAAATCTCCAAAGGATAAAACGATGTTAATCTACAGTCCACATCCAAAAGCTATTAATTTTAAAACCACTACGGAACCGCACACGTAAGACATTCATCGTTCCGCAAAAAGTACATCATGTTAATAACAAATAGTTACTGTTGCGCAACTCGAGCTAAGAAACATGAATAATGCACGAACAATAACTGTTCACTAATCACTATGTAGATCCTATTTATACGCAAAACTATGCTATCTATTGAAGACTTCAAGCTGTAAAAATAACGACGAATATATTAAGAGATTTCATTTTTCTTGTAACTGTTTCGTAACTATATTTTCTCCGTAACAAAATGTGTAGCTGTTCATATCCTGCTTTTGTATGAATAAATGTAATTTATTAAATAAATTGAGTTTCAAATGTTAATGTTGACTAAGTTGGAATGGAACTGTATTTTGAGTAGACGTTCTGGTTTGTTTTTGATTGATATCTGGAATAGATATGCAGCACTGACTGAGTTATTGACTTACTATATGAAGCTACTGACTGAGTTATTGACTTACTATATGAAGCTACTGACTGAGTTATTGACTTACTAT
This sequence comes from Tiliacea citrago, assembly GCA_963921375.1. Classification (NCBI taxonomy): domain Eukaryota; kingdom Metazoa; phylum Arthropoda; class Insecta; order Lepidoptera; family Noctuidae; genus Tiliacea; species Tiliacea citrago. The sequence goes on along the minus strand of OY992790.1, from coordinate 990,825 downwards.
GTGAAGCTACTGACTGAGTTATTGACTTACTATGTGAAGCTACTGATTGAGTTATTGACTTACTATGTGAAGCTACTGACTGAGTTATTGACTTACTATGTGAAGCTACTGACTGAGTTATTGACTTACTATGTGAAGCTACTGACTGAGTTATTGACTTACTATGTGAAGCTACTGACTGAGTTATTGACTTACTATGTGAAGCTACTGACTGAGTTATTGACTTACTATGTGAAGCTACTGACTGAGTTATTGACTTACTATGTGAAGCTACTGACTGAGTTATTGACTTACTATGTGAAGCTACTGACTGAGTTATTGACTTACTATGTGAAGCTACTGACTGAGTTATTGACTTACTATGTGAAGCTACTGACTGAGTTATTGACTTACTATGTGAAGCTACTGACTGAGTTATTGACTTACTATGTGAAGCTACTGACTGAGTTATTGACTTACTATGTGAAGCTACTGACTGAGTTATTGACTTACTATGTGAAGCTACTGACTGAGTTATTGACTTACTATGTGAAGCTACTGACTGAGTTATTGACTTACTATGTGAAGCTACTGACTGAGTTATTGACTTACTATGTGAAGCTACTGACTGAGTTATTGACTTACTATGTGAAGCTACTGACTGAGTTATTGACTTACTATGTGAAGCTACTGACTGAGTTATTGACTTACTATGTGAAGCTACTGACTGAGTTATTGACTTACTATGTGAAGCTACTGACTGAGTTATTGACTTACTATGTGAAGCTACTGACTGAGTTATTGACTTACTATGTGAAGCTACTGACTGAGTTATTGACTTACTATGTGAAGCTACTGACTGAGTTATTGACTTACTATGTGAAGCTACTGACTGAGTTATTGACTTACTATGTGAAGCTACTGACTGAGTTATTGACTTACTATGTGAAGCTACTGACTGAGTTATTGACTTACTATGTGAAGCTACTGACTGAGTTATTGACTTACTATGTGAAGCTACTGACTGAGTTATTGACTTACTATGTGAAGCTACTGACTGAGTTATTGACTTACTATGTGAAGCTACTGACTGCCTCGTTGGTCTAGTGGTCGCACGAGCTACTACTGAGCATAATATGAGGTACTGGGTTCCATTCTCGGGTCGGACAAAGTCTTATTGGGGTTTTCCATCTGGAATTTCTCGGTAGCAGCCATAGCACTAGGTTCGCCCCCTGTTCAATCAAGTCAGCCTATAGCAGTCCACTGCTGGACATAGGCCTCTCCCAAGCTGCGCTACAACACCCTGTCCTCCGCCTCCGCCCGTTGCATTGGACTTAAACTTGACTGACGAAATGTGGGTGTTCTATTAGGCAAACCTCTGCCTAACCCTTCGGGGAATACAGGCGTGATGTTGTATGTTTCTATACCTATCTTTGTCGTAACTAATGTTCTGAAGAAAATCATGTAGGGTACGAATCAAACATTTTCAAACAGTCCGAATGAATCTGAAATAATTGCCAAGCCAAATTTTCCAAATAGGTTGTATTTTTGAGTTTTGAATGACTACAAGATTGTTACTGTACTGTGAACCAAACCTATAGTGAGACCTAGGAAAGACTGTACAAAAACAATATCTCTTCAATACCTAGTGGTTTTACCTAAAACCTTAACAACCACTTGCTTTATCTGTTCATTATTTTACAATATCTATTGCAACTGCTCTTTCTTTAGTCTCAGAAATGATTTCGTTCTAACACTTCTTTCAGATAAACAGACATTACCTAGATTTATCGGAATACTTAAAAGAAAAAGAAAGATCAAATGTTAGCAGAACGAAAAGAAAAGCAGGAAAAACTGCGTAATAAGCACTGAAACGATCTTTGAATAGTCATTTAATTCTTAGCTATCATCGATGTATCAATACTGATTTTGCTAGGAAGAAAACGCATGCGGCATCATAATAAGACCTTTACGCGGGTTTAGTGATAGTCATACATAAAGTGCATTTGGCTACTTACATTTTAATACTTATACACTTGGCTACCGACATTTTAAAACTACAATTAAATTTTAAGTACAATTTTAGTAAATTAAAGTGAATTGACTGAGAGTGTGTGTTGGGAAGAGACTGGACCCTACGAGACAGAATCATAGTGTGGGGTCCAGGAATTTGTAAAAATCTAGCGCCTAAGGCATCTTTGTAATCTATGACTAGAATTTTTACTGAACTTCATTTTAAATTCTTAATTACTTTCCTATTTCTTCTTATTTTTTCAACTTAATTTCTTTCTTCGAATGAAAATAACATGCAAATGAGCTTTAGTCTAGCTTATTCGTTATAGGATACGTCTTACACTCTCCCGAACTGAAGTAATTGATCTATACATAATAATAAAATAGTAACAAAGAATTTTTGTCTTTGGATTTGGATACAGTTTGGCACACAGATAGTTTATAACCTGGATCAACACATACGATTAGGGCACTTATAATCCCAGTATCACCTTAGGATAAGCACAAGCAAAATCAACCTATAATGTTCCCACTGCTGAGACACAGGCCTCGTCTCGGTGAGAGGGAGTGGGATGTAATCCACCACGCAGGCCCAGTGCGAGTTGGACTCGAATTTTGGTTCAAGGACCTTACTGGACTGGACTTACGATGTTTTCTTTCACCGTTTTGAGAGGAAAGGTGATGAAAAATTTACACAAAAAAACGAACCCACGACCAATTCGTGAATCGTGGCTGTTACCACTGGGCCACCACTGCTCTGCGTGTGATAGTACGCTCCCGTAGGATAATTTCCGACATCGACACAGGCGAAGCCGCGAACAAAAGCTAGTTATAAATATTAATTGTAGCAATTTATGCGCCTAATGCACAACGCAAAGGCTTCTATGCAATGTACTTATGATTTTGTGTTCCATGTTAAATAATTCAGCGTTACAAATAAACTCCAACGCTACTACAAATTACACCATCTTATTATTATTAACTTTCACACACAAAGATGTTTATCGCCAACTATGAAACGATGAATGATTGAATTGACCTCAATACCTTAAAATACAAATTATGTAACCTTATTGACACATTAAATAACTTTTGCCAGTCTCAAACTCATCGACTTTAATTATCAGCATCATTAGTTATTTTGTTGATTAATTATTAAGTTGATAAGTATAAATGCATTGATTTTATTAGTAAATTATAGTAGTTTATTTAGATTTATTGTAAAGAAGGCCACTAGAAAACATGGTAGCCCGCGAAATTCAAATTCAATCATTCATCAGGTTGTATGTTGATCAAAATATGATATGCCACCGTAACATAATTATATAATATGTATTTACAGAACTACGAGTATGTCTATTAAAATCATCAATGCAACTCTATTAGTTAGAAATTGACCTAACTCTTAGAGTGTTTTATTGGTGATTTGAATAGACATATTTCTGTAAATACATATATGTTACGGTCGCAAATCATATTTTGATCAACATACAACCACATTGTATGATCAACATACAATGTGCATAGTTATTGCAAAAATTAAGGCTACGTTGGCTCTTCCGCCTTAAGTCAAAAGTGTCTGCTACTAAATACTGTTATTATCAAACTGTGGGTACCCATTTTCCAAGCGTGATAATTACGAGAATTTCCCCTTTGACCTTTCATATGGGATTTTAATTTTCAGTAGCGTCAATATTTTAACGTGTGGTTACTTGCGGGGGTTGAAGTAAACTTCACAGAATAGCACTAGCACCTGCTGGTGGTCTTTTATTAGATTTAAATTTTTCTCTTTCCCCTATAACACTTTGTTTAATATTGACAATATTACAAGATAATAGCCAAGCTTTCACATCGACCGATTCAAAATTTTTCTCTTTATGCAATTAATATGATTACTTATTGCTGTAATTATTAATATCGTTAACTCTAATGCATCATAATATAGAAGAAAATTATAAAAGCACAGCAGTTTATTTTCTACTAGACCAGTAACTGACGAGTCAAAGATCTTGCTAATATAATAAGAAAACTTAATTTATGAATAGTACTAACTTAGCAAATAAAAGATCTGCATTAAGTCTAGAACCTAGAAATACTGTATTATTCTATAGTAAAAAAGAAAATGAGTTAAGTAATTGCTGTATGCACAGGTCAGACAACATAGGAAAGGTATTTTTTAATCTTCACGCATAACAGAAGCATTGGTGATTGCAGTTTTGTATAATTAGCAGACAAGGGGATTATGATGCCTTTACTCTTGAATAAAGCCATAAAACCCTTTATGGCTTATTACGAAAAACAGTAAAGTTAAAATTATCTTTAAAAATTGACCTACAAACTTGTTGAACCGCGGTCAACATCAAGAAAATGTATGATATTGCATATTTTGATGTTAAGTGTTAACACATTGCAGTCGTTAGTTCTAACATTTTAATTACAGATACGATCTCTTCTTACAGTTATAACACATTACTGGCTCGGCTGGTAGCTGTATGCACATTTCAACTACCATTAGTACTACCATAGTAATTCTAAGAAGACAGTTTTAAGAGCTGTACTTGTACTGTCTGTGTTGGGAAGCTATAAGTAAATATGGAAAACGAAGGAAACATAACTTTATGACTGAAACAATAGGGAAGAAATGAAAATTATGAGGAAAAAAAATATTTATTTGTGCTTAAAATTATCAGAAATTGTTTTGAAAATGTCATAATAATTTTAGATACTGCTAAAATAAACAAGAACTGAAAAGCTTATTTTACTAAACTGATATAACATAAACTGACCTGTATCCCGAAAAAACATCCAAATTAAAACAGCATAAAACACAATCACGTTACACACTTCCAAAATAGAAAACAAAAATCAAAATATTTGACATAAAATTTCCACGTGACAGAAAGCGTCAAATCGTTTGTATTTGGAACGCGGCACGTCATTCGCCGACGTTGAACGGAACGCGACTGGGTAGGCGAACTCCCGCGCAACACAACCAATACATCTGATGTAACTTTTGAATGTCATATTAGTGCGATTATTATGTAATGGATGAAAAGTGAAGATGAGTGAGGTTAGAATTCACGAATGAGCTTTGTGTAAGGAAACTTTGGTAACAGCTCTTCTGCAAATGACAGTAGTTATAATAATTATAATTATGTATTATTTTGTAATTTGTTACTATAGTGAGTTTGATTGTTTCTGGGTAACAGGTAAAGGCATATGTCCAGCAGTGGACGTCTTTCGGATGAAATGATGATGATGTTGAACAGGTAAAGTTAAGAAAATCACATCGTTTTGACTTTCAGCGTCTGGTTTTCAGGGGTATGGCTAATGAGCTGTAAGCACTATCATGAATTTGAATTGAATTGTAATCAGCGGTTACCTAACTATTATTATTTTTTAAATTTCTCAGAAATAAAGTGAAATCAGAGTGTAATGTGACTTATGATTTGAATACTACATATGAAGTTGCAAAATGATTTCAAAATTATGATTATTGAAATAGACAGGAAACATAAATATAATAGTTTGCTATTTGTAATTTTTATTTTATTTCTGACGGTTCATGAACTTTCGGATTTGAAAGCCTGTTCATGAATCTCATTATTAAAGCTGTAAAATAATGTGACAGACTAACTAATGATTGGTTGATCAAATTGAAATAGACTTATCATTTCAATTGATAACAGATGTAATTAAATAGCCTTTCAGTAACTTAGGAGGCTCCACTTGTACTTTAACACCCGCGCGTGCGAAGCTTTTTTAGCGTATAGTATTAGATGTCTTCGTGTAGAACGTTTTTGCAAAATGTCGCACTGCGCCAACGACTAGTTTCCTAAAGTATCAAAAAATTTAATTTATTTTCGGGTAATATTGTCAGTTTTCCACAGATGATGTACGAATTTCACTCCTAGATTATTCTGTCTGACGTTCAGACAAACTGACAGCGAACTTTAATGACTTTTAGTATAAATATTGTAAACTTTTAACTTTAATTCATTTTTATATAGCTGCTATGCAATTAACTCAAATGAAGCAAATAATATAATAATTTAAATTAAAAATAAACTGATCACAACAACATGTAAAAATTGATTGACACCATGGCATCCCCGCAGTCCCCGAACCTAATACACTATTCACCAAACCAACATAAAATAAATAACACATCTCGACTTAGTAAAACGGCAATGTGTATTAAAATCAAAATCAAAAGTCATTTATTCAAACTAGGCTGAGAATCAGCACTTTTCGAACGTCAAAAATTACGTAAGACAGTCCCCCAAAAACGCCCACCCTTCACCACTTCCTAGTGCTTTAGCTGGGAAGAAGAAGTGGCGCAACAAACTCCCCAGCAGCACAGCTGTCTGTTCAGATATAAAACTTGAATCTATACAATAAAATGTAAAAGAATTTGCATGACGCAACACAACATTAAATTAAATTATTTGCCTTATGTTAGATAGCACACGCCACTATACCAAAAAAAAAAACATAAAAATCGTCGAAAACTATACTCAAGCAGAAATAACGTAAACAGAACGTACCTAAATAAAAGCCTCCAGGCATAATGGGCGTGCCCGCCCACACAAAGCTATAGCTGTAACTCGAAGTCAAAAATGATAAACTAGCACCATCGTAGTAAAATAAAAAACAGTTAATCATTCAATCAATCAATAATAAAACCATGGTCAGCAAGACGACCAGTCACCACAAGCAGCACCCGTTCACGAGCATAACGCAAAGATCAGCCATCACCCCCTCGCCATATTTGAGGGAAGGAGGCAACCTGACCCCCGACGCTACAGCAAGCAGTGACATTTAAGGGAGCACGACGAACTTGCTGCCGGTTGCTCAGGCAAGAATAATATAATCAATTGTCTAGGTCGCTAGCTAACCACTTATTGCAATACAACTCATAAAAAAAACATTTTCATGAGTATATTATGTCACTAATAAATAAAAATAAATTGACTTAGACAGTCAAATAAAAATAAACAATTATATGAACTCATATAACCTGTCAGTAGGTACGCTAATTCTGGAGAAAGAACATGAACATTGTCTTGAGTTAATCACAGCGACCAACTATTCTTATCGTTTATGTAGTCATTGATAGAATAGTATGCCTTTGAACAAAAATTGGATTTAACTTTAACTTTAAACGCATTAAAAGGCAAATCTAACAAAGAAGTGGGTAGCTTGTTATAAAAAGTTATACCAAGTCCAACAAATGAGTTATGAACTTTATGAAGCCGGTGAAAAGGAGCACGTAATTTATCCTTATTTCTGGTGTTAATATTGTGAATATCACTGTTTTTAGTGTATAAGTGTATATTTTTCCTAACATATAAGATGTTGGCGAAGATGAATTGTGATGCCGCCGTGAGTATACCAATATCTTTAAAAAAATCTCTTAGAGAAACTCTGGCACCCAGCTGGTAAATTGCTGAAGGAGAACTGTAGGAGAACTTAGGATGCAAGAGAGAGCGGAGCGAGCTCAGGACTTGGGCCACCTCAAATCGGAGAGGTTAGATTTCAAGAGGATGGCGGGGTCTAGTGATTGAGCTTAGGAAGCGAACAAAGACTTCGCACATCCCCTTAGTAGCTTTTTGTTTTAAATCATTCAGAATTAGGAGCCCCGCTAAGTCGGGCTCCGTCGAGTACACCCTATTATTATTGCTTGGAAACAAATTTGGACCCGCCACGTGATCTTCCCCACCCTTAGTACTCCCACTATCCCACCAATCCCGAAATAAACTTTGGCGATTTATTTCTCGGCACAAATGGTTTTGCACACTGGAGTTTTCAAAAATACACTAAGGGTCCATTCTACCAAAAAAAAAAAAAAAAACACTACTCTAAAAAAGCGCCGGGTGTTCCACTGGAGATTACTCTTTCAACTCAATTTAACTTACTTATTCATTTTATTTTAGTTTAAATACACGTGCAAAACATCACATCTTGCGCTAACTCGTGCATGTAAACTCTATTTTCACAAAAAATTTACATTCATGAACCTAACTAAGTTTCACCAGTCATTATGTGTCGTTTACTTTTAAATAAAACGAGACAGTTTGCCTGTAGACTCAGTGTGAACGACTGCATGCAAAAATATTACACGTAAACTACTACAGAGAAACCATTGTTAACAATGAGGTATATTATTGATGAAGAAAATACTTAGACTTAACCTTTGACGGCTCTCTTTGTGCAGTCTCAGGTATTTGCTTGAATTATTAGCTTTTGTGTCACAAGGCGTGGGTTCGATTTACGCACGTACATTCCGGCCACCGAGAGAATGCGTTCCCGACACCTGTCAAGTTGGACATGATTAGGAACGAATAAAGTTGAAATTAGAATACACAATCATATTCTTTTGTATTAAATTTTTTCTGTTCTTTCAGTTAATTTAGCTCAGATTTTGCATCTCAGTGATCTTTATTATCGTTGCTATACAGTTGCTGTCAGATATAAACTAACTGTGAAAGGACGGTATATATCTGACAGGTGTCAGGAACGCTTTCTCTCGTCGGCCAGAGATTAACTAAATATTTGGTTCGCTCTTTGACGGGTTTTCCATGTGTTGTCTTTTGTGCATGCTTGCTTGTCCATTCTTCTCAATAGAAAACTACATAAAAAATTAATTGTTCTTCACCTTATAGTTTTTACTTATAAAGTGCCTGGTAATGATCTAATCTTCTACTTAATAAAAATCTTAAATTCATTCATTCAAATATTCACTGACAAACAACGCACAGCCTAAACCGCTAGGTCTAGAAGCATGATTTGCACGACAGTTTCCCGAAACATTCCTTATAAAGTGAGCACTAAGGAAAGCTTTTTGAAATGTCACCTCCTAAAGTGGTTAATGTGGGATGATTTTGCCGACGGGAGATCCCATTGGTTACATGGCTTGTTGAAATATAAATGGTTGGCTTTGATTTTGCATGTGAGATTTGTGTCTGTAAATGCACCACGTTAAAGGAAAAGTAAGGGTCTTTCCTTGCAAAGTAATGTATACTACACCTGCTGAACACTTGCTTGCCAATTACATAAACATAACAAACTAATTGAATTCTTCATTTAAACTGACTTTCTCTCACCCTTTGTACGCTCATTAGAAAGCGCTCATGTTTGGCGTTTGCCCAACTGTGCGAAGTACAGTCACGATAATGCGTTTTATTACTATTAATGCGCGTGCGATACATGCGCGGTCGTGCGGCTTTGAGGGATTTCACATTTTATGAGCTTACGGTGGTACGTACTCGTGTATACAGAAGACTTATGAAATATGAGAAACAAAAAATCTATTGAAAACGTTTCTTTATTTTGTACCCCCATTTAGGTACATTCCAGTTATCTTATCTATGTGTTTTAATAAATAGTGAGGTTTTCTGAGAAGTTTTAGTACCTACACCATTTTGTTGCAAAGAGCGCAGGATTATTTGAATGATTACTTACCTAGTTTAGCAGGTGGAAGCAGCCTTTTATTATATCGCCTACCAGTCTTTATAGTAAATTTATGAAGTGTTAAAAAACTATGAAACTTTGACCATTTTTGCCCACAGCACACCAAGAAACTAATCGAGTATGATTTCATAATAAATTTTGCAGTTGATGATAATCCAATAACCATTATTGTTTCATGAATTTAAATTAAAGATAGTTTCAGCTTTATAGTTTTAATAATTTTTAGGAGATTTTTTATTAATTTTAATTTTTTTATTTATTGTGCAATATTAAATTATTTCAATTCCGGATCCTTTTTGCATTTGATCGTTTAATCACCCAAGAATTAATTGAATACCTATATAGTACTTATTCACCTAAAATTATGTTAAAATATAAAGTTATGATTTCAAATGCATACGTAGTGCCAATTTGTATAAAATAAGTGAAAATAAACCTCTTACATAACATAAGAAAAATATACATATTATATTTACCTAAGTAAAAAGTTTGCAGTGCAGTATGTTTATGCATTAGCTTGCATAATAAAATTGATTATGATTTTGTAAGTTACTGCTTCCGTATAAGTAGCTAAAAACAATTTATTGTAAACTTGTTTTTGTGACTATCAAAATTCGATTTTCACTTTCATTTTTATGAAAGTGAAAATATCGAATTTTGAACAAAAATAAATATTATTTATTTTTAATTTTTATGTATTTTTTTTTTAATCTGAAAATAAATTCAATAGAGTTTGCAAATAATTATAGTCCAATTATTTTTAAACATAACTACTTAAGCCATTGATTCATATTGAGACAGTTGTGAAAGATGTGTCTGCATCTTTCCAGGTTTCCAACAAAATAAGTAATCAAACATGTAGCATTGCAAAGTAAAAAAAATATTTAAAAAAAACTGAAAGAGCATACTTTCCATACGCACACGACATGAAGCAGTCAATAAATCTAGAAACAAAAGAAGTAGTAACAATTAGTTACACGTGACAGGTCACGCAACGAACACCAAAACAATAAGGTTTCTCGAGTGAACAAAAACGTACAAATTAATCAAACTATCGCCTACAGTGAACCAGCAGGTTCTAGTCACAGCTAGTTGGACGTTAACCTAATGAACTATAATTTTCTATTTCGGAATGAACTAAATAAATCACGCGCGAAATGTCAGTAAGCATGCACATGTTTTAGGTTTTTTTGCAGGATTGGATTATCATTGTTATCATACTGTCTTTCAGTTAAAATGCAAAGTAAGTTGGCAAGTTTACGAAGCATTTACTTTTTGAAGATGGCACAGGATACGGTGCAACTGGAATCATCCACATTTCGCCTCCACCTACGGCTCATAGACCTCTCTTCTCTTGTGCTAATCCCCACGCTCCTGTTCACGCCTTATCCTAGATCTACTCGGTACTTGGAGTACTCACATCCAGTCAACTACAACATGACTTGTTTGTGCTGTCTATAGTTTTCCATCTTATGGTCGGTATCAGATTCGGTTATTTCTGTGTGACGGTAAAATCAAAAGACAAAATAAAACACAATTGAATTATTATTTAGAAGGTTTTTGTCGGCAAAGTCATAGAGCCTATATTTTTCCATGTACGAGTCGAGCACCTCTTGACAGGTGTTGCCCCTATTGAATAAGCCCCGCTTACATCAGTGCAAACATACGCACTCACCCAGTTATTTGTAGATTGAGTTATACACTAGGAAGTGGGCGGTGCAGCGGACAATTTCATGGGCCGACGACATCCTTGATGTAATGTTGTGTTACTACATATTCTTAACGATTGGGCTTTATTGTGCTACCAGCGGGCACGGAACTGTATAGAGCCGTAGAATCTTAATATATGTTTCTGAATTATACTTGTCAAAAAATAGTTACGTCGCGATGGCCAATCGCTAGTACCTACCTAGTAGCTAAACTAGTGAAGTAACCATACGACTCGGTACTCGATACTCACGATAAATCGATTCAAGTTAAATGTCAAAACGGGCCTATTATTTTTGGACAACTTTAACGATGATAGAATAAGACATATAAGTCGTCGTCCCAAGTAATTGTGACGGCAATAAGCATTACTATACATTATATGTCTTTGTAATGGGTACAGTTAGGTATTTATGAATTAAATATCCAACATGTTTTGCAAGAACGATGTTGGCCTAAGCCGTTAAGCAAACCCAAACACATTATTTGAATATTTAACTGCAAATAAGCGTAATCACTTTCTTCAAACAAACCAACTCAATCAAACTCCACAAAATAATATTTATTTCAAATATTATTTTGCTCATAAATATTGTTCCTCTTGAACACTTCTATACAAATACTCACGGCCGCAAACTCACGCGTATACCACGCAGGCGTAACACGCATTTCATTCTTTGACAAAATAAATATTTAAAGAAGGTCCACAATGTAATCACAAGCAAAAAAAATATAGTAATTATGCTAAATCAAGTATATAGGGAAGTATTAATGGGATACGTAGACATGCTGCGTCGACCCTAAATATTGAGATAAGGGCAAGAGAATGATGATCAAGTGCAATGTCCGCATTATAATATACGTGGTCACACATCAAGCTTTTATAAGCGAGAAAGCAGATCTTTCGATATTGACTGCTGGCTCTATTGTTAACGAACCAAAAATATAATAACTAGTTGGGACAAAAGGGAGAACAGAAGAACCAAGTTTTACAAGAAATGTATTTTGTTACATACCTACCTATGTAAATATGCTGCGACTACAGTACCTAGCTTCGTTTATCAACTGAAATTAAAATGCATGATTTCTATATTTCTCTTATTTTGTAGGCATTCTTTTCGGAACTGCACTCTCACTTTTGCCTCTAGAGTTTCTTTTTATCTGCTTATCCACAGTGTTCATTCAAGTGTGACTTCTGCTCCTACATGTTCGTTGGTCATAAGAATTGCAAACTAGCATTATGCTCAATCGTATCTGCTTTTCCTATATTTGTACCTACACTCAATGTACGGCAATTTTTCATAGTAACCGTTTGTGAATCAATGATGTAACAGTTATTTGAGTAAGATAAGACGACGTTGCATTTTTAGATACTGAGATATGCATGGCAGATCTCGGTAATTGTGTGTTCAAAATGTAATACTGAGACCAAAGTCGAATAGAATCGTGAACTAGAATAATAATTGTACCACTGCAGTGCACTGCAAGCCAAAAACCTATTCTCAAACAGAGAACTTACAAGCGTCGACTATCTAACTTATTCACTATGAATTGATGATTTCAGACCTTTATTTTATCCTGATAGTCCCTTAATTAATTTTTTCAGGAACTCTGACTTAAAGTTAACCCACATTCATACTGCATCAAATTCTACCATAAACCACTAACTCAAGTTTACAAAGCAAAATTTAAGCAACCAACAACAGTCTTCGCACAAAACCAGATAAAGTTGTTATCTAAAAACTGTTATAAGCATCTTCGGTTGCAAAAATATACCCCCTCGTTGTTCAAAGAGCCGTAAATAGCATATTTCACACTTTACACTTCGGATGATAACATCGGTGTAATAATAATGTAGGTATGGAAGATAGCGCTGCGTTGAGTCAAGCTTGCCTGTAATTTCTGATAGCCTGGTAGCTTCATAAGATTAGCAATCTTTGTTATACTGTTATAAAATTTCGTGAAAGGTGTTAAGTCGCGTTGTTCAATGACATACATAGTCATTATTAGTGTGATGGTAAGGTCTACTTACTCCGGAGGAATCTTTCTATCGGTTTATTCAGGATATTTTGTGGTAATGAACGCGGGATGAGAGTCTTGGACAAGAAGACTTTGTTCAATAGTACCTACTGCTTGATAGAGATGAATGAATATTTGCTAAACAGTCGGTTATTTCTTTATCTTCGCTAGCGTGGTCCAGAATCATTTCTTTGTAGACCTCATCCCCACAACAATAAAATTAATTGTATACCAAATCAACCACAGTTCAGGTACACTAATGTAGATAAGAGGTATAATCTACACCAAACACGGCACCTCACATTTCAATCTTTACCAAACATAATAGTTTTCCCCGCAAAATCACTGAAAACAAACGAAAATGTTCCAACAGTAAATCCCCGTTGTTTTGTAAGATAAACCGCGGGATGCGACGCGCGACCACAAGCAACGTCGGGTGAAATTATTGTATTACGTGCCCGCTATACCTGCAGGGATTAGCGGTACTGATGCTGTGCTCTATCTGAGAGAAATTGCAGTGTTTTACGCCTGGATTCACTTGTAAACGTCAAATAGTTGAAAGGTTATTTAACACTTGCAGGGTTACGTCTTGATTCAATGTCGGAACAGTCAGCACATAAAATTATTTTTCACTGCTAAGTGCGGGTTCAATGCGTGGCTAAAATGTGTGTATGCTGTTAGGTATAATCAAAGTAGTAAACGCCGCTAACGAATACAATCATGACCAGTCTTTATTATAGTTCATATTTATTTTATAATAAACTATTAAAATCTATTGATTATATTTTGATTGAAATTGTATCTAGAATCAAAATATTATTCATCCACGATTCAACCTTTATAAGTTGCAGTAAGTTTATTTTTACAATAGTAAACGCCCACACATTGACTTCGTTGGTATTTATTCGATTGATGAGATAGTCAAAATACATAGTTATCAAATAGATCATTTTAATCAAATGTTTGCTTAACAGCTTTTTTTTTATTTATCTTCTTATTATAAGCTATATAATATAATAGCTGGCGTGAGAATCTTAGACTTAACGCTTATAAGTAATGTGTATGTTTCGATATATACATAATGAGGGCAACTTGCGGTTTAAGAGCAATAGTGATAGATTTTTAGTTTTAATTGAAAACTTGCTTCACACTCACATTCACACAAAGATTTCTAAGAACTTGTAAATTACAGGGCTTTATCAGAACAAGTTTGGGAAGGTAAAAACAGCATTTTCCGGAGTCAGCATGACTGAAAGTTGAACTAAATGTACACATGAATGCAATAAAGAATTTGAATTTGAATATATACCCAATAATGTAAACAAATCATGTTTCAGGACAATCCTCAGCCTAGTCTAGATTTAAGTTCTACGAAATTTTTTGTTCAGAATTATTTGCTTGGAGATGGTCATTCTTTAAAGGACCATACTGGACCGCAAAAGCCAAGATTGCATCCTTTCATTATGCTTTCGTTCGCCGTTTTTTGAGAGGTTAACGCCAGTAGCACATCTCCGCCGCGAAACCATAGCAGCGAAACCGCAGTAGTTCCGCCATGACTTGTCCGTTGTATGACAGGCGAAACAGAAGCGAAACTGCCTGTTCTAACGTACAGATTTGACTATGACGCTATCTCTTTCCCGCGTGATTTCGCCGATCTGCTGGGAAGCCGGTTACACCTCCGCGCGTATTCCGCCATTTTATTGCGGTGCCGCGTTTGTTTCGCATATTCACTGACAGCGACTTAGGAAGATAGCGTATAGTCTTTGACATAACGTAAAGATTGCGAGGTGAGAAATTTTACCCATATTGATGGGTAAAAAAGCAGTCACAACATACTTCACGAAAGTGTTTATTTTTGTTAGAAATTATGTTTTGAAAATAAATATATTACAAAAAAAAATGTTCTAAGTCAATAATACTTTTATTTACAATACCATACTATTATTTATAATGAAGGAGAAAATGTTAGGGCTCGTGTAGACGACGCCACAGTCGTGCCGTCATAGCTTCGCATTTGCATGTAGACTGGAAGCTAAAGGCTTGTGCAGACTAGCGCGATATCTCGGGTGCGACAGGCAGCAATATGCCTGTCGCGCCCGCGTTATCAAGCTAGTTGCTCGAGACTTTGCGCACCGCCGGCCGCGTGAAGCCGCTGCCGCCACGGTTGTCGTGTGCTATTGTTGTTGGGTTACTGACACCCCAAACTATCAGACCACTTTTCGATAGAGTCTAAGTCTTGGTTTACATCTACTATAGATTTTGCCATAACATTATTATTGATCGATGATAACATAGTACAGTCGGTGACCAGCATTACCTGACCCCTGGAATGGAAGACGGGTCTGGTAATGCTGGCCACAACAACATGCTGGTACAATATTTGAATGCTGACGGTTTTGGTCTCGGTATGGCAACGGAAATATCGGCCTTTCACGATCGGCGTTAGACTATTAGCAGATAAGTCATTACAATGTTACTTTTCTCGGTAAGGTAAGGTATAAAATAGAACAATCGTGAAAAAGGAAAGCGCGAGAATACAACGCTTGTAATTTATTGCAAAATATGAAACAATTATCTATTTACTCAAAAATGAGTTGAGTAATCGAAAATGAAAAATAACCAAGTTCTGCATTCAAACAAGACGTTCTTGTTATTAATTAAATACCAACCATACGTTGATATCTAATATAGATATTTTGGATTGGAATCCAAAAAAAAAGGTTAGTTTACCGTTAATTTTTTTCGAGAATTTTTTTTCTAAACGTGTTTTGGTAACAACCAAGTTCTGAGAAATGTTTTCAAGAATAACATATATTTTTTCCGCTACCACAAACTATATAGTTTTGGCATTTTTTTTTTGTTTAAGACAAGCCGTCTTAGATCATTTGCCTCTTGTCAGCGCCTAGGTGTTTCGTCATTTAAATTTAACCGTGAATGTTGTACCTTACTCTCCAGTTCGGTAGGTACAGCCGGTATCGACCGAAACGAAAGGTAACGTTTTGTTGAGTAAAAATGCAATTAAGGTTGAAAATCTTAGCTTTATTTAACATTAGCTGCGCCCCGCGGTTCCACTCGCTTAAGTCTCGATCTCGTGGGAATATCGGGATAAAAACTCCTAGCTACCTTCATACCAAAATTTTATCAAAATTGGTCCAGTCGTTTGAGCGTGAAGAAATAAAAAACACACACACACAAACACATTCACAAACTTTCGCCTTTGTAATATTAGCGTGATCAACACAAAATCTAATTTAAAGAAAAAATACGGTTTGCTCCTCAATACACATATATGACTTACTAAATCTAAATTATATATTTACCACCTAAGTACACATTATGGTAAAGCAATAAAGATATAGAGTATTGAGTATCTTCATCTTCTTCTTGTTTACCATAATCGGTTAATTTCTTCAGTACGTACCTATGGGTGCATCTATTCAACAACTTTCTCATAAATTGTTACATAATTAGACCACATTTTATAGTGAATATATCAATATTAGACATTATTATTTCTATAATAAATAGGATGACTTGACTCAACTAGCTTTTTCCACAACGAAGTTACAGGGGGTTGAAAATGTCCTGAATGGCTTCGAGAAAAGGATGGTACGGCCTGTGCCGTTGTTTGTTATTGCTCTCATTGCTCGACTTGGCGGGGGCAATGTCGTGCCCCCAGATTTTGACTTGTCTATAGCTATTCTCTGTCAATGGTTTCGCACGTATCTGTGGCAGTCGACAAGTTTATAAAGCGAAACTTAATTTTCTTTGTAAAATGGATGTTTATTTTACGGAAAAGCTAATCCAGGAGGTTCACAGTAGACCTATAATACTGTATTTACTAAGTCATCCAGACTATAAAAATAATACAAAAAAACTGATGGCTTGGAGAGAAATCCAGAGTGAATTAAATGAAGAAGGTATTAGTTATTATGTGGTTATCGTATAAGATATGTAGCAGCTACAATATCACAGGGATTTGGTACTAAATCAGCAGGCATATATTTCGAAATCTTAAAAAAAGATTAATGCAAAATTATTTGAAACATCTTTTTCTCATCTCTGACGTTTTGACAATCAACGAAATTAATTACTAAGGAAACCACATTGACAAATTTCTTATACGAGTAGGTCGAAACAAAAAGTATTCATGTATCAAATGTATGTATCTTTCTTCGCTGTCATAAATAAAAATGATTAGTGATAATTATATAATTTATTTGTAAGGTAACACGCTAAGTTCTGTTTGTTTCTGCAAAGTATTGAACGAATTTATCTCTAACCCCAAACGCTTCCAAGGATGCTCTCAGTCGGTTCCCAGCGAGTCCATTTTGTGGTAGGCAGGCACCTAGCCGTTCTGTTTCAAAACTGGAACTGGAATGTACGGCTGACTCTTTCATCTGAATGAAGTTGTGTAAACAACAAGCTGCTTTCACAATTTTTATTGTGTTTGTCAACTCCGTTTCGAAAGGTTTTAGAAAAATCCTAAACTTTTGTGCCATTATTCCAAAAACACATTCCACAACGACACGTGCTCTACTAAGTGATTGATTAAATCTCTTTTTATCTCTTTCTTGCATAGCAGCTTCTCTTACAAAAGGTCTAATCAAAAACGTTTCCAGTTTAAATCCACCATCGCCTATTAAAACATACGGCAAGGGATCTGTGCGACCTGGTAATGGTTGGGCATTTGGTACATTAAGTTGACCAGTTTGTAATAGTTGAGAAAAAGTTGTTTTTTCAAATATTGTACTATCAGAATTTTTCCCAAACGATCCAATATCAACATAAATGAATTTGTAATTACCGTCTACTACAGCCAATAAATAACACAATCGAAAATTTACTTTTATAACAAAAAAACATTGACCCGCTACATGGAGGGCATTTGATGGTAATGTGTTTTCCATCCACGCTTCCCAGGCAATGAGGAAACCCCAATTTTTGGAAAAAAGTCTTTAGCTATATTGAGCCACATTTCCTTAGTAGGTATTGGAAGGACAAGTGGTCGTAATATATTCCATATTTCATCACACACTTCGGTCACTATTTTCGAAACCGTTGTATTCCCCATACGATATAAGAACGATATTGTCTTGTTGGTATCTCCAGTAGACAGGAATCTGTAATAAACATAATATTGATATATATCATCATCATTCTCCTGCCCTTATATCAATGTATTAGTGGTCGGCGCAACATGTCTATTCCTTCCACACTTCTCTATTAGTCGTCATCTCGGTAGTCACCCCCTTTCTAACCATATCATTGTTCACACAGTCCATCCATCGTTTGTTTGGTCTTCCCCTTCCCTACTCTTGACTGATATACATATACGAGTGCATATCTAATATTGATATATAAATATTATATTTATGTTGGAGTTGGTTGTCGATTACAATTGTGGGTAGTCAACAAAAAGTGTTGTTTTGTTTTTCTTATTATAATTTAACGTGATTTTTGCTAGCTATCAATTATTGCCTAATAAATCGGAACATTATTCATTGAGTACTCTGTATACGCACTAATTGATTTGGCAACTTATTTCGATAATTATTATAACCGATAGTTTTGATCAAAATAATACTTTAATTTTTAACTGATTTAACTTTGTGAAATCACCATAGTTTATTTACAATAATTATTCTTGTATTATTTGAATACTTTATAATGGTAGTCTTATTAGATTTAGCATGTTTGAGTGTTTTGTATCGAGTAAACATGTGACGTACTTCCGTCTGTCATCGGACAGAGTTGTCATGGAGTGGCGGGATTTCAATGTGGATATCGCCCTATAAAAGAGCGTGCACTCAGTTTTCGAGTCAGTCACAAATAAAAATAAAATTTGATATCGCCAGACTTTTGATGGAGGCTGAATTAAGTGACCTAGATAGCGCAACACCTGAAAGCTACTCTACAACAGCTATGCTAAGTGATACTAGCATGCAGGCTACACCTGGAAACTACTCCATGATTTGTGAAGGAACCGCGACAGAAGCTACCGAATATTACATTCTGGAAAATACACCACATAGCAATACAGCTATGGCTACTGATTTGACTCCCACAAATATTAATTCTGTAAATAACACCGATTCCACATGTTTTTCTCAATTTCTATAAATAATTAGGCCAAAAAAATTATAAATTTCTTCAAGCTTTGTTATTCACGCTTCGCTGATCGTGGAGTTATAAAACATGCTGATTTGTTTGGTTTGCAAAGCAGTCGTCGGACCACTAAGCTGTTGGCTTTGTTGAAAGTTGACTAAAATAGCTGTACATAAATATGTCATGATTGACTTCTTAGCTCCATAAAGGTATAGCGTGATGATATACATTTAAAAGGTTATATCTGTAACTACCGGCAATATTGTAACCTCTTGGCTCGTCTTTTTAAAATTGAATGTATTATATATTGTTGTATATTTAACTTTATAAGAATACGAACATAATGTTATATTGCTCGTCCCCCATAGCAAATAGCGTGATAATGTATAGCCTACAGATCAGGATGTAAGCAAAATTGAACAAAATCTATCCGGTATTATTTGCGTGACATACATTAAGACAAACATAAAAATTCTAAATATTCTATTTTCGGCTTGAGAATCGTTCCCAGATAACTTTTTTCATAAATATTTAATGTACAATTTTGACTGCACTACGATTTTAGTATGTTGCTACTGATTTCTGGCATTCTAAGAAGAAAATTAGGACCTCAAATAATTTAGAACGTTTAGACGTGTATGGGTATATGTTATGACTTGTATTGACTTGAATAATTTGTTCCTTTCGTACACAGAATTGTTAACGTTAAAACTTCAATTTAATGCCTTATTTTTTTTATGAATTTGTTTACAATAAAATTGTATGTGAAGTACTGTTTAACTGACCCATTAAAATTGTATGACTGTCTATAAAATATTTGCACGGCGGAATATGTATGCACTAAATTTTATACGTATAATCATTGAAAAGGTTGGTTAGTTGGTTGGGAGGTGGGTAACTATCTGCAATGCTCTCTATTTACAATTTCCTGCAAACCATAGAGGAATACAAACATAATGCAATATTGCTTATCCCTCATAGTAAATAGCGTGATAATATATAGCCTACCGGCTGACCAGACTTATAGGAAATATATAATTATGCAAACTTAGAACAGACTCTATCCGGTAGAATTTGCGTGAATTCTGTTTTATGAGCTATTTCTTTCCGACTTGCAAGACAAAAATTGTGATAGCTCGGCTATTATGCTTGATATAAATATAATTTTTAGCCTATAGCACTCAAGAATAATGCAGCTTTCTACCAAAATTTGTTAATGTGGATCATTTGTTCCGGAGATTATCCCCTACATACAAACAAACTTACAAACAAATTTTACCTCTTTATAATATTAGTATAGATAAACAATTACTTACCTCAAAGTTAAGGCCAATCTTTCTCTGCTAGAAATTGCGAGGTATTCCTCGAAGCGCCACCGTTTTGAGGCGCACCATTATTATTCCTCAGAGCGCACCTTTTAGTAGCGCTCCCGATAACAATTAAAAATATTAACTTTTTTTTCCTCGAAGTGCTCCTATGATTAACTTTCGAATAGAGATAGGATACTAACTGAAACTATCGATAATAAGTAAAATACGTTATTTCATACAATTTGCAAAAACTGTATACTCCTTGACCATAGAACGGTTTAAAAAAAAAAAAGTGATCCTGTGTGTGTAAAGTGGACAAAGACAACTGTATCTGTCAGTACCTACGTACTTTAATCTCTGGCGAAGCGGCGCGCGCGGCGCGGGAGCACTGCAAACATAAGCCGCAGCCCTGCCTCCCTATTGTATCCTAGATAGTCGCGTCACAGGTCGCGTTCACCGAGTTCACACGAATACAGCCGAGCACGTAGGTACTGACAGATACAGTTGTCTTTGTCCACTTTACACACAGGATCACATTTTTTTTTAAACCAATCTATGGTCAATGAGTATAGAGTTTTTGCAAATCGTATTTTACTTATTATCGATAGTTTCAGTTAGTATCCTATCTCTATTCGAAAGAGCGCTTCGAGGAAAAAAAAGTTAATATTTTTAATTGTTATCGGGAGCGCTACTAAAAGGTGCGCTCTGAGGAATAATAAAGGTGCGCCTCATTAGGTGCGCCTCAAAACAGTGGCGCTTCGAGGAATACCTCGAAATTGCTTCCCTAAATCTTGTATTTTGTTTTGTAATATTTGACTTCAATAGATTATGCAAATCTTCAAAATTATCTCGGCTCATTAGAATGAGATCGTTAAGATCGTTTCTATACATACTCGTATTTTAGAAAATACGAGTATGTATAGAAACGATCTTCATGTGAGTCTAGTTCTTTACATAATCTGTTTTCTCATAACTTCTTCCTTTTTTCATTAATCTCGTGCACCCAATCCTTTTCAAAGTTAATGACCACAATAATATTTCTTCCTCCTCTGACTCCGAAAGCGACGACATTTTGCTTCGATTGTGACAACTCAACCGACTCGCATGATGTTCCGCTACTTGAATCGCGACTCAAATATGTTTCGCAGCGGAATTCATGTAGCTGTTTCGCATCATCAGTTTCGCGGCGGAGGTGTGCTAAGGGCGTTAAAGAGATATCTTTCATAAATAGATGGTTTAGGTATCCAACAAAGGAGGCCGTCACCTCCTTCTGCGAAGCAGTAATGCTCGCGAAGGAGGAAGCGGAACGCGTGAGGGAGAGGCAGGGTTCGCGCCCTCACGCCCCTAGTCGCCGCAGGAGACGCCCCGGGCGTCGGGAGTCGCAAGCCGATTTCCGGCCACCGTAGGCGCGGGCCTACGGGCCCTGCGGGCGGCGGGTCCTTATCGGACGGTGAGCTACCCATCGCTCACCGTCCGATAAGGACCAGGCCCGGGTCGACGGCGCGTTGTGTTCCACGCGCGCCTCATAGAGACGTCAGCACGGTTTGACGGGGTCCATTAGGGCCAATGCCTGCCAGGGTTGCGAGTTTGTCCGAAAGGGATATCGTGGCCCTGGCACACAGGCAAATGAAGGAACACGGGTGGGTTTTAGTCAGTAAAAGTCTGACACGCCCTCCCGCTCCGCCCAGATCGGGAGAAGTTATTTGATAATTTCCCACCCAAAAAAAAAAAAAGAAAAAATAAGGTATCCAACAAAATCTGCTTAGACAACCCTGCAACTAATGCTATTCCGAATTTCTTACCAAATAATATCGTCTATTGCGAGAGTCACCTCATCAAATTGGAGCGCATCTTTTGTAACTACTGTTCCGAAGATATTGCACAATACATGTTGCATGGTGTCAGTTTAATATATACGTGCTAAATGATTTATGTCGGATTTGATGTAAAGTATGTTTTATAGCAGTAACTGGTCAAGTGACCACACCCGTTGTAGTGCAATAGATTGATGAGTTTGCGATATTGAACATAGATAAGATTTTAGCTGAAATATTATTATTTCAATGTTATTAATTAAGTTTTATTGCAGAGTGGTGCGGTGATTCTACTTTTGTTTTTAAATTAATAGTCCATCAGGCCGTTTGACTGCGTTATTAATTATGTTCATTGTAGAACAGACAGAAAGAAGCTGACAGAAGAATTTAGTTGGGTTAGGGCAGCATTTGCAAAACTTCGTCAAGTCTTCTTGTAGTCTATACCGCAAAATTTGAAGACTAAGGTCTTCATCTTGTGCATCCTGCCCGTTATGACATACGGTACTGAAATGTTGACATTGAAAGTCGGGCTGGTTCACAAATTCAAGTTCTTTCAGCGCGCTATGGAGCGGGCTATGTTCGGAGTTTATTTGAAGGATAAAATCAATTAACGACGCATTCGAAAATCTGACAAAAATTAGCAGTTTTTGGGTACTTTTTGCGGCAAAATTTAAACTAAAGCAAATATAACTAATAATTGCCACAGATAGAATATCTCCAATAATTAGCAATTTTTCATTCAAAAATGTTGGTTTTTAATATTGTATAAAAATATTTCCGTTGCCTCTTCACACAAAATTTACGATATCATGTTGAGTTTAGGAACATTTTTCTTCAATTTAGTTTTTAAAAATATTTTATGTAAGCAGACATGTTTAACTCAAAAAGGTAGTAAAAATAACTATCAAAATGTTACAAATAGTCTCAGAAAATAATGTTGAAAAAACCTATTTTTTTTTAAAAAACACTGACGGTAATGTTTTTTTACTATTATTTAACAAGAAATTTAAAAATCACACACTGGGCTTCAGCTATCCGTCTGATAAAATAAAATAAATGTTTTATAATTATACAATACAAACGGCGAAATAAGCTATATTTTCGAGAGCGCAAAAGTGATGAAACTATTAACAGGTGCTGAGACTGACACGAATGGTTTATCACCACGAAAACTGTAATTTTATAGTTACACCGACTTAATATTTTAATTATTTCAAGCTTTCTCACAATTAGATAAGAAATTGACGAAAAACTTTTTTTTACCGGAAAAGTTCCGGAGTTTGGTACCGACATAGCTTGCAGAGTAAGCAAGCTGAGTGGCACTGAGCTAGTTATCTTTGGCAAAGGACCGATAGCCGGTGGAGCAGACGAGTCTTGGAGTGAAGATTACGAATCGGCAATTGTAGTGTGGACCGACGACCTTGAAAAGGTGGCTGGGACAGACTGGATGCGGAAGGCAGAGGACAAATTATTGTGGCGCAGCCTGGGGGAGGCTTATGTCCAACAGTGGACTGCGATGGGCTGATTGCAGAGGTGTTTAGTGATCCTACTTGTTTTGAATCTCCCAGCTAATTATATGCTACGGGGGAAATAACAGCATACATACAAAAACGCGAGCAAAAAAAACTGCAGTATAGTGTCCACTTATTAAATTAATTCAATAAATTGTTTTAAAACGTCTCTTAGTAGCATTGAAATTAAAATACTGCATTACAATCGGGAATTAATATTTTATGTAAGTTTTGGGGTGAATCTACTTAAGCGATATCTAAGAAGTGCTAAGCCTTGTGTTCACCAACTTTTAAATCAACTGATTAAACATTTAATCAGTTCTATATTTAGGTACATGCCGTAGTTGTTCAGAAATCGACAAAGTCAATAAATTCTACTATGCAACACTTTCTATCAAAAAGATCAGCAGGTTAAGTGCTTAGTATATCATAATATCAACATATTTAAGTATTATTTTGTTTCGTCATCACTGCATTTTAGCAGATATAACCTTTGCTCTTTAGAAAATTGTGCAAAATATTTATATGTATAAATCGGATCAGATTACAATGTGTTATATAAAACTGAGGAAATCTTATAAAACTTACTGAATTGAGTAACGCAAATGCCTAGCTATGACATCAGATTAATTTGCCAAAAACGCAAAATCACAATAAGCCTAGTCAGAATTTGAACCATTGTTTTAATAGGAGTAGCAGTTATCATTTTATTATGGCGATGACAACCTACAATACTTCAAGCAGACTACCGATGCGTTGCCGACCTTAGGATCGAAGTTGAAACTTCTCATGTGCCTGGAGGTGATTCAGGACCCATACCTTTCAACACCAGCCATACGTCCAACAGTGAACTCTTTTACGCTGGCACGCTGGCACGACAGTATTATTCAGTTCTTATTGGCCCACAACTTCGCCACTTCCAAGGCGACGAACTGCTATTGGCTGATGATGATAAGGATGATACCTTCTGAACCGGAACACATCAGTCATAAAATCAAGCGGAATTAGGTATAGTGGCAGTGCTTCCCCGGACGGTACCATACAAGGGGCAACTACTAAACATATTCATACAAAAACTGATACCAGTCAATTATCAACAGGTTGCTGGCTATCAGCCGTAACAGCCCATTTCCTTCAGGTAATTGTAACGGCTTGTTAATAAGCAATGCCGGTTGTACGTAGTAGTACGTTTAGTGTTATTTTCCACTATGAATTGGTAAGTTCATGCAGTTATTACCTTGGTCTGACAGATATCGTGTAACTCATCTATCGCTTTTCAACAGTCAAGATCGTGGTGAACCGCAGGCATTCCGTAAAAAAAGTATTTTAATATCCGCTATTTGACTCTTTTACATTTAAAATTGTTTTATGTTAAGTTCCATATTATTATTATCTTTCAAAAGCTAATTCAAAATTAATTCCTAGTCAAAAAAAGCAATGTAGTGTAATTATACTGAGAACCAACATTTTTGAAAGCCGTAACTACATGGGTAATAAAAGATAGCCCCAGAACTCCCATTTTTCACTACTCCAGGTACTTCCTAGTGTTAGATCGCTCTCATTGTCTACAAATCAGTAAATCTTCTATTATGTGTCATTCTGAATTAATTCCTAATCCAATATTGTAACTTTTGCATTGCGTAAGCCTGAAACCAAACCAATAGACTTTGACGTCAGATAGATGATGGAAATCCATCTGCCTTATGTATTATTTATACATTCTGTATGCAAAAGTTTATGCGAAAATTATTCAACATCTCTAAGAAAGTTGTAGTTTGTTGAAACTTGTTCAATCGCCTTCTAAAGTTCATCGGCCTTTGATCGAGAGTAACTGATATCGTAGTTTTATCGTAAACAAAGATTTAAGATAAACAATGGTTTGAATATTATTTTATTACCTTTTGTTAAATTTACATACAGTCATAATAATTACATTTTTAAATATTTTTATAAAACCCTTTTTTAGGGTTCCGTAGTCAACAAGGAACCCTTATAGTTTCGCCATGTCCGTCTGTCTGTCTGTCCGTCCGTCTGTCCCCAGCTTAGCTCAGAGACTCTTAGTACTAGAAAGCTGTAATTTTGGCATGGGTATAGATATTAATGTCATGTATAGATATATATATAGTAATATATATATAGATATATAGTAATAGTCGACCAACTTAAATTTGCAGTTGGAGAATTGACCGTAACGTATATCGATGTATGGGGAGCATGTTTTTCAACTACAATGTTCAGTTTGTTATTGGGATAAATTAATCCCAAGTCCGGAACCCTTCATAGTGCGTGACACGACACGCACTTGGCCGGTTTTTCCTAAATAATATTCAAACCATCGTCGGTTACACTAAAAAAAAATTTGTTCATGATTATATTTTACGACTTTTTCGGCGTAACTAATTTGTACACCCATTAAAAGTTAAATTACAGCTTTCTAGTACTAAGAGTATCTGAGCTAAGCCGGGGACAGACGATCGGACGGACAGACAGACAGAAGGACATGGCGAGACTATAAGGGTTCCTTGTTGACTACGGAATCCTAAAAAAACGAGAATTGGAAAAGTGATAAAGTTATAAACGAAACGGTTAAGGCTTGTAACGGTCATCATGAATTTAAAGGTAAAAGTTTTTATTAATTAAGAGTACCTACGTTAATTTTGACCTACTCTCAAACTGATTATTTTCCTTTTTTTTGTTCCACACAACGGTTAATTACAGGATTTCTTTCTACATTGAGTTTTTACTAAACTACAGTATTTTTATCATTATGGTTACTATATTTCCCTGCTCCTCAATCAGCTGACTCAAAAGCCTCCATGCATAATCCACCACACCAGGATATTAGTCAATAGCCCACGGAATTGCAACTATAATTATCACTGTTCGGTGATAATCATCACCCTTCACTCTTTACGCATATTAAGGTCCCATAGCATACTGGTGGGTTGCGCAACCATTAGTGATGCTTTCTACGGCACCCAGTGTTGCCCGCTACCGTGACTGATGCGTGCGGAACTCAGAAGCAATCCGCAACTTTAGATTTGGTTTGCGTTTGACCTGAACATCACTATGATGCAATAAGATATGGGCCAGCATGTTTACCCATTGGATAATCATAAATCTACAGTAGAAATACCTTTCTGCTTCTAATTAGTGCTGTGGGTTTACTATTTATAAGTTTTAAGACCATAGTTCTGGTTTTACTGGAAAGTCTGGCAATCAGTCTTTGCCAAGTACTGAGTAAAACGATACCCATTGTATCGTGTTACTCAGTAACTGGGTTGTAGAGGTCAGATAGGCAGTCGCTCCATGTAAAATACATGCATTCAGTTGCGTCCGGTTACACTGGAAGCCGACTTCAAACATAGTTGGAAAAGAAAAAAGCTAGCATATTATGGTGAAATGGTTCTGGTTGAACCACATTTTGAACTGGCCAATGCCATCCTGATGAGTAGTGTTTCATAAAATCTGGTCATTGAGCATTGTGGAATATGCTCTGATATGCTCAAATAAATATTTGGTTGTAACACCACAGCTTTTTATTAATACAAGGTACAGAAAACGAAGTTCTTCTAATTTTGTTTGATAATAGCTACTAAGATTCTTAAACTACGAAAACGGCATTCTTTCTTATTACATGCAAATCAACTGCTTTTTATTTCGTTTTGGTATTATTTCTTCCTTGTGAGCAGCTTAAGTAATTAATGCTTCATATAACAATTTAGTAATGCTTTCAAAAGTACTATTGTTACGTGGAATGGTTTATGGACGCGGAACTGATCACTAATCTGGACATCATTGAGACCCTTGTTCACTTGACATACGGTTCGGACGGTATTGACTCTTCAAATGTTAAACACGTTATGGTGTTACAGTGAGTGTCATAAACATAATAATATATTTAGTAACGCTTTCTATAGCTTATGAATTATTTATCCTTTTTGTTTGTGAGCTCCTAGACTTTCAGTCATTTATGTAAAAACAATTTCTCTTTGGGTTGCACGATTTGAATAATATTCATGATTTTTCAAATCTTATGTATTTTTGCACTGTCATTTATCAAGATTTTAAAGTACATAATAATTGTTCATCAACCAAAGAAAAGATGGATAGATGGTGTAAAAGATGATATAACTTGGAAGGAAGTAAAGTCTGAGATGAGAGATGAGGGCTGATGATCTTTGAAAGAAAAGATGTAGGTATTGCCCCGACCTCACATGATTTAGGATTAGGGCATGACAATGATGAAATTTTACTTAATTCTACATGCAGATAACTTGCACATAGTAAAGGACTAAGGTCAGTAAACGATGCAGGAATGTGAAAGGATGCAGACGGTGTCCATACAAAGCACTCAATTTGAATTATAAGAAGTGTGTTAGGGTCCAATTAGCCAATTACAATTAGTTTTCACAATCGTGACAAGGGCTACCAAGGCAGTATTTTAGTAACTCTTTCTAATTACATAGAACAGAAGTCTTTAAAGTCAAATGGTCAATAAACAGGAGTCATGAACATCATCTAGTAGACGGGCAACTTTGTCATATAAACTCTAGGAGTACAGCCTAGAGATAAAACTAGACGCAATTTCGCTTAATATCTAATAATCTGGCTAGTAATCTTAGTTTGACATAAAAATTTAATATGTGTACTTATCATTGGTCAATTTTAATTAACGGCTGTCTGGAATCAATTTGCCTAAACAGTCGTTATAACGCAGACAGCTCGATTATTTTTTGTGTCCTTTCAGCATGTCCCATCAAGATTTCTTATTCGTTTTCTTTTTACATTTATTTTATAAAGTAATACGAGCCTATTATTTTCCAATAAATTGCAGGATAAAAGCCTCTTCTCGCACAGAGATAGCAAGCAATAAAAAATCCAGTAGTGTCTATTATAAATATACAGCCGTCTCATTCATTTCCTTGTCTTATGATACAATTTCCACGCCCGAGGAGCATCTATTGAGCAGTAGTGTCATGGTGAAATACTATAATTATACACCGTATCGTCAATTATTGTGTTGCTAGGCGTGAATATTACGAATTATGCAACAATAACAAGATTTGTAACTACCGTTGTCCAATCTGGGTGGCACTAGTTATTTTTTGGTACCATCATAATTACCCCATAGATCACGTCGTCTCTATGCTTCAAGAAGAATGTTGATGTCAATTTTCGAGGAGTGGTTTTTAGCAC
Source organism: Tiliacea citrago (assembly GCA_963921375.1). Taxonomy (NCBI): domain Eukaryota; kingdom Metazoa; phylum Arthropoda; class Insecta; order Lepidoptera; family Noctuidae; genus Tiliacea; species Tiliacea citrago. Next base: position 961,692 of record OY992790.1, on the reverse strand, counting down.
AGGGTAGGCTTTGCTATCACAGGTTCTTGGGATTTCATTTGTGTAATTCTCATGTGCATAATAGAATACTATAGAACCTTTAACGTTACAAAAGAATACTTTTTATCCGTCTGCTCCAGAAGTTATGTTTTTCGAGTGTATGTATGTATGTCTATTTCTTTGGCACGCTCTATAGGCTTGATGGATTTTAAAATATGAGGTATCCTCAGATTCGTTTTAATTGTGGGAGTGACATAGGCTATAAAATTTTAATGTGGCGTCTGCGAATCAAAAACGAGAGGGGGAATAAACAAATATATTTTGTGATTATATTAATATGGGTATCAAATAAAAGCTAGTAAATAGCCAATTCCAAATATTATTATATTTTGGTTTTAGTGGTGGCCCACTGGTTAACGGCCTCGACTTACGAGTAGTAGGTCTTAGGTTCGAACGCAGACAGGTGCTTTACTTTGTGTAAATTATTTCATCACCACTGCTCTCTAAACGGTGAAGGAAAACATTGTGAGGAAACCGGCATGTCCTAGAACTAAAAATTCGAAGACATGTGTCATCCACCAACCCGCACTGGGCCCGCGTGGTGGGTTAAGGCCAACTCTCTCTTACAGAAAGAGGAGGCCTGTGTCCCAGCAGTGGGAACATTATAGGCAGATTATGTATTATATTTTATAACACTTTTAACCTACTATTTTGACACAAAGTACATTTTCTGTAAGTACATTGTCAGTAAGTTAAAATTGTACATTGGTTTGTTTACACGTTTATTATTTATTTATCACTATCACTACATATTATTATTATAAAACAAAGTAACCCTCCGCCGTGTCTGTCTGTCTGAACGCGATCAACTCAAAAACTACCGAAGGGATCATATTATATACTCGTATACTGTTTTTACTCAATGAAAACCATATGGAAATCCGATCATTAGTTTTTAAGCATCTAATACTTGAATAGTGATTCATGAGGAAAACATTCCTCGTGAATAATTATTAAGATTTTGTGTAAATTGGCAGAAATTTATGACGATGATTGTTGAAGATGTCGGAAAAAACATGCCGACTTGAGCTTTACCGTGCGCTGCGTAAACCAATAGTTATAATTATGAAAAAATGTACTACGGAATTACTCCTCTGAAAAAATCGATTAAACTGTAGCAACCCTCCATGTCTATCTTCTAAGATTAACACACAATAACGAAAAAATATTGATTGAAGATGCTTTTAAACATTATCTTTAAAGCGTTTTTTGGGCGTATCCTAATTAAATTAAGTTAGATCATCGTTTTTTCCATTTTATCTAGATTAAAATTGTCTTTATACCAAACAATTCGATCCAGAAATTTTATTTCTATACGTGTTTTTTGGTACGCTGTTTTACGCGCAAATCCACGCGGGTGAAACCGCGAGCAAAAGCTAGTGTATATTCAAGTCTTTTTCAGTTGTTAAATCGAACGCCAAAAACCTGCCTTCAAGTTGCTCCCCAGCCCACAGTATTTCTATATTATACAAGGGAGTCAGTTCATCGTTCCGGGTGTGTTATCAGACGGTTTTCCCGGATATTCCGACATATCCATTTCCACCGTTTGCAAACCGACAATCACTTCCTGAGCTACAAGTTGCACTTGACAATGTAAGTGCAAAGAGTTGGGTTCCGTACGTAGTAATTATTTAATGTTTGAATGTATGTGGTGCATTGAACAGCAACATTTGAAATAAAATCTGTTATTAATAGAACTACGTTCGGGAGGTTTCTGTTCAGGATAAAGCGGGAGGAAACGCCCGGGTGTTACCACTGTGTCGATCGCCCGGAGGACATGGTGGAGCATACGGTGGAGGCGGGTTTTAGTCAGTAAAAGTCTGACACGCCACTCCGCCCAGAGTGGGAGAAGTTATATGATAATTTCCCACCCACAAAAAAAAGAATTACGTAACAATTTCTTTATTATCTCAGGGATATTTTCATAATTTCAATCGATTATCCATCATTATCTTCTTTTTTGAACATTTTTGCTTAACTTTGAATTGGCTTTTGTGAACCTTGCAAAATTGCAGTCAAAAAATGTAATCACCTCGAAACCGTTGATAACACCAAACCACCTAAGGAACTCCAAACCGGTTGAAGGTCAGGAAGCGTACCGGACCTACGCACCTCAAGTCCGACAAGTAAATAGCAATTTGTTAGAAATTGTACAGTTCAGTTTATTGGTACATTTTAACGACAAAATCAGTACTTGTGACCACGGATATGACGGCGGCATCAATGACACTTTGGGACGAAGACTTGGGTGACACAATCAAAGGCTTGCTTCTGTAGGTAAGGTCTTGTTTTGCCAAAATTATTATGTAACAAGCGTCCAATTAGGTAGTTCCTTGAATCATCCCGTAGGTAAATACAATTTAGTTCTACCAGAGATCCAGATGTGGTTCTAGTGGATTGATTTAAGTAAGTGGTCCTGGTAACTTCTGAAGAGAATAACTATAAAGGCAATCACATGTTAAACAAAACAGCAGAAACAAAATAAAAAGTGAGAAGAAAGACAATTACTATACTATAATTTAGTTGTTATCAAGACATGACCTGTTCATTAATCACAATATTACTAAAGAAAGATTATGTATCAGATATAACGTTACTAAGTGATCAGACAACAGTGGCTGCGACCGGTTCCGAGTTCATTTGCACGTGTTATACACTCACTCAGTTTTTACTTTCACTGGCCAAGATATTAGAGCAGCTTTCAGAATGGATGTGGCAATTTTGTTAGGAAAGGTCAACCTTTGAGACTAAAACAATTCGTATTGCATTATCCTGTGCGATTTGTAAACAGATATGAATTATTGGATATATACAATAGTGATAGGATCGAAAGACCTTCTGGTTCACAAAATAACGATTCTACGGATGACCATTTTGATCATCTGGTTGGTGAAATAGTTAGTCTGAGTCGTACAGGAATAGTTTTGATAATATTTATTTTTTAACTAAAAATAAAGACGAGAAAGAACATCCGGTAAAAGTGCAGTTCTATTAATGTTCAAAACAGTTTATTTAATCACCTCTGAAATTAATCTCACAATGTCATTATAAAATGTATGAACATCTGATATACCGTGTTTCTGGCAAATAAATTACTTTGACTTTGAAAAATGAATTCAGAATAAAAAGATGGAATAGAAACCGCCGCATCCAAATTATTTTGTCCATGACCATGTCCACCAAAGTCCGGCAAATATTCAACATCGCCATTTTTAATATAATTCCTCCATTACCAATTCTTATAAAATCACTTTCTCACATTGTTAGTGAATAGTTATAACTTATGGTCTTCTCCAATATGGAAATGTAAATTTCTAAAATGTAAACTTCTTTGGTCTTTCGAATTGGATATTTTGGATCCTTATGAGTTGACGACTATGTTTTAAGAGGAAGTTATGTGTCTTGGACGATTTCGTTTCAAAATTAATCGACCATAAAACTAAGAACGGTCTAATTTACAGATTAGCAATCATTAATTATTTATGCAAAAATTTAGGACTGAAGGACTCATCTCGATTTAAGCATAACACTACGAGTAGTACGTTATAAAATATATGATTTATTATTACAAACATTAACTTTAAATTATTAAAATTTGATAGGTTTCAACTGTTGGTATTTTTCCAGCAGTCACGCAGACGGAATGTTATTCGTTCAAACGAGTTGGTAGTGATAACTTGATGTATTCATCTTGTTAACGTTTAAAGTAGCAAGTTCCTACACATTTTCACTGCTCTCATGGAATATCGTAAAGCATTCAATAAGGCATTTGAGTTGTCTTATATCCCTGTCTATATGCCGATGCCTACTACTCAGGCCTGCAGCCCATCAGCATCCATAGTTGTTATTTAGATGATGTTGTTTTATGCTTGCCATTCACAATGCCCCACTTCGTCATTTTGGTGAGTACTCGGCTGTTCTGTGTATTCAATTTCAACACTGCTTATTTTTAGCAGAACACAGCGCTACCTGTTATTACTTTCTAAAACTATGACAGAGCGTGTAGTGAGGACAGTGCGAATTCACTTGTTCACTGTTCTTACAATAGATGGCGTTGATTTCAATATACCTTCATAGTTCACTATGTTGTGCCTAGATGTCGCTGTTCTGAAAGTGTCCTATTCTGAATCGCGCTATCATCGTCTTCACTGCAAAAGCATACAGTCGCGAGTCCAGTCAAATGACATTTAATGATGAATGAATCTCTCAACTGATCGGTACATTGCTACATCACCATGTCAATACGGAGATCTGACATAAAAGAACTTGGTAAATTAATAGATGATAGTTTCAGAAGGTAATAAAAACAATACAGAAACAATAGTGATTTTAAATAAGTAATACCTATCTACCACTGTATTGTGGATTTAAAGGCCTCAATTAAAAAATCTTATCCGTGAAGGGGCCAGAACTGCATATTTTAATTACTTATTGATTAACAATTTTTTTAGCATCGCATACTTTCATAACTTTAGTATTGTAGAAGTTATGAGATAGTTTGCTGTATTGCAGTGGGTGAGAACAAAATAATACAAGATCATGTTTTGTTTTGCAGAGTTAAAATCTTTAATCCTGTTAAAAATTCCTTGGATCCAGTTCCGGCCAACAATATCCAGCTACCTTTAACTGATGATGATCCTGCAGAAGAACTGCCAACACGCAGGAAGTTTAAGTGTTTGGAAATATTGGATGCCAAAAATAAGAATATTGTTATAGACTTAACTAAAGATTGAGTTAAGGCATCAAGTTTCGATTAGCATTAGCATGCATTATCGAGAAAATAAATTAATCTTCGTTAAAATATCATTCATGACTTTGCTCTTGGAATATTGTAAGAAGAGGTTATAGGTATTGTAATTCTTTTAAGTGCCGAGTAGTTTATGTGGCTAAGAACTCTATATGACTCGCCATCAAGTCAACGCCCCGGCTGTCGCTGAAAACTAGCGCTGGGGCACTGTCTCGCATAGAGTCGCAGCATTATGCTGAGCGACGTCCGTTTTGCGGGAATGTGACGCTTAGTTTTCCTCAACTTGTTTTTTCGTGTTTGTATTTTTTTGCGTTATGTTTACCGCAAATAAACGTATTTTTCTTTCTTCTTTCTTTTCCTTTTACTCGTACCTAATTTCAAGAATAACACTATTTATATTTTCTAAGAAAAAGCTTTGGAATCGTGACCATAAATTATAATATTTTTTTTTAATATTTAAAAAAACTGTAGAATTTAACTTCTTCGAAATAAATATACGTAGGTTCTGAAATGCTGACGTTTCGGGATTACATTTTCATCTCCACACCGCAAACAGTCAAGATCTAACCGTGTTAACGAGAAAAATATGAAAAGTGAAATATATTTGAGTCATCAATCTTAGTCAAGTGATTAATGATAATGACGCGGCACGGGGTGGTCTGAATGACGAGTGTTTATGAGACGAACCTGCCAGGTGTCATGTTGGAGAAGATATTATCGTTAAAAGTGCCATAGATCATGCAAGGAACATGGGCCTCGACAGGAACAATGGACGATTTTTTGGACAAATCTGTACGGCTCTACGTACATCGTGTGCTAGATGGATGTTACAAATGAACTAAAAGATACTACTAAGTTATTCAATTATGTACAATAATTGAAGTTCCCATTGCAGCACCTTTGTCCTGTCGAGATATTTAATGTTGCTATTTGTAGTGGTATGGAAAATTAATCAGACAATGGAAAATATTCCTATTGTAGTAAATAAGAAACAATCTTATACAAAGCTTTGCCTTATTAAGTCTCATAGATTTTCCAGAACACAGTCATTACTTACTTTAACTCAAACAATACACATAAAAGACAAGAAACTTCAAAAGCCCAATTCTCCAAGTTTCAACTTAAAACAGGTACTAATAACTTGTTCAAATTAAGAGATTTCACTTAGATCTGTTGAACGTATAATTGAAGTCTGCAGGAGAGTTTTAACAGTCGGTAATTAGATAAATTTGTGTATCCGCACGCCCTCTGTCGTCGACCGCAGCTAACAAAAATTTACGGAGCGTTCCGAATTTTATCTGCATGTTAATTGGTCTGGACGGTTTTCGGTATTTCAGTGGTTTGCGAAGAGTTATGAAGCGAAGTGAACCTTAGTTAGGGGACATAGTAGCATCTGTTTCCCATGACTTGTAAATGCATCGGACATGATCTCAATAATTACATCATCAAACTTCGGTTTCCTAGAAATCTGCTGGAAAAGGAATTAAATTATAATGAGATGATCATAAGGATACTGGTGCTCAGTACTATTGTAGTAGTTATAGTTAGTAGTTAGTCTATAAAAATAGGGAAAATGCCTTGGCATATTTCAGTAACACCAACAAAAGCTTTGCGTAGGTACTTTTTATTATCGGATACAAGCTAACACAGATGATAGAAATTTATAAGATATTGAATCTTTAACGACAGATATAGGCATCACTTCGGAAAAGCGACACATTTACACGTCAAAACAATGTTTTACCCAAACCATCCCAAATCTGCTTACACATAACTACAGAAACGAAAATAATGCTAACCATTTATCATTAAGAAAATAAAAAAAACCCTTTAGATTTAATAAAGTAAAACAAACAGATAGACAATGTACACTTAGGTGCGATTGCGGCTCGCGCTTGAAAGCAATTCCTTGTCCCACTGAGTGGCGCAAAGAAGCAATTAAGATGAGAAAACGCTTGTACACGCCCTGCGCTGCTTGCCTTAAGCTGCGGCCATAATAGCGTTCTTGGGAAAGAATGCATGTGCTTTTATAAATATTTTCTTTGATAAAGTAAGGAGGAAGTTGAATACATTTTAATAGTTTACATACTAAACTAAACTATACCTACAGTAAGTACAAATAAAATATTCTTAGCATTTGTCGCAATTTTCTTTGTGCTTGTTTCGATAATTTGATAAGCACGGATGCTGTTACATTTGCTGGCGTTGCCATGCCTGGATAGAAATTGCAAGATTCATAGACAAGAATTAACAGTAAATAGTAATTAACAAATTCAATGTTTCAATATTCTTAAAATATATATTCACAAAAAATCACTGCGCTATAATATAGCTCATGATAATGCATAAACCATTATTTTTATTTTATTAGTATTTTTATTTATTATTAGTAATTTAGATATTTTCTTTAATAGGTATTGTTTAAATGATAATGTTGTCTTTTTTTTCTTTTCTTCTCATTTAAGGATTTTCTTGCGATTATTAACCAATAAGTTTCACTCGTGTGCAAATAGTTCCATATCAAATATGTAGTATTTAAGATGTGGATAACGTTGTGAGCTACACATATGTAACCTCTTTTTTTCTCACTACCTGTTTATTAAGATATTTGTGTAACTGTTTGTTTTCCCGAATTAAGTAAATAAATAAATTATTTAAACATTCCGTGTAGAACCATGTTGAACTATCCCTTACATTCCAAAACTCGCGACAATGGCCCATAAAATCCTGACTTTCACGTGTAACTCAGCTTTACGTAAATGCGTGCATCCACTATGCTGCATAAAGATGTCATACCTTCGCGAGAGCTGACTGCGACCACTCGTCCTAAGTGGTGACATGCTGAGGAACCGGGGCCTCGTCTTACTCACTGTGAGTCGCTTTTTTATTGTTTTCAAAGTGTTTTCTTTGAGGGAAAGCTCAAGTTTCGTTTGAAACAGTCTTCTTTGTTGCGAGGTTACTCGTGTTTGATGGTAATGGTAAAATTGAGCTATTTTTAAAAACTGGTTTATTTTTATTTTTCAAATGATCTATTTAGAATGCTGAATGATTAGTGATGTATGTTGATTAGCATTACACTAGTTTGTTTTAAGAATGTGTTATTCAGGTTCAGAATGCGATTTGATACCAAGTATTCTACATCAATTAATCAAATGAGATTTCTAATTAATTAATTTTATTTTCAGATCTTTAATTTCGTCTATCAAATATCAACAGAACAGATAATAAATATCAATGGCTGGATACCAATGTCACGCAATGATATTTACAATCAAATAAGAAGAAACGCGCTTAATACTATCAAATCAAATGAATACCCTGTTTTCCTGAATATAAAGCCATCTATGGTTTATGATAATAATTTACTGCAAAGACAAACTAATAACAAAAAAGATTTTAGAGATTTAAAGGAAAGTTTCGAAGAAACAAATGAAAACTCTTTTGAAAGTGTCAAAGTTGCAAATAAAGCAGACAACAGTGATCAAGCAATTGGCAAAAATAAGGAAAACACAAGAAAAACTAAAACACTGTGGACGCATGATGATGGTATTAGTAACTATAATGTTCTGGAGCTACCTGAAATTGATTCTAAAACTAGTGTGACAAATGAAGGAACTACTATTGATAATTTCAAAACAGCTGCAGCGTCTTCAAAAGCATACGAAGTGACTGAAGATTATGATAAATCAACAGCAATAGAAGATAATTATACTACAAAAAATGTGGTATACCAATATAATCCATCAACTGCCGAAAACCAAAATCTAACATCTACATTCTACAAAATCCTGTCCAAATACAATATCAATAGTGAAGATAAACTACAAAACTATGACTTGTCTCTTCAGCGTAAAGTTCAAAACCCAACAAATAGTGCCTACCGGATTCCGTTGCCATACGGATATAATAATTTGAATCATTTACCCGTAGACCCATTGCTCGCTGTTTTCTTATCAAACTATGGGTTCTATTTGCCAAGTTTGTACGGGATCAACGCTAATTACAATAATTTGTACGGTTATATTGCGTCTAATAACATTCATAACAACAAACCCTTTGGTGCGTACAAAGTTTTCTCTGATACTGATTCGTGGAATTAGAGATACTTCATGTTTTTATTTTATATTATTATACGTATACAGGATGGCAGGGACATCGACACGCAAACTGTTACCATGAATTCAGCATATAATCAAATTTCAACGCATGGAGGTCCAGAATCATGTTCTGCATCCATGGTGGCTGTTCTGTTATTGTTAAAATTAATTTTGATTTTTGTATGGTTTCAATAACCATTAGGTATACCTAGTTTGTTTAGGATGTTTTTGTAACGTAAACATTTAATCCTATTTCGACATCATAGCTATCTGTACCTATTTAATGTTTTTGCTTTAGGTTTAATTTAATTTGCAATTAAAATTATCTACTTAATCAATTATAATTTATACCCGTTACTTATCAATCAGATAATTTGAAAATCCTGGTTTAATTTGGAAGGCTAAAGTTGGGTTAGATTAGATAATGTATAATATGGTAGAAGGTAAGCTCAAAGACTTTACAATTTTTATCACTAAAGATAACTAACCTAACAGTTAAGCCTTTCAAACCCTTCACCATATAGGAACAACAAAAAATTGGCAAAAGGACATTTTTTTTAAAGCAAACGAAGTACCGCATCAACTGCATAAGGAAAGTCCAGTCGACAATGAACGTTATGTGCAAAATCTTAAGCTTGTAATTAGATTGGGGATTGGTTAAATAAAGGCTTGAAGCTTGGAGTTGTTCCAACAGCCACAGGCGTGACAGTTTCATAGCGCGTTGTGAAAAGTTGCCTTTGTACCGGAGCCAGTTTGCACCACTTTTTATAATGCTTTTTACTCGTTGAACGGATTTTGTTTCTGAGACTTTAAATCTTGTTAATTTTGGTTCGTTTGTAAAGTTTATATACTAGGCACATTAAAGTTTTGTTAAATTATGGCACATTATTCGTTCGCTACTGCAGCGATCATGTGTCCGCTGGTTATTGTAGACTTGAATTGGAATTGTCTTATTTGTCAAGTGAATGTACAATTCGACACAAATTATAAAATAACAATGAAAGCTATTCAATTTTAGAGCTAGTTATTATGTTTGCCCTTTCAACATGTTTGCATTTTCTTTTATTTTTGTACTAACATTATTTTTATTTCATTACTCACAAAAAAACACTTACCCAATTCTTCTTTCTAAACAATTTCAACTAAAGAAACATCTCATCACGCCACATTATTTAACTTCCACATCAACTCCTCACGAGGAAAACGGAACAAGACTTCATCAGCCCACGCTGAGTCCTTCGCAATCAGTACTCATACATTCTTATAAACATTCACATTTTCCGCATGGAAGCCTCGATTTGAACTTCAACAAACGATCTTCTTCTGATATTCTACGTTAGGTAAATGTAAGTTGATAGATCTAAATGATATTTTCTTTAATTTCTTCTTGTCCTATTGTCCTTTACACAACTTTACATTATAATCTAATATGATATTGTAAGTTTTAAAACATGTCCGTACCTACATATTTTAAATTCCGTACATAGTGCGTATAGCGGTGTTGAATCCGTACAAACCAATTTTCGAATATCATATGACTGTTATATTTAAAACCAGTGTTGTCCATAATTGGGTATTGGATACAACAGACTGTGACTGCATTTCAATAAATACATGAAACATATAGGATACATTGAAAATGGCAAATATTATATTTCGTGTTCATAACTTTGTTCTGCGTTAAGGTGTCCTTTAACTTTGTCTGCTACATTTTAATTCTAAATCTGCGAATCGGGAATAATTTTGTTGCTCTAAAATCAATACTCAATCATTTATTGAATTCCACAATGTGCTGATGGTAAGTAAACATTAGTTGTTCCAATCGTGGACCCTGTCAGCCACAGCAAATTATAAATTTGAAGGTTAAAGGTTTGAAGCCCGTCCTTTTTCTATAATATTTATTATAATAATAGTGTAAGGAAACCCCAACCCCGCTAGCCGATCAGTTTATCTTTAACTAGTTTACCACAAAAGCAGCACGTATTTATTGTGCGTAGTGACCGGAAAAGTGTGAAATTTTCCACCCGTCCGCGCGCAGCGGACAATGCTGCGAATGTGTTTCATTTCCGAGCCGACACTGTTGCCTGCAATACCGTTCACGACATAAGTTGCTGTAAATTAAATAAATAAAATCTTTATTATTAGAAGAATGAGCACAGTAAATCTCCTTAAAAACAAATTTGCTCTTATGTAATGTGCACTTAGGTGTCAAAGGAGTGCTTTGGCACTCGTACTAGGATTACCCTGTGTCACGAATACCATCGCCTTCCTCCGGACCAACTAGGATAATTCTTTATGCATATGATAAAACTTTCAACATCTTATGCTGTTCAGGTCCATCCACTAATTGAAGTTAACATAAAGCAACAGCAGTTATGGTGGATTATGGCCCATTCCCTCTAACAGGAAGAGGAGGTCTGTATCCCAGCAGTGGGAACATTATAGGCTGATAATGTATGTAATAGCAATTATAGTCCATTTTCAACAGTAATATTGTTTTTTAACTTTCCCTGAAACAAATGTAATTTAATTACAAACAAAACAGTTGCCGTACCCAAACATACCTACTATAGCACTATATTCGCTAACCCATACTCACGCCTACATATGTATAGGTAACATAAACTCTTTGTTCTACTTCTCTGCGGTCTCCATACAACTTGTACCTAACTGTATCGTGTTGGTCCCGCGTAATTCCAAGAAGAAATGTTTGTCTCCAATACGTAGTGGTTTATTCATTAGAGCTTCGTTGGGAACGCGCCCAATAAACTGCTGATAAAACTCCAACTGGACCAACCACACTTTGTTCTATGGAACCCAGGGCTGGTGGAAGTTATAGACTGGGTGTCATATTGTTGAACGTTTTGGGAATACATTCATAGTACGACGTATAGGTAAGGAATACCTTGCCTGTGCCGAAGCTTACGTGTCCCGATATGTAAGTATAACCTGGGAGTCATTAAGTTGAGACTATAGTGTAGAGAGAGATAACCGCATCATCGCTTACCATCGTGTGATGGTGATGCAACTGGAACCTATTCATAATATAATAAAATATGAATGTGTTAAGTACCATTTTTAAAGGCTCGTATAGACTGGAGCGATATCACGGGCGTGACAGACAGCGCGACCCTTGTCGCGCCCACGATATCGCACTAGTCTGTATGAGCCTTAAGTTTTAAAAACTTACAAACAATATGTTGCATACTAATATTATAAATGCGAAAGTGAGTTTATTTGTTACGCTTTCACGCTAAAACGGCTGAACGGATTTGAATAAAATTTGGTATTGGGTAGACCATGATGACCTGGATTAGGGAATACTTTTTATCCTGATATTCTCACGAGATCTCATCGGGACTTTCGCGAGTGAAACCGTGGGACGCAGCTAGTATATATATGTTTATACCAATCAATATGTACCCATTTGACCATTTCAACAAGTGCAAATACTCAATTGTAACTAAACGGGTGAAAACTGCGGGACAAATACTGATACATACATGATTTTGTGTACCAAAGTAAGATAGTGTCCTATAGGTACACCTCTGCCCAACCCTTCGAGCAAGACAGGCGTGATTTTATGTTATGTAAAAAAGATAGTGTTAAGACGAATCATTATCACACAGTAAATCGCTAGTATCCTTTAAGTTGCACCACTATAACAAACTTATTGCTTCTCCCGATTTGAAAACTTCAGATTTACTTCTTTTTATTCTGCGGCCAACTTGGTTTACCGACTTTAATGAGCCTGATGAATCGTTTATACTTAGTATTACTTAGTGAAACTACTCAACTTAATCAATACTCGTTTGCAGGACGCACGTTTACTTGAACTTTCTGCTTTCATGTTTGTAAGTATCTCAAATTATTTTTGTTGGGTTCACTTTCTTCTTTGATATTAGTTTAGATTTCCAGATATAATAATATCTATAAAAAATCTAATACTGATGTTTCTTCTTGAAATAGGTTATAGACGAGTCATTTTCTAATTAAACTACTCGGCATTTACACTGATTTAGTGGCACCCCGGCTCTATGACAGGGTCCGATTAAGACAATCAAAATAAAAACAGCCTATTACTGTTCCACTGCAGGGAAAAGGCCTCTTCTTATACACAGAAGGCTCTAGCATTGATCACCACGGAGCCATCGTCAACCCGTCTTGAACGGGTTGACGATTTCATCTCAAGGATAGCTGAAGCCCAGTAAATTTCTCGATATGGTTTGCTAAATAATAGGATAAAATACATGAATGACTGGGTTTTTAAAAAATTATAGGTTTTAACAACATTATTTTTCTGCTATATTTTGTATCGAAGTTGAAAAAAATGCATATCCCACACATGCAAATAGACTATATAATAATGTTGATTATATTTTTAAATTTTTTTAATCAAAAGTAGTGTTGTAAAAAGATGATCAGTGTCGCGTCATTTTTCGGAAAACTTATTGCGAATATTAGTGATTTTCTATGAATACATAATCTATTTGAAAAATTCCTTTTCGCATGCAAAACAAAGAACTCGTCATTTCAAATCACAAATAATTTTGTTTAAATTCTTTTTCGCTTTCTCACAACCAATTAACAAAATTGATCAAAATCAGCCGATTTCATGCAGCCGTGCACGAAATCGGCTGCCCTTAACTACCAGTCCAGTATCCTCGCGATGTTTTTCCGTCACCGATGTTAGTAATGTCCAAGATAAACTCAGAAAGTACATAACATCACGCCTTGTTTCCCCGAAAGGTTGGGCAGAGGTGTACCTATTATTATAGTATACCTACATTTTGCCAGTTATGTTTAAGTCCCATGTAATAGGGGGCGAGCCTATTGCCATCAACCGGGCACAAATCCAGACTCCGGGTTGTTAATGAGAAATTCCACATGGAAAAACCCAATAACATTTTGCCCGACCTGGGAATCGAACCTAGGACCTCATGCTCAGCAGTAGCGCTTGCGACCACTAGACCAATGAGGCAGTCGAAAGCACTCAGAAAGTACATGTATGTGAATTGAAAAAGTCACTTTGGTAGTTCCCGGATTTGAACCCACAACCTCGTGCATGAGAAGAGAGGTGTTAACCACTGGGCCATCACGACATCAAGACAATAAAAAACTAAAATACGATCACGTTCTATAAAGTTAAGCATTGCAATATTAGAAGTTATGAGGTCGTATCCAAGTTTATTCAAAGACAAAAGACAATACGAGTACATAGTCTAGCAACAGTACATCTTATTCTCGTGAATATTAGATATTATTGTGATTGTGTATGCAGATCACGTAGCTGACATTCAGCAAGTCCTACCATTTGTCAAGCGTAATGTTGGCAGTTAGGGAGCATATCATATGTGCAAGTTCAACTTAACTACGTATCAGACGGCAGGCTGGCATATTTTGTTAGATTTACAATTCATGTCGGTGAGAAAGAAATTTATCAGTTTTATTATCTACTTAGGTGAAAATATGGTTCGATTTATGAGCGCACGATTATGACGTATGTTACTCCCCTCAGTCGCATTTTTAATTCTGATATGTAACAAAGGAAAATATTAAATTTAAAAAATCAATTAATATTATATTCCTACATTATGCGAGTCGTCGCCGTCTCGTTTTCTAAAAATTATGGTGTTTTTATATTGTAAAACGATCGATAGAACCTTGGACTTACCCAGATCCACATATCGTGTATCATTCTGCTTCTTAACAAGTATTGCGTTGGGATCTTCAAAAATGTATCTTTTGTGTTTTACGCTACTACACCATTTTAAGTTAATATTTAATGCTAGACACCAGAATAACATACATACAGTGTACTGAAACTTGAACCGCGTGTCTCGGGCGCGGCGGTCCGGAAAATGTAGTTTGCGCTTCGCTTTTTGCGCCTTTTTCGCTCCCGAGCCACAACTAGCGATGGTCTGGAGTGATGCCATGTACGAAAAAAATAACCATTTTACCGACCACGTACTGTCCGAGTGTTAATTTGATTGGCCATCATAGTTACAGGATGGATAATAATTGAGAGGCTATTCCCATAACTCTTTTCGTTATTATGATACTTAGGTAGGTACTCGCACAATATTTTTATAAGTTGTCTAGGTTTGCTCTAGCTTCTTTGTCTTGGCTTTGTTACAGTTACTTCATCAGCACAGTAAATAAAGTACAATAATCGTGAAGAGATTATCGTTTTGATTTAATCAATAGTGGGAACATTTGCTACAAAATTATTTATCGCAGCTACCTACTACAATCATGTTGGTGTTTTAGAATTACTTAAACTAGCCTATTTTTTAATGATCAAAGCTAACATTTAGAATTACTTTTTTATTCAAAGCTTCCACTTTTTTATTTCTTACAAGCCTTAATCTCTTGTACCTTCGTGTTCTACATTTACCCAACTTTAATATTTCCCTAATAAATATTCAATGGGGATTTTTCATTAAGATTTTTTTGTATCATTAGCCAGGTTTATTATTTAGAGAGGAGGGTCGAGAGACTTCTCTCAGAGGGTCGGCTAAGTTCACTCATAAAATTTAAATTTAACGCTAATACTTTTCTTATTTGGACTTTTTTCTCATCGTAAACATTGGGCAATGCATAATTTAGGACATCCGGACGGTTGTTGTAATTTTTATTTTACTTCATTGCTTTTTTATTAACCCCGACAAAAAGAGGGATGTGACTAGTGTCTATATGTATGTGTGTCTGTCTGTGGCATCATAGCTCCTGAACGGATGAACCGATTTTGTTTTTTTTGGTTTAAAAGGTGTCTTAATCGAGAGTGTCCGTAGATATATTTAAAGAAAACCTACTCATCGGTTTGTAGATAATAACCTCTTTTCTATTTGATGAAGAGATTTAAACAACTTCTACAGGTCTGATCGATTCAAATTTGAAATCCTGTCAATGGGACAGGTTGTCAGTGCTATTACAAAAGTATTATTTATTTATTTCTTCACACACGCCTTTGCTCAGAAGTGGGACAGCATAGGCTAGAGAAAAAAATATATTTAAAACGGCACAACACCAACTACATGAATTAACATAGAAACAATTATTACGTTGAAAATAATTATTTATGTTGTATATAATTTCATTTAAAACTTGCATCGAACAGTGGACTCCCTTGTATACTTTCTCTCACAGAACACCAGCCATGTACAAGTGATTCCGATATCCTATTTACAGAATAGTATCGTTTATTCTGTAAATAGGATATTATTTACCATTGACATGCATGTAAAAATTAATTATAATTTAAATCTTACATATAATTTACGTTATTAACAATTTGATGAAATATGACATTACTAGCCCTTTAATATAATTTACCATTGACATGTATGTAAAAAATAAGTTGTAATTGATTAATTATTTATTAATAATACATATAATTGACATTATTTACTCGAACGTGACTTTGTATTGTATAGATTCAGTTATAATACTAAAAAAAACTTATATATTTGTACACCAATTTCATTGGTAGGACACAGAGCACGACTAAAATGTATACATAAGACCTTTATTGTAATACCTATGTTCACAAATAAAGATTCATTGATTGATACGCATAATTTTATTTCATTCATCCGCAAATACATCACATTCAAGGTTGGCAGTCAGACGGGCATTTAGCTTCTTTTGAGTATAACAAACTGGGGATTCGGCTCTGGCTACAGTTTTGGATGGCAGTTGTGCAAACAGATTGTGCTGTGACGGCTCTGACTATGTCCGATGTATTTGTTGGGCACAAATAATCTGCAGAAAAGGCAATGGAGCTCCGGGCAGTCGTTACGTGCCCGTAAGGTCTTACAGGTTACCGTGAGCTGATCTAGGCCTCTTCTCACCTCCAACGAGTTAAAGCCAAATGTCCCTAAAATATAGTTGGTAGGGTACATGTAGAAAAAGAAATGGTATAACTTTTGGAAGATGCATCTTAGGAAAGTTTTCTGTACCATTTCTACCACCAGTGTAGTGTCTGGGTCGTGGTATGGCAGTGCCAGACACAGGCACTGGAATCGAGTTTGCTTCGAACCAGAGTGATGTACAACAGCATAATAACATTTGGATTGCGAAAGTCACGAGCAATTCGCAAAACAAATCCCAAGCGCCTGAAAGATTCCTTCGTTAGGGTAGAAACGTGATCTATAATAGTCAGACAGCGCGGTTGAAAGTGCTTTTTGGGGTTCCGTACCCAAAGGGTAAAACGGGAACCCTATTACTAAGGCTCCGCCGTCTGTCTGTTTGTCTGTCTGTCTGTCCATCTGTCACCAGGCTGTATCTCATGAACCGTGATAGTTAGAAAGTTTAAATTTTCACAGATGATGTATTTCTGTGGCCGCTCTAACAACAAATACTAAAAAACAGAATAAAATAAATATTTAAAGGGGCTTCCATACAACAAACGTGATTTTTTGCTCGTTTTTGCTCGATTTTGATAACGGCAACAGGTAGACGCTTGAAATATTCACAGAATATTTAGTTATATATTAACTTAAAAAAAAATGGCAGCGGCCGCCGAGCGCCAGGTCCCCTCTTTTGTTGGTAAAACGTTGCTTGATCACAAAAGCGTGCTCAGTTGACGCGAATTGAACACGGGATCGTAGGATTCCGTAGTAAAACAAAAGCGTGTAGATTTCGCGAGACCGGTGTCGCCAGTTGAACACGGAAAGGGAAATACGCGGCTCCCATACAACAAACGTGATTTTTTGCCATTTTTATAGATAATGGTACGGAACCCTTCGTGCGCGAGTCTGACTCGCACTTGGCCGGTTTTTTGTTAGTGATACGAATAATACTTTACAACCCAAACTACAGTGTGAGTCTTGATAATGTGCACATGTCAAAATTAGAGAAACTAAGCTTAATTTTATCGACAGACATAAAAAAAAAAAAAAATACGATGTGACCCCAGTGTAAACAAATCGGTATAACTTTTAACTAAACGATATAATTATCACGATGAAACAAACTCAGTAATGATTGGAAATAATAGGGCGTCTTCATAAAATAAAAACCGGCCGAGTGCGAGTCGGACTCACGCACGAAGGGTTCCGTACCATTATCTATAAAAACGGCAAAAATATCACGTTTGTTGTATGGGAGCCCCCCTTAATTATTTGTTTTATTTTAATTTAACTTTTTTTTTTAAGTTAATATATAACTAAATATTCTGTGAATATTTCAAGCGTCTACCTATTGCCGTTATCAATATCGAGCAAAACAAGCAAAACAATCACGTTTGTTGTATGGGAGCCCCCTTAAATATTTATTTTATTCTATTTTTTAGTATTTGTTGTTATAGCAACAACAAAAATACATCATCTGTGAAAATTTCAACTGTCTAACTATCATGGTACATGAGATACAGTCTGGTGACAGACGGACAGACAGACAGACAGACGGCGGAGCCTTAGTAATATGGTTCCCGTTTGATCCTTTGGGTACGGAACCCTAAAACCTAAGAAAAAACTTGCCCTGAATTGAGAATTAGGGTGACGTTATGACAAAAATCTGATATTTTTTCATCTATTTTTACAATAATTGTAAAATATCTCAATAAAAGTCCCGATTACCTGCCCTTTTTTATTACTTTAAATTATTCTCCATCGTATCAGCTTTTTAAAAGTAAAAATACCATGTTTATAATTCACTCACAACGTTTCCTATCAACTGTTAAATAAAGGCCTTGCACTCGGGTCCGTACTTAACTTTAGCAATAGAGACCCTTTTCTTGTATTTTTATTTTTTTCATTTTTTTCCGTCGATCAAATAAGCTTAGTTTCCCTCATTTCGACATGTGCACATTATCAATTGGACGCAACGCACTACCGTATGTCATGACGTAGCACTTGCTTGTATTAAAACATAGCTTGTTCACAATGCCCACTCATAGATGGCATCAATTTTCCTTTGTAGGAGTTTGCAATCCGCGTCAGTTGAATTTGTGCGACTAACTTAAGGTCGTCGGCATATAGCAGGGATTTGGCAAACTTAACATTAGTAATGAGGTCATTGATAATGATCTAACTTTTTTGATTCTTAACATTTAGAATTGAAACTTTGTACACGTACTTCTGAATACACCGCTACTTTAAAAACTATATTTATTTTATTAAAAAATTATAAATTTTGAAACTTTTATTACAAAAATTAAATTAATCAAATAAGTAACTACTACTGCACTAGTTCAATGGTAGGTTAGTATTTTAAACTCACCATTTAACCAATTTGCGTTTTGACCCAAAAACGATCGAGTTTTCTTTGAGCTTTCGCCCATTTTTGGTTACAACTCGATATCTAATTTTTTTGTATACTTCTGTCGTTGATTAAGGGAAATAATTCAACAAATATTTTTCAATATCTGAAGTAGGTATTTTCCCGCTTAATAATTAAGTTGTTAAAATAATCACCCCCAAAAAAAAAATGTGAAAATATTTTACAAGTTTTACTAAAATACATATTTACTTAAGCTATTTTGTGCTTACTTGTTAGATAAACGGTATTTTAATGTAAACAAACAATAATAAGTATTTTGTTGTATCCACAAATACTTTGAATGCAAGTAACAAGAATCGTCAATTTATTTATTTTCCGTCGTTTGACATTTTTGCTTTTAGTTTGAAATGGCGCAATAATGACGCAGGTTTTTTTTCTGTCTTACTCAATAGTTAAGGAAAGAAAACTGTCATTAACTCGACAGCGGCAGTTATCGGCAACAAGGAAACCTCAACTTGAAAATCAAAAAGACGGAAAATTGCCTTAAGACGACTAAAATTTAAATTAAAAAAATATATATCTAATAAAAACATGTAAACGAGAGATCCTGAGCAATCCAAAAATGTAGTTATATATTATATTATATTCCCTTGATGAACTTTATTGAAAAATATTGAGTAATCTAGTTATTATGAAATTTTCAAAGTTCATGGTTGAGTGTAATTTTATACACCTAAAACAGTTTTTGTTTTATTATTTTACTATTTTATCGGGAGCTCTATCATCTGCATCTCAGATTATAAAACAATTAAAACGGTTTCAGTAACACTACTTTTGTCCGAACCATTTTTGAGTTTAAAAATTCCGTTTGGTCCCATAATGCGACTCTTGGATCATAATATTACCTACAACTTATATTAAACTTAAAGGGCCAATACATAAAGTTTGTTACTTTTAGAGGTTTTTGGTTGTACCGGAAGTTTAAAAAAAAAATCACCGCTTTTATTATCATGGCCCAGTATTCATCAGTTAACACCATTTTAATTAAGTTTTAAGACAATTGTACGTGGTTCTACGATTGAATGATGACGATGGTAGGCAGTCCCGTACGGTATATCGAATTACCCTTGAACGATATAACTGTCTACAGAAAGCATGGTTCACCGACGAACGGTAATACGAGAAAACTATTAGACGATACCATTATTTAGCGACAGCACGTTTCGCCGAATAACGCTACATAGAATGAATGGTTGGCCGATACGAAGATTTGCCGATGTCATGGTTCGCCGGAACACGCTTGAACTAAATAATCCTTTATCGATAGCAGTTGCATGACAATGGGATCGTGTTGGAATTACTGCATTTATAAAAATAGCAGACTTGGGCCCCAGAGCGTATATACATTCTTTCCCAGATTGAATCATTTGGGTTAGGTTAGGTTAGAACAGTGACCATTAACGCGCCAGGTCCCCTCTATTGTTGGTAAATTCAGTTACCAAAACAAAAACTCTTCATCAATATCCAATTTAACTAATTTACTATACGTTTAAATACTACCCTTCAATAAATTACAATTTTGTATCTAATTTTATATTTTTTTTTGCTGATCTCATTATGTGTCATATTTTTTTTGCTGCAATCGATAAAGCAAACTGCTATCGATAAAGGATTATTTAGTTCAAGCGTGTTCCGGCGAACCACGACATCTGCAAATCTTGGTATCGGCCAACCATTCATTCTATGTAGCGTTATTCGGCGAAACGTGCTGTCGCTAAATAATGGTATCGACTAATAGTTTTCTCGTATTACCGTTCGTCGGTGAACCATGCTTTCTGAAGACAGTTATATCGTTCAAGGGTAATTCGATATACCGTACGGGACTCGATGGTAGGAGATTGTTCTGCATCCATACATCTTTCGACCCAGAACTAACAGCGAAAGAAAATTGACTACATTACAAGTATATGCCCATGAAGACAAAGTTTAGTGACGGACAACTTGCAAGAAGCATTTATTAAAAAAAAAAAAAAAACTCACGTCACCATAGTTTTCACGGTGATGCAGATGTCGGGCGTGATGGTAGATGCAGGTGGCCAACTCAAGTAATCTCGCTCTCGATGTGTGTGAAATGAAAGATTGGGCATCACTAGTCATGTCAAATCTAATATTGTCAAAGATGGCGGCATTTTTGATGTGATTTCGTTACTCGTTACAGCTCTTGATTATTCAATAAGGACTGTAGGAGGGGAATATGTGTCAAATTCAAAACAAAAACAAACAATTCAAGACAACCCCAGACAATTCAAAGCAGATTTAAAAGGAAAGCGAAAAAGTTAAGAAGAAGTACCAAAACAAAAGCCTTTCAGGCACTATTACAATAATCGTTGAGTATTCACTGGTTACTTTATTGCTACTCTCCCTCAAGTGACATTTGTGAGAGTGCCTCGGATTATGCGCGACTACCCTCCGCGGCTCTTAACGATCTAACTCTAAACAGATTTATTTTATACACTAAATAAAGTGTGTTTTTTACTTTTTATTGCTTTCTGTGCAGTTCATGAAGGAAGATATTTATAAGGATTTGTGAAAGACAATATTTATTTCGGATAGCTGGGTACCTAGATGGCTACTTCCTTAGGAGTATTGTGTCATGATTAAAATTATTTAACTACTAGCTATTTCCCGCGGAGTCACCCGCATGGCGGTCAGAAATTATCCCTCGGGCACGTACTACCGGGATAAAAAGTATCCTATGTCCTAATTGAGCTCTACCCTACCCATTGTGACGTTGCAAAATCAATAAATAACGCAACGAATAGCGACATCTAGCGTCAGGACAGTCAGGCTCATGGAATGGCTGTAAACGTAATCTCTGCAACACTAGATATTAAAATAAATTATGTCAAGTAAATAATATACATAATTAATAGTTAATTTAAATAAATAAACATACAAACATAATTTCCCACATTTTATTTAAAACAATGCAATAAAGCAATTGCAACCAAACTAACCAATAGACAACAATTCTATTTGGTCTATGATGGTGAGGCGTAGGAACATGACTGACAGATTGATCTCGAAAAGGATCCACTTCCTGAAAAAAGGATGGACAACATGGCGTGGCACGAGCCAATAGGTTTTGGTATTGAATTGGGAGTTGGTTCTGGTAGACCAGACTGTGCCCGAATAACCCGATGGGGTTACAATAAGTCCAAATCGAACCTGAATCCTGTGAGTATTCAACCATATTCTTTGTTCATGCTAGACAACCTAGGTTTTACATGTGCCTTAGGTCACGAGTATTCGTAGTAGTAGCTTTTAGAGATATTGTTATGCAAAATTGAGACGTGATGCCTTGGTGTGGCCCCGTGGTCTGATGATTGGAATTGATCCGGGTGCAGGCAAACCTTTGAGGTGTGGCCATCCATTGGTAAGGAAGGCCTTACTTAGCCGAATCTCGGTGATGAGGGAAGTTCGCCGCTCTGCTTAAACACAAGATGAACACAGGTTCATCTTGTGTTTAATGCCAAGGGTCGTAGTCCCGTCAAATGAAAGGATTTACTGAGAGACCACAGAGTATATCTGTAATGTAATAATTTAATCTATGAGAGAGTTAGCTGTATTGTACAGACTAGTTTGCGTTGCATAATTTTTATGATCCCTTAATGAGCACAGCCTTAATTGGTCGGTACTTGTGTGATTGAGCTAGAAGCTATTCTGAGTTATTGTTATAGTCTCATTGCAGGTATAAACACCAATACAACTAGATCCGAGACTGGTTGTATTGGTGTGGATGCACAAGTGTTTGGGGAAGGTATGTGGCCTGCCACATTATTTATTGTGCACCTTTAAGTTATGTAGGTATGTTGCAATATATTATATTGTGTGTGAAGGTACTTGTTTAACTGAGTCTTTCCATAACAGCTTATACCCTATAAATTTACTTTAGCACGGTTGTGAGTAGTACAACCACAATAGAAACCTCAACATAAAGTTTTCTGATCATTACGTAACACTCAAGAATAGCCGAGTTACACCATGTGGTCAATTTCTTCCAAATCCGTTCAGTCGTTTTAGCGTCAAAGCGTAACCAAAAACAAATAAACACACTTTCGCATTAATAATATTAAAAGTTAGGATGTTTTAGTATAAAATAATTAACCAATAAAATTAAAATTAAAATATTTTATTTCACATAAACCTACATGGGCACTTATGAAACGTCAGATGCTAGGTGCACGGTTCCAATTTGGTCGTTTCCTATGGAGAAGAGCCGATAAGAAACTTCACGGTTACTTTTTTAAAAATAATGGGCTTTTACAATGTTTTCAAGTTACAGTGTTAATAGATATGGGAAGACAGTGTAGGCCCGTCAATAAGTAAAAAAGTACTTAACAAAATAGAAAATGGTTTACAAAGCTACAGCCTATTAAGCCTACAACGTTCTCACATTAACAAAACATAACAAAAAAACAATATAAAATATTATCAAAATAATAAAAATTAGAACCTTCTTTAAATTGTCGGACAGGTGGGATTCTCCGATGCTCGCGCGCTGGATACGACTGCACGCAGTCAAGTAAACATGCGCATGGGTATCGGAGTTTCCGTGAGTGTTGTTTGTATTTTTGTTATGTTTTTAAAGTGTCTTGTCTTGTCATTACTAACATTAGTTTCTTATAAGCATTTCTGTGTTACTAACAAGTTTTATGGATGTATTTAAAATCTGAAATAAATGAATAATAATAATAATAATAAATTAAAATTGTAGGTATATAATGACAAATAAAAAAAAAGATTATGTCAAGGAAGTATGTAAATTTTTATTTTTTTTATTAAAATCGTAATTTGGGGGCAGAGATTTACATATTTTTGGCATTAATGAGGTACTAGGGAAGCCATATGTGCAGAAGGAACTAATGCCAAAATTCCTTGTCTTCAACAGTTAAACAAGTCGATAGAACTCTTGTTCAATTAAGAGTATCTATTATGAATGAGACATAAAAAACCTTAAATAAACTGCAGCCAGAACTTGTAAAATATTCTCAATTAAAACCACATAATTTGATGAACATAACCATCTATTTAAATAAAAACTAATTAAAAATTCACAAAGAGCCGACAACGAAACTGAACTATTGTTATCTATGTTAGCGGGTTTGGTTTCCGCACTTAGTCCTTCATGTGGACCATTGTGCGTGGGCCATGGCGGCCGTCGTTGTTTATTCCAACCAGTGATTCAACTGAACTATTATCCCAAGTTACAGTTTAATTCACTTACTCACAACTTTCCTCCACTACAGACTCCCTAATATACTTATATTAATAAAGCAGAAGTACAGTCTAAGTAAGTTAAGATAATGTCATCTGATGCCGAGATGCCATTACCGAGCCGGCTGGTTCGCACTCAATCGACTAATTAGTAAATTAATTACTAAGGCGACAGATATTAGCTGGTAACGGCAGCTCCTAAATGAGATCCATTTGCTAAAGTGCTTCGGATTACTCTGAGGTGACTGGCTTGCTTCTGACAACTACCTCCGAGGATGCAAAATGCTTCAAAGCTGTCTAGTGGCTGTTAAAACTATTATGGTTATTTCCTCTTTGGTTAGTTTTAGTAGCATTCAGTTAGGCACTAAGAGGTGCTCTTAGTGTGGTTACCTAATAAAATGGCATGTGTGACTTAATAAAAGCATACTTAAAATTGTTACCTAATGAAAAATTAACGACTTTCAAAACCGGGTACATAAAAGTGATTAACTTAAGAACCATATTTCATTGACTTCTGTCCCACGGATAATGTATTCGTTTGATTCACAAAGAGTCGATGATAATGATGTTCGTTTACCTTATACACTCTCGTTCACACCATACAAGTTAAGGAAGGTGTCTAATACGAGTATAAGTAAGTGAAATATTTATTATTTATTTATTTATCAATATCCTGCACTCACAATCATCACCATTCTCCTGACCTTAATTTTTGTGTTGTGTCAGTTCAGCATGTTTTCTTCCATGCATTTTTATTCCGTAATCTTAGTAGTCTCCCCCTTCCTTTGAACAAATGCTACTGGTTTAACAGAAAACTGAATATTTCAACTGTTTTCATAATTTGACGGTTCACTTCACTGCACGTTGCTGTAGATTTAAGAAGCGCTAAAGAGAATTCATTATTTCTTTGAATCTGCATTTCTAGAAAATGTGAAATAATGCTTTAACTTTAAGCTGCATCCAGACAGTGCAAGACAAACGCCGTATATGCATTTTTTTTAAATGTCATATAATTCGAAGCACATGCTTCGCAATGTCTGGATGCACCTTTAAATGTGCAAAATGTACTGCAAAATTGCATTGAGATGGGACAATATGCCCCACCAAAGTCCACTCTTCACCGACAAGGTGTATATCTTGTTGGGCGCCCAACTGCCGGAATCACAAACGTTATTCTTATCTATTCTAATCATAACCACGATCCAAGAAGAGCAATAGAAACCGTTAATCAAGAAAATCATTATCCGACTTCATCCTTCAATTTTCCGATACACCAAAGAATCTAATAACTAGTCTGGGTAGGTACTTTTACTGCCTGCACTGTACTT
Source organism: Tiliacea citrago (assembly GCA_963921375.1). NCBI lineage: Eukaryota > Metazoa > Arthropoda > Insecta > Lepidoptera > Noctuidae > Tiliacea > Tiliacea citrago. Next base: position 935,980 of record OY992790.1, on the reverse strand, counting down.
CTGCAGGTCAGCGGAGTCGGCAGCCACAGCAGAGCTGTCTTATGGTATCAGTGCCTCTTGTATCCCAGCCACGTAATTAAAATGGATCTCAATCTCATTATATCACAGACGAATGCTATTGTCCAATCCATCTCCTCCTACAAAGGCCAGTTTGCTCGCAATACTGGAATACTACCAATAAATCTCAAGTTAAAATCACGTTTAAATTTAATTATACACTCTGGTGTACCATTAGGCGGAATAGACTGATACAATTTCTAATAAATCCTTCAAATGATTGAGACATTACTTCTAAAGGCAATTACATTGACAGAGCATGGGCTAAAAGCAATGAAGCAACTAGTTTCCACCAGTTATCTGTTCCTATTTGTACGGGAAGCACTTAGAGCATTGGGAGATTCGGACGTCTCAATAAATCGGTACACTGAAGCATTGTGATGTTGTTACTGGCGTTTGAATCTGCTACCGGATTGATAAAAATCATTCATTCTTGAGATTGATTAAGACAGAACCAAAGATTAGTTTATTGCTGACAGGAATTTTAATATATTATTAACTAAAATATAACTTTATTAAGACATTACATACTTACTTGTCTATGTAGTGAGCAGGTGTATTTAGCCATGTTTCTCACAAAATTGATACTCCGCAGGTTTCAGACACAGCCAAGACTGGGTGACCCTCGATTCTGCCTTAACCATAAAGAGATAGACATCCCATTCCATTATTGGAGAATCTGAAATGAAACATTAGTCAATGAACGTGCTGACATCATTTTAAGAACGATTTAAACTCTAGTGTGATGTGGTATCTAAATGTGGTGGTTTTAATCAGGCACTTTACATAATTATTAAAAAAACATATAAATATAGCATCTGGCTACAACCACAAAGGCGAGTAAAAAAAACCATTGTGTGTTTAATTTAAATTTAATAAACTTGAATTTATTGGAAGAATACAAACCAAAACATAAAGGCTTACTAACTAGACATCGTCACAATAGATGCAGTGACGGAACCCTAGTACAGAGACATACCACCTATACCTAGGTATCGAGGTACCTAGTCAATTAGCAGCTAGTCCAGGCCCACAATAACTCACAATTGGACTAGATTAATGCCAGCACTCTGACTGTCGTTACAGGAATTACAAGCACCATTAACATGCCATAAATTCATATTAAAACAACGTACATTTTGATTTACATGTAGTTTTGCAACGACCGAAATTCACGTGGGTGGAACTTGGATAAGATTCTGATGTAAATATTGGTTGGACTCGTTATTTGGTGTTGGTTTCTTGATATGAGGTTATCGGAATCACTTTTACACGTCAAATTAAAAAATATAATATTAATATAAAACGAATTAGTGACAGCAATAACCAGTTTCATAATCGATTATTGTTGTGAAGAGCTTGAAAGCTTTTTCTAATTAGTAACTTAGAATGATTCCCAAAAAGCCTCTCTACAAGCGTAGGATTAGTTAAATAAAAAAATAAAACAACAGTGATGGTACTGAATTTTACTTATAGGAAAATCCAATTACAATATTTTCAATCACAAACATAGAATCCATTTCACATATTTATTCAATCAAGCATTCATTTAAAAATGTAATTCTGCGCAACAAATCTGCAAAGTTTTCACTCACTTTCTCCTCAATCACAGACACATTTCACCAAAACGAACAATCTACCATACCCCCTTTCTCATATACACAGCTACCAATCACAAATGTATACAGTACTACAGGTGTCCGCCGTGCTCACCAGACCATCTAATGCCGATTAACCGGGATCCGTTTTTTCTCGTTTTAAATCGGATCGGTTTGAGCTTGCTCTCTGGCGTTTGTAACTCATTATCCGAGTCTCCTGTCCCTCCCCAAAAAGTGCTTAATTGAATTTTTGAATGAAGCTTGTTAGATTCTGTGCCTTTTTAGCCTTTACGTGTTCGAGTTGTTTGTTTTTTGTGTGATTTTGGAAATGCCTTTGAAGATTACTTTTATTTTAATCTGTTGCATTTTTAGTTCTAATTGTTTAAACTTCTAGATTTGCATTGCCCTCTAGGGCTTAAATGCCGGTTTATAATGGGCATGGCCATGATTTTGGTCACTTAACGAAGAATATTGAGTTCATAGATATTGCCATATATAGCCATAATCTAGGTCAGATAGGCAGTCGCTCCATGTAAAATACTGGTATTCAGCTGCATCCGGTTAGACTGGAAGCCAACCCCAACATAGTTGGGAAAAGGCTAGGTAGATGATGACAGGCATAATCTAGGTGGACAACTACTTACCAACTCTGTTGGATCAGTGACCAGTGATTACGCCTTTGCATCGAATTCCAAAGAACGCTACTGAATTCAATCTCTGGCAATTTCTCGTCTATGGTTAACTGGAAGTTTGCGAAAATCAGCCTCCACTGTGTTGCCTGAAAAAAGGGATGGAAAATACTGCATTATTTTGCAAGTTGTATTAACTTTTCTTTAGAAAAATAGCAGCTAACGCACAACTTGTGCGTTTTCATTCAATCTACTTAGGTACTGTTCAAACAATTTGAAACGAATCTAAAAGATTTTTAAATAAGTGCAATTTATTAACGGTAATTTGTCGTTTGCACCATAAAAACGTCTAAAGAAATAATAACGATAAACTGAATGTGCAGTAAAATAAAGCTGTAAAGGAAATTATTATAATAAGTATGCAGAGAATTATGTGGCCATCAAATTCATAAAACTTACTAGCGAAAACCTCATTTTCATCTACCAGGTTCCCATTTAATTGTCAATGAAGTTACAACCTCTGCTTAAAACGAACTTCAAGACTTGTGCAGTTAAACTTAACTCTTTAACATTAAGATTTGCGGAATCCCCGGTCAACCACCCCGTTCTTCGAGGTACTGCCCCTTAATTAACACCATACTTAATTATAAACATAAACCCTCGGAGATGTTTAGGAAATTAAACAAGTGTGTAATAAAATCTTGTTTCCCGTCGCGTCCCAGGTAACCCATAAATTACATGTACACCTCACGCTTTGTCAACGCAGGTGATTTTTAATGTCTACTCTAACGCTTTGTTCAGCATATATTGCTGCTTCAACATGCGTAGTCCACTTTATTGTTGTATACAAAACGGGCTTTGCATTTGTGAATCGGTGAAAAGGTCGTTTCAACAAAGTTTTCTGCGGAGATATTTGCCTCAAAACAAAGGTGACCCCACTGCGTATAAAACGGGGAAGGAATTTTAATTTACCCTTGTTAGAGGCATGTTTGGAGACACCCTGCACTGCGTATCGCGTTACTACCGGTGTAATGTGCTACAATACGGTCTGGATCGCTGACGGCCTGTTGTTAGTGGATCCGAGGAATTCTTTAACTTTGTTTCGTTTTAAATGTTGACTGTCTTTGAATGCGCTTTTTAAGTAATGAATAGCTGAGTGACAGAGAAATGAGAAGAATGGCTGCCTGTCTCGTGGACAAAATATCTAAAATATTTAATGAAATAATCTGTAATCGTTTGGTTCAATCTCCGGATACTTAAAAATGAACAAGCTTTTTTTATCTCCTAATTAATAATAATCCAATAAATTTCTACTTTTAGTTTGTCGCTCACGCAAAGTTTACTAATAGTGGATGCTAGCAAAATAATATTATCTTAGTCACTGCCATAAAAAAGACCATCAATATCAGTCGATACCCTAAAATTGCGGCCATCTCAAGAACGTTTTATCATCTCCACTTACATATTTCACAGCCAAATCCACAATTCAAGATTGGGCCATCCTAAACGCACAGAGATTCACCTGTCGCCGTACCATTTATCACTTGCAAACACTATCAGGACAGAAAGGGGGATCCTTACACCGTCTTCTAGATTCGAAAGATTTATTCACAGCGGGGGAGATGAAACATTCTTAGTCCCCTGACAGTTGATAGAACTAATAGGAACCGTAGGTTAACTTGGACATTTACATTTTTATCAGCGTCACCCCGAGACATTACTACATTAGCCGCCATGTAAAACAGGACCCAGAAATAACCTTAATGGGTCTCCCTTGTTTGACCGAAAGGAATTTGACAAATTTTCACTTCCCAAAAAATTTCTCGCATAATTTCATTTGCCAAATTATTACTTAGCAAAAAATTTATTCACAAAAATTTTTTTTTTTTTTTTTAAACGTTTAAACTATAACTTGTTTACCAACTAGTACTTTAAGATTTTTTATTTAGTCAAATATTTCAGTTGGAATAACAGTTTTTACGCAAAATCAAATAATAATATAAATAAGTAATTAACCTAATCTAAATAGTTCAGTTCCGGGTAACCTACTAAAAACAATCTCTTTTTTCTATTAATGCAAGTCGTTTCTGGCACTCGCCGGCCGCTGCCGCGGCACCGCTCGCTTCGCTCGCTCGGCTCGTGCGTAGGAGGTCACAGTTTTAACCTAACCTAACCTACCCATTTTTTTTTTAAAGAAATTAACCTAATCTAAATAGTTATGTTCCGGGTAACCTACTAAAAACAATATCTTTTTTTCTATTAATGCAAGTCGTGTGTGGCACTCGCCGGCCGCTACCGCGGCACCGCTCGCTTAGCTCGCTCAAAAACGTTTATTGTCTGAAGATTGTTTGCTGTAATAAATCATTTGATTAAAGACCAAATGCCATAATGACATTATACTTGGTAATATTTTGCCAAGTAAAAATTTGACCAAATGAAAATATGCGTACTAAAATCATTCGAAATATTGCAATGGTATAAAAAAAGGTTGCTAAAATTTGTTTGGGTAATGAAAATTTGGCAAAATCTTTTCGGCAAAACGGCAGGATCCCAACCTTAATTGCTGGCGACGCGATTGAAGAACAATTTATATGCAATATATGCAAATCATTTAGTTACTGCTTATTGTCATGGTAATGGAGCCGAAGATTTCTGATTTTATTTGACATTAATGTTTACTGCTATCATAAAGGGTGGCTGGGTGCGGTTTGTTTAGTACTCTGAAGATATTACGACGGCCGCGAACCTTGAACTCGAGTGCAGAATTACTGCTATGAATATAATTATGGAAAGTTTTCCGATGAAAAGGATCATTAGTATTTATTGGTTTGTTTCTGTACACCCAGATTGTCATTTGTTTTTTATAATATTCCATTGTATTCTGATTTTTTGTGCTTTTCGATTTATGATGTTTTGAAACATTACGACACTCACTCATAATTAAATCCTAATCGTTGGCAAATTCAATTATTCATCCTTCAGATAATGTTCCTTAATTATCTACATCCGTGGCAAATTTTGACGAATTAAACATTTATCATCGAAAAAACGGGTTAACGGCTCACGAGCAACGGCTCAAATAACAGAAAAATAATAATTATTTTATAATATGTAGGTAATATATTTTTTGGTTTCTGTTAATATGAATGTGTTTCTGAAATAGAAGACCATCGTTTTTAAAACTTGAGAGTAACGTAGATGAATTACATTCCAACTGTGCTGTGATTCATATCATCCAATTATGGATTCTCTAATTACTTCTCAGCGTCCGCGTCGCTAAATCTTTAAATCTTTCTATTTCAGCACCGTCCTTTGTCGTGGGGTATGAACGGATTCTTATATGCAATGCTATTGCGCTTAATCTGTCCAACAACACATACATAAATAACTGAACGGATCAGATCAACAATCACAAACCTGCATCCGGAACATACAATGTAACACGTCCATCAAAGTTTGGTAGTTGGTACTGTTAGGGTACTCGAGCGGTAATCGACACAACTAGAAGGGCAGTTAACGATGGACGGGCCACTTCCTTTCCCGCGGGAGCGCGCAGAGGCCCCAGTGCCAACCCACCGGCCTACCGAGCAACAGACCATACGAGCCAATTGATCCACACACGTCTGACCTCACGGCCACACCGGTCTTGACAATGATCCTTAGCCATCATTAATCATTCATTCAAAAATGGCTAATCCAAATTTTAGACAGGACGGTGACAAAAATGTCCTGAACATTGTAGTGTTGTGGTGTTGTTGTTTATTCTTTTTTATAATTTGTGGCTACGGGTTGTATAGGCAGCATACCCTGGAGCAACGTGTGATTGTGTTGGAGAAGCACTTCGAAGAGTTCACCAGAGGAGCCGCAGGGAAGGTGGAGGAACCGGGTCTGAGTGCAGGACCGGAGCTGTCCCGGAAGGAACGAGATGTAGGAGACTGCATCTGTCCACCAGGTTAGTGACTTTAAAATTTACAGCGTTTGAATACTCAAATATACCAGTAGACCGTAGGAATGTTTTGTGCATAGCAAAAGTTACCCTAAAGGAATTGTTTAAAATTTTAATACGACACAACAAAGAAACTCCAGTTTTTAGTTACTTTGTGTTCCGGTTAACTACTTGCTTGGTTGCTTTATTTTGAGGTTTAATTACGCTTAAGCCGCTTCCAAGGTTACTATAAGCTGTGGAGTGTACCCATCAAATTAATGTTAGTATAGTCCCAAACACAACCGGGGGCTGCAAGCGTGCCTCAGGCCGTCAGTGCCTACCGACACATTGTACCGACTAACTACGACCATTTTACAATATCCGGTGATAAACTCAATTGGGACATCTCCCGCATTCACCCAAAAAACAACCTTCACATGATAACGATAAGATCTACATTGTCTTCTGACATCAATCCTCCTCTTGTGCTCCTATGGTACCCGGCTTGAGCTCGACGAGACAAATTTGTAATGCCCTATTGTTACAGCCATTAGACATAATAGTTCAATAAGGAGTATTGAAAACGTTCTTTTAGACCTACAAATCAACCTTTATTCAATTTAAATGATACATAGAGCAGCGGGCACTGGCAGGGCCGTGCGAAGAGAAGGATGTTGACCTCGAGCGGATATTAAAAAAATGGCCCTTTAAATTGCTTCAAAGATTTGTTATCTACGGCGTATTGGTTGTTTCCGTCGAGCCTCCGCGCGATAGATTCAATAGGTTCAATAAAACATTGAAGCGTCGTCGCTCCGTTAATAAGATTCCCCGGGGTCAGCGCGGAGTTTGATGGAAATTTACGAACAATAGGAGGGTATTTTGAAAAGTTCAGTTCGTAAAAAATGCCGGAATCGTCAAGCACTCCGCTAATTACTTCTCATTGTTGAAAGCGCGAAATAAAGGCTTAATTGTTTGAAGTTCTCGCATCGGAAAGTTACTTCGATCTACTTCTTATCTGAGGCGCCATGGACCGGAATTAAAGAAGCCTCCGCGAGTTCCGACGGGCTACAGAATAGCGCTGTGACTTCAGAAAGTGCACTGAAGCGAACTCACAATTGTTAAGATAAATTTAATAATTCCCCTGTTGAAATACCAATCATTATTTACATCAATGTCTTCAACTAGATAAAACATTTCAATAAGTCGTTCAAATGATATGTTGTTGGCAAAATTATGAAATGTTAAAAGCATTTAATTGATAATTAATACAGATTGAATTTAATATAGCTAGTTTATTAGCAGAACAGGTGTCTATTGCAAACATTAAACTGTTTTGGAACGCAACAGTAATTTACGTTACGATAATTTTATTTCAACACCGATTTAATTGCAAACGAATAGGTACCGAACTAAATGATTCCGGTTATACAGATATTGTCTGTATCTGTTAATCCAAATAAATTTTACAATCACGTTCATTAACTTTAAATGTTTAAGCAGAAATTGCTTTAGCAGTTTTACCTTTTAATAGCTTATGGCTTGCTACTAAGGCATTGAACACAAATTCTTAAGGATAATAAAAACCGGCCAAGTGCGAGTCGGACTCGCGCATGACGGGTGCCGTACCATGATCTATAAAAACGGCAAAAAAATCACGTTTGTTGTATGGAAGCCCCCCTTAAATATTTGTTTTATTTCAATTTAATTATTTATTTTCAAGAGAATATTTATAGCTAAATACTCTGTGAATATTTCATGCGTTTACCTGTTGCCATTATCAATATAGAGCAAAAACGAGCAAAAAATATCACTTTTGTTGTATGGGACCGTTGTATGCCCCCTTAAATATTTATTTTATTCTGTTTTTTAGTATTTGTTGTTTATAGCGGCAACAGAAATACATCATATGTGAAAATTTCAACTGTCTAACTATCACGGTTCATGAGATACAGCCTGGTGACAGACGGACAAACAAACGGCGGAGCCTTAGTAATAGGGTTCCCATTTTACCCTTTGGGTACGGAACGCTAAAAACAACGAAATATCTAAGTAGGTGGACAGAACAGACGCGGGCGCAACCCCCGCCTTAAATGCCAGTGTCATGTATTTTTTGTGTTTCTTGAGCTCGAGGATCGAAATGATAATGTTTTTGAGTTTTTTGTGTTTGATGGCGAAGAAAGTGGCACTCCCTCGTTTCGTAACGAAGTTATTGGAATCACCGAAAGGGTCAGATACTCGTAAGAGTGACACTGGCTGGTGTCAGTCACTCTAGCAGAGCGTCGCATCGATGGTTACGTGGCGGCTGTCTTCTGACGACAGAAGATCATGTCAGGGGAACCGCTGTCGTACCACGTCCACTAAGAACTGCTATATTCCGGCACATTCCTGATGATATGGAAGTTGCTGAATCACTAGTACGATGACCACTTCTAGTAAAGGCTATCCTGCGCCGTTAGGTTAATAGTGGTTATTTCTTGTGTGAAAAGCATCTACATTGTTGTAAATGAGTTGAAATAAAAAGTTCAAGATGAAATACGGAAGATGTTTAGAACGGAGTCATTGCTGTGCTAACTGTAAGTAGTCGCCAGCACATCAGGTTACCACAAACTGTCAAATTTTCTCATTCCATTTTAAACTTAACCATCAACATTTCAAGGTTTAAAATCAGTTAGAGAAGTTTGTCAGTTTCGTATAACCTGATGTGCTGGCGACTGTACAATGTAAAATGTTAAAATTACAAGTTAAACCTAAAATATTAAATACTTTTAAAAATAAATTACATTACTAATACGTTATTTATTACGTAACCTAATAAATAATAAAATAATAATAAAGTATGGGTAATATATGGGTTATTTGTTGTTTGCCTTTAAAACTTTCAGTCTGTAACTCATAAATTCGAAAATTCGTTCTTAACTTAAATATTATTTGAACTATTTTTTTTAATCAAATTTTTGCTTGCGATCCAAAAAAAATCTTGGACTCTCCCTGTGAAAAATCAACGTTTACCAGAGGCCAGTTATTTTACCAAACAAATGATCTATGTATCTTCCCGCGTCCTCTCGCTACCAACCCCTCACCTTAGCACGCTCCCTGCAACACTGGCGCCACAACCTCCACATCTCTCCATAACTGTTACTTCTTACAATATATACTTACAACGCGAGGGAGGCGTCTATAATTGTTACATGGGACGTTATAGGTACGTCTCTTTATTGCATTACTTTGGCAATATTAGTTAAGTGTTTTGTCTAAACAAATCTCGTTGAAGACGACATTTATTTCTATTTTCGCGTTTTTATTGACTATTAGTGCTGGGGTATTTATTTTATTGTTGTTAAAAGGTTTGAAATACGTCTTTTTCAAGTAATTAGTTTTATGAATAATTGTAGTTGCGTTATGCTTTATTTCGTCTTATTTTCACGTTTACATATTATGCTGCATGATTATTAAATTACCTAAATGCAATGTGAATAATCATTTTTCTTTTGTATCCGATTTTCATATAAAATGCCAGTATTCCCAGTTCTAAATAAATATTCGTTCAATTCTTCTACGTGCTGGTGCTGGTGTGGATTATGGATAAACAAATATTTTATTTGATCAAATCGGCAATAAGTTTCAATTTTTTTAAATCCATTCCATATCCGGTTTATAAAACCGAACAATTAACCGTAGAAAACCAGTGCGCATGAAATTATGCGCTCGATAAATTTACACCAACAAAGAACCGTATTTAGGGTCCGGTTACGGCTAACCGGGTGCAACCCGCCACGGGTATAACCCGTGTGCTCGGGTAAACCCGGGGCTATTTGTACAGACAAGTTATAAAGTAAACGAGCGAATAATTTATTTAACCCGACGTTTGATTTTGTAAAAATATGTTAATTACTGTTTGTTAGATATTTGGGTGCGTATGTTTGTTTGTCTAAATTATACGGTAACAATCTCGTGAATTGATTTAATCAGAAATTGTTTGTTTATGAACAAAGTTATGAACATAATAAATTACAAGTTTATCCTCAAGCTTGAATTTATGAGTCTAATCAATTTTCAAGTCAGAAACATACTACATATTAGGTACACTTGATAGGTATGTCATCTTTAATTAATAATAATAATTTCTTTAATAAAAACGTTTACAAAAGGTGTACATTTAGCCAATAGTAGTATAAATATCCTGTACAATAATAGTGCCTAATAATAAACTAAAGCTAACATATTTTTAATTACAGGGGCAAGTAATGATGGTTTGGAATTAGAATGTTAGGTAGCGACCCGCCCGATCTAGGTTTATTCAAACCTGTGTTTCAGGCCAATTGATTGCATTCTGTTAAAAACTGATGTTAAGCTTTTCGGGTATGGCATAGGAGAGAGCCAACTAGCCAAGCCCTCACCTCACGGTTCTCATAATTTTAGTCCATCTCGAAACTATAACTAGGTTGGACAGATAAATTGGTCATAGTAGTTATTCTTAGCATAAATTATGCAGCTACCTTCAAGAACCATCATGGTTACCCATCCTGTTTTAACATCAACCTAATGATCCATTAACACAGCAAAACAGACTTCAAAAACATCAGCACAGCAGCACTGACTCAAACTGCGATTCACTAGAAGGATTTACGAGACACCCTGACAAATGAGATGTGTACACAAGATGGCCGCCCTTATAAATTCGTCTGTCAACTTGAGAGTAATGAGCCCGTAGCCCAATGATTTGTCGATCTGAGAACTGCTTTTTACGACTCAATTTTATGTTAATATTTACAGCGACCCGTCCCTGCTTCACACGGTTTTCAAGACTTGACAAAACATGGAGATTTCTATATTATTTGTATGTTTCATATATTATACATATAAATCTTCCGATTTTTTTTTTCTAAATCAGTGAAAACCGCTTCAAAATCCGTTGCGTAGTTTAAGAGAATAACGCGGGCACACAGACAGACATGAAAAGCGACTTTAATTTATAATATCTTTAGATAAAGATGATGCTTTTTCGCTAAAAGGGTAGAACATAAATATGTTTGATATTATGAGTCATCAGTAGCTAATGTTAAGTGCTATGAATGATGTTCCTTTTCATGATTTATTATAGTAAGGGATTGTAGATTTGTTGTTTTGATAATATGTTTCGTGATGAATATGTGTAAGGGTTAATGAAGATGGTTCTAATATCATACGTGTACACGATCAATGTGTCTTCATATTTGATATTAAGTTACAAAACGACTACATTGCTTCTGAGGCCCGTGTTCTAGAACGAAGCTTATACATATTAATATATCTCGATGAACGTAGACATTACGGAGAGACATACTTGATTTGATCGTTTCGAATAAGTGTTAACGCACTATCAGAAGGTCAATTATTCCCGTAATTAACAACATGCAAAATCAAGTCGCAATCTCATCTCGGCGACAATCAATGTCAAAAACTTCTTAAAAATGTCGGGAAATTAGAGGTTTTTTTGACAGAATGAAATTGAGATTAGAATGCTAACGATCTTTAAAAATACGGGAATGGCCTCTCTGGTAGGTTTTTATTCATAATCATTTCTTAGTTTATTATTAAGTATTTATTATCGAAAATGCAACAAAATTCGATGAATTTATGAAACAACAAAACAACACAGTATTGTATTAGGTCCAGTTGTGTACTACGTGAACGTTGTCGACCGCGGCCGCTCCGGTTACACAATCTCCATACACTTAGCTTAAACTCGCAAGAGACCAGCCTTATGTAGTGTATGCACTAGGAGGAAATAATGCGACGGTTTGTACAAATTATTTATTTATTAATTCTTCAGAAAGCGTCACAGTATATAGGTAAATATGAACAATAACCATTTACGATTGCCATTTATCATTATAATCAATTGACATTATTACCTAATGTAAAAAAAAACAAAATAAAATTAAACAAACAAAATAATTCTTCTTTATAAAAAAAACGTGTATAAATAAAATCTCTCTCTCAATCTTCTCCTTCTCTTATGTTATGCAAACCGAAACTGTTCTAAATTCTGACACAAAGCAAGGCCTTATTCATTTTAAATTTCGTCGCGACAGACTTTTATAATGGTCGGTAGACTTTTTATGCTTCATTTTTAGGATTCCGTAGTCAACAAGGAACTTTTATAGTTTCGTCATGTCCGTCTGTCCTCGGCTTAGCTCAGAGACTCTTGGTACTAGAATGCTGTAATTTGGCATACATATTAATTACGCCGACACACTGGTAAAATACATATATTTTTATGTACCTCCCTTACACATAAACTGAGGATGATATTATTATTTTTTCTCGCCTATCCGATGATGTGGGGATTATGTGTATTATGATGTGTGTTGGATAGGCTAATATTAATTTCGCCACGAACAGGCACAAGGGTTTCGACACAGGCTGCATCCCACACCAGAGGCCTACCCACCTTCCAAGGCAATAACAGTTAAATTGCTAGGAATTGGCGGTGTAGTGCGACTGAGATGTTTGCTGAGAACAAAGTAACCGACTTCTTTGCGCTCATGAGGAAGCTCAGGGCATCGTTCTTTTCGCGTGTGGTGGCAAGTAAAAATAATATTGTCAAAGCTGTTTTTTATACTGTGCATTTACTGAGGGAGACAAAATAAATCTACTCATCAATGTTATGATGGGAACATTTGTTTTGGCTTCCTTGGTGTAAAATGATGGGTTGTTTTATTATTACTTTTATTTACTGTTTATTTTTGTTTGTTTGTTTAGTTTAACTTTTGTTTTAGGATAAGTTTTCAATTTTCATTTTATGGGTGCTAATGCCTGAAATAAACGATTAATAATAATAAAAATAATAATAATAAATTAAGCTTTAAAGTGATCATTTTTGTTAGAGTCAAGTCCATTTAGCTGGCTGGGAAGGGGGGGGGGGGGGGCTGTCAGCTAAATGGTTGTTTTTGGATATTGTGGTTTATTTACCTTTTGATGGGCTACTATGTCCATCAAATCTTGTTAAATCTATTCTTTGTTTTCGTACATGAATTCTAACAGCTTTACAATTACTCCTGGAACACTATTAACGCTCAATACACAATCTTTTAGTCTCTTTTAAACTGTTATAGAATACAAATAATGTATAGTATTAAATCTTAAAACTGAAAACTGTCTTTGTTTCATTTTTAAACTCTATGGCTTTCTTGATTAAGCCAGGTACACACACATAGCTAGTGTTACAATGCAGGGTTCACATATAAGCCATTTTTATTGATTCTGGCTGACAATCAAACGAAGTAATTTTCAAATTGTCGAAGCTTCTAGAACGAGCCCAGAATCTATAAAAGCGGTCATCACACCTGACACGGGTTCAGTCCTGTCCATTCGTTCAGTCTACCTTCGTTTTAGTCTACTTCCAGTCTGAGTCTGAGTGCACCTTCAGTGGAGATTACCAGAGCTTTTCTGCCTTTAATGAATACATTTCGATTCTTAGTACTGTTTAACTTCAGTTTTAAGTCTAAATATAGTGCTTGATATAATTGGAGACTGAACTATTGTGAAAATTAAATAAATAATACCTAACTATCTACAATTGAGTGTGGTTGAAGACTACCTCCTCCAATACCTGCCTCCTCTCGTCTACGCCTCTGGGAGGCATCTGATACTAGCGGCAGACTGGCCGTGTGAAGAAAGCCGCGGCAGCTGATTTATCCCGGCTGCTGATCACTCCCTCACTTGTAGGGAGGCCTAGGCTCTCCTCCTGTTGAGCGTGAGGCGGTGCCTCCGCTCTCCTGCAGCGACTTAACTAAAGATCATCTTTCTGCTGTGCTCACTCCTGGACATCATCTAGCTACCATAGAATTTATCTGACATCGTACATTTACTCTCCTGAATAGATTTGCCTCCTCTTGCCTATCCAACTGACGGACGCTGACAACGTAGTCCCTTCCGTTCCTGTCCTGAAGCCGGCTGAAGATCCTGTTCCCGTACCTGCTATCATGACTCCAAGCCTCTGAAGATCTAATTCCTTTTATATTTTATTATTAATTCTTAATTATTTAATTTGTGACCTACGACTGGCCCTCCGGCCAACCGTAACGTTACAATATGTCGTGGAAAAAATCATGGCTGTAGTACATAATATATACATATAACGAAATTAAAAGGAAAACGATCACAGCTAAGTAGGCTTTACAAGTTAAAGTAATAGTCGACCAACTTACATTAATTTGCAGTTCGAGAATTGACCGTGATGTATATCGATGTATGGGAAAACATGTTTTTCAACTTTACTTTGGACGCCTACACTGTCCTCTCATACCTATTAACGCTGTTGATTGAAAACATTGTAGAAGCCAATTATGTTTAAAACAGTAACTGTGGAGTTTCTTCCCGCCTCTTCTCCATAAGAAATGACGAATTGGATCTGTGCACTTAGCTTCTGACGTTTCATAAGTTCCTATGTAAGCTTAGGTATGTGAAATAAAATATGTACATTTTTTTTTGATCTACAATGTTAAGTTTGTTTTTGAGATAAATTCATCTGAACTACGGAACCCTTCCAATTGCGTGGTCCGAAACGCACTTGGCCGGTTTTACGTAAGTAGTTAGCCCACCACACTAAATCTATGAACTACATTTCCGTTACGTCGAATAGTTTCAGGGAAAATTGAAAACATAGGCGAGCACTGCAGTGATGCCATGTGTTCCGAAAAAAACCGTTAAATATGTCTTTTTGTCGTAATCGAGAATTACATTTTTGACTTATAAGCGCCATGTTTACGATTTGGCAAAGCTTTCTCAGAACCTCGTTTGAAATACTAAAAACGTTACGACTTTTTCAACCAGTGTGAACCCCAACATATTTATACTAAAGTGAGTATATGAACCCACGCAACTAAACTTGTGTCCCGATGTACGCGCGTGGAAAGTTTTATTTAAGAAATAAATTGACTCCGTTATACCTACACAGTCGCGGGCTCGCGGGGGGTGTGCCTTTGAAAACGTTCACTTACTATTTTTCCACTACAAAGTTTTCTGGAAAATGTTTAGATTTATCGCTACACGACTGAAATGTTATTTGATTAGGTTTTTCGAGAAGTAATTTTGCATGAAGGGGTGGAAGAGTTTTTGAACTTTATTTAAACTACGGTGAGTAAATTGTACGTGATTGGCAGTGTGTTTTCGATTATTTATTTTGTGATGTTATTATTGTACCTATGTATTTTCTTAACGAGATTCTATAAATGCTCGCAGTGTCTAGACTATTACATTGCTAGACGCCTGTCGTCTTACATTAACTTAAGCTGGAAGTAGCACATTCCAGGCTTTATTAAAACTTTATGAAATTTATAATTTTATTATATAATACCACTTCAACCGCCACTCGCCTTACAATAGTATCTTCCTCGCTCTCTTGCTCGATATGTCCCTTGTTATTTTGAAATGAGGAATTAGATTCCCTGGTAAATGTGAATTTATTCAAACAAATACTAGAAATTCCAAACACGGTATTAAAGAAGAATTCCAAATAATCGCAGAATTAAGTCAAACTCACGCGACAAATACGCAATTCGCAGCTACACGTCAACATTAATAACGCAATGTAATAACATTTATCAACGAAAAGCAGCAATGTACGCGCGTCACTGCGCTTCTGTCGCTAACAAATCACATTAAACATGCAATTTGTTAACGTTTACCAACGTGCCACTAATATGACAGTAGGTGTCATGGCGTACTCTAATATGTTTCAATCTAAAGACTCTGCCACATGATAATTTGAAGTCGCTGCGGTTTGTAGTAGCAGTTATGAGGCGGGAATACAAGTTTTCTTTGTGATTTTCTACAGGGACGAAAAGAAAACTTCATACGGGACAGTAATTTGAAATAATGCTACGATTGATTGTGCGTCCATATAGTGCCATCTACTCTAAGTGTCAATATAGAAAAGATTAGTAGGTTTGCGTAGAAGTAATTTTGTAGAAACCTAGGTGCTACTTAAACTTTTCAACTCTCAGGAACATAATAAAACTAAAGAACAGTTTTTGGTCTAAGCAAGGAAGGAATAATCTTTTTCTTCTAGGTCTATAAAGGGTTAGATAGAAGTTATAAACTGCTTACATTCTGTAATTGTATAGAAACGCGACAAACATTGCATGTGGAAGGTCTTTTAAAGCGAAGACTGAATAACATCGCGACAAGTGTCAAATCCAGTCGCAGAAACACGTACAAAACATATTTTATAATACATTTAGTATCAGAAAAATAGTTCTTATATCCTAGAGCATAAGGACCAAAATAGCTGTAAAACGAATTCCAGTGGTTTTGCACACACGCCCTGCGGAATTTTCAATATTTCATTCGGCGCACCATGCATTGCTTTCCTTGTAAATACTGTTATTTCCAAACAAAAATGAGCTCTACATTCACACAATTACAATATATTTTCCTTCGCAGGCACAGAAACTGATATTATTTAAAGCTTAGCTCGTAAACCGTTTTAAAATGTCGGAATGTTTTTAACCTTTTTAAGAGTATTTTCACAATAAAAATGCAGATGCAGATTTTCCACTTTGATAATTTGCGAAACATTCTCCAAATGTTTATGTGAACATGCTGGTACAAGATGAAATTTTTACTTCAGTTTTTAAAACGTTCGAAATAGGCACTGTTAAATAATATTTTGTACTGACCATATGTGATAAAAACAACAAGCTGTTTTGTGGAGGTTTACAAAGAATATTGCAGAGTGTCTACTTTTGGCTACTTTAGTAAAAGCAGCATAGGTGCTCTTATGACTAAATATTCGAGATAAAGCTTCACATTATATCCATTGTCTGTTCGTTGCAGCAACAAATACACCCGACCAATGGCGTTAACATCTTTTGTCCTTATGCAAATGCACAACTTGTAGAAAAGCAATCCAATTTGACGCTAAGTCCCTCGAGATATAAGTGCACACCGCAGTTTTAAATTAAATTTCAAGAAAATATACAAATATCCACCTTATACTGAAGTCAATTAGGTTTAAAATTAGTTCAGTGAAGTTTCTAAGAGGTTGCTTAGTTTTGCGATATTCTGAGTTTCGGTTGTAAAGCTTGTGATACATGCATTGTAAAAATCAGAATATCGCGGTGCTGGGGACGTGAGTCGTAAAAGTTGGTGTAGTCATGGGTTTGGGTGGAATAAGCCGGGTTTAAATGACCCTGTGACGTAAGAGTTATGTGAGGACACCGAGAGTAATAAAGCAGGCAGAATGAGAGAGTTCATTATTTTGAGATGCCCTGAAGTTAGTAGACATATTTTTAAACGCGCTATGCGATGGCTTTAAAATATAATTTCAGTTTGCTAATTCACTACTTTGTGATTCTTGTTGTTGTGTTGAATACCTAAATATTTGCTATTTTCTATTTCTATAACTAAATTACGACTCTGTTATACAACTATAATGCACAATTTAAAAAACTATTTTGCACGATTCACACAACTGTCACGCACTCTTTTTCCACAAATCAACTTCTCAGTAAAATTCAATTTCCATTCATCTACACTTTGCTTTACGACAACGAAGTAAGACAACATTTGCACACAGACAGATCGCTCCATTCATCATTCCATACAAATTTTATTAAAGGGCAAACAATAGTTGATTATAAAACTATAGTAGTCTCGCAGACGGGGTGATTACTAGCACTGTAACACTCTTCAGAGTTTCAAGGACTAAATCAAGTTTTATTGAAGCGTCCGGTTTTTTCAGTGCTAGGTACTAAGTTTATTTTCCAAGGTGGACCATCTTTGCCAGGGTTGCGAGTTTGTCCGAAAGGGATATCGTGGCCCTGGCTCACAGGAAAATGAAGGAACACGGGTGGGTTTTAGTCAGTAAAAGTCTGACACGCCCTCCCGCTCCGCCCAGAGTGGGAGAAGTTATTTGATAATTTCCCACCCAAAAAAAAATAAAAAAGGTGAGAGAAAACAGATTGAATAGTATGACGGTGTGACAATTATCTGTCAAGGTCAATTTGCAGTTTCACTATAATAATTTATTAGCGAGAAAAATCTTTTCAGCTGAATTTTGTAAACTCATAGAATCCGATGCTCTTAAATTACCCATGATGATAAAATGTTTCACATTAGACATTTTTTTCTTTTTCTTGTTAATAAGAACTGAAATTCACACACATAACATAACATCACGCCTGTAATCCCCGAAGGGTTAGGCAGAGGAGTACCTATAGTACACCCACGTTTCGCCAGTTATGTTTAAGTCCCATGTAATAAGGGCGAGCCTATTGCCATCAACCGGGCACAAATCCAGACTCCGGGCTGCTACTGAGAAATTCCTGGTGGAAAAGCCCAATAACTGAAATTCTTAATACTTTATTACAATCTAGCCTAATAGACTAATAAGCAATTTAACTCTAACTTATTATTTTACGTGATAGAATTCGTGTAACTAAGAATAGTGTCAATTTGCACTGTTACACAACATTAGAGATGCCAAAATACAGAAAAAAAAAACCGCCATTGAAATTAATGTAGAAGACATGTTGAGATATCAACAGAATGTTTTGTAACAAATATTCGTAACAGTAATGCTAAAATTCAATATTATCATCATTATTTCAGCCGAAAGACGCTCGCGAGATCCAGTGCTGGACATAGGCCTCCCCAAGCACCGCCACTTAAACCAGTTCTGTGCAAATTCTATACCAGCTCTCAACAAAATCCATACACACTAACATTTTTCGCCAATGGCGACGATTCTGCTCTATTCCTAAGTTACCAAAACTTACCAAACCAAGTTACCAAAACTACGCGAGCAGAGCCAGGTGCAACAGCTAGCTCCCTAAATAATATGAACAGTGTTACAACTGCATTGTTCTCTAGATAAAGCAAACGCTCCACAATGCATACTAATTCCACAAAGTTATGCTGTTTTAACTTGTGAGTTAATTTGTGCAGGGTGGCTGGGGATGCTGTGCTGTACGGCAGCAAGATAAGGGGCTGCAGATTTTAGTATTTTTTTATATCACATGGAAGATGAGCTCCTCTGGTGTTGATGTTCATGGGACACAGACTATATCGGGTAATCCGATTGTTCAATTAACTACTCTACCATCTATTAATCTCATGCTTTTACTAAAGTGCCTTTTTAAGCAGATATCCTCTGTTCTAAAAATAGCACAGCGTTACGTTACATTCAAAAGCTGATGCCGATAATACGATTAAATCGATCCGATCCTTTCATGTTGTAGCTTTTGCTACTCACTGAGGATCTTCTACGAACCAACGAACGGATAAATTCTTATCAGAAGAATCCAAAGCCACTTTGATTGGCAAGAACCAAACCCTCGCTCAGACTTGGCAGTTTCCTTAAGTGATTTCTGAATTAATAAGATAGCATAGAATAATAACAATAACAATTTAATTCAAGTAACACATAGTCACATTAACATCACATACAATATGACACATAAAAAATAATTTTAGATCAAATTGGCCGTCATAAATTAAAATTACAATTAAGTTTGTCTATGGTAATGACTATGATTTTCATATACCCACTTAGAGAAATACAAAAAAGCGGTGTTAGACATTTAGATAGGTAAGTAAATATCTTCTGTTAAAACAGAAGATATTTACGTACCTATCTAAACTATAAACGCTTTCAGAAAGCTTTGCATCCAGACACCTACATGGGACAGCGCATTTAATCCGAGTGTTATATTGTTGCAGCGCTTTCAAACTAGAGGGGATCTATGTACGAGTATGTGCTTAGTAGTTATGTACAAATTGTGTACATAACCGACCGCAGTCTTACTACTAGCGTTATCTTGTCGCAACTAGTTGGCGAGCGCCTTTGGCCAAATGTGACAGCTGGGATACATCGAATAGAATGATCTTTTATTGCGGAATTGTCATTATAGAGACGACAGATCGGTAAGACTCATGTAGAATGCAGTTTATTGTTTAATTATTTGCTTAAATTATGTCTTTCGTTTCTCTTGATCTATTAATATGAAACGTTGAATGGAAAATACCTCTTGCCGAGAAAAAGCCAATCATCAATAATTTTAAGCGATACTGGGTATTCATTTATTGCTTCTCGAGGCAACTTACTCTTTGTTGTACCCCCTTAAATCTAGAGATAATAATGAATAAGACTGAGGTGAAAACTTGTCAATGGTCATTGTTCGAATCCCTCAAGAGCTAGGAATTCCATGATAAAGAAGCGAGGTAACTTTGAAAGACATAAACAGAGGGTCGGAGCGGGTCTTTTATATTTTTATAAATTCAAACCAATACCTATTCAATCAATCTGCCTGGCCTTTTTCAACTATGTTGGGGTTGGCTCCCGGTCTAACCAGATGCAGCTGAATACCAGTATTTTACATGGAGCGATTGCCTATCTGACCTCCACAACCCAGTAACTGGGCAATACGATACCCCTTGGTAAGACTGGTTGTCAGACTTTTGGGTTTCTGACGACCCCTAACGACTGTCAAAGATCCACGGATGTGGGACCAACGGTTTAACGTAGTTTCCGAGGCACGGAGGAGTCCCAGTATGTAAAGACATACACCCATCTACGGACGAACCTGATGGAACGACCCGGCTGTTATCACTTAGCCATAAACTCCTCTAACCCAATACCTAATAAGAAACAGAAAATAAGTTGTGCATAATTATCCTATTTTTATAGGTACCTACTGACTTAGAATTAAACGCAGTATCTAAACTCCTGGATACCACTGTTTTTTGCTGAATATACATACATAAAAACAGACAAACGTATATCTAAGAACATTTGAGCTCGTAGCACACCACAAATAATAGGTACTTCACTTCAAATTCTTGGCTCGAACTTCCAATAGTTCAATCAAAGACCATGCTATCCCATCAACGACCATTGTATACTCGCCAACAGGTCTCACCATAATTCTTCTGGAATATGTCATGGATATACCGGACCTGTGCGGTGTCCAAATGGTTATGGATGAAGAGATGGACTTCCGATACACTGCGCTTATTGGCCGTGTATTGGCATGCGGCCATGTGACGTGTTCTGGTCGGAAGTCATAGGGTTGGACGATGCGGTAAATTATCGGTTCCAATAATAATGAACGGATCGGTATGTTTAGATACGCCTAAATCTAAACGAGTTATTTGAAAGGATAATTATGTAAGTACGTTTTAACTTACAAAGATTTTAAAACAGTACACTATCTTAACATAGCACTATCTCATGTTCTTCAAATTGAAATAGGTTTTCTATTTAGTGAGATGAAATTTCTTCATTCTAACGAGACTCTATTAAAAACGCACTTATCTGACATAAAACGTAGTCGCAAATACGGACTAAAACTAAGCCTTACAAAATTATACCCCAATCATAATAAAATTACCTATTAAATCAAATTAACTTCAACCGCAATTATTTAAAACATTTAGTGTAAATAATATTATCATAATAAATTATTTAAACGAAAACAATTAACCCCAACCACTAATAAAGCGTCAAAAGTTGACTGTCATGTTTGAGTTATTATCGATAAATAGCGGTTAATACCAGTAAATAACGGTTATTTCATAACGTTATTTGGG
The DNA here is from genome assembly GCA_963921375.1 of Tiliacea citrago. Lineage (NCBI taxonomy): Eukaryota > Metazoa > Arthropoda > Insecta > Lepidoptera > Noctuidae > Tiliacea > Tiliacea citrago. The sequence continues at coordinate 914,195 of OY992790.1, read as the reverse complement.
CAGCTCTAGCACTCGTAAAGTTTACGGCCGCAACTAAAGCAGGGCTGAACTGCGACTGATATAGTTATAATGGGGTGTTTATTAGACTGGGGCAGAAGATATAAACTTTAGTGATACTTGACAAGTCGCTTTTACGCCTATCTTTCAATACTTCGTAGATACAACTACCGTAATACCGGGCGACACTTTCTTCTTCGTTTTTTTTTGAAGTATCAATCTCATATTATTTTGCTTTCTCACAGCTTATTCGTACTTGAAAGGGTTTGGATGTAGTGGTCATGCTTATTGGTTATTCACCCTCTTCCATTTGTCACCTTAGCCAGTTCAAAGACTTAAAAAAGTAATTGACATAATATATAGCTTTGATTGTAAATATAATTATACCGTCGAGTATTCTGCCAGTTTTTCTCTTATAGAAACAACAAATTGAAGTCAAAGTGCACTTAAATTCAGATTTATCATTTGTGACTTTGCACGACGTGAAAGCAATGTTAAGTATTTCGCAACACTCTTGAAATTTAATACAATAATCAATATTCACTATAAACAAAGGATTTCCAAGAATATCACTCTTGCGTAGGTGACTCGATGACAGTTAAATCGATATTCAAAACCGATGCGTAATCGATATTGCTTTTAAGGTTATTATCGTTTTCATAAATAACTAATATACCGGTATGAATATCTTATTGATATGGCCTGTCTCTAGATGTTTATGGTGTACATTAAACGGTTTATAAATTTAATGTCAAATGAAACAGGTGAGTCGGTTGTGAGTTGGCGGTGAGTTTATCAAAATTGTCGCAGCGGTTTAGAAGATTAGAGCACAAGTTATGTGTTTGTTTATTACGTGGTTCTGCTATATTTAAGTTAATTAGTTTTAGTTGAGACGCTGTCTGGACGTTAGTGGAATGGGTTTTAGTTTAACAAATGTTAATTTTATGACAATGACTCTTTAAATGGTAACGGAGTCTAGTAACGTCTTTATTTATTTTAATTCTTAATAGTGTTAGTTACTCCCATTTAATGTCATAGACTTTTACGGGCAGTTACAGTTACAGTTGAATATAATTATATGATTTTCTATAACCAAAATCAAGTCTCTGACCAAATTCGTTAGCAGTTACCATCATTTACATCCACAAAATACTATTTTATTTTATTAAGATCGATCAAATTAAACAGGAATTTACAAAGCGGGTGTTTTCCTCTATTATTATATACTTGTATCGGTATTTCAATTAATTTCCTTCCATAAGTAAGTATAGGTTATTCATGCGTACATTTCCTCGGACGCCCGCCAGCGATGGACTCGGGGCAGTCGACAGAATATGTACGCGTGGTTTAATCTGTATACAGAGATCGCTAGAAATATTAATGAATGAAGTAGCTATTTTCAGGATATTTCTGTGATCTTCAGGAAATTTGTAAGAAGTAATAGAAAATCTCGAATTTAGGTGTGTCTGGTAGCCCAACATCATGCAGCGGGTGAGAAATCGCAGGCATTTTGCAGAAACTCGGGTTTTGTTTGGTTTAGGTTTAAAGTACTTAAGCATAAATTCCTACACAGATTTACCTTTAAAAAATGCGAATCTCTATTCCTATGTACTCTTAAAAAGATCGGGCACAGTTTTCTTATTTTCAATTACCATAGAACATATTTTGTCGTTTCCAATGTTCCCAGCAACCCAGCAAGAAACTCCACAGTTACACTATATAAAGCAATAAAATCCCAGCAGCATCGTGCAGGCGGTTATCTGCTGCTACGGGAGACGGAGATGTAGCAGCATTGGGTACAAACGGATGACGTCATTAAAAACTTCCTTCCTACGTATCGCGGGTTGCAGCAGTGGTGCGGCCACTAACGATTATGAGTGTCTACGTTATGTAGCAGTGGACGCAGTGGGTTGAGTTGGAACGAAATGGAAATGGAAAATTGTTTATTCAAATTACAATAATTGAGAATCAGCACTTTTAGAACTTAATAGATTACGAAAGACGCCCCAAAACGGTCCCTCTTCATTACGTCCCATGTTTTTTACTTAAGAACAAGAAGACAAAATGTTCAGGGATAGGATCACAGGTAATACCGAAATAAAGACTTCATGAATCACGATGTATAGTATCGGGAAGAAATACTTTTTTTGCCAGTTTTTATAACCACGAGTCCTTTGTGTTCTCCATCTATTATGACTGTAGAAAAATCACATAAAAATGGCAACAGCTGATAAGATAGTCTGAGTAATTATTTAAGAGACATTTTCGGGGATAAATATTAAAAAGGGAAAAGAGTTCCCTTCGACGTATCGCGTGCTGCAGGTCTGTGACGGGACCACTAACGATTATGACTACCGCTTATGCCACTACAGAGTTTAAATAGTAGGTTTAATTAGATCAAATGTTATAGCTTCATAGCTAAATAGAAAAAATGTTAAAATGTACTTACTTTTGTCTACGTACTTCAGTTTGGACTATAGTAACAATCATGACTAATATATGGCCATATTATGAGTCTATACCGAGATGTGAATTAGTAGGTTGGTGACCAACAGACGGTATATAAAGTTCTTACTAATGGGCCCACTCCCTCTCATAGAGCGGAGGCTTGTGTCCTAGCAGTGGGAACGTTATAGGGTGATTATACTTACGCTTATGCTAATAATGCAATAGTTATACGAGATAAGAATTCGGGTACTTATTGTGTTCCCATGTAGCACTTCTCCAAGCCACACCATTGATAACCAAAAACTCATCCTATACCTACTCTGATTCAATGCAAATCAAAACCAACCCTCAACCTTCTGCTCCACCTCCACATGCTCGTCAATACAGCAGTTTAAATTTCCGTCACGCTGTGCACGTGTCGCGGGTCGATGGTGCCCAACAGTCCTGCGGCCCGACCGAACCGAACCTTGCCGGAATGTTTATACCCTTGTCGTTGTACACTTGTACCTGGTTGTAACCACGCATGCTCTTTGCTTTACGTAGCTTTTATTTCTGAGAGGATTTGGTATGTTGTGTTAAAAGATTCTTAGTTGGATATGGTTAAGTTTCTCAGCGGATGACAGGTCTTTTCAATACATTTGGTAAAGAGGTAGAACAATAATAGGTTCTACCTAAAACCGATAACCTTGCTACCTGCTGCTGGCTTACCTTGAAAAACAAATCTAATCTGCATCCAATTGGGAATAGTGCTACTTCTCAGTTTGTCCTTACTGGCTCTTAATGTCTTTCTAGGTTAGGATAGTTAGGTACTTATGACCAGTTACGATCAATCTTGTTATTTGCCTTTTCCCAGTAAATTACAAGATCCCAGTAACTTAATCAAAACCATGCTACTTTCAAAGAAAACAAACTAATCACACTAAACTCTTAATTCCATCTACCAATGTATGAGTTATTTCCTAAGAACCCGTAGTCTCATTTAACATAACACCCTCCAAGAATGACTTCAACGAATATTACATAGGTAGTAGTAGTAAAGTAGCACCATCATTTACCACTCAAATAACAACGGCCAATAGTCTATAAATCAAGCACGGATTGGCTATAAACGTCTATTCTGTAAAATAGCCTATTCTCTGAAGCTTGTTTAGCCCGAGGAACTATTTTTTCGATGTGAGAAGGGTTCCTGAATGTACTCGATAATATTTTATTTTGAAGATTACTTTTGGTAGTCGTTTTCGTAAGTAGGTATAGAAACAGGGATTTAATAGAGTTTTTGATACGATTTGGTTCTGCGCCATTTTGAAAGGATTTTCATGTACCTACAGTAGAGCACTTGCATTATATTTTAATTTACGTACAATTTATTGAAACCAATACAATATGAAAATTGTCAACTGATATTGTCCAAAATTACAAATCCTATTCAATAATCTATCCCTTTGAGATTTCTGTGTTAAAATACATGAAATATGTACCAATAATTAACAAAGTTCATAACGAATAATGAATCCAACCAGCTTTTCTTTACATTACTTATCGATCAGTTAAGTGTTGTAGGTGTATAAAAATTAAAAAAAAAAAACAAAAATCCCGACTGCGTAAAAAGTAAAGTTCAAAAATAGATGGAAATTTAACAATAAATACCAATTGAGACACTCGCGCAATAAAGGCAAATCTAACGACATATCATTCACCAAAATCAATCAATCGGTTCAGCCGTTTAGTAGTTTCGAGGGAACATAGGGACGGACATAAATACATACATACATTCCTACAGGTCAAACACATAACCCTCCTTTTTTGGCTTTGCCGGAGTCGGATAAAAAAGTTAACAGACAGACAGAGTTACTTTGTATTTATAATATTACTCGTACCTACTTATATGTGTGTATGGGTGAGTCTCTACTTACTTGTTTGTCGTAGTTCTGCTTGTTTCAGAGTAGGAACTGTGTTAGGCCAAATGTACACCAAAGGTCATAATGACACAACCATCGATGTTCTGTTTCACAATATTTCAGTAAGCAGTTTTCCCGAAATAGTGCGAATGTGCTATTAATCATGGTGCTACCCTAGTTTTCTATAAAATAGTTTTTTTTTCTTTAAACGACTTACAAAAAGGAGGTTATATGTCCATCTGTATATTTGTTTTTTTTTTATGTAAGTTCACCGATTTATCCGTCAGTTGTGGACCAGTAGTTTGAAAATTACTTTTTTGTTGGAAAGGGTATGCTCTCGAGGTGGTTCCATTGTTACCAAGTCAGAATCTGATCAGGGGATCCCATGGGAATCGAGGAAAAACCTCAAATTGTTTAGGCACACCTATAGCAATTGGGTCTACCCTTTATAGCAGAACTTTTAATGTCATAATATTATTTTGCATAACAGCGAGTAGTATAAACTTCATTTAACAGAAAATAGTTTGTTTGTTGAAAATCGTCAAACACTCATTTATCATACATTCAAACTCATTATTTTTTAAATCAGAATCATCTTTAGGCATAAAGAACAATGCCAACTTCCCATACATTTGAAAACCTGATAATGAAAGTGTATGTACAGTTAGAAGGTATAGTAGAAAGACTACTTGTAAGTTTATAAAATAATGTCTTATACTAATTTTTCCCCCTCTCCCTCCCGAAGAGAAAAGGCCTGTGTCCCAGCAGTGGGAACATTAAAGGCTGACTATGTGTGTGTGTACTCATTTTTACGATTTATACGCTACGAAGTCCAAAAAATATTAATATTACTTTTTAGGTTAGGAATTTCCGATACCAAATAAAAGTAAAAAGTAAAGTATAAAGAAATAAATGTGCTAGAACTAATTATTAACGCTTGAAGTTCAGTCTAAATAGGAATACTTGGTCAGTGGGTCGTCTTAGGGGTACCTACTTATCTAGCTATGGTCTAAAACGTCTTTTTTACTTTGTGAATTCCTTGAAACCAACTGCCCTCGTCACTGCTTAGACTCTCGAGGATTGTCAATATAAATTTAGTGTCGAGCATTAACTGTTGTTTCTCCAACACACTTATGTATCTACTTACTGACTACATTTTTAGTATAATAAACGATAGGTAGATAGTTTATATACCTTTAAAATGTCTAACTTAGTTCTTGTATTGTCAAAAGTGATCACTTATCTACCCAACACATTTCATTGGCCTACGGTACATACATACATAGGTACCTGATGAACAAAACGGGAAAAACAAATAAAACACTATGTTAAAGTGGAATGTTTTATTAATTATCATCATTTTCTTCTAAATCTCTTATAACTACGTCATCCAGAAATTCTGCTGGAACAGATATATTTTCTTTCGCAGAACTATCAAATGTCAAAAGAATCCGTTTCAATCGTGCGAACTCAATAACATACTGCATGATTAATTTATTTGATTATAATGTTATTTTTATTTAATCTATAGGTATTTTACAAAGACTAATAAAGAAATACTAACTGATTAAATAAAACGTAAAATAATGTATAAAACTCAGAAACGAGAGTTGAATAAAGTCAAGTAGCAGTGTCTAAAATGGAACGTCGTAAAAAAAGGGTAGTTGAGATGCGTTCAAAACATGGTACCTAAATAATGGTAATACATTTAACCTTGACGTAGAATGAATAAAGAAATATTAAAAAATATATTTTCCTGCGTTTCTTTTAACATTGTGATAAGCTTAATTAATTTAAGAACCAAATACCTGGGCATCTATTTGGACAAACAGCTGAACTGGGCAAAACACACCAACCACATCACCACAAAAGCCAGCATATCACTATGGCAGTGTAAGCGACTGCTTGGAAGGAATTGGGGTATCAGCCCCAAAGTCACCCACTGGCTATACACCACAGTCATTCGACCAATTATCACATACGGCTCACTGGTCTGGTGGCCCAGGACGGACCTGAGCACAGCCCAAAAAGACCTCGAAAAACTGCAGCGGTTCGCTTGTGTAGCAATAACCAGCAGCATGAGCACTGCACCCACTGCCGCACTGCAAGTAATGCTGGGACTGCCACCCCTGCACCTCATCGTGCGAGAGGAGGCAGCTCTGGCAGCCTTCAGGCTATATATATCGGGAACCCTGAGCAGAGACTCTAGGGTCAAGCACACACGCATAAGGGAAGATGCAATCAAACGACAACCGATGATGGCATCACCCTGCGACAAAGCCCCGAAACTACACTTCTTTCAGAAGCACTACAACATCATACTCACAGAAGAACGGTGTGACTACTCAGGCCCGAAGGAGATGAGAGTATACACCGACGGATCAAAGACCGACTCCGGAACCGGAGTCGGAGTTTTCTCACATGACTTCAACATAAATATATCCAGCCCGCTGGGATTGTTCAACACCGTCTACCAGGCGGAATGTGTGGGCATTATACAAGCGGCTTACGCCATAGAAGCCAGGAGAGTTACGGACACCCGTATACGTATACTCTCCGATAGTGCCTCAGTCTTGCAATCCTTGGGGAAAAATTATATTACCTCCAGACTAACACTAGAATGTCACAACGCACTGGAACGGGTGACAGTGTGCAACCGTAATACAGTGACACTGCAATGGATAAAAGGACACAGCGGATCACTAGGTAACGACGCAGCTGACCAACTTGCTAGGAGAGCATCCAGCACGTCAGTCTGTGGACCCGAACCTATCGTACCCATCCCCTTCAACCAACTACGCAGGTGGCTACAAGAGTTCACCCACACACAAGCACAGAACTGGTGGACCTCGACACCGGGCTGCAGGCAATCCAGGGAAGCTATGCCGTCCTTAGATGGCAGGCTAACCAGGTGGTTGCTACGCCTGGACAGGAACGGCCTGCGCCTAGTGACGGGGACCATCACGGGACACTGCTCACTGAATAAGCACTTCCACACAATAGGCATAACGGACAGCCCTCTGTGCAGGGCTTGCATGGAGGCTGAAGAAACCGTTGCGCACGTGCTCTTTGAATGCACAGGCGTCACCCAGATCAGAACAGAAACCCTCGGGTCACCCAGATCTTTCACGGATATATTAAGCAGACCAGGAGACCTAATCAGCTTCTGGAGGGGGGTGGGCTGGTTGGAATAAACAACGACGGCCGCCATGGCCCACGCACAATGGTCCACATGAAGGACTAAGTGCGGAAACCGAACCCGCTAACATAACATAACATAACAAGCTTAATTAATATACAATTCAATTAGCTGAACTTTAAGATTTATTTCATGTCTATACATAGTCAGGTGAAAAATGAACATTCTGCTTTCATATCCATAATAATTAAAAAGTAGAACCATCATAAATCATATATCATAAAGTTTATTTGTTAAACATAGGTATACAATCAGTCATACATATACAATAGCACGCTATGTTTTGTGTTAAGACATACAAACGTGGAAACATGTAGAGTAAATATGCTAAAATAAGAAATAAAAAAATGTCATAAATAAAAACAAACATTCAAATAATCATAGAAAAAAAAATATAGATGTGAAAATTTTAAATACAGCATTAATAATTATAACTGTTTATCGTTTAAAAACTCGTCTATTGTATAGTACGAGTAGTAGCATTTGTCAAGAAGAAGTTTCTGCAGTACCTACGCTTTTAAATTTTGACAATGGAATTAGGAATGTTATTATAAATTCTCGGAGCAATTCCGAAAAAGCTTTTCTACATCATAATATCGCATAAAGTTCATTCAGAATCGTCTTTTGGCATAATTATATTTCATATCGATAGTCAAAAGGCAGAACGTTTTTTTTTTATAGCTCAGAAAGTTTACAGTTACAATCATATTTTGGCATACATTTGATATCCATTAATTGAAAGACTCATCTGTGATAATACAGAATTTTCAATTTGTATAATTCTCTTTTTATATAACGTTCAGTTGACGTAATTTTCATGTTTACTCATTTTCAGCCAAAATTCAGTAATGAATAACTAAATATCAGGAAACATCATACTGATATAACCTAAACTAACCCAAATGATTCACCGACAATAGAGGGGATCTAGCGCTCGGTGGCCGCTTTGGTTTTTCTCAAATCAAGCTTTTTCAGAGTTTCAACTTCAAATGAGAGTTTCAACACAAAAAATGTGCCAGTTTTATAATATTTTTTAAATCCGTATTATCAATTGACTATTTTAGATACCGAATCTAGACTTAACTCAATAAATACCCCACTATTGGACCCTTTTTGCTTGGACGCCCAGATATTACTATTCCAGTCAAAATTGTAGTATTGAATGCAAAAAGCTATTCTGTCATCTTTGTGCGCTGAAGTCGGTGGTTAGAAACTAAAATACAGATCCAAAGACACCGACATTCGAAATTAAATTTATTTATTACATTACGTAGTGTTTTTTTTTGGAAAAAGTTTTTTTTTGTTTTTATTTTAATAAGAAAATGAAAGATGTTTATAACCTATCTCGTCGGTAGGTAGGTACTGGTCGTTTTTATTGAAAGAAAAGCTTAATTTTGCACCAGTAAACAGGTCATATATATTTCCCATTTCCAAGCCTAAAACTTCATCGTCAAAAAATATCCGAAGAAATGTCTGCTAGGACGTCGTGCGTCGTATAAACGGTACTAAACCAATATCACACATGTTTTTTATATATGGTGTAAAAATCGAGGGGCTTGCTGAGGGTTCCAGGATATATAGTCCAATAAGGCAGCGCTCGGGCTATAAACGTCTCCCCGCCACCATCGGCCAACTTCACGGTAAATTGCGAAAGGGGAAACTTGAGATTTTTCCCTATACCACGTTAATAGTGTGTATTATGAAACGGTTTTGGATATTTATATTTAAGGTCCTTGAGTTTGACGGACGGGTTTCTGAACTAAGCGGTCAGTTGAGGTAATTCGAGTGATTTTGCTTAGAAAATGTAATTTACGTGATCTTGAGTTAGACCTTGTATAAGAAGACATAATAATGCAAGGTAAAGAAGGCATAATAAATAAGGAGACAACTTTAGTCAAACTAAACTTTACATTCTGGTATTAATAAAATGAAATAATTTTTCGTAGATGAAGATTAGACATGATTACTATTAATACAATTAGTCAATAGTGTAGGTACTCAATTACTTACTAACTTACTGGGTACAAAAATTATTAACTCTGTTTAAAATCATATTAAATAATGAATCATCCGTAACATTTCTCCAGTACAGTGTTGCCAGCATTTTACTGCGAAATTCTGCAATAAAAAGTATTTCATTTCCCTTGAAATATGACATCATGGATTGTAGCGCGGGAGCGCTGACTGCACTTTACGACTTCATAAAAATAGTTGTATATTTTATTACCTGCATAACTAGATTTGAAATTCAAATGGAGCGACCGATTTTGCTTAAATTACATCATTATTTTCATCTTTAGTCATACTGCGTTCGGATCTCGCTGCGGACGGTCGTGTTGTGTGCTGCTATCGGTGTGCTCCCGCCCTCCTGCCGCTCTCTCGTGCCCGGTATTGTTACGCTTGCGTAACGCTCTCGTAGTCGCCCCGACTACATCCGATCGTCGATTGATTGGGTCGATTAATTTATTAATCAATTCAATCGAAAGACCTGGATCACAAAAATTGTCTTTTTCAAGACAGGTGTTTCTATAACAGGAAAACGTTATTAAATTCACTAGGCCCCTTCTGGGTAAAACCACAGTTTCGTGGTCCTCGGTGGATACCTTACGGTGCCAACGAAGCCGAGTGGGGTGCTGACCCAAACGCACCCGCCGAACCCCCTCAGGGAGAGGCAATAATTTGGACGGGTCCCAGAGTTAACCGGCCTTGGGGGATCTCCTAGTCGGCTCTGGTGACAGTTTTCCTCCCACAGCGACTCACCTAGTGTCTTTAGGGTGTGTCTATACCCTTCGCGCTAGACCAAATAGGGCCCCCTTGCACAATAAGATTGGCAACGGGATCACAAGCTCAGGGCTCACCATAGGTACCCATCCTCCCTGTCTACACCCGACAGGGAGCGAAACTCATCCCCGGGCCAATCCACCCGGGGAGTTAGGCGTAGGGCCACGATAGGCTTCATTTTCTAGTAGTGGAGTCCGGCTCCAAAATTCCTCCGATAGGATCCCCCCTCTCGGTAGTATGGAGGACGACCTCTTACTGACGTTCGTCAGAGAGGTCCTCCTCAAGGACCAGGACTTCCTCAGGAAGTACGCTTCCCAAATTAGTGGGTTGAGGGCTACGCCATCAGCGAGCCTCTCACAGTTCAGCGATGCGCTCGCTTCTAACTCAGACGACTCTGACTCACAGAGTCGGTCGGAAAGTCCGATAGTGTCGATGGACACCACCGCCCCCGCGGACAATAACGCGGCGGCGGCGAATTTAAACTCTGACTCCTCGGATGCGGAGTCAGGTTCTTGTTCTTCCTCTTCTGGACCAGAGGAAGGGGGCATCACCTCAGGCCCTGGCAAGAGGAAGAAGAACAAGAGCAGGTCTTCGCAACCTAGTAAAATGGTTGCGATCGAGGCTCCCTCGACCTCCGCTCCCTCTACCCCCGCGGTAGTCGCCACTAGGGCCCCTACCCCGGCTCCGTCCGCGCCGTCGCAAGCTACCACTTCCGGTACTGCGACCGCGTCCGCCAAGACTCCTTCTGCCTCCAAGAAGGCATCCCGTCCCCCACCCATTATCATTCAAGATAAGGGCAGGTGGACGGAAGTTTCACAAAGGTGCAGTGATCTTAGGATCAATTTCACCAGTGCCATCAGCACACAGCCAGGCATCAAAGTTTCCGTTCCTACGTCGAACGACTACAGGGAACTTACAAAACTTCTTCGGGCGAGAGGAATCTCATTCCACTCGTACACCCGTGTGTGTACTGTACCCGTAAGTGTCTGCATGTAGACTAGGCATGTCAGGTCATAGACCGATTACGATAGTTTCGGCTTACATGCCGCCCACCGCGACCTCGTCAGCAGACGGTCTCAAACTGCTCTCTGACGATCTTTCAATTCTTTTTGGCCTGAGCGAATCCGTTATCATAGCGGGTGACCTCAACGCCAAACACCCGGCCTGGAATAGTACCAGTACCACGTTCCGAGGCAGACACTTGTTTGACCTCTGCCCCGTCCTAAACTTTGACGTCATCGCCCCGATGACGCCCACCCACTACCCTCATGACCCCAACCATACCCCTGACGTATTGGACATAGCGCTCCTAAAGAATATCAACCTCCGGTTGGATTCGATAGAGGCGATGGACGAACTGACTTCCGACCACCGGCCAGTCGTCATGAGACTGGTCCCTCGCGACGGACTCCCTGACCCGGACGTACCCTCTCGTAACAAAGTAGTCACGGACTGGAGGAAAGTAAGCGATCGCTTGAAATCCACCACTTCGCCTCTACTAGACTCTATACCAGATCAGTTTACCTCAATCGCTGACACGACGGCCGCGATCGGCTCACTCACGGAACACGTACAATCGATCCTGAACGATTGTTCAAGGCAAGCTCCGGCGATGGACGAACATCGCTTGAGGCTGCCGGACGATGTGCGTGAACTGCTGACTGAGAAGAACGCGGCTACTCGTGCCTACGACGTCTTTCCCTGTGACGCCAACAAAGCTCACATGCGCTATTTGCAGAGATCTGTAAAGACACGCATGGCCGAGCTGCGTGACGGTAACTGGGACAAGATGTTGAGCGAGCTAGAGCCCACTCATCTGGCATTCTGGGAACTTCAGAGGAAACTCAAGTCCCAGCAAGTAGTCTCTATGCCTCCCCTGACACGACCCGACAGGACGATAGCATTCGACGACATCGACAGGGCTGAATGCCTAGCTGACAGCCTCGAGACCCAGTGCTCGCCCAGCTCTCAACCAGTAGACCAGGCTCACCTCGCCGAGGTGGATGCCGAAGTCGAACGTAGAGCCTCTCTCCCTCCGGTCGAAGACCCTGATTGTCCCCTAGACCCCGTCTCCCCGGACGAGGTTCACGATATAATCAAGGGTCTGAAACCCCGTAAAGCCCCTGGATCAGACGGTATAACCAATAGGGTGGTCCAGTTCTTCCCGGCTCACCTGATCATGCTAATGACCACCATCTTCAATGGTGCTCTTAGTAATAACATTTTTCCACAATCGTGGAAAAATGCCACCGTCATCGGTATCCCGAAGCCCGGCAAGCCTAAGACCGAGCCTTCCAGTTACCGTCCCATCAGTTTGCTCGACGTTTTCGGCAAGGTCTATGAGAGGCTTATTTATAAGCGTCTCAGAGACTACGCCGAGACGAAGGGGCTCATCCCCAACGAACAGTTCGGTTTTAGAACCCAACATTCTTGCGTACAACAGGTCCACCGTATCATAGAACACATAAGCGCCGGTTTCCAGCGCGGGTTCATGACGGGTGCTGTGTTCTTCGATATCGCGAAAGCGTTCGACAAAGTCTGGCACAACGGCTTATTGTATAAGCTATACAAATTCGGTGTGCCAGATCGTCTCGTGCTCATCTTACGGGACTATTTGTTGAACCGCACCTTCCGCTATCGCATCGAGGGTGCGCTCTCTTCCCCTCATCCGATCCGCGCAGGCGTCCCTCAGGGGTCTGTGCTGGCTCCGCTCATTTTTACGCTGTTCTCCAGTGACATCCCGAAAAGTAGAAAGGCGCAGTTAGCTCTGTTCGCAGACGACACGGCCATCTACTACACCGGCCGCAGTCAAGACCAGATCTCCCGCATCCTACAGACCGAAGTCAACAGACTCGGTGACTGGTTCAGGAAGTGGAGGATCGAGGTCAATCCTGATAAGAGCCAAGCGGTCCTCTTTTCTAGGCCCCGGCGTAGACCGGACCTACCACGACAGATCAAGATGTTCGGCAAGCCTATCCCTTGGGAGAAGCGAGCCAAATATCTCGGTGTGATCTTAGATCACCACATTTCGTTCGCTGAGCACATAAAGCAAGTGCGTTCGCGCGCTGCTTTCGCTCTCGGTAGGCTTCATTGCGTCCTGAACTCACGCAGCAAGTTGTCCCTTAAGGGCAAATTGCGTATTTACACAGCGTGCATCCGGCCGATTATGACGTACGCGTGTGCCGCTTTCGCACACGCCCGTCCCCATCTCATTCACAGAATGCAGGCACTTCAAAACCGATTTCTCCGTAAAATTACGGACGCTCCATGGTTCGTTCGGAACGAAACCCTACACGTAGATCTTAGAATCCCCACCATTAAGCAGTTTTTGAAACGCGCGACAAAGCGGTTCTTCGAGTCCGCAGATAGACATCGCAACCCCTTGGTTGTGCAGGCAGCTAGCTATAGGCCATCTCAAATTAGTAAGACTCGCCGACCTAGGCATACTCTTTTAGACCCGGATGACCCCATTACTCTCCTTCAGGAAAGCAATAGGGCCACAAGTACAGTGCACAAACACAAACCGTCATTCCGTCCTCGCCGCCGAGGTACCACGCGAAGATCAAGAATAAATTGTTCCCCCCGTCCCTTGCACGTCGAACCGCCAGCCCCGAGGCTGAGTGAGCCGTAGCATTTAATAGTAATCCCCGTTAATAATCATGAATTTAAACTTTTGATCCAGCCCGTCCCCAATTTGCTTTGTTTTTCCCCAACGACGCCCTAAGCCGAGGTTCGTACCCCACAGGGGGTGCCCTTAGAGCGCTGTCGTTTAGTTTTTAATACTTTTATTTACGCTCCTGGCTGGAGGCTTTAAGCTAATACCTTAGGGCAGCCACAGGAAAGACCGGTTAAGCAGTCACGGCCTCTCAAGGTCAACTGCGAGATGCCATATACAAAAAAAAAAAAAAAAAAAATCATCTTTAGTGGGAACTGAATAATGTTTGGGTACATTTATATTCTTGCTTACATTTTTGGGAAATCAAACTGTGATGGAAACGATGTAAGAACAAAATAAATCATTATGCCTTTTATTTATATAATTATGTTAAATTCTTTATGTACCTACTCGTACAAGAAGAGTATTTTATGCGTATTCTTGATATTACTATTATTATAAATTCCTATTAGAATATAATTATTATGTTCTATTTCCAATTCCCTGCGAAAGCAATTCGTTCAAATAATATTATTTTTTGCTCCAAATGGAAAACGTTAAGGATAATACCTTTTTCATCAAAGTAATTTATTATAACATTATACGTAACTGTGATTTCCGTTGAAAAGGTCATATTTTTTGTATAAAAATATCTAATAAATATTTTATATATGATCGGTGCAATTTAGCGGGAAGGCCTTCGATGGTCATGTTTCTACTAATTTATTATGCTCATAACATTTTGGACGTCAAAATGAAAAATGTTGCCTGCGTCATAAATTGTGGTGAGTTCCAATTTGGTTAGCCTTGAAAAAAAACCTTAGCCTTAAATAAAGGCAACATTAAACCTTATCTTTGTTGACATTTACGAGTTTCGCTAAATAATAAGAAACTACACGAAATTAAATTCTTCGCTACATTGTGAAGATATGTTCAAACTATAACATGGTGGACCGTAGTTATTTCTTTGTCCAAGAAAACTTGTAACAAAAGCAATACACAAGACCGGAGATACGAAAGAAAAGCAAAATTATTGTATCTTAACGAAATAAATGGGGCAAGTAGTGAATGTTCCAGCGATACAGCGCGCCGCCCGGCTTCACCCCTGTTTTGAGCAAAACTTACTCATACGGAGAATGTTTTTAGGCCGAGAGCCAAATAGCACTTTTAAAATTTCTTACCAAATTGCTTTCTTAAAATTATTTTTGCCTATTTGAGTTTTCGTACCTAGGTTTTTACTCAAACTTGTATTTATATGGAAAGTTTTAGATTTATTTTTAAAGTTTTTGATACCTGGTTAAAACTTGATGTTGAAGATATTTCAGAAATATAACACGTACCGTGTTTTATAGGCACTTTGAGTTGGAAATGTATAGTTCTACAGATCCTTATTTTCAGTTGTAAAAGTCAAGTGCTAAGAATTGGGTCAGCAGCTAGCTAACTTTTGTTCTATAGTCACCTTCAAGTCTGACACATTATCGCTATAATAATATGTGAGTTTTAACGATATGGCGCAAAATGGTTGGCACGTCGAAGTAAAATGAAAATGCTGCATGTGAAGTTAGCACTTTCATGTTTGCATAACAAAAATAGACAAAGTAGGGTTTTTGTGGTCAATGTTAAGATAAAATAAACTAGAATAATAAGTACACAGAAAATTATATTCGTTTTGTTCCAATATTAATATTTTAGTGAAAATGAAACAAAAAAAAACTAGTCCCCAGCTCCCGGCCTACTGTCAGTTCCCGATAGCATCGTCGATCGCGGCGCCTTTATCAGCCATTTTCCCTTCATATCCGATATTATTTTATACCGTAGCCCCAGGGCTCCTGCACCCTATATTTCACAAACGATGGGAAGCTTGTAAGAGATTGGATCCGTTCGTATCTCGAGTGGAAATTTCGCATACGTTAACATGATGGGCATACATAGTTATTGTGTTTATATCTATGATTCAGTATAATTAGTTGGATTTTCTGTTCATTATGGTTGTCTGTGTGGTGCCTGGCGTAAAGAATAGCACCACCCAATTTTTCCCGTGGGTGTCGTAAAAAGCGACTAAGGGACTTGGGCAGCAGCGTTCTCTATGCATTTTAACACCATATTGCGATCGCCAACCCGCCTGCCAAGCGTGGCGATTATGGCAATCCCTCCTTTAGGGGAGGCCTATGTCCAGCAGTGGACGTCTTTCGGCTGAAATGATGATGATGATGAGTTTGATTTTACACGTAGTTAAAAAAAAATGAGCTTAATGTACGATCAATATTTTTTGTATAAAGTTATTTATTGAGAAACCATGATGAGAGGTCATGCTCGTGTAGATTTAAGTTATTAACGGATAATAGTTATTTGTTATACAATAGTGCAAAGTTGCTTTTTAACCGTGTGCTCAATTTTTATGACCGAGCAAGCGAATGATTCGAAGATTGAATCACAAGCGTAGCGAGTGATTCATAAATTAGAATCCTGAGCGTCAGCGAGGGAATCAAAAGAGCACGAGGTTAAAAATCTTTGCACTCGAGTACAACACGTAACTTCTCATCCCACCTCAGTGAGGAAATGACTAAATGCAAAAAAAAAAAAACATTTACAATCACAAGATACTTTTATTTCAGTTTAGGTATTAGGTAAGTACTACATTATTATGATAGGTAAGTATTACAGAATAATCTTTAAATTATAACAAATAATTTTATTTATAATTAAGAAAAATTGAAAGTAACGTTGCTACAGTTACTAAGTCCAGTGTATGTGTTAGTGACTTGTGTACTGTTTTTCGGTAAACTATCTGTCATATTTAATAGTTGTACCGATTCATCGGATTCCCTTGGGGTAAATGTTGGCGAGAGAGGTTGTTGGGTGGTTAGGTGTTTCGTAACGGCTCATTTTTAATGCAGAAGGGCCAGTCCAAGGATCTGACTGAGGCTCTTTCAGTGTAATGGCTCCTACGATGCCTTTACATATTTTAGACTTATTTTGGATGGAATCCTCTATGTATCCCTCTACAACCGCATTAAACTTCCAGCCTCCATAGCGCTTAAGGAACAGGAGATCAGCTCCTGAATCGGCCAAACGTGTGGCTGAAGTTCGTTGGAAACAATGACCCGTGTACAACAGGGGTTCTGGAAGTTCAAGAAATGTTGCTATTTCTCATGGGATACTGCCAATTTTATTAGCACCCATAGGCTGTCTAACACACTTTCCGTTGCGTTATTGTAGAAAAAATCGATTGATTGGAGTGTTAGTGTATGGCTTGATATTTCTCAACAATTGTTACGTATTCCTTGCGAATGATGAAGTTGCGGTCTCTTTTTGTCGTTGTATTAGGTAAATTGATTAACAGTAAGTCATCTGAATGTTTCTCAATGTTTTTGACATTAAGTTGTGTTAGTTCATTAGTTCGACATGCTCCGTTTGTAGCAATAATAAGAACAACCTGTAACGTAAAGAGTATTGCAGTAGATACATTAATAACATTGATAGGCGCATAATTATGCCTATCAACACCTTCTAAGTATACTAAGTATATGTATTAGATTATGTTAAGTAGTTGATTAATATACTTAAGTAGATACTTAATGGCCTATGTCCAGCAGTGGACTGCGATAGGCTGAGTTGATTGATTGATTGAGATACTTAATGTGCAACTGACTTACTTTTGTAGCCAAATATACGAAATCAGGTGCTTCGATAACAAACTTTTCAATTTCAGATGCTGTGAAAACCTTAGATTTTTTTGGTTGATGACCAGATGAGGCTCTTTTTAAAAATGCCACTAATTTAGGATAGGTGTCGATATGTAGGTATGTCTTTCTTCATCTTTGTTGCTTTTAGCATTAAATACGTACTCCATAGAGTGCTTGATTTCTTGGTCTCGGATAATTCAATAAGATATGCCAGCAAAACGTTTTCTGAGAAAGTTTTGGCTCCTGTAGCTACTCGCCACGTATTAAACATATCGTACTGTTTCAAATACTTCTCGCGTAATTGTTGAGGGAGAAAGCTCATTTGCGCATTATTAACAGTTTCAGTCAATTCTGTTGGCGTCAAAAAATCTTCCTCGTTGCTAGAACCACTCATTTTAGGTTTTTCACTTGTTTTCAAGTTCCTTGTTTTTAACCTAAGGTTTTAACAATAATATGACGTGAAAAGAAAATGGCGCGCGCAAAGCAAATTGCACCATGGAGGGAGAAGTAAATCGGTTTAATGATGTTTTGAATTCACAAACTTAGTGCACACGATGTTCTAAATTCAATTTACTTTATCCTCTAGCGGATAAAAACGCTTTTGGTTAAAAGGGCTTTTGCACTCAGTTACCGAAGATACTCTCGACTCTCGATACGATCGAGAATACTCTTTCCGAGATGCGGCGATGAAATAGTTATTTAATGATACTAGTGCAGTAAGTTGGTTTTTACAAACGAGTAGACGAATGTAAGCCCGAGACGAAGTCGAGGGCTTACCATATTCACGAGTTTGTAAATACCAATTTCCGTCCGTGTGTCATAAAACGTATTTCAACACATTTGCGAGAAAACAGTAAAATAGGTACCTAATGAAACAAGCCATCAAAACATTTTATGAGAATGATTGAGTATTTCTTCTAGTCTTCCATAATATAAAATGATTGTAAATCATTAAATAGCACTCACGCGACTTTGGCGGTTCATTCAAGATAACAGGTGGAGCAGATTTCCTCGCTTAAACAAATATTATTATTTTGTTTATAAATATCAGTCGGAAAGTCGCAACAATCTTTGACGAAAAATGAGAAGAAAACTAAATGCATAAGATTTGCGTTACCGAATGTTAGAAGTAGTGAATGTCACGTTGTATTGAACAAAGAGATACTAGAATTCGTCGAAAAGACTGTTTTCCTGGGAATCACGCTTGACTCAAAGCTGCAGTGGAGTGCTCACTTAACATCTCTTGCAGGGCGGCTAAGTTCAGCCGCCTACGCTGTTTGGAAAATCCGCCAATTAACAGACGTGGATACAGCGAGACTGGTCTATTTTAGTTACTTTCATAGCATCATGTCTTACGGTATTTCGCTGTAGGGACGGGCTGCAGATATTGTTTCTATCTTTATTCTGCAAAAGAGGGCTATCAGAGCCATTTACAACCTCAGCAGACGCGATTCTCTAAGAGAACTGTTTAAAAAAATTAACATCATGACGGTACCTTGCCAATATATATATGAAAATATAATGTATGTTAGAAAAAACCTACATCTTTTCAGTAAGATTAGTGACAGGCATAATTTTAACACTAGAAATAGGAACAAATTAGATCAACCACGTTTCAGATTGTCAAAAGTACACACTTCTTTTATTGGGTACTGTATTAAATGTTATAATAAAATACCATTAGATATTCTTCAACTAAATGAGAAGAAATTTAAAACATGCATTAAACGCACACTATGTAGACAAGCATATTATAAGTTGGATGATTATATCGTAGATAAAGATGCTTGGCTTAATGCTGGTCCTGCTCCACAACAACTTGGGCTCACTTGTTAGAATTTTAATATTTGGAAGTGACGCTTCCCCCCTTTTTTATTTTTTGTTTTGACATTACATTCGTAACTATCGTTTATTTTTATGTACTTAATCAAGTTTTAGTTGTTGAATACACATTTACATTTTTTCATTTTTGTAAATGTGAGTACCATGGAGCCGTTTATTATGTTATGATGTATGTTGACTTAAAATAAAGCCTGGCAGTTGAGAGTATGTCATGCTCACTTAAATGTCTCGCTGATGGTGGCGCGTGTGTTGGATCATTCGGTTCCCTACAAAGTGGTTGAGCTGGATGGTGCTGATCCACGCGTCATGTTCGTGAACGGGCGCTGTCAGTTGAGGCTGGTCATCTCTTAACTGCCAGGGCTTATTTTGTAATCTTTTAATCTTATATTTTAAATTGTTTTTTTTTAATATATTTATTTTGGTTTTTTACATTGTTCTCACATATAGAAGCGACAAGAATAATGTACCTACCCAGGATTTTGTAATAACTTGATTTAAAAGAGTGTCCTTGGAGTTTCTTGCCTGTTCTTCTCCATAGAGATCTACGTTTTGGAATGGGCAAATAGCTTCCACTTTCTGACTAACTGATCGACTCTTTGACAATTCAAAAGTGCCTGTAAATGGTTTATTTGAAATAAATGCTTTGAGTTTGAGTTTGACGTTTCTAATATGAAAATGGCGCAAATTTGCAAATGGGGCTACGTGCGCGTGGTAAAAATTAGTAATACATCTTTCAAATGTGTTGAAAAACAAAATTTGCCTGAAGTCTTTTATTTCCAAGTAGTTTATTATTGTTTGATTACAGTCGGCATCGGGACTAACATTTACCTATTGCTGCACCAGTACCAATGGGTAAAATGTTAGTCCAAAATAATCAACTACAATCAACTAGTGGATACCAATTCACTAGTTGATTATTTACCATAAAAACTTTTTTGTCGGAATAGAATATAGAAGAATTAAAGAAAGCAAAATTGTTTATTTTAAACCAATATAACGCATAAATAAAATAAATAATAATACACACATTAAAACAAAGTAGCAAAAAGCCCAAAAAATAAAAGTTTTTTTTTTTCAATGTTCTCTTTTTTATGTGTATTATTATAGTTTATTCTGCGTAGATATTCTGCAATGTAGAATAGATACATTTCAATAGTGCATAATTTTGATGATATTTACAAACACGGATGGTTTATAAATCCAATTTCGTAACACGTATCGTTGGGTCCATTCTTTTATAACTTGAACAAATCACAATAAAAACCGACACACGCAATTTCCAAAACCGCGCGTTCACAGTAATTTGATTCCGTATATTTGTCAGTCTGTCGGTCTGTCGCTACGCTACATAAGCGCCAGACATTGATTCGACCGTTTTTCGTAATTTAATTTGTGTAACCCCCCGCCGCGGCCGGTGCGACCTCCTGGGTCCCGGTTCATCCGGACACGGTTCGGGCGTAACTTCGACTCGGATCTCTGCGATACTGTCACACATTAGACACGCTGTCAGATTTACTCCAAATGATGTACTGTTAATACCGAGATTTTATAATCGCTAAGATCTTAGAATGAATGGTGTAAACTCGTGTTCTTGTTTGTTGAGTCATATTTTAATAGACTGGGCGTTGCACTACATGCATTAAGCAACGTATTGTTGTCTATACGATTCGGAACAAGTAAGTTTGCCATTGTGTTTATAAGTAAACACGCCCATTTGTATGCAGCTCTATATCGCACACAAATTCAAATGAATACCTCAATAACTTGTCTGTACGTCGTACACAAAGAGCATTGTCTTACCCACATAAATGTTAGCGTCAGGCGAATGCAATCCAATCTTTTTAGCTACAAAAAGGGTTGAATCTGCGCCATTTCACTGTTTCCATTCTAAACAGACAGCGGGCGGCATGGCAGAGGTCCAACGAACCCCGTTGTACTTTTTAGTGGGGAATCTTTTTACGGCGCGGCCGAAGGGTTACTGTATTTAAAGGATTGTTGGAGCGGTCCGGTGCTTATTTAAACTGGTGTAAGCGTCTTGTTATTTTTTCAAAATTTTTGCGCTGTTTTTAGAAGGCCTACTTTAGGAATATGAATATTTAGGTTGGTGTTTTAAAACTTTGCGGAGTATAAAAAAAAAATCGTACAAATGGTTGTGTTTATTCGACGATATCTGTTTTTGTTGGAAGTCAAACGTTTTTTCAAGTTAACCTGAATATCAAAGATAAATATGTACAGAACGTGTAGATAAATAAGCGGATGTATTTAGGATGTAGGAATCTCCCGGCGTTTTCTTTAATAACATATGCTTTAAAGCCATTCCTTTAAAATATTTCCTTTTCATATTCAGTGGAAAAAGTTTTATCTTCTTTTTCAAAACTCGCGTAACGTTATTACTAGAAGTCAAGTCTAGCAATTTCTATAATATTTTGTTCAATTTCTCGAGGTTGACGAACGAGTTCCGAGAAAATTTGTTACTTAGTACTAAAAGCAAAGAATAAAATACAAAAAGCAACTCCATTTTCCCATATTATACTTAAGTCATAAAATGAAGTATTTTATTGGCTTTCAGTGCCACGTAGGTACTGTCATACGCTGGTGTTAGTAGGTATAGATTTTTACTTATGTCTGAAACATTATGAGATAAAAATAATAATAATACGAGGCGCAAAATAATAAGAGAATTATTATGTGTGTAGGTAATTCAAAGTCAAAGTCAAACCATTTATTTCAAATAGGCACTTATGAGGCACTTTTGAACGTCAAAATTTACAAAAAAATTGAATTAATTCTAGTTTCCCTTCCAAAAGGTAGTTTCGTATGGAGAAGAATGGGCAAGAAACTTTTAAAAATGTTTTACAATATTTTGTTTGATTACATTTATATGATTATATGTGAAGACGATGCACCCAGAATAAAATTACTATACCATAATAGGTAAAAATAATTAAAAACTAAGCAATGAAAAATAACTTAATTATTAGATAGATAATTGGTGCTCACTTATTTACAAATATCGTAAAAGTATGTTTTTCTTGTTTAATACTCTGGTTTTCTTGTTTAATTGGTTAATACTCTGTGTTTTTGCATGCAACTAGTTCAGTTATGGCTTTATTATAAAAACCTATGGATCCAGTAATAGCAGAACTCTGCTTGATTACTTAGTGATTATCTTTTTGACAAGATGACCTGCTGCTTGGCATCCTCCTGAGAAATAAAAACTTATTTGTTTTCAAATCAAATCAAAATCGTTTATTTGTTTATAATGTGTACAAAAGAATTTACCTATACTTACAATTCAGTGCAAAGACACATTACGCCATATAGTAGGTATGTTAGTTACTTAAACAGGTAGGTACATACAGTTGCAGACAATTCAGTAAAAATGTCAAGGTATTAAAGTCGAGTTTTAGCGTTAAAAATTCTATGAACGAAAATGACAGTTTGGGAAAGGTATTTTCAAAACCCAGCTAAGCAACAAAACATAATATTATCATTACACTTTGGGTACTTAATTGTAGCTACACGTTGATACAGTACTATGGAACACAAATTGTAGACAATCAAATGATTTTTGTCGATGTATACAACTTTTTTAAGGCTGACTGTACCTATCTGATTTTTAAAGTATCTCACCACATCTAGCATCTAACACGAAATTTGAGCTGTCAACCATAAACTAACATAGCTTATACCTAGCATTACAAATTATATAAAGTGCACCTTCCCTATCAAAAATAACTTCAAAATTATACACGGGGTACTAACCACAATTTCCAATTGACAGTAGTTTCCAATATGGCGCCGCGCCGTCACAAAGCCTACGCCGATATTTGGGCACAGCTCCAATGCCTATAATTCTAACTGCAAATGAAGTTACGGACATTAATTGAGCCGAAAGATCGCCTAGTTCATTAGCAGTTACTTATAAATGTAGAATTTTACGATGGAAAGATATGAATTGGTCATAATTATTAGTAAAAAGGTAATTTTGAGTTGTAAAGTGAAGTTGGGTGCTATAATTTTCCGGAGTTATGTAGAAGTCCCTCAACAGGTGACTTAAACCTTTTTACATAAACTATATGTCGGATCGTCAGGATTTACTCTGTTAGATTCAGACATCATGTGGGCAGAAAATGGGTTTCGTGCAATGAAAACACACTGGGTACGAATCTACGATACACAGCGTTTATTAAAATCACAAATTGATACAATCACTACAAATTACAATTACCACAATAACTGAGCACAACGAATCGAATACAGTTCCGCGACGTCATAACTCCGATGCGATCAGACACTGAATCCTGAATGTCCTCCTCGCCCACCGGCTCAAAATATCATGACTCTGTAGAAGCGCGCTAGAGGTGTGGATAGATCACGTGATGTCGCCAGTAGTGGCGTGCTTGCGATTCGTTGTTGTCCGTACTAATCCCCTAAGACCGGATCCGACATATATAATAAATAAAATCTGATTTAGTTTTGAGTATGTTATTTAATTGGATTATTCTTTGTTCTTTGTTTTCGCAACGCGTCGTGCGTCGGGGTCATGTAAGATAATCTGTTGACTGCAATAACGTAACAGAAAAGCAACTACGTTACCGAACTTGATCGGCGAATTATTAATTGTAGCTGGATCATGAAATATAGCTAGGATTCTCCAGATTCCTTTTATAGCCTCTACGACACAACCAGAAAACGACTTTATCTTTTGACGACCTAGGCTGCAAATGATCTTTTTCAGCGGCCTACATTACGACTTCCCCAAGAAGAATGGCTGTTATAATGCTTTTCTTTTCTCTCGTCAGCGGGAGATCAGCGCGCCGCTAATGGCTGCAATATTGTTGCAGAGACAAATTGTCACAACACATGTTAGGAGTTATGCGACCCGGGTACTCGCGGCACGGATGTTTAAATTGGTCTGGAGGATTGTGGGTTTCATAAAAAGAGTAGTATTTTATTGTGAATTTGTTACAAATGGAAAATATGATTTCGTTTTATTTTTCCATTTTAAATTGCGTAGTGGTCGTGCGGAAAATGTTTTGTTGCCTTTGTTCAACATTTTTCAAATTATTTAGTTAGCTTTGAAAACTTTGTGTATTTTGTGAGGTTTTTGGTTTATCATCGATTATTACTTTAACTACATTATACTTAGTACCAAAGCCCCCAACAGTACCGCAAACATCCATCCTCCACCAACATTTGGGGGAAAAACTTGTGTTATATGAAAGTTGGCGCGAACTCGCCGATGTGCCGTCACACGTGCACTTTATGGTGGTGACGAGACTGGCATTTTTTCCCTCCAATGCACGCCCCTTCATGAATATCTGGGACCTGGGAACTGGGAGCGGGAGGGAGGGCGGTAAACTTGCAAAGTTTAAGCGGAAGAACATGGCTTTTTTAATTTTTGTAGAGTATGTGACTTCATTAAGATGTTACCAACTTGCAGAGTTAATGAGAAGAGTTTATGTGGTGTTTTGCTGCATAAGAATATAAAATACTACCTGCAGCCCGTGGCGTCTCTCGCATGGCTATCAAATGGCCTATCAAAATCGGACCAGCGCGTGTAGCGGTTTCGGATATTATCTGGAACAAACAGACAGACAAACATTTTGACATTTGTTTTTTTATTATAAGTGCCGTAATACTTTCACATGGATTTACTAAAAAGACACTTGAATTTTATTTATTTATTTGTATGAATACATAATATGCAACTGGGTTGGAACTTGCAGAGCACGTAAAAATAATTCTTTTAGTACACTATGTACTTTAAAATAAGTATTCAGGCACTTTAGACACACGAAAACTAAAGTCACAATCACGTTTTGAACGTGTTAATTTCACTATGTTGTATTTTAATTTATTCATGGCATAATATCAGTGATTCATAAGTATTCATTGGAACCAAACTTACACGTAAACATTTGCTGAATTAGCATATAAACTTGTACAAAAATAATTGGTAAATGTAGTTTCTAGTGTACTTTTTTCATAACTTTTTGAGAAAATATTTGCCAATTGCCTCATACGTAATTCTGGATTTGTCGATTCGTCGACTAATAAATTAACTTCGTGCGAATCGCCTTCAGAAAAAAATAATGTTATTTAAAAGTCTTGGTTCGCCCGTTTCGGGCGATTAAGGGTGTAAGGCCCAAGAGCGACAATCGCTGAGCGATTATTTAGACGCCGAATATAGAACACGTGCTACAAAAAATCGGTGCATCTCGGGCGACGAGATTGTCGCTGTAAAATGGAACGTTTGGAGGTACTAGCTAACGCACACGGCTCACCGACAGTCGGCCGCGTACTCTTGCTAAGGAAGGACGTTGCGTCAATGCTCATCGATGGATATCGATATCGAAATATTAATCGAAGAAGTCGAAAAGCGGTCTGCTCTATACGATACAGGATCACCAGAGTATCATATTAGCAATATAAAGAGAATGGTATGAGAAGAAATATGCTTAAAATTAAATCCCACCAAAAACATTTCATGTAAAATGTTGCCAAGACGACCACATAAGGTTTGCCCTGTGAAAAAGATATCAGATCTCATGTAGAGCCAAGCTTCTGAATCTACACGGCCTAACTCCACAAGTTCACAAATTCTACATAGCAGTAAAAATGTATGGCTTGGCTGTTTCGTTACTTACTTCAGAAACTACATATTTGCATCACCTCCACGACAGTAGCGAAACGGCGAAGCCATACATTTTTACTGCTATGTAGAATTTGTGAAGTTAGGGTCGCTAGAGTGGGATTAGTGGGATTTCAGTTCTTTTTGTAAGTTGCTAAGCAGTCTTTTTAGTGTTATTTCGGCTTTCTAGCACTTCAGGAACTACTCTAACATTTTGAAGTCTCATACGAACTCCCACCCCCCCATTTTAGGGGATGGGGGGTGAAAGTTATAAGTTTATGATTTTTTTTTGTTGGTTGTGTACCAAACTTAGATTACATACCAAATTTCAGCTTCCTAGCACTTCAGGAAGTAGCCAAACATTTTGATGATCATCAGTGTGTCAGTGTATCAGTGAGTGTGTCAGTACCGAAATCGGTGTATTTTAGATATCAATCAAATATAAAGTATTAGAGCTATTCAATTGAGACTTTGCATGTTTAATTAGTCTATTATTGATATCATATCCTGAGAATATGAACTATCTGGTACATCGGAAACCAACTCTATGAGAGTTCAAAAAACGACGAAACACTTCGAGAAAAGGTAGGTAGTGCCCTTGCGCTTCGCTTGGCTCGTCTTGGCAGGGGCACTACCGTGCCCCCAGATAGTAGATGAGAACTACTTATTGATTTAGTTTGAACATGACCTATTCTACAAAAATAAGGACATAGATTTTTAGGTTAAACATCGTTCCTCTGTAAATCCACGACGTGCACTTCCCACGATAGCCAGCGACAGTGTCGGACGTGCGCGTTGAGTCACTCACAAAATCGCTGACAATAACCACCGAAAAAATCACTGGGATTATCGGAGCTACAAAAAGTCGCTCGTGGCGAGCACCCTAAATTCATGCGAATCAACGAATAATCCCACCGTTTGACGATTTTACAATTGAGATTGTTTGATAACCTTATTATTATTTTTATTTTATCTACTTATTTATATGTTTAGGGTCTCCAACGTCTCATAATTGCGTATATTGAAAAGTGAAGAGATCAGGCCAACATACAGTAAGGCCATACACAGTCGGAAGAAACATACCGCTTATTCATTCACGCGTTGACATGCCCCCCGCCCGCCGCACAGCGCTGAAACATCCCGATCACAAGTAGGTAGGTATGTGCGAAGCGTTCAGAAACGCATTTTTTTGCTTTGATCTACAGACTTGCATTCGGGACCACATTGCCGCGCATCCTATTCAAAATGATCGTTCCTGCAAATACGCGATCATCGCGTTCATTTTTATGTCTCTTTTTTGTTCGGAAAACTAGAAGGTGCCCTCTGTCTGCGTGACCATACGTTCGATTTCGTCGAACAAAAAGTGACATGATCGCGACGAGACGGACCCCCTTCGCCTTACCCCTTTCGTCTCCATCTTGCCGAGACATGAATCAAGTTTCGTAATAAAATTGGTAATCGATTTATTGGTTCTATTTACGATGCCGATGCCGCCGGCAAACAATTCCAACTTTCTTCATACAAACTCCATACAAATTCATACAAACTTCATGCAAACTTCGCCGACACCTATTTAAAAGTTTTTTTTCGAATATGTTCTGTACACGTGTCGCGTACAACTTTGTTGATGACACTTTGATGGATTTCTGAACTGTTTTTTTTTGTGAATAATACTCGTAATGGCGGGGTGAGAGTGTGATTATGATTTGGTTTTCTTATTTATGTTTGTTTACCATAGTTTGTATACTTATGTCAACGATGCGCGTTTGGCAAATAAAAGTAGAGCATTCACCATCACATTTGAATAACGTAAATCCAACCGGCTAAAACCAATGGAGAGGTGATAAATTTGGAATCCACTTACGGTTTTAAGAGCTAAGTAGGTAAATTACAATGACTTACATTTTTGCGTGATGCCATTGGAGTGAAACCGTAAGTGGATTCCCAATTTGACATCGCGCCATCATTGGTCTTAGCCGGTTGGTTTTACACGTGATTCTGATCGTGAATATCCTACTTAACCGATTCACTCGTGAACTAAAGAATCCTCAGTAATAGCTATCGGGAAACACTGAATTCGGCTAATCGTTAGTATTTAGGTATCTACAACAAATAGGTACCTACACTTACTTCATGTTTAGACATTTTCATTTTAACGGTTAGGTACCACTTGACCGAAGAGTTGGAATTTTTTTTCACACATTTGTTATTTGAATAAAGCGGTCAACCCATTTTGTCGCGTCCATAACATTAATTGTATTAACGTAAAAAGGTAAAATGTTAATGCCATTAACAAAAAAGACCATAGAACATAATGTAACTCGATTCCGACTGACGCGAGCGAGGTTATGTGTTTCACATTCGCGTTAACAATGACACGTATCGAGTTACCCATGCTTTTGTTGTTTCTCAACGTCAAATGTATGATGTTTCCAGATTTTTTATTATCTTTTTCGTAACTAAATATTTTGTGGATTTCACGAAACGATGCCGTTTTGGGTTACCTTTTGAACGGTGTCGTTCAAAGTATATGGTCGTATTTCATGTGAAAATACTACTATCATTTGGTTCTTAGAAATCTTTCGTTTCCATTGAGCGGGAATAGAGGCTTCTGGCTTTTCCTGGACAGTTCTCAAACCAGAAAGACAGAATTGTCCGAACTTTTATGGAGCATATTATAGGTTATGCACCAAATATTATCTGCTAGTAGTATCTACTGATTCCCGACTGTTATAAATAAGTGTGAAAACTGATTTAAACTTACGATTGAAAACCGCCGAAGATTTTTCGATCCAAGTAGGTAGGGGATCGGAAAATCTTCGTAGAACGTGATACATTCGTACCCGGAGAGTGCGGTATTAATAAGCATGCTGGTCGGTTCTGTCGCCTCCATCAACTTTACCATGCATAATTTGATACTGAAACTTTTCACTCTGAACGTTTTACTCACAATCTAATACCTTAACACAATACATCCCGTTCAGTTCACACATATCGAAAGTCGACTCAATTATGACGTGTAAACAGCTCCCCAATCTGTTTGTCAGCACGCCATTACGTCCGAATGCCCGCGGGGATCAACGAATGATTATTTTGGTCGCCACGCTTAATGTCATCCACTCACTGAAGCGGGAATGGAACGTAATCACTCGATTAGTTTTGAGCGGCTGTTGAGAGAATTATTGGATCGACTTTTGATAGAAGGCAGTAATGTTAATGAGGTATTGGTTTTGTGAAGGTATTCTGATGAAACCGATATGTTAAGTACCAGTTAATACGACCATTCCCTGGTTATGATAAGTTCTGCAAGGCTTAATTAGTTTCTTGAGATATGAGTGTTTATTCTGCTGTAAAATCTCGTACGATTGAACTGACAAAAAATAATACAACCAATCAGATGTAAATGACTAAGTTTTAAGAAACAGGAGTCTGGTTTATATGTTATTAAGTTGCTGAAGAATGAAGGTCATTGTTCTCTGTTATCCTTTCTAATAACCTGATCAATATTCCACGTTTCTCTAGTTAGTCGTCTCGTATGTATAAAGAGATAAGGGTAAGGTACTTTCACTCTACATGCACGTGCAAACAGAACCGCTTAGTATTCAACGCTTAACACAGATAAGTTTAATCAAGATGTATCGATACAGCTACCGGAATACGCATTGATTTCACTGTACAAATTTGCAGAAGTACTGCTAAGATATTATATTAACTTGTATCCTAATCCTAACTAATATTATGAATGTGAAACAGAGTTTGTTTGTTACGCTTTCACGCTAAAACGTCAGAACGGGTTTGGATGAAATTTGGCGCTTGGACCATGACCTGGCTTACGACATGGAACACTTTTTATATAAGTAGTAAGTCCCCGAGGGGTAGCTTTTGATATCCACGCGACGAAGCCGCGTGCAAAAGCTAGTATTAAATATTTTCATACAAAAAGCTGACGGCCAAATAGTGCTGAAAAACAGTTTGTGGTGAGTTCTGTTCTGTATAGACTAGTCAACCAGACGGGCGAAGGTGATGGTGCTTGCCATTATTCAGTCAGCATTTTTTATTCAGACAGACTGGTAGATTATATAAATATTAGCCAGAGAAGAAGATTGTAGAATGCACAAGACGTTCGTCCTGTATCGGCACTTGTGCAGACTTTTAGCCTTGTTTTTTCTCGCGCCTTCTTAGATACTATCCTTCTGGGTTTTCGTTACTGCGGTTATTACGCGTTTACTCTACTGTTTAACATCGGCATTTACATTTTTAATTAAAACGAGCCGCCTACGTGGGAGTCGCTTTAGATTCATTGGATTAAACAGGTGAGCTCAATTCTTGCTCTATATTGTGCAAAGTTTTAGTTTCATTATGCTCAGGTAAATAGCGTTGTACTAGGTATGCAGATTGCTAGACTTAAATGATGGGAGAGAAAATATAGGAGTAGAGCGAAAGCGAAACTTTTTCACAAAAACCTCTTACGGGGGTAAGAGGTTTTTGTTGCATGCTAAATTCTACCTTGCTTTGTCTTGGTTTCAAGGGTGGGTATTGGTATGGCGGTCGCAGCAAATCGAGCATTCCAACTTCGTCTCTTAGGTTGGTGACGCAGCGACAAACATGGTTGCTACTGTTACAGACTGACTGTAACCATATGTCCATTACTTTGTAAAGTAACTTACTACTTAATAGAAAGCCTTACGAACTACACGCCCGCGCGCGCGCGGACTTATTATAAATGTGGACGTCCAAGCAAAAAGGGTCCAGTAGTGGGATATTGAGCTAAGAATGGATTCCGTATCTAGAATATAAGATTATTGTATTATTATTTATTTATTATTTATATTAGGAATTTAAAAAAAAACCAAAACTTTTTTTTTTATTAGCACATTTTTTTTTATTAGACATTTGTAAGTACCCAGTACAAGTTGAAACTCTGAAAAAGCTTGATTTAAGAAAAACTATATGAACTTGTAGATAATTGAGCATTAATTAATAATCAATTAAAATCGCGAAATGTAATTTTTTCACCCAACTTTTCAAAACTACGTAAGTATACCTATCTCGGAAACTAAAGGCCGACAACTGGACCCTTTTTGCTTGGACGCCCACATATTACTTTAATTATTGTGAATGTGAGGACTATGTGGATGTTTTCTTTTATTTATTTATTTGGCAGTTTGAGTACTTTATGCGGTCAACACAAATGTCCTTTCTTTAGTATTGTTCATCGAGCCGCTCGGTCCTTGAGTTCTGAGTTGAGCTACACGGTTACTGACAAATGTTTGCACTTTCCGGGCAGGTCTACTTAAATCTCTGTGGGTGGTTCATTCCACAAAATACCATTCCGGACACGAACGTACCTGCACGGTCGGTCCTCACGCGACCTGCACCTTACTTACGCACACTTTCAATCACAATCCGAGAGTCTTGAAGATTATTGCTAATCCATTATTTAATTTTTTAATTAATTTATTATATAGAATAGAATAGAATACTCTTTATTATGTACACCATAAAAGTTACAGCCATTTGTTAGTTAGCTATTCTATTCTATTCTATTATTATATATTAATTTATTTAATTTAATTCGTCTGCTCAACAACGTAACTAGCGCAATGAACACAGGTGAATTGTCAAAATGAAACCCATTGTGACCAATTCGCATTTTATGTGTGTTACGTAATTACCTACCCTGCTGACTCATTATGTCTGGAGTTTAAAACAGACTTTGATCCCTGAGTTTGTTTCGCCATTTCTTCTCAGGGGTAGTCAAATAATGTGTCGACTCCATTTAGCTTATTATTAAAAAAAATATATATGACGTGTAATAGTGATTCCGATATCCTATTTACAGAATTAACATTTTCATTTGATTCCATTTCCTATAAGCTTCCTAGCCTACTTCCCCATCTACAACAAAATACCTACCATGCCTGAGAAGCAAAAGCGTGATAGGTCTCACACCTAGTAGATTAAGATTTCGTATGCAGGCACTATTACACCAACACACAGGGTTAGCAGGCCGAAGATATCATTTATCTTGTTGAACACATAAAGCGGAGAGCAGATCTGTTGGGTGATCGATCGTCACTTTCCAGCCCGATTGTGAAGTAACGGCTCATATTTCACTGTTGCATTTTCCTATCAACGGGTTTAAGTATGACTGATGATTTCGAAGGCTTATTGCTGGTTTTTAGTAGGTCAGCTAGCTCTTGGCGTGTCCTTAGGTTGCATTGTAAAATTAAATAATTTGCGTGACTTGTTTACACTCAGCGTCACTTAGGTATTTTGACTCCTTACTTATCATAGGTCGCATTTCAGTAGCAGTGCTTTGCTCACCTGAAGGTGTTCTCTAATGGAGTAATACTACTGCTTAAATTTGTTCATGTTCATCCTTTGATTAGATATATAATTGTTTTTCGGCCTGGAATCCAACCGATTTCAACTTGTCACCAATTTTGCTGACAACCAGGATTAACTTTGAAAACCAGCCTTTGATCAAGCGAGAATGGGTTGAATTACAGAAATACAGACAGATAGACTGTTAGCTTTATAATAGGAATTCATTCATTTTAATTTGGACCGTCGCCGTATCGCAGCAAGGATTAACTCGAATTTAATTTAGTAAAACATATATTTTCAATACACTGACCTGTATTGGAGCCACGAAATAATCGTTGTCTTTACACACTGGACTACTGAGGCCAAATCTACTGTTGTGTATAATTACCGTAATTAGCATGCATCCATGGGACCGCAGCAGTAAGACCCTTTTTGCAGAATAAATCGGTACTTACCTATTACTATTTAATTACCCAACACCTTAACACTATTCCTAACTCCCTGAATTATCTTTTACGACAGTCGGAAGTGACGAGAATTATTTTCGAGCGAGCCCTATTCGCTATTAATACTCCAGCTTATTTTTATTCCCGTGATGAGTCACTGATATCCGCTTGTTTCCAAGGCTGAATCAACACTGTCAAGTGGGTATAATCCCATTTAACAGCTCTCAAATATAAACCTTTTAAAATATATCTTTCAAAATTAATTCCACAAAATAACGTAAAAGAAATAAACTTATAATAAATAGAATGAATTAAGTGTCGTTTGGTATGAAATTGATATTTTGAATAATTAATCAACGTTTTCACGTTTCAATTAACAATCTATTAGATCGGTAGGTGTGCTTTGTGTTCTACGACGTCATTATATTTTCCTCATTTCTCGCGATAGCACATATCTCATAATACTATGCTATTACAACTCCGGGTGTATACAGGACGTGCGTTTTGTGGAGGCTCTTTTTCTAGCACAGCAATGTTAATTTCGTTAAGTTTTTTTTTTTTTTTAAACGTTGGCCCACACTAGAAATTTCTCCTGTATTGTGGGTGCGTTTAGAAACATTTAAACTCACATACACAAACAGCCAGACCCGGAACAACTACTTATAGGTCATACAAATATTTGTTCCGTGCGGGAATCGGACCCACGACACGCAGCGCAGCATTTAATCGCTTAACCACTGCGTCAACCGTGCCGTCAAAGTTATGATAAGTTAACTTTATTCCAACATAATATATTTCCCATTCCATCCAGCTTTAGAACAAAAACAACACACAGTCTGTGTTTCCAACACATCTCCCAAAAACCAACTAATTCGACTCACATCTGGCGATGAAGCGTGGAATACCTAGACAAAAGAATGCTCCACACTCGCTAACAATGTGCCCAATATGTCCGTCGGGTGTCTTGTGGTAAAAACAGTGAGTGGTGTAATTAATCGGGTGACCGCTGCACTCGGTAACGAGGACACGGAATAGATGAGTACAGAAGGCCCAATACAACGAGCGAAAACGCACGCAATCATAGACACACGTCTGCGTGCAGCATGTGCAAGCGCACTTGCGAAGACGCCATCGGCATCTGTTTGAGATTGCCGTACGCACGCATCTATTTGTGCGTGCGTCAGATTTCGCTCGTTGTATGAAGCTGGCGTTCTATTATTTAGCTGTTTTGTGACGAGGAGCATGTGAAACGTTTTGAAGATGACAGTGTTGCGGCGGATTTGGAGAAGTGTTTGATGGTTTTTATTAGAGAGTAATACAATTTTGAAGTTATACTTGAGTCACAGGCAAATGAACAGTTCGCGGGTGGAAAAGATGCTACTGGACCTTCTTGAAACAATCTCGGTACTGCTGAACTTTCTCAATACTTACCATTATTATCTGGAATAATAAGGAGACTTGCCAATTCGTTGTGGACCTTACTGATAATGTTGAAATGTTCCATTTGCTTGTTTATTGTGAATCGGAATATAATAACCAGGATTATTCTGTTTACAATAGGACCCGGAATTCAACCAAAACACGTTCACACAAACTTCAAATCAATCAATACCATAAATATATAAATATCCTTCTATATCTGGATTCTCCCGCTACACCTCTGTACTACATATTCTAAGTGAACTCATTCGTTCATGTAAATATTTAATTGCTAGTGGTACATGAGTGAGTGAACGGATGAAAGCCGTGAACTACGTGTGACCACGCAGCGCCACTGTGGACCAGCGGTTGAATAGTGGCGGTGGTTTATGCAACTTTTAACTAAATTTATGCGACCAAGGTGGTTATGTATTCGTGGTTCACGGGCAGAATTTGTATGAACGTTTTGGCTTAAATTAGATTTGTTTTATAACGTGTCTTTTATTGACTTGCCTTTCAATTTTGGCAAAAACCTTTGAAATTTCCTTGGAATAACAGTTTTCAATGAGGTAAATAAAACAATATGTAGGCCTTTCGCCAAAGTACGACCAACAATAAATTATTCGCTCAATAGTATAATTTCTCCTCTGCCTAACCCTTCGGGGATCACAGGCGTGATGTTATGTTTTATGTTATGTGTAGTATAATTTCGATAATAGAAAAATTACTAATAATATGTTTACCTTATTAATAAAAGTAACAAAAGCGACCACGTATCAACTTCCGAACCTGATCGCCACCCTACAGCTACATTACTTCAACACATAAAGTTACAGTCACATCCTCGAACTTCCACAGACAACGTGACCGTGCCTCAAACTTCGAGTTATAGCAAAAAGGCTGGACCATCACAATTACCGACTTCCACAACATAAGCCTAACTCAAGCCGCAGCATCTCGCAGCAAAACATTGGAGCTTCTGCCCCACTTTACAATAAATGAGATACTAGATGTCAAAATGGTCAGAAGTGCCATTTGTATAAAATCTTAAAATAATTATGTTGGTAGGTACGGAAATAAAGCAATGTAAAATCATGACAAAACAGATTAAGTATTGACAGCATAAATATGGTCTCGCAACACCTGAGAGCGAAAGTGTTACATCCTGCCATCCTTTTGTCTGAAGTTTCAGTAGGTTAAGACTATATTCTGCTTCCAATGCTACACATTACTTCGGAGCTATCAGTAGGCCTTCTGTGCCTGCCTACTTTGCGTCAGTGCTCACAAAACGGCTGAAATCCGGAAAAATCCTAATACGTCCGGCCCGAGCCGCTCGGAACTGGTTATTTCCTGTCTTTAGATTAAGATGGCCGTCCGTATCGTTCTATCACACTCTGCACCCGCACACTCGAGCGTAGGAGAGGGACAGCTAATGGTTATTTCATGATAGATTTCGATACGTCGAAAAACGTTGGTGGCGGCTATCGCATCAACACTTGAGCCTGATTAAATGACGGTCGGGGTCGTTAGGACCCCGCGGAAATTTGTTTCAGGCCCGCCTTTTCCAGATTCGCAAGTAAATAGTGCGGATTATACGAGCTGTGGTGTGCCTCCGGCGATATCGGCCTCTATGGAGTCTGTAGGCCGAATCATTGATTCGGACAAATCTTGGATTGTAGAGAGAAGGAAAGACTCAGTGGTCGTGATATTCATGGGACTTACCCCGTTGTATTATTAGGTGAAGCCGCTTGAGGCAGTACGTGAAAAAAAGATAAGGGCACATAACTGAATGTGGTGTCGGGGGTCGATATCAAAACATAAATATTCTACAAAGATAATATATGATTTCTTGTTGATTTATTGTGGACAGGATATTAATTCAGATTTGTTACAATTGTAATGGTAATCATGTTGTATGGTTTAAATAGGTTTTTATTTTTAATATTTTGACAATATTTTAAATAAATTATTTTGTTTTTTTTTTTTGTGTACGTGAGAACGTTATAGGCCTAATAGACTGTAGCTTATTGTAGATCATTTTCTATTTTGTTAAGTACCTGGTACTTGTTGACAGGCCTACACTGTCCTGCCATACCTATTAACACTGTAATTTGAAAACATTGTAAAAGCCAATTATTTTTAAAAGAGTAGGTAATCGTGGGGTTTCTTGCCAGCTCATCTCCAGAGGAAACAACCAATTGGAACCGTGCACCTAGCTTCTGACGTTTCATACGTGCTAAGGTTTATGTGAAATAAAATATTTTGATTTTGATAAACTCGATAACATTTCTTCTATAAACTATCAAATAGATAACGACCTTAAAACAGGGGCCTACTTTTTGGTGAAATAAATATCTAACTAGTATGACAATTCTCGCAATAACTCACAATAATAACAAATCTGGTTTTTATAGCATATCAGATTCTTGTCATAAAACGTCCTAGCAGCTTAGCAATACGATTGGGACTTAAAACAGCCTCTTATATTTATTTTTCGTCAAAATGTCTAAGAGGTCCCTGTTTTGGGATATTTTGTAAATTCAATTTTGTTTTACTCCTAAAGGAAAAGGGATGTTTAACAAGTTTAAAAGAATCGGCTAACCCTTTCAGATGGAGTTTTTTCAAAGAGACTAGCTTCTGACCGCGACTCGTCCGCGTGAAATTTCTTGTTCCCACATTCCACTGCGTTGCATCGCATCTACAGCTGTATCACAATTGTTTAGCAATCAAACGATATAATCAAAATTTTAATGACATCCCCGCAATCAGTAAGGGCGCGGTTTATGGCTCTATAAACATAAAAGTTAGCTGCTTCGGCTAAACACAGACAATTGGCGTTTCTTATCGCTTTTATTGCATAATCCTTGGCGAGAGACGTACACTCAATTAGTATTAGTGTGGAAACGTACGGCGAAGATTAGTACGTGCGGGTAATGTCCACTTTTTATTTCATGATGGGAGAATATTTTTGAGCGAGTTTTTTTTGCGTACCTAATATCCAGCCTGTAATCCTCTAAGGGTTAGGCAGAAGTGTACCTATAGTAAACCCACGTGTTGCCAATATGCTTTGCTATTACGGTGAATTTAGATGACCACCGAGGAGAAACTTCATGTTTTGACTAATTTTTTATTCAGAACAGCTCTCAAACTCGCAATATTTTTTTTAAATTATTTCGGGCATTGAATTTCCTTCTAGTCTATAAATTCAACGCAAAGGGAAAAGAGGGGATCAAAGGGTTTAATAATCAACTCACACAGGGCTTGATAGTATTTCTATGTTTATTTTTTATCTAACTAATATTTTCTCATTTAAATTGAGTTGCATGTTTGGTTTGTTTGAACATTTTTTGTATTTTTAACCGACTTCCAAAAAGGAGGAGGTTATATGTTCGGCTGTATGTTTGTTTGTTTTTTTTTTTTTTTATGTATGTTCACCGATTACTCCGTCAATTGTGGACGGATTCTAAAAAATCTTTTTTTGTTTGGACGGGTATGCTCCCGAGGTAGTCCCGTTGCCACCAAATCAGAATCTGATCCCATGGAAATCGAGGGAAATCCTCAAATTTAACAGGCATACCTATAGCGATTTGAATATTTTTTATAGTAACTCATGCATTTGCACTCGAAAAGCACCATTTGGTGAAGTGGCACTGATAATGAAGACCACAGATGGCCACCGGAACTAATTAATAACAAGTATTTCACCGTTGCGATTCGATTAGGCACTTTAATATGATTGCTAAGCAATTTATGCTCGTCAAAATGCATATGGTGAAGTCACCATCAGTTCTCCTGGTTCTTACCAAGATAACTCCTCAACAATTAACGCCCCTGCATCGGGAAAAGCAATATTTTGTAAAAGGTGATGAGCATTTGACATTAGGCTATTGTAAATTGCACTAAAAAGTGAAACACACATTTGTCGTTCTAAAAACAACACACAACAAACACTGTAAACTGTATCCGCTCCAAATAAACACCCGTGTGTTCTCACCACAAAGTACATAGCAGAAACGTTAAAAATGGCTTAAGTGAGACTAAAAGGCAGTTTCAGTGGCGATGCCAGCCGAAGCCTTTGCATTAATTGCGTTAGGGTAATGCAATTAATACGCCTATCTATATTGTTTGGTGCGACAGCTCCAGACTATGTGGCTTAGGGTTTTGGCCTTGGCTTGGAGGCGTCTTACCTGAGTTTGAGGCCCTATTAAGAAGATTTGAATTAACCTGTAGTAGTTTTGGGATCAGGACGTAGTGTTATCATTCTAGTTGATAACCTGTATGATGTTATGTATCTACAGCAAAAAATATTCAATATTCTATCACGATCTGCTATATATTGCACATCAAACTAAAACTCAAAGCATTAATTTCAATTAAACCATTTACGCACTTTTGAATTGTCAATGAGTCGGTCAGTTAGAAATATGAAGCTAGTTGCCCATTCCAAAAAGTTGTAGGTTCTTATGGAGAAGAACGAGCAATAAACTCAAGGGACAGTAATTAAATTAAAATATTGATACGAAGTATTGATTACATCATTCATGTAGAAATTATACATGTGAGACCAAAGCATAACGTCAAAAGCGTCAGTGATAAAAAGTAAACAAAAAAACCTAATTAAAATAAGCCGTGGTAGCTAAGAGATGACCTGTCCCGACTGACAGCGCCCGTTCACGAACATGACGCATGGATCAGCACCATTCAGCTCAACCATTTTGAAGGGAGCTAAATGATCGAACACACACGCTACCATCAGCGAGTAATCTGAGTGAGCATGACATACTCTCAGCCGCCAGGGCACATTCAAGTTAATGAAAGACGAATTAAGTTATTTCCCGGTAAATGGTAGCCCTATTGTACATAGTACTTACACCTGCGCTTTGCAATTATATAATACAAAGGAGATTGAGTTTATACAATGCAATCAGCTCCAACAGTATTTTCAAATGTTATTCAATTAGTTGTGGTTGTGGAGCAGGACCAGCATTGAGCCCAGCATGTCTATCAGCGATGTAATCCCCCAACTTATAATATGTCTGCTTGCATAGATGTGAGTTTTATACAAGATTTGAATTTCGTCTCATTCATTTGAAGTATGTGGGGAGGAATTTTATTATAACACTAGCATCTGCCCGCAACTTCGTTCGCGAGGAAGTCATAAGACACGACAATAATATACTAAAACAACAGCTACATTTTTACAAAAAACTGCGTTGGACTTGTTGGTCTCATTGGTCTAGTGGTCGCAAGCGCTACTGATGATCACGAGATCCTGGGTTCGATTCCCGGGTCAGGAAAAGTGTCATTGGGTTTGCTATCTGGAATTTCTCAGTAAGAGTCTGAAGTCTGGATTTGTGCCCGGTTAATGGCAAAAGGCTCGCCCCATATTACATGGAACCTAAACATAACTGGTGAAATTTAATGTGGGTGTACTATAGGTAGGTACACCTCTACCTATCCCTTCAGGAAATACAGTGTGTTATTTTTATACACCGTGGCATTTTAATCGTCTTACAACGGCAGCCCACTTCATGTATCCAATGACTACTAATCATTCATAAAAGTAAAAACAATATTTATTAACATTGGTATATGATTGACAACTTAGCCCCATAAAGATATAACGTTATGATTAAATCTGTAACTGTCTGCAATGATCTAATCGTTTGGCTTGTATTTTTACAATTTGCTATATACTATAGAGCAGGGATGCAAAGAAAGAAAGAAAATACGTTTATTTGCGGTAAACATAACGCAAAGAAATAAAAACACAAACATGAAAGAACAAGTTGAGGGAAAATATGCGTCACATTCACGCAAAACGGCCATCGCTCAGCATAATGCTGCGACCCTATGCTAGACAGAGCCCCAGCGCTGGTTTTCAGCGACAGCCGGCGTTGACGTGATGACGTCAACCGGTGCAGCATAATGAGATAAAAATAAACAAAATAAAATAAATGCAATAATTCGTTACCTATGTATATATAAATATAATATCTAGAATGGCAACATTCAGTAACGTCATAGAGGAATACAAACATAATGCAATATTGCTTATCCCCCATAGCAAATAGCATGAGAATATATAGCCTACCGACTGACCAGACATAGGGAATATCTATGCAACATTTGAACAGAATCTTTATGGTAGAATTTGCGTGATGCTGGAACATGCATTCATAGAGGCATTCAAACTTAATGCAATATTGCTCATCCCCCACAGCAATTAGCGTGATAATATATAGCCTACCAATTGACCAGACTTATATATCTATTCAAAATTTTAACAGAATCTATCAGGTAGAATTTGCGTGATGCTGGAACATACAAAAAAAGTAATTGCTACGAGGCCCAGACCTCGTAGCAATTACTTTTTTCAAAAATATTGAATGTACAATTTTGACTTGAATGATGAAAGATGAGAGACTTTAGCCAATCTGAAACCTTGTTGAGCTAATAGGTCCCTGTTTCTAGTACAGCTATAATTATGTCTTTCACGTCTTTTACTAAAAAGATGTAATTTTTTTCGTACGCACATGATGTTTTCATAGATATATTGACAAAGTACCGTCATGATGTTAATATCATTAAACAGTTCCCTTAGAGAATCGCGCCAACGGAGACTTTTGTACTGTCTCAAAAATTAAGGAAGTATTAGTATCGTCAGAAAGTAACACCGCTTGTGGTTAATTTTTACTTTTATACCGAGTATGTTGATACCATTTATTTGAACTTGCTGTTGTCTATCATTTAAATAAGATTTTACTAAACTAAGCGCAAGTTTTCCAAGTCCGTAATGCTCATGTTTTAAGAGTAAGGTTTTGTGATCGACGCTATCAGATGCCTTGGAGAGGTCACAAAAGGTTCCGCATTCACAAAAGGTTCCGGTTGGCATCTTGGCCTCTTCGCACGCGTTAAAAATGTGTCTTAATAAGGTTACACGGCGTTGTACGACGTTCTTTGGAACCATACTGTTGATCGTGAAGGATTTTATTCGTGTTAAAATGATTGAGCATTACCTTTTCAAATACCTTACGGAAAACCGGCAACACGGATAGGGGTCTATAATTATTTGTGTCTTTTTTGTATTTTATTATTTGTATTATAGGGTTAATAATGCTTAAAGTTAAATTCAATCGGGCAGGCTGAAACATCTTGAAAGGAAAATGTTTTAAATTACATCGTTGTATCCACAATAAGAAAAATTCTCCCTTCCGTCCAACTATCTTTACATTTTAGAAGATTAACATTATATTCTTTCTCTTTCTCTTTCTTCGGGTCAACCTCGTTGGTTTCATTACTTACTGTACTCTTACTGAACCGAAGCCAGCAACTCGAAATCGGTAAAATCCATCATCCTTTCCCTTAACGTCACATAAAATCGTGATATATCAACCATTCTCATACATCACGTATTTTCCCCTTACACCAATAAAATCAAATCACCATATTTCGCAATAAAACGCCAAAAAAGCTTTAAACGCATTTGCGAAAATAAAATAAAACAAGAACCGGCAAACACAATATTTAATGATTAATTACAAAAAATATAATTCTGGTCCCGCGTGAAACATTCCGGTGATATTTGTGCGAGTAGGGAGCAATTAATAGCGCATTAACGAACAATATTTGTCGCGATAAATAACAGCACGTGTTGGGCGAAATTTGCGAAACTCGCTGATTTATAAAACGACGCTGCACGCGGCTGTTGTGGAGAAGGACACAGTATGTGGCTGTTTTTGGTGTTATAATTTTTGGTATGAATTTTGGGTTTGTGGGAGAAGTATATCGAAGACTGGAAAATTTAACCTTGGCACATAGACGTGAATTTATTGGAATGATTCAAAGGGAACCCATTTTATTACTGAAAAAATCTTGCAAGGAAACATTCTGAAAATTGTCTTTTGTATCGTTGTTTTTTACAGACATAAATCTTGTAAGCTTATGCATGCACAAATACCTAGAATAATAATAATACAATCACAAGACGTTCTTCAGTAGGTAAAACCGAACCTGACCCTAAGTTGAAAAACCGGCCAAGTGCGTGTCGGACCACGCAGTTGACCAGCTTTAGGGTTCCGTACCTCAAAAAGAAAAACGGAACTCAAACTCAAAGCATTTATTTCAATTAAACCAATTACAGGCACTTTTGAATTGTCAGAGTCGGTCAGTTGGTTAGAAAAATGAAGCTATTTGCCCATTCCAAAACGTATATCACTATGGAGAAGAACAGGCAAGAAACTCCAAGGACACTCTTTTAAATCAAGATATTACAAAATCCTGGGTACATTATTCTTGGCACTTCTCTATGCGAGAACAATGTAAAAAAGTTAATTTTAAAAACTATTCAAAATATAAGATTAAAATATTACAAATAAGCCCTGGCAGTTAAGAGATGACCAGTCTCAATTGCCCCCATCACCACTGCTCTTAAAACGGTGAAGGAAAACATCGTGAAGAAACCAGCATGTCCTAAAACTAAAAATTTGAAGACATGTGACAGAGATGAGGCCTGTGTCCCAACAGTGGGAACATTATAGGCTGATTATGTAAAACGCCTGTCTGGGTTCGAACCCCCGACTCATAACTCGAGGTCATTACCGCTGGGCCACCACTGCTCATAAATTATGAATACTACCCGAAAATTACTCATTTGCCGAGCGAACAAAGCGCTGTCAATCCGAGCAGCGATTAAATAAACGCCCCCGAGGCCGGACAGTGGCGCGGCGTGCGGCGTGCGGCGTGCGGCGTGCGGCGTGCGGCGTGCGGCGCGTCACACTAAACATGTTGCGTTCGAATTCACTGTATCGCTGTGTAGCACACAATACGAAGAGAGATACGGAAGGTTTAAAACAAAGGATTACAATTTTAATTAATAGTACTGTACATAATAAGAATAAGCAAATGCAAAACAATTTAAAGGGGAATGCTACCTTATGGTGATAATAATAATAGCCTAAAATAACATTAATATAGTAGCTTTTAAGTTACACTTGTATTCCAAAATCACAATTTGTTATGAAATGACAGTTTGTCATTATGTAATTTTTCACCGTTGCGTTGGACGACTTTTTGAATTTTTTTTTATCGCCCATTAAGAAGACTAGTTTTGGCAAAAATCTTTATAGTGCGTATTTTGTATGATAACTTTTATTGTATTACAATACTGCAGCGTATCGCTTCGTTACAGAATTACCTTTATCCTGTTATTCTTTATGCTAATCAAATCGTA
The DNA here is from genome assembly GCA_963921375.1 of Tiliacea citrago. Lineage (NCBI taxonomy): Eukaryota > Metazoa > Arthropoda > Insecta > Lepidoptera > Noctuidae > Tiliacea > Tiliacea citrago. Next base: position 870,625 of record OY992790.1, on the reverse strand, counting down.
TTGTTTTATTTTACGTTAATTATAAATTATAATACAGCCATGTTACTGTAATCCTTTGTTTGTTCAAAATAATAAGCGAGCTTTAAGCTTGTTATTTTGCTCCGTACTGACTTATATTTTTGTACCGTTTCCAAGTTCATAATCATTTACATGATTATTTTACTTTAGTTTATTATTTCATTGCAATGATGAGTATCAAACATTTTACTGTGAAGTTTTATGGATTTTAATACGATTCTTTAATTAAAATATGATAAATCCTGGTGACCGGTTCGAATATTTGAAAAGAAAAACCAGCCAAGTGCGAGTGGGACTCGCGCACGAAGGGTTCCGTACCATTTTCTATAAAAACGGCAAAAAAACACGTTTGTTGTATGGGAGCCCCCCTTAAATATTTGTTTTATTTTAATTTAATTATTTATTTTTATAGTTAATATATAACTTCATATTCTGTAAATATTTCAAGCGTCTAACCTGTTGCCGTTATCAATATCGAGCAAAAACGAGCAAAAAAATCACGTTTGTTGTATGCGAGCCTCCTTATTATTTATTTTATTCTGTTTTTTAGTATTTGTTGTTATAGCGGCAACAGAAATACATCATCTGTGAAAATTTCAACTGTCTAACTATCACGGTTCATGAGATACAGCCTGGTGACAGACGGACAGACACACATACAGACAGACAGCCGCCGTCTGTCTGTCTGTATGTGTGTCTGTCCGTCTGTCAGCTTTAGTAATAGGGTTCCCATTTTACCCTTTGGGTACGGAACCCTAAAAAAGAAAATACATATACACACACACAGACCAAAGGCCGGTAAACGTAATTGAAAGGTCTTCTTCTACAGTTTTACGTTCGAGCGTGACTTATTTTTCTTTGTGTATTTTTTAAGTTTAATGCAAGCTAGTTAGAGTCAGAACGACTGGTGCCACGTTACTGACCCTTATCATGTCATCCAGGACAAGCGGATATAGTAAAGCTGCACCTAAATTGAAATATTTGTGATGGGGCACCTAAATGTCATAATAAAATAAACCTGATTTACGAGTATAACTTAATTTAATTTATACTTATCCGGTTCTCACGAACTTTACATTAAATTATAGTGATTTAGTGATACCGTAAACGGTTGCAAGAAGTTATAAGTAGGTACTTAGATGATTGACAAAGTAAACGAAATAGGCAAACCAAGGAATATGCAGATTATATCGATTGTACAGTCAAAGGACAAATTTAACACAACATCACGCCTTATTTCCTCAACGGGTTAGGCAGAGGTGTACCTAATAGTATACCCACATTTCGCCGGATATGTTTGAATCCCATGTAGGAGGCGAGCTTATTGCCATCAATCGAGCACAAAGCCAGACTCCAGTCTGCTACTGACAAATCGCAGATGGCGAAACCAAATAATACTTTGCCCACTGAATCCACGACCTCATGTCCAACAGTAGGGCTTGCGGCCACTAGATCAATGAGGAAAGGACTGTATAGTTTATTAGATTGACACACTACGTGAGGGCACAGAAATAATGACAAATTAAGTTGATACTAATTAGTTAGTTTGAAACCAGATAGTCGCTTCATGTAAAACACTAGTATTCAGCTGCATCCGGTTAGACTGGAAGCCGACCCCAACAGAGTTGGGAAAAGGCTGGGCACATGATGATGATGATGGCTTAGTCAGTCAGTGTGCTAAACATCCATTTCCCTGGATACACAATGTCTTTATAAAGTTAGAGATATTATTTCCTATTTTTTTAGACAATGCAAAAAATGCATACGTAAGTGCGCGATAAAAATAATATGGGGTATATTATTTTTATCATGCACTAAAAATAAAATAAAACTCGTTTATGAAAATGAAGATTGCGAATGTCCCGTGGGAAGATTCTCGAGTTAATTTAATGTCACAAATTGGGTTTCCCCTTACGATCAGCTTGAAGGATTTATTTAAGCCGCACGCGATGTTTTTACGAGAACTGACGTGGCACGAGATACGCTCGCTCCTGACGACGCGACGTTGCGGTAATAATACCCCGTTTATTGGGGACAGATTGTAATGAATTTAACTTAGCACAGTTTTGTTTGTATACTGACAAATTGTACGTTAGATCTCTAGTAGTAGATGTCGTATAAAATGGCTGGGACGGTAAACGAACTACATGAAGCGTATTAATTTAGTTAGCAACGCGTGGTCATTCGAGTCGAACACTTGGTGTGTTTCTGGTGCTTAAAGATCATGCTCCATGTTATAAAAAACTTTTTACAAAAAAAAATAACCGACTTCCAAAAAAAAAATACTACAAAGTGAAAAATAACTTTAACTTCGGAAGTCGGTGTCTTTGGATCTGTATTTTAGTTTTTTGCCACCGACTTCCGAAGTTAAAGTTATTTTTCACTTTGTAGTGTTTTTTTTGGAAGTCGGTTATTTTTTTTTGTAAAAAGTTTTTTATTTTTCACTTTTTAGTGGGTCAGTTTGTAATTTATCTAATTTACAATAGCCTAATGTCAAATGCTCATCAACTTTTACAAAATATTGCTTTTCTCGATGCAGGGGCATAAATTGCTTATCAACCATATTAAAGTGCCTAATCGACTCGCAACGGTGAAATAATTATTATTTAGTAGTTCCGGTGGCCATCTGTGGTCTTCATCATCAGTTCCACTTCACCAAATGGTGCTTTTTGAGAGCAAATGCATGAGTTCCTATAAAAAATACTCAAATTGCTATAGGTATGCCTATAAAATTTGAGGGTTTCCCTCGATTTCCATGGGATCCCCTCATCAGATTCTGATTTGGTGGCAATGGGACCATTTCGGAAGCATACCCTTCCAAACAAAAAAAGAATTTTCATAATCCGTCCACAATTGACGGAATAATCGGTGAACATACATAAAAAAAAAAAAAACAAACATACAGCCGAACATATAAACTCCTCCTTTTTGGAAGTCGGTTAAAAAGAAGGTCGCTGTTTCCCATATCTTGTAATTTCCATTGTAAAATAATAAAAAAAAAAACACAAATTACTACACTTCCCCACGATACGTCCACTTTTCCAGATACTTTATTCGACTAGTAAGCAACAATAACCCCCCCCCCCCCCCCCGCGTGGCTTGCCCCTCGCCCCTCGGGACGGTGACCACTTTATTTGATTGGCCCTAATGACCGCCGTGATTCCGGAGCCAAGTGCCGTGGAGTGGAAGTGATAGCGTGTGGACATTTACGTTCCTTCTGGTACAGGATGGGCTGAATGATGAGTGGGTCATCTTGCAGTATTGTTTGGTTGAGTTGTATGTATTGGAGGCGACAGAAGAGGAATGGTTAATATTTTTAACCGACTTCCAAAAAGGAGGAGGTTATATGTTCGGCTGTATGTTTTTTTTTTTTTTTTTTATGTATGTTCACCGCTTACTCCGTCAATTGTGGACCGATTTTGAAAATTCTTTTTTTGTTTGGAAGGGTATGCTCCCGAGGTGGTCCCATTGCGACCAAATCAGAATCTGATGAGGGGATCCCATGGAAATCGAGGAAAATCCTCAAATTTTATAGGCATACCTATAGCGATTTGAGTATTTTTTATAGTAACTCAAGCATTTGCACTTTAAAAGCACCATTTGGTAAAGTGGAACTGATGATGAAGACCACAGATGGCCACCGGAACTACTTAATAATAAGTATTTCACCGTTGCGATTCAATTAGGCACTTTAATATGATTGCTAAGCAATTTATGCTCGTCAAAATGCATATGGTGAAGTCACCATCAGTTCTCCTGGTTCTTACCACGAGAACTCCTCAACAATTAACGCCCCTGCATCGCGGAAAGCAATATTTTGTAAAAGGTGATGAGAATTTGACATTAGGCTATTGTAAATTAGATAAATTACAAAGTAACCCACTAAAAAGTGAAAATTAAAAAACTTTTTACAAAAAAAAAAACGGCCTCCAAAAAAAACACTACAAAGTGAAAAATAACTTTAATTTCGGAAGTCGGTGGCAAAAAACTAAAATACAGATCCAAAGACACCGACTTCCGGAATTAAAGTTATTTTTCACTTTGTAGTGTTTTTTTTGGAAGTAGGTTGTTTTTTTTCTTGTAAAAAGTTTTTCAACCTTCGGTTTTCTGAATTATACAGCACTGTAGCCAAATACTCTGTCCTACTGCTGGGCAAAGATCTGATATATACACTTCCATCTACTGTGGCTAATCCATCGATAAGCGATATGAGAATTAAACACAGCATTAGTAAGACTACCTTTATGACGAAGTCCCCTTATACTCGTAGGTAGTCGCAGTAAAGCTGTGTTTAATACACAAGTGTATACGGTGATTAAAAATACTCGCTACTACTCACAACCTACCACTATTCCCCTAATCCTCGTCCTCAGGGTTCCATACGTTTCATGGACATTGAGCTCTGTTAGCGCAACAACGATAATAGCTGGCTTTAAAATGTAGGATTATGAAACTGCTCAACTTGTCTACGTAAGTTCAGTTAATCTACACTTTATTTATGTCGCAGAGTCATCAAAAGAAAGGAACTGTTCCGAGTATCCTAGAACTACGAGTATTGCATTGGTAAAACCTCTTATGGAATCACTAATATGATACAGGTGTTTCATCTCTCGTGAAAGAACGAACTATAATTGTAATGTTGTGGATATAAGATACGCTAGTCGAAGAAAAAGAAAGGATGGATTAACCAGAACAGTGTTGCAGTGCACTAATCAGGAATTCAGGACTAAGTACATAATAACTACACAACCAATTGGGATCTGTACAATGATCCTAGGAATAACTTGGTGAAATTAATATATGTACTTTCCCAGCTTTTCTGAATCTAGTTAGAAGCTTTTCAATAATCCATGTTTTTGATTGTTTCACAACATGTACCTTACTTTTTACTTTTTAATATGACGTGTAAAAGTGATTCCGATATCCTATTTACAGAATAAACGATTTCATTTCATTTCATTTCATTTGTTTTCATTTCTTAGCGCCCAAGGTCTGCCAGACGTAGTAATCAAGGATTATTCCATTTAACATAAACTAAAGTGGCGCTGCTTTTGTTAGAAATAATTATTTGCGTGGGATACACTAATTCGGGCTCTAATTTATGTGCGGAATTAACAAAGTACGGTTGGTTAGTGAAGTTACAAAGTAATTTTACGGAAACTGAAAATGTCTTGGAGTAAAATAATTAGAAAAAGACCTAGCTTTTTACCCGACTAAAGCAAAGTAACAATGAGGGTTATTGTTTTGACCGGTATGTATGTTCGGTATGTGTTGTTTGTAACGGCAGGAGGGGTTCACATCGAAGTCGAGTCAACGATGAAGTACCTGGGACTTGTCCTCGACAGTGGTGGAACTTCGTGGAGCATTTTCGAAATTTGGCTCCCAGACTGGAGCGGGCGGGGGCTGCCTTGAAGCAGCTCCTGCCTAATCTACGGGGTCCAAACGCCTCCTGCCGGAGGCTCTACGCAGGGTTCGTGTGGTCCATGGCCCTTTACGGGGCACCGGTGTGGGCGCGTTCCTTGAAGCGGCGACCGAGAGTGCATGGGAGGCCATCATCTTTTTCTGCGAAGCAGTAATGCTCGCGAAGGATGAGGCGGAACGCGTGAGGCAGGAGACGCCCTGGGCATCGGGAGTCACAGGCCGATTCCCAGCCACCGTAGGCGCGGGCTTGCGAACGGTGAGCAAAGGCTCGGGTCGACGGCGCGTTGTGTTCTACACGCGCCTCAAAGAGATGTCAGCACAAACTGATGAGGTCCGGTAGGGCCAATGTCTGCCAGGGTAGCGAGTTTGTCTGAAAGGGATATCGTGGCCCTGGTACACAGGCAATCGAAGGAACACGGGTGGGTTTTAGTCAGTAAAGTCTGACACGCCCTCCCGCTCCGCCCAGAGTGGGAGAAGTTATTTAATAATTTGCCAACAAAAAAAAATACGTTCATTTGTTCTCTCATAACTTCTAAACTACTTATCATAATTTGACAAATGAGATATCGTTGGAAGCGTCTTGATTGTCTGCTAGTTATAGGCTATGTGACGTCACATTAAATAGATACATAGTGATGTGCAGAGGTAGAGGTAGAGCCATGGTCTATTCACATTACCCTAAAGCTTATGATCGCTTACTACTGTTAGAATATTTTTTTTTGTTAGGATAGGCGGCATATGACCATTGCTATCCTGCACATCACTATGAATAATATTATATAATATGTATTATACACCGTGGCATTTTAGTCGTCTTACAACGGCAGCCCACTTCATGTATCCAATGACTACTAATGATTCATGAAAGTATTTTTTTTTTATAAACATTTGATTTATAAAAAAAAAAAAAACATTATGACGCATGATGTAGTTTGAAACACCCTGTTAAGAGCGTGGTGCGAGCCTTGCGATCCAAGAGCGGTGCGGAATAGAGCGAAAGGCTCATTACACGTGTTTCAAACTACATCATGCGTCATAATGAATAATATTTTTTTTTTGAATTATTCAAATGTTGATAATATAAAAAAAAATATTTCATGAATGATTAGTAGTCATTGGATACATGAAGTGGGGTGCCGTTGTTAGACGGTCAAAATGCCACGGTGTATATGTCGGATCCGGTCATTAGTACGGACACGAAACGAATTGCTAGCGCGCTACTGGCGACATCACGTGATCTACCCACACCTCTAGTGCGCTTCGATAGAGTCATGATGTTTTGAGCCGATGGGCGAGGAGGACATTCAGGATTCAGTGTCGGATCGCATCGGAGTTAAGACGTCGCGGAATTGTACTCGATTCGTTGTGCTCAGTTATTGTGGTAATTTGTGATTTCAATAAATGCTGTGTATCGCACCCAGTATGTTTTCATTGCACGAAACCCATCTTCTGCCCACATGATGCCCGAATCTAACGGAGTAAATCCTGACAATCTGACATATACATTAAAATATACGACGTGTAAGTTCTTTTTAATAGACGACAAATATTGAATAGTTTGTGCATAATAATTTCAGATGAGAATAATTTCTTGTTTCATACTTTATAGAGTGTGTTTTTCAGTAGTCGGGTTTCAGTTTTTGAACTTAATTTTTCCTCTCAAAGGGTAAAAATGTCATACCAGTTCCTAAACTCTAAACACGGATCATTTTAGTTACTGGTCGTAGCGTTAAGAATAACTTATAATTATTTAAAAGTTCTAAAAGTAATATTTACCTAGTATGGTGGTTAAACAAGCTTTACAACAACACGGCAGGTCTTTTAAATCTTTGGACTTTCTATCCACATAAAATGGTACTAGATTTTGAGTAATCGTACATAATGACTCTGACCACTATATCCATAGTTCCATACACGATTATGTTTGAATTTTACGACAGTTTGATAATACAGACACCTGACATTTATGCATTTAATCCAAACATGAAAATCACAAAATGTATTATTTACGCCAACGGCTATAAAGTCCTTATTATATCTAAGTCTCCAATCAAAGTGATTTCCTGTTAAATCCGAAGTGTATTGCTGTTATAAAATAATGATTTATCTATCAAACACAAACTGTAAATCTGTTTGGATTCTGTCTGTACATTGTGGTTTGATAGCTTTTTTTTTTTTTTTTTTTTGGGTGGGAAATCATCAAATAACTTCTCCCGCTCTGGGGGGAGCGGGAGGGCGTGTCAGACTTTTACTGACTAAAACCCACCCGTGTTCCTTCCGTTGCCTGTGTCCCCAGGGCCACGATATCCCTTTCGGACAGACTCGCAACCCCGGCAGGCATTGGTCCTAACGGACCCCGTCAGTTTGTGCTGACATCTCTTTGAGGCGCGCGTGGAACACAACGCGCCGTCGACCCGGACCAGGGGCTTTACTCCCGAAAACGATTCGAGTTTGATTTTGTTTTCGATTCGAACTCGTTTCTGATCTGAACTCGATTTAAAACCATACTCCCGAACCAAATCGAATCGTAAACCAAGATCGACATAGGTTCGAGTATTATCAGCGTCGTTATGCCTTTCATTGTCTATATCCTATCATTCATGGATTACGTCATTGTCAAGTGTCTTATGTCTGTGGTTAGAATCTTTTATGTGGTTGAATTTATTTACTTCTCTATCACTTTCCCACGTAAAAAACGATACCCTAGTGCTTTATTTTAACTTAACAAATAAAACCCTATGAAAAAACATCAACTAATCTGCCTATTCTTTTCCCAACTATGTTGTGCTCGGCTTCTAGTCTAACCGGATGCAGCTGAATACCAGTATTTTACAACTGCCTATTTGAGAGCAGTGGTGGCCCAGTGGTAACGACAGCGACTTACGAGTTGTAGGTCGTAGGTTCGAACCCTGACAGGGGCTTTACTTTGTATAAATTATTTCATCACCATGCACTGCTCTCAAAACGGCGAAGGAAAACGTGAGGACACCGGTGGCATGTCCTAGAACCAAAAATTCGAAGACATGTCAAAACTACCAACCCGCACTGGGCCCGCGTGGTGGATTACGTCCTACTCCCTCTCACACAGAAGAGGCCTGTGCCCCAGCAGTGAGAACATTATAGGCTGATTATGTTGATTGCCTATCTGACCTCCACAACCCAGTAACTGGGTAATACGATACCCCTTGGTAAGACTGGTTGTCAGACTTTCGGGCTTCTCGCCTTTCATTTAATGGAAATGTCACTTCGTCTGGTTAATTTCTTCATGTATGGTGTTAAATCTTCTACCAACACATTAAACAACTCCTTCGAGAAACTATAACTTCTTCGAAATTCTTCCGAATCCATTTCTATAGCCCCGGGTATTATATCGATTCATATTTCTTTTCGCACGAAGATCCATACGATGTTTTCTCAAGAACATTGAAAAACAAAGTAAGGCGAGCCATAATAATAAAGATTTTGAAGAAATAAAGCAGTAAAGAACACAAAAAAATCTCACTCGATCTTCATAAAGTAGCTTCTTTGCTATCGAGTAATTTGACGTTTAGTTTTGATTCAACTACTCGATACATAACTGTCAGATGGCGTGTGGAGTACGAACTTTTCGATTCTAACGAATCTTTCGATCGAAATTAGTGTCGTTTTGAACCACCGCACGATCGTGCGCTAGTGTCGGTTTCAAGAGTATGGATCGTCATTTATTTCGTATCTAATTCGATTGATTCAGTACTCGATGCTGTCGGGAGTAAGGCCCCTGGTCCTTATCGGACGGCGAGCTACCCATCGCTCACCGTCCGCAGGCCCGCGCCTACGGTGGCCGGAAATCGGCTTGCGACTCCCGACGCCCGGGGCGTCTCCTGCGGCGGCTAGGGGCGCGAGGGCGCGAACCTTGTCTCACCCTCACGCGTTCCGCCTCCTCCTTCGCTAGCATAACTGCTTCGCAGAAGGAGGTGACGGCCTCCCATGCACTCTCGCTCCGAACCATGGCCTGAACCAGGCCCGGACGCGAAAGATCGCCGCCGCCGATCGCCTCCGTGAGGACACGGCGGTGCTCCGCCCAAGCTGGGCAGACCTCCACCGTATGCTCCACCGTGTCCTCCGGGCGATCCACACAGTGGTGACACCCGGGCGTTTCCTCCCGCTTAATCCTAAACAGGAACCTCCCGAAACATCCATGTCCGGTGAGGACCTGCGTCAGGCGGAAGGTGAGGACGCCGTGGCGCCTCTCCAGCCACTCCTCAAAGAGGGGACTTATCGCCACAATTGTGGCGTGCCCAGTGGTTTGATAGCTTAATTATTATTTATAACAGGTTCAATTGGTTACATATTGACACCATTTTTATTGTGAACAAGCACAAACTATAGAGATCTTGATATTAACTTTGCTTTATCCACGTTCATGCATATGTCAATGTATGTACGACGTGCGCACTGGGGCCCAAGTCTGCTATTTTCATAAATTCAGTCATTCCAATACGATCCCATTGTCATGCCATTGTCATTTTGTTAAAAGTTCGTAATCTGGTAAATTCATAATGGTCGATCATTGGTCGGTCAATGTTCTCGTAATATAATTGTGTTATTATAATGGCATTGTCGTATTGCCATTATTATAAAACCCATTAGAAGAAATGTCATTCATTTGTCATTATGTACGAGATTACCAATCTATGCAATTTCTTTCAATGTAGCGTCAGTGGCCGACCATTGGAAAGTCATAATGAAGCCATTATAATAGTAGATTACCAAACTTGTCAAAATCAACAATTATGAAATCAATGATCGACCATTCTGACACTATTGTAATAGCAGACTTGAGGCCCTGGTTGCAATATTTAAAGATTTTTTTTTCAAGAATTACTTAGTATGTTCTAAAGGTTCGGTAAATAATTATGAATTACGAATAAACATATTATAATTTTAAGTTCCGGCTACATGTCGTATCCAAGAAAAAACAATGAAAATGTGACCTTAATTATTGACCTTCAGCAATAAGTTAATATAACAGGCGAAATTGGAAAACCAAGCAGAGTCACAGACAGAATTAGATCTAAAACACATTCCCCTCATAACTTACAGCCTAAGTCTATAGACCAGGACCCATAGTAATTTCAAGTGAAAATAAATCATTTTATGTGATTGAGAAATCTGGTAAGATAACGAATTGACAAATATATCCTCGTTAGATATGCATGAGGCTGTTCCAAATGTCCGGGCCTCGATTTGTATTAATATAATATTTCATGGCACTCCGAGACGCTGGTAATGGCTGGTGGGTGTGTGAAACACGAACTGCTCCTACCATGACATCATTGTTAGAAAATACCGTTTATCTTAACTATTAGTAAAGCTTCGTATTCGTGTTATTTCACACACGAACTTCAGGTTATGTTCCCAGCAATTTTTTTTTTTATTTTTTTTTTTTTATATAGTATTACCACTTACCATTTATTTTATTATTTATGTACACACAGTAAAATACAGAGAGATACGACATAATTATAATATTTTAGTACAAAGGTTGGTACAAACTTTAGTTTAAACTAGCTTCTGCTCTGGATTCTGCTTACCTCCTCACCAGTAGATATAGTGTTCTTTGGATGGTGATTTTCAGTAGCTTCCAATTTTAATGATGTATACATCTAAGTCAAGCTTAAAATTACAACTCATTTGAAATCAAATACAAAAAAAAAACAATAAAATTTATCCACTAATCAAAAATTTATTTTTAAATATTTTCACATAGGTAATTTCTTATTCCTAGACCTGAAAATAAAGTTAACCATGTTTATAAATAAATAGAAAACCTACGTTAGAGCAAGTGATTCATGTGATGTGTAGGCTGTAGTAGGTCGTAGGAGTATAGGGTGGAGACAAAGATTTAAATCGTTCGATTTGCCGTCACCGTACTAGGGTCAATACCTATTGAGTTGAGTGAAATAACACGTCCCGAATCATTCGGTCATAGAAAGCAGTGCGTGGCACGCGCCAGAGCAACCTAATTGTGTTTGGTAAATCCAACACAAACAGCTGTTAAAATAACCGCATGTGCCTTCAGGAAAGATTCTAATAACTCAATAACTTTTAACAAGGCTAAGAACGTGACCTTTCTTCATTCTAATCTTTGACGTGACTTCAGGTATAGTAAAAGATTGTTTTCTTCTTTTTTTTTGTAACTATTTCATTTCCTTTTCTGTTTTCATGCAGGCCAATAATAAAGCAAGTCAGATCGAACTGTGCTGCCTCTACAACAGAGGCCATTGTCATTGCTCTTTTTATCTTGCAATTCAACCATGAGGCATATTTCATCATTCACATTTTAACTACAAAAGCTACCTTAAATGGAGAACAGTAAATACTTCGTGCTTCGTAAAATTAAGACGCACTATTACGCATTTACTACACACACTAATAAAGTACATTTAATGACCCATCACTACACCACCAATAACAACATTATAAAATACCACCGCCTCATAAATAACTCTGACAACCTTATTTTATTACGTAATAAATAACTTCTAATAACGTTTAATATGTTCACTATAACTCACTGAGAAGTAGCAAGTACCAACAATAACACATAGTAGTGGCAACACCTAAGATCGTAGAAACGAGGTAGATAGCATGTCACTTCTAGAGCAGTGTAGCCACTGTTAAATATCTACTGACGCAAATCCCTTGTACTTAATAGGATTTAGAAGCCGTTTATCATGTTTTAAACGTTCTGTGACAGATTTTGACATCACTTATCAGCCTGTAAATGTTAACTGCTGAAAAACTGAAGCGGTCTTCTATAAAATAATCAAAAAGGATATTGCCACTATCACTAAGTTTAGCTGATGGTTATCTTGACAGATGAATGTTGATAATATTAGCAGACAAAACAATATTTTGTCGATCATCCGGATGCCAGTGGTTTAGTAAAAAGGCTATCTCTCTGAAGACTGTCATGTCATTATGTTATGATTAAATATGTTAAGCTACTATAATACTACCGCTGTAAGAACTATTGTAACCATTTATCAGCAAATAAATCTTTGACTACAATTGTTAGACACTTTCACCTACTTCAATTTAATCAGCTGTCAAATATTATGTCAGCTTAAATGTTGTTATTTTCAACCAATCAAACATAATATTAAGCAACAGATTAGCCAATTAGCGACTTGATCAGGATTTCAGAAGCCACGGGTTACCGTCACTTCCATATGCAAACCCTAGATGACTCACAATCGTTTACCATATCTATGTAATTTCTACGATCGTTCGATTGGCTCGTATCTTATCTGTTGAACACAATTATGTATCTGGTAGTGATAAATCAGGGTTTAGCGATATCTGCGGGATCTGTCTGTCTGATGGTGATTAATACGAGTAACGCGTTGGCTTTTGCGGGTTAATGAATACTTGGAACTTAGGATTTTAGAGTTTAATTTATTTTTTTCGGGTTAGAAATTATCAAATAACTTCTCCCGCTCTGGGCGGAGCTAGGGCGTGTCATACTTTTACTGACTAAACCCCAACCGTGTTGCTTCAGATGCCTGTGTGCCAGGGCCCCGATATCCCTTTCGGACAAACTTGCAACCCTGGTTGGCATTGGCCTTTTCGGACACCGTCAGTTGGTGGTGACACTTGATTGACTAGGGCTTTTTGGCTTATAATCGTTTGTGTCGTCGTCGTACGAAAAGGCAAACTTACTTTTGATGAACTGCACTATGCAGTAGCTGTTCACCACATAAGCTCAGTCCCGGATATCTATGCTCAGTTCCAATGACCAAAATCTTCCGTTTCACTTTAGTATTAATCGTAGATAAAGCACATCGAAGTCTTTCTAAAATACCTTTTGGGAAAAATTTGAATAGTCTTAATTAAACGAAAGCCTGTTACGAGTAATCATAGGAATCGGAACTAAGAGGCTAAAATCCGCTCTGTCAAACACTTTTCCAGCTAAAACTATTCAAACTATTAATTCCCTTATCCCCAAGCGCCATGAAATCCAAAATCTATTTACCAAACCTATTAATTATAAATATTCCCTATAATTAACAAGAATTCCCTAAATTCAATAAATCCATTGCAACCAGGCCGCAACTCTCCTGTGACATACCGCCTACTAGAATATTAAAGGGTACAAATGAGTGTACAGCCAAACCAAGAGTTTGGTTCACAGCCAGCTAACTTTCAACTACTTTAAAACAAAGTTGTGAGAGTGCCATAGCCATTGCATACAATACTAATGAATATTTGGTTTTGGTGCCGATTCTGTTGTGCACAAGCTACACTTTATTTAATGTGCTTCCATCATTTTCTAAAGCAAAAAAAGGATGGATACAAATAAGAGCTATCAATTTTAGTTGAACTAATACTTATTCCATAAAACTTAAAAAAAAAAAAACCGACTTCCAAAAAAACACTACAAAGTGAAAAATAACTTTAATTTCGGAAGTAGGTGTCTTTGGATCTGTATTTTAGTTTTATGCCACCGACTTCCGAAATTAAAGTTATTTTTAACCTTGGTAGTGTTTTTTTTTTTTTTGAATTTTTTTTTATTTTTCACTTTTTAGTGCCGGAAAAGAATTTTCCAAATCGGTTCGTAAATGACGGAGTTATGCGCGAAGAAAAAACGCAATGCAGAGTAAACGAAAAGATCGTTAATGTAGACAAAGTAGATACATTTTTAGATGTTTGTTGATTTAAAAAAAAACCGCTTGTCCGATTTCAATAAAATTTTCATGGGACCATTTGGAAAGTATCTTTCCAACAAAAAAAGATTTTTTCAAAGAGATTAAAAAAATGTGTTTCGAAACTAATACCCAGAAACCCTTTTGGTCACCGTACTTAGCAAACTACTGTGGTGTACCACAGGGCAGTGTCTTTGGCCCTTTATTGTTTATAATATATATAAACGAACTGCCTAACTAGATAACAGTGAATAAGTTACGAATAAAGCATTGATATATTTAATAAATTAGCTAGATATGAATAACTTAGAAATAAATACAAATAAAACGAAATTTATAACATTTTTGCCATTTAATAACCACTAAAATTAGGAAATGAAATGAAATTAAGTTTAAAATACAGTAATAATGACATAGAAGAAGTTACTAATATAAAAAATTTTGGAGTAGTTATGGACAAACATTGCAATTGGAAAGCTCAAGTAAATTAAATAAATTCGTATTTGCACTTTGGAGGATCAAAAATTTAACAGACATTCAAACAGCCTTATTGTTATACCATAGCTATGTTTGTTCTGTTTTTAGGTACGGAGTATGGGGAATTCAACAGATGCGCAGAGGGCATTCATAGCCCAAAAAAGTGTGTAAGGTCAATTTACAATCTTAAGTGGACAGACTCTTGTAAACCTGTATTTATTAAGCAAAAGCTATGTACCCTCCCATCTGTATAATGTATTTGAAACCTGAAAATTTGTAAGAAACAACTACTTGCTTTTTGAAAAAGATGAAAAGGCTATGTCAAAGAGGAAAATAGCACAAAAACCACTAGTAGTCCCGCGTAATAGACTAAAAGTATGCAACAAAAATTGTTATACCATGGCGGTGAAAATATATAACCACCTAGCTGAAGAATATAGACGTGCTACAGATTTGGAATTTAAGAGAAAGTTAAATAGCGGGTTGTGTGAGAGATGTTTTTATTCCATCAATTAATGTTTTGAGCGTAAAATGTAAAACTTATTTTTTATAATTATTGTGACTTCTAAATATTGACATTACTTATAATATTGGAACATTTTAATTATTCTTGCTTTTTTATTACTGATCACTATTTTTGATACAAATTGTTATTATAAATGAATAGAATTATATTTATTTTTATATTTCATTGTAATCTAAATTTAAATTATGAAATTATTATTATTATTTTAGTGTTATCGCTAATTACTAAATGTGTACTGCATGTTATAAGTATAACCAACATGTAAAATCTAAATATTTGCACAGCTGAAATGCCGACTATATTGAAACCCATAGATTTTAAGAACTTATGTTAGCTACCTATATTCTTGCAAATAAATATCATTCATTCATTCAAGAAATGTAAATTATCAAATTTTAGTTTAGTTTGTAAACAAGGGAATCGGCGCCCAGTGTAATGGGAAGATGAATATCTTGGCCTGTATACCAAATTCTTTATTTGACTGTACTACATTCGGGAGAAGCAATCATTGAACTATGAATTAAGTATGAGTTAAGGGACATGTTATAACGAGGTATCTTTGATCTTCATCGTATTTAGTTTTGATTATAAGTTGGCATGTAAGTGAATAGTGGGTGGTAGTAAGTGGATTGGGAATTAAAAGGTAAGTTAGTTAAGGGAAAATGTTCAGAGTAATAGATTAATAGATCAAAGTCAAAGTAAAATTATTTATTTCAAATTACATAAAATACATTTTCATAATTACATAGAAGGCACTTTTTAACGTCAAAATTCACAAAAAAGTATAATCGATTATAGTCGCCCCTTCCAAAATGTAGTTTCGTATGGAAAAGAATGGGCAAGTAAACTCCACCGTTACTCTTTTAAAATGTTTTACAATATTTTGTATACGTACATTCATTATAATGGTAAGACGATGCACCTAGAATACATTTACTTTACCACAATAGGTAAAAGTAATTAAAAATGAAGCAATGACAGATACTAGTACGTTGTGATACAAGGGTGGAAAGTACCGTAGTAGTAGCAGTAACTCTCAGCAGTACCGTATTAGTAGTAACAGACAGCTCGTTTGCAATAACCTACACACCCGAGTATCACACGACGTTTTTCAATACACTTGTGGGAAATAGTTACGAAAACAGCCTATACAGCCTATTCGATTTTTCACAAATGTTGATGTGAAAATAATTAAATTAAAACTGGTAATTAAATATATTCAAGAACCATTTAAAAGACTTTTGAGAATTCAATGCTAAGACGTACGGACTCATATATATTATTGTTTATTGTACATGTAAATAGTTCACCACTGACTACCTGCAGTACTGTCTCTCCTTCTCTTTTAATCCATCCAAGGGTTGTCTGTAAAAGATCGCTTTTAGCGATAAGACCGCCCATTGTGTCACCCTGTGTAAAATTTCAACATTTATATCTGTAACTTTTATGGTGTACATAATAAAGAGTATTCTATTCTATTCTATTCTATTCTCATTCATTTTTCCTCGTACAAAATCTATCCCATTTTATTCTATGTATGAACACTCCTTGCTACTAAACTTTTTAAATTGACTTACTCGTATAAACTTAAAACTCAACTGCAAAACTAATGATAGAGCTCGTAAACAAAAGTCACGACCGCGTAACAGAAAGATGCCTATGCAAAAGATTTAATTTTCGAATCATAATATAGCCTCTGACAGTACGCCATGGAAAATTAATTATTATGTGTTATGTACATGGTGCTCACATATTTACAAACATTGTAAAAGTATAAGTATACGTTGTTACTTACAGTTTATTTAACACGGTTTGTTTAATGTTATATTTGGGAATTTGGCATTGTTGATGAAAACTGGCTGCCGTTGTCTATAAACACGTTCAACGCCATGGGGTTTTCCCACGCATCGACCTACATTTTAATGAATGACGAATGCGTCCATTACATCCCTTACAATGAAATCGAAACGTAGCAACATTTCTCACCAGTAGTAACATACGTATTCCCTATTTAAAATATTAAAGAAAAAACAAAACTTTTCAGACGAGTATTACAATGTTGGTACTATACCCATGTTCGTTACTATATATTAGTTATTTATGCAACTGTTGTATAATAAGGGGCATTAAAACACGAATGTGGGATAATATCATCACATGAGTGTTTTAATACCTAATTATGTACAGTTGCATACAATACTTTATCTACACCCATTATATGAATGTTCTGACTAACTGTTTCAGAACCTTTTCTATAAAAGGTTCTGACACAGTTAGAAAATTATGTACTACCCTTTGATATTTTGCAATTCGTGAAATCTTGGTACGCCTTTTCATATTGTTTTCTTAACTTTTCTGGTAATAATTGGTTAGAAATGGCCTTTGCTGCATTAGAAATACCTGGTGGTGTGTTATCAAAGCATTTTTGTAAAGAAAAAGTAATACATTTTTGCAATACTAATATCGAACAAAAATGGCGGAATACGATGTGAATTCGAATAACCCATAATTATTATTTTTTAAATTACGGCGCTGTGGTAGTGAAACGCGCGTGCAATGTTGTCTTTGAAATTCACAAAGATACCACGAATTGAGTAGTGAGAACGTGGCTGTTTGATGAGTAAGGAAGGGATCGAAAAAGTAAAGGATTTGCATAATGAAATTAGGTACAACATTATAACACTCGTTTGGATGATATTATGGTTACTACGAGTATCAAAATTATGTTTTAATGTTGGCAATAAACTAACTGTTTCAGAAACTTTTATAGAGGATTTATATTAGGGTGGAGACAAAAGTATTTTCTAAATTAGTGTAGGTCAGTAACAACAACAATTCATTTAAAACGCTGTCCCTCAGAAATATCTCTAGTTTCAACAGTTTAAAAATTCAACAAAGAATAGCGTAACTTTACCTAACGATACCCAAAAAGCTCACGTGCCTTTTACGCAAAAAGCCTTATAAAACCGGACAAGGTAAAAGTCAGGCACGTTCGTGGAGTTGGATCTAGGGCACCTGAACTCACTGGAGCTATGCGGCGGACGAGTGGGAAATAGTTTCATGGCCATTCTTGACTAAACATTTTGGAATTAAAAGTGTAAGCGCAAGATTATAAAGAGTGAAACTATGTCAGTAGATTTTTTTTTAAACGTTACCCCGCACTGAGAACTACTCCTGTGTCGTGGGTGCGATTACAAACATTCAAACTCACATACACAAACAGTCAGACCCGGAACAACTACTTGCAGGTCATACAAATATTTGTTCCGTGCGGGAATGGAACCCGCGACACGCAGCGCAGCAGTCAATCGCTTAACCACTGCGCCAACCGTGCCGGTGCTGCTTCGCACTGCGTGCTGGTTCCATTTATGAATGGAACCAGCATAGCTCTTGTTTTCTGTTACAATGTCAGATTAAAATCTCTCTTTAACTATACTTGGGTTACAACTGTACCACGCATCCCTGATTCATATCATGTATTTGGTAATAACAGAATCTTAACTTCATTTCTTAGGTTTCCTTCGTTTTTCAGTATGGTGTTGGGGTTCTGATAAAATATCTCGCGGCAGACACAGCCTTATTTAATAATACTACTTCAAGACAACAAGACTACTTCAGTGTCTGTTTATTTTTAAAACAAAACCTTGAAACTAAACATCGCGTATTACAACCACCCAAAGCCAACAATTCTGAAGTTACCCACCAAAATGATATCAAAACCAAGCAATATAAAAGCGATCATTGATATCTAAGTACGCACACTTGCCCCATTCACCATTATGCCTTATCTACTTATATGATTTTTTTTGGAGAAAAATATCATTTTCATCTTATATGGTACATAAACCTAATTTTATGGTAATTACTGTCATCAAAAAGCAATATTGGGATGTCGTGTGCGGCATGAAGAAACGAATGTGTTATTATTTGAATACAGATGATGTTGGCTCTGGCTCCTGGCTCCTTAGTATTCAGGGAAGGTTCCGGTGCTTGAAAGGATCGGTTTCATGTCCTCCAAGCAGCTATAATCTGTTCCCTGCGTTCCGCCTTTATAACTGTTTCACTGGTGTTATTAATCACTGTTTCTGTGATGAAATTGCCAAAAAATAATTGGCTTTACAGCGAGTAAATTCAAGAATTGATGTGTGACGATAATATCAATGTATTGATCGATTTCCTAACGACTCTTAATACAATTATTTTTCCATCGGTGTGACGTTAAAGACATGAATAATATCTACTATTCATGTCTCTGACGTCACACCGATTGACACCCATTTTACCCATTGATTGATACCCATTTTTTTTACTTACCCATTTTACTACTTTTTTGTGTCGGGGTACATACCCCGAGGCAAATAAAATGGGTTCGCTTATAATACAAGTCGGATTAAATATTTAAATAGGTACATAAAAAATAAATATCTAAAATATCCAATTCTTTTAAGTAGTGAAAGTAATTTACTTACAAGCGACCTCGTTACAGCATCATAATTTATTTATAGTACCATGAAAACATTTTGAATATACGATTCAATAAATATTCTCTTAATTTAATATTTTATGTCTTTTCGTCTGTCTTCCTTGTTTTATTTTTTCATGTGTATTTGATTTCGGTGTATCTTCAGAGATTTTCTTAATAAATTGTCATTATATATTGTTATAATTCATAAACAATTCTTAGAAGTGCCCAATTCATCAATACTTGAATCTGCACATAATTCAAGTTAACATTGACTCGTTGGAAATTATAAGTCTTTATTTCAGTTTCCTCACAACTCAGGCTAGATTTTAATTAAATTTTAAAATTAGTATCACCTTTCATCTCAAGCTAGTAAAATGAGAAATAATTCATATAAAATATGTACATTTAATTTAAGCTCGGTGTAGACAATATTTTTACTGGAACGTTGCCATCGCAAGAATTAGTTCAACACCTGCTTGTCACCAAATAGACGAGCCAGAAGGTCAGACTCTTCCATTGTATGTGGCTTCAGGTACCAAGAAATAGAACTACACTAATTCAGATGTTGGCACCGTTACTGTATTTTAATTTGAAGGGTTATGGGTGAAGGTGTATTACCAGACCCATTAGATTTAATTTAGATTTGTTTCTACGACAACTTGCGTCAGCAATAAGTTTGATGTTGCAGAAGTCCATAAGGCAGCAGTGCTATTCGCCACCAGGAGGACCGCCAATTCGTTTGACACCAATATATTAGATTTTCTTTTGTTATTGAGCTTTTCTTGTAGCCTTGTAGGGCTCGAGCTGACAAAAGTTGAGCAAACTCAAACTGAAAGCATTTATGTCAATTAAAACAATTACAAGCACTTTTGAATTGTCAAAGAGTCGGTCAGTTAGTGAGACAGTTGACGCTAGTTGCTTATTCCAAGAGGTAGATCTCTAAGGAGAAGAACGGGCAAGAAACTCCAAGGACACTCTTTTAAATCAAGATGTTACAAAATCCTGGGTACATTATTCTTGTTGATACTATATGTGAGAACAAAGTAAAAAATAATAAAATATAAGATAGATAAGAAGATAAGATTTAAAATAAGCCCAGCTAAGAGAAGACAAGTCTGAACTGACGGCGCCCGTTCACGAACATGACGCGTAGATCAGCACCATCCTTTTTTTTTTGGGTGGGAAATTATCAAATAACTTCTTCCGCTCTGGGCGGAGCGGGCGTGTCAGACTTTTACTGACTAAAAGCCACCCGAGTTCCTTCATTTGCCTGTGTACCAGGGCCCCGATATCCCTTTCGGACAAACTCGCAACCCTGGCAGGCATTGGCCCTAATGGACTTTGTCAATTTCTTCTCATTTAGTTGAAGAATATCGAGTGGTATTTTATTATAACAAAAGTCAGCTGTTTAAAAACGATTGAACTATGGTTACGAAAGTGGACCTTCTGTCCTTTCTTCTTTCACCTCATACCAGCAGATAAACGCCGTTAATTACATTTGTTAGCTAGTACCAGGGCTAAGTGCCGTGTAGGTACGAACGAGGATTTTAAAGATTTTTTTCCTGAGATAATTATTTTCTGGGTGTTAAAGAGATTAACAGAGTGTGCTCAGCATCACGTCGTATGTGAATTTTTATTGCTATGAAATGACAGGGAGGATAGCAGTTAGAGGAAGTAAATTATTCACTTATCCGTGGTGTCATAAAAGAGGCTACACTTAGGTACTAAACGTTCCTCTGACGCATCCTAGGCAGCGAACCGTGCTACACACATGACGACTGGCTAATCATTAACGGCGGCGTAGGTAAACTTTTATACTCATAGCCGAGAGTCTGACCTGGTCCCATATTCTGTTCCGCTCTTGATAATGTTTTAAAAGCCTCCTTGCTATAACTATACAATCATTGGATTTAGTACAGCAAAGTTCAGCAGTAGTTTTTAGCTCACTAGTCCGAGATCTAAGACACCACATTAAAAAACTCAAGCTACTATGTTGTATATTAATATATATATACAGTTTTCCTCGAACAAGAGAAAAATCAATTAAGATAAGCAAACACAAGAATATTTTCAACTCTCATAAGTCCTATTTAAAAATTGAAGCCGATAATCCTGCAAAAAAGGAATTGTTTTTACATTCAGTATCATATCTGCGGATTAGCGCCACCTGAAGTAGATAAACGTCTTTAATTACCTCTTTTCATGACCCCCTCCGACCCTCGCACCTCTTCCGGCCCCAGAGGTAGCCACTTCACCCCCGCGGATACCCGCGTCGCTTCGTTAGCACGGATAACGACAAAGATTGCATTACACTGAACAAAGAATAGATGAGGTGGGGAACAGAGAGGATACAGCTATTGAAAGGAAATTAGGAAAATAATAATCGCAGCTCATTTAAACTTGAATATTGGAATCATCGACTCGACGAAGAAGAAGTAATCGCATAGATGATAGATACAGTTGTGTTGCGAAAAATAAGGCGCGACGTTCACGCAGCCGTTTCTTACAAATAACGAGTTACAAACTGAAATCACCAATGAGCAGTCACAATGTCTAATAGCTGTACGTGCAGCATTAGTATTTCAATGCCGCCGGTCTGTACACGACGCACAGTGGGCCCATACTGAAAATTAGTGGACTTAGGCAACAAAGTTCCTATATCGATGCGATTTTTTTTTATATGACGTGTTATATTATTCCTGACAACTTTTATTCTTATAAAATTTCTTCTAAAGTTGATAGTTTGTCTTGAAAAAAATTAATTAGATTTTTTTGTATGGAGCGAATAACGTTTAATTTTTTTTCTTCAATTGTACTAATATGTTGAGTGTGTGGCGTGAGTATATGATAGCTAGGGTCATTTTCTATCCATGAAAAAAAAATCAGCGCCGGCCATCTGCGGCAGCGCGAGTAATCATTCGGTAAAAAAAAAATGATTTGGAAGAATTTTTTTGTCATTTAAAACAAAATCAAAGCATATTTTTTGTCTCATTTGGCTGTTTTCACCTTCTTTTTAGTTAAATAAATAGTTTTAATAGCGCATACGTACTTATAACTAGTAATTCTGGTAGAGATTTAGTTATTATTGCATGTTATCGGTAGCACCTGCATTGTGATTGATGACTCATTTGTTTGTGCACTCGGCTAAGCGCATAACTAATGAGTCATCGAAAAATGCTCGTCTCTGATTGGCTGAATAATTTTCAATCACTGTTATGTCCACTACTTGAGTAATTAACACTAACTATAAATATAAAGACATTCATTAAGTCCATCTAGTTTCGCTCTTGTCGCTTGTTTGTGAACACAGTGAAATACTTGTATTTTTATATTTACATTAGAACTATGGCTGGATTTTGTACCAACCTAGATCTTTTTGTGAAATTAAGAAGTGGCGGTGATCTGAAAAATCATATGTTTCTGTATGAAAGTATCATTTCTGTCTTGACTACCGAAGTTTCTGAAGAAGACAAGAACCGAATCAAGGAGTTCTGTCGACTTTTTGTGTAAATTTAAATAAAAAGTGGATAGAGTCAAGTAGAAATCAAAAAACTTTTATGAATCGTGTAATTAATCGCAAGTGGTTGGAAAAAAACATCAACTGGCCTGTTTGTGACAGTGTTGATCTGAGAAGTGTGATGGGCTTTTCGGACGCAGCCTTATCTGAGCTTGTGGATATAGATTGCCATGTTCCTACTCTTGCAGTATGTACTGCGGAAGCGGGAACATCTACAGAAAAGGAGCACAGAAAACCGTTCGAAGAGTTAAGTAATAAGCAAAAGAAAAGACGTTCTACTTCCATAGTAGAAGAAAATTCCGAGGAAGAGTTGCAGCACTGGTACATAACAAAATTGAAAGACAACGGCAAAACGAATCTGGCAAAAGTGGTCGAATACCTTTCCAGTAATCCAGATGCGCTATCCGAAGTAGAAGAGAGACTATTCAAAAAGCAGAGCTTAAGTACTGTCTCTGAAGATAAGTGTTTAGCTCTTTATACATCAGTTGCGCTCTCGAAATGGAAGTACTTAGCTCTTCGACAATTTCTGAAAGAAGAAAACTGTGCTGCCTTTCCATCTTATCCAAAGCTTGTAAATGCCAAGAAAAGATGTTACCCACCACAAGAGAGTATAGAGATTACCGAAAACGGAGCTCACATTAAATTGCAAGCGCTATTGGACCACACTGTGGAGAGGATATTACTTGATATAAATACTGTTGATAGGTCTCAAAATTAAGAACTCAAGTTGACCTGGAAATGGGGACTTGATGGTTCTTCGTTGCAGAGTAACTATAAACAGAAAACGTCAAACACAGCTACAGAGTTCGATGATTCATCAGTAGTCATGATAAGCATCGTCCCTCTTCGGCTAGTGTCTACTAGGCCATCATCTGGGAATGAAAATCTAGTTTGGGAGAACCCCACACCTTGCTCAACTCTGTACTGTCGACCAGTGAAGTTCACTTTCACTTCGGAGACAGCTGACTTTATAAAGTCTGAAGAGTCTGAGATGAAAAAACAAATTGATGAACGAATATCTACACAGTGTGGAAATATTGTTGTATCACATGAATTGCATATGACCATGATTGATGGAAAAGTGGCCAATATTATTGCTGGAGTACTATCATATGCAACGTGTCCCATTTGCTTGGCAAAACCGAGCGAGATGAATAATTTAGACGCTTTGACTTCTAAACCACTTCGTGAAGAAATTTACAAACAAGGAATTTCTTCACTGCATATGAAGATTCGGTGTATGGAATGTCTTCTCCATATATCTTATAATCTGGATTTTCAACGATGGACTGCTCGCGGCGAACATAAGGCTTTGAAACAAGCTAAAAAAAATACCACACAGCAAGAGTTTCGTGAGCAAACTGGAATGCTGATTGATATAGTCAAACAGGTATGTATTTAATTTTCGCTCTCTTTATGTTGTTTGTGAATTATATCTCTATGTATTGTATATTACAGTATTGTTTTCCCATTTTAGGGTTTTGGAACTACAAACGACGGGAATACAGCGAGGCGCTTTTTCCAAGATTACAAAAGATCTTCCAGAATAACGGGAATTGACGAAAATCTGATTTTCAGATTTTCCGTTATTCTACAAGCCATATCATCAGGCAAAAACATTGACTGTGAAAAATTTAGAAGATACTGTAGAGAAACGGGTCCCCTATGTTGTTTCGAACGCCGCTGTTGCGACACACGCTGTTGCGAATTATTTTTCCACTGCCTCACAGGTTCGAAAGCTCATGGACTCGAATGAAGTAGTCGCGAAAGACGCTGTTTCGAAAAACATTTTCACTGCCTCATACGCTCGAATGCTTGTGATTTCGATTTATTTAGTCATAAAGTGTACAGAAAAGTATTTAAGCAGTAATTAAATAAAATCAACAAATTCGGTGTCAACATCATCATTTAATATAACGTATAGTAATTTAGTTAAATTGGATATTGATGAAGAGTTTTTGTTTTGGTAACTGAATTTACCAACAATAGAGGGGACCTGGCGCTCGGCGGCCGCTGCCGCGGCACGCTCGCTTCGCTCGCTCGCCTTTGCGCGTTAATGGTCACTGTTCTAACCTAACCTAACCCAAATGATTTTCGCAACAATGAATTCGCAACAGCGTGTGTCGCAACAGCGGCGTTCGAAACAACATAGGGACCCCGTACGTGCAACACTATTTGTGGTACTACATGCCAGTTAGTGTACATAAACTTCTAATGCACGGTGCAGACATCTGTAACCACTTTGGTGTTTTGCCAATCGGTAAGTAAAAAATAAATATAGTTTGATGTATTATTTGACTCGATTGCGTTTTGAAATTAAAATGTATGTACTTATTCGTTTTAGGTACCTTATCTGAAGAAGCTTCGGAAGCCCGTAATAAGGACTTCAGAAACGTCAGGGAGAGGCACACTCGGAAAACGGGGAGAATAGCAACAAACGAAGACATCCTCCATGGACTTCTAATAAGCTCTGATCCCCACATATCCTACATAAGGCCTAAAATAATGAAACAGGTTCATAATGAGTTGTTGCCTGAAGCAACTCAGTTGTTACAGACTACTGAGCCTCCCTGTGACAGTGAAATTATGGAGGAAGAAGAATGCCTCATAGCAGAGTCCGAAAATTTGCCGGACCCACTAGCACTTCTGGAACAAGAAATAATGTGATCCGGCTCTAAATTATTCCCACAAAAGCCCATGAGGGTTAGGAATATGACAAACAGCCCTTTTCAGGGCTACAATTACTTCACAGTTTCATATTGATCATACGTACGATAACTTATACTATAATAATATACATACAGTTGATTATGTAGATAATTATCAACGACTTGCCCGTACAAATTTAAATTATTTCACCTATCATTAACAAAATTAGTATAACCTGAAACATTACGATATATTTATTCAACAATAGATAACGTGCAGTTAAAAAATAACACAGCCAATCAGAGACGAGCATTTTTCGATGAATCATTAGTTATGCGCGCACAAACAAATGAGTCATCAATCACAATGCAGAGCACCTGCATTGTGATTGATGACTCATTTGTACCGATAACATGCAATAATAACTAAATCTCTACCAGAATTACTAGTTCTAAGTACGTATGCGCTATTAAAACTATTTATTTAACTAAAAAGAAGGTGAAAACAGCCAAATGAGACAAAAAATATGCTTTGAATTTATTTTAAATGACAAAAAAATTCTTCCGAATTATAATTTTTTTACCGAATGATTACTCGTGCTGCCGCAGATAGCCGGCGCTGATTTTTTTTTCGTGGATAGAGAATGACCCTAGCTATCATATACTCACGCCACACACTCAACATATTAGTACAATTGAAGAAAAAAAATTAAACGTGATTCGCTCCATACAAAAAAATCTAATTAATTTTTTTCAAGACAAACTATCAACTTTAGAAGAAATTTTATAAGAATAAAAGTTGTCAGGAATAATATAACACGTCATATAAAAAAAAATCGCATCGATATAGGAACTTTGTTGCCTAAGTCCACTAATTTTCAGTATGGGCCCACTGTGCGACGTAACGAATCACTAACTCAAAAGTGTCTAGGGATCAAAAACATTTTTAACTATAAAAAAATATCCAATTCATATTTACCAAATCTAATCTTACAGACTGGCTTCTCACTTTAATTCCCATGTTCAAGTTAACAACTTATCTCTATATTTTGTAAAAATTAAGAAAAATTGCTTATTTTGCAAATTGTGGGAAATTAACCTATGTTAATGTCGTCAATTTAATAGCAAAAAAAGGCGTTGAGTTTGAGTTTGACACGAATCACACAATCACAGCGATTTGGCATGCTTAAAATCAGTTCATCAAATTCAATTTGAGGAATGACCGGCGCCCACGTTCTTTCTAGCAAGTCAAAAAGTTGTTGTGCGAGCTCTTCTTTGGAGCATATCCCATGCGCGTTTAATTGGATTGACGTCTGGCGATCGAGCAGGCCATGGCAGAACGTTGATGCGAGCATCGGCAAGAGTGCGTGTTACGACTCTAGCCGTGTGTGGTCGTGCATTAGTCGAAACGTACGTCTTGTATTGGCCTCATTCCAAAACGAGATCTATCGGAAAAGCAAACACAATGCCCATTGTAAACAGGCCCTATAATTGCAGAGTGCTATAGGTGGAACTCTCAGCGCCAGCGCAAGCCTGAAGAGCTGTGGAGCCGAGAACGATTCCGTCGAGCAGTATTTTGAATGTACTGGTCCTGTCTGCGAGTGGTGATGCAAGATCGTCCTCCATGTCGGTCAGCCACGCTGCCCATGATACGATAGCGTGTTCAGAGGCGGCTTATGAAGCTCTGTGTAGTGCCAAGAGCGACAGCCACAGTACGTTGCCTGGAACCAGCTTGCAACATTCCGACGGCTATCATCATCTCTTCTCGTGTCAAATGATGTAGCCGCTCCATATCGATGCATTTTTTTTCCGTTACGATGCAGTCATTGTAATAGTTTTATATAAACGCTTTTACACACTTTTATAGGAATCCTGATTGAAAGTTGATTTTCTATTATTAATCAAAATTTAACGAAAATTTAAAGAATTTTCGTTAATTTTCTTTCAAATAACGAAATTCACTAAAAAGAATCAATAACGATCCAAAAAAGTTAAAATAATAATCCTCAATTGCGGCGATACACTAAGTAAAACGTACTTGATCCCTAGTCACTTTTGATGTGTGTAGTTAGGTACGATTTAGTTTTTTTTTTTTTTTTTTTCTTAATATTATTATTTTATATACTTTACTTAATAATTCATGAATGGAATAGTTAAAGACGAAATCGCATTTAACTTCAATTTAAATATTCAGGTTAATAATATTATAATAAGTACTCAAATCAGTTAATACAAAGTGTGCTTCCTTATGCAATAAGAGACGACGCTTAAACGCAGCTAATTTCATAATCCAAACCACTTCCAAGTTAGCTGAAGTCATATTATTACAGAATTTCGAATATCTCTCAAAGCCCAATTCTCTGAAGAGCTTCTTACCCACTTAGAAACTGCATAATTGTGTGTACGATTATAATTTCATTAAAAACCATCTTGTCTTACGCATGTGGTTCAGTGGTGAATGGTATTTCTCAAACAGTTCGACAAATTAAATTTAAAAAAACTTTCTTTATTTTTCTTTCTATTTCTTTCTCTCTTTTACTTTTTTTTCAGCAATGTAGTTTTTTATTGCGTTTCGTTTTTGAATATTTTTCCATTACTATGCTTTATTTCTAAAAGCTTGTTGTTTAGACATTTTATTTTTTTACAGTTTTGGTGTAGAACTGAATATGTGCATTTTGTGAGACATCGTACATACTTTCCCTTCTGCAACCACCATCATTGTCTTTCCAAGTGTTTCTACTCGATAATTAGCGAGAACGCTTGAACCCTAAAGCAGATAAGCTGTGCATTCCGCAACGTTATCTTTTACATTTAATTTAAAATTTATTACAACGGTGATAAGGATGGAAATGGCTTGGCTCTGGTGCCTTTTAAAGATGTTTTTTTGTAAGATAGGGTCGTTAGTAACCTATACAAGGATGGGTCATTCGAGCTGTATCATGAAGTCTGCTTTGTATCGAATTAGGGAGCTCTGGCCTTTATCAGGTGTATTTTATTGTCCTAAAGTTTATTATATCTTTTGGGTTTTAAGTTAGTTTAGAGTCAGTTTCTATTCAAAAAAGTTTCCGTAATAATGTAGTGATATTTATTTATTTAGATTTTCTAAGACACAAGTCAATTAACAGAATTTAACAAATCAGCATTTCAAGCTCGACTTATCTTCATTGACACGATATGCATGACTGAAGAAATGTAAGCCTTAAAACTCTATAAAGTGCATGTTTTTGTGGATAGTAATAACAACAATTACAATAACTTAAAAAAAAAAAAAATGATAAAAAATATGGTTAAGAAATATTTCTAAACGACATTATTTGATTTCACTAAAAAACAATTAGTGTGTCTATCCGCCAGCTGCACGTAAGTATTTACCAACTTACGTGCAACTGGCACGGTATGACAGCAACTTTACACAGCAGAACAGCAAAAGTATCTCCCTAACTTTTTTTACCTCGAAGCAGACTCTGTAACAAAACCTTTGGTATATTATGCTTATATCGCGAGGTTCATGCCTCATTAGGCACGTGTCACTCAGCAGAGCTCGAGATATCTGCCAGCAGTTCGCACAGGACATTAAGTCGATACGACACACTCGCCGACTTATCAATGTATTGAAAAGTAAGGAAAATTGAGGATGATCTAACATGTTTCGGGAAGTTTTTGAGAGTGTAGAATAGAATATACGAAGCTTAGGAATTAGGAATTATACTAATAGATGAACTTCTACCGATATGGCACTCAAATGTAAACTGTTGGTATACAGGTAAAAACATTAGTTTAATATCCACACACAATTAAATAATTCCAGTGACAATTCCAATTTAACTAGGTAATCGAAGTGCAAATAATAAAGAGTAGAAGTCGAGTTAAGACAAAATTATGGAGACACTGGTTTTAATAGTTTGCTAACTAAGAACCCTGACACAGTGAAATAATGCCACCATCCACCAGCATGTTTAGATAATTGTGTTCCTTCTTTATTTAAAAGATCATCATTAATTTCTTTAACGATACCACTTTAATTTTAACTCCATAAGACCCAAGGGCGAGTTAATAATGTGTAAGTATACCTACTTCTTAAAGCATTTCACACCGAATCATTTGGATTGATCCCCCGAGCCCCGTTAATACGAGCCACTGTAATGATCACTGTGCTATCGTGTGCATGATTTAATTATGAATGTAATTGGAAGGGAATTGAGTGAAAAATGGGCTGGATAATATTATATTGGGGCCATTTAAATTAAAATAAGAATTAACAACCGAACTATGCTGGGTTTCGGTAAAGTCAGTGTCGTAAAACTGGCTTTTTACCCGACTATGGCAAAGCCAAAGGAGGGTTATGATTTTAATACGCTATGTGTGTATATGTACATCTGTTCTCTCTTGAAAAGTGAGGGATCGTTGGAATCGTCATGTTGTTCCGCGGGTTATAGGCTATATCTATATATCTTACTCTTTATGGGTGCATGTAAGTCATATAGTTGGGTGATAGAGACATTAAATATGTCATACGTTCAACATCCAACATGGCGACTAATTTTATTTTTATTATTATTTTATTAATCGTTTATTTCAGGCATTAGCACCCATAAAATGAAAATTGAAAACTTATCCTAAAACCAAAGTTAAACTAAACAAACAAACAAAAATAAACAGTAAAGAAAAGTAACAATAAAACAACCCATCATTTCACACCAAGGAAGCCAAAACAAATGTTCCCATCATAACATTGATGAGTAGATTTATTTTGTCTCCTTCAGTAAATGCACAGTATAAAAAACAGCTTTGACAATATTATTTTTACTTGCCTTCACACGCGAAAACAACGATGCCCTGAGCTTCCTCATGAGCGTAAAGAAGTCTGTTACTTTGTTCTCAGCAAACATCTCAGTCGCACTACACCGCCAGGGCAGGTTAAGCATGACCCGAAACGCGTTGTTATATTGTACACGAAGAGTGTTGTATGCACTGTTCGTGTACTTGTACCAAAGTTGACTGGTGTAGAACGACTGACAGTAAGCCTGGAACAGAGTTATTTTTACTTGTTTCGAGCAATGGAAGAAACGTCTATTAAGCATGTTACTTCTACATGCAATGCTACGTCTTTGCCTCTCCTGGTCATAGTCATCTTTTAAGTTTTCCGTTATGACGTGTCCGAGGTACTTAAATTCACTAACTATTTTTAATTTTGAGCCACACAAAGTAATTGGCAAGACCTTATTAGGGCCATTGCCGTGTTTGAAGACCATTACTTCTGTCTTTTTAACATTATAGGTTAGTTGGTGTCGAGCTGCATAATTCTCACAAAGGGAAATGAGTTTTCTGAGGCCGTTGACCGAGGGGCTGAGCAGAACCATGTCATCTGCATAACTGAGGTTATTTAAACATTCACCGCCAATATGGCATCCGACTCTGGTGCTGCTCAGCTCCTCGATCAGGTCGTTGGCATATAAGTTAAACAGCACCGGGGAGGTTAGGCCACCCTGTCTCACGCCACCGGTCAGCCTATACGTCTCCGAAAAGGCGTTATTCCATCTGACTTGGTTACTTTGATTGTTATACCAATATTCAAACAGGTCTACTATTTTATTCGGCACGTGGGTTTGTCTCAACTTGTTCCAGAGTATACTACAATTAATTGTATCAAAAGCTCGGCTGAGGTCTAAAAAACATGCATGTACTGTTGTATTTCTACTAAGGTATTTATAGATAGTATTTTTTAGTGCAAAGATAGCTAGGTCAGTGGACAGGCCCCGACGAAACCCAAACTGTGCGTTATTAAGCGGAATGTTCGTTTCATTTAAGTGTTTCATAATCAGGTTTTCGAAAATTTTTGATAATATGGTTGCAAGTGATATTGGGCGGTAATTAGACAGACTGGATACATCATCGGTTCTGTTTTTTACTATGGGTACAACAGTGGTTTTCATAAAGTCTTGAGGTAAATAACTGTGGTCAATACAAGAATTAAATAAGTAAGCAATTTTATCAAATACCAATGCAGGTGCAAACAAAACGTGTTCAACACTGAGCCCATCGTGACCCGGGGACTTGCCACGTTTCATACCTTTAACACATTGAAATACATCCTCAGCTGTGACATGTAACTCACTAAGTTCAGCGGACGGCGCCATTTCCTCCGCGCTCGCCGCCGGCAGCGACGATAGCGACGCGCGCGGCGGCGGGGTCCCCGCGCCACCACGGGCCGCGCGCGACCCGTAAGTACGTACAGCTGACAGTAGCGGTCGGAGGCAGCGGTGGGGGCGGATTAAATTTATTTACAAACATATTTGCAATATTAACAGAATTCTGATCACCATTTATGGATAAAGGGAGACTAGATTTGTAATTTAATTTATTGGTTTATTTCCAGAAGTTTCCAAAGTCTTTATTGTATCTGTGTGTAGCTACAATACCCATTTTGATTTTATTTTCATTTAACTGACACCATTTTAACTTGTTTTTGAAGACTTTTTTACTGTGAATCATGTCATCATAAATCCTTCCCTGCGTAGGGCGTCCATAAAATATCCATAATTGATAATACTGTCTAGCTATTGTGTGACAATCTTTATCCAACAACCGTGTCTTTGGTGTTATAGGTTTTGCCCTGATGTGAGTATTTAGCAGCTTTAATTATACTCTTAACTACTTGCGAATAAAACTGATCAATCAGGTGAAAGTGGTCATTATTTTGGCATGAGACACCTTGGCAGGGAATACTAGGCCAGTCACAAGAGTTTAAATACTTATCACATAATTTAGCATAATTACATTTCTGTTCAACAGTTCTAGAACCCCAAATTACCTTATTATTTTTCAGACAATGTGATTTACTAATTTTAGGTATAATAGCATCTATATTGCAACTAATCACTAATGGGAAATGGTCTGAGTAGTAAACATCGTTTAAAATCTGGATATTATCAACTACAGTCAAACCTGCTGAGGTAGCTAAGCAATGATCGAGCCAGCTTGTGGTGCCATGCGCATCACTTAAATAGATAAAAGAATCTGACGACAAACCAAGCATAGCAAGATCCGCACAAACCCAGCCCAGATCATGGCAAAACTCCATCAGCTTACACCCGAATAGACTGCTCGAGCGCGAGACGTCAGCATTAAAATCACCGAGCACAGAAACACTCTCAACGTCACTCACTTCCATAACCGCACTGATCACACCTAGGCATTCCGTAAACAGAGGCAGATTGACCGCGTCCTCCGTAGGCATGTATACCGATAGTACGACGAAACTCTGTCCGCCGTCGAGCTGCATACACACGGCCGCCACGCGCGTCGAGCCGGTGTACCTGAAGCTAATAGCTTAATTAAGCTTTAGCCAATAGCGGATGTACCTGAAGATTAGCCGATTTTTTTTAAAGTTTAATAATTTGTGTTTGGCGTCTAATGAAAGATATTAACTATTATATGAACATAGTTATTTTAAATATAATAGTTAAAACTGGTGATGCGTCAGACAACAGCGATTATAGGCTCATTTTGTTATTAGCTACTACCGTGACGAAAGTGCTGGACCGTCTCGATCGTTCGAAAGCTTTTAATTTGGTGTCCTACGATGTGCAAAATGTACAACGTTGTACAAAATGAGGACAGAAACCAGCCTCCCTGAAGAATTAATTTATTAGCATTTTTGATTATTGGTACAACAAACCAAGTTAATGTCATAAAGTGAACGTACCTGATCTCCGATGAGTACAGAGTTAGGTGTGGAGTAAGGCAGGGAGGTTTAACCGCACCTCGTCTCTTCAATCTGTACTTAAATGGACTCATCGAGAGACTCAGCAACACCAAAGTTGGCTGCTCTCAACAACATCAACTGCGCTGATATGGTGTTGAGTACATGGGCTTAGGTATAATGTAATGAAAAGTGAGCTCTCGGTGTTCCAATCATACACGGACATAGATGGTGTTTCTTTACCCAGAGTTTCACGAGTCAAGTACCTGGGCCACTGGGTCTTTGATGACCTCTCAGACTACGAGGATATTGAGAGGGAGCGCCGGGCGTTGTCTGTTTGATGCAATAATTATGTTAGCTCGTAGATGTGCACGCTGTAGTACGGCAGTAAAAGCAACATTGTTTCGAGCGTTTTACCAATCTTTCTATACGTGCAGTCTATGGGACAAATATACGCAGAAGACAATCGACGCACTGCGCGTACAATATAATAAAGCCATTACATTGCTGTTGCAGCTGCTGAGGCACTGCAGCGCGTCGGGCATGCTTTCCGACGCTCGCATTGATGGCTTTCATGCCATCCCCAGAAACAGAGCTGCACCATTGCTTAGTCATGCCCGCGGCAGTTCAACGGCATTCTTAGCGTTTCTGGCTAGCCGAATCGACTGTCTAATATTGTGGCATTGTGTACAATTGCATGTCGATAAGAACTAGGTTTTTGTTAGTGTAACAGACTTTATTCAATACCTACTGATGAAAAAATAATTGATTTTTATTTATTTTATATCTTTTATGGTTTTATTGAATTTCTTGATTTTAATTGATTTGGATTTAAGAAGTACATGATTTTATTATTTATTTAAATGCTTTAAAACTATCATTACGTCAGAAATCGTTTACAATTTAATGAAAAAAGTGCCCAGTTATGACGTATACTAGAACTAGTTATCACATACGCTGACAAGAGTCCATAAGATGCATAACCCTGGCGTGACATTTGACCCTAGCCTTAATTTTAGGGAACATAATATCGTGTCCATGTCTATGACGAAAGTTGCTAATAGAACACTCGGTTTTATCGTGCGTCAAAGTAACAAGTTTCAGGATTGCAGACGGCAATCATGCTATACAACGCGTACGTTCGCAGTCGGTTAGAGTATAATGCTTTCATTTGGGACCCGTACGAGCGTGGATTACATCGGCGGCGGCCCTGCTGGCTGTGGCTGGTTCCCGCACCCGTGCCACAAGAAATGCAACTACTTGACGTACTCTTACACTCCTCAACTCGATCATTCTAACTCAAGATGAGGACCTGTTCACTGACAGACTGCACAAAATGATATCAGCGGCAGATGTCCACCAACACTGTCATACAAGTTAACTCATGATGTCGACGTAACTAAGCTAAGCTGTATTCAGTGTAAGTTAGTAGTAATAATAATTATATTAAAAAACAAATTATAACTGTACGCCGTATATATATCTAAAATGTAACCTGTTTGTAGACTCCTTGGGTTGACCTGTTAAGTGTGCAAAATGTTTAATAAATTTATTTTGCAATTTGATTTTATGTACTTCAGTTATTTATTTTAGTTATAATAGTATTATTGTGGCATGTATTTTAATATTTAGTTACTAACATCATTTTTAAGTATACTTACATAAATATGGATCACTGTGTCTGACCTGAAATAAATTAAATTAGATAATTATATACCCCAAATTAAAATAAAATAATTATGTTTGACTGACTTTTTTCAAACACACTAAAAACCCTGCTGTAATGTTTTGTAGGCTGCTTAACAAATCATAGGTATCATAATTATTATATTCCATTTGCTACCTACCCTCAATGACCATAACCCCAAAATAATTTAAATATAAAGCAAGTTCTAAAACCCAACTACGACAAAAACACCAACTAAAAGGTATAGGTAAACAAGACATCGTACCAAAATAACATCAGTTTTCGTATAACCGGTACGATTTATACGCCTCTATGAGGTTCGCCTCTACGTAAGCTTTCTTTTCATTTAAATGTCGATGGATCAACGGTCCGGCAGTGCTATTCTGTAACCATCTCACCGTGAAAACTTAGATGGAGTGAGCGTGGAGTGAACTGTCAGTGAGGGATTGACACTATTAACAACTCACTTCAAGCTCACTTCACCTACGTTTACACGGTGAGATTTTTTCAGAATAAATCGGCTGGTAACTAACCCTAAATATGCATACTTCTGTTTCTGTAGATATTTAGTAAAATATTGAATCTATAATCTACACATTGTTATTTTCTACACCTTTCTTTCATCTTCAAAATTACGATTATCCGTTCGACCCGGATCCCTCACAAACGTCGACAAATTCATACTCAAACACATTGACACCACAGTTTCTATGTAATTCATTTTCTACGCGTAGGCGAAAACATTCAGACGAATAGCCCAAAGATCGTAAAAAAGAATTCCATTGTAAATTTGTAACATTGAACATGACGAGCGAATGTTTTCCGATTGAATAAAAACCGCGGGGAGTAGGACTGTGCCGCCTGCCGACGAGGAAAACACATAACTCCACGTAATTACGCTTTTTGTTCCCACGAACGTTTGAGATGATCACTAAAAACGGTATTGTGGGAACTGCTATACTCACATTACAACAAATAGGCCCTTGTAACTGGTATTTTCAAACTGCGTCAAAGAAGTGCTGATTGGTTTTTTTTATTGATTTGTGCAAACGAAACTCCAATAAAACTACATATATAAATGTATGTAAATCGTCAGCTACTAATTTTATTTCACGCAAATAAGGTAGCGATAAAAGAATTATCGGCATAATTATATTTTTTCATCCAAAATGCTTGTACAAAATAAATTCTGAATGACATTCATTTTGTGAGAAGGAATATTGTTTGAAAACGTGTGCGGTCGGGGGACCCCCGTTAGGAACGATGTTCTTTCTTAAGTATGATTTAAAAACAAAAACAACATTTTCGCAGCCGTCATCTCGGATTTATATTTTGACCTCACTATCGACTTTAGTCCCTCGAAAACAACGAAAGCGATACCCATGATGAACATGTGCGCAGCCGTCATCATGGATTTACATTTAACGACACTATCGGCTTTAATACCCTCGAAAACCATGAAAACGAAACCCATGACAAAAAAAAAATCGCAGCCGCCATCCTGGATTTACACTTTAACCGAAATCACACTTTTGTGTAAATTAGAAGAAGAAAGTTGCAAGCATTACTATATTACTGAATTTATTGTTTTTTGAAAAAGGTTCTGCCTGGGGCAGGAATCGAAACCGAACTTTTTTGTAAAAAAAATCACCGTGTTTTTCTACTGAGCGATAGTGTTGCCGATAAGGATTAAAAGTTAGGTCGTGGTCCTTTGACCACTTTGTTCTACTACCCACCCATAGTTTCCGATTTAGCCCTCGCAAAAATCTTATGTGCCATCGCAAAAATCACTCTGTATAAACTAAAATACTTACCACAGTTAAAAATACCAATGATTTTTATGGTTTACCGTGGCACATTATTTTGTTTTCATTCATTGTCATTAATTTATTAAGTTTCATTAATCGCCGCCAAGAAAAACACAAAGCACCATTGCTCTATAAATGGTCATTGTTTTTAGAACGAAACGTAACTTCCGACTTGGGTATAAAGGATCGTAAATTAAACAATGCAATAAATATTTTTATTTTCCAATTACTTTTACTGTTTTATGTTGCGTAAAAATGGGCAAAGGATCTCGTTTGCGGAAATGCGGAGTAATAAAATTAAATTTTCTGTATAAGTATTAAGTATCCTCAAGGACTGGGTATGGGTAACGTATAGATTGATAGTATACTTGGGTCAAAAGCTATATACGTGTAACCAAAATAAGCTATAGCTTTGAGAGCAACAAACTCGTAAAAATAAAATGCTGACCTCCATACTCGGAAAATTCTGTTCGACTTTCCTTTCAGACATTTGTTTAATTTCATTTCTGTGTATTTGGCGATGTTAATAATCATTATGATTTTGCTTAGTGTTATTCATTTATCCATTTTTAATTTATTAATAATTTATAAATTTCTTTAATTTTTATTTAATTATTTCAAATTTTACCAATGTTTTAATGTCAACTTAAAGAATATTCAATTTCACCTTTACCGATTTTATATTTTTTTATCAGCATTTCTTAAATTTTGTTTTTCTTACCAATGTTAGCAATTTTTCAATGCTACGCTTATTACTTAGTAAGTTAGCTTATTTATCTGATTCATTATTTTATGCATGTGGTGTTTACTTAGATGTTACCGATGTACTGTTATTTTACTTAAAAAATTGGCCAAGTACGTGTCGGACCACGCACAATGAAGTATTCTGTAGTTGGGATGTTTATCCTAAGAACAAACTTAACATCGTAGTTGAAAAACATGTCCTCTCATACATTTCAACTGCAAATGTAAGTTTGTACGCAAAATATTTAGAGATTTACCATGTTATTTTAACACCATAGACTTCTTGTAGGTTTTCCTATAATTTGGAAGTGAAGAACCACTTTCTGTATTTTTTTTTTTAATTTAAGACTCAGTAGTTTCGGAGATAAGAGGAAATGGTAAATATTCATCTATTTTCTTAAATAATTTTAAAAGTACCTATTTATTTTAAAATTACAAAAAAACATGTCTGAAATCCTTACAACAAGTCCTTTCATTTGATGTCACACGGTACAGTTTACAAAACTTTTTGTATAATTTCCTTATTTGCCCCGTATGTGACCCCCCCATATTAAAAATTTATTTATTTACGTAACACGTCCGTATTGGGGTCACAGAAACTTCATCGGTCCAGTTCATTCGGAGCAAATTGGCTGTGACAGACGAACAGACAGACACACAGACACACGAGTGAGCTTATAAGGGTTCCGTATTTTTCTTTTGAGGTACGGACCCCTAAAATGTATTATGTGTTTGTAGCAGTGTAATCAATTGCTGGTGAACCTAATAAAATAATAGTTTTCTATGACTGCAAGTATTAATTAAATCACAACAATTCTATTTTTCGACGGAAATTGAAGCAACGTGCAAGCAAAGCAAAAAGTTATTTTACTAATGCTTCAAAGGATATTACAATTTTTTTTCAAACCAAAATCAGTTATAAAAGTTTTGTATCAACCATTTTGTTACAGCCACAAAAAAATCACGTACTCGTAACATAATGCTCGTCCTCTCATGTTCGTGAAACAATCGGCGCATGTTATCGAGTTCCCACCTCATTGGGACCCGTTCTACACCCGAACTGTTGCTTCTACACACGAGCATCGTTCTATCAAAACGTCTTTACATTTTACGAGCTCCAAACTGAACGGATAACAATTCGTGTGTCGTGTACTGAATCGGAACGAACGCTCCATGAACGAATTAGTTTATTGAGCGAGACAGCCGCTGTCGGAGCGGTGGTTTGGAATAGTATATGTTTCATTAATATCGCATTTTGTATGGACTTAAATGGTAGTAGTTGGGCATACGATTTGGAAGTTATTGGGGATAACCTGGCAGTGGTTAAATACGGAACCCTAAAAAACGATTAATGCAAGTAGTTAACTGGTTTCGAAAGATAAATCAAATAAATCCCCTACAACAACTCTCAATTTTCAGCCGGGCTCTGAAACAATATACCTGTACCAAATAATCAACTTCGCTGTCCCAATAATGATCCGTGTCCGGTAGCTCACATCATTACGCGCGACGGACAAACTTGTCGCGCGTCCAAATTCTCGGACTCGCACATAACAATATAAATTTTCCGTCCCACTTCGGACCCCTCCCCGCTCATAATTCCATAAAAGGTCCCGTTCATCAAATCGCAGGGTGACGGAACCTTTCCGAGGATATTTCGTTAGTTCCGATTCGATTTTCATTTTATGCAAAAGACGATCCAATTTCGAACGGGGGACAGCGAGGAAAGACCTTCAATCGGGATAATAGTATAGAAGAATGATCCAAATTGAATTCGTTTCGCGACGAATATCCCGCCCCGTGCCCCGCGCCCTCGCCGGCTTAGACCCACCGATCCGACAAATACCTCGATTTCGTCTTAAAGGGCTGCGATTCAGCGAAAATTTTCTTGCTCGGTTAGGTACCTAGGATTTTTATTAAATTTTCGCGAGATGTTCCAGTGAGGAAGGGAACGATAACGAATGACCAGTAACACGCATTGTTGTGGGGTATTTTGTCTTTGAAAAGAAGTGGGCAACATAGCGACCGCGTCGGCTGCAACGTGACGAAAGTTTTCCGGAACCGCGACGCGTCCCTTACGCGCCGCGGTTCCGGAATACTTGAATGACTGAATGTCCCCAACTCTGTCGAGTGCTGGATAGGCGTTTGTTTACAACAATCGTGTCACGAATTTACATATTTGTTTAACCCTCATTTATTTGCCTTCGTAAGCAATATCATCGACTATGTCAGATGAATTTAAATCTGACCTTTCTAAATCTTTACCACAAAGTTTTTGCTTCATTAAAATTTCAAATGTTGTGGTTGACTTTTTCATTTCAGTAGAAGACAGTAAAACTAAAGCATACTTGTGCAAATAGAAAAAGTCGACGGCGACTGAGAAAACAGTTTACTTGGCTACGGTTGACGTTTCAGGACCAACGATAGTCTTTTTGTGCACTATTGCAATTCTTTCGTTGTCATTTCAAAGAAAATGCTTGGCTTGTTGTTGTGACGGATAATATAAATGAACAGAGTTTAGAAATGTTGAAGCTATTTTAAAGTAGAGGCGATGGACGCAACAAACTGAATTGTTTTATTACCTATATTTGGTGGTCAAGAATTGTTTTATTACCTATAGTTGGTGGTCAAGAATTGTTTTATTACCTTGTTTTATTTGGTGGTCAAGAATTTAAGCGTCAGTAATCCAGTCAAAGGCGTTATTTTTTTATGCGAATAATTTTCTGCAGTATTCGTTTATGCACTTGAAGCAATTTGAAAAACTCCGGTTGAGTAATTTGATACCTAACTCTAAAAATAACTCGCCCCGACTTCACACGACTTTGGCTCGAATAATAATATAAAGCCATAATGCTCTGGTAATATTAAATACACAGAGACCTTCTCCAAGAGACACTAACTATTGGTTAAAACTTGAATAATATGGACGAAGACACGACGGGCTGACTCCACTTTACGGGTACGTAGTGATAAACGTTATTTACTTCAGTAGGGCGAGTAAAAAAAGACACCCATACGTTACCCGGACAACAAACCTCAAAGAAAAATGTCGGCCATGAAACGTAAATATGTACTGTGAAATGAAACACAATCACGTAGGTAGACTCAGAAGGTTTATTCAACACAATACAGTGTTACAAGATGGTGCAAAATTAAAGATGTAATTAAATGAAATTAATTTAAGTGATGATGACATTTCTAATCATTATTAGGTACTTGCTCAATACAGTTACTAGTGTTGCTTGGTCTGTAAACAAGTGGCAGGATAATGTATCAATTTGAGCCTGAGGGTGATATAATAAAGTCTGAATTCCATGTAAAATGTAAGGGAAAAGCCACCTTATTAACAAAAGGACGTTATGTGGTAAACTAAGGGTTCACCCAAGCATCACCATGTTGAAAAATAATGATAAGACTCCTACAACCTCAGATTATAGAAAGAAGCCTACAATACTTTGAACAAAAGTGGACCTTCTTCAAATACCTTCGGCGGTATAAATGACATACACACATAGCTCTCACACAAAGAGTAAACAAGTCTAAGAAATGTCCGGGTATCTGTCCCTTTGTCAGAGGATTACTTCGTTAGGCCGCCCCTCACACCGAAATGTGAATATATCCTGCGTTTCTAAGCTAAATATTTGTCGTATATTACTCTCAGATGAGAAACTCGCATATGTTAGTGTTTTATTAAATAATCCGAGGTATAAAGACTGTTAGACATAAGCAAACAAAAAATAAAAAGAAATCATAAAATATTTATTTAGCTTTTGTGCATACATGAGATGTCACTTAGAGAAGTAAAAACAAAAGATGTAAAAATATTTAATATATAGAAGAATAACAATAAAACTCTAAATAGAGTGTTTACACTTCTTGTTGGCTCTAACAAAGACGTATAAATTGTTTCCTTCAACTATTAACTTGGTAAACAACGCCAGAGAATAAAGTGCAATCACTGACTAACACCCAAGAAAACTTCCCGGTAGAACCTCTGTGGAAAAATATTTTACAAGATGTGTTTTCAGGATGTCAAGAAACATTGTTATTATTAGATATTGAAATACGTTATCCTTAATCTCGTAAACATTCATTCATGTTGTCTTTCACAAAACAGACGATAACCCCAACCTTATTTTTATGAAGTAACGTGGGTTCACTAACATCTCTGTTAAAAAAACAAAAACGTAATGAAATTTACTTACACAGAAGCTGTGAGAGACAGCAAAGGAAAGTTGTTACGCTTGCTAGAAGATACTAATTGATGCTAGGAGTCTTCAAACTGTGTGAACTATTTTATATTACTCATTAAACCTGACTTGGGTTCCATATTTTCATGGAACCCAATTTATCTGGTGACCACTGAAAATCAGCGATGTGCTGTGGGTCCCCCATAGTACATCATCATGCTGAGTGCAAGCCTTCTTGTCACAGTCATGACGTGCAGCTGCCGTTTATTTGTTTTTACCTACTCGAGTTTATGTTTTCATATGCACGTGTTTCTCTGACAAATAAAATTATTTTGCTTTCTTTTCTTTCTTTCTATATTCAGCAAGATTTTTGTACAAAGAAAAGCATCTGCTTTTGGGCCTGTTTTTTTTAGGGTTCCATACCTCAAAAGGAAAAAAACGGAACCCCTATAGAATCACACGTGTGTCTGTCTGTCTGTCCGTCTGTCATAGCCGGTTCGCTTCGAATCTACATGACCGATTAAGTTGAAATTTGGTACACATATAAATTTCTGTGACCCAAATAAGTGTAGAGTAAATAAATGAATTTTGAATATGAGGGTCACTTTTGCTAATTAAAAATAAAAATTAATTAAAATTTTGCAAACTGTACCGTGTGACATATCAAATGAAAGGGCTCGCTGTGGGTTTCAAATATATATATTTTATTATAGTTTTAAAGGTATTTAAGAAAATAGATGAAAATTGACCATCCCTCCTTATCACCGAAAGTACTAAGCCTAAGATTTTGAAAAAAATACAGTAAGTAGTTCTTA
Organism: Tiliacea citrago; assembly: GCA_963921375.1. Taxonomy (NCBI): domain Eukaryota; kingdom Metazoa; phylum Arthropoda; class Insecta; order Lepidoptera; family Noctuidae; genus Tiliacea; species Tiliacea citrago. The sequence goes on along the minus strand of OY992790.1, from coordinate 827,920 downwards.
CGTATAGAATACAGAAAAACCTATAAGAAGTCTATGGTGTTAAAATAACATGGTAAAGCTCTCAACATTGTGCGTACAAACTTCCATTTTCGCAGTTCGAATGAGAAATATTTTTTCAACTACAATGTTAAGTTGGTTCTTGGCATAAATTATCTTGGGATAAAAAACATGGGATATAACATATTCATTGTCCGGTTTTTTTTGGTTGGATTTACAAGATATATTTTTGTCGACTTATTTCTGCGGCAAGCTTATGTTTTCTTTCCGTGTTCAGGATTTTCACTTCTGCAACATAAACAAAGTCAAAGTCAAATTATTTATTTCAAATAGGCACATAAAAGCCACTTTTGAACGTCAAAATTTACAACAAAAAAAAAGATTCTAGTCGCCCCTTCCAAAAGGTAGTTTCGTATGGAGAAGAATGGCCAAGAAACTCCATCGTTACTCTTTTAAAATGTTTTACAATATTTTGTACTACATTTAATTATATGTGAAGATGATGATGATGCACCTAGAATAAAATTACTATACCACAATATGTAAAAAGAATTAAAAATGAAGTAATAACAGATAAATTAATTATGAGATAGATACATGGTGCTCACATATTTACAAACAATGTAAAAATAATACGTTTTCCTAAAAAAAAATATGTCAGTGTGTGAGTTAAGGTAATCACAGAATGTAAAACAAAGCTTAGTCGTTTGTTTTCGTTTCTTTTTCTGATCTATGTAGGCATTTGTAAGGAAAATTAACTGTATCGCACTCCCCAAATTTGTTTAAAATATAATTTTTCGCAGGTTCTGATTTTTTATATTTCTATATTCTGATTAGTTAAGTCTGGAACGAAAATTATATTTCACTTAATCCTATAAATCCCTAAGTCAACAATCATTGAAGGGAAGATTTGCATCTTCATATTTCAATGTCAACTTCAGCTCCATTGAATACGACCTGGCCGGCGCATCTGACTCGAGTGACATTAAACTGATAATCTCATTACTAATATTGGGGCGTCGTCGGTTTTCAGACCGACAGAATTAGTTGCACTAAGCCGCTTACAGCCAATTTGGGCCCGTACGAGCCACAATCGCGATCGTATTATCGAAATGGGAAGAATTAATGCCCCATAATAAGGATCCAAAGTCAGAGTGTAAAATCCTACCAGGTGCGTATAGGACCACACATAGTGTTGGGTTTTGTAGTCATTATTTGTTCAAATTCACTTGATAACTCTACAAGTTATGCGATGTTATTTTTGCGGTAGTTCTGAACAATTGTGATGAGGCAGTTTCAAAGATTTTATACCTAAAATAATCTAAAACAATATTAACGTACCAATAAAACATTTTCATTTCGGTTGACTAATACGAGTAATATAATCTTATCAGTTAAACATAAATTGAAGAGTTACAAACAGTAGGATGAACATTATATGTCTCTAAAGATTCTCGCTTACCTAAACTATGGAACCCTAAAAACGGCAGAGATTGTATCTAATCTGTGTCTGGACACTAAATGAACAACTTGGCATATTTTAGTTCAGCAAAAACTCTGTGAATTTTCGAGATAAACTTAAGATCGCTTAGGAAGATATTGAAAAGCAAAGAAAGCAAGAAAGAAGCCAATCATACAGTGGCAATGGTCCAACAGTTGTGGCGAACTGGCGATCTACTGGGAAGATTGGGGACGAGAATAGTAACACGCGTTGAACGGATATTTGAATTAGAATTAAGGTATAAATTGGAATAGCATCTTTTCTAACATTGCTTATTTATTTTGGAAAATAGACCCATAGACACATCAGGTAGTAGTGTTTTCTAAAATGATTGCGGGGCCTACAGTTATTTTTAGGAAAGGTGCCAAACGGAACCCTATTACTTTGCCTCCGCTGTCCATCCGTCCGTCCGTCTGTCAGCGGGTTGTATCTCATTAACCGTAACAGGTAGACAGTTGAAATTTTCACAGATTGTGTACTTCTATTGCAGCTATAACAACAAATAATAAAAATTAAATAAAGTTAAAAATGAAAACCTCACTGATGTAATTGTTGAACTGGATATCATTGTTTAGAAATCATCGAGTAGAGTACAGATATAAATATTTTTTTTTTTCATCATAAATGAAGAAATAGTGGGGCGCAAAAGTTGTTAGTTTTAGACCATTTTGTACGAGCTCTATCTCAACAACTAAACAAGCAAAACCAAACAAATGACATGCATAATTATACACTTTGTGGAGTATAATATTATTATTTTAAATTATTGTGAATGTGACGACTATGTGGCTCATATCTCTTTTTTTAATTTTTTCTCTTTCTCAGTTAGATTTAATGATAACCTGACAGTTTGAGTACTTAATGCGGCCTCCCAAATGTCCTTTCTTTGGTATTGTTCGACGAGTCGTTGAGTTCCTTAAGTTCTGAGCTGAGCTACACGATTACTGACAAATGCGCGCACTGACTGGACAGGTCCACTCAAATCTGTATGTTTCTTTCCTCAAAAGACCATTTCAGACTCCAATCTGCATGGTCCTCATAATCTGACCAAGATTATTTCAGAATTTTATATAGTACATATTGACATTGATAAATGTTACATATACAATGACATGAATATTTACTTGTAATATATTATTTTAATAATTGCAAATGTAAAAACTATATGGATCATTGATTTTTTTCTTTTATTCTCAGTTAGTTTTAATCGTGGCCTGGCAGTTTAAGTCAGTTATGTGGCCTACTCAAATGTCCTTTCTTTAGTATTGTTCTTCGCATCGTTGAGCTCCTTAAGTTCTGAGTAGAGCTGAACGATTACTGACAAATGCGTGCATTGACTGGTCAGATCCACTCAATCTATGTGGTTCTTTCCTCAAAACACCATTTCAGACACCAATCTACATGGCCTTCACATAATCTGACCAAGATTATGTCTGGACTTGACTGTGACCTCTGAGTTTGTTTCAACCTTTCTTCGCAGAGTAGTCAGATAGGAAACGCCGACCTCATCTAGTTTTTAAAATATTATTGACGTGTAAAAGTGTTTGTACAAACCTACTTACAGAAATATAAATCATTTATCAAGTTAGGAATTTGAAACTTCTGTTATCATGCTTACCATACTGTATTTTTAATCAAAAATATTAAAAACGCCGATTCATAAGGTATTTTATTTAAATACGGGCAATTTTCTGCACAAAACAACTTTGTAGTTCACATTCATCATCTGCCTAGCCTAGGTAGGATTCTAGATAAACCGGATGCAGCTGAATACCTTTGTAATTCACAGTATCATTAAGAAATACAAATTTATCTTTGCGATTCAAACAAATTAAGATGTAAAATATTATTTACTAAACTATCAGATACATGGAGGCAGCATGGTGGATTGAATTATCAGTGACAATATGCAGTATTCGGTGTAGATAAAAGATAAGTTTATGTGCAAACGATCAATTAGATATAAGTCGTAAGTACAACCTAAGCGGAAGGCTTAGTAGCAGATATGTTCGTAAAAAATAATACAAATAGAGCTTACGTATCACCGTTATTTTGCTGTAGAAAACTACAATAGACACATCCGTGCATCAGAAATTAGTATTTACAAACTCAGGTTTCAAAGATAAATTGCATCTCAAATAATAATATTATAGGTGCTTAATATTTTATGTCAGACATCAGATGAATTTTTAAACAACTCACTTTCCTAATCTCACATTTAAAAAAGCAAACAAGGAAATGTTAAAGAATGTCATTGACAAAGTGACATTTCTGGTGCAAAATATTTCAGCGGCTAGATCAAATGAGTTATTATTTGGTAGCAGCGAGATATAAAGGAAAAGTTAAGCTTTTCATTATATTATAATTTATGTTTATTATTCATAGGTACAGAGTAGAAGAAAAAATTATGTGTGTTTTTAGTAAATTGATAACTTATTTTTTTTTTAAATTAAGTTTATTAAGCCTCCGCTGGCCACCCGTCCGTCCGTCCGTTTGTCTATCTGCGGGCTGTATCTCGTGAACCGTAATAGGTAGACAGTTGAAATTTTCATAAATTGTGTATTTCTATTACCGCTTTATCAAATAATAAAATAATGATAACAAACACCAGAAACGTGTTTTTTTTGGCGTTATTTTATATTAAATATAATTATGTAGTGTTAAATATTGTACTGCGGTAGGGAACCCTTCGTGTGTGAGTCCAACTCGCATTTGGCTGTTTACTACATTATCAAAACCAAAACATACACCTGAGCTTGTATCCTTGTCCATCCTTTTTTTGTTCGTTTACAAAAGATTCTAGCCAATATTTCCAAACGCTACCATCACGGCATTTTACCAGTCGATGACGTCATGATCGATGCAGCCTCAATTGATGACAATACCGTTCCCACTTGAGTCCACAATGCATTAGTCGGTAACCTGATCGCAAACCATCCGTCTTCCAGCTATTTATTTTGCATTTGCTTAAAAGTGTATGAAGATTCCGTTCAAAATGTATTGGATCGATACCCACTCAATTAGACTGGTTCGTTTGAATAGGATGCAGCCATGATTTATCGAGTTTAAAATAGCACTGTATCATTAGTGGCAACTTTCTTTCTCTTTGAGCGGTTTTGAACTTGGATTCATTTATCATCGCGGGACACAGGAGCAATTTATTTCATATCTATTGGGGATAGTCTTTAACCGTTTAAACTTTTTAAACATTGACAAGAATTTAAAATGAAGTTTACCAAAGATATAGAGAACAAAAGAAAAATAATAGTCTTGTATTTGCAAAATAAATTTTCTAAAATGCTGTTCCAAAATTTCCTTCTCCAGAAACTCTAGTCAAGAAGAAATTACCTTTCAAAAAATGTCCCAGAGTTTAAGCACAAAGAATAAGATCATAATAATTATGGTTACGTCCATAAACATTGTTCATTGTTATACTTTGGTGCCTAATATTTCAGAAGCTCCCTTAAAAATAACACATCGTCCCGTTTTTGACAACCTAAAGAGCATGCACCGCTCATTTTGTATTCTTACGATGTACATTTTAAACTGTATAAATAACCGGGTTCTTAAATAAGGAGACACGAGATACGGGAAACCTTAAATAATGATAGTACCAGCTATATTTTTGAGACATTGTAGAGTTCATTGTATTTCAGTTGTCCTACAAAAATAACATTCTTGTCCCAACTCCATTGTTTGACCTGCTGGAAATCGTTCATCAGCATAATGATCGTCATGAAATGAGACCATTAAAGTAAACTGCTGAATATTGCTCTATGCCACCCACGAATATCGATGCCACCCAATAAATTATTGTGATGAGTCAGTCCAATTGGTGACTACTGGCTAAAATTGTAAAATTAGAGTCACCAATTAGATATTGTAATGGTTATAATGTTTGCATGCTAAATGGAAGAATGAACCTGGAACCAAACTTTATCTTGAAACAACGCACCTGGACATTCTATGCAAATATTTACATTTTCTATTCTATTGTCGCAGTTGCCGGTCATAATATTTCGTTATTCCTTTAACATCCACAGTTTGTGTGACCTCTTCCCTGTTAGAAACTACTCGTATAGTAAATTGATAGCGAATCATCTGCCAATTTATGATATTCTTATATTGATTCTTATTTGATCACATAGTATCCCATCCTTCCAGATGTCATGTATTTATATTAATATCTGTCGTGCTTGTGGTTTACGCTCGTGTGCACGTAAATGCTTCGGTTCGGGGGGAGGGTGAGCAGGGGGGTGGAGATTGGATAGGACCATTCATATACTGTTGTATGGCATATTTTGGTGCCAGTTATGACGTGTTATTGTGGTATACATTTTGTAGAAGAGGAGCTTTGGTTAAAGAGTATATTACGTGATACCATTTAGATTTTCCAAAGGGCTATTTAACTATGAAGAGTTAAATGCCTTGCTATATTGTTTGTGTCAACCCACTAGACAAATATATTATCTTGAAATATGTATCTTGAAAAAGTCAAAAACCTTATTGACTTTTATTTCTTTTGTTTCTAGGTATGCTTAAGTTTCCAGGGACAACATACACAACAAATTTATGAGGTACGTGCTTTTAATAGATAATTATTATGATTTCAATCAGAAATGTAAAAACGAACAATTCTACCTTGCATTGGATGCAGAGATATTCAATACTGCAAACTGTTCAATCGGAGAGCATTCTACCGCATTTGCTAATACTCGTAACATATCTTCTATACGAATGGCAAACAAAGCAAAAAAATATCCGTTCCCCTATTGTAACTACGTTTTCCAAAATCCATGCTTATTTCCTACCAATGTCACTATCAGATATTCAGATATCCAGTAAAATCTGTCCATTGTCGGCCATTGTCAGCCATTGTGGTCCACACATTAGCACATGGCTTCAAACAAAGCATCAGTTTACAAATGAATTGCCATATTGTTCGACACTCGTTTGGTTCTCGCCTCCAATGAATAACTATAGCCATTCGGGATTTTCAACTAAAATGCAAATAATATTTTTGATTCTGTTGTTACATTTGAAATGCGGAAAGTATAGCAATGTATTTTTTTATTGCTTAACGGCCGGTGAAATAATAAATTCGGGAATGTCAAATATTATCTTTTATTTTGTTTATTTTTAGTTCTGATGTTTCGCTATTATACGCACATTGCTTGTTGACGAATTTTCTGTTTGAAAATAAAATAACGTAGAATAAATTACTGGTTTTTGATCAATTTGTCATACAGATCCACGTAATTTCCATCAACATTTACACAAGTCTTTCAATTTTTTAGATGCTCCAAAAACCAATAGGTTATGGCTCATGACAGTCAGAACTTCCTTTATTGACGTATAAAGTGTTTGTATACCGCCTTACAGAAATAAATATCATTTATCCGAGAAAATAGTTATGAAGTAGGTATATTCAGCCTGTACAAACTTTGTCCAAGCAATAGAACCACTCTTTGAAACACATTCAACTGAGAAGTTCCACAGGACCGTAGCTTCGTCTCGTGCAAGTAATGTAACTGAGTGGCAAGATTGGAAACAATATTATATTGATGTTATTCGGACCATCATATTGACGTTATTTACCGCGTCGCCAACCGCGCACTGACTCGTATCTAAAGCTACTCAAATTGTTCGTAAACCTATTCTGCGGGGTTTTGTGTTTACTTTTTTTTTGTTTTAGGAGGTTTGTAGACTACTTGCCTAGGAAAATAAGCTTTCTGATGCCATTTTTAGAAAGAGTTCAAAATAGTAAAGCCGTATGACATGATGCGAGCCTGCATGTAAAATGTCGGTACGAGTCGCGTACAGTAAATGAAAAAATTGCTGTGGGATTTGTTTAGGTTTTTCTTCAGAATTATGATGTTCTTTGATGATCTGTCACTACTCAGAAAAGCTTGGTGAGATATACTGCGACCAGGTTGTAGGGTCAGGTAATAAAACTACGTACCTACTTCACTCGGTAAGATATGTATTCAGAATTGGGTTCCCACCGTAAACCTGATGACAGAACCCGTGGAATGTTCCGGAACAATACTGCCTGTTACCGATATCAAATAATATTGTTGAGGTGACACACTTATAACAGGTGCATTACACTTGAAAAATTATTACACTTGAAAGTTTTTAAGATAGTTGAGAGCTCTCTATGGAAGAGCCATTAATTAAAGAAATTAGATTATTCAGATAAAAAATACGAACACTCTGTTTTAAATTACTTTGAACGTAACAAAATTGAGCCAATTCAAAATGAGTTTAGCCAAATATACAGCAGACAAGTTATATTTATGTACGTACCTAATTCTTCCTCTCATCTGAGTTTGAACGGTTCATTAAAATAAAATATTCGTGTTCATTGCTAAATTATTTTCACAGCGCTCAAATCTCTGTGGAGTAATTGTGAACAATGTTCGGCCAAATGTAAAATCCCATTATCTACATGTATGTATCGTTTTGTGTAGATGAAGGGGTAGGCAGAGCTGTAAGGGTCCTTTAAGATATTGTACACAAGGATGAGTTTATAAATTAATTTAATGCGTGTGTTACCAAAGCGTGGACATTCGGGGTCTTGTAGATATTTTGGCAACATAATATTATATTGTTATTTATAATCGTACGATAATTCCCAAGTATCATTATGGGTTAATATAAAAATCGTTAAATAGTGATCTCTCTTCTGATCTTTATTTCATCAGATTCATTGAGCGAGTGTTCGCTATTTCTACCTATTGTAAGAATGTTGTGGCTCGTGTTAGTTTTCTGTGTTTTTTACCTCAAAAGTAAAAAACCGAACCCCTATAGGATCACATCGTTGTCCGTCTGTCTTTCTGTCTGTCTGTCTGTCTGTCAGTCTGTCAAGACCCTTTTTCTCAGAAACGCGTGGAGTTGTCAAGTTGAAATTCATATTAAATACGCAGGTATATGGTTTCTTAGAGCTCTAAAAAAATCAAGCTTCTAAGTTAACGCAATAAAAAGATATAGCGATTTATGCGACATATTTTGATACTCGCAAGTAAATCAAAACCTATAGGGTACTTCCCGTTGACCTAGAATTATGAAGTTTAGCAAGAAGCAAGGTCTCACAGCACAAGTATAGAAAAGAGTCCGAAAATCGATAATTTGTAGCTTCATCATAAAAAAAATGCTATTACAAATTTATTTTGTTTGAATTGAACGTGGCGTATATCGATGTATGGGAGAACATGTTTTTCAACTACAATGTTAAGTTTGTTTTTGGGATAAATTCATCCCAACTACGGAACCCTTCATTGTGCGATACGCTCTTGGCCGGTTTCAAATTCAGTAATTTCAAGTCTGTAATATATGTGTAAGGTTCGTAAGAACGTCTCATTTCCTTTTGTAGCGGGTCAGTGACGCGGGATTAAACATGAAAACAGAGTTAAATCCTCCTTCCACCCCCTAGGGTAATATCTTAGAGGTACAAGAAATGTCGTACCGTGACAAATGGATATTTATAAACCAATCGGTGCTAGTAATATATGTATCGCTTTTTAAGAAAAGTTGAATTGACAGTTGAAAGTTATAGGATAGGATATTGAAGATCTCATTTTCAGGAACCGCTATATTATTTACCCGGTGATAAAACAGTGGTGAGAACATGCAAATTGATGTCTATGAGTGGGTGTGTGCCTGTGTGTGTTGTGTGTCTGTGTGTGTGTTGATTGTTGTCTGTGTTTTTTTTTTATATATTATTTTTTCACGTCATTACTCGCAATAAAATCAACAAGCCTCAGGAGTTCACAGCATGGATACGCTGCCGCTGCAAGAGGCGGCATTCAACTTTACGTTTACTAGCACTACGACACTAATGACATATAGAAACTGACGGCTTTGTAAGCTGGCTGTGACAGAAATGGTGCGCTCAGCGCACTTTCAGCGAATTTTATTAGCTTACTGCCGTCTGTGGCGGCTGCGGCGCCACGGCTATTCCATGCTCTTTGTTCTATTCTTCATTACGACAGCCGCACCTTGGTCAGTCCGTTCCGTTACCAACCTTTCTGTTTAGCTAATCTTTATAACACGGATAAGATGAAGACATGCTGGGCTGCTAGAACATGGTATTAATCTTCAACTAATGCATCATGTAAATGAAAGAGCATTGATCAAAGTCTCACCTCAGTGCTGGGGCCCAAGTCTGCTATTTTTATAAATTCAGTCATTCCAACACTATCCCATTGTCATGCCATTGTCATTTTGTTAAAAGTTCGTAATCTGGTAAATTCATAATGGTCGATCATTGGTCGGTCAATGTTCTCGTAATATAATTGTTTTATTATAATGGCATTGTCGTACTGCCATTATTATAAAACCCATTAGTAGAAATGTCATTCATTGATGTACGAGATTACCAATATATGCAATTTCTTTCAATGTAGTGTCAGTGGCCGACCATTGGAAAGTCATAATGACGCCATTATAATAGTAGATTACCAAACTTGTCAAAGTCAACAATTATGAAATCAATGATCGACCATTCTGACACTATTGTAATAGCAGACTTGAGGCCCTGGTATCTGTTGGCAGGTAGATTTATACCCACAACGTGCCGTTCATCGCATTTGTGGTGATAAACTATGCTCCAAGGACAGCTATGTCCTTGGAGCAGCTTGTAGTTATGTAGGTAAGCTAGCTATATTGCTCAGGAAGACTTACTTGAAGTCTTAGTTCATTAGATACTAGTAAAAGATACGGTTTTAGACGTTATCGATGCTAATATATAAAGGAGTGCTTATAAATCCCGCGCGGGTTTCAGCTCAGTTTGACCAGAGCTTTATAGTTCATTAAAATCAAATATCAAGCTTAGTGTTCCTTCAGTTTTGTAGTTACCGAAAACGACAGTCAAACACAATAATTTTTTTATAAGTGATCTTCAAACTTTAACACGGTATTACTAATTCTAAAACAGTACCTACCTTTATTTATTTAGAAATCATATTAAGAAACCAAAAATCTTACTCGTACTACCAAGCCACACTCCTGCTATAAGTAGCTGTGTTTTCTTTCATCGTTTTTTCCCGCCTAAAGGGTTATTTGTTTAGACTGACACTCTTCAAGGGACGGCTTTTTTCTATTTTAACAGAATAATAAGAGGGATATGATAAATGGCTGCTGTGCCTCACTCACACAGACTCACATTAGAACAATATTAATATTCCGACAAGAAGCGACACATACTTGACTAAATATAAATACTTCTTACAGCCCCACTGACATTAGGATTTCTTGTGATATGGGTCGTACGAATTACATTTGAATAATATTTGTAAGCTCCATGGATTTTTGTTGTGGAAGTGAATCGGATTGAGCACCGAAAAACTAGGCATATGCCTAGTTTCTCGGTGCTCAATCCGATAACACAACATAAACAACAACAACAACATAATGTAAATTATTAGACGACTCATAATATTATGAGTCGTCTAATAATTCAAAAAGCTTAACTTCTTAAGATTCTCAAAGCATAACTAGTTAGATCATGCACTACATTTATATTATAGGTAGTCTATTTAGGTTAACTTTTATTTTTTTTCCAAGCTATTTATAATGCTAGTCTCGAGTTATTTGTAGATATACCTGTGTAGAGGATACCTGTCTAGGGTAACTCGTCTGTCATTGTCAGGTGAGCAAAAAAGTGATTAAAAATATAAGTCGTTGCGCTTAAGACTAATCAAAATCGACAACGTAGAAAAAACTTGAAACGAGATTAGAAAGTAATTTAAATAAAATATGACCAATTTAACTTTGAAATAACTCGTCGTAAAAATATTTTTTAAATGTTTGAAGTAAAAAATGAAGGCTTGCAGAAAAGTTAAAGTTAATCACAGTCTTTACGAACTCTTATTACGTTTTGGCTCTGATTTTGGGTTACTCTTTGTTATTTTTTTATACTTATAAATCAACGGCATCAGATTTCCTTTATATTGTCATTACTCATTAAAAAAATCATCAGATTTAAGCAAATCTAGACTTCCTGTTTTGCAGTACTTAACTTTCAAACAGAATAGTTGATTCTATATATAATAAATATATAATGAAGCGGTAATCACCACGCTTAGCAGCCAGATAAGTAATCATCCTCCTAGCTTGTTCCCAAAGGATTGTGTTGATTTCCAGTCCGATATCACAGGGCCTAGATAAAGTGGCATTCTATCAGCGATAACGATAGTCGAAAATGTATTGGATCGACATAAGCTACCAACAATCGCAATCCTATTGAAAGTCATAGAAATCTGAAACGTTTTGAAAGCACATGCCAGGTGTCTAGTCCACTGCCGTCAGTACACAGTTACATGTAGATAGTAACTCTTCGCTGCCTATCCTTTTGCACACTACTTTATACGTCTTCAGCAACTATGCCTACTAAGGGGTTTATGATTATGGTTATCATTTTAAGAATTCAGTACCCCTACCCAAGTAAGTAAGTTCGTATCCTAGCAGCAGGTGGTGTCAACTACGCTTTGTTCAGGATATTACGCATTAGACTAGCTTCAACCTTACATGGAGGTTATTAAATACATATATTTCTCTTAATTTGCCTTATATGGCTACGTGAAGGTTCACAAGGTTTTTCATTAAACTGTGTACATATTTTTCTTATAATGTTTAAGTACCCTTTTTGTTAACCGACTTCTTTGAAGAGGATATCGTTTTGCTCACATTTAGTTTGGTACGATCAGCGCCTACGGTAGCATTTTTCCCACGTGCTCTCAGAAAGTTAATATCGGGTAAAAGGTATACAAAAATAATAATCTGTTTAATAGAATAGAATAGAATACTCTTTATTATGTACACCATAAAAATTACAGATACAAATGTTGAAATTTTTCATAGGGCGAATTTAGGTTGAATTTTTTTTTTACAATGGGCGGTCTTATTGCTAAAAGCGATCTTTTACAGACAACCTTAATGTTGAGTTTTTAATAAACGAGGGTTTAAATATGGATTTTCTAAAACTTTACAAAGATACCTACAATGGCAACATTATATATTTACACAATATTAATTTATCGAGGATATGGAACTGCACACACAGATGGGGCTGCTGTTTTACATGGGGCTTAAACATAACTGGCGAAATGTGGGTGTACTATAGGTACACCTCTGCCTAACCCTTTGGGGATTACAGGCGTGGTGTGTAATGTATCTAGTACATTCGTCATACACTCAATAAATTAACTGCAATAAATTATTACGTCAATAATAATATGGCAACCAGTCACGATAACGCTTATAATTCAAAAACATATTCAACCACATTTTCATCGTTTACCTCAAAAAGGCTTTACAAAATCCCCTTTCAAATATTATTAACATAATAATTTCAATAGGGTTTTAAATTGACCGGTCCAAGGACGGCGCCAAGTTACCAATATCCGGCGCTTTGGGCACAGCCAATGTTGTCTCTGATAATACTCATATTACTGGCGCGGGGTAAACTGTAAACATTGAGATGTTCAACAATTTGTGTTTTGTAAACATGGTCGGCGCAGTCAGCAGGTAGCTTGGATATTTGTTGCAGATTTGTGTAATATATTTGTTGTTATTTGAAGATCGTTTTTTAATAATATCGTTTGATCAAGTTGAATACCAGGGTTTAGGTATTTGTGTGTCTATTCATAACATGTTTCATCAACCATCACTTCATAACCCATTTTCAACACGATGTTAATTACTGGTATGGTCGCAATGGTCTTATAAGGATTTGGAGTTTACCCACGCAGAGAGCCATTAATTTTTATTACAAATAAAAACAATATTATGTCCCAAAATGTGATCATCACCAGACCATACCTCGAAAATAAAGCAATAAACATAATCTTCTACATCATTTCCATTCATGACTTCACGCCAACAAAACCATTTATAATACAACCAGTAACATTTACTGAACTGTCCATACACTACAGGGAAAGCTTGTTACATAAAATGTCAACAGCTCAATGCATAAAATAATAGTTTCCTTAAAAGCAATGCGACACAAAACTGTTGGAATAAACTCTTTTTATTAAAAATTCAAATCGGATTGCGTATGGTTGTACCCATACAAGTATTCAATATCATCCATACTTATTTGCAAAGAAATAAAAACGTTACATTGTTATGGTACGAAAAAAAACAGAAGGTCAAACCTATTAAAGGTTTCATAATAAGCACTGGAACCCAAGATGCGTAACAAAATCAGACTATATTCCTTTGGTCTATCAGATTATGTTGTGAGAAACGCGACTTACTTTCGTCCATCCATTCTATCGAGGTGAACCTTCTCCAGTATTTATTCTAAGTCATACAGAGGTATAAAGTCAGCAATATACCCCACGTAATGTCAACAATAACAGTTAAGGGATTATTTATTACGATAACTATCCTCAATCCTAACATTATAAAAAGCTGCTACATAGTATTCCTAGTTACGATTTGTTTGTGCTCATAGTTTCACAGATGAATGTATTCTTGAGGACATAACAGTGTTTTTCTGTAAATATTATGCACTCTGCATTTATGCAAAGTTGGTTCCCAATGTGTAATGTGTGTTTATTTCATTTAATTCTTCTTGCTTAAATCCTAACTTAAACTTAACACAACTTAAATCAAGCAATTTTTATAAATAAAATGATTTTGTAAATTTAAATTTGCTTTACCACTTGCGAATAATAAGACTGTGTTAATACTTGCTGCCTTTTTGATTTCGCTGATATCGTTCGGGTCGGTGGTATAATGTAATATACAGTCGTTCATAATATCGTTATTTTGCATGACTATAGCCCACTATAGCCCGGTATAGCCGTATCTTGCTCGTGGCCGTTCAATTTACTGAGACACGGTTTACGCGGAGTTATGTTGATCCTCCTTAATTTGAACGTTGGCTATATTGCTTCAAATATTCTTCGAGATTTTTATTGCTGCTGAGTTAGGGCAATATTTATATTCGCTGTTTATTTTTTATTATTATTGAATTCATTTTGTAATACTTTATTATTTATATAATGTGACAACCTTATCAATTCATAACATTAAGTAATTTTGCATAATGTGTATATTATATGCTTATTATTTGTTTAATATTTTGGTTAGATATCATTTTCTGCACAGAGCAAAATATTCGGTGCTTTGCTTGGCAAGTTTTGATCTGTTCAATTTAAATGTTCGCTGTTCCAAAAATATCTATGCATATCCGAATTCAATACAGTTTATTATTTTGTTCCTCTATAGAATTGGCTGCACATATTAATTTACAAAATAAAACTGCAATATCTTTTCCAAATAATATATTATACCCATGGCAACATCCACATATCCATCCAATATCATAGTTAAAGGAATGCCCGCAGTTTCAGTCCATTAAAGGATAAGCCTGTATCAAAGCATGTCTGCGATCATAAATCATGTTGCTAGGTCCATTGCGCGGCCGCTATTGTGTCTGCCTCCCGGCTGCATTCAGAAGCGGCAATGAATGCGCCGTGTGATTTACTGACTCGTTTCATGCGGCGATGGGATACATTTGCTTGAATAACCGAAGGTTAACAGTATTGACGTCGATAAGTTTCGCAAAGTGAATGAATGGGAGAATATTTTCTTTGAAAAGTTCGTAATTCTGCGGTATAGTTTGCAGACGTGCGTTGGAATATAGATTTGCTTGCTTTTTGGAATATAATGTGTGTTGCGTAAGTTTTCTTCAGAATATAGAGTTCTGAGAAGTTCACAGGAAACCGATTATCGTTCCGTTTGATACCTTTTTGTTTGATCTGTACAACGTTTTTGTACTACACAAGTACACTGTAATTTGTATAGTTTGATTTTTGTTGCGGAAAATTTTCAATGCTCCTTTTTTCTATGAAAACTATTAAAATTAAATTCTTACAGATGTGTGTCATTCTACCACATCTGTAAGAATTTTTTTTTTTTTTTTTTTTGGCTTCGCACGATTTGTGCATTTAGCCAGTGTCATGTCAAATTAGGTAGCAAGTACAAAGTTATTTAAATAATTATGAAATCAACTCCACTCAATGCATGATAAAGATGATTGATGAAACCCGCCCCACTCCCCTTGAGTTTAAGTAAAGACGCGGCACTTTACTGAAACCTCGCGCGGACTTCTTGAGAGAACTTAAAGTGATGTTGCACTGTTTTGTTTCATTTGCCTACATTAATGCAGGTTCACGAACACTTAATGGTTAATAATCCACCACTATTACACATTAATATTCAGCTAAACACAAATTTTAGAAAATAAAACAAAACTGCTAACATGACGCTTCACTTTCCCGCCAAGAAATCCAGATTTTAATTTTAATAGTTTTCTATATATATAAAATATATACTATATACTATAAAATAGTTTTAAATAGCAATTTTTCATCCATCAGAATGTAACTTCAAAACTAAAAATTCTCATAGCTGTGTTGACACTTTTACAGAGGATCAAAAGTCTAACCAAATTAATGAAATGGCACGATCCGATAACCAAAGGGTAGTAGCTACCTACCTACTGGGTGTCGAGACCGTTTTAATAAAAGCCTCTTCTACAGCTTCTGTTGATTACAAAGTTTCACAAGTAATCAATTTTGAGTTAACGTCGATTGGAACGGCTGATACTTTAACAGAATTTATTGGTTTAGCATGACTATTTATTATTTTGGGGTGAGAAGATGCTTAGAAGTATTGGCACTTTTGTGTTGATCAAATTGGTTGAACCAATTTCAAAATTAAGAAGAGTTTAAGTAGGTAAGTTGAATTGATTGATTTCGTTTACAATGATTCTGGTTCCTTAATACTAAACAAGTATTTATACTGTTGACGATTCATTATCTTCTTTTAATTCTAACAGCTGTAGTATTAGCCAATGTTGCTGTGTATATATTTCTTTCTTTTTGAGTTTTTCTCATGTTTTGAGTGCACATTTCCTTTTACGATTTTCAGGTAAATGATTAAAATTTTAATTCAACTCATTTCTTCTACCTAGAGATTCCGTTTCCGTTTAGCTTCTCAATATATTCTCTATATATATTTAATACTCTCAAATACTTTCTTACCATCTCCACCGATACCTATTGCAAGTAATATGAGCATCACATGTACTACATTTTTATGCTCTAAGCACCTCTCGTTTATCCTCAAACATGAGCGGAGTGGGCTCCATCAAATATGCACGCTGTTAGGCAACTGCATTAGCACAAATGCATCGGCTGCTATGATGTGTTGCTCTTTTTTCGCTTCCAACGGAAATTCTGCTTGAAATATTTGTGCTTAAAATGTTTGGTGTATGATTTCTTTAATAGATGGAAACTTTAATGTATGTAGTGTATTGGGAGGATATTTTGATGTGAAGTATTCATTTTTTTTTCAGCTTGTGTTTTTATTTATAATCTTCTCTTTCCCGTTCAAACTTCCGTAATACCTAAATGACTGTACATTAATGTGTGTAAATTCTCCGCAATCGGCAAATGGGTCCCCAACAGGCAGAACAGGTAGATAGTAATAAATTATACTATTTATTTTGTAGTGCGTAGAATTCTGTTTCTCGCTGCAGAAAACAAGCGACAAATCACATTTCTGAATTTACTCGTATATATTTGATATAGTGAGCAATATCTCAAAAATCAGCAAACAATAAGTTAGGTAGTGGGTGGCAGTGGAACAAAGCTTCTGTGGTAACTAGTGGTGCCCCCGGGGGCTCTCAAGACCCCCACATAAATCGGTTATGGCACGCCTCCGATCGCGTTCATGTTCAGAAACAGAGGTATGAATAAATGGAGGGCTTACAAAATGGCAGGTGCGAGGGAGGAGAAACCAAGTGCTGTTATTAAACTTGGGATGAATGTCAAAAGGTCTCCCGCCGTATTCATCCATTTGCTACCACTCTGTGAATTTAGATGTTCCACGCCCACCTGAAACGTGGCTAGCTCGCTGTCAGGATATTAGACTATTACTAGAAAGGTAATTTTCAAGCAGCTGAATAGACTGGCAGGCTAACGAACATTTTACTGAAAGGAGTTCTCATGATAACAAAAAGTCTCATAAAATCTGATGTGTACAAAGATTGCGGTCAAAAGATGCGCCTATTTGTTGGAAAGGCTTTTAAACTTTTCTAAACTCAAAAGTCTCTGGACAGTTGAGATCTGTTTCGTAACGATATCATAAATTAACCAAGATTTTAACAAGACAGTTTCGAGGAAAAGTCCGACAATTTGTAATAATAAAAACCCTTAGAGGATAACCGAAATTTTACTGCTTCGTTACCCAAGCACATGTACGTCGTACGATCGTCAAGTCGTGTCTCCAGAAATCGATGTTTCATACGCGGCGCGGAAGCGATATCGCGCTCATAAATCTACCAGGTTCGACTGCGCAATGAATAAATTGTGCAGTATACGGCTATACAAGTATACTGCGTCCTGGCGCAAACCCAGTCGACTGTGCGTCCGTGAAGAATGGTGTTTGTAAATACGCCAGTGTGGCGCGTTAAGTCTCAATTTCTTTGAATTTATTGTATGAGCCTATTTTATGGGGTTCTGTATTATGGAGATATTCTGTTCATGTTATATTTAGTGGTATGTGATATAATAATGTGAGCTAGAACGTCATACCATATAGAGGACGACAAATTACTACCTCTATTTTGGGATTCTCGTTAAAAAAACACATCGTATTCTTAGAGAAGGTGGTTTTTTGAGTATTTATACAAAAACGGAATCATTGAAGTAGATTTTGCAAGCTTCTAACGACAAAATTATCGCAACCAAATGCTACAATTTATTTACTAACTCAAAGCACACACAAAGGAAAACTCTTCAAATAGTCTACTTAATCAACCTTACTAAAGTCAGTTAGACAATTAGCTTCGAAAACAACTGTGCAGTCTGTGACCACATTTATAAATCGTGTAGACACTGTCCAGAGCGAGTGTCCTTTATTATTTTCGTGTTCCGCCTAATTGCCTGTTGTGCCCACATTTATCAGGAGCTGGGGTATGGTCTAAGTGATAATCAGAAGAGCTTTGATAATATGTAGTTCTACTTGGCCGATCTTAGTTGGTCAATTCGAAACTCTCCCAAAAATAAGAGTTGAGTAGTGTTGAACTATATATTATAAATGTTGCAACAGTTAGGGGTTCTAACAGAAAGAAAAGGATTTTGTGAACTAGGCTTCAGTAGTACCTATACTATCGATTATAAGATTCGCGCAGATTGGCGCGATATCGTGGGCGCGACAGGCAGCGCGACACTTTCCATGAAGTTTTATAAAAATAGTGCTACTAGTGTCGCGTTGCGCCTGTCTGTGGGAGCCTTTAATGTCAGAGATAATGTGGACTGTAATTTCAACAGCATCTTTCGATTTTCAACTGGCACAATGTAATAATGCTAATTTTATCAAATTGAATTAAAGAAGACACCATATTATGCTCTACATTCATTTTTAATTTCTTACTGGCCTACTGTCCGCTTCAGCTCGCAACTTGCCCCACAGCAAAACAAATTCTAACAACACACGTGTACAAATCGCGAACCAATTACTTGCCTGTTGACTAATACATTGCGCGCTCCGCACTGTATGCCTACATATCTCCCACACATAGCCATCAATGTATAGCGAAATAACGACAACATATTGCAAGCACTGTTTGGTAATTTCAATTCCCGTGGTTTGTGCGTGGGTACTGTTCTAGTTAAATTAACTTTAGCGTGTGGTGACAAGACAATGATATTTATATCTGCATAGATTACTTGTGAATGTTTTTTGTTTGTTTGTGCTTTATGGGCGTTTCGGTGAATGGCGCGGTGGTGAAACGGAATGGAATTGTTATTATATTTATTAGATAAAGCGAGAGTAACTATATTCAAGTCAAAAGTAATTTATGCATAGATATTAAATAAATATCTTATCAAAATCATAATCTTCAACATTTTATTGGCGGTTAAACTCAAGTTAACTCGAGCTGTATGCAAAGCAATCTTTAAAATTTCAACCCCTTAGACAACCTAATTATACGAAAATATAAACCTATCAGTATATAACAATTTTGATATTCGACAGAAGTATTATAGTACTCGTAAGATATCCTAAAACCATTTATGAACAACCCTTATTTGTGACACACTACCCTGCCCGACTTCCGAAACGGCCGAACAATCAAAACCATATTTAATTCGAATCAGTCAACACTAAACCTCTAAGATCTCTTCTACCGGCCGGCCGTTACCCAGTAGTGTAAAAGTATATAAGCACACATATCGCAGCTGCAGTGACACCCGCTATTTTTCTTAAACTCTTGTCAATCACTACTACATAATCATTCTGAGTCAACAGCTGAACGGAGAAATGGAAAGGGGAGAAGGAGCACTTTCTACAAAATTCATTCAAACTTAAAGCATAATTTCAATTAAATAAATTACAGGATCTTTTGAACTGTCAAGGAGTCGTTCAGTCAAAAATATGAAGCTAGTTGCCTATTTCAAAGCGTAGTAGGTTCCTATGGAGAAGAACGGTCAAGACACTCCATGGACGCTCTTTTTAACTGACTTCCAAAAAGGAGGAGGTTATTATGTTCGGCTGTAGGTTTGTATTTTTTTTTATGTATTCACCGATTTCTCGTCAATTGTGGATTGATTTTTTAAATTATTTTTTTGTCAGTACGGGTTTGCTCCCGAGGTGGTTTCATTGCCACCAAATCAGAATCTGATGAGGGGATGCCATGGAAATCAAAAGAAATCCTCAAATTTTATAGTCTCACCTATAGTGATTTGTGTATTTTTTATAGTAACTCGTGCATTTGCTCTCGGAAAGCACCATTTGGTGAAGTGGAACTGATGATGAAGACCACAGATGGCCACCGGGACAAAATAATAACAAGTATTTAATGGGTTGCGATTCGATTAGGTACTTTAATATGATTGCTAAGCAATTTATACTTGTCACAATGCATATGGTGAGTAGAGGGTTTGACCAGAGAACTCCTCAACAATTAACGTCACAGCATCGGCAAAAGCAATAATTTGTAAACGGTGATGAGCAGTTGACATTAGGCTTGTCAAAAAACTAAATTACAGATCCAAAGACACCGACTTCCGAAACTGAAGTTACTTTTCACTTTGTAGTGTTTTTTTGGAAGTCGATTGTTTTTTTTTTTGTAAAAAGTTTTTAAATCAAGATATTGTTACAACAAATAGAGACTTGAGAGAAACGAGAGGCAAAACGACACTATCATGGACTACTCGATTATGATTGCAGTGATGAATTTAGTTAAGGTTTTAAGGAAAATATTTTTTTTTAGACCACAAAAAAATAAATCAAGAATGGTTTGACCCTTGAGCTACTTAGCAAAGATCCTCGACGTGACTCATTAAACTGAAATTAATTAAATAATTCATTAAAGCATTTATCAAACTACATTTTGTTAAGAAGGATCAAGCAATTTTGGATCTGGGTATCTTTTGTGAACGCAAGATTTGTATATGAACGCATTTAGAATGTGGAAGAAATCTTTAGTAGCAGTAAACTTCTGAAAATAACTAGAGCGTGTTTGACAGCGGGCCTTCTAATTCTTATCTGTATGGTGACGAAACTAGAGAAAATATCACCTGCTGAGTGATTGACAATCTGATTGATACAACAGTTGGTTCCCGTTTGTTTGAAGTTATTTATTGATAGCGCACGTGTTAACGGTTTATTTGTTTTAAGTGATGTCATCGGGACATTGATATAAAGTTATCAATCGATTGGTATTTACTGTTAGTCGGTACTATGGCGATAAGTTATGTTTTTTGAGGATAAACCGCCATATTTATCAGTTTCAATACCGAACGGTAAATAATGTTATTACAGTTATTTTTTTACTATTTGAAAACACACACATACACAGTCATTTATGTGTGCTTGCATAAACTCCATAATACCACAGTTAGTTACCTTTTTTAGTTCCCTGTAATGTAAACCGTTGCATTTGTAACGCTATTTCTGAAACAATACCTGTCGAAAGAGACTGGGTCCCGTATCCTAGTGTCGGAGTCAGTGTCACATTAAATGATGTAACAATGTCATCGAAAAATAAACTTATTATTTATCAATCATAACTGACAAATTGTGTGCATTAAACAATCTGGGGGCACTACCATGCAATGCCCCGCCAATGCGAGCCATTAAATATTAGGTAAGCTAATAATCCTTAATATTATAAATTATTTTAAGTAAATGTTTAAATACTGATTCACATGTTGCGAAACTTCAACATTATCTTGATTATACACACCTTAAAATAATCTAAACATTGTCAAAAACATGGCAGTAATTTGCAGATCAGCAGTAGATAAAGGACTTCGTGTCAGATCTGCTACTTCACCTGGCTGCACATCGTGACTGCCTAATAACTACCTAATAGTCATTGTCTCCCACAATCTGATAACAGATATCATGGGATTTCGAAATCATTAGAACGACACCTAAGTTAAGACAAGGAAGTTTGGCAATCATTTCTTCTGCATATGTGGCTTTCCTGGTACCTCAATAACGGCATAACTAGGTCTAACAACTGCACCCAAATTACGATGTTTTTTTTTTTTTTTTTTACATACTAGGGAGTATGTCAAGGAAGTATGTTAAAAAAAAAAAAAAACTTTTCATTATTTGACATTATATACCTACCTACAATTCCAATTTCAAATCAAATTAAATCAAACGTTTATTTGCGTAAACCATGGTATAAAATGGTGTTAAATACAAATTTATATGGCACAAACATGTTAAGCTAGGATAAAAACAGCATGCGACTATTATAGTAGTGCCTTTTGTGGACAAGATATATTCAGATTTGTTACAGTTGTAATGGCAATCATGTCATTTGCTTTAATTAAATAGGTTTTTATTTTTATTATTTTATTTATCTTTTATACAGATTATTTTATATTTTGTAAATGTGAGAACGTTTAAGGCTTAATAGACTGTAGATTTGTAGACCGTTTTCTATTTTGTTAAGTACTGGTACTTGTTGACAGGGGTACACTGTGCTCCCACACCTATTAACACTGTAATTTGAAAACATTGTTCAAAGCCAATTATTTCTAAAAGAGTAACCGTGGTTTCTTGCCGGCTCTTCTCCATAGGAAACAAACAATTGGAACCGTGGACCTAGGTTTTGACGTCTCATAAGTGCCCATGTAGGTTTATGTGAAATAAAATATTTTGATTTTGCAAGCGGAAACTTGGTTTTTCTGTAGTTAGTGTGTTCGAACGTAAACGATGCAAAAGGAGTATGTAAGGATCGTATCAGGTGGCGTTCTGTAGTTTTTGCTTAGCTCTATGAGAAGAAGACGTGAGTTTATGTATGTATGTATGTGTTTTACTAGGCACTTGGAGACTTTTTTTGAAGTGAAAACTTCTTTAGGCGCGTTGAGCACTTTTTGGGTGAACAAAAATCATGGAACTCGCGTCATCGTCACCGAACGCTAGTTTTTTTACTTTTATCGGCAGACCCTAAAGACTGCCCCGCATGTTTTTTTTCAGTTCTTTAGTTTGACTCTCTCCCATCTAAAATCCATTTAATACCATCTATACGTATAGAAACATTTACACTGATTGTTGTATAAACGTACCATACTCATGCCGTAGGGAATATACCTTGTGTACGTAGTACCCATCCAGAAGTACCCAGAAACCCTCCCCAGCATCCCTTAAGACACACTTGTCACTCACGACGAATCTAAACCAACACGGGTACGTTACGCAAACTATCATCTCTGCAGTGATCGATCGCACCTCTTCTACCCTCGTATAGACACAGTTTATTTCCAATCGTCGTGTGTAACTTCAAATATTGACTTACAGTGAAACCTCCCCGTAGTGAAGAGCCACGAAAGTCGCGGAAGGGTTAAGAGGAATACCCGTCTTGTAAATAGGGAGTGCTTGCTGATGTAAGTGCTCTTTTCCGGCACTTCGAGCTGTATTTGCTTGTTGGTTTTGCTTGCGCAGACAATTTTGGCTTTTGATACTATTAAACCATATTCTTCTGTCATGCTGACATGAGAACACCAGTTAAGCCTAAATTTTAGACCATGCCGTGGTAAATAGCCGGTTAGTTAGTTGAAAGCACGGCTAAATGCCCAAGCTGCGGTGGAAGAACGCTTAGTAGGTAATTACTATCACTTGTAGACGCTCCCTTTATTGCACCTACTTAGTTTAATAATATCAGCCTGTTATTCTAACTATAAAAGGGCATAAAAGTCCTCATATACAGGGAAAAAATAATTAACTATTTATCACCACTCTTTTTAATTTCGGTTCAGAGTCCGGCGACAGTGTAGGCTGCATCTTCCGTAAGAAACCTCGGGGCACGGTTTGCTATCTTTCACAAACAATGTCACCCCCGCAATGACTAATTTCTAATTAAAATCTAATTACAAATTCATGTTCCCAACCGCGGTCCCCCAATGAATTGCTCCAAATAGCCAGCGATCCTAAAACTTCAATAAATGAGGTCAACAGCTTTTTCGTGAACATAGGGCAAACTCTGGCCTCTAACATAACACCTGTTTTGGGACGCGACAGAGTGGAAACGGAACGTTCAACTAGTTGTAACTCACTCGTTATTCTGCCGGTAGATGTAGATTACGTAAAAAGCCTTATCGACTCCTTACGTAGCGACTGTGCCACAGGTTATGATAATATCCCAGCTAAGGTGCTCAAGCAATCGAGTTTAACCTTGGCTGCGCCAATTGCTCATATCTGTAACCGAGCTATTGATTCCGGCGTATTCCCTAACGCTTTTAAGAAAGCTGTGGTCCATCCCATTTTCAAGGGTGGAGATAGGGCTAGTGTCACAAACTACCGGCCCATTTCCGTATTGAGTTCGTTATCAAAGATTCTTGAAAGAATCCTCAGCAATTGCCTGATAAATTTTCTGAGTAAGCACAAAATCATTGCAAGTAACCAGTATGGATTCAGATCTGGTATATCAACGGAGGATGCTGTTGTTGACGTTACAAAAACACTGGTTGATAAATTGGATGGGAAAATGAAATGCTACGGCATTTTCCTTGACCTTTCCAAAGCGTTCGATACGGTATCTGTTCCCACTCTTGTCGCGAAGCTTGAGCGAGTGGGAGTGCGAGGATCGACATTGAACATCTTTAGAGACTATTTATCCAATCGGACGCAATGTGTAACAATCGACTCTCTAACGAGTGATCATAAAATTATCAATTTCGGTGTCCCACAGGGAAGCATACTTGGGCCCACACTCTTCCTTCTATATATCAACGATCTGTGCCTTGCTCAGGTTCCGAATTGTGATATATTCACTTATGCTGATGACACGGCATTGATAGTTTACGACGCCGATTGGACTAAGGCAAAGCAAAGAGCTGAATGCGCGCTTCGCTTGGTAATGGAATGGCTCTCAGTAAATCTCTTGACCCTTAATATCGCAAAAACAAAAATTATTCGCTTTTCCTTACCTAACACGACTAGTCCACCCCCAGAGTCAGGATTAGTTATAGCTCATACTTGCGTAGGAAATAATAATGACTGCAACTGTTCAGCCCTATCTCTGGTTCTTGATGTAAAATATTTGGGGGTTTTCATAGACTATAGGCTAAGCTGGCAATCCCATATTGAAGCCTTATGCACCCGGATCAGGAAACTGATATATATCTTCAAGGAGCTCAGGCATTCTGCTGATCGCGAATTAATGCTTCTAGTATACCAGAGTCTTTGTCACTCCCTAATCTCGTACTGCATCTCAGCCTGGGGTGGAACGTACAAAACATCTTTACTTACCGTGGAACGCTCTCAACGGAATATCCTAAAGTTAATGCATTTTAAACGCAGAGACTTCTCTTCAGCGAAACTTTATTTCGAGGCACAGGTTTTGACTGTTAGACAGCTCTTTGTTCTCCGTGCCGTTCTGCGTCGACACACCATGCTGCCTAAAACGCCAAGTGTTCTATTGAGACGCAAAGGATTCCCTGTCTGTGATACCGTCAAGTGTCGTACCGCATTCGCTAGTCGCCAGTTTCTTGCTACAAGCTCTCGACTTTATAACAAAATAAATAAAATTCTAGAAATTTATACTCGTACAAAATATGAGGTTAAGAATATTCTTACCGAGTGGTTGCAAAAGTTATCATACGATGAAACTGAAAATCTTATCAAAATTAATTTATAATTAGTTAAATACTGTATGCACATAATATTCTGTTGTTTGTTGTTTTTTTTATTCTTATTGTTTTGTTTTATTTTTTCTCTTTTCCTGTTTATTATTATGATAATAGAAGTACTATCCATATTTAATTTTTCACAAGAAGTACTTGCACGTGTATTGTATAAATAGTTGTATATCACTGCTATTTCGGGGAACATTGGCTTCTAAGATACAGGCTTATTGCCTAGTTTAGGAGTCAGAAGTTCGACATTGAACTTTTATCACTGTTGTACAACTTACTCTTAAGACAATACCTTGTACTACCTTCTGTTTCTGTTTCGTACAAAATAAATGATTTTATTATATTTTATTATTATATTATTAATTTTCTTATTCAAATTAAAATGTTTAAAAACCAATTCCAGTTTCCTCAGAGCCTGCGGGTTAATTATTGTCTCTCTAAATAAATTTCTTGGAACGTTTTAGTAGGTACAATACATATTTCAGGGAAAGTAATTTACGTACCGCCTGTGTTCCCAAGTTTTTTTAATAAAAAATATAATCCTTATCTGAAAGATTTCTTGGTAGCTGACTTAATACCACCGGATTTCTTCTAATTGGGTATTAAAATATTGCCGTGGAAATAATGACAACGTGGGCTTGTATGTATGTAGGATCTTGTTTTTTTTCTAGATTATTCCAAAAAAATTCTATTGTAGGTCATGTTTTTGACATTCTGTGATGGTCTAGCAAGTAGGTACTTATATTCATTTTCCTAGTTTTACATTT
Organism: Tiliacea citrago; assembly: GCA_963921375.1. NCBI lineage: Eukaryota > Metazoa > Arthropoda > Insecta > Lepidoptera > Noctuidae > Tiliacea > Tiliacea citrago. Next base: position 801,473 of record OY992790.1, on the reverse strand, counting down.
AAATCAATTTCCAGTTTATGAGGCAATTTTATGAATCAAGTGAATCATGTTGCGATCCTCACGAGAACCAAAAACTAGTTCTTCAGCTACGTAGTGGTATGCCTGTTTGTAGAATGGTTTGTATCAGTTTAGGCTTTTAGGTTGCTGTAAAGAGAATCACTCATCATCTTTATAATTCAAAGCACCACTAAATAATTAGTATAATAATAGTGGCACCACTAAATAGATACCAATAAGTAGTGTTATTCAGTCGCTTGTCTCCTGTCCACATCCAAACTAATTCTCAAAAAGGCTCGTTACCGCGGCTATAGTGAAGTACTCGTCAACTAACAGTCGGGACTACCTCCACGCCTACGCGCCTACAGGTGCCAGTGTTGCAAGTTTGTCCGAAAGAGATATCGTGGCCCTGGAAAACAGGCAACTGAGGAACACGGGTGGGTTTTAGTCCGTTAAAGTTTGCCACGTTTTATTTGACAATTCCCAACCCAAAAAAAAAGGGTTGCTACTGTCAAAGTCAAATCGTTTATTTCAAAAAGGCAATTTTAAGTGTCAAAACTAACAAAAAAACCGGCCAAGTGCGTGTCGGACCACGCACAATGAAGGGTTCCGTAGTTAGGATGAATTTATTCCTAAAACAAACTTAACATTCTAGTTGAAAAACATGTTGTCCCATGCTTGTGCTGTGAGACCTTGCTTCTGCCCAAATTTCATGATTCTAGGTCAACGGAAAGTACCCTATAGGGTTTGATTTATGTGCGAGAAATTCGCAATTTTTTTTTGTGTGATAAAACTACAAATTTACAATTTTCGGACTTTTTCCTTTATTTATGCTGTGAGACCTTGCTTCTGTCCAAATTTCATGATTCTAGGTCAACGGGAAGTACCCTATAGGTTTTGATATATCTGCGAGATTTTCGCAAAAAAAATTATGTGATAAAACTACAAATTTACAATTTTCAGACTTTTACCTTTATTTGTGCTGTGAGACCTTGCTTCTGCCAAATTTCATGATTCTAGGTCAACGGGAAGTACTCTATAAGTTTTGATTTATGTGCGAGATATTCGCAATTTTTTTTTGTGTGATAAAACTACAAATTTACAATTTTCCGACTTTTTCCTTTACTTGTGCTGTAAGACCTTGCTTGTTGCCAAATTTCATGATTTTAGCTCAACGGGAAGTCCCCTCTAGGTTTTGATTTATTTGCGAGTATCGAAATATGTCGCAAGAATGTCGCTTATATCGCCGTTTTTTTTTATTGCGTTGACTTGGAAGCTTGATTTTTTAGAGCTTCAAGGGACCATAGACTTACGTATTTGATATTATTTTCAACTTGATACCTTTACGCGTTCCTGAGAAAAATGGTCTTGTCAGACTGACAGACAGACGGACAACGAAGTGATCCTATAAGGGTTCCGTTTTTTTCCTTTTGAGGTACAGAACCCTAAAAATGAATTGATTCTAGTTGCCCAGAGGTAGTTTCGTATTGAGAAGAATGAGGAAGAAACTCCACATTTACTGTTTTACAATACCTATTTTGTTTACACTAAATCTATACAAATAAAAAGACAAATCCTGACTGACTGACTGACTGATTGACTGACTCATCAACGCCCAGCCCAAACCCTTGGATCTAGAAAGCTGAAATTTTGTACAGAGGTTCTCTTTATAATGTAGACAAGGAATAAGAAAGGATTTTTGGGAATTTCACCCCTAAAGGGGTAAAATAGGGGATGGAAGTTTATATGAAAGTCCGTCAATTTTTGAAGTTAGGATCTTCAAATTTTGTGTTTAGGCTGACAATTGAAAATTAATTTACACGTGTTTCAGATTTTTTGATAATTCCACCCCCGAAGGGTTAAAAAGAGGGATGAAGTTGTGTATGGAAAGTCCTTCATTTTAGAATGTAAAAATCACTAAATTTATTATCTAGGCTAATGGTCGGAAGCTAACGCAACGGTGTTGTTAGAATTTCAACCCTTAACGGGTGAAAAGGGGGATGAAATTTTGGTTTTAATTAAAGTTCTTTATTTTTTAAGTTAAAATCACTAATAGTTCGGCTTATGGTTGGCTTATACAACGTAAATCGTTGTTTTGGGATGAAAAGAGGGATAAAGTTTTGTATTGAAGTTGTTCATTCGCATTTTGTATCCAAGTAAAAATAATAAAGTTGATGAACTTGAAACTTGGCACGAATACTTACCTGAGTAAATCATAAAGTTATCCATTTTTAGTTTTTTTAAAGTTCCCCCTGAAGGGGGATTCGGGGATGTCAAAGTTTGTATAGATGATTTTTTTCTTTGAAACTCAGTATTTATACTTAAAACAAAAAATATAGAATAACGTGTATCAGGGTTTTTCAAAAATCTATCCCTAACGGGGTGAAAAGGGGTAGTCAAAAAGGAAACCATGACTGACTGGTAACACACAGCTCTAACCACTGAACGGATTGGGTTGAAATTTGGCACATAGATACTTATTATGACGTAGGCATCCGACAAGAAGGGGTTTTTTAAAATTCGACCTTTAAGAGGGTGAAAGAGGGATTTTGTTTGTATGAAAAATCTTATTCCTTGAGTTAATAAACCTGAAATTTGGCACGATTACTTACCGAAGTAAATTATAAAGTTGTCATTTGTGTTTTTTTATACTAGGTACCCCCTAAAGGGGGATTGGGGGATGTCAAAGTTTGTATAGAAGAATTTTAACGCGCGGTCCGATTAACTCGAAACTCAGTATTTATACGTAAAACCAAAAATAAAGAATAAAATGTATCAGTTTTTTTTTAAATCATTCCCTAACGGGATGAAAAGATTTGTCAATTTACAAAGGAGGATTTTACTGCGTGGCTTGATTAACTTAGCAACAAAAATTAAGAATAACATGTATCAGAGTTTTTCGAAAGTTGACCCTGAAGGGGTGAAAAGGGGTAGTCAATTTGACAAGGGAGTTTTTACTGCGTGGCTTGATTAACTCTAAATTATGACGTAGGCATCTGCTAAGAAGGGGTTTTTGGGAATTTGACCTTTAAAGGGGTGAAAAGGGGGCATTGCGTTTGTATGAACGATCTTATTCCTTGAGTTAATAAATCTGAAACATGGCACGAATACTAACCTAAGTAAATTATAAAGTTGGTAATTTTTTGTTTTTTTATAGGGGGATTGGGGGATGTTAAAGTTTGTATGGAAGAATTTTAACGCGCGATCCGATTTACTCGAAACCCGGTATTTTATATATACCTAACGCTCACAGAATATAAAGCCTTACATGTTCAAATGTAATAAATTGTGCAAATGTAACCCTACCGGGGCAAAAGGGGGTTTTTAAGTTTTAGAGAAAGATTTTGCTGTGCGTGTGGTTTTGCTTGATAAACTCTAAAGTAATTGAATAACACATGATTGAATATTTTTCAAAAATAAACTCCTTTTGGGGTGAAAAGAGGGACACAGTTTATATCAAAAATTATGTTTCCTTTGATCAATAAACTTGAAAATTGACCCGTATATTTTCTTAATAAATAAAACGACCATAAATAATATAAACATACATTTTCGAAAACAACCTTGGGTGTTGCGGGGGTGTTGAATTTTGTGGGGAAAATAATTGTATGGAAAAATATATCGCGTGGTTCGATTAACTTGAAACTCGGTATTTATATTTAAGATCTAAAATAAAGGAAAAGGTGTATCAGGGTTGTCAAAAAATCTACCCCTAACGGGGTGGAAAGGGGTAGTCAATTTTAAAGGGGATGATTTTATGTTTCGGATTGGCGCAAGAATGGCTGAACGGATTTAGATAAAATTTGGTAACATAGTTTATAGTTTATAATCTGCATTAACACATAGCGTACTTTTAATTCCGGTAGTACGTTCTCGTGACATTTTTTCCGACATCCACGCGGGCGAAGCCGCGGGCAAAAGCTAGTTATACAATAATTATTATACAGTAGTGGAGCCTACCGAGAGCGAAAGAGGCACGCGAACGAGCCGCTTTTATGTCCTCACTGAACTATGGGTGACGGTCAAGGATCACACCTAGGTATTTGGCTCGCTTCTCCCAGGGGATCGGCTTGCCATACATAGAGACCGGGCTGGGAGGAGGGAGAATGAACCAGCGCAATCTCGAGAAGAGGACCGCCTGACTCTTATTGGGGTTGACCTCGATTCTCCATTTCCGGAACCAAGTGCCTAAGACGTTTACGGAGATCGTAAGAGCGCAAGCGATAGAGTTCTGGCAGCGACCGGTGTAGTAAATGGCAGTGTCGTCGGCGAATAGTGCCAACTGAGCCTTTTTACTTTTGAGAATGTCACTGGTGAACAGCTGGTTAGCATTACACCAGCCAGGAGCCAGCGCTCAAGTCCTCAACGATGCGCTGGACTTGTTGGATGCACGAGTGTTCGGTACGGAACCCGAACTGCTCATTGGGGATGAGGCTCTTTCCCTCGGCATAGTCTTTCAGCTGCATATAAAGAAGCCACTCGTAGATTTTGCCAAGGACATTGAGCAGACTGATGGGGCGGTAACTCGTAGGCTCAGACTTGGCCTTGCCTGGCTTAGGGATACCGATAACGGTGGTCTCTTTCCACGCCTGCGGATAGATTTTGTTGATCAAGGCGCCATTGAAGATGGCGGTCATGAGCATAATGAGCGGGGCGGGGAGTAAAGTATATACTGTGGCATCACTGCCTGCGCCGCGCGCCCCACGCTAGAGTGGTTCGTTATACCGCAATCGCTCGATCATCTGAACCAGTCGTTAGCCTACTCCGATGGCGAATGCACGCGCTAATCGTTTTGTAACTATAATTACGTTTCGCAACCTAGCTTACCTAAATATCAGTGTTCACTCTAATTCTTGATTATGTATCTTCCTAGTACTCGTTTCTTCTTATATTCAAACTGTAAATCTTAACTATTTCATTAAAACTTCTACTTGAAAAACGCTTTTCATTTCTACATACCCTCTGAGCAGCTACAATACCTTATTGGTGATACCGTCAGAACCGGGATCTTTACAAGCGTGGAGACCCTTAATGAGGTCCTGCACTTCATCTGGAGTGACGGAAGGCAGGGGCTCTAGCCAGCTCTACGTATGACTTCAGCATCAACCTTGTTAAGGTGTGCTTGGTCTACCTCTACAGGTTGAGTGCTGGGTGAACATTAAATATTAATAATGTTTGTAGAATTTACCCATTTTTCCCCATTTCTTCCCGTGGGTGTCGTAAAAGGCGATTAAGGGACTTACTAGAGAATGGGCAGCAGCGTTCTCTATGCATTTTAACGCCATACTGCGATCACCAACCCGCCTGCCAAGCGTGGCGATTATGGCGAACCTTAGGGGGAGGCCTATGTCCAGCAGTGGACGACTTTTGGCTGAAATGAATGAATAATATTTGTAGTGATTTTAAATACTAATTATACAATTGAAAGTATTTGATTTGCCCATGCCCACTGACCTCTAATATACAAGTTTGCTGGACTAAGTATACTATGAGAAATGACAGTTGATTTTTGTGCCGATTCAAAGCGCCCCGCTAGAGCGTCTCAGGAACTAAAATTGACACATTGTTGTGGCAAAAAAATAATGATAAACCTCTGATCGAGCGAAATTTTCCAGCAGTATTAATTAGAAAAGTACTACGAGATATTGTAAATAGTACCAGAAATTTGTTTTCAGATTATGGCTATGTTAAAGAAACGTTAAGGCTCGTGCAGACTGGGGCGAAATCGGGAGCGCGACAAGGGTCGCACTGCCTGTCACACCAGCAATGTCGCTCCAATCTGAACGAGTCTTTCATCATCATCATCAACAGCCTATAGCAGTCCACTGCTGGACATAGGCCTCTCCAATTGCACGCCATTTAGCTCGATTCTCGGCAACTCTCATCCAGCTGCCACCAGCCACCCTGTGAAGACCGTCGCTCCACCTAGCCTGAGGGCGTCCTACCTTACGTTTGCCGATTCGCGGTCTCCACTCAAGAACACGTCTACCCCAACGGTCATCGGTTCTACGGCTAATATGGCCGGCCCATTGCCACTTCAGCTTGCTTATTCTGTGGGCTATGTCGACAACTTTGGTTCTCTGCCGGATCAACTCGTTCTGGTTTCGATCCCTCAGAGAGACTCCAAGCATAGCCCGTTCCATAGCTCGCTGATCGACCTTGAATTTATAGACCAGCCGTACCGTGAGGCTCCGTAAGTCATAACAGGCAGGACGCACTGATTGAAGACCTTCGTCTTTAGGCTCTGTGGAATACGTGACGAGAAGACTCGACGAAGCTTCCCAAATGCTGCCCAGCCCAGCTGAATTCTTCTGTTAACCTCCCTCTCAAATATTTTTTTACCAAATTGCAAAGTCTACCCGAGGTAAACGTATTCTCAAACAACCTCGAGAGCACCGCCATTAACAGCAATCGGTCCCGGAGTGACGTGTTCGTTGAACATAACCTTGGTTTTGTCCAAGTTCATCCGGAGACCAATGCGTACAAAAGAATCAACTCAGCCGTCCAGCATCTGCTGCAACTGATGCAGCGATTCAGCCAGTATGACGATGTCATCTGCAAATCTCAAGTATGAGATGGATGTTGATGCCACGTCCTTCCCAGTTCAGCGTCTTAAACACATCCTCCAATGCGTTAGAGAACAATTTCGGGGAAATAACGTCCCCTTGTCTCACCCCTCGACGCAGGGGGATATGCTCAGTTCGCCGATCTTGAGTTTGGACGGTCATAGACGCGTTCTCATAAAGACATCTCAACACTTGGGGGTATCGCCAGTCAACTTGGCATCGCTGCAGATACTCCAAAACAGACCAGGCCTCGATAGAGTCAAAAGCCTTCTCATAGTCCACAAATGCAAGACATAGGGGCCGATTATACTCTTCGGACTTTTGTATAATTTGTCGCACTGTGTGGATGTGGTCTATGGTACTGTATCCTTCTCGAAACCCAGCCTGCTCCAATGGCTGAAACTCGTCGAGTCTTTGCGCTAGACGATTTGTAACGACTCTTGAAAACAACTTATATACGTGGCTAAGGAGTGAAATGGGTCTGTAGTTCTTTAAAAGGGTCTTATCACCCTTTTTAAAGAACAGTATAACCACACTCCTTCGCCACGCTTCTGGAGTTCTCCCAGAGAACAGAATAGAGCTGAAGAGCTCCCGAAGCTCTTTCAGTACAGGACTTCCTCCCGCTTTCAGGAGCTCGGTCGTAATCCTATCCTCACAGGGGCCTTTTCCATTTTTAAGCTGTTTAAGAGCCGCTTCGATTTCGTCTTGGCTGATTTCTGGCAGGTCATCCGTAAAATGGCGGGTTAAAGTGGCTCTGGAATCCTCATTTTCGGGATCAGGTCAAGATGCGTGCGATGCGTATAATTGGCCGTAAAAGTTTTCTACTTCCGAAAGGATCTCAGGCTTCGAAACGACGACATCCCCACTGGATTTGGTCAACTTCGTCAGGTGGCTCCTCCCAAGTGACTGGACGAACACTTTCGATTCCCGATTTTGCTCAATTGCTTTCTCTATAGAGCGCGTATTGGCGCGTCGGAGGTCGCGTCGTACCAGTGTTCTAATTTTTTTGTTGAGTGCCCGTTGTTCCGACGAAGTGATAGGTGGGTTTTGACGTCGTTCCGTCATGAGCTCCAGAGTTTCTTCCGAAAGTTTGGACCTCTTGCCCGTACGCCGCATTTTACAAAATCGCGTGCCTTCCTCCCTGAGGATTTCCGCCATTTGGTCAAGCGCCTGGTCAACGTCATTTGTAGTTTCCACGGCAGCAAATCAGTTCTCCAGGTCTAACTGGAACGCTTCAGATCCTAACATAGTTTGCAGCATGTTTGGACGGAGCCTAGACTCCATCAACCGAGTTTGCTCGAGCTTGAAGTCAATATTCAGAGAGCCTCGGACAAGTCTGTGGTCACTGCCGGTGTTGAACCTGTTGATCACTGAGACATCCCTGAATATATGCTTTTTATCTGATATGATGAAGTCTATCTCATTTTTCATCATATTATCGGGGCTTCGCCACGTCCACTTCCTTTGGGACTGTTTCTTAAAGAAGGAGTTCCTCAAGAAAAGCCCCTCCTTCTCAAGGAAGTTGACAAGCATTTGCCCCCTATGATTTCTGCTGCCAAACCGTAGGATCCTACTACCAATTCGCTGCAATTCTGTACTCCCACTTTAGCGTTAAAATCCCCCATGAGAACGTTGTAGTAGGCCCTAGTAGTGCAATACAAGGCCTTGGAGATGTCCTCGAACATTTGCTCCACTTCGTCATCCGAGTTTGCCGAGGTCGGTGCGTAAACCTGAACAACCTTGAGGCTATACCTCTCAGTCAGTTTCACTACGAGGTACGCTACCCTGCTCGAGACACTCGAAACTTCTACAACGTTGCCACAAAGGGATTTGTTTAACAGGAACCCGACTCCGCCTTGGGACAGCTGGTCTCCCTCTCGAAAATACATAAGATGGCCCGATTCAAGGGTTATTGTATCCTCACCCTCTCTTCGGACTTCACTCAACCCAAGAATGTGCCACCTTATTTTTCCGAGCTCTTCTTCTAGCTGCACTAGGTGCGGTCATCGAGCCGTAACGTGCGTCCGTTATACGTTGCCAAGGTCAGTTGGGTTTGGCGGCCACTTGTAACCCCGGGTTACATTCTTCGCACCCCCTACCTTGCCGTTACCGTGATCACTGCCAAAATCAGGCATAGCAAGGCGGCCGGGAACTGGGGGCCGTGGTTGATTTTGACTTGCCATTTGGAGGGTTTGCTCATAATCGCCACGCTGGGCATGCGGGTTGGCGATCGCAGATCGCAGCTTCTCGCACTAGTGACGCTGCTGCCCGTTACTAGTCTGCGCCATTTAGCTGCGAAGTTTTTATTTAGAATGGTTATACCGCCATTTGTCGGTTGTCAGAGCCTCGTTTGTTAGTCAGCAGGGTGCACTACGAGCAGGTGAGGTTAACTTGGGGCACTGAAGTGGTAAGTGTGCCCCCTTATAACCCTCTCGAACGAGTCTTTACTGTTGGATAATTTTACAAGCCATTTACATATTCTTGTATAACAAATAATTGTCACTAAATACATAGATATTAGACTGTACGCTGCTACCAAACATTAATCGCTATAAATAAATGGTGATAAACTATGGATTTCTATTAATCACGACAAATTATTTGCGTTCGCCAATGATTCAAAATATAAATGTGTTTTTTTTCCTTCAGTAGGTAGATAATAGCTCACGAAGAATACAACTGCGATTTGATTTACTAGTTTATAACCAAATTGCAATAAAATAGCTAATTCTTTTATCATGGTCCACATTGCAAATTATTGCGACTTCAGCTCAGCTCGTAAACTAGTGTAGTTGAGCGAGGAGATACTTGCACAAATATTTTTGTTTTAAGGATAAGTTGTTAACCTATCCCCATATTTAAAGCTCACTGATCTGTCAGTCATGCGCTATAACTTTACTAGCACGTTATCCACTAGTTTATAGCTTGCAATCTGACCGCGCCCTAATGAAAATATTTTTCAGTTAACCTTTGCAGCAGTTATTCTATTATTTTCTTAAAAATCAAGCATAATAAAAATAACTGGGAGTGATTATTTTTTTTCTCTTACGTAATAAATTACTCTCACGATCGATAAAGTCCATACAAGTATTTCTTTATCGAAGACTGTGTCCCATCTCTAATATTAGTTCCATGGACGCTCACCTTGCTATCAGCGCCACAATGGCGAAAATCAAATCGCTTCATTTTGACATTGATATTATGAAGTCCAGCGTACTTGACATTTGGGCACGCCACAATTGTGGCGATAAGTCCCGTCTTTGAGGAGTGGCTGGAGAGGCGCCACGGCGTCCTCACCTTCCGCCTGACGCAGGCCCTTACCGGACATGGATGTTTCGGGAGGTTTCTGTTTAGGATTAAGCGGGAGGAAACGCCCGGGTGTCACCACTGTGTGGATCGCCCGGAGGACACGGTGGAGCATACGGTGGAGGTCTGCCCAGCTTGGGCGGAGCACCGCCGTGTCCTCACGGAGGCGATCGGCGGCGGCGATCTCTCGCGTCCGGCCCTGGTTCAGGCCAGGGTTCGGAGCGAGAGTGCATGGGAGGCCGTCACCTCCTTCTGCGAAGCAGTTATGCTAGCGAAGGAGGAGGCGGAACGCGTGAGGGTGAGACAAGGTTCGCGCCCTCGCGCCCTTAGTCGCCGCAGGAGACGCCCCGGGCGTCGGGAGTCGCAAGCCGATTTCCGGCCACCGTAGGCGCGGGCCTGCGGACGGTGAGCGATGGGCAGCTCGCCGTCCGATAAGGACCAGGCCCGGGTCGACGGCGCGTTGTGTTCCACGCGCGCCTCAAAGAAATGTCAGCACCAATTGACGGGGTCCGTTAGGACCAATGCCTGCCGGGGTTGCGAGTTTGTCCGAAAGGGATATCGTGGCCCTGGCACACAGGCAACGGAAGGAACACGGGTGGGTTTTAGTCAGTAAAAGTCTGACACGCGCTCCGCCCAGAGCGGGAGAAGTTATTTGATAATTTCCCACCCAAAAAAAAAAAAAAAAAAAGCTTACTTGACATTAGAGGTCAGTGGATTTGCCTCAAATGATTTATGTATAAGCGTAGTCATGAAGTTTAAAAGTATCTCATTTGACATTTACCGTAAAAGTACTGGTTTTTTAACAGAACGGAATGGAAACATGATATTATTTGGGGCGTCACCTAGTTTGTTAAGTTAGTTCTCTTCGAGTTTTGGAAGCAAAAGCGCTGTCTTCAAGAAGTCTAAAGTCTATACTGATATTATATTGAGTACCAAATTAAATAATTCGTTAAATATTGCTGTATATCAAGATGTATGTGCGCAAGAATATAAATACTGAAATATTCGTATTGAAAAAACTTTTTACAAAAAAAAAAAACAACCGACTTCCAAAAAAAAACACTACAAAGTGAAAAATAGCTTTGGAGCTGTATTTTAGTTTTTTGCCACCGACTTCCGAAATTAAAATTATTTTTCACTTTGTAGTGTTTTTTTGGAAGTCGGTTGTTTTTTTTTTTGTAAAAAGTTTTTATTTTTCACTTTTTAGTGGGTCAGTTTGTAATTTATCCAATATACAATAGCCTAATGTCAAATGCTCATCTCCTATTACAAAATATTACTTTTCCCGATGCAGGGGCGGTAATTGTTGAGTAGTTCTGGTAACAACCAAGAAAACTGATGGTGACTTCACCATATGCATTTTGACGAGCATAAATTGCTTAGCAACCATATTAAAGTGCCTAATCGAATCGCAACGGTGAAATACTTAGTATTAAGTAGTTCCAGTGGCCATCTCTGGTCTTCATCATTAGTTCCACTTCACCAAATGGTGCTTTTCGAGTGCAAATGCACGAGTTACTATAAAAAATACTCAAATCGCTATAGGTATGCCTATAAAATTTGAGGATTTCCCTCGATTTCCATGGGATCCCCTCATCAGATCTTGATTTGATGGCAATGGGACCACCTCGAGAGCATACCCTTCCAAACAAAAAATGAATTTTTAAAATCCGTCCACAATTGACGGAGTAATCGGTGAACATACATAAAAAAAAAAAAAAAAAAACATATAGCCGAACATAATTATAAGCTCCTCCTTTTTGGAAGTCGGTTAAAAAGGCGTTTCATTACATTTCTTTCATTTAATTGTGTAACATTTAATACAATTCCCCGTAAAAGATGTATGTACTTTAGAGAGGTAATCTAAAAAATGGTTGATCTATTTTTATTTCTGGTATTAAAATTATGTCTATCACATTATTAAAAGATGTAGATTTTATCTAAGGTATTCATAATTAGTATGTAACGAACATAGATAACGAAGTTCAATAAAAAATCTTAATCGTATGAATGTAAGCAGCTATCTAAATCAAACTACGATGACGGAGGCATGAGAATACAAAAGTAATAATTTAAACTTTTTGTATTCTCATACCTCTGCCATCGAATCGTTTTAGTCGTTATTACATAAAACAAATTATTATATTAAACAACTTATTTTTAGTCATATTAAACCTTCACAATCACCTTAATCACCCTAAATAAAATTCATCAATTATAGCTCGATATCTGTAACACGGAAGAAACAAGTTGTCACTGAGATCTATTACCTATCTATTTTATCAGCTTCTGCTTTAAGAATTCGTGGCTATCTAAATACAGTCATAAAACGATAACATTTTCCTTAAATATATATAATGGTAATTTAAACTGATAGAATAAACTGCGCGCGGCAATTTGCAGGTACAGAAACGCACGTCAACTCCTGACGAAGTATGTTAGCTCACTGACGCTTAGCGAATATTAGCGATTGAAACGATTCTGTTTACGTTGAGTACATCACTAAATGGCTCGGGTGACGTCATCGTTCGGTTCGGTATAAAAAAGATGACACGCTCGGTTTTCATACTATCTCATGAACATGTGTGGTGCCAGACGTAAAAAATAGCAACATCACATTTCTTCCCGTGGGAGTCGTAAAAGGCGACTAAGGGACCGACTTACTAGAGAATGGGCCGCAGCGTTCTCTATGCATTTTAACACCATATTGCGATCGCCTGCCAAGCGTGGCGATTATGGCAAACGCCCTCCCCTTTTGGGCTGAAATGATGATGATGAATGAACATGCGAGCCTACTTTAAATCTGTGATATTTTCATTGAATTGGCAAGGTACCGTCACAATATTGATATTTTTATATAGTTTCCTAAAAGATTCGCGGCGACGTAGATTATAAATGGCTCTGACAGTTCCCTTTTGCAAAATAAAAATGTATTCCATGTCAGCTGCCCGACCCCACAGTAGAATGCCATATGACATAATGCTGTGGAACTATTAGCTAAAACCGATCAAACCCGCGGTCGCTACATCTTTTAACTGTTTTATCTTTATAACAGCATAAGCGGCCGAGCTTAGCCGCCCCGCTAGATATGAGGTCCCCTTGTAATTTCTCGTCTTACGTGATTCCTAGGAAAACAGTTTGATTAATTACAGTTTTTCTCCATTCAATAAGATGTCACATTCGCTACTTCTAACATTAGGTAATTTAAATCTAATGCGTTTGTTTATTTTTTTTCATTTACCGTAAACCAATTTTGGTCCTGAAGAATAGGATTATTCACGTCGTTAAGAGTTTGTGATCTTTGGTTGAAAAACTCCACAATTATGGAAAACCGCGATAACTTCCCAGTTTTGAAACCAAATGGCAGTAATTATCCACGTGTCCCTAATAAATACAACACTTTAATAAAACGACCTCCTCTTAAAGCTCCGCTCATTTAGGAAACATCTTCCTTCGCATATTATTATTTTATACACAACGTCTTGTTCCGGGATGTCGTGAAAATTAAAGAATAACAGCGCTGTTTATTTTCTCGCTGAATATAATAACGATGAAGTTAGGAAACACGGTTACTTAATGTACACGTAGAAGTAATTTATGAAGTAACTTGTATGTAGAATAGGTATAATATTATAGTTTGTGTTTAACTACTATTGTGAACGGACGTACCGATCGCGCGCGCGTGCTCTAGTTAAGAGTATTTTGAAGACGCATCACAACATCATCGTCGCGGTGTACGTCGATCTATCAGGGCCACCACGATGACCCAGTTACAAGTGCGGAAATCATTATGAAGTGTTTATCATAATTGTTTAGGTGTCACGATCGCCCTAAAACTAAATAATGGTTGCAAAACAGTCTATTAAAATAAAAACAGACCTGGAAAAGCAGTTGTATGACTGTTACATCCAGGAAAAAACGGACAGAGAAAACCTGCAACAAATGGTACGTCAGCTGAACGGCCACATACAAAGCTTGCAGGAACAAGTACAAGATCTTCAAGGACAATTAAAATGCTTAAATACACACGAACAAGAAGAACCCTCAGATAAACAGGTCAGTGAGATCATAACACAGGCTCAGCCTACTAAAAGTGACGTTGAGTACTGCACGGATGATGATGAACTCGCCAAACAGACTGGGTGGATTAGGGCGAAAAATAGGAAGAAAAGGAAGTTGAACACCTCCCTCACTCCACCACCACCACTACCACAAGCAAGAGCTACTGCTCAACAGCAGCAACTCAACAAAGAGAAGGCAACCATAAAAAAAATATAGCACCGCCTCCAATCGTAGTAGACGGTGTTAAAAATTACCAAACTTTCTACGACTTTTTGACTGAATCTCAGTCAGTAGAAACATTTACCGCCAAAATGTTAAGCGGTAATAGCGTGAAAATAAATGCCAAATCTGAAGAGTCCGACAGAGTGATTGCTCGACGCTTAACAGAAAATAACTGTTTATGGCATTCATACGAGGATAAACAGACCAGGCGAAAAAATTGCATTCTTCTTGCCTACCGGATCGGATTAAAGATGATTTAAAGTCGCAAGGATTTCATATAGAAAATGTAATTAACAAGTTAAGCTGGAGAACAAAAGATCCGCTGAACTTGTTTATATTATCGTTCAAGAATGACGAAGATGTTAGTAAAATATACGGCATTAAACATATTCTAGGGTGTAAAGTCGAAATAAACCCGCTTAAAACATCAAAAATAATACCGCAGTGTAAGAGATGCCAGGCTTATGGGCATACCCAAAAGTATTGCGCTAAGGAGCCAAGATGTGTTAAATGCACAGGTAAACACCTCACAGCTGATTGCAACAAACCTGCACAAGATAAACCTAAGTGTGTCCACTGTGGCTTACCTCACCCAGCCAACTACAGAGGGTGTTTAGTTGCCAAGGAGATGCAAATAATTAAGAATAAAAGCTCTAAACATAATCCACCAAACAACCCTACCGTTAAGCAAGTTGTTGGAAACACCAACAAACAGATAACAAAACAAAGTGCACAGTTTGCGCAGACAACCGCGATAACTGGAAATACTTCTAAAAGTGCCTCGTATGCACAAGCGGTAAAACCAAAAACACAACCATCAAGACTTGAGGACAAACTCAACCAGATCTTGAAGTGCATATAGAGGATATGCACATTTGACAAGAGACTAGAGAAATTAGAATCAAGAAATACAAAAATCAATCATGAATAACACCTAAACACACTAAAAATAATGGCGTGGAATTCTAACGGACTGCTGCAACACCAACATAAGTTGCAAGTAGTCCTAGACACATAAAATATTGATGTGTGTTTGATTTCTGAAACGCATTTCACTAAACAGTATTTTGTTAAGTTTAGAGGCTATAAGGTTTATCACTCGCTGCACCCTAACAACACGGCCCGAGGAGGTAGTGCAGTTATTATTAAAGAAAATATCTGTCATCACGAACAGTGTAAATATGAGGAGCCACACACGCAAGCTGTGGCGATATCAGTTAAAACCACAAAATTTAATGTTACAGTAGCGGCCGTATACTGTCCCCCAAGACACACGATAAACAAAGAACAATATGTACACTTCTTTAGACTCCTTGGACAGAGATTTATATTAGGCGGTGACTTTAACGCTAAGAATACTCATTGGGGATCGAGATTAACTTCAACTAAGGGAAGACAGCTTCTACGTGCAGTGAAAGACATGCGCTGTGAGGTCATAAGTACTGGAAAACCTACATACTGGCCGACTGACCACCAGAAACTACCAGACCTTATCGACTTTTTCATAGTCAAAAATATATCAACTAATTATCTGAGTGTGGAAGAGGGGTATCACATGAACTCCGATCACTCTCCTATATTATTACAATTAAGTCACTAAATATTACTGAGAGAAAATCACCTGACATTAGTCAACAAGTTTACAGATTGGGAAAGTTTTAGCTTAGAGCTACAAAATATTATTGACCTAAAAACTTCATTAAAAGCAAAGATCAGCTCGATTCTGAAGTAAATAAGTTTAACAATAATATCCAACAATGTGCATGGAACAACACACCACAGATTACAAAAAAATATAAAGGAAATACCTACCCAAAGGAAATATTAGACCTATTATATGAAAGAAGGACTCAAAGAAAAAGATGGCAGCAAACTAGGTTCCCGCAAGATAAAACTCTATTGAATAACCTTACGAAAAGATTGAAGAGAAAAATACAGACCTTTCAAGATGAGGCTTTCAATAGTAACCTACGTCAGTTAACCAGCGACCATACAACGCAATACTCTCTTTGGAAAGCGACAAAGTCACTCAAAAGGCCAATTACACCAATTCCCTATCAGAGATGTTAACGGAAAGTGGGCCATAAGCAATGAGCAGAAAGCTCTAAGATTTGCACATCACTTAGAAGAAACCTTTCAGCCAAATGACGCGTCTGTAGACAACCTACAGTTTGCCAATATTCTGCAAGATCAAAAAATTAAGCTTGTGACCCCGAAAGAAGTTGCAAAGGAAATTCAAATCACTAGCCTTAAAAAGTCCCCAGGGTTTGACCTTATTACGGGAGAAATCCTAAAACATCTACCGCGTAAAGCCATCGTTAAGCTTACTAGGCTCATCAATGCAGCATTCGTGTTGAAGCATGTTCCTGACCCTTGGAAAGTTGCTGAAGTGATTATGATTGCAAAGCCCGGTAAACCACCTCACGAAGCATCATCATACAGGCCCATTTCCCTGTTGCCTATATTATCAAAACTGTTTGAACCTATCATAAACGAGAGAAACTTGATTCCTGACCATCAGTTTGGATTGAGAGAGAAACACTCAACAATAGACCAAGTACATAGAATTACCAACATCATAGAGAGAACACTCGAAGATAAAAAAGTCTGCTCCACAGTATTCTTAGATGTGGCACAAGCTTTTGATAGAGTTTGGCATAAAGGTTTGATATTCAAGCTAAGGCTTATGTTGCCCAATAATTTTGCCGATATCTTGCAATCATACATTTCAGATAGAATGTTTCGAGTAAGGCACAAGGATGCCTCTTCCGACTTAAAAATTATTAAAGCTGGCGTGCCTCAAGGTAGTGTGCTGGGTCCAGGGCTCTACCTGCTGTATACGTATGATATACCAGAGCTGCAAAATAACACTATTGCAACCGTTGCGGACGACACTGCTATTATGGCTACAGGGTCATGCCATACGGAAGCAATCAGTAAGGTACAAATTGCTGTAAATAAAATTCATGACTGGGCAGAAAAATGGAGAATCAAATTGAATGAATCAAAGTCACTTCACGTTGATTTCACCAACAAGAAATATGTTTACCATCCAATCTTCATAAATGGCCAACAAGTGCCATACGCAAATACAGCCAAATACCTTGGCATAACGCTTGACGCGAAACTGCGCTGGAAAGCGCACGTTAAAAAGAAAAGACAAGAACTAGATATGCGTTTTAAAAACATGTATTGGTTGATTGGACGGGATTCTTGCCTTTCAATACATAACAAAATTTTATTATACAAGCATATTCTTATGCCAATATGGACATATGGCATCCAACTCTGGGGCTGTACTCAACCGACCGATATAAAAATAATACAAACATTCCAGAATAAGGTACTCAGGAGTATTGTTAATGTGCCCTGGTATATAAGAAATGACGACCTCCATCGTGACTTAAAAATGGAACGAGTTACCAAAGTAATTAAAAAATTTGCTGAGGCCCATGAACACCGACTCCACCGACATGTGAACATCGAAGCAATTCAGCTGTTAGACCAAACAAATTATAGTGCGAAGGCTAAAACGAACAAAACCTTTTGAGTTAGTGTAGTGTAAAAAGTGTAGACATAATAGTGACAATGACACACATTGTAACACATGAACAATGTGTTTATATTATTATATCAGACTCTAAGAAAGTGGAACGGACTTGTGTAAAGTACAATTAGCACTATTCTAAGTT
Organism: Tiliacea citrago; assembly: GCA_963921375.1. Taxonomy (NCBI): domain Eukaryota; kingdom Metazoa; phylum Arthropoda; class Insecta; order Lepidoptera; family Noctuidae; genus Tiliacea; species Tiliacea citrago. Next base: position 783,628 of record OY992790.1, on the reverse strand, counting down.
TTAAAATAAGTATCACGTAGCAAATTAAGTTAGATTAAAATGACTTATTAGTCTTATAGGCTAGATTGTTATTAATTATTAAGAACCTGGTTCTTTTTAAAGGATAAAAAAAATAAAAATATAGTTTAACGGAGTTTCAAACATGACTAGTCTGGATCCGGCTGTAAGAGCATTATTTTCATCATTTATTTTTATTAGTCCTTAAGAATCTATAACTGTAGCATGTTCTATAATAAAGGTTAAAATATTAATTTAATTACTGAAATTTATAAAATTGCTTAGTGAATAATCGCCACTACTATCTTGCTGACTATATTTTTTTTTTACACAGCATCAGCTATCCTGTACCTATAGGTATATACGTAATAAATGCCCATACGAGAGATAAGAACAGTATTTTTCGCATCATAACTTCAAGTCCCTAACTACGTAGATGTAGCAAATATATAAGTCGTAACAAGTTCTGATTCAGAGAAGGGCCCATATCTGTCTGTACGTATTTACAGGAACATAACAGTTGATTATTTAGCGTTGTCCGTTGTCGGCGGTGTTTCAGTAATTAGTGCGGCGGGGATGCGCAGGCGTTGATGTATCGCTAGGGGGACCATCGTATTAGGGGCGATAGGGATTGAGTACTGTACCTATAGGTATATATTATATATGGAGTTGAGTCTGTACAAATCGACAAGGAGTAAAATAAACTTTTTTAGATCTAACAAAAATGATTAGTTTCATTTATTTATTATATGTCAATTAAATATATTTGTACACCTCTGGGCAAAACATAGAGGATCTACCAGTGACATCTCGCACACTGTTGTAATTTGACCTATGTTTACACATAAAGCATTCTGATTCTTATACCTTTGTACTATATTTTTTAAATATTTATAACAAAATTCTTTCTTTTCACTAAGTAACTTCGAAGAGTGGTATGGCCCGTTGATAGGTTATTAGTTTTTAAGGGTGAGTTGAAAGACTGAATTAATTATTTATTAACTAAACCGCAACTAATAATTGCTCTCATTTTTAAAAAGAGGTAGAAAACTAATCACACGTATTGTAGCATAATGTTGTCGTGACAACCTACCACAGATTCATATAAGTCCTTGGATTTAAACTTTTAAAGTAAACATTGACATTACGAACACGGAGAAACACTTAGGATAACTGTCTATAAAGTTAAATCAAGTTGGACTCAGCTCAGAGTAAATTGAGTAAGTATTGAAAGGGGATGGGATGATTGATGTCATGGGGGGTTTGTGCAATTGTGTAGCGAGCGATATGTTATAGATATTGTATGTATGTGTCGGTATGAGATACGAACGTGTAGGTGTTGCAGGCTTGGTGTACAGAGGTTCCTACTAGATATAATTATATAAATACATATTAAAAATGCAATCAAAAGAGCAAATTATCATACCTAACAGCCTACGGTTTTCTGCACTGCGTGCAGTACAAATGCTTTTGAGAAAAGAAAACTTTTTACAAAAAAATAAGAACTGACTACCAAAAATAACACTACAAAGTGAAAAATAACTTTAATTTCGGAAGTCGGTGTCTTTGGATCTGTATTTGAGTTTTTTGCCACCGACTTCCGAAATGAAAGTTATTTTTCACTTTGTAGTGTTATTTTTGGTAGTCGGTTCTTAGTTTTTTGTAAAAAGTTTTTTATTTTACACTTTTTAGTGGGTCAGTTTTGAATTTATCTAAATTACAATAGCCTAATGTTAACTGCTTATCACTTTTTACAAAATATTCCTTTTCCCGATGCTGGGACGTTGATTGTTGAGCAGTTCAGGAGAACTGCTCAACAATCAACGTCCCAATTTATGCTCGTCACTATGCATATGGTGAATGCATAGTGACGAGCATAAATTGCTTAATCGCAACCCGTTAAATAGGGGTACTCCATCATCAGTTCCACTTCATCAAATGGTGCTTTCCAAGAGCAAATGCCCGAGTTACTCGTACTATAACAAATACCCAAATCGCTATAGGTTTGCCTATAAATTTTGAGGGTTTCCCTCGATTTCCATGGGATTCCCTCATCTGATTCTGATTTGGTGGCAAGTGGACCACCTCGGGAGTATACTCTTTCAAACAAAAAAAGAATTTTCAAAATCGGTCCATAATTAACGGCGTAATCGCGTAACAAATATACAAAAAAAAAAAAAAACATACCGCCGAATTGAGAACTTCCTCCTTTTTGGAAGGCGGTTAAAAATTGTGCGTTGCATATTCAGAAAAAAATTGTGGGTTTCCTAATAATGGTCGTTTTTACTTTAAGTTAGCGGTATTTCGATTTTACAGTAGCTTAGATCATGATGCATGCATGGCATGTTAATTTTCATACAACATTTTAGAATATTTCTCAAATGAATGCCAAAAAGCATGGTTATTTCTTATTCAGTTGACACCAAAATTAATTTTCCCCATATTTCTAACAAAAGCAGTGCATACGTTGAAATACGAGCGCGTCCTCATTGTCCACTGTGCGTGGGCGCATGTTAACTACGTCGCCGCCCCGTTGACTCTTACTGAAATGGAGATCACCTTCACACTAAACAGTGAAGGTAGAAGAACTAGGACCGGTGTATGTCAGGTCGTTGAACTGGCAATTAGGAAAGGCCGTTTTGCAGCTGATTTAGCTTTTGCCTCAAAATAAAGTAGTTTTTTATTATATTTAGACTCGCTATCTCTCCCTGAGGCCTCTAATACGGGTATTCAGTTGAATCTGGTAAGACTGGAAGGCTAGGCAAATAACGACTTGACCTCTAGTTATGACAGTGCCTCTGAGTATTCTTGAGGTAACTTTATTATAGTCAGATATGATAACCCGATGAGAACTAGTTGTATTTAAACGGAAATCATTATTACAGGTTATCAGTGTAATAAGATTTTCGTTTATTTTTATAACTTCGTTTTTGCTTGGATAAGTTTGCTCCTACTATTCAAAAATCGCGGGTCAGTCCATCGAGTTATACGCCACCATATAATAATGAAATGACGTCACATTTATAAGCATCGCAATCGCTCTAAACGGGCACGTGCGCGCGCGGTGCATTTGTTTCGTAAAGAGATTTATGTGCGTGCGATTGTTTACGGCTGTTTGTAGCGGCTGCGTAGGCGCATGTCAAGTGTGTCGCCGCCCCGTCGCGTCGTCGGCTGCCTGACCTGAGAACATCACTTGTGTTTTCGATTTTGTAATGGTTTGTGCCTTTAGAACATCCATAGATTCTTCATATTATAATAATTGCAATGAATATTCTGATTACAGTATGAAGAATAAAGATAAATGCAGGGCATAAATGGGCTTTTGGTTTCAGTAAGGGGCGCTCTACGGAGGATGCCATCATGCGCGTTCGAGCCCTCACGACGGGGGATGCTGTTGCCCGGGGTGGGGTTGTCTTGGCGGTGTCTCTTGACATCGCCAATGCCTTTAATACCCTGCCCTGGAGTTGCATTGGGGAGGCACTTCGGTATCACCGGATGCCGACCTACCTCTGTCGCGTGGTCGAGGCCTATTTGACGGACAGGGCCGTCATCTACCCCGGTCACCACGGAGAGTGGAACCGGCGAGAGATGTCGTGCGGCGTCCCACAGGGATCGGTCCTGGGGCCGCATCTGTGGGACATCGGGTACGACTGGGTGCTGCGTGCCGACCTCCCTAGCGGTGTCAGCGTAGTCTGCTACGCTGACGACACGCTGGTCCTGGCGCAGGGGAGGTCGCATCAGGCGGCGGCCGAACTGGCGGCACGCGGGGTTGCGACAGTCGTCGATAGAATCCGGCAATTGGGACTCGAGGTGGCATTGCACAAGTCCGAGGCCATGTGTTTTTATAGTCCTCGGAACGCGCCACTGTCGGGTTCCCAGATAACGGCGGGAGGGATTCACATCGGCGTGGAGTCGACGGTGAAGTACCTGGGGCTCGTCCTCGACAGCCGGTGGAACTTCGTGGAGCATTTTCGACATTTGGCTCCCAGACTGGAGCGGGCCGGGGCTGCCTTGAAGCGGCTCCTGCCCAACCTAGGGGGTCCAAACGCCTCCTGCCGGAGGCTTTATGCGGCGATCGTGCGGTCCATGGCCCTTTACGGGGCACCGGTGAGGGCGCGTTCCTTAAGGCTGCGACTAGCCCAGCGATTGAACGCGTCCCAAAGGGTCATGGCCATCAGGCTGGTACGGGGTTACCGCACGGTCTCCCGTGAGGCGGCGAGCCTCCTTGCCGGACTGCCGCCATGGGATCTGGAGGCAAAAGTCCTCGCGCACATCTGGGAGTAGTGCGAGGAGGCGAAACGCCGGGGTGAAACTCCGCTGCCGCGAGAAATCACGGCACAGCGGACAGAGCTCCGGGATCTCATGGCGACATGGAGAGTGCGATTGTCGCAACCCAGCGCTGGGCACGCCACAATTGTGGCGATAAGTCCCCTCTTTGAGGAGTGGCTAGAGAGGCGCCACAGCGTCCTCACCTTCCGCCTGACGCAGGTCCTCACCGGACACGGTTGTTTCGGGAGGTTCCTGTTCAGGATAAATCGGGAGGAAACGCCCGGGTGTCACCACTGTGTGGATCGCCCGGAGGACACGGTGGAGCATACGGTGGAGGTCTGCCCAGATTGAGCGGAGCACCGCCGTGTCCTCACGGAGGCGATCGGCAGCGGCGATCTCTCGCGTCCGGCCCTGGTTCAGGCCATGGTTCGGAGCGAGAGTGCATGGAAGGCCGTTACCTACTTCTGCGAAGCAGTCATGCTAACGAAGGAGGAGGCGGAACGCGTGAGGGTGAGGCAAGGTTCGCGCCCTCGCGCCCTTAGTCGCCGCAGGAGACGCCCCGGGCGTCGGGAGTCGCAAGCCGATTTTCGGCCACCGTAGGCGCGGGCCTGAGGATGGTGAGCGATGGGTAGCTCGCCGTCCGATACGGACCAGGCCCGGGTCGACGGCGCGTTGGGTTCCACGCGCGCCTCAAAGAGATGTCAGCACAAACTGACGGGGTCCATTAGGACCAATGCCCGAGGGTTGCGAGTTTGTCCGAAAGGGATATCGTGGCCCTGGCACACAGGCAACGGAAGGAACACGGGTGGGTTTTAGTCAGTAAAAGTCTGACACGCTCCGGCCATAGCGGGAGAAGTTATTTGATAATTTCCCACCCAAAAAAAAAAAAAAAGAGGGCGTAAATGGGCTTAATGTTGGAAATAAAAAAATCATAGCTAAGACTAGGCTAGGTTAGGTTGTCAAATAAAATAAAAAACCGGCCAAGTGCGAGGCGGACACGCGCACGAAGGGTTCCGTACAATTATCTATAAAAACGGCAAAAAATCACGTTTGTTGTATGGGAGCCCCCCTTAAATATTTGTTTTCTTTTAATTTTTTAATTGTTGATTTTTAAAGTGAATTTATAACTAAATATTTTGTGAATATTTCAAGTGTCTACCTGTTACCGTTATCAATATCGAGCAAAAAAATCACGTTTGTTGTATGGGAACCCCTTAAATATTTATGTTATTCTGGTTTTTAGTATTTGTTGCCATAGCGGCAACAGAAATACATACAGACAGACTTACAGATAGACAGACGGCGGAGCCTTAGTAATAGGGTTCCCGTTTTACCCTTTGGGTACGGAACCCTAAAAACGAGCGAGCCTTACAGCAGTCGCACATGATGTGTAGCATCTGGCATCTCACCTTGGTATAAGCAACTGAGCAGCGACAGAAGGTAACCTCAAAATTTGAAAATCTAAATACTGAAACATTGTTATATTCGAATAATTATTCATTACTTAACTACTGGTCGCCCCCTGTTCGAAATTCAACCCCCTCTACTTAAAATCTTTATAATATATTGATATATTTTGGTATATAGTTTGTATGTGTACTCATGGAATTTCATGAGTACACTAATTCCATGATAATATAAAGTACTTACTAATTTCATGATATTAAAAAGTACTTACTTATTCCATGCTCCAGCTGTCACTTGATCCTGTTACACACTACTGTCCCTTTTCACGAAATCATTCCCACAGGAAGCGAGAGGAAAGATGTCACACGTCAATAATGTTAAATAAAACTTATATTCTAGAATCATTAGTTTTAGGTTTTGAAGTTCGACCTCACGGCCCCTTTTTATCATACTCGTAACCCTTATTAAACAAAATGCCTTTGTTTTATACAGGATGGATTTTTGAGATGGGGCAGTAAGGGCAGCTACCTTAACCGTTGTAGCTACACGAAAACGATCTTAAGTGACTGACCTTATCTTTTTGAGAAATTTTGATCTGCATTCACAGATTTTGAAAAAAATGTGGTCAGCAGGAAAATGGGCAATTTTCACAAAAACTTTTTTTTTATGCTGATCGATCCTTTTTCTTATAAATATCAAAACCTCTATTGGACCAATTGAGGTTTGAGTACTAGATAAGTCATAAATCGCAAAAAAAAACTTTTCTCATACTTTTCGTAGGCTACAACTAGCTAGGTACAACTAGCCAGCTAGGTAGACTACAACTTACATTTTAAACCATCGATATACTGGCTGCTACAAAAAGACTGATCGAAAAACAAATTAAAATTAAAAACTTCTACTTTGGGTATTATTTCACCCTAAAATTAAAAACTTGAAACCTTACATTTGGACTCACATAAAATTTTACTTTTGTGATCTAAGTTATGAGGTGTTCAAAACGGTATCCGTTTTGACGTAGGCATAGATTTTTCTCAATACTACAGAGCGGGTAGCAGCTGATAATGTGCTAGGATTAATTCCATAGAGAATCGTGGTTAGTAAATCTCTGAGTTCCTGAACACTGTCGTATTTATTTTTATAAAGTTCAATTTTTAAATAGCGCCAAATAAAAAAGTGCAGATGCGTGAGATGGAGGTGGTCACGGTATAGGACCATCATTACGTTTGTATCCACTGCCTTGCGAATTGCCGGTATTCGATTGATGCGATTTCTAAATTCGAAGTAAATTTTTTTTTTGGCCAGTTTTCATTGTAGTGGTCCATTGTATCCATCATAAAAAACACTAAGTTGTAGTATCATTTCTTACGAAATGTATGGGAAAAGTTTTTGCGATTTATGAGTTTTCTAGTAGGTAGATACTGAAACCTCAGTTGGCCCAATAAAAGTTTTTGATCCTTGTAAGAATCAGGATCAAATGGCATAAAAAATATTTTGTGAAAATTGCCCATTCTCCTGCTGCCTGTACATTTTTTTTCAAAGTCTGTGCATGTTGATCAAAATTTCTCAAAAAGTTAAGAACAGACCTAAGACCGTTTTCCTGTAGATGCAGCGGTTTGGGTAGCTGTCCTTACTGCCCCATCCCAAAAATCCACCCTGTATACCTAAAATAGGATTAACTAGAATCCTTTTCTCCGAGATTCAAACCATTTCACACTTTCTAAAAGTACACGATGATATCCCATTTTTCATATCCCGTAATTGAAAAACTGTAACAAAATCCCTTACTTATCTAATGAAAAAACTAGAATCCTTTTCGCCGAGTTTCTAACTCTTGCAAACTTTTAAAAAGTGCACGGTGCAGCGGTGGTAGGTGAACTTGGCATACAAAGACACGTTAGTTGATTTACAGACTGCGTGCCGCCGCCGCCGCCGAGTGCGTGCTTTGATTAGCTTCGTTTGTAAACGGGAAATAAAACAGCTGACTTCAGTGACCTTTGCCAATCAGTATTGAAACAATTAAATTGAATGACATGTTATCAGTAAAAAACTTGTAGACACTTTCATATTATTTCCTTTGTTGATCTGAATATTGTTATTTTTGTGTGTCGTGTCTGTTGTTTTTTTTTTTGAAGATAAGTAAGTATATGCGTTATGAATGTATGTATTTATTGTACCTATAAGTTAATAGTACACCACAGACTACCTGCGTTATTGTCTCTTCTTCTCCCTTTAATTCATCCAAATGTTGGCTTTAGAAAGACGCTTTTAGCAATAAGACGGCTCATTGTATCACCCTACGTAAAATTTCTAGATTTAGGTCTGTAATCCAGGTGTACATAATAAACAGTATTCTGAGCTGACATTATATCCCTCTAATCCTGCCCTCTGTGACCCACATAACGCAGCCATAGTGACCTCTGCGCTGCCATTGATGATGCCGTAGAAGTGGCGAAGTTTTGGGGCAACAAAACCCAATTCACTGTCGTATCATCAAGCCGACGAAGAAGAAGAAGCCAACATATCTTTTAAAAGGGGTCCCTATGTTGTTTCGAACGCCGCTGTTGCGACACACGCTGTTGCGAATTATTTTTCCACTGCCTCACAGGTTCGAAAGCTCACAGACTCGAATGAAGTAGTCGCGAAAGACGCTGTTTCGAAAAACATTTTCACTGCCTCATACGCTCGAATGCTTGTGATTTCGATTTATTTAGTCATAAAGTGTACAGAAAAGTATTTAATCATTTGGGTTAGGTTAGGTTAGAACAGTGACCGTTAACGCGCGAAGGCGAGCGAGCGAAGCGAGCGTGCCGCGGCAGCGGCCGCCGAGCGCCAGGTCCCCTCTATTGTTGGTAAATTCAGTTACCAAAACAAAAACTCTTCATCAATATCCAATTTAACTAAATTACTATACGTTATATTAAATGATGATGTTGACACCGAATTTGTTGATTTTATTTAATTACTGCTTAAATACTTTTCTGTACACTTTATGACTAAATAAATCGAAATCACAAGCATTCGAACGTATGAGGCAGTGAAAATGTTTTTCGAAACAGCGTCTTTCGCGACTACTTCATTCGAGTCCATGAGCTTTCGAACCTGTGAGGCAGTGGAAAAATAATTCGCAACAGCGTGTGTCGCAACAGCGGCGTTCGAAACAACATAGGGGACCCCTTTTAAAATGTACCTATTTTGTAACTGCTTTGCTGTGCCCGAAATGCTAACTTAACCTGACTAGTCGTTTCTGTCATACATTTAAAATTGGAACAATTCCCTGTGTCGCCAAACTTTCTCAACTTACTTCAATTCACAATTTTACTTGTTGTAGAAGTACAGTAAAGAACAAATGAAATCTACTCAGTAATACCTAAAATATAAGTTCCCAGTCCGCAACAGGCACTTATTTCATTATTTGTTTACTCCACTTTGCACGCGGCTTGAAACTAACATTTGTTTTGTAACACTTTCATTTCAAACTTAGCAAGGGATGTTTATTTACAATTCATGTGTACTAAATTAGTTAGTGTTTAAAGGTGGGGAACGATTACTCTGCTAGTAAGTGGTTAGGTAAGTTGACAGTGGTGTTAACAAAATGAATTTGTGAAGTTTGTTTTGTTTTCGTTATAAGGTTGCCAATATTTGTAAGAAAAGAAAATTAGTTTATTTGCGCCTAACATGGCGCATAAAAGAACAAATAAAACACACAAACACCTTAGCTTTAAGCCATTGTAACACGTTTACATATACCTACATTATGGAATGCAAATAAATATATGAAGATGAATATAAACATGGGGAAGAGCGTCACATCCGCGCAAAATGGCCATCGCTCAGCATAATGTGTGCTACTCATGTGCGAGACATAGTCAAAGCGCTGGATTTCAGCATCAGTGGGCGATGAGCTGAAGACTGGTGCAGCACATAAAATACCTAGATAAACAAATAAAAATTAATCAATTGCAAAACACGAAAATCATACACAGGAAAACAAAATGAAAGCTAATAGTTAAATGAATAATAATTTGAAATAGCAACATTCGGTAGCACCGCCATCGACGCACGCGTGGATTCACTACACAAATAAAATTTTGTTATCTATCACAAATGTCACAGGGAAGAGACATTTTGACATTTAAATAATAACTTGATTAGGTACCGATCTTGTCAGTGGTAAGAAAAACGAAATCGATTTACTCGGGTAATCTCGGAACAAAAAATCCTGGCATTTATAGACGTATGTGTCTAAGACACCTTTCATTCTGCCATTCAAAAAATCATGGCATTTATAGACGTATTTGTCTAAGACACCTTTCATTCTGACATTCAAAAAATCCTGGCATTTATAGACGTATTTGTCTATGACACCTTTCATTCTGAGAACTGCCCCTCGTCCCTTGCCCCGTTGACGTAGTCTTTCGTATTCTGTGGTAGTCTACGTCCCGCCATTACAGTCAATCGCAGTCGATACTTTGAGAAACTTTACAATTTATTTCTTACATCACAAAACCCGTCGCTTTTTTATAGTACGTATTTTTTTTATGTAGAATAGACCCTTTTTAGTGTTTTGAAAACCCAAAACTGTGCAAAAGCATAGTTGCGAAGAAAACAAAATCCAGTTTCTTTCGGGATTTGTGGGACAGTGGGGTATTAATGATGGAAAAGATCGCGTGGCGGATCTGAATTTATTACCAAACAATAATAAGGCGCGGTCGACGGGACCGGACGGGCTTCGCGGAGTCCCTATTTCTTCCCCATTTGAAAGAAAAATAACCACGAACCTAACTTGTCCGAATCGGGGTACCCCAAGTCCCGAGCTCATTTCGCTCGCTCTTGCACCCTAAGTTCTCCTAGTAACAGTAGTAACGTAGCCTTGCTTCTATTACGATGAGTGATAGTTGTCAAACGTTAGCGTCATGGTCACTATAGCACCCCACCGAGTGTGTCTCCACGTTGTCGTCGTGGTGGGGCTTGCGTGTCTCAATGATCTTGGGGGCTTTGCCGGTAGAGTCACTCATGCCGGAAGGCCTCAAGTGAGAGACCTGACTAAGAGAGACATGGGGCGGAGTCAATGTCATCTGACTTCCGCGAGGGGCGCGCCGTCTGAGGACTTCAACAGTTGTTGGTGTTCTGGACGGCGCGCGTTTCTCTCCTCATTGTTGGAGAGTGGGAAGAGTGGTTCACCTCTAGTACGTGTCTGCTCATCAGACATGACTGAGGTGAAGGAGTGGTCTGGGGACCCCACCCCATAAAAAAGGCAAAGCTGTGTTCAGCAATACTAATGAAAGCGAATCATAAAAACCAACTACCCCAGGAGGGTACCTGCTGCTCCGCAGTAGGAGAATCCCTCACCGAGCAGAGCTCGGTCCGTCCCTCGTATTCTGGGGGGGACAATGATCGCCCAAAATCCCAATCGGATTTTTACCCGTCTTTCGGAGACGCATTGAGCCAGGGTGGCTCACCTACCGGTGCTGAGGAGTCGCTGGGTTTTATTCCCAGTACGTCCACGGCACCGAAAGAAAAAGCACAAAGAGTGCCAAAGGCGCGAGCACAATTTGTGCGCCCGGCTACCCCGGTTGCCGTAGAGGAAGGGAGTGATGCGGGGTCGGAGTCCGACGCTGCATCTGGCGCGAAAGGCTCTTTTAAGAGCCCGGAGCTCGTGGAGGTGGGGGCTGCAAAGTTCCTAAAGAAAAAGCGCTCCAAGCCAGGGGACGGCCAGGGGTCGTCCTCTGATGGTGGGCTCAACTCGGGCCGGAGGAAAATTGGCCGGCGGGGCGGGGTCCAAGGACGGGGTGGGGGCAGAGGGCTCACCACCCAGGAGCCCAGCCGAGCTAGCCCAGCCGAGCCGGCCCAGGGAGCCGAGAGGCTCCCAATGGAGACGCTGTCTGATACCTCTGGTGGTGAGCTGGACGCCGCTGCCGGCTCCAAGGCGGAGCGAGTCGCCAGCAGCTTTGAGCAGGTCGTGGTAGCCGCGATTAAGGGTGTGGCCTTGAAGAGGATACAAGCCTCCAAAGACAAGGTCGTACCCGCTGCTACGGCCTCCATTATGGCGGCAGCGAGGGCCCTTCAGGCCGGCCTAACGTCGGACGAAATGTCCGAGATGCGGGCGGAGGTCGGCCGCCTGACGTCCGCTATGGAGCTTCTCCGAAAGGAGAACGAGGTACTCCGAGCGGACCTGGCCCGGCTCCGAGGAGCTGGCCCTCAGGAGGTACGACAGGGGGTGGAGCAGCAAGGGCAGGGTCTTCCCGTGCCTGCGGAAGACCGGGTTCTGACCCTGGTGCGGCAGGAGCTGGCTGCCTTCCATAATCGGTTTTCCGTTCTGGAGGGCATTGTCCTGCGCCCTCCATTAGCGGCGAGCAAGCCAGCCACCTTTGCCGCCGCCGTGGCTGCCACGGCCCGGCCCACGGCCAAGCCCGCGGCAAATCCCGCGGCCAAACCCACGGCCAAACCCGCGGCGGCGAAATTAGTGCCACCCAAGGCCAAGAACGGCGGGACAGCTGCGCAGGCAGCTGTGCAAAGGGCGAGGCCCCCAGCCCTGACGGCGGGAAGGCTGCCCCCACCCCTTCCCCCGCCTTCCAATTCTTCTCCGGCGGATACCGAATGGCAGGTAGCTGGAGAGAACAGGAGGGCGGGTAAGGCCAAAAGGGCGGCCAATAGAAAGGAGAGGCGGCAACGGCGCAAGAAGCGAAGCGCCGCGGCTAGGCTCCGCGCCCCGAAGTCCGCGGCTGTAGTAATCACACTACAGCCGGAAGCGGAGAAGAAGGGCGTGACCTACCGGGAGGTGCTCGCTAAGGCGTGGGCGGCAGTGAACCTGGAGGAGATCGGCGTCGCCGATGGCTTCCGAATGAAGGTCACTGCGACGGGGGCCCGGATGCTGGAGATCCCCGGGGCGGCCAGTGGCCCTACCGCTGACGCCCTTGCCGAAAGGCTCAGGGCGTCCTTAAATGCGGAAGAGGCCCGGGTGTCCAGGCCTACCAAGTGCGCTGACATGCGCATTTTGGGCCTGGACGACTGCGTGACGGCGGAAGAAGTTGTGGCCGCCGTGGCTAGGACTGGAGGGTGCTCTGCCGAGCAGGTGAGGGCGGGCACCATCCGTCCTGATAACACGGGGATGCAAACCGTTACGGTGAGCTGCCCCGTGTCGGCGGCCCAAAAGATAGCCGGGGAGGGCCGAAGGCTCCGGGTGGGCTGGGTATCCGCGCAGGTTAAACTGCTGGAACCCAGACCTCTGAGGTGCTTCCGCTGCCGGGTGGGTAACCACGTGGGAGCATGTTGCACCTCGGAGGTGGACCGCAGCGATCACTGTTTCCGCTGTGGTCAGCCCGGTCACAAGGCTGGCTCTTGTAATGCCACGCCGCACTGTTTTGCATGTGCGGCGGCTGGCAAGCCGGCCGATCACCGGGCTGGGGGCAAGGCCTGCGCTCCCCCCCCCAAACCCAGGGGCAGAGGCAAGCCCTCCGCCACCGCCGTCACCGCCGCAGCCGCCACTATTGCCGCCGCCGTTGCCGCCACCACCGCCGTCGCTGCCGCCGCTAACACCGCGGCAGGGCCTTCACAGGGGGCCCAGGAGGGGGCTGAAATGGAGTGCCAATAAATGGCCCCATTACGCCTCCTCCAGGCGAACATCAACCACTGCGCCGCCGCTCAGGATCTCTTGCTCCAGAGCATGGCGCAGTGGTCGATTAACATCGCCGTGGTCGCTGAGCCGTACTTTGTCCCGCCCAGGGACGACTGGGTGGAGGACCTGAGCGGCTCAGTGACCATTATTTCATCGGCCGCCGCCGGTACCCCGTCCCTTGAGGCCGTCAAGAGGGGAGGGGGTTGCGTGGCAGCACGGTTCGGGGAGATTGTCGTGGTGGGAGTATACTTCTCCCCGAACCGAACTCTCGCCGAGTTCCACAACTCCCTTGGGGAGTTGAGAATCATCGTCGTCGGGTACCATCCCCTCCCAGTGATCGTCCTCGGGGACTTCAATGCCAAGAACGTGGCTTGGGGTTCTCGGTATACGGACACACGGGGCAGGATGGTGGAGGACTGGGCTCTGGAGACAGGCCTGGTCGTCCTAAACCGGGGTTCTGTCCCCACGTGTGTGCGGATGCGGGGTGAATCAGTGGTGGACATCTCGTTCGCCAGCCCCGCTCTGTCACCGCGTGTCATCGACTGGCGCGTCATGGAGGGGGTGGAGACCTATTCCGATCACCGGTACATCCGGTTTGACGTCTCCGCCCAGACCTCGGGCGCGCCGGTCCGACAGACCCCGAGTGGTCCGCGGTGGGCGCTGAAGCAGCTGGACCGGGAGCTCCTCCTGGAAGCCACGATCGTGCAGGCCTGGGTGTCATCACCGGACAGGCCTGCCGACATCAATGACGAGGCGGAGTGGTTCCGGGAGGCCATGTCCGAAATATGTGACGTGGCAATGCCCCGGGTCCAGCCCGGACGTGCCCGGCGCCAGGTGTACTGGTGGTCGCGTGAGCTGACCGCTTTACGCGAGGCGTGCGTTGCTGCGCGCCACCGGTACTCCAGGCACCGCAGGCTCCGTGTCCGCCCTCCGGATACGGAAGCCATTCAGGCGGAGCTATACGAGGGGTACAGAGCAGCGAAGACTGCCCTCCGAGCAGAGATCCAGCGGGCCAGAGGACTGGCCCGCGAGGAGACGCTGGAGGCTCTCAACAGAGACCCGTGGGGACGCCCCTACAAATGGGTGCGAGATAAACTCCGCCCATGGGCTCCCCCGCTGACGCAGAGTCTCCGGCCACAGCTCGTGGAGGACGTGGTGAGCGCTCTGTTCCCTTCGCGAGGGGAACATACTCCCCCGCCCATGGCTCCGCCTCCTGCGGTGCCAGATGTGGACCACACCGACGACGACGATGCTCCAGAGGTGACCGAGGTAGATCTGAGAGTGGCGGTACGTAGGCTGAATGCCAAGAATACCGCCCCAGGACCCGATGGCTTGCCTGGAAAAGCCTGGGTTCTGGCTTTAGAGGCTCTCGGGCCTCGACTAAGGGGGCTCCTAAGCGCATGCTTGGAGAGGGGCCAGTTTCCACTTCGTTGGAAGACGGGGAAACTGGTCCTCATAAAGAAACCAGGGCGCCCGGCGGACTCTCCGTCCGCTTACCGGCCCATCGTGCTGCTCGACGAGGTGGGCAAGCTCTTTGAAAGAGTAATTGCAGACCGCCTTGTCGGGCGGCTGGTGCGGGTGGGGCCGGATTTGGCGGAGAGCCAGTTTGGTTTCCGTAAGGGGCGCTCTACGGTGGATGCCATCATGCGCGTTCGAGCCCTCACGACGGGGGATGCTGTTGCCCGGGGTGGGGTTGTCTTGGCGGTGTCTCTTGACATCGCCAATGCCTTCAATACCTTGCCCTGGAGTTGCATTAGGGAGGCACTTCGGTATCACCGGATGCCGACCTACCTCTGTCGTGTGGTCGAGGCCTATTTGACGGACAGGGCCGTCATCTACCCCGGTCACCACGGAGAGTGGAACCGGCGAGAGATGTCGTGCGGTGTCCCACAGGGATCGGTCCTGGGGCCGCATCTGTGGGACATCGGGTACGACTGGGTGCTGCGCGCCGACCTCCCTAGTGGCGTCAGCGTAGTCTGCTACGCTGACGACACGCTAGTCCTGGCACAAGGGAGTTCGCATCAGGCGGCGGCCGAACTGGCGGCACGTGGGGTTGCGACAATCGTCGATAGGATCCGGCAATTGGGACTCGAGGTGGCATTGCACAAGTCCGAGGCCATGTGTTTTTATGGTCCTCGGAACGCGCCACTGTCGGGTTCCCAGATAACGGCGGGAGGGGTTCACATCGGCGTCGAGTCGACGATGAAGTACCTGGGACTCGTCCTCGACAGCCGGTGGAACTTCGTGGAGCATTTTCGACGTTTGGCTCCCAGACTGGAGCGGGCCGGGGCTGCTTTGAAGCGGCTCCTGCCCAATCTAGGGGGTCCAAACGCCTCCTGCCGGAGGCTCTACGCGGGGATCGTGCGGTCCATGGCCCTTTACGGGGCACCGGTGTGGGCGCGTTCTCTGAGGCTGCGACCAGCGCAGCGGTTGAACGCGTCCCAAAGGGTCATGGCCATCAGGATGGTACGGGGATACCGCACGGTCTCCCGTGAGGCGGCGAGCCTCCTTGCCGGATTGCCGCCATGGGATCTGGAGGCGAAAGTCCTCGCGCACATTTGGGTGTGGCGCGAAGAGGCGAAACTCCGGGGCATAACTCCGCTGCCGCAAGAAATTGCGGCACAGCGGACGGAGCTCCGGAGGGATCTCATGGCGACATGGAGAGTGCGATTGTCGCAACCCAGCGCTGGGCACGCCACAATTGTGGCGATAAGTCCCCTCTTTGAGGAGTGGCTGGAGAGGCGCCACGGCGTCCTCACCTTCCGCCTGACGCAGGTCCTCACCGGACATGGATGTTTCGGGAGGTTCCTGTTTAGGATTAAGCGGGAGGAAACGCCCGGGTGTCACCACTGTGTGGATCGCCCGGAGGACACGGTGGAGCATACGGTGGAGGTCTGCCCAGCTTGGGCGGAGCACCGCCGTGTCCTCACGGAGGCGATCGGCGGCGGCGATCTCTCGCGTCCGGGCCTGGTTCAGGCCATGGTTCGGAGCGAGAGTGCATGGGAGGCCGTCACCTCCTTCTGCGAAGCAGTTATGCTAGCGAAGGAGGAGGCGGAACGCGTGAGGGTGAGACAAGGTTCGCGCCCTCATGCCCCTAGTCGCCGCAGGAGACGCCCCGGGCGTCGGGAGTCGCAAGCCGATTTCCGGCCACCGTAGGCGCGGGCCTGCGGACGGTGAGCGATGGGTAGCTCGCCGTCCGATAAGGACCAGGCTCGGGTCCACGGCGCGTTGTGTTCCACGCGCGCCTCAAAGAGATGTCAGCACAAACTGACGGGGTCCGTTAGGACCAATGCCTGCCGGGGTTGCGAGTTTGTCCGAAAGGGATATCGTGGCCCTGGCACACAGGCAACGGAAGGAACACGGGTGGGTTTTAGTCAGTAAAAGTCTGACACGCCCTCCCGCTCCGCCCAGAGCGGGAGAAGTTATTTGATGATTTCCCACCCAAAAAAAAAAAAAAAAAAAAAAAAAAAAATAAAAAAAAAAAATAAAAAAAAAAAATGGTCACTATAGCACTTACATTCGATTACGTTTCGTTATCCACGATCTTTTAAAAATACCACTATGACTATGATTTTAAATTTAATTAATCATATTATTTGCTTCATAACTTAGTACATTGCGGTAGTAGGTATGTAAAAATGAATTATAGTTAAAAACTTACAATATTAGTACTATCAACCATTCAAATACGCTGTCACTTTGTCGGAACGTGAAATGGGAGATCCTAGGAGTGGAATTCTTGCATTATCTGTGGCAAAATATCAATTTTAATACGTAAATAAAATGAATTTTCTGAAACTTTTGGATTTTTTTCTCAAAAACTAGGCGTTTGCACAGTGTGAGATTTTGCGAAAGTATTTTACACAAACACCTACACGCTATAAACAGAAGATCTATACGCCATAAAATTATGAAGCTTCGCACGAGCGGGTTCTCAGCTGCAGTGGAGCCTTGTCTCCTGTAATAGTGTAATTGTAATAACAACTTGCAACAATTCAACATTTATATGTGTAATTTTTATGGTGTACATAAAAAAGAGACGGGGGTTCTATTCTATTCTATATTTCTAATTTTACAATCAGCTAAGACCCGTTTTCCTCATTACTGCTTTACTTGTCTTCACTTTTACAGAAGCAGTTATTCCTGAAGTTACTAGTCTTAAGAACAGAAGTCCGAAGAAGAAGCACAAGTAGTCTGAACAAGGCATGTTGTTTTAATCGAACAGAAAGTAAATTATGCCAAGCTCTAAAATGTGTTGTGAACTTGTAAAGGCGTGGAAGCAATTTAAATTCAGTAAAGCTTGAAAAGCATTAAAAAAATTCTGTATTACTCGGTTGTCAACTACTTGTTTCATAGCTAAATAAAGTAAAAATGTATGATACGAAATGCACTTTATTCATTACGATTTCCAATTCTAATTAATACTCGTGGGTTAAATACAAAACCCATTTTTCACAGTCGGTTAAGTTGCTTAAAAGGCTAGTATTCAAATGATTTTGGGCCCGACAAACCTATCAGACAAAAGGCTCGGTTGCATAGCACTACGAGCAACAAAAATTTTGTGTTATAAATAAATAATTTATTGAGGTAAATAAAGATTTTGTAAGTACAGGAGGGACTTAAAAGTATGCATTATTAAAAGATGGTGTAGGTACATCGAATCGTTGGGCGAATCGCTGCTCTCCTAGCTAGATTACCGTGTAATCTGTATTTAGGAGAGACAGCTTCAACTCCCTATTTGAGTATCACAATAATCATGTATATTATTAAACAAAACATCTTAAAATTAAAATTGAAAAAAAAAAACAAACTAAATTAAGCAAATATAAAAAAACAAAACAAAAAAATATCTTAAAACTGAATGAGTGCTGGTGTGGTGAGCAGAGTGCGCGAGTGTTTATGTAATAATAATGTTTATGTACTAAGTAGTTATCAGTCTCGTCGTAGGTTTTATTCAGTAGGAACGCACGGAGGGCGAGTTTACATTTGGTGTGTGCTAAGTTATAGATGATAATGGACGCGTTAATTGTACTGTACAAACAAGGGCCAAGATATTAGAAAAATCTCTTTGTGAATTTGAATTGAGTTCGTGGAACAGTACAAATCAAATCTTTCCGTCGTTTGGTAATATTAATAAGAGGGGTTTTTAAATGTTGCAGGAGAATGAGGTGTTGCCTTATGTTGTTAAAATTTAAAAGAAACGTCACAATCTACGATGATTTTGCTTATAAGGGAGATTACCGCCTGAGTCTACTACTTAGTCTGTGGTAATAATGGATTAATGCCAAAAAATAAAATTGTTTACAGTTGTTGTTGTGATCAGTGCGTGTGAGTTCTTTGTTAGAAGCTGAAAAAGCATGCGCAAATGACTAACTCTGAGATGAGATCTTAACTGGTCAAGATAATGATACTCTAAAAGGGAATACCACAATAAAGGTAGTGGCCGCCATTATTTTGTTAAACATCGTAGATTGATAAGTTAATAACTTTTATTTTATTTCATTGGCTTAACAATGGATAATTATAATACAAGGGTTACTATTTGAAAAACGCAATTTAAAGGGGCACTTCCTAATTCCAGGCTGTTACCGCCGGCTGTTGCCGCACACCAAACCCAAGACTTAACTCTTTACTTAACATGAGGTGTTTTAACTCCTTACGTAACATGTTATTTCCTTTTTGCTTAAATTAAACTTATGTAAAGCATATTTTACGCATCTCATTCCCCAAGCCTGTCTTCCACGTTCTCTCCAGATAAAACACACAACTCGAGAATACTCCAGTTTTCCTTGCACCAGCCATCAAACATAAGACAATATCAATAAAACAAATCACAAAGCCCTCTGCAGGGACGAAATAAACGGCTTGCCACACAACGAGATCGGCAAATTTACACTGCACTCACGCGGCAACACTAACTATTTCACTCATATACAACCGCCAGTCTAACGCTGCCTTTATATTTTCAAAATTCACTTACAACTCACCCTTATAGCAACGGAATAGAATTTTAATTCCTGATGCGAGCTTTTCAAAAATGGAACCAATTAATGTGGTATTTTTGAGTTCCACTTCTGCAAGTTTTACTCTCAAAGGCTGTCAAAGGATTATGTGCTTTGTTTATATAGTCATAATGATCCTTTTGAGCGTGCCGCGTGGGTGGGACACGAAACGAACGAGTTTATGAAGTGTTCTTATGCAAATGTTAGGTTCTTGGTTTTTTTTTTGAATAATTTAACACGGTTTGTCGCTTCTGCTGTTTCTTTGATTTTTGTGGCTCAATTACCTTTGGCGAGACATTTTAACTGAACCGTTTAGAGGTTACTTAGCACAATGAATTGGTGAAGCTGTTAATATATACTAAGCTTTAATTTTTTTATTAGGACCCTGAAGACACATTGTTTGTTGATCTATCAGGCTATTGTGTGAATCTCTCCTTGCAAGGCCCTTGGTCAGGATTATATCAAACTTTTCGCGTTCGATTCTTGTCAAAGAAAAAATACCCTGTCCAATGGTATTCAAGCGAGAATATCATTAAGATGGGTCAGGGCGTCTCCTTGTCATCGTTGTCTTAGCAATTTAAGAGTTATTTCTAGAGATGACAAACAAAAAGCGGCGGAGTTTTATAAGATTTAAAATAAAATGGAATGCAGTTAAAGCAGGGAGGCAGTTATGCAGCAGTGGCGATGTGCCCCCACACACCAATAACCGCGGCATTACGCGGCGCTGTCAAACTGATTGTGTTGAACGAGCCACTTTCCCCGCGCCACTGTTATAATAACACTATTGTGAATTGTTAGTAACGGGGCTTTTTTCTCTTTTACAGGTAAGCAGATAAAGGTTTTTGAAAGGTCAATCAAGCCTGTTACTACTCCGGGAGGTTGATGCCGGAGAGATGAGCATCACAGAGGTATTTATCACATATGTTCTGTATCTACAGGTAAGTGGTACCTTCTTTAAAAGTTTTATAGCAATATGTATGTTATTTGGCCCACATAATATAAAAAAGGACGTACGGAACCGAAAAGTAAAGTAGAAGGGAAAGGAAGTCTACACCGAGCAGTCTGCAACAGCAGCATGTAACTGTCTTATTGGCTACCAGCACTTGCATGTTTAATGGAATCTGAATACTACTGTAATATTATCCTATCAAACTGTCGGATAATATATTGACTGACCAAGAATCATAAGTTACCCCCATAATCGGTAACTAAGAGTGTATTGGATTAATATTAATATGGTAACATATGCTAAATTGGGTAACATTTGGCACAAGCCCAGTACAAGCACAGTTAGCCTAGTTGTTGAAACTGGTATTGTGTGCATCACACACAATAACGAATTCAAATATAATTATTATGAATCAAAATATACAAAATGTGTTTTTGAGTTACAATACCCACACTACTGGGCAAAATCAACTATCATGAAATAGATAAAATTGGTGAAAACACAATCGTGTTTTATGTAAGAAAAATCGAAAAGATGTAGGAAGGTATTTGATTTAATAAGAAAGCTCTTATTTTTTGATAAATATTACAAATATTTTACTTAAGAAAAAGATCATGGTATTTTCTTAAAAGTAAGTTCAAAAACTAAGTCAGAGTCAAAGGCAAAGTCAAATAAATTATTTCAAATAGGCACATAAAAAGCACTTTCGAACGTCAAAATATACAAAATAAATAAATTGATTCTAGTCTCCCCTTCCAAAAGGTAGTTTCGTAAAGAATGGGCAAGAAGCTCCACAGTTACTCTTTATTTATTATTTATTGGATCTCCAATACAGGCTACACAATTACATGCAAGTATACATAGAAGGGACGAATACAAGTGTGTGCAATAACAATAGGAGACCAAAAAAAAAAGTTAAAATATTTTACAATATTTTGTATAGCTTTTATATTAAATAATATATGTCTTACCTAGAGTACACTTCGCAATTAAATGATATTGAAGCTATTAACACTATAATTAAATTGACAAGTGCTACACCACTTTAACAACATTGACAACTAAATCTCTGATACTACGCACTAATGAGAACCGACCTCCTTACAAACACTTCAATAAAACTTAACGTATATATTTTGATAACTTAGTTCCGACTTCAATTACATAATGAATTAAGTTAGGAGCGGAGAGCATATCCGCTCTCCGCTCCTAACTGTTGTTGCTGTCTGTATCAAATGCTGCAATATTTTTATTAAATAAACCTATACCTATGTATAGACACAGGAAAGAAAGTGGTCATTACATATACATACAGAACGCACAGCACATTTATGGGCATAGCAGAAATATGTCATAACTTTTCGCAAGACCAAGAAAAAGTATAAAATACTCTGCTAAAATAAAGTAACTAGGCAGTTCGGTGATGCTTGCAGGTGGTTCACCTTTTTAAAACCAGATTTTTTTAGGAGTAAAGTTTTGTTTCTCCTGTAGCCTCTCGTTTAGGAATTCTAAATTATCACTTAAATTTATGAGATAATTATAATATTATGCCTGCCACTTAGGACTTCATCTTGATAGGCATTGCGTAAGTATGCAAAAACATAACACTGCCAATAAGTTTATAGAGACACAATATACAATACAAACAGAAAACTAGGACACAGTATCACTCCCAATAATGTTACATTTTCCCCGCCTATGACATCAGCCAACGTTTGTATAGTGTTGATGACACTTTGCCCTCTGCAATAACACGCGAACGGGTAAAAACAAAACTTCACTAATTCAATTCACTTCCCCTTGTACCACCACCCAGTAATAAAAGCCGGTGTCAGACTATTAACGGAATATCGTGTTGAAATGTCGATGCAAACAGTCATTACGTGTTGTTGAATGGACACTAGTGTCTGACACCAGTCGCTGGAACTGTTAAAATTATAGAAAATTAAACTGGTAATTTTCTAATTTTATGTTTATGACGGGATCTATTGACGGTTAAATTAGGTACGTAATGGCAGGAATATCGTACTTCGTGGACATCGAAAATGCGATCTGATGCAATTCATCAAAATCATGTCTTTTAAAAAAAAATTCTAACAATATAGCTTAGCTTCGAACTTGTACCTCACATAGGACAATTGATAACGTTAAGTTTATATTTCGAAATAGCTTCTTGTTAGGGTTGTCTATCCGCGGCTTAGCTCAGAGACTCCTAGTACTAGAAAGCTCTCATTTGTGACGAGTGTGGTAGAATAAAATCATGCAATTTTATTTTCTAGGTATAATATTATTCTGCATCTAAATACCTAATAATGTTTGATTGATGGCCGCAAAGAAAAATTTTACTGTACCATTTTTGGTCATTGGCTTTTCTTACAACGCACCGTTCATACCTCCCTTGCGCACGTAAAGTGGGGGTGATATTTTTTTCTCGTCTATTCTATGGGTATCGTTGGATAGGCCGTTCAAAAATATTGCGGGTCTGTGAAAACCGTTTTTCAATTCAGGGATCCGTTTGCGTAATATTAGGCTTTAAAGTATAATTTTTTGTTAGAGTCAAGTGCCCCTCCCCCCCCCCACTTTCATCTGCCAGCTAAATACTTGTTTTTGGCAATGGCCCTATACACCATGGCATTTTAATCGTCTTTAGAATGGCAGCCCACTTCATGTATCCAATGACTACTAATCATTCATAAAAGTAAAAATAATATTTATTAAATTTGAATATTATAAAAAAGAAAAAAGAAATGACGTAGTTTGAAACACCCTGTTACGAGCCTTGCGTTCCAAGGGCGGTGTGGAATGGAGCGTAAGGCTCGCACCGCACTCATAACAGGGTGTTTCAAATTACACCATGCGTCTTATTGAACAATATTAAAAAAATATATATGCAAATGTTAAATAAAAAAAAATATCTTTATGAATGATTAGTAGTCATTGGATACATGAAGTGGGCTGCCGTTGTAAGACGATTAAAATGCCACGGTGTATATAACGAAGTTAAAAGGAAAACTATCACAGCTTATTATGCTTTACAAGTTAACGAGTAATGGTCGACCAACTTACATTTGCAGTTGGACAATTGACCCTGACCTATATTGATGTATGTGAGAATATGTTTTTCAACTACAATGTTAAGTTTTTTTTTGGGATAAAGTCATCCCAACTACCCTTCATTGTGTGTCGTCCGACACGCACTTGTTCTTAAATAAAAGCTTGCTCTTTATAACATTCGCTGTCTGCCAGTGATAGTCCCGTCAAAATCGGTCCAGTCGTATCAGAGATAAGCCGGAACAAACAGACATACAGACAGTAAATTTTTTTTTTTTTTATGCACCGTTTATACTTTTATAAATAATATGTGTTTAGTAAAAACTGTTATTTTGACATTACAAACAGACACTATACGTATTTGTATAGGTCAGTTAGAAAGCTGTAGTTTATTTGTAATCGTCAATCTATTGTTGAGTATTGCATAACTTGCTTTTAAATGTATAATGGCGCCGTTATTTATCATTTATAGCGCGAATGCGACAGAAATTGTATCGTGTTATTGTGGCAATTGAAAGTAACAGTAATGTACTGAGTTTATTGCTCAGCGAGAGTTACTAAGCCTGTTAATCTGTGAATCATACACAAAAGGTAAAAAGTAACGGTTATGCCTCTAGGCACCAATACGGACTACAGGATTATGATGTGAGCCATCTCCCAATTTAGTTAAATTCTTATTTAAATCAGTGCGTTTACTGCTGGACAAAGAATTACTCCAAAGCTTTGTCTACTTAACGCACTCTTTTCAGCATCTTGCATCTGCCCATCACGTGGGGTAGGGGCTCCAACACTACGCTTTATCGGTCGGAAAGCTCTTGCGTAGCTTTACGTACGACTCGTTAAACAGTCGCAACTTTAAACACCATATCGAGATTACACAACAGCATTCGGCCAATCAAAGTAGCACGTATCGCACAAATACTAGTACAGAGGTACTAGGACATCTGAGAAGGTAGACTGTACATAATATCCTGTAACCATCGAATAGCTAGGCTGAATATCATTCGATTCGACAGACGATTTTTCTACGAATCGATATAAATAAAAAAATAAAACTCATCAGAAGACACAGAATTATAAAAAGAGCTCTTCCAACTAGGGCATGAAATCAGGCACATTAAAAAAATGTAAAACACAAAAATACAAAACAACCGCTACTCTTATTCTATGTGAATGAGAATAAGAGTCATCAACAAAGAAACCTTCAAAATAAATCGAGTGAACTACGTAAAAGTTTAATTTGATGCACCACACAAAACGCTTGACATTTTACAGTGTAAAATATGTAAGAAGTTTGGACATGCCAAAAACTAATGCAATAGGCCATTCAGATGCGTGACATGTGGCGAAGAACACTCCACAACAAGCTGTTTAAAAAGAACACACACCAAGACAAAATCAAAGCAAGAAAAAATGCATTTACGAAGCCTGTATACATTGTTCGAAAGTTAAAAATCTCGCACCATATTAAAATCCATTATAAAGTTGCATCAGTCTTGATTCACCCCGTTTTACGGTATGTAGTTTTATCAACCAAAATCCTACAAGAAGCACTACCAACTTTAAATAATTTTTCTTTTCTTTCTTTTTCTGCAGATTTCTGAAGAAATTACAATGAAATAAATAACATATTATGTACTTACACACAATTACTTATACAGAAAAAAATAGTAGTAGGCATGTCAATGGATGGTGAGTAATAAAAAGTATACTTACGAAAGATTAAATTACATGTTTCTGTACATAGAAATGATTTTTCATTGGAATTTCTCATTTGTTTTCCAGTTAAGGAACTCGGAAGGAATAGCTCTGCCACATCATCCAGTAATATTCTTCTCAAAATATTAGTTGTCAGTCTTCAGACGTTTCTACCCGCCGAAAATGGCATCTGAAAAAGTTTTTAATTAGCATTCTAACGATAAGAAAATTTGGCCTATTTTTATTAAGTACTATATAGGTACAGACGCCAGCTGAGCAGGTCAAGCTACCCGAAACTGTAAAATTTTCCCAATCAACCCTGAACCTTAAGCAATAGCGATAAAGTTGATAATCTATTAAAGAAATTTGACAGATTGTAGTAGCTTGATGTGCATACTACTTGTCTGTACATACTATTGCCTGTTTAATTGTTTATTCTGGCTTATTTTTAATAATTGGTCATTCAAATGATCAAAACTTGCATCATCTTTTACTGAAAGACTTGCCAATAATAAACATAATAGACTTGCCAATAATAACTGATAAGTTATTGTTTATACTTAAAATAGTTACAGGCTGTTGGCGTGGCCTACAGAACCCGAAATAGGTACATACAATCGGCTAGCCGCCACAGATGCTAGCTGCTAGAGCAAGAAAATATAGGAACAGAGTTGTTAATTTTTGAAGTTATACCTTTATGGGCTTATTATAAATATCAGCTAGCAATACAGGTACACGTGGGCACTATTTATGAGCACTTGGACCGTCGATTAATTAGGTACCTACTTACTTATCATTTTTTCTGACTGTAAAAGTATAAATAAATAAACTTACCGTTATTCCTCAGCACGTTATGCAAAGTACGCGCATTCTGCACACACAACACAACAGAAGCACCTAAGTAGTCCACTCCTTATTTACCTTATTACATTACTCTTTGAATCCACTGGGGTACTGCACAGACTCTAATCGTACAATTTCTACTACAAATGGAAACCCATAATGGCGTCGTCGAGTCAAAACAAAAACTCCCCAAAAACAAACTCGAAGAACGCGAGCGAGATCGATGCATCAATAAGTGTCACCAATGAGATTGACAACGTCACACTTATTAGCCAATCATAGCGTGCTGCCGTCATATAGTGCGCGCGGCGACCAATCATGTTTTTAGGGTCCCATACCCAAAGGGTGTTAAACGGGAACCCTATTACTAAGGCTCCGCCGTCTGTCTGTCTGTCTATCTGTTTGTCTGTCTATTCGTCCGTCTGTCACCAGGCTGTATCTCATGAACCGTGATAGCTAGACAGTTGAAATTTTCACAAATGATGTATTTCTGTTGCCGCTATAACAGCAAATACTAAAAAACAGAATAAAATAATTATTTAAGGGGACTCCCATACAACTAACGTGATTTTTTTGCTAGTTTTTGCTCGATATTGATAACGGCAACAGGTAGACGCTTGAAATATTCACAGAATATTTAATTATATATTCCATTTACAAATAAATAATTAAAATAAAATAAAACAAATATTTAAGGGGGCTCCCATACAACCAACGTGATTTTTTGTCGTTTTTATAGATAATGGTACGGAACCCTTCGTGCGCGAGTCCGACTCGCACTTAGCCGGTTTTTTTGTCCCACCTCTTACCCCGCGACTCCTTCCTATCTTCAACCTTATAATAACTTTGTTATTTTCATCTTTGAATTATAGCGCAAAATGCAAGACTGCTACGAACTTCAATCATCATCCAAGCAATCAACAAGCTTGCAGCAATATTGCCATAAACTTATTCTATCATTAATTTGAGGTGATAATTCAAATTCAAATAAAAATCTAGTTTGCAGCAAACTGATCTGCTATCTGGGATATATCTACTACTTATACGGATGACACAGCACTTCTGTCAGTACATGAGGATTCCGATATAGCATTAGCCAAACTACAAGCCCATGTCCATGAAGTGGAAACGTGGCTAGATAAATGGCGTGTTAAGGCTAATCAGGGAAAATATGTCCATGTGGCCTTCACCCTTGAGAAAGCAGACCTGTCCCTCAATACAACTCCATAATGACGAAATCGCCTAGGCTGAAGATTCCAGATATTTGGGTATGCATCTGGATCGAAGAATCACCTGGAGAGAGCACATCTGGAACAAACGCAAACAACTGGATACGAAATTTAGATCAATGTACTTCGTAAATCAAGCCTGTCACATGAAAGCAAAATAGCTATTGAAATGAAATGAAATCGTTTATTCTGTAAATAGGATATCGGAATCACTTTTACACGTCATATTAAAAAGTAAAAAATAAGCTAGATGTAGTCGATATTTCCTATCTGACTACCTCTGAGAAAAAATGGCGAAACAAACTCAGGGGTCAAAGTCTCCCCACCGAGTGTGTCTCCACGTTGTCGTCGTGGTAGGGCTTGCGTGTCTCAATGATCTTGGGGGCTTTGCCGGTAGAGTCACTCATGCCGGAAGGCCTCAAGTGAGAGACCTGACTAAGAGAGACATGGGGCGGAGTCAATAACATCTGACTTCCGCGAGGGGCGCGCCGTCTGAGGACTTCAACAGCTGTTGGTGTTCTTGGATGGCGCGCGTTTCTCTCCTCATCGTTTGGAGAGTGGGAAGAGTGGTTCACCTCTAGTACGTGTCTGCTCATCAGACATGACTGAGGTGAAGGAGTGGTCTGGGGACCCCACCCCATAAAAAAGGCAAAGCTGTGTTCAGCAACAACAATGGAAGCGAGTCATCAAAACAAACTACCCCAGGAGGGTACCTGCTGCTCCGCAGTAGGAGAATCCCTCACCGAGCGGAGCTCGGTCAGTCCCTCGTATTCTGGGGGGGACAATGAACGCCCAAAATCCAATTCGGATTTTTACCCGTCTTTCGGGGACGCATTGAGCCAGGGTGGTTCACCCCTCCGGTGCCGAGGAGTCGCTAGGTTCTATTCCCAGTACATCCACGGCACCGAAACAAAACAAAAACGCACAGGGAGTGCCAAAGACCCGAGCACAATTTGTGCGCCCGGCTACCCCGGTTGCTGACGAGGTGGCTAGTGACACCAGCGAGTCCTCTTGCTCGCAAACGTCGACAAGATTGACTCAAAGCCGAGCGCGCAAGCGTAGACAGCAACCGAAGAGCAAAGAGTCGATCGTGACGAAGAAGTCTGGGAAAGAGCAGGACAGAGACTCCGAGCCTGTGAGTCCACCGACAAAGCAGGCAAGGATTGGGGCACCAGGAACTGAGTCGTCCGGTGGTGAGCCGGATGCCGCTGGTGGCTCTAAGGAGCGAGCTGCCAGCTTTGAGGAGGTTGTGGTAGCCGCAATCAGGAGTGTGGCCTTGAAGAGGATTCAATCCTCTAAAGACAAGGTCGTACCCGCTGTCACGGCCTCCATAATTGCGGCAGCGAAGGCTCTTCAGGTCGGGCCTTCGTCTGGCGAAGTGTCCGAGATGCGGGCGGAGGTCGGCCGCTTGACGGCTGCTATGGAGCTTCTCCGAAAGGAGAATGAGGAGCTCTGAGCGGACCTGGCCCGGCTTCGAAAAGCTGGCCCTCCGGAGGGGCCGCATGGAGGGGTGCAGCAAGGGCAGGGTGTGCCTCGACTAAGGGGGCTCCTAAGCGCATGCTTGGAGAGGGGCCAGTTCCCACTTCGTTGGAAGACGGGGAAACTGGTCCTCATAAAGAAGCCGGGGCGCCCGGCGGACTATCCGTCCGCTTATCGGCCCATTGTGCTGCTCGACGAGGTGGGCAAGCTCTTTGAAAGAGTAATTGCAGACCGCCTTGTCGGGCGGCTGGTGCGGGTGGGGCCGGATTTGGCGGACAGCCAATTTGGTTTTCGCAAGGGGCGCTCTACGGTGGATGCCATCATGCGCGTTCGAGCCCTCACGACGGGGGATGCTGTTGCCCGGGGTGGGGTTGTCTTGGCGGTGGCTCTTGACATCGCCAATGCCTTTAATACCCTGCCCTGGAGTTGCATTGGGGAGGCACTTCGGTATCACCGGATGCCGACCTACCTCTGTCGCGTGGTCGAGGCCTATTTGACGGACAGAGCCGTCATCTACCCCGGTCACCACGGAGAGTGGAACCGGCGAGAGATGTCGTGCGGTGTCCCACAGGGATCGGTCCTGGGGCCGCATCTGTGGGACATCGGGTACGCCATCGCCATCGCCATCGCCTCCCTAGTGGCGTCAGCGTAGTCTGCTACGCTGACCACACGCTAGTCCTGGCACAAGGGAGTTCGCATCAGGCGGCGGCCGAATTGGCGGCACGTGGGGTTGCGACAATCGTCGATAGGATCCGGCAATTGGGACTCGAGGTGGCATTGCACAAGTCCGAGGCCATGTGTTTTTATGGTCCTCGGAACGCGCCACTGTCGGGTTCCGAGATAACGGCGGGAGGGGTTCACATCGGCGTCGAGTCGACGATGAAGTACCTGGGACTTGTCCTCGACAGCCGGTGGAACTTCGTGGAGCATTTTCGACGTTTGGCTCCCAGACTGGAGCGGACCGGGGCTGCTTTGAAGCGGCTCCTGCCCAATCTAGGGGGTCCAAACGCCTCCTGCCGGAGGCTCTACGCGGGGATCGTGCGGTCCATGGCCCTTTACGGGGCACCGGTGTGGGCGCGTTCTCTGAGGCTGCGACCAGCGCAGCGGTTGAACGCGTCCCAAAGGGTCATGGCCATCAGGATGGTACGGGGATACCGCACGGTCTCCCGTGAGGCGGTGAGCCTCCTTGCCGGATTGCCGCCATGGGATCTGGAGGCGAAAGTCCTCGCGCACATTTGGGTGTGGCGCGAAGAGGCGAAACTCCGGGGCATAACTCCGCTGCCGCAAGAAATCGCGGCACAGCGGACGGAGCTCCGGAGGGATCTCATGGCGACATGGAGAGTGCGATTGTCGCAACCCAGCGCTGGGCACGCCACAATTGTGGCGATAAGTCCCCTCTTTGAGGAGTGGCTGGAGAGGCGCCACGGCGTCCTCACCTTCCGCCTGACGCAGGTCCTCACCGGACATGGATGTTTCGGGAGGTTCCTGTTTAGGATTAAGCGGGAGGAAACGCCCGGGTGTCACCACTGTGTGGATCGCCCGGAGGACACGGTGGAGCATACGGTGGAGGTCTGCCCAGCTTAGGCGGAGCACCGCCGTGTCCTCACGGAGGCGATCGGCGGCGGCGATCTCTCGCGTCCGGCCCGGGTTCAGGCCATGGTTCGGAGCAAGAGTGCATGGGAGGCCGTCACCTCCTTCTGCGAAGCAGTTATGCTAGCGAAGGAGGAGGCGGAACGCGTGAGGGTGAGACAAGGTTCGCGCCCTCGCGCCCCTAGTCGCCGCAGGAGACGCCCCGGGCGTCGGGAGTCGCAAGCCGATTTCCGGCCGGAGCTCAACGACTCGACGAACAATACCAAAGAAAGGACATTTGGGTAGGCCGCATAAAGTGCTCAAAATTCCAGACCATCATTAAAACTGAGAAGAAAAAATAAAAAAGGAAAATATTTATAGAAAAAAAAAAGAAGAAAAATGACCCACATAGTGCTCACATTCACAATAAATTAAATCAGTAAATATAATACTCTTAAAGTAAATATTTATGTAATATTGTAAATAATACTCTGCAATGTCAATATGTATATAAAATCATGCATAATAATTAAAAATGTCAAGTTTTCCAGTTTGATCACAAGGCTTGCAGAGCGAGCAGCTCAATCCCAAGCTTTTTTGTCTTCTAAATAATCAGAAATTTTATAGTACCCTTTTTTACAAAGTTTGGTTTTAATACAGCTTTTAAATCGTTTGTTTGTTGTAAGTTTCGAATGTCAGTAGCAAGTTTTTTGTAAAAGCGTATACATTGACCCATGAACGAGTTGCCTACTCTGTGGAGGCGAGTGCGATGTACAGCAAGATTGTGAATATTTGTAAATATGTGAGCACCATGTATCTATCACATAATTGAGTTTTGTCTATCATTGCTTCATTTTTGGTTCTTTTTACATATTGTGTAATAAAATTACTATACAATTTTATTCTAGGTGCATCGTCTTCACATATATATTTAATGTACTTATACAAAATATTGTAAAATATTTTAAAAGAGTAACGGTGGAGTTTCATGCCCATTCTTCTCCATACGAAACTACATTTTGGAAGGGGCAACTAGAATCAATTCTATTTTTTTGTAAAATTTGACGTTCAAAAGTGCCTTTTATGTGCTTATTTGAAATAAATAATTTGACTTTGACTTTTGACAAGATAATATGGATGACACAGTTTCCCCATTACGAGGGCTGCACTAAAAGTATCGGGAATGGAATATTTCCACTGTTCCTGTCATATTAAAATCTTTTTAATTGAAAACTCCTTGGTTTTAAAAATCGAATACCATTTATTTATTTAAAAAAAGATTCTCGGTCTTGTCACAAGGTTTTGTCAAACTTGTTTAGTCGTTGAGAAAATGGAATTCACTCGAGAAAATTCAAGAGCGATGATTTATTATGACTTTCGAACTGGTTTAACACAAAAACAGTGTGTTGACCGGATGATTTCTGCATTTGGTGATGAAGCCCCATCCAAAACCACAATTTATCGCTGGTTTGCTGAATTTCAACGTGGACGTGTCAAGCTCAGTGATGATCCCGGTCAAGGTCGTCCAAAAACTGCAGTCACCCAAGAAAACGTTGATGCTGTGCGTAAGCTGATTGAGAAAGATCGACATGTGACATACCGCGAAATTCAGGCAACTTTAGACATTGGCATGAGTCAAATACAAATAATCTTGCATGAACAATTAGGTGTAAAAAAGTTGTTTTCCCGATGGATACCGCATTCGCTCTGTGAAGAGCAAAAAGCGGCTCGCGTTACTTGGTGCGTCAGAACTCTCGAAAGATTCCACGCAGGATCCTCAAATGCTGTATACAACATTGTATCAGGTGACGAATCCTGGATATACGCGTACGAAACCGAAACAAAAAACCAGTCACGAGTTTGGGTGTTCGAAAATGAGTTAAAGCCAACAAAAATTGTTCGTTCACGGAGTGTTGCAAAAAAAATGGTGGCCACGTTTGTCTCCAAAACCGGCCATGTTACGACTATTCCTCTTGAGGGACAAAGAACGATTAATGCAGAATAGTATGCTAGCATTTGTTCGCCACAGGTCGTTTCTGAACTCCGTAAAGAGAACTGCAACCGCCGCATCATTCTCCATCACGACAATGCGAGTTCTCACACCGCGCACAGAACAAAAGAGTTTTTAGAGCAAGAAAACATAGAATTATTAGACCATCCGCCGTACAGCCCCGACCTAAGCCCTAATGATTTCTATAATTTCCCTAAAATAAAGAATAAATTGCGTGGACAGAGATTTTCATCACCTGAAGAAGCTGTGGACGCCTACAAAACGCCATTTTGGAGACCCCAACTTCCGAATGGAATAGTTGCTTCAATGATTGGGTCCATCGTATGGAAAAATGTGTCAAATTTCGCGGAGAATACTTCGAAAAGCAATAAATATATTTTTAAATAGTAATGTTGTGTCACTTCCTTGATTCCCGAAATTTTCAGTGCCGCCCTAACTACAGACTTTGACTATTGACAAAGCAGACACCTCTAATTGAAAGTAGTAATTTTGATAGTTTCAACCTTAAATAAAACCAACCACCGTACCTATCATTAAAAAGGCATCGAAATACACACCTCTTGCCTCTGACATTTTAATGACAGATAATCAACCACACAAATTCGCACAACTACTGATAATTTCCAATTCGTGACGGAAACGCGTTCGAAAGCCGAGTAAGTCACGACAACTGCCGATGATAGCCAAACAAGTGAGTTGGGCTAAAACCCCCTCATTACTACAGCATTCTTCAAATGTGGCGCTCAGACCTTTACCACAAAATAGATAGAAAATACAGAAGGTCGGTTCCATACAACGATCAAAAACGCACGACCACATAGACACGCGTCTACGTACAGCGAGTGCGAGTGCACTCGCGACAAGGGTTTCCAACTTTTTGGTACAAGAAATAAGGTATATTAATTTGAAAGTGAGAAACTAAACAGTATCTCGGAAAAATAAACAGTATGTCAAGTATTTTATTTTAAAAAATAGGTACATAATTATTTAGTCCTACTCGCGCAACGCATCGATTTATCACCAATTTTGAAGGCTTCGTAAGCGTCACATTGACGAGGACAAATTTTTGAGATCTATTGATTAGTCATAAGACACAAATTATAGATGTATGACACAACAAATTTCAAAGCGAGTTAGACACGGGTGCTGATGCGCGTGGCATGCGCATACAGGCCGCGTGTCGTCTGATCGAGCTCTTCAAATAGTTATAATACTTATACTCCATAGGTTTAGGTAGTTAAATAAAGGTAAACAAATCATAACAAGGGTTTTTATAGATGACACTTTCTTGTTTAAAAATACGTTGTAACTATAAGTTACAATTTTATTTTATTGTTATTACGATACTTTCCTCTGTTATTACTGTCTGTTAAACTTTATCATTTATTCTTATACTACTCTTCGTAGATGTAATTGCTTGAGCACAATTATTTAGTTAGATTTATATATTACTATATTATTTTGGTAGTCTGTCTATTGTAAAGAGCCCAAAAAGACATGTTCTCTAAACGTCAACGAAATAAAACATTGCTAAATTGAAGAGTAAAACTGTGACGTAGCATGCCAACTGAAGTGCCAGGTATTACGTTTAGTCGGTTACTCTCGTCACGTGGTTTTTTTGTTTACCTTTATTTAACTACCTAAACCAACGGAATATAGATACGTACTTTATTTTTGTTGAAAGGTAAACAGTATTTTAGAGTGGAAAACAGTATAGTACTGTTTTAAAAAGTTTGGTTGGTAGCCCTACTCGCGACTGATATTCGTCGTTTGTTTGTTGTTTGAGACAAGTTTGAGATCGCCTTACGCACAGTCAACACGTCAGTGGTAATACTTTGAACTACGAAAATTTCCTTTGCTACTACGACATAATGGCGCTGTCCATTTCAAATTGCTACCCCGCAGTTAACGTGGCAATGTGTGAGTGCGCCTGTTTTCGCTTGTTGTATTAAGCCGGCCTTCTGTATTCACATATTTTGTGCCTTTAAAGTTTTGTTGCGAATTGATATTTTAAAGGTTATAGCGTAGGAGTATCGGATTCCATTATTTATTCACAGTACTAAGGGATGTTATTGTATGCTGTAGAATGGCGGAGACATTTAATGAAATGTAAGCTATTGTAGTGGTTTCAGCAACAATGAGGATATCTTGGCACTAAATGTTACTGTGTTTCTAGCATTAAGATAGGACAGAATTTATTCGCTATCGCTAGGAATATCTTCTCGTAATAATATTATAGAGATAAGTTTGTTATTAATATTCATACCGACCGGTTCATAAGATTCGGGTGAAGCTTGCTTCCACCTTCGCTCTTATCATCAGGTGAGATGAAAGCCAAGAGTTTCCCCAATGTGAATAAAAAAAAGCTAACATTACATAATAAGATGTCTGTGATAAGACTGATAAGATAAGAATAAGTATTTTATTTGTGAACTATGGGTAATAATTACATACGATAAAGATCTTAAAAATTTGTTAGTGCACTGTTTTGCCAATATTGACATACAAATGATTAATAGTATTAATAAAAACGTTTAAATGAGTAGGTACTATTAAATTAAAATGGTAATTTTATTAGATACAAAATAATTATATAAGTATTTGAAAACCTAATTGTATTATATTAACGCCTGCATGCAAATTAAATTTTATTACAATTCAGAGTCAATTCAATTCAAAAGATTAGTATTAATGTAAAGTATTAAAATTTATGTCAGCATTATATAATTTTTGAGTTTTGTCATTAAGAAAGTCATCTAGTGTATAATAACATTTTTCAAGTAACCCGTTATGTGTGTGGGTGTTAATAAAATGTATAGAAATCAGCAGCATATTACACAAACATCGTGTAATTATCATCATTGGTCTTACGATAATATATAAACTGTGCCATTAGGACTATACAAAGACGCTGATATACAAAGCGCTGTCAATCAACACCTTTTAGATAATAGACGTGAAGCAAGTGCCTAATAGACCGGCTAATGTAACAGATGAGGTTTATATGGGCAATAGTGAGAAACATTTGTCAATGATTATGTCTATGGATGAAAATAGTAGATTTTCTTTAGATACGCAAGATACTGAAGACAAAGGTAAATTGATTACTGGGGTCGATCTTACAAAGAACAAGCATGATTAGCTAACATCGTTCATTTGTTCTGCTGTCTATTGGTAGGTAATATTGCGGGGCACTAGGTCGCTTTTCGTGAATAACAGAAGAAAGAAAGACACAAAAAGCCACAAACAACACCTCAGTCAGAATATAAATTACTCACATTTGGCAATCCATTCATTTACAGCAGAATCTGACGAAAACAATTCTATAAACAACTCAACACGGTTATACATTAAATGCATCAACGCAATATTTTCTTTGCCCATTCATTTACCGCTGGTACGTTCTAAGACATCTCGGAAACAAAGGATGAGATGTCTAGACGCACCCACACATGCGTCCCAACGATTTATTGCTAATGGACAGAGTCCATTACAAAAATAGTGGAGTAAACTGTCGACGAGTTTCCGGGAACCAGCCATGGAGGAAGTCCACTATTGTGGCGATTGTGTGCGTCTGGCATACTAGCTTAATGACCGACACAATTGGGTTTAACTGTTTGATTCTGGTGATAAAATTCGTCTGATATGGAGAGATTGGTATTATGATTAAGTGGGCGTGAATATTCTGTTTAGACGTGAGGACTTCCGCATATCCTCCTATGAAAATTACCTTGTATTTACGTAATCATCTTTTGGATATTCATATTTTAGAAAATATTCTTGTCTAAGTTTATGCAGTATTTTCTTTAACAAATCGTTGACTATAATTATCACGTCGATGCGAATCTGCGCCGAATTCAGATAATGTTGCAGTGCTTGAGGTCATGCGACATTAAGTTTAGCTGTTCTATAGGTGCTCATAGTTATCTATATAGATAGTTAATAATTAAGTCGACCTATTAGAATGTCTTATCCATGTTCATTTTAAGACCCACTCTTTCGGAAGCTCTACTGAGGTCATCGAGCATTGTACTGAGGTCTTCCATAGTCTCAGCATGGATAAGACAAAGGTCATGTCAAATGCCCATGTAACTCCCACTCTCATGAAGATGCTACACTCGAAGTTGTGGACGAGTATGTTTACCTCGGACAAAATGTCCAGTTAGGTAGGTCCAACTTCGAGAAAGAGGTCAATCGTCGAATCCGACTCAGCTGGGCAGCGTTCGGGAAGCTACGCAATATCTTCTCGTCCCACATACCGCAGTGTCTCAAGACAAAAGTCTTTGACCAGTGCGTGTTGCCAGTGATAACCTATGGCACTGAAACGTGGTCGCTCACAATGGGCCTTATCAGAAGGCTAAAAGTTACCCAAACGGCAATGGAGAGGGCTATGTTTGGAGTTTCTCTACGTGATCGAATGAGAAATGAAGAGATCCGCAGGCGAACCAAGGTAACCGACATAGCCCGAAGAATTGCCAAGCTTAAGTGGCAGCGGGCAGGGCACATTGCTCGCAGAACTGATGGCCGACGGGGCCGAAAGGTTCTGGAATGGCGACCGCGTACCGGAACATGTAGCGTTGGAAGGCCTCCTACAAGGTGGACCGATGATCTTGTGAAGGCTGCAGGTATCCGCTGGATGCGAGAAGCATAGGACCGGTCGCAGTGGTGGTGCTTAGGGGGGGGGGGGGGGCTTCTAATGTCCAGCAGTGGTCGTCTTTCGGCTGTAATGATGAATTATGATGATGATTAGAATGTAGTTATGAAGTACTAAGACTTTATGATTATACATCAAAAGTTATGTATTAAATTAATAGAAAACAAGATGCAACATTCAGACGGCTGCCTGGCTGTTTTGATTTGTAGCTTCAATATGTAACCAACGCTGAACTAGGCGGCTCGTGAACAGGAAGCGTGCGGATACAAAATGTATGGAGTGAGCCACAGCGACAGTCGTGCCGTATCGTATCGTATCGAAACCGATATCATAATCGAACGTATGCCTGCGCGGCGCTGACAGTTGTGGGAAAATATAAGTGCGAGAAGTATTGTATCTATGATTTCAATTGGCGATGACTTAGAAACTGATCTCGCAGCTGTATAACTTACTCACAATATTTTATGAGGTTTGGATATTGAATTGACACTAAATAATGAAATCACTGGTATTAATACCTTAATATGTCAATATGAGCCTACATCGCTCTTGTTCTATATATTTGATATGTCGAGAAAATTATCTAAATCTATCTACATAAAACGTACATTGATATATTTTGGAAAAGGCAACAGAATCAGTTTAATTACATCTCAATCTCCAAACAATATCTCGAAGACATAACCTCCAGCTTCCTGTCATAATATAAAACCCTCTTGCACAAGTAATAACAGTACACAATACATGGCCGTGTATTTACAAGTACAACCCATTCACCCCCTAAACGAGTTTCCGTGGAGCCGGTCATAACTCAACACCCTTTCACGATAATTTAATCCGTTGGTAATTCGGGCCCTTTTGTCAGATATTCTCGCGTACAGCACAGGATGTCCGAGATTTTGGATGAATGGAAGTGACAATGAAAACCAAGAAATATTATGTTCATCTTTAAATCTGGCAGAAAACGTTCATTGCTAAACATTTGCCCTTGATAAATTATAATTAAAGTCATTACATAGTAATCACGTTTCCCAACCGTGTTGGGGATCGTTTTTACTGCCCATTTTCATTGAAAAATTTGTGGCAACGAATGAACGGACAAGTTGGTTCGTGAACTACCTTTAGCCGGGAACCATACCACCAACTAATTAAAGGGAAAGATTACAATTAATTCGCATAGATACCTACTTGTATGATAACTGTATTTATTGTTTTGTGGAGTGAAAGTTAATTCAGAATACGTCCATGTTAATTGAATTTCAATAACGATAAAACACGTAACAACGAGCACTTAATGTGTTTGAACTGAATTGAGTACCTACCTACGAGTACTACATTCCAAGCAGATGAATAAATCGAACGTCGTCGTTTGAATTGTACGTATTGCATCGTAACCTCTGCGGTGACGAATTTTTGCTCGCAAGCCGGTCAACGATGTTATTCTTTATTTTTTTATATTCTTTATGAGGTTTCCTAACAAAGCTGTAAATCTATAAAATTTTGGTATTGAATCAAGTCATTTTATTTATTTTGGCCAGTGAATTCCAAATTTTACCAAGTAAACAGTGTCTCTATTTTTGCATTGCAGAATCAAATTAAATATCATATTACAGTTTATTTCTTCGAATTTGGTATTTATTTCCACTTTGTATACTATGTTATCCTTTTCCCTTATGTGACACCCTATTTTATTTGTCGTAGGTGTAGAACCAGTTGAAAAGGGCCGCTTTCGGATCTTTTTGCCGGGTACCGGACTGTCTGATATGCAAATGGTCGATTCTGTATTACCAGCAGCTTAGAATCTGCATGCGCTCGAATCATCATTACCATCTGCTTAGAATCTGCACGCGCTCGAATCATCATTACCATCTGCTTAGAATCTGCACGCACTCGAATCATCATTACCATGTGCTTAGAATCTGCATGCACTTAAATCATCATTACGAGCTGCATAGCCTGGAGTTCGAGACCAAAGTGCACGTTTTGGTGCGTTACCAGTGATGTTGTTCAAGCGGACCACGCCTGAAGATCCAGGCTTGCTGATCGTCGTGTGACCTATAGTGCGGTCGAGGCACAGGACGCGGTCCGTCAGGAGAGGCTCACTTTAAACCATCACACTCGCTTATGGTAGTTATCAGTACTCATAGAGTTTTATATTTTAGCATACGTTGTTTTTAAACTAAGCTTGTTTATACCGGGATAACTTAGGTTCGTCTTTATTAGGTTAATACTCAGGTGCTGTTTACGTCGCGTTCTTTAAGGCTGCGACCAGCCCAGCGGTTGAACGCGTCCCAAAGGGTCATGGTCATCAGGCTGGTACGGGGTTACCGCACGGTCTCCCGTGAGGCGGCGAGCCTCCTTGCCGGACTGCCGCCATGGGATCTGGAGGCAAAACTCCTCGCGCACATCTGGGTGTGGCGCGAGGAGGCGAAACGCCGGGGTGAAACTCCGCTGCCGCGAGAAATCATGGCACAGCGGACAGAGCTCCGGCGGGATCTCATGGCGACATGGAGAGTGCGATTGTCGCAACCCAGCGCTGGCCACGCCACAATTGTGGCGATAAGTCCCCTCTTTGAGGAGTGGCTAGAGAGGCGCCACGGCGTCCTCACCTTCCGCCTGACGCAGGTCCTCACCGGAAACGGTTGTTTCGGGAGGATCCTGTTCAGGATAAAGCGGGAGGAAACGCCCGGGTGTCACCACTGTGTGGATCGCCCGGAGGACACGGTGGAGCATACGGTGGAGGTCTGCCCGGCTTGGGCGGAGCACCGCCGTGTCCTCACGGAGGCGATCGGCGGCGGCGATCTCTCGCGTCCGGGCCTGGTTCAGGCCATGGTTCGGAGCGAGAGTGCATGGGAGGCCGTCACCTCCTTCTGCGAAGCAGTAATGCTCGCGAAGGAGGAGGCGGAGCGCGTGAGGGAGAGGCAGGGTTCGCGCCCTCACGCCCCTAGTCGCCGCAGGAGACGCCCTGGGCGTCGGGAGTCGCAAGCCGATTTCCGGCCACCGTAGGCGCGGGCTTGCGGACGGTGAGCGATGGGTAGCTCGCCGTCCGATAAGTACCAGGCCCGGGTCGACGGCACGTCGTGTTCTACGCGCGCCTCAAAGAGACGTCAGCACGAATTGACGGGGTCCATTAGGGCCAATGCCTGCCAGGGTTGCGAGTTTGTCCGAAAGGGATATCGTGGCCCTGGCACACAGGCAAATGAAGGAACACGGGTGGGTTTTAGTCAGTAAAAGTCTGACACGTCCTCCCGCTCCGCCCAGAGCGGGAGAAGTTATTTGATAATTTCCTACCCAAAAAAAAAAAAAAAAAGGTGCTGTTTACGTATTTAGTGGTCGCGAAGCTTAAACCGATTGCAATCGATTCTCAGTGAATTTTAGTTACGCATTTGGTTTAGGATCCACTAAACCAAATGTGTAACTAAAATTCACCATCCTTAAGTCCTTAAGTCTTCTCGTAATCTCACATCTCACTTATTTTTAGGCCAAATTACCCATAACAATTACTGTTTTTATAATTTTATGCGACTGCCGCAGAACTCAGGGTTATTTTTTCACTTCTTTTTATGTTTTTTGTTTGATTTATTACGATTAAATTAATAATACAGTTAAGGTGGTGAATTCTATTTTTTATGTCACTACAGTATGTATGATTTGGGCACTATAATTTACTAATATTACCAAAAAAGATCTCATCCAGTTTCCGTACATCAATGTAGAGAGTGTACGAGGATGGCCCACCGGTCGTCCGCTCGGACATCCGGGAGTCAGGCCGGTAGTAGACCGTTAGAACGGTCGCACCCGAATTATTGGAGCCGTGCAACCTACACTCATTGTCGTTGCGTCCGTACTGCGATAGAAATACGTCGCAAAGAAGTTCAGAAGATCCATTGCTTAAGCAATAGCTGACTCCTCAATGATGTGCTCAATGGTGTGTATAAGTGAAGGAGTACACCTGCTTAATACCTAATGTTTCCCATTATTAATGCCTATCTTTTATACTTATGTGTTTATAAAATTGCAGAATTGAACATGCCTTCAAATACATACATAATAAAGCTTAATTCTCTTGCATTAGCCCTTGTAATATCTCTGCCTCCCAAACTATAGTGATGATATAAAAAAAATAGTAGGTACAGTGTACTGCGTGATAGTGAGTTCGGTCTTCGGACTTTTCCTCATATACCCATATATTGAGCTATCGAACGCCTTTTCTCAGTCATAACTTAATCTAATAACGTGAAAATTTCCTCCAAACTTTCTGCACTTCTGTATGTTGTGACAATAGTATATGTCGCTCGCAAACGAATTAAACCGAAATTTATTGAAAGCTCTTCTATTAACAACATAGGAAATTACGCTTCTGGTGTTCTTACAGATGCTTTGATAAATAAATAATATGCTCTCACTTTATCTTCGCACTTAGGATATAGAAATGGGTAAGCATATCAATCAGTAGGCCACTGAATAGTTGAGAGATCTATCTAAAATTATTTTCAGCCTTAATAATTAGGTCAAAAATTAACAAGTCTTTAATAATAATAACAATACTCACGTACTTCATAAACAAAATTCCAAAGGCATATTTACAAAAACTTCAAAAACATTACTCTTTTGTAAAGCATCGTTAGAGATACTTTCAACAGTCAAGCAGCAGATTACTATTTCCGAAACTAACGAACGTCCCTTTGAAATCAAATCAAAGTAAATCCGTAAAAACCCTCGGAATTTAGTTAAAAAAGTCAAAGATTAAACGTTTCTTTAAAATGTTCATCAATCTAGTTAATCTGGGCGTGTAAATAACGACAGGTCGGGGAGGGACAGAAATAGAGGGCTTTTGTTCCAGAGGGCGAGGATCAGCGCCATTTAATTTGAATTATTTTAGATTATACTTAGCCTCGTCTTAGGCTAAAACGAACTAAACTTGCAAACAAAAGACTTCAACTTGTATTTAATAATCGTGTCGTGCAATTTTTTGTGCGTTTTTCAAGACAGCGGTGATTGTGAGCAGTAACGAAATGTTATGGTAACCTGACATTATAAATGCGTTTAAAACAGACCCCGATAGGCCAATACTACTCCTTATTTTGATGTCGACAAAAATTAAATATAATTACTATGACATTTTTCACAATTACAGTGGAAAAAGAAAATAACTAGACTTTGAAAGTAATTCATAATTCTGTAGTCTATAAACTTGAGTGAATTTGTGTAGGATACATTCGCAAGTAAATTGAAAGCATATTAGAGATAATGCAAAGTAGTAAATTCTTGGAACTATTGGAACAAACATACATAATTAGAAGCACAATGAATCAACAGATTTTACGTTCACAATTCAATGCAAATACTCGTAATGCGCATAGAGACTTATAATTAAAGAGCATAATCACCGAGACATACGATATTCCAGCACCACATCTATGATGATAGGTGTAAACCGTAGCATCCACATTGTGTAAATATACAGATCGTTAATGATCTATGGGTGGTTGTGAGCGGAATGGTGGGGGGAGAGGGTTAATTAGGGGTTGATGCAGTTGATGAAGACTCGTGAGTTTGCGGAATGTACGCGTCTGGATCGCAACATCATAAAATAGATAGGTGCAGAAGGCTAGTTCCATACAACGAGGCAGAACAAAACCCGGTGCACGAACACATAGACGCGTACATACGGAGAGCTCAAACAAATGCCAGTATCCACAACCAAAACACACAGCCAAAACTCTGTAAATGATATGTATTAAATATTGTACAGTGCCCCTAGTGGTAACAGCAAGAATTAAAAGTCGTAACATGAGCAATATAGATTTCAATAGGTAAGAAACCTAACGTAATTATATTCGATAGTCACTATCGTTTTTCAGCTGTCACTACACAAAATGGCACCATGAGTAGCACTAATTCGACA
The DNA here is from genome assembly GCA_963921375.1 of Tiliacea citrago. Lineage (NCBI taxonomy): Eukaryota > Metazoa > Arthropoda > Insecta > Lepidoptera > Noctuidae > Tiliacea > Tiliacea citrago. Next base: position 740,944 of record OY992790.1, on the reverse strand, counting down.
GACGCATCTAAAAATACGCTTGCGATAGTAGTAGGTACTATAATATGTATAATTATGTTTACATTAAAATTATACACGTTTTTAGTCCATTAAAGTCAAAATAATGTCGGTAAGAGCTTATTTAGCATGAAATATGTTAGTGGCCAACTTTATAGACTCTCTAGAGAAGCGTTTGAAGATTTTTACTTATTATTGAATATTGTTATGGATTTGAAGTCAACACAAAGAGTGGCATTAGAACCAACTAAAATAATGATTTTCATTTCTTTATACACTATACTAAATTGTGACCCAGTGGTCCTCATTGTATTATAGTATATTCTATTTTTGTGAACTTATTTCACTTTAAATTTAAGTCATAAACGCTGCGGACCACACAACGTCAACAAAATTACAAATTTAATCAACGACACTGACATATTATAAGGAATAAAAATTTAACAACTACTAAATGCCATAAGTAGTCCACGAACCGACAACCTTTCTATTTCGTCGGATTATTTCGTGATATTGACTGTAATATGAGCTTATGAGCCGTTCTATCTACTTATTACTGCTGAGAAAGAAATGAACAAAACATAAGGAGTGAAGTTAGTTAGACAACACGATCTATCGAGCTTACCTTAGCGTCTGCGTATGACTCCGTAAAACTCATGGTGCAAACATTATCGAAATCTATTTGATTTACGTTAGTACGCTAGCGAGTTTAACGCTAGCGAGTAATTTTTCGATAACAACTCATGGTAGACGCACGCACTCCGTACACATACGAGTGTGCGTGCGTGCTTGCTCTCTGTATTGCGCAGACCTTCTGTACCTATCTATTCTATGGCAACGTGTTTGCACTCGTTCAATTGACATGACAGGCAGACGTGTTCACAAACGCGAGGAGAGATAAAACTTTGCCATACCTGTGGAGGTTGAGTCGTGTTTGGATTTAGTCACACGTGAAGCTAATTGAAAAGGTTGGAGTTGACGGAATTGATAATTGATTTGCAAATGTTTTGCTGGTTTTAAGAGAATTTTATTGGTTTTCGGTAGGGATATTAGTTTTAATCCTTTTTGACAAAAGGAAGTTTCAATGTGTGAGTGCTGAAATTTAAAACACAAATGTAACAAAGCACAGAGCAAATAATTAATTAATTAGTATTACAAAAAAAAATATTCACGCCAAGTTATTAATTGTTAACTTCTAAAATAAGAACTTTATTCAGAAGCAAAACATTGTTCGTGTAATTTTCGGTAGATATTTCATACGAAAACCAGCCAAATACAAATAACCTACGCAGACTTGATTCACTTCGTACACCCACCCTGCACGGCTGTCGGGTTACACAAATATTTGCTGTGACATTGCCGCGTTTGGCATCCCGTCATTGAGACTCCACTTTAAAACTGACATAATAGGTATTCTGACTTCAGCCGAACCTCTAGTTGCTTTTGAAGACAGACATTTTTGTGCAGCCAGACAGAATACAAGCCAATGAATCTACTACAACTAACTAGCTAGAAACATTTTATTTCTAAGTTAACACTCTTTTTCTCTCTTTCCTGATAACTAAGTAGTTAGTTACTTACATACTCTGAATCTTTGCCAGACAATTGGATAGAAGCAGGCGAAGCAGCACTACTACTTAACTTTCTACTTAAGATAACATTCTAAAGCAGCAAGTTAAAAGCTATTTCATTACTTAATTTAATTCACATCCTCAAGCCACGCCTTATTACTGCTCACACGCACACACACATATCATGTGCCATAGACATGTTCAAGTGTGCTGCAGCGATGGCGTGGGCATTTTTTCATTAAAAGGTTTACCTGCCATGGATAAAGCTATAATACCATTAATTCTAGTTTACACACATACATTTTTGATAGCTTCTGGATTTTATTATTATCTAAAATCGGAAGGTTCTATTATGTAAATGCACATTAAAATAACTCTGGCATTGAACTATTTTCATAACTGACCCTACTAAAATCCGACCCAAAATTACGTTGTTTTCCTTAGCAAAATTATATTAATCCAAAGTTTATTTTACCACTTTGACCAAATGAAAATAAGTCGACTATTACACCTTATAGTGTGTGTGTAAGTGGTTTTTAAGAAAACACAAGTAGTGCATTACCGCACCGCGGGCCGCGATCAAAGCGCTCCCTAATGAGCCAGCTCTCTCAACGCCTTGCGAAAACTCGCCGCACACGCATGGCTTCAGATGGTATACAATTTGTCCAACTTAAGTACACAATCCACAGCTTTGCACACTGATTCTTATTAAAAGACTTTAATAATGATAAAATATTTTGGTTTAGTTCTGCCTAATTAAGCCGAGCCTGGCGTACACTGTTTTGAAATCCAAGAAAGAGATTTTTTTTTTTCGTTTGGAAATTATCAAATAACTTCTCCCGCACTGGGCGGAGCGGGAGGGCGTGACAGACTTTTACTGACTAAAACCCACCCGTGTTCCTTCATTTGCCTGTGTACCAGAGCCACGATATCCCTTTCGGTCAAACTCGCAACCCTGGCAGGCATTGGCCCTACCGGACCCCGTTAGTTGGTGCTAACATCTCTTTGAGGCGCACGTGGAACACAACGCGCCGTCGTCGACCCGGGCCTGGTCCTTATTGGACGGCGAGCTACCCATCGCTTACCGTCCGCAACCCCGTGCCTACGGTGGCCGGGAATCGGCCTGCGACTCCCGACGCCTGGGGCGTCTCCTGCGGTGACTAGGGGCGTGAGGGCGTGAATTTTAGCTTTCCTGACACATTCCTCCTCCTCCTTCGCAAGCATTACTGCTTCGCAAAAAGAGGTGACGACCTCCCATGCACTCTCACTCCGAACCATGGCCTGAACCAGGACCGGACGCGAGCGATCGCCTCCGCAGATCGCCCCGCGAGGACACGGCTGTATGTTATACACATATATATATACTCCCACCGTGTCGTCCGGGCAATCCACACAGGTAACACAATGGTAACATTCGGACGTTTCCTCTCGCTTTATCCTGAACAGGAACCTCCCAAAACAATCGTGTCTGCTGAGGAACTGCGTCAGGCGGAAGGTAAGGATGCCGTGACGCCTCTCTAGCCACTCCTCAAAGAGGGGACTTATCGCCACAACTGTGGTGTCCCCAGCGCTGGGTTGCGACAACCGCACTCTCTATGTCGCAATGAGAACCCGCCGGAGCTTTGTCCACTGTGCCGTGATTTCTCATGGCAGCGGAGAAGGACATGAAGCCTATCATTTATTTTCGTGGAATGTCTTTTCATTTCTTGTTAAAACTCAAACTCAAAGCATTTATTCAAATTAAACCATTTACAGGTACTTTTGATTTATCCAAAGAGCACATTCTAAAGAGTAGTAGGTTCCTATGGAGAAGAACGGGCAAGAAACTCCACGGACACTATTTTAAATTAAAATATTGATACAAAGTATTGGTTGAATTATATATGTGAGAACGATGCAAAACGACAGAAGCGTCCGTGTTAAAAAGATTAAAAATGAACCAATTCAAAACTAAAATAATTAAAATAAGGCAGCTAAGAGATTACCAGTACCAACTGACTGAGCTCGTTCACGAACATGACGCATGGATCAGCACCATTCAGCTCAACCATTTTGAAGGGAGCTAAATGATCCAACACACACGTTACCATCAGCGAGGCATCTGAGTGAGCATGACATACTCTCAGCGCCAGGGCGCATTCAAGTCAATGAAAGACATATTACCCGGTAAATGGTAGCACTATTGTACATAGTACTCACATCTGTGCTATGATCATCATCATCTGCCTAGCCTTTTCCCAACTATGTTGGGGTCGGCTTCCAGTCTAACCGGATGCAGCTGAATACCATTATTTTATATGGAGCGATTGCCTATCTGAACTCCACAACCCAGTCACTAGGTAACACGATATCCTTTGGTAAGACTGGTTGTCAGACTTTTGGGCTTCTGACGACCCGTAATAACTGTCAAAGATCTACAAATGACAGCCGGGAGGCTTTTCGAGGCACGGAGGAAACTTGGTATGAAAAAGATGGTCACCCATCCACGGACCAACCGCGGCAACGTAGCTTAACCTAAACGATCGACCCGTGCGGCAGTTATTACTTAGCCACAAGCTCCTCCGTCTATATATATCTGTGCTATGATATTATATAATACAAAGATTGAATTTATGCAATGAAAAGATAGTATTACAATCTTCAGCAGCTCCAACAGTATTTTCAAATGTTATTCAATTAGTTGAGGTTGTGGAGCAGGACCAGCATTGAGCCCAGCATGTCTATCAGCGATGTAATCCCCCAAATATGTCTGCTTGCATAGTATGCGTTTTATACATGATTTGAATGATGAAATTGTTGAAGTATTATAACATTTTAAACAATAGTACCTACCCCATGAAAGATGAGTCTACTTTAGCCAGTCTGAAACCTGGTTGAGCTAATAGGTCCCTATTTCTAGTACTATAATTATGTCTTTCGCCTCTTCTTTCACACGTACTACATGATATTTTCATAGATATATTGACAAGGCACCGTGATGATGTTAATATCCTTAAACAGTTCCCTTAGAAAATCGCGCCTGCGGAGATTATACATGGCTCTGATTGCTCTTTTCTGCAGAATAAAAATGAACTCGATGTCTGCAGCCCGTCCCCAAAGTAAAATACCGTAAGACATGATACTATGAAAGTAACTAAAACAGAGTAGCCTCGCGTTATCTACGAGTACATCAGTGAATTGACAAAAAAATTCTGACAGCATATTATGCTGCCGAACTTAGCCATCCTGCAAGAGATATTAAATGAGGACCCCATTGTAGCCTAGAGTCGAGCGTGATCCCCAGGAAAACAGTTTTATCGACGAGTTTCTCGTGATTCAATACTATCTCATAATCACTACTTTTTACATTTGGTAACGAATATCGTATGCACTTAGTTTTTTTCCATTTAATACTAAATTATTGGCAGTGAACCAATTTTGGACCTGCTGTAGGGGTTATTTACGTCGTCAAAATTTGTAGCACGTCTACCTACCTTAAAAATTAAGGAAATCTCGTCAGCAAATAACACCATTTGTGGTTGATTTTTTTAATAATTAGTTACAGTCATAATTAGATAATACATTAGGTACCTAACAGAAAAGGCCTTTACTCAGCAGTGAAAGTTCAAAACCACTAGCGAAGATGATAATGAAGTTAAAAGTTAATAAAAAAATGAAATTGAGTAGTACTACATATTACCGAAACTAGTTCAGTTAATCACCGATATAAGCCGACCTGCCGGACTAATGAGAAGGTATTGATTAGAGAGTCAATTTATTATGGACTAGAGTGATCTGAAAAGTCAAGCCCCTCCCTACTTCCCACAATCCCGCCGAACGGAAAATGCTTCGGCATTGGAAACATCTCTAAGTACTTGCTAGGGCTGTGTTACATTCGCTTATTCGGTTATTTTTCCATGTGAACGTTTAGGAGTGAACAAAGTACAATTATTCTAATTGATACCAAAGTTCCACGCCACGGTCACTGTGGAGAAAAATAGGCCTTAATAGCTATGCGCCACGTGGCACGCAAACATAAGAATATCATCTAACACATGTTATAAGGAAAATTGGCTTCTGTGTTGCTGTTAGGCGAAAATGTCTACTTATTTTCACATTTTTGTATGCGAAAATAAAGCGTGAAAAAGATAAGTACGTTAGATAAGGAATATTACATCAGAAGATAATATTTTTGGAATCTTATTAACAATACGCCGAAGATTTATTTTCTCTCTTAATAAAAACCTTCTTGGCGCCATAACGAGAATTTATTCGCCAATAAATCGTATACAGTGTACATTATTCATACGTACATAATTTTTCGACACAACACGGTTAAAAATTTATAAAACTGCTTCCAGTTTCTTTAAATAATGAAATCACAAAAAACTGGAGATAAGAATAAAATATGAGAGAGAAGTGGAATTAAAATAATAGCATTTCGTTTGTAAGGCGTGGAGCTCGCGTCCCCTTCTGGCCGCCTCGCCTCGTGCCGGTGTGTGCTGCGGGCTGGTGACGCGACGATCTTATCGAGGCCCGTCTGAACTAATCCTAGCAATGCACTATTGTATGGCGTAAAGCAAGTTATGTCCTGTGCTATGTCAGAATTATTACTATATCTACTACACATAATAATCTTAAACAAAATATTGTAAAACTTTTTTTTTTTTAAGAGTAACAGTGGAGTTTCTTGCTCATTCTTCTCCATACGACCCTACCTTTTGGAAGGGGCAACTAGAATCAATTCTATTTTTTTGTAAACTTTGACGTTCAAAAGTGCCTCTGCCTATTTGAAATAAATATTTTGACTTTGACTTAAATACCAGTGTTTTTAGAATCGATCTTTTTTATTATGTCCAGCAATGCCTTGCTATAGTCTGAGGAAGTTGGCAGCAATTTTCACAAATTAATCTAAACACATAAGGAAAACCATGGAGGTCTAATTAAACGCTTGTGATTCCACACAGGTTGCGAAAGAAAATTAATACAGTAAGAATAAGACCGTTTCTAAATAGAATCTAATCCTATAATTATGTATATCTAGAAAACTATCCTTTTGCATTTACCACGTCAATTAATCGTGTGTATTACCTATATTAACGCATCATTTAATGAATTAAGTATCTACTCCAGACAAAACAATGAAATATACAAGTGATTCCCCTTTTCTTCAAAGATTATCATAACAAGTTTGGCTACTGAGCGAATCTCTCCGCACAAACTTCTGCAGTTACACTTTGCATTCGCTATCTTAGTCCAAAAGTGAGATTTTTTAGAAACGCTCATTACACTTAGACGCGAGGGGATTAAGATCCATTCTGAGGGATCCGACTTAGACAGACGAAGGTCAACGAACCCATTCGGGATATCTTAGACTAATCTAAGACTCGTGGTTTTATGCAATAAGTAGACGAGGGTTCCTATTACTACAGACGTTCATATTTTTTACTCGGTAAACTGTAACTTCACTGTTTGCAGTCATAATGAAATGCAATGTTTGGATTTCCTCGGGAGAGCTCTGTTCGTCAGGGGTTACTTGGCAGTGGGGTTTGAATAAGGATCGTGTAAACAATAAGTAGCATAGCGTATGATTTAAGGACCATCTCATTATTTAAATGGGAACCCATCATCATTTGGGCCAGTTAAAAGAAGTTTTGAGATGGACAATTACCAAATTTTACAAGCAAAGTAATTAGTTAAAATTATCTTACCTTAAATTAAAATTAAAATTGTTTATTTTGTTGGGGTGACAGAAAAATATAATTAACTTTTTATAAATAAAAACATTTATAAGTGAAAAAATGATCCAGTATTATTGATTATAAGAAAAAATTACCTTAGGGATAACAGCGTATTTTTTTTTTTTAGTTCAAATAAGAAAAAGAGTTTGCGACCTCGATGTTGGATTATTACAGCAATGCGTCAATGGGATGTAAAAAACATCGTCAGTACATAGGCAGTTGCTATGTTACTAGGTAGGCAGTAGAGCCACAAATTGGCCGTCAGCAAAACGATAGCTGTTGAAACAGCAGCAGCCCTATCATGCCGCACATCAACGAATGTGGAAGTGACAGTTTATTTCGTTAGACACTCAGCAGCTGATTGACTGTGAGAGCGCACCACTCTCACACACACACGGCTACCTGCTGACCTTTAGGACCAAGCGGGCCAAAAGTTTCACCAATTACTGTCTGTCTGGTAGATTTTTTTGGTAGCTTTGAAGTTCGCTTCATGACGTACTAACAAATATCAGTATCAAACATTATTTACGTAAATATTAAATAAACATCTTCCAAAAAAAAAAAATTACTTAAATTACAGAAATATACCCCGAAGCATCCTCAATTATAGCCAGAACAGACATGATTTATAAAGTAGAAGTTTACTCAATATTTTAAAAAGTGTACCAGCACCAATACAAACTTGTTTTCAAATATTGGGCATAGTATCAAAATGTGCTTTAGCAGTGCCTCTCAAGAAACGCTAAAACAATCGTCAGTCGAAAAATAAATCGCTAGTTTAGTGAAGTTTTCAGATTTTCAAAGATACGGCAGCTCGCGAACTTGGCCAGAGCTCGACATTGTTAGTTTTCAGTTTAGAGATCGCGGGTTAAGCTAGGATACAGTTGAGATTGTGCCGATGTCGCTGGCGCAACCCATGAGGTTCGGGATTGAGTTTTGTTCAGACCGTCCCAGTCTGAAAGCTTCTTTGGAAAGTATTTCCATGTCATGTACAGTTTCTGTATTTGCATCTCTTCGGGAAAGCACAATCGCAACTGGACTATTTATTTTAGTAGTTCACTGAAATGTTTACTTGTATCAATTTCATTATATCTTCTTTCTATTTACCTAGGACTGGAGGACAGCCACTGCTTCATTAATAATAAATAATAATTCTCCCAAATACATTAATTATATAAATCTTTATTACAACATATTATTAATACAACTTACAATAAAATTAAAGAACTCAACCTTATATTCCGCTCCACAATCTTTACGAGATTATACAGGGTGTGGCGTAAATAGTGGTCCAATGTTAAGGAGTCGACATGCGATATATTCAGCTACCACATACCACAATTAGATTTTTATTTTTACCAGGGGTCTCAAAATAAAACATTTTTTTATTTTTTTTTGAAAAATTGACACCTTGCGTTACTAATTTGGCCTTAATTTCAACAAAAAACATTATTTTCCTATTTTGTTTTTGGTTTATAACTGCTGAATACATGTGCTATCTTATTCAAATAACTGTTTTACTGTAAACTTATAGATATTAAAGAAAAACGTGTTTATTTAAAATTTTAACTATAATCTTCAGAGAATCAAGAGACTTTGGGCGCGAACGGAGTAAAAGAAATGTACTACACTGTCGGTGCCCTAATCTAATCTAATCTCGTATAGTTATAAGTGATACCATAATTTGAAATAAAAATATTGCCATTTAAATTGAAAAGGAGTTAAATTTAAAAAAATACATTATTTAATCTATAAGTTTACAGTACTCGTAAAACAGTTATTTGCATAAGATAGCACATTCATTCAGCAGTTATAAACCAAAAACAAATTAGGAAAATAATGTTTTTTGTTGAAATTAGAGCTAAATTAGTAACGTGAGGTGTTAATTTAAAAAAAAAATGTTTTAGTCTGAGACCCACGGTAAAAAAAACAATTTGTGGTATGTGGTAGCTGAATATACCGCGTGTCGACCCCTTAACGTTGGACCACTATTTACGCCACACCCTGTATAAAAGGCAACCGTGACTGACTGGTGTATCACCCTGTAGCGCAAACCAGTGAACGGATTGGGTTGAAATTTGACACACAGATAGCTATTATGACGTAGAAACCCGCTAAGACAAAATCAAACTGTACCCTAATTGCGCAACGCAGTTTGAATCCGAATCGGAATGATTTTGAAGAATATTCCTAATCTATTGCTTCTTATGTTAGAAAAAATTGTCTGCTCAACAACGTAAATAACGCGATGAATGTTGTTGAACTGTCAAATTGAAACCGATTCCTACTGATAGTGTGTTACGCAATTAGCCCTCTGTTTGCTACTTTAATTACCCGACTGCTCCAGAAGGAGGGTTATGTTTTTCGAGTGTATGTGTGTGTTGTGTGTGTATGTATGTATGTCTATTTCTTTGGCACGCTCTGTAGGCTAAACGGCTTGATGGATTTTAACATATGAGGTATCGTTAGATTCGTTTTAATTGTGGGAGTGACATAGGCTATAAAATTTTAATGTGGCATCTGCGAATCAAAAACGAGATGGGGAATAAAAAAATATATTTTGTGATTATGTTAATATGGGTATCAAATAAAAGGTAGTAAATAGCCAATTTCAAATATATATATTTTATAACACTTTTAACCTACTATTTTGTATAATTTATTTAAAAAAAAATACATTTCTACATTTCTCTATAATTCTACATTCTGTGATACTTTACCTTAACTGACCTATTATATATTTTTTTTGGAAAACATATTTTTACAATATTTGTAAATATTTGAGCACCATGTATCTATCACATAATTAATTTATCTGTCATTGCTTCATTTTTATTTTTTTTGCATATTGTGTAATAAAGTTACTATACAATTTTATTTTAGGTGCATCGTCTTCACATATAATTAATGTACCTATACAAAATATTGTAAAACATTTTAAAAGAGTAACGGTGGAGTTTCTTGCCCAATCTTTTCCATACGAAACTACCTTTTCGAAGGGGCGACTAGAATCAATTCTATTTTTTTGTAAATATTGACGTTAAAAAGTGCCTCATGTGTTGCGCATTTGAAATAAATAATTTGACTTTGACTTTAAGAAGTGTTTTTTGGAAATTCGATCTTTAAGGGGGTAAAAAGGGGGATTGTGTATGTATGAAAAATTGTATTCCATGAGTTAATAAACTTGAAACTTGGTACGAATACTTACCTAAGTAAATTATATAGTTTGGAATTTTTGTCTTACTATAATATATATATGTATATATATATAATATAATAAATGGGGATTGCGGGATGTTAAAGTTTGTATAGAAGAATTTTAAAGCGCGGTCCGATTAATTCGAGACTCAGTATGTGCATTTAAAAACAAAAATAAAGCGTAATTATGTAGCAGGGTTTTTGGAAAATCTAACGGGGTGAAAAGGGTGTGTCAATTTTACAAGCGAGGAATTTACTGCGTGGCTTGATTAACTCGAAATTATGACGTAGGCATCCGTTAAGAAGAGTTTTTTGCAAATTCACCCTCTAAGGGGGTGAAAAGGGGGGATTTTGTTTGCAAATCTTATTCCTTGAGTTAATTAACCTGAAACTTGGTACGAATATTTATCTAAGTAAATTATAAAGCTTCTAATTTTTTGTTTTTTTTAAACTACTAAAGGGAGATTTGGGGATGTCAAAGTTTGTATACAAGAATTTAACGCGTGTCCTGATTCAACAGACACACGCTAAAATACAAAATAACTCAGTGGCTACTACAACAGGACTACCTCACAACGGAGAATCTTCTAACATACATCTCGTAAAATACAATCGCAAAATCCACGCACAAAGAGACACATGCACGCAAACACACATTCACATGCACTCACACCTACACGCACACATACAAACTCACACTCACATACACAACACACTAAGTAACCACATACACTTATTTCATAGAATAACTTTGGCTTAATGTAACAGCGACACTGTTTCACTTGTTACTGAATTTCAATGATTTACTGTAACCTTATGGCTGAACCCTATCTCTTAAGATACAGGCTAGACCTAGTTTAAGGGATAAAGTCTTATATAATTGTGCTTATAGTGTGACAAATGTAAATTTATAATCTGTGTATACAGTGCAATGTGTTCTTAGTTTTTATGAAATAAACATTTGAATTTATTTATTTTTATGTTTCCGGTAGATCAAGGATTTTAATCAAACAACAAGTTTTCATAGAGAAATTTGTGTGTAAAATAATCTTGTTACTTTATAGTTTCTAAATTATTATTTAAACTGATTTAGTTCTCGTATTGAATTATAACATTGAGGTATTGACGACTCAAATGTAATCAGCGCCACTTTTCTACAATATTGGGTGATTGGAGATCATAAACAGAACTTACTATGTCAAATGTAGAATTGTTAAATTTGACTTCAACCCAAAAGTCATTCAATGTTCTCTTTTAATTTTAACTATGGTTTTAACGAGAACATCATTATTAATTTAATAATTAATCTTAAAACAATACAAGGTGTTGTTTCTAATTCACAAAGTAGCTAATAGATGGCGCCTTCCGCAGAGGAAGTAATTATTACGATTATGATAAATTGGAATAATTTATTAGTTACGAATAAAATTATGTAATAATCTTAACAGGTAGACGCTTGTGGCGGCGATATACCTAATACTCACAGAAAATAAAGCCACAAGTTTTTGGGTTTATTCAAAATGTAACCATTACGGGACAAAAGCGGATAATTAAGTTTTTAGGGAAGGATTTTACTGCGCGTCTTCATAAACTCTAAAGTAATATAAACATTAAATAACAAAACACATGATTGAAGATTTTTCAAAAATTAACCCCTTTTGGGGTGAAAAGGGGGATACAGTTTATATCAAAACTTTGATCAATAAACTTGAAAATTGACCCAGATACTTTCTTAATAAATAAAATGACCGTAAACATACAATTTCGAAAACAACCTTTTAGAGAGGATGGGCATGAATTTTATGGGGGAAAATAATTGTGTGAAAAGATTTTAACGCGCGGTTCGATTAACTTGAATCTCGGTATTTATATTTGAGATCGGCAATAAAGGAAGAGGTATATCAGGGTTTCAAAAAATCTACCACTAACAGGGTGGAAAGGGGTACTCAATTTTAGTGGGATGATTTTATGTTTCTGATTGTCACAAAATCGGCTCATGAAATTTGGCACACATAGTTTATAATCTGGATTAACACAAGGTACTGTTAATCCCAGTAGTAAGTTCCCGTTAGATATTGTCCGTCATCCACGCGGGTGAAGCCGCGGGTAAAAGCTAGTCTTTATATAAGAAAAAGGCACATATCTACCTCATTGGCCTTTCCTTTAAGGAAACAGAAAACCTGTTCTTTATTTAGAGATAGTATTAACTAAACCTCGCTTTTGTTGATTATTCCAAAGCTTTCGACAGCATTTCACATACATACATTTTTGATGCCTTATGCAACCAAAAAATTGATCCGACTTATATAAATCTATTACGCAACGTTTACAAAAATAGTACAGCTGCAATAAAACTTGAAACCATGGGTCCAAAATTTAAAATAGAGAAAGGAGTCAATCAGGGCGACCCGCTATCTCCTAAATTGTTTACCAGTACCCTCGAAGAAATCTTTAAGAAGTTGGCAGCCGAATGGAGGGAAAGAGACATTGTCCTTGGCGAAGCAAGACTGACAAATCTACGATTCGCCGACAACGTTGTTCTCTTTTCATCCTCAGCCACTGGGCTTGAACGGATGCTCCAAGAGCTTAGTAATGCAAGCCTTGATCAGGTTGGGCTGAAGATGAATATGTCGAAGATCACAGTTATGTGCAACGAAAGACCCGGAAGCATAAAAGTAGACGGGGAGACAATACAACATGTCCAGGAATACCTTTACTTGGGCCAAGTAGTCTCTTTCCAGGCGAGGCAAGATAAAGAAATCACAAGACGAACGGAAAACGCCTGGAAGAGCTACTAGTCCTGAAGGAACTGCTCAAGGGTGAGTTACCTATGGCACTGAAACGCAGGCTGATGGACATGTGTTTTTTCCCGTCTTAACCTATGGTGCACAGACTTGGTCTTTGACTAACATCCAGAAGTCCAAAACTCAAGGTCTGCCAACGGGCAATGGAGCGTAGTATACTAGGCGTTAAATTAACTGATCGTGTTCGAAACACAATACTGCGCTCCAAAACAAAGATAGCTGTCGTAGCTCAAAAGGCTGCCCTAATTAAATGGGACTGGGCAGGACATGTCTGCCGGACCAACTGTGGGCCCAAATGGCACAGAACTGGTGCCCTGAGACAGTGCGACGGGTTCGCGGCAGACAACGTAGGAGATGGTAGGACGAACTGGATAGGTTCCGTCAAAACTGGAAGGAGGACGCGCGGGCTCGCGAAAGATGGAAGGAGTGAAGGGAGGCCTTTGCCCAGCAGTGGGACAGCATAGGCTAGAGAACTAAACAATAATTATTATTTTATATTTTCGGTTGGACGTATTTACACTACCCAACACCTTCCACTACTCAACACTTACACAAAATCACGCGCACATACACACATATACACTCATTTTTGTATTGTTTCAGTTTTTCTTGTTTAAGATTATTCAATGATGCGTCTTTTTGCATGTCTTCTGGGCCAATATGTATTATTGTCTGTTTTGAAGGGTCTGGCGCTGTATGCCTGGATACAGGCGTCATCTTAGTTAAGCCACAGATGATCCAATGTTATATACTCCCTATTACTAGCCTATAAGTTTGTGTAATGCATTGTATTATTTTTGGTAAAATATAATAGAATCAAATAATTATTATTTATATTAAAAAAAAAAAACTAGCTTTACCCGGCCCGGTGTCGCACCTTAACTACCTAACCTACCTACCTACCATACCTACCTACCCTACCTACCTACCTACCCTACCTACCTACCTTACCTACTTACCTACCCTACCTTTCTACCCTACCTACCTACCCAACCTATTCTAACTACCCTACCTACTGAACTGAACCCTCAACAATTCGGATTCCGCCAGCAGAAGAACACTACCCAAGCCATCCATGCAGCATTAAACCATATACGTCACGCCAAACAGAACCACAAACTTGCCATAGCAGTATCACTAGACATAAGGGCGGCATTTGACAACGCTTGCCGGCCTGCCCTCTTCCATCGCCTCAAACATATCGAAACGCCGCATAACATTTATGGGCTTATTAAAAACTACGTGCAGGACAGAACTGCTACGTTGGACCACGCAGGAGTTTGAGTTCGCAAAACCCTGACAAAGGGTTGCATTCAAGGATCCGCGTGTGGTCCGGTCTTGTGGAATCTGATCCTGGACGAGCTCCTGGATATGCAACTGCTATCTACAAGCCTTCGCAGATGATTTCCTGCTGGTTGTCACGGCAGATACACCAGAAATAGTGGAGCAACTAAGCAACAGCATTCTCACTAACATCAGCGAATGGGGCAAACGCGTGAAACTGACCTTTGGCCCGGCAAAAATCCAAGTCATCGCCTTCACGCCCAAAGCGAAATCCGCGCAGCTTCAGATGGACGGCACCGACTTAGCGTTTGTGCCCGAAATAAAACTGCTAGGCGTCATCTTAGACGAAAAACCGCGATATAACAGTCACTTAAAATATGTGCTGGGCAAAGCCACTCGCATATTCAAATATTCAATAAATTACGATTGTACACTAGGTGTACATGGGGTGCTCACCCGGAAAACGCCCGCACAATTTACTTTCACGTCATAGACCTAATTATCACGTACGCCGCTGGTATATGGGGGCACATAGTAAGCAGGAAGACCGTTAAAAAGCAAGTCGCCAGCCTTCAGCGGGGATTTGCACTGAAGGCTATCCGTGCCTTTCGGACCGTCTCCACTACTGCCGCTCTGGCACTCGCAGAGCTCATGCCACTCGACCTCAAGATCCAAGAAGTCCACCATGTCGAGACGATCCGCCTCACAGGCACTAGTCATCTTTTGCCAGCGGATATCCGTCCGGAACGCCCCACACCCGTACGCGAGCTGTTGCATCCAGCAACTAGACTACCCAAATCAGTCACCAGCATCAGGACACACAGACACGCTGAAGTCGAGGTGACCCAATTGACACCCCAAATTCAGCACAACATCTTCACTGACGGGAGCAAGCATGACGATGGTGCCGTCGGAGCGACCTTCGTTTGTTACGATCCGGGAGGAACAGCCGTAAGGAAAAAAATTAAACTACACAACACCTGCACAGTCTTCCAGGCTGAACTGTTGGCCATCCTGGAAGCTTACAAATGGGTATACAAAAAGAAGCAAACCCATACTTCCATCTTCTCTGACTCCCAGTCGGCTATACGGGCGATCGCAGACCGGAGCAACACACACCCACTGGTCACAATAATTCATAAAACCATACACAATCACACACACACACACCCACGCACAGGCGCACCACCACACATTGTGATCAGATGGGTGAAAGGGCACAGTGGAGTTGCAGGCAATGAAGCTGCAGATGCTGCCGCGAACAAGGCCACTCGACTCCATAAAGCGCCGGACTACAGCGCATACCCGATGTCATTTGTCAAACATGAACTAAGGCAGACCAACTTGGCTACGTGGCAAGCCAGATACGCATCAAGCGAGCAGGGACAACACACCAAAACAATATTTCCAACACTTCTACAAATACACAAATTCCGGAAAAAATTTGAACAAAACTTTTATGTCACCCAAATTTTAACAGGCCACGGCTTCCACAAACAGTACCTCCATCGTTTCAAAATAACTGCCGATGAAAATTGTCCCTGCGATGCCAACACCGTACAAAGTCTCGACCACCTCCTCAGGGATTGCCCCAGATTTGCCATGGATCGCATGCAGTATGAGGCAATCTCTGAGAGATTTGGTATCACGGCATATGACATCGGGATGCTAACGCGAAAAGAGAAAGTCTTAACGCCTATACAAAATTTATAACAAAACCACTTTTTACAAAAAAAAAAACAACCGACTTCCAAAAAAAACACTACAAAGTGAAAAATAACTTTAATTTCGGAAGTCGGTGTCTTTGGATCTGATTTGGTGGCAATGGGACCACCTCGAAAGCATACCCTTCCAAACAAAAAAAAAATTTTCATAATCCGTCCACAATAGACGGAGTAATCAGTGAACACACATAAAAAAAAACAAACATACAGCCGAACATATAACCTCCTCCTTTTTGGAAGTTGGTTAAAAATACTGAGCCAACTCAAGAGCGGCACATAAGAAAAACCATCGTTTTTTTTTTATTCAATTTATTTATCCAGTTTATTTATAATATAAATAAACTGGATAAATAAATATTAACTATATATTATATAGTTAATATTTATCATTTAATATAATATTATAAACACCATGAGAAACAAAAACTCCAACAAGACAGTATCCGTATCAAATCGCAGATGCTGTCGAATACGAAAACATCACAAAAAAAAACCTACCTACCCCAGGTGGGGTTTTTTTTTTGTGATGTAGGGTAGGGTAGGTAGGTACCTACCCTACCTATCTACCCACCCCACCTTCCTACCTACCTACCCTAGTTACCTACCCTACCTACTCTCTTTCTACCTAAGTCAGGTCGTCTTCTCCTTGGCATTTTAAAACAATAACAGTAAATAAAGTTCTCGCGCACTGACAAACTGATGATAGATTTTAATAATCGTCTTGTTTATTTATTTATTTTATGTTTCACAGCTAGGAACAGTTTTTATTGGAAAATTAAATGTCGTTTATAGGGTTCCGTACCCAAAGGGTAAAACGGGAACCCTATTACTAAGGCTCCGCCGTCTGTCTGTCTGTCTGTCCGTCTGTCACCAGGCTGTATCTCATGATCCGTGATAGCTAGAGAGTTGAAATTTTCAGAGATGATGTATTTCTGTTACCGCTATAGCAACAAATACTAAAAACCAGAATAACATAAATATTTAAGGGGGCTCCCATACAACAAACGTGATTTTTTTGCTCGTTTTTGTTCGATATTGATAACGGTAACAGGTAGACAGTTGAAATATTCACAGAGTATTTAGTTATATATTCACTTTAAAAATCAAAAATTAAATTAAAATAAAACAAATATTTAAGGGGGGCTCCCATACAACAAACGTGATTTTTTGCCGTTTTTATAGATAATGGTACGGAATCCTTCGTGCGCGAGTCCGACTCGCACTTGGCCGGTTTTTATTATTTACGATTTCCACCTTTTAAACTTTCCTTGAACTTCCACAAATATTTCAAGATCAAACTTAACCAAATCGGTCCAGCTATTCTCGAGTTTTAAACGAACAGCAATTCATTTTTATATTAGATAGACCACAACCAAGCCGCCTGTAACTTGGCCCAGTTCAGTGTTCTGAACTTAGCGGTCAGTGGATTTTAAGGCTTCTCTTCCATTAAACCCCAGAGGGGCTACTCCAAACATAACAACATACACTACAATGGATAGAAACTTACACTACAATGGAAAGAAACTTATTTAAATAGTCGCCAACAATGCGTAGAAATATCTAGGCACACATTATCAGAGAAGAAAATATATAGATCCACTTATCGTCTAAACTCATGTGGTGTTCCCCAGGGCAGTATTTTAGGTCCCTTTTTGTTCTTATTGTATACCAATGATTTGCCCAACGTAACCCCACACTCTTGCATTCTGTACGCTGACGATACTACTCTTAGCATTAAACTTACCGATGGTAATATCATCAATTACGTAAAAGAAATTAGCGACACAATAAACAAAATAATTGAATGGCTTAAAGACAACAATTTACATGTAAATATAAGTAAAACGAAACTAATACAATTCCAAGCTTATAATAGCACACGTCACCAATTGGAAATAAAATATGCAGATAATGCTGTAGAAGAGGTTGAAAGTGCGACTTTCTTGGGTATAACATTGGATAAATATTGTAACTGGAAAGTGCATATAGAAAAACTATGCGCTAAGGTACAAAGATTTGTTTTTGCTTTAAATAGAATAACTCGCGTGGCTGGTATCAGCACAGCACTTATTGCGTATCATGGTTACGTAGCATCAATTCTTCGATACGGCATAATTATATGGGGAAATTCTGTTGATACTATTAAAGCGTTCCGAGCCCAAAAAAAATGTATTCGTTCAATGACTAAAGCACAACCATTACAAAGCTGTGTCCCAATCTTTAAAAAGCTCAAAATACTACCACTCCCATCTTTATATATATTTGAACTGTGTATCTTTGTACGTAAAAAAATAGCTTTATTTCAAGTATATAATGATGTTTTTGTAAGAAAAAGCAGAAATACTTATAAAATTTGTGCACCTCAACAAAGAATTCAACTATTTTCTAATAATGTTTACTGCATGGCAATTAAAATATATAATCCAATGCATTTAAGATTCTTAACTTTATGACATTTAAAAAGAAATTATTTGACTTCCTATTACAAAAGTGTTACTACTCAACGACTGAGTTTTTAAAAGAAAGATTTGATTCTAAATTTAAATTAGATGACTACTGACATTTGTGCGAATTGAATATAATTTTATTATTTATTTGACATAGTATATCTTTTTTATTATTGTATTTCATTCTTGACATTATGATTACTAATAACTCCTGAGCGTGCATGTAACGGTAATTATTTTTTCCCTTTTTCTTGACATTTGTTTATTTGTTAATGTTTAATTTTGACATTGTCTTCTAATCCTTATCATTTAAATTATTTTCAATATTTGTATGCTGGAAACAGCAGAATATTATGGAAATCCTATTATAATTTGTAACACCTTGTAAAACAATATTCTGACAAATAAATTATTATTTATTTATATTTATATATAAATCTGAAGTATCGGCCGAATGTTCGGTCTTTTCTTTACTACGGCTAACTATTGCTGACTACGGCGAAAAAATAAATAAAAAAGGCAGTCGAAGAGATAAGCCAAAGTCAAAACTGTGACTTGAAGTCGGGTAAGGACTCAAAGTAAAAAAAATAAACTATGGAAGTTATAGAAAGGCCGAACATTCGGCCGATACTTCGGTTTAGTGCTTCGGAGTAGACCCCCAGAGTTTGCTACAAGTTTCGGGTAATTTAAACTATACTTAACGTTTGTTTGATTTGAGCACAATACACTTCGGCTTATGCTTTGAACAGTTTCCTCTCAACGTGAACAGATGACGAGTGTCAGATATGCAAATAACTAATAACGCTTACCGTCGGGAAACATCAGTAGTTTTAGGGTTCCGTACCCAAAGGGTAAAACGGGAACCCTATTACTAAGGCTCCGCTGTCTGTCTGTCCGTCTGTCACCAGGCTGTATCTCATGAACCGTGATAGTTAGACAGTTGAAATTTACACACATGATGTATTTCTGTTGCCGCTATAACAACAAATTCTAAAAACAGAATAAAATAAATATATAAGGGGGCTCCCATACAACAAATTTGATTTTTTTGCTCGATATTGATAACGGCAACAGTTCGACGCTTGGAATATTCACAGAATATTTAGTTAGACATTCACTTTAAAAATAAATAATTAAATTAAAATAAAATAAATATTTAAGGGGGGCTCCCATACAACAAACGTGTTTTTTTGCCATTTTTATAGATAATGGTACGGAGCCTTCGTGCGCGAATCCGACTTGCACTTGGCCGGTTTTTTACTATTACAAGTCATAAAGAAACAAGATTCAATGGTAACAAAAGTAGTGAACATCATAATAATCGACACAAACGAATTAGTGGAGGCGCAATGATCTCTGACCTTACCAGTGCCAATCAATCAACTTGATCCCACTAAATACCGCATTATGTAGTACAAGGCCACACACGAACGCGGGATAATGAACCCTGTGTCGAAAGAATTAAGGGTACATTTACTTTAATAGATGAACATGCGCTAAGTACCCACATTGACGTGATTAATGAAACAGATCCCAATGTACACGGGGAGGTGTTTAATTATTACATTGATGTATTAGTTCAAATAATAGCGGCACTCTCTTAAAAAAAGTATTTTTAACGAAGACTTACGTGGAAGGAGGAACGTTTTAACCTTTGCGAAGAACCATAAATCTATGTGAGACAATGCAGGAAAAACAAGGATCTAACGCGGGAACAGTGATAAGACAAATGCGAAATAAAGCTTCTTTCCGAAGTTATAAGAAGTAATTCTCATTAGAAACAAATGTTTCCTGGTAATAATCCAGGCGGACATTTTATGTTTTTACGTAACCGGCGATACCGATACGTTGCACGGAAATTATTTTCTTATTTCAGTTTAAATTCCGTTTGGAGTTTTCTTGCTGCATGTCTGGGAGCTTTTTGCTAAGATAACTGCTAAAGCTTTCGAAAGTGCTTAACAACGTTCAAAACTGTTAATACGTGATGTTGATAATATAATTAAAATTGACCAAAAAAATAGCTTAGTTTAAACCTGAGCACGGAGGGTCTGATAGAAAATAGTACCTATGTGATCAGTGTAACACGAGACTGTGCAATACTCAAAGCAAAGCAACTAAAGCTATTCTCGAGTTTAATTTATTTCTTCATTTGAATACACACCATCAAGAACTCGTTACGAATAATATAAACAAACGCCTCCATACATTGCAGGCTTTGTTTACTGAGCCTTAACCGTATTTCCTTTGATATCAAAGCCCAATGTATCAGCACATAGCGGCGTTCTTACGGGCGCGGCGAACAAGCACGGCGATATGTTAGTGAGGCGGCAAGCGCATTGACAAAGCGAGCCACTACTGTGATCGATGACACAATTTATCAACTATTTACTGAACTATTCAGGGGCCCTTATCACACGGAAACAAAAACATCTCAGCGATTTGCAGAGGTCTCAACGAGACGAGTCGGTATTTGCATAAATTTGCGTTAAGTAAATGGGGTCCCATGACAAGTTTAATCTTGTCTTTAGAATTTATTGCCTCGTAGTGCCGGCTGCAACGTTCCAGCATTTGCATTGGCTAAATAAATATTTGCCCTCAGTTTAAACTGAGACGTCTTCACTGACTCTTTAATAACTTTTGAAACATGTTAAAAACGTAGTACAAACGGAATTTTAACGATTTAGAGTGTTTGAGATTCATTTCAGCCAAAAGACGTTCACTGCTGGACATAAGCCTCCTCCTAAGGGGGGTGTTTGCCATAATCGCCACGCTTGGCAGGCGGGTTGGCGATCAAATTAGAGTGTTAAAATGCATAGAGAACTGCTGCCCATTCTCTAGTAAGTCCCTTAGTCGCCCTTTACGACACCCACGGGGAAAAATGGGGGACTGAAATTCGTCACTGAAATACTGAATACCTAATTTGCTGTAACATTCTCGCACATGATATTAAATTAATCAACGTAGAGGTTAGCCTTCTCTAGTAGACATCCAGCTCCGAAGAGATCTTCCTTCCAATAATTTAATTACTTAAACTCATAGATTCGAATAAAAAACTTAAGTGTCCTTTTATATCATTTGCGAAACGCCAAAAACTTTTCATTGATACCAACTACAAATAAGCACCCTATTTTAAAGATCCCAAGGTTGAATTTAGCTTGCGTAAATTTAGGAACTGTGCAAATGTCTAATTTGCAAATGGAGGCATGTCGTAGGCCGCGCAATTTGGCTTAAGCGAAAACTCTTAGCACACCGTTTGCGAAGGCAGTCCCGTGGAAAAACAGAGTATATTTATGAATCCTGCTGTTTTTTCGACGGAACTTAATTATTTTAGCCTAAGTACGAGTAGTTGGAGTGTTGATTAGATAAGAAAGAAAATAAGAAAGAATAAAACTTACCTCCTTAGCAACGATTTGGCAGATAATTCTCACTACACTATTCTGAGAAACATGGTGTCTAAACAAAACAAACAAAACCTTGATTAGCACTGACAGATTTTCTACGCTTTAGATCAAATATTTTAGCTTGAAGATCCGAGTCTGTGTGCTTATACATTCAAATGGAGGTTTTGGCTTGATGTTAATATCAAACAAGAAGACGTCAAAGTAATCTGTGAGTCACTTTTTACGATATCCACGGATGGAGAAAGGTTGTTCCCGTTCTTAGCTGTGCAACTAAACATAAAAACACCACAAACTATACCTAAATCCACCGTCAAACTCTGATACAGTAATCTATACAGTACAACACCCTGCACATTGTGCAAGTTTGCCCGCAAGTAGCCCCGAGCACGTCGGCGAATGTCTATAATAGCCGGTGTTATCTCGTTACCGTAGCTTTCATTTAAGTTCGTCTTGTTCGCTCGTCTCGACATGCTTTGTCTAATGTGCAGTGTAACGAACTTCGCACTTTTTATTAAGATTAAGTTAAGATAGAGTAAGTTATGAAGTTGGAAAATGTGGTCTTTTAAATACGAGAGTTATGAATAATTATGAATAAGAATTTACCTTGATATCTATACCTACATAAAAATAATCTGCAGACAAGGCGTTTCTGTACATTAAAATATTTCCAATAAAAATTGATGGAGCGTTAAAGAAGCGCCAACAGATGCCATTTCTACCATTTTTAGAATTTGTGTCTGTTTGTATGTGAGATATTTAGATGTTACAGCATCACATAAAAAGTACAAAACCAATTTGGTTCTTTTTAGGGTACCGTAGTCAACAAGGAACCCTTATAGTTTCGCCATACCCGTCTGTCTGTCTGTCCCCGGCTTAGCTCAGAGATCCTTAGTACTAGAAAGCTGTCATTTGGCATGGGTAATAAATAAAACTTTGAAAAACAAAAAATCTAGGGTACCTCCCTTGTACGTAAAGTGAGGATTTTTTTTTCGTCTATCCCATGGTGTGGGGTGGTGTTGGATAAGCCGTTCAAAATGTTGTGGGTCTGTGAGAACCATTTTTCGATTCAGGGATCCATAACCGTATTTTAATTTAAATAATTTTCACTTGGTTTAAAGTTCTATTTTTTGTTAATCAAGTGTCCAGCCAGATGGCCAGATGGCCAGCTAAATGGTTGATTTTGTATATGTGAAAAAAATCATGGCAGTAGTTTATATGTATAACGAAATTAAAAGGAAAACTTTCACAGCTAAGTAGGCTTTAAAAATTAACGAGTAATAGTCGACCAATTTACATTTGCAGTTGAAGAATTTACCGTGACGTATATCAATGTATGGGAGAACATGTTTTTCAACTACAATGTCAAGTTTTTTTTTTGGGAGCCCTTCTTTGTTCGTGGTCCGACACGCACCTGGCTAGTTTTTTTTACTCAAATATTGTGTGTAACTTGGAGTTATATTTGGTTTTTGATTCATGGCAATCGCTTTAATCTATCAAAAGATATAATTACGAATTTAAAGTGTTCAAGAATAATTACGTAATAGTCACACAGGTAACGATATCTATTTACGTAAAATGGTACCTACTAACAAAATGTATGTGTAGAAACATAATAATTATTATGTTATTAAATAACACGTCATAAAGGTAACTGTGCTAATAAGTTGTGTCTGTGTTATTTCAAAAAGTACTGATAATGATTATAATGTTATAAAAATCGCTTTCCATTGGTGGTTGATTAGTGGCGCTCAAAGAATTTCAAATTAAAATTGGTGATAACGTAAGATAATAATACCCGTAATTGATGGTGTTCTTAAAGAATACAATGTTACATATAATTATTAGTTTAAATTATAACAACTTTTTTAGGGTTTTAGTTTGATTTAAAAAAGTTTATTGTATGCAGAGCGAGTTTCGAGTTAACCACGGTATTCGATAGATGGCGTTGAGTAAATGTCGTCAGTTTCGGAATCGTGGTGTTCAGATTTTTCGGAGAGTACTCATTCGCATAATGATTGACGTCAAAACTTCCTATACAAAAATTATTATTTTTTGTAATAAAGTTGTCGGAAATAAAGTAGAACAACATCTACGAACCTAATTTCTGTCGTCTGGACCTGGTTCGAAGATAAAGATTATTTGAGGCATCTATATAACCGACTTCAAAAAGGAAGAAGTTCTCAATTCGTCTGTTGTTAAGGTTCCATAGCCAAATGGCACATAGAAACTGACTCTTATCATTTCGTCCTGTCCGTCTGTCCGTCCGTATGTCACAGCCAATTTACTCGGAGGATTATTTTTTGTTTGAAAGAATTTTCTCCCGTGATATTTATAATAAATATATATATATCTCGGATCCCGTCATTAGTACGGACAAGAAATGAATCGCAGACGTGCCACTACTGGCGACATCACGTGATCTACCCACTCCTAAAGCGCGCTTCTACAGAGTCGTGATGTTTTGAGCCGACGGGCGAGGAGGACATTCAGGATTCAGTGTCTGATCGCGTCGGAGTTAAGACGTCGCGGAACTGTACTCGATGCGTTGTGCTCAGTTATTGTGGTAATTGTAATTTGTAGTGATTGTGTCAATTTGTGATTTTAATAAACGCTGTGTATCGTACATTCGTACCCAGTGTGTTTTCATTGTACGAAACCACCTTTATGCCCACATGATGTCTGAATCTAACAGAGTAAATCCTGACGATCCGAAATATATATAGCAATTATATTTTATTTTCTGACAAACTCCTCAATAACATACAGTGTGTACACCTATTGTGTGTGATTTGGTTATTGTAGAGAAATCCAAGAAAATTACTGGATAGGTACTATCCGTCAAATAAATAAATAAAATAACTAAATACGTACCTACACTTATTATTCCACGGAACTTCTCAATGACGAACATTGTACCTACCTATTGTGACTTGGTGGATATCGTTCCGTATGTGAAAAAAAGTTGATGAGTATCAATATAAAGTAATACACGAATTAGTGTGAGGTAGGTACCACAGTAAAACTAAAAATAGACTATACAAAAAAAAAAACAAGTTCGTAGAAAAATAACTTTATTTAGGAAGTCGGTGTTTTGGATTGTTTTGGATCTGAGTTTTAGTTTTTTGCCTTTTCAAAGAACCCTTTAGTGTCGCCATGTCTCTGTCTGTCTGTCCCCGGCTTAGCTCAGACACGCTTAGTACTAGAAAGCTGTAATTTGGCATGGGTATACATATTAATCACGCCGAGAAAGTCGTAAATTAAAACCATGAGAAACATTTGTTTTACCTCCCTTGCACGTAAAATGGGGATGATATTTTTTTTTCTCGTCTATTTCATATTATGGGGTATGGTTGGATAGGCAGTTTAAAAATATTGTGGGTCTGTCAAAACCATTTTTCAATTCAGGGATCCGTTTGCGTAATATTAAGCTTTCAATGCTATTTTTTGTTAGAGTTAAGTGCCCCACCTGCCAGCTAAATGCTTGGTTTTGGATAATTATGTGAAATATATCATGGCAGTAGTATATATAACGATATTAAAAGGAAACTATCACAGCTAAGTAGGCTTTACAAGTTAACGAGTAATAGTCGACCAACTTAACTTAATTTGCAGTTGGAGAGCTGACCGTAACGGGTATCGATGTATGGGAGAGCATATTTTTCAACTACAGTGTTAAGTTTGTTTTTGGGATAATTGCATCCTAACTACGGAAGCCTTCATTGTGCGTGGTCCGACATGCACTTTTGACCGGTTTTAATTTATGTTAATTTTCACTTTGGAGTGTTTTAAAGACGGAGTTATTAATTTTTTTAAGTGTTTTGTTTTTCACTTTTTAGTGGGTCAGTTTGTAATTTGTCTAAATCACAATAGCCTAATGTTCATCCTTTTTTACATAATATTGCTTTTTCCGATGCAAGGACGTTAATTGAGGAGTTCTCCTGTTACTTGACGATTAGCTTCACTTCACCATATGCACTGTGACGAGCATAAATTGCTTAGCAACCATATTAAAGTAATCGAATCGTAACCCGTGAAATAAAAAAATAAACCATAAAATACCAATTAGTATTCAAGGATCTAATATTTTCATATTTTCCTTACAAGCGATATAATAAATTACCGTCACTCGGTACCCAACTCCCAAGTTGTTAAGTTAACCGCTAAGTAACCGTATTTCTTGCCGACTATTGGCTAAAAATGTACATTAGGCTTTTTCGCAGATTTCTCACAAAAACTGCTTTGCGGTCAACAGTACCGGAAGAAGGGGGGCAAGGGAGGGTGATTTATATCCCTCTCATCCCTTGAGAATTCTCTTATCGACTCAACTCATACCGCCTGATATATGACTGGGTAGTGTAACGGAAAATCTGGTTTATATGTTTCATTTAGATTATCTGTAGTACGACGGGTGGGCTCGCTCAAGGGTTATTAGAGAGGGGTATTAAGTCCCGTATTGGTATTAATTGGTTAGTCGTAATAGTGACGTCGAACAACCTCGGACAAGTCTTTATTTTCGTTTGCATTTTATTTCAATTGAAATGTTTTGTCATCTAATAGTTGAGTATTTTCTGTGATTCTACATCTTTTTCTAGAAAAACTTTTCTGGGGTATTGTGTTAATTGTTACAACAAAATACCTTGTGACATATTGCAATTAAATGAAAGAAAATTTTAAACTCATATTAAAAGTACACTTTGTAAACAAGCATTACAAATTAGAGGATTATATCCAAGATAAGAATGTTTGGTACCATGCTGGTCCAGCTCCATAGGACAATCTAGAGTCTAGAGACTAAAATTAAATCAAACTGGTTGCTATTTTAATTGTATAATTTGTTATTTTTATGACATTTATTTTACATTCTATGATTGCCTTAACTCACACACTGATATATTTTTTGTTTGTAAATATGTGAGCACCATGTATCTATCACATAATTAATTTATCCGTCATTGCTCCATTCTTGATTATTTTTACCTATTGTGGTATAGTAATTTTAGTCCAGGTGCATCGTTTTCACATATCATTATTTTGTACGTAAGCAAATAATTAATCGATCGAAATAAATGATTATCCATTAGTCAGTCGTGTACTAGCGCTCGCCGGAACAGTCGTTTTATTTGCATGACTCATCACCCCTTTTAATACGTACATACACAATAGGTACACTTACATTTGGTGACCCCGATATCACTAACACGCGCCGCGATTTAAAGTTTTTTTTTTTTTATCCGTGATTTTTCTTGTGTCCCGATAACTGCACTGCACAACCGAATCAGCCTTCCACAAGCGGATCTCCCTGGTTTTGGTTTTCAAGAGGCACATAGTTATCCAGACATGACGTCAAGCGGAAATTGTGGAAATGGGGCAGCATTGTGCGGAGCAGCAGACTTCAAGCAGACTGACGTCGCGGCAATAGGAATGTCCTCGAAGATACCCGAATTTTGGACCGAAATGCCCAGAGTGTGGTTCGCTCAGTTCGAGACAATGATGGCTCCTCAAAAACAAGGCGACGAAGCAAAATACGGCGTTGTGCTGGCCAACCTCAACAAAGACGCGATAAGTCAGGTGGCCGACATAATTATTTCGCCTCCCGCCACCAATAAATATGGTGCCCTCAAAGAGAGACTCCTCGCTGTATACGAAGAATCCGAAGAGCGGCAGTTCCAGAAGCTGGTAGGTGAAGTGGAATTAGACGACCAGAAACCGTCACAGCTGTTGAGACGGATGAGAGAATTGGCACGAAAGCAGGTGGCCGAAAAAACATTACATAACCTGTGGACATCAAGACTCCCGGATCATGTACGAGCAGTTTTAATGGTCAGTCAGGACCAAAAACTCGACAACCTCGCCGCTATTGCAGACAAGATTTTGGAAGGAAAATCAGGAGAAGTGTCGGAAGTATCAGGCGGTCCAAATCATCTTATCGTTGAGTTAGTTAACCAAGTAAGCAAATTAACCATGGAAATAGCAGCACTAAAAGCCAACTCACAGGGCAATGGACGTCATAATTATAGACGCAATCGAAGCCGGTCGCGCCCAAGGTCCCTCTCAAGATCGAGGATTACTCCTGACAGCCCAAACTGGTTATGCAAGTATCATTTTCGGTACAGGAATCGAGCCCGGAACTGTGAAAAACCATGCAACTGGAAAAAGCCGTCGGAAAACTAAGTTCTGCGTTGACAGAGGCGGTCGTCAGCGCTATCATTCCTTCAAACCGCCTATGCGTTACCGACCGAAAAAGTGGGTATCGTTTATTGGTTGATACTGGCGCTAACATCTCAGCAATACCTAGAAGAGGAAACCGTTTACAAACAGACAACTCATATAAAATCTATGCCGTAAACGGAACGCAAATTAAAACATACGGTGACAAAACGCTGACGTTAAATCTAAACTTGAGACGGCCGTATCGATGGACTTTCATCGTTGCTGACATTACGCAACCAATACTGGGTGCCGATTTTTTAGAAAAGCACAACATTTTGGTGGATATACGAAATAAACGTTTAATAGATGGTACGACTGGACTTCAGAGGAACGCAAAGTTGATGAAGTCGAGCACACCAACGCTTCGGACCGTAAACTTGACCGACGATTATGCAGACATTTTGGCAAAATATCCGAACATTCTAAAACCACTCGACACACAATCGCAACCCCAGCATGACGTGGTTCATCAAATCATTACCAACGGGCACCCTGTTTACTCCAAGTCAAGACCTCTGCCGGCGGACAAATATCTGAGAGTAAAAATAGAGATAGAGCATATGTTAGAAGCAGGATTGTGTAGGCCTTCCAAGAGTCCGTGGGCAAGCCCATTGCTCGTAGCGACAAAGAAAAATGGTGAATTACGCCTTTGTGGAGATTACAGGAGATTGAACGCGATCACTGTGCCGATACCCGATTCCAAGAGTACTAGACTTCGCATACCTATTACCAGGAACCAGTATATACTCAAAAATCGATTTAAAAAGGGCCTACAATCAGATTCCAGTACAAGACGTAGAAAAAACCGCAGCAGTGATTACCCCGTTCGGTCTATTCGAATTTCCGAGAATGCCATTCGGACTACGAAACGCAGGTCAAACTCAAACTCAAACTCAAACTCAAAGCATTTATTTCAATTAAACCATTTACAGGCACTTTTGAATTGTCAACAAGTCGGTCAGTTACAAATATGAAGCTAGTTGCCCATTCCAAATAGTAGGTTCCTATGGAGAAGAACGGGCAAGAAACTCCACAGACACTCTTTTAAAATAAAATATTTGATACAAAGTATTGGTTACATCATTCTTATTGAAAATATACATGTGAGAACGATGCAAAACGTCAGAAGCGTCCGTGATAAAAAAAAACAATTCAAAACTAAAATAATTAAAAATAAGCCGTGGCAGCTAAGAGATGACCAGTCCCAACTGACAGCGCCCGTTCACGAACATGACGCATGGATCAGCACCATTCAGCTCAACCATTTTGAAGGGAGCTAAATGATCCAACACACACGCCACCATCAGCGAGACATCTGAGTGAGCATGACATACTCTCAGCTGCCAGGACATATTCAAGTCAATGAAAGACATATTACCCGGTAAATGGTAGCTCTATTGTACATAGTACTCACACCTGTGTTATGCAATTATATAATACAAAGGTGATTGAGTTTATACAATGAAAAGATAGTCTTACAATCTTCAGCAGCTCCAACAGTATTTTCAAATGTTAATCAATTAGTTGACGTTGTGGAGCAGGACCAGCATTGAGCCAAGCATTTCTATCAGCGATGTAATCCCCCAGCCTATAATATGCCTGCTTGCATAGTGTGCGTTTTATACAAGATTTGAATTTCGTCTCATTCAGTTGAAGTATGTGGGGAGGAATTTTATTATAACATTTTAAACAGTACCCCATGAAAGATGAGTCTACTTTAGCCAGTCTGAAACCTGGTTGAGCTAATAGATCCCTACTTCTAGTACTATAATTATGTCTTTCGCCTCTTTTACTAAAAAGATGTAAATTTTTTCTTGCGTACATGATGTTTTCATAGATATATTGACAAGACACCGTCATGATGTTAATATTCTTAAACAGTTCCCTAAGAGAATCGCGCCTGCGGAGATTATATATGGCTCTGATGGCTCTTTTCTGCAGAATAAAAATAGACTCGATGTCTGCAGCCCGTCCCCAAAGTAAAATACCGTAAGACATGATACTATGAAAGTAACTAAAATAGACTAGCCTCGCGGTATCTACATCAGTAAATTGACGGATTTTTCTGACAGCATATGCTGCTGAACTTAGCCGTCCTGCAAGAGATGTTAAATGAGGACCCCATTGAAGCCTAGAGTCGAGCGTGATCCCCAGGAAAACAGTTTTATCGACGAATTCTAGTTTCTCTTGATTCAATACTATCTCATAATCACTACTTTTTACATTTGGTAAAGAAAATCGTATGCACTTAGTTTTCTTTCCATTTAATACTAAATTATTGGCCGTGAACCAATTTTGGACCTGCAGTAGGGCGTTATTTACGTCGTCAAAATTTGTAGCACGTCTATCTACCTTAAAAATCAAGGAAGTATCGTCAGCAAATAACACCATTTGTGGTTGATTTTTTAATAAATGGAGAAGATCATTAATATACACTAAAAAGAGGAAAGGACCCAATATCGAGCCTTGAGGAACACCCATTTTTACTTTTAAACCGAGTGAATTGATACCATTTATTTGAACTAGCTGTTGTCTATCGTTTAAATAAGATTTTACTAAACTAAGCGCAAGTTTTCCAAGTCCGTAATGCTCAAGCTTCAAGAGTAAGGTTTCGTGATCGACGCAATCAAATGCCTTGGAAAGGTCACAAAAGATTCCTATGGCGTCTTGGGCCTCTTCCCACGCGTTAAAAATGTGTCTTAATAAGGTTACACCGGCGTCGGTCGTACAACGTCCTTTGGTGAAACCATACTGTTGATCGTGAAGGATTTTATTCGCGTTGAAATGATTGAGCATTTGATTAAGCATTACCTTTTCAAACACCTTGCTGAAAACCGGCAAAACGGATACGGGTCTATAATTATTTGTGTCTTTACTGTCTCCGGATTTGAAAAGTGGTATTACCTTACTGTATTTCATTAAATCCGGGAAGACTCCTTGATCCACACACAAATTAAATATTAAGGCTAAGTAAGGCGCTATAGTCTCAATTATTGAGGTACAGACTTTAATGGACATTCCCCAAAGATCTTCGGACAATTTGATCTTGATTTGCTTAAAAGCTTTTAATACTATTATGGGGTTAATATGCTTAAAGTTAAATTCAATCGGGCAGGCTGCAACGTTCGCCCTTACAGAGTCAAAAGCGAGCAAGGGTGAGGAATTTAAGGTTTCAGTAGTTTTAAGTGGGATACTGGTAAAGAAATTTACAAACTCTTGAGCAACTTGTTTGCTATCGCAAATGAGTCCACATGACGTCTCCAGTGCGTAATCAGAATCATGCTTTTTGTTCCTATTCGTTTCATTATTGATAATTTTCCAAACCGTCTTTATTTTATTGTCTGCTGATTTAACCTTGTTGCTAATGTATAAGGCTTTAGCGGCCTTGCAAGTGTTTTTAAAAGTTCTAGAGTAAGTAGCAACAAAGTTATTAAAAGTTTCCGTGTTTATATAAGGCTTAAGGCCATACAGCTCGAAAAGTCTTTCCCTACTTTTCCTGAGTCCTTTAGTTGCCCAGTCACTAAATAAAAACCTAGGGCTGATGGTTTTAGTGTTCTTCTTAAAATAAATATTGAACTCGCTTTGGACTACCGAAAAGAATTCTTTATACAAAATGTCAACATTGTAAGGTTCATAACACTTAACTTACAAATTAAAGTGCTGTTAAATCTATTTAAATTAACAGATGTTATCGGTCTGAATTGTATCTGCACCTTCTGTATTGGTATGTTGGACTCAAAAGTTACGGTTTGACCGCTGTGATCAGAAGGGAGATAATTAATTATAGCTTTATCTAAATAGTCGCAGCAACAAAAAACATTATCAATACATGTAGCAGTAGTCGTAGTTATTCGGGTTGGTTCTACAAACACATTTGACAAATTAAATGATTCAAACAAATTTAACAATCTACTGGTATTTGAATTATTTTCTAAAATATTAATGTTAAAGTCACCACAGATAATTACTGATTTATTCCCAGTTACAAGTTTTGCCAAAACATCTTCCATAACAGACTCAAATATAGAGTAGTTTTGATAGTTTGGGGGTCTGTAAACGCACACTATAACATGCCTATCTAGCTCAACACAAGACAGTTCAATGCTATGTTCAACCGACAAAGCAACTATGTCTTTACGAGTTTTAGATTTAATACAACTTCTAATTAAGATCAGTGAACCACCACGCAGCATTGATTTCCGGTTAAAACAACTGGCCACACTATAATTCTCATAATTAATTAACATTTCATAATCTTTTAACCAATGCTCAGTTAAACAAATAATGTCAAACATTGTTTTTTCTAAAAACAATTCGATTTCCAATTGTTTGGAAGAAAAACCTTGAATATTTTGATGAAATAATTTCAAGGATTTCTGCTTAGCCCCTTTTCTACAGTTAACAATGTTTTTGCTAGAAAATACCATTTTGTTATTAAGTGTAACTAAACTGTTAGTGGTACCTTCTGTTGTCTTACAAACTAGTTTAAATTATTTGAACTAACCACCTTAACATTAGTACTATTACTAATTGTGGTGCTAAATAAAGACTTCGACATATTAGTTATGTCTGGGTTAATATTAAAAGCTAATAGCCTAGCTATTTGACGTCTAAAACTAATAGGCAGATACACAGTATCCCTAGTCGACCTTAGCTTATCAACAAAAATGTTGGTGTCAAAAAATATAAACTTGTCACTATGGTGACTAACTAAGAAATGCATGTAATTATTTAACATATGAATGTAGCAGTTTTGCCTGTTTGACAAGTGCTCAAAGTACGGAAAAGCACACAAAATTATTTTCTTACAATTTACCTTCAAAAGTTTGGTCACACTATCAGTGATATCATCTTTTTTAACATTAAAACTATTACCTATTAGTACAGTAATAATGGCATTAGGATCATATTCATTCCTAGTTATTGAATACATTATTTGTTTGTAGGAAGTCTGAGGCATGCAATAGTTTAGAGAAGAATGACTCAGGTTGTTGCTAAGTAATTTTCCTAACCCTTTTCCAAAACTATCAGAAAACATAATGGAGCTACATAATGGACTAGCTTCCAAACAAACCTTTGTCAGATTCCTGAACACAGTCTTAGCCGGACTCGACTTTATTTTCGTGTACATAGACGACATACTAGTGACGTCATCATCAGCCAGCAAACACCGACGTCATTTACAAGAAGTGTTCAAACGGTTAGACGAACATGGCATTGCAATCAACCAAGAAAAGTGCGTGCTGGGTAAACCTCAGATAGAATTCCTCGGTTATCAAATAACAAAAGACGGAATCAAGCCGTTACCCGACAAGGTCGAAGCGATTACCAAATATCCGATTCCGAAAACAGTGCAAGAGTTACGAAGATTTTTAAGCATGATTAATTTTTACCAAAACAACATTCCGCAAGCAGCCCGTGATCAAGCACAGCTGAACAAATACCTAATTGGCTCAAAGAAAAATGACAAACCGAAATACAATGGACTCCAGAAGCACTAGAAGCATTCGATCAATGTAAAGCAAGTCTAAGCGACGCTGTTACATTGACTTCGCCAACAACACATTCCCCGCTATCGCTCATGACTGATGCATCCCAGACATGCGTAGGCGCCGTTTTGCAACAGTACGAAAACGGAAACTGGAAGCCACTTTCCTTTTTTTCAAAGGGACTGAGTGAAACGCAATCAAGATATAGCACATATGATCGAGAATTGCTGGCAATCTACATGGCAGTAACACATTTCCAACCTTATGTCGAGGGACGAGAGTTGATTGTATATACCGATCATAAGCCATTATGTCATGTTTTCACTAATAAACAAAACTCCACAAGTAAACCGATCGCACCAAGGAGGTTACGTCACCTAGAGTTCATTGCACAGTTCACGACAGACATCCGTCACATATCCGGTAACATGAACCCAGTAGCTGACGCATTATCGCGAGTCGAACAAATAGATTGTCCAACACCTGTGGATTGGAATGAGATAGCAGATATGCAGGGCAATGAATGACATTGAACTCACTCAGCTATTGAACAACAATAACCTCAGTTGGAAAAGTATACAATTAACAAGAACAAAACAACTATTTTGCGAAAATTCACACCCGATGACACTTCGAAAACAAGTATTCGACACTATGCACAACATAACGCATCCCGGTATAAGATCATCAAAGAAAATGATCTCTGAGCATTATTTCTGGCCACGCATGAATACTGACGTAGGTATGTGGGCTAAAACATGTCAGGCATGCCAAAAAAGCAAGACACACAGACACAACTCGTCTCCAATCGGAACTTTCCCACCAACAGCACGTTTAGATCACGTGCACATAGACATTGTTGGTCCATTACCAGAATCCAGAGGCAACAGATACATCGTCTCAATGATCGACAGAGGAACGAGATGGATGAAAGCAGTACCAGTTGCAGAGATAACAGCAAAAGTCGTAGCAGAAGTATTCATGAACACCTGGATATCGAGATTCGGATGCCCAAACACCATAACTACGGACCAAGGACGACAGTTCGAGTCAGACTTATTCATCGCTCTGACTAAATCACTCGGTATCAAGAAGACCAGGACTACAAGCTACCATCCGCAGTCAAATGGTTTAGTAGAACGCTGGCATCGATCAATGAAAACAGTCTCACGCGGTAATACTGCAAACTGGTCAAACGAATTACCCTTTGTCCTACTAGGATTGAGAGCGGCATTACGATTGAAAGAAAATGTCAGCCCCGCGCAAATGTTGTACGGAACGAACATACGTCTGCCTGGAATGTTTATCGAGCCGAAAACGCAAGTTACATCACCAGAAGACTATGCACAGACTCTGCAAAGGACAATGGCGAAGCAAAGTCCGTTTAACAACAACCACCCCGCCACAACCCACAAACCGTTTATTCACCCAGACATGAAAGATTGTGAATACGTATACGTCAGAATGGATGCTGTTAAGAAACCTCTGACCCCGTCATACGAAGGACCATACAAAGTGTTAGGGAAGCAAGAAAAGCATTTCAGAATCCAAATGCCAAGGAAAACATCTGTAGTATCGGTGGACAGACTAAAACCAGCCTACATTTTAATAGAAGACAAGGTAAATGAACCTTTAGCACACATAAAAAGTACCAATAGAGACGTGAACGAACGCAAGAGCGCTGAGCCAGCGGAAAACAGCAAGACCGCGCCGAACACAACACGTTCAGGCCGCGTCATACGTCCAGTGGTACGTTTCACAATTCCGTAACATCAGCAATAGAGAAATACCAAATTAAAATTAAACATACTGTCCAAACACAATCCAACAAAGCACAAAAGGAATAACACACGTTATAAAACAACACCAAGAAAAATAGCACCAATTTTAAATCATGGGTAACTGGGGATCAAAGGAAGAAATCGTGGTGGCTCAAACAGCCGCCTCCAACGGGTCTGGCGGCTCCAGCGTGTCTATCACTGAAGTAACCATGGGCGGCATTTTCATCATAGCCGTCGCGGTATTAGCGTACTGCCTTTACAAAAAGTGTAGAAGCCAATTCTACAAAAACGTGCGTGGAGGGCATGGATATGAAGGGCAGACAAGCTCAAGCGACTCCACTCCCAACGGTATCCAAAATTATGATCAATTTTTACGAGTGTGTGTGTGAGTGTGTGTCAGTGTGTGTGAGAGGGTGTGTGTGTGTGTGTGAGAGAGAGAGATTTTGAGTGAACATGAGTGACTATAAGAGCAAATAACATCACTTTAATAATGTAATTATATTATTAAGTCACATGTTGCAAAAGTAACTCTGTATCATCATAATCTAAACTGTGAAGCCATATTATTAGCTTTTTTTTGCATTCAAATTTTTTATTATCATAAATATTTATTATTTTATTAATTTTATTGTATAATATATATATATAACAATAATATATATATATATAACATTTCATTCAAGATTTTTTTTTATATTGTTTTTTTTTTCATATTGTTTACCAATTATATTTTTATTTTTAATCTGTTATGTAAGCGTACTATAAAAGTGTATTAGAGATTATTATTTAAAAAAAAAAAAAAAAAATATGTACGTAAGCAAATAATTAATCGATCGAAATAAATGATTATCCATTAGTCAGTCGTGTACTAGCGCTCGCCGGAACAGTCGTTTTATTTGCATGACTCATCACCCCTTTTAATACGTACATACACAATAGGTACACTTACAATTTAATTAATGTACCTACATATACAAAATATTGTAGACTAACGGTGCAGGTTCTTGCCCATTTTTCTCCATACGAAGCCTTTTGGAAGGGGCGACTAGAATCAATTCTATTTTTTTGTAAATTTTGGCGTTCAAAAGTGTCATATATGTGCCTATTTGAAATAAATAATTTGACTTTAACTTTGATTAATAAATAAAATCGCGATTTGATGATGTAACTTTGTCTTTAAAACAAGAAAAATCAGTCGAAATAAACTGTACTATTCCTGTCTAACAAAAGATTTTTTTTTTTCTCGATATAGATAAGTCAGAGCTACACACAATAATTAGAACCATTATAACAATTATCAGTAATACTCGTACAATTCATAAACGATCTCCCACAAATCCAATAGCTGAGCTAAGTGAAACCTTTAACCAAGAGGTTTGAATTAAGCTATTAATACATGTCCATACAAACACAACGTGTCGCGTAATACTGTTCATACTGGTGTTATTAATAAAGACCTAGTGGTTTTCGGTGCCTCCACCGTCACACACTCGTACATAATGCTGCTCGTAATAACGCGATGCGGTTTGTACGGTAATATTACGCACGATATGGATGAAGATCAGCTGTTTGAGGAAATTGTGGCGACAATATTAGACTTGTGGCTTGTTGTGGTACCTTACACGTGTTAAGGATGAGTATGAGCGACAAGTTATTAAAATATTGAGGTAAATAGACTCAAAACTGGCTACTGCACAACAAATCAATGAATCAACTTGCATAATCAGTCTATAATGTTCCCGCTGCTGGGACACAGGCCTCCTCTTTTCGAGAGGGAGTGGGCTGTTAAATAATCACAATTTCCATACAATTCCAATCAAACTTTCCAATACTATCAATCACTACACTACATTCATTGAAAGCCACCTCTCTTTCATACGCGTTATCGCGGCTACTTTTTACCGTTTCTGCTCAGCACCCGATGATCTTGGAGCGTTTCATCACACGTCGTGTTCGTCAGTAAATCATCCCGCGCCGTCGGCTATCTTCACTCGACCGAATAACACCCCTTAGACCTTGCGTTACGAGGAGGTAGGACAGAAATACCAGTTGGATTTTCAGTTTCTAAAACTTCGCTGCCAGTGCTGCTTGGCGTGTTTAGAGACTAGTTTACGAAATGTGAAATATTAAATGTTATTTGATAACGAAAAATAAAGGATACTGGTTGGTCGACACTTCACGTGATCAGAGGGCTAGCTCGTTCTTTGGGCAAAGAATAGCATTGCCATTCAAGTTAAGGCAGCCAGTCTTCTAGGCACGTTTCCGAATGACAGCAATGTGGAGGAGTACTAGGACGCCTAAGTGTTCTATTGTTTTTGTATTTATTTATTTATAATAAGCACACCAATAGCACAGTCACTTACAATTCAAGCTAAATAACATCTAAAAATTGGCACTTCAGTAACCATGCAAATAACAGGTATGCATGCCATTAGCTTATGAACATTAAAGACAAAAGAGCAAAAAAATAAGTGTGTCTATAGACCTCAATCTAGAACACTACAAAACAAACCGATTTGTGCTACACACACGTGCACTCTTCGCACAGTTTAAATAGGGAACGCCTGTATGAAGCGAAACTCATGGAGAAAATATCGATAGGGTAATCTATAAAGTTGGACCTTTCATTATATCGCCTTGCCATACGTGTTAGGCTGCTATTTCAAAAATACGATGATGATGCTTACTACGTTGGTTAGACCTAAAGTTAAAATAGTTTACCAATTGTGCGTCTATGGAACCGTTTATAATTTTATGGAGTATTAGTAAATCAGAATGTTTACGTGTTTCTTTTAAGCTAATCATTTTAAAGTGCCTTAACCTGTCTCTGTAATCAGGTATAGCTTTTCGGATCCCATTCTTAATATATAAATGCCTAACAAAACGGGCCTGAACAGATTTAACATTATTAGTATAAGTTGAATAAAATGGAGACCACATAGTGGAACAATATTCCAAGGAGCTCCTTACTAGCGCGTTGTAAAGTAAAATAATGCTACTATAATTACGAAAAGGTTTCGACATACGGATTATAAAGCCAAGCATTCTTTAAGCCTTACTCACCATGCTGTCTATATGTTCGCGGAAAGATAGAGATGTATCAAAGAGTACCCCTAGGTCACGGATGACCGACACTCTGCTCAGAACTTATCCATCAATATGATAAACATATTTAATGTAGTTCACTTTATTCGTGAATGTAATAGTCTGGCATTTTTTAACATTGAGCGTCATTCTTTTGTTCAAACATCATTGTTGAAGGACATCAAGATCTCTTTGAAGCTTCGCACCTGGCTCTGGTTTTCCGCAGGGCTCTAAGTTCAGCCCTTTGCTTTTTGCCAACTTAGAGCCCTGCGGAAAACCAGAGCCAGGTGAAAAAGATACAGATTAATAATTTATTACGATTAATTAAATAACTCTCGAACCACCGCAACAGAGAGTCATGAATACCAGCGCTATTCAATTTCAAAGAAAGAATTGAGTGATCAACGCGATCGAGGGCTTTCGCAAAATCTGTGTAAACAGCGTCAACCCCTAACTTCAAAGGTATTGCTAATGAAAGTAGTGTAAATAAGTAAGTTAGACATAGTAAAACGGTTAGACACAAAACTAACCACAGTTGCTTCAAACTAACCACATGACGGAGATGGGAATAAACTACATTGTATATGAGGCCCTCAAACATCTTTGCAAATTGTGATGTAATAGAGATTGGTCGAGAGTTAGTTACGTCATTCATACTACCAGACTTATGTACGGGGATAATGTGTGAGATTTTCCATAAATAGGGAAATGTACCTTCAAATTCAAAATATCTTTATTGTGCACTGTTTGTTACAGGTCTTAACAATAAACTAAAGTTCCAATATGTCCTGCCTAATATAGGCGTACAATAATTATGTATTGGCATTAAATTTAAAATTATTTTACATGTCAAATTTAGTTATTATAAATTTCAAAATATTAAAATACAGTGAAATACGTGGTAAACAAATCAATCAATAATAATTCAAGAAATCTTGGATTGTGTAGAATGCTTTATGAATTAAAAAGTTTCGTAATTTATTTTTAAATACTGGACGTTCCTTAGTGCTCAGAATGTCAATAGGTATTTTGTTGTATATTTTTGATGCAATGCCAAAGAAGCTTTTGTTAAATAGAGCCGTTTTATGTGGTACATTAGAAATTTTTAACATATATCTTTTCAATTTGAGTTTATCAAGTAGATTTTCATTTGTTTTTATTATAAATGAAAAACTTCATAAATGTAAATTGCAGGAAACGTTAATATTTTAAATTCTTTGAAATATGGTTCACATGAATCAGGAACACGGAGACCAGCAATCGCACGTACACATCTTTTTTGCGCTTTAAACACTAAATCCCTATTAGTGGCATTGCCCATGACTGCATATCTCAATGTCGACGAAATATAAGCATGGTATGCGGTCAAAAGAACTGATTGATCAACAATTTTGGATAATTTATATAAAGCATATGAGTACTGATTAAGTTTATTGCATATTGCGGCAATGTGTTTGCCAAGGCAAATCGTTATCTATCCAAAGCCCTAGAATTTTTGCGAAGCTGACTTGTTCAATGTTCGTCCCATTATAATGAATATTGTTGTTGTTATTTTTATTGATACGCCCGAAGTTGACTAATTTAGCTTTTTTTTTCTTCTTTAGTTTTTCTTTCTTAAGGGAATTATTGTATAGTATCTTTTTTTTTTTTTTTTGGGTGGGAAATTATCAAATAACTTCTCCCGCTATGGGCGGAGCGGGAGGGCGTGTCAGACTTTTACTGACTAAAACCCACCCGTGTTCCTTCCGTTACCTGTGTGCCAGGGCCACGATATCCCTTTCGGACAAACTCGCAACCCTGGCAGGCATTGGTCCTACTGGACCCCGTCAGTTGGTGCTGACATCTCTTTGAGGCGTGCGTGGAACACAACGCGCCGTCGACCCGGGCCTGGTCCTTATCGGACGGTGAGCTACCCATCGCTCACCGTCAGCAGGCCCGCGCCACGGTGGCCGGAAATCGGCTAGCGACTCCCGACGCCCGGGGCGTCTCCTTCGGCGACTAAGGGCGTGAGGGCGTGAATCTTGCCTCACCCTCACGCGTTCCGCCTCCTCCTTCGCGAGCATTACTGCTTCGCAGAAGAAGGTGACGGCCTCCCATGCACTCTCGCTCCGAACCATGGCCTGAACCAGGCCCGGACGCGAGAAATCGCCGCCGCCGATCGCCTCCGTGAGGACACGGTGGTGCTCCGCCCAAGCCGGGCAGACCTCCACCGTATGTTCCACCGTGTCCTCCGAGCGCTCCACACAGTGGTGACACCCGGGCGTTTCCTCCCGCTTTATCCTGAACAGGAACCTCCCGAAACAACCGTGTCCGGTGAGGACCTGTGTCAGGCGGTAGGTGAGGACGCCGTGGCGCCT
Source organism: Tiliacea citrago (assembly GCA_963921375.1). NCBI lineage: Eukaryota > Metazoa > Arthropoda > Insecta > Lepidoptera > Noctuidae > Tiliacea > Tiliacea citrago. The sequence continues at coordinate 699,877 of OY992790.1, read as the reverse complement.
CTCTAGCCACTCCTCAAAGAGGGGACTTATCGCCACAATTGTGGCGTGCCCAGCGCTGAGTTGCGACAATCGCACTCTCCATGTCGCCATAAGATCCCGCCGGAGCTCTGTCCGCTGTGCCGTGATTTCTCGCAGCAGCGGAGTTTCACCCCGGCGCCTCCTCGCGCCACTCCCAGATGTGCGCGAGGACTTTTGCCTCCAGATCCCATGGCGGCAGTCCGGCAAGGAGGCTCGCCGCCTCACGGGAGACCGTGCGGTAACCCCGTACCAGCCTGATGGCCATGACCCTTTGGGACGCGTTCAACCGCTGGGCTGGTCGCAGCCTTAAAGAACGCGCCCACACCGGTGCCCCGTAAAGGGCCATGGACCGCACGATACCGTGGGGTCTGGACCCCAGACGCCGGGCGAGGCGTTTGGACCCCCTAGGTTGGGCAGGAACCGCAATTGTATAGTATCTGCAGTGGTATAATAAGAGCATCAATGCAGAAACGAATAAATATAGGAAGAAATCCATCCGGACCAGCTCCTATAACAAGATGTAATTTTTGATGAATGTCTAACATCATTTTCAGTAATGCCAATGGAAGACATACTGCAATTAGACGAGGAGGAACCTGGAGACAAGTTACTAGGCTGTTGATTAACACCGTACACAGATGCAAAATAGTCTGCAAATAGATCAGCTATACCACTACCACCCTCACCAATACGATCACCCCACGATACTTGGTCAGAAACACCCCTGAAAGATCTTTTAGACTTAGTATACTCGTAACGCCAAAAAGCTTTTACATTTGTTTTTAATTCACTCTTAATTCTTTATATATAATCTTTAAAACAGTTATCCATAGCTCTCCCAGCTCGCATCCGTAGGGAAAACCGTTTGAACCAAGCTCAGTATTTATGCTTGTCTTTAAGAAGTTTAATTAACGAAGCTGAGAACCAAATTGGATAAAAATTATTCTTGGGTTTACCCTTCGGAGTGTATTTATCTATATTTTCTCCAATGCCTCTCAAATGACAATAATCCTCCCTAATTGGGAGGAAACAAACAGACAGGTAGTCTGTTTTAATGAAAATATATTTAGACTGTAAAACATTATAATTTAAATTAGAAATTGAAGTTTTAGTAAGGCCTAATTGTAGTGGCGGATGATGTATGGTATCAGGTTTACTAATGGGAGCCGCTGAACAAACAGAGAGACTGGAGTTCTCATCCACCAAGATGAGGTCTAGGATATTATCATTTTCATTGCAGACGTTATTCATTTGAACATAGCCGGTGATGTTTAAGAAGTCCCTCAACGCTAAAGACCTAGGGTCACTAATTCAGCCCTAGCCAAGAATTGCACAAAAATATGGCAAGGTATATAATATAATTATATAGTTATGTATATTATATAGTTATACATTCATTAATTTATAGTGTGAATCATCATCTTTCTATTCGGAGTTCATACAATATTTTAATTAAAAATGCTCATCATTTTTATTGTTCCAGGTACGTAAACTCACATTTCGCGGCGGCGCCTACAATAATTGCGCTGACTTGCAAATATCGGTAGGTGTTACCTACTACTGCTAGTGAGCACTAAATTACGATTACTAGAAGTTCAACCTAATGTGTGAGCCTGGTGGGTGCACACTTGAGTCACATCATAACTTATAACGTACCTAACTATGTGTGAGCCTGGTGGGTGCAGACTTGAGTCACATCATAAGTTATAACGTAACTATGTGTGGACTCAGAATAATGTGTAATCCAATGCGCGGTTGCAGCACTTAAACTTAAACTTTTCCATTGACAGTGCGTTTTTCTTTTGGTAAAAAAAAACTGTTATGTTACTCCATCATTAGTGTCTCGAAGTTTGAACCCATATAGGTAGGCTCGAGCGTTTAGAAAATAATAAAGTACCTACTTTAAGAAAACTCTTAAGTGATCTAGTTTCACAGGAAGAGAAGCATAGCGATTCTGTAATTTATTTATTATTTCTTGTTGTCTTATTTGCCTATAAACAATAATATGATTATCATCATCATAAAATTAAAGAAATATATAGGTAGGTAGTTCCTACCTTGCTGCTTCGTACAGAAGTTTTAAATTGGGATAATCATCATTATTCCGCGAATTTTTTGGGGAAGAAAGTTTTTATTACTACAGTCATCGTCAAAAGCACTATCTTATTGAACCTTCTGTATCTTCCCTCCACAACGCCACCTCATTGATCCCCAGAGCCATGGAGTGGTAATAAAAACTCAGCGTTGTATCCGCCTCCGCGATGATTAATGCACTTCTGCCAACACCCATGAAGCCACGGGTCCTCACAATGGATGGCTTTACACCCGTGTGTCTATTATGTATGACTACTTCTTGCTTAAGGTTTCGAGCGTCGAAGTTGGGATGAAAGGAAGGGGCGGTAAAAAGAGATTCGCGAGGAAAATGGGTGTAATATCATAATAACTGAAAGTACAACATAGGTTTTGGCATTGTAGTTATATAACTAGTATGCAAAGAACTAAAGCCCTCAGGACAGCTGCTGTGGCCGATGAAATCAGACAACCAAAGAAAAGAATAGCGTGTGTTGCTCGGTTTAGATCTATTCTAGGTATCACAAATAACAAATATCATTATGGTGGTATCTTGCCGCTTTTTAAATGTTGGTCGCTTTATGCAAACCACAAGTATTCCTGACTTACATTCGGAAATCGTCTCGACTGCAATACCCACTATTAACGTTCCATAGAATCCTTATTCTAAAGCATGTTTGAATAGGATGAACCCAACCTCCAGATATAATAGTCCACTATATCTACCTCATTTCTGGCGGTTTCATCAATCATCATTATGTCAAATGGCACCTTTACATATATAATCTATTACTTACGCTCTCACAACATTAAAGAACCCAGGATTATTTTCAAAACACTTTTATACTAAATACCATTTCAAATAAACCGAAACATAAATATTTTGTACATAAATTACAATTATCGTAATATTAATTAGCGAGGCAAGTGAAAACGTTCAAAAGCTAGGTACTAGTAGGTCATAAATCAGAGGATTATGTCTTTATTATGTTAATGTTATATTGTGGAAATTTATCAATTAGTAAGCTGAGGCGGGCTTCGGCTGGATTACTGTAAGAACTTGATTTAGTACTGGTGAATGAATTATAGGGTTCCAATGATTGAAATGTTAAAGTTTCAATTCGATTTACGATTATTGGAATCTCTTACTTTATTTTTCTTCAGAACTTACCCACGTCAATATCAACTTAAATCGAACTGGCTTCCCGAGCTACTTGTCATGAGCTTATCATTTCAGAACTCTTTATGGCAACCACTGACAATCTCATTAGCTTTCGTTTTGTTGCTAGCGTCTACGACACTACGACGCGGCGGAGAGTATTTCACGCAATTAGGTTGCTTCTACGTCTATGTTATTAAATTATACTCATTATCTACCGCTACATTGCTATGTGATTTATGAATATTGAAGATAATTCCACGCTTGTTAAATCATAAGCATCGAGTGGAAAGCGTCTAATTTCCCGACAAACGTCCCGAGAAACATAGTTTAATTCCGTCACAGTACATCGATGGCACATTACATAACGGGACCCCAATAACATTAATACAATATCACAGCCCCGCCGTTAATATTCCATTTAAAAATTCATAATTGGACGTTAAAAAAGCTTTCTTATGTAATAAGTGTTATACGGCTACGCGGGCGCCGCCGGTGACGTCATAAACGTCAGTGGACGGCGCGACGCCGCCGCAGAGCAATGATAGCCCGATAGCGGTCGAGCACAGAATTAAAAGGGAGTTACAACTATGTTTAACAGTTAGATAAAATATAATGAAGCGGTAAAGCTTGTTATGAGGTAATATAAAATGTAATACGATAGTTTATTTTTTTATTTTTACTCTAACCTTGAAATAATGTGTTTGTCTGTGTATTTTAGTCAATCTGTACTTTACAAGTATATTAGGTATGATACTTAATCAGATAATGACTGTCTATCAGTTGTCTATGAATAACTCTTTGTAAAGTATAGTATACTAAAGTTATACTTTACGTAAGTCTCTGTTCCTGCAATAAAAATCCAATATTAGATACTTGAAATAAGTAATCACATCACACTAATATTATAAAGGCGAAAGTTTGTGAGTGTGTGTGTGTGTGTTTATATGTTTGTTACTTCTTCACGTTCTAACGGCTCGACCAATTTTGATAAAATTTTGTATGGAGGTAGCTGACACCCTGGATTGAGACATAGGATTTTTATCCCGATATTCCCTCGGGATCGAGACTTCCGCGGGTGAAACCGCGGGGCACAGCTAGTTTATAATAAACTTTGATGTGGTCCTCTGAGAAGCTCATTATTGCTTCAAGAAGAAATCAGATTAACTGATCCCTTTCCTAGCTTAACTAAAATGGCCATAGTTAATGGTGTCGACACCCTACTTAAATTAAAATTAGGTAAATTAATATTATGTGCGTTACCATATTCAGAACATTTGCACCTTGAAGAAAACGATTAAATTATATATTATATATAATTATTTATTTATAATTTAAACAACCTAAAGCATATTGACATGTTTTCATAGTGACTGGTTATTTGTATTTTGATACTAACATTTGTTTTTAGAGATTTTGTTTTAATTCGGGAACATAATATTTCTTCCCAAGAAAAGTCAACATGTAGTAACGAAACAGTATTATCTAGTTTATTTAATAATACTGAAATATTCTTTAAACTTATAGACTCGACAAAAGAGAGGCTTCATAAAAATATTTTACTATATCACCAAAATATAAATCGCTTCTGTGGCAAAATCCTAGACGTGGAATTGTCAATAGTTAAATATCATGGTTAAGACCGGATAGGATGTTGTTTAATGTAAAGAATTCTTCAGTTGCCAGTGCGTACAACGTGGGTAACGGTAAAGAACCGTGCCTCAACATCAAGATTCAATTCTTAGCCCTTTCCAATTTCTAGTTCATATGGATGATCTTCTTTTGGTGTTTGATAGTAGTTTGGTGATTAATATAGTTAGTGTGTATGCACCCCAGTCAGGGTGTGAGAAAACGGTAAAGAGAAGTTTTGAAAGGACTTTGATCGGGTGATGATGGATATGCAAGATAGTGAAGAAGTGTATGTGGGAGGTGATTTTAACGGGCATGTAGGAAGACAAAAGGATGGGTATGAGAGTGTGCATGGTGGTTGGGGACAAGGAGACTGTAACACTGATGGCGCGACACCGCTGCAAGCTGCTTCAGCCTTCGACCTGGCAATAACGACGTGGTTCGAAAAACAAAATGAGCTTCTTATAACCTACAAAAGTGGTTACCCCGCGACATAAATTGACTACTTGCTGGTAAGATGGAATAGCTTTAAAACAATCAAAAATTGTAAAGTGCTCCCAGGTGAAGATTTAGTCTCACAACATAGATTCATAATAATGGAGGTAAAAGTCAGTATCTTGTCCAGTAGGAAAAAGGAACAGCCACCATGCAAGACCAGGTGGCGTGTGATAGAAGAAGAGGAATGTGCCAGTATGTTTAGGAGTTAAGTGGTATATAAAATGATTGAAATGAAGGATATGGAAAGAAAATCTGTGATTGAATGTTGGAAAGAAATGGCGGATTGTATAAGGAGAGTAGCACAAGATGTGTTTGGAGAATCGAAAGGGAAAAGTATGATAGAAAAGAATACATGGTGGTAGATTGAAGACGTGCAAAGCATGCTTAAACAATAAAATTGCGTTTAAAGAATGACAGAGTGTAGAAAACGGGAATGATAGTTCGAAAGATGATAAGTAAAAGGTTTATGAAGAATGGAAGAAAAATATGAAAAGGGCAGCATTTTCAAGGGCTAAGGCGCAGGAGAAGTTGTATGACTCACTGGACAGCCCTAGAGGCCAGAAGGAGCTCTACCGGATTACAAAAGCAAGAGAAACGAGAATGAGAGATATAATTCACATAAAGTGCACGAAAGACGACGCACGCCAGTAAGGTTCTGTCCAAAGATGACGAAGTAAAAGAAAGATGGAAGGTTAATTTTGAAAAACTGATGAACGAAGAGAATAAATGGAATGGTGCGCTCAAAGAGGTACAAGTAAATATGGGTTTAGTGAGGGAAATAAGCATGGAGGAGGTTAGAAAGGCAGTTCAAAGTATGAAAAATGGAAAGGCCACGGGCCCAGATGATATACCAATAGAAGTATGGAAGTGTTTAAAAGATGGTGTATGTATGTGGCTGACTTTATTCTTCAATAAGCTGTTGCATGAAGGAGGGATCCCACAAGTATGGTGCAAAAGTTCGCTAGTAACCATCTACAAGAAAAAAAAAATATGTACAGGACTGCAACAACTATTGAGGGATAAAGCTCATGTCACACAATATGAAGGTATGGGAGGAAGTAAAAGAGAAAAGATTACGAGAGGAGAATGGGATTACCTCGAACCAGTTTGGGTTTATGCCATGTCGAGGAACAATGGACGCCACTTTTGCACTCCGCCAATTATGCGAGAAGTACAGACGTGCAAACAAGAACTTGCACATGGTGTTCATTGATCTGGAGAAAGCGTATGATAGGGTAACTCGGGATGTGTTGTGGCGGGCCTTGAAAGAGAAAGATTTCCCAAGGAAGTATGTAGAGTTAATTCGTGCTATGAACAGTCAATTTTGTGCCTACGTCTGGTCGGCTGCTGGCAAAACCGACGAGTTCAGTGTGGCTGTTGGCTTGCACCAAGGGTCGGCATTAAGTCCTTACCTCTTCCTATTGATTTTGGACGCTTTGACGTCGAACAAACAGGAAGAGGCAGCCTGGTGCATGCTGTTTGCCGATGACATTGTTCTTGTTGGTGAAGAGAAGTGAAGAAGAAGAAGACCTGAGATCCAGAGCAGATTGGAGAAATTGCTACAGAAGCTGGAGAATGTATTGGCTTGAAAATCAGCAGAACCAAAACTCAATCTATGTTCTGCGATTTCGGCGGTCGCTCTAGTTCTGGAGCCATAGAGCTTAAGTGCGTGCTTCTCCCAGTCTGCTCCGACTTTCGGTATCTCTGTTCACTCATCGATGGCGATGTAGATCGGACGGTTAAGCACAGAATTAACACTAGATGGATGAAATGGCGGTAGGTCACGGGAAAAATCTGCGACTCCCGCATATTCCTTAAACTTAAGGGGAAGATTTATAAAACAATGGTTAGACCTGCTATCTTGTATGGAGCAGAATGTTGGCCCACAAAAGGGATGAATGAAATGCAATTGCATGTAGCTGAGATGAGAATACTAAGACGGATGTGTGGTGTGACATGAATGGATAAAATAAGCAGTGAGTACATAAGAGGAAGTCTGAAAGCGGCGCCGGTGACTGAAAAGTTGTGCGGAAATCGGTTGTCATGTTATGGGCATTTGATGCGGAGAAATGAGGAAAATTTCGTAAGGAAAGTTATGAGTATGGATGTCGATGACTATAAAAGTAGGGGAAGACCAAAGAAACGATGAATGGACTTCAAATAAAGCGGCCGGGAGAATGATGATTAATGATCTTTCTTACATGGTGGCTCACTTATTGGATATAATTCTATTCGCTGATAACACTTCTCTTATGTTTACTACTTATTTCTCTTATTTATAATAGATAGAAAAGATACGGGTGTCTTACATATTAACGATACTCTGACTGTTTTTTCGAAATGGTTCGCAGCTAATAATATCTTACATATTGCGAAGAAAACATAATGCTATAAGTTGTCATTACCAAATGTTCCCCAAGTGGGTCTAAATGTAAAACTTGATGGCAAGGAACTAGATGCTATTACGAAATTGCAATGGGGTGTCCACATTAGAGCTCTTTCAAGTAGATTAAGTTCACCTGCATATAGTAAGAAAAATAAGGCAGTTGATTAATATAGCCACAGCTAGGTTAGTATACTGTGTTTATTTACACAGTATTATGTCTTATGGTATTCTGCTGTGTGGTTCGGCAGCTGACATAGATTCAATTTTCATTTTACAAAAGAGGGCAATCCGCGCAATCTATAAAATGGGTCCTCGTGACTCCCTTAGAAACAAATTCAAAGAAATTGATATACTAACTCTGCCTTAGCTTTATATCTTAGAAAGTATTTTATATGTTCGCAAAAACTTAGAACTTTTCAAATTAAGAAGCGTTTTCCATAATATAAATACAATTGTAGTGAACATGAAATTATGATACCCAAATTTAGATTAACTAAAACAAGCATGGCATTTCTAACCAGTATCTGCTTTTATAACAAGTTGCCAAAGTCGGTTACAGAACTTAGCCATGGGAAGTTGAAGACAAGGAAGGTTGGCAATAATTCCTTCTGCACATGAGGCTTCTCTGGTACATCATTAACGGCATAACTATGTAAATGTATATTAGCTGCTCCCAAACAACGATAGTAATTTATTTTTATTTTTAGATGAGGTGGCCCAGTGGTAACGACAGCGACTTACGAGTAAGTCGTGAGTTCGAACCCAGGCAGGCGCTTTACTTTGTGTAAATTATTTCATCACCACTGCTCTCAAAACGGTGAAGGAAAGCAGCGTGAGGAAACCGGCATGTCTTAGAACTAAAAATTCGAAGACATGTGACATCTACTAACCCGCACTGGGCCCGCGGGGTGGATTACGGCCCTTTGCCTCTCTCAGAAAGAGGAAGCTTGCGTCCCAGCAGTGGGAACATTATACGCTGATTATGTATTTTATCTTTTTTACATACTTCCTTGACATAATCTTTTCGTTATATGACATTATAACTACAATTTTAATTTCACCAAGTTTTTTACTTTACTAGCTGCGCCCCGCGGTTTCACCCGCGTAAGTCTCGATCCCGTGGGAACATCGGGATAAAAAGCATAAAATTGTTTTCTATATTGGTCCAGCCGTTAGAGCGTGAATAAGTAACAAACTCACACACATACACTCACAAACTTTCAGCATAATATTAGTGTGATGTGATAATATTTTAAAAAGATTTCTATATTTTTTGTGGACGTGAAAACGTGTGCGTAATAGACTGTATATTTGTAAACCATTTTCTATTTTGTTAAGTACCTGGTACTTCTTGACGGGCCTACACTGTCCTCCCATACCTATAATATTAACACTGTAATTTGAAAACATTGTAAACACCAATTATTTTTATAAGAGTAACCGCGGAGTTTCTTGCCGGCTCATCTCCATAGAAAACCACCAATTCGAACCGTGCACCTAGCTTCTGACGTTTCATAAGTGCCCATGTAGGCTTATGTGAAATAGAATATTTTGATTTTCGAAACTTGTATGAATTACTACTAGTAAACAATTTTCAAGTAAAATAAACGGATCACTTTAAAATTTGTCCAAGCAGGCCCAGGTATCTTCACTAGTGCAGTAAAACATAATAACGGTGCCATCACCTATGAATGTTAAACCATTTATGGTAATCACAGTAAAGACATAAAAACTCTATGGTCGATAGCTTTGGAAAGCGTTGATTGTAAACCGTCATTTATGACCTGACCGAATGCCAGCTGATCGTGACGAAATGTTCGAGATTGTGAATAAATAACATTAGTATTGTATAGATAGATATCGTATAGAGGAAGAGGGATGAGTGAATATTGAGTGCTGAAAATGTTTTCGAATGTGAAGTTCTGTGGATATAGACCACCCTCAACACGTAAAAAAAATAGGGAAATATATCTATTGAATGGAGCACGTGCAGTGGCAAGAACCTTTTAGTATTCTACCTTATGCCTTGCAGTTTCCAACAAAGCATAGATTACTATGATCCAGGAAGAAACAGAACTCACATAATTTATGAAATATGTGCTAACATTATGATGTTAGTTTTTATATGTAAAACTAAAATAAATAGATTCTTATTCGTAAAAGTATTCTGTTAGGAGGGTCCAGAACTTTGAAGTGTAGGCATTTATTTAATTTAAAAAAAACACGATCCATACAATTATGAAAATACACGTTACTAACACACGGTGGCTCGTGTAGCTGCTATAGTGGCACCAGGAAAAACATTATACATATCTGTAAACCACTAAAACTCTCCAGTAAAAATAAAGTTGAACATTATGCTCAGCTCTCATATTCAGACCACGTAAAAATGTTTCCACACTTGTAAAAACTCTAATTTTACAATAGTTTCGAGTTGGCACACATATAATAGGTAATTTTCTTTAAATTTTCTCCGCTAGTCTTGAAGAATTTAAAATTGTACAACTTCCTTTTCCGCAACGGTGCATAAGAAGTAAGTACCTAACGCTTTATCCCAACTATCTTTAACAGAACTTTTTGACAGTACATTGTATGTCCCTAAATTAATATTGGAGACCACTTACGAATAGGAAATCATGAGAAAATCTAGGCTGGTCTAAAATCACCAACGCACTGATCAATTACGGTTTCTTTGAATGGGAAAGGGCTTTACTCCGCAATGGGACAGTATTATCGTTTGATAGCATTAGTGTCTTAAACATTTGTATTTTGGAACCACTTAACTTCATGAACCAGGAAACAGTTGCAGATAGATATTGTTGTTAAAGGTGAATCCGCAGCTGTAGCCCGCAAAATTAAAATCTCCTTACGTTTTTTCGCAATTTTCAGGTCAGTGTCAGGTTGTAAGTATCTTGATACAAATATAATTCATGAGTACTCGTATAACCGATAATTATGTATTTACAGAATTATAACCATTAGAATTATTAATACATGTCATGACTTCATGAAAAAGTCATTTAATGGAACAAATCTAACTTATAGAGATGTCTATGTTCTATGTTAGAAATGTTTGGTTTCCGCACTAATTCCTCAAGCGGAACATTGTGCGTGGGCCATGGTGGCCGTCGGTGTTTTTTCCAACCAGCCTACCTCCCTCCAGAAGTTTATCACGTCTCCTGGTCTGTGTAGAACGTCTGTGAAGGATCTGGGAACCCCGAGCGTTTCTGTTCTAATCTTGGTGACGCCTGTGCATTCAACGAGCACATGCACAATGGTCACCTCCGCCTCCATGCAAGCCCTGTACAGAGGGCAGTCCTATTGTGTTTGTTTAGCGACCAGTGTCCAGTGATGGTCCCCGTTACCAGGCGCAGGCTGGCCCTGTCCAGGCGTAATAAGCGCTTGGTTAGCTTACTATCTCTAAGGATGGCATAGCCTCCTTGGACTCCCTGCACCCCGGTGCCGAGGAACACGAGCTGGTCTCCACTTGTGTGTGAGTGAATTCCTGTAGCCACCTGCTTAGCTGGTTGAAGGGGATGGGTACAATTGGAAAACGAAACTAAAACGAAATTATAACTCCACCTACATTAATACCTCGTCAACTTACCTTTTCATATAAAACATGATCTTTAAATTCTCAACAAACTTATTTATAAGTCTTCCAAGTATAAAGAAGTGTCAGTAGCAAAGATGTTGGTCGCGAACTTGCCATAATCTTTTTCTTTCTTTTCAATTATTTTCCTTTATGAAAAGTTTTTATTGTGGAGCGGAGACGACTAGGAAATAAGTTGTTGAATGCAGTGGGAGTTGATAAGCGGACCCGCTCGCTAAATGAGCTTAATTTGTTAAAGTCACGCGAAAGATAAAGTCGTTTCGCTAATAGAACTTTGTCAAAGTATCGAGTGACGCTGGCTTAGTGAATTAATGGTTTGATTGGAAATTACAATATTTGAACTTAAGATAAGATAGTATTTCGGTTAAATATTATTCTTTGGTTCTGAAAATAGAAACTGTGTGTACAATCGAAAATCAAAATCAAAAGTCATTTATTCAAACTAGGCTGAGAATCAGCACTTTTTGAACGTCAAAGTTTACATAAGATAGTCCCCCAAAATCGCCCACCCTTCACCACTTCCTAGTGCTTAAAGTGGGAAGAAGAAGTGGCACAACAAACTCCCCAGCAGCACAGCTGTTTGGTCAGATATAAAACTTGTATCTATACAATAAAATGTAAAAGAATTTGCATTACGCAACAAGATGGCAAAAAGTTATCGAACAAAATGGTACCTACATACTTAAGTTAAATGTAAATAAACTATATTAAAAAATGTTTTGAATTTTCTTAATAAATGCGAATAAACTTTTTCCCCAACCTATTATCATGTGCAGCCATTCGTACCTATGGACTACCTACTCTTAGGTATAACAAAAGAATAATAAACTTTAAATTTTAAACTCAAAAAAAATATTATTATACCGTGGCCCCATGTTCCTCAACCGTATACATTATACTAGCCACCAAACAAACAAAGCAGTCAAAAACGAAGCTAAAATTAAATTATTTGCATTATGTTAGCTAGCACACGCCACTATACCAAAAAAAAAACATAAAAATCGTCGAAAACTATACTCAAGCAGAAATAACGTAAACAGAACGTACCTAAATAAAAGCCTCCAGGCATAATGGGCGTGTCCGCTTACATAAAGCTATAGCTGTAACTTAAAGTCACAAATGATAAACTAGCACCATAGAAGTAAAATAAAAAACAGTTAATCATTAATAACAATAACAAAACCATGGTCAGCAAGACGACCAGTCACCACAAGTAGCACCCGTTCACAAGCATAACGCAAAGATCAGCCATCCCCCCCTCGTCATATTTGAGGGAAGGAGGCAACCCGACCCCCGACGCTACCGCAAGCAGTGACATCTAAGGGAGCACGAAGAACTTGCTGCCGGTTGCTCAGGCAAGAATAATATTATAATCAATTATCGAGGTCGCTAGCTAACCACTTATTGCAATCTTCTCGTCTTCGTCATTCCCTCAATGCTGGGATCGCGACCAAATACGACGCGTCTCCAAGTTATGCGGTCTTCTGCAGTGTGGACCGCTCGGTAAATGCTACCTCCACCAGCTTTCTTCATCGCGTCGGACCATCTTGCCGGAGCTCTGCCTTGAGCGCGTTTTCCTACCACCCGGCCCAGTATCATAAGCTTTACCAGACCATCCTTAGATGAACGCATAATTATGTCCGAAAAAGCTGAGGACACTTATTGCAATAAAACTCATAAAAAAACATTTTCATGAGTATATTATGTCACTAATAAATAAAAATATATTGACTTAGACAGTCAAATAAAATAAAAAATTATATGAACTCATAACCTGTCAGTAGGTACGCTAATTCTGGAGAAAGAACATGGATATTGTGTTGAATTAATCACAGCGACCAACTATTCTTATCGTTTAAGTAGTCATTGTTAGAATAGTATGCCTTTGAACAAAGATTGGATTCAACTTTAACTTTAAACGCATTAAAAGGCAAATATATCAAAGAAGAGGAAAGCTTGTTATAAAAAGTTATACGAAGTCCAACAAATGAGTTATGAACCTTATGAAGCCGGTGAAATGGAGCACGTAATTTATCCTTATTTCTGGTGTTAATATTGTGAATATCACTGTTATTAGTATATAAGTGTATATTTTGCCTAACATATAAGATGTTGGCGAAGATGAATTGTAATGCCACCGTGAGAATACCAGTATCTTTAAAAAAATCTCTTAGAGCAACTCTGGCACCCAGCTGGTAAATTTCTCGAACAGCTCGTTTTTGAAGTACAAATATAATTTTGAATGTCAGCTGCTTTACCCCACAGCAGAATACAGTAGGACATAATGCTATGAAAATAACTAGAATAGACTAATCAGGCTCTATCAACGTCAGTGTATTGTCTTATTTTCCTGACAGCATATGCGGCCAAACTGAGCCTTCCCGCTAGGCTTGATATATGAGGTCCCCACTGAAGTTTGGCATATACTGTTATACCCAGAAACACTGCCGAGTCTACAGTTTTAAGCACCTCTTTATCTAAAACGATGTTGGTACCTAAATTTCTAACATTCGGTATGGCAAACCTTATACATTTCATTTTCTTGGCATTGAGAACTAAGTTATTTGTCCTAAACCAATCCGTAACCATTGAGAGTGCAATGTATACGTCGTCAAAATCTTGTCTATTCCTTTCTATTTCTTAAAAATAAGAGAGGTATCATCTGCACACAGTACAACGTCACATATATCCTTTATATAGAATGGTAAGTCGTTGATATACACTAAGAATAAGAATGGGCCCAGTATTGAGCCTTGAGGTACACCTAACTGAACTGGTAGCTCGGAAGATTTTACACCATCATCATCTACACATTGGAACCTATTATATAAATAAGAATTTATTATTTTAAGAGCTTCGTTTTGGACGCCGTAATGATGTAGTTTACGCAAAAGCGTGTCATGGTGGACGCAAATAAAGGCTTTGGAGAGATCACAGAAAACACCAATAGCATTTTGCGAGTTCTCCCATGCGTTAAATATGTGTTTCAGTAGTGGAACACCCGCATCTGTAGTCGAACGACCTTGTGTAAAGCCATAATGTTCATTGTGAAGGAGGCTGTTTAAATTAAAATGTCTTAGCAACTGCTTGAGTATTAACTTTTCAAATATTTTGCTAAATGCAGGTAAGATAGAAATCACCGACTTCCAAAAAAAAAACACTACAAAGTGAAAAATAACTTTAATTTCGGAAGACACCGACTTCCGAAATTAAAGTTATTTTTCACTTTGTAGTGTTTTTTTTGGAAGTCGGTGCTTTTTTTTTGTAAAAAGTTTTCATACATTAAATTCCGTTGAAAGTTAATAAAGTAAGGACTAAATTAATAAATTAATCAGGAAATAAATAATTATGCCAGGCCCATTTTCGTATTTTCACCTACAAGAACCTACACGGGGTTTCTCTAAAATCTAACACGAGCGTGTCATCAAAGCATATCAAACACCGTCCTTCACACGCTGTTGTTATAACCTGCGTTACTTTATTGGGGCGCGCCTATTATTTGGTCAGCTGCTCCATTAGCATGCTCGCATATCGATGCCAACGAGCCCTTGCGAGCGCCACTCATGCGCACAAATTGTACGAGCTCAAATAACGGCCACTCTGTATACCATAAATGATGAAAATATGGGAGAAGTAGGGTTGAAGTTTGGTTGAATAAAAACTATGCTATTTTTACCGACTTCTAAAAAATGAGGTTATCAATTCGATACGTATTGTAGTATAATTCCTGCATAAAAACTTTTTACGCGCGAAGCTCATATAAACGGTACCGCCGCGCCACGGTATGATTCTTTGGTTCATCTAGAGCATCTTTCCCGTGACGAGCGAGTCGTTACCGCTACGTCGGACCCAGGAACCCCTTTTTTAACATTAACCATTTGATCTTTTTATTCCAAATTCTAGGTGATTCTTTTAACAATATCTTATCCTGTCCTAAGAAAACTTAAAACCATCTACTTAATCACGTTAATTGCGTCGCGTGAAATTCCAGGTGATTGTAATCATTTACTAATTTTCATGCATATAATTATCTTATCCAATTTGATTATTCATTACAAAATTTAAGATTTCTTAAAAACCCTTCAACTCAAATCAATCTTTGATTTCTATTATCTTTCTTCTTGAATTTTATACCATTTTGTTTATATAACTATTCAAATTATACGTTCTCGCGCGGCGGGGGGCAAGTCCCCGTTTTGAGCTTACGGTGTGTTATTTCGCTACAGTATGTATGTGTTATTATTGGTACTGCAATATATTCACATAATTATGATAATCTATTAGGGCTCCCAAACAAATAAACATTTTTTTTATGCATTTTGCATTAAACATTTTGTATGTACCGATTTTGATGAAACTTGCACTGTTGCCTAATGAAATGAAAATGTTCATTAGTTTTCAAGATATAGACTAATATGTTGTGTAAGTGTGACGGCTTATTGCGACGATACGAACTACGGGTGTGGCGTCAAAGGGAAAACATCTCAAAACATGTAAGAAAACTTATAAGAAAAATTAAAATATTAACTATTTATGTATTACAAATATTCCAGTTTTTACTTAAAACTAAAAATTAAAAAGTATAAAAAAATGATCGACTTCTAAAATAAATTAAGTAACTTAAAATTACAAAATATATTTTTTTTTTTTTACAAAGGAGCATAATTTTAGTTCATGTGGTGTTTACCTTTAAGTAATTGTTACACTGGTCAAAGTTTTTAAGATGTTATTTTTATCAAGATGTTGTTATAATTGTTGGTGACCCAAATAAATAAATAATTATATGAAAAAGTAGGTACGACACAAATTAGGGTCCGACAATTTTTTTCTGAGGTCGGTGCCAACTCCGTGCACGAAACAAATCCTTTTTTGTCAATTTCCTATCTAATTGTGAAAAAGCTTGAAATAATTGAAACATTAAGTCTGTGTAACTATAGGAGTACAGTTTTCGTGCTGCTATTGCTGCTAAACCATTCGTGTCAGTCACAGCACCTGTTAATAGTTTTATCACTTTTGTGCTCTCGAAAATATAGTAGGTACCACAGGCAAGTAGACCATAATAATAATGATGATTATATTTATTAATCTTCAAAATTTAAAGTAGTGTCTTGTAAGCAGATGATCATACGTCCGTCTCTCGTTCTTTTTTCGGAAAACTTGTTGCGAATATTAGTGATTTTCCATGAATACTTAATCTATTTGAAAAATCCCTTTCCGCCACTTGCAAAACAAAGAACTCGACATTTCAAATCACAAATAATTTTGTTTAAATTCTTTTTCCCTTTCTCACAACCAATTAACAAAATTGATCAAAATCAGCCGATTTCGTGCACGGCCCCTTAAGAAACTTCTCTAATTTAAGAACTTATCTATCGAATATAAATAAATAAAAATGGCTTTGTTGGATATAATTACTTTTTTATTCACACTAAATATTGTGTTACTAAACTTATAACGTAGGTATTTGGGAAGAAGTGTATAAAACACAGTTATTTACCAAAACTACTCTAATTTTGTGGTATTTTGCTATTCAAAACCACACGTTTATTATATTTATACATATATTTACCATTTAAAGGGCTGCTGTCATTTCTCGTTATATCTCTATTATTTGTTTTAAAACATGAAATCATAATTATTATGACATTCACATAATACTCTCTTCACATATTTTTGAATAGGTTTAACACTGAAAAATAAAACCTTTAGTTACTTTTAATTGTGTTGGCAAACAAATACTGTATAAAATTGTATAGTCTTAATTCTCATAATATAATAAATCTTAGAATATTTATAGTCTTTGACATCTTTCATTATAAATTGATAACTGTCTGTTTTATTTACTAAACTTATTACAGCTTGTTATAGCTTTCTTGATTAACCAGGTCTACAATTTATAATTAGTATTATAAATAAGGCTAAGTTCTCATAGTAAGCCGTTTTTATTGATTCTGGCCGACAATCAAACAAGAAGTAATTTTAAATTGTTTGGTTGTTTGTTTGGAAACTTCTAGAACGTTCGGCCCAGAATATATAAAAGCGGTCACCAGACCTGACAAAGGTTTAGTTTTACTTTAGATTTTAGTTAAACATCTGTTGCCAGATTTACTTGAGATTTACTTCAGTTTTGAGTCTTGGTTCAGTGCAGTTTTACTTTAGTAGAGTCTTAGTTCAGTTTAAGCTTCACTTTGGTTAGTTGTTTATGCTAGGTCTCTAATCTTACGACAGTTTGTGAGTGAACTTCTCCGTTACCGCTGGCCCTCTCGCGTGCGCCTCTGGGGGGGACTGATGTCAGCGGCACGCTAGCTGTGTGGTATAAAACGCCGCAGCTGATCACTCCATCACTCGTAGGAGGCCAAAACTCTCCTCCTTCTGAGCGTGAGGCAGTGCCTCCACTCTATTGCAACGACGTGACTCAAGACGATAACACCCGCTTCTTTGTTGACTCCTGGATAGCAATAGGGATAGCAATAGCCATAAGCATAGCCTCGTATAGCCTCTTGCTTACAACAATACTTTTCCTCTCCTGAACAGAAATACCTCCTCCCGTTCCATTACGACCTGTTTCATCCTGCCATTCTTAGTTCCTGCCATCGTAGCGTCCCGAGCACCGAAACCCCGAAGACTGGCTTATACCTTTTATAAAAAAAAAAAAAAAATACTTTACTTCGGACCTTGATCCATATAATGTTAGTAATACACAAAACTTATGCTATGTTAGTAACAAATACAACTCAATTTTTTTTTAATTCCAATACCTGTTGCACTCACTTGACACACCGGGTACATGCACATGTACATGCACCCAATGCGCCATAATGGTGCAACACGGCTTATCACTGATGACCTTCAGAATGTCGTATGTTTATATATTTTATTGTTTCTATTTAAATTTTTTTAATTGTGACCTACGACTGGCCGTCCGCCCAATCGTAACGTTTCAATTTACAGGACCGTAATTTGTCAAAAAGTGTTTCCACTATTGGTTTATCCTTTATCCTTGAATAATTCCATTATCCTTGAAGACCAAACCCTGTACGTTGCATTAAATATCTAGACTAGACTCTAGACAACACAGCCAAGTCTGGTCATCTGGCAAACTCACTTACCTCCCACATTCACGTCACCTTAACTGACCGCCCGGGCTCTCGCAAACGAATTAAGGATCAAACTGTAATGGTTACTAGCAAACCCATCCGCCAGTTTATTGTGACTGCACACCACCATCACAAATTATGAGCGAAACTTAGCTCTAAGTGGTACCATTAAGGTCGTAATTTGTTCGATTGCGAGTTGTTCGGTGGTTCCGAGGGAAGCTATACAAATTGATCCCATCACCGAAGGATTCAGTTTAAGGAACGCTCGTACGATACACGGTTTGCAGGAAATCACACTATTTATATGAGCATTACGTTAATAGCAGGCTTTGTAGTAGTATCGGTTGTTTGGAATAGACGCCATTTTCAACTAAAGCGGTACACGGAACCAAGGAATAAGATTGAGGGTTTAGATAAAATAGGACTTTTTTCAACAATTTGTTCGGCTGAAGGCTCTGATGTGAATTGTTCAGTGAACGGTGTATAGGGTGAAGTGATATATTGACATCACATTGTTTCATTGTTTATTTTGTCTATCAAGCCGTTTATACTCCACAGTCTGTTTGACTAATAAATATTATGAGATCTTGTAATTGTCCATCATCCTTCCTTACACCTATATTTTTATTTTCTAATTAAAACGAAAGAGTTATTAAACGAACATCCATATAACACTGCCAGCTCCGCAAAGGTACAAAATGGCAGTAAACCAAACATTTTGGCTAGAAGCTACTACTTTTTCGGCCGTCTATAAACGCTGGCAGGTCTACCGTCGCAGATAAAAAGTCAGGCCACAACGTTAGTGGACAATAAACCAGCATAAGTTTACTGCGTAAATAAACGCAAAGCCAGGCCTCAGATAGGCAGTGGCCACATGAGCGGTGGGCAAAAGGTTGTCCGAGACTGGACACGTTCCTGTTGTGCTGAGTAACTTTTCTTTTTTCTCAGAAAATATGTAGTCAGAGAAAAAAATGAGTAACTTAAATTGTCCTTTTATGACAGTTTTACTAAATGGCTATAACGTACCTAAATGAGCAAAATCCTGCTCGAGAAGTAATACCTAATATCTAACTAGGTACATATAATTTAGGTTTTTTTTTTATTTACTTTAATAATTACGCTTTATTCCCTGAAATAACAAATCTTGTTTGCGGTTTATTCAACTGCTTTAACTCCTTACGACATAGGTCGGAAAATTAGGTGTGTATCTATCACACACCAAATTTTCCGCTCTTTGCCCTGAGTTTTTGTAAGTTCTAAACGCAGAAGAAAATTCACAAGTATCTCTTCGAAGGGCGTTGTCTCCTAGGTAGATAGTCACCAAGTGTGTAACTAACCTTTATTGCCTACCATTAGTCGTCCTATGAACGCAGCTTAAGCAGGCTTAGTACACATTTGATGTTACATGTACCGGTCGTGTGCCAAACTGCCGGCCGCCGCGCCGTGCAATACCGCGGATAACACACCATTAACGAGCCGTTGTTTATGGGGACACAATAATCATACGAATTTGGCAATCACTTCAGAGCTAATGGGCGCCTGGTAGTCTCTCAGTTAGAGGTTATGTCATTGCCTGTTAGCTATACCTTATTATAGTACAGTAGAAATATGAAAAAAATTGGTGAAAGGTTTAACTAATTCCCACAAAGACGGGATTTGACTTTTTAGTTCCTTAAACTAAAAGAATACAATGATTTGACTTTGACTTTCAGTTTTTCAAACATCATTTTGTTGTTAATTTTTTTAAATAATATTGTAAGCCTTTTTCGGCATGAAAGAAGAATGGGCAATATGTTTGGGAAGCGTACCCACCGACCAATAATAGCCAGACATAATGTCGTTGAAAAGCTCTTTTCATAACCGTCAATTGTAACTATGGCGGTCAGTCTCAACTCATTGTGGGGAAAAAGTTACAGGTGAAAGACATAACCTGTATAATTGTAGCAAAAAATTGAGACTAACCGCCATATTAATAAATTGCAGTCGTAAAACGAGCTTTTCAACGACATACGTCCGATCTTTATTGGTCAGTGGGGACATCTTGTCGCCGTCATCCTTTCCTTTAATTAGATAAAATATAAAGCGTTGTACTTTTTTAACATGGCGATCAAAAAAACGCGTTTTGCACACGATATTTCCTGACCAAAGTCCACCAGTTGACCAAGTCAATAAAGTACTATCAAGAAATTAAAAAAATCAAACACCGTCTTTGTGGGAATATGTTCCACCCCAAAACCTTTATCTACTCTACTACTAGTAACAACAAGGAAGTTGTAATGAAACAAAAGAATGAGATAGTAGTTTATGAAACTGTTACAATAGAGAGTTCATAAAACACGAGTGTGAGTTTTTAACCTAGCAGCAGGTTTTAATAGCACAAAAGTAGGTTAGCATAATCAGCCTATAATGTTCAGTCAGGGTCAGTTTGTAATGTATCTAAGTTACAATAGCCCAATGTCAACTGTTTTTACAAAATATTGCTTTTCCCGATACAGGGGCGTTAATTGTGGAAAAGTTCTCCTGGTACTCCAGGCGAACTGGAGCTGATAGTAACTTCACCATATGCATTGTGACGTGCATAAATTGTTTAGCAACTATAATCTTAAAGTGCCTAAACGAATCGCAACCGTGAAATACTTATTGTTAAGTAGATTCGGTAGCCATTTGTGATCTTCATCATCAGTTCCACTTCACCAAATGGTGTTTTCGGAGTGCAAATGCAAAATTTACTTTAAAAAATACCCAAATCGCTATACTCGTAGATGTGCCTATAACATTTGAGGATTTGTCTCGATTTCCATCAGATTCAGACTTGGTGACAATGGGAATACTTCGACAGCATAATTTTGCAAACAAAAAAGTAATTTTAAAATCGGTCCAGAATCGACGGGAGAAATCGGAATCATTCCACTTTGCCCCACCGAGCCGCCCCACTGGTGGGGCAAAGTGGAATGCCTAAAATTTTGTAGTGGAATCTGCACCACTACTTCGATTTAGTGGGGCAGATTCCACTACTCTAAAATCTTGTTGGATTCTGCCCCACTAGGGTTGGCACCTTAGAATAAAAGCATTTTTTTTTTGCAATTTTTTATTTCCTTTTTGTTTCTGGAAGGAAACGGGTTGTAAATCACACGATTTGTTACAAATATATATTTTCTAAATTTTTTGCTCTGTTCATCATCTGGACTCTTTGCGGCTATGTAAAACCAACCTTCAGTTATCTTTTCTTCTGGTAATAAGGGTAAAACTGCACTAAGTGATATACTGCAAAATTGGCTAAAAGACGGTTTTCCAAAAGTGTGGTGTGTATTTGGTGCAAAACATCGTACAACCAATGCTCTCGAAGGTTGGCATAATAAACTAAATAAAAACATTAACAAAAAACTTCCCAGTTTATTAAGACTCCATAATGTCTTATATGAAGACATAACACTTTCCATTGTTAAATCTATGCAGAACCAACCTTTCAAGCCACGCCTTAAGAAATACATACAAAGGGATCAGAATATACAAAATGCCCAAACCGAGCTCATAAACGGCGATATATCAGTTGGGCATTTCTTGGAAATAATACGATAGATTTATTAAGTACTACGTCATTTTTAATTTCTTCTATTTATTTAATCTGTGATTTTAGTTGATTTTATTCCTTACAGATAAGATATATTTATTTGTCAAAAACACGTGTAGGTTTACAATCAGTTGGAGTGATAACAAAAAAAAAAAAGGTTTCAACATGTTTTGCCTATAAAGGCGTACAAATACAATAATAAAGTCAATGTACAAAAATCATAAAAAAGTAATATATTCAAAGTACAAAAATCATAAAAGTTACCTACGTCAAGTTAATATCTAAAAATAATAATAAAAAAAGTCTAAAGTACATCATTTAAATAATCGTCAACATTATAGTAACATTTATTTATTAAAAATTCTTCATGCTTTTATTAAAACTATTAATATCCAAATCTTTGTATGCCTTTGGTACTTTGTTGTATAATTTTGAGGCCATACAGAATACACTCTTACGCATGAGAGCTGTTTTAGCACTAGGTAAACGAAGTCTCCGATTATCACGTTGACTTCTTTCGGAACCATCTGAACACTTCGGAAACAGTCTATAGTTAGTGGCTGTTTGTATATAGTTGTTTCTTTTTTATGAGGTAATCATGAGACTGTATTTTGCGATGCCAAATGATGATTGTACAATAAAATGCTTGTAGATTTTTAGCAGTAAAACTGTATTTCCAAAATAGTTATAATTTACACAAGAGCCAAGAGTACATGGAGCACAGAGAGAATTCTACTTTCTTTTTTTAATGTTACCAGATTATAAAAACTAGTGCTAAAAAATATAAATGTTGCTAATGCAAATAAATTGTATGTTTCGATTATTCTTAAACATAGTTGGGCCGGGGCCATGCAATGACAAAAGCTGAATTACATTATAATTGTATAAAGCAAGGAAAGTTACATTTAAATTGTTGAATTTAATTTAATGGTAGTGGACATAATTTTCTTAAAGACCTAACATAATTTTTGTTATTTGACAGTTTAATTTCTGCCACTCTGACCATACCATCTGGTCCAGGTATTGTCTTCACAATCCTTGCCATGGGCCATATCATTGGAGCAGTATTATCACTACGAAGAATAACTAGGTCTTCTTCTTTTAAATTAGGATTGATATGGTGCCATTTCGGCCTGCTTTGAAGCTGTGTAAGATAATCCCCGGACCAGACTTTCCAAAAGTCTTGTTTAATTTTACATAAAACATTCCAAAATTTAAGATTATTAATAGAATGATTAGATAAGTCACTTTCAGGATAACTCATCATAGAGGTTCCTATGAGGAAGTGGCCAGGCGTTAAATACCCAAAATTAGAAATATCTGAACTCATGGGAAGGAGAGGTCTTGAATTTAGCACAGCTTCGATTTCTGTGATAACAGTATACAAACCTTCAAAAGTTAAGACAACAGTTCCAACAATTCTCTTAAAATTATATTTAAAACTTTTAACCACTGCCTCCCATAAACCTCCAAACTCTGGAGAGTAACTAGGGATGAATTTAAACTTAATAAATTTAGGAGTACAATAATTATTCACAGAATCCATATGAGCTTTTGATATAAACAATTTGTACAGCTTAGTTAGCTCATTAGCAGCACCCTTAAACGTTTTTGCATTGTCACAGAAAATTTTCTCTGGCATTCCTCTTCGTGCAATGAAGCGTTTGAGACATGCTAAAAAGGCTTCAGTCGTGAGGTCACTGACCAGCTCCATGTGGATTGCCTTTGTAGTAAAACACACAAAAAGTGCCACATAGCCTTTCGTGACTAATGGTTTCCTGATTCTAGAAGATTTAATATTAAAACGTCCACAGAAGTCCACCCCAACTACATTAAATGGCCTAACAGCCGTAATCCTTTCTTGCGGGAGAGAACCCATAAGCTGCTTTGCAGCTGCAGCCTTTAAACGGAAACACTTCACACACTTGTTTACCACCTTCTTGACTTCACGTACACCGCTGATAAGCCAAAATTGTTGTGAAAGTGAGCTCAATACTAATTTAGCTCCTGCATGCAACAAACGCAGATGTTCGTTACGAATTAGGATATCTGTGAAGTTACACGATTTAGGAAGTATAGCAGGGTGCTTTTTGTCATATGGCATGTCTATGGCACACTGAAGACGGCCACCAACTCTAAGCACACCAGTTTGATCCAGAAAAGGATGCAAACTTGATAATCCTGATTTAATAGGTAAATTATTTTTAAGACACTCTATTTACCCGCCTTCTACTCCTGTGCCCGTGGCCGTAGCCGCCTCTACCCCTCAAGCACCTATACAAAGGAACGATGCCCCTGAAGTTGTATCGACGTCAGAACTTCAGAGCTGGATGGCGACTATCGAACAGAGCCTGAAAGAGGTGTGCGCTATTGCAGCTGAGGGAAAGCTGAACGTGGAGCAGAAAACGTGCATCACTAACCTATGCCGGAAGATTGGTCACGGAACCTCGCAGATGGCCGTCATGTACCAGTCCATCAAAGCTAAAGCCCTCCAATCGCACTATGCCGTCCGAACTCTGGAAAACCAACTCGACTTTTCGCAGCAGCTACAGAACCTTAGGCTGAGTATTGAAGATTCGACGAAATCTGCCCAGGGATCTTCCTTTGCTGACATGGTAAAGAAAGGTGCCAACAATTTTATCCAGCCAAGTTCTGTAAGTTCTGTGGCCATATATCCGAGTGACAAATTGAAGACCAGCGATGAGACTAAAACTCTTGTCCAAAAAATTATCAGCCCCGAACAAATGAAGCTCCACGTGAGAGGCCTGCGCAAAACGAAGAACGGCGGTGTTATCATCAGCACCGAGACGAAGGACGACATCGAGAAGCTGAGACAATCGGTGCAGCTCACCAAATCAGGTCTAACAGTCGACGAGCCCCTTAAAAGGAAGCCTAGGGTTGTAATTATAGGAGTGCCGACATCCATGCGGGAAAATGAGGTTTTTACCTGTGTGTACAACCAAAACCTAGCTGAAAAAGTACAGGACTGCAGCCTTGAGACGTTTTTGAGTTTGATTAAATTGAGTCATAAGTCAGGTAAGAAAGAATCTGATACATGTAATTACATTGTTGAGGTACCTGCAGTCATACGCAAAGCCCTGATATCACAATACCGAGTTTTTGTAAATTGGTCATCATGCCCTGTGAGAGACTTTACTTTGGTCACACGATGCTATAAGTGTCAGCAGTATGGACATGCGGCCAAGTCATGTCGGCAAACATCGCATACCTGCGGCCACTGTGGTGATCAAGGTCACTCAGTAAAAGAATGTCCAAAGAAGGCTGACGAACCAAAATGCGCTACTTGCTTGCATTTCAAAAAGCCAGACAAGCATAACACAGGTGCTGCTGACTGCCCGGCGAAAATAATGGCTGAAAAAAGGTACATCAATTCTGTAGATTATGAAGGCGCCTAAGAGCGCCGTTAATTTGTTATTTTTCTGTCCTTTTTTTTTTTTTTTTTTATTTTATATTTTTATTTGAACTACCATTATGATTAATAATTTAATTAATGATTTAGATAATTTCTCTGTATCCGAGTCCAAAGTTTGTGAAGCTGAAAACTGCAAACAATATCTATCCGGCTATAAATCTCCATTAACCATATTAACACAAAATATTCGCAGTGTTTTTAAGAATTTTGATAGCTTTAGTACATTTCAGCAACGGCTAAGCATAAATTGTGACGTCATTGTTTTAACCGAATGCTGGCTTGCCAAACAATATAACATACCACAAATCCCGGGATATAATATGTATCGAAGCACCATAAATTACAACCAAAATGATGGTGTGATAGTTTATGCAAGAAATCATCTGAACGTCTCTGTTGAGGAACCTGATATGCACGACTGTAACAGATTGTTAGTTAAAATTGGCTCAGAATTCGCGATATTAGCATTATATCGACCTCCGTCTTTTAAAAATACTAGCAATTTTACTGACTCTCTGAATGAAATCTTGCAGAACCTGTCATCCATCAAAAACACGATTGTAATTGGAGATATTAATATCAATATTCTTCCCGGAAGTGCTGATGCTACTGCTCAGGACTACCTCAACCAATGCGCCTTTCATGGCCTGCTCCCAGCACACAGCTTTCCTACACATCACAGTGGTTCCTGTTTGGATCATATTATGCTTAAATCGAATTTTCCTTCACTTGCACTTGTTGTTAACTCAACTATTACCGATCACAATGCTGCCCTACTAACCCTAAATTGTAAATTACCTAAACAAGACACTCGCAAAATTTCAAAACTGAACATAAATAAACTTGAAGATGATTTACGCGTCATCGATTTCGATCCAGTCTATAATTCCGCTGACCCGCACTTTTGCATGTTGTTTGTAATTGAAAACTTACGAAATGCAATTCAGAAAAACACAGTCGTATCGCAGTTTAGCAAAAAAAACTACAACATAAAACCATGGATCACATCAGGCCTTATTCGTTGTATGAAACATAGGGATAAACTGCATTTGAAAGCTAAATCGAATCCAGAAAATGCAGTATTGCAATTTTCGTACAAAACTTATCGAAATTTCTGTAATGATCTCCTTAAAAAAATTAAAAGCAACTACGACAAAGTGGCATTGGAAAAGGCTGGAACAAATAGTAAAAAGATCTGGAAATGTATTAAAGACGCAACGTATACCACAAAACAATATGAGTCATCTTCAAGTTTATTACAAGCACACTCGTCACCGGTGGAATCCGCTAACATAGCAAATAATTTCTTTGTAAATGTGGGTAAGTGTCTGGCAGAGAAAAATCTGGGTCAATCCCAAAACCTAACGAGCACTCCTTTTACATCTAACACTGCTTTAACATCCTTCGCGCTGCTAGATACTGACGAGACTGAGGTAGAAAGTATAATCATGACCTTGAAAGAAGACTGTGCAGTAGGCTGGGACAACATATCGAATAAAATTATTAAAAAATTCAAGGACATTTTGGTACCACCACTGACTTATATTTTCCGCATTTGTTTATCTTCAGGTAATTTTCCAGAGTGTCTCAAAAAAGCTGTAATTGTCCCTGTCTATAAATCAGGCAGCAAAGAGCAAGTGGCAAATTATAGACCTATTTCTTTACTTCCTTCTATGTCAAAAATACTGGAGAAAATAATAAACAAAAGGTTGTTGAAATATTTGGAAGATAAATCTATTCTGTCTGAACGGCAGTTTGGATTCAGGCCTAAAGTTTCAACTGCCGATGCGGTACATCATTTGACTGACTATCTGGCGCAAGAACTTGACAAGAGTAACCACACAGTAGGAATTTTCCTGGACCTTGCCAAAGCTTTTGACACAGTTTCCATTCCAATTCTGTTGCGCAAGCTTGAGACCATGGGTGTAAGAGGCACCCAGCTGAAAATATTCAAAAGTTATTTAGAAGATCGTTCCCAGTGCGTAAAGATTGGCGATGTTCTAAGCGAGGTTCAAAAAAACACATTTTTTGGTGTTCCCCAAGGAAGTGTTCTAGGGCCCACTTTGTTTTTGATCTACATAAATGACCTTTGCAATCTAAAGCTAGAGCATGGCACTATCATAGCTTACGCTGATGACACTGCTTTACTTTTTTCGGCTGACTCAGAAAACGAAGTCTACAATCTTGCGCAACACGGATTTAATATTGTAAATAAATGGCTTAAAAATAACTTACTAACTCTAAATGCAGAAAAGACAAAATACATTAAGTTTTCGATGCGCAAGCATATATCGAATATCCCCACAGCGTTGCATGCTCATTGTTGCCGAGAACCAGCAGATGACAGGTGTAAGTGTCCCAATATTAAAAAGACTGATAAAATAAAATACCTAGGTATTATAATAGATGAAACCCTTTCCTTTAAACCACATATGGAAGCTCTAAATAATAGAATTCGTAAGCTGATATTCGTATTCAAAAAGTTACGATTTATTACAGATCCAAAAATGCTGAGGCAAGTATATTTTGCTCTTTGTCAGTCAATTCTGACTTACTGTATTACCTCATGGGGTGGGGTGAGTAAAGGTCTGTTATTGCCCATTGAAAGAGCTCAAAGAGCTATTCTCAAGGTGGCTACTTGCCGCCCTTTCCTTTTCCCCACTAACCTCCTGTATAAATCTTGTGAAGTACTAACAGTTCGACAGTTATTTATTATGAGCACTGTACTAAAACAACACGCAGCACTTCCATACAGCACTGATTTTACTAAAAAAAGACGGAAAGATATAGTTTGCCCTCAAAAAAGTACAAAACATGCTTTCACAGCCAAGTTCTATATGTACCTCGGACCGCTACTCTATAACAGGCTAAATGAAAAAGGAAACATCTACTCCTTAAACCACAGTAACTGCAAGAAAATCCTTAAGGAAGCTCTTCAAACTATGTCCTATGAAGATACAGAGAAGTTATTACTTGTGCTAAAGTAAATATTGTTCATATTGTTATTTTGTATTTTTGTTGTATTTTAGTTAGCTAGGTTAAGATACTATATTTTTTTTTATATACCTTGTTACCAAATATATTATTAAGCTATGTGATTATTATGTCAACTAAAGTTACCTCCAATCGCCTGAAACACAGGACTTCCTAGTTCAGGCACAAACCATCGTGAACTTGACGTAGATTTAAGGAAAACTGTAAACGTTGTATCTTATATTTTTGAATAAATTTTATTATTATTATTTTTTTTTATTTTTAATTTCTTTGAGAAAGTATTTTCCTTGTACACTACGAATAATCGTCAACAAAGCACCACGAAGCTCCTGTAGTGTCAAAGAACCATACATTTTATTAATGTTTTTGGAACAATTTTTACTAAACCGCAACATATAGGCAACAATTCGCTGAAGCCTATTAAAATCTGATATTTTTTCAATTAAATCACTCAAAACTGGCTCATCTTTTTTAGAAGAAGGTTCATTTACTTCACAGATATTGTTTACTATATTATCTTTTTCAGCTAAACAAGGAATGGGGAACTCAACATCACTTACAGAGTGTTCAAAGTCCTTACTTAATAATGCCTTAGGACCATGCCACCAAAGCACATTTGATTTTAATTTACATGGGTCACAACCTCTTGATAGTAGATCAGCAGGATTATTAGTCGTGCTGACATAAGACCACTGAAATTTTGAAGTTAATATTTTTATTTGATTTACCCTATTAACCAAATAAGGGTTTGACTTTATGTTTTTAGATTTAATCCATGCTAGTGTTATCTGAGAATCGCTGTATAGGTGTACTGTGAGACTAGGGAATTTACATTTTAAAATATTGTATACCCTATCCACGATTTGCGAGAGAAGCAAAGCACTATTTAACTCCAGTCTAGGGATTGTTAAATTTTTGTTTAATGGGGCAACACGGGACTTAGAGCACAATAATTTAACATAAACTGAACCATCAGATTTAACCGTTCTTAGGTAAAGACAGCTTCCAAACGCTTTCATAGATGCATCAGCATATCCCACCAACTCTATAATATCCACATCACATGAACTTACATATCTTGGCACAGTAATTGTATTCATTAAATCTAAGTTTTTTATGAATTTATCCCAAACATTTAGTTGCTCTTGGGGCAATATTTTGTCCCAGTCTAAATTCATAGACCATAAAGTTTGCATAAAATTTTTTGCCACAACTATAATAGGACCTATAAGGCCTAGCGGGTCAAACATTTTGCCAATGAAACTCAGAACAGACCGTTTGGTCTTGATATCATCATTGTCAATCATTGGACAGTGAAAGGTAAATGTATCATTTAAAATGTCGCATTTTAAGCCCAACGTCTTCACAATATTGTTTTTATTGATGTCTAATTCTTCAACACATTTGTGCTCATTGGGGATATCATTAATAGCCTCGGGGTAGTTTGAGCACCACTTATGAAGTGTGAAGCTGCCCTTTTCCAAAATAACAATAAGTTCATATTTTAGTTGATGAAGATCTTGAATACTATTAGAACCACAAATGACATCATCACAATAAGTGTTCAACAACATGGCTTGAGCAGCAATTGGGAATTCAGTTTGATATCTACGAGCCAGCTCTATCAGACAACGAGTAGCCAAGAAGGTAGACGACTTTAAACCGTATGTAACGGTCTGGAGCTGCAAACAGCTGATGGGTTTGCATGGATCATCACGCCATAAAATATTTTGAAGACAAGTTTGACTTGGGTTAATAAGAATTCCGCGAAACATCTTTTGAATGTCGCAGGTGAGCGTGTATAAGTATGTTCTCCAAAGTAGGAGTATATCAAAGAGTTCGCTCTGAACAACTGGACCATTCAACATTACATCGTTCAGTGATACACCAGCTCTAGACTTCATGCTACCATCAAACACCACACGCAGTTTGGTGGTCAGGCTTGCTTCATTTAAAACGGCATGGTGAGCTAAAAAATAAACAGTGCCATTGTGGACATCATAGCTGTCTATATCCACCGTCTTAGCATGCCCCAAGGCTATGTATTCCTCAATAAAGCTTTTATATTTTTCTAAATAAACAGGGTTGTGTTTAAAGCGTTTCTCCAGTGATAGGAATCTTTGAAGAGCCACTGAGAATAAGTCCCCAAGCTGCAACTCTTCCATTTTGGAAGCTAAGGGCATATCAACACAAAACTTGTAGTTTTCAAGTGTAACAGATTGTTGGAAACATTTTTCAGATTTTTTAAATTCATTACAGCTTTTTGTTGCAGACTGGGGAATCATCTCAGTGAGCCCAAACTGTTCCATTACAAGTTCTAATTTGTTAGTATCACAAATAGCCAAGTCTGTAACCAAATTATTTTTATAATCATCAACAAATTGCTTTCCACCAATAGTGTAACCAAACAAAGTATTCTGCAATAACAAACCATTATGAATTTTAACTTGCCCATTAATTAAAATATTAAAATAAATATCAGCACCTAAAAGCATGGATATTTCTGTTGGTACATTAAATTTATCATCTGATAACTGGATGTGTTTGGGAATATCTAACCCTGAAATATCAAAATGATATTGAGGCAAATTTGCTGTAATACAGTTTACAACATGGCATTTTATTTTTAATTGTACCTTTT
Source organism: Tiliacea citrago (assembly GCA_963921375.1). Classification (NCBI taxonomy): domain Eukaryota; kingdom Metazoa; phylum Arthropoda; class Insecta; order Lepidoptera; family Noctuidae; genus Tiliacea; species Tiliacea citrago. The sequence goes on along the minus strand of OY992790.1, from coordinate 668,768 downwards.
TCACTGGAGAATTGATAGTAATGTCAACATATTTGTTGATTTGATTACAATTGTTGCCTATGCCAATAATATTGGCATTTTGGCTCTTAAGCTTTAATTGCAATTTTTCCACAAGATGTGAGGTAATAAGTTCTTGTGAGGTAATAAGTGAAACTTGACTTCCTGAATCAAGTAATGCTCTAACATAAAATTCAGAACCCTGATAGTCAATCAACTTAACCTTTATGGTGGGCAACAAAGTATTCATAGATGAATTAACAGAATGCAGTGATATAGAAGCCTGCGGGTTTGGACCACTGTCTATATGCAGGAGCGTATTGTGCCCCTGCTTGCAAATCTTACAAGAAAATGAAAACTTACACTTTCCAGTGTGAGTCTTTAAACACATAGTACACAACCTTTTTTCATCTATGAATTTTATACGGTCTTCTATTGAAGCCATTTTAAATTTAGCAACAAATGTGCCATACCTCCACAAAAATTACAAGGACTAGAATTTTTAGTGACAACATTGCTCACTTTTTGTACTGTATTCTTCTTATTGTCAGAATTACAGCTATCTTCAAAGGCTATAGCGCGCTTCTCTAAAAATGAAATAAACTCTTCCATAGTTGGAAGTGTATCTATATCCCTATCTAGCTGATAGGACCGATAGGTATATAAATCAAATTTTTTAGATAAAATTGAAATTAATAGCATATCCCACTGTTTAACGGGATGCTGCAAATTTTTAAGTGCATACAATTGTTGTTGCACTTGTGATATAAAAGACCTTATAGAGGTTGCTGTACCTTTCTGCATCACAGGCAATTGCAATAATATATTTATGTGATTAAATATTAATCTTGACTTCTTTATAGGATTCATTCACAAGTGGTAGGTTAACAATAACAGCCAATGCTTCATCAGATAAAAATTTGCGCAAGTAAAATAACTTTTGCACATCTGAGAGTGCCCTATTTCCATCAATAACAGCCATAAATAATTCAATAAATGGAGTATATTTTGTAAAATCCTTCCCATCAAATATCGGGATATCAATGTTAGGTAATTTTGAAGTTGAAACATTTGAGCATTGTTTTACCTCAGATGTACTTAAGTTTTTTAGAACTGAATTTAACTTTGAGACGATGTCAAAATATTTATCCTCTAAAATAGCAAAATTTTCTTTGTCTTTTTCATCACAAGATAAAATATCTAATTGTGTTCTCTCATAGTCTTTGAAAGTTGTGTTCAGCTTTTCAATACGAGCTTGTATCATTTCGATAGACGCAGACGCAATATTGATTGGATCACTAATAAAGTTCTCGATGCGTGTAACTGTACCTTTTTGTTGTGCTCGGGCGAGACGCAACTTTTTAAGCACTTCCTCCGCCGTCGACATGGCAAATACGTTAGATTACGCACAAACGTACACCTAAATACTCACAAGAAACTTCACTTTACGTGTCCGCGCACTTTTTTAACCGTAAACACTGTACGAACTTCTTTGCAGGTTATGTTGATGTTTACCAACAAAGGTAATCTCGATGACAGCTCCGCAATACTGCCAACACACTGCACAACGATGACGACCACAGACTATAGAGACCTGACGTAGTAACTCGACGAACCGACCGTTTCCCGCTCCACGATTATGAATGTTAATTCCAATGGAAGGTAGATGTGAATGAAAAATGCAAAATTATAGATTTGCAATTTATGACAAAAGAAATAACCTTGAATTGAGTGTATACCCGTGAAATATGCAGAGATCTTCGCGAATCCTTTAGTATTTTACAGAGAAATTATAGATTTCCCACAAAAACTTGCCCGGCGATCATGAACAATGGCTCAAATCCACAATGAGCTGCAAAATTATAGATTTGCAATCCTCAAGAAAATTAATGTGTTTCTGTGAAATCTGCAGAAATCCTCGCGATTCTTCTTGTACTTTTGCAGAGAAATTATAGATTTCTCGCAAAAACTTGCCCGACAAACACGACGAAGACGAACAATGGCGCGCGCCAGCGCCGAGTCTCATAACACGCTTAGTACTTGAATACGCGATTTATACACCACACAACTTTTCACAGGTTTCGAAGGACCACCGCAAGCTTGTACAATAAAATGCTTGTAGATTTTTAGCAGTAAAACTGTATTTCCAAAATAGTTATAATTTACACAAGAGCCAAGAGTACATGGAGCACAGAGAGAATTCTACTTTCTTTTTTTAATGTTACCAGATTATAAAAACTAGTGCTAAAAAATTTAAATGTTGCTAATGCAAATAAATTGTATGTTTCGATTATTCTTAAACAATGATTAATGTGTGATTTTAGTTGATTTTATTCCTTACAGTCAGAAAAGTAGTAGTTTAGTGGCTGTTTGTATATATTTAAGTTGTTTCTTATTTATAAGGTAATCATAAGACTTAATTATGCCATGCCAAATGATGATAAATATGTGATTTTGAATAGTTAAGTAGTTAGAATAAATAGCATTTCGTTTTCTATTTACGGGGACAACTCGTACTCAGTTTGTGATTTTGATCTTAGTATAAAAAGCTTTAATGAACCAGTAAGAACAAATCGTATATATCTGTGATTTTAGTTTAGTGTAGTTATATTTTATTTGTAACAAATCGTGTAATTAACCTGTGATTTACAACTTCCAGAAACAAATAGGAAATAAAAAATTGCAAAAAAAAAAGCAATGTTTTTATTCTAAGGTACCAACCCTAGTGGGGCAGAATCCAATAAGATTTGTAAAACTAAGTAGTGGGGCAGATTCCACTACAAAATTTTAGGCATTCCACTTTGCCCCACCAGGCAGTGGGGCGGCTTGGTGGGGCAAAGTGGAATGATTCAGAAATCGTTGAACATACACTAAAAAAAAAAAAGTACAGACGAACACGTAAGTCGGTTAAAAATAACAAATCAGCTCCTAGGTAATAATTAATGTAGAACGGACAAGAAATTTGTTCAGTATATTCAAGCATTAATTTTAAAAATTAATGCGCACAAAAAAAAAACCTAAATTATAACGTGCTCTATCACAGAATAACACATTTATGATTTACTGAAAAGAGACGTGAACCGAACCGGCTCTAAATAAATTGCTTTGAATATTGTTCACACTAAAAAGCTCCCGTAATAAAGTGACCTTAATTGTTACGGTTATTAACTTAACTATGTATTCATACCATATAATTTACCCACACGAATTTGAAATAATACGTCGAAGAATTCACCCCTAAACTTCAATTTAGACAAACGGCTATAAATCAACTTTTTATAAACACAATCCCTAAAAAATCATAAAAAAATAATTGACCATAATTTCGGTTCAGCCAGTCGCCTACCACCAATTAGGTATTCCGAGAACAAGCCATTCGATTTGTTACAACACAAACATCAATTCTATTGTATTCGAATTATAATCTACTCAACAATCGATGGATAACGATCACGATCGTGTGACATCTCGATTGGATGCGGGTGTTACGGGATTTATCTCCATGAATTTATTTACGACTGTTCCGATACCAGATAATCGGCCATAGTGACGTGAAAGGCAGTGAATCAATTCGATTTTGCCTTTAAAAAGTTTACTAACTCATCATCTATCAGTCTAACCGGATGCCGCTGAATACCAGTATTAGATTAAAAATGAAAAATTAAATTAGTTTGAATATGCTATGAAGTATAAAGTACTTGTCTATATTTAAAATATAAGCAAATTCAGTACCTACTTAGTTAACACTAAATATTTCATTTCATGTACTTTTTTGCGGTTTAAATCAGTGCTGTCACACGAACAACAGTTCTCGAAATACTTCACAAAGTTTGTTGTATTACAAAGTTAGAGTAGTCCGTTCAGTGCCGCGTAGTTTACGAGCATAAGTGACTCACTTATGCCAAGTAGATGATTTCAGCTTTACTGAGTTGAGTTGACAAATGAAATAGGAATAAAGCAACGACGCGTGAGCACGTCCCAAATTTTGTGAGATTTCTTCCATATAAAGTTTTTGTGCACAATATTTATGTTAATGCCATCTTCTTCTAGACATCGTAGATACTTCGGGTAAAGGTTATGTTCAAAAATGTCATCAAACAGACCCACTGGTTACATTACACTACGTGTCTTTGTCTTGTTAGTCCCCAATTCGTTGCTGATCGTAATTCGGTTACAATTGACATCAGAAGCTGTTAATCTTTTTATCTGGCAGCTGGTTTATTAGCTCTTTTTAGTGGCATACACCATACAGTTAATTGATTGACAATCGCGTGGTTTTCGATTGATTGGCCTTCATGCACGTGTGGCGCGGTGGGAGATAATGCGGGCATAATGTTCCATGTGGGTACTCATGAATATCAGTTGTACTGTGGTATTACATATTGTAAATTATGACGTAGTAATGATTAATCAGAACTTCAGGTATGCGTATTTCAGTGGGCGTCACATTCTCAACTTATCTAAGCGTTGATTGGACTAATTTCTCTATCGTACTCATATTTCCAAACGCATTTAGTAACTTACTTGTCTCCTTTTCATACCGTGTTCTACCTTTACCCAGCTAAACTTAAACGTGTTGCCACCTTGTTCACTTGTCTTTGTTAGATCTAATCTAGACCAGAACGCAATGCCGTGTATTATTTCGGGAGCCAGTCACTCTCCACCATCTTGCCCATACTTACCTTTGTGCAAAGCTACTTTCACTGGGAATTTCACAGAGTCTACGTTACACTAGATAAGTCACACGATATTTCTACTGAGTCTTATTTATTTTGTAGGTAGGTGTTTTGTATGTGTTTAAGAACTTTCTTACTCAAACATTTTTCCAATGTAATGTATAAATAAGTAATTCTCGATAAAAATATAATGATATTTGCTGTCAATTGTACCTACATCGTTATTGTAATACAGTTGTTTTACTAAGTAATGTTGTATAATAACAAATGCTTCCTCTCTCCTAACTCACTTATTTTGCTGTGCCCGACCACTGTGCCAGATCATATGGACCATCTAATTATAAGTTTACCACCTAAGAATATCTACATGTGGAATGCAATTAAAGTATTGAGTATTGAGTACAAATGTATATTATTAACTAGCTTTTGACCGTGGCTTCGCCCACGTGGATGTCGGAAAATATTCCACGGGAACGTACCTACTACCGGGATTAAAAGTAGTCAGTCCCATGTGTTAATCCAGGTTATTAAACTGTAAATTAGTATTTTTGACTAATTTTAACAAACAACAGATAATGTGACTTAACTCTATTAGTTAGACATATAGCCTCGCGGACTTTTCTGTGGGTAATGATGATAGTACATTTTTATAGTAGCTATACCATAACAATGTAGTAGGTACACTATTTTATGTAAATATCATCCATAGTTTTCGCAGCGGACGCCAAATAATGACTTTTACAGGTAAATTTTGATACCTTGGATTACATTATTGCAATTTTCGTAGGGATTTCAAATATTTTTGAAAATTTAAAAAGAGCTGTAGGTATGTAAACGTTAATCGTACTTTCTATAGGTGAAAGAATTTTTTTAAATCGGTATTTTTTGAGTTTATCCATTACAAACAAACGTGCAAAAAGAACATATTTTTTCTCTTTATAATATTAATTTAGAAGTACTGAATGTTATAATTATTTAAAGATATTTAATTTTATGTTTGTTCAGGAGATCGTTGCCTATCCAAACATAATGTTATAGAAATCAAATACACTTGAAAGCTATAAAATAGCACACTTTGACTTTTTTCAGTTATGCTGTTTTTTTCATGAATATTGAAAAAAGAAAATGCTAATCGAAAGTTTATTTCAGTGGCTTTCTAATAATATCAAAAAAGTATAAAAGTACCCATAAGGGGTTTTAGGGAAAAAGCCCAACATATACGTAAAATTACCAAATTTCGCTTTTATGAGAATCAAAATCAAACATAAAACTATTATTCAAAATATTTATTAATAGGGTGTATTCTCCCTCCCCTAGCCCTAATTACAGCTCTTTAATCGGTTTTTCATGGTCCGTATTAATTTTACGTGTGGCGATCCACTCCTCTTCAATGGCAAGTTGAAACTCTTGGAGACGAGTAGAAGCTAGGCTTCTTCTACGAATAAAATCATTTTTAGGGTTCCGTACCTCAAAAGGAAAAAACGGAACCTTTATAGGATCACTTCGTTGTCCGTCTGTCAGTCTGTCAAGACCCTTTTTCTCAGGAACTCGTAGAGGTATCAAATTTAAAATAATATCAAATACGTAGGTCTACGGTCCCTTAAGAGTTCTAAAAAAATCAAGCTTCTAAGTCAACGCAATAAAAAAATACGGTGATTTATGCGACATTATTGTGATATATTTCAATACTCGCAAATAAATCAAAACCTATAGGGTACTTCCCGTTGACCTAGAATCATGACTAATTTAGCAAGAAGCAAGGTCTCACAGCACAAGTAAAGGAAAAAGTCGTTAATTTGTGGTTACATCACATAAAAAATATGCAATTGCAAACTTACATTTGCAGTTGGAAAATTGACCGTGGCGTATATCGATGGGAGAACATGTTTTTCGACGGAAAGGGTTTACGTGGTGGGACCAGATAAATAAGACCGTGGTCTTATTTATCTGATAATATAATATCACATAAACAAGTGAAGGGGTAGGTAGGTCTATGGTCACAAGGATTTCCCTAACTTCCCTTGGGAGTAGCACAGTACTCTCCTTGCTCAGCCTGCTGTAACGAAGACTGCAGCGGGTGTGCCACGCTGCAGACGCTAGGGATGGTGATGGTCGGCGGATGTTCTCGCCAGACCCGAAGCCCAGCTCGATGTGCCACGCGCGTAAAATATGTACCCGGCGTGGAGCTGGAGGGTTGCCTGGACTGCCGGCATGTGATGACACGGTAGAAGATGGCCGGATGCCACAGATAAATACCGATCGGCAAGCCGGAACTTTGGAGAGTGAAGCCGATACTTTGGATGGTGAGGCCGGTACTTTGGACCCGGGACATATCGCCCAGCGAGTCACAAGATGACCTATACTGGTCACCTCCGCTGATTGTGACACCAAGCATAAGCAAAGTGAGATGAGACTAGTGCGCTAATGAAGGTGGTGTGTGGATGTTACAATCAGTTCGGAGTTAACAAAATGGTAGTGAGAAGCACAGCATGACTTGCACATTTTGAGTGAACATACGATACAAGATATCAAAATGCACAGAGCTGTAGGCAAATAGGTTGCATGGTAAATATTAATGCGGAAGGCGTAAAGAGCTAGACAACATGCCCTAAGTTAACCTAGATAGGTAGGTACACACAATATAAAAGCGACATTGTCAAATAAAACAAAATGAGAACTGTGGCTGAGGGACGGGCCGTCTATGAATGTCGTGCTGCTAAGAGCTACGCGAATGCGTGCGCCCTTCAAGTCAGTGGAGGACGGTCTGATTGTCACTGGTGGCGTATGCGACAACGGGGCTCCACTCCAGCCTGACTCCGCGAGGAGTGACATGGAAGAGGCAAGAGGAGGTCATTGCGTTGAACGAAGGCGTTGGCAACTTGGTTTTTTAAAGTAAACAATTATAAAATCTATAATGCAGCTAAATCTACTGATATATCTTTATTTTATGTATTCATATTTAAATTAAAATAAACGGGAACGTTACAACTACAATGTTAAGTTTGTTTTTGGGATTCATTCGTCCCAACTACGGAACCCTTAATTTTGCGTAGTCTGATACGCACTTGGCCAGTTTATTTTTTAATTTTATATTGTATCTCGTAGGTTAACCTAGGAAAAAAAAACTAAGCAACTATATAAATTGTAAAAACATAAGAAAAGGTCTATAAAATAATTATAAACTTCGTCCGGGTCATATGTATTGTAAATGTCAGTAAATAACAAGCTGTTTATGCATTTTTAAATTCTCAGATTTTCAGTACTTATATACCAAGATTTTATCACACAGGTTTTTCTTCAAATAATGTTAATCCGATCCTGCCTGTCATTTGCTACCCCAGCGAAGCCTTAAGTCTAGGTCCGTACCCCACAGGGGGTTCCCTTAGCGTATCTATGTTTCCCTTTCAAAATTATAACAAAATCGCTAAACGAAAAATCTAAATGGATATCTAATGGTCTTAGAAACTGTAGTAAATAAAAAAAATATATATTGCAATAGGATATATTCAACAAAAATAAATAAAAACATATTTAAGCAATACGTAGCTAGGTTTAAAAAGTAATATCATTAACTCAGAAGTCACAAAACAATTATTACATAAATAAATCACAAAATAAATGAAATGCTACATGGTCAATTTTTATTATAAACAAGTCTACATTTAACTTTCCCAAAGAGCCTATTACAGAAATACTTAAAGATGACATAAAGATAACAGATCCTAAATCTATTGCGAATAATTTTAACACCTTCTTCATTGACCAAGCTTCAGAATCAGACCAAACAAATAATCTAAGGAATGACAGTCAAAACAAAACCTAGTCCACCAGTCTTACCAAGGGATATCGTGTTACCCAGTAACTGGGTTGTGGAGGGCCATGTAAAATACTGGTATTCAGCTCCATCCGGTTAGACTGGAAGCCGACCCCAATATAGTCAGGAAAAGGCTAGCCAGATGATGATGAGTCAAAACAAAACCCGACTCTCAAATCATAAAATCAACACTAAAATTAATTCAATTTTTCTTATTACCACAACAACTACAGAGGTAGACAGAGAAATAAAGCAGCCAAAAATACTCATAACGTGGGCAACGATGGTGTCGGCACTAAAGTCATAAATTATGTATCCCCGGATATTTCAGCTGATCTATGCTACATAATTAAGCTAGCTAGCTAGCTTTTATGGTGAACATAACAAAGAGTATTCTGTTCTATTCTATTCTTATGCATTTCTAACGGAATATACCCAGAAAAACTTAAAACGTTCATTATCATTCCACTACACAAAAAAGAAGACAAACGAAAAATGGGAAACTATAGACCCATAGCGTCGATCCCCATAAGAGTTTCCATGAGGGATTCGCAAGGGGAAATAAATAAATATAGCTATATAAGACCCACTGAAAACTATTCTGGTCGAAAATGAACAAAAAAATACCTACATATATATGGATATGAGTAAAGCCTTTGACCGAGTGGAGCATACGTTACTAATGCAAAAATTAAGCATGTATGGTACAAGAGGTAAAGCGCTAGATCTTATCCGTTCATACCTGCATAATAGAAATCAGATAGTAGAAATAACATAGGTATGTCAGAAAAACACTAAATGAGATTAAACATAAGTCCAACTCGAAAACTATAAAATTTGGAGTTCCACATGGCCCTTCTAGGTCTTAGGTCCTAAATCCTTTACTGTTCTTGATATAATTATACATACAACATATCAACCAACAAATGGTACTGATTGACAGAAAATGATTACGAGCATGAGGTCAACCAAAAATTAATTGCGCTAATATAATGGTTAACCGAAAATAAACTTAAAATAAATATAGACAAAACGAAAATTATACACTTTCACCAGAGAACTCAACTGAAAAAATATAAACGTTAGTTACCAAGGCGAAATAGTTCATCTTGTGACAGATGCAAAGTTTCTAGGAATTAATATTGACAATAAACTAACATGGATAACACATTTAGAATATCTCTGCAAAAGAATTAATAAATCCTCCTTTGCTATGTACAGACTCCCAAAAATTGTTATTAAAGAAGCCGCATTAGCTGCTTATAACGGACTTGTTGCACCTGTCCTAAGATTTGGTATTATATCTTGGGGCAACGCAGTCGATAAATAATATGTAGATATTTAAACCTCAAAAGAAATGTATTAGAGCAATGTGTAATGAAGACAACACTACAGCTGTCAATCCTACTTAAAAAGCTTAAAAATCCTAACACTGCCTTCGTTATACATATAAGAACTAAATGTTTTTGTGTAATTGAATCCTAATTATTATAAGACTGCTTTTAAAAGCTACTATAGACAATTACGTTACAAAAAAGATTAGAAATGGATATACCGAGAAAACAACACTAATCAATAAAAGTATTCTTTAATTTACCAGTTACCTGATGATGTCAAAAAGTTACCTGTTCATCAATTCAAGTCGAAGCTGCACAAACTCTTGGTGAATTCAATAAAAGTATTCTTTAATTTACAAGTTACCTGATGATGTCAAAAAGTTACCTGTTCATCAATTCAAGTCGAAGCTGCACAAACTCTTGGTGAATCAATGTTATTATAAATTCATTATTATATTTTTATTTTTAAACCTAACTTACATTTGTAGTAACTATTCTGTTTTTTTTTTTTTTTGAGTATAATAATCTTGTAATGTTATTTTAATAATTATTTAATTAGATTAACAATAATATAAATATTTGCACACCTTGTTAGGTAATGACATTACCAGTATTAAGCAAATAAATAATTTGTTTTGATTTGATTTGAAAATTAAACTAGCTTTTTATCCATCACCACCACCTCTTTTTGCGAAGCAGTAATGCTCGCGAAGGAGGAGGAGGAACGCGTGAGGAAAGCTAAAATTCACGCCCTCACGCCCCTAGTCACCGCAGGAGACGACCCGGGCGTCGGGAGTCGCAAGCTGATTTCCGGCCACCGTAGGCGCGGGCCTGCGGACGGTGAGCGATGGGTAGCTCGCCGTCCGATAAGGACCAGGCCCGGGTCGACGGCGCATTGTGTTCCACGCGCGCCTCAAAGAGACGTCAGCACGAATTGACGGGGTCCATTAGGGCCAATGGCTGCCAGGGTTGCGAGTTTGTCCGAAAGGGATATCGTAGCCCTGGCACACAGGCAAATGAAGGAACACGGGTGGGTTTTAGTCAGTAAAAGTCGGACACGCCCTCCCGCTCCGCGCAGAGCGGGAGAAGTTATTTGATAATTTCCCACCCAAAAAAAAAACAAAAAAAGCTTGTATGCTTTCATTTTGCCAAATGATTTTTACTGAATGTCTTTAGTTTTAAGAAAAATATTAGTAATAAACCAAACAACAAGGGGTGTGATTTTATTGCTCTCAAGTGTAATCAGCGAATAAAAACCTACACTCACTGTTACTATCCTCACTACACAACCAGATTAATTTAATTATGAACTAACTGATGTATCTATTAATCTATGTTACTTAGTCTTTCAATTAGTGGATAAAAATCTAACATTGTAAGCATTCCTCAGCTGCAGAACAAACAAAGGCAGACCAAAACAGTCGTTAACTGTCAATGATTTACCTTCAAATAAATCTTATTAAATAACAGTCAGCTTTAACCAGACATCTCTCAAGACACAATTATAAAACAATTTTATCAATCGAAACGGAACTAGGAGGTGCGTTTATCTGCGATGTAGCCGGGCGCGGGTGCGTCAACAGAGTGCGGGAACAGTCGCAATGCGTGCCGTATCGGCGCCGACCATCGCTCGTCTGATCCCGCCATTAGATTGCTCCGTTCGGTTTATTCCATTACCAACTACGTACATATTTGACGTTATATTGTTATTAATACTTGATATGAGCTTTGTTCAAGCATTCCTCGTATTAAAACGAATTTAGTATCTTTCGGATACATCGCCGTCCGTGCCGCTGTGGTTTGTTCCTTCGTAATTTATGTCCAACATATAAAACGATGTTATCTTTTCTACTCTCAGTTTTGTGTTATTTGAAATGAACAGTTTCCTTGACGATGTTTTTCTATACAACTTGGAGGGTTAGGTCTTTGTTATTCGAATAGCTCATGACTGTGTGTCTCGAGAATGTGTTTGTATATGATTATCTATCGCCTTCATTCCATAATCTTCTTAGCTCATTGTCATGTTCCAATTTGCAAGACCAGTTTGTGATGTTTGTGTATTAATATGTAAAACATTATAATACAGACAAGAGTCCAATAGATTTACAATACAATACATATTTATGATTCGAGATTGAATAGATAAACGATTGCAGATAAGATCCGACCAGCAATAAATTTGGCACTTGCAAAACACGAGCTATGCTGTTTTAGAGCACGCTTCCCGTTTAACAATTGTGTTTGGAGACATAATAATGCAGAAATTGTGATATTAATCAATGGTGATCGCCCCGAGCTTTGTCTGATAGTGATAAATTGTGAAGTTGAAATATAAAGTACCCGCTAGCAATGAATGTGTTGACGCTTCAGTAGTGTCGAAACCACAAAATATTTAGTATGCCAACGTTTTAGACTGTCGTACTTATTACACTTCTTTAAGTATGGAATACGTATATGTACTACGGAAATACTGATCATATCTAACAAAGTTCTGATAGAATTGGCTGCTGCGATAGAAGAGGATTTGCCATTAATTAACGAGACCAAAATTGTATAAACTCTGTCAAAAAAAGTATATAAAAGTATATCTAAAAACATTAAGCGCTCATATCCCGTTATCCAAGAAAAAAAAGATCTTCCGTAGTTCAAAGATAAGTGACCTTCTGTGCAAAAAAATATGTTGTTACGAACGAAAAGTAGGCCCTAGTGACGAGTTGTCACAGCTTTAGTATCAGGACACTCGGCTAAACATACTAACATTTTGTTAAAAGCAAACTCAAACTCAAAGTATTTATTTCAATTAAACCAATTACAGATTCAAATTCAAATATTTTTATTTGTAGAACATAGGTAAAACAAAGTACAGATTTCAATATTAATAAAATGAGCGCTATGTCTTGCCGTCAACGGCGTACAAATTTTCTAATTATAATTTCTTATGACTAATTGCTAAAAAATAATAAAAACATTCAAATTAATAATTAAACTCAATTAAGTATAACAATTTAAAAAACAAAAATATTAAATAAAAAACTTTTCAATTAATTTCAGGCACTTTTGAATTGTCAAAGAGTCGGTCAATTAGTCAGAAAGGAGAAGCATAACGCTCTCATACTAGTTTGGCCTAGCATGGACAAAAATGAAACAATATACATGTATCATGAGGGAATATTGGTATTTAATAGTCCTGTTTATTTTATTTTACTCTAAAACACGGTGGTGTCGAGATATCAGACATTTTAGGTGAACATTCTTGTATGACATTTTGACATTTAAATACAGTAGGTATTTACATTATCGTGATGGCCCAGTGGTTAAGGCCTTGCTTCAGCACGAGGTTGTGGGTTCAACTCTGGGCAAGTACCAGTGTGACTTGTTTCAATCCATGTGTACTTTCGGAGGATATTGGACATTACTGACATTAGTGAAGGAAAAACATCGCAAGGAAACCTGGACTTATATAGTTAATATATGTCTGAAATCGCCAACCAGTCTTGAGCAAGCGTTGTGATCAATGTTCGTGCCTTCTGTGTATGAGAAGAACCCTTATCCCGGCAGTGGGACACTAATAGGCTGGTATTATTATTATTATTACTTAATTTTTATTTATATTTAACTACGAATGTTAATCGGTAGGTAGTATCACATAGACCGGTCCTGTGCTTCTCGCATACAGCAAATGCCCGCGAATCCCACCAGTTCATAGGTCCACCATCGGGGTCAACCTATGTGCAGCAGTGGACTACTTCGGCTAATTTCTTTTTAGCCGAAGTAGTCCACTGCTGCGTACGCGTTCGTAACATAATAATTGTATAAAAATATTTAAGCAGTCGTGGTATAATAAAATGAAACATTTTGCATACTAACTTACATAGGAAAAATCCATTCAGATATAAGATCATGAATGTGTCTACTGCGTTCAGGGTTACGTGTCAGTGTGTGGAAACGAACACGCATCAGGGATCTTCCACAGTTTACAAACACATGACGATGGCCGACACTAGGGCTTGGTGATCCACTTGTACCAGACTCTGATAATGTCTGCCTAGCCAGTAACCAGCAAGAATGGCAAACATGATCAGACGCAGTGACATAAAATAAAAAACATTCATAAATCTAAAAAAAAAACCGGCCAAGTGCGAGTCGGACTCGCGCACGAAGGGTTCCGTACCATTATCTATAAAAATGGCAAAAAAATCACGTTTGTTGTATGGGATATTAAATTAAATTTAAATATTTGTATTATTTTAATTTAATTATTTATTTTTAAACGAACGAACACGCATCAGGGATCTTCCACAGTTTACAAACACATGACGATGGCCGACACTAGGGCTTGGTGATCCACTTGTACCAGACTCTGATAATGTCTGCCTAGCCAGTAACCAGCAAGAATGGCAAACATGATCAGACGCAGTGACATAAAATAAAAAACATGAATGTTTTTTATTTATGAATTCATAAATCTAAAAAAAAAACCGGCCAAGTGCGAGTCGGACTCGCGCACGAAGGGTTCCGTACCATTATCTATAAAAATGGCAAAAAAATCACGTTTGTTGTATGGGATATTAAATTAAATTTAAATATTTGTATTATTTTAATTTAATTATTTTTTTGTGAACATATAACTAAATATTCTGTGAACGTTTCAAGCAAATGAAATGAAATCGTTTATTCTGTAAATAGGATATTGGAATCACTTTTACACGTCATATTAAAAAGTAAAAAATAAGCTAAATGTAGTCGACATTTCCTATCTGACTACCCCTGAGAAGAAATGGCGAAACAAACTCAGGGGTCAAAGTCTCTTTTAAAGTCCAGACATAATCTTGGTCATGTGAGGACCATGTAGATCTGTGTCTGAAATGATCTTTTGAGGAAAGAACCACACAATTTTGAGTGGACCTGTCCAATCAGTGCAAGCATTTGTCGTAATCGTGCAGCTCGACTCAAGACTTAAGGAGCTCAACGACTCGACGAACAATACCAAAGAAAGTACATTTGGGTAGGCCTCATAAAGTGCTCAAAATGCCAGACCACCATTAAAACTGAGAAAAAGCATAAAATAATAGGAAAATATTTAAAGAAAAAAAAAATGACCCACATAGCCCTCACATTCACAATAAATTAAAGCAGTAAATATAATACTTTTCAAAGTAATCATTAATGTAATATTGTATTAATATTCTGCAATGTCAATATTTATATAAAATCATGCTTAATAACATTAAATGTCAAGTTTTCCAGTTTGATCACAAGGCTTGCAGAGCGAGCAGCTCAATCCCAAGCTTTTTTGTCTTCTAAATAATCAGAAATTTTATAGTACCCTTTTTTACAAAGTTTGGTTTTAATACAGCTTTTAAATCGTTTAATGGGTAAGTTTCGAATGTCAGTAGGAAGTTTGTTGTAAAAGCGTATACATTGACCCATGAACGAGTTGCCTACTCTGTGGAGGCGAGTGCGATGTACAGCAAGATTGTGTTTATTCCTGGTATTTAAACAATGATTATCGGACATTTTCTTAAAACTTGATATATTTTTGTGTACATACAATAGATTTTCAAATATATATTGAGAGGCTACAGTTAGAATATCTATTTCTTTGAATTTTTCACGAAGTGAATCTCTTGGACCTAGATTGTAAATGGCTCGAACAGCCCTTTTCTGTAAAACAAAGATAGTATTAATGTCCGCACAAGTTCCCCAGAGAAGAATCCCATATGACTATGAAAATAACTAAAATAAACAATTCTGGCAGTATCTACGTCAGTTATCTGTCGAATTTTTTTTACAGCATAGGCGGCCGAACTAAGCCTTCCTGACAATTTTTCTACGTGTGGGCCCCATTGTAATTTACCGTCAATAGTTATCCCAAGAAAAACTGTCGACTCAACAGGGTCCAACTCTATTCCATTAAGTTGAACATTGGTAGTTAGCTGCCTGACATTTGGCATTGAAAATTAATGAGCTTAGTCTTTTTTTCGTTCAGGAGAAGATTATTTACATTAAACCAATGAACAACCTCAGAGAGTGCATCGTTAACATGTTCAAAATTGACTAGCTGACGTTTGATTTTAAAAATGAGGGCAGTATCATCTGCGAATAATACAATCTTGTGATTATCCCTTATGTGATATGGTAAGTCATTTATATAAATTAAAAACAAGAAAGGACGTAGAATTGAACCCTGTGGAACTCCCATAGTGACCACAGATCCTGCAGATCTCTTGCTATTAACATCAACCCTCTGAATTCTGTTGTTCAGATAAGAAGTCAGAAGGTCGAGAGCACTGTCCCTCATACCATAGTGGTACAGTTTTCGGATGAGTGTATATGAACGCAATCGAAGGCCGTAGACAAGTCGCAGAAAATGCCAAGAGCATCCTGCGACCTCTCCCAGGCCTCGAATATGCTCTTCAGTAATTCCACGCCCGCGTCTGTAGTTGAACGACCCTTTGTAAAACCAAACTGTTTCAGATGAAGTAAATAATTTGTATTGAAATGTCCTAACATTTGTTTTAAAATTAATTTTTCAAAGATTTTGCTCAATGTAGGTGATATCGAAATTGGCCGAAAGTTCGTGGGATCAGTTGTGCTGTCAGGTTTGAACAGTGGAATCACTTTACTAAGTTTCATCAGATCAGGAAATACACCAGATGCAATACAAAAATTAAAAACAATTGCTAAAAACGGTGAAATAACATCGATTATTGAAGACATGGTATGTACTGATAATCCCCAAAGGTCAGCAGTTTTTTTTACATCAAGATCTTTAAAAGATTCTATAATATCCTCAGCGGTAACAACCGTGAATTTAAAGTATTTATCACATTCTGGTACGCATTCGTTTAGTATGGAGTAAGCAGAAGTAGAGGACGACGATGACAGAGTTTTGGTTGTTAAAATGGGAATATTAGTAAAGACATTTTCAAACTCAGTTGCCACCTCCACGTCTGCCTTAATATCTACATTTAGGTGGAAGTCACGATTACGTACTGTCGTTCTACCCGTTTCTGAATTAATAATATTCCAAGTTGTTTTAATTTTATTACGAGAAGATTTTATTTTATTTTTAATATGTATGGCTTTTGCTGAGGAACAGGCTCGTTTAAAAGTTTTAGAATAATTTTTAACAAATTCTTTAAAAGTTTCATCATGGTTATATGTTTTTTCATGATACAATTCATATAACCTCTGCCTACTTTTGTAAATACCTGGTGTTGCCCAATCACTAAATATAACGCGGTCACAAACAGGCAATGTTTTTGAGGTGAATACCTTCCTAAATTCACTATTAATGAGGTTAAATAGTGAAGTATAAGCTTGATCTGGGTCGGTGTGATAAGGCAAACCCGGTACATTTTCCATTAAATTATTTTTAAATTGTTTTAAGCGACTTATGTTTACAGGAATAAAACTCACAAGTTTTCTTTGAGCTCTGACTATTTTCTGAGGGAAAATGACTAACTGGCCACAGTGATCAGAGTCCAACTCATTTATAATTAAATGGCTAGAAGGTCTTAGGTTTTAAAAATATTGTCAATACAAGTAGCTCTACTGGCAGTTAGTCTAGTCGGTTCAAAGAATGTATTGTACAAATTATATGACTTTAATAAGGTTATAAATTTATTAACTGTGGCCAGTATATTCATGTTGAAATCTCCACAGACAACAACTGTTTTATTACTGTTACAAGTCTTTAATAATATTTCTTTCATATATTTCTCAAAAATATCATATGAAGCACATGGGGGCCTGTATACACTCACTACAATGAACTGCTCAAGCTCAATGCAAGCTATTTCAATAACTCGCTCAACAGAGAGGCTCACAATATCCTTACGTTCTTTAAATTTCATATTATTACGAACAATTATTAAAGAGCCACCACGTATCATATTAACTCTGCTGAATGAGCTGGCAACCTGGTGGTTGTTAAAGCTGAACATGAACTGGTGGACTTTTAACCAATGTTCAGTTACACATAGGATATCAATATAACTACAGTTCATGAACAACTCTAATTCTAATTCCTTACCTATCACACCCTGTATATTTTGATGAACTATTTTTAAAGTATTATTATTACATTTATTTTGATTACTACAATTTGATGGGTGTGATATCAAAGAAGTTTATGTAACATTTATTAAGCAAGAGGTTTCCTCTATTGTCCTAATTTCTAATTTAAATGATAATCAATGTCATTAGTTGTTGCCAAATTATTGGCAGAATTATTTAAAAAGTCATTGCATTGCTCAAAAGAAGCAAGTTGTTTAGCCAAATTTTTGGCTGAAATAGAAAAAAAATATGATAGCGACACAGCTATCTGTCTTTTGTTATAGTTAGAAAGATAGTACTGTAAAGAAATCATACACCCCAATTTCGGTATTAATAATGTTTCTTTACTTTATTCCAACACAATCAGATTATTAACAATCACTTATTGATATAACAAATATCATTAATATTATAACAAAAGTAGCACGGATCCGTCCGATATGCTTACAGTTCAACGCCTCGAAATAGACTGCCTCTGTCCAAGCAAATCAGTTACCAGCTGAATGTTCCCCACTTTAAACGGAAGTGAACACTCAGCCGGCCAATCAGAGCAGAGTAAACAGTACGTACAATCATTTGACTAATTAAAATACATGGACTTATGATTAACTGTAAATACACTTTTATTAAAATTAAACAGTAATTATTTATTCATTATACAGACCAAAATTATATATATATGCCGATATTCTACAAATGAATATCTAAAACGGATGTATAAAGTTCATGCAACCACTAGCGTCATCTGTCTTGTGGAAAAATGTCTTATTCTTAATTAATAATTTACAAAATCATTACAGTACATATAAATATTATATCTATCTTTTGTCAGATACAAATTATTACTAACATAATTGTTAATATCCACTAGATGGAATAGGTTATTATTAAATGTCAAATTATGCAATGTCAAATTTATTTCAAATCGTATTTTATTTTCTTCCTGTGGCAAACTGTTACTGTAAGGGAATGTAAACAATACAATTTTTTTTAAACTAAGATTACACAATGTCCTATAATATTGGAGCAATTCTCCTTTGTTCACATTTCCCCTATTACCCATAAAATTAAAAATATAGTGTCCTGAAAGAAGCATCTACCTGTTACCGTTATCAATATGGAGCAAAAACGAGCAAAAAAATCACGTTTGTTGTATGGGAGCCCCCTTAAATATTTATTTTATTCTGTCAAAGTCAAACCATTTATTTCAAATAGGCACATAAGAGGCACTTTTGAACGTCAAAATTTACAAAAAAAATAGAATTGATTCTAGTTGCCCCTTCCAAAAGGTAGTTTCGTATGGAGAAGAATGGGCAAGAAACTCCACCGGTACTCTTTTAAAAATGTTTTACAATATTTTGTTTGATTACATTAATTATATGATTATATGTGAAGACGATGCACCTAGAATAAAATTACTATACCATAATAGGTAAAACGAATTAAAAACTAAGCAATGAAAAATAACTTAATTATTAGATAGATACGTGGTGTTCACATATTTACAAACATCATACAAGTATGTTTTTCTAAAAAAATAAAAAAATAAGTCAGTATGAGTATAGGTTATCACAGAATGTAAAATCAATATCATAAAAATAACAGATTTTACCATAAAAATAGCAACCAGTTTGATTTTGTCTAGACTCTAGATTGTCCTATGGAGCTGGACCAGCATGTTTCCAAGCATTCCTGTCCTGGATATAATCCTCTAACTTGTAATATGCTTGTTTACAAAGTGTACTTTTAATATGTGTTTTAAATTTTCTCTCATTTAATTTCAATATATCACAAGGTATTTTGTTGTAACATTTAACACAGTACCCCATAAAAGATGTATGTACTTTAGATAATCTGAAAAATGGTTGATCTATTTTATCTTTATTTCTAGTATTAAAATTATGTCTATCGCTTATCTTGTTAAAAATATGTAGATTTTTCCTTACATACATAATATTTTCATAATTGAATTGGCAAGGTACCGTCATAATATTAATCCTTTTAAATAGTTCCCTAAGAGATTCGTGGCGACGGAGATTATAAATTGCTCTGACAGCTCTCTTTTGCAAAATAAAGATGGACTCAATGTCAGCAGCCCGACCCCACAGTAAAATGCCATACGACATAATGCTGTGGAAGTAACTAAAATAAACGAAACGCGCGGTTTCTATATCTGTTATCTGTCTTATCTTTCTAACAGCATAAGCGGCCGAGCTTAGCCGCCCCGCCAGAGAGGTTATATGTGGTCCCCATTGCAGTTTCTCGTCTATAGCGATTCCTAGGAAAACCGTTTGATTAATAAATTCCAGTTTTTCTCCGTTCAATATGATATCACATTCGCTACTTCTAACATTAGGTAATTTAAATCTAATACATTTGGTTTTTTTTTCATTTAGTACCAAATTATTTACCGTAAACCAATCTTGGACCTGAAGAATAGAGTTATTCACTTTGTCAAGATTTTGTGATCGTCGATCTATTTTAAAGATCAATGATGTGTCATCAGCAAATAACACCATCTTCGGTTGATTTTGAAGTAATTGGGGTAAATCATTAATGTAAACTAAAAAGAGGAATGGACCCAATATCGAACCTTGAGGAACGCCCATTGCCATTTCAGACCCTAATGAGTTAACGCCGTTTATTTGAACTTTAACCTTTCTATCTTTTAGGTATGATCTTAGTAAATCAAGAGCTGCATTCCTAATCCCATAGTGCTCTAGTTTCAGCAAAAGTGTCTCATGGTTCACGCAATCGAACGCTTTAGAGAGGTCGCAAAAGATTCCAATGGCATCTTGTGCTTCCTCCCAGGCGTTAAAAATGTTCTTTATTAGGGTAACACCGGCGTCAGTGGTACAACGCCCTTTAGTGAAACCGTACTGCTGTTCATGAAATATGGATTTTTTATTAAAGTGATGTAACATTTGATTGAGCATCAACTTTTCAAACACCTTACTGAGAACTGGCAGAATTGACACAGGCCTATAATTATTGGGTTCTTTACTATCTCCGGATTTGAACAAAGGAACTACTTTACTGTGTTTCATGAGATCCGGAAAGACTCCTTGATCCACACTGGTGTTAAATATAAAAGCTAAATAGGGCGCAATGGTTTCGATTATAGATCTACAGACTTTTACAGACATGCCCCAGAGATCTTCTGTTAATTTAATTTTAAGATCTTTAAAAGTTTTTATAACAGCCTGGGGGTTTGTATGTTGGAACCTAAATTCCAAAGGGCATACTTTTACATTCTTTCTAAGTAAGGCAGCCGAGAGCGCGGGTGAGGAATTTAAAGTTTCAGTAGTTTTAAGGGAAATATTAGCAAAAAAGTTTTCAAATTCCTGAGCTATTTCTACCTCTGAAATGATGGGCCCATGTGCAGTTTCTAATTTTAATTCAGTATTACGCTGTTTTTTCCTACCTGTTTCATTATTTATTATTTGCCAGGTAGTTTTTATTTTATCATCAGCTGATTTTATTGCTAATATACTTCTTCACGCTCAAACGGTTGGACCAATTTTGATAAAATTTTGTATGGAGGTAGCTGACACCTAGGATTAACATATAGGCTTTTATCTCGATATTCCTACGGGATCGAGACTTACGTGGGTGATACCGCGGGAATCACGCCTGTTTTTCCCCAAGGGATAGCAGAACTGTACACTACCTATACCTAGTTCACGTACATTTAGCCAATTAGGTATGTTTAAGTCCCATGT
This sequence comes from Tiliacea citrago, assembly GCA_963921375.1. Lineage (NCBI taxonomy): Eukaryota > Metazoa > Arthropoda > Insecta > Lepidoptera > Noctuidae > Tiliacea > Tiliacea citrago. The sequence goes on along the minus strand of OY992790.1, from coordinate 647,161 downwards.
AATAAGGAGTGAGCCTGCCAACAACCGGGTACAAATCCAGACTCAGGAGAAAATTCTAATCGAAAAATCCATTAGCACATTGCCCGACCAGGGGGCCGATCGCGCTATTTCTCAACGTAATTACCGTTCGAACGGAACGTTTTTGGTTTTGGTTTAGCTGATGTAAGAAACGGTATCGCGCTATTTTTTCTGAGCGACAAAACCGTTGACGTTACCCAATACTGAAAGTTCGATCGATCGTTCCTCCAACGTAACTTCCAAAGTAAAGCTTTAGCTTTAGCTATTTTGCACACATTTTTAAAAATTTTAGAATATTTTGCAACATATTGACGAAAGCTTGTATTATTCATATGTTGCTTTAGGCCATAAAGTTCAAAAAGATTTTCCCTGCTTTTACGAATACCTGGAGTCGCCCAATCACTAAATACGAACTTTGTGTAAATACTTTTAGTCTTTAGTGGAAAAGTGTCATTAAATTGTGTATTTAATAGTGAAAAGAACTCGGCGTAGAACTCATTTGGGTCACAAATATTATTAAATCTCTGAACACATAATGCACTGGCCAAAGAATTATTTAATTTCTCTAAATTTTTACTTGTAATTGGCCTAAACCTTATTTGAGTTTTTTGTACAGGCATATAGGAGCAAAATGTTATTGTTTGACCACTATGATCAGATGGCAACTTATTTACAATTTGTTTGTGTAAGTAATCACAATTACAAAACATATTATCTATACAAGTGGCAGAAGAAGCTGTCACTCGGGTTGGTTCAATAAAAACATTTGACAAATCAAATGACCTAAAAAGACTTAATAATCTGACAGTGTTCGAGTTATTTTCTAATAAGTTAATATTAAAATCACCACATATGATTATTGACTTACTATTAGTACTAAGTTTTTTTAACACATCTTCCAGTACAGAATCAAACAAAGATAGATTCTGGTAACTTGGAGGTCTGTATACGCATACTATAACATGCTTATCAAGCTCAACACAGGACAATTCAATGGTGTGTTCAACCGACAGTCCGATGATGTCTTTCCGTTCTTTCGATTTGATAGAATTTTTAATTAATATTAATGATCCGCCATGTATCATACGTTTTCGGCTAAAATGGCTAAGTACACAATAATTTTCATAATTAATTGACATCACTTGATGATCTTTTAACCAATGTTCTGTTAAACAAATGACATCAAACTTGGTATTTTCTAAAAACAATTCTATTTCCAGTAATTTGGAAGAGCAACCTTGGATATTTTGATGAAATAATTTTAAAGTATGTTGCACTCCCTTTGTTTTTTTTATGAGTTAAATGGCCAGAAGATACCTTTTTATTATTCGCTAATAATAATAATTGGTTATTTGAATGGGTAACTTCTGTTGTCTTACAGTCTAGTTTAAAGAATTATCTGGAGTGACCTCCACAACTACAACTGAAGAGTCTAGAATGCCTGTATGAGTTCCAGCAGGAAGAGAATACCTTATCTGACTGGTAGTGGCCTCCAAGGATGTTGGTATTATAGGTGGATCCTCCTTCGTACAACATGATGACTCATAATTAATCTCTATGTTGTTAGTATAACTAGACAACACAGACTCGTCACTAATACTAAATTTCGTTATATTAGCTATAACCTCATTAATATTATATGCTATCAACATAGCAATCTTATGTCTACATTTCCCAGACAGAGATAAAGTTCTCTGAGTCAACTTAAAACCACTAACAAACTTATTAGTGTCAAAATACAGTAATTTGTCACTATGACAACATGTCAGTCTATGAATAGTATTATTCAACCTAAAAATATAATTATTATCATCATCTGATAAGGTGTCAGAATAAGGAAAAGCACACAATATCAGCTTTCCTACATTTAACTTTAATAAGGTGTTCACACCATCCACTATGTCCTTTCTGGTAATACTAGTACTATTTCCTAATAACAAAACCACTGTTTTTTAGTATTTGTTGTTATAGCGGCAACAGAAATACATCATCTGTGAAATTTCAACTGTCTAACTATCACGGTTCATGAGATACAGCCTGGTGACAGACGTACAGACAGACAGACAGACAGACGGCGGAGCTTTAGTAATAGGGTTCCCGTTTTACCCTTTGGGTACGGAACCCTAAAAATAAATAGTACACCCTTATAAGACGTGCCGGACACGTTACTGAAAATATTAAACTTACCGATCGCGGAGTAATTCATGACTGTCTTATCACAGACTGATTGAATTTCATCCGAATCAAACAAATGGCTCCTTAAGCGAAACGTTGTTATACCACAGTTAGTGCGCAGCGCAATGTGCGTGAAAGCTAGGGTCGCGTCAGACGGGAGATCAGTAAGAACAGGTATCCATAAACAAAGCCAACGGTCGTCGTAAAATACCACAAGAAACCACAAAAAAACATCCATGCGAGCCACAAAAACCTACACACGAATGACTTAAATTGTCATGTCATTAATGAATGACATGTCTTGACTTTGTCGTGACGATTTTATTACCATATTTTGGTCCCGGCTGTCATTTGTAGATCTTTGACTGTTGTTACGGGTCGTCAGAAGCCCAAAAGTCTGACAACCAGTCTTACCAAGGGATATTGTGTTACCCAGTAACTGGATTGTGGAGGTCAGATAGGCAGTCGCTCCATGTAAAATACTGGTATTCAGCTGCATCCGGTTAAACTGGAAGCCGACCCCAACATAGTTGGGAAAAGGCTAGGATGGTGATGACTTATTTTTATTAAAAAGATGTAGATTTTGCCTCACATAAATAACAATTTTCTTTGTATTCCAAATGCCAACAAGGATTATTGACGTCAACGTTGACTGCAGCAGTAACACAGTGCGTCATGCATGGTACTCATATTCTCAACTTGGCTGGCAATGTCATTACTCCGATACAAACAGAAGATCCCTTGAAAAATTTGTGGCTGGGTTATCAGCTTCAACTACTTGTAATGTAGGTAGGTAAACGTTCACAGTATAATTCCACAAGAATTCATTTTTACTAGATCAAATCAAGTGTGAGAATTGCACTTGTGCAGAAAAGGTTTTATTTCATCTTTAACTAGTGAACTTTTCGCCAGGAATATAAATAAATTATAAACATCACTAACGCATGCTTTTAAATATCGTAATGCCTTTCAATCAAGCTATGCCATCACCATTTAATTATCGGCCAACCCTAAGCAAATCTCAACATTGGAATAAAGGGATACTTTCACAACGGTACTACTGCTACGCTATTAAGTAGGGGTGTATGTTTGATTTTGTTGTAGTGTAGATTCCAAGACAAACGTGTCTATGTCCCGCTGTTTGCGCGGCGCCATTGTTTCCATTTGTTTGACGAGGGATGTGGGTGAAGCCATCGGTTATCTAATGTACAGTTTGGATAAGTAATCGAAAGGAACTTACAAGTTTTTGTTCGCTCCTATTATTTTGAAGGCGACAATTAATTTTCGTTTAGATTGGAATTGTCGTTCCTGTACAAGCCTACAAAACTTAAATGTGGGTCACTTGTCGGTGTAGCGACCTGCACTCCATCCATTGCTAATTATTATTAACTGCTTATTATCTAAGCTAACCTTTGTCTTTTTCCATCAGTTGTACATGTAGTGTGTGTCAGTAGTGTATATTGTTCTGTTCTGTTGTTCGTCCTTTCAGTTTATATAAAATAAATAATTTTACCTTACCCACTTACGTTTTAAAATAGATAGAAAAGATGTCAACGATAGTGTAAATGTCTTACATGTCAACGATAGTCTGGTTGTTCTTTCAAAATGGTTCGCAGCTAATAATCTCTTTCTTAATGCGAAGAAAACAAAATGTATTAAGTTCTCATTACCAAATGTACCCCAAGTGGGTCTAAATTTAAAACTTGACGGCAAGAAACTAGATGCTATTACGGAAACTATATTTCTATGAATTATTCTAGATTTGAAATTATAATGGGGTGCCCACATTAGAGCTCTTTCAAGCAGATTAAGTTCAGCTGCATATGCAGTAAGAAAAATAAGGCAGTTAACTGATATAGCCACAGCTAGGTTAGTGTACTTTGCTTATTTCCACAGTATTATGTCATAAGGCATTCTGCTGTGGGGATCGGCTGCTGACGTAGATTCAATTTTCATTTTAAAAAACCGGCCAAGTGCGTGTCAGACCACGCACAATGAAGGGTTCCGTAGTTAGGATGAATTTATACCTAAAACAAACTTAACATTGTAGTTGAAAAACATGTTCTCCCATACATCGATATACGCCACGGTCAATTATCCAAATTAAAAATTAAGTTTGTAATCACAAAAAATGTTTTTTTTTTTTGTGATTACTACAAATTAACAATTTTCGGACTTTTTCCTTTATTTGTGCTGTGAGACCTTGCTTCTGCCCAAATTTAATGATTCTAGGTCAACGGGAAGTACCATAAAGGTTTTGATTTATGTGCGAAATATTCGCAATATTTTTTTATATGATAAAACAACAAATTTACAATTTTTGGACATTTTCCTTTACTTGTGCTGTAAGACCTTGCTTGTTGCGAAATTTAATGATTCTAGGTCAACGGGAAGTACCCTATAGGTTTTGATTTATTTGCGAGTATCGAAATATGTCGCAATAATGTCGCTTATATCGCCGTATTTTTTTTATTACGTTGACTTGGAAGCTTGATTTTTTTAGAGCTTCAAGGGACCATAAACTTACGTATTTGATATTAATTTCAACTTGATACCTCTACGCGTTCCTGAGAAAAATGGTCTTGACAGACTGACAGACAGACAGACGGACAACGAAGTGATCCTATAAGGGTTCCGTTTTTTCCTTTTGAGATACGGAACCCTAAAAAGAGGTCAATCCGCGCGATCTATGGTATGGGTCCTCGTGAGTCCTTTAGAAACAAATTCAAAGAAATTGATGTACGAACTTTTTTTTTTTTTTTATTTTTTTTTTATTAAGGAACAAAACAGAATGTAAACAGAAACATCACAAAAACCTCAATAGGTTTGTCCGGATTTTGAAACACTTTCAAGCAATCTTAATACTAACGGAATATTATAAATCTAAGGTTAAAACATGGTTTATAAAACTCTGCCTTCTCTTTATATCTTAGAACATTTTGATACAAGTGGACAATGTTTGTTATTGCATTCGAGGCGGAATTAACACCCGAGCCGTAGGCGAGATTGTTTTTGAGCCGAGAACTGCAATAACAAATGTCCACGTGTATCAAACGACGTTTCGTTTTCAATACACATTTGAAGAAATAAAATAACGAAATATATTTTTGTGTTGAATTATTAGGAAACTATGTTTTAATTTTCTTTTTTTTCCGCGCTTTGTTTTCGCCAGGTTGAAGAAGAAGCAAAGGTATAAAGCCGATAAACAGCCTAATATGAAAAATAGAAAATTCAAATATTTTTGAGTTTAGAACACAAATAAATGTTAATTTGTTCATAAACGATTTTTTTATTTTAATAATCATGCTATTCTATAAACATATTTAAATATTCTAAAAATACTAACGCCGTAAAGACAAATATTTGCCGAGATTAAAAAAAAATCACCTCCGAATAGGGAGGACCGTCTCTGGCGCGAGACGGTGTGAAAAGAGGCATTGAACCAATTTGTACTAAGTATACGTATAAGTTATCCGTGGCAATTTTTATTCCCGCACACGTATTGGAAAATAAAAAATCGCACGCGTGTGAAATACATTGCATTGTGAACCTAATCATAGTGCGCTATGAACCAGTTTTCGAGGAAGTGTATTGAAAATTATTTTTCAATACAGTTGTTAGACATGGCGTACTTTCAGAGGCTATAATTATGATTCGAAAATTAAATCTTATGCATAGGCAAAAGGGTTTCCTCCCTTCTGTTACGCGGTCGTGACTTTTGTTTACGAGCTCTCTCATTAGTTTTTCAGTTGAGTTTTAAATTTATAAGTCAATTTAAAAAGTTTAGTAGCAACGAGTTTTCATACATAGAATAAAATGGGATAGATTTTATACGAGGAAAAATAAATGAGCCCGTACATCTAAGCATTGAATTCTAAAAAGTCTTTTAAATGATGTAATTACCAGTTTTAATTTAATTATTTTCACATCAACATTTGTCAAAAATCGAATAGGCTGTATAGGCTGTTCTCGTTGTATAAAAAAATATGTCCAGTTGCAAAAACGCGCCATTTTCTTAAATTTTTAATTAATTCTTTGATTTGTTTTTTAATATTTCCCACAAGTGTATTGAAAAACGTTGAAGTTCTATTACTGACTTTGGCAACTTGTTACAGAAGCGGATACTGTTTATAAGGAATCACTTGATTGTTTCAGTTAATCTAAATTTGGGTATCACAATTACATGTTTACTACGTGTATATTATGGAAAATGCTTCTTATTTTGAAAATTCCTATGTTAAGATTAACTAAAAGAAGCAAGTCATTCCTTATACACAGTATCCGCTTCTATAACAAGTTGCCAAAGTCGGTTATAGAACTTAGCGATGGAAAGTTCAAAACCCACATCAAACGTGTCCTAATCAAAAAAGCATAAATATTATAAGATTAAGGACTACGTTGAAGACAAGTAAGTTTGGCAATAATTCCTTCTGCATATGTAGCTTCCCTGGTACCTCATTAACGGCATAACTATTTAAATGTCTATTGACTGTTCCTAAATTACGATGTTCATTTCTTTTTTTTTACATACCTTAACATAACTACTTGACATAACCTACAATATTAATTTAAAATATTTGTTAGTGACTTGTGGACAGAATATTAATTCAGATTTGTTACAGTTGTACTCGTAATGGCAATCTTGTCATTTGGTTTAAATAGGTAGGTTTTTATTTTTATTATTTTAGTAATATTTTATATAGATTCTTTTTTAATTTGTGAATGTGAGAACGTTGTAGGCTTAATAGACTGTGGCTTTGTAAACCATCTTCTATTTTGTTAAGTACTTAGTACTTGTGGACGGGCCTACACTGTCCTCCCATACCTATTAACACTGTAACTTGAAAACATTCTAACAGCCCACATTTTTTGTTAAAAGAGTAATCGTGGAGTTTCTTGCCGGCTCTTCTCCATAGGAAACGACCAATTGGAACCGTTTACCTAACTTCTGACGTTTCATAAGTGCCCATGTGTATGTGAAATAAAAAATTTTAATTTTGACTTTTCGGTCTTCCTCTTTTATATTTGCCTGTATTTTCCCACAAATTGAAATTATTTATTAATAATCAAGTACATCATATATAGCAATTTGAACGGTGATCCCCAAACTAGACGTTAGTCTGTATCTTGGGGATCAAATAACGGTGGTAATGAACTCACGATTTGTTGTGTTGCTGTAGAAAGTTTAAAACCACACAACTCAACAAATACTAACATCCTATCATTTCACCTTTGTCAGTCATAGACTGCCGTAGTCAGGAAACCACCGAACATTCGGCCGATACAACACCATGCTTCGTTGTTGTTTACGTTTCATGATCGTGAAAAGTGTCACATCATTTCATTAGTTTTATTCCGAAAATACCTACCTACTACATATTTAACGTAATTTTCACTAGATTTCAGTGGTTTGTCAGGTTTTTTCTTTTAATAATATATTAATACCATTAATTGATTAAGAAAATCAGTATCATATAAGACTGAAATACATTACAGACTGAAAACGAAAGTCCTATGAAATAAGGATTGAAAAACATCTCTACCACTAACCCACAAACAAACACCGGTTGAGAGTACTTACACGATAACTAAGAGAAATTACCTACTCGTAATAAGCAATTCTTCTGCAACAATACATATTATATAAGCTTACTTTATTGCTGCTTCCTGTTTTATGATAAACCAAAATGCAGTGACCATTTTGGTTTATCATAAAGCCAACAAATAACACGAAACCTACACATTTAAACTTCAATGTAATATCATCAATTCTGAACGCACATTCAACAAATTACAGGCACTGAGAACGCTGAGCCTACAATTTAGTACCAGCCGAGAGTGTACAACCAATACCGACAGAAGTGCGCTACGTGCTGAAAGAAGTTAAGTCCAGCGTTATTATTTGCCGCTTCACATAATCCCCGTATTTTGATACCAACCTTTATTTGGCTACCGGCAAATGTGTTTGCATAGAATAACAACTTTATAAACTCGCCTCAATCACAATGCCATTTTTTTTTGTATTATTTTAGACTGTGGCCCGCTTGAAGCCGAGCAGTGTGAACAAGACTCGCAATTCACATACAATTTCCCCCGTATTAGGGGCCGGGATGGGTCATACGCAAACATTTGCCCAAACATTACCCGCTGACTCCAGGACTGACTCCACTGAATTATTGAGACATCTCGTTTTAACACCAGATGCTATTTAGATGTTCTCATGTTTATTAGTTTGTCCCTCGTAATTTGTCATAGACCCGTTGATGGCTGTAATTTAGGGCATCCCATGAAGCGTTGATAGAATAATGTTGGGGAAGTTTGTTGACCAAATGTGCTTTCGCAAGCATTAATCTTCCCGAATATTGCGTAAGCGTCTTTAATCTGAAGTTCCGGAACAATGAGTTTTCGGAGCTAAGTCTAAGTTACACGAACTATTATTACTTTGGAATTGTAACCGTAAGAAATCGCGGACAAAAGGTCCCGGAAAGTTTTATTATAAGTATCGATTGCTGATCCGACATCAGTTGGTTAAAGAATGGTTCCGAAGCTGTCGCTATCATCAATGAGTCTGCCTGATAAGGGGAAATACCTGTAGAAATCAAACGGTGGAAAATAAATGTTGTCGGAGTTGAATGGCGGGAGCAAGGAATCGTTCGGTAAATCGGATCGGTGCGGGCGCGGATTTGTCGCTCTCCTATGACATTTGTTACTTCGCTACCTCCGCTACTTTATTCGTCATTGTCACGGTGTACGGGTTCTTTGCTTCGTCAGTTTTTCGTACTGTTTCTTTTTTCCTTGTTTATTTTTGAATTACGTATTTTAATATGTTACTTGACACGAAAGTCATGTGTTCTTGCCTTTGAGCACAATTTAAACATAACATGTTTACTTAACACTTTATACTTGGTTCCATTTTGTAACATTGTAGGAATGCAATAACTTCTTAGTAATGATTACTGAACCTGCATATTGCTTAATAATGACTGACTTACGAAACTTTTGTACGTCTTTAAATCAACCTGGAGATATCGGTTTACGTGTATTCATAATCGTCAACAACCATCTAAATGGCTGTTTATTACTGTTTTACAATCGCTACTATAATATCAAGATGACCGCCGTAGAGATAACTAACCAAGTCATTTTATTACTGCTTTCATTCATAAATGTACTCGAAATTTACTAGAAACGAGGAAACAATTTTATTCAACTTTTTATTTTATTGATTGTAAAATCAGACGGGTTTTACGAGTGCAAGTGTTAGAGAGCGGCGTGGCTCGTAGAAACAAATTTAATTTTGAATAAACTACATGAGATCAAAGCGAAAAATAAGATTACTGGGCAAATGAAAGCCATTTATAAAGGCTAGATAAACCGGCTGGTATAAATGAAATAGGGGAGATGTATCTTTTTACACAGCTCAATGAGTGCGAACAAAGTCGGCGATATGCGTGGCCTGCTCGCCCGCCGGACCGCCGCGCTGCGCGCCGCGACCGCCAGCACCGGACCGCTGCCTGGCAGTCCCCTTTGCTTCCTTATCTGGATTCATTTTCTCTGCTAATATTTATTGCTCTGCTGTGCACTGGTGTTTACTAGTGTTGTGACTTTGTGACGTGAACGCTGGGCATGTGACGTCACTGAATTACGAGATATCCTCCGCAGGATTGCTGATTAGAAACTGTTTAATGGATGGGGAAAGTATGGTTGATTACGAACGTTTTTTACAGCATTATATAGTAATAAGAACGTTTAGGTATTTGGAAATCACGTAATCTCTATTGTTTTAATAATATTTAAATAGGTTAAATTCTATGCAATACCAACTAGAAATATCCATTAAATAATGTACTGGTTTCTCTACAGGAACTCAACATTTTCTAGTACTTTAAGTATCCAATAATGCCATAAAGATGTTACCTCGATTACCATTAAAATGTTTACTTGAAACCACCCATTAATATAATTTATCACAATATAATTATCTCTTATCTTAAATTATCAGAGATATTGCGTATATATATATCTATATGTATTGGTACATCTTAATACTAATCGTTACATCTAAACGTAATAAATAATCAAGGCAATGAAAGTAAATAAGATTAACTCAAAATAATACCATGACTACTCGTATAATAAAGGAGACAGTTTACGATCACAAATCAGTAATAACTCGACTTGATGATAAATTTAACTAAATGAGTCAACGAAGCGTGGGCTTCAATAAACTCAAGGAATTTCAGGACTTCGATTCAATCAAACTTGAATCGAGATTGATAAATTGATAAAATAATTCTCGTTAAACATGAATTCCGAGTTCTGATGATATTGCTTGATTCGGTCCAATGATAAATGTTTGGAAGGATAAGATCAATTGACCAGTAAAATTGAGTAGATGTATATAATATTTTAAAAGAGCTACTCATTCTTGAAATTATATTAATTGTGTGGAAAATATTTTATTTAAACTACGATATTAGTAGTATGTGCTTTGTAATGAATTTTAAAATTATGAATTCTGACCTGACAAAATAAGCAAAATAGGGGGTGATGCTTATACAGGACTTTTCAAAGGCCCCTTTGGGACTTTCAAACTCAACCGTCATTTACTTGCAAAGCACCACCAAACATTACGAGGCAGACAGACCTTTTTGAAATCTGTTACCAAAATAAACTTGACGCAATCCTAAAACGCAAAATCATCAAAACATATGCGTGTATAAATTCCACAAACGACAACAAGCGACTCAGGAAAATTAAAGGCCGGGCCGCAAATGTCGCGTGCGAGTGTTGACGTGGCCAGTGTGACCTGACCTCTCACACATCTCCACACGTCACCGAGACGTCAGCTATTAGCGGAGGAGCTTAATGAACGGTCGGGGGTCTCATTAGATTGGTCGAGGTAAATTTTCTTAACAGCCCAGTCGGTGCCACGCCGGTCCTAAACACACACACCCTTCTGCGGATAGATAATTTGTCCAAACTTCGGCGGTGTTAAAGTTTCCGCTTGCATAGTTTCTTTATCAGTTTATATCACAGCCCCAAGTTTAGTGTTGACGAGCCGAGGGATGTCACCGCAGGTTATTGTTTGATCAATTTCTATCGTGATTGAAACCGGTTCTGCTTACTTTAGCAATTATAGAGCCGAAACGAATGACATTATTTTGATACTTAAGTTTAAATTAACAACCCACGCTTTAACTTTCTTGCAATTTATATTATCATTCCTAAAAGGCAAATTCACATTTTTTTACTCCTTAACAGACCAAACACGTTGCTCTATTGTAGTCAAACCACAGATCGAGATTTGGAGAAAGAAAACGGGCAACTAAGAGAACAGGCAATCAAGGAAGCCATATAGAGTGATCGTTATGGTGAAACAATGTGGTGTTTTCCATCACGAGAGGGGCATTAGAAAGCGAGCTCATTGGCACGTCACCGGCGGCGTCAGTAAGAGCAGTAATAAACACTTGGACGGCTGTGTGTCAGAGTCCCGCAGTCCGCGGTCACGATCCCGACAACTGCGGGAACTATGCCTGCCGCACTATTTCGGTGGGAAATGCGGGAATCGACACGAGGACGAAGTTACTCTTTATGTTTCACCCGTTTAACCTCCTCTTCGGTGAATAATTTTATTGCGTTACTTGTTGTTTGCCGCTTATTTTGTGTGTAGTTCGTGATCTGTTGTGAATGTACACGTTGTTTACCTTCCAGTGTGGGTTGGACATAACAACTTTATATAAAGTAGCCTTTTCTGTAATTAACAAACAAAGGAGGGATGGAAATGCCAACACAATTAAATATAATTTATGTCCTTTTCGTTTAAATTTGCTGAACGAGCTTTACCAGCTTTCCATTTCCAGTACATAACAATATTGTATACCTACATAACCATAATTTATGTGCCCTGTACACAATGATGGCCCTAATATTAATCTGCACTATCTTATTTTTGACGAAGTATTTGTCCTACATTCAGAACCTTGCAACTTCAACATTGCGTCGAGCTGCTCGTTGTGATTTATAGCTCGGCGTTCGTCTGCGGCTCGCCCTCGGCGCGTTATATCTTTATTGTTCTAATCTTCACTGTTTACATAATATTGTTCTATTTTAAAATTATGAACTACTCAGATAGCACTCTCTCCCTTCCATATCGCCGCCATAAACATAAAGTTTTCTTGATAATTTCCAACTTTATGTTATCTTTTAAGTGTGATGGTTGTTCAGAATCGGTTTAGCAATGTTCAGATAATATCTACGGTACCTAACTATTGATCGTCACTTCAGCCCACATTGTAGTAAGTATTGACACATGACACAAACGTGACCAACATCCGCATGTATCCAATAAAAAGTTTAATATTCAGGAACAGAGGCTGGTACAGCGTTCCTAATACTTCACAATTAGAATTCGCAAAATCACACTGATCGAAGTCATAAGGCCGCAAGTTGGAGCTCGCCCGAGGCTCGGAGTGATTACATTAGAACATCACGCGTCACCTCGGCTCCAATTTGAAGGGTCCAAACTATTTGTCCCAATCGAAAACCATTTGGAATTCAGATGGAATCGAAACGTCTAATTGCTTTCGGTTCAGCTCTTCGCATACTAATCTGTGACTGTGGTCGGTCCTCATATACTACGTGTGCCTTGTCGACTGCGTTTACTGGCCCATGTTCGTGTTTCTGTATCAGTATTGATAGCAGTTCTATAGAAATACCACTTCATGAATTTAAACTTATTTGTTCTGCGATTTCAATTCCAAAAGCCAGGAAAACTTTAAGCAAGAAATATTTCTTGAACTTTCCGATTACAATCTTGTTTCAAATAAATACAAATAGGAGTTTTAATCAGTGTCGCAGAACAAACAAGTAATAACAGTAAATATCGCACACCGCAATGCGGATTGCAATTTTTTCCAAGTTCAATATTTACGAGCTCGAAACATCGGGACTCGGGACTCGCTATCGGTGTCGCCAACTCGCAAGTAGGTGACCACTCGCCGACAACTCATAAAGCGAAGGAAGTGCCTCAGTTCACACCCTCGCCCCCCACTTCTCTCCCCTTCGCAACTTTTCCCAATTCCACCACAAACTGTAAATAAAGCTAACGATCCGATAACGTGGCTGCTCCAATTTGGTGCACGGACGAAGGGATATTTCACTTTCGTTTCGGCGATACTAAGCTATTTACATTTCGCGCCACTGCTGGTAATATTTACGCCTTCATTCCACTGAAATTGGAATGGATCTAACAAGGTCACGCCGATTGTGATTGCTTGAAGGAAATTAAACGTTTCTACAAACAATTATGAGAACTCCGGAGAATAGCCGCTTCTGATTAATTGACTTGAATTGATTTCGAATTAAGTTAGGAAGAAAAGATGGAAATGTGACTTACCTACTGAAAAATAACTGTTTTCATTCACATCAGCATGTGAAACGAAAATCAAAATGAACTCACTCTAAAGTGAGTTCAGAGTTTAATAACATCATTCTGTTTTAATGTTTTAATTTTTTTTATAAAATGAATTTAGTCTTAAATGAGAACAATTCGTAAAATTGCAGAATAATATTGGTCTTGATTACAAACTACTGTATGTATATATAACAAAATAGTATAAATTGTTATGTAAACGAAATGAAATTGAGCCAAACGAGAATACGAAGCGCTAAAAGGCTCCTCTGAGTCTTGTCCCAAAAGATGTCTAGAATACGTTGTTACCAAAGTTGACTCAGCTAACTTATACTTAACTTGGTTTATTGTAAGTTTTTGGAATTGGTATTAAGCTCTACCGTTACCTATTTATAAGTTTTCTTTTAAATATTATAAAGTTCTTAACTTAAGTGGTTTTCAGCCGAGTCGAGAACTAATATAATTTTAATTCACCTCCAAAGATTTCCCTTGCCACTCGTCGACCTCTATAATGATTAGACAAACTTAAAGTTAAACAAGAATGTTCTATGGACACAGTCGGCTGCGAGGGAGCCATCGCGCTGCTCAATTATTCAAAAGAGTACGAGATTAAATTAAAAAAATATAAACTGTCAGCGCGGGAGGGTGTCTTAAACTCAGCGTTTGACGAAGTACAAAAGTTTAAATTAAATTTATAGAAGCGAGCGGAGATAGATGTGCGCACAGCCGCACACGTCCGGCGCTGCTGGAGCGACGCAACGCGGAGCTAAACAACGACAATCTAGTTTTAATTGCAGCTATTTGTCTCCGCTCCGATGTTGCAGATTGCGTCGCCGATGGACCAACTTTGCATGCTCTTAAAGAATTAATTACAACACTTACCAAAAGCGATCAACAATACTTCGACTTTTTAAATGATCCACACAATCATGTACTTTGTAACATTATCGCGTCTCCTGCACCTCTGTGATCAGGGTTTAAATATTCACGAAGACAAGCTGAGCGAACATTAAACCACTCGAACGACGCATCAAAAATAATTCCATCATTAAACTTCAAAACGCTCTTTTCAATCCTGTAAATATTGCATTAAAATTTTATGAAATCCAATTATGGAGTCGTAACTTTAAACCGAATTGTAATGGCTATCGTAAATAACAACAATATTATTTTTACTGGCCATTTAGATGTGTTTAGTATTGATAAGGAATGACATTAGAGGCTCAGTGCTATAATAGATCGGTATGTGCGTGATGAGCCCTTAGCAGGATTATCTTTTAATTTTATTATGAGTGCTTTATTACAAAGGCTCGTAATGCATGTCAGGCTCAAGTGGCGTGGCGTTTTTTGTGGTAGTCGGCGCTTGCGGCCGCCACTCAGCTTTTAATGACTCTATTAAAGAGATTAATAGCGTCTATCGCTTAAAAATACATCCGAACTTTTTTCATTCTTTACAAATTTAATTAATGTCGATATGGATCTTTTAACCGGACCAGTGTTTAGGCCGGCAAGGATTATGGCAGCTACTATTTTTTGCTTCATATTTTACCAAAATTTATTGCCTTCACCGCCCTAAAAGGACTTGTTCGATTAGGTAAATTATGTATTACATGAGACACCACACGATAAAAGCTCATTGTATTTGATATCCTGTGGTGTAATATAGCAAAACTCAATAGTAACATAAATGAAACTTGCTCCATACTAAATTATGCTTAACCCAGCCCTAAATATGCGTTAAAAATCTTTCATCGTTACAAATCCGAAGCACTCATCTCACTCTCATCATTAACAACGCTCAACGTTTTATCAAAATTACATTAACAAACAGTATCAAGTTTACAAATTGAAAGCTCTTTTGCATCAATTTACATTTGTTTGGTTTGGATTACGCAGTACAATACTTTGTCTCTGCACTAGGAATGTAAATTCATCGTTAGCTTTAGCTACAATTCGTATTAAAAGATGAGACAGCGTAAGTTGGAGTTAAACCGGTGTTACGATTCAGCGTCTGAGTATACGGGACCGGGGACCGGGTCCGGGTACCGGGGGTGAGCGACTAACTGGATTGGCGTCCCCCCTCGGTTCTTCCGCGCGAGCTAGCGCCCAATTTGGCGGCTTGCTCGGGCCTGCACGTTTTTACACGCATCCCCTTAATATGGACCTTCCGACGAACTCGCAACTACCGACTATTAAAACATGACACGCTGTGTAACTTGATTGCGTTGAAAAAAACTTCGCCAATAAAACCGCCACCAGTCCGATTCTCGAAATCGTTTCCAAAGCATGGGAAATTTTTAATGATCTACAACTTTCTGTTCAATTGTATTTTCAGTAGCGTTAATTAAATTTGCATGCAAAGTGGGATTTTCTCTGTTTTTCAGTAATTTTACTTGTTTCCGTTCCAACAAAACTAACAGCGTCGTAATTATTAATGGGAAAGAGACATACGAAATAAATTTCTATCCAATACATAAAACGAGACTCGAAATGCGAGGTAAATTAAGAAACGTACAAGCTTTTACGAAATTATACATTCAAAGGAAAAAATACAAACAGACTAACAACATATTCAAGGAGAATTCCCAAACGCTGCTGGTCCCGCTTGCCGGGCCGGTGCCGGCGGCGCTCGGCGCACGCCGGCTTGTCTGCGGAGCTGCGGCGACTTGATCCACTGCTCGCAGCACTGAGCACAGTCAGTGCTCAGTGGCGCTCCGCCTGCCGACCAGACGGCACGCTTCTACGCTCCTCGCGCGCGAACGCAACGAATTTAAACACGATCCCATCGTCCACAACTACGACCGCTATACAGAATTCATAATATATTTTTCGTGCATCGTTTAATTTTCACTTAATTTTTCTTTAGTGGGTTTTTTGTTTGTGTTTTGGTATTTCTGAGATTTTTTATTCGATTTCGTTAAAGAATAGAGGAGGTTGTTACCGTGAAAAGCTTTGGGCCGGACGCATCTATTGTGAGTACAATGTATCGCCATAACGCAGATCGGGTTGGCCATTTACGATGAGAATATGGAAAACGCATCGGCTGACATTTCATTGGTTTATTAGATGCGATTCATGAGAGAGAAGAATTCAGATAAAATGATTTTGAAAATGGGAGGAAAGTCGCCTCCGGGTGTGAAGACGGTAGAGAAAGAAGGGAAGAAGGAAGAGAAGAAAGACACGATTAAAAAGAAATGGGAGAAATGTGAGGAGAGATGTCCAGGGGATCCGTGGGCTTACTGTGTGGTGTTATGGTGTGCTTGTGCCATGAGCCTGATCTCGAGCGGGTACAGCCTGTATAAGCAACAGGGGCTGCAGGGGCGGCTGTCGTTGCTGGAGGAGCAGCACCTGGCGCTGCGCAGCGCTGTGTTGGAGCCGCAGCAGCCACTGGTGGAACGGCTGCGGCGTGAGGTGCTGGCCAAGCCGCCCATGTACTGGCGCCCAAGGAGGAGCATCCGCGACTACGGAGACTGCGTCTGTCCACCAGGCAAGTGAACTGTTATACATACGAAACTAAATCACTTATGCGTGATGAATTCACTTATTGCGAAATTGTTGAGTCCTGTAAAGTGTAACTAAAACGTCTTGAATGTAAAATTTGTTTATTTTGATATCAAGCGAAAAGTAAATATTACCGTATTTGTTACTTACGGTTGAAAAAGGTTTTTGAAATCATCAAATTAATATTGTTGTGTGAATATTAACAAACATACCCTGTTTATTTGGCAAGCATCCCCGATTGTATTTATTCCATCTGTACCAACGACAACATTCAACTGATCAACTTAATCAACATTGTTTAACAAAACATTCCCAGATTTAATCATCTCTCAATTCTGTGTAAATTTTGCATCGTCCTCGATTTAGGAATAATAATCAACTACGTTTGTTACTCGTACATCATGCGAGCCCATCTCGTATTCATCACAATTATTATTGATTGTGCTTTTAATGACGTTAATAACTACCCAACAAATAAATGTTGTATAATAATTTAAGTTAACGTTTTACATTTTCGTTTATAAAATGCAAATTAGGCCCAAATAACATGACAATGTTATCGTTTAGTAGTTACGTAGAAGTCAGCTTGCAGCATGACCGCTGAACGTTATATACAAGTTAAGTACAAAGTACAAAGACCGACTTCCAAGACGGTCCAATACTGGTTGTGATAAGACCATTAAGTGGCCGTTTATGCCGCATAGCAGTTACGAGTATATTGGCATTCATTGTGAAACGACTGAAACGTTGGACTGGTGTCAAAAAATGACTCAACGACAATCTTTTTGATTCATATTTTAAATATTGTGCTTGTATGAAATAATAACAGAAAAAAGTAAATCAAGTCAATTTCCATGATAACAAAATATCTATTATGTGCCAACATTTATTTAAATTAGTGTGGTGTATAGTTTTAGTTGTGTTAATCTTTCAGAGAACTTTAGTTTTATGATAATGTATAATTATGTGTTTTTGGGATGTTTTTCACGCCCTTCCTTACTTCTTTGTAAAATAGGTTTTAGTTAATTATTAAAAATATGTCTTCATAATAAAGCTCCAACCATCTCGTCTAAGTTGTATTACGGTGACCTCTATAATACATTACTATAACAAAGAGGTCGTATAGACTTCAAATTTTCACTGATTGTGTATTTCTGTTGCTGATATAACAACAAATAACTCAAATAAAATAAAGTTAATAATTAAAGGGGGTCTCCATACAAAAAACGTGTATTTTCGGCGCTTTTTGCTAGACTTATGGCTATCTTAATACGGTACCGAACCCTTCCTGTGCGAATCCAACTCGTGCTTGGCCGGTGTATTAGATACAAAACAAATTGGAATGGTTTAATTAAAGTGTGGGACCTTTAAATGATTTAAAAGTCTACTTAAAGCTATGTAACCGCTGAAATTCAATATTTTAGTCGCATACACGTCTTACGGCCGAACCCAAAAACCTATTTTCAGTGAAAGGCAGATCGCTATTGATGACAGACAGTATAATTCAATTTATCCTTGAATGACGTCTCACAATCATTAAATAAAGAAATCTATCTAACGAAAACAATAAGCAGCAACAGTAAGTAGTTCTCTACTTGGCCCTCCCGTGCGTTCCGTTACAACCAACATCACGTTAAAAAATAACGTGTATAATTAGCCTTATTTTAAAACTTCTTTGTTTCTTAATTCTAAATAAATTACTGGAATAAGATATAATTTATTTTAAATTAAAACTCTGTAAGTAAGTAGTACATGATACAAGATTTTATTGCATTTTGCTGAACAAACTGTTACCGCTGGAGAAGAGTAATGTAACGTAATTGACAGTTTGACATAAGAAACATCACACCTTGATATGTTTACTAGACGATATATTTCGGTGATTAAATTACTCACTGCTGTTTTATTAAAATTATAACAACTTAATTTGCTCATAGTCGATGTGGCATATATAAGTAAGTTCTCTGTGCACTAAGTGATTGGACCCCAAAATGAGTTTCCGAGTCGATACCTTCTGCTACCATTTCAAAATCACCTCCAAATAACGTACTTTCACTTGAATCGGACATGTTTTATATGATTATATTTATAAAGTGTTATTGTTATTAGTTAAACACGCATATCCCTGCAATCCGGGAGTAGACCAATCTGTCATAGTTAGTAACTGCCATGTCAAACAACTAACTGTCAATACTGGTTATTGGGACGCATGCTTTGGCATTTTCATTCAAATAGCTATCCGTAGTAAGCGATACACTCTCCCATCAGTAGCGTGGGCCGGTAAGATTCCATAATGTCTGATAGATTATTGGGACGTTAAAACCATCGATAGATAGATTTTCTATCTCCAGTATGCCAACACTGGTGATAGATAGGTTATTGGGTTCAGCCGTTAGTCTTCCATGTGACCAAAATAGCTTTGTTATTATAAAGGTCATTCGCAAATGTTTAAGCAGCGTTTTATTTACATAAAAGATTTTTTGCACTCGACAACGGGTATCTTAGAAAACCTTTTTCTTAACCGAAACGTTTATATGACCAGATTGTCCAATAAACATTATGGCTGACACTATTATACGACGTCGTATAGGTTGGTCTTTAAAACGTTTACTCAACAGATGCACTAACACCACGTCGTATAAGTTAGTCCTGAAAACGTTTACGCAACTAATATTACAAGACATTGCAGTCACGCGACTGAAACATCGTGTGATGAACGTCATTAACGTAATGTTTAGCTAAATACCACTATATAACCGTTTTATAAAATGAAGACATACAACTAACATACAATGTGACATAAGACTGGAATTATACGACGTTTTTGCTAGTTGGGTTAGGGAGCAGCTGGTCACTCATGAGCAAAATTATGCTGGTAATCATTTATAATGCATTCAACGCGTCTGGTGTTAGCCTTTTCAAATAACCGCCATTTAGTTCGAACGATCTTATTTTACACAGATTGCCAATTATGGCGTATATAGTTTTTAAATTGTATGGTCCCAAGGATCCCTTAATATTAAGTAACAGTTCACGCAAGGGGTTCGAGCCAATCTTTTTGGAGCTATTAATTTTTTCCCTCAGCCGCAATACGAAGTTAATCCGGAGTTGAAAGCTGTCACTAACCCCATGGTTATCAGGCGGTGTAGCTCGAGATGGAAAAAATGATAAACGCCGGATGGCGCGAATACGTGTTGGGGCGACAGCGACGGCTCAGTTCGAGGGTCCCCGGGACCCGCCGACCGGCTTGGGGCCCACGGTTCTGGATAATAAAGGAGTTGAGCTTTTATTACGAGTTGTTGTTTGGCCCGATATTGCTGTTGAATTTGAATTATGTCCTTAGTATTCTGTTCGCGGTCCGCCAGTTTATTTTGATGATTACGAATCTTTTGTTTTTATATTTCATAAAGTCATAATTTATAATAAGAAAAGTTAGTATTGCAAACGTTTGTTATTAAAGCGGGCACGTTTGGTTGGGGTCACTTTCGTTGTGTGATAAAGTTTGATGGTGCGTTTCCACAATATTTGAGCTTACGTGAGCAAACGATAATTTGGGTGAGTTGGCAGCGTAATATGGGCACCAATGTTCAATCAATAAAACATAGTAGTAGGCCGGGGGCCCGGGGTGTTGACTAGAGCGATAAAAGTGTCGCGTGTCGTTGACAGCGCCGTGTTTGTTTGGAATATTGGGTCCTGTGGAGTGGCCGGCTATTGGCGCCGCACTGTTGACGGCTGTATAGCCAGCCGGCCCTCCGCGGCCGTCGCCAGGCGTGGACCACGCATTGTGCTGATCCCTTTATGTACTCGTTGTGAATATACGTAATTGATTCGATTGGACTCGTTTAAATATTCATGTGCAGTGGATGGAAAATTGAGATATTGTATGCTCTTGATCCTTAGTGTGCGTTTAAGTTAATTTGTTATGATGGGTCATTAGCCATCTGAGTAGGTACTTGTATATTTTAATAATACAATTTTGTTTTTAAACATTCGCTGGAGATATACATTCTGTAAAACAATGTAGCTAACTTGAACCAACATGTAGGAATACAGACGGAGCAAACCAAAATTCAATACTGAGTCACTGACGTCGTAAAGGGCCAAACGATCGACAAAACTGATTGGCTGAGCAAACGTCACAACCGTCACTATATATAGAACGAAGATTTAGTAGACTTGAGAGTGTGTTCGGTTCAGTACCTTCATAGAGTAAAGAGAGACTTAATACTGACGGTAACTGAGTCGGTATCTCCGCTCCTAAATTATTATCTAGAATCAGATTATGTATTCAGAAATCATTCAAAATCAGAATAGGTGATGTAGAACAATCTAAATAGGAGGTGAGGCTTAGGACATCTAATAGATCTTAACCACGTTAAAGTCTGAACCATGACGTGACACACTTTACTCAATCTTCACCGAACAGTGAGTGTTCAACAAATTACTATTATGTAAATGATCCTCTATCAACAATATCCCATTATAAGTTGGAGTTAATACATAGTGATTGCTTATTCTCTCAATAATTCCTAAATACACCGAAGTCCTTAGAAGCCTATGTCAACATTGGCTTGTAAACTTTAATCTGTGCCAGCGATTTATAAGGTGTTTTGGCACATAAATAGTAGCCGTGTCCGAGGAAATAAAGGCTTAGCCTTAATGTGTTATATTCGTAGAAATTGATTATGTTTGAATTTGCGTACATAAAGGACAATGCCCAAAATCAATATGGGAAGTGGTGCATTTGATTTTACACCGCGGCCATCGTAGAAACCTTAGTCGGTATTGGAAAAACATATCACAAAAATGAATTGATAAACGATCTACAAATGCAGGCCGAGATGATATATTTGAACTTGATTTTTTGTGTAAAAAATGAGCTTTCAGCTGTAAGCATAGTGCATTTAGATAAGTAAAAATTAATAATATAATATATTGTATAGCTCGGCTCAGAGGTGTTCGGTTATTCCGAATATTTACTTTTGTTCGTCATATTATTCTGCATCTAATTAAAGTTGGATTGATGGCCGCGAAAAAAAATTAAAATGCACCATTTTTGGTCACTAGCTTTTAAAAAACAAACAAGGAAATCAGGATTCACAGATTCTGATATAAAAAAAAAAACATCACGCGTATTGACAGTTTTCATAAAATTTTGCCTTCCGGACATGATAGCAATAAGGTCATGCAAGGTAAAGATTTCACAACTAACTTGAAACTTGACAATAGCACTAAGTTGTACAAAGCACACCGTACAATAATGTCCAGCGTACAGCCGCACATCCGTTCACACGTGCCACTGTCTACACTAGTTAGCGCGAGTAACTGGCGCGACTACTCGCCAGTACAATTATCCAGCTTTTTGTTCCGCAACTTAGGCATAACTAATCCGTTGGGTCTAGCTCCGAATGAATGAATGAATGGGGCAGCGGCCGTGCTGAACTGCGTACACGTTCACTGGTTTGGTATTATTACATTATGAGTATGTGCATACAATCGTACCTGCATTATTATTGCTGTCAGAGTTTGATTCTACTTAACACAAGGGAGATCGTGCAGTTTCTACAGTTAGCGCAGTTGAATATTGTATTTTAGAATTTAATCATTTAAAAATATTTGAAAACTATGCACTGTAGGTACGTTTTAACTTTTTCCGAACAATTTTTGATTCTAGATCAAAAATAATAATAATAATATTTCTTTATATTAACCAGTTGACATACTGGTATTACAGTAAGTGCTATAAGTTGTTTAATAAGTCCTATCTAAACGAGACAGAATTAGACAATGAGTTAGCTCATTCATTGGTCATTATGAGCTCCCCTCGGAATAGTGTCATCCCGTCATATACACTATGAAGACATCAAACGAAATCAAATAAGATTATGATTGCCTTAACAAATATCCCAGCTTGACGAAGAATATCTATAGTGAAGAATGATCTCTGTAGTTAATTAAAGTGAGTTTTCAGAGGTGCTGGTATCCATCCATACCACATTTGTTTCTAGTAGATAATGAGATAAATCCAAGAATAACTCTTAATGTTCAGTTTATTTTTATGGAATCCCTATACGTAGTTTTCATACTCGTTGGATAGCTCGTTACAACCGTGACCACAGTAAATTGCCGACTAGCCAACAAATTAGCAGTAATCTTATTAGATAATTGAAATTAACGATAATCGCACAATCACCGCGCTATCGTTACATAATCGCGCTGCAACTGGTTGTCGAGTTGTAGCGAGGTAACGCTACCGCCACGCCACGACCCGTCGGATACGTTTTGCATACATGCATGCTAACCAGGCTGCATTGTGATGATGTTCAGATAAACACTACTTAGGGAGAAGATAATTATTAATGCTGAAGGCGGAAATTAATGTCATTTTTAACCGACTTCACAAAAAGGAGGAGGTTCTCAAGTCGTTGTATTTTTTTATTATAAGTTTTTTCTCGGTAGGTTTACTTCCAGATTGGTCCCATTTTTATCAAAATCCAGTTCTGATGATAGGATCCATGAGGAATTGAGGGAAATCCTCTAGTACAATATAATATATAGATACTAATCTCGTATACGCATAGGTACATAGGTACATAGGTACATAGGTACATAGGTACATAGGTACATGAGGCGGTTTTTGAATTATCATCAACAAGTCAATCATTTGCATTCAGAAAGTATCATTTGGTGAAGTGGAACTGATAAAGAAGACCACAGATGGCCACCGGAACTCCACAATGATAAGTATTTCACGGGTGATGATTAGATATCTCGAATAAGATAGTTAAAATAGATTATGACGAAGCAAATTTTAATAAATGGTTCTAATCAAAATGATAACCAAACTGATCTGATGATTGAGCCGGAACATGGCACCGGAACTGCGTCATAAAACAATGCTAGCCGTGTTTGGGCTTATTTGATTTGTCTTGAGGTACACTCTGGCTATAAATTATTTTTAAACGACTTCGAACAAGATGGAGATTCTCATTTTATATAATCATATTGTGTTCGGGCATAACATATTTGTTTATGTACCGATTTTTATATTTTTTTCATTTAGTAGAGAAAGCTTGCGCGGTCCCTTATAAAATTGATTAACTTTGCTTGGGTAGTTTTGAGTTAGTTTCAATATTACGTATTTAATCCTCTCGGTGTATGTTAGCAAGTAGTGGTATGCGAATTGGTGTGGGGTAGGTACCACAAGTAAAAAGTGTAAAATAAGAAACGTTTAAACAAAAAAAAAAAACAACCGACTTTCACAAAAAATTCGTTAATATTCGTATAACAATGATACTTATCTGAAATTAATGAAAAAATACGTTAACAAAAAAAGTGAAAAATAACTTTAATTTCGGAAGTCGGTGGCAAAAAACGAAAATACAGAACCAAAGACACCGACTTCCGAAAGTTATTTTTCACTTTTTTTAATAACTTCTTTATTAATTAAATTCAGATATCTACATGTTATACGAATATTAACGTGTTACAAACAATAGTTTACTTTTAACATTCTGCTTTGCTTCAATGTAATGTATGGTTTTTCTGTTTTTTTTTTCTAGTGGTAGTTGCTTGTAAAAAAACTCTTGAGGTGCGATCAGCAAAGTGCTCCTAGAACCAGTTGCGGTTCAATAGTCTGTAATAGTCAACGTAGTTAAAAACATGTTTACAGCTTTATCAGTCGTTTGATAAATATATTGAATTATCTACCTACCTACCTACTGAAAAACTAAACTTTGATCTTTATTAATAAAATGTAATGGTTTAAACAGTTTGTAACACACAATATTTAAAACTCTTTCTTTATAAAACCAAAATCATATCGACAAAAGTAAATAGGTTCAATATGTTCCGGAAAAAAACAACACACAATTAATTATGTTGACTTTCTTCTCTTTATTACAGGTTTTATTGACAGGAAAAACATCATAACCGTAAATGATGAAAAATGGTCGGTTTTAATCCTCTTATTTTTTTTTTTTTTTGGGTCGGAAATTATCAAATAACTTCTCTCGCTCTGGGCGGACCAGGAGGGCGTGTCAGACTTTTACTGACTAAAACTCACCCGTGTTCCTTCAGATGCCTGTGTGCCAGGGCCACGATATCCCTTTCGGACAGACTCGTAACCCTGGCAGGGGTTGAGACTAGCTTCCGCGCCGGCTTTCACTTAGTTGAAACCGTGACGATTGATAGCTTCCAAGGTCACTAGACCGGCTACTGAGAAGTCTACTTTGATTCCATTTCCAAGTCTTTGAGGAAAACTAATTTTGTCACTCCTAACTAAATTTTATTTAACCCAGACTAAGTGCGAATTTTACAAATGAAAATGACTACGATCAGCGCATTTAAACCACGTTCAGGAGCTGTCAGTGTCAATATTCTACAGAAAATAATGACACTGACAGCCGTATAATGTGGTTTATGTGCTGATTGCGTTCAATTTCATTGGTGAAATTCGACTAAGGCACAAGATTAAGAACACAAAAAAACTTCACTAAATAATCAAATACGTATACATAATAGAAGAGATTTTTATTTCGGACTCAAACAATCTTTCCGCTAAATCGTAGCAAAACCAATATTAAATGCATTGTAATCAATGCAAAGCACCTCAAATCTACATAATTATGATCGGCATAGCAATTTAAATATAAGTACCCCCCCCCCACCGCGCCGCGGTTCAAACGAACCTAATTGAATATGTACCGAGACTCGCGGGTACATTACACGCGAGTGACATCAAGGAAATTACGACCCTCACATCTGCGCCGTTTGTTTGTACGTAATCACAATCATTTCTAATTGATTTGTTCTGTCAATGTTTGTAATTGCACTCGTTTTAAGAGTTCCGTACCTGAAAAAAAAAAAACAGAACCCTTATAGGATCACTCGTGTGTCTGTCTATCTGGCTATCGGTCTGGCTGTCTGTCTGTCCATCCGTCATAGCCGCATTTGCTCCGAATCTACTGGACCGATTAAGTTGAAATTTTTTACAAAAGATTACGTCATGAAAATCCTACAAGCAGATTTATATCCAGTAGTGGGTGAAGGGGTTGAAGATGAAGAAGAAAGTATTATTACTTTTGAGGCTCCCTGCTGACCCACTCAGACAGCTTTGCAGGGACTGATTTAAAAATCCCGCTCTTGGATATTCACCTTCTCTATTTCCCACAATATTTAGCTATAGCATGGCAGTCACTTACCATATCAATGACATACTAAAATAAAATAGGTGGTCACTATCAAATAATGGTCTTTGAAATTCATCGCCCAACTACCTATTACTCAAAGCTTTATAGCCGAAGAACGTCCAACTGCCTTCTATAATCAAACATACCCTTTCAAACAATAAAAGAATTTCCTAAAATCGGTTTACAATTGACGGAGAAATCGGTGAACATACATCATTAAAAAAACATACAGACGAACATATTATAAATCTCCTGCTTTTTGGAAGTCGATTAAAAATAAATTACATGATATGCGGCAGTCATTCACGAGTTCCTGGCAAACTAATATTACACTACAACTCAGTTGTAGTGAGCTGATCCGTTTGTGTTCCGTGTACACTATTATTACAGTAAGTGTCCATTCTCGCAGTGTCTTACGTATATCATCTGCTGACAGCTTAAGATTTGTTACAGGAGAATTCAAATTATTTATATTTAAAGACGTACCAGCTGTGGGCGCTCGCGAGACGTAAAGGTCTTACATGTACTGTTAGCTGTTCTCTAAGTCTTAGCCTAATATTAGGTTTTGCTCACCAAAATGTGTTAATGAGATAAATCTAATATTAGACAGATACTTAGGAATTTAATCAATAATAATTTATATCAAATCAAAGCGTACAAATATTAACGATGATATTGCGATTAATCTAGAACATGTACCAGTACCACCTGCTCATTACACGTGGAACGAACCTGAGCGGGAAGGTATACAGGAAGTATAGGAAGATACTGAGTCGGATGGAATGAAACCGCGAATCCCGCCGGAGTCTGAGTTATGCGCGATAAAGTATAGTACGCGGCAAATCATAAGCAGTAGCGATGGATACGGATCAATCGCTTGTTAATATTTTTTTTTTTTATGTGATGAACTTTAACCTTAATACCATCCTTTACTCGGAATATATTCATCATAAATTCCGAGTTAATCGTGACAATTAAAAACAGTACTAAAAAGTTGAAAACATGTTTCTGCCAGAAGTTCCCTTAATTTTTTACAAAATTCTTTATAAATTCCTTCGTGAAACCTGCACTTAAGTATTTACTTTCGCTCAGCTTTCGTGACTGGGATCACTGGTGGCGAAGTCTCCGGGCGTCGGTAATGGCGGCGCGGTGTCGACCTAATTGATTCGTCGCCGGCACCGCACGAACCGACCCCCAGCTCCCGAGGCACCGACATGCGGGAACACACCTTCCACAGCAGCATCACTATAATACCTCATCATTTTAGTTTATATAATGGCATGAGCAAAAGTCTTTACGGAACCTTTTGTTGGTACAAAAATAATTTGTAGTACCTTGCAACTATAGAGCCATTAAAATTGTGTGAATAGGTCAATTCTGTTGTTAACATGTAGTCTAAATAAGTCAGGGAAAGCCTTTAATAGAAGTAGTTCAAAGCTAATTGATTACTACGCGAAGTATTACCTTCCGCCAAGTAATGAAGTATACGCTGTTATCTCTAACGTGCTAATTATACGCCGATAATTCTATAATAATAACTCGTAGGGAAAGTTTCTAAGCTTATAGTAACAGACTTTAGTAAATTGAATTTTAGAGCTGATACTAACACATTTAACACGTTCCGCTCCAGATCTGAAAGTCTCAAGATGTGGAATTGATTATTTAATAACTTCATGTAGCTTAGGGCAACCTACTAACAGTGTAGTAGATTAGATAGAACTAATCAATTCCTTTGAGGATTTGAATTTATTAGAGCTTTAACTAGTTTCATGAGATAGTTTTAGACGAATTTAAACAGTGGAAGATTGAAACAGTTGGTAAACTTATTAAATTTTGGCAATCCTCATAATGATAATGAAATATTAAGTGTTGCGTAGTTCAACAAGCTATCTCTAATATCGCAGAGCATGTTAAAACTACTATTTTGTGTAGTACCTACCAAGTTTAATGGAACTGAAAGTAAAAAAAATATGAACGCTCTTTGGTTGAGTGATGCACGGTCTATATGGTATTGATTACTTTGTTATTTTATACGAGAAGAGGAGAAACTTCATAACAGCTCAGTTAGTTTAGAAGTTATCGATATCATAGAGAAGACTTTCAACGGTTATAAAGCTAGTGAACTAACCAGCTATTTTAAGAGCTTGTTTAGGTATTTATAGTTCTAGGTAGCCGAATGAAAAGCAATTGCTTGGATAAATGTCGTGTGTGGTAAAAATAATAAATACGGTTGTGCCGCCCCGGAAATTGCTGATATAAATTGGTCAAAATTACAAATTGATAAAACACAGGAGCCTTAACCTAACCTACTAGGTAAATAAATGTATTAACAGAACTTGAGTTTAATTTCTCTCTCTACACTACCTATATTTGTTAACGGCCTGCGCAGCCTCCCTGCAAAGCCCTAGACGTTACAAATGAAAGAAAAATATATATTTAGAAAAGCCTGTAATTATAAGCACTGGCACTACTTGACTACAAAGTTGATATATTGACTATAATATCTCACCAATTGTTTAGTAAAAAAGGTTATATATTTATATCTATAACCTTTTTAATATAAATAAATAAAGTAATATAAATAATAAAAAAGGAAATATAAGTAAGGCTAATATAAATAAAGTAAGTTAGGTACATTCTGCCACAGTAAGCTTACCTTTGAATACCTACTCAAATCACAGTCCTTCACTTCTTTTAATTCTTTGTGTGGGTTATAATTATCTTTATTACTTTAGGATAAGGATTTCCTGTATTTTCTTTGCCATGTAACTGTTTTATGTCCCTATGGAATAAAATACAATACTAATTGGTTTTGTACAAAACTTCGCTCTTTCATAGACTGCTCAAATAGACATGACGTTAACAAGTTATAGCCTTGCTCCTACCGCAATGTGGTATGAAAGTACAAGATCCACGTAAAATTGATAACATTACCTTTAGCTTAACTTCTCAACGTGAGAGAAAGCGGTTGTAATGTCGGAGCGGGAACAAACTAATTGATTCGTCCGACGTGCGTACGCGCTTGCCTTACTAAATGGCCGCACGTTAGAGTAATGCTAACGAAGGTGCATTACTCAGGTTAATACAGTGTGAACGATTTCCGAATATTTTAAGGTTCGATGTTGAATTTCAAAGCCAAACCTAAACGTTTTCTTTAAAATATTTCACACACGATTTTGCCCTTATTGAATTTGCTGTCGCGTCCCACGTCTAAACATTTAAAAATGATATGAAATGATAGGTTTAATATTTTACTTTTACTAAAGTTGTGTTTTGAACTTAAAAATATGTAGTTATCTGATTTTCTTTAAAGACTTTCTCAAAAATACATCTTTCAAATCAAATAGTCTTGATCTAAAAGTAAATAAACAGATGCTTACTAATTTAGTTAAACACTCAAAACAAAAAGGGCAGTGATGCTCATAAGCAGTGTTGACTCAATCAGTTGTTGAACAGCAAGCATTGAGCATGATTCAAGTTTCGTTCCTCAGTAATTGAGAGCTCAAACACGGTATAAAAATATACAGAAGGGCAAGTCATGGTCATCTCTAAACAATGTCTCATCGAGTATAAGTAATAGGAGATGCTACCAGTCAGCTTGATGCTTTATGAGTAAGTTTGTGGAAAACCAACTGTTATTCTGTAGAACAGAAGAATCTGTTGCAGAAGTGCATTTATTATGTATTTATTTAACCATTTATACACAAACTTAAAAACAGAAAAAATAAAGGAACAGAAAAATACGTACAAAGGTGATGCTTATTTCTAAAGAAATCTCTTTCAATCTGCGTTAGGCAAGTAGATAACAATTGATGTAGACAACGTGTGTAACAGTAGAAGAGAAAACAGAATACATAAAATCAAAAAACAATCACTAATAAAACACAAACATACACTAAGAGAATATACTTACATAAATACCGTTCTTACTGTTTGTTCAAAGACCAGTTCGTAACAGGCCGTTTTATTTTGTCCACCATACTTTACCTATCTATCTTCATGCAGGTGCACCTTCTGTTTCTATCTCTCTAGTATCTCAATTCTATCGTACGTGAGCCCCCTAATTAATGCCTTACGTATACGATACGTTCCTTCACTTAAAATTCCTGTCTTTGTTGACTTTGTTCGGTAATAGGGAAATTGCTTTCGATGCGCCTATTGAGTTGTTCCTTGATACGTTTCAATTAAATTGTCTCATTGTTTAATTTTCTTAATTAAAATGCTAAGCTCGATTGTTTGATTGCTTGGCCCTTATTTGTTCTAAATGGTAAATTACTTTTTTTCGGTTTGTAAGCATTTATTTATTTATTTAATATAAGGTAGCTTCACAGCTGACATGTAAATTTAACATTTATATTATTCGAAACATTACGCCAATTACGAAGTACACAAAAAAATAAGAAATACAGAGAGTGACATTATTATTAGTATTTAAAGTAGGTATATGAGTGCGTGTATCTGTGTGGTGCAGGTGCTGAAAGCGTGTGATGATGTGTGTATGTCATGTAGGTACGACTAACAACTGGCACTAGGTACTAAGTTTGCTGATTTTCCGGGGTTTGACGGAGGATTTGAATAATCTCTTTTTTAAATAATAATGGAATTATTTTTGACCTCAAAAAATACTCAAGCTTCTTTTTTCTTAAATTAACAGCACTATTTCGAACAAAAACTCAAAATCAAGTTAGGAAAAGATGGAGCTCTTATCTATTTGCTCGTCCCTTACTTCAGTCATGCACATTAAGCTTAAATCCAGCAAACAAAAGAGCAAAAACTGGTAATCTGGACAACACGCATGTTATCTAGTTATATCTCTATACATTTGAGTGTTTTTTGTGAGCAGCAGTCGGTTGCTGATGAGGTTGGCAAACGTTGCAAGATGTGGTCCTCGATAGAGTAATCAACCCTTCGTAGGTTCGAATTAAAGAGCACAAGGACCACTGTTTATAAAGTAATAGTAGGACCTCAACTACATTTTATGTAATCGTAGGTAAACGTGCGCGCTAACGTAGCATACGTGAAGATTTATATCCTGCTTACGTTATACGAGTAAAAAGCGGTTCTTCTGCTCTCTAATAGGGAATATGCATGTGTTTTTTTTTACTAAATCAATAAATTAAATAATTTTTTATGCTTTAATCAAGTAGAAATCGCACTTAGATATGTACCTTAGTGAGATTTCAAGCATTTAGCAAAGAATAGATTTTATTCACATGTTTTGTTTCGTCACTTCCGGCATTTTCGAAGAGGACGCGTTTTGAGTTAGCGTTCCGTTCGACCAAAAAAACGCAACATAAATTAATTAATTATAAAATAAATAATGCATTAAAAAATGTAAAAAATATTGGAATTTGTTTATTGACTCCTACACAATGTATATTACAATGGTTCACCCTTGTTTGATAGAACAACGTTTGATATAATATTACTAAATCGAATTTTAGTTGCAATAAAGTCATTTCGAAGAATTATTCATTTGACCGAATAATTCATTGGTAAATTTTTATTTAGCGTATTTATTTATTTGAACTAATTTCATTTGAACTAATTTCATTTCACTAATTTTATTTAAACTAATGATTCACTAGACTAATAATGATTTAGTCGAAAGACACTTCATATCGACAGTCATTAAAACGCAGAACTATCATTTCTCAGAAAGTTTACAGTTAGAATCATCTTTTGGCATACATTTCATACCCATAAAATTGAAAAACTCAAATATGACATTACAGAAAAAAAAATCTATATAATCTAGTCGTTTCTGGCACTCGCCGGCCGCTGCCGCGGCACCGCTCGCTTCGCTCGCTCGGCTCGTGCGTAGGAGGTCACAGTTTTAACCTAACCTAACCATTTATTTTTACAATATTTACAATGAAAAACATTTACAATGTTTTCTTTTCTGCATTACATTACACCAATTGAATATTCGATAAAATACATGGTTATACCATCTGAACATTACATCAAATGAACATTATACCTTTTGATCATTAGCGCAAATGTTGTTATAGCAAATAAATATTCGATGAACTGAAAATTCTGTCAAACGATATTATACAAAGTGATGATTTTCTTAAACGTTGTTCGATTTAGTAATATTATATCAAACGTTGTTCTATCAAACAAGGGTGAACCTATTAAAATACGTTTACGGATACGTTTTGAATTAAGTGCATATTCCCTATTCGTAGTACGTACGTTCTCGAAGAAAATAAAAGTAATGCATGAACAATGCAGATCAAAGATTTAAACACTACAGGGAAATATTCACGATCTTGGTCTCAGATCAGTCG
The DNA here is from genome assembly GCA_963921375.1 of Tiliacea citrago. Taxonomy (NCBI): domain Eukaryota; kingdom Metazoa; phylum Arthropoda; class Insecta; order Lepidoptera; family Noctuidae; genus Tiliacea; species Tiliacea citrago. The sequence goes on along the minus strand of OY992790.1, from coordinate 614,567 downwards.
CTTGATCCACATTTGTTCGTTAGGGCAGTAGTGCTATTCTGTAAAATACAATCTTAATTGTCTTTGTTTTGGATTACCTCAATACTGATGGGAGTTATTAGGAATGTTCAGACACTCTCCCTAAGATATTTTTTTTGTTGAGTTTAAATGATTTTTTCTGATTTTATTATCTAGTGGTATTTGTGTTAGCACTTAGAACCGTTTGGTTATGAATTAAACGGAAAGCTGTTGGCAAGTACGCGGATATCGCGCGTTATGGCGCGTTTATATTTATAGCTGCATGTTTAACACGTCCCGAGGTAGGCGCTCTGGGTGATTTGTAAACGCATTGGTTTGTTTTGGCTGCTATGAAGTTTATTTGCGAGACTTTCTCCTTCCTAGACTACAAAATAGTTTAGTTTTGTATCACTATTAGCTGATAGGATAATAAATAATTTGTAGACACAATATGGCTGGCAGTGTTTCAAGCAGAGTTCGTAAAGGAAAATGGTCGGTCTTCTAGTCATTATTTTAACTGCTTACGCTAGAACTGGGAATGCATTAAGTAGGTCATAGTAATATTCTAGCCACATTATTCCAGAATCTACTCCTAACCACTAACCGCAAGAATCTCTCTCTGATCTAAACTTGCATACCCTACAATTAGTGCCTTTACAATATATTGATTTATTTTATGTTTTCCGTTGTAACAACCACATAGACCACTCCATTATGCGCAGTGTAATGTTTCGAATACTTTGAATTAATTAACTTAACACCAAGTTAGGCATTATAGATGTTTGTTGTGTTATCGGCCGATCGGCGGAGCACGTGGTCTAGTAGACCCACCAGACAGGTCTACAGACTGACCACTCGCACGTGCCAACTATAGTGTTGTAATCAGTTCTAGAATTATGATCTTGATTAGCTAATTTGTGGCGGTGAGATGCGTCCCAAGGAATGGGTGCAACTGGTACTTACTAAATGTTTCCTATAAACTACGCTATTCAATAAGGAGTGATACAAGCCTACCTTTCAATATATTTTTTTCTGTTATCGTGAGTTTAAAAGGTGATTGAGCGTTTTAAGAAAACTAGTGGCAAAATAATAAGATTTATTTCCTTAATATAATGTTCACGTGTTAGTTACAAATGGGTTTTGCAATCGCAAAAACTCCGTGATTGAGCTTGGTCTTAAACTAAGCTTTGTTTAGTAATGAAGCAGCGACTTTTGAAATTCTCATAACTTACCAAATCAAATTAAAAACTATGCAATCTGCAAACCTAATCCATCAAAAATTCAAAACTACAACTAGAACTTTGATTAAAAACTCTCCCCTTCAAATCCAAGCCATCAATCAGTCGAACCAACATCTGTATACGAATAGATTGCCACGATAAACATCTGTCCCAGTCCTTGCACTCATCGACAATGTTCGCAAACGTCACAAGTAGGAACCGTACCAAACGTTATTCAATCCCAGTGGTGCATTTATCACGTACGGCTCTAAAACAAATCCTTTTGAGGCTCGTAAAACGCTCATAAAAATAAAAGCGAGTCGCCATCACGGTAACACATTGATAGGCGCGACACGACCGCATCTGTTTGTTTTATTTCTCTACGTTGATTGCTTGTTTGCGCACCGTGGCGGACTAACGACGCCTCTGTTTCTACGCAATGGTTACAGATTAACTATTAGCTGAATTTGCGTCGTTAAGCCCATTGTTGTTTTAAGTTTCATTCAGCTTGAATAATTGTATTAAGTTTTTATACTGTTGTGGGCTCTATTACAGCTTTGTAACTTTAATAGACATTCGTATGTAAGGACCAGTAAAAAGTCAGTAATAACAAATGCTACTTGGTGTGGTTTTCCCTTCGGCCGCGGCACTTGGTAGTAAAGATTACAGCTAAGCTTTTGTATCACGGCTCTTGGATCTCTTAATAATGAAGATGGATACGTGTTCACTTAATTTATATTTAACGACCTTAACTTTAGAGTAAGAAGAACCACTATAACCTAACAGTGGTTCTTTCTATTGTTTGAGATAATGTTGTAACACTATGATCAAAGTGAGCAACGATAAAATTACTGAAAAAATAAAAATTCGTTCGTTATTGCAGTTCCATAAGTTAAATACCTTTTTAGTGCCATTTCAATCTATAAATAAATAAAAATACCCCCCAGCCCCTGTACGTACAGACAATTTCTCACCCATTCGCAATATGCGGGCGACTTGGCACAGCACAACACGTGCTCGCGTGCCAGCTTGGCTAACCAATGCTTAAATCCAAACCAGAGTAAATAGGCACATAGGGCCTTACAAGGGTTTATTAACTAAATCGCCCTGAATATTCTAGAATCAGAATATCAGATAAACCCTGAACCTGTAAATCCTGACGTTCAGTAGGACTAACTAATACGGCCCATTTGCAGTACCCGTAAACTTTATGAGATAGGAATTTGACCACCAGACCATGGAGTACCTACACAACATAACATTTTAAAAAGCTCGTACAAGTGAATGTCTCCTCCACGCACGCATGCGCTTTTAATAAATAATAATAAGCAGCCTATTACTATTCTATCCGCGGGGACACAGCGCAAGGGGCTGTTCTCAGAGAAGGAACGAGCATTGATCACTACGCTTGCTCAAGATGGCTTGGCAAAGTAACTATACGTCCAGGTTTCCTCACGATGTTTTCCTTCACCGATGTCAGTAATGACCAAGATAAACTCAGAAAGTACATGTTAATTGAAAGAGTCACATTGGTAGGTCCTTTTTTTTTACTTCCCCGGATTTGAAACACTTTTAATACCGAAACCATTTATGGAAGCTAATAATTGCATTGTTTCAACTGTCCCTTCTGTGGCTTTATATATTACTCTACTCACCCCCAGTCGCCCCTCACAGTGACATCCGAATCACGCCCTTTGAAAAAAAGGGATGCATTCGGACAACGCTTCAACCCTTTTTCATTGAATAGGGATGTTATGTTTTGATCGCTCCGTTGTGTCAGTAGTTTAACTCGAGTTTAAAATGAGAGTTCGGTTTTACGAGTTTGTTTTGTATTTGAATGGAGACGTTTGATGGGTTTCAATTGCTTGTTTTTGGTTACAAGTTTGTGTGGAAGTTGTTGGAAATGTATTAATTCAATAATGATATTGAATTAATACATTTCCAACAACTTCCAAGAGCCATTGCGATTATCATGCTGTCACATAATGATGATTTTTTTTTATTACATGACATACCTACAGCCAGAATTTCTTTTATGTTTTTTTTAATGTTATATCTATCTAGCGCCCAATTCAAACAGACGTGAGTTATTGCTGAATACATTTATCGTCACCGCTATCATTTAGGGAACCGAGTCGAATAATTGATGTGCACCTCGTTTAATGTAATCTTTAGGTTTTTTTATAAACAAGGTGTTTCGTCCGTCTCGCCTCACCGCACGCGCGGCTGCTCCGTGCACTATAACATGAACTACATAATTATATCGCACATTGTCCAAAGCCCATTTGCATGATAAAATGCCCAGCTTGGTCCACTCTTTGTACACAATGGTGCCGACCGTTCACCGCATGTTATTGTTGTAAACGCACTTTTATTCCACATTCAATCGACACAGACTCCTCTGTGAATATTAAGTTGTTTTTAGGGTTCCGTCCCTCAAAAAGAAAAAACGGAACCTTTACAAGACCACTTGTGTGTCTGTCTATCCGTTTGTCACAGCCGATTTCCTCCGAATATACTCGACCGATGAAGTCGAAATTTGGTACACATATTAACTTCTGTGATCTAAACACGGATGTGTAACGTAAATAAATTATTTTTTAATATGACGGTCACTTATGGGGGCTAAAAACAGAAATTAAAAAAAAAAAGTTTCTCAAACTGTTCCATGTGACAGATCAAAAATGAAAGGGCTTGTTGTGAGGGTGGGTCTCAATATATTTTTATTATAATTTTAAAATACTTAGTTTTAAACTTATAATAAGAAAATAGATGCAAATTGACCATTCCCCTCTTTATCACCGAAACAACTGACCCTAAAATTTTGAAAAAAATACAAAAAATAAAAAAGTCTTAGGTGTTAAAATAACTTGGTAAATCTCTCAATATTGTGCATACAAACTTACAATTGCAGCTGGATTATATGGGGTAACATGCTTTTCAACTACAATGTTAAGTTTGTTCTTGGGATAAATTCATCCCAACTACGGAACCCTTCATTGTGCGTGGTCCGACACGCACTAGTTAAATTATGTATTTTGTTCCGCTGCCGAACGTAATTGCATCTGTGTAAAGTATTTTTTGCGTCCAGTAAAGTTTATACGCAATTGCGGGGGGTCTATAAAAACGATTAAAGAAACTTTAAATACAGGTTCCACAGCTTCTGTAATGAACATAAATAAATAAGTGAACAGCTAACAGTTTAAGCCTCAGGATCGTATAAATAAGCAAACAGGATTTAGTTCTCGTATTTATTTTGAATCACGGAATAGTTCGGGTTTATTGGTTCCAATCCAAACAAACGCAAAGACGAAACAATTCAATTTTAAAATACTCTTCACAATAAAACGAGTCGCAATCGCATCTCACGTTCAAATTAAGTGAATCAATCAGCTGATTGCACTCAATCGGAGCTGTATCAATCTAAATTCCTTATTTTACAATTCTGCGAACGAGCTGCAAAAGCGACTATTAAAATTTCCCGAACACTGCGTCAAAACCGTAGATAAATTACAAATTAGTGCTAGAAGCAAATGCTCAAATTAAACTCAATAAATCAATGTATGATAACCACAACACGCCGAGAGTAAAATAAAAAGCCTGAAGCTTTTATTTTAATTGATTGCCGTAGTGGTGGTGAATGCAGTTTTTCTGCAATATGTTATAGATAGTGCAGTACTGCTCCAGTTGCTAACAATTCGGTAGAATACCTAACGCTTTTTCAAGTCTTTGTTGAACAATTTACATTATCAGTTTGTGCAGACCCTTTGTTGCAAGATATTCCGGATCTCAACTATAATCGCTATGCAAATACACCTTTTGGATAGAGATTAATAGTTTATTTAATCTGTGCAGAAGGCCTCGTGGGGGCGCTGCGAAACGATTGAGAAAATCCCTTTATTGTCTCAGTTGGAGGCTCAGTTGCGTCGAGCTTGCTTATGTGTTACGTTAAGTTAAAATGTTAGGGATAGTAACGCTAGAGTTTTGTAAAATTTTGCAGCTGAGGACTTTGACTTGAGGGTACAGAAGAAGGTTTTAAGTTTTAGCAAAACATATGACGACTGTAGTCTAGTATTCCTAGTAGATGTTAATCTTACTTTAAAACATTTCGTGTAGGTACCAATTAATGACTTTAAAAAGCTATCACTTCACGTACTAGCCACACACTTGTGGGGTGGCTAATCTCTTATAATCACAATTTCAATGGTTTGATCTTCATAACCAACCATTTGGAGGAGTGTTTCTCCACCACAACACACGTCCCGCCACCCGTATCTAACCAGCATTCGTTCCACGAGTGTGTTCAATGGGCCGTGTATTGTATTCGTCGCGTTTCACGCTCTTGTCGCGTGCGACATGACCCGTACCGGGCCGTCGATGTAATAAACGTAGCTTTATGTTTTCATTTATGCAGCGTCAGCTCGTCAACGACTGACACGTTTCGAATTCTGTTCGTCACAGCTATTGAAAAACTGAGTCATTTTCTTAATGTTTTCTTTTGTCTCTTGTTTTTCTTTCTTTGTCATCAACTTTATTGTGCCTGAATAGGTAGGATCAACATCTTTAGAAATACCGTCTTAACAAACTGGATTATCAAGATTAAATCCGCGTTTACCCAATAGGATAAAAACTTTTCACTCTTACCTTTAAAACTCCAGCAAACGCACCACTAAACCCTACTTTGACTAATGAACTCCCGCAGTGACTAATGTACCTTAATGACTAGTTAATTCTAAAGCAGTGGTTCAACAACTCCGCGCGGTATTTTATGCTCGTGCAAACTATGTCCCGGCTACCTTGTAAACCGTTTACATTAGTCGTCAACTCGAGCACTATAAAGCATGCAGGGCGGTTACACATTCAGGAAAACGACAAAAGTCGATGGGTCGGTCATTTTGAACGAGTTCCGTAGTTCCTGAATACGGGTTGTACCCTTAGCTTTCTTATATCTATGACCCATAGATATACCGAACAACCGATTTTAACAAAAGTTTTGTACCGATAGAAAACGATACTGATATAAAGTATATCTAGTGGATCTTGAAGCTGGAACTAACGTACTTGGGATAAGAGACAAAATTCTTTAAGAGGATGGAAATAAACATAAATATGGCCCACCGACTTAAGCGACACAATATGTGGCCTCCTTGCATGACATTAGACATCTAACGCATCCCGCAGTTTTGAATAATGTAAATTAACCATTAGGGAGGCGTGCATTACATACCATTGTATATCTCACAATACCAATGACGCTTTACGTCGATTTTGCTATTTGAATCCACTTGCCGCCACGCCGTGAAAGCGTGGCTGTCTCTTTGTTATTGTGCCTGGTAACATAGGAGGCCATAAGTAGGATTAGCCTTGGACTTATTATATTAAATTACTTCGAGAACACAATAGGCCGTAAGTGGGATCAGCTTGAATTATTATATTTCCGCCAGATTTTGTAGGAAGTGCCACGAATTTCACTAAGATTCTTGGTTGGAAGGTTGTCAAAAGTGTTACTTAAACCAATATTCTGCCGACTGGTCTGGAAAAAAAACCAAATGTATTAGATTTAAATTACCTAATGTTAGAAGTAGCGAATGTGATATTGAACGGAGAAAAACTGGAAGTTATTAATCAAACATTTTTCCTAGGAATCACTTACTGACTTGGGGCTTTTTCGAGAAACTACAACAGGGACCACCATATGACCTCTCTTGCGGGGCGGCTAAGCTCACACGACAGCTAACAGATATAGAAACCGCGCGTTTGGTTTATTTTAGCTTTATAATGCTTCCACAGTATTATGTCGTATGGCATTTTACTGTGGGGTCGGGCTGCTGACATTGAGTCCATCTTTATTTTGCAAAAGAGAGCTGTCAGAGCAATTTAAAATCTACATTGCCACGAATCTCTTAGGGAACTATTAGAAAAGATTAATATTATGACGGTACCTACCTTGCCAGTTCATTTATGAAAATATTATGTATCTAAGGAAAAATCTACATATAATACAATTTAATAAGATAAGTGATAGACATAATTTTAATACTAGAAATAAAGATAAAATAGATCAATCATTTTTCAGATTATCTAAAGTACATACATCTTTTATGGGGTACTGTGTTAAATGTTACAACCTTTCCTTTTTTTTTTTTTTTTTTGGGTGGGAAATCATCAAATAACTTCTCCCGCTCAGGGCGGAGCGGGAGGGAGTGTCAGACTTTTACTGACTAAAACCCACCCGTGTTCCTTCCGTTGCCTGTGTGCCAGGGCCACGATATCCCTTTCGGAAAAACTCGCAACCCCGGCAGGCATTGGTCCTAACGGACCCCGTCAGTTTGTGCTGACATCTCTTTGAGGCGCGCGTGGAACACAACGCGCCGTCGACCCAGGCCTGGTCCTTATCGGACGGCGAGCTACCCATCTCTCACCGTCCGCATGCCCGCGCCTACGGTGGCCGGAAATCGGCTTGCGACTCCCGACGCCCAGGGCGTCTCCTGCGGCGACTAAGGGCGCGAGGGTGCGAACCTTGTCTCACCCGCACGCGTTCCGCCTCCTCCTTCGCTAGCATAACTGCTTCGCAGAAGGAGGTGACGGCCTCCCATGCACTCTCGCTCCGAACCATGGCCTGAACCAGGCCCGGACGCGAGAGATCGCCAAAGTCAACAAAATACCTTGTAATATATTGAAATTAAATGAGAGCAAAGGAGAGGTCAAAATTGGTATAATATTCCGACGATTTTTAAACGCTAATGTGATGTACCTTATTAGAAAGCTTATTTATTATGCTACTCGATTATAGTTAAATCTGATTTTTTCAGGCGCCCGTTTTTGTGAAAAAGTGAAAAATGTTTCAATACAAACAAAACGCACATAGTCTTTATTTATTCAGTTCTATGCAATATAATTATTTTATGTGGCTAATGTTTCCGTTTCTATTAAATACTTTGAGATTTTATTATAATTTTAGCTGCTGCTCCATGAAATTAAGACAAAAAATATTGATTATCATGACAATACAATAACAAAACGTATCGAAAGAAGTAAGAGCTGTTAACTCGGACTAAATATCCGCTGCAAATTTCAAGCCGAGTCCTGCAGACTGACGTTGTCATTGTCACGTCATTTGCCACAGAGCTGCCATCCCTAAAATATAAATAATGCTTGTAGAACATTTTATTTTTCAACATTTGTTTTAAAAAAAACGGGCGGCTGTAAAAAAAAATTAAATGCCCAAAGACATCAAAATAATTACCCTGTTTCAGCCTATATAGGTTAGAAGGCTGTTTAAATTTTCAATTATTTTACTACCAAGCCCCATACATTTCGTGAACGTCTCCTTTAAAACACGTATTAAAAGTACACTTTGTAAGCAGCCCCACAGTAAAATGCCATACGACATAATGCTGTGGAAGTAGCTAAAATAAATCAAACGCGCGGTTTCTATATCTGTTAGCTGTCTTATCTTTATAACAGCATAAGCGGCCGAGCTTAGCCGCCCCGCAAGAGAGGTTATATGTGGTCCCCATTGCAGTTTCTCGTCTAGAGTGATTCCTAGGAAAACCATTTGATTAATAAATTCCAGTTTTTCTCCGTTCAATATGATATCACATTCGCTACTTCTAACATTAGGTAAATACCTTGTGATATATTGCAATTAAATTAAAAGTACACTTTGTAAAGAAGTATATTACAAGTTAGAGGATTATATCCAAGATAGGAATGCTTGGAAACATGCTGGTCCAGCTATATAGGACAATCTAGAATCTAGACAAAATAAACTGGTTGCTATTATTATTTTATAATTTTTTATTTTTGTGACATTGATTTTACATCCTGTGATTACCTGAACTCACACACAGACTTATAATTTTAAAATTTTTAGGAAAACATAAAATATACTTTTACAAACTCAAACTCAAAGCATTTATTTCAAATAAACCATTTACAGGCACTTTTGAATTGTCAATGAGTCGGTCAGTTAGTCAGAAAGTGGAAGCTATTTGCCCATTCCAAAACGTAGATCTCTATGGAGAAGAACAAGCAAGAAACTCCAAGGACACTCTTTTAAATCCAGATATTACAAAATCCTGGGTACATTATTCTTGTCGCTTCTATATGTGAGAACAATGTAAAAAACAAAAATAAATATATTAAAAAAAAAACAATTCAAAATATAAGATTAAAAGATTACAAAATAAGCCCTGGCAGTTAAGAGATGACCAGCCTCAACTGACAGCGCCCGTTCACGAACATGACGCGTGGATCAGCACCATCCAGCTCAACCACTTTGTAGGGAACCGAATGATCCAACACACGCGCCACCATCAGCGAGACATTTAAGTGCGCATGACATACTCTCAACTGCCAGGCTTTTTTAAGTCAACATACATCATAACATAATAAACGGCTCCATGGTACTCACATTTACAAAAATGAAAAAATGCTTTTAAATTATACAAAACTATAGCTTGCAATGTATTTCAATGATTAATAAAATTGTACTAGCAAAAGGAAAATCGTTGTTACCTATTGAAGTTTTCAACAACTAAAACTTGATTAAGTACATAAAAATAAACGATAGTTACGAATGTAATATCAAAACAAAAAATAAAAAAGGGGGGAAGCGTCACTTCCAAATATTCAAATTCTAACAAGTGAGCCCAAGTTGTTGTGGAGCACGACCAGCATTAAGCCAAGCATCTTTATCTACGATATAATCATCCAACTTATAATATGCTTGTCTACATAGTGTGCGTTTAATGCATGTTTTAAATTTCTTCTCATTTAGTTGAAGAATATCTAATGGTATTTTATTATAACATTTAACACAGTACCCCATAAAAGAAGTGTGTACTTTTGACAATCTGAAACGTGGTTGATCTAATTTCCTATTTCTAGTGTTAAAATATGCCTGTCACTAATCTTACTGAAAATATGTAGGTTTTTTCTAACATACAAATTTTAACGTTCAAAAGTGCCTTTTATGTGAATATTTGAAATAAATAATTTGACTTTGACTTTGGTAACCCTGTCAGTCGCAATTCGCAACGCATAGGTACTTCGTTACTTTAGTACCCTCATATGTATTATTGAGTTTGCCTTCAATTCTTTCACATACGAGCATTACAACGAATCTTTGTTTCTCAATGATTTACGATGCGATGTCTTTATAGGGCTCAGTTCATTTATTATACTTTTGTTTCATCCAACCTTTTGTTATGAGAGGACTTTATTTTTGTGACGTTTTTGTACACGAACGTGGCACATGCTTTGATGCTTTCATTGTTTGCGTATATTATCATCATTAAGAATTTCACCAACGTGTCACGTCCACGCTTTTTACCTTTGGATGAACACCCAAATATTAAAACAAGGTGTACCTATTTTAAGGCGACATGAATTATTACAAATTCTTCACTCAGTGAAACTGACTAAAGCGCAGAGTTCTAGATCATTGACCACAAACAGTACAATGGTCTATTGACAAGTGACGCATTACGTACCATCACTAAAAAAATATTTTACATAGGTGCCATTCGGGGACTGAAAATAATATGAATAAACTGTTCCACCGAACCGCACCTATCAAAATTTTGTTTCGGTGCGGTTAGTGGAAGTGCTCAGGTGCGGTTCGGACAAGTGCTGTTAAAATCAGTGCTCTGAGTGGAATACCTCTATTCAACAACCCTATCCCTCGATATAGGTGTTTAATTCCATTCCACATCCAAAATAAATAGCCTTTTAATTCCAAAACTCTTTTAATCTTCAAAGAATAAATATTTTCGTTTGTGTTCGCAAATCGAAATCAAATACAACTCTCATTTTTCATCCCCAAATTTAATAAATTTTGTTGTAATCTCGTCTCTCAGTCGCGCCGGGGGGACAGACATAGCAATAGCGTGCCTAACTGTATGAACGTTAACCCCATGGGTTGTTGTAGCAGGATCATTACCCACTGGTCATGAACTGGCGTTAAATGGGCGCATAATTATGCTTTTTTAAAGTTTCAGACACGCATCTGAAAATTTGCCTTAAAGGAGATAACTTCACCATAACCGTTGGTACCTACAGTGTAATTGGCTCGCGTACATGGTTTCGTTTTTGTCTGCTATCGTTTCCTAACAAGTTTATTTGACTTATTATTTAATCGTTTTCTGCAGTTCTTATACTTTTGAATTAGTTGAAGGTAGAGTCAGGAAGCTTACGTCATTCGTAAACGTTTTTATTAAGTATTTTGTCTGTTTTTCCGTATCCTTCTGGTGCAAGAAAACAATCAAACTTGCTATATAGCAAGTTAATAAATCTTACGTAACAAAACATGTTCTAGAAAAATAGGTACAACAGAACGTCGCCTAATGTCGGTTTCGTTTAGTTTCGTTCGCGACAGATGTTTGTTTTCAATACTTTTTCTTTTTCTTTCCGTTTATTTCCACTTTCTTTATTAAATTGCCTTTCATTGTAGCGTTCGTTATTTCTTCAGTCGAATTCATCTGCTTGATAGCTAATAACATCTGCTTCATTTGGTGCTGACCTTATTTCGTATTGAGTGGGGTGACTTTGTATCTTAGTATTTCTACAAATGAGTATTGCTCTCAGTAATAAGTTTATACAGAGATAATTTGTATATTATAAGTTGACAAGCTTGTGCATAAGTTTCTACTTGATCTATCTGACAAAACTTAAATATACTTAGTACTTTTATCGCTTCTTAATTTCAAAATTTTCACATAAAAAAATAGTATTTTGAATTGAATATTTTAATTATGTAGATGAACTTGGACTAGAATTTCACACAGGTATAAAATAAAATTTTCTTACAAGAAATAACATCTACACTAGATCTTATTTCTTGTAAAAAAAAAGTTGATTTTCTATCTGAACTTGCTTACCAATTTTCGATGACTGCTACATAATTATTTTTACGACATTATTTATGGGTCTTCTACCTAGAAAATCTACATAATCGTGGGCTTGCCAGTATCATTTCGAAAACATTGTATTTTATACTTGTAAGGAGACAAGCACCGACCTCACTCAGCCTATTTCCAAAGAAAATGATCTAAAATTACAACGCGTCATGGTAATAAACAAACAAAGCATTATCTGGAACAGTGTAGCAGGGACACTTGTCCTCAAGCAGCAGGGCCCGCAAGCTGTAATGTGGCAGATACGGAACCAGGTCACAAAGTAGATCGGACAGGAGGTTCACTTCATTTAATGTGCGAAATTAAGATGCTCATAAAATAAAGATTGACGCACACTGAAAAAAAAAGGCATTCGAATATTTGGAATAAATAATTGTCATGATAGTTGCCTGAAATCATTCACTGCTAATAAAAGCTTGCAACAATTAATGACCTCTTTAAAAAAAAACTTTCTAATATCACAAGTTAGTGGTGTTGACCAAGCTACTTAAATAAAGATTTTTTTTCGCCGCTCCGTAGGCTTTCTTATAATATAATACAGTATTTTATAATATAATACAGTTCTTTTGTATGAGTAACTACCTTCTACGAATACCAATCCGCACAAGTTTATACAATAGTCTCGTTGTTTCTGACAAGGGGAATGCTAGAATATTATTTCATCTCCCACCTCTTTAACATCAACACCAAAGTGTATTAATAACTCAGCTCTCAGATCTTCGTGCCGGGTACACTCCACCATGATGTGAAGAACGTCTTCGGAATGTGTGGAAAGTGGTTGACGTTCTGGGAAGGAAGACGGGTAGGAACTTTTTTCATTAAATATGCGAATTTATTTAAAGGGATATGTCCAGAACGAAGTTTGAGAGCTGTCACAATTTCTGTTCTGCCTAAAAAACCTGAATTGAACCTGAATTGTTTTATACCACCTTCTTCATCCAGTGAAAACAATGTTCGCGTATAATAGATCTCATGCAAACTGTATAAAATGGCAGGATATTTAATGGCATGCCGTCACTTGAATGAGTGACCTTGAACTAATAATTAAGTATGACATATTCGTGTGTAGTATAGGTCGTACGGAACAGAATTCACAGAATGACTTTAACATAACATTATTTGTCCATCATCCCATAACGGATCTTTATGCAACTGTCAGTCATCGTCTCATGGTACAGCAGTAGTCAGAAGTGAGCCCTCTGTACCTCGCTACTCTGTGGTGTACGTCACGGTAGGCCCGCAGGACCCAGCCACTTATCTGCTGAATTAAAATCAGCTTATCTGGCGTTATTTATGTGCCCAGTTATGTATTCATAAATGTTATATATGGCATCGCTACATCTAGTAGCTGTATGTAGTTTATCTTTATGATGTGAGATAGGCATAGAAAGACTGGTAGCCACTGCCAGAGTATAAGTATACAAGGATATAACATTTTGTTTAAATGTAGAATACATTCTTTTATCAATTGTATAATGTTGAGTTACAATCGGAAAAGGTTATACCTACCGGGCAGCAATTTTGCCAAGACAAATTGAGAAAACTGTAACAGACCATCGCTCCGGTGATTGTCGCAAATAGACAATTACGTCAGCAGCGCGCGACACTATAGACGACCTAATTATGTACTGCACAGACTAATTTATTTGACACTGAAATATCTACTAGGTTAATAAGAATCCGCTGTCACAACACGTCACCTTCGGCTAATTAATCAACTGTTTGAACTTGATTACAATGAACTGGATACTCGTTCGGGGAAAGTAACAAAGGGATCCTATGTTTACACATAATGTCACCCCATCTGAACATAACAGAGAACATTATCTCTCAAACAAAAAGTGTCGTCCAAAAATAAACTTTAAAGGGGAAAGATCGTAAAATTTCAATATCCGTTCGGCGGCGTTTCGTTTAATCTTGGGTGAATTTGTCGCTGTTATTGAGTTAGGAGATCTGCCGAGCGATCGCCCCCAAATGAGTCGGCGTGATGATAACAATCGACAATCGAGACGTAATGACGCGCGGGGCGAGGTGCGGAGGGGGGGAGGATGTTCAGGGGACCCAATGTAAATTGTTACGAGTTTGACAGAATGATGCCCTCACTACAGAGTAATTCCTTCATTGTTGGAATTTTATCAGATTTTCACGATTTAGACTGCGAATTTATTTTTGCCATCAGCGCCTTTGTGATGTCACTGAATTCAGCTCGTAGAGCGTGTAATTTGATGAAATTAGTTGTTTCTTTTGAAGACTTTCATATTAAACATTAAGCGCTATTATATTATTATCTATGCATCAAACACATCACTTCAATAAACAAAAGGACCATCTAAACCCCAAATGTCAGTCATTTTTGTAACCGCCAAAATACGCAGGAAATGAATACGATAAAATAATGTCAAAAAGCTCCACGAGGTGGCGCCTATGACAAGTGAGTTGTAACGGAAATTAACGAGCCCTTATCGCGAACCCTAAATTAACCACTTCCCACCGGAAATGGAACCCCGGACACGGCGCTGACAATTAATTACGGAACCGGTGGGGATTTAGCGTTTCGATAACTATGTTGATTTCAGGGTCAAATGGTAAAACCTCCTCGGACCCTAGGGAACAGACGGTTCCGCCACCGACACGGTTGGAACTTCTAAGCTTTTATGTTTGGGAGATGCTTTTGATTTTGGGCTTCTGTGATGTAAACTCTTAGGCCCGTATTACAGAACGTCACTCAATACTCAAGCATTACTTAAAACTAGTTTCAACCAATCAAATGGCTTGAATATATTTTTTGAGTATTGAGTAACGTTCTGTAATACGGGCCTTAGAAAGAGCGGAAGTGAGACACTTCATGCATCATCAATATGAGATATTTAGCAACTAACCGAGCTTTAACTGTTTTTTTTTTAGTATAACTTTGCCCCACTAGTAATTTCTCCTGTATCGTAGGTGCGTTTACAAACATTTAAACTCACATGCACAAACAGCCAGATCCGGAGCAAAAAATTTGTTGTTCCTAAAACCAGGCTTAAAAAAATAGGTGGCTCGTTTAGATGCCAGTGTATACGTTTTTATAATAAACTTCCTAGCCATATTCAAGAATTAAGCCTTAATAAATTCAAATGTTTTATAAAACGGAAACTGTGCCAGAAAGCATTTTATACTGTTAAAGACTTTATTGAGGACAAAAAGGCTTGGGATTGAGCTGCTCCAATTTACAGTGAATCTTGATTCGATTTTTTTTGCCAACTATTTATACTATTTTTTGATTGAAATTTTTAAATACCTAAACTATGACATGAATATTTACTTTGTAAAGTATTATATTATTTTAATTATTATGAATGTGAGGACTATGTGAATTGTTTTTTTATTTTTATTCTCAATCAAAAAAATTTTTAATGCAGGTCTGGCGGTTTGAGTACTTTATGCGGCCTAACCAATTGTCCTTTCTTTGGTATTGTTCGTCGAATCGCTGAGCTCCTTAAGTTTTGAGTTGAGCTGCACGATAACTGACAAATGCGTGCACTGACTGGACAGGTCCACTCAAATCTGTGTGGTTCTTTCGTCAAAAGACCATGTCAGACACCAATCTACATGGTTCTCAAATGATCTGACCAAGATTATATCCGTATTTTATATACACATTGACAGTGATTAATTTTATATATACAATGACATGAATATTTACTTTGTTAAGTATTATATTGTTTTAAGTATTGTAAATGTGAAGACTATGTGGGTTTTTGTTCATTTTCCTTTTTTTTCTCATTTAGTTTTTATCATAGTCTGGCAGTTTGAGTGATTTTATGCGGCCTACCCAAATGTCCTTTCTTTGGTATTGTTCGTTGAATCGTTGAGCTCCTTAAGTTCTTAGTTGAGCTGCACGACTACTGACAAATGCGTGCACTGACTGGACAGGTCCCCTCAACCTGTGTGGTTCTTTCGTCAAAAGATCATTTCAGGCACCAATCTACATGGTCTTCACATGATCTGACCAAGATTATGTCTGGACTTTAAAAAGAGACTGTGACCTCTGAGTTTGTTTCGGCCTTTCTTCTCAGAGTAGTCGGATACGAAACGCCGACCTCATCTAGTTTTTTTTAATATGATTGACGTGTAAAAGTGTTTGTACAAACCTACTTACAGAAATAAATCATTTATCATTTATCATTTATCATTTAACTGCTTGTAGGTTAGGCAGGGTTAGGGTAGGCACAAATATTTGTTCCGTGCGGGAATCGAACCCTTTTTTTTTTTTTGGATGGGAAATTATCAAATAACTTCTCCCGCTCTGGGCGGAGCGGGAGGGCGTTTCAGACTTTTACTGACTAAAACCCATCCGTGTTCCTTCATTTGCCTGTGTGCCAGGGCCACGATATCCCCTTCGGACAAACTCGCAACCCTGGCAGCGGGAATCGAACCCGCGACACGCAACGAAGCAGTCAATCGCTTAACCACTGCGCCAATCGTGCCGTCAATGGTTAATTGTAGGAGTTGCAGGTATTCTAACTATCAGTGAGGTATAGATATACCTATATTTTTGTATTTTTTTTTTGTATTAGTAAGAAATAAAGTTCCTAATAATGTATTACAATCTAGCCTAATAGACTAATAAGCCATTTAACTCTAACTTAATATTTTACGTGATAGAATACGTTATAACTAAGAATAGTGTTAATTTGCACTGTTACACAAGTCCGTAGCACTTTCTTAGAGTCTGATAATTAATAAAAACACTTTGTTCATGTGTTACATGTATAGCACAGCATTGTTACTATTATTTATTCATATTAATACACTACACTAACTCAAATGGTTTAGTTATCTTTAGTCTAAGCACTATATCCATGTTGTCTAGCAGCTGAATTGCCTCGACATTCACAGGTCGGTGAAGTCTGTGTTCGTGGGCTTCAGCAAATTTTTGGGTGATGGTGGTGACGAGTTCCATATTAAGGTCCCGGTGGAGGTCGTCATTTCTAATGTATCATGGTGCATTTATAGCGTCCCTGAGTACTTTTTTGGAATGGTTGGATTATTTTGATGTTGGTTCGTTTAGTACAGCCCCAAAGTTGGATGCCATACGTCCAAATTGGCAAAAGAATATGAGGCATTCCACTAAGAGCACTGATTTCAACAGCACTTGACCGAACCGCACCTGAGCACTTCCACTAACGGCCCTGAAACAAAATTTTGATGAGTTCGGTTCGGTGGAACAGTTTTCTAATATTACTTTAAGTCTCCGAACGGCACCTGCATACAGTTTGTAGTGATAGGACGTATATTAAATTCTGTGTTCAGGACATTACCAACTATTACATAACGAGTAGTAAGTGAAATCGAACCACGCACAGTAAAGGACTCCGATTTCGTACGTAATGAATGCGGGTAAATTTTAACGTATACAATTTGTTTAACGTTGGATTCAAATCACTAAACTATTTCAACATAGCATAATAGCAGAGACGCTGAAAAAGTTAGACCAAATGCTGCACAGCTTAAATGGAGCCTCTCGACGGGTTGCCCTCGGTATCAATTTGGACAAGACGAAAGTCATGTACTAACCACACGTCTTGCCGAGACCAATCTACATCAAAAGGTCGCTTTTTGAAGTTGTAAAGGAGTATGTCTACCTAGGGGAAGTCATCCAGCTCGGTAGACACAACTTTGAGAATGAAGCGGACAGAAGGATCTAGTTGGGTTGGGCAGTGTTTGGAAAACTTCGTCAAGTCTCTTCGTCACCTATCCCGCAATGTTTGAAGACCAACGTCTTGAACTGGTGCGTCCTGCCCGTTATGACATACGGTGACAAAACGTGGACACATACAGTCGGGCTGGTCCACAAATTCAAGGTTGCTCAGCGTACTATGGAGCGGGCTATACTCGGAGTTTCTTTTTTAGGATAAGATCAGAAATGAAAGTATCCAGAAAAGAACCGGATTTACCGACATATCTTGCAGAGTAAGCAAGCTGAAGTGGCAGTGGGCAACCCATGTTTGACCGATGGCCATGGACAGATGAGTCTTGGAGTGGAGACCACGTATCGGCGAGATAGACCGACGATCTTAAAAAGGTAGCTGAGACAGACTGGATGCGGAAGGCGGAGGACAGGGTGTTGTGGCGCAGCCTGGGAGAGGCCTATTTCCTGCACTGGTCAGCGCAAGGCTGAGTTGATAGATCACGTTGACGATATTATAGTTATATATTATGAGGAGTTGATTTGATTCCATTTACACATACCTAGATACATACATAATAATTTAAAAAAAAACTAAACTAAAATCAATTTTGAAAGCAATCGTTTAAGTTACTACATAACACACATACATAATCAGCCTATAATGTTACCACTGCTGGGACACAGGCCTCCTCTTTTCGAGAAGTAAAAAAGTAACAAGTAGTAAGTTTAAGTTACTAACAAGTCCAAAATGGCGGAAAATAATAATAATTAATATGCCTGACCTAGTTCTCGAAAATTACCATGTCACGTTGTACTGGGATCGGTCTATCATTACTGATCGGACTTTTGTCGCCAATTTGCCTGATATAGTGGTGATAGATAGATTATCACGCCGCGCAATGATTGTAGATGCTGCCATTCCACATGACGAGAACCTCGTGAAAGCTGAGAAAGAGAAACATAATACGAGTATCTCGGCACGAGCTTGTTGACATGTGGAATGTGAGCTTGGCTGTCATTGTGCCGATTGTCGTTACGGCCAAAAGCCTGATGCCTGAAAGCCTTGTTGATCGAGGCTCTCGTTAGGTGGTTGGATCAAGGGCGTGATTCAAAAGGCAGTATTCCTTGATACGGCTTGCATTGTGAGGAAGTTCCTATCTCCTGCAGCCCTAACAACTGGTAGCTTGAACCCTGCTCCCAACACCGGCGGAACTCATTTTTTTATATTTTTAAATGTTTTGTTTTTTATTTTTGATTGTAGGAAATATTTAAAAATGTATTCTGGTAAGAAAACAAAAAACAAACGACATAATTATTATTATAAATTAGACATCCTACCTACATGATAACACGCAATTACTAAACTTGCCTCGATGTGACAGCCCCGACTCACTGCATACTGAAACATACTTAGATTTCATGTAGCGGTCTATATGTGTGAGTATGTTCATTAGACCATTTTGTTCCTAGTTGAAATACTGTATGATTTGAACCTCAGAACAATTTTGAACAAACGAAATCGCTAAGAAAAGTGACAAGGTCTCTCATTTTTTGTTTACTGACAGCGACACAAATAAAACATACTCTTTGCTCCAGGTGAACAAGATGGAATTATCCGGAAGACTTAACGTCTGCTGATTTGTATCGATATGTTTTGTTTGCTTATGTCTTGAACAAAAAAATACACCCCATCACTAAACAAATATTTTACATAGGTACCGTTCGGGGACTGAAAATAATATTAATAAACTGTTCCACCAAACCGCACTTATCAAAATTTTGTTTCAGTGCCGTTAGTGGAAGTGCTCAGGTGCGGTTCGGTTAAGTGCTGTTGAAATCAGTGCTCTTAGTGGAATGCCTCAAGAATATGCTTGTATAATATAATTTTATTATGTATTGCTAGGCAGGATTTTCTTCCGAGTAGCCAATACATACTTATATAACGTATGTCAAGTTCCCATCTTTTGTTTTTAACGTGAGATTTTCAACGCAGTTTGGCGTCAAGAGATATGCCAAGGTATTTGGCTGTATTAGCATAAGGCACTTGCATGCCGTTTGTATGGATTGGGTGGTAATCGCAGTGTTTGTTAGTGAAGTCAATGTGAATTGATTTGACTCATTCATTTTGATCTTCCCCTTTGTGCCAACCTAGCAGTTCACTTAGTAAACCCAGTGTATACTCGTATTAACCCTTTTAGAATTTGTCGTCAAGAATTACACTCGGAACGACTGTAGGTAATGCTTGTCGAAGCACCGCGGTAACATTAAGTAACTGATGTTCAGATTTCACTCAGGCCATAAATAAAGCATTACATCGAAAGTCTTCTAGCTTACTACAATGTCTGCCTAAGTCGACACGGATATATTTAGCTCTTAAACCTAGCTTAGACAGGAATAACAAACAAGTTAGTACTAAGATTTTACAACATCAGAATGTTGATAAAGTTTTTATAGTGCAGTTTGTTTGATTGGTTTTGTTAGTAGAAATATTTAACCAACAGATATTTAAAAGCTATGCCACAGAATAAAAACAGACAGTCTCTTAGTCGTCTCGCTGCGTGTACAAAAAGAAATTCATCAACATTCATTCAATCAATTTCTTATCTAATTGAGAGAAAACATGAAATAATTGAAACATTAAGTCTGTGTAACTACAAAAGTACAGTTTTCGTGGAGCTAAACCATTCGAGTCAATTTCAGCACCTTTTAATAGTTTCATTACTTTTGCGCCCTCAAAATATAGTTTATTTCATCGTTGATTTACTTAATGAAGATATTGTATAATCATAAAATATAATTTTGTTTTAATCACAAAGATAGCTGAAGCCTAGTATGTGATTTTTAAATTTCTTGATATGGTTTGTTAAATAATAGGAAAAAAAACATTACCAACTGGGTTTAAAAAAAAAATTGTACACATTATTTTTCTGCTATATTTTGTATCAAAGTTGAAAAAAGTGCTTAACCTAACAAGTAGATCATTTATAATGATGTTGGTAATATTTTTTAATGTTCAAAATCAAAAGTAGTTTATTTTAAAAAGATGATTAAACGTAAGGAAAACTTGTTGCGAATATTAGTGATTTTCCATGAATACTTAGTCTATTTGAAAAATCTTTTTAACCCACATGCAAAACAAATAACTCGACTTTGCAAATCACAAATAATTTTGTTTAAATTGTGTTTAACAAAATTGATCAAAATCAGCCGATTTCGTGCTCGGCCCCTCAGTGGGTCAAATCTGTTCCGTTTTCCTTGCCTTTGAACCTTCTGTACATATGCGTAGGGTTGTATCGTACACACGCACATCCTTTAGTCTTTGAATAAATATCTGAGCCTTCTGTTTGTCTTTGGATTCTGAATGACTTTCAGTAAAAGTCTGATACGCCCTCCCGCTCCCCCCAGAGCGGGAGAAGTTATTTGATAATTTCCCACACAAAAAAATAAAGTTCCTTATTTAAAGCATACTATGTAAATGAAACAGTAGATATAGATACAATCCCACAAGAAACATTCGTGAACAAACTAGCACACCAGAGCCCATTACCGCGAGTTGTTGTCTCAGCCAACAAACTAGAATTTCAGCTTACGTTTCTAATTCCCGTAACGCTAAACTATCAGGCAAGTACCATTCTATTATTTGAACACTTTCCACTTAACTAAATAGGATCTGCTGGAGGTTCGCAATCTCTTAGGCGCTAACGTTCTGCTGATACTGCTATAGTACCTGTAAACACATTACCATGCATCCCTCTAACTCGCCG
Source organism: Tiliacea citrago (assembly GCA_963921375.1). Lineage (NCBI taxonomy): Eukaryota > Metazoa > Arthropoda > Insecta > Lepidoptera > Noctuidae > Tiliacea > Tiliacea citrago. The sequence continues at coordinate 592,993 of OY992790.1, read as the reverse complement.
GTAATTTATTTAGTGTATGCTAACACGGGTGCTGGGGCTTTGTACACACGGCTGAATTTTATAGGGTGTTTTATGGTGTTAGGGTAGTGGAGATGTCTTTATTAATATTTTCTTTTGTAATTAATGAATGGTCAATCTTTAATAATTTTGAAAATATGATAATTCAGGTGGTCCATCGTGGTGACACTACTGCTTTATGCACAGTAAATTGTAAAAGATTTTATTACTGTTGTAAACAGAGAGTGATTACTCTAATATTTATGATACTATAACATCCGACTTAAGGCTCGTTCAGACTAGTGCGATATCGCGGACGCGACGCGACACTAGTAGCACAATTGTTTTGTCGGTGCCTGTCGCGCCCGCGATATCGCTCGAGTCTGTACGAGCCTTTATTGTCTTCTATGAGAATACTCATGAGACTATTTTCCATGCCGAGAACAAAGAAAAATATACTAGATTATAATATTATATTTACGGTATCGTAGTCAACGAGGAGCCCTGTATAGTTTTGCTATATCCGTCTGTCTGTCCGCGGGTTAGCTCAGAGATTCTTTGTACTAGAAAGCTGTAATTTGACATGGCTAAACATATTAATCACGCCGACAAAGTAGTAATAAAACCTTGTTTTTTTTTTGTAGTGTAAGTAAAGCGGGGATGACATTTTTTTTTCTCATCTATCCCATGGTGTGGGGTATCGTTGCATAGTTAGATACCGTTCAAAATAATTGCGGGTCTGTCTAAATCATTTTTTGATTCAGGGATCCGTTTACGTAATATTAAGCTTTAAAGTGCAAATTTTTTTAGTCAGGTGTGTGGCCCCCGCCAGCTAAATGGTTGTTTTTGTGTACGTGAAAAAATTTACGGTAGTACAAAAATAGTAGTAGTATATAATTATGTTAACGGAAAAGTGTGTAATCTGTCATTGTATACAATTCCTAGGAAATGTGTACAATTCCTAAAATAGATAGGAAATCTATGATATATTTTGTAATATGCACTTTTCCTAGGAAATCTATACATTTCCTAAATAGCAATCGGAAATGTATTACATTCTTGATGTTTGTAAGTACAGCGGGGATAGCGGAGCAAGGGGAGGGTATTGCATCATCCGATGTTCTTCAGCTGAAATACTAGTGGGCCTCACATGCAGCTGGACACTGTGACGCCAGAAGCTACTTTGCTGTCATATGTAAGAGTCTAATTGTATGTAAGTTCTAGCCACATGTGCCGCCTTCTTTAAGTAGTTAAAAAAAAATGAATGACTTTTACTCATATTCTGTTATCATAGAATTACTGAAATGACAAACTGATTACTTACCAAATGAAAGATTTTGTACGTATTTACGTATTACGAGTAAATTATACGTAGATTTTTATGTGTGCTAGATGGGCCTTAAAAAGGAATAAATAGTTGATTTCTAAAGTTTAATTAGTAATAAGCCCTATGAATATTTTATATTTTACGATGTTATTGTTACAGCTGATTATGCCAACGAGAATGTGTATATTAATAAATATTCTGATTTAAGTTTACAAACATGTTTCTTTTCTAGTCACAGAAAGTATTACTTTTTATATATTTCCTTGTATCGTCTCGGAATCGCATACAATTCCTAGGAAATACATACATTTCACAGGAAATGTATGTATTAAAGAGTCTTTGAAACATTATTTTACACATTTCCTAAGTAGGTTCGGAATTGCATATATTTCCTAGGAATTGTGTACAATTCCTAGGTTTCGTACATTTCCGGTAACATATATATAAGGAAGGTAATAGGAACACTATCACAGCTAAGGGCCGATTCGACCAAACTTGTGTAAGTCTTATCCTGGGAATAAAATCACTAATTACTTACTCTAGAGTTAGAGAACTTTCGTTTTACCAAATCTTAATCCCGGAATAACTGTCTATCCGAGAGTAAATCGCTATACGGGCAAAATAAATCGAGTACACAAGTGATTTGTAAGTATACTTATTTTTTTAATAATGGAAGGTTTACGAAATATGATCGATTATTCTGACAGTGATTAAGAATACATTCCAAGGCAACCACGTTGGATTCGAGAAAGGAACAATTATTACTTCGATCATTATAATTATAATACATTTAATTCAGACTAATTTTAACAATTTTAAATTATAACTTAAAACTATGTAAGTCATGACACGATCAATTAATGCAAAAAACATAAAATCCAAATAAATAATAGTTTTTTTTTTAAATACAATTGAAATAAATGATTGCAAATAAATAAAAATTAAATTGAAAACATAAACAATTGAAAAATAATAACAATGACCGTGACTTTGCCAGATTTCGATTGTCCAAGGCGATCATTATAAACCGGCAAAATTATGTGGACATAAAATCTTGAGATCCGCTATATAAACAATTGCATTTCTATTTTAGTTGGCTTACAATCATGTTCATTCATCAACTCAAGAGTAACAATGCCCAGTATTGGTTACTCTACGTTTGTGATGGAAAAGCGCAAACGATGTTATCTGAGAGTAAGACCAATGAGTAAAATTATTCAAGGGTTAGTTACTCTGGTATAACAATATGGTATTTGGTCGAATTCGCCCGTGCCGTAGGCTTTACAAGTTAACGAGTTACAGTCGACCAACTTACATTATTTTGCAGTTGAAATGTATGGGAGAGCATGTTTATCATCTACAATGTTAAGTTTGTGCTTGGGATAAATTCATCCCAACTACGGAACCCTTAATTGTGCGTGGTTCAACACGCACTTTGCCAGTTTTTTCCTTTTCCATGTAGCAAGAAAAACTTAATGGCAAATTCCCCAGTCGTCCTGCTAGCCAGTTGGTCTGGGCGCACCAAGCGCACGTGTTTACTCTCTCATACCGCGGCGCATGCAAATGACTGCCGGCGTCTGTTTTCACTTACATCCAATTTGCGAGCGAAATGCTCACGAATTAACATTACGTCTGAACCTTGCTTTTATTAATGTCCGGTTCCTGTAACGTAATACGCCTCGTTTTTGTTAGAAATAGTGATAATGACTGTACAGCCAAACAGTGGAATGAATAGAAAAGACAATTTTACCAAACGTGAAGTAATGAATACTTTGCCAACCTTTGATAACAAGTTTGTAATGTCAACCTACCTTAATTATTTAATCTTCAATTTCATCATCATCAGTTTGCTAAATGGCATTTTCATCATTACTTTGAGACTTGCAGATTAACATATAACGGTTAGTAAGGTATAGGGACCCAGCGAAAACCGTGTTATTACATTTGCGGATACTTCTAAATCACTTACCGCGGTACAGTTACATGATTCTATGGCCGCTTAGCGATGTTGTTCGCGAGTAATGCGTAAGCTCCGCTATTAGTTCAGACTGAAACACAAACTGTCATGTTTATCATCCTACGAGCTACGAAGGTAAATGTAGTGCGCTAAGCGGTTACCATCATTTCGCCACCTACGATGAAGCGGGACATATGTTTCCATCCTCTGTGTTGAAATGGCAGATATAAATGAATAATACGGGTTTTGAAAATTAGTTTTTCGTGAAATATCTCTTTGTCAAAATGTGAAAGTAAACAACTTTATTGCCGGTAAAATAGCATAACACATTTCAACTTCAGCTAATACTTAGTTTGCCGGATTGCTAATGTAATATAACACAAATAAAACACTGATAGACATAATAAGGCCTTTATAGTATTACCATCTTACGCTTCCGGGCGACCAGAAAATTTATATAAATTATTGAGCAATACTTACATTTATTGGAGCCATAACAACCGCTATTTTAATTAAAATTTTAATTACCACGAGAAATCACATTTGAAGACGAATGTATTCCGTCTCAACATATAACAAGACATCCCACATGTTCTACATACTCTTTTATAACAAATTAATTGGAGTTCGTAAGTGATAGTGAATAATTTATCAGTGACAGTCGCGTGGAACTGTTCCGAGGAACGAACTGTGAAATATTAAAATACCATTACGATATTGATGGGCGAAGAACTGTTATTTATTAACCACTGCTGTCTTATTTTAATTGGAGGAAAGTGATTCGTTTTGGGTAAGATGTTGGAATCGTGTCTTTTGATTGAGCATTTAATGAGATTGTGTAGCAATGTATCTATATGTGGCCACAAACACGGCTCGTTTTCACAAAATACTTTTGTGATACCAATCGATCCTGTTTCTCATAAGAATCAAAAAATTATATAGGACCAACTGAGGTGTTTGGGTACTAGATAATTTTGTTGATTTACTTAAGTCTAGCCTGCATAAGACTTAATTTTTTTGGGTTCATACTTAAAGCATTTATTTCAATTAAAACCAATTACTCACAGACACTTTTGAACTGTCAAAGAGTCGGTCAGTTAGTCAGAAGGTTGAAGCTAGTTGCCCATTCCAAAACGTATATCTCTATGGAGAAGAACAGGCAAAAAACTCCAAGGACACTCTTTTAAATCAAGATACTAAAAAACCCTGGGTACATTATTCTTGTTGCTTCTAAGGTATTACTTTGTCCAAAATCTTAGAAAAACTCTTAAATAAGAGACCACTGAATTATTTAGAACACGATAATGCAATTGTCTCAAACCTATACGGCTTCAGGAAAGGCAAATCCACAGAGGATACTGTGGTTGAGCTATCAAATCACATCACTAAGAATCTCGGCAACAGGACACGGTCTCTACTCCCACCTGTTACCTGGGTTACCTGGGTTGGAGGCACTAGGAATAAGAGATACCGCTGTAAGGCTCTTTTGTGACTACCTCAATAAATAATCGTAGTCAGCTAGTTAAGGTAGAGAACTACACTAGCAACGATGAGTATTGTCCTACGTAAGCATTCCTCCCTTAATTATGACCCAAAATTGCTTATAAATAAACGACGTAACCACCTGGTTTGATCTTCTGTTAGAATCAAAATTGCCAGGCAGCCATAAACTCAAATAGTTTCGACTTGCTAAAGTCGAAACTATTTGAGTTTATGGCTGCCTGTCCACCGGAGCGGAGCGAGGCTGCGGAGCAAAGAAACGGAGAAATATTTACCAAAAGGATTGCAAATCCCTGTCCACTTGCAATCCTATTGGTTAATATCTCTCCGTTTCTCCGCTGCGAAGCCTCGTTGCGCTCCGGTGGACAGGCAGCCTAAGTGGCCGCCTTTGCAATTAACAAAACATGTAACATATATCCCCTTCCAAAATACAAGTGTAAGACCGTAGTAAACCAATAGCTTCAGGGTCTTACTTATGGCCTAATGGCCTGAAACACAGGTTTGAAAAAATCTAGATCGGGCGGGTTGCTACCTAATATTCTAATTCCGAACCATCATTACTTGCACCTGTAATTAAAAATGTTTTAGATTTATTTTATTATTAGGCACTATAATTTTGTAGGTATAGGATATTTATATTACTATTGGCTAAATGTACACCTTTTGTAAACGATAGAAAAAAAAAAAACTACGTCACTGAAAGACTGTTTGCCAGGAAATCATAAATAATAAGCGCTCAAACACACACATTACTCACAAACACCCCTACACACCCCCACACATCCTTACACACCCTCACACACGCCCCCGTCCACACACTCACACATGCACGTATTACCTGCATGCCTTAAAATAAAAATTAATAATTTTCAATGTAATTTTAATCAATACAATTCTTTTATCGTTTTCTTCTTTTTTAGGGTTTCGTACCCAAAGGGTCAAACGGGAACCCTATTACTAAGGCTCCGCCGTCTGTCTGTCTGTCTGTCTGTCCGTCTGTCACCAGGCTGTATCTCATGATCCGTGATAGCTAGAGAGTTGAAATTTTCACAGATGATGTATTTCTGTTGCCGCTATAGCAACAAATACTAAAAATCAGAATAAAATAAATATTTAAGGGGGCTCCCATACAACAAACGTGATTTTTTTGCTCGATATTGATAACGGTAACAGGTAGACACTTGAAATATTCACAGAATATTTAGTTGTATATCCACTTTAAAAATCAATAATTAAATTAAAATAAAACAGTTATTTAAGGGGGGCTCCCATACAACAAACGTGAATTTTTTTGCCGTCTTTATAGGTAGTGGTACGGAACCCTTCGTGCGCGAGTCCGACTCGCACTTGGCCGGTTTTTTTAAAAACGTTGCCTCACACTAGGAATTTCTCCTGGATCGTGGGTGCGTTTACAAACATTTAAACTCACATACAAACAGCCAGACCTGGAACAACTATTTGTAGGTCATACAAATATTTGTTCCGTGCGGGAATCGAACCCGCGACACGCAGCGCAGCAGTCAATCGCTTAACCACTGCGCCAACCGTGTCGATTACTACAGTAAATCATTATGTCACGGTTTGGATACATATGGTTGTAGGAGGAAGGCGCCGGTGTCTGTCACACAGTTAATACGAGCACAGACATCGTCGTTAACTCTATCTTTAAAATACTCACAGCGCTGTTTTTGTTTAGGATAGATGAGTTTTACCCATGTGTTAATAAAAACAAAAAATAAAGTATCTTTTTTAGTATTTAATTTATAAAAAAATAATTAGCGATCAGCGCTAATCTCACTGATCAGCTATCAGCGAGACATTTATGTAAACATGGTAAACAGTAAATAGCCAAACCTCTTAAAGTCTTTACTTTTACTGTAGGCCTCAGTGCGTGATTGATGACGCTAGTTCATCCATCTTGCCTTAGTCTGGTTTAGTATCGTAAATACATTACTAGTTCATCAGTCTGTCAGTTTATTTAGTTGGTAGAAAGCTGGCCAAGTGCCTGTCGGACCACGCACAATGAAGGGTTCCTATTATACTATTTATTTTAAAATTATAAAAAGAGTATATATCACACGGAACAGTTTGCAAAACTTTTATTTTTAATTGTCTCATTTGCCACCCAAAAGTGACTTTTGAGTGAGTGAGTTTTTTGGTGGGATTTCATTTATTTTTGTATGTATTTTGTATATATTATTATAAGAAATACAGACTTGCAGGTGAAGGGAGGTCTCTTAAGGGGGTTGAAGGGTGAAAGTTACAAATGTCATAACTTTTTTGTTGTTTGTGGGCAAATCCTAGCTTATATTTATTATACCAAATTTCAGCTTTCTAGGTCTTCGGGAAGTGCCCTAGAGGATTTATTTTATATACAGATCTGCACCCCATTACCGGGGTTGCAGGGTGAAAGTTGCAGATTTTTTTTCATTTTTTGTTGTTTGTGTGCAAATCCTAGTCTGCATACCAAATATCAGCTTTCTAGGACTTCGAGAAGTGCCCAGAGAGGTTTTGATGAGTGAATGAGTTAGTCAGTGACGAAATCGGCGTATTACATTAATAAAATACAAAGTATAAAAGCTAGACAAATAAAACTCTATCCTTAGTGTGTTTTATAAGTCTGCTAACTACATCTTATCCTGAGAATTTAAGCTCTCTAGCATTATCCAGGTCGAAGCTATGAAGGTTTGAAAATACGACGAAACGCTTCGAGAAAAGGTAGTTAGTGCTTTTTATTTTTGGCTCGTCTTGGCGGCAACACTACTGTGCCCCCAGATGTGTACCTCAACTTAATCGGTCCCTTAGATTCGGAGAAAATTGGCTGTGACAGACGGACAGACAGACAGACAAACGAGTGATCCTAAAAGGGTTCCGTTTTCTCATTAAGACGTCATTTATTCATCATTTCAGCCGAATGACGTCCACTGCTGGATATAGGTCTCCCCCAACATTTAGGGGGGTTCGCCATAATCGCCACGCTTGGCAGGCGGGTTGGCGATAGCAGTATGGTGTTAAAATGCATAGAGAACGCTGCTGCCCATTCTCTAGTAAGTCCCTTAGTCGCTTTTTACGACACCCACGGGAAGAAATAGGGTGGTGCTATTCTTTACGTCCGGCACTACACAGACACACCATTAAGACGTACGGAACCCTAAAAACGAATAAATGTACAGTATATACCGCCAATATTTCATCACTAAGACGATAAAGTTGTATTTGAGGAGCCACGACCACACATCGCGCCAAACGTAGAAGAAAAAGTCGTGAACACTTGTGGCACATTGTCATTCACACCATTATCTAAAGTTGATTACCAACTACCAACTCGCAGACAGGCCATCCCATTATGATAACTGTGCACAATAAGCTGAAGAGTTCTTTCTTCCGGAGTCTCTCGGGCCCCGGAGTGCAAGCGGGGCCCGGGGGCCGGGACTGTTGGCGCCCCGCCAGCTCTGACAGACGGGGCGCAGACGACGCCCACGAATGTGTCGTTCGCACGTGCACGCCGCGTTTAGAATACTGACCACTTGATTAGATAGCGCGTTTAGTGGACCAGATTACTTAATATACAGACACTTGATTTTGAAATCGAATCTGGCTCGTTAACAGTGAATTATACGGGGAAGGAAGACTAGTCCAATTAACTCGCCGTTCAAGCTTGCAGCACAGAATGAGATGAAACTGCTTACTCAACACGTTACTTCTCACGCAGCCCTAATTTCCCCTGTTTCAGTCAAACCACTGGGCGATCCTGATTGGAATGTTGATTTTCGCACGCGTCACTTTACTGGCGAAGTTGACGCGATAGAATGACGAATGCTCGGAAGGACTTGAGTGTACCTATAGTTAATGAATGATACTAGGCTAATAGTAATCAGAATTCGAGTAGACATCACCCACGATAGTATTGGTTGAATGCCTGGATCTGTTGTGAAGGATGAATTTAATTTTTCCCAGTAAAATAACCATTTACTGTGCTGTTTGTTCTGCAGTGCTTCAAGTAAACTTCATCAAATCTTTCAACATGTACCAAGTGGCGCGACCTCAAGGCACTAAAGTCATTCATCATTTTTAACACTATAATATCTTCATGATTGATGTTTATTACTTCAGTTTATTTTATAGCAAAAAAAAGTCCCAGCAATAACATAAATCTTCAACCACACATTATCTAATAATATTCTCGAGTGTAAAAAACATTCCCTTTCACTGTCCAAACACATTCATTGACACTTATTGGCTCGTTTGAACGCACCTGCATGTACCATAGAATTTTGAACATATCATACGAATACTGCATGTAATGTGCAGCAATAAATAAATAAATACTTCCATAATATTGTACATTCGTGTGAAGTTACGAGCCTGTGCAGTGAACAAAGATCCCGAGACATAACTCAGGGAACTAGCTTCAACAATAAGACGTTATTTAATCGCTTATGGACTGTCATTGCATCGAAATCGATGATTTATTATAATAATATAATATTAGTCGTGGAATAATATCACAGTTTGCATATTTCAGTTTTTATTCATTGAAGTTATACCAGTTGGTAGTTTTGGAAATGTTTATTTAATAAAAATAACCGTTTTAGTAGCAGCAAATACCTGCTGAATAAATTAAATCTTGTGCAAGTGGTTTTTACATATATCAAACTAAACAAGTAATTCTTGTTAAATAATATACCTACCGGCGTGCTATCATATACAGTTCTTATCTTCCTTACAAAGCATGAGCCTCCTAATTTCAATAATATATTTTGGATAGCCAATTTCCTAACTAGTCAAAATCGCCCGAAATATAAATTAAAGTGTGGTAACGTGTAATCTTCGTTTACTTCCGATCTACTTTACCACAAAATTGAATGCTCAAACTGTCAGCCGAAGCTTATAGTTAGTGCGCTTCAGTTTCAGCGACATCAAATAAAAGAACGCAGAAGTTTCAGTCCTGTAAAGGTGCAACAAGAAACAAAAACAAAAAAAAATAAGTAGGTACTAATAGCATTATGTTCTTCTCTGTAGCATGAAAATCAGGAGATATAGGTATGTGGGTGCGGGAACTAAAAAAACCTCTGCCGTCGGACATTCGGCATTATTAAACTCTCTAATCCGAAATCTCGACTATGACTTCGACATTTTCACAAAAACTTGCTTATTATTAACTTACCTGTATCAAACATGTCCAAACTAGGTAAACTTTGAACAGCATTATACATTTATATACGTTATAACAGAAACAGAACATGTGGCGTGCCTTTTATTCTGTGCTAAATAAATTTATTTTCTTTCTATCATTGGTCTAGCTTTATTTTACGTTATTTTTCAGGTCCTTAAGGGCTTAATCTTATGAAGTTGTTCCTTCTGCAAGTGTTTGTATTGTATTTCAATAAAGTGGATGATTAAAATGTTAATAGTTGTCGATGGCGGCGGTAAGCGCCTCATGAATAATTCCCTCGCCGATACTTCGCGTATCAACAGTTATTGTTGCCAGTACTTTGTCGTGCACTTTTCTTATTGCTTCTTTCTTGGTGGTGCTTCTAATTACTATGATTAATATTGCTTAAAGTTTACGGTGATTGATTGGTGTTTAAACTTTACTTGAAATTCTGTGTTCTTAGTTTGCCCCACATATTCTTCCAACATAAATTTTCTTTATTTTTACAGTTCATTTCAAACCAGGTTATCTTTCTTTTTAACGACTGTTTTTATATAGATAGGTAAGAATTTAGATACACGTTAATATTTAACTAAATTCATAACTAGGTAAGTGTTTAACTTCCAGCCACCAATTGATTCTCAATTTATAAATTGGACATCTATGAATAACTTCTTCGTCGCACATTTGACTAATTGTCGTATATTAAGATGCACTTTGCTTGTTTGAATATTATATCGAGTGTAATTAGTTCATCTAAGTGGTTCCTTTTACGATTCAAAAGGGAGAATAATTATTTAAGAGGGATACACCCGTGGTACCTCTGATTTAATGGCAGTTATTTAATGGGAAAGGTTTAGTTAAAGTATTTCATACTTCATTAAAACAACCCGTCTCGAAACATTTGGTAAATATTTAATGAAAATCAATGTTATTGCTATTTTAATTTTTAATTTGGTGATAAATATTGAAGCAACATGTTTTCAATTAATGCTGACATTTTGACCTATCCTGCTGAGATGCAGTTATGTAAACAGCTTGTCTGCTAATTATAATTTGTATTTGCGAGATATTGGTGCCGATTCTCTTGTACACCGAACTAAACTAAACTATCACAAAAAAATTTTTTTTTTTTGGTAATATAATCTTAAAAGCTATTCTGCTAACAATATTCTCTAAACTTAAAAACAGTTTTGACACGAACCGTGGCACGGTTCGGTAAGAAATAAGGCAGGGGCTATACATCCCGTATGTCTGGAGTACCCTAGGTACCAAACAATCCATATTAGGTGAGTACCTGTATGAGTAATCAGTACTTGTGTACACAGTGCGTCTCCCAGTTAGGCATGTATGTACTTTCGTTATCATTATTGATTAATAAGTAACAATAGTACCTACTTTCTTCCTTTTCATGTCGTGAATGGATGCGACCACGTAAGAGCCAAGCATCTTCACTGATCCCTTAATCAGCAGGTACATCTTGCAGTGCTTTTTCCTTTTAAACTTCTATTGGATAATTATTAAACCGTTGTGTTAATGGTCGCTGCAGAAAAACCTTGCTAGCTTCATTTAGAATGTTCCCAAATAGATTACCTACTTGTTGTTCAGTGTGATAGCTCAGAAAATCCAAATCGTGTGCCTCAAACTTAAACTTCTAGTACTCAGGAACGAAATGAAACGAATGAGGTTAACGAAACAGGTTACAAAATCCATGAGATAGCCGGAGTTAACAAGAAAAACTGAAACTGGAGTCCAGAGAGCGAATACCTAAACAGTCGCAGTCAGTAAGAAACAGTGCGCAGTCACACACGACAAAAACGATTGACTGACTTCTTTTCCGTCATGTAATACTTTTTGATAGGTACCCTAATATAATAATAAAAAGTTTCATGGCGATGCGGATTCGGTGCCAAGCTGAAATGCTGCAAGCTTTATTTAACGACACCTCTTACCAAAATAGAAATCGAACATTTTTAGTTTTGGAAGAGGAAGTGAACCAATGATCGGTTACTGGGTAGCGTGTGATGTCGACGCATTCCTAGTGATCCTCAAAAGGGCAGTGAATTATGAAATATTTACCAAAAACCTTATTTAGATATTGCTAAAACCAGGAGGTTTGGTACAGTACAACTCTGAACGGACAAGCATTTGGAATTAGGCGCCATAGTAACTTCTATTCAGTTTAAAAAGAGCTATCGAACGATGTATCACACATGGCCATTGGAGGTGGGTACAATTATTTATTTATTGGCTTGGTTATTTGTATGTTTATTATATTATTATATGATTATTATGTTTGTTTATTTGTTGTTACAACCTACGCTATACAAACGTTTATCTATCGGCTAATTTGTTAATTAATAATTTAAGGTGAATCCTCAGCTGTAGCCCGTGAAATTCAAATTTTCTTACGTTTTTTGCTAATATGTCAATTGTGAATTGATAATATATCCAGAATTACCTACTTCGCATGTTGCTGAAGTACTTCGGAGTTCGATATAATACTATACAGGTCTAGAGGACTATCAACTAATGTTGTATAAAAATCTACTCATTCTAAACAGCCATTATTAGTGAATTGACCCTTTTTTCTGTAAACTCCATTTTACGTAAACTAATTTGTAGTAAGTTGGAAGTTTTCTTTGAACGAAGTTGTGTAGCACTCGCGAACTTGTTCCAAGTATTTGAAGATTTCTTGTTAGTTCAATAATTAGGGAAATTTCTTAAAGAAAAATAGAGTTGCGTAGTTCAGTTGCGTTCCAACAAAAAATAATGAAAATTGGGTTGTGAATCCAATTATTAACATTTTAGTTTGAAACTGAAGTGCTTTTTGAAGATAGGAACCAAAGTTTGAAACATTTTAGTAACTGTTAGTTACCTGCTTGGAGAACGTCCGAAATAAATTCTAAATCTTTTTGTCGTTAGGTATTTCAGTACTCGGAAAACTCAATACGATAACCTAGCTGTATCTATGGTCTATGGTAGCCTCAGTAAATACTTGAGCTTGCACACATAACATCACACCTGTAATCCCCGAAGGGTTAGGCAGAGGTGTACCTATAGTACACCCACATTTCGCCAGTTATGTTTAAAGTAATGTAGTTAAAATAAGCTAATCGCAGTCCACGTAGTACAATAATATAAAAGTTGTCATCATCAAGTACTTCCAGTACTCGCTCCTGAGTATCAGTACCGGTATATTTTTATCTGTTGCCGTTATACGTTATACGTCCAGTCGTATAAGTCGTACCTATTCCGATCTCTGCAAATAACTAATTTGCAGAGATCGGAATAGGTAGAGCTTATTTACCTAAACTTCGAGGAAGGAAGTAACATAAAGTGGATAATACCTCCTCTAAAATCCCGGAATAATTATAATGACGTTCAATCCCGGGATTTAAAAACCACAAATTATTTATGGTATTTTTTAGGGTTACGTACTAAAATTATGTCAAATTCAAGTGTTTTGTTTTGTGTAGATAAAATAAAATTAAGTTGGCTGGTTTATTATAACTTGTGCTTCGAATACATATCGAAATACATTTTTTTGTACAAATATTTGGTTATTCGTGCCCAGGAAAAGGTAGCGGTGGCGGTTTCTATTGTTTCAAAATATCTTTTGTCACACAACTAAATATGATATAATTTTTCAAATCAATAATTTGTAACTATAAATAAAGTCCAATAAATAAATCCCGGGATTTAAACGTCATTATAATTATTCCGGGATGTTAGAGGAGGTGTTATCCACTCTATGATACTTCCTCTCTCGAAGTTTAATTATTATAAAATATCTTTACTCAGACATAAGTGACACGTTTTAGCCAAACGAAAATCTTCGTTATATCGGCACGCAGATGAAAAAAAAGTTCGCCCTCATGTTGTAGACTTCGGTGATAGACCACACACCGTATGATTCATATTTGAATGGGGTAGACAGAGCAGTGCCCTAGCAGTGCATAGTGACTGATATACAATTCTAGAATATTGTAATGGCTTATGCCATGCTAAACCAAAATAATGATTTATGATTTATCAACAAAACGGGTTAACAGCCGAGTTGAAGATGAATGATTTAAGGTTGGCGAACTTAAATCTTTTAGGAAAACCATTAAACCATTCAAAGTTGATGTGATGCTGTAATAATATGCTTCAACTAACAGTGCATTCATGCAAGTCCATTCAAACTTTATGATTTATCATTTATTTTCTTGTTTAATTTGCAGTTTCTATAAAACTTCATGTGCAACCTCGTTATGTTTGTTAATAATGAATCTTCTAATGAATAAGAAATATTTTTATGAATTCCTAAGTAACGGATAACGGCGTATCGTTCGTAATACAGTAATAACGTTACGTAATACAGTAATAACATCATGAAAATAAATTGATTTTATAATGCATTAATTATTTATAAAGAGATAAACTAATCCGTCCGTTCACGACTAGTGCTTAAAACTGCATGTCTCTCAAATCTCAATGTGATAAACTGCTACCAATCACATTCACCGAAAAACGGAAACCTATTCCTAAATCTTACTCAATAATTGGGGTAACACTTCAAACAGTGGACACGATTCGTGACCTGACGAATGTAGGTTGATAGTCCACCTCAACTCTAAACTCACATTCGTCAGCCACATTGACAATATCACTGCCAAAGCTGCGAAAACGTCTGGCTTTATAAAAAAAATAGGTCGGGATTTCCAGTCTATCTCTACCCTAAAGGTGCTCTTCAATACTCTGGTGAGAAGTATCCTACCTAAACTGGAGACAGTTTGGAACCCTACTTACCGCGTTCACGTAAAGAAGATTGAACGTATACAAAGATTCTTCAATAGATACCTTCGTATTAGAAGCCCTAGCTGTCCACGGGATACCTCTTCTACGATCTTTTGGCAGAATTCAGTACAACTGTACCTGGACAGAAAGCTATTAGATCTGGTCGCGAAACCGTTACCTTTGCCACAACTGCAAGTCGTACATTTATTAAACGTGTAAATTCATTAACACGGCTTTGACTGGTTATGGTATAAGCAGGTACTATTCTTTAGGTATATAATTCCCAAATAAACCTTTCATAATTTTCATTGGGAATATTATTTTCTATCCCAGCGCTGCCACACCAAATGTTGCAATATAAATCTTGGTTGACACAGCTGAACATATTTAGTTACACAAAATTAGGTAGAACTAAACACAGGAATAATTAAAGCCAGGTTTTCACAGCTACTCATTGTAGATATTACTAAAGGCAGCTCAGCTACAAATTGCGAACAAGTTATAATGTCTTGTCGTGATACGGGTCTGTAATAAAAAGTGGTATATCAGCTAGCCGGTTACAAGCGCTCCATCCGCAGAACCAAACCATTCTACTGCTGCACCAGTAGTACTATCTTATTGTAGGGGTCAGTGAGAAAGATTATGAAGATATAACACATGGTCCGTTGAGAAGCACTTGCCATATATATTTTCTTATAAACAACAGTACATGACACATATATTTAAGTGCCTAAACAACAGACGACACTTTGAAACCGTTCTAATGAAACTGTTACTAACACTTTCACTGATTCTACTTTAATGTTACTTTGGTTTCATTCACAATTTTTTTGTGTATGGCATCTCGTAGTTAACCTTGAGAGGTCGTGACTACTTAACCGGACTATCCTGTGGTTGCCTTAAGTATGAGCTTAAAGCCTCCAGCCAGGGGCGAAATAAATATTACGTACTAAACAACTGCACGCTAAGGGCACCCCTTGTGGGGTACGGACCTCGACTTAGGGCGTCGTTGGGGAGGATAGAAAGTTGGGACAGACTGGATCAAAATTTTGGTGATTACTACTATCAGGGGATAGTATTAAAGCTACGGCGCACTCAGCCTCGGCGCGGGTGGCTGGCAATTCGACGGAATGACGGTCTGTGTAATTTGTGCACTGTACTTGTGGCTACTGCTTTCCTGGAGGAGGTTAATGAGGTCATCTGGTTCGGTGAGAGTATGCCTTGGTCAGAGAATCTGACTAATGCGAGAGGGCCTGTAACAAGCGGCCGTTACAACCAGAGAGTTGCGATGTCTATCTGCGGAATCGAAGAAACTCTTCGTAATGTGCTTCGTGAACTGCTGGATGGTGGGGTTTTTAAGATCTAGGTGGAGGGCTTCGTTCCAAACGAGCCAAGGGGCACCCGTAACCTTTCGGAGACATTGGTTCTGTCAATGAATCGGGTCAGTACAGCCTCTTTATACTTTTACCACTTAGCGCGCGATTGCATTGGTTGATCGGTATGTTCTCAAAATCTCAGCCAATCACTGCACTCTTAAAATTAGCGGGGCATGTCCCCCTCGCCGACTGGTCCACTATTGGGCAATAAAACGCCCTGTTTGGTTATTTTTTAATCCCTTTTATCGACCAATGACGAGCCGTTTTATTTTTAGCAATTCCATTTACTTTTCATAAGCTTGGCTTATGTATTCTCTTATATACTGTTATTAATTCTTAAGAAAGCTTGTAGTATGCACACGGGCTTATATACTTGGTTCGTAATCATTCCTCCGAGTACATAAGGTTACTTAAAGATGATTAGAGCGGTACTGTACATAGATAGCCTGTTTTTATTATTTATGTACTGACGCTATGTTGTCATATCAATTTATTTGAGGCTAGCTCGTTGTCCGTAACACGTATGTTAACCATTACTAGTTTCATCACAGACATGCTCATTAGAATGCCTTTACTTTACTTTCGTTTTTGCTCCATGAATCTTGAAGATCCTTATGAAGCAAAATAGATTGCTGGACGTCCTGCTAAAAGAAACATTTAATATCAGTAGCACACCCAAGAAAGACTACCACGGAAGACTAATGATTGACAAGCTTTAAAAGAAAAACTTACGTAGGTACATAAACTCACATCTTTTCCCATGGGGGTAGGAAGAAACTATAGAACGCCACCTGCTACGGTCCTAACATACTCCTTATGCATGTATTTATGTAGAAGAAAGAGTCTGTGAAAACTAGATAATTTCATACCACGATCGATTTCTATAAGATTACAACTATTAGCGTCGTGTAAACAGCCTTCTACTAAGTTCGACGCTAATGTACTATCGATTTAAAAACCCACTAACGCGAGATTACATCGGTCGCTCCGAAACTGTTACCGTTAATTAGGGCACAGATTTAGTCGCACGATACCGCGGCGCGGTGCGACGCGATTTATCTTAATTTGTCGCAACTGTGGTTCACGGTGCTCTACCACTAGATCACAATAGCAACTTGCAGACGATCCACATTTTAGATTTCAGGCATTTTGGGGCATAAGACATTTTGAGTTAAAGATGATATGGAAAGATGGAAATTTGACATCAAGTCCAAACCGCACAAAACGCTGCTCCTAAACTATTTCAACTTAACAGTGAGAGGTTAAAAATAAGACAGTGTTTTAGCAACCTAATTACTAAAATAAAATATTTTTACCTAGTTTTGTAACATTTTACGTGACTAATTGGGCAAAGTTATGTCACCCACATATCAGAAAACGATACCTACTGAATCCGAAATCCGAATTGTAACGTTAAGCAGTGAGTGGAAGACGTTTAGTTTATTTACTTACAAAAAGCAACAACAGAACAGTACCTATCGAAATGCAGTCGTACATGTCCACACTCGCTTTACCAATATTTTTGGCTGTTGGCCGACGACGCGGCGACGCTACGGTATTCGTGAACATTTTCTTTTGTTTCATTCTTTGTACCATTCTGTGCTGTCCTATTTCGTGACTTAACACAATAACTGAAACTGAGAGATATCGACAAATTGAAGTTCATTGCAAATACTAGGTTAGTGTAATACTCACTGATGTACTCGAAGAAGACACGTTTAACAGTGGTATCTGTGCGTTTACTGTTATCTGTAATTTGGCATAGCATTGAATATTATTGCGCTAATTTACACACATAGTAGGAATCGTGATTCAAATTAATTAGATATTGAGAGGTATGCGGTTGTTGACAGTAATTAATTCTTATTGAACACGCCCAGTTATGATCGGTGTAGCAATTTGTGATATTAATTCTGTCTGCTTTGAGTACAAGTTTAAAACCGTTCAGGGGCAAAATATCCAGTCAAAATGTCCAACGGTGTCAAAATGGCCAAGTTCCAAAATGTCCAATTGTCAAAATGTCCAATGGTGAAAATGTCCAATTGTCAAAATGTCTAATTCCCAAAATGTCCAACATTTAATAAAAAATGTTTAATGTTTAATAAAATTATGTTTAATGTTTGTTTCAATTTTTAATTATAAAAATTATGATGTTGATTATTATATTTTTTGATATTACACTATGACAAAAATTGTGATTTCGGGTATGTTGTGGTCTTATCTGGTCTTAATTTGTTTCCTACTTATAAATAAAACATATTTTGATTCTTCCAGTATTTTGTATTTATTGTTTGTCATAAGTATTAAAAAAGTGTTTTGATGAGTTATTGAACAATTTTGCAAGATTGGACATTTTGGGAATTGGACATTTTGACACCGTTGGAAATTTTGGGAATTTGACATTTAGCCCCTGAACGTTTAAAACAAGTTAATAATAATGCTTTGTACCTAATATTAGTTTATAATTATGCCACTTCAGTGCAAAGGCCTTATATTCTTTATAACGAAAATTTACAAGCATTGATTACTATACTGAATACTGTTAATTCTTCCTTACGATATTTTACTTTACTATAAATAAATCATAAATCTTAAAGCAGTTAAAATTGAATGAGACTTTCTGGGCCTTATTAACAATACATATTATGGGTACATGCATGGATTTATGAGCGACCGTGAAACTTTGGTGTTTACGATAGGTATGCGAAACTCTATCACAGTAAATAAAAACTTTATGATTGTAGCGCTCCCTACGACATAGGCATATAAATAATAATATGAATAATCTATCCAGCCAGTTTGGACCAACAACATAGTAAATATTCAATGTAATATTTTGACCACGTGTGATTGACGTGGCTGCATAATGTCCGCCGAACTGGAAACGAATACATTGGTGAAACAGCCACTACACGAATAGCGAGAAGCGTTCACGACGCGTCTCGTGACTGCGGTCAGAATGATGTCTGGATATTTTTAGACCGTGGATCTTGGAATAACACTTTCTAAACGTACCTACTGCCATACATTATCGTTTTTCTATTTCAAAGATCATAAAACCAAATAAAAAACATTGTATCCATTCCAATATTTGTACTCTGTATCATAACTGTGTGTGTGGTCCTATCATTCGACACGGGTTTGTTTACTGTTCCGTCTTCCAGTAGAAAAGCTTACAATAATATTTTTATTGGCCATTCATGGAATAGCGAATGCGATCCCTGACAAAATAACAATTTAATCGTTCTCAGAATTAAATTTAATCTTTCACCGCTAAAGTAATAATGAAGTAAAACCAACAAAATAAGACTCGGAACATAAACAACAAAAACTGGGTCCCATTATTGGAATTGTAAATAAGAAAAAACTGAGGTCTTCATCGGAGCAACAAATCACTTTGTTTTTGTGAGTGGTCCCGCCGAGCCCGTTCCGCGCCCTTACAAGGTGTTATCGAAAACTGTGGTATAAACACAGTTTCGCTTTTTGATTCTCGATATAGATATACGTGCGGTCGTTGCTAGTAATAAAAGAACGATAAAATGAGATTATCCGACGATTCGGAACACAAACACTTGCGCAGTGTCCATTCTAATAAAAAGTTAAATTATCAAACAACTATGGACAGTTTAACGCGATGAAACCGATATTCCGTGTCGTTTGTAAGAGAATCACTAGATAAACCATGTTTTTTGTTGATTATGATATTTTTATTCGCTTGTGTTGGAGATAACATTCAATACTTAAATAAAAAAGGATAAAATCGTTGTTATATCTTAACCTTAAACAGTTGCATGTTAAGGGCTAAGTTATTTTATTTTTCTCCACGCTATATTTTTCCCAGGATACACATTACTTATCATTACCTCGTTCACAACATATCGTCGTCATATTTATTTCCGCTCCCATGACACAACATTCATCTGTTTGAACTTTAACCATACGTTCAACTTGTCAAAAACGTACAATACACAATGGGAGTTCGTTTGTAGTCGCACCGAGTCATAACAACGTCATAACCAATAAAAACACCATTGACTCCCGGAACTGAACAAAACATTATAAATCACTGTTGCATGCTCACTGAACATTTTTTTGAGGCAGTTATAGAGGGCTGGAATCCCGCGGGCCAATGTATTGTATCCTTGCACCGACGCGCGACGGCGACGACCGAGCACACAATGTGCAGTGTGCACGATAGTATCGCGCCGAGGGTAAGGATACATGCACTCATGTGGAGCCTGATTACGGGGAAATTATAGGGTAACGTAGCAAAGTAGGCACTGTTATTACAGATGTAGGGGCGCTGACGCGGTCGTTTTATATTCCTCGCATGCGCGGCGCCCGGCAAAGCCAGTTCGCCCGAAACCGCCTTCCGCTATACACGAGTCGCAAATACAACTTTGTAATATTCAACTATAGTAAAGACTTATATAGCACGTGACATCTATTATTTCTCTCCGCACACACTACCCTGGAACACACACAAAATTGGTGACCCCGACGTGATCCTAAAGTGTGTGCGTTGATCGAGAGCGGGCAACTCAACCTAACATCCACGCGGCATAGTGTGAAAACCCACAGTGCTTATTGAGAAAAAGTCACAAAGTCAAGCCTGAAGATGGAAGAAAAAGCGACCGCTGGAGAATACGTTCTCTCACCCGTGTCCGTGACCGACAAGATAGAAAATTTTTGGACCACGTCGCCAGAATTATGGTTCGCCAAAGCGGAAATGATTATAAACCCGCAGAAGATGTCCGACGACTCCAAGTACCGAATATTAGTCTCGAAGCTCAACCAGGAAGTCACAGAACAAGTAGCATCAATTATATTTGAACCACCCAAAGAAAAAAAATACGAGACCTTGAAGGCAAAGTTACTCTCAGTTTACAGAGAGTCGGACGAATGTCAAATCAAAAAGCTGGTTTGCGGAATGGAGCTGGGAGACCAGCAGCCATCACACCTTCTTCGAAAAATGAGGGAGTTAGCCAGAGGAAGGGTGACAGACGAAACACTCAGGGTGATGTGGAAGAACCAATTACCACCGTCTATACGCAGCATTTTGGCAGTATCCGACGAGGCAAACTTAGAAAAATTAGCGTCGATCGCAGACAAGGTAGCAGAAAACGCAACGCCGGTCCACAGTGTCGCTAGCGCGAAAGAAGCGTCAAACCCAACGAACAAGGATGACGCAGTGATAGCCGAAATAAGACAACTTGGTGACAGATTACGCAGGCTCGAGAGCACACCCAGAGGTCGTTCGCGAAACTTTAGATCTAGAAGCAGCAGATCCAGGTCGGGATCGAACTCCAGGTCTACCAAGGCGATGACAAGTGATGACCCCAACTGGTTGTGCCGGTACCATTTCCGGTTCCGTAACAAGGCGACGAGGTGTGAACATCCGTGCAATTGGAAGAAGTCGAAGCCAGCGGAAAACTAGTGTCGGTGCAGTCAGCGACGGGTGGCTGCGACCGCGTGCACGGAAATCACCGTCTAAGCGTCCGGGACAAGAACTCAGGTTTGAACTTTTTAGTAGATAGTGGTGTAAATGTGTCAGTTCTACCTCGCAGAGTGGTTTTCAAGAAAAATAACGCACAAAGTGCCGGTTATAAGTTATATGCTGCGAACGGAACCGAAATAACTACGTACGGTACACACATGTTAGAACTAGACTTAAATCTTAGACGAGCGTTCCGTTGGTTATTTACGATAGCAGACGTACAGCAACCAATATTAGGTGCTGACTTCTTAGTAAAACATAATTTGTTAATTGACTTGAACGGACGAAGGCTAGTCGACCAGGCAACTAAGTTAGGCGCGAGAGGAAACCTCTCCGAGTCGACTGAGCCCACGATAAAGACCATTGTTGATGGCTGCCCCTATCATGAGCTATTATGTAAGTTCCCAGAGGTAACTAAACCAGTTTCATATAAAGAGACACCTAGACATAGCGTACGTCACATTATAGAAACAACAGGTACCCCAGTGCACGCACGAGCGAGACAGCTACCACCAGACAGATACGTAAAAGCGAAAAACGAATTCAGGGTCATGCAAGAGCTGGGGATCTGCAGGCCGAGCCACAGCGCTTGGGCAAGTCCTCTGCACGTAGTACCCAAGAAAGACGGGAATATTAGGCCATGCGGAGACTACAGACGTTTAAATGCGATCACCAAACCGGATCGCTACCCTGTACCTCGGCTGCATGATTTTACATATATGTTGGCAGGTAAGAAAATATTCTCAAAATTAGATATTAACCGAGCATACAATTGCATACCTGTCGCGGAAAATGACATTGAAAAAACTGCTGTCATAACACCTTTTGGTTTATTCGAATTTATGCGCATGCCCTTCGGATTACGTAATGCAGCACAAACGTTTCAGCGTTTCATGCATCACACGGTATTGCAAGGTTTGGATTTCCTATTCAACTACGTAGATGACGTCATCATAGCATCAGATAACGAAGTAGAGCACAAACAACACTTAGAAAAAGTTTTCGAAAGATTTAATGAATACGGCATAACTATAAATTTTTCCAAATGTAGTTTCGGTAAACAAAAATCAGAATTTTTAGGATATGAAGTGTCAACAGAGGGAATTAGACCATTAGAAGATAAGGTAAAAGCCATTATAGATTTTCCAAAACCGGAAACAGTTGCGGAACTTAGAAGATTTCTAGGAATGTTAAATTTTTATAGGGCCAGTATACCTAAATCGGCTGAGCATCAAACAGAGTTGAATAAATACCTAGGAAATACAAAACGCAAAGATAAAACTAAAATTAACTGGACACCAGCAGCGGAAAACAACTTTGAGCAATGTAAAAAAGACCTAAAGAACGCGGTTATGTTATCATATCCAACGTCAAATACTCCGTTAGCGTTAATGACCGATGCGTCAGACACATGCGTGGGCGCAGTATTACAGCAAAAGGTAAACAACAAGTGGAAACCATTAGGGTATTTTTCTAAAAAATTAACACAGGCCCAAATTAAATATAGTACATATGACAGGGAATTATTAGGAATATATTCAGCCATAATTCATTTCCGCAACATGGTTGAAGGTCAACAGTTAATTATTTTTACAGACCATAAGCCTTTATCATTTGCATTTAGTAAAATAGGTACAGATAGAGAAACTTCGCGGAGAGCTAGACAGATCATGTTCATTAGCGAATTCAGCACGGACATAAGACACATTAGTGGGAACGATAATTTAGTTGCGGATACATTATCCAGAGTAGCAACAATATCGTGCCCCACAACGATCGATTTCGCAGAACTTGCAGCCGCACAGGAAACGGACGGCGAGCTAGCTAAATTGCAAAGCGAATCGAAAAACAATAACAACATAGTGTTGAAACGTGTACCTATATACAATACAGAGAAATACATTGTTTGTGAAGTTTCAACCGACTCAGCACGCCCATACTTGACCGGAAAGTTTCGACGTTTAGCTTACGACTCAATACATAATATGAGCCATCCAAGCATTAGGGCAAGTAGAAAATTAGTTAGTGAAAAGTATTTTTGGCCAAATATGAATAAAGACGTTGGAAAATGGGCCAAGACTTGCATTAGATGTCAAAAAGCGAAAATTCAAAAGCACACCAATGCAGATTTAAGTACCTTTGAAAATTGTAAGCGTTTTGAACATATTCACATAGACATAGTAGGACCGCTACCAACTACACCAGAGGGATTTAAATATTGTTTGACGATAATAGACAGGTTTACGCGTTGGCCAGAAGCATTTCCATTAAAAGAAATAACTGCAGAAATAGTAGCCAAAACTTTATATGAAGGTTGGATTAGTCGTTACGGGTGCCCGGTTAAACTCACAAGTGACCAGGGAAGACAGTTCGAAAGTAATTTATTTAGAGAATTAATGACAATTATGGGAATACAGAAAACCCGTACCACTCCATATCATCCTCAATGCAACGGAGCGATAGAAAGATGGCATAGGTCATTAAAAGCAGCACTAAAAGCACGTTTAGACAATAAAAGCTGGATAGATGAACTAGCAACAGTAATGTTAGGATTGCGCACGACAATTAGGTCAGACACAGGCGTAACCGCAGCACAAATGCTATACGGCAGTAATATTAGGCTACCAGGTGACTTTTATGACCATAGCAATGTACAGTTGCATGATGACAACAATTTCGTTAAAAAAATTAAGGACGTAATAGATGGACTAAAACCGACCACTAGAGTAAACAAGTCACCTCGCAAGATTTTTATACACAAAGATCTATTAACCAGTGATTATGTATTCATTAGAAATGACGCTGTAAGGAAACCATTACAATCACCATACGATGGACCATATCGCGTTATAAGTAGAAACGAAAAAGTGTATCGCATACAGTTACCAGACATACAAACCAACATATCTATAGATCGCTTAAAACCAGCATATATATTGACAGACAACGAATTGCCATCAGAGGAAGTAAATAAAAACATATTAGAGAAAAATGAGAATAAAAAAAACAAACAGGTACAGAATAAAATACAGAAAAAAGTAAGGTTTCAAACAGACAAACCCAGTGACGAAACATATACAACGCGAACTGGACGAATAAGCAAAAGACCCTCTAAATATCGAAATTAACATTTTATAATGTAGGTCAATTAATTGAATGTAAGCACTAGGTATCGCAGTTGAAACATAGTAAGAATCAAAAAAGGTCGCGAAATTACACCACGTACACAAAAATAAAAAATAAAAAATGGGCACCAACCAGACAAAAGAAAAAGTAATTGTTAACGAAAACCTATCAAATGTTGCACAAGTGGACAACAAATTGAATATCATTGGCTGTGTTATGATAGCTACCATAATATTACTTACCATATTGTTAATCTACGCTGGAAAACGAAGGTGTATCAAAAACATTAGGAAGTGGTTGAAAAAGGAAATAGTGGCAAGTTCGACAGCCACACCGAGCATAAGGGTAGAAACGGTCCAAAAACCGCAAGAAACGCCTAACCCCAAAGTCATTTTTTAAGATAACCTGCTCAGCAACCATCGTCCATTCAAGTCAAATCTCATAAAGTTTAGGTCCCAATTTCCAAGTGATGTTTAACGGTGCAAGTGCTACTTTGTGAAATATGTGAATTATCGTTATAGATGTGTACTCTTAATTGGCGTCACCATGACAAATGCTGTGGGCTCCGCAGGGGTGCTAATTTTTTTTATTTTTATGGCAGAGCATGTCGTCATGGTGACTACCCTTAACATCGTAATTTTATAAGTTTTTTTTAAGTATGTGTATGTACAATATCAAGACGGCACCTTTAAAAGCAGGTAGCCGCACTAGTTTAAGATCAGATATTGTTAAGTATAAGATTTATACCTCCAAATGATTTTGTATTATAATTATCAAGTACTAAAAAAATAAAAAAAATGCATTGTAAGAAACTGTAATAAAAGCAACCTTTAGAAGCAATTGTACATTCAAATAAATTGTACACTGCTTATACCATTGCAATCATAGCGTAATGATGTTTAAACTTAGCTATGTAAGTCATAACAATGTATAAGGCGTCAATATCAGGTGACGCAATCACGCCAGACATCCGGTTACAACATTGTTATTCAAACCAAATGCTGATTGTAATTTATAAGTAATACTGTTTAGCCATAGATGTAATTAATAACACATTTTATAGTAACAGATTTTTATTGTAAAAAAAAAACCTACAGTTTTTTTTAAAAAAAAGGGGAGGAATAGTGTAGGGGCGCTGACGCGGTCGTTTTATATTCCTCGCATGCGCGGCGCCCGGCGAAGCCAGTTCGCCCGAAACCGCCTTCCGCTATACACGAGTCGCAAATACAACTTTGTAATATTCAACTATAGTAAAGACTTATATAGCACGTGACATCTATTATTTCTCTCCGCACACACTACCCTGGAACACACACAAAACAGATATTCGAAAGTGCATGTGTCAAGGTTTTTATTAAAACATGCAGCTTTAGCACGCTGTTTAATTTTGATATGACAATCATGCCATCACAAATAAAATAATAATAATCTTATTTATATTTAGGAAGCTTTTTATAAACCCGCGTAGTTAAATAAAAATCTCAATTATCCACTCGATTGGTCCAGTTCACGAATACGATAAACAACTAATCAAACTCGATGAGCCAATTTTTCAATCATATCTCGATTCTTTCTTTATCGATTCTTTGTTCTAATAGAGGGTGTATGAGAAAAAATAAAGATTATTCGATAGCGGTCTAATGGTACTGCGGGCTAGGTCCGCGGTCCGCACAGCGAGAGGTCCACGCCGGTGGTCCGGACCCCGGGGGGTCGGGGGGGGGGGGTCCGCCCCTCCGCACATATATCACGGGCGATGCGTTCACTCGCGACTTTTATACGCGTACGTTATTAGCAAAAAAGCAATCAGAAATCGAGTGAGAGAATCCATATTGGAAAAGCCGGATGGTTTTAATCCTGTTAACAAATGGGACCCTAGCGCGCTCCGACTCCGATATCCCGATATGCAGGAAAGAAATAAATCATTCTGTAAACACACTTTTTTATCGATTTGCTATTCTAGCCTTCGCGGTGGTTTTTATCCCAAAATGTAGGTCCTAGACTCATCAATCTTTCCTATCTGGATCATTAATTAATTCTAAAGCTTTCTGTTTCGTGTTTACCCACTTTTTGCTGATAACAATGTCTGTTAAAATAGGTTACGATGACTAGACTAGAAACTAGTGTTGGACACCACTGCCATTGAATTAATTATTAAAATTGTACTGGCGAGCTTTTGTTTAATCTATGACATCATCAATAAGTAATGCGCGCTCGCTGTCACCTCTGACCGCTAATACTCCTGATTAATCATGCGCATGATGTTGTATAAGTATGTAATGAGACACACTCGTTCATGGGCGCAATTGATCGCATAATGGAGCTCGTTGTATCCACCGTCCTGCTAATTACTTCATTAGGTGCAGAACTGTTAATTGGCGACTATCCGAACACTATATTATTAGTATAAATCCACATTGCGTACTTAACAAATGACAAATTATACGTATGAATAGATCATCAGCAATATTTAGCTTCTTAACGTACGTTCTGCAGATGGCTTTGTATTTGAAAAACAAAAAGTTTGCATGCAAAATGATTGCTATTAATCTTCTGACTCACACTAGATTTAAATAACTCATTCATAAAAGAAGTTTAAAAGCCGTAATGCTATCAATCACAGTACCTAAAGTTGAATCGTAACAATATTAATCCTCAAAAAGACGTAATAAATCATCTGAAGCACTGAGCTCCTTTATTAAAAAACACTATCAGTGATCCCTTCATCAGTGATAATATTTTTATTATTATCGATTACTTTATCTCGATAGAGTAATAATATTTAGTTTTAACGGTTTTTGTAAATTTGGTAGAAGAGATGTTTTGTCTGATTTTAAAGAATGTTAAGCGAAAGACAGTCTGAAAATAAAAATAAACTCGATTTAATAAAAACCAGCCAAGTGCGAGTCGGACCACGCACAATGAAGGGTTCCGTAGTTGGGATGAATTTATCCCAAGAATACACTTAACATTGTCTTTGAAAAACGTGTTCTCCCATACATTCTAACTGCAAATGTAATTTTGTACGCACAATATTGGGAGATTTACCATGTTGTTTTAAGACCATAGACTTCTTCTATTAGGTTTACCTGTAAAGGCTCATATCAGACTAGTGCGATATCGCGGGCGCAATAGGCACCGACAAAGAAATTGTGAAAAGTCGCGTCGCGCCCGCGATACCAGTCCGGACAAGTCTTAATCTTTTACTTTTATTGAACTATTCTCTGTATTTTTCTTCAAAATATTAGGCTCAGTTGTTTCGGAGATAAGGGGGAGATTGGTAAATGTTCATCAAGTTTCTTAAATAACGCTCAAACCATTTATTTTAAAATTATAAATAAAAAAAAATTGAGACCCCCACTGACAGTAAGCGTAAGCCCTTTCATTAGATATGTGACACGGTACATTGTGCAAAACTTTTGAAGTTTATTCCTTCAGAATCGATGTTCATATAAGGCCCGGTATGGAAATTGTATGAGTAGTGAAATCTATACAAGCGTTAACTCAAAAGCCTTACCTACGTTTTTTTGCGCATCTTTCAAGGACATATTTAATTTTCTTATTTGTCTCCCAAAAGTGACCCTAATATTCAAAATTCATTTATTTAAGTAACACGTTCAATTCAAACAATTCGTTTGGGTTACAGAAATTGATATGTGTACTTACCAAATTTCAACTTAATCGGTCCATTAGTTTCGGAGCAAGATGGCTGTGACAGCCGTACCTAGGCGAAAGTTCCCGGTTGATCACTTTTCAACCTTATTACTATGGGGCATAATGGCGAAAAGTGTTCGACCGGAAACTAACGCGGTTGTACATACAGACTGATAGACAGACACTCGAGTGATACTTAAGCGTTCCGTTGTTTCATTCGGGCATACGGAACCCTAAAAAGGGCCAGTAACATTGTTTTAGCTGGTTATGTCATCATTAATGAAAATGAATTGGCAATAACACTCAACGCTTCAGTCAATTGTCAACATAGCTCTCTAATTCACGCCATTCAACACGAACGGGGTCAAGAGTCAAATATAAAATCGAATTAACGAACATAAAATGTAAGTACTATTCCCATCAGGCGCCGCGCGTCGGCTGGAGAGCCCTCACGTCGACGTGTCACCATGAGTTCCCACATTTATCCCCTAAGCTAACGAGCTCGGCTGCAGTATAATTACCGACCAATAGGTTATCGCGTCAAGTGCAATTGAACGTAGTTATAACTTGGCCAGTTATACGCACAATTAGTTAATTTCTGGCCCAGTCCGCCACACACACAGCTCTAACTGAACATGATTATCTGTTGTTTGTGTTTTCTATTTTGTTCGCTACGTTTTGAATTTTTGGAAGTTCATTTACTTTATGATCATGCTGACTAGAGATCAAAACGTCTATGCCAAGTATTGCCTAAACCTTATATTGACTAGGAAGCACAATGTCTACCTTGCAATATGTCTAAACAGTATTTGAACTAAACTTTATTCTGACTATGAACCAAAATACCTACCTTGCAATATGTATATACAGTATTTGAACTAAACCTTATTCTGACTATGAAGGTTAATTATTAAAATAAAATGGCTAGGTTAGGTTAGGTTAAAACTGTGACCACCTACGCACGAGCCGAGCGAGCGAAGTGAGCGGTGCCGCGGCAGTGGCCGGCGAGTGCCAGACATGACTAGATTTTATAGAAAAAAAATATGGAAAAAACCTAAAAAAAAGGTTATACTTTTAATAATAATTATCTACATAATAATATACCGTAGCAATGTCAAGAAACTTCCGCTACAAAATACAGTGATAGTGTTTTGCATGACTAACCCACATTGAGCGACATTTATGATTCAGATCTCCAGGCGATATACCTGGGGCCCAAGTCTGCTATTTTTATAAATTCAGTCATTCCAACACGATCCCATTGTCATTTTGCTAAAAGTTCGTAATCTGGTAAATTCATAATGGTCGATCATTTTCTTTGCAATTTCTTTCAATGTAGTGTCAGTGGCCGACCATTGGAAAGTCATAATGACGCCATTATAATAGTAGATTACCAAACCTGTCAAAATCAACAATTATGAAATCAATGATCGACCATTCTGACACTATTGTAATAGACCTTGCCTAACAGACTTGAGGCCCAGGTACTACTTAGAAATTATTGCATTTTAGGTATTTTGCTTGTTAAATATTTTGATCTCTAGGCGATTTACAGCTTAGGCAATTAGCTGTAGACATTAATTTTAGGCATTTTGCTTCGTAGACACTCTGATCATAAAGGGTTAATTTTTGTGTTCTATAGGGTCGTAGTAAATATTGTCTTAAATAAGTTTGCTGCGTCTTTGTAAACTAACTAATACTTTCTGAGTAACAAAATAAGTTAAATATCAGATTTTAGATATCTCATAAGATTGCTGTCGTATCCAATTTAACATTTGCAAACAATATTTTCGTATTTCCCTTTCGGCTACACCAGCCGTACTCAAAGTGTATTCCGCGGAACCCTAGGGTTCCGCAAAGCCTCTGTGAGGGTTTTGCGAAAGTACTGGTCAGAATAAAAAAAAAACTAAAGGGGTACCTACTATATTTTATTTTACTCTGGTAACTGAGATACTACTAAAATAAACAATCTAAATATTCCAACATAAAGTAAAAAAAAAATGCAAATTTGAATGTCAAGTAATATGATTATTAATGAAGAATACACATACAACCATTTTTGATTAATTTAAGGCTCCGTCAAATATTTCGTTTTCCAAAAGGTTTTTTTTTTTTTTTTTTTTTTTTTTTTTTCTGTAAGTAGGTTTGTACAAACACTTTTACACGTCAATCATATTAAAAAAAACTAGATGAGGTCGGCGTTTCGTATCCGACTACTCTGAGAAGAAAGGCCGAAACAAACTCAGAGGTCACAGTCTCTTTTTAAAGTCCAGACATAATCTTGGTCAGATCATGTGAAGACCATGTAGATTGGTGCCTGAAATGATCTTTTGACGAAAGAACCACACAGGTTGAGGGGACCTGTCCAGTCAGTGCACGCATTTGTCAGTAGTCGTGCAGCTCAACTAAGAACTTAAGGAGCTCAACGATTCAACGAACAATACCAAAGAAAGGACATTTGGGTAGGCCGCATAAAATCACTCAAACTGCCAGACTATGATAAAAACTAAATGAGAAAAAAAAGGAAAATGAACAAAAACCCACATAGTCTTCACATTTACAATACTTAAAACAATATAATACTTAACAAAGTAAATATTCATGTCATTGTATATATAAAATTAATCACTGTCAATGTGTATATAAAATACGGATATAATCTTGGTCAGATCATTTGAGAACCATGTAGATTGGTGTCTGACATGGTCTTTTGACGAAAGAACCACACAGATTTGAGTGGACCTGTCCAGTCAGTGCACGCATTTGTCAGTTATCGTGCAGCTCAACTCAAAACTTAAGGAGCTCAGCGATTCGACGAACAATACCAAAGAAAGGACAATTGGTTAGGCCGCATAAAGTACTCAAACCGCCAGACCTGCATTAAAAATTTTTTTGATTGAGAATAAAAATAAAAAAACAATTCACATAGTCCTCACATTCATAATAATTAAAATAATATAATACTTTACAAAGTAAATATTCATGTCATAGTTTAGGTATTTAAAAATTTCAATCAAAAAATAGTATAAATAGTTGGCAAAAAAAATCAAATCAAGATTCACTGTAAATTGGAGCAGCTCAATCCCAAGCCTTTTTGTCCTCAATAAAGTCTTTAACAGTATAAAATGCTTTCTGGCACAGTTTCCGTTTTATAAAACATTTGAATTTATTAAGGCTTAATTCTTGAATATGGCTAGGAAGTTTATTATAAAAACGTATACACTGGCATCTAAACGAGCCACCTATTTTTTTAAGCCTGGTTTTAGGAACAACAAATTTGTGCTTGTTCCTAGTATTTACATTATGGATATCACTGTATTTTTTAAACAGATTAATATTTTTATGTGCATACAATAGATTTTCATAAATATACTGAGAAGCTACAGTCAGTATATTAATCTCTTTAAATTTGTCTCTGAGGGAGTGTCTGGGACTTAATTTATAAATTGCACGAATTGCTCTTTTTTGTAAAACAAAAATTGTCTGAATGTCGGCGGCATTTCCCCACAACAGAATACCGTACGACATTACACTATGAAAATAACTAAAGTATACTAAGCGGGCTGTCTCTAAATCAGTTAAATCACGAATTTTTCTAACGGCGTATGCTGCAGAGCTAAGCTTTTTCGACAATTACCGTCCGTAGTTTCCGTCTCCAAAAAGTTTGAGAACCACTGGGCTAAACAATGATAGCAATGCTATGTGTAGACTTACATCGATGTGGGTGTACAATGTTGTCATTCGAGTCATGCTGTAATGGCACTTTAAAAATTACGGCTACCGGCTTTTGTCGGTATCACAACATGACGTATTACAAAAGAGTCAGTTGAAAAATGTAAGATCAGTGTACCAAGGAATCTAAAAGCAAATAAGAATATTTAAATCCATATAATTATTATTAGAGAAAGGGGCTGCGGAGATAAATTCATGTTGTTCCCAAAGTAATTGATTGTGAAATATATTTACTACGTGGAACCAAATCCGGCTAAATGTGATCTTCCTAAGTACCTATCCTGTCCGACCTTTGTCAGAGTCAGGCCCGAATGTTCGTCCATCGATACTGAATTAACTAATAATACATTTGTCGTCTCATATAATATGTAATTTTGTCACAAGTCACGACACTACAATATAATTTTAACAAATTCTTTATTGGTTTAATTGTTTAGTAAACTAACCAGTTTACTAAACAATTAATTTTATTTCCCATACCTATAAATGTTAACAAAAGACAGTGCCATCAAACAATTTATTTGATACAACTGCGTGACCTTAATCTTTTCATCTTACTGTATCTACAACAAAATCCAGTTTTTCCATGAAACAAACCACTCTGCAATCCATCAAACACAAGATACATTTAAAAATAGACGCCACTTCGAGGTTCATGAGTGCGGAATAATCCGAATAGTTAGTGGGTTAATTGAAAGGAGTCTTCAATCAACCCACACATTATTCGGACTATTGGCAAGATTACATTCAGTAACTGGAGATCCCAGACTATACATCAATCAGGATCATCCCGGATCTACTCCATATTTATTTAT
The DNA here is from genome assembly GCA_963921375.1 of Tiliacea citrago. Classification (NCBI taxonomy): domain Eukaryota; kingdom Metazoa; phylum Arthropoda; class Insecta; order Lepidoptera; family Noctuidae; genus Tiliacea; species Tiliacea citrago. Next base: position 560,078 of record OY992790.1, on the reverse strand, counting down.
TTCGTTCCATCAAGATTTGCGGAATGTTCCGCCACGGTGATACAAGTCACAATGAATTTAATTGAAGCCGGCGCGCGGCGTTATGTTTCGTACAATAATAAATAACGCCAATGAGCACAAAAAATAATTTTGCTGAGGTGAACGATATGTGTAGGCTTTGTTTGTTTAGTTCAGCATATCAACAGGAATATGAATATTCCAAATATTATTATTATTATTTATTATTATTTTTATTATGAATATGTTAATTCAAATATAACTTATTCTAGACATTCTTAAAAAGCAGTTAAGAAATGACGTTAAAATCATTTATATAATTCTGATGGTACGAGTTACGAGGTGCTTTTAAAAGCGGCTTTTCTTAGATATTCAATTCTGACAATTAAAATGCATGACACTCAGAGTGCTGAGTTATTCATTATGGATGCAACTATACAAGAACCAAACTTAGAGTTACCACAGGTGTCCTAAGAAAACGGTACTAAAATGAATGTTTCTTGCAGAAAATATCTTATAATATATTTAAGACATCTATTAAAATTCAGGTACCTCACGATCAAGAATATCTTAGATAACAAGTCCGTAAATCATAATATATATTCTAAGAGACATGTAATAGAATCCATCCATTCAGAAACAAGTTCAACCGAGGCGTAACCTAAAGAAATGTAAAATAATTTAACATCTAAAGTTCTTTGTCCGGCGATGCGAGATTGTATTTGGAGTGATAAAATAAAATATATGTGAATGGAAGGGGATGTCGTCGAATAATCCGCGCGTATACCAATCGCATCAATCTTGTGGCTTTAAAAAAAGGCTTCTCAAGATTAGCGGTAGACATCACACATTAGTAAATACGGATTTAAAGTCTCGGCGAAGATATTATCAGCGTTTTTTTGGGAGTTGGGTCGGATATATTCTTTGTTGTACTCATTAAAATTTTATTATATTAATTACACTACATTTTATCATTAATCGTTCTACAGAAATTCCAATAAATTCTTGCTGCACACAGTTGACTTTCAAATACTTTCCTAAATGGTTTTCATATCTAAGAAAGGTCTAACAAATTGCTATTCATTAACTTGTAATACCGTCATCACTAAATCAATTTATTTACCCGATAAACTAGAGGTAGGCTATTAATCACAAGTACAAGAATTGTCTCTATCATGAGGCGATAGTCTTCCATTATTCCTATTATGGAGCACTATCAGTTGGCTCGCCTTCGTCGTGAGGCTTTAGACACTCTGGACACTCCGGACACTCAACAGTCGCCAGATAACCGTTCCGCGTGAATTATTCACTAGAGCAGAGACACGCACGTCAATCTCCGCCGTTCCCTAGTGTCGTCGAGAGGTGTTGCCCGACACTTGACAGTATTAATGAATCGATGTCCTGTGTCTGTGTGCCGATACTGAATGTTTGGTGGACAATTACAAAGGAGGATTTGGTTGGCTAAAGACATTTTGGTGCTTAGGTGATAGAATGGTTGATAACATAACGATTATTAATGCTGCCAAAATATTTGCTGATTTGCTATGTTGAAATAGGTAGACGGGTTCAATCATTAATTACATTTGAATATTAATCATACTAGTAGTTTCTTATGATAATCTATAACGAACTTATATAATAACATTTCTTTTCCATTACAGGTATGTGCTGTTAAACATCTGTCGCAAGAAGGGAAGGTAACGTTTTGACAGCTTATTTCTCCATTCACGTTAATAAAATTGGCTTAGTCATTTCCCACACCATAACTTACTAGTTGTTCGTTTACAAACAAGACAACGAACTACAAAAATGATTCGAGGCAAAGTGTAATTTTCTGGTGCTTATTGATATCAAACTTTGTCTCACAAAGAATAAGGACCATTTATTTCATTCTGATTTCGTATCGACTTTGTAAAAGTATTAGTTTAGGTGTTAGACATGTATCGGAACAAGTTTCGTTTGTTACAGCTTTTTTGTTTGATTATTATCGTGTCCAACAAAAAGACAATGGCAGTTGGAAACTTGTCGAACAAAGTTCAAGGGCTAGGACGTGTATATTACGTTCAAATATTTCAGCTTTAACAACCAATTTAGTTCCGTTTTGTTTATGAACAGTGGTGTCTTTATTGCTATGAAAATTACTGCAGATGTCCTTGATACAACATAATTATTATGATATTGAAACAATACATTCTTTTGTTAAATTCAATCACTATTAGATTCAAGACCAGCATCATACTTGTTAGTGTCTTATCATTCAGAGCGGCACGATTAGATGACACGAAAATCGTTTCATGCTACTGTGTGAATAGATGAGCTACAAGTAATAACATAGTTCACAAATTGATTCTGACATAAAGTGAAATAAGAGTGGACTGAGAACATCGCCCTAGGGAACACCGCTCGCAGCGCCCCGCGGCCACCACTTCTTCCCACTTACCGTGATAAGTTATGTAGTGTAGGTGTAAATTCCGTTCATCATTTTAAGGTAGAAATTATGTTGGTTTTATGGTCTATCATGTCAAATGCAACACGGGCGAGTATATCAAGTTGTTATTCCTTGTAAATAAAATTGTTATTGATAGCAGTTATAGGAGTTGTGAAATCTGTTTGGTTCTACAAAGAATAGGGTCATAGGTTTCCAACTCAAATGTGAGTCGGTTCTCCAAGTCAGTTACATTTAAATCGACCATTGCAACCAAACTAAGAACACTTCATGTACGTTTTGCATACGTCACCGTGCGTTGGAGCAAATCCGTGTATCTATGAACAACAGAGACTGGTAGTGTTACTGTTTCCGAGTCATAAAGTTTAGTGTTGATGGCAGGAAGTGTGCCAACCTGCAGGTACGTGCGGGGGAGACTGGAGGGTAAACGCACGAGCAATTGTTCCGTGTGACGTGATGTACCGCTGAAAACGATCAGTACTCCCGTGTTCCCGAATACTTAAATATTTCCGAAGAGCGAAACTCTTCTTGACCTTAACAACTTTGAACTCCACTTACCTATGTACGTAAATTGGCGGAACTTTGTAAGGTCAAGTCAAAAATGTTCTTATTCCTTATTAAAATGTTTATAAATAAATAGGTATGTATGAAATCTTACAAATAGTTGCTACCTACCTAATCACCAGAATTTTTAATTGGCATAGCTCGTCGTTCTTAATTCTAACCTAATTCCACCTTCCGTTTCAAAGTCCTAGGGTAATTAACTCTATTTTACGTTCTCGACTCATTTTTTACAAGAAAAGTTTATTAGCGCATAACTGAGAAAATTTTGACTTTATGCGTCCCTGATTAACTGGAGTAACATTTCGTCTTTGTTCTTCGTCGTAGAAACACTCTGCTGATAAATTTTAGGTTTTACGCGTCCTGTTCGTCGCAGTTAAACCGCACAAAGTAACATTAAGCCAGCAACCTGTTGTAAAACTTTTATTCCTACTGTAATGTTGGTGGCCGCAAATGTCATGCTTCTGCAACTCAATTCCAAACTTAACACGTTACACTAAAGTGGTTTTATGCTCAGCAAGCTGACCGCAGTGGTCATTTCGTTAGTCAGTGCGATATTTAGATAGTAATTGTCGACTTTAATTTTTTATTTGTAAGGAACGCTGAAAGCTCTCTAATCAGAGACTTAAACTGGTTATCAGAAAAGAAAAACTACAACAAAAATTGTGAAAGTAAATATGAGCTTAGCTGAAGATACCTCCAGAACATGTTAGACAAATATGTTTAGGAATACAAAAGAATGTCACGTTGTGTAACAACAGTTACATCTAAAGTATCCTTTTATCCTATCCGCTGGTGGATGACTACGGCTTTGTGGACTAAGCGTCAAGTGGACCGAACATACGACATCCTTTTATATGGAAAATTGTCATAGCAAGTACGCGAACGTCCAAATGTTATTTGTGGAACTCTCTAAAACATTCGACTAGAGTTTTTTCTCTACATTTCTGTAAATAAAACGATCAACTTCGTAAAAGTTTTATCGAGAAGGGACAGTAAATAGAATTCTGTTTGTATAATACTTAGGGGCGTGTGCAAGAGTTAGAGTTACGGGAGTTACGTTGTTTCACATGCATGACATACACAAGTTGATATTCAAAGAGAGGGTACAATGTTATTAGCTACTTCAAACGTATTAAAGATCACATTTACTTTGGGAGTCGCTAAAACAATTTCGTGAAACATTTATCATTACGTAGAAATAAGGGCTCGAGAATAAATTGTTAGGGAAACAACATCGTTTGTGATATTCCTTTAAATGAAGTTTCTGAACGGATCTTTATCTCAATTACTTATTGTATTACAATTAACTAATTAATAATACTTGAATTTCAGCTCAGATTGTTACAAGAATAGTTTAGTCAGTTACTAATACTTCATCTTGTTCTATCGCTCGAGTGTAAATTCCTCAAGCAATATAATTACCAGATGGTCATTAAGATCTTTAGCAGCTAACCGCCGCGCCGTACAATTTCACCAGATAGAGAACAACAGTTAACCCTAACACTAGAAATTCAAGCGGATTGTCCAAAAAAGGCGAGAGCTGGTGAGGTTAATTGCGTTCTAAGAGTTTGCTTTAGTTCAGCTACAACAGAGATTGGCACAGAATGTTCACTCTTTGTTATTTTAGATAAATTACCGTAGACGAAACGTAGAACTTAATTCTGTTAGTTTAAGGTTCTCTTAACCTTGTAAATCTTCCGAGATTTTTCAAGCTCCTAAGATTTTCATATTTCGTCCACTTCACCTGCAAAGATTAGCTAACATACTGATCAAACATTTTATTCTTGTCATTGGCAGTTTTATATTCATAGGTGTTCTTCTTTAAACATGACTACGTAACGCAGTAGACTGCAAAAGCTTATCGATAATGTAGTGGCGATTAATCTGCTCTTATCATTTCCTGTTAAATAAGGAATGGGTCTTTTGTTGGTAACCATTGTGTGGACGCCGTGGCCCACGCAAGCGCACGACGCTCTGCGTAGGAGTTGCACTTAGACCTGTCGGCTATTGTTACAGCTTTGTTTAATTACATGGCCGCGTAGGAAACTTGGAGTGATACGAGGCTATTACACAGTCGTTATTGTTGCAGTGGTCGTCTCCATTTTGGATTAGGAACAATAAGAACTGTGTAAATATTTGTATGGCTATCACTCGGATTTTGGAGTAACAGAGGTGATGGATGAGGGGATGGTGGTGAAGGTGAGTTGAAAATAATTAAGAAATACTATACACTACTATAAACTACTTATGAAATATATTTTAGTTTTTTTTATGTTTTTAGAAAAATACTTAATTGCGAACAATTTCATAACAACCTACCAAAGTTAAACCAATTAAAAAACAAAAGCAACCATCTTCCAAAAAAACACTACAAAGTGAAAAATAACTTTAATTTTGGAAGTCAGTGTTTTGGATCTGTATTTTAGTATTTTGCCACAGACTTCCGAAGTTAAAGTTATTTTTCACTTTGTAGTGGTTTTTTTTGGAAGGCGGTTGCTTTTATTTGCAAAAAGTCTTTTATTTTTCACTTTTTATTCTTTCTTTCTTTTTATTATGTTTCTAATTTATCTAAGTTACAATAGCCTAATGTCAACTGCTCATACAATTTTTACAAAATATTGCTTTTCCCGGTGCAGGAACGCTGGGTTCTCCTGGTAAGAACCAGGAGAACTGCCACCACTATATTATGCATTGTGACGAGCATCAATTGCGTAGCAACCATATTAAAGTACCTAATCGAAAAGCAACCCATTAAATACTTATTATTAAGTAGTTCCGGTGGTCATCTGTGGTCTTCATTATCAGTTCCATTTTCTGAGAGCAAATGCACCAGAAATTGCTATTACGTGTGCCTATAAAATTTAAGGATATCCTTCGATTTCCATGGAATCTCATCAGATTCTAACTTGGTGACAATGGGACCACCTCGAAAGCTTTCAAATTAAAAAAAGAATTTTCAAAATTGGTCCACAATTGACGCAGAAATCGGTAAACATACTTAAAAAAAAACATACAGATGAACATAATAACCTTTTTGGAAGTCGGTTAAAAAACTATTAAAAGTCTCTAAAGTTGAGGTAATATGTATATATTTAAAAGTAATCATACACAACAATGAGACACATATAACAAAGAGTATTCTATTCTATTTATATTCCATTATTCTATGTACCACCGTTGCTAAAGCGACATTTCAAAATAAAAGTGTTAATAAAAGCTCACTTGGTTCACAGTCACAAATAATGAGTAAACTTCATTGCTCGGAATAGCCATAAGGCGATAAAATGCTTGGCTTGCATCCACTGCCGAATTAAAGTATATTAAACAACGCTGTAGCGTCGTGTGGGACTATAAAGAAAATAATTGAATGAATAAGTTATTACATGCTGGTTAACTTGCTGCATAAGTTTCAGTTATCTAGCGAAATGGGACGCTGTGGAGTAATTAGTCATATTATTTAGTCTACGAAGACAAAGTATACTGCAGTGTTCTGATGTCATATTAAAGTCGTTTTTTTTTTGTAATAATTAAATTTAATTACATATTTGAGCTGTTGCCCGCAACTTTGTATGCGATCCAGGATGAAAAGTATATAGTATATGACCTTCTCCAGGTCATTGTCTACCCACGTGCCAAATTTCATCCAAATCCGTTTAGCTTTTTTGCGTGAAAGCCAAACAAACAAAGTCACTTTCGCATTTATAATATTATTTAGTATAGGTAGGATTAGGATGGAACTACAATGTTACTGGCACCAGGGGCTGCTCCGGACATGAACCAGAAGTATCGGCCGAATGTTTATAATATTATTTAGTATAGGTAGGATTAGGATGGAACTACAATGTTACTGGCACCAGGGGCTGCTCCGGACATGAACCAGCAGTATCGGCCGAATGTTTATAATATTATTTAGTATAGGTAGGATTAGGATGGAACTACAATGTTACTGGCACCAGGGGCTGCTCCGGACATGAACCAGAAGTATCGGCCGAAAGTTTATAATATTATTTAGTATAGGTAGGATTAGGATGGAACTACAATGTTACTGGCACCAGGGGCTGCTCCGGACATGAACCAGAAGTATCGGCCGAATGTTTATAATATTATTTAGTATAGGTAGGATTAGGATGGAACTACAATGTTACTGGCACCAGGGGCTGCTCCGGACATGAACCAGAAGTATCGGCCGAAAGTTTATAATATTATTTAGTATAGGTAGGATTAGGATGGAACTACAATGTTACTGGCACCAGGGGCTGCTCCGGACATGAACCAGAAGTATCGGCCGAAAGTTTATAATATTATTTAGTATAGGTAGGATTAGGATGGAACTACAATGTTACTGGCACCAGGGGCTGCTCCGGACATGAACCAGAAGTATCGGCCGAAAGTTTATAATATTATTTAGTATAGGTAGGATTAGGATGGAACTACAATGTTACTGGCACCAGGGGCTGCTCCGGACATGAACCAGAAGTATCGGCCGAATGTTTATAATATTATTTAGTATAGGTAGGATTAGGATGGAACTACAATGTTACTGGCACCAGGGGCTGCTCCGGACATGAACCAGAAGTATCGGCCGAAAGTTTATAATATTATTTAGTATAGGTAGGATTAGGATGGAACTACAATGTTACTGGCACCAGGGGCTGCTCCGGACATGAACCAGAAGTATCGGCCGAATGTTTATAATATTATTTAGTATAGGTAGGATTAGGATGGAACTACAATGTTACTGGCACCAGGGGCTGCTCCGGACATGAACCAGAAGTATCGGCCGAAAGTTTATAATATTATTTAGTATAGGTAGGATTAGGATGGAACTACAATGTTACTGGCACCAGGGGCTGCTCCGGACATGAACCAGAAGTATCGGCCGAATATTTATAATATTATTTAGTATAGGTAGGATTAGGATGGAACTACAATGTTACTGGCACCAGGGGCTGCTCCGGACATGAACCAGAAGTATCGGCCGAATGTTTATAATATTATTTAGTATAGGTAGGATTAGGATGGAACTACAATGTTACTGGCACCAGGGGCTGCTCCGGACATGAACCAGAAGTATCGGCCGAATGTTTATAATATTATTTAGTATAGGTAGGATTAGGATGGAACTACAATGTTACTGGCACCAGGGGCTGCTCCGGACATGAACCAGAAGTATCGGCCGAATGTTTATAATATTATTTAGTATAGGTAGGATTAGGATGGAACTACAATGTTACTGGCACCAGGGGCTGCTCCGGACATGAACCAGAAGTATCGGCCGAATGTTTATAATATTATTTAGTATAGGTAGGATTAGGATGGAACTACAATGTTACTGGCACCAGGGGCTGCTCCGGACATGAACCAGAAGTATCGGCCGAATGTTTATAATATTATTTAGTATAGGTAGGATTAGGATGGAACTACAATGTTACTGGCACCAGGGGCTGCTCCGGACATGAACCAGAAGTATCGGCCGAATGTTTATAATATTATTTAGTATAGGTAGGATTAGGATGGAACTACAATGTTACTGGCACCAGGGGCTCCGGACATGAACCAGAAGTATCGGCCGAATGTTCGGTCGTTTCTTTACTACGGCTAACTATCGCTGACTACGGCGAAAAAAAAACCGGCCAAGTGCGAGTCGGACTCGCGCACGAAGGGTTCCGTACCATCACACTATATGACACTAATATTATAAAGGCGAAAGTTTGTGAGTGTGAGGGTGTGTGTGTGTGTATGTTTGTTACTTCTTCACGCTCAAACGGCTGGACCAATTTTGATAAAATTTTGTATGGAGGTAGCTCACACCCTGGACTAAGACATAGGGAATTTTTATCCTGATATTCCCACGGGATCGAGACTTATGCGAGTGAAACCGCGGGGCGCAGCTAGTTATCTATAAAAATGGCAAGAAAATCACGTTTGTTGTATGGGAGCCCCGCTTAAATATTTATTTTATTTTTAAAGTGAATATATAATTAAATATTCTGTGAATATTCCAAGCGTCTTCCTGTTGCCGTTATCAATATCGAGCAAAAACGAGCAAAAAATTACGTTTGTTGTTTGGGAGCCCCTTTAGTCTAACTATCACGGTTCATGAGATACAGCCTGGTGACAGACGGAAAGACAGACAGACGGCGGAGCCTTAGTAATACGGTTCCCGTTTTACCCTTTGGGTACGGAACCCTAAAAAGGCAGTCGAAGGGATAAGCCAAAGTCAAAACTGTGACTTGAAGTCGGGTAAGGACTCAAAGTCAAAAAAGGAAACTATGGAAGTTATAAAACGGCCGAACGTTCGGCCGATACTTCGGTTTAGCGCTTCGGAGTAGACCCCCAGGACAAAACCTTAAACGATACCTAACTAAAGGGATAATTATTGTTTAAACGAGTGATGATGAAGGGAAATAAAAATTTACTAAGAAAATAATTTTTGAAAAGTATACTTCTTGATTTTTTTTGGAAGACCTAAAATCCTTTTCAAGTAGCACGGCCTATAAAGCCCCAAATAATATTACGTCTTCCACCAACCACTCGATGCATCAGCACATATTCCATATGCAAGCTTATAACATCGGTACTCCGCACTTGTTATAAATTAACTGCTCCTTCTTGCGTGGGAATGGTGCAGCCGGCACACGCCGCACTCCCCATGTTTTTCTTCCATCCACAGATCCTGCCACTGATATGATAAAGAAAACAAAGACTAATATTTCTATATCAAACAATATAAATAGCGTTCACGAGTACATCGCCCAAGGGTTAGACAGAGGCGTATTTGTCGATTCAAGTGAGTTTGTTCATACAATTTTATTACACTAGTATAGTGTCCCTTATTGTCTTATCACATTTTTGCCTGCTCAGATACCTTTATGAGTTACCCACTAAAGGGGATTATATAACCAAAGCTGTCATTACCTTAGCCTCGCTTTCCATCGGTAAAGCTAAGAGTCTTATAAATACTTGTGTTCCATCTTCTATACTTACTTCTCATGTTACACGCTCTCTGGCGTCACGTAGACCCTTTATAGGTGTTTTAAGCCGAGTGTGTATGTGCCCGCGTGCACATCATACGTGCAATATATTCTATATGTCATAAGCGGTATAAAAACCTTCATATCGACGTCGTTACCGAGGGCTCCGCAGGAATGGGGGTTGTACCCGGCTTATGAGATGATTCCCTAAAACGTTGCTCATATTAAAGTTTTAGCTGCACAATAGCTTCTTGGTCGAGAATTTCTCGTTCAATTTACGTGTTGTATCTAGTAGCAAAGCAAATGTTGCCTCTCTTTATTTTAAAGAATTTCAACCGCGGGAAAATATAACACAGTTTCAGGTGTGAAAAGAACTTGTAAGCAAAAGTTTTCAATACGTGTGGTACCTACATCTGTACCTTCTGTCTTACAAGGGTACGGAACGAAATATTTATTTTTCGGGAGCTGCTTATTTCTCGCATCACGTTTAAGTCCTTTTTTAATATAAATCTACGTATATTTTACATTGATATACGCGGCGCAGGTGGATCCTTTTCCTCATGTAGTCTTGCAAATGTATTCAACGGAGCATCGGTGCATTTGTGGTCCTTATTTTATAAGTATAAGGTTTACAATCGCGTGCCACGATATGAATGAACGTAGTGAGAATCGGATAGTATGAAACAGTTTGTACGCATCGATGATTCTCTGTACCATGAATAAGTTAGCAGTTACCACCCTGTTTCGGGGGAGCGCGGAAACAATGTTTTTGTAAAGAAAATGTTGTGTTCATATTGTGTTCATAATACTTGTTCACCGGCTTTTTGAGGAAATTGCAGCAACACAATACGTCGGGCGTGGGGAAATGACGTAATCAATACCCGCTTCCGTCTTGTGCCTCAGGACGGAATTTATTTTGTCACTTTATATTGCAGTTTTTATCTACAGCTTTACCCATCAATTAGTTTTATGTCACTGAGACATCACCGCAATATTTCAGAGATAAGTTTTTCTCGAAAAAATCACGAACGCCAAACACACTGCAACGTTTAGCAATACTTCCTTCGGCAGTAAGTTAGAAAAAGTAATTCAATTACAGTAGAGTTAGGTAAAGAGGTGTGAACACGCGATCAGTTAATTTCCCTCGCAGCACGCAAAAAAATAACCATACGTTTTGTTACGTTACTTCAGCATAGACTTCCTCACTAATATTCTATAGAAATTTCCGCAGTAATATTGTTCCTGAAGTACTGAACAAACTTAGTCCACTGTTCGAGATACGTCAGTAAGCAAGAAAAGTTGCAAGAAAACTTTCGTCTTAAGTCTTTAATCGCAATCAACACCTTGCTTACTTAACTTGCTTCTAATACTCCGCGACATTATTTGAATTTTTGAGAGTTAATACTAATATTGTAGCGTGAGTAAGTACATTTATCAATGTTTGGCTTAAAAATTACAGTCCACCGTGGTACCTACATTGTACGGCTCAGATTCAGAAGCGAGTACTTTTGTGTTTTCTCAGCAAATGAAACAGGTCTCAAGCTAAACATAGCTGACGTGCGCTTTCCATCGGAATGTCTTGGTGGTGTGCGTGAGTGTGCATTCAGCCCGCGACAATTGTCAGCATAACGGTTGAATGGCGGGTGCCATGAATCAATATTTGTGTGTTTGTGGACGCACCCGCCACTGTAAATACTCGGACAAGCGACAGGATACGGATCGAATTACCTTTTAATCCCATGACAAACCGTCCAAGAGAAATAACATTAAAATACTTTAAAAAGCGACGGCTCGGATTACTTAATGCGCATAAATTGTTTGCCGGAATTACAGTATCGAATTTTCAAAGGTGAGAATAATTTAAAAAGAGATTTCCGCTCATAATTTGTGGCAACATTTTGATGTTCTTGCGAGAACGTTTTACGTCAATACTTTTATTTGTGTTTGACAAGTGATGAAGTTAGAGCTGCCATAATTTGGTAGCCCGTGTATTGTAAGCCGTCGTCTAATCTCCTTTGTGCTCACTTCTCGTTACTCTGTCCCCACGGAGCGAACTTCGTCTATAAACGGCTCTTTTTACACTTTTTATGTCTATTCACTGTTGTACAAACTTTATTAAAGGTCTACTGCCGCGGACAATTTTCATTAAGTAAATCGTTGTTGCGTTAATAATGGATCATTGGATATTCTTCTGAATCTTTTGATCTCTCTTAAAGAAGATCGCCAATAGTCTAAGATGTTATGTTACAACAGAAAGTAAATTTCGTGGACTTTTTAGTATTGTAATTATACACTAACACTGTACTAGTACTTTTCGAATTAATCTGATTTAGAATGATTGAATAATATTTTCACCGACTGTTTCCATTTCCTATGGAACTTCTTGATTCCATTCATATTATCAAGCATTCCATTCCCATGTACTTCTCATGAGTAGGTACGTAAAGTGCACAGATTCTCGGAGCATGTTTCATTTCAAACTTTCTTCTCTGCAGCTCTTGTCGAGTTTGCGACAATTTCATATATTTTTACTGGTTATAAACTTTTATTCGAGTCCATCGAGTTAGTGTTGATGAGATACTTTATTACGGCTTTATGCCCGCCATCGTAAAGTTTGGACAAAGCTTGGGTCCAAGATGTGGCCAACTCATACGAGCCACAGTTAAAATATTTTGTGGTCAGAGTGTTGGCCTGTTGTTTCACTGCGTTTATCTCGTGCTCGTCTTGTGAATGTAATTTGTTATTATAAACTCAGGTTTAAAGGTATTGTAGGGGAGGTAATGAAGAAACCAAGAGTAAAGATTGCTTTTGAATATGTCTCAGACGAGGAAGGTGTCCGTGCGCTTTGCTTTGATAATATCGACGACTACTCGCTCGCGGTCTCGGCTCGCTTCGCGCGCTCGCGCTCCCCTGCCCCGCGCCCACCTTCTCAGACCCGAGCATCCTAACAAACTCCTCGAACGTACATAAATCTCATATGTTTATTATTAAGCAAAAAGGTACAAAATAATATATAAAATAGGTAGACATACGTTCGCACGGTTAACATCCCCCACCCCAGTGCGTCAGCACTCATCTTCCATCGGGATTCGACCGACGCAACATACCAGTCTTGATTTTTATATCAAGGACTCCGCGCGGCCAGACTTTGCGTGGAGAATCAGGATCAACTTCCCGAATTTATTAAATACGGAATCGTCTTGCTTTAATTTACAAAAAGATAAAAATAATAATTAATAAATGCATAATAACATCTTCGCTCCAAGAATTTAAATTAAAATCGCCTAATATTAACACGTCAAATTTATCGAATTTTGCAACAAACAGTCTCTAACACACGTTATGAAGCTCGCATTACTTTATTTCATAATAAAAATCCAATTCGAAAATTGTGGTTATTTACTGACAAACTTACTTCAATTATTCCACACAATCTCTGTTGAACCTAGCACTTTAATGGAAAGGATAGCTCATTCACCCAAACGTAGTTATCCGTCAATCAGTAGTCCCTCAGAGCAACCACAGCGTTGTGGCCACTCTGTGGTCGTGGTCTGTGGTCTGTGGCGGGACTGTAGCCAGTGTGAGTGCAGCATCAAATAATTGTATAACTACCCGAGTTATTTCAGTTATGGAGGTGTTAACTGTCGCGGCGCATGATTGGACCAAAACCGAATGTGTTACATGAGTTATTGCTCCTTTATACCCTCATCACTGTTTATATCTTATTGGTTTGTTAACTTCTTGACTTCGGACGAGATTCCACGCGGATTTAATTTGAGGTTTTGAGTATCGGCATTTAAGCAGCATTTTATTTTGGTATTGTACGTGTAAATTCTGATCAAACAAGTCACTTATATAATTTTAGAGAAACTTATAACTTTCAATAGTAGCCCACAAACAATCTTTTGATAGAAAAGAAAGCTAAGATAATAAAGAGTATTCTATTCTATTCTAAGAATAAAAAATTGTTTACTGAAATTATGAAGAACTTTATCATGAAAAACAATGGCAGGGATACAAATAAAGTTACCTAGTAAGTATTGTTGTTAAGTTATGAGCGCTTGGTCAAGAATCGAACGATTATAAAGGCCAGAGTAAATCCTCGGCTCTCACAAACAGTCGGTCTCCGGAGGTCCATAACGGAGCAGCCGGGAAGTTAATAAGCCTAGGGCTCCCCTAGGCCAGCTCCACTTCTATTGTTATTGCCACGCAACCAAAGTGGTGTTATGTGACCGAATTCACTCTAGGACGACGTAACCCTTTATGATGGTTAGATTCAGGAGAAAAGTTTGTAGGTATTGTTATTTCACTTGAACTAAATGAATTGTAAGTTTTTCTTCGTTCACCGTGTCGTCGCTTATAGTGAGACAGAAATCAAATTCCTGCTAATATTTATACTCACAATAAAATTGAATGTTCTTGATAAAATCTTTTGGTCCATAATAAAACTTAATTCCAAATTGTAATTTAATTAAACGAAATTAGGTAGAACATTGCAATTCTGTCGCATAAGGCCAAAATGAAAGGCTACCCTTACAAACTTGGGCCGCGGTCAGTAATGATGATGTCGTAGGGACGAAATTGAATGGGAGTCCCCTACGACATCAACAGCTTAATAGGAGTCAAATTTCAATGGAAAAGATACACACACTGTTTACTTGGTTACTGTTAAAACTATATGTACTTAACCGTAACAGTTACAATATTTATTTAATACTTTAAGCACACAAATGTTCAGAAGCGGATATATGCCATAGGCATTTTCTACCAGTCAACCATCAATATCAATCTAAAACAACTAAAACACTTCCTGAAGATATCACTGGACTTTAAAAAATCTCATAAATATAATTGTTTACATAACTATTGTTTTAAATAAGGTACTTGCATTAGTTACGCTCTACTAAACCCTTAATTTTAAATAAATCATGGCACTTGTTTAATATATTTACCCTGTCCGACAATGCCAAGCACTTTTTATGGTTTACGTGTCAATTGAGGCCAAGCAAACAGAGGTAATCCTGTATTTTCGTTCACATAATAATATTTTTCGTGGGACATTTCATTTCCCGTAACGCCCACAGTAAATTGTTATCCTAGAAAATGTAATCTCTGTTAATGATATTGGGTTTTTATGTCGCAAGTTCCTAGCTTAAGTAACAGGGACATTGTAATGTTTGTGTGTGGGGAGGACATCGTGTCCGAAGCGCGACCCCTCAGCAATCGATCGGCTCCTCGCGCCCCACCACATAGGACCATCACTTTATGTCAGGGGTTCTCTAATTAGCACTGCTTTATTCTCAAATGCGATGTAGTTAAAGGATCCATTAGGAGGGTATTTGCGTGGGAGCCGCAGACAATCTCAGGAGTTCAGCGAACAATCCATATTAACGCGGTAATGACTCACTCTTACATAAGTTCCTAACGAACACTTGAACAAAATAGCTCGAGTGCCGCACAGAATTGGGTGTATGACGAATGGTACTTCTAATTAGAGGCAACGATTTTCATTACCCGTTAAATGTAATTAATCATGGTGGCTAATTGACACCAGTTGAACACGCGTGGACTCGGTGCGTGGAAATAGCGGTAGTCACAGAAATAAATAAAGCACCACATAAAACTACTAATGTTTATGGTGAGAGACGATAAACGTCAATCGTACAGTGATTGGCTATTCTTGGGTAACAACATTTCGGTACTTGGGTAATGATGTCGAAAACCGGGATATTGTCAGAGCTTATAGAGTTACTTTACTGCTTGTCTCGGGGGGTAAGTAAGTCCGTCTCCATACCAGTGTGCGCTAAACTAATGATTGATGATTGTCTCAGCGAAAAGTAATATAAAACAAAAAGATTTTAGAGAGAGGAATGATATCACAGATATGTCCATAGAACATGTAATAGAATTATGTGCAATGGAATTACCCAAAGAAAATATATTATTAATAGTTATATATTGGAATAAAAGAGAGGAAGATATATTTATAAGTCAATTGGACATTTTTTTTAAATATATTAACAATAAATATTACAAATTTGATATTATAATAGGCGGAGATTTTAACATAAATGTTTTGGAGAACAACAGGAAAAATAGTCAATTCATAGATCTAATGCTAGAATTTAAATTTACACAACACATAAAAAAACCCGCTCGTATTAGTAAAACTACATCTACATGCTTGGATTTAATATTTACCAACTTTAACATTAATAAAATATTTACAACCGTAGAGGAATTGGGTTTCTCAGACCATAGCGGAACAGCAATACAAATCACTATACCACATGTAACCACCAAACAACCGTCTTGGTACGTAAATAAAAGATTATTTAACGAGATAAATATATTAAAGTTTAAGACTGCATCTCAAGTTATAGACTGGAACAAAATAATAATAAAAGGCCAAAATATGAACGATAATTATAAAGCATTGAACGATACGCTAACCAATGTTCTGAATAAATGCATACCTCTATGTAAAATTAAACTAAATTCACTTTTAAAGAAAAAATGGTTAACCAAAGGTATTAAAAACTACTGTAAAAATAAGAGATTATTAAAAATACTTACACTTAAAACAACGAGCCCAATACTATCAAAATACTATAAACAATATGAAAAAATATTAAAAAACACGGTAACAGCAAAAAAACTACAATATATTGAAAAAATAAAAAATTCTAATAATAAAGTCAAAACAATGTGGAATATAATAAACGAGAGAAACAATAAAACAATAAAAAAAACCAAGTTTAACACAAAATTGATAACAAATAACAACGTAACGACCTCGGAGCCAAAACAAGTAGCCAATATATTTAACAACTTTTTTGCATCCATCGGTGAGGGAAGTCCTGTTCGAGCAGACGATGTACCAAAAAGTATCCCAGTGCTCTCAACTACCGAAAATACAATGTTCCTCACTCCTGTAGACCCTCACGAAATAAATAGTATGTTAAAAAGCCTAAAAAATAAAAAAGTCACGGCATAGATGAACTTCCACCCTGTTTGCTCAGACAATGCGCTGATGAGCTTACACTATCATTTTATTATTTAATAAATCAGTCTTTTGAAGAGGGCGTATTCCCCGATCAGCTGAAAATAGCATTAGTGAAACCTGTACATAAGAAAAATGGTAATTACCGCCCAATAGCTTTACTACCTACAGTTTCAAAGATTTTTGAGAAAGCAATGTGTACTCGCGTGTACACTTTCTGCGAAAAATATAATATATTTGACGAATGCCAACATGGATTTCGGAAAAATCGATCAACAGCATTAGCAGTATATAAATTTATAAAGGAAGCCCTAAACATAATAAATAATAGAAAATATGCAGTAGGAATAATGCTTGACATGACCAAAGCCTACGACAAAGTTCAGTATGATATTTTACTAAATAAGCTATATGGAATGGGGGTCCGCGGTAAATCACATGAATGGTTCAAATCGTATCTGGAAAATAGAGGACAGTTGGTAGAAGTAGAATACTTCAATAGCAAAATGAACGAACTTCAAAAGTTCCGGTCTGACAGAAAGGCGATAAACGCATCAATACCACAAGGAAGTGTTATTGGATGTCTTCTATTTCTCACATACATAAATGATCTCCCGAAATTCATAGCAGAATCCGGACCATGTGTTTTGTTCGCGGACGACATCTCCATTCTCACCCCGTGTCATGACTCCATAAATCTAAGCAGTACCCTTAACGAGAATATACTTAGTAAAATAATAACCTGGATGAACAAACAAAACCTCGAAATCAACTTATCAAAGACTTAAACTAATAACTTTCCATCCCCACCAAAAAAATCCTCGAAATCTTGTTTTTTCTTTTAACAATCACGTATTAGAGACAGTTAACGAATTCACATTGCTGGCAATATCCTTAGACAAAAATATAAATTGGAAATCACACGTACAGAAAATAAAATCTAAACTTTCAAAATTCTCCTATGCTTTTCGTGAAGTTAAAAAAACCACAAATTTACAGACGGCCCTGGTAACATACTACGCCTATGCTTATTCATGGCTTAGTTACGGAATAATAATGTGGGGAAACAGTACTGATGCGACAGCACTGTTTACAGTACAAAAGAAATTGGTCCGTATCTTGGTAAACATTCAACAGATAGATAGCTGCAAACCCCATTTTATAAAACTTAATATTTTAACTCTGCCTTGTATATACATACTTGAAATAAGCAAATTCGCTCACAAACACCAAGACCTACACACTAAACGTGAAGACATACAAACAAGATACACACTACGACACAAAACACGACTAAATTTACCAACATCACGCTTAAAAATACACTCCACAGGCCCTCTGGTAATGTCAATAAAATTATATAATAAGTTACCCGAAACAATAAGAAATAAAAAAAAACTCCATCTATTCGTGAACAAACTGAAAAAACTATTATTAAGTAAATGTTATTACAGTGTAACCGAATATTTAAATGATTTATCCCTAAAAAACATGTAAAATACACAAAACCTAAATATTATGTTTTAGAATAAGTTAGATTTTAAGATAAACTGTGAGTCCTCGTCTCCACCTACCATCTTTCTTTTGCTGTGCCCGACAGGGTCCACGATTGTTCTCTAACCTAATGTTTACCACCTAAGCATATACATTGTGGAATGCAATAAAGATTTGAGTATTGAGTATTGAAAAGCTATTTTTATGGACTTAAACCTTCGGGTTCAGTGTCTCAAACATTATTACTTTGTTTTATTACAATAACTGAACTTTTCTATGAGACTACATATTTAAAATATTTTTGTAACAAAAGCTATGAAATTAGTTAAATATAGACATAAAACAATTCCAGAACAACTAGCACGTCGAACCACGTTCAACGGAACATTTTAAGCGCGGAACATTCCGATTGCGGAGCAACTGAACAAGGCACCGCCCTGGCTCCGCTCTACAGACAATAAAACCGCCATAACCCTTTACCGCTATCAATTCTCTAATGCTGTTAACGTCACAACTGCACTCCAGGACCTGTACGCGGTGGTTGCGTGCCAATACCACTATTTTTGATCTACTCCTAAAGGTTATTATTGCTTATGAGCTATAACTTTCCAAGTTTGTTTTGACCTTGCGGTGTAGCTAGAATTTTAAGCAAATTACTGCCGTACTATAACGGTGTGGTGTTGATTACAGACGTCGGTATAAAAGTTGATAGCCTGCTAGCGCTGCACAATATCCTGCTGAAAGGCATCTGAGTTTCCGAAACGGATTTTTCTTTAGGAATGTTTTTATAGCTCACATTTTGAGACAATATTTTTCAACTAAAAAGCCAAACATCAAACATCAAAGGACGAACGAGCTCGCTCTAATAATACGTGACCACATTAGAACCGTTTTGAATTATGGTTTCCATAATGTGATCTCAATGTCAGAACTAATCGTAAACTGGACTGGAGCGATGCATTTCCTTGGCGAACATTTTAAAATCCTTCCGGAGGCCATTATATGAATGTTATATGACGTCTGACTGTTGGAAAATTACTGTCTGTCAGTCTGTTGCAGCGAGTGTGTGGCGCCGTGGACGCTATATATAGGGCCACGGTAAAAGCCCGGCAAATAATAGCCATTCAGGAGAAATAATCATATGTTTACGATGTGTGCTACACGCCCTTGCCCTTAGGGGAAACTTTGACAAAACGATTTGCCGTATTTCCAACAATCAAACGTTGATTGATCGGCAGTTCGTGTAACGCCGTCTACAAGAATTATTTAGTATGTAAAGTGAAAGTACTGAATTATTTCTAAGTAATAAAAACCTTTACCTTTATTATCTAAAGGTACACCCCAATTTCTGATTAACCGACAAAGATATCAGAAATTAAGTCAATCTATCCGTAGAGGAAATCGCAAACCCTAGTCCACTACCCTTTACAATCCGTAGCAATATAATCCGCAACCCTATCTCAATTATTTGGATCCGGCAAATCCTTTAACCACGTATCGTTTAAAATAACATAACAATTTACTGCCGCCCAATGTTTGTCGTCGTGAGTCGACGTTGAACAGAAAAAGAAAAAATCCTATAAATTCAGAGAGAACGTATCGAGGAAGTTTTCCAATATAAGCGGGTCGTCAATGTAAACTCGCGAGTTATAATAGGCCCTTGAGCATGTGTTATTGTCCATTACATGTAAAATACTATCGGAAAACGATTTGGGAGTCCAGACGGAATCGACGGTATCGGCGGCAGCGGCTACAATAGAAGCTCTCGCCGCCGCCGCCGCTCGCAACTGAAACAAAGAAAAGTTTTTGTAACACACTGAGCTGACGATAGCCTCGCGTACAATCAACGAACAGAGGGGCTCAACTCAGCTCAAGGAAATGACTGTTTTTAAACTGTTGATGTCATAGCAGTAAGCTGCGAACCTTCTAATATGTTTTTGGGTTTTATAAGTTTTATTATCATCGAGGCTATTCTCCACCTAAAAAAGCAGCTAATCTCCTGAACATAAAAGCATTTTAATTTCCGCTAGGGCAAATTGTGTATCTTGCACCGTGATTCTCATTTTTATCCGACTTCCAAAAAGAAGGAGGTTATTTATGCTCGTCGGTGTTTTGTTTTAATGTATATTCATCGATTTGTCCGTCAATTGTGGACCGATTTTGAAACATCTTTTTTTTTGTTTGAAAGGGTATGCTCTCGAAGTGGTCCCATTGTCACCAGGTCAGAATCTGTTGAGGTCACAGATATAGATAGACTGAGGTGATCCCATGGAAATCGAGGGAAATCCTCAAATTATTGTAGCCACACCTATATCGATTTGGGTATTTTTTATAGTAACTGGAGCATTTGCTCTCGGAAAGTGGACCTGATGATGAGGAATAACAGATGCGTAAGACGTGCAAGATGGAGATTATGAATAAAAGATTTTATATTTAAGTTATTTTTCACTTTGTAGTGTTTTTTTGGGAGTCGGTTGTCTTTTTTTTGTAAAATGTTTTTTATAATATAACATCTTTTATTCATAATCTCCATCTGAACGTATGTATATTACAGACAGCTGTTACTTTTCCTTCGATTGTATACGATCGGAGTCAAAAATACACAGAGATGTTGGTCACGAGCTTGGAGGGTGAGAGTCCTGTGGGACATGTATCTGTAGACCCCCCGTGCGTCTCGCCCCGCACTCCATCGCTGCTCACATGATTGTCGTTGATTTTGCGTACCATATCCTTTCATACCACTATCAAATCGACTCGTCAACGTTCCTAACAATAAAGTTGTCATGTTTCGTAAAAGTTACTCCGCTAGACCCGGATGCATTTCACTTGTTGCATTTTCCATTAAGAGTGTAGAAATTTTAATCTATATAAACCCATATCAAATTGATAATATACTGGTTGGACCTCGACTCGTTCTTTACGTAGGGTATAAATAGATCAGTGACTACTTAACAATGTCCAAAATTTGTCAACAGCAACTGGTAGACTGGGACATAAAATTCACTTTTTAAATTCTCACCTCGAAGGACTTAACGCCAATATACTTATTATTCACATGAAAGATTCAACGCTGACGTGTTATGACGCGTTAAAAAAGCTGATGTTTTTAAGTGCGGCGTAGAGGGAACGATGTAATTTTACGAGGGCGATACCTCAAGCTAATGAATTTTTCAACAGCTCCGTCAGTTTCGTTGAGAACTTGGTTTACGAATCTGTGCTCGTCTCGACTGTCGAGTGCTCGCGGAGCCTTATTTATTGTTTCTTGTAAATGTAGAATTGTAATTTATAAACCTGGCTTGTAAAGGTTGACGTAGTGTTTTCATGTCCTCCGTTTGAAATTAGTTTATCCTCGTCTTATTAGCTCGGTTAAAATATTTGAATATTCTTACAATATTTTTATGCTTAAACATGAACTTTTTTGACTGCAATATTTTATGTAAATGTTTATGATAGTTGTGAATGAACCATCATCCACAACTACGAGTATCATAAACTAAATATATTAATAAGAGAGAAACTTGAACTTAATCTCCCTAGATATTGCGATAGTTCCCACACGTCTGTGTCATTGACACTTCCAGACTCCTCTTTCAGGTGAAAACGTTGTCAACAGGCACTCGAGTTAGCCTGTAATTTAACACCGCTTTAGCGAGTTAGCGTGTAACCTGTAATTCAGTTCACAAATGTACAATCTAAGAATGGCGCAGGTTAGCCCTAATAACTATTGTGTTATTGTTCTATCTAACTGCTGCGTTGCTTGTTACTTCGGTTTGTTTCTCTAAAGCGCCTTTAACTGTTCTATGCGCACTCAGCGGTGAATTACTTTATTAGATGTATTCTAAATTTAAGTACTTATTGTCTTTTGTAAATCAGTCGTTTTGTGTTTACTTGTGGTATCACTGAACAAAGATTTTGATTTAAGTTACTGACACTGTTCTAAACGAAATCGACTCAAATAAACTGTGCTCTTTGGTACTATTTCTCAATTTGGCTTACTATGCACAGCAGTAACCGAGTGCTGGTCTGCCGGGCACCTCGAAGCCGCACGCAACACTAACTTACACAGTTGATAAGATATAGTTTAAAGATCGCAATAAATCGCTGGTCAACAGCTTGATACTGAAAGTTTACCTGTGGGAAATACTAAAGCAGAGCGTTGCTTCTGTTGGGGCTTGCATATTAATTAAGACTGCTAAAAGCAAAAAAAAACTTTTTAGTGGGTCAGTCCGTAATTTATCTAAGTTACAATGGCCTAATGTCAACTAAAAAAAAAAAAAGCAAAAACTATTCATAACCTTTAACAAAATATAGCTTTTCCCGATGCAGGGACGTTAATTGTTGAGGAGTTCAACTGGATTCATCAACTGGAGCTGATGGTGAAGTCACCAGACGGCCTAGACAAAATCCCTTTTCTATAAGCGTTAACGCCAACGGAAAAATCAAATTGTATGGAGGTGACATTTGCTTACCAGATGACACGTGGCTGCTGCTAAAGTGGTAGACAAAGTCATTGTTCCTCGTGCGGAAAGAAACATCGAAGCGAGCGTGACAGATTAACGACAAAAATGTTCATCAAAATGGTAGACAACTTGTGCCAGTTTTGACAAACGCTAATGATATTTGACGTTTACGCAACACGCTTTATTAGCGGGAGATCGGAAGCTCACGTTAATGCTTAAATAATGTAAACAGTGATATTTTAGTTTATTTAATTTAGCTACGAGCATTCTAAAACCCTATCTAAGAAACAAGTATTAAGGTTTGGAATCGAGTTTATCTTTATAGGAATAACAAATGTAGAACCACAATCATAATAAGGCACCATTCAGAGAGACAAATTTTCACAGATGATGTATTTCTGTTGGCGCTATAACAAAAAATACTAAAAAACAGAATAAAATAAATATTTAAGGGGGCTCCCATACAACAAACGTGATTTTTTTGCCGTTTTTTAGACAATGGTACGGAACCCTTCGTGCGCGAAGCCGACTCGCACTTGCCCGGCTTTTTATTTGATAGGTAGTAAATTTAAGTTGGGCTCATAGAAATTTGGTCAATGAATATTGATGGAGCACTTCTCTCACATAAATTTAAAATTTAAAAAACCCCCAACGGAAAAAGAAAACCGAACATTTAAAAAGTCAAAAATAAACCCTAACCTTGAGCCATCAAATTCGATTGAGTAATACCTATATATATTTTAATTATAGAAATTGATGGATGGTACGATACGGTTTGCTCATTAAAATGGCGCTATAATGTCGCGGCGCCAATTGTTAAAAATATGAAATTAAAGATGACTCGTTTGAAATAACTTGATTTAATATTGATTACTTTAGGTTACAAATTATAATTTAAATCGATCACGGTAGCGGTACGACCGCCGATCGAATCTGTAGGCGAGTCGCGGGGGCGTGGCGAGCTGCACGCGTATGATGCGAGAACATCATCCGCCACGTTGAAAGCCTTAGCTTTCAAGATGTAGACGAGGTAGGGGCCTGGAAAGGGCCCTCTCTGCTTCGTTGTCATCTTGTAATTCTGTAGTTGGCAAAAGACATAGCTTATTAACAGCCCTACGTATAATGCCCCTTGAAGTAGTAACGTCAGCTACCCTGCTGACGCCGTCGGCCCCTGGATAGAGGCGACACACGCGCCTTAGCCGCCATTGTAATGGCTGTAAGTTGTCTTCCTTCAGTACAACCACGTCCTCGCTGGTGAGTCCTTGCTGTCCAGTGCGCCACTTGGTGCGCTGCTGCAACCGATTTTGATGAAACATGTCTCAGATCCACCGCTAGAAAACCTACTTTGAAATAAAAAAAAACACATCCAAATCGGTTCATCCGTTTAAGAGCTACGGTGCCACAGTTAGACACACAAACACACACATAGCGGTCAAACTTATAACACCCCTCTTTTTTCGTCGGGGGTTAAGAACTAGGCTGCAGCGTTACCTCTGCCAATTTTTGCTATTAGTTAATTATTGTTCTAGCTGGCCTAAAAATTGTTATTAATAATTTTACTTTCCATGTTTTAAAAAACATTGTAAAGAACCCCGTTTGAAATAACTTTAGTGGTTTATTAATTGTTGCAAAGAAGTTTGTGCTCGCGAGGTTTACACTGTTCGCAAAACTACTAGTTAAATAATTCCTGTGACCATCTTGGTCTCTATAATTTGAAGATTCCCTCGATTTCCGTGGTATCCCCTTATGGCAAAACCCCCCTTTGGGGGAGGCCTATGTCCAGCAGTGGACGTTTATCGACTGAAATGATGAATGATAAACAATAGGACCACCACGAGAGCCCACCCCATTACTTTAACAAAAAAAAAAAATCGGTCCCCAATAAACGGAGAAATCGGGAAACATAAATAAAAAAATATATATATCTAAATTCTCCTTTTTGGAAGTCGGTTAAAAACTAAACCAGCTCCTGATCGGATGCACTAAAGATAGAAAATGCTAGTATTTCATGCCGAACATAAGTATGATTAAATCATATTAATTATTTAGGAACTTGGCTTCAGTTCAAGAAATGAGGTACCTTATAATAATCAACGTCGCAGAACGGTGAAATGCGTTCATATTATCATCATTTTACTTTCAAAAAATGATAGTAGGTACTGTTTAATTCAAAACACGCCTACCTAGTCAATTTATCTTCCAACCCTACAAACACTCACAACAAACTCGCCTCGTGTTTACATAATTATCGTCACTAACTAGTCCCACGGCACTAAATAGTGGCACGCGCTGTATACTGGAGGACGCGGCCTCCAGTAAAACGGATCGTAAACGGGAATCACCGCAATGTCACCCGATAGTCGCCGGCGACCGTTGTACGACACTTGTCACATTTGCATGCGTTTTATTAGGGGTCCCCGAAACAATCAATTGCAATTGATCAATAGCCATCAATGTTGTGTTGAATGGTGTGTTGTTGTATTGTAGTAATATTGTCAATCGCTTCAATTACTTTCAGTAGACTAACATTTTGCGCATCGATGTATCAATCATGTAAAAATTGACAATTAGTAATACACGCTGTAACTTGCGGCCGCGATCTAGCCAAGTAACCAATATACTACTACATGGTTGTAAAGATTCGTTTTCAAGTTCAAACAAACCTCGTATCTCCTAAAAACATAATGATCACGTTAGAGCAAGGTTACACGCTCAGTTTGGCGTCATTCTGGTCCATCAGTCTAGTCAGAATGATCGGAGAATGATCGTGTAACCCACGGATTAACAGACTGACGGTCCAGAATGATGAAAATTAAATATTTTAAACAATCTTGTCAATTCGTTTTGAATGATGACAGAATGATGGGAGAATGATCGAGCATTCCACTAAGAGCACTGATTTCAACAGCACTTGACCGAACCGCACCTGAGCACTTCCACTAACCGCACTGAAACAAAATTTTGATGAGTGCGGTTCGGTGGAACAGTTTTCTAATATTACTTTAAGTCCCCGAACGGCACCTGCATACAGTTTGTAGTGATGGGACGTATATTATATTATGTGTTTAGGACATTACCAACTATTACATAACGAGTAGTAAGTGCAATCGAACCACGCACAGTAAAGGACTCCGATATCGTACGTAATGAATGCGGGTAAATTTTTTCGTATGCAATTTGTTCAACGTTGGATTCAAATCTCTAAACTATTTCAACATAGCATAATAGCAGACGCTGAAATAGTTAGACCAGATGATGCACAGCTTAAATGGAGCCTCTCTATCAATTTGGACAAGACGAAAGTCATGTACTATTCACACGTCTTGCCGAGATCAATCTACATCAAGAGGTCGATTTTCGAAGTTGTGAAGGAGTATGTCTACCTAGGGAAAGTCATTCAGCTCGGTAGACACAACTTTGAGAATGAAGCCAACAGAAGGATCCAGTTGGGTCGGGCAGTGTTTGGAAAACTTTGTCAAGTGTCTTCGTCACCTATCCCGCAATGTTTGAAGACCAAGGTCTTCAACCAGTGCGTCCTGCCCGTTATGACATACGGTGACAAAAAGTGGACACATACAGTCGGGCTGGTCCACAAATTCAAGGTTGCTCAGCGCACTATGAAGCGGTCTATCCTCGGAGTTTCTTTTATAGGATAAGATCAGAAATGAAACTATCTGGAAAAGAACCGGATTTACCGACATATCTTGCAGAGTAAGCAAGCTGAAGTGGCAGTGGGCGACCTATGTTTGTTGAAGGACTGATGGCCGATGGAGCAGACGAGTCTTGGAGTTGAAACCGCGTATTGGCTAGATGGACCGACGAGCTTAAAAAGGTAGCTGAGACAGACTGGATGCGGAAGGCGGAGGACAGGGTGTTGTGGCGCAGTCTGGGAGAGGCCTATGTCCTGCACTGGACAGCGCTAGGCTGAGTTGATTGATCTCGTGGACGATAATTATAATAGTTACTTATTCCGTTATTATTGATTTGGAGGTAACGTATCTCCGTCGTAAAAAAACCCCTTTGAAGTAACGTACTATCAACGAAGTAAACTTTCGATGAAACGTCATTCGAAGTAAAAAACGTAATAACACGTGAAAACGTAAAGGTACAGTATATACTTTACTTGTAACAAAACATCGAGCCGCTCTAATGTCACCATCATCACCCTTTCATACACATTACTATAAGCTGACACAAAATGTGTATGATGTTGGCATGATTGTGCAATTTCTTCCACTACAGCCACATATTATGAGGAGTTGATTTGATACCATTCACACATACCTAGATACATACATATTAATTTAAAAAATCTAAACTAAAATCAATTTTGAAAGCAATCGTTTAAGTTACTAACAAGTCCAAAATGGCGGAAAATAATAATAATTAATATGCCTGACCTAGTTCTCGAAAATTACTACGTCACGTTGTACTGGGATCGGTCTATCATTACTGACCGGACTTTTGTCGCCAATATGCCTGATATAGTGGTGATAGATCGATTAGCGCGCCGCGCAATGATTGTCGATGTTGCCATTCCACATGTCAACAGCTTGTTGACATGTGGAATGTGAGCTTGGCTGTCGTTGTGCCGATTGTCGTTACGCCAAAGGCCTGATGGCTGAAAGCCTCGATCAACATCTCTCCAGGCTCTCGTTAGGCGGTTGGATCAAGGGCGTGAAACAAAAGGCAGTATTCCTTGATACGGCTCGAATTGTGAGGAAGTTCCTATCTCCTGCAGCCCTAACAACTGGTAGCTCGGACCCTGCTCCCAACACCGCTGCACCGGCACACAACTCATTTTTTTATATGTTTTTTTTAAATATTTTTGAAATATTTAAAAATATATTCTGGTAAGAAAACAAAAAATAAATGACATAATTATTATTATAAATTAGACATCCTACCACCATTTATAACACGCAATTGCTAAACTTGCCTAGATGTGACAGCCCCGATTTCATGTAGCTATCTATGTGTGAGTGTGTTCATTCGACCATTTTGTTCCTAGTTGTAATACTGTATGATTTGAACAAACAAAATCGCTAAGAAAAGTGACAAGGTCTGTCATTTTTTGTTTACTGACAGCGACACAAATAAAACATTACTCTTTGCTCCAGGTGAACAAGGTGGAATTATCCGGAAGACTTAACTTCTGCTGATATGTATCGATATGTTTTGTTTGCTAATGTCTTGAACAAAATAATACACCCCATCACTAAAAAAATATTTTACATAGGTGCCGTTCGGAGACTGAAAATAATTTTAATAAACTGTTCCACCGATCCGCACTTATCAAAATTTTGTTTCAGTGCAGTTAGTGGAAGTGCTCATGTGCGGTTCGGTCAAGTGCTGTTGAAATCAGTGCTCTTAGTGGAATGCCTCGAATGATCGTGTAACCTGCTCGTATCATTCTCGCGTCAGTCACCGCCAGCGACGCAATGCAGAAGGACGAGTCATGCGACGTATCTACGAGCGCGCCGAAAGTTCCGCCGCCGCCGCAGCCGTCCCCAACACCTCCGCCCCTTCCCCCGCTGCTACCAATTGAGATCGAAAATATTTTTAACCGACTTTCAAAAAGGAGGAGGTTATATGTTCCGCTGTATGTTTCTTTTTTTTTTTATGTTCATCGATTACTCCGTCAATTGTGGACGGATTTTGAAAATTCTTTTTTGTATGGAATGGTATGCTCCCGAGGTGGTCCCATTGCCACCAAATCAGAATCTGATCAGGGGATCCCATGGAAATCGAGAGAAATCCTCAAATTTTATAGGCATACCTATAGCGATTTGAGTATTTTTTATAGTAACTCGTGCATTTGCACTCAAAAAGCACCATTTGGTGAAGTGGAACTGAAGACGAAGACCACAGATGGCCACCGGAACTACTTAATAATAAGTATTTCACCGTTGCGATTCGATTAGGCACTTTAATATGGTTACTAAGCAATTTATGCTCGTCAAAATGCATAATGGTGAAGTCACAATCAGTTCTCCTGGTTCTTATCAGGAGAACTCCTCAGCAATTTACATCGGGAAAAGCAATATTTTGGTGGGGGGGGGGGGGTGAAGGTTATTTGACATTAGGTTATTGTAAATTAGATAAATTACAATCTAACCTACTAAAAAGAGAAAAAGAAAAAACTTTTTGCAAAAAAAAACAACCAATTTCCAAAAAAACACTTAGAAAAATAACTTTAATTTCGGAAGTCGGTGGCAAAAACTAAAATACAGATCCAAAGACACTGACTTCCGAAATTAATTAAAGTTATTTTTCACTTTGTAGTGTTTTTTTGGAAGTCGGTTGTTTTTTTTTTGTAAAAAGTTTTTTATATCATCCGAAGTCTAACGTAACGAGCCGTGTCTAACGCGCTACTGCTGAGCATGAGGTCCTGGGTTCAATTCCCAGGTCGGGCAAAGTGTTATTGGCATTGTTCAGTAGCAGCCCGGAGTCTGGATTTGTGCCCGGTTGATGGCAATAGGCTCGCCCCTACATGGGACTTAAACATAACTGGCGAAACATACATACATTATACAAACAAACATACATATGTCAACCGCTGTGTTATTTAATAAACTTATCATTTGAGGAAGGTACCTACCCACACATATTTAAAAAATCTGTAGTTAAGCCACTTTTTAAAAAAGGAGAAAAATCAGACATGAATAATTATAGACCAGTCACGCTGATACCAATAATGTCAAAAATCTTTGAGAAAATTATGCTGAAAATCCTTCAAAACTTTACAGCAAGTCAACGTAAGATCATTTAAAGATGAGCAATTTGGGTTTAGACAAGATAGTACTACTACATTTATATCTGTAACTTTTATGGCGTACATAATAAAGAGTATTCTATTCTATTCTATTCTATTCTACTTCATTGGCATGTTTCAATTTGATCAAAATTGTAACCCAAGCTATAAATGATGGCTTACCAATTGCTGCGATTTTCCTTGACATGAGTAAGGCGTTCGATTTTGTGGACCACAAATTGCTCTTACATAAATTAGGAAAATATGGAATAAGAGGCAAAGCGAACGACTGGTTGAGAGACTACCTAAATAACAGAAATCAATGTGTGGAAATCTCTAAAATACATAACAACAAAAAGGTGTTACATAGAAGTGACTATCGACAAAATAATTTTGGATTGCCACAGGAGGAATAATTTTCTTATTCCTCATATATATTAATGATCTCCCAAATATCACTTGCCATAACACAATCTTGTTTGCTGATGACACAACCCTCATTGTGAAATGTGAAAATGCAGACACGTATGAACTAGACATAAACAAAGCAGTAAAGAACATAATACACTGGTTAAATTCTAACAATTTACAGATTAATATGGTGAAAACTAAAATGATCTTATTCCAAACCCATAAAAGAAAGCCATTGACGTAAAATGTTAAATATAACGATACTATCATCGAACAAGTTGCAAGTACTAAATTTCTGGGAATAAGATTGGATCAGAATTGCAACTGGAAAACACACATCGATTACGTTTGTGATAAACTCGACAGATTTGTCTACGCAATAAAAAGATTAAGAGTCACGGTATCAACAGAAGCTGCTCTTTGTGCATATCACGGATACGTTTCGTCCGAACTCGCTTATGGTCTCTTGTTGTGGGGTAATTCGGTTAAAATTTTAAAAGCGTTTTGAGTCCAAAAAAAATGTGTACGTGCAATCTGTGGAGCCTGGTATATGGATAGTTGTAAGCCCTTGTTTAAAAAGTACAATATTCTGCCATACCGTGTATGTACATTAGATAATTATGCCTATTTGTACAACAGCATCCGGAATATTGTACTAAACACAAAGATGTAACCAAACGAAATGTAGCTCCTAGAAATAAAAATAAATTTAAACATGAACTCTGTTTACCGCAATGCAGGCTCGAATTGTATAAGAGTAACTTGTACATAAATGCTGTAAAGGTGTATAACAAGTTACCGGACGCCTTTAAAGATTTACCTTTGACCATTTTTAAAAAAAAGTTAACGCATTGGTTAAAAGAAAAATGCTTTTATAATCTTAATGAATACATGTCAGATCGCGGAGACGAAAACTAAAATCGATACTATTGGTATATACCTTATAATAATTAATTAATTTTCAAATGTTACTTAATCAACACTTTAAAACTACATTAGTTATGACATTATCAATTACAATTATTTATAAATAATAATAATCTGACATTATAGTAAACTTTATCTCTTGAACTGACATATGTATAACTTTGACATCAATTAATTAATTTGTTCTTTAAAAATCTTAATGCATGAGCTCATAATTGTTGTAGCTGTCTTTTATAACGTTGTCTATGATAACATTAAATATTTTCACACCATATAAAATGGTAGAATGTAAAGGGACTATTATAGTTTTTAAGATCATACATTGTAAACCTACATTCCGGCAAATAAATGAATTTGAATTTGAAATGTGGGTGTACTATAAGTACACCTCTGCTTAACCCTTTGGGGATTACAGGCGTGTTGTTATGTTATGTGTAAAATCTAACGTCCACTGGCGTACATTTCATCAATCTGCTGTCATTCTAGATTGACCGTGTAACCGTGAAAATCATCCATCATTCTGGCGTCAGTCAAGTCAATCCAGACTGATGGACCAGAATGACGCCAAACTGAGCGTGTAACCTTGCTCTTACGGTCAGCAATCTAAAGTAACCAGTTGCGGTTTTTATGACATAAATGAAGGATCTTTATTCTAGCAAGGTGCATTGTCCCTTGAGACAAGGTTTCCGACGGTCATGCTTGCTGGCGCTCCGAAGGGTGCATGATGCATTTCATTTAATCACTTTAAGGCCCTTTGTACACGGCACGGTTTCATTACGGTCCCAGCGTATAAACCGCGTCGTAGATAAAACGTGTGAGCTTGTACAAGACACGGCAAACAAACGGGCTGGCCAAGCTGAAGACGTGCGTCATGAATCCATATAAGAAAAAGAGCATTATTGCTGATTAAGTGTAAAGAAAAAAAAAGAAAGAAAAGGTTTTGGATACATCCTATCATCTTATCCCATATTACAGACCTTTCATGAATCAATGTAATGAATAATTCTCTAATTATCTCCATTTTTAAATAAAAACACCGTAGGTAAGCCATCACGAAAATAATTGCCACCGTAAAAACATCCGGTGCCATCGACAGACTCCCATAGACTGCCATACTATATAACACTGGTGTGAATCATGCAGTGCAGAGACACGGCGCATATCGGCGACGCGACGGGGCCGTACCGTAGAGTCATCGTGTCGTCAACGAGCTTCCATAGTGATCCATACGACACTGACGCTTGTGCCTACACCCAGCGAATAAACCGTAGGTTTTTTCATGGCAAGAAGAACGTGTATTACCCTTATTATTATATTATTTATGTCGTTTAAAATTAGGGTTTTGACAACTGAATGAAATCCCTGAATGAATGAATAATTTGTCGTCACAATACCTGCATTGTATTGATGCAATATTTAAATGAACTTAGTGAGAAATTACATCACGTTGTTAAAATAATCACTTTCGTTGCTGATAAAGAGTAACAAAAATGTACCCAAATTTTCCACATCAGTTTCAATTCTCAGCAAACCCTAGAATCCTGCTACACCTTCGCAAATACAATTAGTAAGTATATTTACCTACTCAGGGTTCATATCTAATGAAGGTGAATTTACATCTATATTAGTGCGCAATGAGGTTTCTCTCAGCGTAGAAGTGTTTTGTCGAGTCATCTATATGGAAATCACTTATTACTTTATTAACTGTTGAATTGATTCACAAACTTAGAACTGTTCTCTCCGGCTGAATATTGCTTATTCTGCTCTTACCTAAATATTTCCATTTGTTGATAATGTTACTGTCACAGTTAATCATGCTTTATCAGTTATTGCCTTAGTTAGAGTCCACGTTGTCTTGATTTCGTAATATATTTCTGCAATTCATTTCACTTTTCACAAAGGAATCTAGTTCGCCTTTAATACAACTTTTGCACGGGTTTTCCAGGAGACATCAGGATTAATATAGATCGTGATTGTGAAATAACCTCAGTCCTACACAATATCGTCCCACATTGATTACTGATCTCGTCTCGATAACGATGCTCATATTTTCACGAGTTTATAGTGGTCAGCGACAGCGCGACAAATCAAGTTTTATTACTACTATAACATAAACATCGATTCTAAAATTAGACATATTTAATGTACCATTAACGGGGTCATCAGTGATCGTTATAAATCTGCCGTAAAATTATGAGGGAGTTAAAAATTGGAATGCTCATGAGATGGCATTTTCAAAGGCGGTGTTATAAAATAACTCAAATCGGAAGGAGGACAAACAAATCTTTGATCCTACTGCACAATTAGGCTGTTTTAATGGCAGTTAACTCTCGACTAAATGATCCTTAGTCAAAGTGAATTGTCAGCCAAACTGACCAGCTCCTCATTGCAATGCACGACGGCGTCTATATTGAGAACAACTCCGATCGCTTCCACTCCATACTCGGCGCAAACTTTTAACTGTAAATAAATCACTCCAACTTAAGGAGCACTTGGTAGTTTTTGATTAAATCTACTTCAAATTCCATGCCCCTTTTAGGGTATTATTACCTTCTCATGGACTTTATCAAAAGCTCTCGCTCGCGATAAAATCTCCCCCGAAAGTGTTTGGAAACACGCTCTTTTAGTTCAACAAAACTGTGACACGGCGAAACAGGCGTTTTCGATGATGGTCGCACTTACTTTTTGTAAAGAATCTGAAATTACATACGTCAACGCATTCAATGGGGCGTTTAAAAGCATTCCTGTTTGCACCCCACGTGTTTGTGTAACTTGGAGCTATTCTCGTCTTCAGCGTGACAGATGGGGATTCTAATGTGCTAATGTTATGCATAAAAAATGTGTGAAAAACTTTACTTAATCTCAATGTAATGCCTAAGGCATTAAGTCCGCCTTTGTACATTATTGTGTGTGAGAAGTTTAAATAAATAAATAATAAATAAATAAATGTAGGTAAGTTCATACACTTAAGGTCGCGCCACACACGATGACATTGCGTTTCACTGTCAAACTTCGTTAGCAACGCTTTTGCAAACCTTGGGTGTTTGTAGCTGCAGCGGAAGCGATAAATAAGCCAGTCTGTTATCTCAACATCTGTGTGAAGTAGTTCAGCTAAGAAATTGAATGTAAGAAATTGTGATATTATTCACTAGGTGAAGTAAAGATATGATATGTCTGTCGGTGACTGCAACAGTTATTCTGGTCGTACGCGACATTCTTTCCTCGTCTCGTACAAAACAATGCAATAATCAGCGGCACACGAGTGACAAAAATAAAGTTAGTCAGTGCTTGACTGGCGGTGTCGCGGTGTCGCGTCGCGTCAATCTGTCGCGCTAATTTACGAGTTGTCGCATCGCGTGTATTTTCGGAAACTTATACCATTCAGATCGCCTATCGGTTACTGATGCGTTGTTTTGGTTTACGTCGACTGTCTCGTCTGACATTTTAATGAATGAACAGAAGCGTTTTGGGTTAATGTAAGAGATCATGAATCTACATTGATTTTGAGATTAAAGCGCTACAATTCTGCAAACATACATACCAACCACCCATAATAAAAATGCGCGTATGTTAAACATAATTAAAGTAATGATCTACCCTTCGAGGAAGAACACAAGATGTGACACGCCATAAAGAGAAACGCCTGACATGATAAAATATGCGAACACATTTACAATTATCAAATTGTGAATGTGTGTTTATGAATGAAATCGTCTGCCATCTACCGCAAATTGATGGAGCCCAAACGTGCGAGGAAAATAAAAATAATGTGTCGTTCCGACCCCATTTCTAATATAACTTTATAAACTCGATTTATAACACAAATGGAGTCGAAGCAACGCATTGATTGAAATGTGGAGCACATCAGTTTATGATTGCCTACGACGACATTCATTCGTGATCGATATTATTGAAATGAATTGGTACGTAATGCTTGTCAATAACAAATCTCAGTTACGATTTTATACTCCAACTGTTTATATAGCGAGAATTTTCAGACAAAATACACTGTGAAAAATGTCAAGTTCTAAAAATACAAGGATTTTACACAAAATCTCAGTAGATTTTTACGAACTCGTACAAACATATTTTTAGCCAGTTCACTTTCACGGTCCTGCGCGCTGCACACGAGCGCGGCCATCACATCCCCGCACTGACACCTGCCGCCCGGCGACTGCACTGCCGTGTATATAGTCGCACTACGCTAGCGCTCAAATAAAGTAGCACTTAAGCTGAGATACAGCTGAATCAGCGACCGATTTTACAACTACTGTTAACCAATGTCGTTCATAAAGTAGTGCTACCTACAGTTATTCTGAACACTGCTGTACGTCGGATATAAGAAGTCTAAACAAACAGTTCGAAGACATTTGCACACATGAGTTAAGTGCACAGAAACCACTTAAGATATTCCTAAACAAATTCGTTAAAACACTACAAAAGACAACATTCTAGCAGCCAGAATGTTGCTCGCTTTGCGATATGCTAAACTGTACACAAAAGGTTACGTCTCACACTAAATATGACACTGGAAGTAATAACTTTGTACGAATTAGCCCTAAAATCTTTACGGCCACTTCCCTGTCAAGCAGACTCCTCGGAGCGTCGTTCAGTCAGCGCGCCGGCGGCCCACTACTCCACTCGCACTCGTGTTTGTAATAATAATTCACTTTATTAATAGCACTGACAGATTTAGTATAGTAATGAAGATGGCAATATATCAATATGCCGACAAAAATCGTGAAAGGTTAACACATCACTTGCTGAGAAGAGGTATGTTAGAACTAAAATGTAGGTTCTAACACTGGTATTAGCATTATCTGATGATGCTTGTATCAATATATTGCTTAAGTAGCCTCCGTTAGTTACTTGTGCAATGTTTCCTAGAATAATGTTATTGAATTAATAGACATTTGAATATTGTATAGGCCAGCATCAGTGTATTAAAATATTTTTATACCGATATTCATAGTCCCGGAACAGGCAGTGTTGGCACGAAAAGTTTTATTCGCTATTAAAAATGCGACTAATCAGATATTTTACTGTTCAAATATCCGTTTTATGTGACAGTGAAAATTCGATGTGAACGTAAAGCGGTATTCGGATTGTCGCGGCGTCAGCATTTGTGTGTCGTCCGCGCGTGTCGTTAAATTTTATCGCGCCTCTCCACACATCTGCGTCGCTCGTTACCGCGCCGCGCCGCGACTATTTGTTGCCGGGCCGTCTCGCCCGTCGCCCGCTGTTGGCAAGTGTCCACTACGCTTTATGGATCGTATTGTTTTGAATAACTCAATTTGTTCGCCGATACTTGAAGCGCTGAAATTCATCACGACATTTTAATATTATTTTGTTAGCTTCGTCAGTCATAGGTGGGAAAGATCCTGTTAAAATGATGTAAGTAGCTACATGCTACCCTTGTTTAATTTTATTCCAACAAATAAATATTGGGTAACGGATCAGTACAATAAAAACGTTTGTTTGAATATTTACGGGCATAATTGTAGCATGAATGAAAAATACATTGGAGCTACAACAGCGGAATGCTATGTTACATACATGAAAATATTATACGCACACCTGGGGCCCAAGTCTGCTATTTTTATAAATTCAGTCATTCCAACACGATCCCATTGTCATGCCATTGTCATTTTGCTAAAAGTTCGTAATCTGGTAAATTCATAATGGTCGATCATTTTTTTTGCAATTTCTTTCAATGTAGTGTCAGTGGCAGACCATTGGAAAGTCATAATGACGCCATTATAATAGTAGATTACCAAACCTGTCAAAATCAACAATTATGAAATCAATGATCGACTATTCTGACACTATTGTAATAGCAGACTTGAGGCCCTGGTCCTATGTAAAAAATATTCGTCAGACGATATGCAAATATAATCAGATAATACAATACCTGCGAGTGTAGATAAAGCCTGGAAGCCGAGCGTTTGATGGACAATCAAAATTCCGAGTGGACAATAGGTAGGCGCCACGGAATGGTGGGCGCAGATGCGAGGTGACGCGTAACTTGCGCGATAAACACGCGACACAAAACGCACATACAGACAGGAATGCCGCATACGGACCTGATACTGCACTTATAATTCCATATAAGTCGCCCTACTGCTTCCAGATTATGATCTTTATGTGTTACGGAATAGGGAGCAAAAGTTCACCGTGCGATGCAGTAGGCACAGTTGTTTATTTATTTTGACAGCTTTATAATCCTGGCAGTTCACACATAGTGTTTTTTGGTCATCGTGACGATCAGATAGAATATATAACTGCTAGATAACTCGGGTTTTATCTATACATATTATATCCAGCAGACGTACGGATATTACTGAGAAAGCGCAATTTACAATGGAAATGTTGTTATTATATATATTATTTCATTGTTTATCGAAGAAATCAAAATAATGATCAAATCACCCTTCACCCCATATCATTCAGACACCATCAAAATAAATGTTTTCAACACATTTCAACTGAAATATCGCGTATATTTTTG
Organism: Tiliacea citrago; assembly: GCA_963921375.1. Taxonomy (NCBI): domain Eukaryota; kingdom Metazoa; phylum Arthropoda; class Insecta; order Lepidoptera; family Noctuidae; genus Tiliacea; species Tiliacea citrago. Next base: position 522,540 of record OY992790.1, on the reverse strand, counting down.
CCGCTACATTTCCACGCGAATGCGTTACAGAGGTCTAGGTTTGAGTCCCGGACGCTGATAACGTCACTCCGAGGCAATGTCGAAGCCATCCATACCGTTCCGCATCGTTCCGAGCCGCAACGAGTCGCACCGAGCCGGCTCGCACTGACAGATTTCACGCTTGGACATTTTAACTTGAGAGACTTTAAATAGAACGAAAATTCTGAGATCGAATTTCGTAAGATTTCATTTTATAATCTTGTTTTCTGCTTCAAGTAACATAAAACTTGGGGAATTTTGATTTAGCAATTTAGTTATTTTAAATAAATTAAATAAATAAATAGTTTCTTTATTTGTATAGAATGCAGGTATTACAATAATGGTGTTAGTTTTAAATATACTCCCAGCACATTCTGCCTGTTGGCATACAAAAATTAAGTGGTTAACTTACAGATAATTTAGAAACTAGGTACTTAAATTCAAAATGAGATCATGGATCAGCTAAGTCTAAAATTATTTACATAATAAATGAGATAACGTGAAGAAATATTACACTTCATCATTTATTAAATCGGTAACAGAGTAATAACATTTCTCTGTCAGCAACGACGACAGGAGTTTCTTGAATTTTTTTAAGGGCTGATCCTTAATGCAATTTGGCAATTTGTAAATACCAGAGTATTGAAATAAGCTTCTGACACAATTTTTTTTTCCTCGCGCCGATGTATTTCATCTGTTATAAACTAACCGACAAAAAAAGCCACCTTACCATGCTGGTGGTCGCGTGAGCTGACCGTTTTACGCGAGGCATATATTGCTGCGCGCCACCTGTACTCCAAGCACCGCAGGCTCCGTATCCGCCCTCCGGATACGGAAGCCATTCAGACGGAGCTATAAGAGGGGTTCAGAGCGGTGAAGAATCGCCCTCCGAGCGAAGATCCAGCGGCCCAGGGGACTGGCCCGCAAGCAGACGCTGGAGACTCTCAACAGCGACCCGTGGGGACGCCCCTACAAATGGGTGCAAGATAAACTCCGCCCATGGGCTCCCCCGCTGACGCAGAGTCTCCGGCTTCAGCTCGTGGAGGACGTAATGTGCGCTCGGTTCCCTTCGCCAGGGGAACATACTCCGCCGCCCATGGCTCCGCCTCCTGCGGTGCCGGATGCGGACCATACCGACGACGACGATATTCCAGAGGTGATCAAGGTAGATCTGAGAGTGGCGGTACGTAGGCTGAATGCCAACAATACCGCCCCAGGACCCGACGGCTTCCCTGGAAAACCCTGGGTTCTGGCCTTGGAGACTCTCGGGCCTCGACTAAAGGAGCTCCTAAGCGCATGCTTGGAGAGGGGCCAGTTCCCACTTCGTTGGAAGACGGGGAAACTGAGAAGCCAGGGCGCCCGGCGGACTCTCCGTCCGCTTACCGGCCCATCGTGCTGCTCAACGAGGTAGGCAAGCTCTTTGAAAGAGTAATTGCTGACCGCCTTGTCGGGCGGCTGGTGCGGGTGGGTCCGGATTTGGCGGAGAGCCAGTTTGGTTTCCGCAAGGGCTGCTCTACGGTGGACGCCATCATGCGCGTTTGAGCCCTCACGAAGGGAGATGCTGTTGCCCAGGGTGGGGTCGTCTTGGCGGTGTCTTTTGACATCGCCAAGGCCTTCAATACCCTGCCCTAGAGTTGCATTAGGGAGGCACTTCGTTATCACCGGATGCCGACCTACCTCTGTCGCGTGGTCGAAGCCTATTAGTCGGACAGGACCGTCATCTACCCCGGTCACCACGGAGAGTGGAACCAGCGAGAGATGTCGTGCGGTGTCCCACAGGGATCGGTCCTGGGGCTGCATCTGTGGGACATCGGCTACGACTGGGTGAAACGCTGGTCCTGGCGCAGGGGAGGTCGCATCAGGCGGCGGCCGAATTGGCAGCACGTGGGGTTACGACAATCGTCGATACGATCCAGCAATTGGGACTCGGAGTGGCATTGCACAAGTCCGAGGCGACGTGGAGCCTACGATTGTCGCAACCCAGCGCTGGGCACGCCACGATTGTGGCGATAAGTCCCCTCTTTGAGGAGTGGCTAGAGAGGCGCCACGAAGTCCTCACCTTCCGTCTGACGCAGGTCCTCACCGGACACGGTTGTTTCGGGAGGTTCCTGTTCAGGATAAAGCGGGAGGAAACGCCCGGGTGTCACCACTGTGTGGATCGCCCGGAGGACACGGTGGAGCATACGGTGGAGGTCTGCCCGGCTTGGGCGGGGCACCGCCGTGTCCTCACGGAGGTGATCGGCGGCGGCGATCTCTCGCATCCGGTTCAGGCCATGGTTAAGAGCGAGAGTGCATGGGAGGCCGTCACCTCCTTCTGCGAAGCAGTAATGCTCGCGAAGGAGGAGGCGGAACGCGTGAGGGAGAGGCAGGGCTCGCACCCTCACGCTCCTAGTCGCGCGCCCTGGGCATTGGGAGTCGCTAGCCGATTTCCGGCCACCGTAGGCGCGGGCCTTTTTTTTTTTTTTTTGGGTGGGAAATTATCAAATAACTTGTCCCGCTCTCGGTGGAGCGGAAGGGAGTGTCAGACTTTTACTGACTAAAACCCACCCGTGTTCCTTCAGATGCCTGTGTGCCAGGGCCACGATATCCCTTTCGGGCCCCGTCCATTGGTGCTGACGTCTCTTTGAGGCGCGCGTGGAACACAACGCGCCGTCGACCCGGGCTTGGTCCTTATCGGACAGCGAGCTACCTATCGCTCACCGTCCGCAAGCCCGCGCCTACGGTGGCCGGGAATCGGCCTGCGTTTCCCGACGCCCGGGGCGTCTCCTGCGGCGACTAGGGGCGCGAGGGCGTTGATTTTGTCTCACCCTCACGCGTTCCGCCTCCTCCTTCGCTAGCATAACTGCTTCGCAGAAGGAGGTGACGGCCTCCCATGCACTCTCGCTCCGAACCATGGCCTGAACCAGGCCCGGACGCGAGAGATCGCCGCCGCCGATCGCTGCCGTGAGGACACGGCGGTGCTCCGCCCAAGCAGGGCAGACCTCCACCGTATGCTCCACCGTGTCCTCCGGGCGATCCACACAGTGGTGACACCCGGGCGTTTCCTCCCGCTTAATCCTAAACAGGAACCTCCCGAAACATCCATGTCCGGTGAGGACCTGCGTCAGGCGGAAGGTGAGGACGCCGTGGCGCCTCTCCAGCCACTCCTCAAAGAGGGAACTTATCGCCACAATCGTGGCGTGCCCAAACGGTGAGCGATGGGTAGCTCGCCATCCGATAAGGACCAGGCCTGGGTCGATGAAAAGAGAAAGGGAAAAAAACAATTTAAACTAAATTAATTGTGATTTGAAAAGTCGAGTTCTTTGTTTTGCATGTGAGTTAAAGGGATTTTTCACATAAATTAACTATTCATGGAAAATCACTAATATTCGCAACAAGTTTTCCGAAAAATGACGCGAGAATGACGTTCGACCAAAACAGCAGAAAAATAATGTTGAAGAAACCTATATTTTTTTTAAACGCTGCCGCTCTCGGTAAAGTTTTTTTTCCTATTATTTAACAAACCATATCAAGAAATTTAAAAATTACACACTGGGCTTCAGCTATACGTGTTTTTATGATTATACAATATCTTCATTATGTAAATCAACGGCGAAATCACACTACTCGTATCACACTAATATTATAAAGGCGAAAGTTTGTGAGTGTGTGTGTGTATGTTTGTTACTTCTTCACGCGCAAATGGCTAGACCAATTGTGATAAAATTTTGTATGGAGGTAGCTGACACCCTGGATTAAGACATAGGCTACTTTTTATCCTGATATTACCACGGGATCGACACTAACGCGGGTGAAACCGCGGGGCGCAGCTAGTAAACTATATTTTCGAGAGCGCAAAAGTGATGAAACTATTAACAGGTGCTGAGACTGACACGAGTGGTTTATCACCACGAATTGTACTTTTATAGTTACACAGACATAATGTTGCAATTATTTCAAGCTTTCTCACAATTATATAATAAATTGACGAAAAACGTTTTTTTCTGTGCACGCAGCCTTAAATATACAATGCTGTAACTTAAAACTGGTCTTTGTTTTTTATAACTCAATCAATCAATCTGCCTAGCCTTTACCCAACTATGTTGGGGTCGGCTTCGAGTCTAACCGGATACAGCTGAATACCAGTTTTTTACATGGAGCGACTGCCTATCTGACCTCCACAAATGACCACAACCCAGTAACTGGGTAATACGATACCCCCTGGTAATACTGGTTGTCAGACTTTCGGGCTTCTGAAGACCCTTAAAGACTGTCAAAAATCCAGAAATGACAGCCGGGACCAATGGGTTAACGTGCTTTCCGACGCATGGAAGAGTCTCGGTATGTAAAGATGGTCACCTATCCACAGACCAACCCCGGCAAGCATAGTTTAACCTGATGAATCGACCCGTGTGGCTGTTTTTACTTAGCCACGAGCTACTCATCCTTGTTTTTCTATAACTAGGGTAAGAAACATTAACAAGTGTCGGATGCTGACAAGTGCATAAGTGGGTACTTTTGTTTTTTTTTTTCAATATACTAACGTATCCATGTTTTATGCAGTTTGTGTTGACATAGTACATAGTAGTTGGCATTCGAACTTTACGCCAACATGTCTCTTTTTCGCGTTATTGTTGTTTTGATCAATTGATTTGTTATTTTAGTAACCATTTCAATACAATTTTATGCACAAACATTGAAACAACTAAATCAGAAGCTGCGCAAATTGTAGCCTTAATACGCGAAGGCCAAATTCAGAGAAACGTAGCAAGAAGATTAAACCGAGTCAATCAGCTGTAAAAAGAGTTATAAACGTTATCTAGAGACAAGCGAATTGTGTTTCAACTGTCATTCGTGGATGTTTGACAGTCGTTAAGGGTCTTCAGAAGCCCAAAAGTCTGACAACCAGTATTACCAAGGGGTATTGTATTACCCAGTTACTGGGTTGTGGTTTGTGGAGGTCAGATAGGCAGTCGCTCCATGTAAAAAACTGGTATTCAGCTGCATCCGGTTAGACTCGAAGCCGACCCCAACATAGTTGGGACAAGGCTAGGCAGATTGATCGATTGATTTATCAAGAGACAGGCGAATACAGGCGGAGACCTGGTTCTAGTAGAGGGCGTGAAACAAATTCACGTGATGACCTCTTCATTGTCTTGTCATCTCACCGAAGCGCATACATAGGCAAGCCAGGATGCAATTCGCTAGACAGTATCTGAATTGGACTTTAGAGCAGTGGGAAACGATGTTGTTCTATGACGAAAACCGCATGAAACTAATTCGCTCCGATGATCTTTGTAACGTCATGCAAAAACCTGGAGAGCGATACGCTCAAAGATGCATTCGTGAAACTGTGAGATTGGGTGGGGGCTCTGTAATGTGGGGGGGGGGGGGCATATCGTTGACAGAACATACGGGACTGGTTTTCTTCCGGAATCGCGCTGTTAATGCTGTATATTACATAACGAACATCCTGGAACCCCACGGCATACCGTATGCTGGCTACATCGGAGATAACTTCACTCTAATGCATGAATTGTCACACAGTATCCGCACGAGGTTGGGATCCCCGTTATGGAGTGGCCAACCAATAGTCCTGACCTCAACCCTATAGGATGACTTGAAACAAAATTTTAGAGGAAAAATGCGGCTCCAGCGACGTTGGATGAGCTTGAAACTGCTCTAGTGGAAGAATAGGCAAGAATTCCACAAGAAGACATCAAACAGCTGATACGATCACTCAACAGGCGATTGCAAGCAGTTATCAGGGTCAGACGAGGAAATACGTCGTACTGACACTCTTGGTTTCGTAGCAAAAAACATTTTAAGTCACTGAAAAGGTTCCAGTAAGTTGATTAGTTTAATGTAATTTTTCCTTAAAATCATAACTTATTGATTTTCTATCAAAAGTGATGTATTTTTTGGTTGAATTGCATGTTCGCAGCCTTAAAATGGTAACATTTCTTGTATTATCCAGAAATATAAGCAATACAATATGATGATCAAATATTTATTTGCAGTTAGTTTATTGAAACAACGTGGGTGGCTTGATTTGTTTGACGGTTGGTGTATTTTAATGAATTCTTGAAACTATGCTCTTAAACTGAGCTTGTGCCAGAAGCACTAAGTTTAGAAACCAGGTCTGGACATGATATCATGCTTTAAGTGCAGCTGTCTGATCCGTCGTAGTAATTACTATAATCCCTATGAGCCGCCACGGAGGCGGCAGATAGCATTACGTTCAAGATTACATTTGATTAAATTAAACGTTCCGATTTCTAAAGCCGACACCTTCATACGTTTGTAATAAGCTCTAACAGACACGCTATATTAAAACAACAATTTAATTATCCGTCAAAACAGTACATCAACATCATCCCTTCAGCACAACCCTTCAGCGGAACCTCTGAAACCTTTAATGAACTCCGACACATCGTATCGTTGAAACGAATCGCAGTAGGTACGTCTTACTGGAACACTTTGATCAGAAAGCTGCCGCTCACCCCTCGCCGACGCCCCCGGGATCATATTTTAACGCTCCCAGGATGTATTAATCCTTGTTAAGTCCGATTAATTATTCAGTTTACTAAAGCGCCAGGTTGAGCAACACGTCTTTAGGGAATACAAGAACTGACTTAGCAACTTTTTGTAGTCCTTTTGTTCTTAATAACACTTAATTTTGCTCGACTTTGTGATGCTCTTATTTGCATATAATTTGAGAAACATTAAATATTACTTCGGTGCGGAAGACTGGTCCGTGTCGGACGTCGCCGTCGGTTCATACGAAAGTTTCGTGTTGAGCGGTTGAATGTTCTCTTTAGAAACAGACGACGTTTCTGTTCACTCCGTAGTCGTTCGTATGGAGATGCTCTTCAGGTAATTTAATTATGAAGTGCTAGGTGCGGAGGCGAAGAAACATGATTAGTGGTGTGGATTTGGTCGGTTTGTTTATTATACGATGTAGGCCGACTCTAACCTTTAATTAAAGTTCGCTTATAATATTGTCAACCGAATTATACTTCGCACACGCCAGACGACATCACCACGGGTCCGTCTCGTTTCGTCACGTGCCCGTCACGGTGTCGTGTCTCCCACCATTAGGCGAGACTGATTTAGATTTTTGAGAGATTTTATTTTACCGTATATAGTAGTCATAGTCGGCGTGATTAATATGTAAACCCGCCAAATTACAGCTTTCTAGTACAAGAGTAATTAACTAAGCTGGAGACAGACGGACTTGGCGAAACTACAAGAGTTCCTTGGTGACTACGGAACCCTAAAAAGTCCTGAGTATGACTGAAAAGATAAAGTACCAATTATACGAGACTGATATGGATACATTCTCCAACACCTAACAATATGTGTGTGCGTTCATAGCTGACCACTAACCCACTTCCCGCTTCCACACAAAAGGTCACAAGTTTAAAAGTAATACAGAAACTACATGATCAGTAATAAAGCTAATGGGTAGCTCGCCTTGTTTAGTAACGCAATTAGCTCGTTGGACGAGAGGCGCACGGCGGGCGGCGCATGGCGGCCGCGCGCTGCCGTGATGAATATCTTAGCATATTGCGCGCTAACGCTGTTATGGAATTATTGCGGACCTGCTGCGAACATCTTGCATTGAAACGCTATTATATTATCTGGCAGTTTCTTGCTATGTTGGGATGTTCTAAGGGAGTAAAATTGGGCTATCCACTGAGGCTGGGATAGTCATTCGCGTGGATGAAATGCGTTATACTGTATAACGCGCTTCATCCATGTGAATGGCTTATACAGCAGTTGATCGTACAACTGCGAAGAAAATAATATGCTTAAATAAAGACAAAATTAGATAAAGCGACAAAAGACATTCATTCTCATTCACATTCTTTTGAATTACCGAAACATGGACATTTAAAAATTAAATGGTAACTTATGCAGAGAGCAAAACAGCATTTAAGAAGTTTGGAAAGTCTTATTATAAAACATAAGTCTCCATAAACAGGAAATCAAGTCCGGCGCAACATCTGCAACTCTCAGAATCACCACTTGTTTGTTATTTCGTAAATCCTCCGAGAAGTGGAATGTTTTGTATTCGCTCTTCCACTCACCGAAGAAAACTAATTAACAAAACTTCATTACGGAGAGTTTATTTAGCCGAGCTCAGTGTCATCACAAACAAAAGTCCAGCCAGCGGACCTGGAGGTCGCATTCAAACGATAAATACAAAACCTACGCAACGTGCGTAGGTTAGTTCGCGGTAAACTCATGGATCTGAATATTCACTTATACTAAGAGATCAGTATGTATTTATATAATTATAGCGCCACTCTCATTGTCAATTATAGGTGCTGGAAACGGAAAGAACAAATCTTAAAATTTTAGACATACCCACCATGTTCTGTTTCTCGTGTGTTTTTCTAAGCTTCCTCGCTGTCCTCGTTCCTCGCTAAATGCAGTCAGTTTAACATTACCATTCAAATCCCATAATATCTACCATCTGCTAGGTACAAGCCGTCTTTTGTTTATTCCATATTCTGCTTCTGTATAGGTATTTCCTTCAGTTCCCGCCCACTTGCCTGACTTCGCCGTCGTCAGTCGAACAACGAGCCGTTTATACACTCCGCACTGAATCCCGTATATCTCCCGTGCGAAACACTAAATACCTCTTAAACTAACCCATTATAAATTCAATTACGGGCTCAAGACGTAGACAATTTGCAGAGCGCCTGTGTGGGTGTGCCAGGGGGTGAAGACGAAGGTGGTGGCGGAGGAGAGGGGTGTAACTAAACATATTGCGGGCCACTCGGGGTCTAAGTCAGGGTAATCCGACCCGCTGCTCCTTTATTGTAAGGATATAACTAAGCTACTGATACTGCGAACTTCCCAAGTGTTCAAGGCATATGCTACAAACAATATTAGTTTACGAAACTGCTCATGATCGAATAACGTCAAGTTAAAGGCAATATTTTCAGCAATTACGTGACTAAAGGGTAAACTGAAATAGAAAAGGTGAAATTGGTATGACGTGTTTAAACAATCAGTCACATGAGCATGAATGAAGTGGAGGTTACGACATGAATCACATAGACTTACAAACACGGAGCTTCTCGGAAATATACTTAGTACCGAAGTACATTTGGGTAGGCAGCATAAATTACTCACACTGCCAGACCATGATAAAAAACCGGCCAAGTGTATGTCAGACCACGCACAATGAAGGGTTCCGTAGTGGAGATAAATATCCTAAGAAGAAACTTAACATTGTAGTTGAAAAACATGTTCCCTCATACAATCCACCTGCAAACTGCTTTTCTGCTATCTTTAAGTAAAGCAATATTAAGCATTATTATTGTCCCAAATTATTTTTTGCATATAAAGATGAACATTTCATGCGTTTATTTATTGATTAGTTTCTCCCACCGTACAGCACTCTCGTGCTTAGGTGAAGTTTGTGTATTGTCCTACATTGTCCAAGTCCACAGTTTCCGCGTCGACTGTCGCTAAGATTTCGGCGGTGCCTTTGTGCGGTCCTGATAAAGGCGTGAGCAGTCAGCGTCACTCGTATCATTACGCTGTGACCGCCGCGCCATTGTGACAGGTTCCCGCCGCCGCCGCACTGTTTACTACTCTGCGAGGTTCGCTGGATCCACAGTTTATAAATACATCCTTCAGACTCCACTGTGTTGTGTCCGTTCGATAACTGAAAGTGGTCTGAAAGTTTATTATGTATGTTCACGTACTGGCATATTATCATGCTTTGGCATTAAATATTGATGAGACTTAACATTCCAGAAAGTTTAGAATTCTATTACAAAACCTTACCTAAAACAAACCGTTTTTCGGATCAAAAACTCTGGCCGATCACCTAACACAGCCCAACACCGCAACTTAATTAAGAATATACTCCCAAAGCATAAAATCACCGTGCACTGTTCTATAGTATCAGAGTGCCGTATTGTTTAATCAGTGTGCAACAGCAGTGGCCGTCACGCTAGTATTGTGACGGCGCGGATTACCGCATTGCTGTTAATACCGCCGCTGGCTTACCGCACGAGCCTTCATTGTATGTTGTACTGCTTGACGGCAAAGGCATAAAGGCTTGTACACAGCAATTGCGTGGAATGAACATGCGATGGAATTGTGAGGACACAGGTTGGACACAAGATACAACACAACACATATTGTGTTCATTTGACTTTTATTTATTTATTATTGTTTTGTTTAATTTGCTTTTAAATTATTGACTTAGTATTGGTTTTATAATTTATGTTTTAATGGTATTTTACAAATTTATGTTTTTTTTTTTAAATCTAACTAATATTTTCTCATTTAAATCGAGCTTCATATTTGGTTTGTTTGAACGTTTTTTTATTATTATTATTATTTGTACGTTTAATACCTACGTATGTTTCATGCTGCATTATATTCGAACGCAATGTGAATTGTTACTGAATTAAATGAATTGACACAAAGCAAATGAACAACGAAGTGTTAAATGCTCGAGTTGTGTACACAACACGCTCATCAACAACCACTGGAAGCAATAAAACACTCGTCAGTTATCAGTCGTTTTCTCCTATGCCTCATCAAGTCATCAAAAATTCATAAAAAAATAAAAACAAGACACAAAATATTAATATCTAGCACTTGCCCGCGCCTTCGCCCGCGTGAAGGTCGGAAATTATTTCACGGAAACTTACTACCGGTATTAATTTATCCTATTTGTTAATCGAGGTTATTAACTATCTGAGTGCCAAAGTTGATCGAAATCCGTTCAGCTGTTTCTATCGTAGAAATTATTAATAGCAGAGGAAAAGGGCATTGACTCCCGCGCCGCCGCCGTCAACCATAATTATTTTGTAATTTTGTTACGCGTATTTTGAATCTCTTTTAAAGTATTTATTTAAATGATAAATTATAATGCCATTAAATGATATTTTAATCCAAATTAAACGCCCAATTTAAATAACATTATTATTTTAGTGGTTATGGATTAATAATACACCGGTCAAAATAGCTTCGGAAATAACAATGAGCTGAATAAAAGATAAAATTGGTTCCCGGTGGTTCCACCAGTAACCATTTTTATGTTTCAGAATTTGATAATCATCCTTAGAAAATAGACATAATTATACTATCGCGGACTTTTTTTTTTAACTTTTTAAGATGTACAATCCTGTAGAACATTAATTATAAGAATCTCTTACGGTTGACGAACACACGCCAGTAAAACTCCTTGTCGGCATCGGGCATCTTCATCAATAATCATCGTATTTCAGCCAATTTACACAAAACCTTAATGAATTATACATAGTTACAGAGCGAGCTTATGGTTTTCAGTGCGGGATCTAAGTGTCCGGCGGAGGTTCCACCAGTAAGGCTGGCGGGGGTACCCGCCCTTGGAGCGGGTACATAGTTTTAAGTATATGGGCCATATTGTGACGTCCGACCTGAAGGACGACGCTGATATTGAGCGAGAAAGGAGGGGCGCTGTCGGTGAGGGCGAATATGATTGCCCGCAGGTTTGCTCGTAGCTCCAAGGATATGAAGATCACCTTGCTTCTAGCCTATCTGCACATCTTTTTATACGAGTGGTCTGTGGGTGTCATATTTGCAGAAATCCTACAGCGCTCTCCGCGTTCAATATAATAACGCACTGAGGGCGCTGCGGCGGCTGCCTCGCTTCTGCAGCGCATCGGGAATGTCCGCGAGCGTCCGCATTGACTGTTTTTATGCCAGCATGCGCAAGAGGGCGGCCTCGATGGCGAGTAGAGTGCGGGGCAGCGGCAACAGTCTTCTTACCGTTGTGGCCAACAGGTTGGACGGGCCGTTCATGCAGCACTGGCAGGCCTTACATGCACCCATATGTCGGGCTTGGGACAGGTAGAAATTTTAAATAATTGCAATAGATTTTTATAATTTTTATTTTTAATGTCTTGATATTTTTATAACGTTGTTACATTTTGACTTTTACTATTTTATAATTGACATAAATTTTTTTGTAGATTCTGAAATTTTATATTTTATTTTACCTCAAAGGAAACAATCCTTAAAACAAGCCCTTTCATTTGATATATCACACGGTACAGTCAGCACAACTTTTTTTTTAAATGTTTTTTATGTGATAAAACTACAAATTAACAATGTTCGGCCTTTTCCTTTACTTGTGCTGTGAGACCTTGCTTCTGCCCAAATTTCATGATTCTGGGTCAACGACAAGTACCCTATAAGTTTTGATTTATGTGCGAGATATTCGCAATTTTTTTTATGTGATAAAACTACAACAATTTCCGGACGTTTTCCTTTATTTGTGCTGTGAGACCTTGCTTCTGCCCAAATCTCATGATTTTAGGTCAACGGGAAGTACCCTACAGGTTTGATTTATGTGCGAGATATTCGCATTTTTTTTAATGTGATAAAACTACAAATTTACAATTTTCGGACTTTTTCCTTTATTTGTGCTGTGAAACCTTGCTTCTGCCCAAATTTCATGATTCTAGATCAACGGAAAGTACCCTATAGGTTTTGATTTATGTGCGAGATATTCGCATTTTTTTTATGTGATAAAACTACAAATTTAAAATTTTCGGATTTTTTCTTTACTGTGAGACCTTCCTTCTTGCCAAATTTCATGATTCTAAGTCAACAGAAAGTACCCTATAGGGTACTTCCCGTTGGCTTAGAATCATGAAATTTGTAGAACATGAAACTTGACAGACTGACAGACAGACAGACGGACAACGAAGTGATCCTATAAGGGTTCCGTTTTTTCCTTTTGAGGTACGGAACCCTAAAAACGGAACCCTTATAGAATCAAAATCAAAAATCAAAATCATTTTTTTTTTATTTCACATAAACCTACATGGGCACTTATGAAACGTCAGAAGCTAGGTGCACGGTTCCAATTGGTCGTTTCCTATGGAGAAGAGCCGGCAAGAAACTCCACGGTTACTCTTTTAAAAAAAGTGGGCTTTAACAATGTTATAAGTTACAGTGTTAATAGGTATGGGAGGACAGTGTAGGGCCGTCAACTAGTACCAAGTACTTAACAAAATAAAAGATAGTTTACAAAGCTACAGTCTATTAAGCCTACAACGTTCTCACATTCACAAATTAAAAAAGAATCTAAATAAAATATTACTAAAGTAATAAAAATAAAAACCTACATATTTCAACCAAATGACAACATTGTCATTACAACTGTAAAAAAAAAACTGAATAAATATTCTGTCCACAAGTCACTAATAAATATTTTAAATTAAAATTTGTAGGTTATGTCAAAGTATGTAAAAAACAGAAATAAAAATCGTAATTTAGGAGCAGTTAATAGACGTTCACATAGTTATGCCGTTAATGAGGTACCAGGGAAGCCACATGTGCAGAAAGAATTATTGCCAAACTTCCTTGTCTTCAACGTAGTCCTTAATCTTATTAGAATCACTTTGTTGTCCGTCTGTCTGTCTGTCTGTCAGTTTGAAAATCCGTTTGATAGTTTTGGAGTTTATCGCGTTCAGACAGACAGACGCGGCGGGGGACTTTGTGTTATTATAATATGGAAGGATATTATGATCTCTATTAATTCTGTAAAGACGATAATTTTGAATGTTCGCTATTCGCAATCACAAACCAAATTGCCCCAAAACTTAGGCATTATGCAAATGCTTAAATTTCTTCTTAATAGAGGGCTAGGCGATAGATGTCGTCTTTCCATTTTGTTCTTGTTTATGTTATTATGTTATTCTTTGTTTGATGTACGCTTCGTGCGTGGTGTGAGTTCAGCCTTAAGATGAGCTGTTCGCTTGTTCTCCAGCACCTGCATAGGTATTGTTAATGTTTTGTTAGCGCCACAATGACGGCCCTGACGTCACGCGGTGTGACAGTAAGACGGCATTACCTGGCTAATTCGCGCATTGACCGACCGCACACTAGCACCTAGCGTTGTGCGGGAACTAACTATTGTGTATTGTTTGTTAGCGAGCTACTTGGACGACGGAGAACTGTGTCAGTACTTACGTGTAGGTATACCTACATCATACACAGAGAGTGAAGGAAAACTTTAGCTAGAGCAGATGAGATTTAGCATAATACCTACAATTGATATGTGTGCCACTATCTCGCAATAAATGCAGGGACAGGTGGTGAATTGATCTTCTATAGTTGATATAAATTGATCGTCTGTAGTTGATATAAATTGATCGTCTGTAGTTGATATATATTGGAAAACTCATCTTCATTTTTGCTAACTTTTGTTTCCGTTAAGAACCTTACCATGCAAGTTCTACAAACTGTTTTACAACCTGTACCGTGTGACACATTAAATGAAACGGTGTACTGTGAGGGTCTCAAATTCTTTTTTTGTTAACCCCGACGATAAAAGAGGGGTGCGTGTGTGTGTGTGTGTGTCTGTCTGTGGCACCGTAGTTCTTAAACGGATGACCGATTTGGTTTTTGTTTTATTTGAAAGCAAGTTTTCTAGCGGTGGTTCTTAGACATGTTTTATTAAAATCGGTTCAGCCGCTTCAAGGTTATCCACTCTTTTGTTAGCTGCGGTAGAGATCTTAGACGCATAATGGATATTTACTTTACTTTCAAACATATATTATGTGACCTAAAATTTTAAGCACCCATGTTTATAGCATATAAGTATACAAGATTATGGAATTCTTGGTCTGATGCTGCGGCCAGGATATACAGCACACTAGTACAGTCTTGAAAAAAAAACTTCTTAAAGTCTTCTCAAAGTTAAAAAATTAAAACAAAAAATTAAATTAAAAATTTTAAAAACTTTCAACACAAAAAGAAAAGCAAACATATAAAAAGTCAAAAATAATAGGTATCTATCCTTGAGCCATAAAATTAGATTGAGTAATACCTATAGAATATATATTTTAATTATAGAAATTGATGGATGGCACGATACGGTTTGCTCATTGAAATGGCGCTGTAATGTCGCGGCGGGGTTTTTATAATTTACAATAAATAGTTTTAAAGTTATTCAAGAAAATGGGTTCCCTATCTGGCAGAATCTTGATGCTCCGAAATTTATTTGGCATAACACACTTGGCATAATTTTCTTTAAACGAATATTATTAAGGCATAAAAATTATTTAATATAATTATTAATTGGCTGAATGTTTATATGTCCGAATTTACAATGGCATACCTTTAAGATGGCAGAATTTTATTTGGCATAATTACCTTTGGCGAAGTTAAAATTCCGCATAATTTCATTTAGCATACCTTTTATTTAAAGCGACGATTATTTGGTACAATTTCACTTGGCATACTATGAAGATGGCAGAATTTCATTTGAAATAATTTTATAAGGCATATTGCCATTTCTATTTTATTATATAGAAAAAAAATATGAAAAAAAGAGATTATTTTAAGCAGGCTATCAAGAACCGAACTAGTTAGACGAGGTTAATTATTTAAAAACAATGGTTAGGTTAGGTTAAAACTGTGACCTACGCACGAGCCGAGCGAACTAGATTATATAGAAAAAAAAGAATGAAAAAAAGAGATTATTTTTAGCAGGCTTTCAAGAACCGAACTACTTAGACGAGGTTAATTATAAAAAAGAAATGGTTAGGTTAGGTTAAAATTGTGACCTCCTACGCACGAGCCGAGCGAGCGAAGCGAGCGGTGCCGCGGTAGCGGCCGGCGAGTGCCAGAAACGACTAGATTATATAGAAAAAAAAGATTCTGTCGTAGATGAGTTTTTCAATTTTATGGGTCTAAAATGTATGCCAAAAGATGATTCTAACTGTAAACTTTCTGAGAAATGATAGTTCTGCGTTTTAATGACTGTCGATATGAAATGTATACCAAAAGACGATTCTGACTGTGAACTTTCTGCGATATGATGGTTCTACTTTTTAATTATAATGGATATAAAATTTATGCCTAAAGATGATTCTGACTTACAAACTTATGACTTTTGAATGTATGATAAATGAGTGTCTGCCAAACGATTTTCTGCGAAATGATGTTTATGCTATCAGCTGTTATGCAAAATAATATTATGACAAAAAAACTTCTGCCATAAAGGGTAGACCCCTTGGCCGGTTTAAATGGCCCTGGCAACATTCGATAAATGGTCATCTCACAACCAACTGATTATATTACGGGACATGACGCAAGGTGCAAGTGAGTGACAATTGAGAGTATACACTTTTGCACTGGTGTTACTTTGAAATTGTCGCGTTTAACCAACACTCTGCTGCTAATGTACGTATGAATGATTTCTGCCGGGTATTCTGCTCGCCTCTGCATCATGCATCAACTGCACCATTCTCCCGCTCTCATTGTGAAGTACTTACCTACTGCTACAATTTCGTTGCGCCTCATCGTACTGAATTAATTTATAATTATATTGTGTCGTGTGGTGTGCCTACTGTGTACCGTGTGGTGTGCCTACTGTGTACCGTGTGCTGTGGGCACCGATTGTAGTAACTTGTAAGTAACACGAGGATTTTAAATAAACGTCTTCGGGTTTGTGTTCGTGAGATTTTATCGATTCAGCTTTAGAAAAATTAAGGGTGTAATCATTTTTGGCCAGGTACCTAAACGAAAAAAGATTACGAATAAAAAAATTGCTGCCTGCCACATTAAGCAAGAAATAGAATAAAGACATTAATAATTATTGTTACTCTCTTACAAAAAATGGTCGTAAATGTGGCCAAATCGCATTTTTTTACAAATTATTTCTAAAATGCTTATTCGTTGTCAATTTGAGCCGTAATGACACAAAGACGTGATGCTATCAAAAATAACGAGACAGATGAAGGCAACGCTTTACATAAAGTTATTGTTAGGAAAGGTTGTCAATTAGGCGTGGGCCTTTGTTCCAGCAGCTGACGAGCGCCCACGCGCTGACCACTCGCCAAGTATGCGACCCTGGTACCCACGGACGAATCGTTGTGAGAAACAATACGATAAATCATAAATTGTAAATAACAAGAGACATCTTAGATACTAATTTTACCTAAGATTCAAATTAAAGTAAAGTGTCTTGTTATCTAATTAAATCTGTTTAGATGCAAATATTAATAGGTAGTTCATTTATTTCATGCAAATATAGTTAATGTTGGTGTTTGTTTGTTTCAGGTATGTCCTCCAGACCAGGATCATAGGTTTATATTATAAAATTGCTGTAGGACATTAAATAATACGAGTAAGTAGGAAGCTATAGGTTACTCATAGTAACCTATAGCTTCTTCCAAAGTTATTCACGTCATGTAAAGCGATAGAACGTCCACAAGTGAACTAACTGAAAGTTTTATGTCGCCATGAATATGAACAGTATTACCTATGTAGGTATTCATAAAAAAAACAAATAGGTATTATGAAACAGGATTATTGAAAACTACGGTACCTCGTATTCAAACTCTGCTCCATTTACACTTGCAAATACTGCATTCAATATTCATTCAAAAGATTATCTGAGCGATTGCCAAAACAAATTAGCCACGGACAGTAGCCAAACACAGCAGTGGTATAAAGTTAGCGCAATTCAGATTCACACACTGCAGCCGCGCGTAAGTAGATCAGTTCAGAGCTGTGGAGACTACGATACACACACCGCAGCCGCGCGTAAATAAATCAGTTCAGAGCTGTGGAGACTACGATACACACACTGCAGCCGCGCGTGAGTAGATCAGTTCAGAGCTGTGGAGACTACGATACACACACTGCAGCCGCGCGTGAGTAGATCAGTTCAGAGCTGTGGAGACTACGATACACACACTGCAGCCGCGCGTAAGTAGATCAGTTCAGAGCTGTGGAGACTACGATACACACACTGCAGCCGCGCGTGAGTAGATCAGTTCAGAGCTGTGGAGACTACGATACACACACTGCAGCCGCGCGTAAGTAGATCAGTTCAGAGCTGTGGAGACTACGATACACACACTGCAGCCGCGCGTGAGTAGATCAGTTCAGAGCTGTGGAGACTACGATACACACACTGCAGCCGCGCGTAAGTAGATCAGTTCAGAGCTGTGGAGACTACGATACACACACTGCAGCCGCGCGTGAGTAGATCAGTTCAGAGCTGTGGAGACTACGATACACACACTGCAGCCGCGCGTGAGTAGATCAGTTCAGAGCTGTGGAGACTACGATACAATATACTATAGAGTGCTTTATTCTCATCCAGCCATGCTAAACTTTACTCAGCTACCTACCACTCGACTTTCATAACTCGAGTTTTATACAGAATATCCTAAACTGAACTGAGTTAAGACGCAATTACCCAGTTAAACCATTAATTCGCCTGTGGTGTTGGTAGTCTGTGGTTCAATCGTGCTCGTTGATGTATTTCTCTGGAATCGTAATAGGATTATGCGAAATCTGACATAGAACCTCTTCTGCTACATCTTTACAGATATCATATACATACAAAAGGTGTATACAACGTGTTTGTGAGATTGTATCAAACGAATCTAAACCGCAGATTAGCAATCAATTGTAAAAGTCAGGTTTTTTAGGGCAGGCACGTTTCTTTTCCTTAATAGCACCTGACGATATTAAAATGATCTGCAGTATTTCTTACTCATAAAATACGAACGCAACGCGAACCTAAATGTTGGATGGTCTTTTTTAGAGTAGGTAGGTACTCAAGAACATTATACTGAGATAGATTTTAACTTTCCAAGATGTTTTTTTTTGTGCAAATATTTGGTAATTGTAACAAGTATACATGACCGAGAGCCAGCCGCCTACCGCGCCGCGTTTTCACTGAGCATCGCACTTCGACTATCTCGACTGCATGACACTAAGGCACCTCGTTCAACGACTACTACATACCGCTAGAGTAGCGCTAGGTGGCGGTTTATATTTTTTACCCACATTTGTCTAGAACCGAAATTTCGGATATTTAACAAAAACTTGTTAGTAGGTACCCAACGTCACAAAACTGAATTAATTTGACTGAAACATTTTATAAGAACGATTTTTACTCCCTGGAAATCTAAAAACTTCTGTAAGACCCTTTAATTATTTTCATAGACAACAAAAATGAGCCGTACCATAGCATATCGTACTCAATAAGGACAAGAATAACACGATATCAGGTGATTATCTTCCCACGCAACTACACAAAGTGGGTTACTGAACTAACATGCCTCTGTTGCCATGGCAACTGGCGCTAAGCGTATTAATATCGAAAATGAGAGAAATTGGCATCTTCCTGTTGGATGTTGTTCTTTTTACATCTAATCTAACCACATAAGGTCCTTATCGCTAACCAACGTTAATCTAGGTAAGTAGGTAGTAATGTATTAATTTTCATTACTAATTATAATAGGATTAGATTTGGTCATGAATACAAAGTGGTTATTAAGTACGATAGTTCATAAATTGCTTTGTTATTAATATTGTTAATTTAATTTGAATCGACTGTATTACTTACTTAATGTCTTTTATTAACCAGTTCACATGGTTTTTTTTTGACAGTACTAAAAGGTATGTTCTCGCCATAAATAATAAACCATCAGCGATACATTTATCAAATTGATTTATGGCATAGTATCGAGGAGACTACTTATAGAGGGCTTGCAGAAAGACGAACATCTGCAGTCGCATAAAATACCTACGTAGATGTGTATGTGTATCTACATAAAGGAGGTACGTTTTACGTATTTGTGTGATTTCAAAACAAAATGATACATAAATGTAGCTGAACACACAGATACTATTTGAAATAGCATTGATTTGCGATCCTTGAACAGTCATTCGAGATAAATTAGACAGATTCACATAAAACACGCATAACTTCCAATGTAGAAGCAATTACCATTCAGCGGAGGAGTGCAACTTTGTGAAAGAAGGTAGCTACTACGTCTAACGACTGCCTTATCTCCACTAGAAGCGACTTCATTACTCAATACTAAAGCTTCCCCGCTAAACCTCTCTTTTATTAAATCACAATTAACTCCATCTCTGTTACACCCTCTAGTTTGTGGATCAGTCGTCTCGTTCTAACGTTCATCAGTAATGAATGGGCATTAGTGTATGTTATTATTGACCGTGTTTCTGTCCCCATCTTAATCGTCGCAGCTTTTGTCAGTTTTGCCATTTCTGTTGCGTTTGTGTGTTGTGCCTGCTGCTGCTACTTATCGCTGTACTATTATACTGCTTTGTTACAACGTAATGTTATTGAGATTGATGATACGTTTGTCCATTACTTTGTTTGTTCAGAAATACTTACGTCTTGAGTACAAGGGGTTATTGTGCTTCCTGTGTTATTTATTTCTCTATATTTCTTATTATCTTTGTTAAATATTACGTTTTAGTATACTTAAATAAGATATGAAAGTTTCTCAACTTCTCAAGTAATAATGTTGTGTTCCAAATCCTTCAGTGTCAGCTTACAGGGTTGGCTAAGTTTGACCTTTTCCTGGCTTAGGCCTACTAAAGTCGTGCGCAGAAGTTATATCTGAGTAATCTCACCAAGATGCTCTAAGTTAGTCCTTCCAGACGAAACTAGTTTGTTTCTACTCATACTTAAGATACCATTTTTAAGACTCATTTTTTTTCCTTTTTCCTGCTCAGCTACGGTGATCGGACGATTAATAAATAATTTTGCGTGGAACCAGTTTCATCATCAATTACAACTTTGGTACTTCTGCTGTTGGGGTAATTTTTCGGCCACCATTGACAATTGCAATGAATTACGATTTATGTATCATACTGCAGATATTTCAACAACACCTAGATTGACTTTAAGATAAGCCTGAGTAAGTATTCACCAATATGTATTAACCTGATAAGGAAGTTATTAATGCTACCCGACAAGGCGATAAGCTGATGCCATGACATGATACACAGTAAGGGCCCATACACACGATCGAATCCTCTGCATAGTTCTGATAATGAGTTCGCCATAAACTTGACAGTTAAGTTTCTGCCCATTATTAATGCCCAGTTTTAAATTACGGTCGTTAAATGTCTTTTCAAAAATGTATGGTGTGTAGAGGCCCTAAGAGAGACGATGTTAGCCGACATCCGTTTAGCCGATGTCGATCAGTATGAATTTTTTCATTGAATGACAGTTATAATACCACACCAGTTGAAAGCTGTTACGAGTATTACTCGAGAGCACAGTGTGCAATCATACAGTAGGATCATATTGTTGTTGTGCTACGTAGATAAATGTATTCTTACATTGCAGAGGCTGCTAGATGTGAGTTTCTGCATGTGGTTAAAATAACCAGTATAGTACAGCAGTACTGTAGTATAGTACTGGCGATATTAACACCAGCTGCAGCCTTAAGGCTCGTACAGACATGTGCGATATCGCGGGTACGATAGGCACCGACAAAGAAATTGAGCAACTAGTGTC
This sequence comes from Tiliacea citrago, assembly GCA_963921375.1. NCBI lineage: Eukaryota > Metazoa > Arthropoda > Insecta > Lepidoptera > Noctuidae > Tiliacea > Tiliacea citrago. Next base: position 501,212 of record OY992790.1, on the reverse strand, counting down.
GCGTCGCGCCCGCGATATCGCACCAGTCTGTACGAGCCTTTAAAGGTTATGAAGTTACTAGGTGCGCCCCGCGGTTTCACCTGCAAAAGTCTCGCTCCCGTGCGAACATCGGGATACAAAGTATTCTATGTCCTAACCCAGGTCATGGTCTACCCATTGCGAAATTTCATCCAAATCCGTTCAGCCGTTTTAGCACGAAAGCGTAACAAAAAAAACAAACTCACTTTTGCATTTATAATATTAGAATTATTATTATTCGATTTAAGCAGATTGTTAATACTTAGCAAAGATCTTAGTAAGATCAATAAATTAAATAAAATAAATAAATGTTATCAAGTACCTAAGATGCGAATGTGTCTTGCCTTCAACGCCTTAAAACCAGCACAGTTTAAGTTCTTCAAACTCAAGATATTCTTAAATCCTAATTTCATATGGCTGTCCAACTGCAATTTCCCCCCAGCCCTGCACTGTGTCGGATGGGCGAGGGGCAGGCTGTATCTATCTGTTGGTCGTAATGACATCGTCGTTATGAAGACATTCCTGCTGTGAAACGCCCCGACAACCATAGACGACAGGCGATGGACGCAAGCCTAGAGCGATAGCGGGATTTAAAAACTCCTTTCCCATAACATGATTACAAAAGCGTATTGCCTATACTGCGTTTATACTCCATCATCGGAACTTTACTGTTTCATTATTTTTTGAGTCCTGGTTTTATTCTCGTTTCCAACATACAAAAATGTTACTAATTATTTCCTAAACTTACTGTTTGTTGAACACTGTTAGAGTACCGTTTTATAGTTAGGGAGGTAATTCAAATTTAAATGCTCAAATTAATTAACTCGTTTATTAAATAGAAATACAGACGTTAAAACTTATGAAATAATTTAAATTATTTTGATCAATTTTAACTCAAATAATGAATACTTACATTGTAAACACTGAATAATTACATCCACCAAATGACTGTTTAAATTATTCACATTTAAATTGAATCACTATTTTAACTACGCAATGATAGGCGACTCAATCAATCAAAACACCCTGTCTTTCGCATCCAGTCTGTCTCAGCCACCTTTTTAAGGTAGTCGGTCCATTTAGCTAGGGGGCGTCCCACACTACGCTTGCCGATACGTGGTCTCCACTCCAGGGCGTCTACTCCGAACATAAAACCGAAGTATCGGCCAAATGTTCGATCGTTTCTTTACTACGGCTAACTATCGCTGACTACGGCGAAAAAAAAGGCAGTCGTAGAGATAAGCCAAAGTCAAAACTGTGACTTGAAGTCGGGTAAGGACTCAAATCAAAAAAGGAAACTATGGAAGTTATAAGACGGCCAAACTTTCAGTCGATACTTCAGTTTAGCGCTTCGGAATAGACCCCCAGGTCTTGGTCGTTCGACAAACATATCCACTAGACAGATAAGCAACTGAATAACTTTAATTACAATATTTGCATATTTCAGTTTCGAATTCCATAATGTTAGATACGTGATTGATTTGATTGAACTGTACACCTACACGGTTGGAAACAGTAAATGGATCTGTGAGTTAAATCACTTTTGTTAAATAGCCTTAGTTCACATTACATTTACATACATTCTAAATATAAATCTGAATTGCTTGCAGCCTGAACGCTCGTCGCTCATCGCTTGCGCGGTGTCTTATTTCTTTCATCGGTTCGTAAGCGATTAATATTGTATGAATTAACTAATCTAGTAGGTAGTTACTGGAAGACTACACGGCAAAATGGCCGCCGTATGGAAATACAAGAGAAAACGTTGATTGCGACAAGCGCGATCCGCTATATCTATAATGTATTATGAAGACGTACATCACAGCATACCCGTTCAGGCGGGTTTATGGTAGCTATGTCATTCCAACATAACTATTTACATTTTAACGGGATTTTTTCTGAAATGAATGCTGTGGAATCGATGAAAAGTTTGAAGTTTGAGCAGTTTGTTTTTAGGGTTCCGTAGTTAACAAGGTACCCCTTTTTTTTTGGGTGAGAAATTATTAAATTACTTCTCCCGCTCTGGACGGAGCGGGAGGGCGTGTCAGACTTTTACTGACTAAAACCCACCCGTGTTCCTTCCGTTGCCTGTGTGCCAGGGCCACGATATCCCTTTCGGACAAACTCGCAACCCTGGCAGGCATTGGTCCTGCCGGAACCCGTCAGTTGGTGCTGACATCTCTTTGAGGCGCGCGTGGAACACAACGCGCCGTCGACCCGGGCCTGGTCCTTATCGGACGGCGAGCTACCCATCGCTCACCGTCCACAGGCCCGCGCCTACGGTGGCCGGAAATCGGCTTGCGACTCCCGACGCCCGGGGCGTCTCCTGCGGCGACTAAGGGCGCGAGGGCGCGAACATTGCCTCTCCCTCATGCGTTCCGCCTCCTCCTTCGCGAGCATTACTGCTTCGCAGAAGGTGGTGACGGCCTCCCATGCACTCTCGCTCTGAGCCATGGCCTGAACCAGGGCTGGACGCGAGAGATCGCCGTCGCCGATCGCCTCCGTGAGGACACGGCGGCGGTGCTCCGCCCAAGCCGGGCTAACCTCCACCGTATGCTCCAACGTGTCCTCCGGGTGATCCACACAGTGGTGACACCCGGGCGTTTCCTCCCGCTTTATCCTGAACAGGAACCTCCCGAAACAACCGTGTCCGGTGAGGACCTGCGTCAGGCGGAAGGTGAGGACGCCGGCGCCGTGGCGCCTCTCTAGCCACTCCTCAAAGAGGGGACTTATCGCCACAATTGTAGCGTGCCCAGCGCTGGGCTGCGACAATCGCACTCTTAAAGTTTCGCCATGTCCGTCCGTCTGTCTCCAGCTTAGCTCAGAGACTCTTAGTACTCTTAGTACTTACTTGATGTGGAGTATCGTTGGGTAGGTCGTTAAAAATATGGCGGGTCTGTAAAACCATTTTTCGATTCAGAGATCCGTTTGCGTAATATTAAGCTTTAAAGTGCTATTTTTGTTTAATCAAAATAAATTGTTTATTCTGTAAATAGGATATTGGAATCACTTTTACGTGTCATATTAAAAAAAAATATTAAAAAATAAGCTAGATGGAGTCGACATTTCCAATCGGACTACCACTGAGAAGAAATAGCAAAACAAACTCAAGGGTCAAAGTCTCTTTTAGAGTCCAGACATAAACTTGGTCAGATCAAGTGAGGACCATGTAGATCCTTGTTTGAAATGGTATTTTCAAGAAAGAACCACACAAATTTGAGGGGACCTGTCCAGTTAGTGGAAGCATTTGTAAGTAATCGTGCAGCTCGACTCAAGGCTAAAGGAACCACAGAAGGAAGGCAAAGGACCCCGCTGGGGTCAAGAATAAAAATCAGCTTGCCGTAACCAATAACTTATCTGCAATCTGCTTACTCAAAAAGTTATAAAATCTGTTCAATTTTTTTTCATCCTGGCATGTGGAAATTGAAAATCAATCCTTCCCATGTAATGTGTTAGGTCGAGTTAACTTGCATGTCACGACTACCGCAACTCCTCGAGTGACGCGGTAGGATTGTTACGTGATATACAATTTATCCTACACCTTTAGCCCACATCCAGCTTCCAAGCAATGGTTATTATCCGACATTATGAGAACCATAATGACATTTACACAACATGGCATTGTTACAAAAAACGTCTTAGGGTTCTTGCAGATCAGCAGTCCAAACGACTTTTCAATAAACCAACCAATCTTTTAAAGTGAATATATATTCGTCAGAAGTTGGCCGAAACATCGCAGCGGTGATTTGCTAGAGTCGTTTTTCTACGCTACCGGTCGTTATTTCTCCTGACAAATTTAATTTTGGTATATTATGTAAGTATCTATCTAGCTATGTATTATTATTTATTTATTTATTATTTATTTTATTTATGCTTATATTTTATGGTTATTTCCGAGCTATCTATCCCGTACGGTACACCTGCCATGTTTTGTCTCTGCATCACCCTAAGGTAAACTGGTAGAAAATGCCTCAGGCATTAAGTCCGCCTTTGTACAGTATTTTTTTACTGTTGCATAAATAAAAAAATATATATAAACAACTTTAAATTAGGAAGGCGTTTTCTGTTTTAAACAAACAAAAAACTTCCCAGGCATATTTTCCATACTAGGCAACATCAGCATATATTTGTAAAGTCTCTGATCTAGTAACGTGATTTAGCTCATGACTGAAGTAGGAACTGACAGAGAGCCAATAAAGAACGCTTAATTTCACGGTATTTAAATTTATACTTTCTATGCGTAGCTTCTGCGTCTGCAGATAAATCCGTTGGTACAGCCTCCACAGACGTAACCGTTCACAATCGACTACAATAGGTACCGCGTCGTTCTCCATTGAATCAGCAATGTAAACAGAATATAATGATAATCCTCTGGTTGTACCTACATCACGTGTAATGCGATCTCGTCGACTTGTGCCGGACCCTCACTGTTGAAACAACGCCGGTAAATCATCCGCGAGCACACAGGGCTGCCGGCGGCGGCTCCCTGAAATATAGCAGAAGTAATCTGTAAATTAATGTAATAAACGCTTGCTCTCATTAGTACACTTCTTTCATATTTTGTCGAAATTCGTATAAATCTGTATATTCATGATATTTAAGTAAGTAAATGCAAAAATTATTCCGGATCGGAATTCTACGAACCGACCAAAATTAAATTCAGAATAAGTGAGTTAAACGTAAACTTAATCGTTCGCCAACGCATGCCTGTAGGCCGATTATTAATGCAGTTTCACGTAATAATGTACCCTATTAAGCTTTACAAGTTCATTATACATTTATATACACAAAAATAAATATTTATAACATTAATATCCGGAAAAATAAAGTTATATAAGCCGTGCTCAATACGTCTGTGCATTTATATTGGCAACAGCCGGAAGGCATAATTACAAAGTTGTCTAAGCGACTGTCGCAGCCCGCAAGACTCCGCAGTACTCCGCGCCGGCGACCCTTTGCCCGAAACCTAATATGTAGGGGACGGATACACGCTGATGCATTTCAGTAATTTAAATTGGTTTTCCATGCGATTTCGCTTTTCACGGTAGATTACAGTTACGGAATGAATACACTCATCGCATCTCATCAAGTAGGCACAATTTGCTTGTTTATTTTAGATTTGTGGGTACTACGCAAAGGCTCAAAATAATTACAGATTTATTTTTTCTTGGAGACTATTATTAAAATAAAGAGACTCTTTTACAGTTAAACTTGGGCACATAAATATGTTTTAATTTTAATGAAAACTTGTCGGATCCTTACCACGAGAACATTTATTATGAAAGTATGAAATAAAATAAAGTAAATGTTTTATCAGTTTCTTCAAATACAACCTTATCTAGCTAATAAGCTTTGACTCTAAAATGAATAATTGCAGTATCCTCTTAACAGTTAAACCCTGATTAATAATAATCTTATGGGTACATTCAGGCGCTACCCTGACCAAATAACCTTGACGATTCGTTCCATCTTTGCCGCACCTCATCTCTACAATACTTCTTAAAACATTACGAGCGCCAACTGGCGGACAACTTACGAATACAAGTAACCTTAGAATTCACAGACACGGCGTTCAATGAATTCACAGATACTAGTGTGCACACACACACATGGAGTGCAAGTATTTATTGTATCATAAATAGTTTGTATTTTGATGTGAAACTATTTTTTTCGACTTGGGTGTCAATTCCATGGTTTTTGAGGTAGCTGATAACAAAACTGGGGTCAAAATCAAAATTCGAGATGGCGCCACTGAAAGCTGCAAATTTTTCGTCATGGGTATCGTTTTCATGGTTTTTGAGGGCACTCATAACGATTATAGGGTCAAAATTAAAATTCATGATAGCACCACTTTTTTTTTAATCTTTCATTTGTGTCATTTCCATGGTTTTCGAGGTAATAATAAGAATATTAATACTAACATAAAAAAACTATAAACAAAACAAACGTCAATAACAAACACAATAAACTAATATTATTGTCTATTGATAATGTGACGTGAGCGAGCAAGTGCGCTAGCGAACGCGGTGACAAACGACACTGGTTTCACTCGAGACCTTCAAGTCGCACACTGAATCCTGGTACGGGCGCATGAGTTACACTGTGTACTGACTACACCCAGATTTTAGAATAAATTATTTATAAATAAATATAAAGTGCAAAAAGCATTCCTGCGTTTTCTTTACAGAAGAACTCTCGGTTATTTTACTTTTACCTGGACATTACCTCCCCACTAGAATTAATAATTGTATTGATCACGTTCTCCTAAAATCCGATAAATCTACTAGTATTCTTGTCTTGGAGTCCCACATCACGGATCATCTTCCGTTACTAATATGTATGGATGGACCAGGTTCAGTGAAACAGACGACTCCTGCTTACAAGATCCCAAAAATAGATTATACTAATGTTTTAGAAGATATGGAAAGTCAGGATTTTACTCAAGTCACTAACACGGACGACCCTGATGTGGCTGCCTCTTGTCTGGTAAACATAGTTCAATCAATTAAAAAAAAAACACACTCGTATAATTAATGTTCCTAAAAAGGCAAGAAATCTAAAGCCCTGGATTACTCCGGGTTTATTACGTTGCATTCGACATCGTGATAAACTCCATAAAAAAGCCCGAAACTCACCCAATAGTGATATCGTTCAAATCTCATACAAACGATACCGGAATTATTGTAATAATCTTCTCAAGAAGCTTAAAACTGCATATGAAATATCAGAATTAGAAAAAGCTAAACGTAACCCTAGAACACTCTGGAATAAAATAAAAGAGATAACACATACCAAAAAAAGATATGATCCTCCTTTAGAGCTTTTAAAAACATGTACGGACCCATATAGTGCAGCCAATCAAGTTTCTAAGTTCTTTGCCAACATAGGTACAGATCTAGCCTCTAAAATTGTAGCCCCCTCACAGACATTTTCTCCATCGAAAGCTTCATCGCCTAATTCTTTTGTCATCCTTGACGTTGACTATTCTGAGGTTGAGTCAACCATCATGAATTTAAGACATGATTGTGCCGCTGGATGGGACGGAATATCTTCTATTCTCCTAAAAATGTGTCGCAAACCTCTTGTACCCGTTATCACACATATAATTAATATATCAATAGCCAAAGGAATTTTCCCAGAACCCTTTAAGAGGGCCTTAGTCCATCCAGTATTTAAGGGTGGGAGTAGGGACTGTGTGAATAGTTACAGACCGATCTCGGTTCTTTCAGCAATGTCGAAGGTTATGGAAAGGTTGATAAATGGTCGTCTACTCAATTTTCTATACAAACATCATGTCATTGCGCGAAATCAATATGGCTTTAAAAAAGGTGTTTCTACTGAAGATGCAATTGCCGACCTAACGGAAACTGTTGCTAAGAATCTAGATGATAATCGTAAATGCCTTTCGATATTCCTGGACCTACAGAAAGCCTTTGACACAGTCTCTATTCCTACTCTTCTGTCAAAGTTGGAAGCCATAGGCATTCGGGGAACAGCGCATGACCTTTTCAAGAGCTACCTCCAAAACAGGAAACTCCGTGTCAAGATTGATTCATACTCTAGTGATGAAGAAATCATCACATACGGAGTTCCGCAAGGCAGTGTGATGGGGCCTACGCTCTTCCTAATATACATAAATGACCTTTGCACATTGGCTCTCCCCAACACCAAGATTTTCACTTATGCAGATGATACTGCGATCGTAGTTTGTGGAGATACATGGACTGACGTGAAATATTATGCAGAACAATCCCTACAAACAGTCATGAGGTGGCTGCAATATAACCTTCTATCACTTAATTTGTCAAAAACCAACTACATTCCTTTCTCTATTAGTCACAGGACCAAAGCCCCATCTGATTTGAAGATTTTTGCTCATTCCTGCCTGGGCTCCACCTCATGTTCATGTACGCCACTATCTCGTGTTAGTCAAACCAAATACCTGGGTGTAGTGATTGATGGCGGACTAAAGTGGTATTCTCACGTTGAAAGCCTAACGGCAAGGGTGAGGAAACTTATTTATATCTTCAAGTCTCTAAGACACTGCGCTGACCCCAAAACACTAAAAATGGTTTATCTTGCACTTTGCCAGTCTGTCGTCAGTTATTGCATTCCGGTTTGGGGAGGCACCGCGAAGACTAAACTCCTTGGGTTGGAGAGATCCCAGAGGGCTGTGCTTAAGGTGATGCTCAGCAAGCCGTATAGATTTCCCACAAGTGAATTGTATGCGAAGTGCAGAGTACTTACTGTGCGACAGCTCTTTGTGCTTAACGCCACCCTCAGAAAGCATAGTCAGGTTCCTCTGTTAGATTCAACCACTCGCAAAGCCAAATCTTCATGTCCATCTGTCCCTCACAGAACAGCCTTCGCTGGCCGCCAGCTTTATGTAATAAGCTCGCTCATTTACAGAAGGGTGAATAAGCATATCCAAATAAACAATTTAAACAAGCACGAACTTAAAACCAAACTACAGAACTGGCTGTATGATCAGGACTATTCTCGTACAGAAGATCTTGTTCATAACATAAAGTAGGCACGTAATAATAATCACTACTCTACAAAGCCGAATACAGAAACCCATGCAACACCACAAGATCAGAACATACCCCCACAAAACACAACCCCAAAACTCCCTTTCATACACCACACCACATCACACCACAACACAACAGAATATACCACAACACAACACACCACACCACAACATGACATACCACACCACACCTCACAACCACATTTCCCTCCGTTAACACACATACCTACACATTAATAGCCGTAGTTCATTATAGGATCATAATGCTATCACACATAGATTAAGGATTTTTGTACACGAAGTTACAGTAGAATACTGACTCCTAAGGCACAGGGTCCCCCCTAGTTTAGGAGGCAGGGTTTTCACTATTTAAGCAACCTTTGTTTCCCAAAGTTTAATGTTCCTATGTGTATTGTATGAGCTCTGTTTATTAAGGTTTTTGTGTTAATAAAGTTTTTTTTTTTTTTTTTTTATTATCCCTACCTCTATCCTACCAAGTTCCTCCTACGATGACTGGGATATCATATGCTGGAGACCAGAAGGGCATGTGGCCAGGTAGGCGTTATGCTCAAAGTGTGGAAGGGTATGATGGATGCGCCTGACATCCATAATGATCTGATTCGACTCTACACACTGAATAATTATCTCCGTGGCAGAACACATCGTCTGCTAGGCGTGCCTTCATGTCGGACAGCAGCCCGTGCTGCGTCTCCTATACCGCGCGTGTTGACCGCACTAAATAAGCTCGTGGAAGCCAACCCGGACTGCGATCTGTTCGCCACTAAATTTGCCATTTTAATGGTTATGTGCCTACATTTTTGTGAACAGAATAGTATTTAATTGTTGATAATAGTTTATGTGTTACGTTTGTATGTACTTTGATTTATGTAATTGCTTTTTTAAGCCGTGTAAATAAAAAAAATGTATGTCTTTTGAAAAAAGATTGATTACAAAATAATCATTATTAAATTGTCTATCCATTAGTGTCAGTACCAAATTAAAGTAATGCTTACTTCACGAGGAGATGAATGTTATTAATCATTATTTCTCGTTTCTATGGCTTCGTTGTACGGAGATTAATTAAACATAATATACCTTAAAATAAAAAATGGCCTTATGCGACATTTTGCTCAGGGTAACCCCTTTAGTGGCGGCCCTACCAGGCGCGCAGTTCAATTGAGAAGTCAGGCTGTGGCGGACCTCCGCAAGCCCCTCGCTGATTAAACGCGTCGCAAATTGCATGCACCTCTGCACCGATCCGATACTGGTACCCTGGTACATCGCACGGAGGAGGTATCTATTACAGGACGATGGGCTGATAGCTCACTTACGGTCGTCTGCGTGTACGAAAGATCGTGAACTTAATTAACCGTGGTGAAAGTGTCTAGCGAAGTGTCAACAAAAAAAAATTCTTTAGATGTCTCCATCTAAAGAATTTTTTTTACTCTGATAATTGAATTTTAAACACTAAAATACGTTTAGAAATAGTAGAGCAAAGTACCTACAGATTTACAACTGAAAAATATACCCCTGTATTATTTAATAACTTCACAGGCTCTCGATAAACGGTATGTCAGTAGGGTTTGCAGCGCCTACAAATCTAGCTAACAGTGCAAGTTAGCGTAACAAAGTCAGCACAATGTATGGAGCCTGCACGTCGTTCATACATCCGCGTGCATCGCATAAATTGAGCTCGACCGGCAATAATTTAATAACACCGTACGGCGAACCTTCGCGAATCCAACCTGCATTTCGCGTGTAGGGTTTGCGCAAACACGGTAGGGCGCAGATATATGATTTTAGTGACTTTTAAATCTGGTATTAAGGGTCTTACAGACGCACGCGATATCGCGGGTGTGACAGGCACTGACAAAGAAATTGTGCTAATAGTGTCGCATGTCGCGTCGCTTCCGCGATATCGCACCAGTCTGTACGAGCCTTTACGCCTTCAAATAATGCAAGCAAGTGATGCAAAAAAATATGTTAAACTAGAAATTTCTAAAATTATTATATTTTTTTTTTCTAGAATTTTTTATTGAAATTTAAGTATTGTAGTAAAATACTGTATGAAACAAATTCAGTATACTTTTTATCCCGATATTCCCACGGAATCGAGACTTACCGGGTGAAACCGCGGGGCGCAGCTAGTTACCTATAATTCTGTTTTTAGGGTTCCGTACCCAAAGGGTAAAACGGGAACCCTATTACTAAGGCTCCGCCGTCTGTCTGTCTGTCTGTCTGTCTGTCCGTCTGTCACCAGGCTGTATCTCATGAACCGTGATAGTTAGACAGTTGAAATTTTCACAGATGATGTATTTCTGTTGCTGCTATAACAACAAATACTAAAACCAGAATAAAATACATTTAAGGGGGCTCTCATACAAAAAACGTGATTTATTTGCTCGTTTTTGCTCGATATTGATAACGGCAACAGGTAGACGCTTGAAATATTCACAGAATATTTAGTTATATATTCACTTTAAAAATAAATAATTAAATTAAAATAAAACAAATTTTTAAGGGGGGCATGGCAAACAAATCACGTTTGTTGTATGGGAATACAACAAACGTGATTTTTTTGCCGTTTTTATAGATAATGGTACGGAACCCTTCGTACGCGAGTCCGACTCGCACTTGGCCGGTTTTTTTTCTTTCAAATATACTATACAGGGTGGATTCTTGAGATGGGGCAGTAAGGGCAGCTACCTTATCCGTTTTAGCTACACGAAAACGGTCTTAAGAGACTGTCCTTACCTTTTTTAGAAATTTTGATCTGCATTCACAGATTTTAAAAAAAATGTACAGTCAGCAGGAAAATGGAAAATTTTGACAAAAACTTTTTTTTATGCCAATCGATCCTCTTTCATATAAGGATCCAAAACCTCTATTGGACCAACTGAGCTTTGAGTACTAGAAAAAACAATAAATCGCAAAAATCTTTTCCCATACATTTCGTAGGAAATGAGACTCAAATTAATTTTTTTAGCAACGATAAACTGGCCGGTACAAAAAAGACTGATTGCAAAACAAATAAAAAATAATAACTTCTACTTTGGGTATTATTTCACCTTAAAATAAAAAACTTGAAACTTTACATTTGGACTCGCCTAGAAATATTACTTTTGTGCTACTTTTGTTCAAAATGGTAGCCGTTTTGACGAAGGCATAGGTTTATTCTCTTTAGAGCAGAGCGGGTAGCAGCTGATAATGTGCTAAGATTAATTCTATAGATAATCGTGGGAAGTAAATCTTTGAGTTGTGTAACACTGTCATATTTCTTTTTATAAAGTTAATTTTTTAAATAGCGCCACATAAAAAAATCAAGAGGCGTGAGATCATGACTGCGAGGTGGTCACGGTATGATGAAATTAGTATGGGTACGAGTATGGCGGCTGTTGCGCAGAGTTTCAGTAATTACAAGCAACCAAGCAACAAACTATCTAGATTCTCTTTTCAAAGCAAATTTAATTTTATTATGACGCGTATTCGTTCGAAATTAAATGTTTATTATTTTTGTTTATTTTTGCCAGTCTTCATTGTAGCGGTCCATCTATCCATCTTAAAAAATTAAGTTGGAGTCTCATTTCCTACGAAATGTATGGGAAAAGTTTTTTGCGATTTATGACTTTTCTAGTACTCAAAGCTCAGTTGGTCCAATAGAGGTTTTTGATCCTTATACAAAAGAGGATCGATTGGCATAAAAAAAAGTTTTTGTGAAAATTGCCCATTTTCCTGCTGACAGTACATTTTTTTCGAAATCTGTGAATGCGGATCAAAATTTCTCAAAAAGTTAAGGACAGTCTCTTAAGACCATTTTCGTGTAGCTACAACGGTTAAGGTAGCTGCCCTTACTGCCCCATCTCAAAAATCCACTCTGTATATATCTTCCGTTCCCTACCATTATCACGCCCCCGGTCTACTCTTTGATATACAATGGTCTCTGTAGTCCCATGAAACATGAGGCTCCAGGGGCTAGAGTAAATCTTTGGGTTCATTCGAGTAATCGAGTCTGGTTTAACCATGCTGGGGTAGGTGCATTTCATTAATTCATACTAAAAAGAAATATTCCCTATGAACCCGAACGGCCGACCGCGGCGCGGCGGCGGCGTGAGCGCGACGCGCATTTGTATGCCAAGGTCAACGGGGATTACTCGACCCGTAATTGGAACTCCTATGAATTACATGAAGCGCTCCGTCGTCATTCATTTGAATTATGATTGTCGGATACTCGATGCGGTTCAATTCAGTACTGAATCCATTGCGAAACAGTTTGAATCCACTACCTTCGATGATCGAGAACAAAAAAGTTTAAAAATCAAAATTAGGTAATTTATTGTTTTCTGCTAAACCAGCGACAAACATATAACTTTATGTTTCTCTCTTAGAGCTGACACAAAACCATAAAAGTTATTGTGAAACTGCACATAAATAACGAGTCCGAACGAGACTTGATTAATACTTGTAAATGAATAAATAAAGTTAACGGAGTTGGGATTAAACAAAATTATGTATAATTTATATTTAAAATGTTATAGCTGTATCTTATTCACGTCTGCTTCGAGCGCGACTAATCGCTAACAAAGCAAGTTTTGCACAACTACTGCAGCCAATAAATCAACATTCAGTTGGCATATAATTGAACAATTACTACTAAATGGCTTTTAAATTAGGAACAATTATATCACGGGGTTACAGGTTTATTATTATTTGTACTACGTTCGTAATTATAGTGATAAGCACGCTACCCATGCAGATATTTAAGCCCGTAGAACCAGTATTGAAATTAGCGTTAATAATACTTCAGATAATAAAAAAATATTATTTTGTAACCAACCTTACTAAATTCCACGCAATGTAAACAAATGGTCTTTAAGACAAAAAAAAACACTGTTTACGTGACAATTTTCTATTTCATTATAACATTACATTTCCTTCACTAAGTAAATGAGACATACCTACATAGTAATCCATTTAGCCAATCAATTAATAAGATCTCAATCCAAATACAGACACTACTACACATAGCTCAATTTTCTTTTCAAGTCATCATTTTCAGACATTGTGATATGTACATAGGTATTATGTATAGGCTGTACATGTACAGCCTATAAATAGGTGTGTGCACAGACGGTCGGAACAAACAATCGCTGCGGCGGCGGCGGGCGCGGCGCGGCTCGGTGGCGAGTTTGTTTAGCTCAAACTTTGTTACATTATGTATTATGTACACCCGTAATTGAATTGTCTGACAAATATTTGAGTCTATACACATATACCTACAACTCTATATGAAATGTAAACGAAGCGATGTAATTTAAGAAACAAAACTTGAGTTGAAAATGTTTGTAAAACAAAGTTTTCGTTCATTCGAGAATGCAATAAAAGTTAATGTGGATTATTTAATTATAAACTAGCTGCTATGTACAAACTTTATAAGTTAGTGAGACGTAAACCATAGCTATCGTTACTCGTTTCGGCGTCTTGTTATATAATATCTTATGTGTTGCTCTTGGTTTGCATTGTTCTAGCCACTATGTCAGTATGTGCATTGCCAGTTCAAATTCCAAAGCTGATAAAAAAACTCGAATCCTTTGGTGTCAGAGGCCTGTCCTTAGACTGGTTCAGCAACCGGCCAAGTCTGTGTCGGACCAGCAATGAAGGGATCCATAGTTGGTATGAATTTATCCCAAAAAGAAAACTTAACATTGTGGTTGAAAAACGAGTTCTCCCATAGATCGACATACGCCACGGTCAATTTTCCAACTACAAATGTAAGTACGTAATCGCATTTTTTTTTAATGTGATAATACTACAAATTAACGACTTTCGGACATTTTCTTTTACTTGTGCTGTCAGACCTTGCTTCTTGCCAAATTTCATGGTGAACTGGATGGTTTCTACGTCAATGGAAAGTACCCTATAGATTTTGATTTATTTGCGAGTATCAAAATATGTCGCAAAAATTCACTGTATTTTTTATTGCGTTGACTTAGAAGCTAAACCTAAGTATTTGATATAAATTTCTATTTGATACCTCCACGCGTTCCTGAGAAAAAGGGTCTTGACAGACTGACAGACAGACGGAAAGGCACAGTTTTTCAGAAATCATCAACATCGGTCTTGACCGGTTTTTTATTCCTTTTGAGGTACGTAACCCTAAAAATGGTTGCTGGGCCGGACTTATGAGGAAACTGAAAGTTTACTTTGTAGCAAAAACTAATACCTGCACAGTCTCTTATTAAATACATACCTTCACTCCACGTACACTCCACGCTCACTCACTGTCTGTCTGTCCGTCTGTCACAGCCGATTTGCTCCGAATTTACTGAAACGATTAAGTTGAAATTTGGTAAACATATTAATTTGTGTGACCCAAACACGGACGTGTAACGTAAATATTTTTTTTTTTAATATGAGACTCACTTTTGGGGGCCAATTAGAAAATTAAAAAAAATTAGCCGTCACGGGACGACTGGCAGATGTGAAACATCGCACTCCACACTCTACTACATATAGACTGTATAGGTGTATAGTGGCCGATCGCCACGCGGCAAGCGTTGCCCCGCCAGCAATCGGTTTTACGTGCGCCTATAGATGTTTCACATTAAAAAAAACTTGCAAGCTGGACCGTGTGACAAATATCAAATGAAAGGACTTGTTGTGAGGGTCTAAATTTTTTTTTTTACAATTTTTTAAGTAAATAGTTTTAAAACTATTTAAGAAAATACATAAAAAATTAACATTCCACCCCTATCTCCGAAACTACTAACCCTAAAATGTTGAATAAAATACAGAAAATATTTCTTTACTTATAGATTACAGGAAAATCTATAAGAAATCTATGGTGTTAAAATTATTGTGCATACTAACTTACATTTACAGCTGGATTGTATGGGAGAACATGCTTTTCAACTACGATGTTAAGTTTGTCCTTGGGATATAATCATCCCAACTACGGAACCCTTCATTGTGCATGGTCCGACACGCACTTGGATGGATTTTTTGTGTTGTTTTTTTTCTTTGCGCCATTTTTACCGCAAATAGACGTATTTTCTTTCTTTCTCACATTGGGACTACTGGGACTCGTATTACACTCATTTGGAAGAGCTCGTGTTGAGCTCGTGTTGACAGACCTAGAGCTCGGAGCGCGCAAGCCCCACCACGACGTCAACGTAGAGATACGGCGGTATTGTTATTATTATTATGTATTTTTGTGGAGTACAATAAAGTATATAATAATTATTGAAGTTTATTTATATTATAAGTGAACTAGTAGTTTTGCGAATAGTCTCGCGCCCAAACTTTTTGCAATAATTAATATAGGTACCACTAAAGTTATTTAAAACAGGATACATAATAAATATCCCGTTTGTGATGAGAAGGTGGTCCCAGGTGCTCCATTAATCCCTACTTAGTAGTTATTATAACCTGTAATTTTAGCGTTTAGGTCCGATTTTTTTATTCCACCAACGCTATTCTATGATTTGACGGCAACTGACATACTTGTTTCCTATCATAAAAACATGACAACGTTCAATAAGTCAAATTCAAATTTGAAAACCAGAAAAATTCTAGAAAAATTAACTAATAGGTTTAACTATTATTAATATTATTATTTATTAATAGGTAACGCTGCAGTCTAGTTTTGTGATGAGAAGGTAGTCCCAGGTGTTCTATCAATCCTTTCCTTGCAGGTGAAGGGACTTGTAGGAAAGCGAGTCATTTACTCCAATCAAAATCTACGACGACAAAAAGAAATCTATAAAGTTGTACCTAACACCTGTGTACCAAGTTACGTCTCGATCGATTGTAAAATATTTGTTGAAGATATATGTTATTTTAGTTCATTTAAAATGAATAAATAATGCAATATTTTTTGCGTTCAATTGGACATTTTCAATAAAGGAAACACAGAATGTCCAGTGTCAGTGATTCCAAAAACTCGTGTAACTCACTTATTTCCCCTGAAATAAAGTGATCTAGCGAATATTAATTTTCCTCTTTACATTATTTCAGCCTTTAATATTAGGTACATTCAACGGAATAAACCATAAGCATAGCGTCAGTGGAAAGGTGAAAATGCTACAACGCCATTTGGGCCAAAATGAGTTATATACATATATCGTTGGATTCGTTTTTTTTTTCTGCGTCGATCTGTCTAAGTTTCAAGACAATAATCTGAGACAATTTTTTAGCGCTTTAGCATTTGTAAAAATGTAGGTATGTCCGAGATTCTAAGACCCACGGTTTTCTTGAACAAACGTCGCTTTAGCAACATATTTTATAGGACAGAGGCCCTTTAGAACGTTTTTCCTTTCAACATTCTCTTCACAACAGCAATATAAAGCATTTTATCTTTTTTATAATTTGAATGACACTGTTAAATTAGCAATTTAAAAATTTTGAATTTTATTGTTGAACAGTCTGTTAGCTATTATTCATTAGATACTGTTGTTTTAAACTGTTTGTCGCTTTAGCAAAACGTTTCATAGCCTGTGTAGTATATCGCTTCTACTTCTTCTTCACGGCATGAAACCATCATAAGCAATCGTTAGCAATTTTTTCTTTACAAGTTTTACATAGTCTGAGTTACTTAAGCATTTTTTGTTTCCAAGAGAAGTGGTTTTTACCATTTATAAGCATTTTTCGAAGAACTCTATTCATACATTTGAGGTAGATTAGCAATTTTTCCTGACTAAATTTTTTTTGTTATTCAAAATACTTTTGCTAAAGCGACTACTATTTCTCGAAATATAGAGATAAATATCATAAATACTTTTTATGTGTAGGTACAACAGATTTTTTAATAATTTTATATTTTTAGAGTAATAAAATCGGTATAAAAATAAAAAAGATATGAAATAAAAACAAAAACTACCATTTTGGCGCTTTAGTATTTTCACCTTTCCACTGACGATGTAACACATATACCAAGCAAATTTTCAGAGATATTGAGTCTCCTATATTTAAGACCTGTATCAACACGTTGAGCTCCTTGCTGCGACCCGCCCCGCTCGTCTGCGGCAGGGGTGCGTGTTCCCAGCGTGTTTGCTCGTCGGGCGGTAACCCGATCAACGCAACGCAAACGCTATTAGTGTGATGGAGTTGACCGCGCGCCTCTAGCCTTTGGTCTGGCCGTCCTTCATCACAAAGAGGTGATTTGATTAAATTTGAAACGTCACTGTGTCGCTTCCATTTACAAAGACGTTTGGGTAAAAAATTATCTGAAATAAATCATTAAAAATTCCATGTGGAAATTCTAGATTTGTCTTACTAAAACTGCAGTTACATTATTAGAAATAACTATTCAAATTTAACTACAGTGCAAGGAAGGACCAGTCAAACGACTCTGGTCCTTCGTGCCGCGGCACCTCGCTCCCGGTGTTATCCTGTTATTATACAAAACGCACATGTCACGCCTCCCGGCCGTTGATAATACCACATCGAGAGTGTTCCACTACTGCCAGCATGCCGGCTCGCGCGGCTCACTGGTAGCTCGCGCGGCTCACTGGTAGCTCGCGCGGCTCACTGGTAGCTCGCGCGGCTCACTGGTAGCTCGCGCTGCATGCTATTATTTTATCGTTTCATTACAACTCACACATACGCTGTCCTATCTGGTTAGTTACTTTCTGCTTGCGTTGTGATTCAAAGGCTGCTTAATTGCTTGATTTCATTAACTTTAAATACTACCTATTTTCTACTAACTCATCATCATCTGCCTAGCCTTTTCCCAACTATGTTGGGGTCGGCTTCCAATCTAACCGGATGCAGCTGAATACCAGTATTTCCTACTAACTGTGAAACTGAATAAAACTGACTGGATCAATCGCGAATAATTTTTAAGTTTATACGACCTAGAAGAAGTCTGGCCAGCCGTTATAGCACGCTAAAGTCAAATGAATAGCACAACCTAAGAAGAATTAACTTATTAGCACAAATGACCTTTGGTAACTTATCTGTTAATTATAAGATCCGGTCCGGACCATAATTAAACCACAGTCAAGCAAATAACGTTTAGCTAAATCGTCTAATATACAAGCCGGAATACAGATACATCAATAATCAGCATGTAGTGGTGGTCATCAGGCAGCCATATCTTAATCAACGCAATTAAAACAGTATTAATAGTGTCGCTGTGGCCGCGGTCCGACTGCACGCATTTTTTGTAGATACGGCCCGGGTAGTAATTAGGCGGAGCGATATTTCACGCCTAACACCCGATACGGCCGAGTTATGTGACCGCTATCGCTTTTGGCGGGTGGCGCAAGTTACACGGTTAGCGAGATACATAATGATAATTATTATTTTATTAGCGAAAAAACCTATTGTTTTATTAGCGAAAAACCCTATCCCACCTAAAACATTTCATGTAAAATGTTGCCAAGACGACCACATAAGGTTTGCCCTGTGAAAAAGATATCAGATCTCATGTAGAGCCAAGCTTCTGAATCTACACGGCCTAACTCTACCCACCTTAACTTCACAAATTCTACACAGCAA
The DNA here is from genome assembly GCA_963921375.1 of Tiliacea citrago. NCBI lineage: Eukaryota > Metazoa > Arthropoda > Insecta > Lepidoptera > Noctuidae > Tiliacea > Tiliacea citrago. The sequence continues at coordinate 482,167 of OY992790.1, read as the reverse complement.
TAAAAATATATGGCTTCGCCGTTTCGCTACCGTCGTGGAGGTGATGCAAATATTTAGTTTCTGAAGTAGGTAACGAAACAGCGAAGCCATACATTTTTACTGCTATGTAGAATTTGTGAAGTTAGGGTCGGTAGAGTTAGGCCGTGTAGATTCAGAAGCTTGGCTCTACATGAGATCTGATATCTTTTTCACAGGGCAAACCTTATGTGGTCGTCAAACGTGTTTATCTCGTCCATTATTACGTAGTTAACCAAGTCCGAAAAAGACTTAGCGGCATTAGCAAGCAACTATCTTGACACCTCCAGTTTTTAACCGACTTTAAAAAGGGAGGAGGTTATATGTTCGTCTGTATCTATGTTTATTTTTAATGTTTTTACACCAATTACTCCGTTAGATGTGGACCGATTTTGAAAATTATTTCAATGGATATGCTCCCAAGGTAGTCTCATTGCCCCCAAGTCAGAATTCCATGGAAGTCGAGGGAAATCCTGAAATTTTATAGGCACACCTATAGCGATTTGAGTATTTTTTATAATAACTCGTGCATTTGCTCTCGGAAAGCACCATTTGGTGAAGTGGAACTGATGATGAAGACCACAGATGGCCACCGGAACTACTTAATAATAAGTATTTAATGGGTTGCGATTCGATTAGGTACTTTAACGGTTGCTGAGTAATTTATGCTCGTCACGATGCATATGGTGAGTGGCAGTTCTCCTGGATCGTACCTGGACAACTACAATTCAAATTCAAAAGTTCATTGCTCAACACAGTACATAATCATATTACATTTCCAGGTGTCAAGTGAATGCGCAGTCCACTGTGTTGTACCAATTCAGGCATGCAAAATTCGTCATTAAAAATATACAATTTCATAAATTACAAAACAAAGTCAACACATAGTTAAGAATACAAATAAAAATAATTTAAATAAAATAAAATAAATCGGACTCAAGTATTCACCATAATTATATTTATTATTATACACACAAATTCCTATCTGACAGGTATTCATTTAAAGTGTAGTATGTCTTACTTATCAGTAGATTATTGAGTTGCTTCTTAAATACATTGACATCTCCTCAACAATTAACGTCCCTGCATCGGAAAAAGCAATATTTTATAAAAGATGATTAGCAGTCGACGTTAGGCTATTGTAACTTAGATAAATTACAAACTAACCCACAAAAAAGTGAAAAAGAAAAATCTTTTTACAAAAAAAAAAACAACTGTCTCCCAAAAATGGCCACAAAGTGAAAAATAACTTTAAGTTAATTAAAAAATAAAAAACCCGGCTGCGTAAAAAGTGAACTTAAGAAAAGACAGAAACAAGGTTTATATTAACTATAAATAATCTCATGCAATAGATATAATCAGGGATAACGGCCTCTTACTCACTCACTCCAAAAGTTTGGGATACATTTTTTATCACTTCTCATTTAATTTCATTTTTGTAATCACCTTTTAAAACCCTTCATTTTGATACCCCACTCGACAGGCTTGGGAGATAAATTTTTTTGAAAACACACCTTTTGGCGCCAAAAATCCGCCATTTTGATTTTTAATATACCCAATGACACTCGCGCAATAAAGACGAATCTAACGACATATTATACATCAAAATCGATTTAGCCATTTAGTAGTTACAAGGGATCATAGGGATGGACATACATAAATACATACAGGTCAAACACATAACCCTCCCTTTTTTGCTCCGCCGCAGTCGGGTAATAAGTCGGTGGCAAAAACCTAAAACACAGATCCAAAGACACCGACTTCCGAAATTAGAGTTATTTTTCACTTTGTAGTGTTTTCTTTTTGGAAGTCGGTTGTTTATTTTTTTGTTGTAAAGCTGATGTCAGACGTTTCACTCAAGTGAATGTTCATTTTTGTCTCATTTCACGTTCACATGATACCGAGCAAATAAATAAGAATGAACGTTCATCTGCTCATTTCATTTAGTTTTTCGATCATACGGTAGGCGAGTGAAACATGTCGACTGACGAAATTAAACATCGTTGGATTAGTTCACTTATGAATATTTTTTTACTTTTGAATCATTTTTGGTAGAGTCGTTTCGTTTCGAGTGACAGATACCGAACAAAAACCAAAAATTAACAAAAAGTGAAGAGTCTGATATCTGATTTAGTGACCAACCGCTTATCCCTTGCTCGCGAGCGCCGTCCGTTTAGCTGTGATCGCGCTGCAGTTGATCTGCGGCCTGCAATAGCAATTGATTCATCTCCCCACCGCACCACCGGCACCGCCAAAGAATAGATCGGTAGAAGGCCGACTCCACACAACGAGAGAATAGAGGTGCACGCACACATTATGGCGATCTAAAACTATGTCAAACGAATGCCGGTCGCAAGTGCGCTTACACTCGCTGGACGTAGCATGTTTAGGTATGTGAACGTGAGCTTTTGCTCCATGTGTCAAGCTGACCTTCTGTATCTGTCTATTCCGTAGTACCGCGCTGCATTCGCTACGAACGACCATATATTGTATTAAATTAAGCACTACTAACTCGGTTCTACAGCGATTATCTCAGCGCTGTACTGTATTAACTTGAATGAATGCTAATGTGTGTGTAAGTTGTAATTGTGCACATTATGTTCATTAAGTTGTCCTAAATTACTGCAAGAAGCTTAAATGTTATTGTGGTTGGTTTAAAGTCAAATAGCATCCATAGCGATATATAATTTGGAAGCAGACGTTTAGGTAACAGGGAGGTACCTATTTAATGCACTTGTAGGTATATAGAACATTTGAACCGCTCCTAATATTCCTGCAGAGCAGTTGGGTGCCTGTTCTACGAAATGGCCAACTTGCGCCCTGTATTGCACTACTCTAAACTTCAGTACACTGTATAATACTCCATAGTATTTACAGAATACAGGTACCTATCTCTACCGTTAACTTCCTCTATGCTTGAGATGTGTTTTAATTTTTTTCTTTTCTCCATACAACAATAATAGAAAAATAGTTTTGGCTCGCGTTTTCAGAGACGTCGCCGTCGTTCCGCGAATAGGAATGTTTATATCCCGGGATCGTACGAACTGCTGATTCAGTACTATTCAGTGGAGGTGGAGACTACTGGAGACACACATACAGAAGGCGGTGTAATGACCGGCTGAATGGGCTGCAGAGTATTTGTACAAATGAACTGATGTGTATACGAAGAGGGCTCGCGTCACCGTTTGTAGGTATATCACTTCGTAGTCCGCGACATACGGTTTATGTGGCACCGACTGTTTCTTGTTTATATATCGACCAAAGAACGCATGCAATAACAGGTAGTGACAGCACTACCTTCAGGTAAATCAAAAAACTTATTACTCTGAAAGTATATTTGTAGGAAAATAACAGCAAACATAATAAAAAGAAGCTAAATAGTAACACTACAGATGCTAACTTATCGCCTTTTCCATTCTGTGATTTTCTGTTTGCGAAATATGAAAAAGATCTGACAGATCTCAAAATTTATTTATTTACTTTATGATCAGCGTTGGAACAACAACTCGTTTCACGTCAACAAAATGAAGACTGCAACGTTTCGTTTTCCAAGCCTCTTACACTCACTTCTCACGAGCGAGGCTTGTTAAAAGACATTTTATAAGAACCTACTGTTTAATTGTTTTCGAGCGACTTATATTAAGACATTCAGGAACAAATTTATTTTATAATAAGCACATTGTAGTACCTACATTTTCGGATATGGTATTATCAAAATTAATTAGGCAGACATTCTGATAAAGAGATAATGTACGGGTACAGGCGCAGCGGATACCTCCGAGCTAGGTACGCAAGTCTGGCGCTAGCGGCAATACTGTTTATTTCTAATTGAACTTTAGATAAAACGATCACATTTATCTAATCTAGTTCAGTCGAAATAGTTAAAAGCAATTTGCAAGCCGTTTATGGAGCTAAGTGTTGCTAAATAGAACATTTTTGTTAGTAGCGGCGAGAACATAACTTTAGTCTATTGTTTAAAGCGCTTGAAGTTATTACCGACGTACTAATAGCTGCTCTGGAATTTGAGATCATGGTAACGGAGCCGTGTCCCCTCTAAACGATGGAATGGTATTAGCTCAAACACAACAATAGCGTGCCCAACCTGTTAAACCGTCACATCCACACTTCCCCTCGTAAAATAAAAGCAGTACACACAATTACGTAGTCTCGCTAATTGTAACATAATCGTGAATTCCCTTCCGGTGTGTCGCCGGCGTCCGGTCACCGTCCGCCGCCCGATGTCCGAATGAATATAATTTTTACGAGCGTCCGACCGCTGGACGGGGCAGCGTAAAACTTTATTGACATTAAATCTTGATTCAGAGTGACATGGCGAGCCGCGGGGCCGGGGGCCGCCGGGCAGCGGACTACGGATGCCGCAACGTATTTGCATGCGACCATGTCACTGTGGACAAAAATTGTTTTTGTTTCGGGAATGGCATCCGGAAAACAGATTAAAAATGGCTCCAAATTGATTGATTTAACAATGGCTGCAGCATCATTTCAGTCCATCATCTTACGAATGATAGTATCAACATGAGACGTGTCGGCGTCCTGTATGATGTGCGACACGACGATCCCGTATTTTTGACGATTACTTTGCTATCACGAGGTAATTTTAAAACCAGAAAATAAGATAAATTAAATAATACAAATATTTTGGAATAATAGTATAAGACTAATTCCATGAGTAGGTATACTTATTCCGTGGTATTAAAAAGCACTTACTTATTCCATGCTCAAGCTGTCACTTTTGTCACTTATCTATCTTCAAGTCATGAGGCCCTGGTACTATGTGTGTGTGTGTCAAATGCATGGTAGTGTGTGTAATGTTTATAAGGTTCCGTACCCGAAGGGTCCAAACGGAGCCCTATTGCTGTCACTCACGTGTCCGTTTGTTACACAGGTTTTACAGCCAAACGGTTGGAGCTACAGTGTTAAAATCACAGTATATGCATCTTGTTGATCCAAAGCCATTCAAATTGTCAAAATATATTTTATATTTTTTTAAGGGGAGCTCCCATACAGCTAATGGGGGACGCGAAAAATATATATCAGGTGTAAGGTATCGTTGTTTAGAACTCGTTGAGTAGATAAATATTGTATTTTTTTAATGTGGACAAACGAATACCTGTATGTGGCATATTTTGTGACATGACCCAGGCCTTTGACTACGTCGATTATGCTATTCTCTTGAGAAAACTTGAAGCTTACGGTACTAGAGGCAATTTACTTAGTCTTACCTGAAAGAACGAAAACAAATATCTGAAATTTGTCAAATTAATGTAGTTAACAAGTGCGAAGTGATATATCGATCCTCAGAGCGTGAAGTTATCTTTGGAGTACCGCAAGGGAGCGTATTGGGTCCTTTTATATTCATACTGTACATAAACGATTTACTTGAATGCTTTGAACAACCAATAACACTGTTTGCGGACGATAGTACTATGACAATACCATGTAAAAGCGTGGAGATATATAAAAGGGACATTAATAATTGTTTAGGAAATGTTGTAAATTGGTTAGAGGCAAATAATTTAAAAATAAACTTGAATAAAACAAAAGTTGTACCTTTTAGTCAGCGGATTCCCAGCATTAGTCCTAATATAGGTACACTACAACAATGAAGTTGTAGAAGAAGTAAAAATACAAAAATTTTGGGACTCGTAATAAATAAAAACCTAAACTGGAAAGCACATACTCATACTATGTAAGATAATTAGTAAGTCCGCATACACTCTGCATTCACTACCTCCAATAATATACATGGATGCACTGCTTACTGCTTATTATGGCATAGTAGAATCCCACTTACGTTACGGTATAATATTCTGGGGAAACTCAACCGAAAGAGAAACAGTTTTTAAAGCCCAGAAAAGATGTTTACCTGGTAGTTGCATGCCATACTTTGAACAGCACAAAATATTAACACTTACTCCATTTAAAATAAGATTAGACAAATTTAAAAAAATACAGTTGGTTCAATCGATTTTGACTTCTATTCTGTAGACATAAGGATGGCATTAAAAGCAAAAACGTGGTTACAATACCAACTCTATAATACAGCTGCCATTTGTCATGCCACCAACGCATATAAGTCAAAATTGGTTGAACGGACTGTAAAAAAGGTTTATTTAAATGTCTAATATTATTTCAAATGGAGTTTATACTGTACATAATGGAGGTAGCTGTGTTTGTGAAGTCGAACCCAAGTCTTTTTAAACGTCTGGCTGACGTACTCCCACGTAATAGACGCGATAATAACCAAGTGTGTTCCCACCCCGCCAAAACGGCACTAATGCGCAAGAGTGTCTACTGCATGGCTCCGGTCATTTATAATAAATTACCTAAGCAATGGAAAGAATTGCCGCTATCAATATTCAAAAACAGGCTCCGAAGCTTTTTAACGCATAAAGCATACCTACTCTAATGTCAGCGAATTCCTTACTGAGAAAGAATTTGTATAAGTATTGTGTAGTATTTTTGTTAAGAATTTTGTTTATTATATATTTTTTTTATATATTTTTTTTTGTTAGTGATCTAAATAATTTGTGATTTAAAACTCTTCAATGTATTTTAAAAATTGCCTTTATTGTTTTAGCATCAAACTTATAACTTATACTTTTTGTTTGTTTGTGATCTAAATAAGTTGTGATTTAAAACTCTTCAATGTATTTTATAAATTGCCTTTATTATTTTAGCGTAAAACTTATAACTTTTGCATGCCTATTGGTAAAATATGGCTGAACCTATCTGTTATCAATTTATCACCATGTACTGTTCCCATATTTGCAGAATAAACGACTTACTTACTTACTTAAAATACTGTAAACCATACCAAGATTTAAAAAAACGATCTCATTACACACGTCGCCGTCGCGTCGGTTAAACTCGTTACCGATACAAAAGAACAGCAACAGTAGCATACGGATACAATTTATCGGATAGTACGTGAACACTCGGCCGCAGTCTACTTGTTCAAATAAAATGTATTCGCTGGCGGGTACATGTCAGCGTGGGTATGTCGCTGACTACTTTTATTAAATTCTTCAGGATTTTTAATTTATTAGAAGGCTGAGGGGTGAATTATCATCTCTGCTAGGTTATTTACGAGGACCCGATGGTAATTTGATTCCGGGTCACGTACCGATTAATAGAGCTCCGCAGTCCTGGGTTCTGCGAGCCGGGAGCCGGCGCCGCCAGCCGGAGCGTACCGCTACGGATCCCACCAAATTAATCGACGCACTTTAGAGCTATTTAACATTATAATTGGGCTTGTCACAACGGTTTACTTGGACGGCGTTAAACTCATTCCGAAGGCTTTGCAGTAAAGCGTCCATTTGTAATAGTAATTACAGCCATTTGAAACAACTTATTCAGCACTAATCGTAACTGGTTTGTTTTGAATACATTGGTAATTAAAGTTACTATCAATCGTAACGCTTACTCGAGTTGACAAGTTAGTTAATCTAGAATTATTGTTTTCTATTTCACATACTACCTTACTTCAATAGGGATAAACATTGCGTTTCCATCTGTAAACAGAGACACCTCTTTGAAAGAAACCATAATCTCCATCGGCAAATCTTTTTGCATTACACGACAAAAAAGTGTTTTTAAAGTTCATCGGCGTGAATAAGAGATTACACGAGTAGCGCGCGTGAATAGCGCAGTGATCAGATAGCCGGCACCGTGGGGGACGCCGCCGCCCGAGCGGGCCGGGCCGCGCCGGGTGAGCTATGTTCACACGGAGACCGGTAACTTGCGGGAGGATGACGAGTTTCTATTAGCGAAGGTGTACGTTGTTAGGTGTGCGTAGACAGCACAGCTGCATGAGACATGACAAGTTATGCAGATTTCTACGCATGGTTAGACTTCTTATAAGAATGGTTACGTCGTTTTATAAAAAAACTAGCTGTTGCCCGCGACTTCGTCTACGGTTATTTTGTGGTTAATAAATATTTTTTAATACTAATAATATATCCCGGATGAAAAGTAGCCTTTGTCCTTGTCCGGGTCCCAGGCTACTTGTCTGTCAAAAATACGATCTGGGCCTCAAGTCTGCTATTACAATAGTGTCATTGATTTCATAATTGTTGATTTTGACAAGTTTGGTAATCTACTATTATAATGGCGTCATTATGACTTTCCAATGGTCGGCCACTGACACTACATTGAAAGAAATTGCATATATTGGTAATCTCGTACATAATGACAAATTAATGACATTTCTACTAATGGGTTTTATAATAATGGCAATACGAAGATGCCATTATAATAACACAATTATAATACGAGAAAATTGACCGACCAATAAATTATGAATTTACCGGGTGCCTGCCGTTTTGCCGAAAAGATTTTGACAAAATTTCATTACCCAAACAAATTTTAGCAACCTTTTTTTTTCCCATTACCATATTTAGAATGATTTTAGTACGCATATATTCATTTGGTAAAATTTTTACTTGGCAAAATATTACCAAGTATAATGTCATTATGGCATTTGGTCTTTAATCAAATGATTTATTACAGCAAACAATCTTCAGACAATAAACGTTTTTGAGCGAGCGAAGCGAGCGGTGCCGCGGTAGCGGCCGGCGAGTGCCAGGCACGACTTGCATTAATAGAAAAAAAGATATTGTTTTTAGTAAGTTACCCAGAACTCAACTACTTAAATTAGGTTAATGTCTTCTTTAAAAAAAATGGGTAGGTTAGGTTAGGTTAAAACTGTGACCTCCTACGCACGAGCCGAGCGAGCGAAGTGAGCGGTGCCGCGGCAGCGGCCAGCGAGTGCCAGAAACGACTTGCATTAATAGAAAAAATAGATAGTTTTTAGTAGGTTACCCGGAACTGAACTATTTAGATTAGGTTAATTACTTATTTATTTTATTATTTGATTTTACGTAAAAACTGTTATTCCAACTGAAATATTTGACTAAATAAAAAATGTTAAAAGTTGGTAAATAAGTTATAGTTTAAACGTTCATTTGCCAAACATTAGGTTTGCGTTACAATTTTTTGTGAATAGATTTTTTGCTAAGTAATAATTTGGCAAATTAAATCATGCGAATTTTTTTTTGGGAAGTGAAAATTTGTCAAACTTGTTTCGGTCAAACAATCCCAGACCCGAATTTACCAGATTATGAACTTTTAGCAAAATGACAATGGCATATCAATGGGATCGTGTTGGAATGACTGAATTTATAAAAATAGCGGACTTGGGCCCTAGTTTAGTGGTTTTGGCGTGAGAAGCTAACAGACAGACACACAAAGTTACTTTTACATTTAAAATAATTATTAGTAAGTATTGTAAGTATTTCAATTGTAGACCGCTTGAAAGTAGGTACCACGTTCATTTGGACATTACTTGGTTCCGTATGAATTAATAACACAGTCTAACAACACCTTAAACTACATCATTTCCTTTTCCATTTCCAAACACAGTATGTTTTCTTCACCTGTTTAGTTCTCACAGAAAAAATGAATCGTCTACATAAACAAACCATCATTGCCCCAAACTAAATATTCATACATTCGGCACTAATTATCTGTTTCTTTCAAAGGCAAGTAGGAAAATAAAATCTTCTTTTCAGATTATGTTCAAATGAGAACTATGTACCAAGATGTTGAACAACACAAAAACTTAAGTTTTACAATATCCGTTTGTATAAACCCTGACGTGTCATTTCTCATTTTTCCGCTTGCCCTAAAAACAGATAACCTATTTGTGCCAACCGACCCACGTGCCAACACGCCCGTCACCCACGCAGACACGTTGTAACGTTAATCTTGATCGACGTTGATAACCCGTGATTGATTTGATTGATTGGAGATAACGCCGTTAATTTATTGTTTCCTTTGCGTTTGATTGGTCGCAAGAGTTGCTACATTGTCTTACAATTCATTATCGTGAGAACAATGTTTAGTTCGTTATCTTAATCGTTTGGGGCCGAAACTGATAAAAGTCGATACAATTCATAAACGATGGACTCACAAAATACTTTTTTTTCTATTCTTGTTCTACCGGTGAAACCGAAAAAAACAGAATGCACAACTTTTCCCACATAAGGGTGCACCCACTTTTTATGTGAAAGTATTTCCGAAAGAAATATTTTCACACAAAAATCGCCGAGAAAATCGCTCGTGGGCGGGCACCCTTAAGTCCAAAAATATTCTCGCGCATCTAAAGTTTATGATCAGTGACCGAGAACAACAGGAAAGGCATCGCGAGGGCAACTGAGACCGACGCGATAAATTAAAGCCTCGCTGTAATATATGCGCGCGATAAAAATATCAGCAGTCCGCCGCACGCGCTGACAAATCGCGAACCGATAACTTTTACTACTTTCCCTGCTATCCTGGTCCATATAACGGTAGAGACAGAAGGGCCACTCCGCACAACACTTTGTAAGAAAGGAAATATAGTAAGCCTCTCAGGTGAGGGTTAAAGTCGCATTACCAACAGTGTTTGAAGATTGCAGTGGTTATTGCTATGATATCAAATAAGTCGTCGATAGCAGCATCTTCCTGTTTTCCTCCCACATTTGCGCAAGAATATCCGGTTTTCCACCAGACCACCGACCTTCACGTCGAAGCATGTAGGTGACCAAACCACGGTACTGGTTCTATACGCTTTGTAGCGATACTTTAGTTTCTTTGTCGCCTTGATTTCTAGTTATCCTTCGTTAATGTAGTGGTTCTTCTGTCCTGCATATTTCAAGGTGTCAACCAGCAATATATTATAATTCGGCTCCAGTGGGCTGCGCCAATAAATCCCAGCAGCGTGTCGCCTGCACCTCATCCATTCATTCATTCGATCCCGGTCGCTGCGTACCTCGCGCCGTCGCAGCCACCTCGTTCATTCATTCATAACCGGTCACTACGTCACTGCGACATCAATTTTGAACTATAACCTCGAGTCTGTGGCAGTGACATGCTTCATTGCTAAATTATTAATATAAGTAAGAAGTTTAGTAACGGATCTCTTCTCTACATAGTGTACCTATCGCTAATTCGATAGTTAAATAAAATCGTCCTAAATGTTTAGACAGTTTGATATACTATAGTTTAATGTCTAGCTGACTTCGCTTGCTGATTTCGAGACTGATCAAATAGAGACGAGCGACAGCAATAACATCCTTATAAGGTATTAAATAAAATACAAACTGCAGCCTGCAGCGCGTAGGTCACGTGAGCCACGCTGCGCACAATTAGCAGCGTGCATATAAAGTGAGCTAATCTCGCGGCTGCAATCAAAATAATTCCCTCAGCTTGTCCTCTCCATATCTCAAATGTCAATTAAAGCAAATTACAAGATTCTGTTGACATTTGCAGTCAATAAACGTAGCTCAACAACAACCCTGTATTCACAAATCAAGTGACCCAACTCTAACGTACGCAAGTAGTTACGAGTACTTACGGCTCATTTAAATGTTATTTGCCAATAATGTAAACGTATCAGTATTGCGGAATAACTTTATAATCATTAAGAGCAGGCAGTCTATACCAAATTTCGAACGCAAATTCCGTCCCTCGCTCCCCGCCACTACGTTATGTGCTAAACGCTAATACATCAGTAATAAAGTTGAATATCGCGTGCGCTCTTTGATCGTGTGCGAGTACGAAACTAAATAGCGAAAGTCTCAATTCTTATTTCGTTTATAAGTAAAGTAATAATTGATCTAGAGAAAAAAATATAATAAACTATATTTTCTTGCTGTGAATATTTATTTTAGACATAAAATCTTGTTTGCTTTTTAGAATTATTAGCCTTAAGAAAGACATGATGATATGATTTTCGAATAAAAAATGTATTGAGAGAAAATATAACAATTACGTAACTGTCTTCAACATGGAAATAAAAAGACCTAATAAATTATATACTAAAGTTTTATTTTGCTTGTATGTGTGACCGTTTCAGAACATTCATGCAAATAAACATAAAAATAGGGAGCCTCCTCTTAACTTGATACAAACTACCGTATACGTGCGCATTTAAATTAAATGAATACAGGCGGAATCGGTTAAAACTATTTACAATAACAAAGCTCAAAATGAAGAAAAATGCAGAAGTTGCACTATCAAAAATACGCGATGAATCGTTAGTTATGAAATTGTGCAGGCCTGCTAGGTTTTAAGAAAGTGCAATAAGGCTCGTCTGACTGTGACCATGTAGCCAATATCTGAAACTACGTAGATTCTTACTGTCACAACAGCTCCAGCCGATCTATTCAGTAAAACTATCACATTATCAGCTCACTTCACCTAAGCTTACCGGCTGATGAGCATGTGGCTCGCTCCTGGGGTGCGCTGCCACTCCTCATAACCCGTGAAACCCGGCTGAAATAATGATAATGTTGATGAAAATTTTGTTGTTTATTCTATTTTTATTTTTCTTACAAGGAGATTGCCTCTAAGTATAGCATGTAACATCACCAACAACTGTAGGTACCTCACTATTTATTTACAAATCTAAAGTTACAATTAGAAGGAAAACAAAAAAACCGGTCAAGTGCGAGTCGGACTTCCCGACCATATCGTACAAGATTTAACACTATGTACTTTTTAAATATAATCGTAAAAGAAACAAGAGAGACGCTATAACAATATGTAAAGATTTGTGTCTTATTTAATTATTTATTTACGTTAAGAAGAAATAATTTTTTCCTTACTTATTATTTTTGAACAAATAAGTTTTGTCTGGTGCAATATGTGTAATAAACATATATTATATTTGAATTACAGCTATTTTTTGCAGTTCCAGAAAATCGCCCATATTTAAATAAAATACCTATGAATCGGCGTTTTAATATTTATTTATTAATTACAGTATAATAATAATTATGATACATGATAATATACACAAGTTTCAAGTTCCTAACTTGTTTAGTTATTGCAATAGAGCTCGTACAAAAATAGTCTAAAACTAACAACATTTACAGCCCCCTATTTCTTCGTTTTTGAAAATACACAATGTGTGAAAATTTCAAATGTCTACCTCTTACGGTTCTGGCGGACGAGCGAAAGGACAGCGGAGGCTTAGTAATAAGGTCCCATTTGGCACCCTTCGGGTATGGAACCCTAAAAAAAACTCAACCGACTTCCAAGAAAAACACTACAAAGTGAAAAATAACTTTAATTTTGGAAGTCACTGTCTTTGGATCTGTATTTTAGTTTTTTACCTCCGGCTTCCGAAATTAAAGTTATTTTTAGGGTTCCGTACCTCAAAAGGAAAAAACGGAACCCTTATAGGATCACTTCGTTGTCCGTCTGTCTATCTGTCCGTCTGTCAGTCTGTCAAGACCATTTTTCTCAAGAACGCGTGGAGGTATCAAGTAGAAATTTATATCAAATACGTAAGCCTATGGTCCCTTGAAGCTCTAAAAACCAAGCTTCCAAGTCAACGCAATAAAAAAAGACGGCGATATAAGCGACATTATTGCGATATATTTCGATACTCGCAAATAAATCAAAATCTATAGGGTACTTCCCGTTGACCTAGAATCATGAAATTTAGGCAGTAGCAAGGTCTCACAGCACAAGTAAAGGGAAAAGTCCGAAAATTGTTAATTTGTATTTTTATCACATAAAAAAAGCATTTTTTGCGATTACAAAGTTAAATTTTCAGTTGGAAAATTGACCGTGGCGTTTATCGATGTATGGGAGAACATGTTTTTCAACTACAATGTTAAGTTTGTTTTAGGGATAAATTCATACTAACTACGGAACCCTTCATTGTGCGTGGTCCGACACGCACTTGGCCGGTTTTTTTTTTTTTATTTGATAAAACTACAAATTAACAATTTTCAGACTTTTTCCTTTACTTGTGCTGTGAGACTTTGATTCTGCCCAAATTTCATGATTATAGGTCAACGGGAAGTACCCTATATGTTTTGAGTTATGTGCGAGATATTCGCATTTTTTTTTTATGTGTTTAAACTACAAATTTACAATTTTAGGACTTTTTCCAATACTTGTACTGTAATACCTTGCTTCTTGCCAAATTTTATGATTCTAGGTCAATGGAAAGTAGGTACCCTATAGATTTTGATTTATTTGCGAGTATCGAAATATATCGCAATAATATCGCTTATATCGCCGTATTTTTTTATTGCGTTGACTTCGAAGCTTGGTTTTTTTAGAGCTTCAAGGGACCATAGACTTACGTATTTGATATTAATTTCAACTTGATACCTCTACGCGTTCCTGAAAAAAATGGTCTTGACAGACTGACAGACAGACAGATGGACAACGAAGTGATCATATAAGGGTTCCGTTTTTTCCTTTTGAGGTACGGAACAATAAAAACAAACATACAGACGAACCTCCTCCTTTTTGGAAGTAGGTTAAAAGGAAACCACATTTTGAACATTAAAAAAAGTTTTTTAAGCATTAAAAAGAACCATCGCAGCGTCAGATAGTTAACTCCCCTTTTCCTTGACTACGACAATATTCACCCTTCCCTCAAGTTTACGACGATTGGGAATCTACGCCGTGTCCGGGATATTAAGCAGCTGATACATTCCACATACATTTCTTTCTACCCCCCGATCACAGTGCAGGAAATCATTTCAATACTATGAATATTTTATACGTAGACAGCAGAAGAATTCCTTGGTTTTTTGAAAATATAATTGGCTTTGCAAAGGTTGAGAAGAATTTATGAGAAGAAGTTGTGAAGCGATAATATCAATAGAGTTCAGCTTTATCACACAAATGAAGTGAGGACAGCAGAGATAAACATGAGATAAGCTGAGATACCTCGCAATTAAAAAGCACATAATACTCACTGGAAGCAATTCATAAACACAGATTTATCAGTACGGATGCACATAACTACATATTTACTAAATATCTGAATAGCTTGTCGCATGCTAGCGCCCCACGGCATGGTGCCCACGCGCAGCGGAACCAGCCACGCTGTACCGAATACATTTAACACAACCCTCTAATAACGATCCAATTGCTACGTGCATTTTATCTTAATTGCTTTTTACGACCTCCGTCTGTCCTAGTATATAGATAACTGCAGATATTTGCATCCGAATCCGAACAACAGATAAACGTATAAATTGTGTTCTGATGGGAGACTGTACCGCGCTCGGTGCTACAAGTCACACGTTTTATTTGTTCGACTGTGGCATATATAGGAGGTTTCACGGGCGTGTTGTGAATCTCGACGAGTGGAGCCGATCACGTGCAAATGTGACGTGTCATCCGATTTGAATTGTTTCGCGCGACGCCGCACGGCGCGGTGCGGTGCGGTGCGGACCGGCACAGACACTCCGCCGCTGCGGTACGGTGCGGAGGGTCACAGACACTCCGCCGGAAAACTTTACCAACCGTCTTCCTTCCGCGACACTTTTATTTATGTTGAAGTTGTTGAAGATCGAATGGGGATTTCACTTCAAACGTGTTCCCAAATCAATATTCTGAGGAGGGCTTATGTTTACCGCTTTGAATTGAACCAACAGCTCTTGTAGTTTGATATTGAAAAATATATTTTATATAAAAATTCAATAAACTAGATTTAATCTGATTATTATTCAATTATAATTTCGTATTAAGCACTATTCGTCATTAATGGATCACCGTACATCTAGTCTAAACCTATTACCTTGCTTTGCTGGTTATCAATGATCGATGAATTTAATTATTTCAAGATAATCTTTTAATATACATAGTTGCAATAATTAATTTTCTATAGAGAATACCAGGTGATACCTGACGAGTTGAAAGCGATTCTGATCATATAATAAGAATGTTTTCCGTCGATAGGTATGGTTGTATGATATATACTGAAACTCAAAGCATTTATTTCAATTAAACCAATTACAGGCACTTTTGAATTGTCAAAGAGTCGGTCAGTTAGTCAGAAAGTTGAAGCTTCCAAGACGTAGATCTCTAAGGAGAAGAACGGGCAAGAAACTCCAAGGACGCTCTTTTAAATCAAGATGTTACAAAATCCTGGGTACATTATTCTTGTTGTTATTATATGTGAGAACTATGAAAAAAGATAAAAACAATTCAAAATATAAGATTAAAATTAAGCCCTGGCAGTTAAGCGACGCCGCCGCCGCCCGTTCACGAACATGATGCGTGGATCAGCACCATCCAGCTCAACCATTTTGTAGGGAACGATTCAAAGACCATTTCAGACACAGATCTACATGGTCCTCACATGATCTGACCAAGATTATGTCTGGACTTTAAAAGAGACTTTGACCCCTGAGTTTGTTTCGCCATTTCATCTCAGTAGTAGTCAGATAGGAAATGTCGACTACATCAAGCTTATTTTTTACCTTTTAATATGACGTGTAAGTGAATCCGATATCCAATTATAGAATAAACGATTTCATTTCAACGACGCGCCACCATTAGTGACACATTCAAGTGAGCATGACATAATATGGTTTAAGACATTTATTTCTCAAAAACAGAATACAATTATTCACTTAGAATTAGAAACACTGGTTGCATACATATAAACGTTCCTTGGAACGAGTATCTGAATGGTGTCTATGTTATGAGGTTAGAAGTAGGTACAATAATGTTAGTCCTTAACTTATCAAAAAGTTGGTAAAATAAACTATGTTAAAATAGATCGTGTTATGACGGTTATTTAAAAATAAAAAAATGATATTTAATTGATGTAGGTAAATGTAATCTGAGAAAAGTATTGTGACTTTAGGTCCTTAATACGTATCGAAACACAGTTTCTATCATAGTTGGTATTGAAAACGTAATTGCTTTTTAGTGTTTATTTTATATTTAAACATAGATAAGACAAGATTTCTTTATTTGTTAAACATTGTATACATACAAGAGCATGCAAGATATTACAGTCATCGTTTGAGTCCAATCATGTTTAGCCGTAAGTATCGGCGTACAAATATTTCCATAACATTGAAAATAATTAACAATAACAAAAATCTAAAATTTACCTAGAATAGGCACTTACAAATTTTATAATTTAGAAACTTAATATATTATAAATTATTTGTATGTTATAATGTCAAAATTCCATATTATTGATATAAATTTAATATTAGTGTCATTTTATTAGTAATTAGTAGTATTCGTGTCAGGAAAAGATAAAATTATTCACTCAAAAAAAATATCCTTTTCGGTCTAAAATTTGGAGACACTATAATAAGCCTTTTGCAAAACAAATATTTTTAATTGTCGCTTGAATGCCTTACCATTTAAGTCCTTCCAACTTTTAGGCAATATATTAAATATAGTAGGCGCCATGCAGACGATTCTTTTGCGCATGAGTGCCGATTTTGCTGGATAGACTCGAAGAATGGTCATATCCCGTCTGTTACGCGGTACAACGTACTGTAGACTTTGAATCAAATTGGGGTTTGTTTTAACAAACATTGCGGTTTCGAGGATATACATAAAAGGAAGAGTTAATATATTGTACCTTTTAAAATATGGTTTACATGTGTCAACTGTTTTTAACCCAAACATAGATCTAATGCAAATCTTTTGACTCTTAATGCCGTGTTAGCGTCGGTAGAATTTCCCCAAAATATGATGCCGTATCTTAGGTGAGACGCAACTAAGCCATGGTAGGCCGCAATCAGGGTATCGACATTCACAACTGCAGTTAGAGTAACGCAAATGCAGAACAACAATTTTTTTTTTGCATAGGTTCTCGATTTTTGATTTCCAGTCAAGTCTTTTTTCAATTATTAGTCCAAGAAATTTTGTAGTATTTACGATATCAACAATTTTATTATCTATATTTATGTCCATATTTTATATAGTCAATCTTCGGCTAAAATGTATGATTTTAGTTTTATCTAAATTAATCATTAAATTATTATTGTTTAACCATTCTATTTATAGATATCAAGGTATTGTGAACTTCAAGTTTATATTGGATCATTGCTATTACTAGAAATTGTCACCGTGCTATCATCTGCAAATAAAGTCATAGGGTGTGGAATTGATTTTGGCATAGTTTTATTTTTGCTTTAAGTAATCGTTTTATTTTATTTGTTGTGAAAATGTATATAGTTTTATTATTAATATTAGCGTTTATGTAAATATACCGCGTTATTATGAAATACTTAGAATAAGATAATTGAAAACTTTTCATTATGTGGAATTTTAATTTATTTTTGAATAGGGGAAAATATTGTATTTCCGTAATATATTTCGGCAATTCGTTATACATTTTCGCACCCTCTTACTGAATATTTCTAGTACCGTAGTTGGTCCGTGGTCTACTGTATAGGCAGATATCGTTAGCATTTCTAAGTAACCGGGTCTGAATTTGCGCCTTTTAAGTAAAAAATATTTGAGAATGGGTATCTTTTGTCAGTATCTTCCGTATAAAGATGCAGGTATGGAATTTATACATTTGAGCAATTGTCATTAATTTGGTTTTATGAAAAACAGTTTCGGTTGGCGTTAAGTAATTAAGATGAAAGAGTAATTTAATTATTTTATTTTGAGTGAATTGTAAATTTTTTATTATTTATTTAGGTCAGGTGAGATTTGACGAGGGACGATTATAAATTATATAATTTACTGATTTGGAAAAGCAACGGACGGTACCTCGTAGTGTTCCCAGCAATGATGACAGTTTTTAACGCATTTTGTCAAATTGTGGCTTCCAGGTTAAATGTTTGTCTAAGATTCAGACCAAGGTATTTTTCTGATTCAAATAGTTAACGGTTTATTATTAACGTGTAATTGTTGAAAGTTAGGAACATTTTTAGCACTAAATATCATAAAGTTGGTCTTAGTCACATTGATGGTTAGCAAATTATATCGAAACCAAGTAAATAAGGTGTTAAGGCTTGACTGACGATTGCTTGAATTTCATTGCCAAAGTAGAAGAGACAGGTGTCATCAGGATATAGTGTTACATCTGCAGCTAAGTTTAGGTCTTGTATATTATTAATGTATATTAAGAAAAGCAAGGGCCCTAGCCCTGAAGTGTTGAGATGTTTGTATGACGCTGCCACGATGACTGTCCAGATCCATGATCAGAAAACCAGTCCCATCCAACTGCTCAGAGGGGTGAGACAGAGGGATGTGATATCCCCAAAACTGTTCACCAATGCGTTGGAGGACGTCTTCAAGACACTGGACTGGACTGGACAGGGTATCAACGTGAACGGCGAGTACATCTCACACCTTCGCTTTGCTGATGACATCGTCATAATGGCAGAGACGCTGGAACAGTTAGACCAGATGCTGCACAGCCTAAACGGAGCCTCTCGGCGGGTTGGCCTCGGCATGAATTTGGACAAGACAAAAGTCATGTACCATTCTCACGTCTTGCCGAGTCCAATCCACATCGAAGGGTCGCTTCTCGAAGTTGTGAAGGAGTATGTCTACCTAGGACAAATCATCCAGCTCGGTAGACACAACTTTGAGAAAGAAGCCGACAGAAGGATCCAGTTGGGTTGGGCGGCATTTGGAAAAAGTCTTTAACCAGTGCGTCCTGCCCGTCATGACATACGGTGCCGAAACGTGGACACTGACAGTCGAGCTGGTCCACAAATTCAAGGTCGCCCAGCGTGCTATGGAGCGGGCTATGCTTGGAGTCTCTTTGAAGGATAAGATTAGGAATGAAATTATCCGGAAAAGAACCGGAGTTACCTACATAGCTTGCAGAGTAAGCAAACTGAAGTGGCAGTGGACTGGCCATGTTTGTCGAAGGACCGATGGCCGATGGAGCAGACGAGTCCTGGAGTGGAGACCGCGTATCGGCAAGCGTAGTGTGGGACGCCCCCCAGCTAGATGGACCGACGTCCTTAAGAAGGTGACTGGGTCAGACTGGATGCGGAAGGCGGAGGACAGGGTGTTGTGGCGCAGCCTGGGAGAGGCCTATGTCCAGCAGTGGACTGCGATAGGTTGAGTTTTTTTTTTTTTTTTCCTTTATTGGCCAACCAACAATTGTTTACACTGTAAATAGTTGAAATAATATCTAATATGATCTAACGTTAGTGGAACAATTTCTTACAGGTTAGCACCGCATGCCCCATAAACTATGTGTGCTACAAGCACTAAACTATGAAACTAATATTATATAATAACTAAAATTAGCAATTTTAGATTTTTAATAAAATTACAAGATAAAACTAATATAAATAGCAAAAGTAAAATTCAGTAGAACAAAATAAAAAAAGAGAACAAAATCTAGAAAAATAAAATTAAACATTACTAGTAATTGTTCCATGAAACTTGGCATATGAGTCAAAATGCACGTCAACAAGATCGCTGGAGCCATTTAACAATTTGCAAAGACGAGGAACGACTGAGTTTGCACCAAGTATTGTTCTGCGGAGTGGAGGGTAATAGGAGCACGAGAGAGTCTAGCAGGGGCCCGAAACTGAAACTTGGATAGTAAAATGGGACAATCAATTTTGCATCGGAGGAGCTTATATAGGAATAAGGAATCGATGATTATTCTACGTTTCTCCAATGAGACCATCTTAAAATAAGATAGTCGGGCTTCATATGATCATATCCTTTTTGCATTCCCGCTGGCAGAGACCAAATGCCAGAGGAATCTCTTTTGTATTCGCTCCAGTCGAAGGATGTGCGTGGAATAATGAGGTCTGCAAATTGTACTGCAGTATTCTAGGATACTACGAACGATACAGTTGTACAACAAGATCTTTGTCCGACTGCGCTTAAAACCAGCAACATTCCTTACAACAAATCCCAGCATTCTAGAAGCCCTTTTGATGACGCCGTCAACATGAGGTACAAAGGTCAAGGTGTTGTCAAAAACAACTCCTAAGTCCCTTATTTGTTCCACCTCTTGGATAACGTTAGGGCCCACATGATACACACTAGCCGTAAATTTCTTTTTCCGGGTGTACTTCACGTGGTAGCACTTTTTTACGTTCAATGTCATTTCATTGTCGTTACACCATTGAACTAACGAGTCTAAGTCCCTCTGAAGTAATGTTTTATCGTTTTCAGATTCGATTATCCTAGAAAATTTAAGGTCATACATATAACATTCTGAGAATCTTAGGCAGTGCGGGATATCGTTAACGAAAACATTAAACAGAACCGGTCCAACATGTGAGCCCTGGGGAACCGATTTGTCCTGTAGGTTCCAGATTGGAAACCATTAACTGCAACAAAGAAGAAACGATTTTCGAGATAAGACTTTAGCCAATTGTAGAGTGTACCGGTGATACCGGTGAGTTGATTGAAGGGCCCAAGCAGGGAGCCCAAAAATGTTCTTAACTAACTTTTTAGACCTTTGCATTCTACTTATGCGTACGAAGTTTAATTCAAATCGGTTCAGTCATTTCGAAAAACAAGGGCTTGAAAGTTTGTATGAAATGCCGTACGTCGTATACGCTCTTATGGTGAAATTGTTTACAACTTCTAAAATTGAGCCATTGATGCTGAAATTTACATTTATTGGTATTTTTTTAACAGGGGTCAAATGCGATAATTTTTGTCTTATTGACGTTAATTTCAAGATTATATTTGGTCATCCAATTATTGTGGCATCATAACATAATAAACGGCTTGAAAAAATGCTTCTGAATGCTTGAACTATAGTTTTCAATGTATTTGAAAGATTAATAAAGTACTAGCAAAAGGAAAGAAAATCATTATTGCCTATTGAAGTATTCAACAATTAAAACTTGATTAAATAAAAATAAACAATAAGTTCGTAATGTCAGAAAAAGAAGGGAAGCATCTCTTCGAAATATTAAAATTTTAACAACTGAGACCAACTGTTTGTGGAGTAGGACCAGTAGCTCTACCATGAGTTAACACAGCCAAAACTCGCTAACGTCTCTGTAAATGATATGTATGAAATATTGTACAGCGCCCCTTGCGGTCACAGCAAGAATTGAAATTCTTACCATGAGCACTATAGATTTCCATAGGTAAAAAACTTAACATAATCTATTCGATAGTCATTAAAAAATTTCAGCTGTCACCATACAAAACGGCACCCTGACCAATACTTTTGCGATAGTAGTTACGTAGCTCACCAGCATTTTAAGGTGTGAATCATTTGTTTACATTAACACACGTTTTTAGTCTATTAAAGTCAAAATAATGTCGGGAAGAGGTTATTTAGCATGAAATATGTTAGTAACCAACTACATAATATAGACTCTAGAGAAGAGTTTGAAGATTTGTGCTTATTATTGAATAATTTTACGGATTTGAAGGCAACACAAAGAGTGGCATTAGAACTAAATCAATAATTTTCATTTCTCTATACACTATGTACTAAATTGTTGCAGTATAAATTCTATTTTTGTAAACTTATTTAAATTTAAAAAGTAAAAAACTGCTGCTGAGCATACAATGTCTACAAAATAATAAATTTAATCTACGACACTGACATATTGTATGGAATCACAATTTAACAACTACTAAATGCCATAAATAGTCCATGAACCGACCATCTTTCTATTTAGTCGGATTATTTCGTGATATTGACTGTAATATGAGCTTATGATCCGTTCTTTCTTCTTATTAAGCTGAGAAAGAAATAAACAAAACATAAGGAGTGAAGTTAGCTAGACAACACGATCTATCGAGCTTACCTTAGCGTCTGCGTATGACTCCGTAAAACTCATGATGCAAGCATTATCGAAATTTATTTGATCCACGTTAATACGCTAGCGAGTTTAACGCTAGCAAGTAATTTTTCGATAACAACTCATAAATCATCAACAGCATAAAGTATTTTTATCTACGAATTAATCATCCAACTTATAATAATTATGCTTGTCTACATAGTGTGCGTTAAATGCATGTTTTAAATTACTTCTCATATAATGAAGACTATCGAATCGTATTTTATTATAACATTTTACGCAGTACCCCATAAAAAGTGTGTACTTTAGACAATCTGAAACGCGGTTGATCTAATTTGTTCCTATTTTTGGTGTTAAATTATGCCTGTCACTTATCTTACTAAAAATACATAGTATGTAGATTTTTTCAAACATACATAATGTTTTCATATTATATATTATATTGGCAAGGTACCGTCATGATGTTAATTTTTTTAAACAGTTCTCTTAGTGATTCGCATCTGTGGAGGTTGTAGATGGCTCTGACAGCCCTCTTTTGCATAACAAAGATAGAAACAATATCTGCAACCCGTCTTCACAGCAGAATACCGTCAGACATGATACTAAGTAACTAAAAAAGTAAATTAATTAATACTATAAACAATCTCATGCAGTCGGGGCATCTTCCTAAGACTTATTGCCTCCGACTGCATGAGATTGTTTATAGTATGTATTAAGTTATATAAATCTTGTTCCATCTTTTTTAAAGTTCACTTTTTACGTAGTAGGGTCTTTTGATTTTTTAAATTTACCTTATTTATTTTACATGTTTTAGTTAGGATTATAAGACGGTAAATTATGTTATTCACCCACTTGTAATCGGGTGGTAACGGCCTCTCACTCCAAAAGTTTAGGATAGTTTTTTATCAATTCAAATACCATCAGATAACGATTGGCTCTATGCTCGCAGGGTGATCACATTGGAGAAACTCCAATGGGCCATCCGAAGCTTCCATCCTTTTAAGGCAGCTGGTCCTGATGGAGTGTTTCTCGCCTTACTACAGTGGGTGGGAGCCTCCGTCGCAGTAAGACTGGTGCCTTTAATGATAGCGTAGATACGTTCCTAAAGGATGGAGGGACGTGAAAGTAATATTCATCCCAAAACCAGGTAAGGGTGACTACACAAACGCCAAATCCCACCGACCAATCAGGCTGACCTCAGTTCTTTTAAAGACTATGGAAAGGCTATGTGATATAGCTGAGGGATGGTGCTCTGAAAACCATACCGCTACACGGTAATCAACATGCATACAGCTCAAGTAAGTCGACCGTATCTGCTTCATCTAGTCGTTAGCCAGATAGAGGAAGCGATCAATCAAAAAGGCACCTGCCTGGGCACTTTTATAGACATCGAAGGAGCCTTCGACAAAACAAATTTCTCCAGCATCAGCAGCGCCCTCTCATGGTCGCCCAGACATGGAGTAGAACAGGTACTGACGGACTGGATTACAAACATGTTGTGCAAACGGGTGGTTCGCCTTGAAGATGAGCAGCAGCGTGCCATGATAGCCAGAGGCTGCCCCTAGGGAGGGGTGTTGTCCTCGCTTCTATGGAATCTGGTAATTAATGACCTCAACGCCGACCGCTATGCAGATGACCTCGCCATCATTGTTTCGGGGAAGGTGACGGGAACAATCTATAACCTCACTCAGCAGGCACTACGTATCGTAGAAAGATGGTGCAGGGAATTTGACCTATCGGTGAACCCCACTAAAACGGAACTAGTCATGTTCACCCAAAAACGAGCTTTAGGCCCCTTCCGCCTACCAAAACTGTTCAATACAGAACTTCAGTTGGCTAACGAAGTCGAGTACCTTGGGGTCATTCTAGACAACAAGCTAAACAGGGCCTGCATCAGCTTCTGGCCGTGCAGGAGAATGATAGGTAAGAAGTGGGGCCTATCCCCCAAAATAATACTATGGCTGTACACCGCAGTGATCCGCCCCATGATCACCTACGGGGCCGTGGTCTGGTGGCCCCGCACCAAGCTGGTTATAGCCTCCAAAAAACTACAACGCATGCAAAGACTTGCCTGCATGGCGACCACGGGCTGCATGAGGACTACTCCGACTGCAGCAATCGAAGCCATGCTGCGTCTACCACCGCTCCACCTGTTCATACAGCGGGAAGCGACGATGGCAGTGGTACGTCTAAATGCAATAAATCTCTGGGGTAACAGGGACACATAACACACCGCTTTGCTTGAGGGACTAAATGATGAGTTCCCCATTACGAAAGCCATTAATGACTGGGTACCCAAAAAAATTATCTTTGATAAGAAATACAAAATCCAACTTCACGAGGATCGCCGATGCGAGGGTTAGCGCCCCGCAGAGCTGCGCATCTTTACAGATGGATCCAAAACAGGTAGTGGAACAGGTGCTGGAATCTTCTCGGAGGACTTCAACATACACATAGCTACACCATTGGGAGTCCATAACACAGTGTTCCAGGCCGAATGCATGGGTATTTCTCTTGCCGCTTCTGCGATCATGGCCAGGAAAGTTAAGGATCACTCAATACGTATACTCTCAGACAGCATGGCTGTTTTGCAAGCGCTAAACAGTCACACAGTTGACTCTGGGCTGATATACGAGTTCCACCAGTGCCTCAACCAGGTGGGTTGCCTCAATAATATAACCATTCAATGGATCAAAGGACACAGCGGTTCGCTAGGTAACGAAGCAGCCGACGAACTCGCCAGCACCGTATGGCACCTGTGGGGCTTGAACCCATCGTGCCACTCCCCTTCGGTTATCTACACACTCTGGTAAGGAAACGAACCAGGGACCAACATCACAAACTATGGTTGGACCAAAGTGAGTGCAGGCAGGCGAAGGAGGCACTCCCTACTATCGACAGCCGCCTCATGAAACGGGTTCTACGACTAACTAAACAACAGCTGCGTACAGTTACAGCGGCTATAACTGGCCTTGGGCCATTCAATAAACACCTCTTTGTCATAGGAGTCACAGACAGTCCGCTGTGCAGGGCCTGCATGGAGGACGACGAGACAGCAGCTCATGTGCTGCTAAACTACCCTGTGATCGCTACATACAGGGCAAAGTACTTCGGTAACCCAGGTATCCTGCGTGAGATTGTCAGTAACACCAAAGCGTCGCTGGCCTTCCTTTAGGAGCTGGGGTGGATCGAATAACCGATTTTCCCACCCGTACGCATTGACGTGGAGTTGCGGGCACCAGCCCGTATTACCTATTACCTATCATTTCTTATTCCAAATTACAATTAAACATATAATTTGTATATATTTTTGTAGTTATCTTTTAAAACCCTTAATTTTGATACCGCACTCGATAGATACGGGATTTTTTTAAACACATTTTTGCGCCAAACATGCGCCATTTTGATTTTTTATAACTTTAATATACCCAGTAATACTCGCGCAATAAAAAAGAATCTAACGACATAATATCTTTGATCATAATCGGTTCAGCCGTTTGGTAGTTATTGGTACTTTTTGCTTGTTCTACTACGTTTAATGAGCATTCTGATATGTTTTCTATGACACCACTGTGTATTGGCGTGACATGCCAGTGATGGGCGGATTATTTAGTGTGCTAAATAATTTTATAATTTAATCCGCGCCTCCGACATCATCACCTCACAATAGAACGAGACGTAACTCGACGGCAGTCGGGCGCAACTTGTGGGTTCAAGCGAATACAATGTTCTTAGAAGAAAATATTTATAGCTTCGACCACTAACGGAGTAGGTAGGTATTTGATCTTGTTATTATGTGTTGGTTTCGGAACCATTACATATTATTGTATCCGACTTAGAATAGTTTCCAATTGAGCATCGTTAAAATTTACCTCTAAGTTATTGCCCACCCGATACACCCTTTTATCAGTTTTACGAGTAACAAATAAACCTTTCATTACTCGTGCTTGTCAAAAACCTATTGCAGAGACTGAGTCAGACAATCAAATTGAGCATGACAGTTCAACTTAACTTTAAATCCCCGTTTCAACACATTAAAGCCACTTCAGACCTTCACATGGGCTTGAGATTCTCGCGTCACAATCGAGTGGAAACCACGTCTTTTGTCCGTCGCTGCTTATTATCAAGTGTCGCTTTTCACAGCAATTAATTGCAGGACTCTGTCACGCGGGCCAGAAGGGGTGGGGCTTAAACTCTAATGAAAAGGGCTTATACTATGAAGGAGATAGGTACAGTAGGCCTATAACACATGCATGAGACACTACTACTTACGCACAAGACTATCCAAGAACTAATTACTTGCACAGGCAGAATTTTCAGACCAAATAAGGTTACCGCCATTTAAACTGAGAGGTACCAGCAGTCGTGATAGTCCCGTAGCACTGCAATTATTGCAGTTAGCACGTACTTCAACGATTTATTTATAACACTAGATATCGCGCTTTGTACAGAGTTGTACTTCTGTTCTTATCTGCTTCGTGTATGAAACAAAGACATTATGTTGTCATAATTATACAATATTTGATACGACGCGACTAATTAAGTTTGCCATTGAACAAGCGTGCTTTGTACAAAATGTAATTTTGTTGAGAGATTATTTAGAAATAGAAACATTCGCGTTATTAACTGAACACGAAATTACATAAGATTGCTACACAGATCGCTTTGTTGAACAATCTAACAACATTTTAACAAAATGACTAATCGTCTCTTTAGGAAAGTATCATTCAAGCTTACCGCTCACGTGTTGCTGAAATAATAGCAGGAGATTTGGCTTAAGTTGGATCCGCAGCTGTCGCCCGCGAAATTCAAATGTTCTTACATTTTTTGCTATTTGCAGGTCAGTGTCAAGTTGCATTTTGATTAAAATATGATTCGCGACTATAACAGACATTTATTTACAGAATTACAATCATTAATACACCTCTAAGTTAGATTTGTTCCATTAAATGACTTTTTCTCTCCTCTTTCTCAAAAATTCCGTCATTGTAGCGTACTAGAGCGGGGCTAAAATAGCATATCTTCCTCTAGGGGAAAAAGTATAGTCCTCGCGCACACTTGGGAGTGGTGCGAGGAGATCTCATGGCGACATGGAGAGTGCGATTGTCGCAACCCAGCGCTGGGCTCGCCACAACTGTGGCGTCCCTTCTTTGAGGAGTGGCTAGAGAGGCGCCGCGGCGTGCTCACCTTCCGACTGACGCAGGTCCTCACCGGACATGGTTATTTCGGGAGGTTCCTGTTTAGGACAAAGCGGGAGGAACGGAGCACCGTCGTGTCCTCACGGAGGCGATTGGCGGCGGCGATCTCTCGCGTCCGTCCCTGGTTGAGTGCATGGAGGCCGTCACCTCTTTCTGCAAAGCATTAATGCTCGCGAAGGAAGAGGCAGAACTCGTGAGGGAGATGCAAAATTCGCGACCTCACGCGCCTAGTCGCCGCAGGAAACGCCCCGGGCGTCGGAAGTCGCAGGCCAATTCCCGGCCACCGTACCCCGGATGGTGAGCGGTGGATAGCTCGCCGTCCTATAAGGACCAGGTCAACGGCGCATTGTGTTCCACGCGCGCCTCAAAGAGATGTCAGCACCAACTGACGGGGTCCGTCAGGACCAATGCCTGCCAGGGTTGCGAGTTTGTCCGAAAAGAATATCGTGGCCCTGGCACACCGGCAACGGAAGGAACACCGGTGGGTTTTAGTCAGTAAAAGTCTGACACACCCTCCCGCTCCGCCCAAAGTGGTAGAAGTTATTTGATAATATCCCACCCAGCAAAAAAAAGGTGGAAAAGATATTTTTTATTTTTGTCTGTTATCAACGACCCTACAAAATCGAAAAAACATTATTCTTAAGGTGAATCCGCAGCCGTTCCTGTAGCTGTATTAATGATTATAATTATGTAAATGTGTTGACATCACAAACGGTGACGGCACGAGTGTGTGGTGTGTGATGTGTTTAAAAAAAAAAAACATATCTGTTTAGTCGCGAATCATGTTGTAATTAATATACAACCTGACACTAACCAGGGGCCTAAAATGGACACTTTGGCAGAATCATAATATGATTTGCGTTCAATTCATTTCACCCGCAATTCATCTGTTTGACAGCTGCTATTTGACATTAGACTCCAGTATAGCAATTCATAATTTGTGGACCATTTTACGAAACTCCATACAAAACTGTCAAACAGATGAATTGCGGGATATGAATTGTACGCAGATCATAATATTATGATTCTACCAAAGCGTCCATTTTAGCCCCCAGCAAATATCAAAAAACGTAAGAAAATATAAATTTCGCGGGCTGTAGCTGCGGATTTACCTTGCTCAATCCCTATGATACGGATAACTGTATCCGAATCGGATACAGTGGAGCTTAAACGGTTAAGTAAAATAATCATGAAAAGACTCGACTTATTACTGTTTCATGCAAAAAGAAAAAAAATATATTTTTGAAAATGGAACTAAAAGCGGCGATCTCTTCGGTAGATTGTGTGCATTGCGTTGCGACCTCTCCGTGGGTGAGTAAATGTCCCTTGGTTGCGACTACAGAAGAAATTGAAAAAAAGGCATTGGCGCGAAATCTTTAGCATTTATTCTCTAATTATAAATTGAATTGGTGACCGTAATTTATTTTATAACAGTGAAAATGTCATCATCTAGTGAGAATGGAGACCCGTATTTACAGATGGAAGAGAAAGGAAAATAAATAATTTTCAATCTGTTGCCGTCAAGGTGTATTGGATTATTTTATTTTCTCGCAATCGTAGTGAAAAGTATAGTGTAACATATGGCGCGGCGCCAAAAATCCATTATAACACGGTTTCTTTTTACTCCCTCGCTTGAGCTCGGGAGTAAAACTACCTCGTATATAATGGGTCATTTTAGCCCCTTGTATAAAAATCTACTATTTCATGAAATCAGCACATTGGGGAACAAACCTAACTTAGAGATTGATTTCAGTTAGAAGGAAGTAAACAGTTAAGTACAAGAGATTGTTCGCAAGTTTAACTAAAATGCATAGGTACCTAAACTACCTACCTTACCTATTATTTGGGACAAAAATGCATTATTCAAATTTAAGTAAATATTTCTCCTGAAAACACACTGGACAATAAGTACATTTCATTTGTTATTTACCAAAAGCAACTTCATTTGAATGACTCACACACAATCATGAATTAAAATTGTCTCAGTGCCTGAAGGCATGTAATTATAATAAACTGTTATCTACCTAAATTAAAAGCTACACCAAATAACGATTACGTACTACCTAAGAAGTAAATATTTGTAAGACGTCAACAGCGGGAGCGGGCTACAATCGTAACTCAGTATCAATAGCAATCGTAACTCACTATCAGTAGCAATCGTAACTCACTATCAGTGGCAATCGTAACTCACTATCAGTAGCAATCCTAACTCACTATCAGTAGCAATCGTAACTCACTATCAGTAGCAATCGTAACTCACTATCAGTAGCAATCGTAACTCACTATCAGTAGCAATCGTAACTCACTATCAGTACTCAACTCAACTCAACTCAAAGCATTTATTTCAATTAAACCATTTACAGGCACTTTTGAATTGTCAACAAGTCGGTCAGTTACAAATATGAAGCTAGTTGCCCATTCCAAATAGTAGGTTCCTATGGAGAAGAACGGGCAAGAAACTCCACAGACACTCTTTTAAAATAAAATATTTGATACAAAGTATTGGTTACATCATTCTTATTGAAAATATACATGTGAGAACGATGCAAAACGTCAGAAGCGTCCGTGATAAAAAAAAACAATTCAAAACTAAAATAATTAAAAATAAGCCGTGGCAGCTAAGAGATGACCAGTCCCAACTGACAGCGCCCGTTCACGAACATGACGCATGGATCAGCACCATTCAGCTCAACCATTTTGAAGGGAGCTAAATGATCCAACACACACGCCACCATCAGCGAGACATCTGAGTGCGCATGACATACTCTCAGCTGCCAGGACATATTCAAGTCAATGAAAGACATATTACCCGGTAAATGGTAGCTCTATTGTACATAGTACTCACACCTGTGTTATGCAATTATATAATACAAAGGTGATTGAGTTTATACAATGAAAAGATAGTCTTACAATCTTCAGCAGCTCCAACAGTATTTTCAAATGTTAATCAATTAGTTGACGTTGTGGAGCAGGACCAGCATTGAGCCAAGCATTTCTATCAGCGATGTAATCCCCCAGCCTATAATATGCCTGCTTGCATAGTGTGCGTTTTATAAAAGATTTGAATTTCGTCTCATTCAGTTGAAGTATGTGGGGAGGAATTTTATTATAACATTTTAAACAGTACCCCATGAAAGATGAGTCTACTTTAGCCAGTCTGAAACCTGGTTGAGCTAATAGATCCCTACTTCTAGTACTATAATTATGTCTTTCGCCTCTTTTACTAAAAAGATGTAAATTTTTTCTTACGTACATGATGTTTTCATAGATATATTGACAAGAAACCGTCATGATGTTAATATTCTTAAACAGTTCCCTAAGAGAATCGCGCCTGCGGAGATTATATATGGCTCTGATGGCTCTTTTCTGCAGAATAAAAATAGACTCGATGTCTGCAGCCCGTCCCCAAAGTAAAATACCGTAAGACATGATACTATGAAAGTAAATAAAATAGACTATCCTTGCGGTATCTACATCAGTAAATTGACGGATTTTTCTGACAGCATATGCTGCTGAACTTAGCCGTCCTGCAAGAGATGTTAAATGAGGACCCCATTGAAGCCTAGAGTCGAGCGTGATCCCCAGGAAAACAGTTTTATCGACGAATTCTAGTTTCTCTTGATTCAATACTATCTCATAATCACTACTTTTTACATTTGGTAAAGAAAATCGTATGCACTTAGTTTTCTTTCCATTTAATACTAAATTATTGGCAGTGAACCAATTTTGGACCTGCAGTAGGGCGTTATTTACGTCGTCAAAATTTGTAGCACGTCTATCTAC
Source organism: Tiliacea citrago (assembly GCA_963921375.1). Classification (NCBI taxonomy): domain Eukaryota; kingdom Metazoa; phylum Arthropoda; class Insecta; order Lepidoptera; family Noctuidae; genus Tiliacea; species Tiliacea citrago. The sequence continues at coordinate 450,618 of OY992790.1, read as the reverse complement.
CTTAAAAATCAAGGAAGTATCGTCAGCAAATAACACCATTTGTGGTTGATTTTTTAATAAATGGAGAAGATCATTAATATACACTAAAAAGAGGAAAGGACCCAATATCGAGCCTTGAGGAACACCCATTTTTACTTTTAAACCGAGTGAATTGATACCATTTATTTGAACTAGCTGTTGTCTATCGTTTAAATAAGATTTTACTAAACTAAGCGCAAGTTTTCCAAGTCCGTAATGCTCAAGCTTCAAGAGTAAGGTTTCGTGATCGACGCAATCAAATGCCTTGGAAAGGTCACAAAAGATTCCTATGGCGTCTTGGGCCTCTTCCCACGCGTTAAAAATGTGTCTTAATAAGGTTACACCGGCGTCGGTCGTACAACGTCCTTTGGTGAAACCATACTGTTGATCGTGAAGGATGTTATTACGATTAAAATGATTGAGCATTTGATTCAACATTACTTTTAACCGGTTTTCAGCAAGGTGTTTGACCTTACTGAAAACCGGCAAAACGGATACGGGTCTATAATTATTAGTGTCTTTGCTGTCACCGGATTTCAAAAGTGGAATAACTTTACTACTTCATTAAATCTGGGAATGTGTCTTTATAAGGTTACACCGGCGTCGGTCGTACAACGTCCTTTGGTGAAACCATACTGTTGATCGTGAAGGATTTTATTCGCGTTGAAATGATTGAGCATTTGATTAAGCATTACCTTTTCAAACACCTTGCTGAAAACCGGCAAAACGGATACGGGTCTATAATTATTTGTGTCTTTACTGTCTCCGGATTTGAAAAGTGGTATTACCTTACTGTATTTCATTAAATCCGGGAAGACTCCTTGATCCACGCACAAATTAAATATTAAGGCTAAGTAAGGCGCTATAGTCTCAATTATTGAGGTACAGACTTTAATGGACATTCCCCAAAGATCTTCGGACAATTTGATCTTGATTTGCTTAAAAGCTTTTAATACTATTATGGGGTTAATATGCTTAAAGTTAAATTCAATCGGGCAGGTTGCAACGTTCGCCCTTACAGAGTCAAAAGCGAGCAAGGGCGAGGAATTTAAGTAAGTAAGTAAAAGTAGCAATCGTAACTCACTATCAGTAGCAATCGTAACTCACTATCAGTAGCAATCGTAACTCACTGTCAGTAGCAATCGTAACTCACTATCAGTAGCAATCGTAACTCACTATCAGTAGCAATCGTAACTCACTATCAGTAGCAATCGTAACTCACTATCAGTAGCAATCGTAACTCACTATCAGTAGCAATCGTAACTCACTATCAGTAGCAATCGTAACTCACTGTCAGAAGCAATCGTAACTCACTATCAGTAGCAATCGTAACTCACTGTCAGAAGTAATCCGTTTTCAATTTGACAGTTCATCAACATCCATTGCGTTATTTACGTTGTTGAGTAGACACATTTTTAAGCAGACTTATGAAGCAAAAGTATTAGTAATATAGGCACTTCAAAATATTACCAATTGTTATTCCAACTGTGACGAAATTACGGTTATTATTGGTCTTAGAGCACAATTTTGTACAGTCAGGGAAATCAATTGTTAATGGAATTGACACACTACGTCACTTTGCCGTCAATAACTATTTCATACAACCGTCAACAAATGACAGTTGTGATTCGAATGTGGATAATATAAGTTGATATTCAATTTGCTAAGCAATTAATTCCCCTGACTTTACAGTCAGCTGTATTTCATTCATAGTAAATCACGCTATTATTAGCGTGTATTCTATTCTATTCTATTCTATTCTATTACCCTCGTAATTAACGTTATTATTATCTTAAATAAAAAGATTGCCTGTTATTTCCACACACAAACTTTGAAACGCAACGCGAATGGGATTCTAATATTTTTAATTGCCTTGCGGGCTTCATTTAGTTTATTTTTAAGTTTGTTAAAGAAAACCAGCATTGATGGCTCAAATGTTAAAATATCATGTCAAATACATCGAGTACGGTAAGGTATTAGTACGCATGTCAAAGGGCCGCGATAAACGACTAACACTAAGCTATAAATAACAGTGATCTCGGCTTATTTGGGAAGTGGGCAGAGCCGCGTGAAATTAGCTAGTGAGCGCACGGACCACTGAGGAACGTGCCATTGTCATTTGTTAGTAATTTTTCGACACAACTACGTAATGAATACATGCTTAAATACTGAACATTATGTAACGTCCTGTGCTAAACATGGAACTCTCAACTATTAAAATTAAAGATTACGAGAACATTGTTCCGTAACGTTATTAAATGATTGGTGTTTGAAATGTACCTAGCTGGGGTACACTACATAAATACGTAAAACTTTAGTCCGATAGTCACAAATACGAATTTCAAAATACCGATTTTCATAATTCCGAATGGTTCAATATTCCTAATATAACAACTCCCATTTATCATTCATCCTATTTTTATAATTCCAAAATTTCAATATCTCTAATAACTACTATTCTTAAATTACAGAGTTTCAATAGATCGAATAACAAAAAGTGCGACTTAATGATAATTCGAAACATCAAAAATACGAATTCCGATTATTAAAGTACCGATTAATTAGAATTCCGAAATAAAAACGCCTTGTAAAACTGAATAGCAATACAAATAAACACATAATAGCTCGTCACTTAACCTAACCAAAATGATTCACCAACAAAAGAGGGGATCTGGCGCTTGGCGGCCGCTGCCGCGGCACGCTCGCTTTACTCGCTCGCCTTCGCACTTTAATGGCCACTGTTCTAAACTTTTTTTTTTTTTTTTTCACGCTGAGAAATGCATTACGCATGCCCGCTCGTGGGGGACGAGTCGGGGTATGTGGGACTCCTGTCACTACAGTATACCCACTAAAACTCAGCGGTGTTCCCACATCGCCGTGTTGGGAGGGCCATGGGATAACGGCTCAGCCTTTTCTTCCACAACCCTCCCGGCGCATGCCCGCCTAGCTGGCGGGCCCCTCATGCCCCCCGTTACTGGGGGGCTACGAGAATGGCCGGGAACACCTGGCCATTCCCGTCCGACACTGGTGGAGGCCTGTGTAATACTGGTAAGGGTGCCCCCGCACCCGTTGCCTGCTGGCCTCCACCTGGGAGGAGTTGGAGATGACGTTCAAACTGACGTCTTCTTCGACCCCTCCTCCGCCTTCGGAGCGGCGCCGCGGCAGGATCATTCTCCCGCGTGTGCTCTGCCGCCTCCTTCTGGGACATAACGTGTACTTTTTTTTTTTTCTTTTAAATCAAAAGTCATTTATTCAAACTAGGCTGAGAATCAGCACTTTTCGAACGTCAAAAATTACATAAGACAGTCCCCCAAAAACGCCCACCCTTCACCACTTCCTAGTGCTTTAGCTGGGAAGAAGAAGTGGCGCAACAAACTCCCCAGCAGCACAGCTGTCTGTTCAGATATAAAACTTGAATCTATACAATAAAATGTAAAAGAATTTGCATTACGCAACACAACATTAAATTATTTGCCTTATGTTAGCTAGCACACGCCACTATACCAAAAAAAAACATAAAAATCGTCGGAAACTATACTCAAGCAGAAATAACGTAAACAGAACGTACCTAAATAAAAGCCTCCAGGCATAATGGGCGTGCCCGCCCACACAAAGCTATAGCTGCAACTCGAAGTCAAAAATGATAAACTAGCACCATCGTAGTAAAATAAAAAACAGTTAATCATTAATAACAATAATAAAACCATGGTCAGCAAGACGACCAGTCACCACAAGCAGCACCCGTTCACGAGCATAACGCAAAGACCAGCCATCACCCCCCTCGCCATATTTGAGGGAAGGAGGCAACCCGACCCCCGACGCTACCGCAAGCAGTGACATCTAAGGGAGCATGACGAACTTGCTGCCGGTTGCTCAGGCAAGAATAATATAATCAATTGTCTAGGTCGCTAGCTAACCACTTATTGCAATACAACTCATAAAAAAAACATTTTCATGAGTATATTATGTCACTAATAAATAAAAATAAATTGACTTAGACAGTCAACTAAAAATAAACAATTATATGAACTCATATAACCTGTCAGTAGGTACGCTAATTCTGGAGAAAGAACATGAACATTGTCTTGAGTTAATCACAGCGACCAACTATTCTTATCGTTTAAGTAGTCATTGATAGAATAGTATGCCTTTGAACAAAGATTGGATTTAACTTTAACTTTAAACGCATTAAAAGGCAAATCTAACAAAGAAGACGGTAGCTTGTTATAAAAAGTTATACCAAGTCCAACAAATGAGTTATGAGCCTTATGAAGCCGGTGAAAAGGAGCACGTAATTTATCCTTATTTCTGGTGTTAATATTGTGAATATCACTGTTTTTAGTGTATAAGTGTATATTTTGCCTAACATATAAGATGTTGGCGAAGATGAATTGTGATGCCGCCGTGAGTATACCAATATCCTTAAAAAAATCTCTTAGAGAAACTCTGGCACCCAGCTGGTAAATTGTTCGAACAGCTCGTTTTTGGAGTACAAAAATATTTTGAATGTCAGCTGCTTTACCCCACAGCAAAATACAGTAGGACATAAAGCTATGAAAATAACTAAAATAGACTAATCGGGCTGTATCAACGTCAGTGTATTGTCTTACTTTCCTGACGGCGTATGCGGCCGAACTGAGCCTTCCCGCTAGGCTTGATATATGAGGTCCCCACTGAAGTTTGGCATCTACTGTTATACCCAGAAACACTGCCGAGTCTACAGTTTCAAGCACCTCTTTATCTAAAACGATGTTGGGACCTAAATTTCTAACATTCGGTAAGGCAAACTTTATACATTTCGTTTTCTTGGCATTGAGAACTAAATTATTTGTCGTAAACCAATCCGTAACCATTGAGAGTGCAATGTTTACGTCGTCAAAATCTTGTCTATTCCAGTCTACTTTAAAAATAAGAGAGGTATCATCTGCAAACAGTACAACGTCACAGACACCCTTTATATAGAATGGTAAATCGTTAATATACACTAAGAATAAGAATGGGCCTAGAATTGAGCCTTGAGGTACACCTAACTGAACTGGTAGCTCGGAAGATTTCACACCATCAACATCTATACATTGGAACCTTTTATACAAATAAGAATTTATTACTTTAAGAGCTTCATTTTGGACGCCGTAATGATGTAGTTTACGCAAAAGAGTGTCATGGTGCACGCAATCAATGGCTTTGGAGAGATCACAGAAAACTCCAATAGCATTTTGCGAGTTCTCCCATGCGTTAAATATGTGTTTCAGCAGTGCAACACCCGCATCTGTAGTCGAACGACCTTTTGTAAAGCCATATTGTTCATTGTGAAGGAGGCTGTTTATGTTAAAATGTCTTAGCAACTGCTTGAGTATTAACTTTTCAAATATTTTTCTAAATGCAGGTAAGATAGAAATAGGCCTGAAATTGCCAACTTCATTTTTATTACCTGATTTAAATAAAGATATGACTTTACTACTCTTCATAAGGTCAGGAAAAGTTCCTAAATCAACACATTTATTAAAAGTAACAGCTAGATAGGGGCTTCAATGTCTGGTATATTACTTAATAGTTTAATGGAGATGCCCCAGTAATCACCAGTGTTTTTAGATTTAAGTGTGATAAAAACATTAACTACATCATGAGGTGTTACATGTTCGAAGCTAAATAAACGACTACATTTAGGCACACTACTATGCAAAAGATTTTCAGCTTTAGACAGGGATGAATTTAAGGAGCGAGTCGTAGTTATAGGTATGTTGGCAAAAAACTCATTGAATGCTTCAGCTACGTCAGCTGCATTATTAACTAATTTGTTTTCGACCATAATTTCTAATTGTTTTTCTTGTTTAACAGACTTACCAGTTTCATTGTTAATAATTTTCCAAGTGGTTTTAACTTTATTATTAGATTTTTTAATTGTATCGCTTAAAAATTTAGATTTAGCAAAAACACAAATCTTTTTAAATAATTTTGAATAATTTTTGACATACTCTAGAAAAGGAGTATCAAACCTGTATTTTTTCAAACCATATAACTCGTATAGTTTCGCTCTACTTTTATAAATACCTGGGGTAGCCCATTGATTAAAGCCAACGGAGGTACCATTAATGTTAATGGATTTGGTCTTGAAAGTAGATTGGTACTCCTTTTGTACAACATCAAAAAGGGCTCCATAGATGTCATTAGGATTCTCGTGTTCTACTATAGATGGTGTAATTTTATGTGCTATATTATTTTTAAACTTGTTGCAACGACTAGCTGTATAAGGCCTGCATTTTATTTTATGCGTATTTTTACGTAATGGCATAGGGAAGCTAGCTAGTAAACCACAGTGGTCAGACGTTAAGTCACTTAACACTAATTTATTTTTGGCATCACAATCACTAAATATATTATATAGACAAGTCGACGAAGATGCCGTGATCCTAGTAGGTTCAAAAAACAAGTTACTTAAATTATAAGACCTAAACAGATTGAGTAGTCTAATACTTAATGGAGTAACATCTAAAATATTAATATTAAAATCTCCACATAAAATTATACTTTTATTACTAGATTTTAACCTATTCAGTGAATCCTCCATTACTGATTCAAAACGAATAAAATCCCCAGAGGGGGGTCGATAAACGCCAATTATAACGTATCGCTCGAGTTCAACACAAGACAACTCAATAGTACGCTCGATGGAAAGATTAACTAAATCTAAGCGTTGTTTACATTTCAACATATTTGAAACAAGAACTAAAGATCCACCGCGAATAGCACTTTTCCTTACAAATGCACTTTGTACAGTAAAATTATTATCATTCATAAATACCACTTCATGTTCTTTCAACCAGTGTTCAGTCAAACATAAGACCTGAACATCATAGTTCTCCATAAATAAACTTAACTCTAGCTCTTTGCCAGACAGACCCTGCATATTTTGATGTACAACATTCAACATATGCGGCTGACCCGTTGTCGCACCTAATAGTTTAAACTACAAGGTGTATCAAAAGTAGTGTTAGTACCACTACTAACAGTAATCGATGGTACACTACAGGTACCAGTGTCACTATGTATATTGTTTGCTAAAAGATTAGCAATATGTCTCCTACAACTAGGTGGCAAATACATTGTATAATTTGTCAGTTTGTAATCAGTAATAAATTGATTACAGTCAAAATATAAAATAGCGTCACTGTGACGACAAGTCCTATTATAAATTAACATATTTAAATTATAAATGTGCCTATTATGCTCATCAGACAAATAGTGAGAATAAGGCAAGGCACAAAAAATAAATTTACAACTATTTGTCTCATTGAGATGTAACATCAAATGGACACATTCAACTATGTCCTTTTTTCTTACAGTTAAACTGTCCCCATATAATAAAATAACAGTTGAACTGGGGTTTATTTTTGTCAATTTAATAAAACTAATTAATTGGCTAATACTGGCACCGGGTAAACAATTATTAATTACATATTGTTGCGAACACTGATTAAATATACTACCAAAACCTTGACCAAATTTGTCAGAAAATACATGTGTTGTATTAATCAAATTATTCATACTATTATTATTACTAATATTGCTACCTACTGGCTGAGCCACTGAGGGTGTGGGTGTAACAAGTTGAGGCTGGGGTGCCTGGGAGCAGGCACAGCTAAAAGAGAGGTTATTTGTCAGAGACTCATACCTCTCTGCATTGTACTTGACCAGGTCTGCCAACTCATTGGCCTCCTCCAAGCGCTTACTCAGGTCTTGTTGAGAAGCCTCATATTTACTAAAGATATCCTTTAGAGCATATTCCCTAACAAACAATTCATCTTGAAGGTGCTGAGTGTCAGTATCATACATAGTATTACATAATTGTAATTCACTATTACACTCCTTTAATTCTTGAATTATTGAATTAAAAAATTTAATTATTTAATTGAATTTAATTCTTGAATTAAATTTAGATTTTTTTGCCTAAGTTTTGTATTTAATTTGTTAACTTTCTGGCATTTTAACAATTTCTGATTTTTTCTAATCAATCTATTAATTTTAATATATTTTTTATCTTATTATGGCTAGTAAACAAATGGCATTTAGTGATAGTATCATCAGTTAAATCTATTGTTACAATTGGCTCAACACAAGTGGGTCCGGACCGGCTACCAACCAACTCATCATAAAGACTGCAGGTGACAGCAGACTCCTCACTGGCTTTGAGAGATTCTAAATGGCTTATAGTGTTGTGGGCCCTGCTTAACTCCAGTTCTAATTCAGATATCCGTCTCAAAGCCAGTTCGTGGGTGTCACTACATTGCTGGAAATTTGACACAATTTGACTGAGGTGTTGATGCTGGTCAAGTATGTCCATATGCTCTATATGTAGTTCAGCCAACTGGTTCTTAAGCTCAGTGTTCTTATTATTAATAAACTGAATTTCAACCTCGCTGTCATCTCTTTCCTGTAGCAGCTGATTGCACTGTTTTTGACTAGATTCCAACTCTTTCAATGTAGCCCTCAGTTTTTCGTCCAAAGATGCAGCTCTACGGGTCAACATATTGATAGGCCAACCCTAGAGGCACCCTGGAATGAGAGAAGAGAAAGCTAAGTGAGTTCGCAGAAGGAGGCGACTGCCGCCCAGGACACCTCATCCCTCAGCATGGCGTTAACCAAGCCGGGGAGTGAGAGGTCCGATCCAATCACCGCGTTCAGACTGTGGTGCGGCTCGGACCACGACGGGCACACCTCGAGGGTGTGCTGCGCCGTGTCCTCCGCCGCGTCACAGTGGTGGCACGACGGCGTCTCCTCCCGTCCGATTCGATGCAGGTACGATCCGAAACAATCATGTCCGGGCAGCACCTGCACAAGACGGAACGAGAGGAACCCGTGCGACTGCTCGAGCCAGTCTCGCAGGACTGGCCCAATCGCGTCGAGGGTTCGGCGGCCGAAGGCTGCAGTGGCGAGTTCCCCCGTCCAATGGACGACGATGGCGTCTTTCGCCTCCCGCTGGACTGCAGCTCGCTCTTCCGGGGCTGGGCGTTCTCCTCTCGCCCTCCACCCCGCCGTCCATTCATACACTCTGGCGAGCACCCACGCCTCGAGTTCCCAAGGAGGGGTGCTGGCCAGAGCGCATGCTGCCGCAAAGCCTACTGTGCGATGGGCCCGCACCACACGCTGTGCTATAGCCCGTTGGGGTGCCCGCAAGGCCGCGGCGTTCTCCCTCCTGTGGAGGGAGTCCCCACTGTTCTAAGCTAACCTAACCTAATGGTACCTGACGCAGATATATAACGAGAAGACAAAAAACACAAAAAAATTATATAAATACATAAATATTTATAATAAAGTAGTCGTTTTTAAATTACATTAATTGTTACACATAGATTTTGAATTGATATGCGTAATTGAATATTATACTAATTGAACCAGTATCAAAATCCTAATTTTAGCAGTTAATTCGAAGTATTGAAAATCGGAATGTCGTTTTTCGGACCAAGAACCCATCGAGCATTTCATTCTTCGAACGTATGAAAATCGGAAAACAAACAAATCGCTTTTACAACTTTCGGTAAAATAAATCTCGTAATTTTTAACAATAGACATTATTATTCTTAGGTATTATGCAATTCGGACTTTTGAAAATCGGAACATCGAAATTAGGAATAAAATATTTCGGAGTATTTATGTGTGGCCACCTAGAGCTGACCAGCTAGGTACAATCAAGATAATGAATTTTTAAAAGTTTGTGTGTCTCCACATTCTCTTCACCTAATCTCGCGATAGCCGGTCCCAAGCTTGTTGTATGAATTTTCATGAGATTTTCTATCCAAAATTATAAATTCCAATAAGTCACTGAGATTATAATAACAATAGGCATTTCCCTCGGAACTTTGTAACTTCATCTACATTAGCTTATAATTTATGCTAATTATACTTCATATTGATAAATATTCAAACGGCGCGGAGTGAAAAGTTTCTGTGAAGAAGTTCAAGTTTCGGTAAGTGCTTCCTATTCTTTGTTTGTTTCGTTGACGCACAGTTACAGTTCATGTTAATAATTACTAAGTTACTCTTGATTTATTTATATTGATAATAACAATTATTGTGAACTTTTTAAACTAAAGTAGCTAAATACATTTTTGGTGGTATGAGGAACAGGGTGTAAAGTTCACTCATCCACCATAGAAAAGGGAGGATCCTCCGACCAGACGGGTGTTCTGTATGGTAGGCAACTGCCCGACGGACGGTTGATGTCGGGACGTTGTAAAGGCGAGGTACACGCCGAGGGTGCAGTTACTGGAGTCGCGTCGAAACGTCAACTTCAAGGCGTTCGTCGTGCGTGTACCGAACTGTTATCTGCCCCTCGTCATGGAAGAAGACTTTTGGCCGCAGGACATGGTATTCCGTCACTTCCGCGGACAAGTTCCACAGATCAGCACAATTTAATATAGTGCAATGTGAAGTGCTACTAACATAGTCTTAAGCCTTTTTATTAACACAAGTTTTGTTTATATTACAATACTCGTATGTATGTTTAGGTTAAGGTATTTTTCTATGGGCCTGTGTCGCCTGAAATAAACGTTATTATTATTATCATTATATTCTAGTTGCGCGGTAAACTCTGCTTGCGCGATGCAGAATTTGCGTGACGTCAGTGTGACGTGTAGTTCGCATGTGGCGATGTTGGTGCCGCTCCATCGCTCCCCCCCCGGAGACCGGAGGTCGATAACGGCTGAGTCGTGTATAATGCGATGCTTGCCAGTGATAGTAGAGGGTTCCAGTGAGTCGGAACCGGGTGCCGCATCGTTCTCGGTGGGTCCGAACTGTCTGCGGTGATACTCTTCTCTCACTCTATCTTCTCTTTAAAAGACGATATACGCCGCTGTCTGCTTGCACCTCACACCGCTGTCTGCTTGCACCTCACACCGCTGTCTGCTTGCACCTCACACCGCTGTCTGCTTGCACCTCACACCGCTGTCTGCTTGCACCTCACACCGCTGTCTGCTTGCACCTCACATCGCCGTCTGCTTGCACCTCACACCGCTGTCTGCTTGCACCTCACACCGCTGTCTGCTTGCACCACACACCGCTGTCTGCTTGCACCTCACACCGCTGTCTGCTTGCACCTCACACCGCTGTCTGCTTGCACCTCACACCGCTCGACTACTTGATGATGCGGCATTGTTTGAGATTGACACGATCGACCGACACGTATGCGTACAACAAAGGCTGTTGAAGACTGACGAAATATTTCTTAAGTATTTATTTATTTTTAATTTCAACAAGGTTATAACTATTATTAATTTACGAGTAATAATATTTTATATGGTTTTTTTTTTACATTTTATTAATGTGAGAATGTTGTAGACCTAACAGACTGTATATTTGTTTGACGATTTTATAATTTGGTGAGTACCTTGTACTTTTGAAGAGCCTACATTGTCCTCTCATACCTATTAACACTGTGATTTGAAATTAAATGAAATCGTTTATTCCGTAAATAGGATATCGGAATCACTTTTACACGTCATATTAAAAAGTAAAAAATAAGCTAGATGTAGTCAACATTTCCTATCTGACTACCCCTGAGAAGAAATGGCGAAACAAACTCAAGGGTCAAAGTCTCTTTTAAAGTCCAGACATAATCTTGGTCAGATCATGTGAGGACCATGTAGATCTGTGTCTGAAATGGTCTTTTGAGGAAAGAACCACACAAATTTGAGTTGACCTGTCCAATCAGTGCAAGCATTTGTCAGTAATCGTGCAGCTCGACTCAAGACTTAAGGAACTCAACGACTCGACAAACAATACCAAAGGAAGTACATTTGGGTAGGCCTCATAAAGTGCTCAAAATGCCAGACCACCATTAAAACTGAGAATAAGCGATAAATAATAGGAAAATATTAAAAAAAAAGACCCACATAGTGCTCACATTCACAATAAATTAAAGCAGTAAATATAATACTTTTCAAACTAAATATTCATGTAATATTGTATATAATATTCTGCTATGTCAATATGTATATAAAATCATGCATAATAATTAAAAATGTCAAGCTTTCCAGTTTGATCACAAGGCTTGCAGAGCGAGCAGCTCAATCCCAGGCTTTTTGTCTTCTAAATAATCAGAAAAATATTATAGTACCCTTTTTGAAAACATTGTAAAGGCCAATTATTTTAGAAGAGTAACCGTGCAGTTTAGTGCACCTAGTTTCTGACGTTTCATAAGTGTAGCAATGTAGGCTTATGTGAAATAAAATATTTTGATTTTGAATTGGAAATGATTATGTTTTTCATTCCGCAAACAACAATGATATCATACTGCAGTCACTAATCCGTTGTCTACGCACGGTGTCTACGCCGTAGGCGTCGTAGCAGCGGTCTACGACACTATGTAGCACGTAGCACCGGTCTGCGACACTACGTAGCAGCGGTCTACGATAGTACTTAGCAGCGGTCTACGACACTACGTAGCAGCGGTCTACGACACTACGTAGCAGTGGTCTACGACACTACATAGCTGTGGTCTACGACACTACGTAGCAGCGGTCTACGACACTACGTAGCAGTGATCTACGACACTACGTAGCCGCGGTCTACGACACTACGTAGCAGCGATCTACGACACTACGTAGCCGCGGTCTACGACACTACGTAGCAGCGGTCTACGACACTACGTAGCAGCGGTCTACGACACTACGTAGCAGCGGTCTACGACACTACGTAGCAGCGGTCTACGACACTACGGGGATAGCCACTTAAGTTTAATTATTTCACATTCTCACGACCTATTTGTGTTTTTTGAGTTAATACTAAACTTTTTTACAAAAAAAAAAACAACTGACTGCTGAAGTAATTTTTCACTTTTAAGTGTTTTTTGGAAGTCGGTTGTTTTTTTTTTGTAAAAGAGTTTTTAGTTGTGGTACCTACTTCATACAAATTCGTATACCACTACTTGCTATGTAAACCACAGTGAAATTAGTGGAAGGAACCTATATGATAACATCATCGACATACACAAAGTGGATTTAATACGTATTATTGAAGCTAGCTTACGTTACCTCCTTCTTTTGTGAAGTCGGTTAAAAACCTGACATAAAAATAACATAACAACAGTACGCCTGCAATCCCCGAAGGATCAGACAGAGCTGTACCTGTAGTAACACCCACATTTCACCAGTTATGTTTAAGTCCCATGTAATAGGAAGCGCGCCTATTGCCACCATCGTGCATCGGGCAAAATTCCAGACTCCGGGCTCCTACTGAGAAATTCCAGATGGAAAAGCCCAATAACACTTTGCCTGACCTGGAAATCGAACCCAGGAGCTCCTGCTCAGCAGTAGCGCCTGCGCCCCACTAGGCAGTCAGTGGTACTAGATAATGATTTATTTAAAAAAGTAGTTCACGAATGGGTCACTCGAGTACTCCCATCTTTTTTATTCACTGATATTTTTATTATTTCCTCGTTAAACTGAATAATTTTGACATTTGGTTATTAGTTTATTTAGGCCTTCAGGTAGTCGGGGCTGGCTTAACGAAAGCTGCTTCCATTAACGTCGGTACAAACGGTTGCGTAGGAGTTATGTATTACATATACAACAACTATCTAACTACTAATTAATGTTTTCCTCTAAAATATACCTTCTGGGCCTCGATATTCCTTCCCTAAAGGTATTATTTCTGTTCCGACAAAAGTCCATCTAATGGAAACATTTAATCCTTTGAAATCTCTTTGGGTGCTTTGTCGCGGGCTCCTAATTGCGCCGGGCAAAAAGTACCACAAAGTCTAGATTAAAATGTGCATCTTTCCTGCAACGGAAGCTATGAAATTTCTACTCTAATTGCTAAGAACTAGAGCTCGTTTTCGCAAAACGGCGGTAATAACAGACAGCGCTTCTTAATGTACGGAGCTTCTAGGAGCAATTAAACGTAGAGAGGTCATAATATCCCGTCCACGATATTAAAAATGTTCGGAACGAGCGCTTACAGGCGGAATGTGCCTTTAATAGTACTGATACGTTGCGATGGAAATATTCGCAGAGTAAGTTTCGTTATGATAAATACAATGAGTTCACTTACCGGTCGCCGGTCCGCACTGCGGCACCTCCGGCTGCCGTGCCGTGACTGATCACTCATATACTTTATACAACACGTTAAAACTTCACAAAAGTATGTCCCAACTTTGATGCATCGGCGCGCACCGGGAGGCCAAATAAATAAATAATTGTATACGGACAACAATCCATATTTCCATCAGTATGAAAACATGTTGGCGATGTGGACTGTGGCAGAATATCTGGCTTTATGTGGCGTGCATTAATAACGCAAATGATTTTACTGTCGGTGGCTGAAAAGTTGACGTCGTAAAGTTTAATGTGCGCAGAAATATATTCCGCGATGGGGCGGGAGTGCGGCTCGCGGGCCGAGCGGGGCGGGGGTGCTATAAAGTGAAGCCGACTTGATCCACGCTGTCTGCCACTCGGTACCGTGGGCACAGCGGACTCTATACCCACACAAAATAAACCACGAAGCTGTAGGTATGATTGTACACATAATGAGCTGCGTTTGTTTATCAAGTCGTAGTAATCGTATAATTAGTTGTAATTACTCTTCATCGTTAAATTAAATAAACGTGAGTTTCGATTTATATCTTTGAGTTTATCATCAACCTTTTCAATAAGTGGTATAACTGACTATATTAAACAGATATAAATTAAATAAGTATTCGTTCGTTTAATTTTCCATGACTTGAACCGGACGAACTTTCGTAAATAAACATTTGATAATTTTGTTATGGTAACATGATACAACGTTTTATGTTTATTAACTCTCAGTGAAAGTGGAACACATGCAATTAATAACAGTTAAGAATAATGAATGTCTGACCTGGGGCCAACCACAAGCTTTTACGAACCAATATTACATCAAGAGAGTTTTGTTTCAAGATTACAATAACATTACTCATATTCGTACCATGATCTCCATCGCACAATATTGTTTTATTCCTGCTTAGAGCTGGGACACAATGAACAATTTGTAAAATTTGTTTATCGCCTGCTATAATAAAACAGAAACAACGCTATATGAATTGTATAGCGCTGTCCCTTTCATACGTTGGTCCAAATCGCTTTTACGAAGTCCTGGTCTTGAAGCTAAATATTATTATAATTTTACTTAAAAAAGGTTACTTTGCATTAAATTATAAGTTTTATGTCAAATTTCCATGAAATTGACACAAATATTAAAAGATTTCGCTTTGAAAACTGAGAAATACAATTGAAGACATTAAAAATAAGCTACGGCTAATCAAGATACGGTTAAACACGTTTATTCAGTGAATAAGTTTTATGTTATGTATGCAGTGTTATGTTTTGGCGAAGACAGTTCGAAACAATACGTGGTCAGACTCAGTGAATAGTGTTTGCAGCCGAAGAGTTAATCGGGTTTCCTGGCGGCAGAAAATAAAAGATAAAGATACTCTGGCAATTTTTAATTTCAAACAGAGGTGTCGCTACTGCTACTGCCCACAATCGCTCTTTACAAGCCAAGGAGTACTCACTCTTTACAAACCTTGTTAAAATTAAAAATAAATAAATACTTAAGAAATATTTCGTCAGCCTTTGATCTACGCATACGTGTCGGTCGATCGTGTCAATCTCAAACAATGCCGCATCATCAAGTAGTCGAGCGGTGTGAGGTGCAAGCAGACAGCGGTGTGAGGTGCAAGCAGACAGTGGTGTGAGGTGCAAGCAGACAGCGGTGTGAGGTGCAAGCAGACAGCGGTGTGAGGTGCAAGCAGACAGCGGTGTGAGGTGCAACCAGACAGCGGTGTGAGGTGCAAGCAGACAGCGGTGTGAGATGCAAGCAGACAGCGGCGTATATAATATTAAAGAGAAGATAGAGTGAGAGAAGAACTTATACTCTTTTTTCTTTACTTTTATGTCTACTTCCCTGTGAACAGCGTTGTGGGTTATTCAAATTTTTATGATAAATTAGTTGTAAGTACATAATAATCTATATGTTTGCTGTTCGTTGCAATAAATTCTGTATGAGGAGTTTCTTTAACATTAATAGGATGCATTCATGGCATCAAATACGATGAACCCGATTCTTCCTAAGAAACAGAGCTAGGTGAGGTGTATGCACCTGTTAATGGCACATTGACAAACAACACAACTAATTACTACTCGTACTGATACTTCAGCACGAGTAGTAATTAGTTGTGTTGTTCGAGCATTAATAAAGTTAAAATTTTGAAAAAGATTACATGTAAGTTTGATGATTTTCAGAAAGGGTACACACATGGGTTTTATTTAATAAAGAGGAGTGGGAGAGGCTTTTGAATGTCTTGTACTCATTGGAAAATTAAAAATGTCAATATTTTCAAAAGTGCTATTGTATGAGTGAACCATACGGCGGACTGGTAAGCACTGGCCAGAATTAGAATAGAAGAAATTAGATTTAGTTCGGCAAGAGTTCACTGCAAAAAGAGTACCTACGCGTACCTATCGGTACGCGCAGGTACTCTTTTTGCAGCCTGTGAAAGGTAAAAAATAGGTTTCAAGGTATTTTCTTCAAGAGCTAAGGGACAGGAGCTTGTACTTGCTGAGTAACAGCGACAGTTGTGGACAGGTCCACTCAAATTTGTGTGGATTTGCTGACTTTTTCCTTTACTTGTGCTGTAAGACCTTGCTTCTGTCCAAATTTCATGATTCTAGGTCAACGGGACGTACCCTATAGGTTTTGATTTATGTGCGAGATATTCGCAATTTTTTTATGTGATAAAACCACAAATTTATAATTTTCGAACTTTTTGCTTTACTTGTGCTGTAAGACCTTGCTTGTTGCCAAATTTCATGATTCTAGGTCAACGGAAAGTACCCAATAGGCTTTGATTTATGTGCGAGATATTCGCAATTTTTTTAATGTGTCATAAAACTACAAATTTACAATTTTAGGACTTTTTACTATACTTGTGCTGTAAGACCTTGCTTCTTGCCAAATTTCATGATTCTAGGTCAACGGAAAGTACCCTATAGGTTTTGATTTATTTGCGAGTATCGAAATATGTCGCCATAATGTCGCTTATATCGCCGTATTTTTTTATTGCGTTGACTTGGAAGCTTGATTTTATTGAGCTTCAAGGGACTACAGACTTACGTATTTGATATTAATTTCAACTTGATACCTCTACGCGTTCCTGAGAAAAATGGTCTTGACAGACTGACAGACAGACAGACGGACAACGACGTGATCCTATAAGGGTTCCGTTTTTTCCTTTTGAGGTACGGAACCCTAAAAATACTAAAAAGTAATACTACGTGAAAAATAACTTTAGTTTGGGAAGTCGTTAGCTAGCAATCACTGAAATAAAGGTCTTTTTCACTTTGTAGTGTTTTGTTTTTAAAGTCGGTAAAAAGTTTTTAAGTTTTCAATATTATGATACCTACTCGTACCTCACACTAATTCGTGTATTACTTTATATTGATACTCAGCAACTTGTTTCCACAAACGGAACGATATCCACCAGCCGCAACAGGTAGGTGTACTGGGCTTCATTGAGGAGTTCCGTGGCAGTAGGGTTTCGCAGTCCATGACCAGTTGACCACTGTTAGGTCCCTTAACCTTCATCTGCCGTACAATTACACATTCACAATAATGTGTACTGCTGGTCGATAAAGAGTTCAGGGGACCAGTAGGTACATAACGTAATTCTTCTTGAACACTTTATATTCATATATCTTTTGATAGGTTGAAGCGATTGCGATGAAACAAAAACTATATATAACTCAGAGTTAACACAATATTTGAGTATAAAAGTTAACCAAATTAGTTTTGTACTTTTTACGTGATGCTGTAACAACTCAATCTCTAACATTCAAACAGACATAAATTCCAAAAATGGTAGGAATATGGAATCTGATGGTAATTCTATATTAAAATACCAACCTCAATAATGGTGTTAATTACAATAATATTTTAATTTAAAATAATGTCGGTGGAGTTTCTTGGCCGTTCTTCTTCATAGGAATCTACTACGCTTTGGAATGGGCAACTAGGTACTGGGTACTCTTTCTGACTGACCGACCTCTTGACAATTCAAATGTGCCTGTAATTAGTTCATTTGAAATAACTGCTTTGAGTTTTGAGTTTGAGTTTATAACGCCCCAACTATTTTTTATAGTACAACAAACCTTCTACTAAGGATCACGCGACACTTTATGCCGTGTAATAAATATCATTTTTTATCTATTTCAGGTACGTCCGCAACACATTTAGACACATTTGTCTGTATTACACTCCGTAAGTAATACCGCTTTTTATTTCCTTAATCCTATTTAAGAGTGCACAAAGCCAAGGCCGTCAGCCGGCGGCCGGGCAAACACAAGACAAACGATGTCGTCCTCGAAGATACGATCGGACTATTATTGATGTTCCCTACCTGAACAATGTACTAGATCTTACATCTTCAGACACTAAAATCGACTACAGTAATTTCTAAGGAATTAAGCTCTATTTTGTTTAAAAATTCGTGCAGACTGACGCAATATCGCTGGTGCGATGCGACACTAGTGGCACAATTTCTACGTCGCTGCCTGTCGCACCCGCGATATCGCGCGAGTCTGTACGAGCCTTAAATCTCAGAATCAGAAAATTCACCAAATACGCTGAAACTCAAATCAATAAAAATACAATCCAACTTTTGGTAAATATTTTCTTTCTACAAGAGTGTGTGATGTCCACATAATCATCGCCGTGGCAGGTCGGTCAGGCCTGGTGAGCCGCGCGGTCGCTCGGTCGTGCGATTTGTGATCGATGCCGCGTCTGTTTGCACAGGACGAGCGTACTATTGACATGCCTTGATTAATAACAAATAATACCGTATTTTTTACTCTCCGCCGCCGTATTGATCCCTTGACGGAAAAGCGACGAAATCAGATGTGCGAAGTTGCATTTTCATTTAGCGAAGAACTCCACTCCATCGTTCAGCGGGCGTCGAATAGCGGCAATTTATTTACTTTTTTAATAAAATGGCACACACGGCACGCGGCGCGGCTCGGTGCAGTCGTCAGCGAGAGTGATCTATCACGTCGCGCCGCGGCCGCCGCACACGGGCGCACTTAGTCGCACACGATCGCAACACTGCCGCGTAAAACGTTTGATTAGATTACACATTCACACATGAAAATATTGATTGATTTAGAAAATCAAAATAACTTAATTACCTACATTAACTCTGTCACATAATCAAGTAAGCTTATAGTTAACCCCCCTAAAGTAGTAGTAATTATTTTGCACACACTTATAAATGGTTTTCGTATGCTGCTGAATAAATAGTCGAGTTAACAACGTCGATAGCTGACCGCCTGACCCTCCATTGTGTGGTTGGTCGTATTTCTTACTTTGTAACTGTCACGTCACACACGCGGACACACAGATAATCAAGGTAACCGCGTTCAGTAACACGAGCCATCAATAAGCGACACCCCCCTGCCGCCCCTGCGCCTTGTGTCACCCCCTGCCTGGCCTTCAGTCCGTCGGGACAAGGGTGTGTACTGATTTGTAATTTGGTACGCGCGGTGCGTCGCCGGGGCTGCGCGTTATTCGCTGAGACATTACAAAAGCTTGCTCAGAAGGTTCACTCAATTTCAATTCCAGTCGTCCTTGATAAAGCATGTAAAAACAAGTTGATTTGCAGGACCAGCCTTCTCGTGATACTACTGCTATCAATTACCGGCTCGAAGGCATTTTTGAGCTCCAAAATTGGGAGTATTGTTATCAGTTATCGAAAGCCTCATGGTTGCTAGTAATCTTATCACAGAATATCTTGTTTAGGACAGTTTAATGTTTTGGAAGATTACTACTGTCAAACCCAAAGAAAATATTGTAAAAACCTAACCCATTCCGGTTTAGTTCTGTTTCCTTGTACTTCCATCAAATTGGCTTTTTTATAAGCACGTGTTTCTGTGACAAAACAACAAATTTTTTCTTGGTTTCTTACTTTTCTGAAACTGTGACAGCAATCGTTCGTTTACTTTCGCTGAGTTCACGCAATTCCGGAGTGAGCCTACTGTATTCTGTTATTCTGTGTGTGCACACTCGAAGCAGGGATCATCGCGCGTTAACTTTTTCTGCCCACCCTTAGGAACAAAGACAATTGTCTCTGTCGCTACAGCCGGGGCCCGGGGCCCAGAGCCAGGGGCCCGGGGTGCAGTGGTCCTCCAGGACGTGATCAAATTTATTACTGCCCGTTTATCTCGCTAGTTTAATTTTTTGCCGCGCAATAGTAATTTATATTCGCAAAGCTTCGAGAGAGATGTTCTCGCCCACTCTGGGCCGATCGTACTTTTAGTCTGTTTTTAATTCTCAGCGCCGCAGTGCACTGCATAGAAATCGTATGAAAGTATAGCTTTCACATGAATCTTTAGGAACTCCCCATCAATATGCAGTTGTGTACACTGGGGGTCTACTCCGAAGCGTTAAACTGAAGTATCGGCCGAATGTTCGGCCGTTTTATAACTTCCATAGTTTCCTTTTTTGACTTTGAATCCATACCCGACTAGTCACGTTTTTGACTTTGGCTTATCTCTTTGACTGTCGTTTTTTTTTCTTTCGCCGTAGTCAGCCATAGTTAGCCGTAGGTAAGCAACGGCCGAACATTCGGCCGATACTTCGGTTTAACGCTTCGGAGTAGACCCCCAGTACATGGACATTGGTATTCACTGTACTGTAGAAACTTCGGAAAAAGTTAATAAACACATTTTTACATCTAAATCTATTATGTGGCGATAAAACATGGATTTTTCATTAGTATTGAAAAATATATAAATATACTTAGTGACTAGGTTATAGCTACTTACTGCGTGCCTACCTGCGTAGGTAACTAAAGTTGTTTACGAACTATTTGATAAACATGTTTGTTCCAAGTTTATTAATCTTGTGTAACTTTGCACCGGTCCGGTCCATTGTAATGAGAGGAAATCTTATTAAAGTTCAAAGCAGCCTTTAGCTTTGTACTACAGTGGTTTCTTATTGTCAACGAAAACATTTTCATACTTTGTGTGTGGAATCCCTTCCCAAACGTCTACCTACTGAACTAACATCAAAATCACCGAAGCTGTATAAAGCCCTTATAATAAATAGGGACCATCTTTTTTCCACAATTATTTTGTGAATAGTTTTACTTAGGATATATTTTTTCCGTACCTCAAAAGGAAAAAAACAAACGGAACCCTTATAGGATCACTTCGTTGTCCGTCTGTCTGTCTGTCTGTCAGTCATATCGTATCAAGTTGAAATTAATATCAAATACGTAGGTCTACGGTCCCTTAGAGCTCTAAAAAATCAAGCTCATATCTAATCAGCAATACTCGCAAATAAAACAAAACCTATAAGTAGGGTACTCCCGGTCCTGTTGACCTAAAATCATGAAATTTGGCAAGCAGCAAGGTCTCGCAGCAAAAGTAAAGGAGAAAGTAAAAAAATCGTTAATTTGTAGTTTTATCACATTTTTTTTTTTACAATTACAAACACCTACGGAACCCTTCATTACACGTGATCCGACACGCACTTGGCCCGTTTTTATTAATTAATTAGGTAGAAGTTGTTTATTTATGTACGTAATTATTATTTTAATTCTGAATAACTTAATAAATCAACTGAAGTAAAGATAATTTTCAAGTTACAACTCCTAACAGAAAAACCCAAATCAAACTTTGCCCGGACGGGGTATCGAATTTAGGACCTCAGTAGGTATCGTCAAGCGTGCTTGTCACCGCTAAAGGACGTTGTATAATAAATGCTTTTAAAAAGATTACAGGCAATGTTAATAAGCCCACTAATAACTCCCTTATTAATTTTACCGTAATTACCGCACAATCTTCAGGGAAATCAGCCGCTTCGAGTTATAACTTAACCGGCAGGATTACTTACACACATGATCACAATTACAGCTTAAAAATATAATTCTTATTATCACCATTATTTTTTTATTTTTATATTATGAAACATGATTGTTAAGCATTCAGCGTGTGTGGTCTACATAAAACTTCAACGCATATTTTCGTATAGAAAAAGTATTTAAAAAAAATGTATTTGAACGAAGTATTTGAAATATTTACATTTAAAAATAACCTAGATAAACTTCCAAGAAATCTGGCGTAAGCTGTGCGCGAACGTTCTGATAAATTAGAGTTTACATTACTCGTGGGTCTATATCACGGAGCCGCGAGTGTATTCAGAATCGTAACCAGAATTAATTCTGTCAATTAGCGACAAGAGCCGGTGAGTCTAGCGCGCCGTGCGGCCGTGCTCGTCCGTCTGGTAGGGCAGGCTACACACAGTACACACCATGCGACCATCTTCATTGCCGATTCCATGTATAGCGATAAAGACTTTCTGCATTTTCTTTGACACATTTTCCTTTACTTTTCACGCTATTCCAATTTGATCAAACCTAATGACCGTGAATGTTGTACTTCAGATATACAAGCTAGTTTTAAAGATGGATTTACCCGTTTTTATTTTCAGTTGACGATTTGTTAGATCTCCTAGGTAGGAGAGCTATGTGACTTGCGTAATATTATAGGAATTCAGTTTCAGCAACTTATTTTATACTACAACTAAATAGCCGCGACGTATGTATAGTGTCGATTGTGTTATTGTGTTGGATCGGTAGTCGCCTTAACTGATGTTAACTGAATACACATAAGAACAAGTAATTTGCAGCTTAACACCTAGTTAAGTAACATAGTTACCACTTGGAACTTGGTACTTTCCTAGTGTAGCCCGACTTGTGAGTAACTTCCCTAGTCATGGCGGTGGCGCCGAGCGCGTGCGAGACAACAATGTAAACTGTAGCTACTAACTGGGTTATCGGCAGTGAGCAGAGGGGAACTGAATCAGGATAGTAGCAATAGTAAATAATGTCTACCTAAATATTGTAAACATGATCACTGATCAAAAGAAGAAAGTCTAGTGTTATTATCGTGAGCGACCAAAACACTGCTCATGACATCGCATAGCTAGACTTCGTGATCAAGTGATTCGAAGTTTCTATCAAGATGTTTTCTTTACTTTTACAATTTATGAGAACATTATGAACAGCCAAAGTTCAGGTAAAATTTGTGCAAAAAAACAGATTTTTGCAGGTTTATACTGAATTCGTTTCTCCAAAGGCGAACGGCAGATTTCGTACCGCATATTTTTGTTGTTGTTTTGTTATAGAATTTATACCACTTATTAAGGCAACTAAGACATTTATTTTCATGTAAGTGTACTATTTTTAGAAGTTCGGATTAATTAATACTATCAATAAAAAGATTTTAATAATTAAACGTAATAAAATCGTAAACTAAACGCAGTTATGATTTTTAAAGTTGTCATATGTAAAATAACACTAATAATGAAATGATAGATTAATTATTTAGAAATAGAAATAACATTAAATATAATTAAACACTAATAATATATTATACCTAAAAATGCGTGATTGTTGCATAAAATCATAATAGTTAACAATAATATAATGATAGGAATGATTTTCGTCATCAATATTATTTTTGTTCATATGGCAATTATTTATTGACAGGTAAAGAAAATCTGTATTACTGTTACAGTCTTTCAGTTCAGTTCTGTAGTTCAGTTCTTTGCTGTTGTTTTGGATTGTGGTTTGTGACTGCATCTGAGCAATTTAGCGAATTAACTTCATCATTATCAAACTGTTGCAGTACGCAGCTGGACATAGATATCTCCTAATACACCCCTCACTGAGTAGGTACTATTCTCATCTCAATCTACCTACTAGTTACCTTATAGTAAGTAGAACACTACAAAGATAGGGACAAGCAATCTAGAACATTTACTTTATCACCAAAACAATGTTTATGTACCTTTAAATAACAATCTACATTGGTACACTAGTACATAACCTTAAAAAATAAAACTCGTAATAACTTTTACGTCCCAACTTCTAAAAATCTAAGAATTTAAAAAGGGCTTGTCTATCTTATTAACTACCAATTAAAACAAAAATATCCCAAAACACGAAATTTTATTAGCGGTACGAAGTTCCCATACAAGCCTGCCGTTCACCTTTTATATTTTGCTTGCAAATATAACTAGATATAGTGCAGAAGATACCTATTAGTTCAAATATTTCAAAGAAAGATGAGTTACAACGCCATAATCACGTACGATGAAAAGTATGACGGGTAGTCCGCTCTTAAGGACGTTGAACCTAATCATATCACTGTACGATTACTTTTGCTAAGTTTTGCAAGCAGTATCTACAGGTATGAGGGTCTGTCCTGAAATCCGTGTTTACCGTGAACTCCCGATAGTTGATAAGTTTAATTGACACACTCTTGCTTATTAAAGCGTGTGTCTAATATTCTGCGAGGTGGTTATCCTCTGCTCAATCGTAAAGTATTCGCGGGGCGTGCTCTGTTCGAACACCACGCCGCGCCTCCCCGCCGTGTAGACAATACCACACTATACAAACAAACAGAAGGTCCATAGTAATAAGCGCACACATGCATGAAGCATGAATGCAGAAGATGGACAAAGTAAAAACAGTGATTGCAGACTGTTTGGCTTCAACCACACTTTCGTATTTGTGTGTGTGTGTGTTGTTAGGTGGACCTTCTGTCTGTTCCTGTGTGTTGTGATGCAGGTGTGCGCGGTGTAATTGGCCGTAGCTCGCGTTAATGAAGGTGGCTGACAAACGATAACCTCTGTGACTGTGCGCACTTCGGCCGCTAGCTTACATCCACTACGCAACATACTTTAACATAGCACCGTGTTTTCAGCCGCGAGAGATAAGGTTCGCCTGAATTACGGTATAGTTTGCTTCTGTGGTATCGTGTTTCGGTTTTAATAATCAAGGTGGCGGGAAATAACACCTACACTGCAGTATACTTTTATCAATCAGTTAAGCTCGTTAAAGGTGATTTAGGAAAGGAAAGATTGGCTGCAGTGCAGCGTGTTTACAATGATCATTAACGTTTGTACCCCGCGTCATTAAAATAATTACCTAATATGTTCAGCAGAAGACTTTATCAAAACTTTTATATTTTTGTAAATAACTAAGAACAAACATACATTATAAAGATACCAAGTTGTAAGTTCAAATGTGGGACAAAAATTATAATTAGTCTGAGTCAAGGACTGGCTCTATAGTAAGTCTAAGCTCTGGCGGTAAACTTTTAAAAAGACAAAACTATTTCTTGAGTTGATTTATTGAAGCATACCGTCTCCAAACGAATTGCTTCATCAACTAAACTACCGAATACTAAATAAAACCCAATTTAAGTGATAATAGTATATAAATTAGTATATATCTACATAATTATGTACATACTTAGTCCTTTTTAGGGTTCCGTAACTCAAAAGGAAAAAACGGAACCCTTATAGGATCACTCGTGTGTCTGACTGTCTGTCTGTCTGACCGTCTGCAAGCTGATTTGCTCCGAATCTCCTGAACCGATTAAGTTGAAATTTGGTACACATATTAACTTCTGTGACGCAAATACGGACGTGTTTTACATAAATAAATTAATTTTGAATATGGGGATCCCTTTGGGGGGGGGGGGGGGGGGCAAATTATAAAATTATATAAAAGTTTAGCTGACTGTACCGTGTGATATATCAAATGAAAGGGTTTATTGTAAGGATTTCATATATTTTTTTTTTATAATTATATAATAAATACTTTTAAAACTATTTCAGAAAATAGCTAAAAATTGATCCTTATCTCCAATGAGCCTAAAATTTTGTAAAAATTATAGAAAATAGTTATTTACTTATAGATTACAGGAAAACCTATAAGAAGTCTGTGATCTTAAAATAACATGGTAAATCGCTCAATATTGTGCGTACAAACTTACATTTGCAGTTGGAATGTATGGGGGATATTGTTTTTCAACTACAATGTTAAGTTTGTTCTTGGGATAAATTCATTCCAATTACGGAACCCTTCATTGTGCATAGTCCGAGACACACTTGGCTGGTTTTTAGGGTTCCGTACCTCAAAAAGAAAAAACGGAACCCTTATAGGATCACTTCATTGTCCGTCTGTCTGTCTGTCTGTCTGTCAGTCTGTGAAGACCATTTTTCTCAGGAACGCGTAAAGGTATCAAGTTGTAATTAATATCAAATACGTAAGTCTATGATCCCTTGAAGCTCTAAAAAAATCAAGCTTCCAAGTCATCGCAATAAAAAAATACGGCGATATAAGCGATATTATTGCGACATATTATATTTCGATACTCGCAAATAAATCAAAACCTATAGGGTACTTCCGGATGACCTAGAATCATGAAATTTGGCAACAAGCAAGGTCTTACAGCACAAGTAAAGAAAACAGTCCGAAAATTGTAAATTTGTAGTTTTATCACATAAAAAAAATTGCGAATATCTCGCACATAAATCAAAACCTATAGGGTACTTCCCGTTGATCTCGAATCATGAAATTTGGGCAGAAGCAATGTCTCACAGCACAAGTAAAGGAAAAAGTCCGGCAATTGTTAATTTGTAGTTTTATCACATAAAAAAAACTTTTTTTGCGATTACAAACTTAAATTTTCAGTTGGAAAATTGACCGTGGCGAATATCGATGTATGGGAGAACATGTTTTTCAACTACAATGTTAAGTTTGTTTTAGGGATAAATTCACCCTAACTATGGAACCCTCGATTTTGCGTGGTCTGACTCGCACTTGGCCGGTTTTTTTTCTTTTCAAATCACAATTTTTCATTAGAGAGAGAACCAACTTTCATGATTTCTGAAAAGGACATAAAAGTGTTAAACTCAAACTTAAAGCATTTATTTCAATTAAACCATTTACAGGCACTTTTGAATTGTCAAGGAGTCAATCAGTTAGAAATATGAAGCTAGTTGCCCATTCCAAAGCGTAGTAGGTACACAATTATAGAGAAGAACGGGCAAGAAACTCCATCGACACTCTTTTAAATTATAATGTTACCTAAATATTGTTACGTCTTTAGTGTTGAATTAATAATTAAATGCGAGGACGATATAAAAAAAAATGCGTCCATAGGCAGACAGCAAATGATGATAAGAAACAAACGAAAAAAAATGTTTTGTATGCGAGTGTTGAAACAGAACTGACGCGGTCACTAATTCACGGTTCACGTCACGTTTGCAGACATTTCAATTACCTCTGGTCGTAACGCGCGTAAGGATTCATTACGTGTTACATTGCCGGCTAGCTGCAGGCCACCGCCATTTATGACCCACTAAGCAAGCAATGAACTATGATCTGCGCCCCAGAGCTTCAGCTCACCTTAAAAGTACACAATTTAAGTAGGCAGAGGTGTATAGAAGAGTAGTAGCTTATTGCCATTAGCAGGCCACAAATATAGAAAAGTAACAGCTTATTGCCATTAGCAGGCCACAAATATAGAAGAGTAACAGCTTATTGCCATTAGCAGGCCACAAATATAGAAAAGTAACAGCTTATTGCCATAAGCAGGCCACAAATATAGAAGAGTAACAGCTTATTGCCATTAGCAGGCCACAAATATAGAAAAGTAACAGCTTATTGCCATAAGCAGGCCACAAATATAGAAGAGTAACAGCTTATTGTCATTAGCAGGCCACAAATATAGAAAAGTAACAGCTTATTGCCATTAGTAGGCCACAAATATAGAAGAGTAACAGCAAGTATAGATTCGGGAACCAAACCTTGGACTCCTTCCTAACCAGTCCACTTCCAACCGCAAACTTCACCAACAAGTCAGTAACTTAATTATCACATAATTATCTTATCATAAAGAGGCGAAAGAACGTGATGACGTGACGTGGGTGTATCCTGTTTACCGACTCATCTGTCTGTCAGGATTACCGGTAACGAGCCGTTAATTAATGGAATGCAACGGTTAGTAGCATAAACAGGAATACAATATTAATATAATTGACGGAGGTCGGTCAGAGTTAGCAAAACTGTTGACCTGTGGCTTGTAATTGGCCTTGCCCCTGCACCGGATTCAGCTCCGCAGTCCGTCAGTCCAATTATTGCAATCTTTGTTCGGGAATCTAATTTCCACTTCCTGCAGGACTGAATTATGGAATCTAATAAATTGATTATTTATCGATTTGTAATAGTGTTGCCCAAATGCAAGAACAAGACGAGACTTAGCCAGTCTTGGTCTTGGTCTTGCGCCAATACACCTGGTCTTGGTCTTGGTCTTGGTCTTGCGCTCCCAGTCTTGGTCTTGGTCTTGGTCTTGCAGCAAGAGTCTTGCAAGTCTTGCAATTACCTATTAGTCTATTACTATTTATTAAAGTTTACTTTAAATCTTAGAAAAACGTATTAGAATTGGAACATTGTGAGCTTGAATTAACATAGCCATAGTAAAGATCAAGCAGATTAATAAATAACTGAAGATTTGATAAGAAATTCGAAAAATCAACTGACCTATATGTCGTTTTCCATGGAAGTAACTGTTTCTTAATAAACATTTATGATTTATAAGCTTTGATTTATAACCTAATCATAATACTACTTGCGTGATCAGTATAATGTATTCATTTTCATTCTAAGCACTCTGAAACTTATTTATTCTTTGGAACACCTGTAGGTACTCTTAAAAAAAATCGAAATTATTTTGCATGAGTATACCTACGCCCTATGGCGGCAATCAAATAGTGTCACAAATGTTATGATTTCGGCGTGGCGGCAACGGTTGTTTTAGATTTCAAAAGAAGCCGCCGGCGCGTGTATCATAACCATGTACTTCCGAAAAGCGGCAAATTTCTTTGAGAAGTAAGTACAAAACCTTTGATGCCGCATTATCAAAGTGCCGATGGTTAAAACATAACTATGCATGCACTCAGTTTGATTTTAATAGATATTTTTTTATTCGCTATGTTTATGGTATTAGTCGTAATGCGCATAGGTCCAGTTTTTCATATTCTTTGATACAGTTTTTTGCGTCTCATAGAATTCCTAAGCGTACCTACCTATACACCGAACTGTTACACCTAACTACTCAGTGAAATAGCGCTAAGTCCTAGCTGCAAGACGCAAGAGTCTTGCAGGCTATGTCTTGTTCTTGCTCAAGTCTTGCACGGTCAGTCTTGGTCTTGGTCTTGCTAAAAATACGCGGTCTTGTTCTTGGTCTTGGTCTTGCAAAAACGCAAGAACAAGACCAAGACTGCAAGACCAAGACTGAATTTGGGCAACACTAATTTGTAAGCACATATATTGTTTAAACAACATCGTAATAATTAGATTGATCAGTTTGGATATGTTGGTTGTATGTATGGTTGCCGTGTTTCACACAAAATATTCTTTCCACAAGCCCGCACTACATAATTTACCTTTCCCCTCAGAGATAGATGCCACCTTGACATTGCCTCCTTCTATCAGATTCATATAATATATAGGCTGTCATAATATGTCGCGACGGGGATTTTAATATTATTTTAGCGCGCGACTATGATTTACGGCACGATTACACGGGTGAAACGTCACTGTGCGTCACGGCGCGGTGACGTGACGGCGATGACACGTTAAGGTACAATATCCTGCCATAAAACATACCTGATTGTTATTTCGTCTCCTACACCAACTGTCCTACTGCTTGGCAAGACCTTTTGTCTCTACATAAATATATGTTCATAGTACGCTGTTCACTGTCGGTGCTACCTATGATGTACCTATAGATCACCATTCATCACGTCAGTTTTCGCGACAACTACATTATTACGAGAAAATGTTTCGGTTTTGCATGCGGTGAATTTCAATTAGCAAATACGCCTCTGTGTTTCTCTTTGTAAAGTTAATGATTACTTACTAAACAACGTTGTTGCTTTTGCTTTAATTAATATTAACTCTCTAACGTAATTCCGGTGCTGACTTGCATGATAATAAGTAACAAACTCAGCCGCTAGATGGCGGTAAGTGAATGCGATCATTTCGACTCCGAAAACGCGGTGGCGCGCGGCGTCGTTAAAACCACCGGCATCTTACCAAGTTCATACATAATCTTAATCCCGGATAACTTCGCCCTAAACCGACCTATTAGAATTTGGTTGGAGTCAAGCTGCGGCGACATCGCAACAGAACGGCCAGAAGGACCACTGCTAAGAAACTAGCACATATTAATAAATTAGTACGTAAAGCGAAAACTTTGCACCCCTTTTTACGAAAATTTCACGGACAGAGGAGCATGAAATTTGGCACAGTTAAAGTTTATATGGAGGAGGAGTGCAGAAAGCTAATATTTTTTATATAATATGCATTAGAAATCAATTAAATTAATAAAAAAAAACATTATACATACTACGATGCGTTTGACTCCACACACATTAATACCAGGGCCTCATGACTCGAATATAGATAGGTGACAGAAGATGATGGATGATGGGATGGATGGTGATTTATGTACAACATCTTATGCCTGTAACTACATTAATAAAATTGCAAATAAAGTTCTGATTCTGATTCTGAGAAGTGACAGCTTGAGCATGGAATAAGTAAGTACTTTTTAATATCTTGGAATTAGTGTAGGTACTCATGGAATTAGTGGAAGTATTATAAGTATATAGATTGTAAGTAGAGGGGATCGAATTTCGACCAGTTGGCGAGCACTAGTTTTATTTTAATAATAATGTATGTAAGGTATTTCTATTTTTATGATACTCTTACAAACATGAATTCTTATTTCTTCTTCTAGCTAGAATTAAATTATTGGGAAAACTGTTTCCTTATTTAATGTTTATATTTATTTTGTATTCTGTGTTGCTTAGAATCTTTGTGTATTGGTTTGTATGGACTAGTAATAAGCGTTTGATGTGGACTTTCTGCATTTTTTCTATTGAGTTCGCTCCGCGCTCCCGTATTCATGTTTGATTACGTATTACATGTGTCAGCCTCACTTACTGACTATGCGCTAGCAGTACACAGTTACTGCTCTTATTACTTGATTCTTATAATCTGTGAACCGCTTCCCTCATCGGGGAATAAACACAAGTTTACGTTCCATAATAAAATTAATATTATGTTTTGTGCTAGAAGTGCCTATGACCCTATTATTTACCGGCTACATACCTTTTCCTAAGTTCTCGTTTTGCCTCGGAATTGTGTCACGTGAATGCCAGGGATTTTGCAATTCGATTTCTCTCGTTAGCCCTGTCCCTTAGCCGCCTTTTCTAAATGAACATAAAGTAACCGCTACACGAGTGGTTCACATTCACACAGCTGTAAATACATATCGTGCTACCGTAAACAATGCTAACTAGACTACAAAACTAGCTGATTATCAGCCGACCGCAGCCTATCGCCTCCGATTCCCGCCACGCCAATGATATCCGTCTAATGAATTGAGTGCGCCGCCGCATCTACCTAACTTGCGCTATTACAATTACTGCACCCGCTACACAGGTGCGCTCCCGGCGACAATCCCGCGTGCTCTCCACGTACGTAACCGCCCGTGAACGGTAATTGGAGATAGCTACGTGCACGCGCCTAGTTATGGAAACTAAACATGTACACAGTTGTGGGACGAGCCGAAGATAGCGGCACGGCTAGGTGTCTGCATTCTCAATTAGGCAATTATAGGATCATAGGTAGCGCGGCCTGTGACCTGACAGACGAGGTGGGAGGAGGATGTCCACATTATCTGCGACAGGACTAATAGCGAGTGCCAATAATTGGTACCATTGACATCCTCAAGCACCGCGCTTTGCGAGGGCGGCATTCCTGATGCGCGCACGTCCGTGCGACTCGGTTATAACGTTAAATTCGCGAGTCGACGAACTTTTTATTAGAAAATAATGCGAGCTCGAGCTTATTGTGTTAGAGTTAATTTCAATAATGGAAAGGTCTCTTAAATTCAGATTGAAAATTAAGTATACTGAACCATAAAATATGATGAGCAAATTAAGGCGGTATTATGGCTCGCCCTGCCGCCGGTGACGCGGTGCTCACAGCGCGGTGGATCGCTTGGAGGTGAATAGTTATAAACAAAAGCAAGTATTGCGCGGAGTGGATTACATCGCGTCGCGCGTCGTACGGCCGACGTCATTAAGCAGTACGGCTCACCGCGCGGATTACACGGCGCTCGTACCCGCGCGACACCGAGCGCGCCTCGCCGCACCGAGTCTGTATAGTTGCCATCCATCAGGATTTTGCCTCACATGTCAGAATTTCATTGTTGGCGCGGGACTAACTATGATTGATTTCAGGTCTTTTAACACACCAGGTAGTCAAAAACGTATCCACTTTTGGTTATCAATTTCCTACAACTTACTTACGTTAAATACTCCTGTGAAAATCGTCACGAAAAACACTTTAGTATATAGGTAAGGTGTTAAACACGTTCTTAGATCCCAAGTAGTTGAGACTTTAATAATTAAAGTCTCAGACAATTATTGTCTGATTTTATTATTGGAAGTTATGTCTCCGCTTCGGCTATGCAAACAGAACACGTCTTCCTGTATATTTTGTGCATTTAGATAATGAGCTTTGTAAGTTTCTGGAACTTAGGATTACTGTTACAATTTGAATTCCCTATAGGTACATAACATTATCTAAAGATAAACTTAATGTAGGTTCCATGCGGGTGTCTATGGAGATAATGGACAGGTACCTACTTAAACATTAGTGTTAATTAATTGAATAATTAGTGTCAACTACTTTACTTTCTATTTCTTTACACATTCATTTATTAATGTAGGTACTTATTTGTCTATATCGTAATAATATGAGCCGAGCTGGTCTTGTTTTCGATACTTTCAAACGAAATAAACGCTCGTGAGACGTCCATAAGCGTCCCGCGTCGGACCACGCACAATGAAGGGTTCCGTAGTTGACATGGATTTATCCCAAAAACAAACTTAACATTCTAGTTGAAAGACATGTTCCGCCATACATTCCAACTGCAAATGTAAGTTTGTACGCACAATATTGAGTGATTTACCATGTTATTTTAAGACCATAGACTGTTCATAGGTTTTTCTGTAATCTATAAGTACAGAACTATTTCCTGTATTTTTAACAAAATTCCAAATTAATTAATTGTCTGGTGGACAACTGCCCACGACCTGAAATCCTGAACCTCAGATCGCGAAAAAAAAATCAGCTGTTCCCTACATTTATTCTGGGACATGTTGTTATGCTAGTTGCGCGGTAAACTGCTTGCGCGTTGCAGGATTTTGCGTGACGTCACTGTGACGCGTAGTTCGCATGAGGCGATGTTGATGCGCCGCTACACTCTAAAACGTACTTGATCCCTAGACATTTTTGATGTATTTACCTACCTATGCAAAATACTGTAACATTTTAAAAGCGAAATTGGGGAGTTGCTTGCCCAATCTTCTCCATACGAAACTACCTTTAGGAAGGGGCGACTAGAATAAATTCTTTTTTTTTTGTAAATTTTGTTGTTCAAAAGTGCCTTTTTTTATTTGAAATAAATAATTTAACTTTGACTTTGCCATATACTATTCTACTGGGGTATAAGGGGGAGCATACATCAACCAGACTCCCCAAATGTCCTCACCTGACCTCACCTGCGCGCGGTACACCCTGCCACTGACAGACGAGGCGCTGGCGACCGATCGATGGCGGTATAACCATCTAACAAGCCAACCTAAATTCACCAGAGCGATGACGGGCAGCAGCGTCATCGTTGCGAAAGGATTGGCACTGCGGTCACCAACCCGCTTGCCCAGCGTGGTAACTACGGTCATTAAACCTCCCCATGATAAAAGTGCAGAAACAACGGCCCCCAGTTCCCGGTGGTCCCGCTATTCCTGGTCAAGGTAGCGGTCACGGTAACGGCGGCACGCGGGGTGCGAAGCATCACCGGGTTACGGCAGGCTACCAACGACGACTACATCTGGCTACGTACAATGGACGATCGATGAGGCTGGACCATCACCTCGCCGAACTTGAGGTAGAGTTAGGTCGTATTAACTGGCATATACTGGGGTTATCTGAAGTCCGAAGACAGGGGGAGGACATGATAACCCTGGAGTCAGGCCACCTATTCTACTTCCGCGAAGGTGATCAGCTCGCCCAAGGCGGTATCGGCTTTCTTGTGAACAAGAAACTCACTAACAGCGTTGTGGAAATCAGTAGTGTGGCGACACGGGTAGTGTACATTGTACTAATACTCACTGACAGGTACTACCTGAAACTGATACAGGTATATGCGCCGACTTCGACATGCTCTGACGAGACAGCTGAGGCCATGTACGAGGACATTGCCAAGGCAATGCACAGTACGACAAAGGCCCACTACAACGTTGTTATGGGAGACTTCAATGCCAAAGTGGGAGTACAAGAACGCGGCGAATCGAAAGTCGGACAGTTTGGTTTGGGGCGCAGGAATCACAGGGGGCAAATGCTGGTCAACTTTTTAGAGTCACAGGGGCTTTTCTTGATGAATTCGTTCTTCGCGAAGAAGTCCCAAAGGAAGTGGACCTGGCAGAGCCCCGATAACGTGACAAGGAACCAGATAGACTTCATTATGACGGATAAGAGGCACATACTTAGAGATGTCTCCGTGATCAGCAGGTTTAATACCGGAAGCGATCACAGGCTTGTCCGAGGCACTCTAAATATCAATTTTCGAGCTGAGAGAATCCGAATGATGAGGCCTACTCTCCGACCTACGCAGCTCCAAACCGCTCTTGGATCCGAAAAGTTCCAACTGGAACTTCAAAATCGATTCGCCCTACTGGAAACCACAAGCACTGTTGACGAGAAAGCCGACGAGGTGGTCAAAACACTACGCGACGTGTCCCGCAGACTTTTCCCGTCGCAGCGTAAAAGTAAAGTGTCCAAACTTTCCTCGGAGACTCTTGGACTTATGAAGGAAAGACGAGAGGTGCCATCCACGCAGCCGTCTTCGTCAAATAAGAGGGCCTTAAACCTAAAAATTAGAAAACTGACGCGACGCGACCTTCGGTGCTCCAACACCCGTGACATTAAGGTCGCGATTGAGCAAAATCGAGGGTCGACAGTGTTCGCTCAGCATTTAGGGAGGTCCCATCTGACGAAACTGAAAACTGCAGATGGTAGAATCGTGACTTCGAAGTCCGAGATACTCGAGGAAGTCGAGGCTTTTTACGGACACTTATACTCAACGCAGACGGCAAAACCAGCGGCGCATAGTGAAGATGACCATCGAGCCGGATTAACGCGCCGCTACACGGAGGACATCCCGGATGTCGACCACTGCGAGATTAGGGCGTCTCTCGAGCAGCGAAAGAACAACAAGGCACCTGGTGATGACAAAATAACGACAGAGCTCCTTAAAGCGGGCGGGGCTCCAGTCCTGAGCGAGCTAGCGAGTCTCTTCAACTGCGTCATCCAAGAGGGTACAACGCCCGAAGCGTGGAGCAGAGGAGCGGTGGTTCTGTTCTTCAAAAAAGGTGACAAAACCTTGCTGAAGAACTATAGACCCATCTCACTTCTGAGCCACGTATACAAGCTGTTATTATTATTTTTATTATTATTATTATTATTTATTTATTTCTGTAACAATTTTTACATTGTGTCGAAAGTTTACACAAAATGATAGATAACAATTAAAAATTAAAAGAATTACAATACGAATCATAATTAAAACAGTAACCAAATAAGAAAGTAAAACATTTGCAATTCCCAAATATGATGTTAAACGTCAAAAAAATATGTATATCTAAGATTAGTAACAAAACAATTAAACTAAAAATTATTACGTATGTCAAAAATATAATCTAATGTCAATAAAAATTGTGATGTTATAAATGATATATGTCAAATAAAGAATACAAAAACCAATTAAATCAAATTCATCCATTAAACAACGTCAAACACACAAAATATCATGTCATCATAAATAGTATACCAATAATTAATTAAGTCTAGTTTTAAGTGTCACAGAGAAACTCATCAAGGGTGTAATATCACTTTTCTATCAAATATGATTTTAACTGCTGCTTAAACTGATTTAAGTTGTATAATGACTTGAAGTGTACAGGTAGTTTATTAAACAGTTTAATTGATTGATAACCTGCAGCATGACTCACTACTTTTAAATGAGGTTGTATCTTATTTTGTAAGTCCCTACGCCTAGTAGCTTCCCGCTTACTTCTTTCTTCTGGTGTTTCGAAATTTTGCAGCTGTTTCATAAGATCCGTGAGAAGAACTAAAATATATAAACAAGGAACCGTTAGTATCTGAAGTTCTTTAAAGTACTCCTTACACGATACCCACTGTGGAACCCTCACCATGGTTCTTATTGCCCTTTTTTGTATAATGAAAGCTGTATTTATATTGTACGCGTAACTACCTCCCCATAGAGTTATACTGTACCTAAGCTTTGACTCTACTAGCGAGTAATATACTACTTTTAATTGCTTAATAGCGATCACATCTCGAAGACTTCTCAGTGTATAGCAAGCTGAGCTAATCGAACTTTCTATAGCTGTTCTCGAGGGTCGTCACGAACTGTCTCGCTGGAGACTTGACGATTTCCAGCCACCAGAACAAGCCGGTTTTCGAAAAGGCTTCAGTACCGTAGACCACATCCATACTGTTCGGCAGATTGTGCAGAAGACCGAAGAGTACAATCAGCCGCTGTGTATGGCATTTGTGGACTACGGGAAAGCCTTCGACTCCATCGAAATTTGGGCAGTTCTGGCCTCTCTGCAACGATGTCGAATTGACTGGCGCTATATCGAAGTGCTGAGGTGTTTGTATGACGCTGCAACGATGACTGTCAAGGTCCAGGATAACGAAACTAGCCCCATCCAACTACTCAGGGCGGTGAGACAGGGGGATGTGATATCCCCGAAACTGTTCACCAATGCGTTGGAGGACGTCTTTAAGACGCTGGACTGGACTGGACAGGGTATCAACGTAAACGGCGAGTACATCTCACACCTTTGTTTTGCCGATGACATCGTCATAATGGCAGAGACGCTGGAACAGTTAGACCAGATGCTGCACAGCCTAAATGGAGCCTCTCGGCGGGTTGGCCTCGGCATGAATTTGGACAAGACGAAAGTCATGTACAATTCGCACGTCTTGCCGAGTCCAATCCACATTGAAGGGTCACTTCTCGAATTTGTGAAGGAGTATGTCTACCTAGGGCAAGTTTTCCAGCTTGGTAGGCACAACTTTGAGAAGGAAGCCGATAGAAGGATTCGGTTGGGTTGGGCAGCGTTTGGAAAACTGCGTCAAGTCTTCTCGTCGTGTCCGCAGTGTTTGAAGACGGGTCTTCAACCAATGCGTCCTACCCGTTATGACATACGGTGCCGAAACGTGGACACTAACAGTCGGGCTGGTCCACAAATTTAAGGTCACTCAGCGTGCTATGGAGTGGGCTATGCTCGGAGTTTCTTTGATGGATAATATCAGAAATGAAGTTATCTGGAAGAGAACCGGAGTTACCAA
Organism: Tiliacea citrago; assembly: GCA_963921375.1. Lineage (NCBI taxonomy): Eukaryota > Metazoa > Arthropoda > Insecta > Lepidoptera > Noctuidae > Tiliacea > Tiliacea citrago. The sequence goes on along the minus strand of OY992790.1, from coordinate 413,219 downwards.
CATAGCCTGCAGAGTAAGCAAGCTAAAGTGGCAGTGGGCTGGCCATGTCTGTTGAAGGACCGATGGCTGGTGGAGCAGATGAGTCTTGGAGTGGAGACCGTGTATCGACAAGCGTAGTGTGGGGCGCCCCCCAGCTTGATGGACCGACGACCTTAAAAAGGTGGCTGAGACAGACTGGATGCGGAAAGCGGAGGATAGGGTGTTGTGGCGCAGCCTGGGAGAGGCCTATGTCCAGCAGTGGACTGCTATAGGCTGAGTTGATTGATTTATATACTGCTCCGATTGCTCTTTTCTGCAGAATATAAATAAACTCGATATCTGCAGCCTATCCCCATAGTAAAATACCATAAGACATGATACTATGAAAGTAACTGAAACAGACTAGCCTCGCGGTATCTACATTAATAACAATACCGATTTTCCTCACAGCTTAAGCTGCTGAACTTAGCCGTCCTGCAAGAGATGTAAATCGAGGACCCCATTGCAGCCTTGAGGCTAGCGTGATTCCCAGGAAAACAGTTTTATTGATGAATTCAAGTTCTCCTTATTCAATACTATGTCACAATAACTACTTTTAACATTCGGTAAAGCAAATCTTATGCATTTCGTTTTTTTCCAGTTATTACTAAATTATTAGTAGTGAACCAATGTTGGACCTGCAGTAGGGCGTTATTTACGGATTACGGAAGTGTTTTCAGCAAATAGCAACATTTGTGGTTGGGTTTTAAATAAATAGGGTAGATCATTAATATATACTAAAAAGAGGAAAGAGCCCAATATCGAGCCTTGTGGAAGACCCATTTTTACTTTTAAACCGACTGAATTGAGACCATTTATTTGAACATTTAACTTATTATTTAGGGTACTGTTGAATATATTTAATTTGCCAGTTGTTATTGGTCGAAATTGTATTTGCACTTTTTGCAAACGTATTTTAAACTTAAAAGTTACTATTTGTTCACTATGATCAGACGGCAAATAATTTACGATAGCTTTATCTAAATAATCTCAATTGCAGAAGACATTATCGATAGAAGTAGCAGAAGTAGGAGTTACTCTAGTTGGTTCTGTAAAAACATTGATTTAAAAAGTCTTAAATGATAAATGATTTTTATTTCTGTAAGTAAGTTTGGACAAACACTTTTATACGTCAATCATATTTTAAAACTAGATGAGGTCGGCGTTTCCTATCTGACTACTCCGACAAGAAAGACCGAAACAAACTCAGAAGTCACAGTCTCTTTTAAAGTCCAGAAATAATCTTGCTCAGATCATGTGAAAGCCATGTAGATTGGTGTCTGAAATGGTCTTTTGAGGAAAGAACCACTCAGATTGAGTGAACCTGTCCAGTCAGTGCACGCATTTGTCAGTAATCGTGCAGCTCAACTCAAACTTAAGGAGCTCAACGATGCGATGAACATTACTACAGAAAAAAGCAAATAAAATATCTTATCTTACCTTAAAGAACATTTGGGTAGGCCGCATAAATGACACAAACTGCCAGACCACGATTAAAACTAAAATATAATAAAAAACAATGACCCACATATAGGTAAAATAATATAATGCTTAATAATTACTGCATTTTCCAGAATATTGGTATTAAAATCAGTTGTCTTTTTAGTCCATATTTTTCCATATTTCCGTTTTTCAGATCCATATTTGAGTACATGTTTTGGGATTTTTAGCACATTTTTATCCGAGCCCTAGACTCATAACGTTGCTTAAGCCGGGTCTGCTGCGCCATAATTGCGTGTTAATATACATGTTTCAAACATGTCAGCTTATCCATCCCGTCCGCTGTGACTTTTGAGTGTTTCGGTTTGAAGTTATGTTTTTGTTACGAAAATCTCTTTTCAACGATGAGTTTCGACGAGGATGACGTGTCTGCTGTTCCAGCAATAGTAAGGTTTTAGTTTTACAAAAAAATAATATAAATAGACTCCACGTTCCAAATGTCTCGAAAACGTATTAAAGTAGCCAAGCTAAAATGAACTCACACTCACTCACTCACTTACATGCAATAATGATCGTAGATGTTTTTTTAAAACTAATTAAAAAAAATAGAAATTTAAATATCTCGAAAACGGTGCGTCCTAGGCAAAAAATTACAGAAATTTAACCCCCCCCTGTGTGTAACTCCCGTGCAAGCACCATGTCAACATGATTAAGTAAGCAGACCCGGCTTTAGATTTTATAAAAAAAATAACAAAATTAGAGAACCTCAGTTTTTTCGTAAGAAGAATAATTCACAGAAATTTGTTGGAATAAAGGACGTTGATAATTATACGAAACAATCAACATCGTCATGTGCGCAACACGTCGCTCGCGCAACTTGTGTGAATCAGTCTGATGTAACCTGTAGATAATTATACGAAACAATCAACATCGTCATGTGCGCCGCACGTCGCTCGCGTAACTTGTGTGAATCAGTCTGATGTAACCTGTAGATAATTATACGAAACAATCAACATCGTCATGTGCGCCGCACGTCGCTCGCGCAACTTGTGTGAATCAGTCTGATGTAACCTGTAGATAATTATACGAAACAATCAACATCGTCATGTGCGCCGCACGTCGCTCGCGCAACTTGTGTGAATCAGTCTGATGTAACCTGTAGATAATTATACGAAACAATCAACATCGTCATGTGCGCCGCACGTCGCTCGCGCAACTTGTGTGAATCAGTCTGATGTAACCTGTAGATAATTATACGAAACAATCAACATCGTCATGTGCGCCGCACGTCGCTCGCGCAACTTGTGTGAATCAGTCTGATGTAACCTGTAGATAATTAATGACACTAAAGACTATATATAATTTGCTCACTCACCATATCGTATACCTAGTACCTACATACTTACAGGAAACTCTTCTTTAGTAATAGTTGATGTGCCGTTAACATTTATGCTAGTTAAATACTATGATAAAAACGTTTACGAGTACCTATCTGCTAGTACCGTAGTTCCGCGTACATGAGTATAACACTCATTGTAGGTATATTTGTATTGAATTATAAGTTCTTATTTCCTTTACTCTCATTGCGTACAAAAGAAACGTAAAAGTACATAACGCACCTACAAATATTTTTAAGCCAGAGAAGCATCAATACTTGTCCACATAAATGCTTCTGAATATTCACTGCTGGAAAGTGCAGGGTAATAAAATTGTGTTATCTTGGACGCTTGGTTATGCGCGCGCATGTGCTGACGACATGACCCGCGCGTGCGACTGTATGACCTGTACCATAGAGTATGGAATTGAGAAAACTTAATATTATATGAATAGAATGTTGGTATTTAAATAGGGCACCACACAGAGGGTAATTTTTTCTTTCCTATAGTTTCAATAGTACATTTCCAGTTTCTGAAAGACCAACCCAATTGATGACAGATAGTCAAATTTATGTTAACTGCAATGATTAGCTTTAACAATCAAATCACTTGAAAAGAGTGAAAATCTGTCAAGCCTTTCACCCGGTTTCTGGAAAGCATTCCAGAAACCAGGTGAAAGGTTTCTATCGCTGTAGAGTTACAAGTTCCTTTGGGTTTGGCCAATGTACTAGAAAATGAGAAACGTCACTTCAAGAAAACTTAAATAAAACCTATGACCTCGAACTAACTGCTACCCGAGAGGAATTAACTGCTACCCAAGAGGGTGAAGCGACGATAGAATATTGCTTTGTAGGTACACATTTTATCTAATTGAAACATGTATTTGTTTATCTTTATAAAAATGTTCTTAACTAACTTTTTAGACCTTTGTATCCTGCGTATGCGTATGAAGTTTCATTAAAATCGGTTCAGTTATTTCGAAAAACAAGGGCTTGAAAGTTTTTATGAAATGCCGTACGGCGTATACGCTCTTAACACCTTTCGTTTGACATCCCATTCAATACGATAGCAAAACAAAAATCACAGACCCCCACTTTTTGCATGTAAATAAGTTAATCATCTGTTTTAAAATACAACAGCTACATGCTGTCTGTTATAAGAGGTGATGTTGCCTTTTTTCCATTATTAGTGTGACTACCAATAATTTAATAGATATAAATATATGTTTTGTTATGTAGAGTTTGCAGACCCACATTTTTAGGGTTCCATAGTCAACCAGGAACCCTTATAGTATCGCCATGTCGGTCTGTCTGTCTGCGGCTTAGACACGGCCAAGACTGTTTGGAAAATTATTAACAATGAAACGAACAGGAACAAAAGACATAATACTGATTACACACTGGAAACTTCCCGCGGTCTCGTTAGTGATAACATCAATGTTGTTCAGGAATTTGCAACTTTCTTTACAAATATTCCAATTAAAACTACAGAAACTTTAAATTCCTCGCCCTTACTTGCTATTGATCTATTAGGAGCGAATGTTTCAGCTTGCCCTGTGGAATTTAAATTCAAACATATAAACCCTGTGGTCGTTGTAAAGACTTTTAAGCAACTTAAGATTAAAATTACGGAAGATTTGTGGGGCATGTCTACTACGGTTTGTCAATCCATTATTGAGACAATTGCACCCTACCTAGCTTTAATATTTAATTTGTGTGTAGATCAAGGGATATTCCCAGATTTAATGAAGTAGTAAAGTTATTCCACTTTTGAAATCCGGTGACAGCAAAGACACTAATAATTATAGACCCGTATCCGTTTTGCCGGTTTTCAGTAAGGTCAAACACCTTGCTGAAAACCGGTTAAAAGTAATGTTGAATCAAATGCTCAATCATTTTAATCGTAATAACATCCTACACGATCAACAGTATGGTTTCACCAAAGGACGTTGTACAACTGAAGCCGGTGTCACATTCTTAAAACACATTTTTAACGCATGAAAGAGGCACAAGATGCAATAGGCATCTTTTGTGACCTATCCAAGGCATTTGATTGCGTGAATCACGAAACTCTACCCTTGAAACTTGAGCATTGTGGACTGGATAAACTTGCGCTTAACTTACTAAAATCATATTTGAATGATAGACTGCAGCAAGTTCAAATAAACGGTGTGAATTCATTGGGTTTAATAGTGAAAATGGGTGTACCGCAGGGCTCAATTTTGGTTCCGTTCCTCTTTTTAGTATATATAAATGATTTACCTCATTTACTGGAAAACCGACCACAAATGGTGTTATTTGCTGATAACACATGTCTGATTTTTAAAGTAAAAAGACATGCACAGGAGCTTGACGATGTAAATAACGCTATGCTTAAGGTCCATAATTGGTTAACTGTAAATAGTTTAGTATTAAATGAGAAGAAAACTAAATGCATAAGATTCGCGTTACCGAATGTTAGAAGTAGTGAATGTCACGTTGTATTTAATATAGTGATACTAGAATTCGTCGAAAATACTGTTTTCCTGGGAATCACGCTTGACTCAAAGCTGCAATGGAGTGCTAACTTAACATCACTTGCAGGGTGGCTAAGATTAGCGACAGGCATAATTTTAACACTAGAAACAGGGACAAATTAGAACAACCACGTTTCAGATTGTCAAAAGTACACACTTCTTTTTTTCTTCTTTTCACTGTGTTAAATGTTATAATAAAATACCATTAGATATTCTTCAACTAAATGAGAAGAAATTTAAAACATGCATTAAACGCACACTATGTAGACAAGCATACTATAAGTTGGATGCTTAAAAAAAAAAAAAAGCAAGCATAAAGATGCTTGGGTTAATGCTGGTCCTGCTCCACAACCACTTGGGCTCACTTGTTAGACTTTTAATATTTGGAAATGTTGATTTCCCCTTTTTGTTTTTTTTTTTTGTTTTGACATTACAATCTTATCGTTTATTTTGATGTAAAACATAGTCAAGTTTTAGTTGTTGAATACTTCAATAGGTAACAACGATTTTCCTTTTGCTAGTAAAATTTTATTCATTATTGAAATACATTGCAAGCTATAGTTTTGTATAATGCCTTTTTTCAATTTTGTAAATGTGAGTACCATGGAGCCGTTTATTATGTTATGATGTATGTCGACTTAAAAAAGCCTGGCAGTTGAGAGTATGTCATGCGCACTTAAATGTCTCGCTGATGGTGGCGCGTGTGTTGGATCATTCGGTTCCCTACAAAGTGGTTGAGCTGGATGGTGCTGATCCACGCGTCATGTTCGTGAACGGGTGCCGTCAGTTGAGACTGGTCATCTCTTAACTGCCTGGCTTATTTTGTAATCTTTTAATCTTATATTTTGAATAATTTTTTAAATATTTTATTTTTTTGTTTTTTACATTGTTCTCACATTATAGACGCGACAAGAATTAAAGTAACCAGGATTTTGTAATATCTTGATTTAAAAGAGTGTCCTTGGAGTTTCTTGCCTGTTCTTCTCCATAGTGATCTACGTTTTGGAATGGGCAAATAGCTTCCACTTTCTGACTAACTGACCGACTCTTTGACAATTCAAAAGTGCCTGTAAATGATTTAATTGAAATAAATGCTTTGAGTTTGAGTTAGCTTGTAGACTCTTAGTACAGTCGGTGACCAGCATTACCAGACCCCTCTTCCATTATTCTTCATTGTAAGAGGGATCAGGTAATGCTGATCACTGACTGTACTAGAATGCTGTATCACGTCAACAAATCGATAAAATAAAATGTAGGGTACCTTCCTTGCACGTAAAGTGGGGATGATATTTTTTTCTCGTCTATCTCATGGTGTGGGATATCGTTGAATAGGCCTTTTAAAAAATATTGTCGGTCTGTCTCGGTGGTCTGTCTCGCAGAGCTCTCTCAGCCCATTAATACTCTGCCTGTTTACTCTCTAAAAATCTCACCGTGAAAACGTAGGAAAAGTGAGCTGTCATTCCAGCCGACGCGGCAACGCTAGAATTGATACTATTGACAGCTCACTTTAAGCTAACTTCACCTAAGTAAAGTGAGTTGTCACTCCAGCCGACGCGGCAACGCTAGAATTGACACTATTGACAGCTGTCATTCCAGCCGACGCGGCAACGCTAGGATTTACACTAAAGACAGCTCACTTCAATGTCACTTCACCTAAGTAAAGTGACATGTCACTCCAGCCGATGCGGCAACGCTAGGATTGACACTATTGACAGTTGTCACTCCAGCCGACGCGGCAACGCTAGGATTAACACTATTGACAGTTGTCATTCCAGCCGACGCGGCAACGCTAGGATTGTCACTATTGACAGCTTACTTCACTTAAGTTTTTACGGTGAGATTTTAACAGAATAGATTGACTGGTCATAACAAACAAAATATGAGTCTGATAAAATCGCTACTTGAACAAATTCTGCAGACCTCACAGGCACTATGACTTAGATTGAAGGTTTTGTCAAATCAATCAAACAAACCACCAGATATCCTAGTGATCGATGAAAACGTAAAGTCCTCGTAGACTCTCCATCGAGTTCCACAGACATGTGAGTTTTATCACCTTTGCTAGTGCAGTTTGCGGTGCTATTCACTGTCCCATGCACTTGTATCGCTTATGAAAGAGACGGCAGTTAATTAGCCAATGAATAGAGTACTTGCAATGTCAGTGACGTCATGTTTCTTAGCTAGAAGAGCGACGTCGGCTTAGGGCTCATCGCACAATCTAGCTACAGAAGGTTCACAAGACATGCTTTTCCTGCAAAGATGTGATTTCCGACTATTCTGATATTGTATACAGTAGTTATTTCGTTTGTGCGTATCGTTAGACATCGTTATTCACGATGTGCCCACGCTGAAACCTGCCGATATTGACGACCATCTGACCTCAATTTTGTTCCTTCCTAAATAAGGATGACATAGCTGCTGCCAAGCTGTTCTTGTTCACTGTGCTGAACAAGCGCAACCAGATGGTCACCTGCCGGCGTGACGGGACTAAGAGGAGTCTCTAAGATATAATCACGCTGTTCAAGGAGACAGACCCTGACGACGTGCCAACGTTTGTAGCGAAAGAGCTACACAAGGTTCCTCCTGTCGCCTTCGACCACGTCGATGTAACGCGCCTTCTGAAGGACATTCTTTCTGAAGGCCCGCCTCGCGGATGTGCTAACGAAATAAGATGCATCCCAAAACACCGTCGCTGATTTGCGCAAAGAATTTAGTGAGTTGCGCAACAGTGTGTCGGTAATTAGGTCACCTGTCGATGCGTCAAAACTTAAAAATAAATAATTAAATTAAAATAAAACAAATATTTAAGGGGTGCTCCCATACAACAATTTTTTTGTGCCGTTTTTATAGATAATGGTACGGAACCCTTCAAGCGCGAGTCCAACTCGCACTTGGCCGATTGTTTATTAACACAAGTTTTGTTTATTTTAAAATATGGATGTTTAAGGTAAGATATTTTTCTATGGGCCTGTGTTGCCTGAAATAAACGGTATTATTATTATAATAGGCAAACTCACTCAAAAATTACATTAGTTATAGGTATTATTGTTTATTTCTATTTTTGTAAAAATAGCTTCTTCCAAATAAATGCAAGTCAGATTCCAGCCTTCCTTCTATTTTATTTATTTACTTACATTAAAGGAATACATAATAGGTTGGGGAAAAAGTTTCTTCGCATGTTCTAAGAAAATTCAAAACATTTTTTAATATAGTTTATTTACATTTAACTAAAGTATGTGGGTACCATTTTGTTCGATAACTTTTACCATATTTTAGGTAGGGACATGATCCCATTGCTATAGAAATTTTGGGACTTCTGATCAAAATACCGCGACAAGTGGTTTTGGCAGTCCTCTCGTGATGTTAACCTGACACTGCCTAAAGAATTCTGAAGAGGCCGAAACAGGTGGAAATCTGAAGGTGCAAAGTCAGGACTATACGGCGGATGCATTACCACCTCCCAGCCAAACTCTCTTCATTTTTGCTGAGTGGCTAAAGATGTGTGAGGTCTAGCGTTATCATGATGAAAAACCATACCCCTTCTGTTGATTAATTCCGGCCGCTTTCTCTCAACTTCTTGCTTTAATCTCCTAGTTGTTCGCAGTAGAGTTCAGAATCGATGGGCCTGCCTGGTGGTAACAGCTCATAATGAATAATGCCCTTCCAATCCCACCACACACACAGCATCACCTTGTTGCGAGTTAACCCGGGTTTCGCCATAGTCTGTGAAGCCTGACCGGCCTTTGACCACCACCTTTTTCGCACGTTCTTGTCGTACGTGATCCACTTTTCATCACCAGTTATCAGCTTCTTCAAAAATGGTTCGGTTTAATTACGTCGTAATAAAGAATCACAAATGAGTACACGGTTCATTAGGTTTCTTTCAGTGAGCTCGTGAGGTACCCAAATATCGAGCTTTTTTGTGTACCCAGTTTTTTTTTAAATGTGCCAAAACTGTTTTGTGGTCAATTCCCAGTTATCCAGCTACGTCGTAACTACTGATATGCCGATCTTGCTCCACTTTTTCAAAAATGGCATCGATTTTATCCGTAATACCAGAGCGACGTGCATCTTTGACATCAAAATTTCCGGATTGAAAACGCCTAAACCAAATTAGTGCTCGCGGCTTGCGTTGTATTTTTACCTTTTTTGTAGTAAAATTTTGAAATGTATCGAATTTATTCATTAGATTCACTCATCTTGACAGTACGAAAAACAAATGGAAATCACACATTTTCCTAATTTGAATTTGGAATTATGTTCTTTAAAATTTAAACTTTCAATGATACCAAAACCAGCCAGATACAAATAGTATAGCCAAAGAGATTTTATTTATGATTAAACGAACTTACCTGTACGTGAAGTTCGATCATAATTATACTCAGCTTCGTCCTCGAGATTAGCATGAACACAATGTAGTAACACGTACGGTGTTGCCTTTGCGCACTGAAAGTAAAAAGACGCTTATTTTTGATCATTTTTAAGTGAGGGTAGACATATTTCTTTTGCTCGGTACCGTGTTTTATTGCTTATTTAGTTCAGAGCTTAGATCCTCAATCCTATATTTTGATATTTCAGGGAATATCAGGGGATATTTTTCTTTTTGGGGACTAAATAATATGGGAGGGTGGGTTGCTAATCTCTTCGGACGAAGCCATCGTATAATTATAATCGAACTACGAGTACTACGAGTATAAAATCATAAATGATGATTAATTAAAATAAAGTAATACACATTCGTATAAGACATTAAATTTATAGTTTTGCTTACCATAGAATCTTAACTAACTCAATAGTTGAAATGAACTTAACTAATATAAAAGCCTATGTCCAGCAGTGGACATCTTTTGGCTGAAATGCTCCGTATACAGTAACATAAATACTAAAATTATCATGAAACATAATAATAATTAATTAATTGTTATTACAATTGTTTAATATTGATCTTGAAAATAAATCATCTTCCTCTGTAATTTGTACATTTTTATTATAGAATTTTATAAAAACCTGAAACGAACCGCTCTATTCCGCGGTTTTCCTAATAGTTTCTAAGTTAACTCTTAATTTGTGGGCTTTAGATGTGGCAGCATGTCGGGTGCTGTGAGCTGTAATGATAGATATATCTATACCACACTCTCCTAGCGTAGACATAACCCACCGACTCAATATTTGTGCCGAAAATAATTTATGTGATTTCCTCTCACCGATAAATAGGCTATTTACATTACCACGAAGTGAACTTGTCAAATCTAGATAAACTAAAAGGGTCAGGACTGAACAGATTTCCGTTTTTTCGCGAAAAATTGCTAAAATGAGATTTGGTTGCACGGTTCCTATCTTTGATGTTTTTATAATATCAGGTATTTTAATAGTGATCTTATGAACATGAATTTGGTTGTTATTTATATAAATCTTTGCTAAAGTTTGCATTCGGTGTGCAGTAACCAAGGACAATAAAGTGACTAATTTACGTGAAAGTTTATCTAAACCCAAGCTATCGTTAGAATACCAAGAAGACAAAATGTTTAGGACTTAAGTCGTATTCCAAGTTGTGTTATACTTGGGTAAGGATGGTCGAAGTCTAAAGACACCTTTAAAGAAGCGTTTTAGAACTTCACTATCGCTTACCTTTTCTATCAGAATTAAGGCTAAAGCCGATCGACAACTGTTTAAAGTGCCATATTGGGCACCTGAAGCAAACAATGTTGTTAGAAATAGAATCGCATCATTAATTGTTGCCGCGAAAAGGTCGATATTTTTAGATAAACAAAAATTATATCATTTTTAAGAGAGGTGTCGTATTGTTTTATCGATGTACCGGAGAGGGAAGCCAATATTATGCCAATTGCAGATGATGGAACATTTCTTCTCAGTAACAAGTCCCGGACAAGAGACAGGCAGCCAGGGTAAACCGAGGGTGTGCATTGTTGTTGCTGGAAGGTGATATAATTGTTTGTTTATTTGGATCAAAATACAAAGATGATACAAGAAGTTTCCTGAATAGAGGGTACCAAGGTTGAGTGGACCATAAGGGGACCACTAAAATACCAGTAGCTTAGTCTTAAACAATGACCATTGAAAAAGGAGACAGCAAACACTTTTAAACCAAAAAAGGCAGCAATGATTTCTAAATAATTCATATGATGTAATCGTTCTTCAACAGTCCATGCCCCTCTAGCTGTCTCTTTTCCACACACCGCGTCCCACCCCGTAGTCGAAGCATCACTAAAAATTTCCAGGCAGTATTCATCATATTTAATTTAACTGATAGAGGTATCTAATGCATTACACCACCAATCAATATCTGACCATAAGTAAGATGTTATGTTCATATAATTGTCGTAGTTTAATGGGTCATTTTGTTATTTAAAAATTTGCATCTTTCTAATTCTTTTGTGTATAGCCAACCGTATTCGACGGCAGGGCAAGCAGAACACAATAGACCCATTAAACTTGCAAAATCTCTTATTTTACGTCGTGATATGTTTCGAAAGGTTTGTAATTTATTTTTAATTTTTTTTATTACATTTTTCTGTAGGTAAACTGATTTGAAATCGTTTAGTATCAATTATGTAACCAAGATATTTACATGATGTCGTAGGCGATAAGTTGCATTTATCTTTATTTATAATAAACCCTAAATCTGATAATACTTGTTAAGTTACCGCTGTTTTCTAGACAAACATCGCGATCGTAAGAATTGCCAATAAGCAACAAATTATCTAAATAACCGACAGCCGGTTTCATTATCTTAGTAAATACAAAAGGTGCCGTGTTTAGGCTGAACGGTAACACATTAAATTCACACCGAACATTGTCAAATACGAATCTAAGATATTTCTTATAATCGTCATCAATTTTTATTAAAAAATAAGCGTCTTTTAAATCTACTGTTCCCATAAAATTATTTTTCGATACAACTTTAATTGCTGTGCGTAATTCTTCGAGCTTAAAATGTTGTGTTTCTATAAATTGATTACGATTTTGTAATTAAGTATGAATCTATGTTTACCGTTGGGCTTAGGTATCAAGAATATGCTTGATTGAAATTGCCCTTCACAAGGGTTGCAATGAGAGATAGCCCCAGTGCTTAACATTCGTCAATACATTTATTGAAATGTTGTTTTTTTTATGTTAAGTGGATTCTTTGATTGGGCATAGTATACTGTATAACGCGAGCGGAAAAAGGTATTTCATATCCAACAATCCATGATAGCACAATCGGACCAGAAGTTAGTTCTGACCAGGTGTCATAAAAAAGTGCCAGTCTACCATAATAATTGCTTACCCCGGTAACTTCTAGCGACGACTGCGGTAGCTCGCCCGTGTTGCAGACGTTGTCTGCTGCCGACCTCGATAACTTCTAGCGACGACTGCGGTAGCTCGCCCGTGTTGCAGACGTTGTCTGCTGCCGACCTCGATAACTTCTAGCGACGACTGCGGTAGCTCGCCCGTGTTGCAGACGTTGTCTGCTGCCGACCTCGATAACTTCTAGCGACGACTGCGGTAGCTCGCCCGTGTTGCAGACGTTGTCTGCTGCCGACCTCGATAACTTCTAGCGACGACTGCGGTAGCTCGCCCGTGTTGCAGACGTTGTCTGCTGCCGACCTCGTAACTTCTAGCGACGACTGCGGTAGCTCGCCCGTGTTGCAGACGTTGTCTGCTGCCGACCTCGATAACTTCTAGCGACGACTGCGGTAGCTCGCCCGTGTTGCAGACGTTGTCTGCTGCCGACCTCGTAACTTCTAGCGACGACTGCGGTAGCTCGCCCGTGTTGCAGACGTTGTCTGCTGCCGACCTCGATAACTTCTAGCGACGACTGCGGTAGCTCGCCCGTGTTGCAGACGTTGTCTGCTGCCGACCTCGTAACTTCTAGCGACGACTGCGGTAGCTCGCCCGTGTTGCAGACGTTGTCTGCTGCCGACCTCGATAACTTCTAGCGACGACTGCGGTAGCTCGCCCGTGTTGCAGACGTTGTCTGCTGCCGACCTCGTAACTTCTAGCGACGACTGCGGTAGCTCGCCCGTGTTGCAGACGTTGTCTGCTGCCGACCTCAATAACTTCTAGCGACGACTGTGGTAGCTCGCCCGTGTTGCAGACGTTGTCTGCTGCCGACCTCGTAACTTCTAGCGACGACTGCGGTAGCTCGCCCGTGTTGCAGACGTTGTCTGCTGCCGACCTCAATAACTTCTAGCGACGACTGTGGTAGCTCGCCCGTGTTGCAGACGTTGTCTGCTGCCGACCTCGTAACTTCTAGCGACGACTGCGGTAGCTCGCCCGTGTTGCAGACGTTGTCTGCTGCCGACCTCGATAACTTCTAGCGACGACTGCGGTAGCTCGCCCGTGTTGCAGACGTTGTCTGCTGCCGACCTCGTAACTTCTAGCGACGACTGCGGTAGCTCGCCCGTGTTGCAGACGTTGTCTGCTGCCGACCTCAATAACTTCTAGCGACGACTGTGGTAGCTCGCCCGTGTTGCAGACGTTGTCTGCTGCCGAGCTCGATAAGACCCGCGTGAGGTGCTCGCGGGCGGATTTCTCTGTGCAGGCTCCCTCGTCCTCTGAGTCCCCGTCTGCCTGCGACTCGGGGAAGGAGCCCGCCAGTTTAAATTATTCCGTTGTTGGCACGTCGATTGAGGCGGAGGCGGCGCTGTTTTCATTCTATTGATGGGTGACCGAGATATCGTTGATTTTAATTCTGATCCTGTTTTTGTTAATGTCTTTGCAATTTTTAATGTTTCAGCTGAGTCTGCTCTGAAAAAGGTGTTTGTCAATTATTGTTTTTTGTAGTTGTTCTTTCATCTTCTTTTTTAAATTGTGTAAAATAAAGTTCCGGCGGAGTGTTGAGTCCGAGTGTTGATTGTCACAAAGAAGGCGTACAGTGTCCATCATCATTTGTATTAATTTCGTATCCTTGTCCTCTTTACCAATCATAATAGTAATAGCATTCATGAAATGGCACAACCTAACTGTTTTTGTTTCATCTTAATACCCTTATCTCTCTTTAGGCCAATTTCTGATATGGCTGCTTTTATTTCTAAATTCAGTTCCGGGGAGTCAATTAGCTTGCAATTACTAGGAGGTAAGTATCTTTCTATCAACTCCTTACGAAGTTCGCTGGACAAGTCCTTAGTAGCCAAAATTCTGTAGCCGAACAGCCAGGTGAGTTTGATATTCTTTGCCATAGATCTTCTCTACCGACGGATCATCACCAAAAATTTCTAAAAAATTAGCATTTTCTAAAAAACAGCAGCAATTTCTAAAAAACAGCTCGATGCTCGGAGGTATGTCAGTTGGAATAAGGACTTCAGTCTCCGAGAAAGGGACCTGTGGCTGTGAAGTACTTGTGGATGGAATTTGGTCTGCAGCGCTAGTTGAGGGAACTGGGTCCAAGGCACTGATCGAAACAATTGGGTCCCCAGCGCTCAAGGATGGCTTATCATGATATTCTGATTCCAATTCCACTACTTCCTCATAAGGTTCTTTGTCGTAGTATAGACATTGGGGAGAAGGTGTGTCCTCTGTAAGGTGTAGATTTCTTTGTTATGTAACTAGATAATCAAACCTCATTGTTTTTGAAATTGAAAATGCTCTAATGGATAATTAGTTACATTTACAACAATAAGATAAGCGCACGCAGGTGGGCCGGTCTAGGTATCTATGTATATAGATATGTACTGCGTGCGGCTTAGTATCTACGGTGAAGGTACAATCCCAAAGACTGCCCGCATCACCCGTATAGCTTCACGTATACTAACAAGGTAACAGTTCTTATAACTGCTCGCAATAGTAGCCTTGCACGTGATATAAAACAAAATAAGTTACTTATAACGTTTACGAGTTCGAAGTGTTAACCCCAAAAGTTAACCGAAACGAATTAAGGCTCTTACACACTCACGCAATATCGCGGGCGCGACAGGCACCGACAAAGACAATTCCTTTGTCGGTGCCTGTCGCGCCCGCGATATCGCGTGAGTGTGTACGAGCCTTTATGACAACGTTAAAACGTTGATGTGATTATGCAACTGTATTATTATAACGGTTTTTCGCAATATGTGACACTTGACTAACCTTTGGAATGCGACGTCGATCTTGCCTCACACTGGAGTTTCTTCTGCCATTTCTTTAACTTTTTAGTGATATATTCATAATCGTGTTTACTTTTTTGTTTCCCCATGACACTTTCTAAAACTTTAACAACACTGATAATAATTATTTAAGAAGATTATGTGCGCTCCGGCAGAGCACTGAACTGTGAATGGGCAATAGAACAAGGTAGCGAGTAAAAGAAATATGTCTACCCTCACCTAAAAATGATCAAAAATACGCGTATTTTTTTTAGTTTTAGGTATAGGGATTTTACTTTCAGTGCGCAAAGGCAACACCGTACGTGTTACTACATTGTGTTTATGCTAATCTCGAGGACGAAGCTGAGTATAATTACAAGTTCATACATACTATAATGCGAAAAGACTTTTTCCCCAACCTAATATTATCTCTATCTCCAAATTAATATGCATGAAATTGAGTTATGATTCGTATTAAGTGTGCTACTCGTACTTGCGGCGACAGATACAAATTCATTGAATAATTTATTGAATCGGCACGTCGTATGTTAATAATTTATGCGTTATGTATCTAGTTCTGTGGGGCAATAGAATATTAATATTCTTCTGTTTGTTTTTCTGATTTCATAATATTCAAAATGTGTACTTGTGCACGTTTGATGATTCAGACGTAGTTTTCAGTAGGTTTTCATGTTTGAAGAGATATAAACAGTGGCGCGTGTGACAAACGCATTACACATTCCCCTCGCTCCGTCGCCGGCAGTCGGCACTCGGCAGTCGGTTGAAATACGTTTACGTCGGAAATCACTGAAATACTAGTAGCGTGTTTGTTTAAAATTCAACGATGAGACGTGGCGAATAATCCTGAAGGAACGTTTCTTTTTATGGGGGTCACTCGAGTAGATAACTCGTCTTCATTCGGGGCTTCGCAGTCGAGTCACGCGTCTCCCTTCCCCTGCTCCCCCCCCCCCCCCCCCCCCGAGGGTCGCGAGCACACCACCGGACACTTTGAATATTTGAGCCCTGCATTTATATAGCTGTCGTTGTGAGTGAACAATGGACATTATCATTACAGCGACGCAAACAGTACCAGCAACATGTCACACGTGCGATCGTGTTGCGAAACCTCATTTATATTATAAAATCGTTTTCTCAGCACTTTTACACCGCGCCGTGGTTCGCGTTTAGTGTTAGATACATTAAGACGTGGGCTTGCGTGGGCGGTAACCGATTGTTACCGCGTTTCGTACGGATAGCGCTTTATCTTCAATGTTAATGTATGAAAACCATATCTGAGATATATAGCTCCAATTTATTATTTACATTTAGTTTATATGAAGCTTATTTCTAAGATATTCATTGAACTTTGACGTATTCCTACGGTTTTCAGTGGGCGGAAGCTTGTGCAACATGTTACGTGACTGATGTAACTCAACGGACGTTCGATCATTCACAACGCAGCAGTGATTGTGCATACATTGACATAGCTCGATGCTTTCTTGCTATCGACCATATTGGATCATTAGGTAAACTGTGACTATAACTAGTGAGCTCAGGACGCAAGAACTTGGTGTCAATAGTAAACATCTAGCCAACTTGAAAGTTTACAAATAAACACTATCCAGGTGTTCCATCACGCGGTTGTACTAATGAACTACAAATTAAACATCGTCGTAAAGTAAGTTACAAGTGTCACAGTTAATGTTATAAAATTGCTCGCTGCAACGATTTGCATGTTAATGGAGAGAAACGTTTACACGACTCTGGCATTACCGACTGACGGCTCACTCTCTAGGGGCAGTTCTACAGTTAACTTAGAACAGCGCGGACTACACATGGATAGACAGTAGTAAAACAAGGTGCTACGGTCACTTGTATATAAATACTTACCCTTAAAAAAAATACCTTCCCGTTAATGAAATTATTTAAACAGATAGACACTTTTGATACCTATACTTACTTAAATTGTGTTCTGGGTGACTAACATAAACTTAACGAAACCACCTCCCCGTGATGACACGCGTCCACATTCATTTAACCTATTATATACATAATTATATAATTACTTGTCCTGACTGACTGATTCATCAACGCAGAGCCGAAACGACTGCGACTAGGAACGTGAAATTTTGCACACGGGTTTTAACTCCACTCGGTTTGCACCTTTTATAATGTAGGCGAGCACTAAGATAATGTAGGGTTCTTGGAATGTTGACCTTTATGGGTGAAAAGGGAGGTATCCGTTTGTATGACAAATCTTAGAGTTAATAAACTTGATACTTGCCAAGAATACATTCTTAAATAAATAATATAGTTCATCAATATTAATGTTTCGAAACTACCCCTTACAGGGATGTTAGGGGGTGTTAAAGTGTGTATAGAAAAATCTTAACACGCCGTAAACTTCGTCGAAACTCGGTATTAATAAAGGAGATTGAGATTGAATAACTTTTGATATGAAATAAAGACTGGAAACGAGAACTTACAAGTTATTGGGTTGTTTTGAAAATCGACACCTATGGGACCTAAACAAGGGGGGAAATTAAGTTTTTAGGGGAGGATGTTACTAGATGTCTTGATAAACTAAAATGTAATCTAAACATTCAATGATGACAAGATAAATGAAGATTTTGTTTAAACCAAGTGGGATACAGTTTATGCGAAAATTATTTTCCTTTAATCAAACAACTTGAAAATAAACCCGAATAGTTTTCTTAATAATAAATAAAAATATCGTTATCATTAATTTTCGAAAACTATCTTTTGAAGGGGGTGTTGAATTGTGCAGTGGGAAATACGAAATCCACGCGGACGAAGTGCTACTCGTTCATAACTTACCTATTAAACGCTTTTAGAACAAACTTCCTACTAACAAAAGGAAAATGCCCGTTTTCCTACGGCGCCGGCGCCGCCGCCGTTGCGCATCAAAAATTTTTGTATGATAGCATTAATTGGATATCAAAAAGGGGTGATGTCGTACTTTCAACGGAAATAAAAACGGAATATAATTTTCGAGGCGACTTACAACTTAAAGGGCGACTAATTATTTGCTGCAAAAAAAAATAACATGGCAGCGATTAAATATTATTTCTTAATCGCTGCAAAGTCATCTACTGTTATTGAATCATTTGGGTTAGGTTAGGTTAGAACAGTAACCATTAACAAGCGAAGGCGAGCGAGCGAAGCGAGCGTGCCGCGGCAGCGGCCGCCGAGCGCCAGATCCCCTCTATTGTTGGTAAATTCAGTTACCAAAACAAAAATTCGATGCCAGTTTAAATTAAAATAAAGCTAAAAACTGATATATTAATATGCTACCTATTACTTATTACGATACTCCTTATTAGCTGCCAACCCATTATATATGGTACCCACTCTATTTTTTTTTTAAACCTATATTCATTTTACTTAGTTGCCGCATTAAATACATGCCAATAAAAACTAACCATTTATTTTGTGGGGTTTTTGTTGTTCTTTGGTTTTTAGGGTTCCGTACCTCAAAAGGAAAATACGGAACCCTTATAGGATCACTTCGTTGTCCGTCTGTCTGTCTGTCTGTCTGTCTGTCAGTCTGTCAAGACCATTTTTCTCAGGAACGCGTAGAGGTATCAAGTTGGAATTAATATCAAATACGTAAGTCTGTGTCCCTTGAAGCTCTAAAAAAATCAAGCTTCCAAGTCAACCCAATAAAAAGATACGGCGATAAAAGCGACATTATTGCGATATATTTCGATACTCGCAAATAAATCAAAACCTATAGGGTACTTCCCGTTGACCTAGAATCATGAAATTTGGCAAGACGCAAGGTCTTACAGCACAAATATAGGAAAAAGTCCTAAAATTGTAAATTTGTAGTTTTAACACATAAAATTTTTTTGCGAATATCTCGCATATAAATCAAAACCTATAGGGTACTTCCCGTTGACTTAGAATCATGAAATTTGGCAACAAGCAAGGTCTCACAGCACAAGTAAAGGAAAAAGTCCGAAAATTGTTAATTTATAGTTTTATCAAATAAAAAAACATTTTTTGCGATTACAAACTTAAATTTTCAGTTGGAAAATTGACCGTGGAGTATATCGATATATGGGAGAACATGTTTTTCAACTATAATGTTAAGTTTGTTTTAGGGATAAATTCATCCTAACTACGGAACCCTTCATTGTGCGTGGTCCGACACGCACTTTTTCCGCTTTTTTTGAGGTTAATTTTGTAACAAACCTGCCACCAAAAAAGAAGTCCTTTACAACAGTATGATTTCAAATCACTTATGACTGTTGATTTTTCTGTTGTCATCCCAAATAAATAATATTACAGAGGTAGATCATGCCAAATGTAGGTTTTTATAGTACCTACATAAGTAGAAAATAAAAACGCTTGAATATCGAAATGAATTAGTTTTATTGGTACATATTATCATCATATTCATAAAATATGTCGTCTAAAACCGGAGCCGGGCGGCTCAACAGACCTAAATAGAGCCCAACTAAGATACCACAAAATGGTCATAACGTGAGCACACTTGTCCGTTCCCAGTACCAATGGCAAGTCATCCTCAATGTCGTTTGCCAGTTCAATTTCATATTTTCCGTTCCTACGGACATGCTCCCATAATACTACCGAGCCTGTTTAATCTGATAGGAACCTAGAGCTCTGTCATCAGATCATGTAATGACAGTCTTGGAAATGTGTCCAAATGTGGATGTTCAGCATCTATAGTTAAGATAATAGCTCTCCTTCTATCAATATTGCCATTTCGTATGTACTCTTCCAAATAATTTATTGTATTTAATCTAAATCTTGCTATTTCCAAGAACTGTTGAGCGTCAGGTTGGTCCACAATTGGTGCATGGAACTTATTTAAAAGTGCACATGCAATAGCTATTAAAATCTAACATCAGGTGTGTCGATGCACGGTTGAAGTATTCTTGTCAAAATAATTTAAAATCGCGTTTTATCCGTCCATTTACAACTTTAAGAACCCATCGACACATTGTAACACATCTTGATCGATTTGCCTGTGATTTTCATCTTACGAAAGAGACTCCGGCATGTACGCTTTATAGCCATGGCTGTGCAATTCCCCAATTACATCTCTAAAGGATGCTGAAGCCCCTATCTAAAATAAAAACATCTCCAGTGAGAGTCGCTTTTGGTTGCTGGGAATGGGCCAATTGATTACAAAATGAATCCATCACAGCAGACCAACAAAAATGGTTTTACCAAATTACATATTTACGTAGGCTATAAGCTTTATTTTGGTACAAATAATTATTACTGCTTTGCACGTAGATATAAGGACCATCACAGATAACAATATTGCTGGTTTGGTAGAAACTGGAATATCTGGATTTCCAAATGAACCCTCTGGAATGATCTTATTTGTAGCTGCCACGTCTTGTATTGACATGTGACCAAGTCCTTAATATAGGTAAGGGTACAAATGTATTACCAAAAAATAATCTTGATTTAGACATGGACCTTTCTAAAGTGCTTCTAGGAAGTTGAAATAATGTAGATCATCGCTCATTGCTGTCACCAGTTCTAAGTTTAACCAGCATAATACTCAAATCCACACTTGGACAAGGAGTTTCCTGTGCCAGCTGTGGAATGTGTGATAACAATTAAATGATAAATGATAAATGATTTTTATTTCTGTAAGTAGGTTTGTACAAACACTTTTACACGTCAGTCATATTTTTAAAACTAGATGAGGTCGGCGTTTCCTATCTGACTACTCTGAGAAGAAAGGCCGAAACAAACTCAGAGGTCACAGTCTCTTTTAAAGTCCAGACATAATCTTGGTCAGATCATGTGAAGGCCATGTAGATTGGTGTCTGAAATGGTCTTTTGAGGAAAGAACCACGCAGATTGAGTGGACCTGACCAGTCAGTGCACGCATTTGTCAGTAATCGTGCAGCTCTACTCAGAACTTAAGGAGCTCAACGATGCGACGATCAATACCAAAGAAAGGACATTTGGGTAGGCCGCTTAAATGACTCAAACTGCCAGACCATGATTAACACTAACTGAGAATAAAAGACAAAGTGAAAATAAAAATAAAAGAGCAATAACCCACATAGTCTTCACATTCACAATAATTAAAATAATATAATACTTTACAAGTAAATAATCATGTCATTACGTATATATTACGTTACGTATATAAAATAATAAAAGTTAGCAAAAAAAACATCAAACAATAAAAATAAACCACTTCAATAATTAAAAATTGGAGCATTTCAATCCCAAGCCTTTTTGTCCTCAATATAATCTTTAACGGTATAAAAAGCTTTCTGACACAACTTACGTTTAATGAATGATTTGAATTTATTAAGGCTTAGATCTTGAACGTGGCTTGGAAGTTTATTATAAAAGCGTATACATTGACATCGGAACGAGCCACCTATTTTCTTGAGCCTTGTTGTAGGTACAACAAATTTATGTTTGTTTCTAGTATTTATATTATGGATATCACTGTATTTTAAATAATCTAAAATCTAATTGATAAAACTGTTCAGGAATAATAATTAACCAATACTGACTTGACTCTAACAAAATGTAGCACTTTAGAATAGAATAGAATAGAATACTCTTTATTATGTACACCATAAAAGTTACAGATACAAATGTTGACATTTTACACAGGGTGACACAATGGGCGGTCTTATCGCTAAAAGCGATCTTTTACAGACAACCCTTGGATGGATTAAAAGAGAAGGAGAGACAGTACTGCAGGTAGTCAGTGGTGAACTATTTAAACACACACTTTAAAGCTTATTATTACGTAAACCCTGAATCGAAAAATGGTTTTCAAGACTTACAATATTTTGAATGGCCTATCCAACGATACTCCACACTATGAGACGACGAGAAATGAAATGAAATGAAAAACGATGAAATAACTGCTAAGATGCTCTTGAACAGAATTAACGCGATGCGTCGAGGAAAATCTCCTGGGCATGATGGTCTCAGCATTGAGCATCTTCGATTTGCAGGTCCGCATTTGTCAAGAGTGTTGGCTATGCTTTTTATTTTTTGTCTGGGTCATGCTTATATGTGTTTGTTTTGGTCATGAGTGACATGACCAAAACAAAAGTGGTGCCTATCGTCAAAAATAAGACTGGTGACACGGGCGATACAAACAATTACAGGCCAATATCTCTTGCCACAATCATATCAAAGGTGTTTGACAGTGTGCTTAGCGCGTAGCTTAGCAGTCATAATAAGTATTTACAATAACCAATTTGGTTTCCGTTCAGGTTTATCCACTGGCAACACTATATTGAGTGTGAAGCACACTGTAAAATACTACACGGATCGCCGCACTCCAGTTTACGCCTGTTTCCTTGACCTGAGCAAGACTGTACCTTCAGTTAAGTTAAGCGGTATGCCTCTTGTGAGGGTGGACTAATTTAAATATCTGGGTCACTTATTGACCACTGGCCTCAAAGATGATGAGGATATTGACAGAAAGCGGAGGGCGTTGTGTGTTAGAGCTAACATGATTGCCCGCAGATTCAGGCGTGCCTCTAAGGAGGTCAGGCGTACTATATTTAGTGCTTACTGCACGTCTTTTTACTCTTGCAGCTCTTCGCGTTCAATACAATAACGCATTCAGGGTGCTGATGGGATTGCCTCGATACAGCAGCGCATCAGGGATATTTGCTGAAGCTCGTGTTGACTGCTTTTACGTTGTGATGCGGAAGCGGTGCGCATCCCTGGTTAGTAGGGTGCCGGGCAGCACCAACAGCATCTTGTCTATAGTAGCAAGCAGGCTAGATTGTGCGTATGTGAGCCACTGAGCAGTAAAGTCACAAATTTATTCTATTGTTTCTGTATTAATGTTTTACTAACATCATCATTCTCCCGCCCTTATCCCAATTCATTTGGGGTCAGCACGACATGTCCCTTTCTTCCATACGTCTCTGTTAGTCGTCATCTCGGTAGTCACTCCCTTTCTAGCCATATTATCTTTCACACAGTCCATCCAACGTTTTTTTGGTCTTCTTCTACTCGTATAGCCATTGACATGTATACTCAAAACTTTCCTCACGACATTTTCCTCATTCCTCCGCATCACATGCCCATACCATGACAACCGATTTCCGCACAACTTTTCAGTCACCGGTGCCACTTTCATACTTCCTGTAATGTACACATTACTTATTCTATCCATTCGTGTCACAACACACATTCCTCTTAGCATTCTCATGGGATGGGGGATGAATGAAAGGCAATTGCATGTAGCTGAGCTACATGCAATTGCCTTTCATTCATCCCTTTTGTGGCCCAAAATTCTGATCCATACAAGTCTAACCATTGTTTTATATATCTTCCCCTTAAGTTTAAGAGGAATGCGGGAGTCGCAGATTAATAAATTAATTTCAAATTGTATGTTATTTTCTTCCTGTGGCAAACTGTTACTATATGGGAATGTAAACAATACAATTTTTCTTAAACTAAGATTATCCTATATCTAATATTGGAGCAATTCTCCTTTGTTCACATTTATTACCCATAAAAATTAATAATGTAGTGTCCTGGTTAAAGTTACATTTAATAATTTCTTTCATAATAACAAATAAAGAACAACCAGGCATACAGTAATTTATTATGGACTGTCCCGGATATTCGTCTGTCAGCAAGTGGCCCAAGTCCTTTCCAATCTCATCGCAAAATAATACTAGGTATATCATTTTTTACAATTTGTTTACATTGTTTATAGGAACTAATAAAATTAGGAAATATCAAATCAACACAGGGCTGCGGTAAGGTGGCATTGCGTGTTGTCAATGAATGGTCCGGTGTAAGTAGGTACATTGGATGGTATTTGACACTGCTCACAGTTGCTTATTTGTGAGTTTACCAGCTCATTCACTGCCAACACATATTCCCTCATTAGATCTTCAGAGGTATCATTGAACTAAGATTTTCCTGTAAATGGTCAAGTTCAGATTGCAAGTACCTACTCTGTGTCACTGTTGTATTTCCTGGTACTTTGTTCCAAATTAAAAGAATACATATCTAATTGTTTGAGTACATTTAGCCTTTCTCTATTAAGTTAACATTTTTAATAAAGATCTTTTGTCTTTTAACATCTTTTGACTTTTAACAATGTATTATATTTATTAATTTAAATGTATTTTTTTTGTGTTTATTTTTATTTTTACTGGTGACTACCCGCACTGAATTACATGACTGAATCATCATTACCTGTCAAATAAATAGTGTAGGAGGGGTTTATGACAGAAACCATTGACGGGGCAACAGGCATCAACTCGTTGAACAGACTTTGATTCAGCGAGGCAGTGATATTATGATTTGTGGTTTGAAGTTCTGTTATTTGAATTTGAGCCTCGTGTAGCTGCTGTTGTAATAAATAATTGTGACTAAGAGCTTGTTCATACTCTATGCTACACTGGCTGAAACTGTCCACAACAAGCTGTAGTCTATCCCGTTCTTCTATGGCGTCAGTGAATTGAGTATATAACTGAACCATTTCGATTTTCAGCTTCCTAATCTTTTCATGGGCATCAAAGAGCACCTTTCATTGTCATCTATTTCCTTATTCAGTTGGTCACAGGATTCCTTTGAGGCCTTTAATTCGCTCAAAAACTGATTAAGTTTGGACTCTTCAAGGCGAGCGGGCGCTGCGAGTCATAATCATGACTATAACTCAAATAAGAAAGCGACAAGAAATTGGAAGAGAGTAGGCAGGTGTGGTGTGCAGCAGCTAAAGAGATGATTCGTTTAAAAGAAAAATGGAATTTAGATGTAAAGGAGTTCTGTCACCAACACAAATTAAGGTTATGTTTACGTTCAAAGAGCACGTTCGGAGAGCAGTGGTGGCCCAGTGGTAACGTCCCCGATTTACGAGTTGTAGGTCGTGGGTTCGAACCCAGGCAGGCGCTTTACTTTGTGTAAATAATTTCATCACTACTGCTCTCAAAATGGTGAAGGAAAACATTGTGAGGAAGCCGGCATGTCCTAGAACCAAAAACTCAAAGACATGTCACATCTACCAACCCGCACTGGGCCCGCGTGGTGGATAACAACCCACTCCATCTCGAAGAGAGGAGGCCTGTGTCCCAGCATTGGGAAAGATATAGGCTGATTAAGATGATTTTATGAAACATTTTCCCAATCCACTAATTACTGCAAGACACAATAGGAAGTTGTCTCTTCACTTTACGTGTAAGTGAGGTAAGTACCTGTTTTTATTCAATTATTGTATAGTACTAAGAGTATCTGAGCTAAGCTGGGGACATACGGACAGACGGACAGACAGACAGACCGACATGGCGAAACTATAAGGGTTCCTTGTTGACTACGGAACCCTAAAAAAGATAAATTCTATTGTGTCTAAAATATAGTTGAGTACGTACAGTCACAGCGTGGCCTCTGTCGGTCGTTGGAATATCTACAAGATTAAGGGCGGGCGCTCACATGGAGCACAAGATTGTGTAGTCATCGCAAGACAAGGCGTGACGTGACAACGCACGGCTGCCAACACGTAGTACACTTATTACATGGGCTGATCAGTTTTCAAGATAAATAGGAGTTTATTACAACACCATTCATCTGTTCCACACAGCAGGCTCGTCCGACCTTCAGCTCTCACTAATCATAAGCAGTTATTGTCAACCAAACGCCTTTTACTGGATAGAATGAAACTCTGTGAATATTTCCTACTTTTCTCAAGAATACGCTCGCTTCAGCTCCGAGTACAAATCAAAGCACGTATTCAGAAGCTATTTCCATATTGTTTCCTTGTATAAATGTAATATGTGTGTAATAAAGCAGCAGTGAACAGCGATTACTGTTGCCGATTTCCAAATTCATGAGGCGAGCGCCGCGCGGAAATGTGCAATCGACGATATTGCACGCCGCGCTTCCGATACCGCCCGCTACTGCGCGCGGCTTTACATAAATAACTGTACACTGAGTGTATATTAAAAAGCTGTATCTTCTCTATTTATAAGCTTTAAACCGGTACTGCTGAGCTTCTTGCTATTTCAGTTCGATCTTTAAAAAAGTTCGCTTTTTGTTCTTGTTGTTATATCGCCCCATTCTGCAAGAGCCTTTACTGTTCGTACAATATCATGCCTCCTGATAGCTGCCCTGTTCTCGCTGGGCGCAGAAGCCACTAACTCTATGTTGTTATCGTTACACTTTTTGTTTGTCGATGGTATCGTCTGATCCTTATTCAGAGCGTAAGTATTTTCATAACAAACAATTTGGGTCGACAATCTCGACAAGAAGACTAATGGATCGCATTCACAGCGATTATATATCACCGCGTTCCGCTAACGAATTCATCGCTCACAAACGACTTTTACTTATTTTACATTTCCAATGTTTTATTTTGTTCACTTGCAAGCGCGCAGTGTGCGCACTGAGCGCTGACACACATCGCGTGTCACACCCGCACCGTGTGCGCTGAGCTTACACACTACATTATCCCGAGGCTTACTGCGTATTTGGTGAGGATCACGTTAATCCGCGTTAACTCAAAGCACACAATCATCACCGATGCATGCAGGATGTCAGTTGGTTTGGACACGCCCGTCGGTGACGAGCTTTCTCTTTACGAGTTAATATAATATCAAAGGTTTGATTTTAAAGAAGTCGCGGTACGAGATGAATTATCGCTACAAGTTTGCACGGCAATAACTTATATCGATAAAATAATTGCACAAGTCTAAAGAGGACTAATCGAGTATAGATTTGTTGTTAGATTAAACCAGCCGGAGCCGTCGCCGGTCGCGCCGGTCACCGGGCGCGTGGAGGCGGGTGTGCGGCGTGCGGGACTCCGTCAAGAAGCTGTAACGTTATTATTAAACCAGCCGGAGCCGTCGCCGGTCGCGCCGGTCACCGGGCGCGTGGAGGCGGGTGTGCGGCGTGCGGGACTCCGTCAAGAAGCTGTAACGTTATTATTAAACCAGCCGGAGCCATCGCCGGTCGCGCCGGTCACCGGGCGCGTGGAGGCGGGTGTGCGGCGTGCGGGACTCCGTCAAGAAGCTGTAACGTTATCATTACTAATTCCGTGAAGCGTGGCTATTCTGTCGACTCTCAACTGCAGATGCTCGTTTTTATTTGCGAGTGCAACATAAAGTAGAGATCTCTTTGGTCTTGTTAGCGAGTACAAATCAGCGTCGCAGCGCAGCGGTTGTAAAGTCGCGAGTTACGCTCCGCAGCCGACGATACAAAACAAAGGCGAGTGTCGCGCCGCGCACTGTACACTCACTACTAAACATTGTTAATATATTCGTCACTTTGTATAATTACATTCGAAGCCGAACAATATAATTATCCGTTGCTGGCGTGAACACATTGACATGTTGACTTTTAAGCTTTTTTTTATTGGTTACATACTTTCTACGCATTAGGAGTTTATATGAAAAAAAATGACATCCCCAACATATACATTATTTTTGGAGCAATTGACTTTGGTAATATGTTGACATCTCGCCTTTTAACATGTCTAATTTGACAAAACCTCATGTCAAATTAACAATTCACATGTTTTTGTGAACGAACATTGATATTTTATTATATCAATCTACATGTACTCAGTTCGCAATATAATATTCGTTATTTGATATCTCAACATAAACACATAAAAGTTATAATTTTAAATTGACAAATTTAATTGTAGTGTCTAGTTATGCCAGCTGGGGTCTTTTTGATTAGATCGTGACAAATTGAGATGTCAAATTCAAATTCTAAACTAAGTTCTAGAACCTATCTATTGTTAACACTACAAAATCCTGTACACTTAGTTCACAATAAAGAATTTTATTTTGAATATTGGTAATCCATTGATTCATATCTTAGAAAAATTTGTCTACTCTGTCAAAAATTAGTACTTTAAAGCCTAGATTTTGTATGAAATAAAAGTAATATTCTATTCCATTCTATTCTGCTCTAAAGCTATAATAATATTATTATTAATATATAATATTATTTCGCAAACGGATCCCTGAATCAAAAAATGGTTTTCATAGACCCGCAATATTTTAGATGGGTTGGACGAGAAAAAAAAATCAAACTCACTTTACGCGCAAAGGGTAGGGTGGGTACCCTACAAAAAGGCACCCTAAAAAATTTTATTTTCAAGTTTTTTTTTTAACTCTATCGGCGTAATTAATATGCCCCATGCATAATTACAGCTTTCTAGTAGTAAACACAGAACATATATACCCTAACGGGTAGTAAGTCTCTGAACTAAGCCTTGGCCAGACAGGCAGACAGACAGATAGCCGGACGTAGCATAACTATAAGGGTTGTTGGCTACGGAACCCTAAAAACAGCGTAAGAAAAAACAACTTCAAGAAAAACCTGGATCGCGAAACCTCTTTCAGTCAATAAATTTTAGGAAGAGAGGAAAACCACCATTTATATGACTTTAGATTGAGACAAATCTATCTATACCAGATGCTGCATAGCCTAAATGGAGCCTCTCGGCGGGTTCGCCTCGGCATGAATTTGGACAAGACGAAAGTCATGTATAATTCGCACGTCTTGCCGAGTCCAATTCACATCGAATGGTCGCTTCTCGAAGTTGTGAAGGAGTAGGTACGTCTACCTAGGGCAAGTTTTCCAGCTTGGTAGGCACAACTTTGAGAAATAAGCCAACAAAAGGATCCGGCTGGGTTGGACAACGTTTGGAAAACTTTGTCAAGTTTTATCAACCAGTGCGTCCTGCCCGTTATGACATACGGTGCCGAAACGTGGACACTGACAGTCGAGCTGGTCCACAAATTCAAGGTCACTCAGCATGCTATGGAGCGGGCTATGCTCGGAGTTTCTTTGAAGGATAAGATCAGAAATTAAGTTATCCGGAAGAGAACCGGAGTTACCGAAATAGCCTGCAGAGTAAGCAAGCTGAAGTGGCAATGGGCTAGTCATGTTTGTCGAAGGACCGATGGCCGGTGGAGCAGACGAGTCCTGGAGTGGAGACCGTGTATCGGCAACCGTAGTGTGGGACGCCCCCCAGCTAGATGGACCGACGACCTTAAAAAGGTGGCTGGGACAGACTGGATGCGGAAAGCGGAGGACAGGATGTTGTGGCGCAGCCTGGGATAGGCCTATGTCCAGCAGTGGACTGCTATAGGCTGAGATGATAGATTTAAAGCACACTTTTAAATCTTTTGAGGGATATTAAGGTACCTTCGTGACAAGTCAATTCCTCTCCCTCGGGTTCAGTACGCTACTGAAGTGCACTGTCATTAGATATTGTTGTAGAACTCCCCGGAAGTCTTTGTTAAGGGTCTACTAAAATCTATTAATATAATATACTAGCTTTTGCCCGCGGCTTCGCCCGCGTGGATGTCGGAAAAATTGTCACGAGAACGTACTACCGGAATTAAAACTACGCTATGTGTTAATGCAGATTGTAAACTATAAACTATGTTACCAAATTTCATCTAAATCCGTTTAGCCATTTTTGCGCCAATCCGAAACATAAAATCATTCCCGTTAAAATTGACTACCCCTTTCCACCCCGTTAGGGGTAGATTTTTTGACATCCCTGGTATACCTTTTCCTTTATTTTCGATCTTAAATATAAATACCGAGTTTCAAGTTAGTCGATACGAATGCGAATCGTTAAGAAAATATACGGGTCAATTTTCAAGTTTATTGATCAAAGGAAACATAATTTTGATATAATCTGTGTCCCCTCTTTCACCCCAAAAGGAGTTTATTTTTGAAAAAAAATTCAATCATGTGTTATTCAATTACTTTGGAGTTTATCCAGACGTAGAGTAAAATCCTTCCCTAAAACTTAAAAACCCTCTTTTGCCTCGTAAGGGTTACATTTGAATAAACCCAAAAACATGTAAGGCTTTCTATTCTTTGAGCATTAGGTATATATAAAATACCAAGTTTCGAGTAAATCGGACCACGCGTTAAAACTCTTCTATACAACTTTTAAATTTACTTAGGTTAGTATTCGTGCCAAGTTTCAGATTTATTAACTCAAGGAATAAGATTTTTTCATACAAATGAACCCCCCCCCCAGATCCAAAGACACCGAGTCTTTGGATCTGTATTTGAGTTTTTTGCCACCGACTTCCGAAATTAAAGTTATTTTTCACTTTGTAGTGCCCCCTTTTCACCTCTTAAAGGTCAAATTCCCAAAAACCCTTTCTTAGCTGATGCCTACGTCATAATTTAGAGTAAATCAAGCCACGCAGTAAAATCCTCCCTTGTCAAATTGACTACCCCTTTTCACCCCGTCAGGGGTCAATTTTCGAAAAATTCTGATACATGTTATTCTTAATTTTTGTTGCTAACTATTAATACCAATTTTCAAGTTAATCAAGCCACGCAATAAAATCCTCCCTTGTAAAATTGATAACCCCTTTTCATCCCGTTAGGGAAACATTTAAAAAAAAGCTAAAATTCTTCTATACAAACTTTGACATCCCCCAAGTTTCAGGTTTATTAACTCAAGGAATAAGATTTTTCATACAAACGAACCCCCCCCCCCCCCAGATCCAAAGACACCGAGTCTTTGGATCTGTATTTGAGTTTTTTGCCACCGACTTCCGAAATTAAAGTTATTTTTCACTTTGTAGTGTTATTTTTGGTAGTCCGTTCTTATTTGTAAAAAGTTTTTTATTTTTCACTTTTTGGTGGGTCAGTTTTGAATTTATCTAAGTTACAATAGCCAGTTAGCTGCTCCTCACCTTTTACAAAATATTGCTTTTCCCGATGCTGGGAAGTTAATTGTTGAGCAGTTCTCCTGGTAAGAACCAGGAGAACTGCCACTCACCATATGCATAGTGACGAGCATAAATTGCTTAATCGCAACCCGTTAAATAGAGGTACTCATTATTATATTGTTCCGGTGGCCATATGTGTATCTCCATCATCAGTTCCACTTCACTAAATGGTGCTTTCCGAGAGCAAATGCTCGAGTTACTATAAAAAATACCCAAATCGCTATAGGTTTGCCTATAAAATTTGAGGGTTTCCCTCGATTTCCATGGGATCCCCTCATCTGATTCTGATTTGGTGGCAATGGGACCACCTCGGGAGTATATCCTATCAAACAAAAAAAGAATTTTCAAAATCGGTCCATAATTAACGGAGTACCTAATCGCGTAACAAACATACAAAAAAAAAAAAAAACATACCGCCGCGAATTGAGAACCTCCTCCGTTTTGAAAGTCGGTTAAAAAAATTACCCAACTACCACAAACTCGACGCACTCATTAACTGACGACTTTTGTAAAGGGATGGAAACGTAATTATTCTATAGGTACTTATATTTCCTGAAGCAGAAATCATGAGCCATAACAAAATCATGTCGTCACAGCGCGACGTCGTCAAGTACTTCAAGTGGTGTCTGCGGGTGTCGGCCATGTCGCCTCGTCACAACACTCTTTTTAAACTTCCATGAACTTTGATAACTTTGACATCTGAACAAGCAGAAGTCCATTAAACGAGTAATCACCGCCTAATTCTCTTTTTAAACTCACGGAAATTAAAAATGCAGACGTTTTGCCGTGCTTAGAAAAGCGTTCACCAAATGATGACAAATGAAAAATTATTCGAAGAAACTTTTCGGAAGGAAATACCAGAGGGGTGTGGGAGACCGCGTGGTGGCGTAAGCTTAAATAAGTGAAGCGGCAAATTGTCCATTTAAATTGTATGAAAAGCTGTGAATTCGGCTGGTTTTTGCGTAATGGCCGAAGACTCGCGGAGCACACATTGATATTCCGCCACGCACATCTTGTGCCACCTCACAGACGAGCTGCGCGTGGATAAGGCATCTCGGCGGGCGGTTGAAGACAATCACATGATATTTTTTCCAAGCTATAGTGAGTATCATAATAGTTACCTACGTGATCTCCTACTCCTCACTTCTGTTTCCATTACTTATCCAATTGGACGAAGAAGTTTCTAGTTACAATTTTCCGCAGTAATTCCCGTCTGCTCGACAAAGACTGCCGCGCCGTCAAGATAGTAAACTCTGCATTTAAATCGAATCATCGCACCAGCCGCACCTACGCCCGCACCCCTCCTTTATGCCTCGATATAAAGAACGTCTCTGCAATCTACATTTGTTTTGTTTGGAAACAACAGACGCCGCGTCCGCACTGATCTGCACCGATCGGGACCGAAGCGGCCTGAAGGGTCCAAGCGGACTATTGGTCACTCACGTGTCCGTCTATCACACAGGTTTTACAACCAAACGGTTCACGGTGGGCTGGAAATCGGCTTTCATAGACTTAGGGATTTCAATTTGCAAGTGCTTGATTTTTTGCCGGATATCGCTTCTATTAGTCATTACTATGTACAAAAATGACACCCGAGTTAATTCTGCCCAAAAACGAAGGAAATATAGCGGCGGTGGCGCGGCGCTTGTATTAGCGAGCTAATACAAGCGACGCCGATGATGATTGATATAAATTAATGTATTCTGACCAAATTATCGGTGTTTCCCAACGCGTACAGAACAGTACAAATTCAAATTTTTGGTACTCATCAAAACATCCCTAGTTATTGTATCATTTGCATTTCGCCGGCTAACTCTCCGGAAATTTACGAAACAAGTCATGTTTCAACAATTTAGCGCAAAGCCTCACGTTTTCACGACGTAAGCTGTCGTTATCTGTCCGCCGCCGAGTGCGCCATTTTTTCGGCTGAGCGTAGTTTAAGCACCGCGCCGCGCGCCGTCCGGAGAGATGCGAAGTGATGCGGTGAGGTGCGGTGAGGTGCGGTGCGGTGCGGTGCGGGCACCCTCCTAACATTTGCATACATTTACATTATAATCCTTGTTGTTTAGCGGCAC
This sequence comes from Tiliacea citrago, assembly GCA_963921375.1. Classification (NCBI taxonomy): domain Eukaryota; kingdom Metazoa; phylum Arthropoda; class Insecta; order Lepidoptera; family Noctuidae; genus Tiliacea; species Tiliacea citrago. Next base: position 380,000 of record OY992790.1, on the reverse strand, counting down.
TCGCGCAGCGTTTGACTTGGATATTATTTAGATTACAGGAGGGAGGCGTTGCATTAGAACGTCGCGGGTCAAATAGTTTTATTGACTTTGAGAGTGGAGCTCGTTCATTTGTTTATGATTAATGTACTCCGCGGGATGTTTCTCGCAGTTCGCTGAGTTAGTGCTTAGCAGAGGTGAATTAACGAATGATTAACGAGCCGCTCATTATTTTATCTGTCGGTGCGACGCTGTTTGTAAACAAATAAATACTCAGTTAATCATTTCTATCAAATACCGTTCTCGAACGGTAATTAAATCTGATACAGCAGGAGTACAATCTAATGCTTGGTGACAAATGTTAAATTAGCGGGCAAATGTTTGTGATTCAAATAAATGATCCTGTAATAAATGTATTGAACGCGGCGCGTACTCTGACGCTCAACGAATTGAACATGTTAAGGCTTGTACAGACTGACGCGATTTCGCGGGTGCGACAGGCAGCGCGACGCACAGCGCTACACTTTCCATAAAATTTTCATGGACATTGTGCCATAGACTAGTGTCGCATCGCGCTGTCACGTCGCGCCTGTCTGCGGGAGCCATTACTAACTAAATTAAAAGCAAAACTCAAATGACAATTATTTATTATTTTACTAGGAATACTAATAATAAATAATAATTTATATTACTAATTAGGAATAAAAGACAATAATGATTTCACTCTAGAAAATTCACGTAGTCTCATAAGCACAAACAAAGGAGTTGCGCAATAATTTGTAAATTTCTTTACCAATATCCCACTTACGACTAGCGAAACCTTAAATTCCTCGCCCTCGCGTTCTATTGATTTAATGAGAGTGAACGTTTCATCCTGAATTTAATTTAAATTCAAGCTTTATAAACCCCATAACAGTAATAAACACTTTTTTTTTTTTTTTTTTTTTAAACGTTGCCCCATACTAGGAATTTCTCCTGTATCGTGGGTGCGTTTACAAACATTTAATCTCACATACACAAACAGCCAGACCCGGAACAACTACTTGTAGGTCATACAAATATTTATTCCGTGCGGGAATCGAACCCGCGACATTCAGCGCAGCAGTCAGTCGCTTAACCACTGCGCCAACCGTGTCAAAACACGTTTGCTTCAAACTTTGAAGCAAATCAAGATCAAATTAACAGAAGATCTATGGGGAATGTCCATCAAAGTTTGTACCTCCATAATTGAGACTATAGCGCCGTACTAAGCCTTATTATTTAATTTATTATGTGTTGATCAAGGAGTCTTCCCGGATCTAATTCAATATAGTAAAGTATACCACTTTTCAAATCCGGGGATAGTAAACACACCAATAATTATAGACCCGTATCAGTGTTGCCGGTTTTCAGCAAGGTTTTTGAAAAGGTAATGCTTAATCAAATGCTATATCATTTTAACACCAGTAAAATCTTACACGATAAACAGTATGGTTTCACCATGGGATGTTGTACAACCGACGCCGGTGTCACCTTATTAAAACACATAATTACTGCGTGGGAAGACGCCTAAGACGCTTTAAGAATCTTTTGTGACCTCTCCAAGACATTTGATTGCTTCAACCACGAAACATTACTCTCGAAACTTGAGCATTAGGGACTTGGAAAACTTGCGTTCAGTTTAGATAAATAATGACAATTCACTCGGCCATCCGAGCCATATATGGCCTCCGCAGGCGCGGCTCTCTTGTGGAACTGTTTAAAGATATTAACATCATGACGGTACCTTGCTAATATATCTAAGAAAACATAATTATACGTAAAGAAAAATCTACAAAATCTTTTTAGTAAAAGAGGTGAAAGGCACAATTATATGACTAGAAATTATGTGGCTAATTAATATAACAAGGTTTCAGGCTGGCTAAAGAAGACTCATCTTTCATGGGGTACTGTTTAAAATGTTACAATAAAATTCCTCCCCACATACTTCAACTGCATGAAACGAAAATTAAATGCACGCTAATCAACCAAGCATATTATAAGTTGGGGGATTACATCGCTGATAAAAATGCTTGATTCAACGCAGATCCTGCTCCACAAGGACGCAAAAATTAATTGATTAGCGTTTATTTATTTATTTACTTAACGTTCACCCACAGTAGCGTTTGAAACTATCTTTGCATTGTATAAATTCAATCTTTTATTATTGTACTAGCTTCTGCCCGTGACTTCGTTCGCGTGGAAGTTTGGATTTGTGCCCGGTTAATGGCAAAAAGTTCGCCTCCTACTATATGGAACCTAAACTTATCTGGCAAAATTTAATGTAGGTGTACTATAGGTAGGTACACCTCTGTATATCCCTTCGGGAAATACAGTCGTGATGCTATGTTATTTTTATAAATGATACATACATACATAAACTCATGCCTTTTTCCCATGGACCCGTAGGCAGAAACTATAGAACGCCACCAGCTACGCTCCTTACATACTCCTTTTACTTCGTTTACGTTTACGAGTATACATCTAGTCACACACCTGCGCTGGTTGTAAATACTACGCACCTGACCTTTCTGAAAAACATCACTTTTATCATCAATTTTATTAGGGTTTAAGACGACTAACAAAAGGTATTTACAAGGCAGAGTGAGTGGACGCCCTAGAAGGCTAGGGCGTCCACTCACTCTGCCTTGTAAATACCTTTTGTTAGTCGTCTTTCATCCATCCTCTCAACATGACCAAACCATCTAAGCATATGCTTTTAATTTTTTGTCACTGCATCATCTTATAAACCGCACCGTTGCCTTATCACATAATTTTAGCCTATCATTCATAGCCACGCCACACAATGTTTCGCAAGGAATAGATTTACACGGCATTGATTCTACTTTCATGCTTCTTTTGTCACACCCAACATACCTTCTTCCATACATACGCTTGGGCACCAAGCACACCATTGTGAACAGCCAGTCGAGCCTTTTTGGGCATCAACTGATTGATCACAATCGCATGTATTTGACCAGTCAGTTTATTTCCCGCATTTACTCTTTATAAAACTTCCCTGGATACTACTTTTGTAATAGGGAATATGCATGTATTTTTGTCGAATCGAATGTATGTCTATTTCTGGTAAAACGACTGTTTCAATTTACACGAAATTTTGCACCTTGCATTATGAATAGATAAGTAATCTAACAACAGCGTTTTTTTTTTAATTTTGTGAATTAATGAACGCCTGCGTTTCTGCATAGACTACTTAATGTCACAAAACCGATGCACTGTCTGATGAATTGTTACTGATTATTCCTGACGAACAACTATCAATAAAATAATATAACAGTAGATCATGCGGAACAGATGACCGATGTTGTAACTGTTCTGAAGTGGCGACCGCGCACCGAAAGACGTTGAATTGGAAGGCCTCCCACAAGGTGGACCGATGACTTTGTGAAAAAGCTGCAAGAATCTGCTAGATTCGGGAAGCAGAGAAGCGATCGATGTGGCAATGCTTGGGGGAGGCCTATGTTCAAAAGTGGATGTCTTTTTCGGCTGAAGTGATGTGATGTGATAAAACTACAAATTACCGATTTTCAGACGTTTTCCTTTGCTTGTGCTGGGAGACTTTGCTTCTTGGTCTAGGTCAACGGGAACATATATAAAGTTAGAAGAACAGAAGGTGTAAGTTTAAACAAGAAGAAGCACAGTGTTTATGCATTTACCGCCACCTGGCGACTAGGCGATGCGCGCGCGCAATCGCAGCACAACCATCGACAGCGGCATCACTACATAGTTCCGGAAAGACGGATGAGATGGCGTTGCTCCATTTCTATAAGGCGCTGCCCCATTTCTATAAAAGGCCAGCTGGTAGAGCGCGCATTACAACCCTTTCAAAATCAAAATCATTTTTTTTTTCAAATCAAAATCATTTTTTTTGTTATTTCACATAAACCTACATGGGCACTTATGAACCGTCAGAAGCTAGATGCACGGTTCCAATTGGTCGTTTCCTATGGAGAAGAGCTGGCAAGAAACTCCACGGTTACTCTTTTAAAAAAAAGTGGGCTTTAACAATGTTTTCAAGTTGCAGTGTTAATAGGTATGGGAGGACAGTGTAGGCCCGTCAACAAGTACCAAGTACTTAACAAAAAAATAGAAGATAGTTTATAAAGCTACAGTCTATTAAGCCTACAACGTTCTCACATTCACAAATTAAAAAAGAATCTATATAAAATATTACAAAAATAATACAAATAAAAACCTACATATTTAAACCAAATGACAACATTGTCATTACAACTGTAACAAAACTGAATAAATATTCTGTCCACAAGTCACTAATAATTATTTTTAATTAAAACAGTAAGTTATGTCAAAGTATGTAAAAAAAGAAATAAAAATCGTAATTTAGGAGCGGTTAATAGACATTTACATAGTTATGCCGTTAATGAGGTACCAGTGAAGCCACACGTGTAGAAGGAATTATTACCAAACTTCCTTGTCTTCAACGTAGTCCTTTATCTTATAGTATGCTTTTTTGATTAGGACAAGTTTGATGGTTTTGAACTTTCAATCGCTAAGTTCTATAACCGACTTTGGCAACTTGTTATATATTGTATATTTTTCTTACTGCATATGCAGCTGAACTTAATCTACTTGAAAGAGCTCTAATATGGGCACCCAATTGTAATTTTGAATCTAAAGTAATTCCTAGAAATACAGTTTCCGTAATTGCATCTAGTTTCTTGCCGTCAAGTTTTAAATTTAGACTTACTTGGGGTACATTTGGTAAAACTGCGAACCATTTTGAAAGAACAGCCAGACTATCGTTGACATGGAAGACATCCGTATCTTTTCTATCTATTTTAAAAATAAGGGAAAAGTCATCAGTGAATAGAATTATATTCGATAAGTTAGCAATCATATAAGGCAGATCATTAATATAAACTATAAATAGGAAAGGGCCAAGAATTGAACCTTGAGGGACGCCCATCCTTACTAGAGACCCCAAGGACGTTGCCCCGTTAACGTTTACTTTTGCTGCCTATTTGATAGATAGGAAAAAACAAGATCAGCAGCATGTCCACGAAATCCGTAGTGGTGTAATTTACTGATTAGTGTATTGTGGTCAACGCAGTCAAGCAGTCAAACGCTTTTGTGAGGTCACACAAAATGCCAATGGCATCCTGGGATTTCTCCCAGGATTCCAAAATGTGACTAATGAGTTTCACACCTGCATCAGTCGTCGACCTACCTTTCGTGAAACCAAACTGGCGACTAAATGTGACAACATCTGGTCTACCATTATTACCCGACTGCTCCAGAAGGAGGTACGAAAAAGTACATTTTCTTTAATAACAAAATCGAAGCGAAGTTAAAATTGTACACTGAATATTTTTGAAAAAAATAATTGGTGTGAGGCCTGAGATTGTTCTAACGCCGAAAATACAGCTTTTAGAATTTTTGTCTGTTTTTCTGAATGTATGTTCTAGCAGCACGCAAATTGTATTCGGATACATTCTGTTCAAATTTTGCATATATATTCCCTCTAGTCTGGTCACCCGGTGGCTATATTATTATATTATCACGCTATTTAATATGGGGGATAAGCAATATTGTATTATGTTTGTATTCATCTATGGTTTACAGCAAATTGTAAAAAGACGAGCCAAACGGTTCTATGTTCTATGTTAGAGGGTTTGGTTTCCGCACTTAGTCCTTCATGTGGACCATTGTGCGTGGGCCATGGCGGCCGTCATTGGTTTATTCCAACCAGCCCACCTCCCTCCAGAAGCTTATTAGATCCTCTGGTCTGCGTAGAATATCTGTGAAAGATCTGGGTGACCCGAGGGTTTCTGTTCTGATCTGGCTGACGCCTGTGCAGTCAAAGAGCACATGTGCAACGGTTTCATCAGCCTCCATGCAAGCCCTGCACAGAGGGCTGTCCGTTATGCCTATATTGTGGAAGTGTTTGTTTAGTGAGCAGTGTCCCGTGATGGTCCCCGTCACCAAGCGCAGGCCGTTCCTGTCCAGGCGTAGCAAACGCCTGGTTAGTCTGCCATCTAAGGATGGCATGGCTTCCCTGGACTGCCTGCAGCCCGGTGTCGAGGTCCACCAGTTCTCCGCTTGTGTGTGGGTGAACTCCTGTAGCCACCTGCGTATTTGGTTAAAGGGGATGGGTACAATAGGCTCGGGCCCACAGACTGACGCGCTGGATGCTCTCCTAGCTAGTTCGTCAGCTGCGTCGTTACCCAAAGATCCGCTGTGTCCTTTTATCCATTGCAGTGTCACTGCGTTACGGTGGCACACTGTCACCCTCTCCAGTGCATTGTGACATTCTAGTGTTAGTCTGGATGTAATATATTTTTTCTCTAGGGATTGCAGAACTGAGGCACTGTCGGACAGTATACGTTTACTGGTGTCCGTAACTTTCCTGGCTTCTATGGCGTAAGCCGCTTGTATAATGCCCACGCATTCCGCCTGGTAGACGGTGTTGAACATTCCAAGCGGGCTGGATATATTTATGTTAAAATCGTGTGAAAAGACTCCGACTCCGGTTCCGGAGTTGGTCTTTGATCCGTCGGTGTATACTCTCATCTCTCTTGGGCCTGAGTGGTCACACCGTTCTTCTGTGAGTGTAACGCTGTAATGCTTCTGAAAGAAGTGTAGTTTCGGGGCTTTGTCGCAGGGTGATGCCATCATCGGTTGTCGTTTGATTGCATCTTCCCTTATGCGTGTGTGTTTGACCCTAGAGTCTTTGCTCAGGGTTCCCGATAAGTGGAGCCTGAAGGCGTAGGGGTGGCAGTCCTAGCATTACCTGTAAAGCGGCAGTTGGTGCAGTCCTCATACTGCCAGTTATTGCTACACAAGCAAACCGCTGCAGTTTTTCGAGGTCTTTTTGGGCTGTGCTCAGGTCCGTCCTGGGCCACCAGACCAGTGAGCCATATGTGATAATTGGTCGGATGACTGTGGTGTATAGCCAGTGGGTGACCTTGGGGCTGATGCCCCAATTCCTTCCGAGCAGTCGTTTGCACTGCCACAAGGATACACTGACTTTTGTGGTAATGTAGTTGGTATGTTTTGCCCAGTTCAGCTGTTTATCCAAATAGATGCCCAGGTATTTGGTTTCGGTTGATAGGCTTAGGGTAGTTCCAAAGAGTCGTGGCAGTTGTAGTGTCGCCAGCTTCCTCTTTTTTGTGAAGAGAATCAGTTCGGTTTTTGTCGGATTCACTGACAGTTGGTGTTTGTTGCACCAGTCTTCTACTATTTTCAAAGCCTGGCGCATTATGTTGCATAAGGTGTTTTCGTGGGTGCCATTTATTATTATGGTTATGTCGTCGGCGTAGCCTACGGTGAAATAACCTTTGTCATTGAGTGTTTTGATGAGGCTGTCTACAACCAGGTTCCATAGAAGTGGAGAGAGGACGCCCCCTTGCGGGCAGCCCTTCGCCACGATGGCCCTTGTGGTGTCATTTATCGTGACCTGTACAGCTCTCATTTTGAGCATATTGGTGATCCAGCCGCTCATGGTCGAGTCTATGTTGTGTCTGTCTAGGGCCATGTTAATGCTGTTAAACATGGTTTTGTCAAAGGCGCCCTCGATATCAATGAAGGCAGCCAGTGATGAACATTTGTGGTCCACTGCGCATTCAATCTTAGAAACCACGCTGTGTAGCGCGGATTCTGTTGATTTGCCTGTGGAGTACGCATGCTGTTGTTTATGGAGTGGTTTTCTCCGAAGAGGTCCGTCTCGAATGTGTCTATCACAGAGTCTCTCCAGGGTTTTCAGTAGGAAGGATGTAAGGCTAATAGGCCTATAAGCCTTGGGTTGTATGTAGTCGGTTTTGCCAGGTTTGGGTATGAAGATGACTTTCACTTCGCGCCAAGCTAGTGGTATGTGTCTAAGTGCTATGCACGCTCGATAGATCTCCACCAGCCACGGTGTCAGGTGATCTATCCCCCATTGTAGCAGGGCTGGAAAGATGCCATCCAGTCCTGCTGACTTAAAAGGCTGAAACGTGTTGATAGCCCACTTTATACGGTCTTCTGTTGCTATATTATGGGCTCTTGACCAGTCTCGATCCGTTGGGGTCCATTCTGGCACAACCTCCCACGTCCTGTCTTCCAGGAGTTTGCAGTCCGGGAAGTGAGTCTCAAGAAGGACCTTGCTGGTTTCATGGTCAGTTGTTGTATATGAGTTGTCGGGTTTTTTCAGCGCGCCAAGAGTTCGGTCCTGGTCAGTTGATAGGATCTTCCTAACCCTTGCGGCTTCATTATTTGTCTCTATGGATTCACAGAACTTCCGCCAAGCTGTTCGCCTGGCAGTCCTGATCTGTCTTCTGTACAGATATTGAGTTTCTTTGTATAGCTCCCAGTCGTCTGGAAGTCTGGTGTTCTTAGCTCTGTTGAATTGCTTACGAAGTGCATCTCTGAGTTTACTAAGTTCGGCGTTCCACCAGGGGTTTCTCTCAGCCTTGGTTTGTGGCACCCTTAGAGCCAAACGGTTAGAACATTGCAGATAGGTAGAGATTTAATCTTTTAAATGATTATCATCACGCTATATCTTTATGGGGATAAGCAGTCAATCATCATGACATATACACGGTGGATTTTTAAGATGGGGAAGTAAATCTTAACCGTTGTAGCTACATAATAACGCGAAATCGGTCTTAGGAGACTGTCCTTAATATTTTGATCCTGATTCTTATGATAGAGTTAGACCAACTGTGGTTTGATACATTGGATCTGGTACACTTGCGTGAATGACATTTCTGCTAAAGACACTTGCGCGAACTTACTTGCACGAAAAGATAGTTGTCGTGATTTTGTGATATTTTTCGTCATGGGTGTCGTGACGTTTTCATATTTTCGAGGTCTCTGATAAGAAAACTTGGGCCAAAATCAAAATTCAAGATGGCACCAACGAAAATTTGCAAATTTTTCGTCATGAGTGTCGTTTTCATGGTTTTCGGGCGCCGACGACGATAATGGAGTCAAAACCAAAACGCAAGATGGCGCCAATGAAAAGAAAACTGAAACCGCATAGGATCACTTCGTTGTATGTCTGTCCATCCGTCTCTCTAAAATCAATATAAAATGTGAAGGTCTACGGTCCCTTATAGCTCTTAAAAATCATGCTTCAAGTCAACGCAATAAAACAATACGGCCATTCATGCGAGAGATATTGATGGGATAAATTCATCCAACCTACAGAACCCTTCATTGTACGTGGTCCGACACGCACTTGGCCGGTTTTTTTATAATTAATAGACTGGCCGCTACAAAACTCAGAAATAGCAAAAAGTGTTTCCCATCAAAATCGTTTATTTGCATAAATATGTTGGGTACAAAAGATGTATAAAATTCAGTGCAAAGACATATTCCACCGTATACTGATGGCATGCAAAAATTTAATAGACGTTAGTCTGTTAAAGGCTCTTACAGACTCACGCGATATTGCGGGCCTGACAGGCACTGAAAAAGAAATTGTGCTACTAGTGTTGGGTCGCGCCCGCGATGTCGCACCAGTCTGTACGAGCCATAAATAAAAAAATAAAATAAAAATAGGTATTAAATCGGTGTCTTAACATTAAGAATTTTATGAAAGAAAGGAACAAATTATTCAAGTCAATACAAGTCATAAAAATATACCCGTAAAAGTCTAAACCTTCTAAATTATTTTAGTGATAGCCGTTCTTCAGGAAAAACCTGTAAGAATGCATCAATCAATGTATTAGTGTTGTGACATTAGGTAGATATGCAGGAACGCAGGCATTTATTAATTCACTAAAAACTTTGCAAGCAATGGGGAATTGCTACTGAAGACTATGGAGTCGACCTCAAGACTAAGATTGCTTCTAACACGGACAACTGTACGTCACTTGCTCCCGCGTCACCAGTTCTGAGTCCCTGTATATTTTGGCTGCTGAGATCAAAACTACAAACGTAGCATACAGGGGGTTTTTTTTATAAAAATAACATAACAGCCTGTATTCCCCGAAGGGTTGGGCAGAGGTGTACTTAGTACGGCACATTTAGCCTATTGCCACTAACCGGGCACAAACCCAGACTTCGGACTGTTACTGGGAAATTTCAGATGGAAAACCCAATAACACTGCCTGACCGACCTCTGATCGGAATCGAACCCAGGACCTCATACTCAACAGTAGCACTTCCGACCACTAGACCAACGAGGCTGTTATGTTAGTATATCTTACGACTTCCACGCGTACGAAGTCGCGGGCAGAAGCTAGTCTTTTCTTAAACCTATCCTATCTTGCTACCCCTACTTAATAAGCTAAACGGTAACGTTTAGCTTATTAACTTAACAATACTTACGTCAACAATTTGTTCAATAATAACACTAAAAAGCTTAAAATAAAACAAATTATTAAAAAAAACAAAAAACCCGACTGCAAAAAGATGAACTGAAAAGATGGAAACAAGATGAGAAGAAAATGTGTATCCTTTAAGTACCAAAAAGCTACACAAATTCGGTCTTAGAAGACTGTCCTATAAATCTGAGACATTTTGATCTATCTGTCAGTCAAGACCCTTTTTTCAGAAACGCATGGAGGTATTAAGTTGAAATTAATATCAAATACGAAGGTCTACGATCTCTTAGAGCTCTAAAAAAATCAAGCTTCAAGTCAACGCAATAAAAAAATACGGCCATTCATGCGACATATTTTGATGGGATAAATTCATCCTAACTACGTAACCCTTCATTGTGCATTTTCTGACACGCAATTGACCAGTTTTTGTTATAATGAACAGACTGGCCATTACAAAAGAAAAAACAGAAATAGAAAAATATTTCCCATCAAAATCGTTTATTTGCATAAATTTGGTGGGCACAAAAGATGTATAAAATTTTGTGCAAATATTATATTCCGCCATGCACTGATGTTATGCCAATATTTAATGGAAGTTAGTCAGTTAAACCGTAACATACAATTATATACAAACTCGTAAAAGAAATAGGTATTAAATTGGAGTTTTAACGTTAAGAATTCTATGAAAGAAAGGAGCCAATTGACCTATCCTATCTTGCTGGCCTTACTATGTCGTATAGCTTATTAACTTACCAATACTCAACTAAACAATTTGTTCATTTTAATAACACTAAAAATCTTAAAATAAAACAAATTATTAAAAAAAACAAAAAACCCGACTGCAAAAAAATTTACTGAAAGGATGGAAACAAGATAAAAAGTAAACTAGTATCCTTTAAGTACCAAAAATAAATAAATGCAGTCGGAAGCAAATTTTAAGGCGTTCGTAACATCCTAGTTGCCTCCGACTGCATTTATTTATTTTTGGTACTTCGATTTTTTAAGCAGGTGCCGATGTTTATCTCTACAGTCTTGAGCTCGGTGTCCTCGTTTCTTGCAGAAATCACAATGCTCATTGGAATGTGTTGAAGGACGAGACCTTTTTGCATCATTGTCAGATGTAGCTGGCTCATCAATTCTTCGCTTCAATGTAAAGCTTCGCAAGTTTCGAAAAAGTTGGTGTTTATCGTTAATTACAACTGAGTTAAGTTCTCGACGAATCTTGTCATCACATTGGGACAAAACGGATATGACAAAACCTGTCACAACTTTGTCGGGCATTTTTGCTTCAGGAATTTTCTCTAATAATTGCCATAGACGTAAACCCGCTTCTGCTGGGCTTTCTGTGTTTTTAATTTGAAACTTAATAACTTGGTCAAAATAATCTTGCATCATCATAGGCTTGCTAAATCTGGAAATCAGAATTTCCCTAATAGAGCTCCAGGTGATATTATCTGGTTGTATCTTGGTGAGACAGAGGCCAGCGCGGCCCTTCAGAGCATGAGAAAGAGCCAAAAGCAAATCGGCTCCATCTCCTTTTTTTTATTTTTTATTATAATATCGCTGAGCGAACACCAGTTTACTATATCAGATTCTGGTGCATCAGGATCAAAAGATATCAACTTGATTTGCGTATTTCCCGGAGGTGGACGGGAACCCATGCTTTCAGCAATTTTTTGAAGGATTGCTTCCATTCCAGTGGAGAACATTGTAAAGAAATTGTTTTCAATACTTGCCAAGTTCTATGTGGAGGTGGATCCATCCCGCTTCTGATGTAGGAGTTGAGTCAGGATCGGATATTTTAAAGTAAAAAAGTAACGTCGGTAGTTTTACTTATTAATCACTTTTATTTGATTGACTCTCTTGATTACTTAATTATAACTGGCTTGATTAATTTATAATTTAATAAAATAACTATGCGCTATGACAACATGTGCATCGGACCGAAGCCAAGAATAGAATGCGCCGATCGCTTCGCCCGGTCTCGTTTTCATTCTTTCAGTTATTTTTTTTGCAGTCGGGTTTTTTTCGTATATTTAACTTAATGCTAGTAGCACAGATATAGGCCTGTAATTAGAGGGATCACTCTTACTACCCAATTTGAAAATTGGTACTACTTTACTATGTTTCGTTAAATCAGGAAACGTACCGCTGTCTAAACATTGATTATCTAAATATGCCTGTTAGGACAGGGGCTATTGTGTCAATTATATCTCCAAGAACCTTAACGGAAATTCTCCATAAGTCTTCAGTGTTCTTTATGTTAAGACTTTTGAATGCTTTTTTAATCGTGACAACAGAAATGGGCTTGAATTCAAAACTTGGAATGTCTTTAGGGTAGTTTTCTTTGAGAAGAGATTCAGCTAATACGGATGATGAGGAGAGATATTTCGTAACCTCTATTGGGATGTTGGTTAATAAGTTTTCTAGTGTCTCAGCAACTTTTAACTTATCTGAAATGATTTCATTATTAATTTTTAAAGACAATTCATTCTGATCTCGCTGTTTTGTTTTTCCAGTTTCTTTTTGTTAATAGTTTGTTAATTACCTGCCACACAGCTTTTATTTTATTATTAGAAATACTAATTTTGTTACTTATTAATTTAGATTTAGCTTGAGCGCAGACTCTTTTATATATCTTCGAATAGTTTTTGACATAATTATGAAGGACTTGATCAGAAGTCAATGAATTCTCGTAGTACAAATTATATATATTTATAATAATGTAAAAATTGCCTCGTCAAGTCAACCATGCCACTAAGATCTTATAAAAAGACATCGATAAAATATTAGACCTTGTCATTCCAATGGAATGATTTCCAAACATTCCATTCTTACCTATCCTTTATGATTATGATTGACATTCAAATGCGACTACTTTACGTTATGTAAAGTAGTCGCTCGCACAGCAAGCTGCCTGCGATAGCGAGCTGTGTGGCGCGCGCACATAGGACCAGTTCATGCATAGTGCCTAGATACCGGTATCATGACGACTGCCAACCTTACAGACACAAACAACGTGCTGAAATACTTGGTAGTGTGGGCGGACTACGGCATTCGCAGATTATACATACATAACCGATTAAATCTTCAATCATTGGCTCTGTGCTGTAATGATTTGTTGAATGCGCCTACGCGACTTTGTTCGTATACGAATATGAAGCCCTCTTAGTTCTTTCCGCACAACGACGATTTTTTTGCGCAAATTTTGTGTTTGTAGACTTTACAGTGAGTGGAACTTCTGTCATGATTCTGTACTAATAATGTTAGGTGACTAGGTGATGCATTGCGGTGAGTTGCAGATGCGGGGGTGAGGTGTGACGTGTTTAATCCATCAGCTGAGGGAGCTGCTCTCACGAGTGGCGTGACACTGTGGTCCGCGTGACGTCAGTGTGACTAGCTCCCAACTACGATTGCTAAGTAGCCCGTGATGGCAAACCACGGGATGTAAGCCGATAGGTGCTGATCATCGGTTAGAGAAACATTAATGTAGAGCTATTCGTCCCAACTTTGTGCAAAAAATAAATTTTATGTGAAGTATGATGATGTATGAACGTTAACGAAGCAAAAGTAGTATGGAAGGTCGTAGTAGGAGGCTATGTAGAAGATAGAAGACCAATGATAGTATCACTATGTGCTGAAAAGTTACATACAAAAAGAAAATATGAAATGACTTTAGACATTTTTATTTTTGGCGTATGTTATCTTATTAATTTACTAAATATAAGAACGTAGTAATAAAAAAGAAGCATCTTTCTTTGTCACTACGCTACAATACGAAAGACATTTGCTTCGAACGAGTGCGACGTGCTACTAAAAGTACCTAATTAGTTTACACACATCGATGCACCATTTTTTAAATATTTTTTTAAAATAGGTCAAATAGCAATGGTTTAATTCATTAATTTAAAATGGACACGCTACAGTAGCATCACTACATAGTATAATCATTTCCCGCTGTCTGTCTGTCCCTATGTATGCTTAGATCTTTAAAACTGCGCAACTGATTTTGACGCGGTTTTTTTTAATAGATAGAGTAATTCAAGAGGAAGGTTTATATGTATAATACATGCATAATATAGTAGAGAAAATCAGCATTGCACCCGTGCGAAGCCACAGCCGGGGCGGATCGCTAGTACATTATAATACTAGAAGTCTACAAAACCCACAAGGGTTTAGTCGATAAATGTCAGATTCTAGAAATGTCAGATGCCATTAAAACGCCAGATTCTATAAATGCCAGATTATACAAATGGCAGATTCTACAAATGTCAGATTCTATAAATGCCAGATTCTACAAATGCCAGATTCTACAAATGTCAGATTCTATAAATGCCAGATTCTACAAATGTCAGATTCTATAAATGCCAGATTCTACAAATGTCAGATTCTATAAATGCCAGATTCTACAAATGCCAGATTCTACAAATGTCAGATTCTATAAATGCCAGATTCTACAAATGTCAGATTCTATAAATGCCAGATTCTACAAATGTCAGATTCTATAAATGCCAGATTCTACAAATGCCAGATTCTACAAATGTCAGATTCTATAAATGTCAGATTCTACAAATGTTAGATTCTATAAATGACAGATTCTATTAATGTCAGATTTTCATTCACAATTTTTCAATGCAAAATTTTTTAAATCAGCTCTTAGAAATGGAAATTTTATTAGATATGGTGTTTGTCAATGTTGCCAAAATTATAAGGAAATAAAAAATACAGTTATTAGGAAATGATTTAATAACAAAATAAGTATGGACTAACACAAAATTCTGAGAGTTACTACGATACAGCGCAGTTACTAGACAAAATCTAACTGATTGCTATTTTAATTGTATATTTTATTATTTTTATGACATTTATTTTACACTCTGTGATTACCTTAACTCACACACTGATTATTTTAGGAAAACGTTTTTTTTTTACAATGTTTGTAAATATGTGAGCACCATGTATCTGTCTCATAATTAATTTATCTGTCATTACTTCATTATTCATTATTTTTACCTATTGTGGTATAGTAATTTTATTCTAGGTGCATCGTCTTCACATATCATTATATAATTGATGTACCTACCAATACCAAATATTGTAAAACATTTTAAAAGAGTAACGGTGGAGTTTCTTGCCCATTCTTCTCCATACGAAGCTACCTTTTGGAAGGGGCGAATAGAATCAATTCTATTTTATTTGTAAATTTTGACGTTCAAAAGTGCCATCTATGTGCCTATTTGAAATAAATAATTTGACTTTGACTTTACCGTAAATAGTGGCGCGACGACTGACACTGCAACAAAATGATGCGATGACAATGGACGGATATTTATAGAGATACGATGACAATGGACGGATATTTATAGAAAACAAGCCGTGTGTCCAATGGGATGTCCCATCAGCAACATGTCGAACTTCTATACAAACTTTCATCCCCTATTTTTCATCCTTTAAGGGAGGAAATTACAAAAATCCTTTCTTATTGGTCACCTTCGTTACTAAAGGAACTCTTGCACAAAATGTCATGCTTCTGGACCCGCTCTGTCAGCGAATGAATTTAATATTTTTATTAAGATCGTATACGCGGTACGGCATTTCATACAAACTTTCAAGCCCTTGTTTTTCGAAACGACTGAACCGATACTGAAACTTCATACGCATAAGCAGGATAGAAAACATTTTCGAAATGTCATATAAAAACAGATAACTGGAAATCTCTGTTTCTATGGAAAATTTAAAATCGGTCTAATTTGGCTGTAACACTATTTTTCGAAAATGTTCTTGTTGGATGCTGAAAACCGATATAAAATAATAGAATGTAATACTCTTTATTAAGTACACCATAAAAATTACAGATATAAATGTTGAAATTTTACTTAGGGCGACACAATGGGCGGTCTAATCGCTAAAAGCGATCATTTACAGACAACCTTTAACCTAAAATATTGTACGAGTAGGATATGGACAAAAAAGATATTGAACTATGGATATGGTTGGCTGAAGTGGACGCTACAACTATTATTATAGATATATTATTACTTATTATTTTTATATACAAAACAGGAATAAAATGGCAGGAGATAAAAAAAAAAAAAGGCGATAATTTGCACACCCAATAATGGCCCACCGAAAACCGCCAATGGGGCAACATATCTTGAGGTGCTTGAGGGGTGGAGAGGTATTCCACGGCTATCAGGACAATCCCGGAAATACGGTCAGGATCCCTACCAGCATCTTACTGGAATACTTCCTTCCTCCGAGCACGATTGCTCTTGCGAATCTCCACTCAAGCCGGCCAATAAAGGCAAGAATGAGGTGGGAGCTTTGTTCCTCGTCAATTTTCATTCCAGCCGGTCAATAAAGGTAAACCAGAGATGAGGAACTAGACTTATCCCGGGAGGTCCGTGGGGTCGTTACTGCCCGACAGCTCGCCAACATGCTGCCTTGCGGGTTAATGTATCTCTCTTATTATTATTATATTTATTAAGAGTTACCTTAGTAATAAAATATCTCGACTTGCACACGAGGTTGTTGCCATGTGAAATGTGAGCCCGGCAACTTTGTTTTGTATTTCTTGCTGCACTTTATTGTATCCCAATGCTATGTTACAGTAGCACATTGTACGTTTGGGTTATTGTGACCTCTCTGTACGAAGCGGTCCTTCAGTACGTTATTGTGACCTCTCTGTACGAAGCGGTCCTTCAGTACGTTATTGTGACCTCTCTGTACGAAGCGGTCCTTCAGTACGTTATTGTGACCTCTCTGTACGAATCGGTCCTTCAGTACGTTATTGTGACCTCTCTGTACGAAGCGGTCCTTCAGTACGTTATTGTGACCTCTCTGTACGAAGCGGTCCTTCAGTACGCAAGTGCCGATACATGTCATACATGGGCACTTGCGAAAGTTTAGCATTAAGTTTATAACTTGTGTTGAGAAAATAAACGTTTCATATTGTATTTCGTATTAAGGCTCGTACAGACGGAGCGATATCGCGGGCGCGACAGTCAGCGCGAGTTTTGTTGCGCCCGCGATATCGCATGAGTCTGTACGAGCCTTTATATGATGGGCTCGGGGCGCAAGGTCGGGTCATGTGGAGGCATGTCGCGGTTCGCTTGACCTTGTCGTGGGGCAAGGTCAGGCGAGCTGCGACATGCCACACTTCGCTGTCCGATGGATATTCATCGTGTTTTTAATTTCATACTTCAGTTGTTGCCGTTACAGGCTATTATTTAACTAACAGACCGGCTGGTATTTCACTTCCTTTTTTCGATTCGGTTGTGTTTTCAACACAGACACAAACGTGAACCTTTCCACACTTGGAACAATTTTCCACCTAAGTACTTACCTATGTTTTTCCACTCGCTACACCACACGCCACACTCAATAAGCATAGTTGGGTCAATAGCGCATTCCTATTACACGCAGACGGTATGTCTCGACGAAAGCATAGATCAAAAATATACGCGAGTTCTTAGTGCGTCACTCACCGTAGTCGTATGATAGAATAGCGCTCCGTGTCGCACGTAGATACGCGCGGTATGTGAGGCGCGCCCGGCACGCGTCATCAGACCGCGGCGGTGTACCGACACACTAACACGCACACATAATTGTAGTACGATACGGTGCTAGTTAATTATACGTACTGATGTCTGCTACAGACTACTGCGCTACAGGACGTACTTAGTCGTTGGTGGCATTCCATTGTGGTAGGTGTAACAATAGTAAACGAAGGACTGCTATTATTAAATCTACAGATTATCAACAAGTTTGTTGTCTTACGACGAGTTCCGTATCTCTGCCTCTTTCGGGGGGGAGATTGATTCAGCGCCATCAATCCGGCGGGACACGGAGCGCTTTGATGAATAGTCGATCGGTGTGACACATTCGGGCCGCGCTCCGGACGCCCAGACACTGCGCCTGTCCGCTTGTCCGGCTGTCCGCGCTCCGGACGCCCAGACACTGCGCCTGTCCGCTTGTCCGGCTGTCCGACACCGACTGATGATGAATTGACGTTAGACGGCTTCGGGGATTAAAACGAACCGTTACGGTATGCGGGATTAACTGGTATGGACGAGGCGCGCGTTACTTGCCCACACGGTGAACACTTGCACAGCGATGCCAAATAAAACATCCGCGGCTTGCGAAGTGAGAATGACCTACAGTTCGAATATAGTGTTTCACAGCTATAAGGTGAAAAGGATATTTTGACACATTTTGTAATTTTCTATGTATAGATGGAAGTTATGCACACCGTGTCAGTATGTGCTAATCCCTCAAGTTTTAAAATGTTACACTGATACAACATTGAATTCGTTACGAATAATCAAAAGAATACTTCAAAAAGAGTTCATTGTACGAGTATTGACTCGGATTCGAACCTTCGCCATCACCGAACGTCGTCATACTCATACGAGTTTGATATACTCGTACTAGCCAGCCAGGTTCTGATATTAAAATATTAAACTCTTTGCTATCATGTCGTGTCTCCAGTAGAGGGTGTATCCAAAATCGATGTTTATTTTTATGGCGATGTTTTCCACGATAATATAAATAAATAACTGCAGCAACTTCTTCGACGTCCATCATGTCCAATATTTATTTCGAAATGTGGCGGACCGCAATAGAACCGAGACTATACGGTTAGCCGGAATACGGCGTGCCGTTGCGGCAGACCGTCTATACTGCGGCCTGCCGCAACGGCACGCCGCATCACGGCCAGCCGCTAGTGCGTTTTAGGCATAAGTTATAACTACAACGTTTGACGTACCACCGCGAACGTTCCCGGTCGACCACTTTTCGCTCTTATGCCATAGAAATAAGGTTGAAAAGTGGTCGACCGGGAACTTTCGCGATGGGACATATATGTCACGGCGAGGAACCCAGTGCCGTCGCTGACCAGTCTCCGGTGTACATAATGCTTCACTGATGGTAGATAGGTAGTTGGTTTTCAATCACACACAATACTTAACTCAAACTCAAAGCGTTTATTTCCATTAGAACATTTAAATACACTTTTGAATTATCATATATCAAAGAGTCGTTCAGTTTGAGTCAGTACCTAAGTGAAGCTCCAAGACGAAGTAGGTCCTTATGGAGAAGAACGAGCAAGAAACTCCATAGACACTCTTTTAAATCAGTCGACACAGTTGGCGCAGTGGTTAAGCGATTGCCTGCTGCGCTGCGTGTCGCGGGTTCAAAATCAAAATCAAAAGTCATTTATTCAAACTAGGCTGAGAATCAACACTTTTCGAACGTCAAAATTACATAAGACAGTCCCCCAAAAACGCCCACCCTTCACCACTTCCTAGTGCTTTAGCTGGGAAGAAGAAGTGGCGCAACAAACTCCCCAGCAGCACAGCTGTCTGTTCAGATATAAAACTTGAATTGAATCTATACAATAAAATGTAAAATAATTTGCATTACGCAACACAGAACATAAAAGATATTTATATTATTTGCCTTATGATAGCTAGCACACGCCACTATACGAAAAAAAAAAAAAAACATTAAAATCGTCAAAAAACTAAACTCAAGCAGAAATAACGTAAACAGAACGTACTTAAATATAAAGCCTCTAGGCATAATGGGCGTGCCCGCTTACATAAAACTATAGCTATAACTCGAAGTCACAAATGATAAACTAGCACCATCGAAGTAAAATAAAAAACAGTTAATCATTAATAACAATAACAAAACCATGGTCAGCAAGACGACCAGTCACCACAAGCAGCACCCGTTCACGAGCATAACGCAAAGATCAGCCATCACCGCCCTCGCCATATTTGAGGGAAGGAGGCAACCCGACCCCCGACGCTACCGCAAGCAGTGACATCTAAAGGAGCACGACGAACTTGCTGCCGGTTGCTCAGGCAAGAATAATATAATCAATTGTCAAGGTCGCTAGCTAACCACTTATTGCAATACAACTCATAAAAAACATTTTCATGAGTATATTATGTCACTAATAATAAATAAAAATAAAAAAAAAAATTGACTGACACAGTCAATAAAATAAACAATTATGAACTCATATAACCTGTCAGTAGGTACGCTAATTCTGGAGAAAGAACATGAACTTTGTCTTGAGTTAATCACAGCGACCAACTATTCTTATCGTTTAAGTAGTCATTGATAGAATAGTATGCCTTTGAACAAAGATTGGATTTAACTTTAACTTTAAACGCATTAAAAGGCAAATCTAGCAAAGAAGAGGGTAGCTTGTTATAAAAAGTTATTTTTTATTCGATTCCCGCACGGAACAAATATTTGTATGACCTACAAGTAGTTTTTCCGGGTTTGGCTATTTGTGTATGTGAGTTTAAATGTTTGTAAACGCACCCACAATACTGGAGAAATTCCTAGTGTTTCTAATTCACAAAGAAGCCAATAGATGGCGCCGAACTCTTACAGCAGTCAATATAAAAACTTTTTAGAAAAAAAAATAACCGACTTCCAAGAAAACACTACAAAGTGAAAAATAACTTTAATTTCGGAAGTCGGTGTCTTCGGATCTGTATTTTAGTTTTATGCCACCGACTTCCGAAATTAAAGTTATTTTTCACTTTTTAGTGCCGACAAAGAATTTTCCAAATCGGTTCATAAATGACGGAGTTATGCGCGAACAAAAAACGCAATACAGAGTAAACGAAAAGATCGTTAATGTAGACAATGTAGATAAATTTTTAGATGATTGTTGATTTTTCAAAAACCGCTTGTCCGATTTCGATAAAATTTTCATGGGACTACTTGGGAAGTATACCATTTCCAACAAAAAAATAACTTTTCAAATCGGTTGGCAAGCGACGGAGTTATGCGCGAACAAAGATTAAAAAAAAAAAATACAGACATCCGAATTGAGAACCCCCACCACACCAACCATCTTAACAGGTAGACGCTCGTGGCGGCGATATATACCTACGTTCACTTAACAGGTAGACGCTCGTGGCGGCGATATATACCTACGTTCACTTAACAGGTAGACGCTCGTGGCGGCGATATATACCTACGTTCACTTAAAACGACGAAGAGTAAACGATTACGATTTACGCATTACTATTTAAAATTATTTCTAATTTAATCCTATTTTATCGTTTGATAGCCTCTCGAGTGTCTTATGTTACACAGTTCGACATAAGAAAAAATGCTCCAAGTGTCTTAAGTCGGACAGTTACACTTAAGGGCTTGGTCAAGATTGGTCGCTAAATATCTTTAGTTGTGTTGCAAGTAGCAATATGTTCTGTAGTTATATGAAAGAAATGGTTCATTCACTCTTAATTTTAATATTTTTCAACAGCAGAAACATTATTTTGAACGAACTAAAGAATAAATAAATTCATCTGACATTCCAGTCACGGCCAACGTCAAAGTGTATAAATTTGTGCGTAACGAACGGAGAAATAAACGATGAATAGAGGCAGAAACCCATAAGTTTTCTTAAAAGAATCTATATAGAATTACTGAGAAATAAGTGTAGATTCCGTATTGAGTAATTGTTTTTCAAAAAGTAATGATTATATAGGCGAAAAAAGTAACGAAAGTTTAGACTTAACATTTTTTCCAAAATGGCCGTTGTGTTATAACATGTTTTTGCTACAAATATTCTCGTAAATAGTTTGTTAGTAATATATACTTATACCATCACGTATTGACATCATTATTGTGTGTCTAAAGAGAAAAAGTCGTAAAATTGGCGCCAACCATGACGGTTGGCGGGACAAAGTACGTTACCGGCCAGGCAGTATTGCCGCCGGCGCGCGCCGGCGCGGCGGCGTTCGCAGAATTTTTATCGGTTGACAGAATAAGTTGTTGTGTCATGCAAATAGTGTATTTAGTAGTGATATTTAGTATGTTATGAATGTGTAAACATATGTGCCATCATATTATAGTGAAGTTTTAGTGAATATATTTGTGGATTCGACGTATTGTGATAAAGTGTGTAGGTTATGTGAATGAATATTATCAAAATGAAAACATATCACGCCACTGCAATATCAGGTCAGTTTTATTTCACTACGTAGCTGTTTTATTAGATAGGAAAACTAATGAGGATTACGGGAAGGTATCATTTATAATTTGTTATTATCGATTTAACAGTAAAATCTTCCTTTTTCTGAAGGCCTACCTAAAGTTATTACCTACTCGTAAAAGTATTGACATTTACGTAATGTGCGTTTTCCGGAAGTCGACAACCGAAAGGTAAGATGTCACTTGTCTAGGGACCCGTTTGTGTCAGTTGGCAAAATATGTATATTATATAACTGAAAATTATAAAATTGAAATTATTTATTAATAATCAAGTACATCATACATTTTAACGGTGATCCCCAAACTAGACGTTCGTCTGTATCTTGGGAATCAGAAAATAATAATCAAATATAAATATTTGTAGTAAAACAAGATCAAAGGGTTGTTTATTATTAGACAGCAATCATAAATATTATTTATTTATCTAAAAGTTAATTTCAGAACATAATTCCATATAGGTAACATTGTTAGTAAAGCTTATAACTACTACATACCCATCTCATTGGCTACTAACAGTGATCGCCAAGGTGCTGGATGGTTTGCTTGATTGTAACCTTAGTGAGCATATACATCTGCATGATGCCCGTTTCGGATTTAGAGCTGGGCTTGCGACGGAAGCTGCGCTACTGCGACTCAAGCATACTATCCAGTACTACGTGACAAGGAAAACGCCTATTTACGGCTGTTTTTTGGGCCTGTCGAGGGCATTTGACCTTGTATCTTATAATGGGCTGGATAAGCGTCGGGAAGAAACGAACACACCCAGGGGCATGATCAGCATACAGAGATATGGGTACGGCAACCAAACCAATTCTGTTAAGTGGGCGGGCTCATGTTCCACAGAGTACAGGTTGAAGTGTGGGGTGAGACAGGGAGGCCTGACGTCACCACAGCTCTTCAACCTGTATGTGAATGGACTGATAGATCAGCAGGGCCGGTGTCGGTTGTCCCATGCATGGCACTTGTACGAGTATGTACAATATTAGCTACGCCGACGATATGGTACTGCTGAGCCCATCTGTTAAAGGCCTCAACATGCTCTTAGGCATTTATTTCAGAGGTACGCAGTGTCACATGGCCTCAGGTACAACTCCACTAAAAAACTGAACTACTTGAACTTTACCATAGTCGGAATAAAGTTCGAAATTCCATAATGGCTCCATGTTTTAAACCTGGATCTGAAGATAAACCTTGTTTTGTAATAAGGGGGATCAAGTTAAATCTAATATATAACCACATGAATGTCTCTGTCTGTAGAGATGTTAATTTAGTCATCGCTGGCAGAGCACAACAGGTTAACAAGAAACATCGAAGATTAATAGCAGAGCGCGGCAGTTACCAGCCGGTCTACGAGTTAGTTAATACGAATCCGATCATGTTTGTGCTTAGTCGCAGCGATAAGTCGCAGCGATAAGTCGCAGCTGTTCCAATAATCAGTACAAGTAATAATTATGTGTACCTATAGAAATGTTTGAATACAAATTCTATTTGTATAACGTGTTGATTGAAAGATAATAATCGCAGCCCACACACCTGGAATGGTGATAAAACATTTTGCTCCGCAGTCATTAGACATCGACACTGAAAATAAAGATTATCTAAGAATTTACATTCTCAAGAGTAATTTCACATTCGGATCTGATCGGGATCGGTTCCGAGAAAGAAAAGATAAGATCCAAACGTTGCGAGGAGACAGACAAGCTCAATGCACGTATATAGTACGCCGTAGTCGTATCCTTCCAGGTAATCAGTGCGCCAGACAACAACACGAGCTCTTCCAAATGAGTGTAATACGAGTCCCAGTAGTCCCAATGTGAGAAAGAAAGAAAATACGTCTATTTGCGGTAAAAATGGCGCAAAGAAAAAACACAACACAAAAAATCCATCCAAGTGCGTGTCGGACCACGCACAATGACGGATTCCGTAGTTGGGGTGAATTTATCCCAAAAACAAACTTAACATTGTAGTAGAAAAACATGTGCACCCATACAAAGTCAAAGTAAAACCATTTATTTCAAATAGGCACATAAGAGGCACTTTTGAACGTCAAAATTTACAAAAAAAAAAATTGAATTGTTTCTAGTTGCCCCTTCCAAAAGGTAGTTTCGTATGGAGAAGAATGGGCAAGAAACTCCACCGTTACTCTTTTAAAAATGTTTTACAATATTTTGTTTGAGTACAGTAATTATATGATTATATGTGAAGACGATGCACCTAGAATAAAATTACTATACCATAATAGCTAAAAAGAATTAAACACTAAGCAATGAAAAATAACTTAATTATGAGATAGATACAAGGTGCTGACTCGTAAAAGTAAGTTTTTCTAAAAAAAAATTTAAAAAAAATCAGTGTGAGTATAGGTAATCACAGAATGTAAAATCAATATCATAAAAATACAGATTTTACAATAAAAATAGCAACTAGTTTTAATTTGTCTAGACTCTAGATTGTCCTATGGAGCTAGACTAGCATGTTTCCAAGCATTCCTGTCCTGGATATAATCCTCTAACTTGTAATATGCTTGTTTACAAAGTGTACTTTTAATATGTGTTTTAAAATTTCTGTCATTTAATTACAATACATCGATATACGTCACGGTCAATGCTCCAACTGCAAATGTAAGTTGGTCGACTATTACTCGTAAACGTGTACAGCCTAGCTGTGATAGGTTTCCTTTTAACTTCTTTAAATATACTACTGCCATGATTTTTATCACATATCCAAAAACAACTATTTAGCTGGCAGGGGAGGAGAACACTTGACTCTCACAATTATCACGCAAATCCCTGAATCGAAAAATGATTTTCACAGACCCGCAATATTTTTAACGGCCTCTCCAACGATACCCCTCATCATGGGATAGACGAGAAAAAAATATATCATCCCCACTTTATGTCCAAGTAAATTAAAGTTATTTTTCACTTTGTAGTGATATTTTGGAAGTCGAGTGTTTTTTTTTGTAAAAAGTTTTTAATTTTTCACTTTTTAGTGGGTCAGTTTGTAATTTTTGAGGTTCCGTACCCAAAGGGTAAAACGGGAACCCTATTACTAAGGCTCTGTCTGTCTGTCTGTCACCAGGCTGTATCTCATGAACCGTGATAGTTAGACAGTTGAAATTTTCACAAATGATGTATTTCTGTTGCCGCTATAACGACAAATACTAAAAAACAGAATAAAATAAGTATTTAAGGGGGCTCCAATACAATGAACGTGATTTTTTTGCTCGTTTTTGATCGATATTGATAACGGCAACAGGTAGACGCTTAAAATATTCACATAATAGTTAGTTATATATTATTCACTATAAAAATAAATAATTAAACTAAAATAAAACAAATATTTAAGGGGGCTCCCATACAACAAACGTGATTTTTTTGCCGTTTTTATAGATAATAGTACGGAACCCACCGTGCGCGAGTCCGACTCGAACTTGGCCAGTTTTTTAAAGGTTACATTAGCCTTATGTCAACAGTTCATAATATTTTACAAAATATTGCTTTTCCCGATGCAGGGACGTTAATTGTTGAGGAGTTCTAACAACCCGTTAAATACTTATTATTATTAGCAACCCGTTAAATACTTTTTATTAAGTAGTTCCGGTGGCCATCTGTTTTCTTCATCATCAGTTCCACTTCACCAAATGGTGCTATCCGAGAGAAAATGCACGACTGTAAAAAAAAAACCCAAATCGCTATTGGTGTGCTATTCAATTTGAGGATTTCCCTCGATTTCCATGGAATCATGAGATTCTGACTTGGTGGCAATGGGACCACCTCAGGAGTGAAAAAAAGAATTTAAAAAATCAGTCCACAATTTACGGAGAAATCGGTGAAAATACTTAAACAAAACTGACGAACATAATTATAACCTCCTCATTTTTGGAGGTCGGTTAAAAACTGAATATTGTTATTTGTGTCAAATGATTTTTGTATCATCCGTCATGAAGTTTAAAGTATCTCATTTGTCAGTTACGGTAAAAGTACAGTTGGTTGTTTAACAGAATGGAATGAAAAACATGATAATTGGGGCGTCACGTAGTTGATAAGTCAATTCTCTTCGAGCCTCGGAACCTAAAGGTTGTCTGCAAGAAGTCTAAAGTCTATACTGATATTGTAAACACATTTTCTTTCTTTCTTTTTCTCCCTTATTACATTGAGAACCTAATTAAATAGTTCGTTAAATATTGCTATATACCAGGTTTGTATGTGTGAAAAGGTGTTTCATTACATTTCAGAAGTGGGATAAACCAAAAGATGAGGTAAAGGTTTAAAAATGAATTTCTTGTAATTCAATTTATTAAACACTTTTGAAAAACTCACCTAGAGGCTTGTGAGAACAACTATATTGCTATCATTTTGTCGGCTGCATGATGCTGCACATGAGGTCGGGGTAGCTCTGTGGTGATGAGTTGTGTTGTGTAGGCGTAGGCCGTGCGTAATAATGTATGTGGGTATGTGGCTGGGGTACTCTCTGGCGGTACCTTTTTTTTTTTTTTTTTTGGGTGGGAAATTATCAAATAACTTCTCCCGCTCTGGGCGGAGCGGGAGGGCGTGTCAGACTTTTACTGACTAAAACCCACCCGTGTTCCTTCATTTGCCTGTGTGCCAGGGCCACGATATCCCTTTCGGACAAACTCGCAACCCTGGCAGGCATTGGCCCTAATGGACCCCGTCAATTCGTGCTGACGTCTCTTTGAGGCGCGTGTGGAACACGACGCGCCGTCGACCCGGGCCTGGTCCTTATCTGACGGCGAGCTACCCATCGCTCACCGTCCGCAAGCCCGCGCCTACGGTGGCCGGAAATCGGCTTGCGACTCCCGATGCCCAGGGCGTCTCCTGCGGCGACTAGGGGCGGGAGGGCGCGAACCCTGCCTCTCCCTCACGCGCTCCGCCTCCTCCTTCGCGAGCATTACTGCTTCGCAGAAGAAGGTGACGGCTTCCCATGCACTCTCGCTCCGAACCATGGCCTGAACCAGGCCCGGACGCGACAGATCGCCGCCGCCGATCGCCTCCGTGAGGACACGGCGGTGCTCCGCCCAAGCCGGGCAGAGCTCCTCCGTATGCTCCACCGTGTCCTCCGGGCGATCCACACAGTGGTGACACCCGGGCGTTTCCTCCCGCTTTATCCTGAACAGGAACCTCCCGAAACAACCGTGTCCGGTGAGGACCTGCGTCAGGCGGAAGGTGAGGACGCCGTGGCGCTTCTCTAGCCACTCCTCAAAGAGGGGACTTATCGCCACAATTGTGGCGTGCCCAGCGCTGGGTTGCGACAATCGCACTCTCCATGTCGCCATGAGATCCCGCCGGAGCTCTGTCCGCTGTGCCGTGATTTCTCGCGGCAGCGGAGTTTCACCCCGGCGTTTCGCCTCCTCGCGCCACTCCCAGATGTGCGCGAGGACTTTTGCCTCCAGATCCCATGGCGGCAGTCCGGCAAGGAGGCTCGCCGCCTCACGGGAGACCGTGCGGTAACCTCATACTAGCCTGATGGCCATGACCCTTTGGGACGCGTTCAACCGCTGGGCTGGTCGCAGCCTTAAAGAACGCGCCCACACCGGTGCCCCGTAAAGGGCCATTGACCGCACGATCCCCGCGTAGAGCCTCCGGGAGGAGGCGTTTTGACCCCCTAGATTGGGCAGGAGCCGCTTCAAAGCAGCCCCGGCCCGCTCCAGTCTGGGAGCCAAACGTCTAAATACTCCACGAAGTTCCACCGGCTGTCGAGGACGAGTCCCAGGTACTTCATCGTCGACTCGACGCCGATGTGAACCCCTCCCGCCGTTATCTGGGAACCCGACAGTGGCGCGTTCCGAGGACCATAAAAACACATGGCCTCGGCCTTGTGCAAAGCTACCTCGAGTCCCAATTGCCGAATCCTATCGACGATTGTCGCAACCCCACGTGCCGCCAGTTCGGCCGCCGCCTGATGCGAACTCCCTTGTGCCAGGACTAGCGTGTCGTCAGCGTAGCAGACTACGCTGACGCCACTAGGGAGATCGGCGCGCAGCACCCAGTCGTACCCGATGTCCCACAGATGCGGCCCCAGGACCGATCCCTGTGGGACACCGCACGACATCTCTCGCCGGTTCCAATTGCCGTGGTGACCGGGGTAGATGACGGCCCTGTCCGTCAAATAGGCCTCGACCACGCGACAGAGGTAGGTCGGCATCCGGTGATACCAAAGTGCCTCCCTAATGCAACTCCAGGGCAGGGTATTAAAGGCATTGGCGATGTCAAGAGACACCGCCAAGACAACCCCACCCCGGGCAACAGCATGCCCCGTCGTGAGGGCTCGAACGCGCATGATGGCATCCACCGTAGAGCGCCCCTTGCGGAAACCAAACTGGCTGTCCGCCAAATCCGGCCCCACCCGCACCAGCCGCCCGACAAGGCGGTCTGCAATTACTCTTTCAAAGAGCTTGCCCACCTCGTCGAGCAGCACGATGGGCCGGTAAGCGGAGAGTCCGCCGGGCGCCCTGGCTTCTTTATGAGGACCAGTTTACCCGTCTTCCAACGAAGTGGGAACTGGCCCCTCTCCAAGCATGCGCTTAGGAGCCCCCTTAGTCGAGGCCCGAGAGCCTCTAAGAGCCTCTAAGGCCAGAACCCAGGCTTTTCTAGGCAAGCCATCGGGTCCTGGGGCGGTATTCTTGGCATTCAGCCTACCTACCGCCACTCTCAGATCTACCTCGGTCACCTCTGGAGCATCGTCGTCATCGGTGTGGTCCGCATCTGGCACCGCAGGAGGCGGAGCCATGGGCGGGGGAGTATGTTCCCCTCGCGAAGGGAACAGAGCGCTCACCCGTCCTCCACGAGCTGGGGCCGGAGACTTTGCGTCAGCGGGGGAGCCCGTGGGCGGAGTTTATCTCGCACCCATTTGTAGGGGCGTCCCCACGGGTCTCTGTTGAGAGTCTCCAGTGTCTCCTCGTGGGCCAGTCCCCTGGCCCGCTGGATCTCCGCTCGGAGGGCAGTCTTCGCTGCTCTGTACCCCTCATATAGCTCCGCCTGAATGGCTTCCGTATCCGGAGGGTGGATACGGAGCCTGCGGTGCCTGGAGTACCGGTGGCGCGCAGCGACGCACGCCTCGCGTAAAGCGGTCAGCTCACGCGACCACCAGCACACCTGGCGCCGAGCATGTCCGGGCTGGACCCGGGGCATTGCCACGTCACATATTTCGGACATGGCCTCCCGGAACCACTCCGCCTCGTCGTTGATGTCGGCAGGCCTGTCTGGTGATGACACCCAGGCCTGCACGATCGAGGCTTCCAGGAGGAGCTCCCGGTCCAGCTCCTTCAGCGCCCACCGCGGACCACTCGGGGTCTGTCGCACCAGCGCGCCTAAAGTCTGATATATCGGTGATCGGAATACGTCTCCACCCCCTCCATCACGCGCCAGTCGATGACACGCGGCGACAGAGCGGGGCTGGCGAACGAGATGTCCACCACTGATTCACCCCGCATCCGCACACACGTGGGGACAGAACCCCGGTTTAGGACGACCAGGCCTGTCTCCAGAGCCCAGTCCTCCACCATCCTGCCCCGTGTGTCCGTATACCGGGAACCCCAAGCCACGTTTTTGGCATTGAAGTCCCCGAGGACGAACATGGGGAGGGGATGGTACCCGACGACGACGACTCTCAGCTCCCCAAGGGAGTTGTGGAACTCGGCGAGAGTTCGGTTCGGGGAGAAGTAAACTCCTACCACGACAATCTCCCCGAACCGTGCTGCAACGCAACCCTGTCCCCTCTTGACGGCCTCGAGGGACGGGGTACTGGTGGCGGCCGACGAAATTAGGGTCACTGAGCCGCTCAGGTCCTCCACCCAGTTATCCCTGGGCGGGACAAAGTACGGCTCAGCGACCACGGCGATGTTAATCGACCACTGCACTATTCTCTGGAGCAACAGATCCTGAGCGGCGGCGCAGTGGTTGATGTTTGCCTGGAGGAGGCGTAATGGGGCCATTTATTGGCATTCCATATCAGCCTCCTCCTGGGCCCTCTGGAATGGCCCTGCCGCGGTGGTAGCGGCGGCGACGACGACGGTGGTGGAGGCGGCAGCGGCGGCGGCAATCGTGGCGGCTGCGGCGGTGACGGCGGTGGCGGAGGGCTTGCCCTTGCCCCTGGGTTTGGGGGGAGGAGCATAGGCCTTGCCCCCAGCCCGGTGATCTGCCGGCTTGCCAGCCGCCGCACATGCAAAAAAGTGCGGCGTGGCATTACAGGAGCCAGCCTTGTGACCGGGCTGACCGCAGCGGAAGCAGTTATTGCTGCGGTCCACCTCCGAGGTACAGCATGCTCCCACGTGGTTTCCCACCCGGCAGCGGAAGCACCTCAGAGGTCTGGGTTCCAGCAGTTTCACCTGCGCGGATACCCAGCCCACCCGGAGCCTTTGGCCCTCCCCGGATATTTTTTGGGCCGCCGACACGGGGCAGCTCACCGTAATGGTTTGCATCCCCGATTTGTCAGGACGGAGGGTGCCGGCACTCACCTGCTTGGCAGAGCACTCGCCAGTCCTAGCCACGGCGGCCACAACATCTTCCGCCGTCACGCAGTCATCCAGGCCTAGGATGCACATGTCAGCGCACTTGGTGGGCCTGGAGACTCGAGCCTCCTCCGCATTAAGGGACGCCTGAGCCTGAGCCTTTCGGCCAGGGCGTCAGCGGTTGGGCCGCTTGCCGCACCAAGGATCTCGAGCATCCGGGCCCCAGTCGCCGTGACCTTCATCCTGAAGCTCTCGGCGACGCCGATCTCCTCCAGGTTCACCGCCTTCCACGCCTTGGCGAGCACCTCACGGTAGGTCACGCCCTTCTTCTCCGCTTCCGGCTGTAGTGATATCACTACAGCTGCGGACTTCGGGGCGCGGAGCCTAGCCGCAGTGCTTCGCTTCTTGCGCCGTTGCCGCCACTCCTTTTTCTTGGCCGCCCTTTTGGCCTTAGCCACCTTCTTTTTCTCCCCGGCTACTTGCCATTCGGCGTCGGCCAAAGGGGGATTGTCCTGCCGCAGTGGCTGGGGCCCTTACGTTCTGCGTAGCCACCTGTGCAGCCGCCCCGCCCTTCTTGGGCTTAGGCTGCGCCGATTTCGCCGGAGGCACGGGCTTGGCCGTAGGCTTGGCCGCGGCCGCCACGGTGACCGCAAAGGTAGCCGGCCTGCTCGCCGCAAGCGGGGGGTGCAGGACAATGCCCTCAAGTACGGAGAACCGGCTGTTGAAGGCAGCCAGCTCCTGCCGCACCAGGGACAAAACCCGGTCCTCCGCCGGCAAGAGCAGACCCTGCCCTTGCTGCACCCCTCCATGCGGCACCTCCTGAGGGCCAGCTCCTCGGAGCCGGGCCAGGTCCGCTCGGAGCTCCTCATTCTCCTTTCGGAGAAGCTCCATAGCAGCCGTCAAGCGGCCGACCTCCGCCCGCATCTCGGACACTTCGTCCGACGAAGGCCCGACCTGAACGGCCTTCGCTGCCGCAATTATGGAGGCCGTGGCAGCGGGTACGACCTTGTCTTTAGAGGATTGAATCCTCTTCAAGGCCACACCCCTGATTGCGGCTACCATAACCTCCTCAAAGCTGGCAGCTCGCTCCTTGGAGCCACCAGCGGCATCCGGCTCCCCACCGGACGACTCAGAGGGAGCCGCTCTGCGGCTAGTCTCTCCGATATGGAGCCCCTCCGTTACAAGCCCCTCGGCCCGCTGGGCCGGCTCGGCTGGAATGGTTCGGCTGGGCTCGCTGGCCTCCTCTGGCGTTACCTTAGCGCGCATTATTGGACATACTGATCGGACAAGTCATTTTCTTGATCGGGGCGACTTTCCGATAGCACAGGATGTGTTCTGGTTGCCTAAATGAAACAAATGAGCGTGGATTCGGGGCACTAGTGTGGGTATCGCACATTAGGTCGGGGCAAACCTCTGATTGTTTGTGGTGAAGTACCTGTGTGCATAATGATTCCTTATTTTTTTTTTGCTACCACTATTACTTATGGCTACGTTCCCATAAGCCACTATATGGAATCTAAATGTGCAACATTTGAACATTTTTATTTAATTTATTTTATGATTATTTACAAGCAACACGAGGTAAGCATAAATAAATGAAAAAGGTTTGATTATTCCTACCTTAGTAATTGCCTTGATATGTGAACTATGGTTATTCACTTGTATCGTAAGGGGACGTAATTTGTGATTTTATTGGATTTTCAGTGGGTATGGCTCCTACTGGTTAAGTGAGTCGCTAGTTGACAGAGAAATCGTAATAGCTGGTCATTTGGGTATTGCGATTACCTATGTTAACTCCAAATGATAAATGATATATAATATGATTCATGATACTGATACACGATACATTATAAATGATACTGATACCTGATACTGATACACGATACATAATACATGATAAATTATGTAAGTTTGTAATCAGAAAAAAAATATTTTTGTGATAAACTCACAAATTAATAATTTGCGGACTTTTTCCTTTACTTGTGCTGTGAGACCTTGCTTCTTGCTAAATTTCAAGATTCTAGGTCTATGGAAAGTACCCTATAAGTTTTGATTTATTTGAGAGTATCAAAATATGTTGCATAAATCGCTGTATTTTTAACCGACTTCCAAAAAGGAGGAGGTTATATGTTCGGCAGTATGTTTTTTTTTTTTTTTTATGTATGTTCACCGATTACTCCGTCAATTGTGGACGGATTTTGAAAATTCTTTTTTTGTATGGAAGGGTATGCTCCCGATGTGGTTTTATTAAATTACAAACTGACCCACTAAAAAGTGAAAAATAAAAAACTTTTTACAAAAAAAAATCAACCTACTTCCAAAAAAAAACATTACAATGTGAAAAATAACTTTAATTTCGGAAGTCGGTGGCAAAAAACTAAAATACAGATCCAAAGACACCGACTTCCGAAATTAAAGTTATTTTTCACTTTGTAGTGGTTTTTTTGGAAGTCGGTTGATTTTTTTTTTATAAAAGGTTTTTTTTATTTCATTGACTTAGAGGCTTGGTTTTTTTAGAACTCCAAGGGACTGTAGACCTACGTATTTGATATTAATTTCAACTTGATGCCTTCAAGCGTTCCTGAGAAAAAGGGTCTTGACAAACTGACAGACAGAGAGAGAGTTGAACTGACGGACAACGAAGTGATCCTGTAAGGGTTCCGTTTATTCCTTTTGAGGTACGGAACCCTAAAAAGACCAAATTGGGAGAAAATATGCATCACATGCTGCGGGCCCATGCGAGAGAGAGCCCCCCAGCTCTGGTTTCAGCGACAGCCAGCGACGTCAACCGGGGCAGCATTTAATGTGTGAATCTACTCAATTCTAAATTTATAAGTAAATAAATAATATTTAAAATGGCAACATTCCGTTCCGTCAGTAGCGACGTGTAAATGATTTAAGAAACTAGAGATTCCTGGTAATCGGTCAATTTATTTTGAATGGCTATGCAATAGTTCTTAGAATGCATTTATTTGTGCAATATCGGCAGCGGTCAGACAAGCCGTTCATTGTTTAGTCTAGACTTAGATCACAGGCTGACTGGTAACATAGCTCGCTGCGCGGTAGTAAGCCAATATTGGCAGCGATCAGACAAGCCGTTCATTGTTTAGTCTAGACTTAGATCACAGGCTGACTGGTTACATAGCTCGCTGCGTGGTAGTAAGCCAATATCGGCAGCGATCAGACAAGCCGTTCATTGATTAGTCTAGACTTAGATCGCAGGCTGACTGGTTACATAGCTCGCTGCGTGGTAGTAAGCCAATATCGCCAGCGATCAGACAAGCCGTTCATTGTTTAGTCTAGACTCAGATCGCAGGCTAACTGGTTACATAGCTCGCTGCGCAGTAGTAAGCCAATATCGGCAGCGATCAGACAAGCCGTTCATTGTTTAGTCTAGATTTAGATCGCAGGCTGACTGGTTACATAGCTCGCTGCGCGGTAGTAAGCCAATATCGGCAGCGGTCAGACAAGCCGTTCATTGATTAGTTTAGACTTAGATCGCAGGCTGAATGGTTACATAGCTCGCTGCGCGGTAGTAAGCCAATATCGGCAGCGGTCAGACAAGCCGTTTATTGTTTATTCTAGACTTAGATCGCAGACTGACTGGTTACATAGCTCGCTGCGCGGTAGTAAGCCAATATCGGCAGCGGTCAGATAAGCCGTTTATTGTTTAGTCTAGACTTAGATCGCAGGCTGACGGGCTACATAGCTCGCTGCGCGGTAGTAAGCCACAACTTGCTGCACTACACTAACCACCGCCTGTTTACCCGCACGCATTGCTTTTAATTTTCATCACACTCCTGACTAGATATTATACTAGGTACTTACAATGTTTTCTTTCTTAACATATTAATTTCCGTTTTCTCGTTGTCATTAACATCATAAGGTTTGGGTTCGGTATCGGATACTCTTAAGTTTCTGAAACTGTATAGTTCACCGATGTATCGGATAAGTTGGTGGTAGCGACGCGGGGAGAGGGCTTCGTAGTACACACGGCTACATGTCAAGCTATATATTTCGAGTCAAGCTGATCTCGCATTGTATAGGATTTCCATACAATGAGAGGTCAGCTTATACTGGAAATGTATCGCGTTATATGTAACCGTGTGTACGAACTAGTAAATGATAGCGTGTTATTATTAATGTTAGCCGCAGGACGAGTGCCGTCCTGGTCCGGGACAGTTAATCAAACTTTGTGTACTGCGTCAAGTAAGCGGTCCTAGTGTTCTATTAAAATGACGGCTGCAGAAGGTCCATTTCTTACTACGGGACTTGTGCAGTGCTATGGCAGAAAAATAACAAAATCTATAGACAGAATGCGTGATAGATGAGATTGGATAATTCACGTTTAACAAGGTGTGACATCATTAAGTTATTTTAGAATCATTGAATATCAGCTTTAATGAGGAAATGTTTCAAGAACAATTCATTGCAAACCCATAAGTACCTCGTTGTAGTGAGAGTTATTCACTACACTGCTACAAAGATCTTTTGACGCTCGAATGACGTTGATAGTTCCTCACTACACTGCTACAAAGATCTTTTGACGCTCGAATGACGTTGATAGTTCCTCACTACACTGCTACAAAGATCTTTTGACGCTCGAATGACGTTGATAGTTCCTCACTACACTGCTACAAAGATCTTTTGACGCTCGAATGACGTTGATTGTTCCTCACTACACTGCTACAAAGATCTTTTGACGCTCGAATGACGTTGATAGTTCCTCACTACACTGCTACAAAGATCTTTTGACGCTCGAATGACGTTGATTGTTCCTCACTACACTGCTACAAAGATC
This sequence comes from Tiliacea citrago, assembly GCA_963921375.1. Lineage (NCBI taxonomy): Eukaryota > Metazoa > Arthropoda > Insecta > Lepidoptera > Noctuidae > Tiliacea > Tiliacea citrago. The sequence goes on along the minus strand of OY992790.1, from coordinate 344,422 downwards.
TTTTGACGCTCGAATGACGTTGATAGTTCCTCACTACACTGCTACAAAGATCTTTTGACGCTCGAATGACGTTGATAGTTCCTCACTACACTGCTACAAAGATCTTTTGACGCTCGAATGACGTTGATTGTTCCTCACTACACTGCTACAAAGATCTTTTGACGCTCGAATGACGTTGACAGTTCCTCACTACACTGCTACAAAGATCTTTTGACGCTCGAATGACGTTGATTGTTCCTCACCACACTGCTACAAAGATCTTTTGACGCTCGAATGACGTTGATAGTTCCTCACTACACTTATTATTTTAGTAATATTTTATATAGATTCTTTTTTAATTTGTGAATGTGAGAACGTTGTAGGCTTAATAGACTGTAGCTTAGTTTACAAAGCTACAGTCTATTAAGCCTACATTTTCATTCTATTTTATTAAGTACTTGGTACTTGTTGACGGGCCTACACTGTCCTCCCATACCTATTAACACTGTAACTTGGAAACATTGTTAAAGCCCACTTTTTTTTAAAAGAGTAACTGTGTAGTTTCTTGCCGGCTCTTCTCCATAGGAAATGACCAATTGGAACCGTGCACCTAGTTTCTGACGTTACATAAGTGCCCATGTAGGTTTATGTGAAAAACAAAACGATTTGATTTTTTTTTACTGCTAAAAAGATCACCATCTCATGTTGTGAAATGTCACTACCAAGGTATTCAAAAAACAAGATGGCGGCGTTAGTATTTTGGCCACACGCCAAAATAACCTTGAAGTGCTGTTCAAGTGGGTCTTCTCTATCTCGCTCCGTGGTGTTCGCGAGCGATCGGAGCGATCAGAGCAGCTCGGCCGCTGTCTAGAGGAATATTATTTAATTGAAGCTGACGCGTGGGCGGGGCCGGACCACACTTGACGAATTAATGTAAGCCAGTAATAACACGGGGCGGCGAATAATTTATGCCGGTAATGAATTATAATATATCATACCGGCTATAAACATGACTCGCTCGCGACACTCACTCCTTCAAAAAATAGTTGCCTACAACACAATTTACTCGGCAGTATTCCGAGCGTTACGTCGAGCGTCGTGCGGCGCGTGAATTAAGTAAGCGACAACGGAAGTATTTAAAAAAATAACTTTATTCGGACAGAGTTACAGCTAAACAGTAATTAATCTTAATCTAATAAAATATTGATCTTATATACTAACTTTATTGCTAACGTAGTACACGCACAACGTGATCAGATATGACGCATGTCCTAGATAATTATGAACGCTGATCCAGCAATGGAATATTTGGAAATAATACAACTAGTAAATACTTATTAGCTGACAAAGCTAATATTGGTAGATTGGGGTTCCTTAACTCCTCCCTCCCTAAGAGAGAAATTATCCGAAGATGTCGCAGACGGTTTCGGAGAATTTCGACAGAAGTTTATAAACTGAAATTTATACATTATAAAGATAACTACTGCAATTATAATAATCATATACTCGAAGATGGTCCATATACTAATTTCTATTGTCACTGTTTGGGTCGTATCGTCTATTTCACTAAATTTTGCACTTTGTAACACTTCTTTCACATCACTGAAGTCTACATTTCTTAGATCCACTTTCTTTGACCTTCTCTGGATGTCCTGTTGTAGCTCTGGCATCTGGATCAATGGCAGCTGGAGACTAGAAACTGTAGTGTTTGTGGTAGCGGCAACGATGACTTCGCCTATTTGTGTCTCGCATTGTTGGCCAGGCGTCACGATGTAGGTCCCCAGAACAGTGTATTTCAGAATTTCTGTATTGCAATTCTCGGTAATGATGAGATTTTCCTCTGAGTAAACCAACCATTGGTTGTCGGTTACTTTTTGTATTTTAGTTTTCTCTATTTCAATGTGTTTCTGTATGCAGTTTTTGTAGTTGTTCTTCATAAACATTATTTGTTCAATGCAGGTCTCAGTTGGATACTGGGCTAAGTTAGTTTCAGCGCATAGAAATTTTCCATTTTCAATTTCAGCACATGGGCTTACCAAGGGCATGTATTTCAATCTGTTCACCATCAGGTAAGGGTATTTTGGTATAATGGTAAAGGTATTTGGAGAATGGAATATAGGAATGGGTATAACCTTGTAATAATTATATGTTTCGTTATCTATTAGGGGAATTTCTAAAACAAAAACTAACTTGTTGTTATTTATGTATGATTTAAGTATGATATTACGTTCTAATTTTATTAAATTACGTTTGCTTACTGGATATATTGTTCTAGCATGTTTAGCAATGACTTCTAACGTATTATGTAATTCTGTACTATTTATAATGGATTGGTGCAATGTATTTAATTTGCTAAAGGCTCAATCTCTTGTATGTTTTCGTAACAAGTTCGAAAGTTACTTAAAATTTGATACATAGTATTTGATATGTGGAAAAGTTTGTTAAACCTGAACTCATGTTCAACAAATTTTTCCATTTCATTGGTATGTAAACCCAAATTTTTAATATTTGAATTTATTATTTCAGAATCATTTACTAATTTATCAAAAGCTTTTTGCATTGATGACACTTTACGTTCGACTACATGCTCTTTGTTCTGTATCATTTGAATTTCTCTATCGTATTTAATTGCATCATCTTCATCTAAATTTCCAGAAATAGCTTTTACAAGTGAGCCTAATGGATTGAAAAAAGCTCGTTTATTCCTATAATGAAAAGGTAAGATTTGAAAAAATCTACCCTTAGTTAGTTCAATTAGATATTCTATTTGACTTTCTATTCCTAAGGTTTCGTTACTAACTCTACTTTCCTTAATTTTTATTTTTAAATTACTAAAATCCCGAATATTATTATCTATTTGTAAGCCTAATGATTCTAGATCTACAGTTTTATATATTGTCCAATAACTATTCCTCTTCACTGCTACTCCCCGCTTTATCGCTGCTATCCCCGGATTCTGACCGAGGTTTTCGAGGTCCAGCGTGAATGTTGGCACCACTAGTACCAGAAGTACCAGGCACAATCTGTGGAGGACGTTTTACATTTTTTAACGCTACTCTAGTTTTCCTTTTCTTTACTTCTACTGGCACTATATTTCTTTCAACTTCACCAATTATTTTAGCTTTTTCATATCGCGGTTATTCTTTAGCTTTTCTAATTCGAGTATCTTTCATATAAATACTATCGTCTGGCTCAAGTACAGGTATCGTTTCATCACATTTTTTATTAATGACTTTTATTTTGTCAGATTCTAATTTTTCTGTTATGAATTCATAAAGTATTTTAAGGCGTTTTCTATGATCTAACAATAGTTTCTGAGTTAAATTCTTTTCTCTATCCACGTTAAATACATTATCTGAATAAGTGTGACCAAATACTAATTCAAAGGGTGTAAAATCTGTTGCTTAATGAATGGTGTTGTTATAAGCCATGATGGCATAAGTCATAACAGATGCTGCATCTAAATCGCTTTTATCGTATTTCGCTATACGGTAAATCTCAATAATGGTGGAATGAAACCTTTCCACTATTGCCATTGAACTGGGATTGTTTGGAGTCCCAATATGAAGTTCAATTTTGTACAAGATTAACATTTTTTTAATCAAAGCATTGTTGAATTCTGTACCGGAATCACAACTAATTTTCCTAGGCAGACCATACATGCTAAAGTACTTAATCAATGCCCTAACTACCTCTGGTGTACTCCTATTTGGTACCTCTATGGCTTGTGCTATCTTACTAAACGCATCTACTATAGTTAAATAATATTTTCCTTCTATAAATAATAAATCCATAAAAACTTCCTGAAAAGGGCTATCCTGCGTTTGTGTTAACTGAATGTGAGGTTTGATCGGCTTTCTGTCATATTTCATGCGTTTACATGTTTCGCAAGCGTTTATGATTGCCGTAACTGTCTCGCTCATGTTTGCCCACCAATAATGTCTTTTAAGTTTGGTTAAAGTTTCTTTAATACCTCTATGACACGTTTTCCCGTCGTGGTATTTCAAAATAACTTCTTTTTGATCTTCTTCAGATTCTGTCAAGTTTATAACTCTTTCTGTACATTCTGTTAACTTAACTGAATCCTTTTTAAATAACTTAATTACCGTGTTTGAAAAAGTTTTTCTAAAAGATGGGTGTTCAAAGTATATATAGTACTTATGTTTTGGATCTATATACTCTTTTAAAAAGTCATTAACTAATTTATCGTTATTTGTCGGTAAGTGAACTTCAAGAATTTTTTGTTTATTATTAGAAATATCCTTTACGACTAAGTTATTTTTAAACCATGAATGAACTAGAATCTCTTTTGGTTTAGTATCGATAGCTTCGTTTTGAAATAGGAATGCCTTCGTGTTCTCTATTTGAAACTGAATTGGCAGTGACCACATCATCAGAATCCGAAAGTTCTATCGTTTCTATTGGAGGTTCGAGGTCTTGCAATTCGTTTTTTATTATTTTTTGTATTCGTTCTCCCCTATCTCCTACATTTACAAATATTGAATCTAAATCGTCGTCAATTGCATTAATCTTAATCCTAGATAAAGCGGCTGCATTCGTGTTTTGAGGGCCCTTCTTATATTTTATTTCGAAATCGTACTCTTCTAACCTTAACCGCCATCGCGTGAGTTTACTATTGGGCTCTTTCAATGAATACAGCCATGCTAATGGTCTATGGTCTGTAAATATGGTAAACTTATTACCATACAAATACGGTCGAAAGTGCTTAACTGCCCATATTATGGCTAATAGTTCTTTCTCGATAGTGCTATATCTTACTTCTGTGTCAATCAAAGTTCTACTAGCATATGCTACAGGCTTATCTGAGCCTATTGTTCCCTGTGACAGTACAGCCCCGATTGCAAAGTTGGATGCATCAGTGGTTAAAATAAAAGTTTTACTAAAGTCAGGAAACTGTAACAAAGGTGCATTTGTTAAAAGCTTTTTACATGTCTCAAAGCATTCTTTATATTCTTCATTAATAACAATTTTGCGACCTTTCTTTAAGCAAGCTGTTAATGGTCTAGTTATTTTGGCAAAATCTTTGATGAATTTCCTGTAATATCCGATATGTCCTAAAAAGCTTTTAATCTGTGTAACCGTTTCTGGTATGGGATACCTAAGAACAGCATCTATTTTATCATTATTTGGCTTCAAACCCTCACTCGTAATAGTATGCCCTAAATAAAGTACTTCCTTTCTAAGAAAATGTGACTTATCTAATTGAACTTACAAATTTGTTTTACGGAAGCGATCAAAAACTGCTCTAAGTTTTTCTACATGTTCAGGCAAACTTTTTGAAAAAATTATGACGTCATCTAGGTATACTAGGCAATGTAAGCCTTGAAGGCCTCGAAGGACGTTATCCATCGCTCGCTGAAAGGTTGCAGGTGCTGTCTTTAACCCAAACGGCATTCTGTTAAATTCATAATGACCTGAAGGTGTGCTAAATGCGGTTTTAGCTCTGTCCTGCTCCTGAACCTCTAATTGATGGTACCCGCTAGCTAAATCAAGGGTTGTAAAGTAGGTACTTTTACCTAGCATGTCAAATAAATCGTTAATGTTGGGCAAGGGGTATTTGTCATCAATTGTAATTTCATTGAGCCGTCTATAGTCAACTACCATCCTCCATTTTTGTTGGCCTGACGCGTCTAACTTTTTTGGCACCAAATGAACGGGAGCACTCCAGGGGGAATGCGATTCCTGGATAATGTTATCCCTTAACATTTTCTCAAGTTGACTCTTGATTTCTTTTGTTTGAATAGGGGATAACCTGTGTGCCTTAATGTTTATCGGGTCTTCATTTTTTGTTCTTATTCTATGTTTAACCTGATTTGTGAAGGTTAATGGAATATTTTCACAATAAAATATGTCTTTGTATTCTCTACAAAGTCCCTCAATAACAGTACGTTCTTCTGAGTTCATATGATCTAACTGTAATTTTTCTAAATTATTACTTAGCAATCTGTCCACTTCTATACTATCGTCCATGAAATTAACACTAACAGATGGGTTCTGTATGTATGGTTCTACTTGAAAAGGTCCTGTAACTACTAAATTTCTATTTTGATGACTGTAATTCTGAATAACAGTTGTTGCATAACCTTTAACACACGTAACTATTGCGGCGGGCATTCGAATCCCTTCCGTAAACTGTTTAAAATCTAACACAGCTTCCCCGTTCAATAAGTTAACCGGGAGTCTTACTCTAAGTTCACTACGAGATGGTGGATTATATACCTCTCTCATAGGCGGTGAATATACGATGGGAATCTCAGTATTTTTTAAATGTAATATCTGACTTTCCATATTAATCTTTGCCTGTAATTGCTTCAGCAAATTACTACCTATTAATCCATCATACCTATCGTCAACGCTGTAGACATAAAACTTATGGAACTCTTTATTTCCAAAGGTAACCGGTAATGGAATAATTGCGGTTTCACTATGAACGCTCGATGCGTGAGTGCTAACAACTTCGAAGGGTTCATACTGTAAATAATTTTTAAAATATTTATTCGCTATACAAGGGCTTATAAACGACCTAACACTCCCCGTATCTATCATAAAAACTGCTTTTAATTCTGGTATAACTATATGTGGTAAATTTAAGCGTTTATTGCAATTTATTTTTATTCGTTCTCTAGGGTAGAGGCCATTATACAAAAATTTCCCGCCCCGGTATCTTCAGGAGAAAATTCCTGACACTCGTTGTACGAATTACTTGAACTCTGTTCATTATTACTAAAATTGTTTATGTAATGAACACGTCGCGAACTCGCAGTACGCATGGTGACGTCAGTATTCGCACCCGACGTAGATGCTTGCGCTGCAAAATTCGACGTGCCCGGTGCATGTGCCGCGAACTGTTGGTTCTGTTGTGCAACCGGAAAAGATGACCTACTTGACTGCGGTGACGAATTATTGTTGTTTGTACGATTAAAACTATCTTGATTCTTTTGAATATTATTATGCTGCCTATACTGCCTGGACTGATGCGAATTGTTCGGTGTAGATGTGCTGTTTGTAGCATTATTCGGTACATCTGTACTTGATACGCTATACGAATCTTTCTTTTGATTATTAGATCCTGATGCATTTTGATAATTAGGCAAATTGGGTCTGTTAGTTCTACTAAAATTACGCCTATCGTTTGTTTTATAATCATAGACTGCCTGGAAGTTTTCTTCTTCTAAGACTATTTTTAACGCATCCTCTAACGTTGTAACGTCGCGCAAACGAACTAATCTAACTAGGAATGGTGGTAAATTAAACAAGAAAACATTGATTGCTCTGTTACTATAAATTATTTGCTTTGCCTTACGCAGAGAGTCATCAATGATAGTTTCTGATATTTTAGCGAATAAAACACTTCTCATCTGCTGTATTCTATGGCAAAAATCTAAATAACTTTCGCCCTTATTTATTCTACAAGTTTCTAACTCCATTGCTAAACAATCCTCTGTGCGTAGATCACCGAAGTGTTGGTTTAACAACTTCTTCAGCTCATCCCACGTATCTATAGAGTCTCTTTCGCCTACTAAACTAGCTGCTTCGCCTGATAACCTACTTGTTACCACATGAAATAAATATTCATTTTGGGCTATGGTTCCTTGGAACTTAGACAAAATGTATTCACATTTTTTTATAAGGTAACGTTCTAGCGTCGCCACTGAATATTGGTATGATGCTAACCAGTTCTTGTGGGACACGGGTTACGTTTTCCATTGTGAAAAAGTTATGAAAGTAACAAAGACAAAGAGGGAAAAAAAAAGTTTCACTAATGTGCTACTAAAATATCACTACTCTAAAATATTAATACAATTAAAATCTATGCAAATATTATTACGGCGTTGTCCAATCCCTAAAAATACACACACATAGACTTATTACAAGGTTGGGATATAAATGGAAGAGCTGAGAGGAAGGTGAAAAGATTTACTCACAATTCCGCAGCTAGCTTCATGCTCCCTGGACTACTGCTGTGGCTGGTCCTCTTCCGTAACTCGAAGTGGCTTCTTAATAAATTTATTTGTTCGGCGATCTCTGCTAAACCGTAGACACGGACGTCGGCTGCTCCACGTAGAATTGTATACACGGCAGACTGACTACAGAGATCCTACCGGCTGCGCCAATTAAGTAAGCGACAACGGAAGTATTTAAAAAAATAACTTTATTCGGACAGAGTTACAGCTAAACAGTAATTAATCTTAATCTAATAAAATATTGATCTTATATACTAACTTTATTGCTAACGTAGTACATGCACAACGTGAACAGATATGACGCATGTCCTAGATAATTATGAACGCTGATCCAGCAATGGAATATTTGGAAATAATACATTTAGTAAATACTTATTAGCTGACAAAGCTAATATTGGTAGATTGGGGTTCCTTAACTCGTGCGTGCTGCGCCTGCACTCGTTTCGTGCTAAATGTGCTAATATTTTACATACAATCTCCTATAATATAGCATGACAAGACAATATAGTACATTACTGCAGCAGCCTGCAAAAGGGGCATTGATAGACGAACCTGAAAATGTGGGCCGACGTGAAGCCGAGCCACTTATACGTGAGTCCATCAATGCCTGGTTGCGGCCGAGGCTTGTATAGTGCTTTTCTCAAATAATGCACGGAAATTAAAACTAAGTAAATTATTTATACATTCCAGATTCAATGACGAACAACGATAATTTTTCACGCGCCAATATGTTCATTTGTTTCTTTTTAGGGTTCCGTACCCAAAGGGTAAAACGGGAACCCTATTACTAAGGCTCCGCCGTCTGTCTGTCTGTCTGTCCGCCTGTCTGTCTGTCCGTCTGTCACCAGGCTATATCTCATGAACCGTGATAGCTAGACAGTTAAAATTTTCACAGATGATGTATTTCTGTTGCCACTATAACAACAAATACTAAAATACAGAATAAAATAAATATTTAAGGGGGCTCCCATACAACAAACGTGATTATTTTTCTCGTTTTCGCTCGATATTGATAACGCGAGTCCGACTCGCACTTGGCCGGTTTTTTACTAACAGCTCTATTTGCAAGCCAGTTCAAATTAAAAAATAACCTATTAAGCGGGACGGCCTGCGGCTGTAATATGGTGTGTTCCACGTTTAAAACTTTAAAAAACCGGCCAAGTGCGAGTCGGACTCGCGCACGAAGGGTTCCGTACCATTATCTATAAAAATGGCAAAAAAATCACGTTTGTTGTATGGGAACCCCCTTAAATATTAGTTTTGTTTTAATTTAATTATTTATTCTTAAAGAGAATATATAACTAAATAATGTTTCAAGCGTCTACCTGTTGCCGTTATCAATATCGAGCAAAAACGAGCAAACTAATCACGTTTGTTGTATGGGAGCCTCCTTAAATATTTATTTTATTCTGTTTTATAGTATTTGTTGTTATAGCGGCAACAGAAACACATCATCTGTGAAAATGTCAACTTTCTAACTATCTCTGTTCACGAGATACAGCCTGGTGACAGACGGACAGACAGACAGACAGACAGATAGACAAACAGACAGACAGACGGCGGAGCCTCAGTAATAGGGTTCCCGTTTTACCCTTTGGGTACGGAACCCTAAAAATGAGTTCAAGCGATTCTGAAATGTTGCCCCAGATTCGGTTAAGGAGGCCAATACAGTACCTAATCGAAAATCTTTTGCCAGAAATTTCAAAAGAAGGATATTTGAATACATGACAATGATTTTATGAAGTGGCGAGAAACAAGAAAATAAAATATTTTAGAAAAACTATTTTTTTTTACTTTCCCATGCATGTTGCATATGCATCCCTTGCATACCCAAGCATGTTTGAGAAAATGCGTTTTTGGGCGATTTTTGTCAGAATGTATTACATCAGACAAAAATCGCCGAGAAAATCGCTCGTGGCCCAACCTGAATCTGAGAATTCAATTTATGTGGCTTCTTCTTAATTATAATATTAAACAGAATACGATACCCACATGGCAGACAGCTGCATATTTTATGTCTTTATATGATTTAAAATAATTTTCATAAATTAAATGCACTTGGAGGCTGTAAGTTTACAATACAATCAGTGGCCGCGGTTATCGCAGTGGGTGTCCGCCGCTTGCCGCGTGTAAACTGCCGACTTTGGTAACTTTACGTTCAAGATTGTTTTGTCTTCGGATGTCAATTACGAAGAAATAACGTTGTAATTATCGTAATAGCCAATGTTACGATGCGTAGGCGGCCTTATCTATTAGGAGGTGATCACACGCGCGCATACAAATTGACGCATTAAAGATGTGAGCATGTGATTATAATACTAATAGCTTTCTCAAATGAAGCTATATTGACAATTTATGTGAACTACGGACGATTGGATCGTACGCCTTCAGTACTTGCTACAATTAATATAATGATGTTTGTAGCGGAATCGTATTTATTATCTTTGTAGAGTTGTAAAGACATATGACGAATCTTCAAGATGGTTCGAGCTACGCTCAGCCATCAGGCGGGTTTATGTGGGAATCGTGCAAATTAAATAACGACTACTTAGGCAAATAATCACTGTACACTTTAATAACTTTAGGTATTACAATCAACTAGGTATTATGGCCTGTGCCCTGCAATGAGACAATAACAGGTTGGCATGATGATGCAACAAAACGTAGAACAGTTTCGAAGCGTCTTCACAGCTCGATCACCAGATAAGGAATGCCCGACTCTGTCGAAGCACGCTAATTCTAGTCTTGATAGTTGCCGCTAGGTGGCGCGCCTTGTCTTGTTGTAAACATTAATTGCCAGATGCGACATATATTTTTTGTTATTTTAAGACGTTTTCTGTAATATATTTGTCGGATCCGGTCATTAGTACGGACAAGAAACGAATCGCAAGCGCGCCACTACTGGCGACATCACGTGATCTACCCACTCCTTCAGCGCGCTTCTACAGTCGTGATGTTTTGAGCTGATTGGCGAGGAGGACATTAAGGATTTAGTATCTGATCACATCGGAGTTAAGACGTCGCGGAACTGTACTCGATTCGTTGCTCTCAGTTATTGTAGTAATTGTAATTTGTAGTGATTGTGTCAATTTGTGATTTTAATAAACGCTGTGTATCGTACATTCGTACCCAGTGTGTTTTCATTGCACGAAACCCATCTTTTCTGCCCACATGATGTCCTAATCTAACGGAGTAAATCCTGACGATCCTATATATTGATACTTGATTTTGCTGCTTCAAAACAATATGAATTATCTACTAAGAAGAAGCAAAGGCACTCATACATTTGGTCAAACCGCTGCAGACCGCGGCGCGACGCCGTCTCATATATCGTTGACGTAGCGTGATACACTCCACTGGAAAGTTTAAAATGCTTTTAGCAGATCAAATAGCAGTGTATATGGACAAAACCAATAGACTAGGTAGGTAGGTATTCGTCTGGTGGAAAACTAATTTAATTTGGAGTATAAAAGTGGATGGAGTCGGACATATCAGGCGATAGCAATAGTGTAGGGGCGCGCGGTTTTGGTCAACTAATTGAAAAACTTTTTGTCGCGTCGCTCGACGAGGGTCGCGCGATCGCTCGTGTGTACGCATCCTTATTGAACGTTGTTTTTAAGTCAGTTGGTTTGTTTACAAATTGCACCTCTTAGGTATTTTATCTTTTAAATAATTAAGCATGGGAACCTGCGTCACACAATTTTTACAATATGATTTTTTTTTAAACAAATGGAATGGAAAATTTCATCCGCATCTGATACGGTGATGGGCGCGTCACAAATTGGTATCACCCGCGGTGCGACACGGTCGGGCCGCTCGCCCGCGCACATTAAAGATAAATAATTAAAGAGAATCACTTGATTGATGATGTCGTTGTATTAATAAAGTCCGTTTCTGTTGTAACTGTGTTATCGTTTGCCAAGTGGGATGGATTTTGTTGGCGTTATGTAATGAAGGACTTGTTTGTGATTAAGTTCGCTGCTTGTTAGAACTTGTTTTACCTCGACATGCGAATTGCTACTACATTAATGAGTGATGTACTCGTAGGTACTTACCTACAATAAATAATCCAGATGATCATTAGATTAATTTGCATCCCACTTCCATATAATGTATCACATTCACATCACAAATGTCTCATCTGAAGTAAAGCTGCAATTTCAAAAAAGGAGACTGGCAGATAAGTACCTATTACTACCTACTTAAAAAACCAGTTAATCATTTACTGTATTATCTTGAAGCGTCAGTTGGCATTGTTGTAGATAAACAAACAATCTTGCTCGCTCGGCGGCGGCAGCGGCGCGGCGGCGGGTCGCTCCGCGGGGACTTTATATTAAATTCTTCGCGGTCAGCAATTTACTTGATACTCCTGCAAAAGGGCGCCCCTACAACTACTACCACGAGACGCAAACACGACGCACTATGTAACATACACCTGTCATCCTAACTGATATTATAAATGCCAATGTGAGTTTGTTTGTTTCGCTTTCACGCTAAAACGGCTAAACGGATTTAGGTGAAATTTTGAGAGATAGGTAGCTAGTAGGACCTGGAGAAAGACATAGACTACTATTTTCATCCTGGATTACAGACGAATTCGCGGACAATAGCTAGTAACACTATAAAAGGAGAAAATGGTGTATTACTTTATTGCACGTAAAAAGAAGAAAATGATGTATTACTTTATTGCACGTCAAAGGGAGAAAATGATGTATTACTTTATTGCACGTAAAAAGGAGAAAATGATGTATTACTTTATTACACATAAAAATGAGAAAATGATGTATTACTTTATTGCACGTAAAAAGGAGAAAATGATGTATTACTTTATTACTCATAAAAAAGAGAAAATTATGTATTACTTTATTGCACGTAAAAAGGAGAAAATGATGTATTACTTTATTGCACGTAAAAAGGAGAAAATGATGTATTACTTTATTGCACGTCAAAGGGAGAAAATGATGTATTACTTTATTGCACGTAAAAAGGAGAAAATGATGTATTACTTTATTGCACGTCAAAGGGAGAAAATTATGTATTACTTTATTGCACGTAAAAAGACTTCTTCATGTACATAATTTGTACAACCAATCATGGATGACAGTAATCTTTATGGACCTTGCCAAGGCCTTTGACAAGGTCTCCATCTCAATGTTGGTGAGGAAATTGGAGAGCATTGGTGTAAGGGATCTGCAACTAAAGCTTTTTTTCCGACTACCTCACCAACCGATTTCAGAGAGTTAAGGTAGACAAGTATACGGCATCCAACAGGGCAGTGTCGTCGGTCTTCCTTTATTTCTGATAGCTTTTGCCCGTGGCTTCGCCCGCGTGGATGTCGGAATAATCTCACGTAAACGTACTACCGGGATTAAAAGATTAAGATTGTGTGTCAAATTTCATCCAAATCCGTTCAGCTGATTTGCGCCAATCCGAAATGTACATGCAAACAAATGTACAAAATTAATAAAACTATATTTTCGGCATCAGACCTCTTACCTAGTAATTACTTTTTGAAAAATATTTAATGTACAGTTTTGACTCGTTATGAAAGAAGACTTTTTCGTACAAACTGTGTCCTCATCTCCAAAGGGGTTAATTTTTGTAAAGTGGTTTGCGACTTTTCCATCATTTGACATATAAGTTATTTATACCAATTTTCATGTTAATCAAGCTACGCAGTAAACTCCTCCCTTGTAAAATTGACAACCCCTTATCACCTCGTGAAGTGCAGAATTTAAAAAAAAACCTGATACTTACATTTTAGTCTTTATTTTTGGTTTTAAGTATAAATACTAAGTTTCGAGTTAATCGGACCGCGCTTTAAAATTCTTCTATACAAACTTTGATATCCCCAATTCCGCTTTAGGGGTAGTTAGTTAGAACAAATAATGCAACTTTATAGTTTACTTCAATAAGTATTCGTGCCAAGTTTCAGGTTTATTAACTCAAAGAATAAGATTTTTCATACAAACAAAATCCCCTTTTTCACCACCTTAAAGGTCGAATTTCCAAAAACTAGTTGTTAGCGGATGCCTAAGTCACCCTTATACATGTTATACTTAATTTTTATTTTTAAGTATAAATACTGAGTTTTGAGTTAATCAGTCGTTACGGGTCGTCGGAAGCCCGAAAGTCTGACAACCAGTCTTACCAAGGGGTCTCGTATTACCCAGTTACTGGGTAGTGGAGGTCAGATAGGCAGTCGCTCCATGTAAAATACTGGTGTTCAGCTGCATCCGGTTAGACTGGAAACCGACCCCAACAAAGTTGGGAAAAGGCTAGGCAGATAGATAGATACCACCACCCCCACCACATAAATATTCTATTCTATTCCATTCTAGAGAGACTGAGTTTTGAGTTAATCGGACTGCGCGATAAAATTCTTCTATACGAACTTTGAAATACCCCATTAGGGGGTAGTTTAAAAAAACAAAAAAATGGAAAATTTTATGATTAGTTAAGTATTCGTGCCAAGTTTCAAGTTTTTTACTCAAGGAATAAGATTTTTCATACAAACAAAATCCCCCTTTTTACCCCTTTAAAGGTCGAATTTCCAAAAACCCCTTCTTAGCGGACGCCTACGTCATAATAACTATCTGTGTGCCAAATTTCAGCCCAATCCGTTCAGCGGTTTGCGCTGTGGGTTGATAGACCGACCAGTCAGTCACGATTTCCTTTTTTATACTACAATAGAAGATTTAAAACGGTACACGTGTACTTTTATTATTTTTACTTAAATACAAAATTTTGCGAATGATCAACTTCAATACAAAACTTCATTCCCCTTTTTAACCCCTTATGGGTTGAAATTAAAAAAAATACAACGATTTACGTTGTTTATGCCAACCATAAGCCGAACTATAAGTGATTTTAACTTCAAAAATAAAGAACTTTAATTAAAAACAAAATTTCATCCCCATTTTCACCCCTTAAGGATTTAAATTCTAACAACACCGTTGCTTTAGCTTCCGGCAATAAATAAGCCTAGATAATAAATTTAGTGATTTTCACATTCTAAAATGAAGGACTTTCCATATACAACTTTATCCCTCTTTTTAACCTTTCAGGGGTGGAAATATCAAAAACACTGAAACACGTATAAATTAATTTTCAATTGTCAAAAAAAATTTGAAGATCTTAACTTCAAAACTGACGGACGTCCATATAAACTTCCATCCCCTATTTTAACCCTTTAGGGGTGGAATTCCCAAAAATCCTTTCTTATTCCTTGTCTGCATTATAAAGAGAACCTCTATACAAAATTTCAGCTTTTTAGGTCCATGGGCTTGGGCTGGGCGTTGTCAGTTGTTGTTGTTGTAGTCAGTCAGGACTTGTCTTTTTATTTATATAGATAATAATAGATAGATAAGACTTTCATTAACGATCTCTGTGAGCTCAAGATGCCTAGCGGAAGGATCATAACTTTTGCTGATGACACAACACTTTTGTTTGACGCAGACACCTGGCCCGAAGTGTTGTGCACACATGGGGTTGAACTTGGTAATATCATGGCTGGACGAGTCTGTCCGAAAGGGATATCGTGGCCCTGGCACACAGGCATTTGAAGGGACACGGGTGGGTTTTAGTCAGTAAAAGTCTAACACGCTACGCCCAAAGCGGGAGAAGTTATTTGAATTTGATAATTTTCTCCAAAAAAAAAAGCATAAAACGGATTTAATAAAGTACTTGGGCGTCATGCTAGATAACACACTAAGTTTTCATCCGCACACGAAGGCATAGTTCGGCCGCCTATGCTGTTAAAAAAATTCGACAGTTAACTGACGTAGATACTGGCCAGAATTGTTTATTTTAGTTATTCTCATTAAATGTTGTTTTCATTTAATGGGATTCTTCTCTGGGGAACCTGTGCGGACATTAATACTATCTTTGTTTTACAGAAAAGGGCTGTTCGAGCCATTTACAATACAGGTCCAAGAGATTCACTTCGTGAAAAATTCAAAGAAATAGATATTCTGACTGTAGCCTCTCAATATTGAAAATCTATTGTATGTACACAAAAATATATCCAATTTTAAGAAAATGTCTGATATTCATACTTTAAATACCAGGAATAAACACAATCTTGCTGTAATTCGCACTCGCCTCCACCGGCCTCCCGCCTCCGCTGTATTAAAATCAAACGTGCTTGGGACAAAAAAGCTTGGGATTGAGCTGCTCGCTCTGCTAGCCTTGTGATCAAACTGGAAAACTTGACATTTTTAATTATTATGCATGATTTTATATACATATTGACATTGCAGAATATTATATACAATATTACATGAATATTTACTTTGAAAAGTATTATATTTACTGCTTTAATTTATTGTGAATGTGAGCACCATGTGGGTCATTTTTTTTTCTTTAAATATTTTCCTATTTTTTTTGCGTTTTCTCAGTTTTAATAGTGGTCTGGCATTTTGAGCACTTTATTGAGCTCCTTAAGTCTTGAGTCGAGCTGCACGATTACTGACAAATGCTTCTTTCCTCAAAATACCATTTCAGACACAGATCTACATGGTGTGAGGACCATGTAGATCTGTGTCTGAAATGGTATTTTCTTTTTTATCCTTGGTGATCTGACCAAGATTATATCTGGATTTTAAAAGAAACTTTGACCCCTGAGTTTGTTTCGCCATTTCTTCTCAGGGGTAGTCAGATAGGAAATGTCGACTACGTCTAGCTTATTTTTTTACTTTTTAATATGACGTATAAAAGTGATTCCTATATCCTATTTACAAAATAAACGATTTCATTTCTGTCCATTTCATAGATGCTCTTTCCACTAGAATCTGTAAACTAATATTTGTATTTAAAATCTTCGTCATATTGCGGACTGGCTCGTTGAGATCAGTCTATTTTGCGTTATGCCAATCACTAATCTCGTACTGCATAACTGTATGGGTTGGTACAGATCGAACGTGTACAAAGGGCCGTTCTAAACGTTAGTCATTTCCTGCCTTTATTGTTTCCCACCAGAGAATTTTGTCAGCGAACTGGAGTGTTAAACTGTACGTCAACTTTTCATTTTAAATACGATCTTGAGAAAATACTCTCTTTTTACCTATAACCTAACCTAACTATTTTTTATATATACCTATATAATATATTTGAAGGTAAGCGATGTAAACACGCAGTTTGTCCCACAACTCGGTTCCATACTGCTTCCTCCCGTCGATATTTTGGTTTTCTTGGAAACTACTTGTATACTAAAATTAACGGTATTTTGTCAATTTATGCCCCACCCAAACAGCGTTGAAAAAAAACACTCGCAGCCTGGTTACAAAAATTGGGCTATGATGACACGAAGCAGCTACTCATTGTTCCCTCGTAATAATATAGGCAACATTGACTTAGCGACATTTTAGGCCATATTGAGTTATATACACAGTTCGAACCGCAGGAAATTGTTATCTAGTATCATTTTACTTTTCTTTAAAAGACTAATCCATACCCTCATGTTTATAACTACAAAGTTTAATCTATACGTTCACATAGAACAACAAACGGCGCTTCCTATTTTATTTATCGTTTGCTTTAATAGGATTTCACTTGTCTAGGGACCCGTTTGTGTCAGTTGGCAAAATATGTATTATATGATAACTGATGGATAACTGTAAATTAACAAATCAAATCGTAAAATATAAATATTTGTAGTAAAATAAAAATCAAAGTTTTGTTAAATAATAGCAATAATGAATAATTATTGAAATATCTTATTTTTCTTGATTTTTAAATTCTTTAAAAATATTACAAAATAAAACAAAAAAATACTTTATATTAATAAAAATATAATGCATGACAAAAAGCACATTTCGTACTTGGGATTTGATGATTATATTTATGCTAGTTGCGCGGTAAACTATGATTGCGCGATGCAGGATTTGCGTGACGTCAGTGTGACGCTTATTTCGCATGTGGCGATGTTGATGCCGCTACATCACCCCCCCGGAGACCGGAAGTCGATAGTGGGCTGAGTCATGTATCTTGTGATGCTTGCCAGTGCCAGTAGAGGGTTCCAGTGAGTCGGAACCGGGTGCCGCATAGTACTCGGCAGTCGGAACTATCTGCGGTCGTTTCCCAGTGAGTCGAGGTGGCGCTGCATCATGCTCCAGCTCCAGTGAGTCGGATGTGATACAGCGCCGGGTTGAGGCTGACTGCTGGCGTCGAGAGGAGAGGCATCCTCTGCTTGTGGACCGGCCGAAAGTGTAGTGTGCTGTGCCAAGGTTGCTGATGAGGCTGTAGGTGATGATCAGGAATGCGCGTCCGCTGCTTGCTGGTGGCAAGGATACCCGTTAAAGCCGTGGGTGCTGGCTGGCTGCGTGACTCGCCGCTCGAAAGCTTAAGAGGAAGTGATGATGACGTCATGCTGAAGTAGTTGCACGAAGGCTGAGCTGATGTTCATACTCAGGGTCACCAGTTTTGTGGGTTGAGGAACAGTGTGTACAGTTCACTCATCCACCATAGAAAAGGGAGGATCCTCCGACCATACGGGAATTGTGTCTGGTGAGCGACTGCCCGACGGTTGATGTTGGGACGTTGTATATATGCTAGTTGCGCGGTAAACTCTGAAGTATTAGTATATATGCTACTTGCGCGAAGCAGGATTTGCGTGACGTCAGTGTGACACGTATTTCGCATGTGGCGATGTTGATGCCATTACAAGTCTAACGGCTGAATAAAGCTCAATAAAGTTTATAAGTGCATTTTTATTGTCATTCCTGATTTAAAAAAAACAACGTTCTAAAACAAGAACTGAGACACGTCAATTTATAAATTAAGTTTAAGCAATTTTGCCTACCTATTTCCCAACCTTTTTGATTCGTCAGATATCAATTCGATATAATTTCTCTTTATTTTGTTTTTGCTGTACTTTTTCAGATCGACCCGTGTCGGTAAGTATATTATTCCGGTTTCAATTTTCTGGTATTTACTAACCGACACTTAAATTTTGAAATAATAGTGTTATTGAATCACACTAATATTATAAAGGCGAAAGTTTGTGATTGTATGTGTGTGTGTGTATGTTTGTTACTTCTTCACGCTCAAACGGCTGGACCAATTTTGGATAATTTTTGTATGTAGGTAGCTGACACCCTGGATTGAGACATAGGCTACTTTTATCCCGATATTCCCACGGGATCGAGACTTACGCGGGTGAAACCACAGGGCGCAGCTAGTAGTTGCATAAACCACAATTTAGATGATAAAATAAGATTTCCAAAACTGTAAAAATTACGCCTGTGGAATGGTTACAAGAATTTACATGTTTTTTTTTCTGAAAAGTCAAACCTTAAACTGTTCTCGCTTAATCAATGTTACCTTTCAAGCGTCGATATGTAATTTCGGGTCCATGACTATAACAAACACCCTATTCACTCACACTCACACCATCATTCTACCTCTCACACTTCACCTGCACACTACACACGCACTACAACTATTTTTGTTTAAATTATATAATTTTGTTGTTGTTTATTTTAAACATGTCTGTTTATTCCCTTCATCAAAAAATAATTTGTCTAGTTTAAAATTGACCATTATAATGTTAATTATATTTAATTCGGGTGAGAGCCTGGTGACCTGTCACACAGGGTATCCTAGTATGGACGCCAGTCTCTCACAAAGGGTGTCCTAGTATGGACGCCAGTCTCTCACAAAGGGTGTCCTAGTATGGACGCCAGTCTCTCACAAAGGGTGTCCTAGTATGGACGCCAGTCTCTCACAAAGGGTGTCCTAGTATGGACGCCAGTCTCTCACAAAGGGTGTCCTAGTATGGACGCCACTCTCTCACAAAGGATCATATTTTATGGATTTTTGTCAAAACGCTATAATTCTTGTCTCTATGTTTATAACTATGTGAACCTTTGCGAAGAGAGAAATAAAGATTATTAAAAAAAAACCGGCCAAGTGCGTGTCGGACCACGCCTAATGAAGGGTTCCGTAGTTAGGATGAATTTATCCCTAAAACAAACTTAACATTGTAGTTGAAAAACATGTTCTCCCATACATTCATATACGCCACGGTCAATTTTCCACCTGAAAATTTAAGTTTGTAATCGCAAAAAATGTTTTTTTTTATGTGATAAAACTACAAATTAACAATTTTCGGACTTTTTCCTTTACTTGTGCTGTAAGACCTTGCTTGTTGCCAAATTTCATGATTCTAGGTCAACGGGAAGTACCCTATAGGGTTTGATATTTTTTTAGAGCTTCAAGGGACCATAGACTTACGTATTTTTTTATTAATATCAACTTGATACCTCTACGAGTTCCTGAGAAAAATGGTCTTGACAGACTGACAGACAGACAGACAGACGGACAACGAAGTGATCCTATAAGGGTTCCGTTTTTTTCCTTTTGAGGTACGGAACCCTAAAAAGATGAGAGCAAAATAAAATTAATTAAAGTCTGTAAGTAAAGTAATAAGGCTGCTACAACTCTATCGTATATTCGAAAGTCGGTGTGTTTGGATATGTACTTAGGTTTTTTTTTTGTAAAAAAAGAGTTTTTCATTTTTGTTAGTTTATGTAATTTTTGGTTATCATTTGATTAGCAATAAAGTTATATAACTACTTTCGTCATTTAACATTTCATACATTTTAACTGTCCGGTTATTATCCATTCCCGTATACCACAACATTTTTGCTTGGAATGCTGAAATGTAACTCTCTTGAAGTTAGGCGTAATTACTTTTTACTCATGTTCGCTGGTCGTATCCGTCGTGGGGAGTCTGATTGCTCGGAACTAGTAGCTCAGCTTGTCAGACTTTTTGTTTCTGCTGCACCCAAATACCAACTTGGACCGCGACGTCACGGATTGTTGGCCGTTCCGTCAGTACGCACAGTTTCGCATTCTAACTCGCCCTTGGTTCACGCACTCGCAGTACTTAGTATTGCGAGTGCGTGAACCAAGGGCGAGTTCAGGAGGACCAGTAGAGCATTGAATGCTCTACTGGCATCAAGACAGGAGTGTGATTTGTTTGCCGCGAGATGGATAGACGATGATAGACGTGCATGATCGAGATTCTGTGAAAAGATGGACGAAAGATGAGTTTTTTTTCAATCTCTGTGCCAAAATTGTTTGACTGTTATTTGTTAGTTTTACCTGTTTTGTTAGCTAAAGTGTAGATATTATTTCTTATTATTATTCCTTCCTTATTGTAAATAATATCCATATCTGTTTTTATTGAAATTTATAATTGCAATAACTTGGATCTGGGTCTGTAATGTTGTGCAAGTTTTTACCAAACAAATATTCTTTCGGCTGGGAAATGAAAGAAGCCTCGCAACGCTGATGTCGCCAACGTCCACGTTTGGTCTAGAACCGCCCCTGAGTATATAGTATGTGTTGTACGTTAACATAGAAACAACGAGTTGTTCTTGTGACAGATTGGTGACGTTTGTCGAGCGGCGACGTTCCTCCACTCGTGAGTGCATGGCGCCGCCGCCGCCCCGCGACCGACTGCAGGCGTGATTAACACTTACAAATAACTTTCTTAGGGTTCCATGCACGCCGACCTGACGACACGCTGGTCCTGGCGCAGGGGAGGTCGCATGAGTCGGCGGCCGAACTGGCGACACGTTGGCTTGCGACAATCGTCGATAGGATCCGGCAATTGGGACTCGAGGTGGCATTGCAAAAGTCTGAGGCTATGTGTTTTTATGGTCTTCGGAACGCGCCACTATTGGGTTCTCAGATAACGGCGGGAGGGGTTCACATCGGCATCAAGTCGACGATGAAGTACCTGGGACTCGTCCTCGACAGCCGGTGGAACTTCGTGGAGCATTTTCGACGTTTGGTTCCCAGACTGGAGCGAGTCGGGGTGCCTTGAAGCGGCTCCTGCCCAATCTAGGGGGTCCAAACGCCTCCTGCAGGAGGCTCTACGCGGGAGTCGTGTGGTCAGTGGCCCTTTTCAGGGCACCGCGTCCCAAAGGGTTATGGCCTAAATAATAGTAACAATGCTGTGCTATACATGTAACACATGAACAAAGTGTTTTTATTAATTATCAGACTCTAAGAAAGTGCTACGAACTTGTGTAACAGTGCAAATTAACACTATTCTTAGTTATAACGTATTCTATCACATAAAATAATAAGTTAGAGTTAAATTGCTTAGTAGTCTATTAGGCTAGATTGTAAGAAATTATTAGGAACTTTAGTTCTTATTAATACAAAAAAAAAATAGGCTGGTACGGGGTTACCGCATGGTAACCGTGAGGTGGCGAGCCTCCTTGCTGGACTGCCGCCATGGGATCTGGGAGAATGTGACTGTCGCAACCCAGCGCTGGGCACGCCACAATTGTGGCGATAAGTCCTCTCTTTGCGGAGTGGCTAGAGAGGTGCCATGGCGTCCTCACCTTCCGCCTGACGCAGGTCCTCACCGAAAACGGTTGTTTCGGGAGGGTCCTGTTCAGGATAAAGCGGGAGGAAACGTCCGGGTGTCACCACTGTTTGGATCGCCCGGAGGACACGGTGGAGCATACGGTGGAGGTCTGCCCGGCTTGGGCGGAGCACCGCCGTGTCCTCACGGAGGCTATCGGCGGTGGCGATCTCTCGCGTCCGGCCCTGGTTCAGGCCATAGTTCGGAGCGTGAGTGCATGGGAGGCCGTCACCTCCTTTTGCGAAGTAGTAATACTCGCGAAGGAGGAGGCGGAACGCGTGAGGGAGACGCAAAGTTCGCGCCCTCTCGCCCCTAGCCCCTAGCTCGCCGCAGGAGACGCCCCGGGCGTCGGGATTCGCAAACCGATTTCCGGCCACCGTAGGAGCTGATCGTCCGCAAGGACGGTGAGCGATGGGTAGCTCACCGTGCGTTAAGGACCAGGCCCGGATCGACGGTGCATTGTGTTCCACGCGCACCTTAAAGAGATGTCAGCACCAACTGACGGGGTCCGTTAGGGCCAATACCTGCCAGGGTTGCGAATTTACCCGAAAGGGATATCGTGGCCCTGGCACACAGGCAACGGAAGACACACGGGGGGGTTTAGTCAGTAAAAGTCGGACACGCCCTCCCGCTCTGCCCAGAGCGGGAGAAGTTATTTGATAATTTCCCACCCAAAAAAATACTTTGTCGACAATTTTTTAACTAATTGTGAGAAAGTTTGAAATAATTGAAACATTATTTATTATTTCTTGATAATCGGAAAAAATACATTACCGACTGGGTTTATAAAAAAAATATAGGTTTTTTCAACATAAGTTTTCTGCTATATTTTGTATTTTAGTTAAAAAAGTGCTCCAGCTACATGCAAGTAGATCATAATTATATATCTAATGTTGATTATAATTTTTGTAAAAAGATGATCAAAATGTACATCTCGCCTCATTTTTCGGTAAACTTAATGCGAATATTAGTGATTTTCCATGAATTAATACTTAATTTATTTGAAAAATCCATTCCAGCCACATGCAAAACAAAGAATTCGACTTTTCAAGATATTTCGTGCATGGAGGGGCCGTGCACGAAATTGGGTGATTTTGAGAGATATTTCGTGCACGGAGGGGCCGTGCACGAAATTGGGTGATTTTGAGAGATATTTCGTGCACGGAGGGGCCGTGCACGACATTGGGTGATTTTGAGCAATTTTAAAATAAGTAATAAATTAAAACGGCATGTATTTAATGCGGCAACTAAGTAAAATGAATATAGGTTAAAAAAAAAATAGAGTGGGTACCATATATAATGTACCATATATAATGGGTTGGCAGCTAATAAGGAGTATCGTAATAAGTAATAGGTAGCATATTAATATATCAGTTTTTAGCTTTATTTTAATTTAAACTGGTATCGAATTTTTGTTTTGGTAACTGAATTTACCAACAATAGAGGGGATCTGGTTAATGGTTACTGTTCTAACCTAACCTAACCCAAATGATTCAATAACAGTAGATGACTTTGCAGCGATTAAGAAATAATATTTAATCGCTGCCATGTTTTTTTTTTTTTGCAGCAAATAATTAGTCGCCCTTTAAGTTGTAAGTCGCCTCGAAAATTATATTCCAATTAAAACACATACACACAACTGGCGAAATGTGAATGTACTATAGAGACACCTCTGCCTAACCCTTCGGGGATTAGAGGCGTGATGTTATGTTATGTAATAAATTAAAAAAATTAAATAATAATAAATTGATCAATTTAATAAGCTTCGCCTTATGGTAGGATACTAGTGTTAGACTAGTCGCAATTTCGGTAAGAAATACTCAGAAGTCACAAAATGCCAGTGGGAGCCTTGACCACATCTTAGAAATACGTAGGTACACACAGTGTCAGTATCTGTTAACAAGTTTTAAAATGTTACATTGCTTCAACATTGAATTCGTTACGAATAATCTAAAGAATACTTCAAAAAGAGTAAATTGTTTCGACTTGGATTCGACCCATCACCGAGTGTCGTCATACTTATTGACGAACTACCCAGCGCGTTATAATTTGAGGGTATCCATTAATTTTACTTACTTTCTTTTTCTTTATAAAATTAATCCATACCTTCAAGTTATAACTACAACGTTTGATGTATACGTTCACTTAAAACGACGAAGAGCAAATGACTACGATTTACCCATTATTATTTAAAATTATTTCTAATTTTCACCAAAAATATTAGGAATTACTAAAAGATTAATTTGTTCGACTTCAGTACTTTACTTCTCGTTAAAACGTAACTCTTAAGTGAGAGGTGACAAATAGCCGCACGTCTAATTAGCGGCACTGTGTCGCTTTTGTGACGTCACCGACACACGCCACTCACGCTATGTTTTTAATTGCTTGTACAAAACTACATTAGTGTGAATTAAAGGACCGCCTAGTGACGTGTATTAATAGTCGAAGCTGTTATAATTTCACCACCGAGATTTAAATAGAAGCTTGATGAAGAGTCGACTTATTAATTTACGGTTAGGATGAGAAAAAAGTATGAGATGAAACGGAAATAGAGCTCTCCTATAGAGTGGGCTTACTTGTAGCTATTGGAAGATAACAACACTGAAACCTTCTCTAGTTCAAAACGAAGGTAGAGGTAGAAGTTTTTAAGTTTTTATTTATATTTCAATGAACTACTTAGTTCTTCTGCATTTTCTACACAGCTACAGTTAAATATTACGATCACAGTCGATGGTCGATGCTAACAAGCACAGCTAGATTTAGAGAACAGTACAGATCATTATCATCAGCCGAAAGACGAAAAATCAAAATCAATTTTTTTTATTTCACATTAACCTACATGGGCACTTATGCAACGTCAGAAGCTAGGTGCACGGTTCCAATTGGTCGTTTCCTATGGAGAAGAGCCGGCAAGAAACTCCACGGTTACTCTTTTTAAAAAAAGTGGGCTTTAACAATGTTTCCAAGTTACAGTGTTAATAGGTATGGGAGGACAGTGTAGGCCCGTCAACAAGTACACTGCTTGACATAGGCTTAATAGTCTTAATAACATTCGGTTACGAGGTAAAGTTTCTAGGGGTATACATTGACAAATATTTAAATTGGAAAAGGGAATTGCAAGCCATTGATTCATATATTTCCTCAGCGTGTTATGCCTTACGCAGTCTTAGGGATGAGATAGACATCAAATACGTAAAATGGTATACTATGCCCTAATAGAATCAAGGTTGAGATATAGTGTTCAGTTTTGGGGGAATAGTTTTAAATATAACTGCCAGAGAGCCTTTGTACTCCAAAAGAGAGCCATATGAACCATGGTCCGGATATCACAAATAGA
Organism: Tiliacea citrago; assembly: GCA_963921375.1. Classification (NCBI taxonomy): domain Eukaryota; kingdom Metazoa; phylum Arthropoda; class Insecta; order Lepidoptera; family Noctuidae; genus Tiliacea; species Tiliacea citrago. The sequence goes on along the minus strand of OY992790.1, from coordinate 318,738 downwards.
GAGCTGTCGGCCACACTTTATAAATTTAAAAATTCTTACTGTGCCCAGCCTCTATGTTTTAGTATTGTTGGTGAATTTTAAAAAATATCTGTATAACCATGAAACAGATGAGGAGAGACAGTTGAGGGAAAGTACGCGCAGGAAAGATTTTAAAAGCAAAATAATTCCCCAACTTAAGATTGTTCAACATAGTCCTCAATATCAAGCAGTGCGGATTTTTAACAGGTTGCCATTGGACTTAAAAACTATAATTTACAAGAGCTCATTTAAGTCAAGACTCAAAGTGTTCCTATTGGAAAAATGTCTGTATTCGATAGACGATGACATATCCACGTTTTTTTTTTTTTTTTTTTTGGTTTATGTGAGACTGGGTAATATTAATATGTAGTAGCTTGTACGAGTAATCTTATTGAATTTTTTAATTGTGTTGAATGTTTAATTTACTATATTTTATTGTATTATGAATGTGTTAGTTTTATAATTTTAAGGAACGTGTTTTTTTTTTGTTATTTAATGTGTTATTTATTATTTCAAACACAATGTAAATTGTTCCTGAATAAATTGAATTGAATTGAATTACGCAGTGTAGCTCACTACACTGCGTAACCGAATGTTATTAAGTTTGTGCCGTGCCACTTCATACTCTATAACTACACTCTTCATACACTTTAAGCTTGCGCTAGCTTATACTGTTTGTGTTCTCACTGACATGCGGCCTACCGTACTTGGGTGTGAAGTGGCGCTGCACAGATTTCCCTCGACTGGTCTCGTCACTCGTCTGAACTGCCTCGACCCATAGTTGACGAGGTCTTTATATCAGCGACTAAAACATCCTATTAGGAAGTTAACATTGCGTGTCTAACATCATTATATCTATATACTATAGTACCCTCATATTTATTAGTTGCTAGCTGCCTACAGACCACCAGGTATTTGTGAAGTATTTAACACAAGTTATTACAGCAATAGTCGTTTGCAAGGAAATATGGTCACGACAGTAATACGGCTTTTTACAATCAGAGAACTGTGTGTAAGCCTGTCCTAAGCCAGGTTCTCACATCACGACCAGCTGAGAAGCTGAGCAGCTAAGCTAGCATTTATAGTACGACGTCAAGCGCAGCGAGGATGCAGAAGAATAGAGCACAGAAGGTCCACGACAACGCACCAAGAACAACGGTGAACGTTCAGTACAATAGCGCATTCGAAGTATTTTGTTCAACGTTTCTAGCAAGCTTCTCCTAGTTATAATTATGAAATGGAGCTTCTGTAGTTAATATTGAGTGCGTGACTCAGTGTGGAGTGCCTTAAGCGGCATTTCGCTATTTTTCGGCATGCCGCGGCCCCGCGCGTCTGGCACGGCGCCAGCCCGGAGATACCCGCGCCCGTTCCTTTAGTTAACGCCGGTATTTGAATCTTACCGAATTATCTTAAAGCCCACTTTAATTTGTTTGAAAGTTTTTGTTTCCGTTTGCATCCTGCAGCGAGATGACATTAATTGCGCGTCGTGCGACACTACGTCTAATATTAATGATTGGTCGCGTGTCGTGATATATGGGGCATGATGCTCCTTGTATTAAACTGCTCCTCTAGTTGATCCGGCCATGACCCCTCCCCTCTCTACCGCAGCGCGGAAGTTGCTTATTATGCTAACAAGCTTCAGTAATAGTAATTATTAATGAGAATAAAAAACAACAAGTTCTTTCTGAACAAATCAAAAAGTGTTTTAAAAGAGCTTTGTTTTTATAATTAAAAGCAGTCGAGTGATGCTCTATACCGCTCATAACGTTGTTGGAGGACCGCACAAAATGCTCTATACCGCTAATAACGTTGTTGGAGGACCGCACAAAATGCTCTATACCGCTCGTAACGTTGTTGGAGGACCGCACAAAATGCTCTATACCGCTCATAACGTTGTTGGAGGACCGCACAAAATGCTCTATACCGCTCGTAACGTTGTTGGAGGACCGCACAAAATGGTCTATACCGCTCGTAACGTTGTTGGAGGACCGCACAAAATGCTCTATACCGCTCATAACGTTGTTGGAGGACCGCACAAAATGCTCTATACCGCTCATAACGTTGTTGGAGGACCGCACAAAATGCTCTATACCGCTCATAACGTTGTTCGAGGACCGCACAAAATGCTCTATACCGCTCATAACGTTGTTCGAGGACCGCACAAAATTAGGGACCTACTCAATTAAGTAATTACTTTATAATATTAGCAGAGCACCATCGTATATATTTAACGTGTAAGATATATTGATTGTATTATAAGATCGGACGTGGAATTTCAATTGAAAAAAAAAAACGTTACAACACGTAACGTAAACTTTACTGTACTTCAGTTTTTACAAACAATAAACATGATTAGAAAACAGAATCAAAACTTACTCGCGTTCACAAAATCACAACATAAGTAAATAAATGCAACAATTAGACAGATAGGAAAAACAATATCACGATACAGATGACGCCTGACGTCGTGTAGGTCCGCGCGCTGTGATGGTCGCCGATCGAAAGGGGGCGCGCTCGTTTTTTTTTTTTTTGTATGGCATCTCGTAGTTGGCCTTGAGAGGCCGTGGCTACTTAACCGGACTTTCCTGTGGCTGTCCTAAGGTGTGAGCTTAAAGCCTCCAGCCAGGAGAGTAAATATATTTATTAAAACTAAACGACAGCGCACTATGGGCACCCCCTGTGGGGTACGAACCTCGGCTTAGGTCGTCGTTGGGGAATAACAGCAAGTTGGGGACAGGCTGGATCAAAAGTTTAGATTCATGATTATTAACGGGGATTACTATTAAATGCTACGGCTCACTCAGCATCGGGGCTGGCGGTTCGACGTGCAAGGGATGGGGGGAACAATTAAGTCTTGAACTTCGCGTGGTACCTTGGCGGCGAGGACGGTTTGTGTGATTTGTGCACTGCACTTGCCCTATCGCTTTCCTGAAGGAGAGTAATGGGATCATCTGGATCTAAGAGAGTATGCCTAGGTCGGCGAGTCTGACTAATCTGAGAAGGCCTATAGCTAGCGGCCTGCACAACCAAGGGGTTGCAATGTCTATCTGCAGACTCGAAGAACCGCTTTGTCGCGCGTTTCATAAACTGCTTAATGGTGGGGATTTTAAAATCTAGATGGAGGGTTTCGTTCCGAACGAACCAAGGAGCGTCCGTAATTTTACGGAGAAATCGGTTTTGGGCGCGCTCGTGCTGGCGCGCGCTTTTATACTTTTATAGTCTTAGTACTGACTAGTTCGGTTTATCTCCTACAGAATATATTCGTAAGATAGGATATGACCCCTATCCTATTTCTGAGTTTAAAGAATAATGTTTCAATTTCAAATTAAAAGCCATTCTTAATTATATTGAATATTTTTATTAACATTCAAAAGACTTTGAATTAATAATTTATCTAATGGGAAGTTGAATTTGATGCATTTTAAGGACTTTGTCAATATCAGGCTCGATTTTACTTAAAAACAGCCTATAATCCTGGGTACCTTCAGGTTGTGAAATCGGCTCCTGCAGCCAAAATTCTTGATAGCCGTTCTTTAATTTTTAATGCCTCATTTGTGTCAGTTCTATTAGTGGACATTTGAAGAAGGATTCAAAACCCAGTCTGGTATATCCATGTTTTAAACATCCTAGAATCGTTCCTTGAAATCACTGTGGAGGTTTTCCAAGTGTTGACAGTAAACGAGCAAGTCGTCGTTCTTGAATGATACCTACTGCTGATAAATTTGGGAAGTTATTGAATGACCATCTGCCAATATTTCTTTTGTATAATAGCAGTTTGGATATGAAAGCGGCAACGCTATTTTTTGTCTTAACCATTTTTAAGTCAACACCTTGAAGTTAGAGATTGGTTAGTTCTTTCATCATACGAAACCCTCTCCACGCGAGTATAACTCACACTTGTCCGGCTTTTATTAATAAGCCACAAGTAAATGTCAGCAAGCAGCCCACAATAATACTTCAGATGCACAGAACAGAGTATTCCCACTTGGATGTTCGGTGGTTATCAAAATATGCTGCATGGTCGCGGCTGTGACAACGTGAACATGTCCCTCGCACTTAATATTCCGACTGCTTGTGATTCTCCACGCCGCGCCGCGGCCGCCGGCCGCCGCGCGCCGCCGCCGAGATCGACTCGTAAATAAGGGTGTGCGCACAATAACGTCGCAAGCAATCATCAACACTGAGCGTTCGGTGCGGGGAAGACATTGGTTTTAACAGCTGTTGAAGAAATGTAAATGTATGCAAATGACTGCTTGACTGCTTACCGCTTCGCTCTCGAACGGCCGCCCGGCCGGGGTACGGGGGTTGATTGCGCAAATGGGAGGACGGAAATATATAATAATCGTGGAATGTACTTACATTTACTTTCCACGACATTCCATCACGCTCCATCGAGCTACCTACAGACCTATGTAAGAGACGAAGACCTATGTAGGTTCTGTGTAATTGCAAAAGTCTGTTATTTTAATTTTTACCTGTGGGAGAGAAAATTATTTAATTTTGGTATTAACCAAAATCCAGACAACCAATAGGCATGCAAAATTTAAGTTTGACGCTAAAACAATAAAGGCAATTATGCACTACGTGGCACTACGCTCATATTTTTGCGCAGGTAAACACAATACGAGGAATACCAATTATTTGCTCCGTACTGCCACTCACTAACACATTTGCTTCATACTGCCACTCACTAACACATTTGCTTCATACTGCCACTCACTAACACATTTGCTTCATACTGCCACTCACTAACACATTTGCTTCATACTGCCACTCACTAACACATTTGCTTCGTACTCCCACTCACTAACACATTTGCTTCATACTGCCACTCACTAACACATTTGCTTCATACTGCCACTCACTAACACATTTGCTTCATACTGCCACTCACTAACACATTTGCTTCATACTGCCACTCACTAACACATTTGCTTCATACTCCCACTCACTAACACATTTGCTTCATACTGCCACTCACTAACACATTTGCTTCATACTGCCACTCACTAACACATTTGCTTCGTACTCCCACTCACTAACACATTTGCTTCATACTGCCACTCACTAACACATTTGCTTCATACTGCCACTCACTAACACATTTGCTTCATACTGCCACTCACTAACACATTTGCTTCATACTGCCACTCACTAACACATTTGCTTCATACTCCCACTCACTAACACATTTGCTTCATACTGCCACTCACTAACACATTTGCTTCATACTGCCACTCACTAACACATTTGCTTCATACTCCCACTCACTAACACATTTGCTTCATACTGCCACTCACTAACACATTTGCTTCATACTGCCACTCACTAACACATTTGCTTCATACTGCCACTCACTAACACATTTGCTTCATACTGCCACTCACTAACACATTTGCTTCATACTGCCACTCACTAACACATTTGCTTCGTACTCCCACTTACTAACACATTTGCTTCATACTGCCACTCACTAACACATTTGCTTCATACTGCCACTCACTAACACATTTGCTTCATACTGCCACTCACTAACACATTTGCTTCATACTGCCACTCACTAACACATTTGCTTCATACTCCCACTCACTAACACATTTGCTTCATACTGCCACTCACTAACACATTTGCTTCATACTGCCACTCACTAACACATTTGCTTCGTACTCCCACTCACTAACACATTTGCTTCATACTGCCACTCACTAACACATTTGCTTCATACTGCCACTCACTAACACATTTGCTTCATACTGCCACTCACTAACACATTTGCTTCATACTGCCACTCACTAACACATTTGCTTCATACTCCCACTCACTAACACATTTGCTTCATACTGCCACTCACTAACACATTTGCTTCATACTGCCACTCACTAACACATTTGCTTCATACTCCCACTCACTAACACATTTGCTTCATACTGCCACTCACTAACACATTTGCTTCATACTGCCACTCACTAACACATTTGCTTCATACTGCCACTCACTAACACATTTGCTTCATACTCCCACTCACTAACACATTTGCTTCATACTGCCACTCACTAACACATTTGCTTCATACAGCCACTCACTAACACATTTGCTTCATACTGCCACTCACTAACACTCCATTTGACTATTATAGGTATTTAGACGAAATAGCGTAAGACTGACACGAAAATACACAAATGTGTGCCTAAGGACATAATTGTGTAGTAAGTATTAAGCCGTTCAGTGCTCTGCATGCATTATCGTTGAACGCGATGAAGTGCAGCGATACACTCTGTTGATAAATGCCGCGACATTCAGAACCCGTTGACAAAATTGCACATAATCGCGATCGCTCTCAAGTGCCCAACACGCGATAGACAGAGGGACAGAAGACCCACGCCTAACAACATACAAACATAATTTCCCACAATAAAAGCTGCTACAGTGAATAAATAAAATAACACTTAGTACTTCGACCCCGTTTACTTAAATGCACTCACACATGCGCTATTTTCTGTTCAATAGCTGCACACCAATTGCTTAGTTCAGTCACAATCATTGCTCGCACAATCCCATTCATTTTGATAATATAACGTAAGACAAATCCGTTGCGTTACGTCTACTCGGCAACGTAAACAACGCAATGAATATTGTTGAATTGCCAAAATGAAGGGGATTGTGATTGTGAGTTCGTTACAGACGTGTTTACTGCAGTTCATCCCGTCTTCTGTGCGTTGAAGCAGTCTGCTACAGCTAGTGTATAGTAGCCGGCAATCATCTGGAACATGCGCGAAAACCGATAATATATGGTGTCAGTATACAGCGCGGGGGCATGTTTCAATACACGACTATGATGTGGTGGTCCTTCTATCCCATCTGTGTCGGACTCGCCGTAGTCACGGCAGACGACACGTTGCGGTGAGGGGCGGGCCGGGCGCGGGAGGGGTGCGGCAGTGCGGGTCGCGAGCAGCGGGAGGGGATGATATTAAGATTCCGCGCCGCCTGCCACAACCCCGGAACGCAATTTTTGCAAATACTTTATGCTAATGTTTACCGATACCGTATTTAAGCCCCTTTCATTATGTGCGCGCCCAGAGTCGCGAACGATCAATTTGAATTGAATTTTGCTCTGAAAACAATCTGTTTGGACAAATTGTGAAGTTGACGGGGACGAGTCGTTTGCATAAAATAATACGCGGCCGAGTGCCGCTGTGCCGCCTGATGTGCGGATGTGTCCGCTTTACCCACAGACTCACATGTACACCAGAATGAAGTCAAGCTCGTTGCACCAGTAGCTACGGACAAGAGTCTGGCGACATTATCATTGTGTATTGTCACCTGTTCTCGGTAAATGTAACAACATTATGTACCAACAGGCGCGGTATGCTGAGACGTGACAGAGGCCGCACTGTTACATTATCATTGTGTATTGTCACCTGTTCTCGGTAAATGTAACAACATTATGTACCAACAGGCGCGGTATGCTGAGACGTGACAGAGGCCGCACTGTTACATTATCATTGTGTATTGTTACCTGTCCTCGGTAGGTATTTTACATCATGTAGGTACCAACCTGTGCGGTATACTGAGATGTGACAGAGGCCGTGCTGTTACATATCAAGTCGAGGTATTCCACTCAGAGCACTGATTTCAACAGCACTTGTCCGAACCGCACCTTAGCACTTCCACTAACCGCATTGAAACAAAATTTTGATAAGTGCGGTTCGGTGGAACAGTTTATTAATATTATTTTCAGTCCCCGAACGGCACCTATGTAAAATATTTTTTTAGTGATGGGGTGTATTTTTTTGTTCAACACATTAGCAAACAAAACATATCGATACAAATCAGCAGAAGTTAAGTCTTCCGGATAATTCCACCTTGTTCACCTGGAGCAAAGAGTAATGTTTTATTTGTGTCGCTGTCAGTAAACAAAAAATGAGAGACCTTGTCACTTTTCTTAGCGATTTCGTTTGTTCAAAATTGTTCTGAGGTTCAAATCATACAGTATTACAACTAGGAACAAAATGGTCGAATGAACACACTCACACATAGATAGCTACATGAAATCTAAGTATGTTTCAGTATGCAGTGAGTCGGGGCTGTCACATCGAGGCAAGTTTAGTAATTGCGTGTTATCATGTAGGTAGGATGTCTAATTTATAATAATAATTATGTCGTTTGTTTTTCGTTTTCTTACCAGAATACATTTTTAAATATTTCCTACAATCAACAATAAAAAACAAAACATTTAAAAATATAAAAAACTTTTTACAAAAAAAAATCAACCGACTTCCAAAAAAACACTACAAAGTGAAAAATAACTTTAATTTCGGAAGTCGGTGTCTTTGGATCTGTATTTTAGTTTTTTGACACCGACTTCCGAAATTAAAGTTATTTTTCACTTTGTAGTGTTTTTTTGGAAGTCGGTTGATTTTTTTTTGTTAAAAGTTTTTTATTTTTCACGTTTTAGTGGGTCAGTTTGTAATTTATCTAATTAACAATAGCCTAATGTCAAATGCTCATCACCTTTTGCAAAATATTGGCATTCCCGATGCAGGGGCGTTAATTGTTGAGGAGTTCTCCTGGTAAGAACCAGGAGAACTGATGGTGACTTTACCATATGCATTTTGACGAGCATAAATTGCTTAGCAACCATATTAAACTGCCTAATCGAATCGCAACGGCGAAATACTTAGTATTAAGTAGTTCCGGTGGCGATCAGTGGTCTTCATCATCAGTTCTACTTCACCAAATCGTGCTTTCTGAGAGCAAATGCATGAGTTACTATAAAAAATACTCAAATCGCTATAGGTATGCCTATAAAATTTGAGGATTTCCCTCGATTTCCATGGGATCCTCTCATCAGATGATGATTTGGTGGCAATGGGACCACCTCAGGAGCATACCCTTCCAAACAAAAAAAGAATTTTTTAAATCCGTCCACAATTGACGGAGTAATCGGTGAACATACATAAAAAAAAGAACGAACATACAGCCGAACATAATTAACCTCCTCCTTTTTGGAAGTCGGTTAAAAAATGAGTTCCGCCGGTGTTGGGAGCAGGGTTCGAGCTACCAGTTGTTAGGGCTGCCGGAAATAGGAACTTCCTCACAATGCGAGCCGTATCAAGGAATTATTTATTTTCTATATACAGGGTGGAATTTTGTAATGCCACCTGGAGGGAAAGTACTCTTAATACTGCAGATAGAAAATTTTACTCAAAGGAAACATTCCTTTATTTTTGAATAGAAAGCAAACTGCATTCAAAGATTTTCAAAATTCTCTTCTCCCACACCCGGGAATCGAACCGGCTAAAATCTGAAAAAATTATACCCTGTACTTTTATTGCATCGATCGTTAGGGTCAATTATAAGGATGAAATCTCTCTAACAAACATGATAAATTAAATGAAAGGAAAACCAGGAATCTGAAGTTACAAATTCAATGAGTCAAGTTAAAGCTCTTTAACTAACATCCATCTTTTGTAATGCAGACTCCTTTGCGACATACTCGTAGCTGCGTGTATGAGGTAATTTAAATATGGAATGTTAGATTAAAATTTTAAAATTAGATTGTCATAGTTGTTATTCACATTTGATTGTTTTCACAACTCATTTCACATTTTGTCTCACGGTGAAAATGGCTTATCAAGAACAGTTTGATTTAATGGAAGCTTATTTTTTAAATAACCAAAACGTGAATCTAGCTCTGCGGTGGTATGGAGAGAGATATCAAGACCGGCAGGCACCAACTCGGTTCGTATTGAAAATAATGGTAGAAAATTTAAAGAATACGGGTGGTTTCAAGAAGAGACGGCAAACTATTCAGCAAAACTATTTCGATTTTGAACTAGATATTTTAACATACTTTGAATCATTTCCAAAGGCTTCAAGTAGAGATGCTGCCGATGAATTAGGAACAACCCACACTCGCGTACTTAAAGTGCTGAAAAAGTATAAGTATAAAATGCTATCGTGAAGGTCGGTTGGTGCAAAAATTGCATATTGGGGATCGTGACAGACGATTACAATTTTGTGAAAACATGCTTGGAGAAATTGACCGAAACCCTAATTTTCTGAATAACATTGTATGGTCTGACGAAACCAACTTCAGCAATAATGGCATGTACAATCGCCGCAATAACCATTATTGGTCTCGAGTGAATCCTGTTCGTGTTCATGAAACTAACAATCAAGTAAGATTTTCTTTCAACGTTTGGTGCGGAATTATGAGAAATAATGTAGTGTTAGTCCACGTGTACGAAGGTCATTTAAACACTGTCAAGTATATTGAAATACTGGATCTCTTAAGAAACGAGTTAAATGGTTTCCCCGAGGAAGAGCGAAACCAAATAATTCTACAGCAAGATGGTGCTCCAGCACATAACAGCAGAATCACTACTTCCTACATTAATAACCATTTTAATACCTGGATTGGTACAAACGGCTCAATCAGATGGCCTGCGAGATCGCCAGATCTCACCCCATTAGATTTTTTTTTGTGGGGATATGTAAAAAATCAAATTTACATGAAATCTTATGCGAATGACAACGAGTTGAGAGTTGAAGTTCAGAATACGATTTATAATATTCACCACAACACTTTATTTAAGGTTACTAGAAATGAATTCGTTAAAAGAATAAATTTGTGTATCCAAGAGAATGGAGCCCATTTCGAGCAACTAATTAGTTAGTTTACCATTTTTTGTAAATAATTAAATTAATTTAAGATTTCCTGGTTTTCCTTTCATTTAATTTCTCATGTTTGTTAGAGAGATTTCATCCTTATAATTGACCCTAACGATCGATGCAATAAAAGTACAGGGTATAATTTTTTCAGATTTTAGCCGGTTCGATTCCCGGGTGTGGGAGAAGAGAATTTTCGAAAATCTTTGAATGCAGTTTGCTTTCTATTCAAAAATAAAGGAATGTTTCCTTTGAGTAAAATTTTCTATCTGCAGTATTAAGAGTACTTTCCCTCCAGGTAGCCTTACAAAATTCCACCCTGTATATATATATATTTCTATAATATATTAGTTTTCGAGAACTAGGTCAGGCATATTAATTATTATTATTTTCCGCCATTTTGGACTTGTTAGTAACGTAAACTTAGTACTTGTTACTTTTTTACTTCTCGAACAGAGGAGGCCTGTGTCCCAGCAGTGGGAACATTATAGGCTGATTATGTATGTGTGTTATGTAGTAACCTAAACGATTTCTTTCAAAATTGATTTTAGTTTAGATTTTTTTTTAATTATTATATATGTATCTAGGTATGTGTGAATGGAATCAAATCAACTCCTCATAATACGAGTATGTAACTATAATATCGTCAACGTGATCTATCAACTCAGCCTTGCGCTGACCAGTGCAGGAAATAGGCCTCTCCCAGACTGCGCCACAACACCCTGTCCTCCGCCTTCCGCATCCAGTCTGTCTCAGCTACATTTTTAAGGTCGTCGGTCTATCTCACCGATACGCGGTCTCCACTCCAAGACTCGTCTGTCCATGGGCCATCGGTCCTTCAACAAACATGGGTCGTCCACTGCCACTTCAGCTTGCTTACTCGTAACTAATTGTGTGGTAGTGTGTAACTGATTGTGTGTTAGTGTGTAACTAATTGTGTGTTAGTGTGTAACTAATTGTGTATTAGTGTGTAACTGATTGTGTGTTAGTGTGTAACTGATTGTGTGTTGTTAATTGTGTGTTAGTGTGTAACTGATTGTGTGTTAGTGTGTAACTAATTATGTGTTAGTGTGTAACTGATTGTGTGTTAGTGTGTAACTGATTGTGTGTTAGTGTGTAACTGATTGTGTGTTAGTGTGTAACTCATTGTGTGTTAGTGTGTAACTGATTGTGGTTTAGTGTGTAACTAATTGTGTGTTAGTGTGTAACTGATTGTGTGTTAGTGTGTAACTGATTGTGTGTTAGTGTGTAACTAATTGTGTGTTAGTGTGTAACTGATTGTGTGTTAGTGTGTAACTAATTGTGTGTTAGTGTGTAACTGATTGTGTGTTAGTGTGTAACTAATTGTGGGTAAGTGTGTAACTGATTGTGTGTTAGTGTGTAACTAATTGTGTGTTAGTGTATAACTAATTGTGTGTTAGTGTGTAACTAATTGTGTATTAGTGTGTATCTGATTGTGTGTTAGTGTGTAACTGATTGTGTGTTGTTAATTGTGTGTTAGTGTGTAACTGATTGTGTGTTAGTGTGTAACTAATTGTGTGTTAGTGTGTAACTGATTGTGTGTTAGTGTGTAACTCATTGTGTGTTAGTGTGTAACTGATTGTGTGTTAGTGTGTAACTGATTGTGTGTTAGTGTGTAACTAATTGTGGGTTAGTGTGTAACTGATTGTGTGTTAGTGTGTAACTAATTGTGTGTTAGTGTGTAACTGATAGTGTGTTAGTGTGTAACTAATTGTGTGTTAGTGTGTAACTGATTGTGTGTTAGTGTGTAACTGATTGTGTGTTAGTGTGTAACTAATTGTGTGTTAGTGTGTAACTAATTGTGTGTTAGTATGTAACTAATTGAGTTATGTTAAATGTGTGTTGGTTGTTTCGACACAACTAACTGTATTATTATTTGAATGCTCTCGAGTAAAATGTAGCGAACTAACCATTTTATTATAACAATCTATTGTATTGATACCTACATTAACGAATAAATTTGATTTGATTTGACAATTACTGTTCATATAACTAACTGATGAAATACCAGCCTTTGTGGTTTTACTAACTGAAACTGTTTGGACTTACATTAGTCTGACATATTGTTTTTCAAAAACGGATAGAAAGACCATTAAATAATGTTTTTAGCCGACTTGACAAAAAGGAGGAGGTTGTAAACTGGAAATTTAATTGTTGTTACTGAACCAATTGGTTGTACAACTGTTTCAATTTTATTCGGTATTTGAGAAAAGTTTTCCTTTTAAGTTATAGATAATCAAACTAACTACTTACTACGTAAAAATTTACTCACGATCCTGTTGGATGCAGTCGCTAGTGTCACCTTGAGACAACGTTAAAATGTCTTATGCGCCTGTAATTACACCCGGCACCCAAACCCTTCAAACCGGCACACAGCAAAGCTGCTTACCGGCAGAAATAGGAATGGTGGTAGTACTTCCCCGGGGCGAGCCGTTCACAACCCTTCTACTACGATTATTGATACAAACAAATATGGTACGAGCACCAGCAGGTATCCACCCATTTTTTTGTTTTCGTGGACCCACTTTTTTTATTCAATATTGATAAAAGTATTTTCTTTAAAAAAAAACGGCACACTGCGCTAGCGTACACTTTAGTTGCTGCCAACCATAAAAAAAGGAAAGGTTTTACAAATTATGGTAACCAACACACAAAAAAAACACCAACATAAAAAAAATAGCCACCAAAGAAAATTAAGGAAATTGCGACCACGTTAAGGGCGGCAATGTGGCGGAAAGGGTTTACGTGGTGGGACCAGATAAATAGGACCACGTAAATTGTCAACATAAAAATTATAATACCACATAAACAAGTGAAGGGGGTAGGTAGGTCTATGGTCACAAGGATTTCCCTAACTTCCCTTGGGAGTAGCACAGTACTCTCCTGGCTCAGCCTGGTGTGACGAAGACCGCGGCGGGTGTGCCACGCTGCAGACGCCAGGGATGGTGGCGGAGGGACGGGCGCACGGATGACTGTCGCGCTGCTAAGAGCAGCGCGAATGCGTGTGGCCTTCAAGTCAGTGGAGGACAGTCTGATTGTCACCGGCGGCGTATGCGACAACGGGGCTCCACTCCAGCCTGGCGGCTCTCCGCGAGGAGGGACAGGAGAGAGGGAAGAGGAGGTCGCTTACCGGGAAAGTTGTCATGCGTCGACCAAGGTCACGCGCATTGCGTTGAATGAAGGCGTTGGCTATTTGGTTTTTTAAAAGTTAACAATTATAATGCTATAATGCAGCTAAATCTACTGATATATCTTTATTTTATGTATTTATATTAAAATTAAAATAAACGGGAACGTTACAACGTTACACATACCAATAGGCAAAAATTTATTTATTTATTTATTCAATAACACATACATTTGTTTTAACAAGTAATACCCAAGCTAACAAAAGTAGTCATAGTTTCTAATTATTCGGTCCCAAATAACGGGTGTGCATATAGCATAATAACATATAGCATAATAACTAAAAAGAGTAACGGAAACGATTATGACAATACAATGTAAGTAGGCACCGTGTCCAATATTCTTAGTCGCGATATTATGACCATAATATACGTGATACTAGTTTGTCGTAGGAGTTCACTCTCATAATTACAATAGCTTGTAACAATATTCTCACAGCTGCAGCCAAACATTGCGAGTGCTGTAAAGACATTTCCCGTGGAGCGAGCAAGTTCGCGGAACAAACAGTGCGAGTGCTGTAAAGACATTTCCCGTGGAGCAAGCAAGTTCGCGGAACAAATAGTGCGAGTGCTATAAAGACATTTCCCGTGGAGCAAGCAAGTTCGCGGAACAAATAGTGCGAGTGCTGTAAAGACATTTCCCGTGGAGCGAGCAAGTTCGCGGATCAAATAGTGCGAGTGCTGTAAAGACATTTCCCGTGGAGCAAGCAAGTTCGCGGAACAAATAGTGCGAGTGCTGTAAGGACATTTCCCGTGGAGCGAGCAAGTTCGCGGAACAAATAGTGCGAGTGCTGTAAAGACATTTCCCGTGGAGCGAGCAAGTTCGCGGAACAAACAGTCATAATACACAAAATTATTTATTTTGCGAATATGGGTACAAAAAAAAGATCTTAAACAAACAATAGTGTCCATTAGCCATATAGCCTAGTGCGAGTGCTGTAAAGACATTTCCCGTGGAGCAAGCAAGTTCGCGGAACAAATAGTGCGAGTGCTGTAAAGACATTTCCCGTGGAGCGAGCAAGTTCGCGGAACAAATAGTGCGAGTGCTGTAAAGACATTTCCCGTGGAGCAAGCAAGTTCGCGGAACAAATAGTGCGAGTGCTGTAAGGACATTTCCCGTGGAGCGAGCAAGTTCGCGGAACAAATAGTGCGAGTGCTGTAAAGACATTTCCCGTGGAGCGAGCAAGTTCGCGGAACAAACAGTCATAATACACAAAATTATTTATTTTGCGAATATGGGTACAAAAAAAAAGATCTTAAACAAACAATAGTGTCCATTAGCCATATAGCCTAGTGCGAGTGCTGTAAAGACATTTCCCGTGGAGCAAGCAAGTTCGCGGAACAAATAGTGCGAGTGCTGTAAAGACATTTCCCGTGGAGCGAGCAAGTTCGCGGAACAAACAGTCATAATACACAAAATTATTTATTTTGCGAATATGGGTACAAAAAAAAAAGATCTTAAACAAACAATAGTGTCCATTAGCCATATAGCCTACCGTAAGGCATGCAAATTTACACACATTATATAATATGTTTATCCTGTAAATATTCAGTGACAGAGTAATTCGCTTTTTTAACCGACTTCCAAAAAGGAGGAGGTTCTCAATTCGGCGGTATGTTTTTTTTGTATGTTTGTTACGCGATTACGCCGTTAATTATGGACCGATTTTGAATTTTTTTTTTTGTTTGAAAGGGTATACTTCCGAGGTGGTCCCATTGCCACTAAATCAGAATCAGATGAGGGAATCCCATGGAAATCGAGGGAAACCCTCAAATTTTTATAGCGATTTGGGTATTTTTTATAGTAACTCGAGCATTTGGTCTCGGAAAGCACCATTTGGTGAAGTGGAACTGATGATGGAGACCACATATGGCCATCGGAACAATATAATAATGAGTACCTCTATTTAACGGGTTGCGATTAAGCAATTTATGCTCGTCACTATGCATATGGTGAGTGGCAGTTCTCTTGGTTCTTACAGGAGAACTCCTCAACAGTCAACGTTCCAGCATCGGGAAAATAAATATTTTGTAAAAGGTGATGAGCAGTTAACATTAGGCTATTGTAACTTAGATAAATTAAAAACTGACCCACTAAAAACTGTAAAATAAAAACTTTTTACAAAAAAATAAGAACCGACTACCAAAAATAACACTACAAAGTGAAAAATAACTTTAATTTCGGAAGTCGGTGGCAAAAAACTGAAATACAGATCCAAAGACACCGACTTCCGAAATTAAATGACTTGTCTCCAGGAATGAGTTTTGTAAATGGTTATAGGTACAGTGTGGAATTTTGAGATGGGGCAGTAAGGGCAGCTACCTTAACCGTTGTAGCTACAGGAAAACGGTCTTAAAAATTGTCCTTATCTATTTGAGAAATTTTGATCTGCATTCACAGATTTTGAAAGAATGTACAGTCAGCGTGAAAATGGGGAATTTTCACATAAACTTTTTTTTATGCCAATCGATCCTCTTTCTTATAAGGATCAAAAACCTCTATTGGATCAATTGAGGTTTGAGTACTAAAAGTAATAAATTGCCAAAAACTTTTCCCATACATTTCGTAAGAAATGATAACAGATTCTCCTCTTTAGACTGCTGCTTGCCCATTTTCGTGGAAGATTCGTACAGTCCTGCTGACGTCTAGTCCGTAGGTCCAAAAAATCAGTACTTGTCCCATTTTCACTATTATTTTTCGTTACTCATCGAAAGGTATATGAAGTTGCACTCAACGTCTCAAGTTCGCGCAGCGCGTATAAATTCCTCTGGCAGGGTCGCCATGTAAGGTACTGATGGTAAATGAAACCAGCGAGTGCCCGAATAATACTGAGATATATTTCATAGGATAGTGCATATAAATGGTTACAAAGGGGCATAGATTATAGTAATACAGATCTTAAAGTAGGTAATTAATACAACCCTTACACTCCAACTTAGTTATTTTACAATAGATAGATGGACCGCTACAATGAAGACTGGCCAAAAATAAACAAAAAAATAAAAACTTAGTATTTTGAAATCGCATCAATCGAATCCCGGCAATTCGCAAGGCAGTGGATACAAACATAATTATGGTCCTATAACGTGACCACCTCGCAGTCCTGATCTCACGCCTCTACACTTTTTTATGTGGCGCTATTTAAAATTTGAACTTTATAAAAAGAAATACAACAGTGTTCAGGAACTCAAAGATTTACTTACCATGATTCTCTATGGAATTAATCCTAGCACTTTATCAGCTGCTATCGGCTCTGTAGTAAAGAGAATAAACCTATGCCTACGTCAAAACGGCTACCATTCTGAACACCTCATAACTTGGAGCACAAAAGTAAAATTTTTAGGTGAGTCCAAACGTAAAGTTTCAAGTTTTAATTTTAAGGTGAAATAATACCCAAAGTATATTTTTTATGTTTTAGTTTTTTATTTATTTTTTGATCAGTCTTTTTTGTAGCGGCCAATTTATCGATGGTAAAAAATGTAAGTTCGAGTCTCATTTCCTACGAAATGTATGGGAAAAGTTTTCTAGTACTCAAACCTCAATTGGTCCAATAGAGGATCGAATAACATAAAAAAAAGTTTTTGTGCAAATTGCCCATTTTCTTGCTGACTGTACATTTTTTTCAAATTCTGTGAATGCACATCAAAATTTCTCAAAAAGTTAAGGACAGTCTCTTAAGACCGTTTTCCTGTAGATACAACGGCTAGGGTAGCTGCCCTTACTGCCCCATCTCAAAAATCCACCCTGTATATAAACATGGTAACGTAAGAATATTAAATTATAAAAATGAAGGTCTGCAACTGTCTGTTACTTTTATACCAGTTACGGCTCGTATACATTTCTTCTAGGCTTTAAATACCGCTTCTTTATTAGTAGAATTACCCCAAAAAACCGGTCAAGAGCGGGTCGGCCTCGCGCACCGTGAGTTCCGTACGTATATAATGATGTTGATGATTTCTGAAAAACTGTGCTATTTAGAGACATCGTTTTATTTTTCCTGTAATATTTACATAAACTTCTATCACATAGAATAATTTCAGATTTTTCTCTATGCAAACTTCGGAGACCTTAAGGGTATTTGTTTTTTACATTTTTCATCAAAAGTCGAAAACTATCATGCCTAAAAAAAAATGTTTGAGAATGTGCAAACAGCGCTCTTTCATATGATACCCCACATGCCCTAGTAGACTCTATTCGAATTTTTATGACTTTCAGGCCCTGTCGCAAAGAAGATATATTTTTTTAATTTCTTTCTTGTTTGCAAAATAGTCGGGTAAACGTCATCTAAAACTATTCCAAATTTCAAGTTGATAGCATTAGTAGTTCTTGACATATCCAGCTGTTACAGACAGACAGACTTAGTCTCACCATAAGGGTTCCTTTTTACTATTTTGGTACGGAACCCTAAAAAGCATATTATATGATTTAAGACTACGTCGAAGACATGAAAGTTTGGCAATAATTCCTTCTATACCAACATGTGGTTTTCCTGGTTAACTATGAAAATGTCTATTAACTGCTCCCAAATTACGATGTTTATATTTTTTTTATTTTTTTACATACTTCCTAGAAATTAAAATTGTAAGATTATGTCTTACCATTATTTGCCATTATATACCTACAATTTTAATTTCAACTAAGTATTTATTAGTGGCTTTTGCTCATTATATTAATTCAAACTTGTTATAGTTGTAATGGCAATCATGTCATTTGGTTTAAATATTTTTTTATTGTTTAAGTAATATTTCAAAAAGATTCTTTTTTAATTTGAGAACGTAGTAGTAGCCCGGTCAAATTAGCCCAAAAAATAGGGGTAAAGTTACATTAATTCGCATAAAGCTGAATCTTGGTTTGATTGTTTATATCATCATTAGAAAAGAAATGTCAAAAGTCCCCATTGATCCCGCATGTGCAAAAAAAGTTATTCAAAGTCAAAGTTCGCAAAATAGGTTTTTTTGCATTTTTCAGCCAAACGGTAAGTTTATTCATAGAAATACATCTGACAACGATTTTATGTAGAGCATGCAACTATCTAGAAAAGTTGTCCTGACACTTTTTTTCTTAAGAATCACGGCTTTTCGTTTCGTTTCGTAGACCATTTTCTATTTTGTTAAGTACCTGGTACTCGTTGACGGGCCTACTACACTGTCCTGCCATACCTATTAACACTGCTGTAATTTAAAAACATTGAAAAGCCAATTATTTTTAAAAGAATAACCAAGGACTTTCTTGCGCGGCATTTCTCCATAGGAAACGACCAATTGAAACCGTGCACCTAGCTTGTGACGTTTCTTAAGTGCCCATGTGAAATATTATATCATGTGAATTAAAATATTATGATTTGATTTGAGCAATATTTTTATTTGGTTCTGACAACAACTACTCGTCGACGCTTCGGCAAAACATGGCCGATCCGTCAGTTTGGCCAACAAGCAACGTTTACATTCAAGTCGCAATATCATCTCAGCGACAATCAATGTCAAAAATGTAGGGAACATAGAGGTTTTTTGACCGATTAAGACTGCGATTACAATGCGAAAGTTCCTATAAATACGGGAATTGCCATTCTGCTTTTCAAAGGTGAAATAAAATCTTACAACAAACACGTTTGTGCCCTTCGAAGTCACAAGATCGCACTCTGCGGGAACAGCGACGAAAACTGTCAGTAAATCTGCGAAATGAAGTGCGACGCCGGTATCATATCATCTGCAGATGCAAATGTATGCAGACGCCGCGCAAATGCGGCGTCAAGACGACGCGATATACTCGCGAATATCACCCTTATTTTAAAGCGTTGTAAGATCGCAGGGGGTTGCGTCTGCTATTGACAAGTGGATTGGGTTTCCGCGGGCATTGTGCCGTGCCTCAGCAAAATATCGCCTTGTGTAGTGTACGGCTGCGGGGACGCGGGCTCTTGAAAGGCATTCAGAAAATCTGGTTTCACGGCAAATAAGACGTCGATCAAATATAATATATCGTCGGCTCAGTGTAGCGGCCGAGCCGGAGCAGCGCGCGCGCCAGTCGTAACAATAATGCAACGTTTGTAATGATGAGAGATCTTTCAGTAGAAATTGTCGTGGCGTCGTTGTGTGGACAAGAGTTTCGAAAATGTTGATGTTACATTTAATATTTCCTGTATTGCCTTCTCATTACCGAAAATCTTCTCTTTGTAAGAGTGCAGGAAATTGAGTTTTCCTCTTACATAAGTTTGTTCATTGATCCGCAGGCTTCGGTCATTGAGGTCCACTTCATCGCCGCAGATAACTTTCGTTATCTTTTCCTCTCGAAGTCCGGTTTCGGTGTATGTGTAGATCATTTAGATAATTGGTAAGTCCGCGTCCTAACCAAAAGGACTTTTGGTTAGGACGCGGAAAGGATGAATAATAAAGTAAACGTTGATCTCGCGAGTCTATTCAGTGCAATGGCTCAGTATGCGTTTCGAGAATGTAGTTTCATGGTGGTCACATGCATTCATATAGATATCAAAGTTTAACGAGATAAGTTGATGTAAGTACATTAAAAAATCAAAGTCAAATTATTTATTTCAAGTAGGCACATAAGAGGCAGTTTTGAACGTCAAAATTTACAAAAAAAAATACAATTGATTCTAGTTGCCCCTTCCAAAAGGTAGTTTCGTATGGAGAAGAATGGGCAAGAAACTCCGCCGTTACTCTTTTAAAAATGTTTTACAATATTTTGTTTGAGTACATTAATTATATGATTATATGTGAAGACGATGCACCTAGAATTAAATAACTATACCATAATATTATAGGTAAAAAGAATTGAAAACTAAGCAATGAAAAATAACTTAATTATGAGATAGATACAAGGTGCTGACTCGTAAAAGTAAGTTTTTCTAAAAAAAAATAAAAAAATAAGTCAGTGATATAGGTAATCACAGAATGTAAAATCAATATCATAAAAATAACAAATTATACAATTAAAATAGCAACCAGTTTGATTTTGTCTAGACTCTAGATTGTCCTATGGAGCTAGACTAGCATTTTCCAAGCATTCCTGTCCTGGATATAATCCTCTAACTTGTAATATGCTTGTTTACAAAGTGAACTTTCAAAATACTTAACGCTGTAAGAATACAAAACCTTAACCAATGAAATCAAAATATTTTATTTCACATAAACCTACATGGGCACGTTACGAAACGTCAGAAGCTAGGTGCACGGTTCCAATTGGTGTTTCCTATGAACTTCACGATTCTTCTTTTAAAAGTAATTGGCTTTTACAATGTTTTCAAATTACAGTGTTACAAGGTGGAGGACAGTGTAGCAGGCCTGCCAGCAAGATACAAGGTGGAGGACAGTGTAGCAGGCCTGCCAGCAAGTTACAAGGTGGAGGACAGTGTAGCAGGCCTGCCAGCAAGTTACAAGGTGGAGGACAGTGTAGCAGGCCTGCCAGCAAGTTACAAGGTGGAGGACAGTGTAGCAGGCCTGCCAGCAAGATACAAGGTGGAGGACAGTGTAGCAGGCCTGCCAGCAAGTTACAAGGTGGAGGACAGTGTAGCAGGCCTGCCAGCAAGTTACAAGGTGGAGGACAGTGTAGCAGGCCAGCCAGCAAGTTACAAGGTGGAGGACAGTGTAGCAGGCCTGCCAGCAAGTTACAAGGTGGAGGACAGTGTAGCAGGCCAGCCAGCAAGTTACAAGGTGGAGGACAGTGTAGCAGGCCTGCCAGCAAGTTACAAGGTGGAGGACAGTGTAGCAGGCCAGCCAGCAAGTTACAAGGTGGAGGACAGTGTAGCAGGCCTGCCAGCAAGATACAAGGTGGAGGACAGTGTAGCAGGCCTGCCAGCAAGTTACAAGGTGGAGGACAGTGTAGCAGGCCTGCCAGCAAGTTACAAGGTGGAGGACAGTGTAGCAGGCCAGCCAGCAAGTTACAAGGTGGAGGACAGTGTAGCAGGCCTGCCAGCAAGTTACAAGGTGGAGGACAGTGTAGCAGGCCAGCCAGCAAGTTACAAGGTGGAGGACAGTGTAGCAGGCCTGCCAGCAAGTTACAAGGTGGAGGACAGTGTAGCAGGCCAGCCAGCAAGTTACAAGGTGGAGGACAGTGTAGCAGGCCTGCCAGCAAGATACAAGGTGGAGGACAGTGTAGCAGGCCTGCCAGCAAGTTACAAGGTGGAGGACAGTGTAGCAGGCCAGCCAGCAAGTTACAAGGTGGAGGACAGTGTAGCAGGCCAGCCAGCAAGTTACAAGGTGGAGGACAGTGTAGCAGGCCAGCCAGCAAGTTACAAGGTGGAGGACAGTGTAGCAGGCCAGCCAGCAAGTTACAAGGTGGAGGACAGTGTAGCAGGCCTGCCAGCAAGTTACAAGGTGAAGGCGTTAGTCTCGCTAAAACTGCTTGACCGATTTGAATATTGTATTTTTTTGTTTTTTTCGCTTTTATACAGGGAGGGGTGGTTTAAAAAGAAAAATAATAAGGGAAATCCTTAGATTGAACGGAAAAACGTAAAACTATTCTGTTCACGACATGTGTTTCATAATTTCTGAGCGGTACTTAACCTAACAAAAATGGATGGATGACCTGCGTGAAAGATGATATGGCTAGAAAGGGAGTGACTACCGAGATGACGACTAATAGAGAAGTATGGAAGAAAGGACCATGTTGCGCCGACCCCAAATCAATTAGGATAAGGGCAGGAGAATGATGACTGAACCTAACAAAAAAAAAACAACCGACTACCAGAAAACAATACAAAGTGTAAAATAACTTTAATTTCGGAAGTCGATTGTTTTTTTTGTAAAGAGTTGTTTATTTTTCCCTTTTTAGTGGGTCAGTTTGTAATTTATCTAAGTTAAAATAGCAATAATGACAATTGCAGCATGGAACAGTTGCTTTCCAAAATGGAACATGCCAGCTTAGAATTTGGCTTGAGAATAAACAGAAGTAAGACGAACCGTGCCAACAAACAACCCGAAACCCCCCGAATAACTCGCCCGAAGTTACCAAGATTGCGAACTGCGACGTCGTACAGTCATATAGAAATATGACTGTACGACGTCGCAGTTCGCAATCTAAAGCCAAAGCCACCGTGGCGAGAACAGATCTCCTAGGAGCTCTGATCTCGAGCCACGGTGGCTGCGTAGAAGAAATAAAGCGACGCATGGTCATGGTCACTAGGTATGCTATGTAGAGGGTGAAGAAAATCTGGAAGAGTCGAAACATCACCAAAGCGACCTAAACACGGCTTATTCGGTCATTAGTGTTTCCCATGTTTCTGTACGCTGCTAAGACGTGGACACTTAAAGAAATTGAGAAGAAGAAATAGACGCTCTGGGAATGTGATGCTGGAGGAAAATGGAGTGTCGTGGACATAACTTCGCACCAACACATCTATACTCCAAGAAATCGGCATCAATCGGCGTCTATCGGTTACAGTACAGGCTCGGATACTCCAATTCTTTGGGGATTTGTCACGACTGGGAAACGATTCCATAGAACGTCTTGTAGTGCAGGGCAAGGTCGAGGGAACAAAAATACGTGGCAGGTTGGCCATGCGATGGACCGAACAGATTCAGTTCACAGTGGCCGGCCCATTACACGAATGCACACATAATACAGCCTACAGGGAGGAAAATCAAATCAAAAGTCATTTATTCAAACTAGGCTAAGAATCAGCACTTTTCGATCGTCAAAAATTACATAAGACAGTCCCCCAGAAACGCCCACCCTTCACCACTTCCTAGTGCTTTAGCTGAGAAGAAGAAGTGGCGCGACAAACTCCCCAGCAGCACAACTGTCTGTTCAGATATAAAACTTGAGTCTATTCAATAAAATGTAAATTAATTTGGATTACGCAACACAGAACATTAAATTAAATGATTTGCCTTATGTTAGCTAGCACACGCCACTATACCAAAAAAATCATATAAAAATCGTCGAAAACTATACTCAAGCAGAAATAACGTAAACGAACAGCCGCCGCAGGATGGGTTCGTCACAACCTCATTCTAACTTACAATAGCTCTTAGTTTAGTTAAAAAAAACCGCATATACAGCTACGCCGTAGCGACTACGAACGCCGTAGCAAGTAGACTTTCTGTAGCATTACATTGTGTGTAACAGGCGCGAGGTCCTTATCGCACGGCGTGCTACCCATCGCTCACCGTCCACAGGCCCGCGCCTACGGTGGCCGGAAATCGGCTTGCGACTCCCGACGCCCGGGGCGTCTCCTGCGGCGACTAGGGGCGCGAGGTCGCGAACCTTGCCTCTCCCTCACGCGTTCCGCCTCCTCCTTTGCGAGCATTACCGCTTCGCAGAAAGAGGTGACGGCCTCCCATGCACTCTCGCTCCAAACCATGGCCTGAACCAGAGCCGGACGCGAGAGATCGCCGCTGCCAATCGCCTCCGTGAGGACACGGCGGTGCTCCGCCCAAGCCGGGCACACCTCCACCGTATGTTCCACCGTGCGACGTTTAGTCTGGAGTGACAGCGGCGTGTTTATCCTCCGCTGCCCTCCGCCCTCGCCCTCCGACCAACTGACGTTATTTCATTAGTGCTCTTTAAAATTTCCTAAATTTTAAAACGTCCTACGCCGTATGTTCAGTGCTACGCCGCGCGCTACGGTGCTACGCGTCGGCGCGTTTGTTTAATGAATTATAACATTTATAACTGTGTTATGATTTTAGAGGTCGTTTGTAAATGAAAGACGAATGGGTATACGGAATAAATGGAATGAATTTTATTGCTCTAGAA
The DNA here is from genome assembly GCA_963921375.1 of Tiliacea citrago. Taxonomy (NCBI): domain Eukaryota; kingdom Metazoa; phylum Arthropoda; class Insecta; order Lepidoptera; family Noctuidae; genus Tiliacea; species Tiliacea citrago. Next base: position 294,132 of record OY992790.1, on the reverse strand, counting down.
CATCGCCTTATATTACCTTAGGGTATCTTACAAAGTAGTGGTGGTAAACCAATAGGCGATCAGCGATCAGCTCGCCTGATCCTGATGACGTAGGGAACTCGGCCGCGACTCGTAAATACGAATGCAACGGGCTCCAATAGTCAGTGCCCGATAGTCTTCGGCGCAGGGATGTTGTCGCTTCTTGATACGATCGCCAGTGCAGCCGCAGGCCGCAGAGGTGTCGTATTCGTTTGGAGAGGTGGCACGGAGCGCGCACCGCGCATGCGGCGCGCGCTGGCTGGCAGTCGCTCAGTGCGCGCGCGCTGTAGCAGTGGTCGGACGTGTGATGCGCTTGTATGATTGTGTAGTAGGTCACTACATGATGATGAGTAGGTACAATTTTGAAGAGAAGCGTCATGTATGTTAATTTGTGTTAAGAATTCAGCTGAAAAGCCTATCCCCTTAGATTTAAAGAAAAAACGTAGCAATTTAGAATTTGACATTAAAATTTGTTTTTAATAATAAATGTGTATTGTATCTACTCACATAACATTCTTATACTAGTTCAATCAGGTATAGGTACAACAAAATTTGGTACTTACATGCTTTATGTATTATATTTACACACAAGAAGTTCATTCAAATTATTGTTTGTGATTTTTATGTTTTATTTCGTTGTACGCACAAGTCAAAGAAATTTGGTAATGATAAAACGTTTGGCCAAAAGGTCGGAAAAGTTATAAATGTCGCAATTCGGTAATAGCGTCGCAGCGGGAACCACCGCCGGAGTGAGAGCGGAACTTGAGAGTTGTTGACGAGTGGAGCGCGGAACGGCGCGGACGCGACACGTGGAGGACGTACAGTTGCGGGGGGCGCGGGGAGGGGGAGGTCGGCAGATGAGCGACACTGGATGACGCTTCAGTGACAGCGTGATCTTTTAAGCTATACTAAATGTCCGCAATAAGTGCACGTAACAATGGCCTGTATAAAGTTACGAGTATTAGTGACTTCTGTATATAATGCGACACGTACGCATCTTGCTCGAGAATATGAAATATGTAGTCACAAACTTGTGTTGAGTCTCACTGAGAAGAGCAGAACTTAGGACTAGTTAGGCGTCTGCGTATAATTATGCAGCAGGGAAGAGTATGTGGGCTTAGATAAGTACTTTAATCTACTCTATCTGCTCTAATCTGCTCTATTAGAGGCGTGGCGCCTCTAATAAAAACACGTATCAAAATACTACCTACTTCGGGACTCAATGCCATAAAATAATTATCATACGTTTGTGGTGAGAATACTATGACACCAGCGATTCTGAGAAGCCTATTCCTGAAATGCACCGCTAGTACATAGTTATACGGCAGCTCCGACAGCTCACTGACTCGTTCACCAGCTCGTCGAGTATGACTAGCTCGTGGAGCCAGCGCTATGCACCGCGTGTCCGTCGCGCCTTTATGTCTCGTCGGCACGCACGTCGCACGCTGATCCCTCGGATAAGGTTCCATTGAGTTGTGACAACCACATTGTCATTACTTCGCCAAACGCATTGTTTACAATACCTGAAGTATTATGTTAGTATGACTAAGTACCTAAAAATGGTTTATAAAATGGTTTATAAAATCAAAATCAAAAGTCATTTATTCAAACTAGGCTGAGAATCAGCACTTTTCGAACGTCAAAAATTACATAAGACAGTCCCCCAAAAACGTCCACCCTTCACCACTTCCTAGTGCTTTAGCTGGGAAGAAGTGGCGCAACAAACTCCCCAGCAGCACAGCTGTCTGTTCAGATAAAAAGCTGTCCGTAAAAATAAAACATTCATTACTAAGTGTTAAAAACTACTCAATTAGTGAAAGTGAACAACAACAAAAGTGTGACATTGTTATCCAGTGATAATTGTGGAAAATAGTGAAGATACAATCGATTTACTAAACGAAGCTATGATTCTGTGAAAACTGGACTACAGTTTAAAATACTCATCTTCAGTGCATGTGTTAACGCGTTAACTATTTGAATGTTAATATCCAATACCGAAAACTAGTAAAAAGTGCGTGTGAATGTAAAAATACGGAGAATTTCAATTTTAACAGTCAACGCGTAAGTCGATAAAAACAAAGAAATTACCTTTGGACACACTTATCTCAAACCAAAGTAACAACTGGTCAACAAATTCAATGAAATTGACAAGGTTCGCTTGGTCTAGCGGTCATACTGCAGGTTATGTAAACACTGTTCACGAGTAATCCTGAGTTTAAATCGCGTCCACGACGTCTTTTTTCCAGTTTGTTTTCTCAACATTACTATTTGGAACAATGATTTTTTTCGAGAATATCACGCTTCGTAGAAATCGAACCAAGTCACTAACAGAGACTACAATGAAAGAATCTAGTATGAATAACTCGACGCTAGATAGCAGCACAAGTAGTCTGCCAAACATATCCGACGATGAATGTGACCTTCATCAAGATTTAAAATGTAAAATAGAAAAACTAAACCATGGGTTATCAGCAGCACATGAAGAGATAAACCAGTTGCCCATTGAGAATAATGACCTAAAATCTACAGTAAATGACGTTACTAAATAATATGAGCACTTAAAAAAAGCTACTAAAAATTCAACAACTGACATAAGAGTAGGTTCACCAAACCCAAGATACACAAAGCTATCAACTCCACAAGAGAAGTCAACACAACAACATAAACAAAAAGGGGCCGTCGAAGATAGATTCTTGCTACACGTTATGAAAAACAATCAACAAACTGTATAGGATCCCGAATCACTTACATCAGCTTCAGATAAATCTAAAAATATGCAAAGTGCAAACACTCAAGAACCTCAAGACACAAAGTTAAAAAATAGCGTAATTTTGGAAGTGCAATCTATGATTCCAATCAAACACTTTTATCAGAAACCCGTAGATGCAAAAAACTATGCAAGATTTCTAGCAACAATGTTAATAAAATTCATATTAGTTATAGGTGAAAATACGTTCATAGGGTATGTATTATGTCATTACATCATGCCAAATGCAGGTATAAAACAATTGTTTGCAGATTTAAATAAGAAACTCATTAACTGTACTCATGAAGATTTCTGTATCATCTACATAGGCGAAAGAGACTTCGAAGTCTCTAATAACTAAAGACTTTTAATAAACACAAATAGCAACACAAATAAGCTAATTCTTAATGTATTCACATTAAGAATGAAAAATGTAATTAATACCAATATTGTAATATGTTCACCAAATTTTAAACTAAGTAATAATTTTGCAATATTTAATAATCGGATTGAAATGTTTAATCATTGTATGTATTTCAATGTGGAATTGTGTGAGTGTGCATATCTTTTTGATGCGTAAACGAAATGTTCTGGAAATATAACGCAAGGGTAAATAAAAAAGCAGTTGCCATCATTCTTAAAAACTTAATGCATTATATGAGTTATTTGGACTCACAATCAGAAGTTTCGTATAATTTGGCTTCTTATCAGTGCTTTGATAATATTGCTGTCAAAATAGTTCCAACCAATCAGGCAACAACAATAATAAATTACATAAGAATCAGGCAACACAAACCGAAAGCACTCAAAATGAAACTGAGAATGATCTTTTTCGTTTATTTATCTTAAATCAAAATATTAACGGATTGATAGGAAATTCAGACTTATTAGGTATACACCTAAACGAACTCTTACACAAAAGGAAAATAGTAGATGTGATGTGTATTACGGAACACAACATGATAGGTGATGATGACTTACAGTGTTGTATATACCGAACTATAAACTGTCAAAATACTCATCAAGAAGCACCAGGAAAGGTGGTACGTATATATTAATTCAACATGGACACGAGTTTAGGGGGTCCGCGTATCACTGGTCAGTTTCCCGCATTCATCAGTTTCTTTAATTCGTCAGTTTCGTTGATTAGTCAGTTTGACTGATTGGTCAGTTATGGAGTGTTGTGCCATTGAATTAGTAACTCACAAATTGATTATCATTTACATTTATAGACCCCCAAAATCTAATAGAGGTGCTATATTGATTTTCTTAGAAAAAATTGAACTTTTATTAAACCATTGTGGACGAAACTTAGGAAGAAAGGTATTGCTGTGTGGTGATTTCAACATTGGTATCTTGAAAAATACCAGAGTATCTAATGAATTTCTACATCTACTACTAAATTACAATCTGAAACCCAGTACAAAACAGCCTACACGTCCATCCATAATGTCAAAGGTGGTAGTGGTGAAGTTTTAGAATTGGCCTTATCTGACCACACAGCTCATCTCTTTAAGTGTCCTGTAAAAAAGTCCTGTTCGAGTGATCACTGGTATGTACTAAGTCGAGATTATAGCTCTGAGAACAAGTCTAAGTTTATTGAAGCCATTAGTAATCTTAGTTTTGTTGAAGTATACAATAGTGATGGCCCAGAACTAGCTTTCAATTCATTTCATGACACTTTTACATGATTTGTGTTTCCCGATTGTGAGAAAAAAAGATCTCTACTCGTAATTCCCCGTGATGGATTTCTAAAGGTATCAGAAGATGTAGTAAACGAAAAAGAGAAATTTATGGCAGTATAGGCGATCACGTATTCGTCGTCTCAATATTGAAAATAAACAGTTACTTAAGCAATATTCAAAACGATTAAAAAAAAGTGATCCACTTGACACAAATATCTCAAAACAGTCATTTAATTAATAGTGCTGAGAATAAAAGTAAAGCTACTTGGAAAATAATTAATAGATGTAAATCAAACTTCCCCTCTGAATCCGTAAAAAAATACTCAATGGTGATAAACTAATAAGTGACCCTAAATAAATGGCTACGGCATGCAATGATTACTTTATAGACTCAATTCATCCTGAACTTAACTATAATACTAGTAATGCTATATCTTGCGTAAATTATTATCCCAAATCTCTATTTATGACACCGACAAATTCGTTGGAAATATTTAATATTATAAATTCGTTAAAGAACACAAATAGCGGGTTATGATGGAATAACTACTAAAATTTTAAAATCAATGTCGCATGTAATTGCACCCGTTTTTAGTCATATTATGAATCTATACATAGAACATGGCCACTTTGCCAAAGGTGATAGAGCTGCTATTTCAAATTACCGTCCAATTGCTCTGATACCGGTAATGGCAAAGATTTTTGAAACAGTAATTTATAGATCTTTATACTCATTCTTTGAAGTAAACAGTATGCTGGCTAAACAACAATATGGTTTTCGGAAAAATAGAAACATTAATAAAGCTGTCTATGAATTATTTACAGAAACTGTTAGTAATGTTGACAAAAAAAATCTAATTGCAGCAGTACTACAATCTAGCAAAAATAGTAAATGAGTCCGTTATTCTAATTTCTTACAAGGCCTATGTCACATCTACATTACGTTTTGGAATAATAATATATTAGGGAAATTCTACTGACAAAGAAATTGCGTTTAACCCCTTGGGTTATTATTCCAAAACCTATTGGTTCGTATCTCGCCACATCGCGGATCTCTCAGCTCTCGAGAAAAAATCCGACAGTCATCATTCTAGAATCTTCGGTCACCATAGACCAAAATTTATTTTGGTATATTGGTCAGTTTGTTCCATTAGGCATAGTTTTAATTAAAATGTCGAAATTATGTCTGTATGTTTATTTATTTAAAATGACATTTTTTTTTTTTTTTTGTAATAAAGTCACTTTTATTCTGAAAAATATTTGCATAATATATACGCTAACAGACTTAATATAACAATATGTACATTATATAAAAAAGGAGGGGACAGAATCATAGGGCATCAAAAAATTCGTCCGCATCGCTGTCAACCGGAAAAGTGCCCAAAAGGCTGGCAGCATTGCCACGTTGTATGGCGATGCTGATTCTTTGCCCAAAAAATAGACCAGCTCTCTGGTCATGTGAAGAGTCGACTAACCGCTTGGCGATATTCTGAAAAACCAAGTGGGCACTTGGACCCCATGGCCCTAGTGTTTCAACCCCAAACGGCTCGAACATATAACACCCAATAAGATTGGAATATTTTCGCCGTTTGAGGTTTTCTGCACCTGCAGCAGCCGCCCCAGCACAGCTCGCCGTGCTAGGAAGATGGGATGGCGCAAGGGTGTCGACACATGTTGCATCCCACACCAAAGGCCGACCTAACTTCCAAGGCATTATGGTCATTCCGTCTGGTCTCTTCCCATCGTCGCGTGCCAAACCATTAGGTTCTAAAATAGCTGGCACCCCGACGGTGACAAGAGCACGACGGATGATGTCATTAATGCTGGCGTGACGTGCTATCCGGCCTGCGCTCTTACTGCAAGATAGGCCATGATGTCCAAGGCAGTCGACAGCTTCTCCGCACTGGCAGCGATGTGGAGCCCCGCAAGGAGCGCCCAGACGCAGACAGGTAGCGACACGGAAGGTGGTGTCACCCAACATAGTGCCTGTGTTGGGTGACGGTAGTGCTTGAAGCCAGAGGCCCGACTCCCACTCACCCACAGCCAGCAGGCGGGCACGCTCAGCAGTATTGGTGGACGTATTGATAAGATTATACCGTACCAACCTGCAGAGCGGCTCATCCCACTGTCTCTGGGAAGATGGGTTTGCGGGCCGATCTGTATCCGGGCAAGCCGCTTTCCAGACGTTCACGGCATCGGTCAAGCACGGCACTTCAGAGTCAACCAGGGAGGGAGCTAAAAGTTTCCGGGTCAACTTTTCAGTGCTGTGGACAGAGGACAGGAACGCCGTGTGTAAGCTAATACTGGTAATTTTGCGGACGCCAAGGCCACCAAAACGGATGGGTAGTATGGCTTCAAGCCACGCTCGGTCGTCCAAGGCCACATTTAAAATGGATGTAAGTGTGCTGCGAATAATTTGGTCAATTTTGTCCAACAGATGTGGTTGCTTCCATAAAGGGGAAGAACGTAGAAAATATATAAAATTTGGGCCAAAACAACAGTATCTAATCAGGGTGAATGCCGAATGTAAATTAATTTTGGAGAGTCTGTCGGAAATTTCATTAAAGTTTTTGATTTTTTTTTTAAGTTTTTGTTTTTGCCCCGTACAAGACATCGACGATGGCCTCGTTCACACCACCGTTAAGCATGAGGTTCATCAGGGCTGCAAGCTCCTTCAAAAGTGACTCACCAGCTTCCCCGGTGCCTGAACTCAGTAGATCCTTTAGATGTTGTGGAGACAGGCCGTCGAGGCCGCCGGCGGAACCACTCCGGAAGGAGCCTACAGCTGCAATCAACTGGGGGGCCGAAACGTTTAGGATGGGTGAATTTAGGTCTGGAGGGTCGGGGGGGTCGGGAAAGGTGAGACCATCCGCAGGCGCTGGGTGTTTACTCTCCAGAGCTGTTAGCGTTTCTGGAGAGTAAGGCGCCACCACATCGCTGCTGAACAGTATCCTGGCTGCTCCCCTGATGTCACCTTCACTTAGTTTGGATTCCACATGTGAACATAAGCCTTTTTGTGACAGGTTGTTAAATGCAGGTAATTTTGAATCTAAAATTAGGGTCGAATTATTGCAATTATCTTTAATTTGGTTTGTTAAGGTTTTTTTAGTCGCCGAATTTTTTTGGACATGCATAATCCTATATGGGAAAGTGAGTAGTTGCTCCCAGGCACTTTGTGAGTTCTCCTGGGTGGCAAGACGGAGACATCCTGCCAAACTCAGTGCCACAGACCGTCTCGCGCCCCGGGGAACTCTCTTTAAAACTGGAGTAGAATTTTTGAATTTTGCTAAGGTTTTCCACAAGCTTTGAACAGGCGGTGTTGATATTGGGGATGTGACTGGGGGCACAAAGGTGCACTATGAGATTTGTGGATCTTGCCATAATGTATCCTCAGCCCCCGTTCGCCTTTAAAAAAAGCGTGCCTGTGAGCAATGAGGACATCTCACCAGCTGGACATCAAGTGATATAGCAGGTTGACTAGCACAGTTTCCGGCGTCGCTACAGCCGGCAATGATCATATCGCACCTTCGGTGCAACAAAGTCCCAACAGCTATTTTTTAAATTTTACAGGAGAGGACTTTTAGTTTTTTTTTCGCATTTATTTCCTCATTTCTGGATTACTATTTATATTAGGTTTGAAATCTTTATAAAATGAATTGTTTATTTTGTTTGCTATAGTTTTACGTTAAAAATCTTATATTGAATTATCAAAAAAACCCTAATAAAAGACATAACAAAAAAAAGTGTCCTGAAATGTGACTTTGTTGCACCAGGAATTATTTAGTTTTATGACTTAAGCCATATTATTTAAAATAAGGTTTTAAATGAAATAAAGTGTCTTAATCAAACATAATCGTATATTTTCTTCTCGAAATTCAACTACTAACAAAAAGGTAACTGAAAAAAATTAAATTCTTATAACTACAACATTATTTGGCATCACTTTTAAACGTTGAGTTGTAATCAAATTCTGTGAAAAGCAGACTTACTTAATACTCAATCTTTTAAACTTAGGAACTTACGAACAGTCTTATAATCAGTCTTATAAATGGTTTCATAATAATCTTCAAACTTATAAACAATAAATTTCTTGAAAAATCAAATAAAAAAATAAATTGGAAATATTTTCATCAAAAAAGGTACATCATAATCAACTTCAATTTTTGTTGTCATTATAGCTGACAGCAAACGATAAACAATAAGTAGTAAAAAATATAACAATGTTCTTATTATTAATTGTTAATTATTATTTATAATCAAAAAAATATAAAAAAATGGTAAAGATCCAGTAAAAAACGAACTTTTACAAAGTTTTATACTTAATCTTATTAGTTTTTATTTTAATGAAATTTAAGCTTTTGTAAATAATTAATCAAATAAACTGTTAAACGTGTTTTCATAATATTTTGGAACTATATTAGCAGTTATTAGTTGTCGAATATCTTGCTTTTTATTGTTCGCAATTGGCAACTTAGAGCTATAAGCGGCACTCAAATTAATATCTGCTATATTTTTTTTGCCTGCACGACTAATTTTAATTTTAGCTATGTTCCAATGTTCAGTTTTATACGTGGTTTTGTACAAATAGGTATCAGAATCTTTAATGAATTTCACGACTTTGACATCAGAAATTCTGATTGTTTCGCCATCAATATTCTTGCCAGTGTTCAGGTTAATATCGTTAGAAAGTAACTTTAAATCGTAGAAACTATTGAAATTCATTTCATTAACAGTGAAACTATTACCGGTCTTTTTGGCATTACGGATTAGAGCCACATATTGATCTGGGGTGTAAATTGGTCCAGATTTTTTTGCTCGACGAATATTTTTCTCTATTACCGAGTGGACGCTATCCGCTTCGTTTTGCGTGTGTCCACGAATTAGGAACTTGTGTGTTATAGATCTAATGGGCAAGGTTGAAACGGCATAATAATATAAACTAAGAATGAATTTGTTTTTTTGTTGGCCACAACAGTTATCCGAGAAAAAAGTTATATCTGAATTTTGCTTAGTCGAAGAACATTCTTTTAAAAAATCGTACAAACAAGAACCTATTTCATTGGCTCCTCGTTTACCCAGACCCTCATGCCAAAAGAAACAGAATGTTTTCTCATCCTTAATATCTGATACTGTGAAATTATAACAATTAAGTTTACTTTTATAAAAAAATGCCGACGATTGACCTATAGGACAAGGCAATACGGCTTGAAGATCGAATATAGCCACAATGCTGTTGCTATCGGTATTTTTGCACTCGTCTACATCTGTTTTTTTTTCTATTCTACTTAGACTCTTTTCCTCTTGATGTAAGTTATAACTGGACCTCAACGGTTCTTTATCTACGGCATTCTTAAAGGCCTCACATACGTCACATTGGTCTTTACGAGGAATAAAAAAGCTGATATTAAATTGGGTATTGAAAATCCGGTGGTATGCGTCGTAATTGGCTGGTTCCTTGTTGTCAGATATACGTTTTTGCCTATAGTTACGGTGTAGTTCGGCTACAGTCAAACCTCCATCTATATACTCTCTTGATGAATTAGCTCTGATGTAGTGGCTTTCCATCCTAGGGATCGAATTAATGTGGTCACGTACAGATTGTATTATTTCAGCATCCAGCTTTGACTGTTTTCCGTGCTTACCGCGTTTATCTGTTGGAATTACACTTATGCTTGCAAATTTATTTTCAGTTACAGTGCGTAGTGGTTTATTACTTATAGCCCATGTATTCAATAGGAACGTTTTACAAACCCTTATTTCACTACCTTTATTTACAAGAAAGTAGGATGTGTTTGGTTTTCTACATTTTCTATTCACGTCTCCACCTTTTCGAATCTTAATGGTACGGAATTCAGGTTCAACTTGCTTTACACAAGAAGCAAGGAAGTCACGCTGTCTTTGAAAATAATTAAGGCCCCAGTATGTCTTAAATATTACATTCCTATCGTCTGTGGAAAACTTATTTGAACAAGACAATCGGCAAGTACTTGTACAAGGTGGACGAATACTTTTTTCCGGCATGGCTTTACCTCTAGTTGACGTATAGGCTTGACCAGTGTTTTTTTAAATACTTTCTCTGGTTTTTTTGCCATTGACTTGGGTTTTTGGTCCTTTTTTTAGACTTTGTTACAATACGGGGTTGTTCAGTACTTGGTTGAATATTCTCAGAGACTGAATTATGATGTACAATTGACATATTAGAAACACGTTTCGAGCGAGATGTAGATTTGGAGTGCTTGGAACGATTGCCAGAGCTGTATGATCCGCTAGTTGAGCTGGAGGAGTCGCTGCTAGAGGTGGAGGAATCACTGCTAGAGCTAGATGTCTTACGGATTGGCTGAAAAACTTTATTTTGTCGCTTTTTTTGCGGTGGTTCATATTCAGATCCATCACTAACGGAAAAATCTTCATTATTGTCTGGGTTCATTTCATTGGCATTCGAGATGGTGTCTTGCCTTAGCATATTTTTTGCTAAAGTGTTTTCTGGCGCTATATCTGTGATAACAACATTGGAAGAAACTATTTCTCCATCATCTGAAAGGTTAAATCTTTCGCTATCTGTAGTAATGACTGCATTTTCAATATCTTTCGTTGCGACATTCTCTATTACGGTATTTGGTAAAATTGAATCAGCGTTTACTTCTTGTATTAAAACTGTGTCCACGTCATTATCACATTTTGTGCTCCTGTGAGTAACTGACAGTTCGTTTTTTGTATCATAATATGAAGTACTGGAGATATTATTTATTGAAAAACGAGAGGATTCTAAATTAGAATCATGATTATTGTCCTGATCTTCCGGATGAAAGTTCGCTAACCAGGTTTCAACTAATGTATTGTTTTCCTTTAAATTATTGTCTTGAATCGGAACCATAGAAATAATTTTTTTACTTCGGGAACCCATTGCTCTCTGAAATAAAAATAGTTTTTAAAGATATTTGTTAATTAGATTTACAGTGTTTTTTTTTAAATGCCAATGCCAAGGCACGTACCTGAAGTGAGAGAAACAACAGTAGGGAAATTATGAAAGGTTCATTAGTTAGATTAGCCGAACAGCCTCCCATTAAAGAAATTACGAATTATAACAACTTACTCAAATTAAATTTCTCGTTCCATGGTGTGTCAAAGTGGCTTTAGTCATGTATGTACGATACCGTAGATATAATACAGTATGCTATTCTCTAAACTAAAATTTAAAGACAAACTGTTTCGGTCCTCGGCGTCGAGACAGTTTGTCTTTAATCGATTTTCAACTTTATCTTACATTTAGGTGCAACTTTGACAAAAAAATTGAATAAGTTAATGATTATGGAGTAACAAAGTCTCAATTTTGTTTTTAAACTAAACAGCTAGTACTTATGATACAAAAAATGGGATTAAAAAGTCAGAAGTCTTTTTAATATCACGTTCTAAATACTAATATTGGACCTTTACAACATTTTTATAGTTTAGGACTTTGTAGATCCAATAGAATAGTTGAAAAAATAATATAAATGGACCTAAAAAAACAGTTTTTTGTTAGTGACTTTGTAGTTCCAATTTGTGTAGTTAAATATAATAATGTTGGAGCAATAAAAACGCTTTTATAACAAATGCCTTTGTAGCTCCAAAATGTTTGTAATTTATAAAAATAATTGAGGTCTTAAAAATAGATACGTTTTTGTCGCTCCAATAAGTGAGAATAAAAATGGTCATAATTACCTTTGTGTGGCTGTAGCTCCAACGTACGTCAAACACTCGCGGGGGCGGGGGCACTACTGTCCAATGAAACGTTGTCGGCCCAAAACGCATGAAAAAACCGCCAATAACTACAAAGGCACCTACGCCATCTAGTAGATTTTTGAGATACTTACGCGGATGTTTTTGTTGCCCCAAGTATAGGCATGGTTCAGAGACAATTTGGCATACTTAGCTCGATTTTGCAGTTTTGGCTATTTGTGACTTTGTTGCACCGAAGGTGCGATATATAAAACACTTAAAACTTATAGTTAAACTTACCTAAAAACAATATAAATAAACTATATACACATTATACACACGCACACGCACTAGAAACAAAGACACAAAAATTATACTAAAAATACAATTTTTCACTATTTACAAAATGTCACTTATAAAACTGTAATTAGATGACGACTGCGGCGCAGTCGCGCTCGGGGCCTGTGGCGCCGCGCATGAAGGGCGCAGGCTTCGTAACCGTTGCCTTGGCTTCGTCGTTCGCGCGTCTTCGTCGTTCTTTTTTGTTTGTTTCGTTTCAATTTTAATAGATAATACAGAATTCTTTAAGTCTCTGAAAAAAAAAAAAAACGAAACAAACAAACAATAGGATTTTTTTTTTCAATATTCATACTCCAAAAAAGAACGACGAAGACGCGACGCCAGCAGCCAAGGCAACGGTTACTTAATAATAAAATCACAGCTGACCCTACTGTAGGTACTTTAATTACTCTGTGGCCTTTAAGCCTAAGGTGATGTGATTCGGTAAACCATTATGTAATAAATTCACAAAACCTATATTTATTTTTATCATTCTTTGTTTAGGTACTTTTAATAAAGTGTCCCACTGTAGATTTACCAACCACAAAACTTAAAAACGAATAAAAATATGTTGCTTTTGCTCCGAGCGTTAGCGTCCACCCGAAACAGTGGTCAGCGATGCACTGCCGCCCGTCGCCCGCAAGAGCCCCCGCTTTACCGCGGGGTAAGGTGTTTGACCCCACCCGCGACGTCTGAAAGGGGCGCGCGTGGAACACTACTCGCCACCACCTCGGGTCCAGTATGATAGGGGGCGGCGGAGTCCGCCGTCCCTGGACCCATTTAGGGGGCCGGAAGAGGGCATTGTCTGCCCTCTGCCGACGCCCATTGCGCCTGCCGCGGGCCGGGTGAGCGGATCTCCCGCTCTCTTTCCGCAGCCTCCTTCTGCGACACGACTGTTTCGCAGAAGGACACCACGACATCCCAGGACTCCTCACTGTCGACCTCTGCCAGCAGCGACAGGTCACTGCCTACTCCTGAGATGAGGGCACGGCGAGGCTCCCCCCATGCGGCACACTCTGCCAGCGTATGCCGCGCCATGTCCCCCCGGCAGTCGACGCAGTGGTGTCACCGGGCGTCAAACCGGCTAACCTTTTTTTTTTTTTGTTGCCGGGGTGGAAAATCCGCATGGATGTCCTCCGCCCTGGGGTGGGCGGAGGGGTCTGTCAGACTCTTACTGACTAAAAACCACCGCGGTATTCCCTTCCCACACTTGCACCGGGGATCTTGGGAGCTAGTATTACTTCCGTGATCCCCGGCTAGTGCCGGACCTCAAGTCTGCGGGGGTGTGAGGTGTTAGACCCCCCCGCGACGTCGCAAAGGGGCGCGCGTGGAATACTACGCGCCGCCACCTCGGGTCCAGTGTGATGGGGGGCGGCGGACGTCCCCGAGTCCGCCGTCCCTGGACCCATTTAGGGGGGCCGGAAGAGGGCATTATCTGCCCTCTGCCGACGCCCGGTGCGCCTGCTGCGGGCTGGGTGAACGGACGAGATCTCCCGCTCCCTTTCCGCAGCCTCCTTCTGCAACACGACTGTTTCGCAGAAGGATACCACCGCGTCCCAGGACTCCTCGCTGCCGGCCATCGACTCGACCACGGCCGGCAGCGACAGATCACTGCCTACTTCTGAGGTGAGGGCACGGCGTGGCTCCTCTCAAGCGGCACACTCTGCCAGCGTATGCCGCGCCGTGTGCAACCATGCCCCGAGAGCACCGGCGGTAGGGCGTGAAAGCCTGTCCCGCCATTCCGCCACCAGGGCTGCGCGAAGCTGTGACCGACGCAACTCCACATGTCGCTGCATCAGCCACTCGCCCCGCGCCCTCGCTTCCTCGCGCCACCGATACAGTGACGCGAGTACTTTCGCCTCGAGGTCCCAGGGCGGGGATCCGGCCAGTACACAAGCCGCCTCGTAGGAGATCGTGCGATATCCCCTGATGACTCTGATGGCCATCGCTCTCTGCGGTTTTTGCAGGACTGCGATGCTTCCGGCCGTCAGGTCAGCCGCCCAGATCGGGGCCCCGTAAAGGGCCATCGATCGCACGATCCCCACGTAGAACCGCCTACAGGCGGTGCTCGGGCCCCCCAGATTGGGAAGCAGCGTTGACAACGCCCCAGCCGCGCCCAACAACTTGGGCGCCAGCCGCTGGAAGTGGGGGCCAAAATCCCACCGGCTGTCGAGCACCAATCCTAGGTACTTCATGGTGGACTCGACAGCGATTTGAGCCCCCCCGACCACGATGTGTGATCCCGGCGGCGGCGCCCGCCGGGGGCCATGAAAGATCCTCCGACTTGTTGAGGGCAACCTCCAGCCCTAGGCGACGTATGCGGCTCACCACCTGTGAGACCGCAGCCGTCGCCAGCAACGCTGCCTCCCTGTACGAGCTCCCCCGGGCCGTGACCAGTGTGTCGTCCGCATAACACGTCAGGCCCACGCCCGGCTGGAGCTCGCCCCGCAGCACCCAGTCGTACCCGATGTTCCACAGGAGCGGTCCCACGACCGAGCCCTGTGGAACACCGCACGACATGCGGCGCTGGTTTCCGCCATCACGTCCCGTGTAGGTGACACACCTCTCCGCCAAATAAGCCCCGACGATGCGGCGGAGGTAGGAAGGCACCCGATGGTAACGCAGTGCCTCCCGAATACAGCTTCAGGGCAGGGTGTTGAAGGCGTTGGAGATGTCCAAGGACACCGCCAACATCACCCCGCCCCGGGACACCGCTTCCTCCGCCAGGACTCTCACCCGCGATATCGCGTGGATGGTGGAGCGCCCGTGCCGAAAGCCGAACTGGCTCTCGGCCAGGTCAGGCCCCTCTCCGCACAAGTGGCCGACGAGGCGGGCAGCGATTATCCGCTTAAACATCTTACCCACCTCGTCTAGCAACACTATGGGCCTGTACCCGGACGGTGAGTCCGCAGGGCGCCCCGCCTTCCTGAGCAGAACCAGACGACCAGATTTCCACAAAGTGGGAAACTAGCCCTGCTCAAGGCACGCTGTGTAGAGTCCTCTCAAGTGGGGCTCTAGCTCCTTCAGAGCGAGGGCTAGCGCTTGGCCGTGGATCCCGTCGCTAACCAAGTGTCTACTACGCCTGGACAGGAACGGCCTGCGCCTGGTGACAGGGACCATCACGGGACACTGCTCACTAAACAAATACTCCACACAATAGGCATAACGGACACTCCTCTGTGCAGGGGTTGTATGGAGGCTGAAGAAAACGTTGCGTTTGTGTCACCCAGATCAGAACAGAAACCCTCGGGTCACCCAGATCCTTCACCGATATCCTAAACAGACCAGGAGACATAATCAGCTTTGGGAGGGAGGGAGGTGGGCTGGTTGGAATAACCACTGACGGCCGCCACGGCCCACGCACAACGGTCCACATGAAGGACTTAGTGCGGAAACCGAACCCCTCTAACATAGAACCTAGAGTTATTTTTTTCGACGACCGGCTACCAATGCCGCCAGCCTAAAAAAAAACTTGATGTACAGTCTTCATGTTGAAAATCCTGCAAGAAAACTCTCCTTTGTTCTCATTTCCTCTAAATTCTATAACTATAAAACGAAATCACTGTCATTTCATTCAAGCCGTCTATTCTACGTGAACCATTACATTAGTGTAGTACAACACAGAAAGACTCCATGAATATAGATAGGCCTACTTGTTTCTTCATTTAGTAACGTTTCTGAGTCAACTGTTATAACACGGGGGGTTTATTTTTTAAGTAACATTAACATTGATGGCTCACAATAAATGTAAAATCTGTGTAAACAGCTGCGCCGGGTCGGCCAGGCACTCGCCAGCGCCCGTGCGCTCTTGTGTCCATCGCAATCGAACTGAACCACAAAAAGTCCGAAAATGGTTCATATCACATTAAATACGTAGTCATAGTAATTAATCCGACGTTTTGAAGTGGTCGAAAATCCAGCTCAAAGTTTCCGTACCATACCTATGAAGCTAATAAAAGCGTCTTAAAAAGGTCGTATTACTCGTATTCCATCATTTTCATTGGGTGTCCTTCTTTTATTTGTCAAACTCATACATTTTGTTTTTCGAAGTAATTACCATAATTTACTTATTAAATCAATGAATTTATTTTGTCATAACGTAAGGACATACACTGAAACAATATTTATAAATATGTATCAGGAGGAAATAAAAAACAAATTACTTCAATCATCCTCAATTCTTGGCGCACGTTGATGTCTTTTGTTCCGGGATTTGATTCGGGGATGGGTTCGACCACCAAACAAAAAAAAAGATAATCCTGAAGATATTGGGACAAACTTATTAAATTATTGTATTGTCATCGGTCCTTGATAAGTGTGCAACATTTTAAATTAATCCGATGTTTTGAAGTGGTCGAAAATCAAGTTCAAAGTTTCCGTTACAAACTAACATACTCGTACGTATGAACCTTATAAAAGCGTGTTAAAAATAAAACCATTTAGCTCCTATACTATAAATCGCTGAACATACACGGGGTGCTTCAGGAAGTCCGTAGAAAGAGGTATTGGAAATTATTCTTCGGACGTCGTTTCACGGGCTACCCTGTACCTACGTAGAGTTAACGGTAACGAACAATGTTACGAATCAATGTATTTTTTTTTCAGTTCAAATGATACTGTTTATTAATGAATAATATGTATGTTTGTTGCAGGTATACATCCTTTTCATAAAGACTTCCGTACATCTAAGGTACTCGGTAAGAAACCTCTTCAATCAGACACCACAAGACAGATGTGTGCTATAAAAAAATTTGAACTAGCTCTACTTTCTAAATATACCTAAGTAATGCTTAACTTTACTATAACACTCTATTTTGTATTCTTTCGAACGATATCAAATAAAATAATCATTCATGTGCACTAAGGTTCAATGTTTTGTTGTGCAATTTTATGCTAAACACAGCTGTATTTCAGTCAACATCGGCGCCTGCGTTCTTTCGTCTAGTATAATTGATAGGGCGTTGTCAGTAGGCTGTAATTGCGTACATTCAGCAAGCAAGTCGAACTTAGCCGCGCGCGTGCATACCTTACTCACGATCAGTCACTAGACATAGCGAAAGAGATTCGCTGACTTCGTAGCAGTTTTCGATGTGGTGGAACGAAACAACAGCATGATATGTGGCGCAACTTCGCCGACTAAGACCGGGGGAAGACAGAATTAATTTATATAACAAACATCCGACCACACACATCGACAAAACGTTCTTGCTTACCGGCTGCTGCACTTGCTGCTTGTGCATAGCCATCACTGTAGCCAAGCTTAGGCCGGATTTCTCTTACTGTGCCGCATTTTTTGAAAGTATTATTTTTATTATAAATCCTTTAATGGTCTACGACCGAAAAAAACACATAAACAGGCTGCAGTAAGCCTAGCCTCCCTGTGTCGGTCAATGGCGAGAGCGATCCCGTAGGCATTGCTAACGTCGGAACATTTTAGGTAATGTCACCACTGGGTCCCTGCGTATCTGAACCCAATGTTGTTGACCAAGGTGACCTTGGAACGAGATTCAAACCCAAGGACGTTAAACGTGTTATTAAGAGTATGTCAAGAGGCAAGTCTCCAGGTCACGATAGTCTGAACATCGTGCACCTCAATTTCGCGGGCCCTAATTTACCAAGAGTGTTAGCAATGTTTTACAACTTTTATGTGAGTCATGCGTATTTACCTTGTTATAAGACTTATAACTTGCAGTGCCCATTATTTGAAAATAAAACGGGTGAGAACTACAGGCCCATTTCTCTGGCTACGGTGGTCGTGAAAGTGCTTGACAGCCTTCTTGACAGACAACTTAAGGACTTTGTTCAGCTGCATGACAATCAGTTCTGGTTTCGATCCGGACTATCTACTGAGAGTGCCATCTTTTGTCTAAACTGAGCTGTGACTGCTGTGAGGGACTACTAGATAGAAAACACCTAAATATGCTTGCTTTCTCGACGTATCTATGATCTGATATGATCTGGTCGCATACAGTATCCTCTGGAGGAAGTAAAAGGAAGCTGGACTTTCTCCAGAGTTGATAAGCACTTTTAAATGCTAGTGTGAAGGCCAGATCAATCAGGTACGCTGGGCCGGAGCATATTCAGAGCTGTTAGATTGGAATGCGAGGGGTTGACTGCACCCACGCTCTTCAATCTGTATGTCAATGGGCTGATTGAGGTACCCAGCAGAGAGCGTGCCGGTTTAACAGCCGGCACGCTCTCTGCTGAGCACCTCGACATTCTCACTCACATTAACGGAGTATGTGTTAACAACATTAATTACGCAGAAGATATAGCGCTGCTGAGCGTCTCGATTTGTGGTCTGAGGAGATGACTCATTGCAACCCTCATTCCTTAATAATAATAGACCTTACGGAAGATTCTATATTGAAACATAATATTAGTAGTTTCAAAGTTAATCAAAATAAAATAAAAAAATCTGCAAAACTAAATAGAATCATAAATAGATGCAATAAATTTAAGAAACAACAAAAACACAGTTCCAATATTATTAAACTAAGAAAAGAACGTGTTTTGCTAATAAATAAATTAAAAAAACTATCAAATTAAATTAGAAGACAGTACAAACATTTATCAAATTGACACTCAACAATTACAGTCTGAAATTGATGTACTTGAAGAGTCACTACATTTACTTCATATTCAGTATGTGAGCTCTCAAAATCAAATAAAGGAACACATCCTTGCTGCAAACGAGTTAGTGGAAAAGTGTAATGATGAGGCAGACAGAGTGGACCCGCTGACTCTCAGCACCACGCAATGTTCTTGTCGAAGGGAACCTATCCAGGAGGCTATCCAACCTGAGGCAACGGAGCATCCGTCCCAGTCGGGAGGAGCCCGGGACTGTATCCCCGATCAGGATACACCACATATTTTACAAGGTTCACCTCAAGTAGCAAAGACAGAGAATTGTTCTCTAACTTATACTAGTAAAGTTTGTTATTGTTCCATTATGTTTTCTGATAGTTTAGGGAGAGGGTTAGGTAAATTATTAAGTATCAACCTGAGTCATTCTGCTGTTAATTATTGTATGCCTGGGAAATCCTATGAAGAGATAATGGCATCAGTAACTAGAAAGGAATATGATTCGAATGCCACTATTTCCATTTTTTGTAGGTAATAGTACTAATGTAAAAAAAGATGACATCACTGACAATGTCACTAAAATCATGAAGATAAATTTGTCAGAAAATAATATTGTGTGCTTTTCCATACTTTCAGCACTTGTCAAGTACACAAAATCATAATATAAATATGTTAAATAACTAATGCAGTTATTAGTTACTCACTACATTGACAAGGTTATATTTTTGGACACCAACACTTTTGTTGAGAAATTAAAATCGACTAGGGATACTGCGTATCTGCCTATTAGATTAAGACGTCAAATAGCATGGCTATTAGTTTTTATTATAAACTCAGACATAAGTAGTAGTACTAATATTAATGTAGCTAGCTTTAGTAATTTAAACTAGTCAGTAAGACAACAGAAGGTACTAGTAACAGTGTTATTAATCTCACCATCAACAAGGTATCTTCTAGCACTCAATTAGTTAATTGTAAAAAGGGGCTAAGCAGAATTCCTTGACATTGTTTCATCAAAATATTCAAGGTTTTTCTCCCAAACAATTGGAAATTGAATTGTTTTTAGTAAAAACAATGTTTGATATTATTTGTATAACTGAACACTGGTTCAAAGATTATGAAATGTTAATTAATTATGAGAACTACAGTGTGGGCAGTTGTTTTAACCGAAAATCAATGCTGCGTGGAGGTTCACTAATATTAATTAAGAATTGTATAAAATCTAAGACTCGTAAAGACATAGCGGAACTATCGGTTGAACATAGCATTGAATTGTCCTGTGTTGAGCTAGATAAGCAATTTATAGTGTGCGCATACAGACCCCCAAATTATCAAAATTACTCTATATTTGAGTCAGTAATGGAAGATGTTCTAGCAAATCTTGCAACTGGTAATAAATCAGTAATTATTTGTGGTGACTTTAATATTAATATTTTGGAAAATAATTTAAATAGCAGTAGATTATTAAGCCTCTTCAAATCGTTAAATCTGTCAAATGTGTTTTTGGAACCAACGCGAATAACTTCGGCTACTGCAACATGTATTGATAATGTTTTTTGTGGCTGTGACTATTTAGATAAAGCCATTGTAAATTGTCTCCCTTCTGATCATAGCGGTCAAACCATTACTTTTGAGTCCAACACGTCATTACAAAACGTTCAGATACAAACGGGACCAATAACATTGGGTAATTTAAATAAATTAAATAGCACTTTAATTAGCAAGTCAAGTGCTCAGGGCCTAAATATGAACAATGACAATATTTTGTATGGAGAATTCTTTTCATTAGTGCAAACTGAGTTCAATAAATATTTTAAGAAAAAAACTAAAACTATTTGCCCCAAGTTTTTATTCAGTGACTGGACAACTAAAGGTATCAGGAAGAGTAAGGAAAGATTATTTGAACTGTATGGCCTTAAGCCATATATAAACACGGACACTTTTAATAAGTATGTTGCTACTTATTCTAAACCTTTTAAAAATGTCTGCAAAGCGGCTAAAGCTTCATACATTAGCAATAAGGTTGAATCAGCAGACAATAAAATAAAGACAGTTTGGAAAATTATTAACAATAAAATGAACAGGAACAAAATATATAATACTGATTACACACTAGAAACTTCCAGCGCTCTCGTTAGCGATAACATCAATGTTGCTCAGGAATTTGCAACTTTTTTTACAAATATTCCAATTAAAACTACAGAAACTTTAAATTCCTCGCCCTCACTTGCTATTGATCTATTAAGAGCGAATGTTTCAGCTTTCCCTGTGGAATTTAAATTCAAACATATAAACCCTGTGGTCGTTGTAAAGACTTTTAAGCAACTTAAGATTAAAATTACCGAAGATCTGTGGGGCATGTCTACTAAGGTTTGTCAATCCATTATTGAGACAATTGCACCCTATCTAGCTTTATATATTTAATTTGTGTGTAGATCAAGGGATATTCCCAGATTGAATGAAGTATAGTAAAGTTATTCCACTTTTCAAATCCGGTGACAGCAAAGACACTAATAATTATAGACCCGTATCGGTTTTGCCGGTTTTTAGCAAGGTGTTTGAAAAAGTAATGTTGAATCAAATGCTCAATCATTTTAATCTTAATAACATCCTACACGATCAACAGTATGGTTTCACCAAAGGACGTTGTACAACTGACGCCGGTGTCACATTATTGAAACTCATTTTTAACGCATGGGAAGAGGCACAAGATGCCATAGGCATCTTTTGTGACCTATCCAAGGCATTTGATTGCGTGAATCACGAAACTCTGCTCTTGAAACCTCAGCATTACGGACTGGGTAAACTTGCGCTTAACTTAGTAAAGTCATATTTGAATGATAGACTGCAGCAAGTTCAAATAAACGGTGTGAATTCATTGGGTTTAATAGTCAAAATGGGTGTACCGCTGGGCTCAATTTTGGGTCCGTTCCTCTTTTTAGTATATATAAATGATTTACCTCATTTACTGGAAAACCGAACACAAATGGTGTTATTTGCTGATAACACATCTCTGATTTTTAAAGTAAATAGACATGCACAGGAGCTTGACGACGTATAAAACGCTATGTTTAAGGTCCATAATTGGTTTACTGTAAATAATTTGGTATTAAATGAGAATAAAACGAAATGCATAAGATTCGCGTTACCGAATGTTAAAAGTAGTGAATGTCACGTTGTATTTAACAAAGAGATACTAGAATTCGTCGAAAATACTGTTTTCCTGTGAATCACGCTTATCTCATAGCTGCAGTGGAGTGCTCACTTAACATCTCTTGCATGGCGGCTAAGTTCAGCCACCTACGCTGTTTGGAAATTTCGCCAATTAACAGACGTGGATACAGCGAGACTGGTCTATTTTAGTTACTTTCATAGCATCATGTCTTACGGTATTTTGCTGTGGGGACGGGCTGCAGATATTGTTTATATCTTTATTCTGCAGAAGAGGGCTATCAGAGCCATCTACAACCTCAGCAGACGCGATTCTCTAAGGGAACTGTATAAAAAAATAAACATCATGACGGTACCTTGCCAATATATATATGAAAATATTATGTATGTTAGAAAAAACCTACATATTTTCAGTAAGATTAGTGACAGGCATAATTTTAACACTAGAAATAGGAACAAATTAGATCAACCACGTTTCAGATTGTCAAAATTACACACTTCTTTTATGGGTACTGTGTTAAATGTTATAATAAAATACCATTAGATATTCTTCAACTAAATGAGAAGAAATTTAAAACATGCATTAAACGCACACTATGTAGACAAGCATATTATAAGTTGGATGATTATATCGTAGATAAAGATGCTTGGCTTAATGCTGGTCCTGCTCCACAACAAGTTGGGCTCACTTGTTAGAATTTTAATATTTGGAAGTGATGCTTCCCCCCTTTTTTATTTTTTGTTTTGACATTACATTCTTACCGTTTTTTTATGAACCATGGCTCCCCCTTTATATTTTTTTTAATGTACACTAACCTATGTTACCCGAAATAGTTCAACGCTTCTAACAATACCACATAAATTAAAATCGGTTAAGCCGTTTAGAAGTTATGGTGGAATAAAGAAACTCACAAACATACATACATGAACCCTGAAAACATAACACTCCTTTTATTGGACAGTCGTGTAAAAAACATAACACTCCTTTTTTGGGCAGTTGTGTAAAAAGAACCTTATTTCGTGCATATTGCACCTCATTTTATACGTGCAGTCTGTAGGTAGATTACACTCAAAAGTCGTACAGCGCCCTTCGCATTCAATATAATACTGGGTTCCGGGTATTGATAAATGATTTATTTCTATAAGTAGGTTTGTACAAACATTTTTACACGTCAATCATATTAAAAAAAAAACTAGATGAGGTCGGCGTTTCGTATCCGACTACTCTGATACGAAAGGCAGAAACAAACTCAGAGGTCACAGTCTCTTTTAAAGTCCAGACATAATCTTGGTCAGATCATGTGAAGACCATGTAGATTGGTGCCTGAAATGATCTTTTGATGAAAGAACAACACATATTGAGGGGACCTGTCCAGTCAGTGCACGCATTTGTCAGTAGTCGTGCAGCTCAACTAAGAACTAAAGGAGCTCAACGATACAACGAACAATACCAAAGAAAGGACAATTGGGTAGGCCGCATAAAATACTCAAACTGCCAGACCATGATAAAAACTAACTGAGAAAAAAAGAAAAATAAACAATAACCCACATAGTCTTCACATTTACAATACTTAATTAAAACAATATAATAAATACTTAACAAAGTAAATATTCATGTCATTGTATATATAAAATTTATCAATGTCAATTTGTATACAAAATATGGATATAATCTTGGTCAGATCATTTGAAGACCATGTAGATTGGTGTCTGACATGGCCTTTTGACGAAAGAACCACACAGATTTGAGTGGACCTGTCCAGTCCGTGCACGCATTTGTCAGTTATCGTGCAGCTCAACTCAAAACTTAAGGAGCACAGCGCTCGACGAACAATACCAAAGAAAGGTCATTTGGTTAGGCCGCATAAAGTAGTGAAACTGCCAGACCAGCATTAAAACTAAGAGAATAAAAATAAAAAAACAATGCACATAGTCCTCACATTCATAATAATTAAAATAATATAATACTTTACAAAGTAAATATTCATGTCATTGTTTATGTATAATGGTATAAATAAAAGAAAAATATAAATAGTTGGCAAAAAAAATCAAATCAAGATTCACTGTAAATTAGAGCAGCTCAATCCCAAGCCTTTTTGTCCTCAATATAGTCTTTAACATCATAAAACGGTTTCTGCCACAGTTTCCGCTTTATAAAACATTTGAATTTATTTATAAATTAAAGCTTAATTCTTGAATATGGCTAGGAAGTTTATTATAAAAACGTATACACTGGCATCTAAACGAGCCACCTATTTTTTTAAGCCTGGTTTTAGGAACAACAAATTTGTGCTTGTTCCTAGTATTTACATTATGGATATCACTGTATTTTTTAAACTGATTACTATTTTTATGTGCATACAAAAGATTTTCTTAAATATACGGAAAAGCTACAGTCAGTATATTAATCTCTTTAAATTTGTCTCTGAGGGAGTGTCTGGGATTTAATTTATAAATTGAACGAATTGCTCTTATTTGTAAAACAAAAATTGTCTGAATGTCGGAGGCATTTCCCCACAACAGAATACCGTACGACATTACACTATGAAAATAACTAAAGTATACTAAGCGAACTGTCTCTAAATCAGTTAAATCACGAATTTTTCTAACGGCGTATGCTGCAGAGCTAAGCTTTTTTGACAATTTATCTATAGTAAAGTATAGTAATTTATTGATGGGGATGTTCCGCTTCTGTAGCACATCGGGGATGTTTGCTGACCAGAGGCGGCTCGTCATAAAGAGCGCTGGTGCAGTGCACTCCCACGAAAATAGCATAATCTATATTTCTTTGTTATAATCCTATACATACATTCTTTCTACTATGCCCATACGCATACAATAGCAGTTTACTAGAAAACCATTTCCTACGCGTACATTTGGCGTCAAGTTGTAACGTGTGGAGCGCCAGCGATTGCGCTCCTATGAAACAAAGTTCAGTACGATTTCTAGCACTGTATTCAATGAGTGCGAAAGAGAAATATCGACACAGTCCGACGCGTGAAACAGAAGATTTTGTATGAGAAATTAGCCTAATTTGGAGCGCCGCTCACGCGCGACGTTGCCAAGCGGCCGCGCGCGGGAATTCGATATATGCCTATGCGCTGTTGCCGATCTTATGTAAACAAACGGTCGGCTCAACTCGGCTGTCAGTAGATTCGCAGTGTTTATTCTAAATAATTATTAAAAATAGTTTGTGCGCGACATTTGTATTAAAAATGGAACAATACAGTGTATCTTTTATTAAAAATTGTGAAAAGACTCTCGAAATGCGTATCGAACTGAAAGCTAAGGGACCACCACGTCCCGAAATTGCAATTTCTCAAAAATGTGTTACGAAAAATAAATCTTTTAAAGCTTGGTTGTGTGAAAGAAAGCAACAAATTATTTTGTTTCCCGTGTCTGGTGTTTGGAGCTGGCGCAGGCAGTGGTGGTGAATCTGCATGGACGGAAACGGCCGTGTTGACGATTTAGCGCATCTTTCAATAAAAGTGAAAAAACATTCGCAATCTCGATTTCATATCTTATGTGAAGTGCAATTGGCATCTATCGGCCGTCAAGATATTCGTAAGGCGCTCGATTCTGCGTATCGAAAATCTATTAGAGAGTTCAATGAACGCGTTGATGAAAATCGATTAAGATCGCCGAATGGATTTTCTTTACAAATAAAATAAATGGTAAGCTCTAGTTCTACGTTTCTTTTTTTAGTGAACCCCCACAAATAAATGTCACGAGCCGCCTCTGTTGCTGACGCTCGTGTCGATTGCTTCTACGCTACGGTGCGAAAAAGATGCGCCTCCCTGGTACGCCAATTGCGGGCCAGCCCCAACATTATACTGCAGTGTGTTGTGAGCAGACTGCTTGTGTGTAAATCGCTGCTGCAAGCTTTCCACATCGGTGTTGAGCTTGTAGCAGCGATTCTCATATATTCCGCTCACCCGGCCCGCCGCAGCAGGTGCACCGGGCGTCGGCAGAGGGCTGACAACACCCTCTTCCGGCCTCCCTAAATGGGTCCAGGGACGGCGGACTTGGGGACGTCCGCCGCCTCCTATCATACAGGACTTGAGGAGGCGGTGCGTATTGTTCCACGCGTGCACCTTGCAGACGTCGCGAGAGGGAGGGGGTCAACCCCGCCCTAGACTTGAAGTGGCCCGCAGAGGCTGGCTGGCTTTAGCCGGGGATCGCGGAAGTCGCACTAGATCCCAAACATCCCCGGTGCAAGTGTGGGAAGGGAACACTGGGGTGGTTTTTAGTCAGTAAGAGTCTTTCAGACCACTCCGTCCGCCCCGGGGTGGAGGACATCCATGACCATTTTCCAACCCGGAAACAAATAAAAAAAGAAAGGGATTCTAATACGGGGCAGTTTGACTAACTTTGTTATATATTATACTAGCATAGTTGTTAAGAAATATTGTTACGTAACACATTTGAGTCCATTATTACCTACTTGTTTATTAAATACAAATAAATAAATAAACATCCCAAAGTGACTAAAACTAAGCTTAAAGAGAACATTTTTGCTCAATGAGACTCGTTCTAGATTTTCACTCCTTTAAAAAATAAAAAATAAACCGTGCGGTCGGACTCGCATCGTGCAATATTTAGCAAAAAAACGCCGATAAAGGTTTGCATCATCCACATGCACTGCCCGCTAAGTGCACGGTTTACCGTGATGTATACAGCACGTGACAGCTCGAGCAGTTGAAAGAAAAGAAGCCGTTAGTACCATATCGTTGCGTGAGCGGACTGCTCGCAACTCCCGCGCCGCTCTGCCGCGTTAATATCCACTCTATTCTCGTTCGTTTGCCAACCGCGCCGGTAGTTAGCGAGACCACCGACACTGTATGTGTGTCATTGTAACCTAACAACTAAAATGTACTCGATAGCACGCGCGGTTACCTCAACAACTACTCGTACATTGCAATGAACGTCCACTTTCGGCGGCTTTTGAAGACGGTTTGATTTATTAATTCCTTGCATGCAACGTCGGTTTCTCGCCGCGGGTTTGTTTAGTAAAAGCCTTCCGTACATTATATATACCTACTAACAGGAAATATAATGTTTGCATAAACAACACGCACAGTTTGAAGTGGTCTACAACTGTTGTACACCACTGTTGTGCTGTTTGTTTTGTTTTATTTTGGTGCGACGTTCATTCGTCCAACACTCGCGCGCCTCATGTTTGATGAAGTGACGTCGCAGATGTAAACGACGGATGTCGGGGACTTGGGGTAGTTGGGCCGACGCACAGTGGAACGAGTGTATAGGAGAGGTTGGACTTACCCATTTCCGAGAATAAAAGTCTAATTTTGAAAAACTAATACTTAATGCCATCGTATTTAACTATCAAATGCCTTCAAAACTTGTGCTGACAAATTTCTTTTTATCTCTCGTATTTCAGGAGTTAATTGAGAAAATGTGAAATTTTACTATGAAAATGACTGTATCGAGCTCTCTGCCGCCTCATTCCGGCTTCGTTTCAAGTTTTGGGCTTTACTATCGTATTACGCATAGCAAAGGGTACATTTACTGCTAACACACATGGTGCGCCAAACGTACACTTTCTGACATATATGGTGATGTATTTTGTTACTGAATCGAGCTCTCTGCCTCGGGAATCTGATCTTATTTCAAGTTGTGGTCTTTACTAGCATAACACATACACCAAGAGCTGCATTTAGTGCTAAGACACGTGTCATACAAACGTGCACCTTCTGACATACAGGTTGTTTTATATATTATTAACAAAAAACATATTTTGTCCTTATATTAAAATTTCGTTCGGTTTCGTTAGACTTACAGTAATATGATTTACACTTGGACTGTATTGTGATATAGCTATTTGGTGTATCGATACAAAATATAACTTTCCAGAGAACCCAATTCAATGTGATATAGGTTATGAAGAAAAGTGACTAGGGAAATGACTACTTAATAGTTTACACAGAATAACTAATGCAATGGTCAGGATCAGGATGGATCAGTGGTGGCCCAGTGGTAACGGCCGCAACTTACGAGTAGTAGGTCGTAGGTTCGAACGCAGACAGGCGCTTTACTTTGTGTAAATTATTTCATCACCACTGCTCTCAAAGCGGTGAAGGAAAATATCGTGAGGAAACCGGCATGTCCTAGAACTAAAAATTCTAAGACATGTGACATCAACCCGCACTGGGCCCGCGTGGTGGATTACGGCTCACTCCCTCTCACGGAGAGGAGGCCTGTGTCCCAGCAGTGGGAACATTATAGGCTGATTATGTATGTTATGTAACGAATGCAGTAATGAGCACTAACATACTGCTGCCTCATCAGCAAATAGGACCGTGTAATATTAATCAATCAATGAGTGTACCTGGATATAGTATAAATAAGTTACCATAAGTAGCCTTCAAATCAGTCTTGATTTACAACTCGCATAGTCACGCTTATCTCGAAATGAATTTTCCAAATTTTTTATTTTTATTATTTATTTATTATATCAGAAGGTGCACGTTTGGCGCACCATGTGTCTTAGCACTAAATGCAGCTCTTGGTGTGTGTATTATGCTAGTAAAGACCACAACTTGAAATAAGATCAGATTCAGGAGGACATTTTCTCAATTAACTCCCGAAACACAAGAGATAGAAAGAAATTTGTGAGCACAAGTTTTGAAGGCATTTGATAACTAAATACGGTGGCATTATTTGTTTTTCAAAGTGAGACTTTTTTTCTCGGAAATGCCTATGTTCAACCTCTCTCATACATCACCCTATATGTCAGGAGGTGTACGTTTGACGCACCATGTGTCTTAGCAGTAAATGTACCTTTTGCTATGCGTAATACAATAGTAAAGCTCATAACTTGAAACGAGGCCGGAATCAGGTGGCAGAGAGCTCGATACAGTCATTTCCTAGTAAAATTTCACATTTTCTCAATTAACTCTTGAAATACGAGAGATACTCGTAGAAAGAAATTTGTCAGCACAAGTTTTGAAGGTATTTGATAGTTAAATAATATGACATTATTCATTTTTCAAAATTAGACTTTTTTTTCGCAGAAATGCCTAAGTCCAACCTCTCCCATACACTCGTTCCACTATGCGACGCCGCGACAGCCACGCGACCTAGTAGGGTGGGGGAGGTCATCGTAACCTTAATCACATAAATATACACCAGTTGCTACCGACCTATGTGTCTATTCGGCAAGTTCAATAATTATTATTTATTTTCATTGTGCATACATCTGTCGAGCGGGACTCGCAAGGTATATTAACGAGTACTTGTGTGGCTTGGGTTTCCCTTCGGCGGTGCTTCAAACAAATTGAAGTCGCTCCACTTCCACTCGTCCAATGAAATTAATTTCGACGACATTTTCCGTATCGCCAATAACTGATCGATTCAAATAAAAATTCCACAAACGTTCCACTGAACAGAAATAAACCTAATTACCGAATGCCGTTGTGCTGCAAATTAAATTCGAATAACATTTTTATCTTAAAATCCGATACTTGGAGCGAAACGCTAAGTTATTTTTAATTTGAAACTTTTGGATCCAAGATTTTCGTTCGGTCGGTGGGACGTTATTAAAATAAAAGTTAAGTTACTACCGATCGCGGCTGATTCAGTGTGGTCGCGTAAGTCTCCGACGCGCGCAGCGGATGGGCGCGCATTCAGTGTGGTCGCGTAAGTCTCCACCGCGTGCAGCGGATGGGCGCGCATTCAGTGTGATCGCGTAAGTCTCCGACGCGCGCAGCGGATGGGCGCGCATTCAGTGTGGTCGCGTAAGTCTCCGACGCGCGCAGCGGATGGGCGCGCATTCAGTGTGGTCGCGTAAGTCTCCGACGCGCGCAGCGGATGGGCGCGCATTCAGTGTGGTCGCGTAAGTCTCCGACGCGCGCAGCGGATGGGCGCGCATTCAGTGTGGTCGCGTAAGTCTCCGACGCGCGCAGCGGATGGGCGCGCATTCAGTGTGGTCGCGTAAGTCTCCGACGAGCGCAGCGGATGGGCGCGCATTCAGTGTGGTCGCGTAAGTCTCATACGTGAGCAGCGGATGGGCGCGCATTCAGTGTGGTCGCGTAAGTCTCCGACGCGCGCAGCGGATGGGCGCGCATTCAGTGTGGTCGCGTAAGTCTCCGACGCGCGCAGCGGATGGGCGCGCATTCAGTGTGGTCGCGTAAGTCTCCGACGCGCGCAGCGGATGGGCGCGCATTCAGTGTGGTCGCGTAAGTCTCCGACGCGCGCAGCGGATGGGCGCGCATTCAGTGTGGTCGCGTAAGTCTCCGACGAGCGCAGCGGATGGGCGCGCATTCAGTGTGGTCACGTAAGTCTCCGACGCGCGCAGCGGATGGGGCGCATCGCGGCTCTTCCATTGTTCATTACATTCAACAATGTGCACTTGAATTTATGTTTGTTTAAGTCTAAGATAAAATAAGATAAGATATTTTATTTGCATAAAACACGGTACACAAGGTGTTATTAAAAATAAGTATTAGATCGGACATGTTTTGCTTAAAACTGAAGCATGCAAACTTACTTACTAAAAATACATTATGACATTGAAATTAATTTAAAAAAAAACGGCCAAGAGCGAGTCGGACTCGCGCACGAAGGGTTCCGTACCATTATCTATAAAAACTGCAAAAAATCACGTTTGTTATATATGAGTCCCTCTTATTTTTTTTTTTTTTTAAGTGAATGTATAACTAAATATTTTGTGGATATTTCAAGCGTCTACCTGTTGCCGTTATCAATATCGAGCAAAAACGAGCAAAAAAATCACATTTGCTGTATGGAAACCCCCTTAAATATTAATTTTATTCTATCTTTTTGTATTTGTTGTTATAGCGGCAACAGAAATACATCATCTGTGAAAATTTCAACTGTCTAACTATCACGGTTCATGAGAGACGGACAGACAGACAGACAGACGGTGGAGCCTTAGTAACAGGGTTCCCGTTTTACCCTTTGGGTACTGAACCCTAAAAATCAGTAATACTATATAAATTATTATTATTGAGCCATTTATATAATTGGATTTTAATTAATTTACAGTTTAATGTTTTAAATATATTTGGTAATTTATTATATAGACACACATAGCCAAAAAGTTTTTATGAACTTATTTTCTCTGCTGTTTTAAATAGTTCTTTGTGATTTCGAACAAACATGCATGATTCATATTATATAATGAAGGTAACGGTAGCAAACCAAGTTCTTTAAATATTGGTTGACTTGACTCGTCAGATGGGATCTCGTATAGGGCTCGGAAACATTTATTTTGGGTGACAAATGCTCAATTCTTGTCAGTACTATTTCCCCACATAATTAGTCCATACCGTAGTGAGGACTCAACATAATTATGCGCGGTATGTCATCACAGCCGTTTTTATATTAGTGACTTTTTTTATTTGTCTCAAAGCATAGACAAATTTATTTATTTTATTGCATACAGTATCAACCTGTGCTTTCCAGTCTAAATGTTTGTCAATTACTACTCCTAAAAACTTAGTTTGTCACTTTTTTAATTTTGGGTATGTCAATTTTAAAATTAAATGTATTATTATGAGATTGATTGATTAAGATTAATAGGTAAATTATTATTATTTAACCAGTTAATTAGATTGTCTATTGTATTTTTTATTATTTATGTCCGCTTCATGATCCGTAACTGATTTATATTTTTTATCGGTAGTAACAATTATGGAAATGTCATCGGCAAAAAGGAAGCATTTATGATTGGTTACATTAACTATTATAATAATATGTCGTTTATGTAGAGTAGAAATAAGATAGGGCCCAATATACTACCCTGGGGGACGCCGCGTTTTATACTTATATATTCAGACGAATATTCTGTCATGTCCCTACTTTCATTAACTTTAGTGACGGTGACTCTCTGTTGTCTGTTAGTTATGTACGACGATACCCACTGAAGTGGCTTTTCTCTAATACCGATACCCTCTAGTTTTTGTAATAATATTTCATGTGTAACGAGATCAGATGCCTTTGAAAGATCAAAGAATAACCCTGTCGTTAGCTGTCTGTTGTTAATATTGGTCAATATTGCTTTCAAAAGTGAAAAGATGAAGAAGAAGAAGCTAAGGATGTGGATTTCTGTTTCTGAAAGCCGAATTGCTCTTTTTTATAATATTGAATTTCTCATAGTAGTTAACTATTCTTTGATACATGCATTTCTCATAGATTTTTGACATAATGGGTATCAGTGTTATGGGGTGATAATTATTCATGTCACATTTTTCACCCTCTTTAAATATCGGTTTGACAACATATATTTTTAAAGCGTTAGGAAAGACTCCTTGTGAAAAGGACAGGTTAATGAGATAAGTCAACACTTCGCTTATTTCATTGACACAAGTCTTAATAATTCGAGAGTTAAGTTCATCATAGCCTACAGAGTTGGTATTTTTCAGCGATAATATCTGTTTCCTCACCTCATTTTCGGATGTAGGTGTGAGGAACATAGCAGTTAGGATATTACTGCAGCAACCATGAATACAATTTTGAGTAGGAATATGATTTGTAAAATGACTATTGAAGGCAGAGGCTATTTCTGCTGGTTTGGTAAGTATGTTGTCGATTTTAATGAGTTCAATGTTGTCTTTGGGGTCCGTATTTTGTATTTCATTTCTTATGACTGTCCATGCGGCTTTACATTTGTTGTCATTATTATATCTACTCTTGTTCATTATATTTATAGTCTTGTAATATTGATATCGTAAGAAACGCTGTTTTTAGAACTTTGTTCAAGACCCTTACTTATCCACGTTCGCTTTATATTATTGTTTAGATTTATCTTTACCCTATCTTTTGGAAAACAGAGATTGTAAAATAAACATATTCATTCATGGAAAGCGCTGAATACTTTATTTGCATCGCTTTCCATGTAAATATCTGTCCAGGATAGATTTTGTAAGCATTCATTAAAATGCGTATGTAAAAGCCTTACCTGTAACGCTTTTTCATGAAAACCGATGATTTTGCAAACGAAGATGCTACGTTTATTGACCGAGCTATCAATGAAGCGTCTCTGGTTCAACTCTGGCAAACTCTGGACGAAACTTGGTATACAGATTTTAAGATTTTATGAATTAGTTTTTGTCATCGGGGATTTTTGATTGAAGGGGTACTTCATCTAAAAAGGGGCAAAAATGGGGCTGAATATCTCCACCTTATTGAGATCAGAGTCCGATGTTTCTTTTTTTTACTTGAAAAGTAGTAACTATAGGTTGGTCTCATAGAAATTTGGTGAAGATCTGATGAGGATCCCCGGCATGATGAGCTGAATAGCTCCTCAAAATGCAGTATATTGCTAACTTTTTGATTTCTACTGGAATCGGCCCTTTAACTACAGGTAGAGATTGATGGAGCAACTGGGACCACCTTCTCATAACAAAACTAGGGAATTCTGAAAATAATTTTTAGAATGCTTTAAAACCAATTAATGTTAGTTTTACTCTAGATTGCACTAGGTGGCGCTACTGTGCACTGCTAGATCGCGCTGTCGTTGTCGCTCTGTTTAGGCCCCATCAAATATTTTGTGTGACTGAGTTTTGTTAGGTGTAAAGTAGCTTCAAACTGTCGTATATGTATGTTGTAGATAGTAGTAGGTTATTTCATCATCATCTGGAATCCGCAGGAAATGACATTTCATTTACATTCCATACACACACACACACACACACACACACACACACATACACACACACACACACACAACACACACACACACACACACACACATACACACACACACACACACACACACACACACACACACACATCACACACACACACCACACACATACACATCTCACACATCCCCACACACACACACCCCGTGTCTCTTACATTTTTCGTTTTCATTTCATTTCATTTTTTTTTTTTTTTTTTTTTCCTACTAGATTAAATGAAATCGTTTACTCTGTAAATAGGATATCGGAATCACTTTTACACGTCTTATAAAAAAATAAAAAACCGGCCAAGTGCGAATTGGACTCGCGGACTCGCACGAAGGGTTCCGTACCATTATCTATAAAAACGGCAAAAAATCACGTTTGTTGTATGGGAGCCCCCTTAAATATTTTTTTTATTTTAATTTAATTATTTATTTTTAAAGTAGTTGGTTAGTGGTGGGTTAGTTTATTTCTGTTTAATTATCGTCTCTTGCCACGATTTCTTTGGCTAAGCTTGGTAGCTTCAATCAGTTTTCGGACTACTTTGACTGCCCAAAGCAACAATGTTTCGGCATGGCTGCGAATGCTGTCGTGTATGGCACGTCTACGGAACTAATTTTGAACATTTTGATGTAGTCCTAAACCGCTGGATTGAAATAATACTGTATTACGAGTATTACAAAATACTACAATTTTGAGTTAGTTAGACCATGCGACGAAGAATAATTCCTTTTTTTTTTTAATGGTTCACAAATCGGCAGTACAATTTTACTTATACAAGTATATACATACTAGGCAAACTTAAAGAGACACATCCCAATGCATGCCCTAAAATAGTGAACACAGCATGCACAATGTATGAGCTATTTCAAAGTAATTAATTATAAATAATATGCTGCCAATGACATTGGACTAATTATTATTAGTCGAATCACACAGGCTCGTCCTAATTTTAATTCCCCGGTCCCGGAGAAAATATCGAATTGCTGCCTCACGCTAAACTTAAGTTGATAACTATAATAACGCCTAACTCGTGAATGTAAGATACCTCTTCCAGAAGTACACTGTTTGGGCACGCCACAATTGTGGCGATAAGTCCCCTCTTTGAGGAGTGGCTAGAGAGGTGCCACGGCGTCCTCACCTTCCGCCTGTCGCAGGTCCTCACCGGACACGGTTGTTTCGGGAGGTTCCTGTCCAGGATAACGCGGGAGGAACCGCCGGGGTGTCACCACTGTGTGGATCGCCCGGAGGACACGGTGGTCCATACGGTGGGGGTCTGCCCGGCTTGGGCAAAGCACCACCGTGTCCTCACGGTGACGATCGGAGGCGGCGATCTCTCGCGTCCAGCCCTGGTTCAGGCCATGGTTCGGAGCGAGACTGCATGGGAGGCCGTCACCTCCTTCTGCGAAGCAGTAATGCTCGCGAAGGAGGAGGCGGAACGCGTGAGGGAGAGGCAAGGTTCGCGCATCTACTCAATTAGCAGTGTTCGGTATACACTGTTCATTGAGTAAATTGCGTTAGTGGGGTGTCTTTTTCTTATAAATTGAATATGCTTACAAACATTTATTAACATTTAAAATCATAAGGTTATCGATACACCATCTAAAACTGATCCTAAATCTTTTTGGAGTTACGTTAGAAGCAAGCGTGCTAGTCGCAACAAAACTCGAGTCACAAAAGATGGAAAGGAGTTGAGTGACGAAGAGTGTGCGGAATGTTTGGCTTCCTACTTTCATTCGGTGTATAACGAGGTGCGCCCGGCGCTGGACCCCGCTGAGGCGGAGCGCGCGGCGGGCGCGAGCGCGGGCGCGGCTCGAGTGCACGTTGGGCAGGTTGACTTGTGCAAGCTGCGCGCCGCGTTCCGCCGCCTCAAACCCAAGCATTCGGCAGGACCTGACGGGATTCCCATAGTTTGAAAACCCTTTACTGTACATTTTTAATTTGTTCTTAAAGTTCGGTCAATATCCCAACCAGTGGAAAATCACTAGAGTGATCCCGGTTCCGAAGGGAGGTTCCGGGACTGATGTTAGTGGCTACCGACCGGTGGCGGTGCTGTCGGCGTGTCCTAAGGTGTTTGAATCGGTGTTGCACAAGTGTATTT
The DNA here is from genome assembly GCA_963921375.1 of Tiliacea citrago. Lineage (NCBI taxonomy): Eukaryota > Metazoa > Arthropoda > Insecta > Lepidoptera > Noctuidae > Tiliacea > Tiliacea citrago. The sequence goes on along the minus strand of OY992790.1, from coordinate 258,123 downwards.
TAGATCAAGTAACTTCTCACATGACCGACGCTCAACACGGTTTTCGGACTGGTCGAAGTACGGGGAGTAACTTGTTGTCATTTATGACATAACTGCGTACTTCGACTTTCGAAAGGCGTTCGACACTGTCGACAACGATCTACTGTTGGCTAAGTTTGCGGCATTTGGTTTCACACTGCTCCTTCTGAAATTCTTCGCGAACTACCTTAGTGATTGCCGGCAGTACGTTGAATATGGTGGATATACCTCCAAGCCTTATTTCACATTTTCGGGGGTGAGTCAGGGTAGCAATATTGGTCCATTAGGATTCATTCTGATGATCAATGATCTACCTGAAGTCGTAAAGGAGGCGAAGTGTTGACCTCAAGTTGTTCCTGTCGGTAGCAAATACTTCGGACTGTGGACGGCTTCAACAGGATGTTGATAGAGTAGTGCAGTGAAGCGTACGTAATAGGTTAGGTTTTAACATACCCAAATCGGTATAATGAGCTACACTCGCGCGCGGGAACCTTTGCTGCATCAGTATGAGATGGGAGATGCGGTTATGTCACGAGTCACGCGGGTGCGGGACCTGGGAGTGGAGATGGTTCCGGAATTGATGTTTCGTGGGCACATCTTAGACATGACGTGATCAATAAGATCAAACGCTTTACTGAAATCTGTGTACACAGCGTGTACCTCTTTCTCTTCGTCAAGTGCATTCGCTATGTCACTAGTAAAACACATAATATTTGATGTAGTGGACCTCTATGGAAGGAAACCGTGCTGTGCATGATGTAGCTGCTGCTTTACATGCCAGTAACTCTTTTCACGAGAGATTCAAAAACTTTGCCAAAGGATGAAAGAATGGAGACGGATCGATAATTTGACACATCAGAAACATCGCCATTTTTGAGGATCGGGGTAATACGAGCTAACTTCCATTTACTTGGGAAAATACCTAGACTCAGGGAACAACTTTAAATCTTAGATAGCGGGTATATTAAGGATACAGCACATTTTTTTAGAAAGATTAGTGGTATTCCGTCCTTTCCAGCGCGCTTATTGACGTCTAGAAATCAGTGAGCGCTTTTAGAATTTCTGAATCAGATAACAATTTTACAGAGGGAGTATTTGGTGTATGAGGAACAGGGTGTAAAGTTCACTCATCCACCATAGAAAAGGGAGGATCCTCCGACCAGATGGGTGCTGTGTCCGGTGGGCAACTGCCCGACGGTTGATTTCGGGACGTTGTATGTATGCTAGTTGCGCGGTAAACTCTGCTTGCGCGAAGCAGGATTTGCGTGACGTCAGTGTTGTGCAAACAGTTAACATATCTCTTGACCACTATTAGCATGTTTGTTATCTGATGTCATACGGTTAGGTAGGGAACTGCTATTGGACTTTAAACCATTTACATATGACCAGAAATGTTTGGGCTTATTACGGGGGTCATTCACCTCGAGGGAAGCCACTCGCCAAGCTGGTATAAATTGGCGATCATATAGAAGTAACTGTAACGTAAACAAGTACGGAGGGCAACAGCAGCATTATTTTTAAAATTACGGAGACAATCTTTGATCATAGACTCACATCTATCTCTAAGCAACTCATACGTATCCATCAAATTCTTAGCTTTTTCCTTTAAACATTTAATCAGCGGACTGCTATACCATATGGGATATTGCTGGGTATGTATGCGCGAGAGCGGCGTGAATTCAGCAATTATTTCTTGAATTATGTTAAAGAAGATGTTTATTCAATTGTTGATATTCGTGTCTAAAGTGTGTCGCCACACCTCGTCCCAAGCAACATCAACCAGTTGTTTGTTGATGCATCGAAATCACATGTGATAAGTTTAACGAAGGAGAACGGTCTAGCCAGAGACTCTTACTGTTACAAGAGAGTTTTACTGTAATCATGACTGGCGGATGGTGCGAATCCAGCTTCGACAAAGGTTTAGCAACCTCATACACTTTAAAACGCTCAGAGATGTTAGAGAATATCAAATCTAACATACGTTGGTTTTCGTTATGAATGTGATTGCTCTTATCCATCACAACATCATTTCCTCCAGAAACCTCCCCTCAACATAATCTCCACCTAAGAACGGCGAACATATTCCCCAAGACGCGTTCCATTGCGATGAGACACGAGGTAAATTTGAAGTCTCCTATTAGTAACGTGTTTGATTTTCTTGCAACTTTATTATGATAGACATCACTGAAGTTACTGAGAAACGCGTCGATATGCTCGCTATTGACAGGCGGTGCCATATAAACGGAACAAATATTCATTATATCTGTATAATATACTCAGTAAATATCATAATGGTATCACAACTCTTGTAACCGCCACGAAAAGACTTAACGCCATTGGTACATTTTGTCTTGAATAATAAACTTCAATCAGCTCTGCTGAAAAAAATACCCGTTTTGTGTTGCAACAGTATTCATAGAAAGCAGCGACATATGCTTCCTATCTGGCGATACGAGTAGGTATTATAGGATATGCCTGCAAAATGCAGAATTGGTTCCGAATGAAGTGCAGCTTTGTTCGGATAATCTATTGTCCCCTATCCAAATTAAATAACTTCAGTGGTATATTAATTGTTGCAATAAATTCACAGATCTCGTGCATTACACGACCTTCGAGGTAAATATGTCGTAGACAAATGAGGATATCAGGGATTTCGCGAAATCCCTAAGGATACCACGAAATCACGGTGGTTCTCTATTGTGTTCCCTAACTTTTTCATCCATAATCTAAACTGCCATATTTTTTTTTGTCCTAATCATCATTTGTCTGAACTTAATGTTACATAATATCACATGCCATAAAATTTAAATCCCTAAATACCATATGCCCTAAATTTGTTTGTCATAAATACTACAATCAATAATATACAAAAGACTTTAAACCGTTTTCAATTAAAGTTATAAGGCCTAAATTCTTTTTTTATGTTTATTTATCAATAATGTTTAATGTTCATTTTAAAGGAGACGGGCGAATTTGGGCCTGACGTTACAGGAATGAAATAATTATCAATATTTTTTTTTAGTTTTTTTGTAGTTTATCTCGAAATATTACGCAGTTTTATCATGGGATAAGAAATTAAATATTAAATCATAAAAATACTGACTTCCTATGTTTTCACTTTTAAACAATGTTGCCAGATAAATAAGTTATTCGATTCATCGAATTCATAATAATATATTAATCATTTTTATACCATTATGACATTAAATAAAATATAAATAAAAAACAATAAAAAGTGATTCAGTGTTTCCTTCTGTAAATAAGTTTAAAAAAAACATTTTTTAAATAGTGTAATTAAAAGGTCGTAAAATAAATTGATTAAATCGTTTCACAATCGGTCATCATATTTTAATACACAGGCAATAAAGTGAAACTCATGTCAATGTCATGTCAAACGTCAACAAACAAATCATTCGCTTCGTTCGTTTTGCTCTGAGGTAGTAGATATTTTCTGTTATTTTCGTGTGATTATTTGATTAGTGTTCTTTAGCGACTTTGGCTACTTAAAAAGGATTTTCTGACAGATATTACTTTGACGAACGACCCACGCATTTCTAACAACGGACTTCGTTATCTTGCCTACTTGACTTACCTCAGCCTCATCTACCCCGGATTTCGAAATAAAATACAATGAGTGCAACGTCATCATTGTATCAACTGCGGCATAGCAACTTGGCGGCGTAATCCTTCTATAGGAATACATCAAATAGAAGACGAAGGCGTTCTTTCAGTTATACAGTAATGGGTTGCACCTCAAGTTGTTTATTTCATTACAAGTTCACATTTTGCTGAAGCTTACTTCATTATTAATCTTATAACAATATAATATCTCTCATGATTGTTATCTTAAACCTCTAGATTATTTTCAAGGGTCGTGCAGACTGGCGCGACAAGGGTCGAATAACAGCCTATTTTTTTTTCTACCATGGCGCACTCGTAAACATTTTAGTTTTTTTCGAATTGGTATTTATATCTACATAAAATAATGTAGTAATCGTTACTGTAACGTCAGGCCCAACTTACTATGGACGTCCGCCCGTCTCCTTTTTATAATGCTCTATTTACAACCTCATCTAACCCAAATGATTCACCAATAGAGGGAATCTGGCGCTGGGCGGCCGCTGCCGCGGCACTCTCGCTAGGCTCGCTCGCCTTGGCGCGTTAATGGTCACTGTTCTAACCTAACGTAACCCAAATATTTAATAACAGTTAATGGTATCTGACGCATTCCCATTGATTTTAAATATTGATTCTATGTTTAAAAAAAAAATTGCCCGGTCATTTTCTATAATGTCCTAATAATCACTTGGTCCATAACATATATAAGGAGAAGAAGTAAACACAAAAAATAATTAATATCTATTTTTAAGACATTCTATACTCTGTACTTCGATATTGAGGTCTTTCGATGTCACTTTTGTAGATAATTCGATTTTTAATTTTATTTTCATCTCATTCGGGATAATACACATTGTATAATACAATACTTAGGACACATGAATTTATTTCATGCAAAATTATGAGATTCAATTATTACAGTAGTCGATATTATGACAGAATACTTTTAGAAGTAAACACAATGATGTAAAACAAAATTTCGGAGAAGAAAGGGAGCACCCACAAAGTGATTGACTCACTGATTGATGACATTATAGAAGCAGTAAGTTTCTGTTTATCTAATCATAATATAGGTCAGTGCAAACAACGAATAAACATAAATTACCTTCAATTTCAAGATTCAAAGCATCGATCAAACAGCTAGTAAGTAGTACCAGATGATCTTTCCGTAACTCGTACCCATCTAGACCAGCAGACGGAAGTAATTAAATGAACATACCGAATTGCTAAATCCATTTTTTTTGTTGCATTATTTTGATATTAAAGGTTACACTTTCAAAATCACGAAAGCCACTTCGTCACTCTGGGTGACTGTCTTCTGTAGCAGCTGTGGGCACAGTCGTCGTCGCAAACACCCAAGCCAACTCTTCACTTAACGGGTGGCGGTAGCGGCTGCAGCACCACCAGCCGCATCACTGACTCGCCGTCAGTTCCCAACCCGGGCCGCCAGAAGACGCTTTTGTGACTGGTCTGATTTCACTAGTCTTGGGTAAATCTATGACATTATTTGTCGCTTAAAGCTCATCTGGAATTAACTGTTAATTATTATTCCAATAGTTACGTACCTATACTGCGATAACATTTTATGGTTCCTGCATGAAATCGAAGGTATATATAATAAGGTATATGTAATAAGGTATATAAGTAGATATATATGTCATAGATACATATGAAATAAATAAGCGATACTTTGACCAAATTTCATTGAATGAATGATGATGTACATCAAAGTAGGACCAGTTAGGTACTGTTAGTTATTAATAAAGTCACCTCAAGTAGTTAGTATAAAAGTGGGGATAGTATTATCATAGAATAGAATACTCTTTATTATGTTCGCCATAAAAGTTACAGATATAAATGTTGACATTTTACATAGGGTGACACAATGGGCGGTCTTATCGCTAAAAGCGATCTTTTACAGATAACCCTCCTTCCTTCCATTCCTTCCTTTTTTTCCTGCCATCATAATGAATGAATAGCTATAGGTAAGGTATGTCTCGAAGCGTTACACCGTGAATCCAGTTTATTTAAGACCAGTCATACCTCGAGTCGTTGTGACGTAAGTCTCATACTATATCGTCGTATCCTACGAATAGGGGTGTAACTGCATAATAGCTACTTTTCAGGAGACACTTTTTTGTGTTTAATTAAATTAAATATATTTTTTAATTTTTTATTTATTACGGACAACAAACAGCAGTATATTAAATATTACACATGATAGGAGTACTAAACTAATAGAATTAACAAATACACTACTCACGACGTTATCCACAGATTACCATATAAAATAATTAGCATAGGTACTGTTAATAATAAAAATAAGGGCAAACTTAAAGATACTCATTACAAGGTTATAATTATTACTCGGTTTGTTTTTTTAAAATGTATCTCTGAGAGCATAAAATAAAGTGAGAAAAAAAAAAAAACTAATAATATCTGCGTCTTAATACTAGGGACAAATGTAAAGGTTTGGAATCAGATAAAATCGGCATGCAAAAAACTAACTTAAAGCTACACAAATACATGAGGTGAAACAAAATTAAGTAACATCGAAACTTATGGCTGTTCCTTTAAAGTGGAAATAACTTGATTTTTGAACATAGTCTTGTTCCGAAATATAATATCAATAGATCCAAACTTTTTATTATAAGTGTCGACCAATCGGTGCAGCGGTGAGCGTGCGCCTGAGTTGGTATGACAGAAATTAGTGGCAAACAAACACCGTGAACATACTTCTCTACTCTGTATTGTACGAGGGACCAGGTAGCACAAACTCCTCACAAGATCAGAACAATGAAACTTGTTGCGGCATACATTGAACAGAGTCATCATTTGTAGGAGTATGCGTCTAGATTGTAGGGTCAGGATATTATATTTTTCGAGCAATGATTGGTAGGAAATCCTTTTACGACAGCATCTATAGTGCACAGAGCGAAGGTATTTACGTTGAACTAACTCCAATATTTCTATATATTTTTTGTAAAAAGGATTCAAATAGGGACTGCGTACTCTAATTGTGGCCGGATTATCGACTTGTATAAACGCAAATAAGTGGAAGGGCGGCGGAATTCTCTAGATGCGCGCATTACGCAGCCAAACATTTGATAAGCTTTATTGACTATATTATTCACATGCGCATCGAGATGGAGCATGGAGTCTAACTGAACACCAAGATCGCGGAGACAAGTAACCTTATTTAGGACAGTGTTGCCAAAACAGTAACTAAACTTGTTAACCAATTTATTTTTGGTAAACGTAATACTATGACATTCAGAGTAACTAAGCTGAAGTTTGTTAGAAGAGCAGTATTCTAAAAAACGATCCAGGTCCTTCTGTAAATCTATGCAATCAGATTGATTGGTGATATTTTTATATAATAATATGGACTAATATGTATTGGTGATTTCATATAATGTGTATTGGTATCTTAAGGTTCGGCTAGGATTATTTTCAATAAATTATCTTTATAATTTATACGCATTTTGTCCCTTAAATCCTTATTCTCTGTCGTGTTAATGCGAAGTAGGGCTGGACTTGAGCAATAAGTTACCTTATGCCTTTTATCTGCGGAAATGTCGAGGCCACAATCGCCTTAATGTCATTTTTACATTATTTGAACGTAGAAGAAAGACACAAACGTAATTAGGGCTTCGTCTCTTCTTTACATACGCAATTTAACCATTCCATAGAACACGGCCACAATCACCATGAGGGTTTTTTTCTATGTACCCAATATTGAAAATTGAATAAGTAATTAGAATGACTTAATTAAGTACAAATTCGTTGATATTATGTTATTTGAACTAAATCAATACAATACAAGTTAACAAAACATAATTTAAACCTTAAAATCCCTTGAGCTATTAAATATTTTGGTTTACTTACTTCCTATAATCTTTGTCTGTTTCCTTTCAATTACACAATCGTCCCTTCCAACTCCTAGTCCAACCAATTCCACCAACTTTCGTCCTCGGCGTTTCATTATTTATTATCAAGTGTTACGGTAAATTTGATAGGTGTGACTAAACTAGTAGTAGAGGCAAAAATGTTATTTATTTAAAATTCAGATTACGCCAGCCGCAGCTAACAATCTCTGCATTCCGCCGACTAGAGGCCGAGCGGCGCTAGCACACTCTCGCCGCGCCCGCGCACCCCCACTACTCGCGAAGAAAAAGGACGCGACGGCAATCGTGGCTTTTTTCTTGGTTTAAAACGTAGTGCTTAAAATTGTGACTTTTTAGAAAACCTAATTATTTGATAACCTGTACCGTTTTTAATTGTTTTGTTGAACTGGTTATATGTGGTATGATAAGCAGAATTAAATTATGCAATAATAAAAGAAATCCCCTATGTTCGTTAGGGCACTATTCATAGGATACGACGATATTACTAGGAATATTTATAGTTGTTCTTGTAAACATGCATATGATAATGTTAGCACAATACGTATACTACGGGTAAGGTAGATCTCTAAGCAATGCATAGTGAACCCGAGTTTCAGGACAAGTCACAACTCGAGTCGTTGTGACGCGAGTCTCATATTATAATAATAGGAATACTTAAAGTTTATCTGGTAATCATGCATAAGATATAAATGATAATGATAAATGATTTATTTCTGTAAGTAGGTTTGTACAAACACTTTTAAACGTCAATCATATTTAAAAAAAAAAACTAGATGTGGTCGGCGTTTCGTATCCGACTACTCTGAGAAGAAAGGCCGAAACAAACTCTGAGGTCACAGTCTCTTTTAAAGTCCAGACATAATCTTGGTCAGATCATGTGAAGACCATGTACATTGGTGCCTGAAATGATCTTTTGACGAAAGAACCACACAGGTTGAGGGGACCTGTCTAGTCAGTGCACGCATTTGTCAGTAGTCGTGAAGCTTAACTAAGAACTTAAGGAAAGGAGCTCAACGATTCAACGAACAATACCAGAGAAAGGACATTTGGTTAGGCCGCATGAATATTCAAGTCCAGACTTAAATGGTGCCAAAACCATCAGGATCAAATTAAAGTGAATGCCCTAGCTGAAAAGCATAAGAGTGGGCAGTTTCTGGAAGAGCACCAACAAAGTAAACGTTCGACCTGGACTTCCGGTGAGTGTCAGGGGTGTTAGTGACCCTAAGGATATTGCTGATATTTTCATGGACCATTTTCGTGTACTGTCCCCACGGGGGACTGGCGGGAACGGTGCTCGATGTTGAGATGCCAGTCGAGGGCGTGGGGACTAGCTTCGTTGCCAAAGATGTGGCTCAGGCTATTAAAGCTATATCTAAGGGCAAGTCCTCTGACCACGATGGCCTCAGCATCGAGCACCTAGTTCACGCTGGCCCGCATATTAATCGAGTCTTAGCAATGTTTTATACACTATGCGTGAGCCATTCATACCTACCATCTTATTTCATGAAAACCGTTGTAGTCCCTATAGTGAAAATAAAACGGGAGATGTTGCCGACAAAAGTAACTACAGGCCGATTTCTCTTGCAGTGATCATTGCAAAAGTATTTGACGGTTTGCTTAATACACAGTTAAATAAGTACCTGGATCTGCACGATAATCAGTTTGGGTTTCGACCGCGGCTGTCAACTGAAAGTGCAATACTGTGTCTTAAGCATACCGTCGGATATTACACAGATCGAAAGACTCCAGTGCACGCCTGCTTCCTCGACCTGTCCAAGGCTTTTGACCTGGTGTCATACGATATCCTGTGGGCTAAACTCGAGGGTATAAACCTACCACATGAACTTGTCAAGGTCTTTAAATACTGGTACAGTCATCAGGTCAACAGTGTTAAGTGGGCGGGTACGATGTCGGAGCCGTATCGGCTGGAGTGTGGGGTGAGGCAGGGGGGGTTAACTTCCCCCTCCCTTTTTAACCTGTACATGAATGCCTTGATCGTAGCGCTCAGCACCCAGCATGTCGGCTGCCATGTCGGCGAAGTCTGTGTCAATAACCTCAGTTATGCTGACGACATGGTGCTGCTGAGCGCGTCAGTCGGTGGCCTCAGAAAGCTGGTCTGGACCTGTGAAGAGTATGCCCTTGGTCATGGGTTGGAGTACAATGTGACCAAAAGCCAATGCATGGTCTTTGAGGCCGGTACGAAACGTTCGCAATCCCCACCCGTTTTTCTAAGCGGTGTTCCACTCGAAAGGGTGAATCAATTTAAGTACTTAGGGCATTTAGTTTCGACCGACCTAAAGGACAATGCTGACATGGAGCGGGAACGGAGGGCTTTGTCGGTACGGGCAAATATGCTCGCACGCAGGTTTGCGCGCTGTTCGAGGGAGGTGAAGATAACGCTCTTTAGGGCGCACTGCACGTCTCTCTACACGTGCAGCGCGCAGGGCGAGGTACACGTGTGCATCATACGGAGCCCTCGGTGCCCAGTTCAACAACGCGTTCAGGGCTGTATTGGGGCTGCCTCGCTATTGCAGCGCCTCAGGTATATAAAACATTTGAATTTATTAAAGCTTAATTCTTGAATATGGCTAGGAAGTTTATTATAAAAACGTATACACTGGCATCTAAACGAGCCACCTATTTTTTTAAGCCTGTTTTTAGGAACAACAAATTTGTGCTTGTTCCTAGTATTTACATTATGGATATCACTGTATTTTTTAAACAGATTAATATTTTTTTGTGCATACAATAGATTTTCATAAATATACTGAGAAGCTACAGTCAGTATATTAATCTCTTTAAATTTGTCTCTGAGGGAGTGTCTGAGACTAAATAATTTATAAATTGAACGAATTACTCTTTTTTGTATAACAAAAATTGTCTGGATGTCGGCGGCATTTCCCCACAACAGAATACCGTACGACATTATAATCTCCGTCGCCGCGAATCTCTTAGGGAACTATTTAAAAGGATTAATATTATGACGGTACCTTGCCAATTCATTTATGAAAATATTATGTATGTAAGGAAAAATCTACATATTTTTAACAAGATAAGCGATAGACATAATTTTAATACTAGAAATAAAGATAAAATAGATCAACCATTTTTCAGATTATCTAAAGTACATACATCTTTTATGGGGTACTGTGTTAAATGTTACAACAAAATACCTTGTGATATATTGAAATTAAATGAGAGAAAATTTAAAACACATATTAAAAGTACACTTTGTAAACAAGCATATTACAAGTTAGAGGATTATATCCAGGACAGGAATGCTTGGAAACATGCTGGTCCAGCTCCATAGGACAATCTAGAGTCTAGACAAAATCAAACTGGTTGCTATTTTTATGGTAAAATCTGTTATTTTTATGATATTCATTTTACATTCTGTGATAACCTATACTCACACACTGACTTATTTTTTTAGAAAAACATACTTGTATGATGTTTGTAAATATGTGAACACCACGTATCTATCTAATAATTAAGTTATTTTTCATTGCTTAGTTTTTAATTCGTTTTACCTATTATGGTATAGTAATTTTATTCTAGGTGCATCGTCTTCACATATAATCATATAATTAATGTAATCAAACAAAATATTGTAAAACATTTTTAAAAGAGTACCGGTGGAGTTTCTTGCCCATTCTTCTCCATACGAAACTACCTTTTGGAAGGGGCAACTAGAATCAATTCTATTTTTTTGTAAATTTTGACGTTCATAAGTGCCTCTTATGTGCCTATTTGAAATAAATGGTTTGACTTTGACTTTGACTTTGACTTTGATTACACTATGAAAATAACTAAAGTATACTAAGCGGGCTGTCTCTAAATCAGTTAAATTACGAATTTTTCTAATGGCGTATGCTGCAGAGCTAAGCTTTTTCGACAATTTATTTATAGTTATCACAATCAGGGACCGTACAACCCCGGTTAAGGGTTAAGCCTTTCGAAAGGGTAACCCATTCAATGGGTTACCTTTATCATGATGTAACCCATTGAATGAGTTTTATAGTAGAAACACGGTGAAAGGGTTACATGATAACCCATTGAATGGGTTTTATAGTAGAAACCCAGTGAAAGGGTTACATGATAACCCATTCAATGGGTTCTATACCTACTTGAAACCCAGTGACATGAAAAAACCATAATATTATGTAATTTCAATATCCGCCCAGCACGCATAGCATGCTGCATGACCAATTATATCTCTGTTCTACCAAGAATAGACAAAGTTTTTGATGTGAAACATTCAACATTCAACAGCCGCACGTATTACTTATTGCTGGCGGGGCGACGCATGCCACGTGGCGACGCGTCGCTATTATATACAGTCATCTGTAGTAAGTGTGTAAATAATTTCGATGTTTCACATCTGCCAGGCGTCCCCGTGACGGCTCAATTTTTCTATTCAAGTCGATATCTCTTCTGTTCAAGCACAGGGAGATAATTAATACGTTTCGTTTTGAAAAAAAAAATGTGTCAAACGTCAAGTTTTTGATTAATAAAAACTAGCGATTTAAAAAAAAATTAAAACAAACATCCCGAAAACGGTGCGTCCTAGGCAAAAAATGACAGAAATTTAACCCCCCTGTGTCACCCCCGTGCATGCAGAATCCCAACATGAATTTAAGGAAAAAATACAGTTTTTTTTTTTGATGATTTTTTTACGTCATCTTAGGTATGGTTTTCGACTAGAACAACACCTTTCCCACCATTTTTCCGTTGTTTTTTTTGGTTTCTATGATGCTCATGGTGCCCCTAAGCATATATTCCAACTCCTACAACTCCGCCCTTAAGACGGCCCACTGACCAGATTGTTCAGTGAGAAGAAGTTTGGATGGTGAAAATATTGAATTGAGTTTTCAAAATCAGTAAAGATTCTTGTCAAGGTCTAATTTGATGTAGACAATGTACACTTGTCGAGTAGAAATGTTTTTACCCTAAGTGTCAAATCAAAACTTCAAAAGCATTTTGGTTACCATTTTAGAAAAACCCTATCGAAAAACCTTTCAATGCAAGCAGTTAATCAAAAACCCTTACGGTGTAGGTAATTTTGAATCGCTTAAACTAAGCCGTTCAAAAGGGTCCACACCGTATGGGTTTTTATCGAAAACCCTTTCAACGGGTTGCCAAAATTTAATTTAAGCCGTTCAAAAGGGTTACCCATATCGTATGGGTTTTTGATTTACCGCTTAGAAAAACCCTATCGAAAACCCTTTCAATGGGTAACCAAAATGGTCCCTGATCACAATGCGTATACTGCGGATTAAGTATAACTCTAAGCGTTATACTGTGAACCTGAGTTTCAAGACAAGCCAAACTCGAGTCGTTCTGGCGTGAGTCTCGGTTTGTTGATAGGTAAGTAACAACTCGAATCGTTGAAACGTGAACCTTCAAGAATGGGTGCCATGACTCTGCAGAGCCATCAGACCAAAACGATGTCCCGTGCCGCCTCCTCGCCAAGTTCCTTTCCAACTGCCATAAAGTTCCTTCCTGATGCGGTAGATGGAGTCACTATGCGATTGCATCCTAAAAGGAAATTATTGCAGAAATTATTTGCTTGCCGACTATTGTCTGTGCGAACTATGCAAATTTATATAATTGAAGAATATATTTTTTTTATAATTTATTATATCATGACATGGACATGCTTTTCTTATCTACAATAACTTAAATTTAAAATATGATTACAGTATGTTTTATAAATTAGGTGGAATTAATAATTTTGGCCTTCATACAATCTTCAAAGCTACATTGAATTGAATGACTGACTTACAAAGCTATATCATGCTATCGAACGGAGAAGACTTATGTAACAAGTGTAATACAGAGAGCAAACATTTTTTTCCTGACTAACCACCTTTATGCAATTCATCAAAACATAGCAGGACTGATATCAAAAGCAGACTCTATCTGTCCGTTTGCAGGAATTGTCAGAAAAAGGCATAGAAGTCGACATTTTATGCATATAATTAAAACATGCATTATTGCATGCATGCATTATTGCATTATGTATTATTGCATTTTATGAATATTTCATGATGCAGGGATATGAGAATCAGTTATGCATAGATAATTATTGTTTGGCAGTATGTTTCAGTAGAAAAGAAAGTAAGAGAGGTGGTTCATGTATACTTGTGAAGAATGTACATCAATGGAGAGAACTACCAAAAATTGCTAAAATATTTTCTGTTGGTGTAATCGAATGCTGCGCCATAGAGCTTATTAACCACAACACCGTTCTATATGCATTTATATGGTTATGGTGGCTAACCTAACGTCAAGAATTGATCAAAATTTTTTGATATTTTATTGACATTGTTACAAACTTATAATAAGAAATCTCAAAGTATTGTCATAGCGGGAGATTTTAACATTGACATAGGAGTATTAAAAAGAAACAATAATACAATATTGAATTTGAAATCTTTTGTTTTGAAAATTGAGTCTTAATTACAGCAACCTTCACTTATGAGGTATTTAGCTATGTAATTGAGGCCTACCTCAATTGACGGAGAAATCGGAGAACATACATAAAAAAAATAAAAAAACGACTATTATTAGGTTTCATCCCAGTATGTGTTTAGTTGCTGTGTAATTGAGGCCTACTATTATTAGGTTTCATCCCAGTATGTGTTTAGTTGCTGTGTAATTGAGGCCTACTATTATTAGGTTTCATCCCAGTATGTGTTCAGTTGCTATGTAATTGAGGCCTACTATTATTAGGTTTCATCCCAGTATGTGTTTAGTTGCTGTGTAATTGAGGCCTACTATTATTAGGTTTCATCCCAGTATGTGTTCAGTTGCTATGTAATTGAGGCCTACTATTATTAGGTTTCATCCCAGTATGTGTTTAGTTGCTGTGTAATTGAGGCCTACTATTATTAGGTTTCATCCCAGTATGTGTTCAGTTGCTATGTAATTGAGGCCTACTATTATTAGGTTTCATCCCAGTATGTGTTTAGTTGCTGTGTAATTGAGGCCTACTATTATTAGGTTTCATCCCAGTATGTGTTCAGTTGCTATGTAATTGAGGCCTACTATTATTAGGTTTCATCCCAGTATGTGTTTAGTTGCTGTGTAATTGAGGCCTACTATTATTAGGTTTCATCCCAGTATGTGTTCAGTTGCTATGTAATTGAGGCCTACTATTATTAGGTTTCATCCCAGTATGTGTTTAGTTGCTGTGTAATTGAGGCCTACTATTATTAGGTTTCATCCCAGTATGTGTTCAGTTGCTATGTAATTGAGGCCTACTATTATTAGGTTTCATCCCAGTATGTGTTCAGTTGCTATGTAATTGAGGCCTACTATTATTAGGTTTCATCCCAGTATGTGTTCAGTTGCTATGTAATTGAGGCCTACTATTATTAGGTTTCATCCCAGTATGCGTTTAGTTACTGTGCTGTAATTTCACTAGAATTACTGTCTTTAAATGGTGGCAGGGTGCGCGGAGTGCATAGACGCGTGGCGAGGTTCCGGTTCCCGTGGTGTCACGAAACCTGTGAATTTTATCAAGTTGATATTTTATTTATCTCTGTTCGGGAAGGCTCTCAGAAGAAAGCTGCAAACTTGTGTTTCTTTTTCATTAAAAAGGCGAGTTGAGTGGCGAGGTCGTCCCACGAGACGCGGCATGGTGCGGCGTGGAGCGGCGCGGGCTCAATGTGCGAATTAAACTTTTAATGTATCGTTAGTGCGCGCTATGAATTCAAACTTCGGATATTTTTGTCGCCGCAGCGCGTCGCCGCTGTGCGCCAGCTGCTGCAATACTCTAAATATTTGGTATTTCCTGCACGAGTTGGTATTTACTAACGATAAGTTTTACTTCACCTACGGGGCCTACGACGATTTCATACGAACAAAGAGTGCAAGATATTACAGCATTCACTCGTCACTAACAAATACAAATAATTTATTTTCTTTTACAAGTTAATAACTTTAAGTCTGTAACCAGCTGTTTGAAGACGTCTCCATACGTAGCACTTCCACTGAGCTTGGCGCGTGCATTATCGGCACAACGCTCGTGAGCGGCACGTCGCTTGCACCTGCTCCGCCACTCACACCCACACACACCATTACACAACCCCACTCGTCACACCCCACAAACTATTTAAAACTGAAAGTTGTCATTTCTCTGCCCTGACACATGGTTTCTTGGTGAGTATGTTGTATTCCAGAAAAAAAGTGCGCATGTTAACAGAACAACCGCTGCGCTGAGGAACGACGCCATACAACAGGTCGGACACTCGGTCTTTTTATTTCATTTTCATTTTTCTGGTATTATGAAGCCTGTTTGTTATACCTAAACATCTTATGATTGGCTTTCTGTGCATCCTCCGACAATAGCCCAATGGGTAAAATAGCGCCGTTTATAATGTCACATCCATGAATTCAAATGTTGTTTATAGTGACAGGCATGTAGTACCCGCTATATAAATTTATATCAATCTGAGCGGTTTCTCTTGCATATGCTTTGAAATTTTCAATATTTATTTTATTACCAGAAGCTATAACTTGCAAAAATAATGTACAGCCTTTTAATTAAATTTACATCTAGATCTGTTATTTCGGCACTTAACTGATAATTTCTAAGGAATTTGCGTGCAGTGTTGCCACCATTTGTTTTTCCTGACCCTTGTTTGACTAAATCAATTAGAAGACTTGTTTTTTCCCGGAATTCATCTTGTATCTTTTTTTTTCCTTTCTTCCTGAATTATTTTATTTGCCCCTCTTGCCGACCAGGAAGCAAATGGTAAACTCAAACTCAAAGCATTTATTTCAATTAAACCAATTACAGGCACTTTTGAATTGTCAAAGAGTCGGTCAGTTAGTCAGAAAGTTGAAGCAGAACAGGCAAGAAACTCCAAGGACACTCTTTTAAATCAAGATATTACAAAATAATCTCAACTGACGGCGCCCGTTCACGAACATAACCATCCCACCAAAAACATTTTATGTAAAATGTTGCCAAGACAACCACATAAGGTTTGCCCCGTGAAAAAGATATCAGATCTCATGTAGAGCCAAACTTCTGAATCTACACGGCCTAACTCTACCGACCCTAACTTCACAAAGCAGCACATAGCAGTAAAAATGTATGGAAGCTGGAAGTAGCCAAACATTTTGATGATCATCAGTGTGTGAGTGACGAAATCGGTGTATTTTAGATATCAATAAAATCGAAAGTATTAGAGCTATTCAATTGAGACTTTGTATGTTTAATTAGTCTATTATTGACATCATATCCTGAGAATATGAACTATCTGGTACTGGGCTCCAACTATATTTAACAAGCTACCTAAACATTGGAAGGAGCTAAATATCAATGTGTTCAAACGTCAGTTGATAAGTGTTTTTCACTTACTTAATTCACTCTTACTAGATCAACAAGTGAGGGCAAGGAGAATAGAGAGAATAAAAACTTGGGGCAAATAGTTTTCGTTATCTTCTTTAAAAAAAAATTTGAACTCGGTTTGCACTAATGAAAAGAATTCTCCATATAAAATATTGCCATTGTTCATATTTAGGCCCTGAGTAGTTAACTTGCTAATTAAAGTGCTATTAAATTTATTTAAATTACCCAATGTTATTGGTCTAGTTTGTATCTGAACGTTTTGTAATGACGTGTTGGACTCAAAAGTAACGGTTGGTCAAACCGTTACTTTTGAGTTATGCTATGCTCAGAAGGGAAATAATTTAGAATGGCTTTATCTAAATAGTCGCAGCCACAAAAAACATTATCAATACATGATGCAGTAGCCGTAGTTATTCGCGTTGGTTCCAAAAATACATTTGACAGATTGAACAATTTTAAGAGGCTTAATAATTTATTGCTATTTGAACTAATCCAAAATATAATATTAATATTAAAGTCACCACAATTATTTACTGATGTATTACCAGTTGCCAGTTTTGCTAAACATTTTCCATTGCTGACTCAAATATAAGAGTAGTTTTGATAATTTGGGGGTCTGTATGCACACACTATAAAATGCTTATCTAGCTCAACACAGGACAATTCAATGCTATATTCAACCGATAGTTCCACTATGTCTTTACGAGTCTTAGATTTTATACAATTTTTAATTAAGATTAGTGAACCTCCACGCAGCATTGATTTTCGGTTAAAACAACTGCGCACACTGTAGTTCTCAAAATTAATTAGCATTTCATAATCTTTCAAGCAGTGTTCAGTTATACAAATAATATCAAACATTGTTTTTACTAAAAACAATTCAATTTCTAATTGGTTGATTATGATTTTGCCTACATGACAAGTAACTTTTTTTTTTGGGTGGGAAATTATCCAATAACTTCTCCCGCTCTGGGCGGAGCGAGAGGGCGTGTCAGACTTTTACTGACTAAAACCCACGCGTGTTCTTCATTTGCCTGTGTGCCAGGGCCACGATATCCCTTTCGGACTAATAATTGGACGGACGGACGGTTGGCGCAGTGGTTAAGCGATTGACTGCTGCGCTGCGTGTCGCGGGTTCGATTCCCGCACGGAACAAATATTTGTATGACCTACAAGTAGTTGTTCCGGATCTGGCTGTTTGTGTATGTGAGTTTAAATGTTTGTAAACGCACCCACGATACAGGAGAAATTCCTAGTGTGGGGCAACGTTATAAAAAAAAAAAATGACTAATGGACCCCGTCAATTCGTGCTGACATCTATTTGAGGTGCACGTGGAACACAATGCGCCGTCGACCCGGGCCTGGTCCTTATCGGACGGCGAGCTACCCTTCGCTCACCATCCGCAGGCCCGCGCCTACAGTGGCCGGAAATCGGCTTGCGACTCCCGACGCCCAGGGCGTCTCCTGCGGCGACTAGGAGCGTGAGGGCGCGAGCCTGCCCCTATCTCACGCGTTCCGCCTCCCATGCACTCTCGCTCCGAACCATGGCCTGAACCAGGGCCGGACGCGAGAGAGCGCCGCCGCCGATCGCCTCCGTAAGGACACGGCGGTGCTCTGCCCATGCCGGGAAGACCTCCACCGTATGCTCCACCGTGTCCTCCGGGCGATCCACACAGTGGTGACACCGGGCGTTTCTTCCCGCTTTATCCTGAACAGGAACCTCCCGAAACAACCGTGTCCGGTGAGGACCTGCGTCAGGCGGAAGGTGAGGACGCCGCCGTGGCGCCTCTCTAGCCACTCCTCAAACAGGCGACTTATCGCCACAATTGTGGCGTGCCCAACGTGACAAGTGCTGAAAGTATGGAAAAGCACTCGATATCATTTTCTGAAAATTTATCTTTATGATTTCAGTGACATTGTCAGTGGTGTCATCTTTTTTTACAATAGTACTATTACCTAGAAAAATAGAAATAATGGCATTTGTGTAATATTTCTTTCTGGTTACTGATGCCATTATCAGTAGTGTATAATTGGGGTTCCTGGATCAGAGGAGATCCAGGAACACCAATTACACACTTGATGTGAACTAGATAATCTGTCAATCAATCAATATTTGTCAATACATTTCATTTAGTCATTTACTCAGGTTCTACGCTAGTATTCAAAATATGATTTTAAGTATATCATATTTCGAATACTTGAATGTGATCCAGATCGCCCCAATGAGTAACTTTCAACTTGTCATCTGGTTGGCATTTCTTTCAAACCGATTTAAATAAAAGGAATTTCATCCTCCGGTAGTATCTGGTAGCATATAATGTCTTCTGTATCAGGTATCACTAAATCATGCACTATGTTCCTCATTGATGATGTGTCGGTGTCCCGACACTCGTTAACTCGGGAGAACGTTAGCTGTCTATTACCACTTTTAAAGACAAGTTCTTGAATTTTTCCCGAATTTAATGCATCATGCATGCTTTGATAGAATAAATCTTCTTGCATTGTATCTCTGACCTGAGGTTTTGATGAATCTGCACTTGATTTTTTATGAGCGGGCTGCATATCACGGGCAAATATAGCCTCACCATTAGCGTTCTGAATAATAATTTTACTAATGCCTACAGAAGTATATTTTACTGAATCTTGCATTGTAGCTAATTTTATTTATTTTTAAATTGTTTAATTCAGTTTATGATTCAACCTTTTGACTACAATCGTAGGAATCGAATGTCGCCAATAAAATGACTGCCAGTAATTTATAGTTATTATTGCATTTAATAGCTTATTCAGCAGACAATCAATCTATCCTCCCCCACTTTAGACCAATTTTATATTTTTGTTTCTTTAAAAAATAGACGTTTTGGTTTGTCAACATAATCTGCTCCTTTTACAACATTTAAATAAAAGCAATTAGGAAAAGTATAACATCGTATAGCATTTCGTTGCCGTATTCTATATGTAGTGCATTTGTTATGAAATAAAACAAGAAAACATGTACTCAAAGAAAAAAACATTTATTCTGATATACTTAAATATTGTTATGTTATAAAGAGCTAACAAATTACTTAACTTATATTTTTTGTTTCAGGACAGACCTTATCTTTTAAATTATAAAAAATTAAAAATACTTTTACTATCAACCCACTTTTTTAAACATATTACATTTTTTAAAGCACATACATTCGAATGATACACACAGCTAAATATATTACTAGACATTCCATAATCATCAAATAATTTTTGTAAACTAGGACAGTTCTTATCTTCTAAATTATATACATTATCATGTTTTACAATATTTCTTAGCCACGAAACTTTTTCACATCCTTTAACATGAATGTTTTTATCCTTCAGATAAGGTTCAATATATTGCGGCAAGTTTAAGTATGGTATAAAACCCTCTTTCCAGAAAATTTTTCTGTTCCTCTCTATCCAATTTACTTGCAATTTTTCTTTTTTTGTAAGATTGTAAAATGGGCATGGTGGTTTGATTAATAATACCATAATTTGATTTCTGCATGCTATTGCTATTTCTTTGACGATAAACTCGTTACTTTCGGTCTTAAATCCTTGCACATCGACTATAGCGTTCATGATAATTTCCTTACAGTACTACTCAGAGGTTTATATTCAATAAGGCGATCGTTGATAATTAGACAATAAGCAGATGTATTTTCTGGGATATCTATAGAACTTTCTATTTCTAGTCTCACATCTATAGCTCCAGTCTTTAAAGCCTCGTTCTGTCTTGAGCAATCAATTACAAATAAAGGAGCCTTTTCTTTAAATTCAAGCAGATCAAGCATCGGCTCAGACCGGGTGTTATAATAAGACTGACGAAATTTTGTACACATTTCATATAATATACAATACTTATCTTCAGAAAATTTGGAATTTACGGATTCGTAGGGATAATAATTTGAATTTAAAAAAAGAGTAACATTAGTTAATTTACAATGGTCAAATATTGAACTGTCTCTAGATTTCATGTTTTTTCTATTTGTCTGTAACCCAAAGATCACATACCTCGGTTTCTCGAGTTGTGAAGCAGTCTTAACAACCCAGGAATGTTTTGTAGTTTTAGGTAATAAAGGGTATTCATACAAGTCCCAGTTTCTAAAAGCTATTTGAATAGGACGGTCTTTTTCTAAATGCTTCAGTAATGTTAATCTTTCCCTATCTGAAACTTTTATATGAGGCACGCGCCATTGCAATCGCTCTATATTTATTTCAATCGAGTCATCATTATCAAGATTAACACTATTAAGATTGGAACTACTTCTGTTAAGTATAAGTTCATGTTTACAGTTAATGATAATTTTATCATAATCTTCCGCAAATCCCAAAACTTTATTCAAGGGTATAAGAATGCTAAAAATACCATCATTATCTTTAAAGCCATTTAACTTCCAACCCCAAACACCAGCAGCTTTGCTTTCCCCCTCACTCATAGAGACATACGATTTTAGAGTTGTAGTAATTCCTGCATTTTTTATTCGGTCTATCTCAACACCGTTAATTTCGTATCGAATGTCTTGAAATAAAAATGATATAGGATTATTAGTGAAATTAACACTCTTTCGTGTAACTTTTCCTGATGCGTCAGCTTTTGAAGACACCATGGCTCGACCTTCAACGTAAATGTAGCTGGCTGAAGGTAATACATACATATCTTGCTGATTTATGGGTATTCGTATTTCGTCATTTTCTTTAAAACTGTTGCTGTATGGATTATAAGTATGATATTCGTAACTCACTATAGAGTTATCGAATTGTGGTGAATTATTTATTTCAAGAATACTCATAATTTAAATCCCAAAGCTTGAAGAAATAATTTATTCTCTTTAGTGATTTTTTTTATACTTCTTGTATGTGTGCGTCTTCTGACGATACAAGAACGAGTAAAGTTATTCGCTTTAGCGCTTGATTTTATATTATTATACACTATCATTTTTTTACTATAATCTAATTGACATTCGACTCTTGTAACAGGCAAAGTTAAAGTGTTATCCTATGAGTAAGACATCTTTTTATAAAGTAATAATTTAAAAACACTGCTTTTTCCAAAACTCTTTTAAAAATTTGATGCATAAATGTCCACAATTAAATAAGTTATTATTTTGAAAATTGTTATAATTGTAGTGGATGTCGTCGGAACCCACATAACGAATAAGTTCTATTGGCGGTTTTAAGTTACCGTAACTATCGAAGTATTCAATATATTTATTTAAAATTACATAGGCTACCCAGTGTGTACCAGAATTTTTTGAATTATCTAAATTAATGATTCCACACTCTCGGAAAAATGGAGATCTTGGTAAAGTATCTCGCATATACACTCCACGAAAATATGGAATGTTTTCCGTAAAATGTATGATATCTACATTAGTAAGAGCACGATTAGGTAGCCTACGATTTAGTTTTTTTTCCTTGAATTTACATATAATCGTAGTCCATTCTTGTAACGGTTTAGCCGCAATCCGTTTCCAATACATACACCTTCCACTTTCTTATGACGTCTTTCCATTTCTTCCAAACGCTTTTTTGCAACCTTATATTCGTTGATAGTTTTGACGATTCCAGCAATTCCGCTTGCTATACTTCCAGCAGCAGATAAGCCAGCAAATATAGGAATTAAAGGTAAAACACCCCCGGACTTAGGAATGGGTATGATACGTGGGAGCTTCGCAGATGAATCACCAGTTAACTCCTTAGCAGCAGCGTATGCCAATTCTATCAGTTTTTTCTTACACTTCGGCTTTAATTTTTTAATGCATTTTTTTGTATGGGATACTATATTTTTAAAGTCTTTTTTGAGGCCATATCCAGAACTCACTTTTGATAGCATTACATTGTTAACCAAATTAGCAGCAAGTTTTTCTCCTGTGCTTGCATCTGAAGCCAGAGCGCGCTTCTTTGCCATTTTTAGTAAAATTATATCTGCTTTGTGACGATCTTTCAAACTTTTGGAATGATTATACGTGATATCGTGATACTTGCAATATTCATCTAACTTATTTACACCTTTATCACCACGAGCCAATCTTTTATGTAATTTAGTTCCAGGACCACAATAATTATATCCCGGTAAATGGAGCTCAAATGGTAAATTATTAATTAAATTATTCACAAGTCCTTCTCCCTTCATGTATGCAAGCAGAATAAAACCCATATCCTACATCATGACATTATATTCATAAAACTCTCATAAAACATTTGTATCATCAATCCAACTATTTTCTGATGGTGGTAGCCCTAACCATTTCACGAAAGCTTTTCTGCCTTTTCGTTTCAAAACTTTTTCAACAAGGTAAATATCAGGATGTTTAGTAATTTGTAATTCGAGATCATAAAATGCTCCTAAAATAGGCTGCTGCTTAATGTCTTGTAATAAATATGTAACAGGTTTTGTATTTTTAACTTTACTGATCTTGAATATCTCTGTTGACCAATTAGGAGTATAACCTTTTTCAAAACAACCTTTATGTTTACTTATTCGAACAAAATCACCAGTCTTCAACTTACAACGTTTTGTTTTCATTTGTTGTCGATTAAAATATGTATTTAATAGTTTAGTTTTATTGTTATGATTAACTTGAGCTGGTGGTAAACCAATTGTTGTATGTATTGTTTGATTATATGTATTAATTATTTTAGCAAGTGTTCCGTCTATCCATTTATAATTCCCTTTTAAACTGAATTCCTTGTAAAGCTTACTTTTTATCGTTCTTATTAGTCGTTCTACAATCGAAGCCTTTTTCGTTGAATAAGTGCTGTAGTGATTGATAGAATTATCCTTTATAATTTTTTGAAAACTTTTATTGTAAAATTCTGTTCCTAGATCTGTTTGCAAGTTTTTTGGGATGCGTTTTTCACATTTCAATATCGTATTGAAAGCCTTAGCTACAGATTCTTTATTTTTTTGTTTAAGTGATATAGCCCAAGCATACTTAGAGAATCCATCAATAACCACTAAAATATATTTGTAGTTGGTGTTGAATTTGGAGATACTTTGCATATCCATTAAATCTGCTTGCCAAAGATCATCAATATCTTTTAATATTACATGTCTTCGCGGAAAATTTATTCTTGCACTTCTATGAATTTCATTAATAATTTCTCTTTTCACTTTGCTCATTCTTTAACTGTTACTTCTGAATTACAAAATTAGATTAAGTAATAGTTTATATGATAGGCCCTTTTATTCTTTTATTACGCCTGCTTCTTTTAGCTCTTCAATAATGGATAAAATTTCATTATCAAGATTAGTATTACCTGCAGTTTTAGATGCGATTAAAAGTTTAAGCCTGTCCACTAATTCATTAGGATCATCCCAATAAACAAGTTCAGTATTTTTTTTATATTTTTTAAGATACGGTAGACCAGCACCTCTTTTTTGTCTAGACTTAACTTCTGTAGGTTCTTGTAAGCGTTTACAATACTCAGAAAATAACGGTTTGACCACTTGAGAATATTTAAGACCTTTATCACCTTTAATTTGACCTGCAGAATTAAAGTCTCTTTTATGAGCATTCGTTGTGACGAGTATTTCTTTGTAAACCAATTTATCTTTTGAATTTACCAAACTTAAATCAGGCTTTTTGCGAAGCAATAGTTCTTTTAGACCAGGTGTAATTTTATACTGTTTATTAGCTACGCAAATATTATACACTTTACCAGAATTCTCATGAGCGGTAGAGAAATTAACTATTGTATTTCCAATCATATGTTTGTTATTCTCACTACGTACGCCAAATGGTATATTCATATCATCATATATTTCAATGATATCTTCTTTTTTCAATGACGTATTATTATCTTTTTCTGATTCAGATGTGTTACCTCCTTCATCTCCTGAATAAAAATTTTCCAACAAGCTTGACTCATTAGATGATTCATGTTTGTACATATCACGAGTTTTATCCCGCAAAAATATTTTGGAACCTATATCAGTGTGTTTAATTTGGTCATCATAAGTATCTTCATTTTTTATCGTAGAAATTTGTTTGTTTGCTGCTATTGCATTTAGAGGGTCTGCGAGAGGCTTAAAAAAATACTTGAGATGAGTGTCGGTGTTAAACTCATCATGTTTCATTTGTTTCACTTTTTGTTTTATAGCGTCCGCAGACTTTATTAATTTATCTGTAATGTTGTGGTCCATTATACGACTTATACCGAGAAGTATTTATGCTCAAATGGTTTTAGAAAATTGCAGTCATAATTTATATATCCATTAATTAAAATAAATAAAGTTGTCAAATGATTGTCTATATCTGCCTTTGTTTAATTCACAATCCTTATTAATAGTCAAAAAATCATAAGGATGTATCCAGATTTTAGCACACAAATCTTTGAACTTAGACCACTCTATATCAGAACTAACATGTTCATTGTATATATGTTTCATGTTAACTTCATCTTGCTTGAAAATTATCAAAAAGTTAACATTGTCACGTAATAACTGCTTTGGTATTTTTGAATACGTTTGAGATAGATAAAAACAATCTATACTTCTGTGTCTGCCCATTGTAAAATAATTTCGTATGTTAATTTGCTTTTCACAAACCACATCATCGAAAATAATAACAGAATTTGGTAATGCATCGTTAGGATGAATAACTTCGTCATCAAAATTAAATATAAAAAGTTTTACTTCTGACACTCTTTCTAAGACCTGTTTTAGAAAACTATATTTTGGTTGAAAGCTAGTCTTGGAATACAAGTAAATATTTTTAAACTTTAAACCATTTTTGTGGATTAACAAACTGATCATGACGTTCGTGTTCCCGCAATTCGAAGGGCCACATGTTATACATCTTATATTATTCGGCAGAAGAACACTATGCTTTGCGTGTAGCTTATTTTTCTCTACCTCAATATTTTTAACTTCTAATGAAACTGGTTGCTTGACCCACTTCATGTTTGTATCTGTCAGAAAAATAATATGTTCTAGTATTTATATTGCTTATCCGGAACACTTAGTAATTAACACCTCAAATAATCAGACCATAGTTCTTTTAACGTTAGTATCATGGAATAAGCTCACAAATAAATAAAATTATCGTTTAAACTTATATAATATCTATACACGTAGACGTAATGGTTGATGAAAGGTTACAAATACAGCCTAACTTCGAGTTACGACCACACGTTTATTAAAAATAATAAATAAAGCATTGATGTAGAAAAAAAATACTAAATTAACATATGTAATCACAATGACCCCAAGGTACAGTATCTATTTGATTTCCCAGAACATGTCTTTTATCATCTATCCTGTTTAAAACTACTTTATTTACTTCTTGTGAGAACAGCACATGCTTCATTGATTTTATCATATTCATCCTACGCTTTAATGTTAAGTTTTTAAATAAAACATCTTTATAATTAGATGATTTTAAACATCTTGTAATAGGCTTTGATACACCTTTAGCTTTGTTTATTTGTGTATTTAATGATTTAATGCAATATAGCTTTGCTCTTAAGCCTGTAAATTCGGTAATTGGGTCACCTCCTAACTCATCCTTAAATAAACCAGGAATTTTTTCATTCACCTTAGGAATAAAGTAATGATTATTAGTTTTAAAATTACTTGTATCGAATTCTGATAAATTATCACGCATGTCTTTATAAAAGTCTTCAGTATGTATTAAATACAATAAGCTATCAGTATCAGTGTAGCATAATTTAGCTTTATCGTCATATTTATTCTTAATGAAATTATAATGATAATTGTACAGATGACATTTAGAGAATTCTAGCACCGCAAATCCCACATATATCGGTCTATCTAAAATAAGTTTCATTGGACTCAGTTGTATGGCTATAAAGTTTTCATTAAAGATAGAAACACTTTTTAAATTAGGTTTTGCAATTAATTTCTCAGCACCAACTATTTTATTCGTTTTATTCAAATCATCACTCCATTTGGTTACTAATTTGACTTCCACTTGCTTCCGTTTATTTTCGATAGTTTTACCAAATATTGAGTTATTTAAAAGCTTAAAAAAATCTCGTTCGAATGATGTTGAAGCTGCTTGTCGTAAGCTAGTATTCAAGTCTATATACTTTTTCAAATAATATTCTTGTTTAAAATAAAGGATTCTATGAATGTTTTTTAAAACTAGACCATTTTTAAGACATGTTTTCAAATGAACATAGTGAATAACGTATTTATATTTATCATACAAATTTGCAATTAATTTTGGTGTTTTCCCTCCAATAGGTTTAAATTTCTCGGGAGCAAAAGGCAAGTCGCTGTGTAAACTATGTAAATGATTTGGATACGCTAAATCTACTTCTAAAATGTAACCGTACTCGCCATCATCAGGAACATCAAGCAAATTAAATTTTTTGATATCATTATTTTTCATAAATTTAAACTCTGATATCGGTAATTTTTTAGTCATAGCATATCCATAAAGATTATTACAGTCTAAATATATCAAATATGTTGATGGTTTAGAACTATCGAAATGAGGTAAATAAATATTATTGGCTTCAGCATATCGTCGTGAGCACTGAGCTAATCCTCCACGTATTCCTTTTTCCAACATTTTATAAATTTCTAAATCATTAATCAATTCTAGCTGAACACCTGTGTAAAGGAGCATAGCGTCCCAACTTAATCCAGGTGAAGTCACATAATACGCAGGATCGAGTTTATAGTGCTGCAGACAAATTTTTCTAAAATTTTCAAATATATCACACAATAATAATACATCACACTTTAAATACAAGGCAGTATATTCACCAAGAGAACTAATATCAAAACATTTCCACACAGCTTGGGCATGTTCATATTCAGTATCTGTTATATGTTTCATTTGTAAAGTGTTATAAAAATGATTCTTTAATGGAAGTTGTGTTTCATTATATTTTTGCCATGAACAAATGTACTCATACGGATATATACCTTTCCTTCGCAGTAAATTTAATTGACTTTTATCTGGGAAATGTGCTGATAAATGAATAAAATCATTCTCCGTTAAACTTTTACTCAAATTGTCAAGACTTGAATTGAGAAATTGAAGTGAATCTATAAATTTAATCTGTATAGGTTTACATCCAGTCCTGGTTTTAATTATTTTAGTTATGCTTATATATTTTTCTTTTGTTTTTGGTATAATTTTTATCTCACCATCATAATTCGATAATTCTCTAATAAATATATGAGAATCATAGCCAGATAAGTTATGAAAGATAACAGGAATAAATGAACACACTCTATAAATTAAATTGCAATGCGAATGCGCTGCGCCTCTGTACTCGGATGTAATGTGATCATGATCACAAACTTTATCATCAAATAATAAATGATTACAGATATGGCATGTAGTTGCGTTGCTATAATTATCAGTTTGCTCTCTCGTCATAGATCTCATGGGTTTCTTAGTCATTAAAATTTTGTGAATTAACTTCGCTTCTTTAATCAATCTCTTAACAAACACTTTTACACAGTCAGGTCCTCTATATGTTACGAATTTGTTCAAGCTACTATTATGAGAACAACATACATAATATGCGAAACATGATGGTTGATGTAGTTTATTTTTTATCGTACTTTTATCATTATCTTTTTCTTTATAATTTAATAGTATACTTTCAAAGTCAGCATAAATCACAAAGTTAATTTTTTGCTTTCGTTCATAATTTTTGAATTGCAATGTCTTGTTTTTATCAGGCAGTATGGTTAAAATTTTGGAGCAACTATGAGAATGATACTTTTTTTCACTAGAAAAAAATTGTAAACATATTTCACATAAATGCATTTGACCTTTATGACATGAAACTTGTCGTCGCACTAAGCGTAAAAGGTTTTTTATCAAACAATAATGACCTTTGTCTTGTTTTTCAAAATACAGCAAGTTAATATGTTTATCTTTCTTACATTTCGTCACATAAAGAGGACCAGTTATAGTACAACGTTCATCTAATCCATAAATATTAATACTCAACTCACAATTATTCTTCTCAAACAACTTGATATCTTTAGGTACAGGTGGAAATGAAATTCCTTGTATATTCAATATTGAACTAAAATGTGGATAGGAGTTTGTTCTACAGACATTATTTTTTGCTGGAAATAATGCTGCAACAATACTCCATAAAAAACAGTATTCATCATTATTGTGTATATTCAAACAACTCTTTGTGTTTTTAATAACTTTTGGTAGCTCTAAATAATTACCACCCCGCATGGGGGAATATTTATTTATATTTATTTCTAAATGACTTATACAGACAAATGACCATCCAGATTCACAATGCTCAAATTCAGTAAGTTTTGTTTTAAATATTTCTATTATATTTGAGTATATATTATTAAAATCAGTACTGCTGTATATAGTTTCATATTTCGTATTAAATGACTTGAGCTGCTGCTCACTTAATTTTAGTAGTAAAAAGTAAGCAAACAGCTCGAAGTTAACTTTAATGCATGTATGTTCCAATAATGATAACTCAATGATTTTCAAAAAATCTTTTCGCTTATCACCCAAGAACGCCTCTAGTATGAGGTACTCGTCTTCTATTGATGGGTTTAAGCGATAAGTCATGATTCTATTTTTAAATGCTGTAGCTACAATATCAACATTTTCAAACTTTGACTTTATTAAACAATTCGATTTATGCATATTCGTTCTCTTATGATATCTGTATTTATGTTCTGGGATCTCAATTTTGCATTTATCACAATGAATATACTTTGATAAACAATTTGGTTCATAAACATTCGTATCGTATTCATTTTCTGGAATATTGATCATGTGGCATTTAGCATTATTAATATCAGAATTTGCTGATGAGCCATCACCGATGTGTGTAACTGGAAACAAAAGAAACAATTTTTTTTTTATTTATCGTATAGTTTAATTATTGGGGTAAATGCGGTAACAAAAATACTATCTTAAAATAAACTCTATGTAAGTATAATAATTGATTTCATGTGTTATAGCATAGATCTATTAATTTAAAGAATAGTGTACATGATTCACCATTCACAATAGTCTTACCAATAGGTAGGACTATTGATAAGAGCTTATAAAAGTAGGAGTACATTTTTTAAACTCCTTCCTGGTACTTGCTATGTAGGTGTTTAGGTGACGCCAGGACTCTGAATCCTCATCACACTTGTTTTTAATCGTGATTACCGAGTGGCGCCACCTATTTACTGGTTGGACCCGCTCTATTTCATTGCATTTATACACTTTGAGTTCTATATAGAACTCACCTCTTTTGTGCTCGTTCATTTGTCGCGAAAAACCGTTCGCCAGTCTCCTAGTGACGTATGAGTATATCGGCGAAGTCTTTTTGTCCGCAACAACATCAACTTCATCGTCGTCACTATCACTCCCGAATAACTCACGAGCCGTTGACTTTGTGACAGGAGTGATTGGGTGAATGCTCGGCTTAGTTTTCTTACTAGTAGACGGCTGGGGGCCACTCGTTGACAAAGGCTTGCGCTTCTTGTTCTCCTTTGGCTTGGTTTTCAGCGGTGCATGCTCCTCATCTGTCGATACGTCCTCCGAAGGGAAAATATGTTCAGCCGTGTTCTTGGACCTGTAATAAATAATACCAACGAATTAGTACAGTAATAGTTAAATTTTGTTTTAATCATGTGGATGACACTAAGTGAATGAATGTATTACTTGAATGAATGAATATTAAAAATTATGAATCAATGAACAGTTTAATTTTTATAGATGAAGACTCGCTAATTTATCTGAATTATTAAAGAGATTAATGAATAACTATAATACTTGAATGATTGAATAGTGAATTAAGTTAATTCTTTCTTGTTATTAACGGGACACTTTTATAGAAAACAAAGGAAATTACATTAAAAACTTAAACTTAATACTTACATTTTAAAAGATTGACGTTGCTTTGGTAGTTTAGTGTAAGATGTAACTGCTCCTAGCTGAAGTGTTGATGTGATCCAGCTTCTGCAGGATGCACTCTTAAATAGTGGTAAATCCACGTCACGATATTCCCTATATGGTATAGGGCACGCGCTACTGAAAATGCTTTGTCAGACCTAACACCCAAATATGTAATAGCTTACGTTGTAGAAAAATATCGTGCTAAACATCAAGATTATGGAATTTGAACTTTATCCTCATCGTGTAAGATACTTAAATTCGCTAAGTTGGTGGGTGGTCTGCTTCAGTTGTCTACTAGTTGCCCCTCTGGATGATGCCGCTTTCTGTGTGTATTGATTTGTAAGTCACCAGTTCACAGATAGCGATGCAGTTCGGTAGCGTCGCGGTGACGTTTTATATTGTTCAAATCAGTATGAGCGCTGTCACACACAATGTGGAGCAGTGCAGGCATTCCCTAACATTTAAACGGCCCGCGACGCTATCGCACCGCACCGCTGTCTTTTTACTGGTGGCTTTATATTATGGTATGCAATAATTAATTGTAATCTGAAACGGTATAGCGTCGTATTGTCTCGAATATATAAAATTATATTAACACATGCTATAGTATACTAATATTTTCACAGCAATTTTGAACTTTATATCCATTGAAAATTATTTATTAAAATCTTATAAAAGGATAAAATGATCTTGAAAATTCAAATATTATTTAGTTTCCTACCAGCAAGCGCGAGTAATCAACGAGTAATAATTATGTCGGTGAGTATTATTTTAATTATTTTATTTTATATTTGATTTTATTACAAAGTTTAACTTGATTTAATGTCAGAATCAGAACTTACCATCAGATTATTGACTTGAATAGTGGAATGCGTGCAATAAATACTCATAATACATTTACACTAAATTTCATCACTCTTCCATCACATGAATTATAGATTATTATGTAGACATTTTATGAGATAAAAGAAGTTTTTTTTTTTTCTTTAATTAAGACATTTTTTTTTTTTTTTTTTTTTTTTTTGTTATAAATAACACGATAATAGTTAGTTGGTAGAGTGGTTGATAAGTGGTGGTATTCGTCACAGGCTTGGGTTCGATTCCTAGCAGAGTTAAATCCCAACAATTAGGTACACACGGTCACATGAATATTTTCTGTTTGATAACACTATTGTTTGAATATAGGTAACTTATCTGGTTTTATTAGTTAGTCATACGTTTTTTATTTATTTTCAGGACTCTGACAATGATCTGTTTAACTTTATTCCTGCAAATCTACCAGTGGGACAGCGAAGTGAAAGGTTGTTAAACCTCGATGGTCCAAATGCTAAGAAACAGAAAAAATCACCCGCTATATTTTCTTACGTGAAGAAACTTACGCGCGGGTCTAATGCCATCGGAGGAAAGGTGATAAGAATTGAAATTTATGATGCAGAAAAGTTTAGTGATAGTGAAAGCTCACAGTGCAAATGTGATGCCGAATTATGTATACAACATGTTGTAAAAAATATGTGTATGGATAATATATATAATTCTGTAAAGGATATTGTTGTAAAAATTTCGGACTCAATGGAAATTCATTAATAAATGTATCATAATTATTCTAGTTCAATCTTTTATTTACCATCTGCAATTACTAATTATTTGTTCTATGCAGGAATCGAACCCGCAACACTTGGTGCATTTACTTAGTAGCAGCAACTATTAACTTATTACCTACATATTTACATTGTGATGTAGTGAGACGAGATATTATTAATTAACCAATGCACCAAACGTGTTGTCAAGGTTTCCATATACCAGGCATCACACCGCAATGAATGGTAGTATTTAGAATACTCGAATAATCGCAACGTAATTAAATGCAATTCTACATTCAAGTATTCGAAATATGATCTACTTAAAATCATATTTCAAATACTTGAGTGTAGAACCTGAGTAAATGAATGAATGAAATGTATTGACAAATATTGATTGATTGACAGATTGTCTAGTTCACATCAAGTGTGTAATTGGTGTTCCTGGATCTTCTCTGATCCAGGAACCCCAATTATACACTACTATTATCCTTCATAGGATTTTCGAGGCATACAATAATTATTAACAGTAGAATGACTCAGGTTGTTACTTAATAATTTACTTAATAATTAGCTAACAACATCCGAATGATGAGTTCAGTGAAACTGGATTGTTTGACTACAAGAAATATTATGGTAAACACGGTTCTACATCATCTTCATAAAAATTTTAATCTACTAAGCATGAAATAAAAAGGTAATAAACGCAGATAATAGCGTTCATTTAATCTATTTTTATTTAATTATTTCTAATGTTCTACACTTTGCAGATCAGCATTGCAAAACTTTGTGTGCAAATCGCTACTAAATATTTTAAACTTTATTTTCGAGATATCTCCAAAAGTGATTAAAAACTAATAACCATTTTCACGTCATTTGTCGCTTAATTAGGGCTACACATTTATACTTATCGTAGCCTGCTCAGACCTACCCATTTTTTTTGTAGATCAAATAATTATTTCGTTAAAGACTGTCTCCGTTAAAGGAATATAGGTGTAAAAGTACGCTGTGCTCTATGTTCTATGTTAGCGGGTTCGGTTCCCGCACCTAGTCCTTCATGTGGACCATTGTGCGTGGGCCATGGCGGCCGTCGTTGGTTATTCCAACCAGCCCACCTCCCTCCAGATGCTGATTAGGTCTCCTGGTCTGCTTAAGATATCCGTGAAAGATCTGGGTGACCCGAGGGTTTCTGTTCTGATCTGGGTGACGCCTGTGCATTCAAAGAGCACGTGCGCAACGGTATCTTCAGGCTCCATGCAAGCCCTGCACAGAGGGCTGTCCGTTATGCCTATTGTGTGGAAGTGCTTATTCAGTGAGCAGTGTCCCGTGATGGTCCCCGCCACCAGGTGCAGGCCGTTCCTGTCCAGGCGTAGCAACCGCCTGGTTAGCCTGCCATCTAAGGACGGCATAGCTTCCCTGGATTGCCTGCAGCCTGGTGTCGAGGTCCACCAGTTCTGCGCTTGTGTGTGGGTGAACTCCTGTAGCCACCTGCGTAGTTGGTTGAAGGGGATGGGTACGATAGGTTCGGGTCCACAGGCTGACGTGCTGGATGCTCTCCTAGCAAGTTGGTCAGCTGCGTCGTTACCTAGTGATCCGCTGTGTCCTTTTATCCATTGCAGTGTCACTGTGTTACGGTTGCACACTGTCACCCGTTCCAGTGCATTGTGACATTCTAGTGTTAGTTTGGAGGTAATATAATTTTTCCCCAAGGATTGCAAAACTGAGGCACTATCGGAGAGTATACGTATACGGGTGTCCGTAACTCTCCTGGCTTCTATGGCGTAAGCCGCTTGTATGATGCCCACACATTCCGCCTGGTAGACGGTGTTGAACAATCCCAGCGGGCTGGATAAATTTATGTTGAAGTCATGTGAGAAAACTCCGACTCCGGTTTCGAAGTCGGTCTTTGATCCGTCGGTGTATACTCTCATCTCCTTCGGGCCTGAGTAGTCACACCGTTCTTCTGTGAGTATGATGTTGTAGTGCTTCTGAAAGAAGTGTAGTTTCGGGGCTTTGTCGCAGGGTGATGCCATCATCGGTTGTCGTTTGATTGCATCTTCCTTTATGCGTGTGTGCTTGACCCTAGAGTCTCTGCTCAGGGTTCCCGATATATATAGCCTGAAGGCTGCCAGAGCTGCCTCCTCTCGCACGATAAGGTGTAGGGGTGGCAGTCCCAGCATTACTTGTAGTGCGGCAGTGGGTGCAGTCCTCATGCTGCTGGTTATTGCTACACAAGCGAACCGCTGCAGTTTTTCGAGGTCTTTTTGGGCTGTGCTCAGGTCCGTCCTGGGCCACCAGACCAGTGAGCCATATGTGATAATTGGTCGAATGACTGTGGTGTATAGCCAGTGGGTGACTTTGGGGCTGATACCCCAATTCCTTCCAAGCAGTCGCTTGCACTGCCATAGTGATATGCTGGCTTTTGTGGTGATGTAGTTGGTGTGTTTTGCCCAGTTCAGCTGTTTGTCCAAATAGATGCCCAGGTATTTGGTTTCAGTTGCCAGGCTTAGGGTAGTTCCAAAGAATCGTGGCAGTTGTAGTGGCGCCAACTTCCTCTTTTTTGTGAACAGAATCAGTTCGGTTTTTGTTGGATTCACCGACAGTTGGTGTTTATTGCACCAGTCCTCTACTATTTTCAAAGCTTGGCGCATTAGGTTACATAAGGTGTTTTCGTGGGTGCCATTTATTATTATGGTTATGTCGTCGGCGTGGGATCCTGCCGTTTTGCCGAAAAGATTTTGCCACAAAGATTTTTCATTACCCAAACAAATTTTAGCAACCTTTTTTTATACCATTGCAATATTTCGAATGATTTTCGTACGCATATTTTCATGTGGTCAAATTTTTACTTGGCAAAATATTACCAAGTATAATGTCATTATGGCATTTGGTCTTTAATCAAATGATTTATTACAGCAAAAAATATTCAGACAATGGTGCCGATTCTGTTGTCACAAAATTCTCTAAACTAGACTAAAAATCACCAAAATTTAGTTTATTCCTGTCAAACGGCGTTTCCCATTCTGAAATTGACTAAAGTGACGCAACTTAACTATATTATAGTTTGACAGCACTAATGTCATTTTAGTTACTCAATTTAGTGAAAATGGCCATTTTGCTATCCTGAATTTGACGTTTTCACCTAAAATTAGGATTAGTGCCAATTCTGTTGTCACAAAATTCTCTAAACTAGACTAAAAATCACCAAAATTTAGTTTATTCCTGTCAAACGACGTTTCCCATTCTGAAATTGACTAAAGTGACACAACTTAACTGTAATAAAGTTTGACAGCACTAATGTCATTTTAGTTACTCAATCTAATGAAAATGGCAATTTTGGTAGTCTGAATTTGACGTTTTTCGGCTAAAATTAGGTTAAATCGACTATTTTTAATCGCGATTAAAAAGGTGTGGAATAAAATTAGTTGTCGAAAGTTGGGATGCTTTTGTTGAGTTGGGAGTCTTTTACAAGTTCAAGCAGTACGGCTATGGAATGCCTTATCCGTGTCGTTATGGCGTGCTCAATCTTGGTCCACTTTTAAAATTCTGTTAAAAAAATACTTCCTCTCTCCTTAAACATCATTGTTACAGAATACAGTTCCTTGCTCTTGTTTCATGTTTATTATTGTTTATATATTCATATAGATAAGTGTATGCTTTATGTATGTATATTATTGTATAAGTAAATGGTACCCCACTGACTACCTGCAGTATTCTCGTCTTCTCCCTTTAATCCATCCAAAGGCTGTAAAAGGTCACTTTTAGCGATAAGACCGCCCATTGTGTCACCCTATGTAAACTTTTAACATTTATTTCTACAACTTTTATGGTCTACATAATAAAGAGTATGCTATTCTATGCTTGTGAGTTTGGAAAATCTTAAATCATTATGGAAGCTTTTGTCAATTCGGCAGAAAGTTAATACTAAAATTATTGTTAAGTATTAGAATACAATACGAAATTACTTCTTGGAAACTTAGGGATTTTTGTACTGAACATCTAATGCGCCTACTACAATAAGATTTAGGAACGAGGTGGATAAATCTATTTTTCAGATTCTGTGAAATACGAAAAAACATTTTTTTTTAACTATCAAGAAAGAGTTAAGTTGGAAAAACCCATTGCAAATGGCAGAAGAAAGACAAATATTTAGACTCACTAGATCAGGAGTTTGCTGAAGCAATAGATAAATAAATAATTAATTTAAGTTACTGCAACGCACCGGGCAGAGGCTACTTATTTTCTAAAATTATTAATTTCACAAAATTGTATGGGTAAGCTTTAGGTAAATATACCTGACACCCACACAGGCACTTCACAAGAAAAAAAAACTGCTGGCATGAGCGCATGTTAATCAAGGCACATATTTAATGTTACTTGTGGGTAGTTGTACCAGTTACACAAAGAAAAATTTATTTGCTTTTATTTGAAATTCAATATAATTTAATAGGAACATTATTTACAATTATATAAGTTATATTTTAAAGTTCATAGTACCTGCTTTTGTAGCGTTATCTCTTCACAATATAACTATTCTCTTACAATCTACTATCATTTCACTTCATCACAATGGATCCTCTAAGAAGCACTGAGTACATTTAATGGAGTTGTTTCACACATAGATGTCCTGTCTTTGAAGATAAACTTCAGAAGGCCCCTCCATCACCTGTCACAACTTCTTAGGAGTTTGGACATTCATCACGCAGGCTATCAGCAGTGTTCAGCAACAGGTGGAGCTACTTGCTTGCAGTGTCGACCAAATTGAGATGTAGGGACAAAGGAAGATCTTGCTGTTGCATGGTGTCACCAGATGGGACGTGCAGTAACTAATAAAATCAGGCCTATCCTGTTCAAGCTAGGCAGTCTTGCGCTTTGGGATAAGATTTGGTTTTCCAAAGCCAAATTAAAGGCTATATATAGGCGACACCATTAGCCAAGTTCCTAACAGAGGGGGTGGCATGATCTGTACTTGGCTGCGAGAGCAATATGCGGTGTCACCAAGAGCTGGACTAAGGATGGCTGCGTGTATTTCCTTGGTCCCAATGATTCGCGGCATCGGGTACCCTTGCTGTATTGGACAAGATTGCGCCGAATCCCAGTGAGCCCGAGCGGAGTGATTCAATAACGGATGTGCCAGCCTCTGTCCCGTTGCTGCTGCGAGGACCGCTAGCAAGCGTGCTGCTTTTTTGAAGCAGTGACTTCTTTGTGATGTTTTATTCAAAGTCGGGGTATTATGTACATTTATATCTGTAATTTTTATGGTGTACATAGAAGAATAATATAACAAATGTTTTGTTGTACTGTGCTAAGGTACTTAGTACAGTATTGATTCATTCAAGTCATGTTGTCACTGTCAGCTGTCAGTGTTAGTCAATACCTATGTCAGCTTAATTCGGTGCGTTCTGTTTTTCGTAAAGGTGGAATGGCAGACTGTGTTTTGTTTTCTTGTTGTTTTTTCTCTGAAATGTTTTACATATTATTTTTATATGCTTTTGTTTAACTTTTTTTACCCGGACTGAGTAGGTTTTAATTATTTTGATTGAATATCGCAACCGGCAGGTGGACTAGCGATTGCTCCTACAGACTGGTGCGATATCGCGGGTGCGACAGGCATTGCAACCATTGTCGCGACCGCGATACCGCACCAGTCTGTAGGAGCCTTTATACGATTTATTTTTATTAGTCTGGTAAGTGTTTATGTCTATTGATGAAAGCAGTGATAGTAGGTACTTAGTAGTTTTTTCTCTATAACAAGCAACGACGACGACAATTTCGTGAGTACTCCTTCTCTTGCAGCGCAGTGTGCGCGATGTTCCTAAGAATTTTAACGTTATACATATTAACGCTCAGAGCATTCGGGCTCATTTCCACGATATGCTGGCAAGCTTTAACTGTAAGAACGTATGTACATGAATGCATAAATCATCGCACCGCTAAATCATCACCGCTATGTCATCCACCCTAACTTATTTTTCCTTATTTTTCTGTCGTTTAAAATTCGTTCACCTAAGGCTAAAGCTAAGAATCTCATGCAACGCAATTTTGGTGGAATGAACGTCTGTCGATCAATCTTTGCAAGGATGCCGAAAATATAGATTGGTGCTGGACTGATTGCCTCTGGATCAGTCGATGAGCAAGTTAATATTTTTATGGCTAAACTTATCGAGCTTTACGATCACCACGCATCTGTTCGAGCAGTTAAGGTTGACATTTGCCGGCACCATGGCTCACGAATGAGATAGCGTATAAAGTTATGGCAACGTTTAAATTTAAGCGTGGTGCTAATGACGCTATTTTTGTCAAAATTCAAAGATTTCTACAAGCATGAATTGACTCCTATTCACCTTTTATGTTAATTTAAACAATATGGCTGCCTAATCACCAAAGTGGAGCTGGAAATTGCAACCAGTGAAATTTCACAATCATTTAACATCGGTTTCCCAGTTCGATTTCGTGGACAGACCTTATCTAAAAGAAATGTGATTTTGAATTTCCCGCTTTTCGGTGTCATCCACCAGGACTCGCCAAAAGCCGTACCATTTTATTTGTACGGACTTTTTATTCTTATCTCCAGAGTAAATATGTTTCTTGCCACCAACCAATTGATATGGCAAACAAACAGACAAATTCAAGATGTCCTTGATAGAGCTTTCCTACGGTGACGAGAATACTGGAGATTTTCAACTTACTGAACACCAAACCGGATTTTCTTTTCTCGAGATCACATTTTTATTAGAACATTTGCTTTATTACGCTGAAATAAAAAGCAAGTTAATCATGCTTCAAGGATCAATGTTTTGAATACTACAGTATTTCTTTCAATTTCGGTGTACAACTCTAGCACGATTACATGGGTCACAGTTAATAAAAACAAATACAGGATACTACATCTAAATTTATTAAAATTTATACAACAATATAGTTTTACGCCGTCCTTATGTTCTCTGTATTTTATTTGAATCATTATTGATAAGCAATAAATGATTAATATGATTTTACTCAGGTTTTTATGCATTTCGGATCATTTCGTTCACTCTTTTTTTTATTTCCCAACAAATCTTGGTCTATGGTTTATTCAACTTAGCGATTGTCAAACTCGATTATAGTTGTGTCAAAATTGTTTCTAAGTTTAGTGAATCTTGTTTTCAGAATAGCTTTTAAGAATAACTAAACTAAAACTAAGAAATTTTAGTAATAGTTTAGTTTAGTTCGGTGTACAAGAGAATCGGCACCAATAAACGTTTTTGAGCGAGCGAAACGAGCGGTGCCGCGGTAGCGGCCGGCGAGTGCCAGACACGACTTGCATTAATAGAAAAAAAGATATTGTTTTTAGTAGGTTACCCGGAACATAACTATTTAGATTAGGTTAATTTCTTTTTAAAAAAAAATGGGTAGGTTAGGTTAGGTTAAAACTGTGACCTCCTACGCACGAGCCGAGCGAGCGAAGCGAGCGGTGCCGCGTCAGCGGCCGGCGAGTGCCAGAAACGACTTGCATTAATAGAAAAAAGAGATTGTTTTTAGTAGGTTACCCGGGTCTGAACTATTTAGATTAGGTAAATTACTTATTTATATTATTATTTGATTTTGCGTAAAAACTGTTATTCCAACTGAAATATTTGACTAAATAAAAAATGTTAAAAGTACTAGTTGGTAAACAAGTTATAGTTTAAACGTTAATTTGTCAAACTTTAGGTTTGCGTTACAATTTTTCGTGAATAGATTTTTTGCTAAGTAATAATTTGGCAAATGAAATTATGGGACCTCGATATCAATGAAGGCAGCCAGTGATGAGCATTTGTGGTCCACTGCGCATTCAATCTTAGAGACCACGCTGGGTAGCGCGGATTCTGTTGATTTGCCTGTGGAGTACGCATGCTGTTGTTTATGGAATGGTTTTACCCGGAAAGGTCCGTCTCGAATGTGTCTATCACAGAGTCTCTCCAGGGTTTTCAGTAAGAAGGATGTGAGG
This sequence comes from Tiliacea citrago, assembly GCA_963921375.1. Classification (NCBI taxonomy): domain Eukaryota; kingdom Metazoa; phylum Arthropoda; class Insecta; order Lepidoptera; family Noctuidae; genus Tiliacea; species Tiliacea citrago. Next base: position 217,786 of record OY992790.1, on the reverse strand, counting down.
CTAATAGGCCTATAAGCCTTGGGTTGTGTGTAGTTGTAGTACGCTGTGCTAATGCAGATTATAAACTATAAACTATGTTACCAAATTTCATCAAAGAGTAACCATGGAGTTTCTTGCCGGCTCTTCTCCATAGGAAACGACCAATTGGAACCGTGCACCTATTTTCTGACGTTTCATAAGTGGCCATGTAGGTTTATGTGAAATAAAAGTTATGATTTTTTTTTATTTCATCTAAATCCGTTCAGCCATTTTTGCGCCAATCCGAAACATAAAATCATCCCCTTTAAAATTGACTAACCCGTAGTTAGGGGTAGATTTTTTGACAACCCTGATACACCTTTTCCTTTATTTACGATCTTAAAAATAAATACCGAGTTTCAAGTTAATCGAACCGTGTGATATATCTTTCCATACAATTATTTTCCCCCACAAAATTCAACACCCCCTTTAAAAGGTTGTTTTCGAAAATGTATGTTTATGGTCGTTTTATTTATTAAGAAAATATACGGGTCAATTTTCAAGTTTATTGATCAAAGGAAACATAATTTTGATATAAACTGTGTCCCTCTTTTCACCCCAAAAGGAGTTTATTTTTGAAAAATATTCAATCATGTGTTATTCAATTACTTTGGAGTTTATCAAGACGCACAGTAAAATCTTTCCCTAAAACTTAAAAACCCACTTTAGCACCGTAAGGGTTACATTTGAATAAACCCAAAAACATGTAAGGCTTTATATTCTGTGAGCGTTAGGTATATATAAAATACTGGGTTTCGAGTAAATCGGACCGCGCGTTAAAATTCTTCCATACAAACTTTAACATCCCCCAATCTCCCTTTAAAAAAACATAATATTACCAACTTTATAATTTACTTAGATTAGTATTCGTGCGAAGTTTCAGATTTATTAACTCAAGGAATAAGATCGTTCATACAAACGAAATGCCCCCTTTTCACCCCTTCAAAGGTCAAATTCCCAAAAACCCCTTCTTAGCAAATGCCTACGTCATAATTTAGAATTAATCAAGCCACGCAGTAAAATCCTCGCTTGTCAAATTGACTACTCCTTTTCACCCCGTCAGGGGTCAATTTTCGAAAAACTCTGATACATGTTATTCTTATTTTTTTTGCTAAGTATTAATACTAATTTTCAAGTTAATCAAGCCACGCAGTAAAATCCTCCTTTGTAAAATTGACAAACCTTTTCATCCCGTTAGGGAATGATTTAAAAAAAAAAGCTGATACATTTTATTCTTTATTTTTGGTTTTAAGTATAAATACTGAGTTTAGAGTTAATCGGACCGCACGTTAAAATTCTTCTATACAAACTTTGACATCCCCCAATCCCCCTTTAGGGGGTAGTTTAAAAAAACAAAAATGACAACTTTATTATTTACTTCAGTAAGTATTCGTGCCAAGTTTCAGGTTTATTAACTCAAGGAATAAGATTTTTTATACAAACATTATCCCCCCTTTAAAGGTCGAATTTTCAAAAACACCTTCTTGTCGGATGCCTACGTCATAATAAGTATCTATGTGCCAAATTTTAACCCAATCCGTTCAATGGTTTGAGCTGTGTGTTACCAGTCAGTCATGGTTTCCTTTTTGACTACCCCTTTTCACCCCATTAGGGGTAGATTTTTGAAAAACCCTGATACACGTTATTCTATATTTTTGGTTTTAAGTATAAATACTGAGTTTCGAGTTAACCGGACTGCGAGTTAAAATTCTTCTATACAAACTTTGACATCCCCGAATCCCCCTTCGGAGGGAACTTTAAAAAAACTAAAAATGGATAACTTTATGACTTACTTAGGTAAGTATTCGTGCCAAGTTTCAAGTTCATCAACTTTATTATTTTTACAACAACAATACAAAACTTTATCCCCCTTTTCATCCCAAAACAACGATTTACGTTGTATAAGCCAACCATAAGCCGAACTATTTGTGATTTTAACTTAAAAAATAAAGAACTTTAATTAAAAACAAAATTTCATCCCCCTTTTCATCTGTTAAGGGTTGAAATTCTAACAACACCGTTGCTTTTAGCTTCCGACCATAAGACTAGATAATAAATTTAGTGATTTCTACGAGTACATTCTAAAATGAAGGACTTTCCATACACAACTTCATCCCTCTTTTTAACCCTTCGGGGGTGGAATTATCAAAAAAACTGAAACATGTATAAATTAGTTTTCAATCGTCAGCCTAAACACAAAATTTGAAGATCCTAACTTCAAAATTGACGGACTTTCATATAAACTTCCATCCCCTATTTTACCCCTTTAGGGGTGGAATTCCCAAAAATCCTTTCTAAGGACTAAGAAAGGATTTTTGGGAATTCCACCCCTAAAGGGGTCTACATTATAAAGAGAACCTCTGTACAAGTTTTCAGCTTTCTAGGCCCAAGGGTTTTGGCTGGGCGTTGATGAGTCAGTCAATCAGTCAGTCAGTCAGGACTTGTCTTTTTATTTATATAGATGTCCGTTAATCGTCAGATTTATGTTATGATACATATTTAAATTAAATAGAAAAGGGTTTATTCATTTATCTAGAAAAAAAAATCACATCCAAACAGCTGCTAAAATTGAGATTATGAACTCGATAATATATATAACCAGTGTTTTAAGCGTAATTCGCAACACGCAGTTTTGAAACTAAATATTTAAAAAAAAATCAAAACAAATGGGTACAATACCATTTGTTTTGATTTTTTTTAAAATATTTAGTTTCAAAACTGCGTGTTTTTAGAATAAATAGGTACAATTTATTGATATTTTTCGAATTATACATTGAGTCCGTCCGTCCGACCTGTTGTATGGCGTCGTTCCACAGTGCGCCGGCGCCGTCGTTGATGCCAACACCATTGCGTGTTCGCGCAACAATCGCTTATAATAGGACCCTAATGCCGCGACAGAGCGTCGTCGGTGCCGCAAGTAATATCCATTGTGAATACCACTCGATACATATTACTATACCCAGTGGCAACAATGGATAGTGAGAAACGGATAAAGTATTTTCTTGATAAATGTATAAAGCACACATCGTTCCCACCACAAGTACCTTTATAATCCGTACGGATCTAAGTAACACTGTTCAATGTTTTATGCCCGTTTTCACTAACACTAGGCGACACCTTTTTGGATATCGCACGGCTAAAATGTCTGGAATCGCACGTCCAGCTGTAAATCTCAGTGACGTGACGTACAGAAATGTTGGCACACATCGACACCACCCGCGTCGCGTCGTGTCGGGTCGCGTCACACCATGCCGTGATGGCGTGTAACTGGCCTGGCTTTGAGCCGCGTGTTCAGTCGGCGCCGGCCGCAACGCGGCTGAGGTAATTGCGTAACACACTTACCGCTTGGTGCACGTAAGTCCGTTAAATTTAATTCCCGATTAAAAGTAATGCTGTCTCTCTCTAACGGAACGTATCAGAAAGTGAAAGTATTACTTTTAGTCGGGAACTACATTTAATGGACTTACGTGCAACTAGCGGTTACAATAGCAGTGCCTTTCATTTTGAAAATTCATCAAGATTCATTCAGATTGTGTCAAAGTGTGTTACGCAATCGGGGTGCGGGGCCGGCTGCTGGCCGCGTCTAAGCTGAGCTTTTACTCGGTAGGAGTCCAACATAACCCTCCGTTGTTCCCAGACGGAGGGCATGCATAAGAATTTCCCCACGGGAAAAAATGGTATGCAGACTTAAATGAGACCTATTGTATAATTATGTCACCGTAAGATTGTGAGAACCGTTAGTTTATAATATATCGGTATTATTTCCGTTACATTATAAACTATCGAAAAATTGTGAACTGGGTCAAATGGGATAGGTTAGGTTAGAACTGAGACCAACCGCGCGCGAGCTGAGCGAGCGAAGAGCGCGGTGACGCGGAAGCGGCCGGCGAGCGCTACTTCCAAGTTGCTCGCAGCTAGGCGACTTTACTAGTACTCAAACCTCAGTTGATCCAATAGAGGTTTTTGATGTTTTTATGAAAGAGCATAGATTGGCATAAAAGTAAGTTTTGAAAATTGCCCATTTTCCTGGTGACCGTCATTTTTTTTGTTGAACGCAAACTTAAAATTGCCGCCTTGACCTTTATACCGTAGTAAATAGTCTGTGGTTGTAGATGTCGCCATCTCTACTCTCTGTTTGCAATCGTTGTGTTCACGTTTTTGTTTTATTAAAAGTCTCTTATAAACTTATTACTTAATTAGTTTTAATTACAACATTTTTTAAATGTGAATGCAGATCAAAATTTCTCAAAAAGTTAAGGGCAGTCTCCTAAGACTGTTTTCCTGTAGCTATAACGGTTAAGGCAGATGCCCTTACTGTCCCATCTCAAAAATCCACCCTGTATTTAGAATGTCCACTATTTTCATCTTAAAACCTCCACAAAGTTTAACAACTGTGCGGGAGTGAAGGAGCTTTGACAAAGTATCCTCTAGCTGTCTAGCATGAAGACCTTGTGGAACTCGACGACACCCGCGACTCTCGGCGACACCTGCGACACTCAGCGACACCCGCGACACTCGCTCGGCGACAGCGCGACACTGAGTACCCTCCACACAACAACGCTCTTCATGCACTATACGGTGCTAGGTATCTATAGTTTTTTACGAAATATTTTAACTTAAGGTCGGAAGGTGTCGGCAACTCGGCACACACTCACAGGAGCCGTTGTCTTACCCCATTTTACGAATTAAAAGCTTATAAAAACGTAAAGTACCTGTTATTTAATCGGCGGGAAATTATAAAGGGCTATTCAAGGCTTTTATAGTAAATAATTGTGTTATTTTGGGGTGTTAGTTAAGGGTAATTAGTATTTAATAGCAAACCACGACATTATTTGTCGACGATCATTATTGAAGACGGGACTTCTTAGAGCGCTGCGGTGTCCGCCAGTGGGCCGCAGTGGGCCGCCCGTGCCTGCGACACGCGCCTCGGCTGACACGGAAACTGTTCGCGACAAACAACAGTTTAGCAACAATAATAGCACAAGTTCGGCTATCAACATGCTTTATTCGGTACTTTAGCCATTTGTTGAATCTATCCTCAATTGAAAATAAACATGTTTTTTTAGCAAAAATGTTTTTACAATAATCGTAAAATATCTCAATTTTTTTCAAATTACTTTAAGTTATTCTTCATCGTACTAGCTACCCAATAGTAAAAATTGCATGCTTATAACTCTATCATAACATTTTCTATCAAGTGTTAAAAGATGGCACTCCGAACGCGTCTTGTATTGTTAAGTTAAGATAATTTATTTGCTTAAAACATGGTAAACATAGGTGTTAGCCCGACCTACCTCTGTCGCGTGGTCGAGGCCTATTTGACGGATAGAGAGTGAAACCGGCGAGAGTTGTCGTGCGGTGTCCCACAGGGATCGGTCCTGGGGCCGCGTCTGTGGGACATCTGGTACGACTGGGTGCCGCGTGCTGACCTATAGCGGCGTCAATTTTGCTACGCAGACGACACGCTGGTCCTGGCATAGGGGAGGGAGTGGAACGAGGAAGTGCCAGAGCTGCGCGCGCAGCTTGCATAGCTGCGTTTCCTAACAGGCAACCAGTTCCATCTGCCCGCAACTTCCAGAAAGTTCACAGAAGGTTGTCGATCACTGGATTTGGAACAAGTTAAGATCGTCGCGAGTAGCCTCAATTAATTATTGCTGTGGCTATTGAAAATCAATAATTACACGCGTTCCGCCGCCTCACCGGAGACCGTGTGGTATCCCCGGACCAGCCTGGTGGCTATGACCATTCGGGACGCTTTTAACCGGTGGGCTGGTCGTAGCCTCAAGGAACGCACCCACACCGGTGCCCCGTAATGGGTCACGTAGAGCCTCCGGCAGGAGGCATTTGGACCCTCTAGATTAGGCAGGAGCCGCTTCAAGGTAGCCCCAGCCCGCTCCAGTGTGGAGTCAAACGTCGAAAATGCTCCACGAAGTTCCACTAGCTGTCGAGGACGAGTCTCAGGTACTTCATCGTCGATTCGACGCCGATGTGAACCTACCGTTATTTATTTATTAATTTAATTACGGCACTCCAACGACTTATTCACTAATAACATTTTGGGGTACTGTAACAATTAAACTTAAAATCTAGAGTGAATTAGTCACTACTAATTCACTCTAGATGTGTGTGCACAGCACTTACATATTTCAAGTTATATAATATTACAAAGAGTAAACACAGGCTAAAAACTGGCCAAGTGCGTGTCGGACCACGCACAATGAAGGGTTCCGTAGTTAGAATGAATTTATCCCTAAACTACATTGTAGTTGAAAAACATGTTCTCCCATACATCGATATACGCCACGGTCAATTTTCCAACTGAAAATTTAAGTTTGTAATCGCAAAAAATGTTTTTTTATGTGAAACTAAACAATAAACAATAAATTAACAATTTTTGGACTTTTTCCTTTACTTGTGTTGTGAGAACTTGCTTCTGCCCAAATTTCATGATTCTAGGTCAACGGGAAATACCCTCTATGTTTTGATTTATGTGCGAGATATTCGCATTTTTTTTTTATGTGATAAAACTATAAATTTACAATTTTCGCACTTTTTACTTTATTTGTGCTGTGAGACTTTGCTTCTGCCCACATTTCATGATTCTAGGTCAACGGAAAGTACCCTATAGGTTTTGATTTATGTGCGAGATATTCGCATTTTTTTTTTATTTGATTAAACTACAAATTTACAATTTTCGGACTTTTTCCTTTACTTGTGCTATAAGACCTTGGTTGTTGTCAAATTTCATGATTCTAGGTCAACGGGGAGTACCCTATAGATTTTGATTTATTTGCGAGTATCGAAATATGTCGCAATAATGTCGCTTAGATCGCCGTATTTTTTTATTGCGTTGACTTAGAAGCTTGATTTTTTTAGAGCTTCAAGGGACTATAGATTTACGTATTTGATATTAATTTCAACTTGATACCTCCACGCGTTCCTGAGAAAAATCGTCTTGACAGACAGACAGACAGACGGACAACGAAGTGATCCTATAAGGGTTCCGTTTTTTCCTTTTGAGGTACGGAACCCTAAAAAAGAACAAAACTACATGAAATAAAATTGAAAATTAAAAAAAATATCATATAAGAAACAACTAAATCTATTTTGTTGTTCTAAAGAATAATACAGTTATTGACAAATAAACACTGATAATTGTTTACGAAATTGCGATAACCGCCGGGAGCTTCGACCTTCGCCCAGTAGCAGCACAGTATGCCTGACGGAACAATAACAACAGGAGCCCTGTGTCCCTGACCAGCACCGGGAGCTTCGACCTTTGCCCAGTAGCAGCACAGTATGCCTGACGGAACAATAACAACAGGAGACCTGTGTCCCTGACCAGCACCGGGAGCTTCGACCTTTGCCCAGTAGCAGCACAGTATGCCTGACGGAACAATAACAACAGGAGACCTGTGTCCCTGACCAGCACCGGGAGCTTCGACCTTTGCCCAGTAGCAGCACAGTATGCCTGACGGAACAATAACAACAGGAGACCTGTGTCCCTGACCAGCGCCGGGAGCTTCGACCTTCGCCCAGCTGTGGCACAGTATGCCTGAAGGAACAATAACAACAGGAGCCCTGAGTCCCTGACCAGCGCCGGGAGCTTCGACCCTATTATTGCGGGTTACTATTTTTTTGTATTTTTAAATGTATTTAATAAAAATAATTAAAAATGTAATTGGTATGTGTGAAATAAAGGAAGAAATAATAATCAGGAATTCTATAAAAAGAGCATAGTTTAGGGCTGGCTCGCGAGCATTCGGCACAGGGGCACCGGAGGCATACCGGACGTATCGTCGAGGAGTGCACCGATATGCATCTGGAATGCTCTATATTTAATTAAAACGACTTTTTTGGCGATCTTTGTTAGAGATTGTACCTTCACCCCACCCCTTACCCCCACCACCTCTGCATAACCCGCGTACAATTAAATTTTATGAGACCCAATCGAAAAAGTTCGAGCATATCTATAAATGAGTTTTATGACATTTTGTCATCATAGTCGGTCAGACATTCAGAAGCTCTAAACGTCAAGTCTCCGTAGGGTACACATACGTCTTAACGTTACAGTTAATCTAACGTCACTTTTTAATTTGAAACATTTTATTCTATGTTGCTTAGGTTATGTTGTTACTAATTCGACGAAGACTCCATGGATGGAAAGAACAATCCGCCAACATACTAGTGAAGCTCTAAGACGAAGAAGTCCAAGAAAACTGGATTACAGCCGCCAAAAGTGGCAAGCCAACTGTTTCTGATGTACCTACTTCCTAGCGAAGGAAATAACAAAAATATCGTATATGTTAGAGAAGCCATGACAAAACATCCCAAGCAACTATTCTGAAATACCAAGCAGGAGCTGAAAGTCAATCACAACTTCAAGTACGTGTGGGGACTTGTAAAAGCTCGTAAGGAAGATGGTGGAAAAGTTAGTATCCTACGCACCATGAATGATATACACGGACTAACTAAAACAAGCAGTAAGTAGGCATGATATCGCAAGTAAATATGAAACTTATTACTGACAAAAATTATTATACGAAAGCCTTTAATATAAATAATGGTGCATTCATTTTGTGATATTAATGAGAATAATGACTGTCTAAATGTTAAGGACTTCATAAACTGTACCCCTAACCACCAACTTAACCAATTGTGCATGCATATTAATATTAGATCAATAATCAAGAACTTCACCACATTAGAACAGGTTATTTTTAGTTCAAAAAATGTATTGATGTTATCATTATAACTGAAAGTAATATAATTATCAGAAAATAATAGTGTTCTGTATCTAATAAGCGGTTACCGAATGCACACAGCCTTGCGAAAGTCCCGAAGGGGTGGTGGCATTATAGTGTATGTGAATATTAATCATAAATGGGAAAACTACACACTTTGAAAGTGTATTTTGTACCATCACCACCTATTCGAACTACACTGCGAACCTATGTGCGGTATACCGACCACCAACTTCTAGTCAATTTCTTTTTATTGACGAACTACAAACTACACTACAAAAATTCACAAAAAACTCTGAACTATACTTATTGGGAGACACTAACATAGATTTAAAAGCTGATAATCCTGAAAGGCATAAATACAATAACATGTTAAGTAGCATGGGTATTTTGTGCGGGATCACTGATCACACTAGAATAGCAACTTGTAACGGAAAAATAAGTAAATCCTGTATTGATCACATTTATGCGCGATCCCGTACACAAGACCTATTTACGGCGGCACTCGGTACCACACTGGCTGACCATCGTGCATGTTCTGACGCGCGATGGTGGCATTATAGTGTATGTGAATATTAATCATAAATGGGAAAACTACACACTTTGAAAGTGTATTTTGTACCATCACCACCTATTCGAACTACACTGCGAACCTATGTGCGGTATACCGACCACCAACTTCTAGTAAATTTCTTTTTATTGACGAACTACAAACTACACTACAAAAATTCACAAAAAACTCTGAACTATACTTATTGGGAGACACTAACATAGATTTAAAAGCTGATAATCCTGAAAGGCATAAATACAATAACATGTTAAGTAGCATGGGTCTTTTGTGCGGGATCATTGATCACACTAGAATAGCAACTTGTAACGGAAAAATAAGTAAATCCTGTATTGATCACATTTATGCGCGATCCCGTACACAAGACCTATTTACGGCGGCACTCGGTACCACACTGGCTGACCATCGTACATGTTCTGACGCGCGAATACAAGATGTCCCTAAATACAAGACCTGCATAAATGACCATCAACTCATTAAATGTTTCGCTGAAATTCAGTGGGAAAAATCACAGGATATTAAATGCCCTATAACCCTAATAAAATAATAAAAATGTTTATTTTTCTTCCACAAATAACACTTATTAACTATAACTTAAAAATTAAAAACCAAACCATAATAAACTATACAAATACACATAAAACAAAAAATAATAATGTAAAGTCTGAAATTTTATCAAATAAGAACAATATTAGATAGATGTGGCTATTTTTTTATCGAATTACTGGAAGAATAAAAATTCCATTGATGATGCTATTCAGGATTAATTTAATAAAACTAATTTAACTTCTAAAGATATTGCTAATAATTTTGCACACACTTTTGATAAAAGCGTGTAGCTAATTATTCCGAAGCGCTCTAATCCATTGTTAAATAAAATCGAGTACACAACTTCAGCTAATGTTACTATGCGTATAAAGCCTGCAGACCCTGACTCAGTAAACAAATCATTATGTCTTTGAACAAGATTATAGCCCCAGGAATAGATGGAATTAGAGCCATAGGTATCAAAATGTTGTATACGGCAATCACGTCAGTGATTTCTAACTTAAATAATTGCATTGAAACATGCAAATATCCATCTACACATACTTATATACTTACCTAAAACAATTTTTCATGTAACTGTACTTCTGGTATATTGCGAATCTGGTATTTTCATAATCTGTTGTATTGAGAAACTCGTATTTTGAGAGTCTGGTATTCTGAGATCGAGCTCTTAAAACATGATTGCGAATGAGGATTGTCAGACCGATTCACAAAAAAGGAAGCAGGTTGGATTACAACAACTATAGACCTATATATTGTCTCCTATTGATAAAATAATAGAAAAATACATTTGCAAGCAAATACACGAATTTTATGGAGGAAATAAGATGATAACAGACAAACAATATTATTATGGCTTTCAACCAAAAAGAATACACAGCTGCTATCAATGGTCACAGATAGTATTCATAAACAATTAAGATGCAAAAAAGCACGTTCTAGTAGTATTTATAGACTACAGCAAGGTATTCGACACACTCCTCAGATCCTCTGATCTGTGATACACTCAGACATGACCTGTTACTAGAGTGTCTTCATGACAGCGGAATTAGAGGAAAACTACTCAATTGGTGCGGAAACTATCTTGATGACAGAAAATACATGGTTAAAGACAGTGACGCGATTAGTGAACCAGTCATTGAATTTTTAATTCAATGTGATAAAAATGTGCGAAATTTATCAATTCGCCGACGACACCTGCCTTATAGCCGCTGAACGGATTGTCAGTGATGCCCAAAAGCAACTTCAAGAGAACTTTGATTTGCTAGCGTTTAATTCTAAACCAGCGTCATGGAACCATTTAGTGGTCCCATGACGCTGGTTTAGAATTAAACGCTAGTAAGACCAAACTAATGTACATCAGTTCTAGTCAGAATAGAAGCTCTTCTTTACCTAAACTAACAGGTCTCTCTCATGAGTGTTTGCACGACAACTGCCTCAATAAATTATTTGTACGTTACGGTTGGCCGGAGGGCCAGTCGTATGGGAAAGCAGGTACGGGAACAGGATCCTCAGCCGGCCACAGGACAGGAACAGCACGGGACCACAGCGTCATTGTCCCTCAGTTGGATAGGCAGGAAGAGGCAAATCTATTCAGGAGAGGAAATGTACGATGTCAGATAAATTCTATGGAAGCTAGATGATGTCCGGGAGTGAGCACAGCAGAGAGATGATCTTTAATTAAACCGCTGCAGGAGAGCCGTGGCACCGCCTCACGCTCAACAGGAGGAGAGCCCAGGCCTCCCTACGAGTGAGGGAGTGATCAGCAGCCGGTATAAACAAAAATCGGTTGTCTGTAAAGTCGGTTTACTGACGATAGTTGAACGTGACGACGTCATAAGAAAATACTGATGGAATGGTTTCATTTTTCAAAAGAAAATTTTAATTTTATTTGTTTGATAGATATTTTGTATGGATATAGAGAACTACAATCCCTGCACTAGCGGACCGATGCTATTTATTTTAATGATGAAAACACGAATATTCGACCATATATCACTGAACATATATTTAATATCGAAAGAATCATTACCTTTATCGCCGCAATTATCGTTGCTATAAACAATTGACACCACATTCACTTTTCACTGCACTTCATACTTGACGAAAACATGTAAATGTATTTTTCGTACCACTTGCTCAAAAAAGTGACATTCTATGCCACAAAAGGCGAACATAACAATAGTCATTTTTAATCTGTTAAAAACAGGGAAAGAAAATTGTACTGAATTTCATTCATCCTCTAGGGGGAGAATGTGATTTAAATTTGTAATACTTACCGAAATTTATATTGAACTACATCTATCTGTGTTTACACCATTGATTTTGTATATAAAGCATTATACATCTTTTTGAAAAAGGAATACGCATTTATTATGCAGTTATGATTATTAATTCTGTGGACGTTGCTAAGTCGATTATAAACATTGTAGCACCTACTTTAGCTGTTATTTTTAATAATTGTATTGACCGTGGTGAGTTTCCTGATCTTATGAAAAACAGTAAAATAATACCGTTGTTTAAACCGGGTAGTACATCAGACCCTACTAATTATAGACCTATTTCAGTGCTACCTACCTTTAGTAAAATTTTTGAAAAACTTATTTTAGATCAAATACAAAGATTTTTTAATAAACATAAGTTATTGCATAACAAACAGTTCGGTTTTACAAAGGGTCGTTCGACTACTGATGCCGGTGTTGAACTTTTAGGACATGTTTATAATGCATGGGAGGATAAATGCGATGCTTTGGGCATCTTTTGCGATTTGTCCAAGGCATTCGATTGCGTTCTTCATGAAACATTAATCAGGAAACTGCACCACTACGGAATCCGAAATGCCTCTCTGGATCTTCTTACTTCATATTTAAGTGATAGGATTCAAAGAGTTGATGTTAACGGAAAAAGATCTCCCGAATCTGTAGTAAGAATGGGGGTACCCCAGGGCTCAATTCTTGGCCCATTTTTGTTTCTTATTTATATAAATGACTTGCCTTACCTCATAAAGGATAAACATGATATAGTGTTGTTTGCAGACGACACTTCACTTTTATTTAAACTCAAACGTCAGCAGTTGGTTACTGACAATGTAAATAGTGCCCTCGAAAAAGTAGTTAAGTGGTTTAATGTTAACAACCTGCTTCTTAACGAGAAAAAACTAAATGTATTAAGTTTACAATACCTCATGTTAGACAAGTAAAAACTAGTGTGCTCATAAAGGGTGAAGAATTGAAACCCGAAGATACTACACTGTTCTTAGGCATAACTTTGGATGCCAAGCTTCAATGGGGCCCCCATATAGATAAATTGTCGAAAAAGCTTAGCTCTGCAGCATACGCCGTTAGAAAAATTCGTGATTTAACTGATTTAGAGACAGCCCGCTTATTATACTTCAGGTCTCGCATCCGGCGCAGTAATTGTGATGGTCGTTGGTCACCGAGCTCCATTTCATTGAGCAACTGCTGAAACTGTTTCCCTTCTGTTTCTTCGTAGACGGACACCAGCCTCTCTTTGACATCTGCATACCTGTTTGTGTTCGGAGCGCTCATTATGATGTCACTTATTTGTTCCACCTCTGGCTTCGTAAGATTTGCTACTACCAGTCCAAATTTTCCTTCGTCTCCGAGCTTCTGGTTGGCGATTATGACTTCGAACTGGGCAAACCAAACACGGGGTTTGTCACGCCAGAATTGTGGAATGTGTGACCTAACACTGATCATTTCGACCTTCTACAGCCGATTTTTGATCCACCGTGCGACGCCATTTTTTTTTTTTTTTAATACATTTCAAGAAAAAAATGAAATTATTACTAGTTGATAAATGTTATTATACTGTTGACGAATATTTAGATGACAAATTAATTTAGAATGGAATTATTTTATTGTTATTATATTTTTTCTTTTTCAATAAGTACCTACTGTAAGTTTGACTTAAAAAAATTGACATTACTTGTACCTAATTTTAATTGAACACTGTATTTGTACGCCTCCTGCTTTTCATTGTTCTGAGGCCTCCTGGCATACCATAGCGCTCTATTTCATCTAAGCTAAGATCTGTATTTATAAACACCTATGTTAACAAAGAAATAAATGATTATGATTACACAATGAGAACGAGATTACCTAACATGAACAAGGATCGGACGTCACTACGTAAGTTAGTCCGATTTATATAATTATAGAAATAGAAATACCATATTCTGGTGAGTATGGTAACTGCTTACGTCCCAGGTTCTGCGTTCAGATATAGCAAATAATTGCGTTTGATAGTCATATTTAATACAATATTGAAAGCTGTAACTTGGCATAGCTATAAATATTAGTTACGCCGATAACGTGGTAAAATAAAATCATGAAAAGAAAATTTGTAAGGTAGGACCTCCCTAGCACGTAAAGCGGGGATGATATTTTTGTTCTCGTCTTTCCCATGGTGTGGGAGTAGTAGTAGAGTCAAGTGTCCCCCCCCCCCCCTGCCAGCTAAATGATTATTGTTGGATATCTGAAAAAAACATGGCAGTAGGTAGTGTAGCTAAGTAGGCTTTACAAATTAATGAGTTATAGTCGACCAACTTACGTTTGTAGTTGGAGAATTGACTGTGCGTGACGTATACCGATGTATGGGAGAACATGTTTTTCAATTACAATGTTAAGTTTGTTTTTGGGATAAATTAGTCCCACCTACGGAACCCTTCATTGTGTGGTCGGCCACGTACTTGGCCGGTTTTTTTAACCGACTTAAAAAAAAGAGGAGGTTATAATTATGTTCGGCTGCGTGTTTTTTTAATTTTTTTTATGTATGTTCTCCGATTTCTCCGTCAATTGAGGACCGATATTGAAATTTTTTTTTTTTGTTTGATAAGGTATGCTTTCGAGGTGGTCCCATTGCCACTAAATCTGAATCTGATGAGGGGATCACATGGAAATCGAGGAAAATCCTTAATATTTATAGGCACACCTATAGCGATTTGGGTATTTTTATAGTAACTCGTGCATTTGCTCTCGGAAAGCACTATTTGGTAAAGTGAAACTGACGATGAAGACTGCATATGGCCACTGGAACAAAATATTATTAATAATAATAAGTATTTAACGGGTTGCGATTCGATTAGGTAGTGCAATTTATGCTCGTCGCAATGCATGTGGTGAGCGACAGTCCACCTGGTTCTTCCTGGTTCAGGAGAACTCATCAACAATTAACGTCCCAGCATCGGGCAAAGCAACTTTTGTTCGGCTGTTTTATAACTTCCATAGTTTCTTTTTTTGACTTTGAGTCCTTACCCGACTTCAAGTCACAGTTTTGACTTTGGCTTATCTCTTCGACTGCCTTTTTTATTTATTTTTTCGCCGTAGTCAGCAATAGTTAGCCGTAGTAAAGAAAATACCGAACATTCGGCCGATACTTCAGATTTATGTTCGGAGTAGCCCCTCAGGCCATTTTAACTTAGATATATTAAAAACTGACCCACTAAAAAGTGAATAACAAAAATCTTTTTATTAAAAAAAAACCGGCCAAGTGCGAGTCGGACCGCACGAAGGGTTCCGTACCATTATCTATAAAAAACCGGCCAAGTGCGAGTCGGACTCGCACATGAAGGGTTCCGTACCATTATCAATAAAAATGGCAAAAAAATCACGTTTGTTGTATGGGAGCCCCCCTTAAATATTTTTGGGTTATTCTGTTTTCTGGTTGCTATAGCGGCAACAGAAATACATCATCTGTGAAAATTTAAACTGTCTAACTATCACGGTTCATGAGATACAGCCTGGTGTCAGACGGACAGACAGACGGTGGAGCCTTAGTAATAGGGTTCCCGTTTTACCCTTTGGGTACGGAACCCTAAAAACCGACTTCTTTAGATCTGCATTTTAGTTTTTTGGCCACCGACTTTCGAAATTAAAGTAATTTTTGACTTTGTAGTGTTTTTTGGAAGTCGTTTGTTTTTTTTTTTGAAAAAAGATTTTGTGTGTGTTATGGTTTTTATTGTTGATTATAATTTTTTCTCCAATATATAAGTATTGTTTTATTAATGAATTATGTGTTGTTGGTTACAGGTCCGCCCGGCCCGCCCGGCAAGCGCGGCAAGAAAGGAAAGAAAGGTGACCCCGGCGAGCCCGGGCCCCCGGTACGTACGCACGCGGGGCTCGTGTCGCACGAGTCGCGCACGTCACGCGTCGCGGTATCTGAGCTCCTCTGCTCAACCGGCAGTAGCTATTGATTAGACAAAGTAATCACAATGGGTTGCTCCCTATCGGAATGTTCAGAAGCACAATGTGTCAACATAGCAGTTCTTAGCACTTTCGAACTCCGGTTAAGAATACCTCAGATACCGGGCGCTAAAGTACATCATTTTGGTATAATTTGCACAAGGGAACCTGGGGTACTACTGACCTCCAGTTCCATAATAAGTTTGACTTCAGTTTGCTTTTATTTATTTTATTGTTTCGTTTGCAGGGGTTAACGGGAGCTCCAGGGAAAAATGGATTCCCGGTATATATTTTTTTCATATAATTTACCTTAAGTTATCTATTTTTTTTTTATCTTTGTCTTATTGTAAATATTCTCAGTTATTGACCAAGTATTTCACTTCTGATCCCTTTGCACCCGACACCGGTCATGAGTGAGTCGGTCGCGATGCCGACACGCTTGTGCGGGTTGTCTGCGCGTGCCTCTTGCCGAGCACTACACGCGTGTCACATTTCAGGGTAGCAAGGGCGAGAAGGGCGAGCGAGGCTTCATGGTAAGACTCCGTAGCGCACACTTAGTTTGGTAGACGTAACCCGCGCCCCGCGCCACCCCGCCTCGCCTTTACTAACTCGCTGCCGGCCTCCCGACCCCCGGGCTTTTCACTGCACGAAGCACACGAGGCTGTAAACAATCGGCACTTAATCTACGAGTACCAGTAGTGGCGTGCAATAATGTTCTTGATGAATGGTATTGTCCCTGAATCTAACGCAAAACCCTAACAATAGTCGTTAACTGTAGTAGAGCATCGCCTCGCGCCTGAACTTTTTTCCGTCAAATATACCTACTTAAAGTAGTATAATATTGATGATATTAATAATTACATGTACTAATTAGCATTACTGCTGCCTTGTATGGATCAGAAGGTTGGGCTACAAAAGGGATAAATGAAAGACAATTGCATGCAGCTGAGAAAAGAATGCTAAGAGGGATGTATGGTGATATGCAAATGGATAGAATAATAAATCAGTAAGTATATAAGAGGAAGTCTGAAAGAGACATCGGTGACTGAAAAGATGTGTGGAAATAGGTTGTCATGGTGTGGGCATGTGATGCGGAGGAATGAGGGAAATGTCGCCAGGTGAGTTTGGAGAAAAAATGGCTATACGTGTAGGCGAAAACCAAAGAAACGATGGATGGACTGTGTGAAAGATGATATGGCTAGAAAGGGAGTGACTACCGAGATGACGACTAATAGAGAAGTATGGACGAAAAAGGTTTGTTGCGTCGACCCTAAATAAATTAGAATTAGGGCAGGAGAATGATGACTTAATAATATACTGTTACGAATCGTATTTTAATAAAACCACAACCTTACTCGCAACACACTCACTCAAGCTACCACACATACATTATCACATCTCTTATGTTCCTCCACCCTGCTGCTTCTACATAGCACCAACCTTACTCGCACCACACTCACTCAAGCTACCACACATACACTATCACATCTCTTATGTTCATCCACCCTGCTGCTTCTACATAGCACCAACCTTACTCGCACCACACTCACTCAAGCTACCACACATACACTATCACATCTCTTATGTTCCTCCACCCTGCTGCTTCTACATAGCACCAACCTTACTCGCACCACACTCACTCAAGCTACCACACATACATTATCACATCTCTTATGTTCCTCCACCCTGCTGCTTCTACATAGCACCAACCTTACTCGCACCACACTCACTCAAGCTACCACACATACACTATCACATCTCTTATGTTCCTCCACCCTGCTGCTTCTACATAGCACCAACCTTACTCGCACCACACTCACTCAAGCTACCACACATACATTATCACATCTCTTATGTTCCTCCACCCTGCTGCTTCTACATAGCACCAACCTTACTCGCACCACACTCACTCAAGCTACCACACATACACTATCACATCTCTTATATTCATCCACCCTGCTGCTTCTACGTTTTTAAATTTAGAAAGGAACCTCCTAACAATGCGAGCCGTGTCCAGAAGTACCGCTCTCTGAATTAGGCCCTTAATCCAGCTGCCCAACGAGAGCCTCCTTAGGTGTTGGTCGAGGCTCTTGGCAATTGAGCCATTGGCTGATACAACTATCGGATCAATGATTGCTGAGTCCACATCCCAAATGTCGACAACCTCGCGAGCTAAGTCAAGATACTTGATTTGTTTCTTTCTCGGCTTTCACGACGTTCCCATCATGAGGGACCGTTATGTCAATAATCATTGTGCGCCGCTCTATTCGATCTACCACCACTATATCAGGCTTATTGGCAACAATAATCAATACTCAATATATTTATTGCTTCCACATGTGAACTTAGGTGGTAGGTTTTACAGAATTATGATCATTGTGGACCCTGTCGGGCACAGCAAAAGTAGGTAAGTAGTAAAATCCTGTCAGTGATGATGGATCGGTCCCAGTACAATGTGATATTTCCATTCTCGAGAACTGGGTCGGGCACATACCTGTAGTACGGCACCTCAAATTCCATATGGCTGTATTTCAGAGCATGTTGCTGATGTATAATTCTGGCTACAAGGTTGTGTCTATGCAAGTACTCTTCGTTAGCTAGACGAGAACACCCTGAGATAATGTGTCGGATTGATTCTCCCGGACGGTGGCATGCCTGACACACGTCAACCGTGCCGTCCTTCACAATAAATCTTCGGTAATTCTTCGTCATGATAACTTCGTCTATAATTGCACAGACAGCTTCTTACTTCTGTGAAGCTCCTTACTTTGCCATACCTCCCTGCTACCGTTAGTGTCAAGCACTACAGGTTTGCGCCAGTTCTCTGTAGCCAAGGAGAGCGGGGTGAGGCCCTTGTCCACCACGACTACATCTCGATGCATCCCCACGTCGGCTTCTAGGAAATATACCCTGAGACTGCATATCTCGCGATTGTGGAGGGTCTTAGCGTTTAAAAAGCGGCCTCCATACATTCGCGGATTATACAGTCTCATTACCGACAACCGTGGGTGATGCATTCGATATGCAGTCAGCAGCGTACGAACCCAGATCACAGGCTCGTTCGACTTCCTGAGCCCAATCACCCTCAGTGTGACTGACAGGCACCGACCAGGTACTGCGCCAGAAAGAACACATGGTATCATTATCCGGCAGGCGCGTGTCAGCCACATCTTGGTTCGGTCGCTCCCAAGCCCTATAAACCCACCTTTCATCGCTTTGGAAGGTGCGATTCTGAGTGTATCGGTCCACCCGCCGCTTATACCTACGAATACGGTTCGCCCAGGCATACACTTGCTGCTTCAGGAAGTCTATGCGCTCTGTGTCATGACATATAGTCCTGAGGGCTGGTATCAGTCCCTGAGAACGCTCGCCTCACAAAACGCATCACTCTTGGGTGAGTATTGCCCTCCCTGAAGCAGATTTTGGCCAATGAGCGCTCGGGCCCCACCAATACGACGCAATTCTGCACTGCCAAGCTGGTACGACTGGTTTCAGTCGTGTAGCAATAGAGACATTAGAAAATTTTACACGAGCTACACGACATGCCGCTACAGCCGCTCAGTACAGAATCGAATGAGATCAGTGAGGTCTTTGCAGTCATCAAAATAGTTTGACAACTGCGAATCCAGAGCTGCCACCAGCGCCCTATTTTTGTTATGCATGGGCAAACGAGGTAAGCGTGGTCTAAGTTCGGGTGACATAAACCGATATTCCCGAATCGCACCCTCCAAAGCACTCCTCAATTTGTCATTGCACTGGGTATAGAGGGACATATATATTATTATTAATTGGCAAAATAAATGTAAGTTCTAATTTCGCGGGCTACTTCGGCCCTTGGCTTCAAATTTTATATAATTCAGAGTCATAAATACTGTCTGTAGTTACCATGTCATATAATATTAGTTAATACACTGTATAATGATGTGCGCGCGGCGAAGCATGTCGTTGGTCTACTGACGGGAGCACCCCTGGTGAATGTGCTACTAACATGGTGTTAGCGTAGTCTCGCTGGTAGTTGGTGTTTTTTACTAGACTGGCTTATTTTCCGGCTGTGACTATTTACATGACCGATCATTTGCTATGTCGGCATTGCGCTCTGGCCAGAATTGTGCGAATTTTGCTAAACAAACTATAGGCCGACCATTTCGTTGGTGACAGTCCCATGGCTCACGTGGATGACGGAAGACGTATTGCGGGGGTGGTAACAAGAGTGCGGGTGTCAGTCGCACATCGCCGTCACATGCGGCAACCTGTGCTCTCAAATATGGCACATCAAAATGCACATATATTACCCAGACAATATTTTTTTATCAACACATTTAGTTTTATTTAGTTAAAACTAAATGTCGAATTGAAGAAGGATTCAATATAATATTATAGTGGGGTGCTCTAGTGTAACCCGCATAAAATAGGTATCTAAAGTTTTGAATTTTTTTGCAAACATTTTTTTTTTTCAATATTTTTTATTTATACTTTACTAGCTTTTGCCCGCGGCTTCGCTCGCGTTAATTTAGAATTTTGCTCTCGCGTTAATTTAGAACTCTGCTTTTTGAAGTTTAAAGTGCTATTAAATACATCCCCTAACATTCAATCATGATTCGAAAGACACGTAGCTCCATCTATTATCGTAAGAACGTCATTGTTGTTTTCCTCGGAAACAGTACATTTTTCTGGATGAAAGGTACCCTATGTCCGTTTCTGTACACCTGACAACGTATATGCAAAATTTCAGGATGATCAGTTCAGTGGTTTAGGCGTGAAAAGGTAACAAACAAACTTACTTTCGCATTTATAATATTAGTTAGGATTAGAATACATGGGCAGAGGCGTGGACGTACTGATCGTTTTGAATTATAACATTTTTGACATGCATAGATATAATACGTATATTAAAAATCGTTATATGCCTGAAACGTTCAGCGGAAGTAAATCACGAAATAATCATTTGATAGGGAAATCTGCAGACTCATCTTTACCAACGCAATACCTTGTGCTTTCGGGTGCGCGTCATTGGTTGGTGCCCGCGTCTCCCTTCACCCGATAGAACTGTGGGACTGTCACCAACGAAAAAGTCAGCTTATACTTATCAATTACAAGAATACACTAAATACATTAAATTACGTATCCTAATTTAATAATTTAGGTTGAGACAAAGTAAAACAACATTTTGAAATTCTTCATTCGTTTTAGAAAAACTTAGCCTTCGTAGATCGTCGTGTCTGTCAGACCCGTATATATACAATACTGTAATGTACCTACATAATAATATGAATATTAGTGACAACGGGATGAGAGTAATGTGGCTTCTTGTCAATTTTAGGGACCTATCGGGTTGGATGGACCTAAGGGAGACCCGGTAAGTACGGATCTGAAGTATTTTAAATCAAGTTTATTTGACATACATCCATAACACTCAGTCATAATAAAAATTTTATTAAACAAAAAAGAAAAATATAATCTTATACTCATTAGACACCCTGCAGGTATGTACCTACTTAAAACTAGCATACGTTTATAATGTTTTAATGGAATTGTTGCCAAGTCAAAGTCAAAGCCAAATCAAACACTATGAAATTCATTTAAATCTCTAATTGACGCATTGTATTTAGCATTTTCCTTTTGTCCCGCGACGAGTGACAAGTGTGCGCGTGTGTTGCAGGGCCGGCCCGGCGACAAGGGGCACAAGGGCGAGCACGGCAGCCCCGGCTTCGACGTCTTCTCCGCCGTCAAGGTAAGCACGACAGGCGTCAGTTATCTTCTCACCTTTTAAGTATACCTTCAATATAAACGCCTACTTTGGGACTTAGAGTCCCAAAGTAGGCGTTTATATTGAAGGTAGGCGTTTCATACAAATGTTAACCTTATTTGTATTTTCATATTATTGTAACACTACTCAACTGAGTCAAAGTGCGGTCTGTCCATCATGCCGTAGGTATGGACCGCACAAGTAAATGTAAACAGAAGTTCACTTATTTTTGAAACCAACTATTTATAACTCCGATTCAGTGGACAATTAATTAATTGATTGAGTTTATACACGCTTATGAGACATGGCCCTTGGCTCTGGGATGGCAACTCACCAGTGGTACCTTGGCTCTGGGATGGCAACTCACCAGTGATACCTTGGCTCTGGGATGGCAACTCACCAGTGATACCTTTGGTTTAACTAATTTCCTTGGGCGACAACCACTTACGAGTACTATCGGGACGTGGGCTGATTGCTTGTTAGCAAGCAAGCAATCAGCCCACCTGATGGCAGGTGGTTGCTGGGTAGCAACCATTTTAAATATTTCTGTTGAAACTTTCTGGTGGCAACCCAACAACAAAATGCAGATGTTTAAAAAGTGATGGCAAGGGCGCACAAAGTGATGGCAAGGGCGCACAAAGTGATGGCAAGGGCGCACAAAGTGATGGCAAGGGCGCACAAAGTGATGGCAAGGGCGCACAAAGTGATGGCAAGGGCGCACAAAGTGATGGCAAGGGCGCACAAAGGCCGCGTCCCATTTAAAAGCGATCGTCGCGCGAATACGCGATCGTTGCGCTCATAATATGTCACACTTAGTTTGGTGCACCTGAACGCGTGCTCGCGCCGACAGAGGGCGCTTTCTGTTTTCCGAACAAAAGTGACACGGACATGACAATCGCATATTCGCGCGCCGATCACTTTTAAATAGGACGCGAGTTATGGGGCTAAAATCGAAGCTAGTGGACATTTTATTTTTTTAAATCAACTTCAGTTTAGTTCATATTTATGTATCAGATATTTTTCTACTTTCCATAATATTCATTATTAGAGCAGTTTCAACTCGGTTGTCTCGATATGAAATAAGAAAAAATAATACTTTCAATTTATCGAAACGGACCTTTCGGGTCGTTTTATTCTCAAAACTATTCAGAACTGTTTAACTGAAAACGAATAGTTATTATTACTGGACCTACCACCAACACATCATTTTAAACTGAGTTCCTTTTTACATATTTCTACAAATACTATAAAATAAAATAAAATATTTTTTTTTCATTCAGGCAAACATTTTATTCTAGAGTAAATTGTCAATTAAATTAAAATAAATTAATGAGTAGGTACAAATTAATAAAAATCCGAAAATAAAAATAAAATGTTAATGCAATTAAAATCAATGAAGATTAAAAGATACAAATTGTCAGAGTAACAGAATTAAAAATTAAATTAATTGGTAATTTTATATAAATACAAATTAAAATTAAGTGGGGCTATAAATATCTGTTACAGCATTGTCTAATGTAGGGGCAGTCAAATCGCTCATTGACCAGGGTGCCGATTCTAATAACAACATTTTTCTGAAATTGCAATTGAACCTCAGCGTTTTTTCATTCTACTAATTCACAGCGATCCATCTGCGGTTAAAACGTAGTTGACGCTAACGATCGACCGAAACATTCTTATGTTCTATTCTGCAAATCCGATCGAACATCAACGACACTACGAGTATACGAGACGTTAACTCACATTCTACTAATAGTTTGACACACGCTTGAATCGAAGCGGGACTGAATTATCTAGGTTTATGTGTCAAAATCAGAGGTTCAACATAAGTTAGTACAAAGCTACTTTTTCCGGATCGATACGAGATCACTGTCGTTAATTCTTATGAAAATTATGGTTTAAGCATTGACTGTGATTGGATTTGCCCTTTAGGTTACCAGTGCATTCGTAAATTAAGTTAAAGGTGAGTAGTTAGTTACTTGAGTCAAGTTGAACCCTCCACTACAATCTTGGGCTGCGACCACGCCTGTTCTCATCTTAGGAACCGTCAGTAAACAGTATTCCCGTAGTCATTGGGTTGCGTTTCGACAGTCTGTTACAGTTTCCGTTTTAAAATAATAAATAGTAGAATAGGTTTGAGGGGGACGGACGAGAGCTGAACGAAACCAAACCATTGATGAGACGGTAGAGAGCGTATATTAACTTTGCAAATTAGTAGAATCGGCCCCCTGGACATTATTGGAGCTTGCCCGCACCCTGCGCAATAAGGACGCGCACCACTTGCGCATAGTGCCGTGAAAATAGTCGGTGCTCGCTTCCGCAAATATGTCCGAGGCGCTGCAGAAGCGGGGCAGCCCCAACACCACCCAGAACGCGTTGTTATACTGGACGCGGTGCGCGCTTTAGCTCGCTTGTCTGTAGCGAACCCACAGACTGTACAGTGAGGTGCAATATGCCTTAAAAACCCGCCAAGTGCGTGTCGGACCACGCACAATGAGGGGTTCCGTAGTTGGGATGAATTTATCCCAAAAACAAATTTAGATTTCCTTTTAACTTCGTTAGAGTCCAAAAGCAGATATCTGCATTTTGACTAAATACCGTATAATTAAGTACAAACGTTTCTCTTTCATTGCCTCACGGAAGAAAAACGTTTGTACTTCATTATTTGGTATTTATTCAATAATTATTGTCTTTTATTATCTTTATTTACTATTAGTAAAAACACACAAAACGATGTGAAGTCAACATCAAAGAAGTAGTGGCCGTATTACTGCAGCTATCCATATTTGATCCCAACTAAATGTCAGATTGCCGTATTTGATTTTAAAAAAACTGAGGTTAACCAAGGGTTGTCAATACAGTTGTCACCTCTTTCTCATCTAGATTTATTTTCCAATTATCCGGTCAATTTTGTTTATTTGGACGAAGTTCCATATGTAATAATCGGGGTACTCAGGGCACATACTATCGGTATCTATGTGCTGCTTGTAGGTCCAGTAATAATACCTATTAGGTTACAGCTCTACAATTCCAAATGGTTTTGAGAAAAACGAGCCGACATGTGCGTTTCCATACATTGAAAATGGTTTTATTTTTCTCAGTTCATATCGGGACTACCGAGTTGCAACTGCTATATTAATGAATATTATGGAAGATAGAAAAATATCTAACACATAAATATGAACTAAACTAAAAGTTGACTTTACAAAAAAACGAATATCCACTAGCGTCGATTTTGAACCAATTTTGGGGTGGGGTTTAAGGGGTGCCTTGTAGTGGCAGATAATACTAGATTCAAACTCTAGGTCGGAATAGTTTCAATATAGATTTTCAATATTCGAAGTCATAAAAGATTGTTAGGGTTTTCAACTGGATCACTGACGATCCCTGAGTGTGCCTGTGTGTTCACAATTGCCATGCTGCGCAAAGCGCTCTGTCTGAGTCGGTTGTATGTACGAGTATGTGATGAGTTAAACGTTATGGTGGCATTGCAGGGCGTGAAAAGATCCGTGGACAGTTTTAAGATAAGTCCGTACACGAGCGCCGAGATCATAGCCGTCAAGGTACAGACATACAGCCACTAGCGCGTGGGCAGTAGTTAGAGCTTGTGGCAGCCACGTGCCCATGACGTCACACGCGACGCTTATCTTATTGTGCTTTATACGTCGTTGTAGGTAGTCGTTGTATTATTTGCATCCGATGTTTTCTTAAATTATTGTTTATTTAAATACTGCTTATCATATGCTTGCTGTAAATGTGGGAGATTTCTTTCGTGAGAAATTGAACGTATTTACAGTCGGCACATGTTAGGTGGAACGGTGTGGTCACACGGGGTGGTTTGTGCGCCCGCACAGACCTCCCGCGTGCGCTCGCTGACGCGCGTCTGTGCGTAGGGGCTGCAGGCCGCCGGGCACAACATCTCCGCGCACACCGTCATACAACTCAAGGTGAGTAGCACACACACACACGCCCGTCCTAACACCCACACACGGAAGCTGCTCGAGTGCTGACGTCACACATCGCGCGGGTCACAACTCACAATAAGTGCATCGCAATTGTGAAGTGCAGAGCGCAGTCCCGGACACTCAAGAGCCGCAATGAGCATCGCTGCCCGCAATATGTGGCATACACCACTATGTAAATATTATCCATTTTAACAACAAACTTTCAAAGTGATGCATGCATGCTTCAAACTCATTGCATGAGCTTTCGTTTGGCGTAGTAGGTAGTAGTGAGGACCTATATTTAAAATTATTATTTCTTAGGTATACTAAAATGAGAGTTAATAGAAGAATGTTGATACCACCCTGTTAACGGTTGTTATACTTTTTGTCTTCCAACTCAATACATGTATTTGATTCTATAACTGGTTATTCCGTTTATTCACCCTAAAACAGCCACCCAAGGGTGGATACTCGGAAACCCGTGGTCATCTATTATAAAATATTAAATGAACACATATCCCCAGTCAACCATTCAGCTGGCGGGGGGGGGGACACTTGACTCTAACAACATTTCACACTTTAATGCTTAACATTACGCAAACAGGGTAGACGAGAAAAAAAAATATCATCCCCACTTTACGTGTAAGGGAGGTTACACTAAAAAAAAAATTTTCAAGATTTTGTTTTACGTCTTTGTCGACGTAACTAATATGTACACCCATGCCAAATTACAGCTTTCTAGTACTAACTGCCACACTCAGAGACGTCTAATGGTTACTTAAGGGGTTCCTTAATAAATTTTTTTAAAAGTTAGCCCTCAGAGTCAGTTAACGGTTCATTAGCGTCCCTTAATGATAATTAAAGTTAAGTACAGCAAAACCTTTACTTAACTTTTTAATGATTGATTTTGACATTTACGTTTGGGGTTATATTTTTATTTTTACCAGTGAATTCGTTTTCGCATATAATTAAAAGCAATAATGTCTGATTTGGCAGACTTCATTGAGTTTGTGGACTATGGCAGAAGAAACACAAATAACACAAACAAAATACGTAAATAAAACATCAGATTTGGGATTGACAGTTAGTAGCAGTGATGCCATAGAAAAAAAGTCGCAATAGCTTGATTTTATTTAAATGAAAACAGCTATTTCACTTAGCATTTTAGTAAATACTTACAGTAAAAGAACTGATTGTCATATAAATTACTATGAATAATAGTTTTCAACGTGTTTAAATATACATTTTTGTTATTTAATATCAACACTTTATAAATGTGGCTATACCAAGGGTTTATCGATATCCAATCGATACGATAATTTGATGATGCTTCTCCCTACGGATACTTAAAACTGTCACTAACTAATGAACCCTTAAATTATGTCTCTGGGATGTACCATTCATTAACGGATTTAATGCTAATTAGTTAAGTAGTAATTAGGACTAATTTAATGGACCTTTCTGAGTGCGGCTGTAAGAGTCTCTGAGCTAAGCCGGGGACAGACGGACGGACGGACATACAGACAGACAGACGGACATGGCGAAACTATAAGGGTTCCTTGTTGACTACGGTACCCTAAAAAACATAAAAACCATTATATAAAGGGGGCGAGATAGAGCAAAAATAACACTTTTTAGCGATTTGCTAAAGGTGTTCACTTCATCATGACACATCGATCGAGAGGTTCGCAAACCAGGGGCCTTACTCCCGAAAACGATTCGAGTTTGATTTTGTTTTCGATTCGAACTCGTTTCTGATCTGAACTCGATTTAAAACCTTACTCCCGAACCAAATCTTATCGTAAACCAAGATCGACATAGGTTCGAGTATTATCAGCGTCGTTATGCCTGTCATTGTCTATATCCTATCATTCATGGATTACGTCATTGTCAAGTGTCTTATGTCTGTGGTTAGAATCTTTTATGTGGTTGAATTTATTTACTTCTCTATCACTTTCTCACGTAAAAAACGATACCCTAGTGCTTTATTTTAACTTAACAAATAAAACCCTATGAAAAAACATCAACCAATCTGCCTATTCTTTTTCCAACTATGTTGTGCTCGGCTTCTAGTCTAACCGGATGCAGCTGAATACCAGTATTTTACAAGGAGCGACTGCCTACTTGAGAGCACTGGTGGCCCAGTGGTAACGACAGCGACTTACGAGTAGGTCGTAGGTTCGAACCCTGACAGGTGCTTTACTTTGTATAAATTATTTCATCACCTCAAAACGGCGAAGGAAAACATCGTGAGGACACCGGTGGCATGTCCTAGAACCAAAAATTCGAAGACATGTCAAAACTACCAACCCGCACTGGGCCCGCGTGGTGGATTACGTCCTACTCCCTCTCACACAGAGGAGGCCTGTGCCCCAGCAGTGAGAACATTATAGGCTGATTATGTTGACTGCCTATCTGACCTCCTCAACCCAGTGACTGGGTAATACGATACCCCTTGGTAAGACTGGTTGTCAGACTTTCGGGCTTCTCGCCTTGCATTTAATGGAAATGTCACTTCGTCTGGTTAATTTCTTCATGTATGGTGTTAAATCTTCTACCAACACATTAAACAACTCCTTCGAGAAACTATTACTTCTTCGAAATTCTTCCGAATCCATTTCTATAGCCCCGGGTATTATATCGATTCATATTTCTTTTCGCACGAAGATCCATACGATGTTTTCTCAAGAACATTGAAAAACAAAGTAAGGCGAGCCATAATAATAAAGATTTTGAAGAAATAAAGCAGTAAAGAACACAAAAAAATCTCACTCGATCTTCATAAAGTAGCTTCTTTGCTATCGAGTTATTTGACGTTTAGTTTTGATTCAACTACTCGATACATAACTGTCAGATGGCGTGTGGAGTACGAACTTTTCGATTCTAACGAATCTTTCGATCGAAATTAGTGTCGTTTTGAACCACCGCACGATCGTGCGCTAGTGTCGGTTTTAAGAGTATGGATCGTCATTTATTTCGAATCTAATTCGATTGATTCAGTACTCGATGCTGTCGGGAGTAAGGCGAAAACATAACCTACATTTTTCATTTTTTGCTTTCTTTCAAAAATCAGCAATAAATTAATCATCAAAATCTTCTTTCTATAATCTGAGCCTATAACACACAGCTACAACACATTTTAAAATCAAACATACTAAAATAAAATAATAAGTGCCTAGTCACAAGTAGATAACTACTTACGCAGAAATATTCCCGCATAGTACCTACTAGGCATCCAATAATACTTCGTTGATTCTACGAATGAAAGGCTGCGGGCAGGCAGCAGTACCAGCGTTTACCCGCTAGATGGACTGCCAGTGACTTTATTTCATTCTTAAGACTCAGTATGATACAATTTAAAAACTTCCGAATATTTCTTTTCATCTACATAGATAAGTACCTACTTACCAAATAAGTTTTTGTAAATACCTCTGCGGTTTAGGTGTGAAAGTGATAGAGAGGTAAATACATACCTAGGTAGATACTGAGATGAGTTTATAAAATAGTTTAATATTATATTAGGTACCTATTAAAACGGTAGGTAATTCTAACTGTTATAATCATTTTAGCGTTAGTACTTATTTGAAGTATTGATTTCGGTTCAACAGTATTCTTCGAAGAAAGAAATACATTTTATCGTTAAACATCGTTCCTCTGTAAATCCATGACGTGCGCATCCCTCGATAGCCAGCGTCAAAATCGACGTGAGCTACAAAAAATCGCTCGTGGGCGGGCGGGCACCCTTAAAATCATGAAAATCTGTTTAATAAAAAAAAAGTTTATTTGCATTTATTATATGTGTATCTGTCTGTAGCTTTTTCTCGCTTTAATGGCTGGATTTAGATGATAGGTAGGACAGCCCGTGCCCTGGGTAAGGACATAGGATAGGCCATGACCTGGATAAGGGCATAGGATACTTTTAGTCCCAGTAGCACGTCCCCGCGGTCCCGCGGGACAATTTCCGACATCCACGTGGGCGAAACCGCGGGCAAAAGCTAGTCTATTATACATAAAGACGATAAAAATAGTAGATACATTTTGTTAGAAGTGTGCAAAGTTTTTATAGTTATACTTGCATCAAAACTGGTGTGCACAATATTATTTATCTCGGCTCGCCTATAGGTACACAGCAGCAGAGTAAAAAGCACGCGTGTTCTACAGGGTAACTGGTTACTCGACGTATTCCATACAGGACGTCATAGTAGGGTTAAAATGCAACAAGTTAAGCCACCAAATGTTCTACCGAAGTTCAGTAGTTTTTGAGTTGGTTAAATTTTTAGTGTTTATATGAAAAATCCCAGATAAAATCATTTGAAGCCAATTTTAAAATGATTTAAGTACGCCGCGACTGTACGGAAGTTTAAGTTATTATCTTAGTTTAGGCCGTAGCAGATCTTTTTTCATAATTAAAAGTTGAAAACCGGCCAAGTGCGTGTCGGACCACGCACAATGAAGGGTTCCATAGTTGGGATGAATTTATCCCAAGAACAACCTTAATATTGTGGTCGAAAAACATGATCCCCCATACATTCCAAGTAAAGAAGTAAAGAACTATTTCTGTATTTTTTTCAAAATTTTAGGCTCAGTAGTTTCGGAGATAAGGGTAATTTTTCATAAATTTTCTTAAATAATTTAAAAAGTACTTGTATTTTAAAATTATAAAAAAATATATATATGAAATCCTTAAAACAAGCCCTTTCATTTGATATGGTACACGGTACAGTCAGCAAAACTTTTTTTTTTTTTTTTAATTTGCTCCCCTCCATATTCAAAATTAATTTACATACGTAACACGTTTGTGTTTGGGTTACAGAAGTTCTTATGTGTACCAAATTTTTACTTAATCGGTCTACTAGATTCGGAGCAAATCACCTGTGACAGACGGTTAGACAGACAGACAGACAGACACACGAGTGATCCTATAAGGGTTCCGTTTTTTCCTTTTGAGGTACGGAACCCCAAAAATGACTAAAACTGGCGAAGATTTACTTAACTTGTTGCATTTTAACTCTACTATGACGTCCTGCAAGGAATACGTCAAGTTACCTGGGGGCCAAGTCTGCTAACACAGTTGTGTCAGAATGGCCGATCATTGGCACCGTAATTGTAGAATTTGACAGTTTTGCTAATCTCCTAATTGAAAGGCGTCATTATGATTTTCCAATGACGTGCCACTGATTCTTCATTGGAAAAATTGTCTGTATTTGGTAATCTCGTACTGACAAGCTTCTATTACTTTGACTTCCCAGTGGACCACTGTCACGCCATTATGAATGTAGGAGGTTACAAACTATTGCCACAATGGTCATGGCGTTGTCTTGGTATGGTCGTCATAATGACCAATCATTGAAAATAGCAGACTTGGCCCCCTGTAACCCTGTAACTTCATTGTGAATATAAAAACGTTGCAATAAGAACCACTTTTCGAACAATTAGTGTGTTGAAAAAATACTTTTATACGCCCGGTTTCTGAGAACTGCAAAAAACACTTCACTTTGAAAAAAAATACTTTGGTCTTTGGTGAATCAGCAGTTGAGAATTTATCTGAGGACCCTAGAGTCCGGGTAATAATCAGTCATTATACCTTTACTTTTACGTGAAATATGTTGCACAGGGTGAACCCGGCGAGCCAGGTCCCCCCGGCTCCCCGGGGCCGCAGGGTGCGGAGGGACTCCCGGGGCATGAGGGCCGCGTGGGTGCGCCCGGGCCTTCGGGGCCGCTTGGACCCGCCGGGCCTGTGGGCCCGCCCGGCCTCGTCGGACCACCTGGATCACTCGGCCCCGCTGGACTTAAGGTAAACAAGCAACACTGCATCATTCTTGTTCAAATTTCGCTTTGTGAGTGAAAACTTGTTGAGGCGCGTTAAGCGATTTTCAGTGGGACAAAAGTTATGCGTTCGCATCACCGACATGCCCACGCCGACAACTGAAAATTTTAGTTTGTAATCGCAAAAAATGTTTTTTTTATATGATAAAACTACAAATGAACAATTTTCAGACTTTTCCCTTTACTTGTGCTGTGAGACCTTCCCTCTGCCCAAATTTCATGATTCTAGGTCAACGGGAAGTACCCTATAGGTTTTGATTTATGTGCGAGATATTCGCTATTTTTTTTTATGTGATAAAACTACAAATTTATAATTTTCGGACTTTTTCTTTTACTTGCGCTGTAAGACCTTGCTGTTGCCAAATTTCATGATTCTAGGTCAACGGGAAGAACCCTATAGGTTTTAATTTATGTGCGAGATATTCGCAATTTTTTTTTTTGTGATAAAAATACAAATTTACAATTTTAGGACTTTTTCCTATACTTGTGATGTAAGACCTTGCTTGTTGCCAAATTTCATGATTCTAGGTCAACGGGAAGTATACCCTATAGGTTTTGATTTATTTGCGAGTATTGAAATATGCCGCAATAATGTAGATTTGGAAGCTTGATTTTTTTAGAGCTTCAAGGGACCATAGACTTACGTATTTGATATTAATTTCAACTTGATACCTCTACGCGTTCCTGAGAAAAATGGTCTTGACAGACAGACAGACAGACGGACAACGAAGTGATCCTATAAGGGTTCCGTTTTTTCCTATTGAGGTACGGAACCCTAAATAATGCCATTTTGTTTACAAATTAAGTGTATTAACTGTTTCATTAATTTTTGTAATTGTTTTAATCCTTTTAATTAAATTAATGAATGAAATGTACCGATCCCAGCGTGGTTGTACCAGACTCGATTGCTCAAATTAACCCAGAGATTCACCCTAGCCCCTGAAGCCTCATGTTTCATGAGACTACAGAGACCATTGTATATCAAAGAGTAGACGGGGGGCGCGATAATGGTAGGGAAGAGGTGCCCTTGGGATATGGCAGGATTATTAGAGCCTACCGGATATGCATCCTTGAGCAAGTATTGGAATAGTGGCGAGACGGGTGATATTTATCTATGGGAGGGGCATCTTATAATAGCGTCGCCGCCTGTTGGCTCAGGTCCTCTCGGCTCTGTCTGTCTCACTTGCTATGCTGTATTACACGTTGCTGATTCCAATGTCTTCGTCTGTCTGCCTTCGTTAGCGTGGTTAATCAAGTCTCTCATTATAACTCTCTCATATCTTCTCAGTCTTGAGCTGTTAGCTTTAGTGAGTGCCGATACTTTCAAACCGTGTATTATATAAGGTACGATCACTATTCGATACATGAGTGGCTAGTTTCCTGTTTTGATTCCTATATTTCCTAACATTTTGGTTACGCAGTCTTGATATTTTGTTTGGGTGGATTTGCTATTTAGAGCGGCATAATAACATTGTCATCCAAACAGCATCCTAAAGTAATGTCTCTGGCCTTTGTTCTATCCTCACGACCCTTTTTTTTTGCAGTGTGTTGGGTTTGCCACCTTTTTAGGGTTCCGTACCCAAAGGGTAAAACGGGAACCCTATTACTAAGGCTCCGCCGTCTGTCTGTCTGTCTGTATGTCCGTCTGTCACCAGGCTGTATCTCATGAACCGTAATAGTTAGACAGTTGAGATTTTCACAGATAATGTATTTCTGTTGCCGCTATAACAACAAATACTAAATAAAATAAATATTTAAGGGGGTCCCATACAACAAACGTGATTTTTTTGCTTGATATTGAGAACGGCAACAGGTAGACGCTTGAACTATTCACAGAATATTAAGTTATATATTCACTTTAAAAATAAATAATTAAATTAAAATGAAACAAATATTTAACGGGGGCTCCCATACAACAAACGTGATTTTTTTGCCGTTTTTATAGATAATGGTACGGAACCCTTTGTGCGCGAGTCCGACTCGCACTTGGCCGCGTTTTAGCAAGTATAATGCATAGGCACTACTACTAATTCTTTTACCCAGAGAATCAATGTGATACTTGCAATTTACTTGCCTTTCAAATAGGGTTTGCTGCTGTCCGTGTTTCAAAACACGGACAGCTGCAAACCCTATTTTATAATGATTAAAATTTTAACATTGTCATCCTTAGCGGGCTTCGACCAGATGCTGCGCCAGAATGCACTCGTGGCTGCATCATCCGGGCGGCACACGTCTGTCACATTTTGTTCAGGTCGCTCCCAAGCTCTATATACCCACCTTTCATCGCTCTGGAACATGCGATTCTGCGTGTATCGATCCACCCGCCGCTTATACCGCCGAATACGGCTCGCCCATGCACAAACTTTCTGCTTCAGGAAGTCGATGCGCTCTGTGATACGGGACATATATTCTCGAGGGCTGATTCCAGTCCCTGAGAATGCCCGTCTTACAAAGTGCATCACTCGTGGTCGTGTATTGCCCTCCCTGAAGCAGTATAGTTTGCCGATGAGTACCCTGGCCCCATCAATACGGCGCTCGATCCTGCACTGCCAGGCTGGTACGGCTGGTGTTGGTCGAGTAGCTGCTCTCCGACACAGTTTGGAAATTTGACGTTAGCTAAACGACATGCCGCAACAGCCGCGCAATACAGAATCGAGTGTGTATCAATGAGATCCTCGCTGCTTTGGAAGAAATTCTTAAGCTGCGAGTCCAAGGTACACGCTAGCGCCCTATTTTTCTTGTGCATAGGTAGGCGTGGTAATCGGGGTCTAAGTTTGGTCGGAGTGGACCTATACTCGCCAAACGCATCCTCCAGTGCGCTCCTCAATCGGGCGTTGCATTGGCTACTTACTGTGGCAACCCTATCATCCTCCTCTTCAACATCATGAATGGACCGCGGCGGGATTCCATCAAAAATTGACATTCGTACCGCGGTTTGTGCCGGATTCGAGACGATATATTGGTTGCTACCTCTGAGCGTAGCCTATCAAGTGCAACATCGTCCAACCTATGATCGCGTTGGATGATCCGCACCTGATCCGACAGTCGTTGGGCCAAGACGTTGATGGTTGGTTCTAGTTCCTGAAACAGAGACAGCATCCTAGCTCGGTATGCAGTCAGGTTAGTTCCTCCCTCTGTAGACCAGTAATATGCGCGCATGACGTTCTCGTAGATAGACTGAGTCCATCTCATGCGCTGCACACAACCACCGGCAGCGGGGACCCGGCTCGGGGCCGGATGGCCCCTAAGTCCCAAGCTCCTCGGTGGCTGGCCTCTCCCCTGCCGACGTACAGGTGTTGGCGACGTCGGCGGGGAAAAATACTCGTCGCTCGAGCTCGACGCAACTACCACGGCCGGTGTCGTCACAGCGCTCACAGTGAGGCTGGATACCGGCGGCGGCGAGGCGGAGCTGAGCGAAGAGTCCGGAGGTGGTGGGCGTGCTCATCTCGTAGCTGATCTCATCAACATATTTTCTTTATTATATAATCGGTGGGTTTTATCGGAGGTGACATGACAGATGTCACCTCCGATTCGGCAGTTTTTGATGAAACTCTTGGTTTTATGGTTTATTTTGTATTTTTTTTATTTAGGCTGTAATTATTTTGGTTTCAGGCTTATTGTATTCTAATAGAATTAAAGAACCTGCATCTAAAATTGAGCTGATGTGGCTATCATAAAAATTATTTGTTTTTAATCATTTGCTACATCGGTCTCTCGTTGCGAGATAAAGAACTGTCAAAGTGCCTTTTTCGAGATATCTCGAGCTTAGCGGTCATGTTAGTGTTTAAAATGACGTCAGAATCGTCGACAAATTTCGAGAAATCGAGAACGAGAGCGTTCTCGCGCATGTCATGTTAGCCAGGCAGGGGCCCAAGTCTGCTATTTTTATAAATTCAGTCATTCCAACACGATCCTATTGTCATGCCATTGTCATTTTGCTAAAAGTTCGTAATCTGATAAATTCATAATGGTCGATCATTGGTCGGTCAATGTTCTCGTAATATAATTGTGTTATTATAATGGCATTGTCGTATTGCCATTATTATAAAACCCATTAGTAGAAATGTCATTCATTTGTCATTATGTACGAGATTACCAATATATGCAATTTCTTTCAATGTAGTGTCAGTGGCCGACCATTGGAAAGTCATAATGACGCCATTTTTTTTTTATTTTTTATTATTATTTATTTATTTATTTATCACAAACACAACTATCATTACAGGCAATAATCCTAATGCGGTAGCGTGGTCTTTAGTTACATTCTAAATTACAATTAAAGCTACTAGTCATATATTAGCATAACATAAAACAAACAATGTTACCTTTGTAAATTCATTCAGAGAGCAATTAAATAAATCTATCCTATCAGCAGTGTCATTCAGTGTATGCAAGGCTCGCGTCAGGGGCGCTTTACTGAGCAGGTTGGTTCGCGCGCGTGGCACTGCTAACAACCGTGGCCGTCGGCGTCGCAATGCGTACTTATCAGGCACATTCAGACATATCTCTTTCAAAACACCAGCATTAAACACCTTACCGCGCAACAGCTTAAAAATATACGCGGTTAAAGCCAGGTCCCTTCTTGTCTCCAGTTTGTTGTACCCAACCATGCCAATTACGAACAAGGTTGGGTACATCAACGGATAGAAGGGGTAGACCCCGTAAAGTTTCATATACAAATACCTGATAAATTTGTTCTGTATGCGCTCCAACATAAGACTATATTTAATCTCATGTGGAGCCCATATGACAGCATTACACTCAAGTTGAGTTCTTATCAGAGCATTGTACAATGCTGTTACCGCTGTAATGTTTGTAAAACCTGATACCCGACGGAGTATGAAACCCAGGCTTCTATATGATTTTTTACAAACATTTATAATATGTTCACGAAATGTGAACTCGGTGTTCAGGCGCACCCCCAGATCGCGTACATTTTCTACCCGCTCAATTGGCGTGTCATCTAACGCATACCCGTGATGATGTGGCACTCTCATTCTGCCAAAGGTTATAACCGAGCATTTTTTAACATTAAATTGCAACTTATTCTTCCTGCTCCACTCTGCCACACTATCTATATCGCGCTGCAACCGTGCACAGTCACTCAAATCTTTAATTGCCATAAGCAACTTAAG
Organism: Tiliacea citrago; assembly: GCA_963921375.1. Lineage (NCBI taxonomy): Eukaryota > Metazoa > Arthropoda > Insecta > Lepidoptera > Noctuidae > Tiliacea > Tiliacea citrago. The sequence continues at coordinate 181,053 of OY992790.1, read as the reverse complement.
ATCATCCGCGAATAATAGACAAGTGGCAACCCTGACAACCTCAGGCAAGTCATTTATCATAATAATAAAGTTCAAGGGACCCAGATTGCTTCCCTGGCTTACTCCTGACCTCGTGTAATAAGGCTCGGATTTATAACCAGCATATTCTACAAACTGCCGTCGATCTCTCAAGTAGTTAGCAAAAAACTGCAGTAATTTGGGAGTACAGCCGACTGCTGCCAGCTTCTCTAATAATATGTCGTTATCCACCAAATCGAAAGCTTTTTTAAAGTCAAAATAGGCAGCGTCGACTTGTACTCCCGCATCAACATTTGGAACCACGTACGTCATAAAGTTCAGTAAATTACTGGTCGTGCTGCAACCCGGTCTAAATCCGTGCTGGGCATCCGATATTAAACAAGATACTTGGTCCAAAATGCACCTTTGTACGGTCGACTCAAAGACCTTTGCTGGTGCTGATAGAATTGCCACTGGTCTATAGCCACTCACGTCCGAATCCACCCCACCCTTAGGTACTGGGATCACACGTGTGATTTTCCAGCATTCGGGAAAATAAGACGACTCAATGCACAGATTATATAAATGTAAGAGCGGCTTCGCTAGTACAGTGCGGCAATCCCTTATTACAAAATTAGGAATACCGTCTGGCCCCGCCGACCGCTTTGCCTTAAGTCGGTCTAAAGCTTTCGTTACTTGGCTCAGTTGTAGGATACCTATATGTACACGCGAGTTGCTACCGCCGCTTGAGGCCACTGCGGCGTTCACATCGAGTCGTGGTTCCTGATTATTGTAAACAGAATAAAAATATTGCGCGAACTCACCAGCACACTCCGACTCGGGTATAACTTTACCGTTTTTGAGAACGCTTTTCCGATTATCTGTTCCCTTTTTAGCCCTCACATAGTCCCAAAAAGATCTCGGATCTTTTGCAAAACCTTGCTGAACCCTCTCCCGGTTATGGTTATGAGCACGCATTATCATCGTTTTTACCTTTGCCCTACACCGAGCAAACATTTCGTAATCACTGCTTACCCCACTATTTTTGTAACGTTTATGCAGTATCGCCTTTTCTTTAATACAATGGATAATTTCACCCGTATACCACTCAGGGTACGTGTACCTAGAATTAACATTCTTTTGAATTTTTCTTGGAACGGAACTATTGATGATGCTATTTATGGTGTCATAAAAATAATGAATGGCCTTATCCGGGTCACTTATATCATACATCGGCTTCCAATCGTTTGATAATAGAAATGAGTACAACGCGTCATAATTTGCTTTGGCAAAATTCCACTGTGGACACAAATCACCCGCTTCTGCAACAGTATGAGGCGGGATGGAGTTTGTATATTCACAGTCAGAACGCTCACACTTGCCTACAGGTACGCATATTGCGAGCGGCGGGTGGTAGGGGTCCACCGGCACAAGAATTTCGTCTGCCACACTCACGCGCACCTTGCCCCCACCCAATGAACACAGCACTAAATCTAACTGTCGACCATTGCAATTAGGTACTTTATTTGTCTGTATGAATTCACAAAAGGAAATAAAATACTCGTAATAATTGACTACATTATCATTACAAGAATGCAAATTAAAATCTCCTATAACAACTACGTCCCTATAATTTACACATAATTGTTCTATAATCCTAAACAAAATCATATAATCGTTCTCGCTACTGTTCGGGGGAATATAGACAACACAACACAAAAACAAATATCTATTACGCGTATAAACTGTAGCACAAACCAGTTCAAAAGCACATCTATCGACGTTGACGTCACCAGGTACTGTTACTTTCCGTAGTTCGAACCCATGTGTGGCCACGAGAAACGCGCCTCCTTGTTTCCGCATTGTGGTATAATTTCCGCATTGTGTATTGATTCATTGCAACCAGTTTCGGTTATTGCAATTAAATCAGCCCCCGAAGATTCGACGTACGTATATTACATAATACTATAACAAACGTATAATAGTAGATTACCAAACTTGTCAAAATCAACATTATGAAATCAATGATCGACCATTCTGACACTATTGTAATAGCAGACTTGAGGCCCTGGTCGGCCGGCACTTCGAAGCGAAGCTCGTCGATGACAATTTCTAAAAATAGAATGCATATTCACATAAACAACGGATTATCGGCCACTTTAGCACAGCACTGCTTCTAATATTATTATATATTAGTTGACACACGCTTATTATTGGTTAAAGTTAGGTACCTAAGCTATTTGCTTAGCACTTATAACCGATTAAACTAGTAGGGATAAAATATAGACTATTTTATCCCTACTAGTTGATGACTTGAAATGGCTCAGGTTCAGCTGCTTTCTCGAGAATTGTCTGTGTCACTGCTATGCTGTTACAAGTTCCTGTTCCCAATGTCTTCATCTGAGGTGTCACTATACTATACTATTTCTTTCAGATATAAATATAAATCACGCTTGCAGCCTTCTTGACCTTATCTTGGTCTTCAGACGTTTCCATCAAAAATTGATTTCCTTGTCGAATGTGCGAGATATCACATCATGTGTTTCCTGATACTTTTGGATACGGGTTTTCCGTCCAATATTTCATGCATTTACTTTTATCTTGGTTTATTAATCAAATGTCAGCAGACAATACCGCTAAAATTATCGCACACGTATTATAGTTCAGAGTTATGCACACTATTCAGCAATAATTATAATTAGACGGCTAGGTTCCAGCCCGAGTTTACTATGGATCGTTTCTAGTGGCCTGTTCCCGGCGTTTTTAATTGTGCTTTTCCCGCTTAATGCAAATGTTATGTGTGTGCCTAGGTATTTAATTTCATCCGCTTATGACTGTATGTCATATGTTCCCAATTGGTAACAATCATCTTGTTCTACGTTATTTTTTAAAGTACGGGCCTCTGACAAACACATTAACAGCAAAAGTGATTACTTCAGTAAAAGTAAATACTCAAGTAATGATCCTTATTCTATAGTTTAGTAATTGCTTGAAGTTAGAAATGTCAAAAGCTAGAATTCTTAGCCAAGTACTAGTCACCACTTTCTTTACTTAAGCATTGAGAACTCGACTATTTTGCGTTTGATTTTGCGGTTATAATAATGGAAGGTATCGAAGCGACTGTTGGTGTTATAGATGATATCGAGAACGACATACTACCGGATTGATTGAAGTGGCTGAGCCTAGAAATTGCAAGTTTACTTTCGTGATGTGGATCCTTTTCACGACTATTCAGAATATTGTTTTAATATAGGAAAGAGGTAATTAAATACCCAAGTAGTTGGTGCCCTATTTTATTTATTTATGATAGAGGTAGGTAGTAGTGCGTTGAGCACGGTATCTAACTGCATCCGGCTAGTCTGGAAGCCGACCCCAACATAGCTGGGAAAAGGCTAGGTAGATGATGATAGTAGTGCATTGCGCAGGCGTGCTCATGAAAGCCGAATCTTTAGGATTTCACTATTAAATGTGAGGTTAGGCAACAACGAAATTGATGGGGTACTACCTGCCGATGGTGGATAGCCTTGCACCGTCCGGTAATTTATGTAATTACATCATTTTGAATGTATTTAAAGTGTTGTACAACTATTGTAACCACTTATTTCCTTTAGAAATAATTAAACGAAAAAAAACGTTTTTGTTTAAGATAATTTTATCAGAATTAAACATTTTACCATCTCACTGAGAGGAGGCCTGTGTCCCAGCAGTGGGAACATTATAGGCTGATTATGTTATGTAAACATTTTAATCAAATCTAAGTAATAATTATAGATGATATAGTAAAATAATCTACGTCTCACGTATGCCTTCTAATGAAACAAACCGCAGTAACTGAGTGTTACCAAAAGGAAACAACCAGCTAGCGTTGATTCTTACTCAAGCATTTACTCAAGTAAGTAACCTATCCTCAAAGCAATGACTTCACTAAGTAATTACTTGAGAGCAAGTACTCTATTATATTTTTGATAAATGGCAAACAAAGCCGGTGTCGACTATTCTGCCAATGTCTAAAGTGAGTTGAGAAAACAAGTGTGCATAGTACAAAAAAATAAAACTTAGATGTTAAAAATAAATTGATTGATACGGATGAATACAATGTAGATCTTGTTGGATTAGTACGGGACTGAAACAAACAAAAAAATAAGCAAATATTATAATTGTTAAAACATAAAATATACGCATACCACGCCCAAACACAAACTAAATAGTTCAGAACTTTATGTTATTGTGACGGATGAAGGTCATCAGCGCCACAAGCAGATCTAGAGAGGAATATGTTAGTAAGGAGGAAATATTAGTCGGTAGAGGGATCTTAAATTTAGGGAGGCGACTATATATATCTAAAGGTGGAACGTTGTTCGAGCATTCAAAGAAGATGTCATCCAGAGGGGCTCTTCCAACCCGCACTCGCTGGGAGCAAGTATTTGCTTGTTTATAAATACGGGTGTAAATCTCTATTATATGGTCTGACAGCTTGACGTGTCACCGTACCTAATAAAAAAAATTCCTGTTTCTTTAGAATTGCAAAACAAAGTTGAACTTCGTAAAAACCATTCCACCATTTAGCTTGAAACAAAGACAAGTGGTGACGGCGACGGGTGGGTCGAGTGCAATAATTAACAAATTCTAAAGATACGAGTGCTGCGTCCGCGCAGTATGAACGCAATGTCATGAGGGTAATATTTTGTGAATGGATGGGTATAAAAACTTGATTTACGGCTGTAGCATGAGGGGCTGCCAAGTTATTCGGGTATCTAGTGAGTCACTGTTTTGTAAGTAATAGCAATAATCAATTTGTTTTGAATGTTATAATTCTAAAGTTCAGGGAATAAGTTAGAGCTAATTGCTCTAACTTATTCCCTGAACTTTAGAATTTATTATCATCTGATAACTGCTTAGATTTAATGGGCGCGTGTTGTCAAGTTTCCAAGCTTCACAGCAATGTCGTATAAAATAAACAACCTGAAAATTATGCCTAAAAATTATATTCTGCAAAGGTCTCACCGCATTATGTGGCCTGAGGATAAAGCTCTGTCACTCAAGGCGCCACGCTTGGGAATTCGATTTTTCGGGAATGCACCTAAGTTATAAAGATAAGATAAAGATCATTTTATTTGTAAAAACATGCGTATACATGCAAATTCAGCATGCAGGATGTCACAATATTAATATTTAAGTACGTACATGTTTCATCCGTAAGGCGTACAAATTTATAAAATTTACAAAAAAATACAAAGCTAAATTACAAAATAAAAACTAAATTACTAAAGGCGCTTTTCAATCCAAGTACACAATAGTCAGTAATAAATATTGATAAGTCAGTAAAATAAATAAATTATAAAATGTCACAAAAAATAAAGATTAATAAAATAAACAAATAAGATGTCAAATAGTGTCATGCAACAAGTCATTTATATCATAATAACACTTGTCTGTAATAGATCTCGAATCTTATTTTTAAACAAATTTACTAGCAATGCTGTAAAAGACTGTGGTACCTATTTTATTATAAATTTTGGGAGCCATACAGAAAACGCTTTTTCCCATTAATGCAGTCCTTGACGCATGCGAACACATTTGATTATTATCACGTCTGTTACGGGGGTAGGTGTCAGCTAGTCGTGGAAACAGAGATTGATTCCCCCTAACAAATACCGCAATTTCAAAAATATACAGAGATGGTAGAGTTAATAATTTATGTTTTTTAAATAATGGCATACAGCTGTCGGTCGACTTGAAACTGAACATAGCACGAATGCATCTCTTTTGGGCCTTAAAAGCTATTGCTTTGTCTGTGGAGTTCCCCCAAAATATAATACCATAGCGCAATAACGATGCTACTATATACCATGATAAGCTATTACTAAGGCATCTGTGTTTATCTCTGGAGCCAGTTTATATAAGGCGTACGCGGCGGAGCTCAGCCGTTTGCTTAGGTATTCAATATGTGCCTTCCAGTTCAATTTAGAATCAATAATACTTCCTAGAAATTTTGTAGTGTCGACTTTGTTAAGTACAGTGTCCTTGTACGAGTATATTGCGTCAAGGTCATACCTATGTATGTGCCCAGTCCACACCAGTTTGCACTGATTCAATTAACTGTAACGAATTTTATTTCAAAATAAAACTAACACCGGACTATTGCGATGTCTGACACGATGCGCAAACATAATATATTATATGTGTTGCGTTTTAGTAGACGCACAGTATGAATGAATGAATGAAATGCACCGACCCCAGCATGGTTAAACCAGACTCGATTGCTCGAATGAACCCAGAAATTCACCCTAGCCCCTGAAGCCTCATGTTTCATGAGACTACAGAGACCATTGTATATCAAAGAGTAGACCGGGGGGCGCGATAATGGTAGGGAAGACGTGCCCTTGGGATATCGAAGGATTATTAGAGCCTACCGGATTTGCATCCTTGAGCAAGCATTGGAATAGTGGAGAGACGGGTGATATTTATCTATTCATCTTTTAATAGCGTCGCCGCCAGGTTGGCTCTGGTCCCCTCTGTTCTTGACTGTGTCACTGCTATGCTGTACTACACGTTGCTGGTTCCAGAGTCTTCGTCTGAGGTCTCACTATCCGTTTCAGAGTTGTTATAGATCTCGCTGGTAGCTTTCTCTATCTTATTTCGGTCTTCAGCCGTGTCCATCCAAAAACTTATGTCCTTGTTGACGTTTATTCCCACTAGTTCGATTCATTTGTCCGACCGTCGAACTAGTGAGATTTTTTTTTCTCATTTGTCCGACCGTCGAACTAGTGAGATTTTTTTTTTCTCATTTGTTCAACTGTCGAACTAGTGAGATTTTTTTTCCTCATTTGTACGTATAGTAATTTAGTTAAATTGGATATTGATGAAGAGTTTTTGTTTTGGTAACTGAATTTACCAACAATAGAGGGGACCTGACGCTCGGCGGCCGCTGCCGCGGCACGCTCGATTCGCTCGCTCGGCTTCGTTAATGGTCACTGTTCTAACCTAACCTAACCCAAATGATTCAATCTGGCAAAGAATGTATATACGCTCTGGTTAATTTGCTGTGCAGTCTATAAATGAAAAAAATCTCACTAGTTCGACGGTTGAACAAATGAGAAAAAAAAATCTCACTAGTTCGACGATCGAACTAATGAATCGAACTAGTGGGAATAAGCCCTTGTTGAAGTATGCCATGTCCTGTTTTAAGTTGTCATTCCATGTATAAATAGGGCGTTCTACTTTCTTGGATTTGGCCTTGTACTGCATTGCTGCATGTAACAGGTGTGGTTCGTGGCGCCTGTGAACGTGTGCAAGATAGCACATCCTGTGGTTCTTGATGCGTTTCGTTACGGTTTTTCCGTCCAGAATCTCATGCATTTTCTTTTGACTAGGTTTATTCCTAGCATGATTAATCAAGTCTCTCATGATAACTCTTTCGTATGTTCTCAGTCTTGACCTGTTGGCTTTAGTGAGTGCCGATACTTTCAATCCGTGTAGCATGCCAGGTACGATCACCATTCGATACATGAGTCTGGCTAGTTTCCAGTCCATCTTTGAGTTTGTTATGAATGGTAATAGTGATTTAGCGTTTCTAGTGGCCTGTTCACAGCGTTTTTTAATTGTGCTTTTCCTGATTAATGCAGATGTTATGTGTGTGCCTAGGTATTTAATTCCGTCGACTGTAGGTAGATTTATTCCATTCATGGTCACGTATGTCGTTTTCTGTGTAGCTATGGGGGCCCTAATTAGTATTTTTGATTTTGTTTAATTTATTTGGAGGCCGACGCTAGCTAGTAGGGGTTTGATATATATGATATATGTCAATTTATGTTTCCGGATTCGAAAATTGTTGCATTTGCTGATGATACGGCTTTACTTTTCAGTGGTGACTCCTGGCATGAAGTTTTTGTCAAAGCTCAGATAGGCATGAACACTGTGATTAGTTGGTTAAATAAGAATATACTTACATTAAATGTAGAAAAAACGAACTTCATCACGTTTTCCATTCAAACTAATGACAGACCGGACCCCTCTTTGAACCAGAAAGAATCAGAAACAAACGTCGCAAACTTATAGTCTGTTCTTCATCGTCATTCAAAACTAAGTTTGCACATCGGTTTTTCTGCTACCAGGGTCCAAATTTATACAATAAGGTAAATCGAGCCTTAACCCTATATCCCTTGCCAAAAACCAAATGCAAGCCTTTGGTTTCGGGCTGGTTAAAAAAAATGGATTATATTGTTACAGAAAGTCTACTTCATCCAAATTAAATTGGCACGATATAAGTTTATAACTTGCACCATAACCCTTTTACGTACACATCGGCACACTACACCTGACACTCAACACTACACACTAACATTATACACTCTCATAGACACATACATACACACAGATATAGGCGCCCTGATTAACTTTTTGTTTATAGTTTCTTTTTAACTTCTACCCCCAAAATTATAATAACTTTAGTTTTTAGTCTCCATAACTGTAACGTTAGATATAATTTCATATATTTAAGTAAAACTTTCTGTTCTTCCGTGGGGTGGGGACCTGGTGATTTATAATAAAGGCACTTTACGCCTAACTCAGACACCAGCTCCTCACATTGCTAAAAAAAACCAAATTATTATGTGAAACCTAGATTAAGCTTGTCATTGTGAGGAGAAATAATGAATTTTATGATATGATTATGATATGGGATACGATTTCTTCTAGCCGTTCTAGGTCGTCTGTAATGAAGATAAGGTCATCTGCAAATGATAGTACCAGGGGGGTGAGATCTCATGATCTTGGTCCAGTTTGATAAGCTGAGTTTCCTCTTCCAGGGTTCTAAGGACCTCATCCATGACCAGTGTAAAGAGGCGTGGGGACAAAGGGCAGCCCTGTTTGAGTCCCTTTCCTTTGATAATCCAGCTGCTTTGTTGGCCACACCATTTGATGCATGTTCGTTCATTCATGCAAACTTTGATTATCCTGTTGGTTAATGATTTATAGTTCTTTGTATTAAAATATCTCGCAGTGCGTTGAGGTCGACATTGTCAAAAGCTTTTTCTATGTCGAGGGCAAGTACATCATTTCTTTTTCCTGCACGCCATTCTTCGTCCAAGACCCTTTTAAGCGTAAAGATGTGGTCATCTGTTGACCTATTGTTTAAAAAAGCAGCTTGGTAGTTGCCTAATTCTTTTATTATTTCGTCCAATTTTTTTAGTACGTAGGATGCATAAATTCTGTAACCCGTATTGCATATCGATATCAAATCAAATCAAATCAAATTCATTATTTTCAGACATTTAGTCCACTTTTTTAGTAACACTGACTTATACACTATGTTAGTAAGAACACACATACACATAGAAAAACATTATAAATTGAAAACTACATTTAGGACGAATTCATTTTGGTTTCGATCGAATATCCTACTAAGAGGTTATTCGATCAAAACCCGGACGAACGCCTTCATAATTGGAGAATCGAATTTCTCCGCAATAACCTGCAAGATGTTGTTAGAACTACCGCGCAACCTGTTAAATAATGAAGCAGTTCTTTTACGTCTGATGGCGTGGAAGCCATCAACCCCATGTTCGAAGCACTACATAAACGCGGTAGCCCCAACAACATCCTAAATCCATTATTATATTGGACTCGCAAGGCACTGAGCGATCTCTGAGTATATGTGGTCCACAGGCTACTCATGTAAAATGTTTGGCAGTATGCAGAGATAATCGTTCGTATCTTTAGGGTTCGTTTTTTTCGGAATTGGTACCTGCACTGTCTCTAGCCACATGTGAGGTGCTTCGTTTTCTGTAATATTTGGGGCATTGCTTTGAAAAGCTCGATTACCACTTGATCTGTTCCTGGAGCCGTCCCGTTTCGCATCTTATTAATTATTTCCATTACGTCAATCGTAGTGGGTCCTACATTTTGTGGGTCGGTTATCGGTTTTTTTATATGAACCATTGGTATGGGTAGGCCCTCGGAGTTTTTAAGGCTTTGTTCCCATTTGGACATCGGTATATAAGCGTTTCAATTCCCGCGTTTTGATTGTACTTTGTTACTCCTGTAAAATAGGTAAAGCACCTGCATGCGTTTTGAAGGGTGTTTCGTCCCCAGTCCATTAAAGAAGGCCCTGCATGCTTTTTGTTCCTCTTGATATTTAACCTTTGAAAGTGTTACTCGACATTCTTTTACTCGATTATGTCTATTTGGGTTATCTGGTAGCCTACTTTGCAAGAATTTTGCCTTTTGGAGGCTGGCCAGGGCTAATCGATGTTCCCTGGAGTGAATCGGCTGAAACATTAAGGTTTCCTGGGCAGCCGCTTTTAATACTCCAGTTATGTTACTCCACGGTATTTCTGTGTTTTCATCCGTTGAATTGATTAATTTCCTATAGTTCTTAACAGTTTGGTTATGCAGTCTTTATATTTTGTTTCGGTGGATTTGTTATTGAGAGCGGCATATTAACATTGTTTATGTTTGAAATCCTTGGCCTCTGTTGTTGTGCCTATTGCGGGTTGCTTTTGTTCCTTGTGTTTGGTATTTTCATGCTTGTTTAAAATTCTATTTGTTCTTAATTGCCCCCAGATTATTTTATGGTCGGAGGCGCTCCTTCCGCCCATTCACCTTTAATAAATTGGAAGAGTTTTCCTGTTGTTTGTGGTGTAATAATATGATCCAGCTGCGATTTCTGAGTGCCCTTTGGCCATGTTATCCTGCAAGATGGTCTCGCTTTTGTTGCTTCTATTTGCAGTTTTTCCCTGTTGGCTATATCCATTAACAGTTCCCCGTTGTAGTTAGAATAGTCATGATGCAGGTTTTGGTGAATCAGCCCTTTGTGTTGGAAATTTTGTGTATCTCGACGACCAATATGGGCGTTAAAGTCACCTAAAATTATTAGCGTACATGTCCTTGGTTTTTTCCTAATCAGGTTTAGTACCCCTGTGAAAGATTTGGTTGCTTTAGAGGTACAACTGTTGATGTGAGAGTTGATTATATAAAGATGAGTAGGCTTTTCGCTTTCAGTACCAACTTTAAGAGTAATTGACATCGCGTCAGTACCTTTTTCCCGTTTTCCCATTTCAATTTGAGCATTCTTTCTAATAAGAATTGGAAGTCCCCGATGTGCTTTCGCTTTGGTTCCAGATAGATACCAATCGTAGTGCGTGGAGTTATAAGATCCTAAGTTCATCCCTGTTTCTTGAAGGCAGGCTACATGAATACCTCTTTGTGAAAGTTTAGCATCTATTTTATCTTTTTTGGCCGGTTTCGAGGCCCCTCGGACGTTCCAAGTTGCAATGCGCAAGTCTGAGCAAGTGTACTTAATTGCAACAGATGGTCGATTTCTAAGTATTGTGTATCCTGTCTCATCCGCAACTTCATCAGACATATGTGTTTGCATTGTTGATGTTAATTGAGTGCATTGTGTTAATGGGCTAGCTACTTGGGGGCTGTAATTTTGGAACCGAGGTTGTGTGGACTGACCTTGCTCTTCTCGAATGTTGTGCTGGATAACTTCTTTTTCAGTATGTTGTGATGTTTTGGAGTTAATTGATACCTGCTTTGGAGATTGCGGGTTACTGTTGTATTGTTCAACTTCGATCGTGCGTTTTAGTAGACGCACAGTAAAAAAATATTTTTGTAAATTTGACGGACCATTTCATTTATTCATGAACAATTTATATTGTGTTGAATATACATGCAACCGTTCGTGCTCAGGTGGGCGCGTGTGCACCGACCGAAGGCCTGACAGTCAATCTGTTTTAGTCCGTTTTAATAAGAGTAAAAATATTTTTAACACTAATAATCAAGTGCAGGTGGTCGTTCTGCATGTTTCGTTTCAAAGTTTTGTAATTACAACAGATTTTGGAAGATGCGGCTATAAAAGGATCGTATAGGGAAGCTTCAAAGCACCAAGCAGTATCCGTTGACATAAATATTTTTGAATCGTGTTTGTAATGTTTCTTTCAGGGCGACAAGGGTGACAAGGGCGAGCGCGGCTTCACGACGACGCTGAAGGGCGACGCGTTCCCGACCGGCATCATCGAGGGCCCGCCCGGACCGCCCGGCCCCCCCGGTACCTGGCATAGTCACACGTAGCGTAGCCACGCATGCATGCTCGATGTAGTAGGAGAGCGCCGGCGCAGCGCGGCAGGCAGGGCTCTGTGTAACCTGCGCCGGACTGCTCCTTTAGCCAAACCATAATGTGAACTAATTTCACTGTGCAGCTAATGCGCACCAGACTAAAAGTAATAATATTATTAACATCGATAACAGTTTTTTAGAGCTTTTTAAATACTTTATATTATATGCTAATGCCATCTGTAGACGATCATTCTGAAATACTTAAGGCCTATTTTCATAAAAAAGTGCATACAAACTGCTTCTAATTGTTTAAATTGGCTTAAGGAATAGCAAAATTGCAGCTATTTCTGATTCCTCATATACATAGAGCGTCGATAGATGGCACTGCGAGTAGTCACAATGCTAGATGTAGTTGTGGTGCTGGTGTAGTGGAGCGTGACGGTGTGTTGTCGAAGGCGCGGCGGGCGCGCGCGGGGAGCGCGGCGACGGCGGCGCGGCCGGCCCGCCCGGCCTGGCCGGCGACAAGGGCGCGCGCGGCAAGCGCGGCAAGCGGGTAACCACGACTGCTACACGCTGCCTGAGCCTCCCTCCTGGCGCATGCGCTACTGACCCGATGGAAACTAAACTCTTCGTTATAAATCCTCACAGGCTGCTGTGAGGAAGCAGCAGCCCCAGCAGTACATTTGTTCAGTAGTCCGTGCGTTCGGTTTCGCATGCGCCTCGCAGCTGACTAGCGCATGTGGCACGACTCGCATGCTGCTAGTATTCAGTAACACCTGCCTTAATAACCGCGTAGATATTGTTGTTGTGGTACAAGTGATAACTAACGGCCCTAGTCGACGCTAACCGCCGCACGGACGATCTGTGCCGGCGCTGCGCGGCACACCGCGGTGATGACTCAAGGTAAATGTTCAACATTTGTACTTGGTAGTGGTTAGTGGTACTCGTAGTAGAACTGTACAAGATACAGATACAACATTGTAGAATATCTCAACATACAATTAACATAATGTTTATTATAACAAGAGCGACAGCAAATCAAACAATTATTTCTTCTTTCTTCTACATAATTGTCAAGGAAAGATTGGCACACTACATCTACATACATCTGTACGTTTTAAGGCTCGTGCAGACTGGCGCGACATCGCGAGTGCAACTCGCGTAGCACAGTGGGCTGAAATTCGCGTTTCATAGACATTCAACATTTTTTTTTGAAGTGTCGCTTTTTTTGCTTGGTAACGATTGGGAATACCTACTACATGCCTAATAAAATGAACTTTTAGGTTTATAATCGGAAACAGCGCAATCAGATTTTTTTTCGAAAAAATTAGTATGGAGTCGGCATAATAAATGATATTGTCGCCCAGTACAGTTCACCTTTGTTATAGAAAGTGAAACAGTGGTGAAGGGAGAAAATGAAAGAGTCAAAGCTGAGATATCGGCTCTCCAACCATCTGATTGTGATAGCAATATGGTGAGTCATAAGCTAATACTCACCATGGTAGATGTGTACGGTGCACGTACATGGTTTTAAAATATGTATTTTGATGCAATAAGTTAGTCATTTAGGCTAGCGTATTTGCACTTTGATCGCGACCTACATTTGGGAGCGCATTGACACACGGCGGAGCCTAGATGAGGATTTCTTGCACATAATTTAATTAGTGTTCAATTAGACGTGGTTTGAGTCGGACAACTTGCATTTTTATTTAGATTCATTCCCGTTGGGCATTCATTGACATACATTACATACATTGACGTTCATTGGCATATTTACAGTTTGGTTAACACACCGAACATATTTTTTTGGTCCTTCGAAACCTTTGCAAGTACCGTACAGTCCGAGACATCGGTCAGTAATACGTCGCGTGTGAGCTGTATCGTGCCGTGTCATACCGTGCCGCGTGTGTTGCTGTACAAGGAGCATCCGGGGAGGTAGCAGCGATCCAGGTTCCAGAGCGACGCTTGGCAGTACGAAAAAAGGGAGAGTTCCTGAAGTTCAAGTAAGATCGTTCATTTTTTACTTACCACTATGACAATGGAAGCTTTAATCGCGCGTCAAGCTGAGGTTCTCGAGGAGTTGAAGAGAATGCATTCTAATTTTAAGAAAGATTCAGCGAGCAGGAAGAACCCCGAGTACATTCGACTAAGGCTTGAGCGATTGGATCAGTTATGGGCGGAATGTGAGGAGAAGAACCAGGAGCTGAGCACATTAGAAGATAAGAATCATCAATATTTCACGAATAACATTTATGAGGTAATCAGGAGTTGGTATCAAGGAGCTCGTCAGGAGGTTGCAGCATACGAGGTCAAGCTTCAGAGCGGACCTATCAACGCCAGTCATAGTAAGTCAAGCGTTGAGTTTGACAACACCCTTTTCGATACGTCTTCAAAAGCAGAGGGCAAGCTACTCGAGTTACAGCAGTTGCAACAAGCTAATTTCCGTGCATTTGATAGGGTAGTGGCGAGTAGGAGCATTGACGACGTTAAGGAGAAATGGGAGGTTGAGGATATGTTAAAGACATTAGAGTCTCGGTGGGCTGCAATTGACAAATTACACTTACAGATTGACAGTATATTAGGAGGCATACCTAACGAGTACTATGACGATTTTTGTCGTTATGAAATTACCTTTTTAAAAGTAAAACGGACATTAAACATGAGCTTAAACGCCTCTGTGCATCAACAACAAACTTTGCCTAAAATCGACATACCTAGTTTTAGCGGAAACTATACATCATGGCCTACTTTCATGGATCTGTACGTGGAAGCGATCCATAATAACCCCGCTATTGCAAAAACCCAAAAAATGCAACATCTAAAAGGAAGGTTGCGCGGTGAAGCGGAAAAGCTCGTACAGCATTTACATATCGCACCAGAAAATTACGACACGTGTTGGGAAATATTGAATCATAGATATAATAACAAGTTTCTACTATTCACCAAGAATTTTCAAGTATTTATGCGTCAACCTAACTTACAAAAACAATCTGCATTCGACCTCAAGCGGTTATATGACACAAGCAATGAAACCATAAACGCAATACATAACTTGGGTGTAGATACAAGCGCTTGGGATCCTGTACTGGTTTACGTTTTATGCGAAAAACTTGACGCCGAAACCTATTCGGAATACATGCAGTCCAGGTCAGACCCGCGGGAGATACCTACATTCAATCAGTTTATGGACTTCGTTGAGAACAAATTTATGGCATTAGAACCTTTGCATAGGAAAAAGCCCGACGGCGACAAACTAGCACAAAAACCACAATACAATAATGCACCACATCCATCTAACAAGAACCATAAGCCAACCTATTCGCAACCGAATAAAAGTTCATCGAACCAGTTTCGTAACTTCCATGCATCCAATGTTGGGCAATTTAACAAGATTAATTGCTCATTGTGCAACACCAATCATGCATTATTCCAATGTGCCAAATTCAGTGACATGGCAGGTCCGGAAAAGTTAAAATTTATTGAGAACAATAACATCTGCAAAAATTGTCTGTTCATGCATACTAAGGGTTACTGTGCGTCACAAAAAAGATGCAGAGAGTGCAACGAATCACACAACACTTTACTGCACAACGATATTGTCAAGTCGGCGCAATTGCCCTTAGCAACACACACTGTGCCTAAACCGTCGTCATCAACGACAACCAGGTCAACAAAAACCGTGCAAAATAACTTCGCCTCGAATAATGATGACGAGATATTATTGGCAACTGCATTAATACAGGTAGCGACAGCTAGCGGCGAATATATTACGCTACGGGCATTAGTTGATCAAGGTTCTCAAATAACCTTAATCACCGAAAATGCAACCCAAAGATTGGGTATACAGCGACAGCAGTTAAGCGCAAGCATAAGTGGTATCGGCACTTTGTCCAATAGGAGTAAAGGAAAGGTCCAGTTATTCTGCAAGTCTCTACACAACGATTTCCAGCTTACAACGGAAGCACTAGTCATGACAAGGGTGGTAAACAATCTGCCCAACGTTACATTTGCAAAGAAGCCTTGGGCTCACGTGACAGACATTACACTAGCTGATCCAGACTACAACGTGTCTAGACCCATTGACATACTTCTGGATGCACACGTATTTTCAGAAATTTTAATGAATGGCTTGGTTAAGGGCGAGGTTAACGAACCTATAGCTCAACAGACACATTTAGGGTGGATCCTATCAGGCAACGTCAACAAGACATTCAACTGCAACGTCGTCATAAATCAAGTTGATGATTTGGCAAAGTATTGGGAGGTGGAAGACATCAACGGGGATACATGCATATCAATGACGACAGAAGAGAGATATTGCGAGGAGTTTTACATAGCAACAACAACGCGCTTACGGAATGGTAAATATGCAGTTCGTTTGCCGATGAAGCCTAATTTCAATCAGTTGTTGGGCAAATCAAAATCGCGTGCAACAGCACAATTCATGGAATTAGAAAGGAGATTGACCAGGAATGACAAATTATCTGAAAGCTACAGTAAGTTCATGAAAGAATACTTGGAGATGGGACACATGAAAGAGAGTAAGAATGACAACAATCCAACATGCTACTTACCTCATCATGCAGTCCTTAAACAGGATTCAGTGACAACGAAATTCAGAGTGGTTTTCAATGCCTCGCAGAAAACTGACACCGGTTACAGCCTGAACGACTTGATGGAGTGTGGTCCTAAGCTTCATCAAGACCTATTGACATTACTATTGGGATGGCGGCAATACAAGTACGTGTTTACGGCAGACTGTGAGAAGATGTATCGTATGATCCTAATACATGAAGAAGATCAACATTTGCAGAAGATAATGTGGAGAGAACCAAACCAAGGTCCATTAAAGGAGTACCAGTTATGCACAGTGACTTATGGCACTAAGGCGGCACCATTTCTAGCACTTCGAACACTCACGCAGCTAGCGAATGATGACGCGGGGAAATATCCGTTAGCAGCAGACGTCATTACAAACAAAATGTATGTTGATGACGTATTAAGTGGTAGCAATTCCATCGAGACAGCCCAAGAAATACAAAAACAACTCATCAACATGCTGGGAGGAGCTGGTCTAACGCTACGGAAGTGGTCAAGCAACGACCCGACCTTGATCGAAAGCTTATCATCATCAGACCTTAACCAGACTACCATGCACTTTACAAATGACGGAACTACAAAAGCCCTTGGTGTACAGTGGAATCCTACAACTGACACATTTGCATTCACAAACAAAATAAAATCAGACAATAATAAACAACTGACAAAGAGAAAGCTACTGTCTGAAATATCAAAAATCTTCGACCCACTTGGATGGCTTACACCATTGACAGTAAAAACAAAACTGCTGTTTCAAGGTGTTTGGCTATCAGGATGTGATTGGGACGAAACTTTACCTATCAGCGCACAAGAAGAATGGAAGCAACTTACAAATGACTTGCATTACATAACCAAAATTGAGATACCGAGATGGCTGGGGGATACTACAAAACCCTTCCAAGTCCATGGGTTCTGCGACGCGTCAGAAAAGGCCTACGCGTGCGCTATTTACCTACTGACGTTAGATGACAAAAACGAGCCCGTGAGTAGACTTATAGCGGCAAAGTCTAGGCTATCGCCAATCAATAAAAAATTGACATTACCACGACTTGAACTGTGTGGAGCTGTACTACTGTCACGTTTGATGGAAAAGGTCATAAAATCTTTCAGATGGGACAATGTTGACAAAAACACATACGCTTGGACGGATTCTATGATTGTACTAGGCTGGCTGCATGGTGACGTCACAAAATGGAAATCGTTCGTGAGTAACAGAGTACAACAAGTACTTGAAGTTATACCAGGACAACACTGGAGTTACGTTAAATCAGAGGACAACGCTGCAGACTGTGCATCACGTGGCATCAGTTGTTCCCAATTATTACAACATCCTTTGTGGTGGCAAGGGCCAGAATGGGTGAAAAATTACAATGAAAAAACAGCTGACAAAGTTGCAATCACACCGACAACATGCGAATCAAAACAAAAACAAGTGAAAGCGTGTGTTGTGAAATATGAACCTTCTTCAATTGTAATTGAGTTATTAGACAGACACAGCGATATGACTCGCATTACAAGGGTCATAGCGTGGATAAAACATTTTATTAACAACTGCTCAAATATCAAAACAAATAAAACTGCTTATATGACACCAACAGAAATACAAAGCGCCGAAAGACTCATACTGAAAGAAATTCAACTGCATGCCTTCAAGGATGAGATTATGAGACTGAAGGAAAACAAAGAAGTGAGCACCAAAAGTAACCTCCTGAGTTTAAACCCATTTCTTGACAAGCATGACATTTTGCGAGTGGGGGGAAGGCTACATAACTCGCATTTAAATGATAATACCAAACACCCAATGTTGCTACCACATGACCACAAACTGACAGAATTATTGATCTGGCAAGCGCATAAAAGGACATTACATGGAGGTCCCAAGCTAACCCTGACATATTTAAGACAAAGATTGTGGATTGTGGGAGGACATCGAGCCGTTAAAAAGGTTCTACATAAATGCACAACATGTCGCCGATTTCATGCAAAAACTCCTACTCAGATTATGGCAGATCTACCAGAGCCTAGAGTGACAATATCTCGCCCGTTCACACATACAGGGGTCGATTTCACTGGTCACGTCGAGATCAAGGCTAATAAGGGCCGAGGAGTAAGAACATTGCTAGCTTACATTGCCGTATTCGTCTGTCTGGCAACAAAAGCTATCCATTTAGAACTGGTCACAGAGTTGACCAGCACAGCCTTTTTATCTGCTTTCAAACGCTTTTGTGCGCGTCGAGGCACGCCACGGGATATGTACAGTGACAACGGCTCAAATTTTGTGGGAGCAAATCGGATCCTATTGCAACAATATAAATGCATTGTACAAACTATTGACAACTTCTTCTTAGACAAGGTATCTGAGATGGGAGTTAAGTGGCACTTTAATGCCCCAGTTTGGCCGAGCGCAGGCGGACTGTGGGAAGCTGCCGTAAAAAGCATGAAGTACCACTTAAAACGTGTCATTGGAGAACAACGCCTAACTTACGAAGAATTCACCACTCTGTTATGCCAGATCGAAGCATGCTTGAACTCACGACCACTATGCACTATAACAGAGAACGTGGACGAAATCAACTGTTTGACACCTGGACATTTTCTAACTGGCACATCGCTCATGACAATTCCAGAACCGGACATTGACAACACTTACCACTTAAGCAAAAGATGGCAAATTGTGCAGAAGCTTAGTAAGGATTTCTGGAAGAAATGGTCGCAAGAATACCTACAACAACTACAAGCTAGATTAAAATGGAAACGACAGAATACCGACCCACGATTAAATGACATTGTGTGCATCAAAGATGAGAAGTTACCGGCAGGAAAATGGGCACTGGGACGTGTAGAGAAGTTACACCCTGGAAAGGACGGCCACACTAGAGTTGTCACATTAAAAACTGCAAAAGGAGAAACTAAACGACCGATTACAAAATTAGTACCAATACTTGAGGCTGAAGAAAACTGCACTGACAATGACAAACCAACGAAAAACAGGCGCAACAGATCTAAAAACCTCACCTGGAAGAGTTTGGTTTGTTACACATTGATGCTAGTTTTGACATTAATAACACCCGCTGCCCAACAAGATATGAAACTTACCCCACTGACAAAAAACCAAACAATTTACTTTGACAAGATAGCGGACCTACAAGAAGTTAGAGATGAATGGAAATTAGTCTTTTACTATAATATGACGAACTACTGGCGAAACGTCGATACACTGCAACAATTCGTGTCACACATAAAACAATTTCGTTGCAATGAGTGGTTGATGCAATTTCATGTCTTAATCAACCAACTTGAACAAACCACAAGTGAACTAAACTACTACAATGAGATACTGAAATCCCAGCGATTAATTCAACACAGGTTTAAAAGGGGATTAATTGATGGAGTGGGATATGTTGCAAACTCGTTATTCGGCGTACTAGATCAGCGTTTTGCAGACAAATACGAGCTCGACATTAATACAATTAAGCACAACGAGAAACACTTGCTACAATTGCTAAAAAACCAGACTAGCATTTTGGAAACCGAGCACAACATTGTACAGCGCAACGAAGCGACAATGATAAAGCAGTTTACTTTGATTAACGATCACCTAAATACTCTAGAAAATAGTTCCTTAAAAGATAAAGCTGACACTGCAAACGCCTTCTACATAATAACATCGGCAATGGCTGCCGAAAGAATGGCTCAAAATCTTAAGGACATCCAACAAACCCTTATCAACACATTGACAAATATGTACCAGGGACATATGGACGTACACTTATTATCACCAAACCAAATGCAAAGTGAATTAGATAAAGTAGCTCGACAACTACCTCGCGACTCTGCGCTACCGGAAGTACAGAATGACGTAAGAGACATCTACAGGTTGTTCAGAATACATGCACGTATTACACAGCAATACCTATTGATGGAAATAAAAATACCTATCTTGAACGATGCACTATACGAGCTAAATAAACTAATCAGCATACCTCAACGTATTGACGCTAGTCGTGTCATGTACGTTATTCCCAATTCTGAATTAATTGCATTTAACATTAACCAATACTCGTTTATACCACTTGAACAAACCGATATTCAAGAATGCCAAAAGATCCATGATAAAACCCTGATGTGCAAATTGAATCACCCTATATACAGCACTGGCGATCGTCGCAAGTCTATTTGCGAAATACAGCTGATTCGAGACAACGAAGAACATAGTGCATATTGTCATACCGAAATAAAAGTATGCGCTGACAAGTGGGTGAAATTACATAAGCAAAACACATGGTTCTATTATTGTTGTGACACGTGCGAAGTGCAACTAGTATGCGGAGCTCAAATTACATCGGAGACGCTACGTCACTCGGGTCTGATAACACTTAAACAAGGTTGTAACCTGCAAGGTGATTCATTTATGCTTCACGCATACATGGAACACACAAGCGATATTTTAATTAATGAACCATACGCTATGGTAATGCCCACGATATCGCCCATGAACAACATTATCAACACCTCTGTTCGTAACTCGTCATTGCACATTGAAACGCACGAAGAGTCTTTCAAGAAGATTGATACTGAACTGCGCTCGATCAAAGAACAGTCAAAGCTAGAAACCCTATCTCCTCATGACGTTCATCACTACATCGCGATCTATGTGGTCATTAGTATTAGCATTGCACTGTTTGGAACATCGGTGTATTATTGGCGAAAGGTGGCAACCAACAGACAGGGGGAGGATCCTCAAGATGCGAGAAGCAGAGGAAGACGAGAAGAAGAAGATGACATCGAGGACGGGTACAGCAAGGTCAACAAACGGAACTCAAAAGTGCATAGTGAAGTGAATAATATGGTGACAATGGTTAACCCCTCCTCTAGGGAAGTGAAATTTGACACTGAGAGACATAGTGACGTGTGCTAATTAAGTGTGACATTCTATTTTAGATTTTAGTTTACATTTTTACATAATATTATTCATTGACAATTATTTACATTTAGTACCTACTGCATTTGTTTACATTACTTTTACACTTATTACATTTTATTACATTACCCATTTCTACGGTTTCTAATTGTTTACATGTCTAGAAGTTAGTTACCGTCACCATTCTTGTGGTGGCAATATGTACGGTGCACGTACATGGTTTTAAAATATGTATTTTGATGCAATAAGTTAGTCATTTAGGCTAGCGTATTTGCACTTTGATCGCGACCTACATTTGGGAGCGCATTGACACACGGCGGAGCCTAGATGAGGATTTCTTGCACATAATTTAATTAGTGTTCAATTAGACGTGGTTTGAGTCGGACAACTTGCATTTTTATTTAGATTCATTCCCGTTGGGCATTCATTGACATACATTACATACATTGACGTTCATTGGCATATTTACAGTTTGGTTAACACACCGAACAAGATGCTAAAATAAAAACATACCTTTCTCCTAACGTAAGATCGAATGCAGCATGCTACATTTGTTTGGCGAAACCTTCGGAGATGAACAACTTGGAACAAGTTAAAAAGAAATCAACAGAAGATGACTTGATGGAGCTCGGACTTTCTTCACTACATGCACGCATAAACATGATGGAATATCTTTTGCATATCGCATATAAATTAGATATTAAGAAGTGGTCTGCTAGAGGGGATAGTGAGAAAGCTGCAGTGGATGCAAGAAAGAAAACTATCCAAGCCAGGTTCAAAACGGAGCTCAACCTATTAATTGATGTCGTAAAACAAGGTTATGGCACAACTAACGCCGGCAACACTGCACGACGATTCTTTGAATTTCCTGAAAAGACTGCGGTTATCACAGGACTAGATAAAGATCTAGTCCTGTGATAGCCCGCGATATTGCGCCAATCTGCACGAGCCTTTACAGCGATTTCTGCTGCGAGGAACGACAGCTCTGATTTATTTTTTCATTGTTATTTTGTAAAGCAACTATTTCACCCACTTTACCTATGGGTTTTTTGCTTATGGCATTTGACAGATCACATAAAATAATTGCCAATATCAGTCTTGGTTTTTGTTTTGGTTTTTTTTATTAAAAAAACACAAGCAGTAAGAAGATTGTAAAATAATAAACTATTTATTAAATTTAATTTCATTGCTTCGAACGACACAATTATTTAAATAGAGTAGTGAAGTCGCGTGGCAGCGGAGCATTAACAGTATGTGGTGTGTGCAGGTCGCAACGGGGAGACGGGGCCGCGAGGCCCGCCCGGCAGCGACGGCGCGCCCGGCCTGCCCGGCGTGCAGGGCCCGCCCGGGAAACCGGTCAGTACCCACTTACTTTGTATTGTCCACGTCAACTTCTATTATGTATCACAGAATTACTTAAATAATTATGTTTATTTTCTATGTCGATATATTTTCATATGTCAGTGACACAGACTGTAGGGGACAGTGAGGAAAGAAGTGAAGAAAGAAACACATGGTCCATTGAAAGGCACTTGCCACTATATTTTATCATTAACAGTTCTAAACATTACATAACACTTATATACTTAGCGCCTTAAGAGGAGGCTTTTGAGGCCATTTTGATATTAATTTGCATGAATATTCTGAAATCACATACAAGCAAAATGAAACTTTAGTATATGATTTGTTGGATCTTTTTCTTTGCATCTTGAAGACAGTTTCGTAATTGTAATAATTTCTCTCAATACATTTTTTATTCGAAAATCATGTTGTTTTTAAGGATAATTCTAAAAAAACAAACAAAATTGTTTAGCTTTTATGTCTAAAATAAATATGCACAGCAAGAAAATATAGTTTATTATCTCGACACAAGATATTTTTTCTCTAGATCAATTATTACGCTACTCGTATTTAGTTTCGTGCTCGAACACGATCAAAGAGCGCACGTAACGGAGTGGCGGGGAGCGAGGGGCAAAGCTTGCGTTCGAAATTTGATTTAGACTGCCTGCTCTTAACAATGGATGACACTTTAAAACCGTCCTTTTAGAAACTATTACTCACACGTTCACTTATCAGACTCAACTTTAATTGTTCTTTCAGTTTCACTTTACAAAATGTCTCTAGTTCAAATCTTCACACCAAACTTTTACGACTAAAGAGAAAGTAATAAAAGACTTTCAAGAAGGAGGAACAGAACTTAGGTGCTTAATCAAAATTCAAATTCAAAAGTCATTTATTTAAACTAGGCTGAGAATCAGCACTATTCGAACATCAAAAATTTCATAAGACAGTCCCCCAAAAACGCCCCTTCACCACTTCCTAGTTCTTTAGCTGGGAAGAAGTGGCGCAACAAACTCCCCAGCAGCACAGCTGTCTGTTCAGATATAAAACTTGAATCAATAAAATAAAATGTAAAAGAATTAGCATTACGCAACACAACATTAAATTAAATTATTTGCCTTTTTCGTTAGCTAGCACACGCCACTATACCAAAAAAAAACATAAAAATCGTCGAAAACTATACTCAAGCAGAAATAACGTAAACAGAACGTACTTAAATATAAAGCCTCTAGGCATAATGGGCGTGCCCGCTTACATAAAACTATAGCTGTAACTCGAAGTCACAAATGATAAACTAGCACCATCGAAGTAAAATAAAAAACAGTTAATCATTAATAACAATAACAAAACCATGGTCAGCAAGACGACCAGTCACCACAAGCAGCACCCGTTCACGAGCATAACGCAAAGATCAGCCATCACCCCCCTCGCCATATTTGAGGGAAGGAGGCAACCCGACCCCCGACGCTACCGCAAGCAGTGACATCTAAAGGAGCACGACGAACTTGCTGCCGGTTGCTCAGGCAAGAATAATACAATCAACTGTCGAGGTCGCTAGCTAACCACTTATTGCAATACAACTCATAAAAAAACATTTTTATGAGTATATTATGTCACTAATAACTAAAAATAAATTGACTTAGACAGTCAAATAAAATAAACAATTATATAAACTCATATGACCTATCAGTACGTACGTTAATTCTAGAGAAAGAACATGAACATTGTCCTTGAGTTAATCACAGCGACCATGTATAGTATGACTTTGGAACAAAGATTGGATTTAACTTTAACTTTAAACGCGCATTAAAAGGCAAATCTAGCAAAGAAGAGGGTAGCTTGTTATAAAAAGTTATACCAAGTGAAGCCGGTAAAACAAAGCACGTAATTTATCCTTATTTCCGGTGTTAATATTGTGAATATCACTGTTTTTAGTGTATAAGTGTATATTTTGCCTAACATATAAGATGTTGGCGAAGATGAATTGTGATACCACCGTGAGAATGCCAATATCTTTAAAAAATCTCTTAGATTAACTCTGGCACCCAGCAGATAAATTGCTCGAACAGCTCGTTTTTGAAGTACAAATATATTTTGAATGTCAGCTGCTTTACCCCACAGCAGAATACAGTAGGACATAACGCTATGAAAATAACTAAAATAGACTAATCAGGCTCTATCAACGTCAGTGTATTGTCTTACTTTCCTGACGGCGTATGTGGCCTAACTGAGCCTTTCCGCTAGGCTTGATATATGAGGTCCCCACTGAAGTTTGGCATCTACTGTTATACCCAGAAACACTGCCGAGTCAAGCACCTCTTTATCTAAAACGATGTTGGGCCTAAATTTCTAACAATCGGTAAGGCAAACTTTATACATTTCATTTTCTTGGCATTGAGAACTAAGTTATTTGTCGTAAACCAATCCGTAACCATTGAGAGTGCAATGTTTACGCCGTCAAAATCTTGTCTATTCCTGTCAACTTTAAAAATAAGAGAGGTATCATCTGCAAACAGTACACCGTCATAGATACGCTATATATAGAATGGTAAGTCGTTAATATACACTAAGAATAAGAATGGGCCCAGTATAGAGCCTTGAGGTACACCTAACTGAACTGGTAGCTCGGAAGATTTCACACCATCAACATCTACACATTGGAACCTATTATATAAATAAGAATTTATTACTTTAAGAGCTTCGTTTTGGCCTCCGTGATGATGTAGTTTACGCAAAAGCGTGTCATGGTGCACACAATCAAAGGCTTTGGAGAGATAACAGAAAACTCCAATAACATTTTGCGAGTTTTCCCATTCGTTACATATGTGTTTCAGCAGTGCAACACCCGCATCTGTAGTCGAACGACCTTTTGTAAAGCCATATTGTCCATTGTGAAGGAGGCTGTTTAAATAATGTCTTAGCAACTGCTTGAGTATTAACTTTTCAAATATTTTGCTAAATGCAGGTAAGATAGAAATAGGCCCGAAATTGCCAACGTCATTTTTATTACCTGATTTAAATAAAGGTTTGACTTTACTACTCTTCATAAGGTCAGGAAAAGTTCCTAAATCAACACATTTATTAAAAGTAACAGCTAGATAGGGGCTTCAATGTCTGGTATATTACTTAATAGTTTAATGGAGATGCCCCAGTAATCACCAGTGTTTTTAGACTTAAGTGTGATAAAAACATTAACTACATCATGAGGTGTTACATGTTTGAAGCTAAATAAACGACTACATTTAGGCACACTACTATGCAAAAGATTTTTAGCTTTAGACAGGGATGAATTTAAGGAGCGAGTCGTAGTTATAGGTATGTTGGCAAAAAACTCATTGAATGCCTTTGCATGCATTACTGAATGTAATTTTCCAAGTGGTCTTTACCATATTATTAGATTTTTTAATTGTATCGCTTAAAAATTTAGATTCAGCAAAAACACAAATCTTTTTACTTCTACAAGTGGTATTACCACGTTTTCATCTGAAGGAATGGCAGATGGGAATTTCCTCAAAGAATTGTCTTGTTTCTGTTAGACACGTTTTCTGTGGTCTGGTACTGACACAGAAGTTGTGATTGAATTGGCGCTTCACTGGGCCTGGGGCGCCAAGGAGGAGCATGGGAGAGATCTAAAAAGGAGTGAAAACATCCTTAGCGGTCGCCTAAAGAAGAAATCCACGCTGTCAGAATTGTTCCAGTGTACGTTCGAACTTTTTTTTTTCGCAACACTTCTATCATAACGGGTTATCCCCTTTGTAAGCTGGCCGCGTATAGTTGCGCGCAGGTGATTAAGTCACGCCAGTTACTGTCGTCGTTATTTATATGTATCATAGAATTAAATAATTAAAATCTTCTAAGTCGATATATTTTCATATGACAGTGACACACTCAGACAAGACATAATCACTATATAAAAAATAAATAAATGAAACTTGAAGCAAAGAGGCCACATATATGTATAACAACTTCCAATCAGGATTTTGGACTTGTGGCTTCAGGCACTGCCATCACCCTACATAGGATCTATGCTGGGTGACACAACCAACACTTGGCTGCCAGTGCGGTGATGCAGTCGACCGCCTCGGACCTCATGGTCTATCGTGCAGTAAGAGCGCCGGTCGGATAGCACGGGACGCCAGCATTAATGACATCAACCACAGTGCTCTGGTTACCGCCGGTGTACCAGCTATTTTTGAACCGAATGGCTTGGCGCGTGACAATGGAAAATATGGGGATGACCATAATGCCTTGGAAGTTAGATAGGCCTTTGGTATGGGATGCAACAGGTGTCGACGCCCTTGTGACATCTCATTTTCGTAGCACGGCGGGCTGTCTTAGGCGGCTACTACAGATGCAGAAAACGACGCAAATAATTATCACAACCTTATTGGGAGTTAAATTTTCCAAACGTTTGGGGTTGGCACTTGGCACTACGGCCACGGGAACCGAGTGGTCCCCTTGTTTTACGGGACATCGCTAAACGCTTGGACGTGGCGATGCTGCTTTATTTAATCATGATTCATATAATTATTTTATGAAAATCGTTTATAATATAAAATCATAAGTAAATACCGCTTTCAAGATTAAAAAAAAATATTACGTAAGTCAAAGTCAAATTATTTATTTCAAATAGGCACATAGATGGGCACTTTTGAACGTCAAAATTTACAAATAAAATAGAATTGATTCTAGTCGCCCCTTCCAAAAGGTAGCTTCGCATGGAGAAGAATAGGCAAGAAACTCCACCGTTACTCTTTTAAAATGTTTTACAATATTTGGTATTGGTAGGTACATCAATTATATAATGATATGTGAAGACGATGCACCTAGAATAAAATTACTATACCACAATAGGTAAAAAGAATTAATAATGAAGCAGTGACAGATAAATTAATTATGTGATAGATACATGTGCTCACATATTTACAAACATTGTAAAAAAAAAACGTTTTCCTAAAATAATTAATATCAGTGTGTGAGTTAAGGTAATCACAGAGTGTAAAATAAATGTCATAAAAATAATAAAATATACAATTAAAATAGCAATCAGTTAGATTTAGTCTAGACTCTAGATTGTCATATGGAGCTGGACCAGCATGTTTCCAAGCGTTCTTATCTTGGATATAATCCTCTAATTTGTAATAAGTTTGTTTACAAAGTGTACTTATAATATGAGATTTAAATTTTCATTCATTTAATTGTAATATATCACAAGGTATTTTGTTGTAACATTTAACACAGTACCCCATAAAACGTAAATAAAAAACCTGTTTATGTTCATCTCTGCTTGCAACTGCACTAACATAGAATGGCGTTGATGTTGCAGGGCGAAATGGGCCCAAAGGGCACGAAGGGCGAGTACGGCGACATGGGCTCCCCGGGCATGCTGGGTGCGCCCGGCCTGCCCGGCCCACCCGGCTACCCCGGCCTCAAGGGGGACAAGGGCGACAAGGGAGACTCGGTGAGTGACAGTCTTTTGTTGGAATAACAACCAACTAGTGTGGTGAAGGGTAGTTAAACTATGGAGCTTTATACGTACTGAACTATGTCAAAGTCAAAGTCAAAGTCAAACCATTTATTTCAAATAGGCACATAAGAGGCACTTTTGAACGTCAAAATTTACAAAAAAATAGAATTGATTCTAGTTGCCCCTTCCAAAAGGTAGTTTCGTATGGAGAAGAATGGGCAAGAAACTCCACCGGTACTCTTTTAAAAATGTTTTACAATATTTTGTTTGATTACATTAATTATATGATTATATGTGAAGACGATGCACCTAGAATAAAATTACTATACCATAATAGGTAAAACGAATTAAAAACTAAGCAATGAAAAATAACTTAATTATTAGATAGATACGTGGTGTTCACATATTTACAAACATCATACAAGTATGTTTTTCTAAAAAAATAAAAAAATAAGTCAGTGTGTGAGTATAGGTTATCACAGAATGTAAAATCAATATCATAAAAATAACAGATTTTACCATAAAAATAGCAACCAGTTTGATTTTGTCTAGACTCTAGATTGTCCTATGGAGCTGGACCAGCATGTTTCCAAGCATTCCTGTCCTGGATATAATCCTCTAACTTGTAATATGCTTGTTTACAAAGTGTACTTTTAATATGTGTTTTAAATTTTCTCTCATTTAATTTCAATATATCACAAGGTATTTTGTTGTAACATTTAACACAGTACCCCATAAAAGATGTATGTACTTTAGATAATCTGAAAAATGGTTGATCTATTTTATCTTTATTTCTAGTATTAAAATTATGTCTATCGCTTATCTTGTTAAAAATATGTAGATTTTTCCTTACATACATAATATTTTCATAAATGAATTGGCAAGGTACCGTCATAATATTAATCATTTTAAATAGTTCCCTAAGAGATTCGCGGCGACGGAGATTATAAATTGCTCTGACAGCTCTCTTTTGCAAAATAAAGATGGACTCAATGCCAGCAGCCCGACCCCACAGTAAAATGCCATACGACATAATGCTGTGGAAGTAACTAAAATAAACCAAACGCGCGGTTTCTATATCTGTTAGCTGTCTTATCTTTCTAACAGCATAAGCGGCCGAGCTTAGCCGCCCCGCCAGAGAGGTTATATGTGGTCCCCATTGCAGTTTCTCGTCTATAGTGATTCCTAGGACAACCGTTTGATTAATAAATTCCAGTTGCAGCATGTAACTTTGGAGTTCACTTTCTTGTACACTGGTTACTGATGTTTTATATCACGAAGGCAGGTTGGTGTTAATTCTGTATTACATAGTATGTAGAGTTGGAGATGCACGTGCACTTTGTTGCCAACCCGCATTCGTTTCTAAACATAACATGTCTGTGCTACGATAAGTAACGTTTCGCTGTCGATCTGTTCCCGGTGCCGCGCGCGCTTCGCGACCCTCACCAGAAGTACAGGAAGCTGAGGAGGCGGCAGGTAACTATCCACTCTCATGACACTACCTATAGCACACACTTGTTTACAAGTAAATGCTGTGTGTATTGCTATATTACATGTATTTAAGGTGTATCTATTCATCATTATGAACAACATTTACTATGGGACCAAACACGACATCGCAAAACAATAAACAGCTGTTCCCTATATTTTGACGAGTGCGAATAAATGTAGAGAGCAGAGATGATTTCTTATCATAGTAAAAGTTGTTCATAATGTGAGTACAATGACCCCTTAAGATATTGCGTGTATTAATAGATACACCTTGTATAATACAAAAAAAGAATATAATAATTATTATTATAAATGAAATGGTTCACCTGGTTGCGTCTCACCCGCACGTCACCCGCTTGTCCCAGCGCGACCTGCGAGACTGCGGGAGTGGCCTGCATCTGTGTGTGAACTGTTAATCTTTATGCCCACTGTTGAACTTGCAGGGAGACGGCACCGGCTACGAGCTCTACGGACATGAAGTTGTAAGTATTGCACGTTCGTTCCTAATCCTATCCGCGGCTGTGCGAACACTATTCATAGGAAATCATTCTATAATTTAAGAGTTATACTAGCTAGATAATCGTGAATTGACAATTACCATAATAATATATTTTTCCTAATAACGAAAGAAAGAAAATACGTTTATGTGCGGTCATAGGTATTTTAAAACAGAAATACGCCTTCTTGGATCAGTGAAGGTTTTTGTAACAAGCTGTTATACTAGGTAATGAGGAAGTTATGTATATGCAGATGATGGGCCCGCCAGGCGCGCCGGGCCCCGCCGGGCCGCCGGGCGTGGCGGGGCCACCCGGCATCAAGGGCGACAAGGGCGAGCCGGGCACGCGCGGGAAAGCGGTACGTACCACATCCTACTCGACTCATGATTTTATGAATGATGTTGACTTAAATATTAGGAAATAATTATATTGTCTTAACTCTTTGACTTAATTTAATCTTTTTGACATTTCCATACCTAATATTTGAGCAAGCACATTAGTCAAATATTGGGTATGGAAATGAATGATATACTAATTTATTTAATTCATTGTTATATCTAACAAACTAAACAAAACCCTGGAAATGTCTTTGTACGCCGGAAACGGCAGAATATTATAAACTTTTAAAACTATGTAACAACTCTGTAACAATATTCTGACAAATAAAGGCTTGTACAGACTGGAACGACATTACGGGTGCAACAGACATATCCCTGACAGTCGCGCCCGCGATATCGCACCAGTCTGTACGAGCCTTAAATGGACTATTAAGCGACCGCGACTGCGACGTGCACCGACAAAGGAATTGTCTTTGTCGGTGCCTGTCGCGCCCGCGATATCGCGTGTGTTTGTAAGAGCCTCTACTCTTACTCACTACAAATGCAGTCTACTGCTGCTTCTACTATAAAACTATTGGCACACTTCGCATTATGTTGGAACCTGAAAGATTATCCCAGAAATAAATTATGTTTAATTAAGTAATAATAATAATATAAAGTTTATTCACAAAAAATACAGAAACACATTTACTATGTACATTAAAATTCATTTAAAGTTGCTAAATCTGTACAAAATGTATATACTCGTAACCCTGTCTCTTAGACTAGGCCAGCCTGTGTTCTAAGAGACAGTGGTCTGCCAAATAATTATCTAAACATGATTTGACAACAATTGAACGGTGTTGATGTTATTAAGCTTCTGAAAAGAAATGAAATCGTTTATTCTGTAAATAGGATATCGAACATTATTTACCACCTGTACGCATACTATGGATTCCAATAAAGTTATTTGATTTGATTTGATCGGACACACCTTTACACGTCATATTAAAAAATAAAAATAAGCTAGATGTAGTCAACATTTCCTATCTGGCTACCCCAGAGAAAAAATGGCGAAACAAAGTCAGGGGTCAAAGTCTCTTTTAAAGTCCAAACATAATTTTGGTCAGATCATGCTAGGACCATGTATATTCGTGTCTTGAATGGTCTTATGAGGAAATAACCACACAAATTTGAGTGGAGCTGTCCAATCAGTGCACGCATTTGTCAGTAATCGTGCAGCTTGATTCAAGACTTAAGGAGCTTAACGACTCGACGAACAATACCAAAGAAAGGACATTTGGGTAGGCCGCATAAAGTGCTCAAAATGCCAGACCACCATTAAAACTGAGAAAAAGAGAAAAAAAATAGGAAAATATATAAAGGCAAAAAAAATGACCCACACAGTGCTCACATTCACAATAAATTAAACCAGTAAATATAATACTTCTCAAAGTAAATATTCATGTAATTACACGAATATTTACTTTGAAAAGTATTACATGAATATTTAATTTATTTAAAGATAAAGAGAAAAAAAAACAGGATTTTTTTTAAAGGAAACAAAATATTTCTCACATAGTGCTCACATTCACAATAAATTAAAGCAATAAATATAATACTTACTTTGAAAAGTTTATTTTTTATTTCTCTTTTGTTACAATACTCGTAGTATAATTATTAGATTCAGCAATGTCAATATGTTTAAAAAATCATATATTATAATTATGATATTGCATACAAATTAAAATGTCAAGTTTTCCAGTTTTATCAATAGGTTAGCAGAGCGAGTAGCTCAATCCCAAGCTTTTTTGTCTTCAAAATAATCAGAAATTTTATAGTAGGTACCCTTTTTTACAATATATGGTTTTAATACAGGCCCTGTTGCAAAAAGGACATACTTTTTTAAAATTTCTTTCTTGTTTGCAAGATAGTTGGGTAAACATCATCTAAAACTATTTATTCCTTTCAAGTTGATAGCATTAGTAGTGCTTGGGATATCCAGCTGTTACAGACAGACAGACTTAATCTCACCATAAGGGTTCCTTTTTACCATTTTGGTACGGAACCCTAAAAAGAAAGAAAAGAAAGACATTTAAATATTAAGGTGATACACTATATTACACTTTATTATATGATCTGTTTGTTATTGAACATCTGTGTCCGAACTAGATATAAAATATCTGTATTTCAGACATCAGCGCTCTTCCCGTTGTAGTCGACACTTAGAAATTAAACTTTGTTTGACCTCTATACACATCTTAGCAAAATAATATTAAAATAAAAGTGACAAATGTAGGAGAAAAATCTTAAATTAGTTGTATAGTTATGGCCTCCGGTGAGTAGAGTGTAAATGAGTGGATGCGTGTAGGAGGGTGAGTATTATGTTGTTCTATGTTAGCGGGTTTGGTTTCACTTATTCTTTCATGTGGACCATTGTGCATGGGCCATGGCGGCCGTCGTTGGTTATTCCAACCAGCCCACCTCCCTCCAGAAGCTGCTTAGGTCTCCTGGTCTGCTTAAGATATCTGTGAATGATCTGGGTGACCCGAGGGTTTCTGTTCTGTTCTGGGTGACGCCTGTGCATTCAAAGAGCACGTGCGCAACGGTTTCTTCAGCCTCCATGCAAGCCCTGCACAGAGGGCTGACCGTTATGCCTATTGTGTGGAAGTTCTTGTTTAGTGAGCAGTGTTTCGTGATGGTCCCCGTCACCAGGCGCAGGCCGTTCCTGTCCAGGCGTAGCAACCGTCTGGTTAGCCTGCCATCTAAGGATGGCATAGCTTTCCTGGATTGCCTGCAGCCTGGTGTCGAGGTCCACCAGTTGTCCGCTTGTGTGTGGGTGAACTCCTATAGCCACCTGCGTAGTTGGTTGAAAGGGATGGGTACGATAGGTTCGGGTCCACAGACTGACGCGCTGGATGCTCTCCTAGCAAGTTTGTCAGCTGCGTCGTTACCTAGTGATCCGCTGTGTCCTTTTATCCATTGCAGTGTCATTGTGTTACGGTTGCACACCGTCACCCGTTCCAGTGCATTATGACATTCTAGTGTTAGTCTGGTGGTAGTATATTTTTTCTCTAAGGATTGCAATACTGAGGCATATATACTATCAGATAGTATACGTATACGGGTATCCGTAACTTTCCTAGCTTCTATGGCGTAAGCCACTTGTATAATGCCCACACATTCCGCCTGGTAGACGGTGTTGAACAATCCCAGCGGGCGGCGGGATATTTATGCTGAAATCGTGTGAGAAAACTCCGACTCCGGTTCCGGAGTCGGTGTTCTACTCTCATCTCTTTCGGGCCTGAGTAGTCACACCATTCCTCTGTGAGTATAATGTTGTAGTGCTTCTGAAAAAAGTGTAGTTTCGGGGCTTTGTCGCAGGGTCATGCCATCATCGGTTGTCGTTTGATTGCATCTTCCTTTATGCGTGGGTGCTTGACCCTAGAGTCTTTGCTCAGGGTTTCCGACATATAGAACCTGAAGGTGGCCATGGCTGCTTCCTCTCGCACGATGAGGTGTAGGGGTGGCAGTCCTAGCATTACTTGTAGTGCGGCAGTGGGTGCAGTCCTCATACTGCTAGTTATTGCTACACAAGCGAACCGCTGCAGTTTTTCGAAGTCTTTTTGGGCTGTGCTCAGGTCCGTCCTGGGCCACTGGACCAGTGAGCTATATGTGATAATTGGTCGGATGACTGTGGTGTATAGCCAGTGAGTGACCTTGGGGCTGATACGCCAATTCCTTCCCAGCAGTCGTTTGCACTGCCATAGGGAAATGCTGGCTTTTGTGGTGATGTAGTTGGTGTGTTTTGCCCAATTCAGCTGTTTGTCCAAAAAGATGCCCAGATATTTGGTTTCGGTTGACAGGCTTAGGGTAGTTCCAAAGAATCGTGGCAGTTGTAGCATCGCCAACTTCCTCTTTTTTTGACGAGAATCAGTTCGGTTTTTGTTGGATTCACCGACAGTTGGTGTTTATTGCACCAGTCCTCTACTATTTTCAAAGCTTGGCACATTAGGTTCCATAAAGTGTTTTCGTGGGTGCCATTTATTATTATGGTTATGTCGTCGGCGTAGCCTACGGTAACATAACCTTTGTCATTGAGTGTTTTGATGAGGCTGTCTACAACCAGTTTCCATAGAAGTGGCGAGAGGACGCCCCCTTGTGGGCAGCCCTTCGCCACGATGGCCCTTGTCACTACAACTTGTCATTTACCGTGACTTGTATAGCTCTCATTTTGAGCATATTGGTGATCCAGCCGCTCACGGTCGAGTCTATGTTGTGTCTATTCTAGAGCCATGCTTATGCTGTTGAGCATGGTTTTGTCAAAGGCGCCCTCGATATCAATAAAGGCCAGTGATGATCATTTGTGGTCCACTGCGCATTCAATCTTAGGGTTGCATATTAGAAAATCAAAACTTTCTCGAGAAAATTTCAAAAGAACAATAAACGAAATAACAAAATTTAAATGACCAAATGTTTTTTATTTAGAAAAATTTTCAAACCCCTCAGGTAATGTAACATCAAATGAACGACTGATCAAAAATTGCTAGATGTAATTTTAAAATATCAAATCATTACTAATCAAATTACATAATCACAAATGACGACTGAATAAATTTGCTAGATGTAAATATAAGTAAAGTCATTAAGTTGTGCTACAAAAGTTAGTGACAGAAAAGAATCGCTGCAAAACCGACTCCACGTAGTCTTGTCTGCCCTACCCCTAGAGTGTAATTTAAGCCCGCGTAGCCGCGGCTACGGCCGGCGAGTCAGAAACGACTAGATTATATAGAAAAAAATATGGAAAAAAAGAGATTATTTTTAGCAGGGTATCAAGAACCGAACTAGTTAGACGAGGTTAATTGTAAAAAAATAAATGGTTAGGTTAGGTTAAATCTGTGACCTCCTACGCACGAGCCGAGCGAGCGAAGCGAGTGGTGCCGCGCCAGCGGCCGGCGAGTGCCAGAAACGACTAGATAATATAGAAAAAAATCGGTTGTCTACAACGCCAATAAATTTTGTCCTTACACTGTGTCGCTTTAACATATGAAAATCCATTGAAATGCACTTTAACTCCACCCCTTTGTGATTTAAACACTTGTATTTTTCTATCTTCTGATTCTGACATTATTTAGAACTTGATTAATCGAACACGAGTGAAAACGAAAACGCTTCAAACAGTTTGTAACATGCATTCAATTGACTATTACGAGTATATCAAATTTTTTATTATCTAAGTTCTACCCGCATTAGTATGACGCCTATATAAGTTCATTATCTAAGTTCTACCCGCATTAGTATAACGCCTATATTCTTTGTATTAGCAAACCGGTCATGTTGTGCAAAAGCTTTCTGTATCAGACAGGCGCTATTCGCTAATATTGATATTATTTTTACCTTTTTCAGTTAATCCATTTTGACCTTTAAATGATTTGGTCAATAGTGTAATAAATAATTTAAACATTCCAGACTTTGTTCAGCTGAACTTTTGATCAAATGACCATCGTTATTTTAAACTTTGTTGATTTGTACATTGTTCTTTTGAAATTTGCTCAGGAAAGTTTTGATTTTCTAATATGCAACCGTTGATTTGTACGTTGTTCTTTTGAAATTTGCTCAGGAAAGTTTTGATTTTCTAATATGCAACCAATCTTAGAGACCACGCTGTGTAGCGCGAATACTGTTGATTTGCCTGTGGAGTACGCATACTGTTGTTTATGGAGAGGTTTTTCCCGGAGAGGTCCGTCTCGAATAGTATACCATAATAGGTAAAAAGAATTAAAACTAAGCAATGAAAAATAACTTAATTATGAGATAGATACTTGGTGCTCACATATTTACAAACATCGTAAAAGTATATGTTTTCCTAATTAAAAAATAATAATAAGTGTGTGAGTATAGGTAATCACAGAATGTAAAATCCATATCATAAAAAAAAAAAATATCCTAGCTAAAATAGCAACCAGTTTGATTTTGTCTAGACTAGATTGTCCTATGGAGCTGGACCAGCATATTTCCAAGCATTCCTACCCTGGATATAATCCTCTAATCTCTCCGTGGCGCCTCACTAGCGACTCCTCAAAGAGGGGACTTATCGCCACAATTGTGACCCCTAGATTGGGCAGGAGCCGCTTCAAGGCAGCCCTGGCCCGCTCCAGCCTGGGAGCCAAACGTCGGAAGTGCTCCACGAAGTTCGAGGACGAGTCCCAGGTACTTCATCGTCGACTCGACGCCGTTGTGGACCCCTCCCGCCGTTATCTGGGAACCCGACAGTGGCGCGTTCCGAAGACCATAAAAACACATGGCCTCGGACTTGTGCAATGCCACTTCGATTCCCAATTGCCGCATCCTGTCGAAGATTGTTGCAACCCCACGTGACGCCAGTTTGGCCGCCGCCTCATGCGACCTCCACTGCGCCAGGACCAGCGTGGCGTCAGCGTAGCATACCACGCTGACACCGCTAGCCCGGTCGGCGCACAGCACCCAGTCGTAACCGATGTCCCACAGATGCGGCCGAAAGACCGATCCCAGTGGGACACCGCACGACATCTGGTCACGCGTCCTGGGGCGGTATTTTTGGCATTTAGCCTACGTACCGCCACTCTCAAAACTACCAAGGTCACTTCCGGAGTATCGTCGTCGTCGTCGTTGGTGTGGTCCGCATCGGGCACCACAGGAGGTGGAGCCGTGGGCGGGGGAGTATGTTCACCTCGCGAAGGGAACAGAGCACTCACCACGTCCTCCACGAGCTGGGGCCGGAGACTCTGGCCCGCTGTATTCCCGCTCGGAGGGCGGTTTTCGCCGCTCTGTACCCCTCGTACAGCTCCGCCTGAATGGCTTCCGTATCCGGAGGGTGGATACGAAGCCTGCAGGGCCTGGAGTACTGGTGGCGCGCAGCAACGCACGCCTCGCGTAAAGCGATCAGCTCTTAAATTGAGATTTAGACTGTTTCCCATCATTTTGGTTTTTTAGGTTTAAAATTTCAACAAGCTATATCTCGGGAGCCACTGTGCCGATGAACCCCGGATTTTCAATATTATTAGTAGCGTTTTGTATATTTTAGTTATAGTAAGGTTTCAGGAATTTTCAGGCTGAATTTTTTTTAGCGCTGAAATTGTTTTCGGGAGATACCTGAAGTGACGCCGAGTCGAGTTGTACATTCAAAACCTGGACTTTCTCCGACGACGGGTTCCGAAGATACGGACTCTTTAATTTGACTTTTGACAGTTCGACGGCCATATTGTTTAGTTTCAAACCGCAATAACTCCTGAACCGGGAGTCGTGGGAGGTCGTGGTTTTCAATTATATACTCGGGGGCTCCTTGCCTTTTCTACCCCGCGTTTTCAAGCGGTTTGGAGCGTAAATTTTTCAGGGTCCTGAAAGTGGTTTTGGCAGATAGCAGGGCTGAGGCTCAGTTGGGAGAGCCCAAACTCGGGTATTCTCCACCTCCCCAAAGCGGAGATATCTCCTGTCAAATATTGACTTTGACAGTTGTGCCGCCATCTTTGAAAAATCTTAAACACCCATATCTCCGCAACTGAGTGTCGTAGAGCGGCGGGATTTTCACTGTTTACAGTAACTGACTGTGGTCTGTCGGGTGGGACACTTTTTAGGCGTTTTTCGGTTGTCAATTTTTTTATTTTTTACACGTACTTATTGACATCCCTGTGGCCAAACAAAATGTTTGGAATCAGAACTCCAGCCAAGAAAATGACGATCACCCGCGGATCTCCCGGTGATGACAAGAGGGCCGGTCCCTCGACGGCATCGACGCAATCCTCAAACGTGAGGAGGAGCATAGAAGTCTGGGAGGCTTCAAAAACTGCGCAAATATCCTCAAACTCACCGCAGAGAACAATACCGCCAGCACCAACGAAGCTAAAGATAGAGGTTGCCGCCGCATTCAAGGACAAACCGTTAGGTCGCAAAATTTCCGCAGAGGCACCAGTCAGTTCCCTGAAGCAAAAAAGGGAATACGCTGACAGAGTGACGGAAGCACGCGCCTATAGAGAGCTATCAAGTGCTACAATGGCTCTGAGAGAATCCCGGAATTTACCAGCCGACATCAAAGCGGATGTCTCACTGGCGGTGGAGCAATTGTTCCAACTAGTGAAGGAGTCCGAGTCTGCGAAATCTTCGTCAAAAACTGCCTACAACAGCATAGAGGTAGAAAGGACACAGACAGAACAGGCAGTACAGGAAAAGAATGGTGATAGAAAGCAAGGCCATCTGACTCAAATAATATAGCAACACTCTAAGCTCATACAAGAAAACAACCTCAAAATGGAGGAATTAAAGAAAGAGCTAGAGAATGGTAGACAAATTGTCGAAAACAGAGCCACGTACGCAAATTTTGCAGCCACTGCTCATAGAAATTTAGCACCTGAGCACACGGCTCTCCACTCAATAGTGGTAGCCTCGACCGACCAGTTAGAAACCGAAGACGAGGTAATTGAGAAAATTCGGAAGGCTGTGAACGCAAAGGACGGCTTTATAACAGTGGACAGAGTGAGAAAGGCCAAAGACCATAAGGTGTACGAGAGTGAGGGTAGCATACTGCTAACGCAGATGGCACCCACAATCATAATAGGGCAGGCAACTCTACCGGAGGATACGCAGTGGCCCAGGCCAACCTCCAAAGAAAGGAGGTGGCAACAACCGAGCTCATGGCAGAAGCCACTGACCGGCAAATCACCTTCGCCTTGGTCCAGGAGCCGTATGTTGGCGGGATTCGAAAGATGAAGAGCTACCGAGGCGTGCGGGTGTACCAGTGCGAGGACGATGGAAGAGGGACTGTGAAAGCGGCCGTGATCGTTTTCGATCATGACTTAGACGTCATACTGTGCCCAGAACTCACTACGAACAACATCGCAGTGGTGAGGACCCGGTCCAAAGCCTGGGAAATCGCTGCAGTTTCTTTTTACTTCGAACCGGACCAGCCCATTGAACCATACTTGGACCAAATACGAAGGACGATAGAGAAAGCTGGGCCAAGAAAACTACTCATTGGATGCGATGCCAATGCTAAGAACACCTGGTGGGGCAGCATCGACACCAGGGGCACAGAAATGTCCAGGACCCTGGAAGAGTCGGATATGCAGGTACTCAAACTCAAGTAGCGAAAGACCGCAAAGAGAAAGTCTTCAAAGAGTACCTGCAAGCAAAAGAGAGTTACAAATGCCAAGCCAAGAAAGCCCAAATAGCAAGTTGGGAGACCTTTTGCCAAAATCAAGATAGAGAAGGAGTATGGGAAGGTATATACAGAGTGATCGGTAAGACCGCCAAACGTCAAGAAGATCTGACCCTTAAAAAGGACGATGTGTTCCTAGACCCAAGAGAATCGGCAACCCTATTAGCCGAAACATTCTACCCTGAGGACTCCGAAGAAAAGGATAACTCACATCATCGCCAAATTAGAGAGCTTGCGAAGCAAGTATACGCCCCGTGTCATAATGAAACACATGATCCGCCGTTTACGGAGCTAAAGACCGCTAGTATCACTTTTAATCCAAAGAAGGCACCCCGAGCGGATGGCTTCACGGCCGACATATGCAGTCGAGCAATCTCCGGGAATCTGAACGTGTTCCGTGCCCTGTACAATAAGTGCCTAGAGATAGGTCACTTCCCGGCCATACGAATGGAAGCCACAGTGGTGGTATTGAGAAAACGGGGCAAGGATGACTATCAAAATACCAAGGCCTATAGGCCGATCGGTCTGCGACCAGTCTTGGGCGAGATCCTGGAGAAGATGATAGTAGCAAGGATCAGGTGGCACCTAGTACCGCGGATTAGTACTCGCCAGTACGGCTTCATGCCACAAAGGAGCACCGAGGACGCCCTCTATAACCTAGTGAACCATATCAAGGGGAACGGGGGATAGAGCAGAAAAAGCTCGTAACCCTAGTCTCATTGGATATAGAGGGGGCCTTCGATAGCGCCTGGTGGCCAGCTATTACAGTCAGACTGGCTGAGGAATAGTGTCCGGTCAATTTAAGGAGGCTACTGGATAAAAAAAAAAGAAAAAAGAAAATACGTTTATAGCATAGCTATCTTGACTACAGAAAAATCGGGCTGGAACACACTAGAAACACCCAGAAAGGTTGCGTCCAGGGATCCATTGGCGGTACGATACTTTGGAACGTACTCCTTGACCCCTTATTACACGGTCTGGAAAAAGAGGGTGTATACTGTCAGGCATATGCGGACGACGTCTTAATGGTCTTCAGCGAGAATACTGGTTTGGAGGTCCCGAGGCAGGCCAATTCCGCTCTCGTCTATGTTCAGGAGTCCGGAACAAGCTGAAGGTTGCGCCACACAAAACTTGTGCTATGGTGTTGACGCGTAAGCTTAAGTACGACACCCCACTCCTGAGGATGGGAGAGACCGACATTGGGATGTCGAGGGAGATCAAAATTCTGGGACTGACTCTGGACGACAAGATGACCTTTAACACCCACGTTGCAACAGGTTTAAAAAGGCCGCAGACTTGTACAAACAGCTCTCCAGAGCCGCAAAAGTAAGCTGGGGACTGCACCCTGAGGTCATCAGAGCCATATATACGGCAGTGGTTGAGCCGGTCATCTTGTACGCGGCAAGCGCATGGGCACCAGCGGCCAAGAAAATCGGAACGCAGAAGGCGCTGAATGCAGTACAGAGAGGCTTCGCACAGAAACTGTGCAAGTCCTACCGCACGGTTTCGCTGAACTCGGCACTGGTGCTGGCTGGGATACTGCTTCTGAACCTTCGAATACAGGAGGCAGCCGCCCTGTATAAAGCAAGGAGAGGGCCATCCCGGCTCGTACTGGCAGACCGGGAGGCCGAACGTGTGGTGGGATTTGCGGAGATTCCCCATCCAGCTCTGCACGTAGAGCTGATTTTCGGAAGCTTGTCCACGCAACAACAGGTCGACAACAGCAACGGGCAGGTGGCGAAAATTTACTGCGACGGCAGCAAAATTGATGGTAGGGTCGGAGCTGCGCTATCCATATGGGGATTGTGCGACAGAGACCAAGGCCATCAAGCTAAGCTTAGCCGCGTACTGTATCGTTTACCAAGCGGAGATCCTCGCCATATGCAGAGCCACGAAAGAGGCCTTGAAGCGCACAACGAAACAATACTGCATATATAGCGACTCAAGGTCGACCCTGGAGACCATCACCAACTACAATGCTCTGCATCTTTTGGCGGTAGAGACGCGTGAAAACCTGAAGAAGGCTTTCAACCGGGGGAAAGCTGTGTATTTCTACTGGGTGAAAGCGCATGCGGGTCTCATAGGCAACGAACGCGCTGATCAGCTCGCGAAAGAGGCTGCACTCTCGAGCACAGGAGCTCCGACTACGACCAGGTTCCGGTCTCATTCGTCAAGCGAATAATCCGATAGGACTCCCTTGACGAGTGGAACTGGAGGTACAAGTCGGGCGACACAGCCTCCGTAACGAAAGTGTTCCTCCTGGATGCCGTAGACGCCTACAGAGTAATTAGGAACTTGAGGCCAGCGGACTTACTGACACAGGTACTCACGGGACATGGGGGCTCTCCCAATACTTGCATCGCTTCAAGTTTAAGGAGAGTCCCACATGTGTCTGTGACCCTGATACTGTAGAAATGATTTTTCATTTACTTCTGGAATGCCCGGTACACAGTAGGGATAGGTACGACTTACAGCAGAGAATTGACGTACAATTAAAAAATGAAAACCTAGAGACTACTTAGCGATAAACGTACTCGTCAATTTTTTATAGAATTCTGTATAAAAATAGTAAGAACAGTAGTCAATAGAAATAAGGTATAATAAGTATTTACTACAATATGTATTATAAAAATATATCAATGTAGTAAAGATAAAACAAAATAGGAGAGAATAAGTTTATAGAGTATAAGGATAAGTATGTATAGAGCCTCAAATAAGCACTGTAATGTAAGAAATAGTACTAAGAGATAGAAAATAAGTTAAATAAATAGATTGAGAAACAAGATAGAATAAGGAATTAGGCACAACCTGGGTTGTAAAGAAAATGTAGAATTGATAGACGTAGAGATAGGCACAAGGAGTGTACAAATTGTAAAAAGTACACCTTGTAAATAAAATGTTGAGAGAAAAGAGAGGATAGGCACAAGCGGTTCTAGAATGTATAAAAAAGAACCGCTTGTAAAGAAAATGTAGAACCATAGAGACGGTAGAGTCGGAAATAATAATTAGTGTAGGACCATACTAGGGTAGATTATTTGTATTGTATTATACAAGTAGTTTTAAATTAGAGAAGTAAGATCTGTGAAATTGATAAAGTCACAGGGAACAGTTTTAAAAAAAAAACCTACCCAGTGGGCCCCTCCACCGCGGACCATCCCGTCCGCCTTCCCACTCTGCGCCCGCTCGACCTCCCTCTGTAAGCAGAGGGGGGAGCGGACGACCATCGATTGGCCTCGAGAGACCAAAGAGCCTTAGGCTCTCCCCCCACGCAAAAATCCGCTGCAGTCAATACACTCTCCGACATGGAGAGGCTATTGGCCGCGCCCAGGGTGCACCGGCCCGACGACTGCTCTTTCCCCCGAACGTATTCGCAAGGAACCAGCAGCAGTCGCACACGAGGAGGTTTTCTGCACGCACCCCGTCTATGCATGAAGCTGAGGTTGATGTTATTCTAGTTGCTTCATTAAATATACATTTTAAATTGAATGATTTAAACAATAATATAAAGCTTACATTTATCTGATGAATTAACTAATAGATCAATATTTAGGTCACCACAAACAAAAACTAATTTATTATCTTTAAAAAGTTTGCTTAATATTTCTTCCATAATTATTAAAAATGATAACAAGATTGACGCTGGGGGTCTATAAATACTTAAGAAAGTATGGCCTTCAACCTCTGCACATGCTACCTCACATAAGCGATCAACAGAGCAAGCAACTATTACGTAATATCAAGGTACCACCCCCTATTGAGGACCTGTTGTACGCTCTGGCAACTGAAAACTCATTTACATTAAACAACATCCTATCCGATCTTAACCAGGTTTCACAAAAACATAAGTTATCCAAATGATATTTATCTTTTAACAATTCCACGGCCTAACTCTACTGACCCTAACTTCACAAATTCTACATCGCAGTAGAGTTAGGCCGTGTAGATTCAGAAGCTTGGCTCTACATGAGATCTGATATCTTTTTCACAGGGCAAACCTTATGTGGTCGTCTTGGCAACATTTTACATGAAATGTTTTTGGTGGGATTTCAGTTCTTTTTGTAAGTTGCTAAGCAGTCTTTTTAGTGTTATTTCGGCTTTCTAGCACTTCAGTAAGTACCCTAACATTTTGAAGTCTCATACAAACTTCCGCCCCCCCAAATTTCAGCTTTCTAGCACTTCAGGAAGTAGCCAAACATTTTGATGATCATCAGTGTGTCAGTGTATCAGTGAGTGTGTGAGTGACGAAATCGGTGTATTTTAGATATCAATAAAATCTAAAGTATTAGAGCTATTCAATTGAGACTTTGTATGTATAATTAGTCTATTATTGATATCATATCCTGAGAATATGAACTATCTGGTACATCGGAAACCAACTCTATGAGGGTTCAAAAAAACGACGAAACACTTCGAGAAAAGGTAGGTAGTGCCCTTGCGCTTCGCTTGGCTCGTCTTGGCAGGGGCACTACCGTGCCCCCAGATTTATTTAAGCTCAGACTGTTTCCAATTAAAAGAACTTCAGTAGTCTGTTCATTCATTTGTGTGCGTTTTATTTTATGAACAAGCTCATTAAAATGTAGGTTATAATAGTAACAACAGTTAACTATAGTATGATTAGAGCGATTATTTAGTAATGATCCAAAACCTGCTC
This sequence comes from Tiliacea citrago, assembly GCA_963921375.1. Lineage (NCBI taxonomy): Eukaryota > Metazoa > Arthropoda > Insecta > Lepidoptera > Noctuidae > Tiliacea > Tiliacea citrago. Next base: position 136,522 of record OY992790.1, on the reverse strand, counting down.
CTAATCTATAAACCTTAACATTTAAATGTACCTTTACCAATAGCTTGAATTGTTGAGCCAGTTGCAGTTGTTACTGTTTGGGTATTGCTCAAATGTTGAAAGCTGGAAAATATGTCGTTTTGACCGGTTACATGGCTTGCAGCACCACCGTCAACAAACCATCTGTCAAGATCTTCTTCAGTAATATTTACAACCTCATTTGTATTAACTTGCATTAATGACAGGGTCAGATTGGTATTGTGAGCTTAACTTGTCAATGGTACAGGAGTTTTAGGAGGTTTTCCGTTCGATATCTGCTTGTAACATTAAATTAATGACATAGTCAATTATTTTCACGATACTTAGTTGCTTCTGAATGCAAACGTCTGAAAGAAATTAATATTTTAATCATTTCTTGTTTCAGGGTGAAAAGGGTGAAAAGGGTGACGCCGGACCCATGGGGCTGCCCGTGAGTACGCCGATTGTCATACTTGGTACACTCAAGACGTTCAATCGTTTACGGGTAAATATTAAATCAATGAGTATTCTGTACCCGCAGGGTCCGGTGGGGCTGCCGGGAGAGCCGGGCCGGACCGGCGACACGGGACCTAGAGTGAGTCACCACACATCCACTATTTATTGTGCTGTATTCACACAAGATCTGTTACTAACGCTGCACTAATAGCTCACATCGGTTTACTGACCGTGCAAACTACTAACATTCAGCTGAAGTTCACGATCGGGAACCTCGTGGTGTTCACGAGATTTAAAAAACAATTAATAAAAAGCAATAAGAAAGCATGCCAAGTCTCTAGTACCTACATCATAATTTACCCTCTTTCTGGGCCTATAAGTGCATGCGCCGAGACAAGTCCGGTCCGTGTTCGTGTGTGAGCGTGCTACTAACCCGGGCGTGGTGTGGGTGCAGGAGAACCGCTGGCCACCGGACTTCGCCTTCACGTAGTGACCGGCGCCCCCAGCTTCGCGCGCCCGCCGCGCCGGTTCGCGCGCGCGCCGCCAGCCGGGCGCGCGACCGAATCGCCCTGGTTTGTAAAGTGTATCATATTAATTCTCCGTGTCGGAGCTAGTGACCACGTGACCGCGGTGTACCAGTGAACTGTTATGGATTTGTCTCTGTACGATTATTCTACTTCGGTGACATCTGCCGATGAAGATGAGTTTGTGTTATAATGTCATGGTCCGATGGCATCGATCATTTTACTGACGAGAGCTCTCGGAAGTCCCTCGACTTGTCTTTCTTGCTCGACGTTTTTGTAAATGCCTCTTTACCGCTATTGTACTAGGTACGGTTAAGTTCTTGCTTTTGTTTCCGGTCGAGCTTAAACTTCTCTGTATATAATGTAAAACTTGTTGGCAAGATGGGTATATATTATAGATACATGAATCATACATTAGTCATTACGTTCCTTACTGAAACATAATTCCAGTCATAATATTTCGTAAGTATTGAATTTATGATAATATTAATAGTACTACGCTCAGAGTAACTATTTTTTAAAACGTATAAATATACAAATTAATATTAAAGATGAGATAGTGTGCGAGTATGGTGACGCGTGAGACCGGTGCCGAGTACACTGCAAGTGCTGCCCCAGGACTACATGACTGGCACTTGACGTGTGTGACGCGTGAGACCGGTGCCAAGTACACTGCAAGTGCTGCCCCAGGACTACATGACTGGCACTTGACGTGTGTGACGCGTGAGACCGGTGCCAAGTACACTGCAAGTGCTGCCCCAGGACTACATGACTGGCACTTGACGTGTGTGACGCGTGAGACCGGTGCCAAGTACACTGCAAGTGCTGCCCCAGGACTACATGACTGGCACTTGACGTGTGTGACGCGTGAGACCGGTGCCAAGTACACTGCAAGTGCTGCCCCAGGACTACATGACTGGCACTTGACGTGTGTGACGCGTGAGACCGGTGCCAAGTACACTGCAAGTGCTGCCCCAGGACTACATGACTGGCACTTGACGTGTGTGACGCGTGAGACCGGTGCCAAGTACACTGCAAGTGCTGCCCCAGGACTACATGACTGGCACTTGACGTGTGTGACGCGTGAGACCGGTGCCAAGTACACTGCAAGTGCTGCCCCAGGACTACATGACTGGCACTTGACGTGTGTGACGCGTGAGACCGGTGCCAAGTACACTGCAAGTGCTGCCCCAGGACTACATGACTGGCACTTGACGTGTGTGACGCGTGAGACCGGTGCCGAGTACACTGCAAGTGCTGCCCCAGGACTACATGACTGGCACTTGACGTGTGTGACGCGTGAGACCGGTGCCGAGTACACTGCAAGTGCTGCCCCAGGACTACATGACTGGCACTTGACGTGTGTGACGCGTGAGACCGGTGCCAAGTACACTGCAAGTGCTGCCCCAGGACTACATGACTGGCACTTGACGTGTGTGTGTACATAGTGGCCGGAGCGCGTGTGTGCAACTGTGTACTTGTGTGATATGATCGTCGGTGAGTGCCGTTTGTAATTAACCATGTTTTGTACAAAGATTCGTATCGACCATTATCATATCTTCCTATATTTTAATGTAATTGTTTACAAAACTATCGCCCAAATTCTTAGAATAGGCCTACGAGTATCTGTAATTAATAACTACTATGTGAATATATAAATCGTCACGTCTCGTCGTATGTTTAACATAATGTTATGATATAGTTTGTCTAGTGAGCGCAGCGCAGACGAGCGACGCGAGTGCTTGGCAGTGCTGACGCACGCGCCGCGCGTCGCTCGCCTGCGCACGCTCGCGCGGCGCCGCGCCAGCTCGCCGCGCGCCCGCGCCTGTGTTACCGTCCCACTTAACACGTAATCTTACCTACGTTAATGTTGACTCGTGCGTATTTTACTATTCCATTCTTCTTACCATTCGCTTAACTTGTTATTAAATGTAGTCCATAAATTCTCACCGACCTATAACTTTATCTACGTAAATATGTAAAGTTTGGGACGCGGCGTAACTTACGTGTGCTTCAATGTGTCCTCTCTATGTATGAGATCTCAGTTTTGCTAGACGATTAGTAGAAGCAACAATGGAAATACGCTGCATCCCGAGCTGGAAGACTGTGACACCGATGTACAAAATATATTAATCATGTTCACTTTTGGTTCTGTAGTCCAAAACCAGCTATTTTGACTTCCGGGATTGTTCGGGTTTACTTGCAACTTTATTCTGTCAGAATCAGTTCTCACTTCGGCCTGTGGTGAACATGAATGTAAGAGACGGTCGGCCTCTGCGAAGGGAAGCTTGTATGTACATATAGCAGTAAGTATGTTGCGCTCCCTGCTACTAGTTGTAAGCCTCTACTCGCTATTCCTTACTCTAAATACAATAACGTTTCTGTCTTTATATTGTCGTGTATCTCTTAAGCGTAACGTTAAGGATTTAGTTTTTTTATGAGAATCGAAAGTTGTCATTTGTACCATATATACATCACGAGAGCATAAACTATTGTTGTTTAAAAATTATTTTGAAGGAAAATAAATATTTGCATGCCATGCATATTTGTGTTTCTTTTCTTTTTCGCTTTTTTTCTGTTAAACCTTTTCCTGTTTCTTGTACTGGCAATGTTCGCGTACCTATGTTGTTCACCCCTATGCGCCGCTGCCGGCTCGATTCAGTTCTCTTGAACAACCCCACCCCACCCCAACCTCCCCGCCTGGACCAGCGGCACACCTCTTCTTGTCTGGTGGGCAGCCTGGCGTGGTGTTTGTCAATAATACTATCGTTTGACGCGTAAAGTTACATAAATTCCTAGATGTCATAGATCGTCGAATAGTTATTTCAATCCATCCTATAACTTTCTTCCCCTGAGCACTCATGGATTTACTCTTCGTGCATCCTATATCTTCAGCATTTTGTTATGAGAAGACCGTCTGTGAACTTGTACCACTCCAAAACTTAAAACTAAGTGAGTTGTATTGAGGTGCAAAGTTCGTTATATGTATGCATGAGAATTGTACGCTGCGCACCGAGCTCGCAACGTTAACATGAGAAGCCCAGTAGGTTAATTCACGTACCTAACTAAAGAAGTTCCTCAGAGGATAACGATTGGGGCTGGCCGCGCTGCAACGCTACGCATTACAAAAATCTTTCTTCATCAGTTTTGTACATTTTCTATGAACCATTGATACTACAGTTAGTTTAAAATGCGTTGCGCTGCGACCCGTTGCGGCTGTCATGTGCGCTTGGCTTCAAAGTTACTTTAAGACAAGCTTCTTGTATTCTACCACTGTCAGATACGAGAGCGTCACCCGAGTGCATTCTACTAACGCACAGTTCAAAGATTACAATAATACGCACCGCGTCACCGGCGCGTCATGAAATCACGTGAATTAGCCTACTGTTATTAACTCACGAACCGCAATCAAAATTGAATGAGAATGCCCTAGTGAGTCAAGGTACCGTGAGCGCGTACACGCGGGCGTGTGATGCTGTGAACGCGCGCCCGCGCGTGCGTTACACGTGCTGACGTGTTGTTGTTCCGCAGGGCCCGCCCGGACTCGACGGCATGAAGGTTAGTTCACTGACAATTTTATATCTTCACTAACAGTAGTTTTACCAAATAAATTCTACTTAAAATAATAATAATGTATGTTTTTCTTAAATTCTTAAAACTATTGACGACAATCAGCAAGTCTTCAACTTATATGGTCACTTTGAAGTTTACTTTTTGGTGCTGCAGGTAAAAGATTAGCTGCGGGTTCGATATTTTTGTCAACTCTTTTATATTAAAAAAGGATTCTACATTATGTTACGGGAATAGTTACATTCTTTAGCTGCAACGTGTGTGAAGTGGAAACGGAGCCGCGAACGTATAGCGAGCAGTGAGTAGCGCGTACTGCCGAGTTGTGGTAGCGCGCGAACGTGCTACGAGCGAGCTGCTAACTGTTGTGTGATGTGCAGGGCGCGCAGGGCGAGCCGGGCTCCAAGGGCGAGCGCGGTGACCCGGGACTGCCAGTATGTATACACCTCAGAGTATTACCTGCACTGACAACATCTTGCGTCCACTCTATACTACATCGTAATCACTGATATTCGCTCAATACTATTTCAGGGAACCGACGGCATCCCTGGACAAGAGGTTAGTTATCTTTGATTTTTGACGGCATCTTACTGATATTTGAAATGTGATGATAATCATTTATTTCCGTTCGCTAGGGCCCCAAGGGTGACAAGGGCTACAAGGGAGAACCCGTAAGTGGCGCACGTCCATCGCTTACGTGTAGCGCTGTGCGCGCCGGCCTGTCCGCATGCGGCCGGCGCGCCCTAACCCGCGCATCTCGCATGCTCTACTGACTCAGTAGTACGTAATATCACGGTGCAGGTGCTACTACTACTCTGTTCTCACGACTATATTTATTAACAAACTACTAACAAATGTATTTATTACACGACCTTCACGCCACACAGCGCACGATCAAGGTCATGAACCGCGAGCGAGGTGAGACGCTTGCACGGTGGCTCGTGGGCGATAGATGTTAATATTACAGTGTGCGCCAACTTCGCAGGGTCCGTTGGGCAAGCGCGGGCGCAAGGGAGACAAGGGTGACAAGGGCGAGCAGGGCGTGCCAGGGCTGGACGCGCCGTGCCCGCTGGGGCCCGACGGTTTGCCGTTGCCCGGCTGCGGCTGGAGACCCACCAAGGTGCGTGCCCCATATGCGGCCCGCCGCGCGCGCCGCCGGCACTCGCGCCTTCGCGCTGGCGACCCACGTTGACAGTATGGTTGTTATTACCTCGCCGCTCGCCTTAACAGCAGGCAGCACCTAACGATCCCAACTAATATTGTTAACGAGTCAGATTGGCGACTAACCTGTATGTGGTGGCGGTACTGTACGGAGTGCGCATGCGTTTGGCAGCAGGAGGCGCCAGCGGTGGCGCAGCAGGAGGTGGGCGGCGCGGCGCCGGACGAGTCCGACGAGGAGGAGGGCGCGGAAGGGCCCGATGAGTACGAGGGCCGTGACGACGAGCTCGACGCTCCTCGCGACTACGACGACTACACCGACAACGCGCACCACTCGCACCACCACGACTGACCTGCCCCCGCCCCCCCAGCACCTTTCACCCCTTACACCACCCCCGCCTCCACTCTCCCCGCACCGCTCGCTGTTAGAGCGCTGATGCAGGGGACCCGATTGTTACTTAAATGTGATCGGTGCACGTCTCAAATTACATGATCTCGCTTTATATCAAAGCAAACACCGCTTAACTGGACTGAACAACTAAGTGGGTAACAAAACACTCAGCTGAGTGGAATTTTCACATAATATGTATTTTCTTCCATTTCTAAGTACATTTTACTCCTGCTAGGTATTTTAGTGGCTTCTAAAATTAGTAATATCACCTTGTCTAAATGACTGCGAGTGGAGATCAAAACTGCCCCCCCCCTCCCCCCATTCCCTCCATAGCTGCACTAACTACTTACTAACTGAAGGGTGGTGGTTTAATTGGTGTTTTCGTGTGAGTTACATTTTAATATTTTACTAACCTTTTGCACCTGCTTTGCTTGCTTTAGCTTTATATTTTTCGCCCTAATACCTAATAGTTGGGACTTTATAACGATCCGGTGGATCGACATAAAATTGCAAAAGAAAACCTACCAAACCCACCCGTACCAAACTATGTATGATAAAGTGTCGTCAGAAGCCCGGAAGTCTGACAACCAGTCTTACCAAGGGGTGTCGTATTACCTAATTACTGGGTTGTGGAGGTAAGATAGGCAGTCACTCCATGTAAAATACTCGTATTCAGCTGCATCCGGTTACACTGGAAACTGACCCCCTCTTAGTTGCGAAAAGGCTAGGCAGATTGATTGAATATAGAGCACAATATATTAATAATAAAAGGGATCCCACCAAAAACATTTCATGTAAAATGTGGCCAAGACGACCACATAAGGTTTGAAGTTAGGCTCGGTAGAGTTAGGCCGTGTAGATTCAGAAGCTTGGCTCTACATAAGATCTGATATCTTTTTCACAGGGCAAACCTTATGTGGTCGTCTTGGCAACATTTTACATGAAATGTTTTTGGTAGGATTTCAGTTCTTTTTATAAGTTGCTAAGCAGTATTTTTAGTGTTATTTCGGTTTTCTAGCACTTCAGGAAGTACCCTAACATTTTGAAGTCTCATACAAACTTCCACCCCCCCATTTTAGGGGATGGGGGGCGAAAGTTATATGTACTAAACTTAGATTACATACCAAATTTCAGCTTTCTAGCACTTCAGGAAGTAGCCAAACATTTGGATGATCATCAGTGTGTCAGTGACGAAATCGGTGTATTTTAGATATCAATAAAATCTAAAGTATTAAAGCTATTCAATGGAGACTTTGTATGTATAATTAGTCTATTATTGACATCATATCCTGAAAATATGAACTATCTGGTACATCGGAAACCAACTCTATGAGGGTTCAAAAAAACGACGAAACACTTCGAGAAAAGGTAGGTAGTGGCCTTGCGCTTCGCTTGGCTCGTCTTGGCGGGGGCACTAGCGTGCCCCCAGATGCTAACAAGTTTATGTATATTAATACTATACATATAGAGGTCAAAGCGAGATTGTACTTCTCCTTCGGAACTACTGATACCTTTCCGAAAATTCTGCGCGGACGAAGCATTTTATAGTGTGGGCAAAACAAAAGCGGAGATCAAGTAAGCGGTTTGTACATACAGTGGTGGATAACCAAGCGATGTCCAGATGTAATACCATAATATATTTGTGTTTGGCAGTGAATGTTGAGTGTAGCAGGAGAGACAAGAAAGTCGAATAAATGCTGCATGTGTGTACTTTGATAACCAACCGATGTCCAGATGTAATACCATAATATATTTGTGTTTGGCAGTGAATTTTGAGTGTAGCAGGAGAGACAAGAAAGTCGAACAGATGCTGCATGTGTGTACTTTGATAACCAACCGATGTCCAGATGTAATACCATAATATATTTGTGTTTGGCAGTGAATGTTGAGTGTAGCAGGAGAGACAAGAAAGTCGAACAGATGCTGCATGTGTGTACTTTGATAACCAACCGATGTCCAGATGTAATACCATAATATATTTGTGTTTGGCAGTGAATGTTGAGTGTAGCAGGAGAGACAAGAAAGTCGAACAGATGCTGCATGTGTGTACTTTGATAACCAACCGATGTCCAGATGTAATACCATAATATATTTGTGTTTGGCAGTGAATGTTGAGTGTAGCAGGAGAGACAAGAAAGTCGAACAGATGCTGCATGTGTGTACTTTGATAACCAACCGATGTCCAGATGTAATACCATAATATATTTGTGTTTGGCAGTGAATGTTGAGTGTAGCAGGAGAGACAAGAAAGTCGAACAGATGCTGCATGTGTGTACTTTGATAACCAACCGATGTCCAGATGTAATACCATAATATATTTGTGTTTGGCAGTGAATGTTGAGTGTAGCAGGAGAGACAAGAAAGTCGAACAGATGCTGCATGTGTGTACTTTGATAACCAACCGATGTCCAGATGTAATACCATAATATATTTGTGTTTGGCAGTGAATGTTGAGTGTAGCAGGAGAGACAAGAAAGTCGAACAGATGCTGCATGTGTGTACTTTGATAACCAACCGATGTCCAGATGTAATACCATAATATATTTGTGTTTGGCAGTGAATGTTGAGTGTAGCAGGAGAGACAAGAAAGTCGAACAGATGCTGCATGTGTGTACTTTGATAACCAACCGATGTCCAGATGTAATACCATAATATATTTGTGTTTGGCAGTGAATGTTGAGTGTAGCAGGAGAGACAAGAAAGTCGAACAGATGCTGCATGTGTGTACTTTGATAACCAACCGATGTCCAGATGTAATACCATAATATATTTGTGTTTGGCAGTGAATGTTGAGTGTAGCAGGAGAGACAAGAAAGTCGAACAGATGCTGCATGTGTGTACTTTGATAACCAACCGATGTCCAGATGTAATACCATAATATATTTGTGTTTGGCAGTGAATGTTGAGTGTAGCAGGAGAGACAAGAAAGTCGAACAGATGCTGCATGTGTGTACTTTGATAACCAACCGATGTCCAGATGTAATACCATAATATATTTGTGTTTGGCAGTGAATGTTGAGTGTAGCAGGAGAGACAAGAAAGTCGAACAGATGCTGCATGTGTGTACTTTGATAACCAACCGATGTCCAGATGTAATACCATAATATATTTGTGTTTGGCAGTGAATGTTGAGTGTAGCAGGAGAGACAAGAAAGTCGAACAGATGCTGCATGTGTGTACTTTGATAACCAACCGATGTCCAGATGTAATACCATAATATATTTGTGTTTGGCAGTGAATGTTGAGTGTAGCAGGAGAGACAAGAAAGTCGAACAGATGCTGCATGTGTGTACTTTGATAACCAACCGATGTCCAGATGTAATACCATAATATATTTGTGTTTGGCAGTGAATGTTGAGTGTAGCAGGAGAGACAAGAAAGTCGAACAGATGCTGCATGTGTGTACTTTGATAACCAACCGATGTCCAGATGTAATACCATAATATATTTGTGTTTGGCAGTGAATGTTGAGTGTAGCAGGAGAGACAAGAAAGTCGAACAGATGCTGCATGTGTGTACTTTGATAACCAACCGATGTCCAGATGTAATACCATAATATATTTGTGTTTGGCAGTGAATGTTGAGTGTAGCAGGAGAGACAAGAAAGTCGAACAGATGCTGCATGTGTGTACTTTGAATGGATTGCAGTGCCGCTCGCGATACTAAGTGTATTATAATTTATTTATTTAAACTTCTCGCACACAATAAGGTACAAAGGCGGACTTAATGCCTTAGGCATTCTCCTACCACTGCCAGGGTCACGAGCCTGTCCGAAAGGGATATCGTGGCCCTGGCACACAGGCATCTGAAGGAACACGGGTGGGTTTTAGTCAGTAAAAGTCTGACACTCCCTCCCGCTCCACCCAGAGCGGGAGAAGTTATTTGATAATTTCCCACCCAAAAAAAAGGCATTCTCTACCAGTCAACCAAGGGTGGTGAAGAGATAAGATGTGTGCTCTGATAGAGAGAAAATAATGATATTAAAAAATATTAAATTATAACATAATTAATTATAAATAAAATAGGTAAACAAGTACATAAATAGGTTATACACACACATACATACATAATTATTTACTATAATATTATGTGTGTATGTGTGACGTGAGCGAACATTTAGTGATGAGAGCGTTGTGTCGCAGGACGCCATGCTGCAGTGGGTGCGCCGCCGCCTCGACGTCGACAACGACCTGCCGCCGCTGTGACGCCGCCACGCCACCGCCACGCCGCCGCCACGCCACGTGACACGTGAACAGACCGTGCCTAGTAATAGACCATTTTTCGTTGAGCACCGCGCACCGTCGGCGTCGCTGTGTTTAGAGTAATAACTAATCGAATTGCATTTCGGGTATTTCTTGGGTATTTTCAACAATGCTTATACTCCATACCTACCGCAAAAACTGAATAACTACAAGTGAACACATCGTTAACCCAATCAAGCTATCCCTCAACCCTTCAACCCGTCTTCGTGGAGGGTGTAGCATAGAGTGCAAGCACCGGCGCCCGCTATTTGTACATTGGTCAATTTATCGTTTTAATAATATCACATCTTATTATGTTGTCACCATCTTATATTTTAAGATGGACATTAGTCCATCTTAAAATATACCTAACATGTATTGAAGTGTAAATAATATGTATAATTATTATATAAGATAGGCGTTACAATAAGCGATTCTGATAAGATCGACTTCAATCTGAAATGAATCTGGCTACAGATCCTTTGGTGTGAGCCTCTTGTAGAAATCCTTTTGCTGTAATTTTTACACTTGAAGTGTTCAAAGTGTTTGACTGTGTTTAATTGATTGATTGAGGGACTTACTTAGGCGCATGCATATTTCTAAATGAGTGAAATGTAAGACCTAACAGGGTCATCGGTACCAAGAGGTGTCGCCTGGCGGACCGGAGCACTGCCGCAGTCCACCGCGAGCAGCTCCTGTGCTGTACATAGTAAATAAACAACTTTAACTAGTAACGACTACGAGACATTGTAATTTAAGGTGACGTGATCATTTACATAAGTTCTATTTATTCCTTAGTTAAAAATTATTTTAAGTAGTAGGTTTTTAGTTTCAGTCCAACTAGTAGATATTGTATGTACACGCAGTACAAAACATAGTATAGGTAGTTCTGTAGCTACGTGTCTGGTAACGTTCGATTTTTTTATACGAAGACTTAAAAACTTGTATAGACTATTTAGTATTATAATATTATATATAGGAGAAGAACTGTGTTCTTCCTACTCGTGGTTGCTAACCAACCTGTTAATACATATATAACAGTCAAAATATTACACTCGAGCTTTAACAATTTATACTAATCTTATGTAGATAAAACAGATAAAACTTTATGAAAACGGGAATCCTATTATTATTTTGATTGCTGTTCAGACACACACACACACACACCACTGACTTGTGACCCTGGACACCTGACGTCACGCCCGACGTGCTGACCTAAGATAGGATACTGTATGTCGTGTACATGCGCCACTGCTGCCGCTATCGTTACATTGATCAAGTATTACAATCCAACGCTGAAATCCAGTGATACTCTGCATCTATACAGGACCAATGTTAACACGTGTATAGCCAGTGGGAATCTAACGCTCGCTGGCTTGAAATAGAGCAGCCGCTTAGCCGATCCAGCGCTATTTGATTCAAAACAATGTAGAAAACTACAGGCCAATATGTAATCTTTCCTTGTTTGCAACGGTTTTAGAAAAAAAATACTTTTCAGTTTATAGTGCTAATAAACAATTACTTAATCACTGTCAACATGGCTTATTAAAAAACAGGTATATTATGTCGTATTTGCTTTTCTATTCCGACTACTTGTCGTCCACCATCTCTGAACTCTCTCAAGTAGATGTGGTATACACTGATTACAGCAAGGCATTTGAACGTATAGACCACGTTGTCCTTTTACGTAAACTTCTTGCAGTGGGTATCAGAGGCGATTTATTCAGATGGTTTACATCTTATAGTGAAAATCGCTGTCAAACAGTTGTAGTGAATGGATACAGTTCTGTAACTGTTAAAATACGCTTAGGAATACCACAAGGAGCCCTTTTGGGTCCTTTACTTTTTATTTTTTTTATAAATGACATTGATTCGTTCTTTACCTATTCCAAAATAATTCTTTATACCGGCGATATGAAAATTGTATGCCCTATATCAGAACTCTCCGACTGTTTTGGTTTACAGCGGGATTTAGATGGACTTCAGAATGATTATCTCTTTAATAAACTTGAACTGAATGTTTCTAAATGCTTTGTTAGTACTTACAGGCGTAAACCACATGCAATCACGTTTCAGTATAAGTTACGTAATACTATTGTAAACAGGATAAGCGTCATCAGGGGCCTGGGTGTTACGTTTGACTCTTAAGTTGCTTTTTGATGCACACATCGAAAACGTTGTTGATAAAGCTTCCAAAGCACTTGGATTTATACTTAGGTTATCAGTAGACCCCGTTATCTTGTCGCACTGACGTTACTTTTTGTAGGGATTGAATGTTTTAATTCATCGACCGTCTCTATATCGATGTTTGTAGTTTATATTTAGCAACAGTGCGATTGTGTTTTCGCTTTTCAAATCTCTGCTCAATATAGTGTAGGTATTAAAACTTTTTAATTTGATAGATAACCTCGTTGGTCTTACGGGATGCGATAACCTTAAATAAAGAATTTACCAAAATCCCTTATTTTCACTGGCGATGTAGAATTGTATAAAGTTTGTTGTCATTATTGTGAAAAAACTATGATAAACTAACGAACACCTGCGACTTTTATTTCTCTCATTATTTTTTATCACATTTTTATCCGCTATTAGTAATTGTCTTTGACTCATTGTCCGTATAACAAGGACATACATTTAAAAGTACAATACCATCGACATTCGAGATAATCGATATATTAAAACATTCAATCCCTACAAAAAACAGACGTCGGTGCGACAAGATAACGGGGTCTAGTTATCAGCTGATTTTAAAAACGTAAAAATGTTTAAAAATCTTTTTTGTGCCAAGTGTGGAACCCTAATTATAATATTTATATAGACTGAATTGAGGGGATTCAAAAGCGGTTCCTACGTTTCTTGCAGGACAAAACTAGGACATGTACTCCCAATTATATAGCATGGTGTAAGAGGGTTCACATCTTACCACTGCATTAGCGCAGACGCATTGCAGATATGACGTACTTATTTATGATTGCTAATATAGGTACTATAGATTGCCCTGAGCTGTCCTGCAGTGTAGGATTAGTTACACACTGCAAAATGTTTCGCAAACCTAGCTTGTTACATGTCCCTCATTCCAAATCCGCGTACATGGCAGGCAGAATCCGTTTCTAATCCGTGCGAGCAGAAGTTTTAATAAACTTTCTAGTGAATATTACTTTTTTGGATTTATTCAATATAAAAGTTTCTCGGATTAAACATTTGTTGGTGAAAAGCTTATTTACGGAAAAGTAATTGTTTGCGTTTAAAAGATTTTTAGTTTACCCGATCGTGTCCTATTTATTTCCTAATTTATGTTATACGTATTTTGTACCGACCTTTTTTGTTTCGTTTTATTTTTTAGTATTTATCAGTGGTCGATGTCCTTTGTAAATGACCTTTAATTTCATATTGTTTAAAAACGCTTTATAAGTTAGCTGTAAGTTTCCCGAATAGAATAAAATAAATAAACGCTAGATTGAAACATTGGATCAATGTAGCCGTTAAGTACCTATGTTCATTATTTTTATTCCTAAACTGGTATGAGCGTGCATAATATTTTTATAAGAACACAGAAACCCAAACTAATTAATAGAGTTAATAATTGTTCAAAGAAATTAATAAGCTCGGAATTATTTATTTTTATGCTATAGTTTAGGTTTTTGAAAGAGCTCACAACATAACTAAAAATCAGTTTTTTTTTTTAAAAGAGCTGCTTGACGGTATTCGAACCCGATCTTTTTTGAAAGAGCTCCTAGACAATATTCGACCCGATCTGTTTTTTAAAGAGCTCCTTGACAATATACCTACGAAAACTTTTTTCGCAATAAAAAAAGCTGTAAGTATGTTAGTTTTCACTTAGTGATAGTGCTGCCTGTGATGCTAACGCGATTCAAATATGGAAAAGAAATATTAACATGGAACATCAAGGCATTGACAAATTTTAAGAACTTTCAGAAATAATCACATCATCTACAGGACGTCTTCCGCCTGGTTCCCCAAAATTTAATTTAGCTATGTAGTTCACACATTCAGCATGATGCGAGTTGCCTGCGTGTGAGTAGACAGGCATGGCTGTTGAGGTCGGGGTCCAGCAGATTCATTGAGAAGTACCCTAGTCAGTATTGTTACAATAAATGATGACAATAAGGTAGGTCGCGAACTCGCGACGCGACTGCAAGTAGCGCCTCCTATTATTGCCAGCCGAGTTTACTCGAGTACAGTCTGCAGTTGCCCACTGAACACCGATTTGCTTTTATTGCAATAAATGTAAACAAAACTGAAGTGACTGAAGTGCCACGGTCTCACGCCACGTGTGAAAACTGAACGACTCGTATTGACTTTGGTGCATAATAAAGAATTTATTTTACTGGAATAGTAAGTGATCTAGCTGAGCCGCCCAGCTTCGCAGTTTTGCACTACTAATATGGACTTAGCCTTGGTTACGTCGTAGTGTAACTGTTTTATCTCTCTCTCTCTGGGTCTGCCTTGGATTGGCCAAACCCACCTTAACCCACTCTTTTATCTCTCTCTCTCTCTGGGTCTGCCTTGGTTTGGCCAAACCCACCTTAACCCACTCTTTTATCTCTCTCTCTCTGGGTCTGCCTTGGTTTGGCCAAACCCACCTTAACCCACTCTTTTATCTCTCTCTCTCTCTGGGTCTGCCTTGGTTTGGCCAAACCCACCTTAACCCACTCTTTTATCTCTCTCTCTCTGGGTCTGCCTTGGTTTGGCCAAACCCACCTTAACCCACTCTTTTATCTCTCTCTCTCTCTGGGTCTGCCTTGGTTTGGCCAAACCCACCTTAACCCACTCTTTTATCTCTCTCTCTCTGGGTCTGCCTTGGTTTGGCCAAACCCACCTTAACCCACTCTTTTATCTCTCTCTCTCTCTGGGTCTGCCTTGGTTTGGCCAAACCCACCTTAACCCACTCTTTTATCTCTCTCTCTCTCTGGGTCTGCCTTGGTTTGGCCAAACCCACCTTAACCCACTCTTTCATAACACACCCACACCACACACGTACATAATACACTACACATGTTTAAATTTTGATACGGCTAAGTTTATCAGCACACAAAATGATGATTTATTGTTTGGGACTAACATTCGATGATTGCGACATTCGCAAAGTTTTATCGACCAATGTTACGTATGTCCCTACCTACTATGTTATAAAGTTGTAAGACGAAGGAGACTAGTCTCCACGATACAGGGAATCCTAGTGTGGAGGCTAGTGCTATTTGAATTTGTCCAGCTCTCTTGGAACAATGAAGGTTTTATTATTTTATTATTATCTAGATAGTTCGTATCGCCTGTATATAACCATTTGTTCATTTTGTTAACGCAATGGCAGACGGTGAGGGCGGCGTGCACTGGTGCCATCGCCAGTCGTGCACAGGTGGTGTCAGGTCACGCGGCTCCATAGTGTGCCGATAATGTACATACATTATACATGTAACTAGGTACCTAAGTGTGTGTTCCAAGTTATTATGAAATTGTAAAAAATGTATAGCCGTAATGTAACGTATATGTTTATGTACCTGTGTACAGTCACGAGCAAAAATATTTATGTCCTATCTTTAAAATTGTAATCGTTCATTACATATGAAACAAAAACTACCTTCTATTGAATTATGTCTAGTGTAGGTTTTATATATAGGTCTGAAACTCAGTGTTCCCTTGTTTCGCAGACAGAAATTTCATAGAATTTTGTTTCGTAGAAAATGTTTCATATAATCCCTGGATCCCTGGTTTGGTCCTTGTATTTTGATTTCGATTAATATTGTTTCCACGACTATTTAGTTGAATGAAACATATTTTACAGAAACACAATTCAATGAATTTTATATTAAGATTTTTTTTTAGAACAAACTTATCAAACAGTAGAATTATTTTTTAAGGAATATTGTGTGTTCGGTGTTCTTTTTCATAATGCGTCAGATACCATCTACTGTTATTGAATCATTTGGGTTAGGTTAGGTTAGACAGTGACCATTAACGCGCGAGGGTGAGCGAGCGTAGCGAGCGTGCCGCGGTAGCGGCCGCGGCCGCCGAGCGCCAGATTCCCTCTATTTTTGGTGAATCATTTTGAATGGTTCAAGTAACTAAGAGCTATAAGACGTTTAATACGTATAAGACGCTCATTTTATATGAGGGTACGGTATGCATTTTGTCAAAGATACGAATTGAAACGTTTAGAAACTGTCACTCGATAAAATGTTTTTCTTGGTAATAAGATTGACATTAACTAAGCATTATGAGGATAGAGAATATTTGATTTGTTATTCGATGTTATGAATATTAAAACATAAAATTTTATTTGTAACAAAAATCATTGATTTAAATTTCATCAAAGTAAGTATTCTGCGTATTGATTATTCTATGAAATGATAATATGAGATTTTTTTTATGTAAAACGAAATTCTATGAACCTATTTTCTATAAAACAACGTACAACCCTCAAACTCAAACTCAGCATTTATTTCAAATAAACCAATTACAGACACTTTTGAATTGTCAAGGTATGTTCGCAACTGTACATTGTACCTACTATCTCTTATTGTTATTAATACACTAGCGCCCCGCGCCTGCTTCACACTGGTGCTACTGATGTGGCGACATGTCAACACGAAGTTTCTGTGTTATATCTAAGTTAAATATGAATGTGTTATAGACATAAAGCTTCGAAGACATTCTGTAAATGATGGGGAACCACATCAAAGTTCTTCAAATGATAGTGCACTACATCTAAATCCATTGTGTTGTTTGGATAGTTTAGATTTAGAAGAACAGGGAGCACACGCACAGACACGAAGTGACTTTGTTCTATACTATCTATAGATATCTACAGGCATTGCATAACATAATCAGCCTATAATGTTCCCACTGCTGGGACACAGGCCTCCTCTCTTCGAGAGGGAGTGGGCTGTAATCTACCACGCGGGCCCAGTGCGGGTTGGGAGATGTCACGTCTTCGAATTTTTGGTTCTAGGACATGTATCCTCACGATGTTTTCCTTCACCGTTTTGAGAGTAGTGATGATAAATTAATTTACACAAAGTAAAGCGCATTCCTGGGTTCGAACCCACGACCTACAAGTCGTAAGCTGGGGTTGTCACTACTGGGCCACCGCTGCGCTCTCGACCACTGCTCTCTTATCTACAGGATGGCCCATGAAATACCTCCAAAAGAAAATGTATGAATCCTCTATCCAAGGCCTTCCCGTTTAATGCAATAATACTGTACCATTGATGCAGCCGCAAGGTGGTCATAGGAACTCCTCAACTAAATACAAAAGGTCCGTCGTGATTGGTCTCGTTGGATTTGTCTTGACAAGCACTGTAGCCTTAGATTGAGACCAGGGTCTGATGATAGAGCAGGAAGGTGGCCATAAGAACTCTTTAAATAAACAAGATAGCCCCGTATCCTATCTTGAACTATCCAGAACTATATTGATGTCAAGATAAATCCAACGCTTGCGGTCTGTTAGAACCAATTCCTATATTGAACTGGGGGCCGATCGCGCTATTTCTCAACGTAATTACCGTTCGAACGGAACATTTTTGGTTTTGGTTTAAATTTGGTTTAGCTGATGTAAGAAACGGTATCGCGCTATTTTTTGTGTGAGTATTGTTCGATCGATCGTTCCTCCAACGTAACTTCCAAAGTAAAGCTAAATCGTTTCCGTTGAAATGATTAGCACGATACGAAATGTGTCTAACGTAACGTTTTTGGTTGTGGTTTAGTTTTGGTATTAACGTTAAAAATTAGCGCGATCGGCCCCCTGATCTCATCATCATCTTCTCCCAAAAATTACTGATTTTCTAAATGTCTGCTTTTGAATGTCGGAAATAAAACTGTCATAATCGTGTTCAGTCAGTAAAACTTTGTTTGAAAATCTTAAAATTAAATAACGAAACATAATTAAAAAAAAAAACAAAAAAAAATCTTAAACAATGTTAATAGTAGATTAGTGCATTTTCTTTCGGATAGTTGCGATATTTTATAGAAACTGAATTTCTGTTATATCGCTTGGTAACTCATTCAACAGTTTTTTTTGTAGCAGTTGTCGAATAATATCTCACGCCTTTGCCTAACACCACTAAACAAATTACTTTTAATTCGGGTGTCCTGATATTTCGGCAAGCGGGTTTTTTGTTCGCTTAGTTTGTACAAAAATCGCATCAGGGTTGGTTTGTGTGGATACGTGTGTTTAATCTTCTGTTTACCTACCTATCGCATTGTTTGTGAGGTGCTTATCATCAACACAAAGATATACACTGTTTAGTAAAGTATTCTTCAAAGGACATATCCACTTGTCCAGTTGGTCAATTAACGGTTGCCTAGGTAGTAAAAAAAATCGGCCAAGTGCGTCTTTCAAATTCAATTTTTTTCTTTTTGACCAAGTGATCCATATAGTGTTAGTATGAACTTAGCCTATATTAGTAAACTTAATAACTTATAAATATGTACAATAACTAAACACTACCTGGCTACATGAACATGTGCACGCACATGTTTGCCAGCCCCGTGCCTGATAAATGGTCCATCAACCTTCAACTCAACTCAACTCAAAGCATTTATTTCAAATAAACCAATTACAGGCACTTTTGAATTATCAAGGGGTCGGTCAGTCAGAGAGATGAAGCTAGTGGCCCATTCCAAAGCGTAGTAGGTTCCTATGAAGAAGAACGGGCAAGAAACTCCACGGACACTCTTTTTAATCAAAATATTGTGACAAAATATTGGTTACATCATTCATGTTGAAATTATACATGTGAGGACAATGTAGAAAGACGTGCACGTTAAAAGCGTCCGCAACAAAAAGATAAAACCATTAAAAAAACAATTAAAATAAGTTAAAATAAGCCGTGGCAGCCAAGAAATGACCAGTCCCCACTGACGAACATGACGCATGGATCAGCACCATTTAGCTCATCAACCATTTTGAAGGGAACTTAATGATCCAACACACACGCCACCATCAGCGAGACATTTGAGTGAGCATGACACACTCAGCCGCCAGGGCACATTCAAGTGAATGAAAGACGTACTTAGTAAATGGTAGGTACATAGTGCTCACACATGTGCTATGAAATTATACAATACTAAGAGATTGAATATATAAAAATAGTAGGTATTTACAATCTTCAGCAGCTCCAACAATATTTTTGAATGCCAATCAATTAGTGAATGCGCCCTTGTGGAGCAGGACCAGCGTTAAACCAAGCATTTTCGTCATGGATGTAATCCCCCAACTTATAATGCTTGGCTACATAGTGTGCGTTTCATACAAGATTTAAATTTCGTTTCATTTAGTTGGATGATGTGGAGAGGTATTTTATTGTAACATTTTAAACAGTACCCCATGAAGGATGAGTCTACTTTAGCCAGTCTGAAACCTGGTTGAACTAATTGGTCCCTATTTCTAGTCCCATAATTGTGTCTTTTACCTCTTTTACTGAAAAGATTTAGATTTACCTTACGTACATGATGTTTTCATAGATATATTGACAAGGTACCGTCATGATGTTAATATCTTTAAACAGTTCCCTTAGAGAATCGCGCCTGCGGAGACTATATATTGCTCTGATGGCTCTTTTCTGCTGAATAAAAATAGACTCTATATCTGCAGCCCGTCCCCATAATAAAATACCGTAAGACATGATACTATGAAAGTAGTTGAAATATACTAGCCTCGCAGTATCTACATTAGTGAATTGACGGATTTTTCTCACAGCATAATATATGCTGCTGAACTTAGCCGTCCTGCAAGAGATGTTGAATGAGGACCCCATTGCAGCCTTGAGTCTAGCGTTATCCCAAGGAAAACAGTTTTATCGACGAATTCAAGTTTCTCCCTATTCAATACTATGTCACAATCACTACTTTTTACATTCGGTAAAGCAAATCTTATGCATTTAGTTTTTTTCCCATTTAATGCTAAATTATTAGCAGCGAACCAATTTTGGACCTGCAGTAGGGCGTTAATTACGTCGTCAAGATTTGATGCCCGTCTATTTATCTTAAAGATTAAAGAATTGTCGTCAGCAAATAACACCATTTGTGGTTGGTTTTTTAATAAATGGAAAGGGCCTAATATTGAGCCTTGCGGCACACCCATTTTTAATTTTAAACCGAGTGAATTGACACCATTTATTTGAACTTGCTGTTGTCTATCATTTAAATAAGATTTTACTAAACTTAGCTCAAGCTTACCTAGTCCGTAATGCTCAAGTTTCAAGAGTAAGATTTCGTGATTTACGCAGTCAAATGCCTTGGAGAGGTCACAAAATATTCCTATGGCATCTTGGGCCTTCTCCCACGCTGTAAATATGTGTTTTAATAATGTGTCAGTCGTACAACGTCCTTTGGTGAAGCCATATTGCTGATCGTGTAACATTTGGTTGGTGTTAAAATGATTAAGCATCTGATTCAGCATTGCCTTTTCGAACACCTTGCTGAATACCGGCAACACGGATACTGGTCTATAATTGTTGGTGTCTTTACTGTCCCCAGATTTAAAAAGTGGTATAACTTTACTGTATTTCATTAAATCTGGGAAGACTCCTTGATCCACACACAAATTAAATATTAAAGCTAAGTATGGTGCTACAGTCTCGATTATGGTTGTGCAAACTTTGATTGACAATCCCCATAGATCTTCGGTCAATTTGATTTTTATTTGCCGAAAAGGTTTAATAACTCTCACAGGGTTTATATGTTTAAATTCAAATTCAACCGGGGAGCTTGGAACGCTCGCTCTTAATAAATAAATTGAGACATCGGGTGAGGAATTTAAGGCTTCCGTCGTTTTAGATTGTATATTAGTGAAGAAATGTACAAATTCTTGAGCTACTTCTAAGTTAGAGCTTATGGCATCACGTGAAGTCTCCAATGTGTAATCAGTGTTTCGTATTTTTTTTCTATTTGTTTCATTATTTAAAACTTTCCAAACTGTTTTTATTTTATTATCTGCTGATTTGATCTTGTTGCTAAATGTACAGGGCTTTAGCTATCTTGCAGGTATTCCTAAAAATTTTGGAATAAGTAGCAACATACTTACTGAATGTTTCAGTGTTAAGGTAAGGCTTGAGGCTACACAGCTCGAACAGTCTTTCCCTACTTATCCTAATACCTCTAGTCGTCCAGTCACTAAATATAAAATTAGGGCAAATATTTTTTGTTTTCTTTTCAAAAGTTTTATTGAATTCAGTGTGCACTACTGAAAAGAAATCCTCATACAATTTATTTGCATCGGACCTTGTCCGCCACTGTAGCTAAAATACTGTTAGGGCTACCCCTGAATCGCCGCAACATCGATGCACACCGTTTGCGCATTTTGGCATGAAAGACATCTATTCGCGCCTCCGCAAACATGCACTGCAAAACCGAGGCAGCCCCAACAATATCCTCAGTGCATTATTATATTGCACGCGCAGATCGTTGTATGCCTTCTGCGTATACCTAACCCACAAGCTGTGTGGTGTAAATACTATTTGCTTTTGTTTATGTTTACCATATAATTTATTATAAGAAAGTAGGTAAATATTCTCTGTCACAGCTGTCATACCATCTGCAATTTTTATGCAATAAAACCATGGACATATAAGTTTTTTTTAATAGGTCCATGAATAAAACCATATATCTTTAATGGTTTTCCTATTTGTCTCGATCTCTCTCGTATCAAGCTGCACGTGTAAAAGGACTGGCAGTAAACTCTGAAGAGCGTCAGTTTTACCTCGTTAGAGCACCGCGCAAACCTGCGGGCAAGCATATTGCATCGGGCTGCCAACGCCCTGCGCTCCCTATCTATATCCTGATCATCTGTGAGAGAACCCATGCCCATGCCGAGTTATTTAAATTGAGTGACGACTTTTAATGGTGTTACTTGTAACGTCACCGGTAGCATATTCGTGGGTGTATTATTATGTACTTTAAAAACCAGCACCTCACTTTTAGTAGCATTATACCTCAAGCCATGAGCCTTCGCATACCTCTCACATATGGCCAACAACTTCTCCAATGAAGGGTTCCGTAGTTGGGATGAATTTATCCCAAAAACAAACTTAATGTAACGTAGTTGAAAAAAATGTTCTTCCATACATTGATATACGCAACGGTCAATTTAAGCCTGTTATAGCTCCCTAAGCCTATCAACTGAAACCAAATACCTGGGCATATTTTTGGACAAACATCTGAATTGGGCAAAACATACCACTACTTACATCACTACAAAAGTCAGCATAGCCCTATGGCAGTGCAAGCTACTGCTTGGAAGAAACTGGGGTATCAGTCCCAAGGTCACCCACTGGCTATACACCACAGGCATCCGACCAATTATCACATATGGCTCACTGGTCTGGTGGCCCAGGATGGACCTGAGCACAGCCCAAAACTACCTCGAAAAACTGCAACGGTTCGCTTGCGTAGCAATAACTAGCAGTATGAGGACTATACCCACTGCCGCACTACAAGTAATGCTAGGACTACCACCCCTACATCTCATCGTGCGGGAGGAGGCAGCCCTGGCCGCCTTCAGGCTATATATAATATATCGGAAACCCTGAGCAAAGACTCTAGGGTCAAACACACACGCATAAAGGAAGATGCAATCAAACGACAACCGATGATGGCATCACCCTGCGACAAAGCCCCGAACACTTCTTTCAGAAGAACTACAACATTATACTCACAGAAAAACGGCGTGACAGAGAGCGAAAGAGATGAGAGTATACACCGATGGATCAAAGACCGACTCCGGAACCGGAATCAGTTTCTCACACGATTTGAACATAAATATATCCAGCCCGCTGGGATTAATCAACACCGTCTATCAGGCGGAATGTGTGGGCATTATACAAGCGGCCTACGCCATAGAAGCCAGGAAAGTTACGGACATCCGTATACGTATACTCTTCGATAGTGCCTCAGTTCTGCAATCCTTACGCCTCGTTTACGGAGAAGCGGGGCGTCGCGCGTTGCGTGGCGTGGCGCCTCGCGGTGCGTCAGACATTTTTTCAGTTTACAGACAGGCGGCGCGTGCAGCGGCCCGCGTCATCACACGCGCTAACTCCAACATATGACAATGTACGAGGTTGTTTATGAAGATGCGGGGCGTGATGCGGCGCGTGGTGCGGGGTGTGAAGAGTAGCGGTGTCCGCCACTGCGTCTTCTAGCGTGTAGGGTAACACGCGGCGGCGCGGGTATCGCTGAATGTTCGTATTGGCGGGAGTGACGCCGCGGGCCCCGCTGAGGGTGTCGGTTAACGTGAACGGAGATTTAAAGGAATAGCTGGCCGCAACGCTGCGTGCGCCGCCGCCGCACCGTGATACACGTCGCGTGCGCGGCGATGCCCTCCGCGGGCTCCGCCTGCATTTCAAGGAAACGTGTGTAAAAACGAGGCCTTAGGCTTTATTTACGGACACGCGGGGCGTCGCGCGTCGCGTTGGGCGGTCCGGGCCGCACTAAATTCAAACATAAGGCGTTGTATGAGAGCGTTTACGGAGAAGCAATTTTACACGCGTTTGCTTGAAATACAGGCGGAGCACGCGCATGGCACCGCCGCGCCGCGCCGCGTCGCATGCGACGATTATCGCGGCGGTGCACGCGGCGTTGCGTTTCTGTAATTCGCCATTCAGGGTAAAACATAACAACACCGGCGGCGTCGCACGCCCCAGTACGAGCATACGGCGATACTCGCTACGCTACACGCCAGAAGTTTCACCGCGGCCGCAGCGGCGGTCACCGCTACTCTTCACGCCCCGCGTCTCTGTAAACAACATCGTACATTGCCATATGTTTGTGTTTGCGCGTGTGATGACGCGGGCCCGCACCGCCTCTCTGTAAATACAAAAAACGTCCGACGCGCCGCGACACGCCATGCGCGACGCCCCGCGTCTCCCTAAATGAGGCCTAAGACGGAAAAACCTCTTTTATGGCATTGATTAAAACAATTTCATAGTCGCACTTAAATATATGAATTCTTAAACCCGTTCTGTCATTCAACTTATTGTCTTATTAGGCAAAAGCACGTTTACACAAGATGAACCACGTTCGTTGATTTATTGTTTCTACTAATATCAGCGTGAATTGTAAAGATTTGCTTAAATGGATTGGGGGTTCATTTAAAATTTCCATCACCATTAAAAAAAATGTGTATTTTTTGCCACTACTGAGTAATTTTCTTCCAACTATTGTCGAAAAATCTAGGAACTTCTCATCCTCACCATCTTCAATAACAAGAAAACTATCCGATAATAGTTTTGGAATTTTTACATCCGCCAATCCATTAAAATCAATATTATTTTGATCCAAAATTGTATGTCTCTGTCTTTAAAGGGACCTTGTTTTTTCCTCAAACGATGGCATTATTGACTGACTTGAAACTTGAGCCTCGGAAAGAGGATTTTCAAATACCATCTTAATCGGTGTCATTTTAGCAGACTGCCTTCTTACAACTAAACTTTGGTGCACATATAAATTGTCTCACCACCAAAATACGGAAATTTATCTTCATGGTTAAAAATCTTCGGGATATCCTTAGCTCCAAGCAACTACTATCTGTTTATTGTGCGCTGTGCCAATCGCTCCTGACATATTGCATCACTTCTTGGGGTGGAACGTTTAAAACTAACCTTTTAGTACTTGAAAGGGCACAAAGGGCAGTCCTTAAAGTTGCTTTATTCCTTCCTTTCCGGCATCCCACTGTACAAGTTTATAAGTCCTCCGAAGTCCTTTCAATTCGGCAGCTTTTTATTCTCCACGTCGTTGCTTTGAAACAACGATCTCTTATTCCTGTTATAAATACCCATCAAAATTCTGACATGAGAAGCAGAAGAAAGAATGTATAACCTAAATTAGTAAAAACCAAATTTGCCCGTAATTTGTTTTCTTTTCTTGGCCCATTTCTATACAACAGACTAAATGATTTATCTACTATTAATTCATTCCATGAACAAAACAACTTTTAAAAGAAAAATAACTGACTGGCTTATCACTAGATTATACCCAAATTGAAGATCTTTTCAAAACCATGTCCTAACATAATGTTCCCTTTGCTGCGCACCATTACCACCCACACCCACGCATTCCACGTCACACATACACCACACACACACACATACACTTACATCTTCCCTTGCATGTATCCTTAATGAATAATTTTTTTATCTCTATTTTTATTTTTGTAAATCAATTTTTATGAGCAATATTGCAACATTATAATGTATCAGATTTTTATTTGAATAAACGCGAATCAGGTCGTCTCCGGTACAACCATAAAAATGTAAAATTTTGTTTTAGGGGGTGACCTGGGTGGCCTGGTAACCTGACATACAGGTTTTGAAAAAAACTTAGTTTAAGCACCAGTCTTCCACAAATTAATTATAAAATTGTGTCTGTAGACTTTATTCTAACATTCTCTGTAATTTGTGGTAAGAAATAAATAAATTATAAGTATCAATAAACATAAGTATGTAGGTACTTATCGTTTTGGTTAAAATGCGATCCACACGCGTGATTACTTCGTCTAGTGATACTACTTTTGTCAGCATTCATTGAGACCGATGGCGAGCATACAGTTCGATTGATATACCTCCACATTCAGTGAGACCGATGGCGAGCATACAGTTCGATTGATATACCTCCACATTCAGTGAGACCGATGGCGAGCATACAGTTCGATTGATATACCTCCACATTCAGTGAGACCGATGGCGAGCATACAGTTCGATTGATATACCTCCACATTCAGTGAGACCGATGGCGAGCATACAGTTCGATTGATATACCTCCACATTCAGTGAGACCGATGGCGAGCATACAGTTCGATTGATATACCTCCACATTCAGTGAGACCGATGGCGAGCATACAGTTCGATTGATATACCTCCACATTCAGTGAGACCGATGGCGAGCATACAGTTCGATTGATATACCTCCACATTCAGTGAGACCGATGGCGAGCATACAGTTCGATTGATATACCTCCACATTCAGTGAGACCGATGGCGAGCATACAGTTCGATTGATATACCTCCACATTCAGTGAGACCGATGGCGAGCATACAGTTCGATTGATATACCTCCACATTCAGTGAGACCGATGGCGAGCATACAGTTCGATTGATATACCTCCACATTCAGTGAGACCGATGGCGAGCATACAGTTCGATTGATATACCTCCACATGCTAGAGCCATGATATAATATAATGGTCAATTCACGTCTATTTTCTTAAATAATTTTAATAGTAGGTATTTATTTTAAATGTATAAAAATATATATCTGAAATCCTTACAATAGTACAATTTAATTTGATATGGCACACGGTTAAACTTTTTTTAATTTTCTAATTAGCCTCCCAATAGTGACCCTCATGTTCCAAATTCATTTATTTACGTTACACGTCTGTGTTTAGGTCACAGAAATTCATTGTGTGTACCAAATTTCAACTTAATCGGTCCAGTGAGTTAGGAGCAAATCAGCTGTGACAGACAGACAGACAGCCAGACGGACAGACACACGAGTGATCTATACTATAGGCGTTCCGTTTTTGCTTTTGAGGTACGGAACCCTAATTCACAGCAGTATCCTGAAGTCTGTCTCACCTTTTCGCAGTTCATCGGTGAACCGAAATATTCCGGTCCATACAAATTTTCGCATTTATATAATACTAGCTGCGCCGCGCGGTTTCACCCGCGTAAGTCTCGATCCCGTGGGAATATATCGGGACAAAAACCATGTCTGTCTGCAATAAAGATTTTTATTATTTATTTATTATTATTATATGTTAATCCAGGGTGTCAGCTACCTCCATACAAAATAGTATCAGAATTGGTCCAGCCGTTTGAGCGTGAACAAGTAACAAACACACACACACACTCACAAACTTTTGCCTTTATACTCGTAATATTAGTGTGATAGGTAAGTTTTTGCTTAAACATTGTTTATGATTTAATATAAGTGTAAATTTTCCTCTCTTTTCCTCCTTAAAACCAATTACATTTATAAAATCAGTAATTTTATGGAAAATGTTATTTTGATATTTGTTCATTATTTATGAGATCAGTACAAACAAAATTATTTTTCTTTCTTTCTTTCTTTACATAATAGGAATCGGTCCTAACAGACCGCAAGCAATCAAAAGACAAAACATGACGGGCCTTTCCTGTTCATAGGAGTTCCTATGGCCACCTTCTGCTGATACCATAATTATCATAATGTCCGGGAAAATACCTGATAATTATTTGTATTTTTTTGGAAAGTTGAGGGTCCGTGGAAGTTTTTAAAATTTCTTTGGAGTCATTGCCAACTTCCCTTTTTTTGAGTGACTGCACAACTGGAACAAATGTCCAGCAAAAATGTTCCCTTTGAACTAAGTTTTAGTATCTTCGTTTGGTACCTATGTAGGTAACACCGAGGCGCCAGAGGTCCCTGTTTAAAAACTCAACGATGAATTGAGGATGATTTAAACCTGTTTGTTACTGACATATTACCTTATTTATCTGTTCCGTGCATATTAACTAGTTCACAAAACATGTATAGGTACAAGGTTTATGAATAATGTGGCACACAAGGTTATGTAAGTATATTAAGTTGTAACATAGTTCGGCGACTGAATCGAAAGTGTTGATATTAGTTTAAGTGAACTGTCACGAGGTGTAACTACTTTATTTGTATCAATGTATTAAAATGTACACTCGGAAGCATCTCTGTTAAACACCTGAACTAACACGAGTAAAACATTGAATAAAATCAAACAAAATAAGAAGCTTCATGTGCCTTTTATTTCCAACTTTACATGGTATGTGTAGTAATTTTGCAATAAATTAGAATTAAAGTTCCATACAGAAACAGTAGGTATTCGTAGGACTAATAGCAAGCCGCATAGAAAGAAACTAGAAAATGACCTACTCCACCCAATGCAGGTATGGCTCGGTGCCCCAGAGACTTGTTAATTAAAAGCTGAAAAGTTTTCTTGGGTGCATGAGTCCTTCTGATGCCAACACCAGCTCGAAAAGTTGTGATCTTTGGCAAGTGAAGCTCAAACCTCTTGATTATTTCATAGAACTGTCAGACACCCTTCCACTGGGCACTCGGTGCTGTGGCCGACTGACAAACGTGGGTATCAGTGGCCCGGGGCGTACGTGAAATTCGCCTCCCCCTTATTTCGGAATGAATCTTTCTTTGTGAACGGACTTACATTAGCAAGTTAATTTAAGTACCTACCTTTAAATAATGATGCCAACTGATGCAGAAAAGCTTATGAGTAATTGAGACAACCAAGAGCATTCGCCTCGGTTATGTTAGATTTTCTTTTGACCATTCATATAGAAATGGAAGTTTCTTTGCAGATTCATGTAGAAAAGTACCTAAGCTGCTAGAGCAAGCGAAATGAGCTCGAAACAAGAAATGGGAGTTACTTTGTCGACTTATGCAGAAAAGTCAAGAATGAAGAGAACCTAGGCTAGGAAAATGTTTGCACCTTGCCTTGTAAGTTAGACTTTCTTTTGATCATTCGTAATATGAATGGTCAAAGTAGCGTTAACATAATATTTATCAAGTTGAAGAAAACTGTATACAACTTTGGAGTAAAAATTTGCGAAAAGTGCTGTCCGGGGTTGATGGTTCCGATCTGTGAATAATCCTAATCCTATCCTAACTTCCTAACTATATATGTATCTATATTAATATTATAAATGCGACAGTAAGTTCGTTTGTTACCTTTTCCACGTAACCTAAACCACTGAACCGATCATCCTGAAATGTTGCATATATGTTGGCAGGTGTACAGAAACGGACATAGCTAGGGTACCTTAAATCCTGAAAAAAAAAGTACTGTTACCGAGTGTTGGGAAGGATTCTACCTATATCTAGTTATGTATAAATCGTTTAACCTCAAGCATGCTATATTAGATGAAGTAGTTGAAAATAAAGCTTTGAACTAAACACATGTCTTAATTACTCCAATTTCTGTGCCAACCAAAAGTGAACCTTAACACGCAAAACATACGGTCCAAACGAACCGGATTCGTTAAGTATTTTTTAATAAAGTTTATATAAGTTTAAAAAAGTTAGTAAAGTTTATATAAAACTATCCGGCCGATCGAATACAATAGGCTCGCATTCCTCAGCGATAAGAGTGAATAACAAACTCATTAGTGAAGACTTCTTAGAATTACGAGATATTACATCGTCATAACTAATATTTACGTGAATTTGGCTTAAAATCAACCGATTTAAAGTGCATATACGAGACGAAAATGAGTACTTCAAGCAGTCAATTACTCAATATTCTAGAAGAAACAGCTGGTAAAATGCAGAAAGCCCAAGTTAACTTGAAGAAATGTCCTAAGACACGATTAACAAGGGGTTACATCCAAGCAAGATTACAGTGTATAGAAGAATATTGGCAGTCCTTTAAAATAACACATGATGAACTTGTTAAGTGTACACCGAAAGATCACGGTGCGAACATCCAGTACTTTGTTAACGAAGACTATTACGTTATTGAAGACTTGTTTTTGTGTTTACAAGGAGATTTAAAGGACATGATTTCTTCATTGTCATCAGCAGGAGAAGTATATAGTAACATGCCTACGATTAACCAAATTCAAGTTAAATTACCGACAATCCAGCTCCCTGAGTTTAATGGTAATTACGATGATTGGCCCACATATCATGATTTGTTTATATCACTAGTCCATGACAACAAGTTGCTAAGTTTGGTACAGAAGTTGCAATACCTGAAATCAAGTATCACCGGTGAAGCTGAAGCCTTGCTGAAACATATAAAGGTTACGGAAAATAACTACGAACAAGCGTGGAATATATTGAAAAATCGCTTCGGGAATAAACGAGTTATAGTAAATACTTTGTTCAAACGACTTACCGGACAAAAGGCGATGAAGACACCAACTGCAAATCAGATAAAGTCCTTGCTAGACACTACAAGTGAATGTATGAATAGTCTACAAAATCAGGATTTAACTATTGATAACTGGGACCCCCTAATTATATTTTTAGTGGTTCAGAAATTAGACCCTGAGACCCATAAGGATTGGGAGGAGCATACATACACTCAGGAGTTTAATAAATTACCCACCTTGAAAGAATTTTATATATTTTTGAGTCTAAGTTCCGTACATTGGAGTTGGTGACACCTGGTAGTTCTTCAGCTGTCTCAAGGGAGAAAACTATCAGGGATAAGTCATGCCATGTGTCTGCGACCACACCGGCGAAGACGTGTACAATGTGCAAGGAAGACCACGCCCTATGCCATTGTAAAGATTTTATAAAGCTTCAACCTATGGAGAGGAACGAGTTTGTAAGGAAGAACAGCCTTTGCTACAATTGTCTGGCTCCAGGGCATTCAGCCTGGAAATGTCGCGTACCTGTATTCTGCCGTCGATGCAATCGCCGGCACCACTCACTGTTACACCAGCAGAAAAGTAACAACAAGCAGTCAGACAATTCACAAACTCCACACGTACATATCGAAGGAAAGGAAACAAATAATGAACATACAAAGGAAGACGTCGCAAAGGTCGCAATAGCATCACACTTCGTCACGAAGAAGCCCACAGCTTTGCTGGCTACAGCATTAGTGTATGTAAGGGGTGATAATGGACTAACAACAGTATTTCGTGCCTTAATTGACCAAGGGTCACATGAAACTTTTATCAGTGAGGGAGCAGCCCAAAGATTAAAGATAAAACGCAAAGCAACCAGAGGAACAATCATAACAGTTGGAGGTAAACAGACACACATAAATCACATCGTAGAATTTGATCTTTTATCGCGTTGTGAAGATGATTTCAAGATTTCTCTGAAGGCATATGTCATACCCAAGAACTTCCTCCAATTTACCCACAAAACCGCTACCTGGTCTGAAATAAAAGTTTAAGTTTAAAGTTTAAGTTTAATGCTTCTTCCCAGGGTTGCAATAATATATCTCTAAATGAAGAACTGCTGATAGGACCTCAGCTTCAAGAGGACATGAGATATCTAGTCATGAGATGGAGAATGAAGCCTATCTGTTTTGTGTCTGACGTCGAAAAAATGTACAGGCAGGTGTTGGTGACGAAAGAAGACGCAGAATATCAGCGTATTCTTTGGCGTCAACATTCAAACGAATCAATTAAAGATTATCGTCTGCTACGAGTCACATTCGGTACTGCTTCTGCCCCTTACCTTGCTGTGAAAACGCTGCAAAAACTAGCAGAAAATGAATGCAGAGACTATCCTGTAGCAGCTGAAACCATCAAGCATGATTTTTTTAATGTCTGGACAGGATACAGTAGAACAAGCTATAGAAGAAGCTAAAGATATTAACCATGTCCTACAAGGAGGAGGTTTTAAGCTGCAAAAGTGGGCATCTAACAGTGGCAAATTCCTAGAACAATTTGAAGCTGAACAGCATAGTAAACAAGTTAAAATAGACATGAAGTTGCATGGTACTGTTAGAACACTAGGTTTATCCTGGAACATGGGCCAAGACACTATTCATTATCATCTTGATTACGCCCTTATGACTGGAGTCGTGACGAAAAGAAAGATTTTGGCTGACATTCACCGGCTATTCGATCCGCTGGGATGGCTGGCTCCGGCGATAGTACCTGCAAAAATATTAATCCAAAGTTTATGGCTGAAGCGAAGCGCCTGGGATGATGAAGTAGACCCTGAAACAGAAAAAGAATGGATTAGTATTAGAAAAAGCTCATCACATTTGAAGGTTGTTGAACTGCAGCGATGGTTACAATGCACAAGTGACAGCATGAAAAACACTTCCATTCACGGTTACTGTGACGCTTCTAACAAGGTATATGGACCTGTTGCTTACCTAAGGGTGCTGAGAGAAGACCATCAATACAAAAGGACAATAATTGCTGCCAAATCCAGAGTTGCGCCTGTAAAACCAATGTCACTACCGCGACTCGAACTATGCGGAGCAGTACTACTTTCAAAATTATTAAAGCAAATAAGCGAAGCTATGCATAATATTCCTACTAATCAAATATTTTCTTGGACAGACTCGACAATCGTTTTATCATGGTTGCAGGGAGATCCTACAAGATGGCAAACCTTTGTGAGGAACAGAGTCGTAACGATAATCGATAACATCGGTAACAAGTGGTTTCACGTCCTATCAAAGGAAAATCCAGCAGATGTCGTATCAAGAGGCATGCTGCTCTCAGAATTAAATAATTGTAGATTATGGTGGGAAGGCTCTGAATGGTGAAACGAAGGGAAATACCATTTACCAGCATAAACACGTCGACTGACCTAGAAATGAGAAAAGGTATAAATGTAAACGTAGTAACGGAACAATCATCCGTTGAAGAGAAAAATTGGTCAACCCACTTCGAGGTTTGTGATACACTGGCGGAGTTGTTGCAAATAGTGACATACTGCAGACAATTCTTGAACCTGAAAAAAGAAAATATACAGATTAGTTTAAACACAGAAGAATTAGAAAGATCATTAAACAAATGTATACAAATAACACAAAGAGAATGTTTTGAAGAAGAAGTTAAAGACCTGAAAGCCAAGGGTAAAGTTAAGAACAGGAGTGTATTGAAGTCACTCAATCCATATTTGGATCGAAATCATATCCTCAGGGTGGGCGGTAGGATTCGACACGCCAATACAGACAAGGATAGAAATCACCCCATCATCTTAGATAATAAATCACGATTGACAAGACTGATTGTGGCCGATGGACATAAGGTAACTTTGCATGGAGGTGTACAGTCAATGTATAATTACATTCGATCTAAATACTGGATTTTTAACCAAAAAAGTTTAGTAAAGGCTGAAATACATAAATGTTTAATCTGTGCAAAACAGCGGGCTGCAATTAGAAACCAGTTTATGGGGGACTTACCCAAGGAACGAGTGACACCTGCTCGAGCATTCTTGCACTGTGGTTTGGACTTTGCTGGCCCGTATCAAATCCTAATGTCTAAGGGAAGAGGCGCTAAAACTAACAAAGGCTATATTTCATTGTTTGTATGTATGGCAACGAAGGCCATACATTTAGAACTTGTTGGCGACATGACATCGGAAGCATTCATCAGAGCGTTCAGAAGATTTGTATCACGTAGAGGAAGATGCAATCACATGTGGAGTGACCAGGGCCGAAACTGTCGGAGCCAACAAAGAACTGGTACCCCTTGAACGCAGTTAAGTTAGAATTCCCAGGTGATATAGTAGATACTTTGGCAAAGGATGGGACTCAGTGGCATTTTATTCCGGGTTACAGTCTGAACTTCGGTGGTCTATGGGAAGCCGGCATAAAATCCACTAAGTATCACCTAAAACGAGTCTTGAACAGTCACATGACATTTGAAGAGTTCACTACGCTTTTGTGCCAAATCGAGGCTTGCCTTAATTCTACACCGTTATGCCACATCGATGATTCATACAAAGATGACATGGAAGTACTCACTCCAGGACACTTCCTGATTGGAGAAACACCAATCACCGTACCTTCACCAAGCTTGAAATTCGTTCCTGCTAGCAAGCTATCTCGATGTCATCATACTCAAAAACTATTGAATGATTTTTAGTATTTAGCAAGACTACAACAGCGCCCGAAGTGGTTAAAGACAGTCCCAAACTTAGAAATTGGTCAGATAGTGCTCGTAAAGACGGACAATGCTGTCCCAGGGAAATGGCCACTTGGACGCATCGTAGATAAACACCCTGGCTAGTATGCAGTTACTAGAGTGAATAGTGTGAAAACCGGTAACCACATAGTTAAACGATCAATAGGTAAATAATGTCTTCTACCTGTAGACACCAATGTTTAAATTTTAAAGACATACCGTATATCTAAATTGTTGTATGTACTGAAGTAGTATTGATTTACTGAGCATCTCAATTTTTCATTTCATTAGTTTACAGTTTGTTATAGTAATGACTATCTACAATTTTGTATCTAGTTTTTGATCTTGTAAATTGAGTTTGTAAATCATATTTGTTATAAAAGAAATTAAAGATCTTTTGGTGGGCGGTATGTTGGAAGGATTCTACCTATATCTAGTTATGTATAAATCGTTTAACCTCAAGCATGCTATATTAGATGAAGTAGTTGAAAATAAAGCTTTGAACTAAACACACGTCTTAATTACTCCAATTTCTGTGCCAACCAAAAGTGAACCTTAACATGCAAAACACCGAGGGAAACAACAAATAATAAATATAAATAATAAATAAATAATTTATTTACAATAATGGTGTTAGTTTCTGATATATTCCCTGTACATTCTACCTGGCATAGCAAAATATAGTGGGTAACTTACAGATAATTTAGAGAGAAACTAGGTACTTAAATTCAAAATTAGATCATGGAGCAGCTAAGTCTAGAATTATTTACATAATAAATGAGATAAAGTGACGCAATTATTACAATTCATCATTTATAAAATCGGTATCAGAGTAATAACATTTCTCTGTCAGCAACGACGACTAGAGTTTCTTGAATTTTTTTAAGGGCTGATCCTTAATTCGATTTGGCAATTTTTTTAATATAATTGGTGCCATACCAATAATGTTTTTTTAAACAAAGCGGTGTTATATTTACCAGTACCAACACAATATAATCTGATATTTTGATCTCAAGACAGTAGTTCGCATCCTCGTATCATTTAATGCTGGAAATAGATGCTCGTTAGTTTTAACGAATACTCGTATAGAGCTACTTCAAGAATGTGGGATCCTGCCGTTTTGCCGAAAAGATTTTGCCAGATTTACCCAAACAAATTTAAGCAACCTTTTTTTATACCATTGCAATATTTCGAATGATTTTAGTACGCATATTTTCATTTGGTCAAATTTTTACTTGGCAAAATATTACCAAGTATAATGTCATTATGGCATTTGGTCTTTAATCAAATGATTTATTACAGCAAACAATCTTCAGACAATAAACGTTTTTGAGCGAGCGAAGCGAGCGGTGCCGCGGTAGCGGCCGACGAGTGCCAGACCCGACTTGCATTAATAGAAAAAAAGATATTGTTTTTAGTAGGTTACCCGGAACATAACTATTTAGATTAGGTTAATTTCTTTAAAAAAAAAAATGGGTAGGTTAGGTTATGTTAGGTTAGGTTCCGCATGTCGGGGTGCGTGCAGAAAACCTCCTCGTGTGCCTGACTGCTGCTCGTTCCTTACGAATACGTTCGGGGGAAAGAGCAGTCGTCTGGCCGGTGCACCCTGGGCGCGGTCAATAGTCTCTCCATGCCGGAGAGGGTATTGACTGCGGCGGATTTCTGCGGGGGGGGAGAGCCTAAGGCTCTTGGGCCTGTCAAGGCCGATCGTCGGTCGTCCACTCCCCCCTCTGCTTACAGAGGGAGGCCGAGTGGGCGCAGAGTGGGGAGGCGGACGACGGACTGTCCGCGGTAGAGGGGCCCACAGGGTAGGTTAGATTAGAATAGGTTAGGATAGGTTTAAAAAAAAAAAAAAACATGTATATATAATTAGGTTAGGTTAAGTAGGGACCCAATCCTAAGTTTTGAAGCGCGGCGAGAGGATGAATGGCTGGAGGGAGTCCAGTCGTTAGCGTTTCACCTGCAGATACCTGCCGCCCTCTGCAGTATGTAGGCTTACCGGGCATCTAGGCTCTGCCCGGTGGACATCTGTGCCCTATATCGACTCGTGGGATCTACATGGAAGAAACTAAAAAACAAACAAATAAACAAAAGATGGTGCCGATCGTTTTGGTCGAGCAGATGGGTGTGGGTGCGGTGTCAGATTCTGACACCGCGTCCGAAAGAATGAGTGTGGCGAGCGTGGCGAGTGTATGCTCAAATCGCTCACGCAAGAAGAAGCGCGCGGGGTCAGGCTCGTCTAGCGATGAGAACCTGCCGGCCCCTAAGGTGCCAACAGATGGCATAAGAGGGCGAGGCCGTGGCGAGTGGAGCCCCCGCTCGTGTGGAGCGCGACGTGCGGGGTCGGTTCAGGTCGGTTTCCCGGCCTGATACGCCGGCTCCGGTGGAGGACGTCGAAGGTGTGGGGAGCGACCCCGGGCCCACGATTGCGGACCCCAGCGAGGGCATCTTGCTGGGGTCTAATAAGGCGGAGGCGAATGCCGCTAGACGGGCGCAGCGAAAGGCTGTAGCAGCTGACGAGATCAGCGAGCTGGCCCGTCAGGCGCGAGAGCGGCGTTCAGCCCAGAAGACTGCCGGGGGCAGCCCATCGGCGGTGGCGCTCAGTCGCCAAGTTTTGGACGGCGTGGATGTCGTCCTGAAGGTTGCCACCAAATCGGGCAACCTGAAGGGCACATTCACGCGTGCTCTGAAGGAGGCGGCTGACAACATCAGAGAGGCAGTTGAGGTCCTCCTTAGTCGCACCAGCACGGAGGAGACGGCGAAGTTATGGGAGGAGAACAGCCGTCTCCGGTCCGAGCTGGAGGACCTCAAGCGGGAGTTTGCTGCTCAGAGGGCAGCTCCCAAGGCCACCGGGTCATCGCCCGTCCCATCGTCGGCTCCATCATCGGCCCCTGCTGTGGATCAGGACAGCATTGCGCGCATGTGCTTGATGCAGTGTGGCGCGATGGTGTCAGCCCGGCTGGAGGCCATGGAGTCGAGGCTCCCCCCGGCCGAAATCCTCCGTCCACCGCTCGCTGCAGACAGGCGGAGGCGAGAGCAGCGGTAGTGGCTGTGCCGAATCAGTCCGGGAATGGGGCCAAAAAGCCCGCGAAGGGGACACAGAAGCCCGCGGAGGCTAAGGCCACGCCCACTTCCCGAACGGCGGCTCCACCGATGACCGCGCCCGGACCCACCACGGAGGCCTGGACGACGGTCGTCAAGAAGTCCAAAAAAAAGAAGACGGCGCCACCAGTTCCAGCTAAAGTACCGGCACCGGCACCAAGGAGGACCCAGAAGCCGCCTAAGACGAGAGCCCCCCGCTCCGCGGCTGTGGTGGTAACACTACAGCCCGCAGCCATCGCGAGGGGCGTCACCTATCAGGCGGTTATGGCGGACGTGAGGAGCAGGATCGCGTTCCCCGACCTTGGCACACCGGCTGGCTTTATTTATAAGCAAGCCATTACGGGGGCGCGGCTGTTTGAGGTGTCGGGTGCCTCTAGCAGCGAGAAGGCGGACACGCTGGCAGCCAAGCTGAGAGGGGTCCTCAACCCGGAGGACGTCCGGGTGTCCAGGCCAATGAAGACCTCTGAGCTGCGGGTCGATGGACTGGACGACTCGGCGACCCCGGCTGAGGTCGTGGCGGCCGTAGCCAAAGCCGGCGGATGTCCGCCGGAGGACGTGCGGACGGGTGACATCCGCGCCGACGCTTCCGGGCTTGGCACGATTTGGGTGCGGTGCCCGGTGGCGGCGGCGAGCAAGGTCGCCAACGGTGGGCGTCTGTTGGTGGGATGGGTTGCAGCAAGAGTCAAGCTGCTGCAACCCAGGGCATTGCGGTGTTACCGGTGCCTGGACATGGGGCATGTCCGGGCACGATGCACCGCTGCAATAGACCGCAGCGAGCAGTGCTATCGCTGTGGTCAGCCCGGCCACAAGGCGGCCCAGTGCTCCGCGGCACCAAACTGCAGCCTCTGTACAGCTGCAGGGAGGTCCGCGGGGCATAGGGCTGGCGGAAAGGCCTGTCGTGCGCCAGCACCCAAGAAGAAGAGGGGAGTCATGGCTGCCGGGGGCTCTTTACCCCCCCCTCAGCCTGACTGCCCTACGGCCGACTCCCGGCCTGTGAATGGTGCGGAGGGGATGGACTGCGTCTAATGGCGCTGTACCATTTCCTCCAGGGCAATATCAACCACGCTGCCAGAGCTCAGGATCTCTTGCTCCAGAGCATGGCAGAGTGGTCGATCGACGTGGCTGTGGTCGCCGAGCCGTACTTTGTCCCCCCCAGGGATAACTGGGTGGGAGACCTGGACGGCTTGGTGGCCATCATTGGCGGGGCTCTCGTCAACCCGTCCCGAGGACACGGCTGGGTAGCCGCCCTCGCGGACGGCATTGGCACGGTTGGGGCGTATTTCCCGCCCAACAAGAGTCTCGCCGACTTCGAGAACTTCCTTGTCGAGTTAGGTGCCGTCGTAGGCCAACTCCACCCTCACCCGGTGCTGTTGCTCGGGGATCTCAACGCCAAGTCTGCGGCGTGGGGATCTCCGGTGACCGATGCTAGGGGTGAGGCGCTAGAGGAGTGGGCGGTCACGACTGGCCTGGTCGTCCTGAATCGGGGCTCGGTCCACACGTGCGTGCGGCAGCGGGGCGGATCTGTAGTGGACGTCTCGTTCGCTAGCCCTGCTGTCGCGAGCCCTGTCCGTGACTGGCGTGTCGCCGTGGAGGTGGAGACGTTGTCGGATCACCGATACATCCGATTCGACGTCTCCACCCAGACCACCGGCGGCCGTAGTCCATCGGCCCCGCGAAGGGACGGTCCGCGCTGGGCGCGTAAGCGCATCGACAGGGAGCTTCTCGAGGAGGCCGCTATTGTTCAGGCCTGGATCCGGGAGTCGGCGACGAACGGACCCGTCGACGTCGAAGAGGAGGCGCTGTGGTTGCGCGGGGCGATGACGCAAATCTGTGACGCGTCCATGCCCCGCGTCCACTCATATCCAGCGAGGCGCCAGGTGTACTGGTGGTCTACCGAGATCGCACAATTACGTGTCGAGTGCGTAGCGGTCAGACGCCGGTACACCCGATACCGGAGGAGACGTCGTCGGGTCCCTGACGAAGAAGCCGCGCTGTATGAGGTGTACCGCGCGGCGAAGCAGGCCCTGTGGCTGGCCATCGGCGAAGCGAGGACGCGAGCCAGGGAGGAGATGTTGGAGACTCTAGACGGAGATCCGTGGGGGCGCCCCTATCGTGCGGTTCGAGGGAAACTTCGAGCCGCGGCGCCTCCACTCACGGAGAGTCTCCAACCTGAGCTGCTGGAGGAGGTAGTTGCAGCCCTCTTCCCGGCAAGAGCGGAGCATACTCCGCCGCCGATGGCTTTGCCCACAGCCGCAGAGTCTGCATATGAAGAGAACGCCATCAGCGTCCCAGAGGTGACACAAGCAGAGATGGGGGCAGCCGTGACGCGGCTCCGGGCCAAGAACGTGGCTCCGGGGCCCGACGGGATCCACGGCCAAGCGCTTGCCCTCGCTCTGAAGGAGCTAGAGCCCCACTTGAGAGGACTCTACACAGCGTGCCTTGAGCAGGGCCAGTTTCCTACTTTGTGGAAATCTGGTCGTCTGGTCCTGCTCAGGAAGGCGGGGCGCCCTGCGGACTCACCGTCCGGGTACAGGCCCATAGTGTGGCTAGACGAGGTGGGTAAGATGTTTGAGCGGATAATCGCTGCCCGCCTCGTCGGCCACTTGTGCGGAGAGGGGCCTGACCTGGCCGAGAGCCAGTTCGGCTTTCGGCACGGGCGCTCCACCACCCACGCGATTTCGCGGGTGAGAGTCCTGGCGGAGGAAGCGGTGTCCCGGGGCGGGGTGATGTAGCAGTGCAGTGTCCTTGGACATCTCCAACGCCTTCAACACCCTGCCCTGGAGCTGTATTCGGGAGGCACTGCGTTACCGTCGGGTGCCTTCCTACCTCCGCCGCATCGTCGGGGCTTATTTGGTGGAGAGGTGTGTCACCTACACGGGACGTGATGGCGGAAACCAGCGCCGCATGTCGTGCGGTGTTCCACAGGGCTCGGTCGTAGGACCGCTCCTGTGGAACATCGGGTACGACTGGGTGCTGCGGGGCGAGCTCCAGCCGGGCGTGGACCTGACGTGTTATGCGGACGACACACTGGTCACGGCCCGGGGGAGCTCGTACCGGGAGGCAGCGTTGCTGGCGACGGCTG
The DNA here is from genome assembly GCA_963921375.1 of Tiliacea citrago. Taxonomy (NCBI): domain Eukaryota; kingdom Metazoa; phylum Arthropoda; class Insecta; order Lepidoptera; family Noctuidae; genus Tiliacea; species Tiliacea citrago. The sequence continues at coordinate 96,413 of OY992790.1, read as the reverse complement.
CGGTCTCACAGGTGGTGAGTCGCATACGTCGCCTAGGGCTGGAGGTTGCCCTCAACAAGTCGGAGGCCTTGATCTTTCATGGCCCCCGGCGGGCGCCGCCGCCGGGATCACACATCGTGGTCGGGGAGGCTCAAATCGCTGTCGAGTCCACCATGAAGTACCTAGGATTGGTGCTCGACAGCCGGTGGGATTTTGGCCCCCATTTCCGGCGGCTGGCACCCAAGTTGTTGGGCGCGGCTGGGGCGTTGTCAACGCTGCTTCCCAATCTGGGGGGCCCGAGCGTCGCCTGTAGGCGGCTCTACGTGGGGATCGTGCGTTCGATGGCCCTTTATGGGGCCCCGATCTGGGCGGCTGACCTGACGGCCGGAAGCATCGCAGTCCTGCGAAAACCGCAGAGAGCGATGGCCGTCAGAGTCATCAGGGGATATCGCACGATCTCCTACGAGGCGGCTTGTGTACTGGCTGGATCCCCGCCCTGGGACCTCGAGGCGAAAGTACTCGCGTCACTGTATCGGTGGCGCGAGGAAGCGAGGGCGCGGGGCGAGTGGCTGATGCAGCGATATGTGGAGTTGCGTCGGTCACAGCTTCGCGCAGCCCTGGTGGCGGAATGGCGGGACAGGCTTTCACGCCCTACCGCCGGCCTCGCCACCATCGAGGCGGTCCGGCCGGTACTCGAGCCCTGGCTCGGGAGGAGGCACGGCTCCCTGTCGTTTCGGGTGACGCAGGTGCTCTCGGGGCATGGTTGCTTCGGGAAGTACCTGTGTCGCATAAACAGGGAGCCGGACGCCCGGTGTCACCACTGCGTCGACTGCCGGGAGGACACGGCGCGGCATACGCTGGCAGAGTGTGCCGCTTGGAAGGAGCCACGCCGTGCCCTCATCTCAGAAGTAGGCAGTGACCTGTCGCTGCCGGCCGTGGTCGAGTCGATGGCCGGCAGCGAGGAGTCCTGGGACGCGGTGGTATCCTTCTGCGAAACAGTCGTGTCGCAGAAGGAGGCTGCGGAAAGGGAGCGGGAGATCTCGTCCACTCACCCGGCCCGCAGCAGGCGCACCGGGCGTCGGCAGAGGGCAGATAATGCCCTCTTCCGGCCCCCCTAAATGGGTCCAGGGACGGCGGACTCGGGGACGTCCGCCGCCCCCTATCACACTGGACCCGAGGTGGCGGCGCGTAGTGTTCCACGCGCGCCCCTTTGAGACGTCGCGGGGGGATCTAACACCTCACCCCCCCGCAGACTTGAGGTGGCCCGCAGAGGCGGGCCGGCACTAGCCGGGGATCACGGAAGTAATACTAGCTCCCAAGATCCCCGGTGCAAGTGTGGGAAGGGAACACCGGGGTGGTTTTTAGTCAGTAAGAGTCTGACAGACCCCTCCGCCCACCCCAGGGCGGCGGACATCCATGAGGATTTTCCACCCCGGCAACAAAAAAAAAAAAAAAAAAAAAGGTTCCGCATGTCGTCCGTCGGTTTTAGCTCGGGTGTAGTCCGGGCACTTGCAGTAAGGCCTCTGCGCTGCTACAAGTGTCTCGGAGTCGGACACACTCGGCCCCTCTGTCCGTCCGGGGTCGACAGAGGGAACACCTGCTACCGCTGTGGCAAGGACGGGCACAGGTCCGCCTCCTGCAAGGCCACCACGCCGCACTGCGCAGTGTGTGCCGCCAGTGGCTGCCCGGCGGACCACGTCATGATGGGGAGGAAGTGCAATCCTCTCCTTAAGAAGGGCAAGGAGCAGGCGCCGATCCGGCCTGTCGCTGCCACCGCCATCCCTGAGGCTGGGACATCGGCGGATGTGGAGGGGGGTGCGATGTCTGATTGATGGATAGTCAGATCAAATATCGCATCCTCCAGGCGAACGCCAACCACTGCAGAGCAGCCCAGGATCTGCTGATGCAGAGCATGGCTGAGTGGTTGGTGGACGTGGCGGTGGTTGCCGAGCCGTATTCGGTCCCTGGCCGTTGGCTGGGTGATCGAGACGGTTTGGTGGCATTAGTGTCGCGGTCTTCCACGGACTCCCCTCCCCTCTCGCTCTTAGAAAGGGGACCGGGATACGTGGCCGCCGCGTGGGGAGACTTGGCCCTTGTGGGCGTTTATTTCTCCCCAAACCGCCCTCTCTCGGATTTCGAGAATTTTCATGAAATCCTCACAGCAGTGCTGGGGAGGGCGGCGCCACGCCAGGTCGCCATTTTGGGTGACCTGAACGCCAAATCGACGGCCTGGGGCAACCCGGCAGCCTCTTGCAACGTCCGGGGACGCACCGCAGAATTTTGGGCGGCGTCGTGCGGCGTGTCCCTCCTAAACAGAGGGACTGTTCACACGTGTGTGCGGCAACGGGGAGGATCGGTGGTCGACGTATCGTTTGCCACCCCCGTGCTAGCCGCCCGCGTCGTGAACTGGCGGGTGGAGATGGCGGAGACCTTTTCGGACCACCGATATGTGCGCTTCGACATCTCCACCCAGAGCTCCCAGGGGATGGCCCGCTCGGGCCAATCTGCCTTCCCCCGGTGGGCTCTCACCCACCTGGACCGAGAGGCTGCCGAGGAGGCGGCGTTCGTCCAGGACTGGCTCACGCCTCCTGTCAAGGTCCTGGACGTGGACGCCGCAGCGCTCCAGCTGAGGGGGTCCCTGACCGAGGTGTGCAACTCCAGCATGCCCCGGTCTCGCGGCCCACCTCTCCGACGCGCAGTCTATTGGTGGTCGGAGGAACTTGCGGGGCTCCGGACCACCTGCGTAACGGCCAGGAGGGCTTACACGCGGAGTCGGACGCGCAGGCCCCGAGACCTAGCCAACGAGAGGGCCCTCTATGCTTCGTACGTCGACGCAAAGAGGGTCCTCAAGTTGGCAATGTGCGCGGCCGAAGACTCGGCGAGAGCCGAGATGCTGGAGGGTCTCGACAGAGACCCGTTTGGAAGACCATACAAGGTGGCGCGGAGTAAACTGCGCCCCTGTGGTCCTCCACTGACGGAGACCCTCGAGCCAGCATTGCTGGATGGGGTGGTCCGGTCCCTGTTTCCATCCAGGACCGACTTCACCCCACCAGTGATGGACCCCCCGCGGGAGGCGGTTCCGCCGGAGGAGGAGGTTCTTCCGGTGACAGCGTCGGAGCTCTACGCGGGGACTCTGCGCCTCCGCGCGAAGAACACGGCCCCAGGGCCGGACGGCGTTCCCGCACGGGTGGTGGCCATAGCCGCCTCTCAGATGGAGGAGAGGCTTCGGGACCTCTTTAGCGCGTGTTTCACGACTGGGAGGTTTCCGAAACCCTGGAAGGAGGGGCGGCTATGCCTCCTCCGAAAGGAGGGCCGCCCGGCGGACTCCCCCTCGGCTTACCGGCCCATCGTTTTGCTCGATGAGGTCGGTAAGATGTTCGAGGGGATAATCGCCGACCGGCTAAATAGCCTGCTGGGGACGGTAGGGCCGGACCTGTCGGACGCCCAATTCGGTTTCCGACGGGGTCGGTCGACGGTGGAGGCGCTGGCCCTACTCAAGGGCCAAGTGAAGGTGGCCGTGGAGGTGGGGGACGGAGTGCTGGCGGTGTCATTCGACATTGCCAACGCCTTCAACTCTGTCCCCCACTCTACAATCTTGGAGGCGCTCCGATATCACGGAGTGCCTCAATACCTGCACACACTCTTGGCCAACTACTTGGAGGACCGGGTGGTCCTCCTCGCGGACAAAACGGCCAGAGTGAGGCAGTATGGTGCAGAGTCCAGTGTTCCACAGGGGTCGGTCCTAGGACCACCGCTGTGGAATATTGGATTCGACTGGCTCTTGCGGGGGACCCTCCTCCAGGGCACGAGCATCATCTGCTACGCAGATGATACCCTCCTCATTGCCCGGGGGAGGAACTTCAGGGAGGCGGCCATTCTGGCCTCTGCTGGCGGATCCTTAGTGGCTGGTAGGATCCGCCGCCTAGGGCTGAAGGTGGCGCTGCAGAAGACCGAGGCCGTGTATTTCCACGGGCCTCGGCAGCGCATCCCACCCGACGGACACATTGTCGTGGAGGGCGTCAGGATCGGGGTCAAGGCCCAGATGAAGTACTTGGGCCTTGTACTCGACAGCAGGTGGCGCTTCGGCCCACACTTGCGAGGACGTAATGTCGCAGAAGGAGCACCCTCACGCAGCGCCGCTCCACAGGCGAAGACGGGGCATGAGAAGGCGATTGTACGATCGTCGTCTTATGCCCCCTGGTGGTGAACAGCGGGAGACGGGTGCGGGGGCGCCTTCTCCTGCATTGCACAGATCACCATCCACGTCGGGCGGGAATGACAGAGCGCTCGCGGTCATTCCTGGGCCCCTCCCCGACGGGGGGGTGTGTCGGGCCCGCCTGCAAGGGCGCGGGTCGTCAGCGGGGGACTGGATGTTATGGCTCTGCCGGATTCCCAGTCCTCCTCCTTGCAGACGAGGTAGGAGCGCCGCTGGGTCGTTTAGTGGGTATACCGGATCTTCCGGGGAGTCCCACATACCCCTCCCATCCCCCGATGGGTGGGTATGCGTAATGCATTTTTGATGCGCAATGCACGGATGACACGCTGGTCACTGCCCGGGGGAGCTCGCACAGGGAGGCAGCGTTGTTGGCGACGGCTGCGGTCTCACAGGTGGTGGGCCGCATACGTCGCATAGGCCTGGAGGTGGCCCTCAGCAAGTCGGAGGCAATGGTGTTCCATGGCCCCCGGCGGGCGCCGTCACCCGGCTCACATATCGTGGTCGGGGGGGGCTCGGATCGCTGTAGAGGGTAGCTACCATGAAGTACCTAGGATTGGTCCTCGACAGCCGGTGGGACTTCGGGCCCCACTTCCGACGGCTGGCGCCCAAGTTGCTGGGCGCTGCTGGAGCGCTCTCAACGCTGCTTCCCAATCTGGGGGGCCCGAGCGCCGCTTGTAGGCGGCTATACGTGGGGATCGTGCGATCGATGGCCCTTTACGGGGCCCCGATCTGGGCGGCTGACCTGACGGCCGGGAGCATCGCCGTCATGCGGAGACCGCAGAGGGCGATGCAGTGCTATCGCTGCGGTCAGGCCGGCCATAAGGCGGCCCAGTGTTCTGCGGAGCCAAACTGCAGCCTCTGTACAGCTGCAGGGAGGCCCGCCGGACATAGAGCGGGTGGAAAGGCCTGTCTCGCACCCACCACAGCAAAGAAGAAGAAGAGAGGTGCTGCCAAGGCTGCCGGGGGCTCTTTACCCCCCCCCGCAGCCTGGCTGCCCTTCGGCCGACTCCCGGCCTAGGAATGGTGCGGAGGGGATGGATTGCGCTTAATGGCGCTGTACCATTTCCTCCAGGGCAATATCAACCACTCTGCTAGAGCTCAGGATCTCTTGCTCCAGAGCATGGCAGAGTGGTCGATTCACGTGGCTGTGGTCGCCGAACCGTATTTTGTCCCCCCCAGAGATAACTGGGTGGGAGACTTGGACGGTTTGGTGGCCATCATTGGCGGGGCTCTTGTCAACCCGTCCCGAGGTCACGGCTGGGTGGCCGTCCTCGCGGACGGCATTGGCACGGTCGGGGCGTATTTCTCGCCCAACAAGAGTCTCGCCGACTTCGAGAGGTTCCTTGTCGAGTTGGGTGCCGTCGTGGGCCGACTCCACCCTCGCCCGGTGCTGTTGCTGGGGGATCTCAACGCCAAGTCTGAGGCGTGGGGATCCCCTGTGACCGATGCTAGGGGCGAGGTGCTGGAGGAGTGGGCGGTCACGACTGGCTTGACCGTCCTAAATCGGGGCTCGGTACACACGTGCGTGCGGCAGCGGTGTGGGTCTATAGTGGACGTCTCGTTCGCTAGCCCCGCTGTCGCGAGCCGTGTCCACGACTGGCGTGTCGCCGTGGAGGTGGAGACGTTGTCGGATCACCGATACATCCGATTCGACGTCTCCGCCCAGACCACCGGCGGCCGCGGTCTACCGACCCCGCGAACGGACGGTCCGCGTTGGGCGCGTAAGCGCATAGACAGGGAACTTCTCGAGGAGGCCGCTATTGTCCAGGCCTGGAGCCGGGAGTCGGCGACGAACGGACCCGTCGACGTCGAGCGGGAGGCGCTGTGGTTCCGCGGGGCGATGACGCAAATCAGCGACGCGTCCATGCCCCGGGTCCACGCACAGTCCGCAAGGCGCCAGGTGTACTGGTGGACCGCCGAGATCGCGCAGCTGCGCGTCGCGTGCGTGGCGGTCAGACGCCAGTACACCCGATACCGGAGGAGACGTCGTCGGGTCCCTGACGAAGAGGCCGCGCTGTATGAGGTGTACCGCGCGGCCAAGGAGACTCTGTGGCTGGCCATGGGTGAGTCGAGGACGCGAGCCGAGGAAGAAGAGGAGGCCCCTCCTGTCACGGAGTCGGAACTTGGCGCGGCGATTCTCCATATCCGCGCCAAGAAGACAGCTCCGGGCCCCGACGGTGTTCCGGCGAGAGTGGTGGCGATCGCTGCCACTCAAATGGAGGAGAGGTTTCGGGAACTCTTCAGCGCATGCCTTGCGTCTGGAAGGTTCCCGAAACCGTGGAAGGAGGGACAGTTGTGCCTCCTTCGCAAGGAGGGCCGCCCAGCAGACTCCCCCTCGGCATACCGGCCCATCGTTCTGCTCGATGAGGTCGGCAAAATGTTCGAGGGGATTGTCGCTGCCCGCCTAAAGGGCTATCTGCGGAGTATCGGACCGGACTTGTCGGACGCTCAGTTCGGTTTTCGGGCTGAGCGTTCCACGGTGGACGCGCTGGCCTGCCTTAAGGGCCAGGTCAAGGAGGCGATGGAAGCGAGAGACGGATTGTTGGCTGTGTCATTCGACATAGCCAACGCCTTCAACTCCGTTCCCCACTCCACCATCCTAGAGGCGCTCCGATTTCACGGAGTGCCTCGACACATGCGCAGTCTGCTGGCCAGCTACCTGGAGGATCGGGCGATCCTCCTGGTAGATAGGACTGGCCAAGTCCGGCGGTACGCCATTGAGGCCGGCGTTCCGCAGGGCGCCAGAATTGAGGTGAAGGCTCAGATGAAATATCTGGGCCTTGTACTCGACAGCAGGTGGCGCTTCGGTCCGCATTTTAGCGGGCTGTCGTCGCGCCTGCTAAAGGCTGCGGGCGCCCTCTCGGGGCTGCTTCCCAATTTGGGGGGGCCTAGCGCGCGATGCCAGCAACTCTACGCCGGCATCTTGAGGAGTATGGCCCTCTACGGAGCTCCTATCTGGGAGGACTCCCTCCACAGGAGGAAGAACGCCGCGGCCTTGCGGGCACCCCAACGGGCTATAGCACAGCGTGTGGTGCGGGCCCATCGCACAGTGGGCTTTGCGGCAGCATGCGCTCTGGCCAGCACCCCTCCTTGGGAACTCGAGGCGTGGGTGCTCGCCAGAGTGTATGTATGGACGGCGGGGCGGAGGGCGAGGGGAGAACGCCCAGCCCCGGAAGAGCGGGCTGCAGTCCGGCGGGAGGCGAAAGACGCCATCGTCGTCCATTGGACGGGGGAACTCGCCACTGCAGCCTTCGGCCGCCGAACCCTCGACGCGATTGGGCCAGTCCTGCGAGACTGGCTCGAGCGGTCGCACGGGTTCCTCTCGTTCCGTCTTGTGCAGGTGCTGTCCGGACACGGTTGTTTCGGATCGTACCTGCATCGAATCGGACGGGAGGAGACGCCGTCGTGCCACCACTGTAGCGCGGCGAAGGACACGGCGCAGCACACCCTCGAGGTGTGCCCGTCGTGGTCCGAGCCGCGCCACAGTCTGAACGCGGTGATTGGATCGGACCTCTCACTCCCCGGCTTGGTTAACGCCATGCTGAGGGATGAGGGGTCCTGGGCGGCAGTCGCCTCCTTCTGCGAACACGTCATGTCCCAGAAGGAGGCGGCAGAGCGCACGCGGGAGGACGATCCTGCCGCGGCGCCGCTCCGAAGGCGGAGGAGGGGTCGAAGAAGACGTCTACTACCTCCTTATTACAGACTACCTCCTTCTCTTCTGCCACTTCCGCTTATGTCTCCTTCGCCTTTGTGAGGATCTTTGGAGTTGGGGCCCGTCCTTTCTCCTGCTCAGACTCTCTTATGAGCAGGTAGAGCCGGTCTGCCTGGGCCTTTACCTCTTCTTTGATCTCTCTCTTGGTGGTTTTTGAGTTGGTCGTGAAGGTCTTAATTTTAGTGAGGCATATTCTGGCCTCCGCAACTCTAGTTTTAATTGCCGGTGGACTTAGGCTAACTATCTCGACAGATGGTCGTCGTGATGTCGTCTCCAATGTCAATTTAAGTGGAACCTTTTGTGCAATTTCCTTCACCGGGGGGGTATCTTTCCTTGGAGGATTTCCAGCCTCCCATTCACCCACACTTCTTCTCACGCTTTGCGTGGAGGATCCAGCCTCTACTGAGGCGTTCGATGGGCTTTTGTTGGGCTGGTTTCCCTGCTTCTTAATGGGTGTGTGTACAGCAAACATTGTGTACCGTATGGATCCGGATACAACTAGTCCAAACGTCAGAGTAGGGGTATTGTAAAGAGTACCCCTAGTCAATGTAAAATTTGTTAAATTTAAATGTATAAAGATAGTGTAAAAACAATTCAAAAATATAACAACAACAATTTAAAAACACAAGTCAAAAACAATATAACACTAAGGATTCTAATAATCTTTAGCTCACGTACGCAGCTGGGAGGTTAGTAGGTGCGCTCCAGTCGGATCTACCAGAGTAGCGTCAAGGAGTCGGTCAATTTATAGAAGGTCAGTTTTATATATAACCTCTGTGAGAATATAGCCCCTACGTACAGCTTTTATAGAGCCTTGCTCTTGTCAGTTTATCTTAAGATTAATTACATAAAAGGGGAGGTCTAGCGTTTGCGGGGTCCAGTACAATTTTGGTTTACAATATAAATAAAGTATAAATAAAAAATAAAAAATATAAAAACAAAAAATAAAAAGTCAAAAGTCAAAACTTTTCAGCCAACAAATTTAATGACTCTATGTAGAGTCTCGCTCCGCAAGAAAAACTGCTCCAGGGTCTTCAGTTCCCGATTTAAGATCGAAAACCTTTTGTGCTCTATGTAGAGTCGCTTCGCTAATCTCAGTAGATAGCTCTCGTCAAGCCCTATCAGATGATCCCAAACTCGGTGCTGTTACTCCAAGGGGTTTCGGAGATATCCTAACTTGAAAATTTGGTTTTTTCGCCAAGATGGCGACCAAAAGTGGTTGCAAGCGGTTATCTCCGGAACCACAGGTCCTAAAACCCCGGTGTTTGGACTTTCTGAACTTGGCCTGACGAGACCAATCTACCGGAATGGTTTTAAGGCTGAAAATTTTTTGACCTCTGAAAACGCCTGAAAAACGTTCCACCCTATAGCCTCTAGTCTGGGTATATGCCCAGCGGAAATCCCGGCCCTCTACGACTCTCCGTTAGGAAGCTATGATTGTTTGAATATTATTCAAAATGGCCGCTGTTCTGTCAAAGACGATCTTTGACAACGGTTATCTTCCTTCGGGAAAGCCGTAGACCCCTCGAGTTTGGGCTCTCCCAACTCGGCCTGAATTCCCCTAGCCGCTGAAACTACTTTCAGGACCCCGAAAATTTTCAGCTCCAAATCGCCTGAAAACGTAGAGTATACTGGGCAAGAGGTCCGTGAAGATAAAATCGAAAACCGCAAACTCCCACGACCACTGGTTTAGGAGCTGTGGCGGTTTCAAAGTAAACAAAATGGCCGCCGAACTGATAAATGATAAATGATGATAAATGATTTTTATTTCTGTAAGTAGGTTTGTACAAACACTTTTACACGTCAGTCATATTTTTAAAACTAGATGAGGTCGGCGTTTCCTATCTGACTACTCTGAGAAGAAAGGCCGAAACAAACTCAGAGGTCACAGTCTCTTTTAAAGTCCAGACATAATCTTGGTCAGATCATGTGAAGGCCATGTAGATTGGTGTCTGAAATGGTCTTTTGAGGATAGAACCACACAGATTGAGTGGACCTGACCAGTCAGTGCACGCATTTGTCAGTAATCGTGCAGCTCTACTCAGAACTTAAGGAGCTCAACGATGCGACGATCAATACCAAAGAAAGGACATTTGGGTAGGCCGCTTAAATGACTCAAACTGCCAGACCATGATTAACACTAACTGAGAATAAAAGACAAAGTGAAAATAAAAATAAAAGAGCAATAACCCACATAGTCTTCACATTCACAATAATTAAAATAATATAATACTTTACAAGTAAATAATCATGTCATTACGTATATATTACGTTACGTATATAAAATAATAAAAGTTAGCAAAAAAAACATCAAACAATAAAAATAAACCACTTCAATAAGTAAAAATTGGAGCAGCTCAATCCCAACTGTCAAAGGTCGAACTAAAAGGCCTGTATCTTTTGATCCCTTCGTCAGAGAGAGTCGGGGTTTTGGATGTACAGCTCGGCGTCACTTCAGGTATCTCCTGAAAGCAATTTCAGCAGAAAAAAATTGAAGTGCCTGAAACAGGCTGAAAACCTACCACACTAAAAGGTGGCTGTAAACCACTGTCCGGAGTGAAAAAGCGAGATTATTCGGACCAGCGGATCCCGAGATATCGTGCCTTGAAAATTAAAACTAAATAACCAAGATGGCGCGATTTGGTCAAAATAGCCAAATCAGGTGTTATATAGCCCGTGTTTGGGCTTAAGTGGGTCCCAATAGGTATATTGGAACTTGTCCTGGTGTCAAAAAATAATATTTCATATTTAATTTTGAATTAAAGACAAAAAACATAAAAAATTTAAAACTATTTGGCTAAAAATTTTGAAAAAAATACTAAAATTAATGATAAATAAGCTTCTAAACGACTAAAATTAGACTTTAGTTTTTTTTTACAATTTTTAAGTATTGAAATTACAGAATTAAGATTTTTACGGTTATTTAATTACTACACTAACATGGGTTTGTCGAAAATTTTTAAAAATAGAACTTAAGGTCTTCTAGTGAGCGCGCACCAGGCTGCAGTTGAAGATTCTTGAAAAAAGTCTTCTGTCCAGAGTTATACTTGTCGAAATATACAATATTTAAACTGTTATATAAAATATAGCAGCTATCTTAAAATTCTAAAATAAAATGCACTCGCCTTGGGTAATAGGGGTTCAGGTTTACCCCAAATTTCACGCCTCAGTCTCCACTCCTTCCACTTTTTCAGGGCACGTGGTTTTGCGAAAATCCTGAATAACTCGCGCAGGCGTGATGTCAGGGTGGTTTTCAGTAGTCCAGATGATCAGGAACCACGATGTCCACACGATGGCAATGAAAAAGCAGGGGGTCAATGGTCTGGTTCGGCAGCGTATGAGTTTTTAGATATTCTGAGTTTCACTTAACCTCAAAAAATGAGGTTTTTCACTGAAAACTTTTTCGGCACTGTAGACCGGCACAGTTTAGGCACGTCACTTTATGCGGCTTTGGTTTCCGCAGCCAACGACACTTAACTCATCCAAATCGGACCAAAAAAACCAATTAAAACGTATTTTTATGTGCGGAGCGCATGGAGTTTTGCTGCTTCCAGCTCGAGAGTCCGAGTGCAACTCCGACTGATTAGGTTAGGTTTTTTTTTTTTTTTTTGGCAGGAGCGGGAAATCCTCATGGACGCCCAGACTGACCCACTGGTGAGCCAGTCTGGGCAGTGCCGGACTCTTACCGGCTAAAACCACACTCCTGCCTTTCCAGTGTCCCTCTGACATTATCAGAGCCCTTTTTTGCGGATTGGGGATTTTTATACACTTTTCTTAATTTTCTACATTTCTTATATTATTCAGATAAACTGATTTAAAAACAGTAATATAATACAAATACAAGTATCAAAGACAATCTAACACGATGCTACTACACACTTATTCTAAGGGAGTCGTATACTTTGCTTTCTTTCTTAGGTCTAACACTTTTTATACACACGCATGCACACCTTACATTATATTTTCTTATTTTTAACTTATTTCAGATTACATAATAACTATCTCTAGGTTAGGTTAGATAAGGTTAGGTTGCTGGCGACGGCTGCGGTCTCACAGGTGGTGAGCCGCATACGTCGCCTAGGGCTGGAGGTTGCCCTCAACAAGTCGGAGGCCTTGATCTTTCATGGCCCCCGGCGGGCGCCGCCGCCGGGATCACACATCGTGGTCGGGGGGGCTCAAATCGCTGTCGAGTCCACCATGAAGTACCTAGGATTGGTGCTCGACAGCCGGTGGGATTTTGGCCCCCACTTCCGGCGGCTGGCGCCCAAGTTGTTGGGCGCGGCTGGGGCGTTGTCAACGCTGCTTCCCAATCTGGGGGGCCCGAGCGCCGCCTGTAGGCGGCTCTACGTGGGGATCGTGCGATCGATGGCCCTTTACGGGGCCCCGATCTGGGCGGCTGACCTGACGGCCGGAAGCATCGCAGTCCTGCGGAAGCCGCAGAGAGCGATGGCCGTCAGAGTCATCAGGGGATATCGCACGATCTCCTACGAGGCGGCTTGCGTACTGGCCGGATCCCCGCCCTGGGACCTCGAGGCGAAAGTACTCGCGTCACTGTATCGGTGGCGCGAGGAAGCGAGGGCGCGGGGCAAGTGGCTGATGCAGCGACATGTGGAGTTGCGTCGGTCACAGCTTCGCGCAGCCCTGGTGGCGATTTATCCTCATTTCATACCTTACGGTCGCAGGCGAAGACCAAAAAGCTGGTGTCGGACACCCATGACGTGGGTCTGGCAGAGGCCCAACGCCAGTTGGACTTGTCTCGAAGGGCCCAGCTTCAACAAGACCTGGAGGAGCGGGTTGCGGCCAAAGAGAAACGGACGCGCGTCGCCCGGGCCAAGTCCGGGTACGGCGCGTCCCGCGTTCTGTACGCAGACCACTCCCTGGCGGAGCTGGAGCTGATGGCCGAGGAGGACGAAGAGGAGATAGTGGAAGTCGCCTCTAAGTCCTCCAATTTGAAAGGGACTTTTCAAAAGTCCCTCAAATGCAGGGCCGCGAGCATGCGCGGCATCGTCGGGGAGCTGGTGCAGCGCAAGGCGACTGACGAAACCCGGCAACTGCAGGCGAGGGTCGATCGCCTGCAGTCAGAGGTCAGCCAACTGCACCAAAAGCTGGCTGAAGCCACGGCCCGGCCAAACAAAAGTGAGCCCAGACCAGCGGCTGAGGTCCCCCCCTCCAACCTTGAGGATATAATCCGCAAGGTCGTCACGGAGGAGAGGGCCTTCACGAGAGCCTGTCTAGCGGGCATCGAAGACAGGCTCTTGCCCGAGAAACGCCTCCGGCCGCCTCTCGCGGCGGACAAGAGGCGACGCGAGCCGGCGCCGTTACCCCAGGGGGAAGACGCCCATCTTCCCTCTACCACCCCATCCAACCAGCAAGGCTGGACGAAGGTGGCTAGAAAAGGGAAGGGCAAAAAGAAGTCCCAGAAAACAGGCAGCGGAAAGGGGAAGGGGAAGACGTCAGCCCCCAGGCCCACTGCCGCTGCTCCCGCTGCTGCTTTAGCAGCTAATGGGACCCCCGCCAGGCCGAAGAGGAAACTAGTTCCTCCTAAGACCGCAGCCGTAGTGGTGACGCTCACCGCAGAGGCTGCGGAGCGGGGGGAGACGTATGCGTCAATAATGTCGCGGGCGCGTCCAAATGCCGATCCTAACAAACTGGGGATCGGCACAGTCTCGTGCCGCCGGACCCAGGCCGGGGCTCGAATTTTCGAGTTCCCGGGGGCTCAGGGTGGCACCAACGCGGACCTCTTCGCAACCAAGTTGCAAGAGGTCATCGCGGACGCGGCCAAAGTCACCAGGCCCACGAAGTCTGTGGCCTTGGAGGTGACCGACCTTGACGACTCGGTCACAAAAGAGGAGGTGGTGGCGGCGGTCGCAGCAATGGGGGGCTGTGGCGTCATAGCGGTGCAAGGTCGGGCCATCAGGCCCGGCCGCAGCGGCATGGGCACCATTCGCCTTGAGTGCCCAGTCGCCGCTGCTATAACCGTCCTCGCCAAGGGACGGCTTGCCGTCGGGTTCAGCTCAGGTGTAGTCCGGGCACTTACAGCTAAGCCTCTGCGCTGCTACAAGTGTTGTGGCATCGGACACACTCGGCCTCTTTGTCCGTCCAAGGTCGACAGGGCGGACACGTGCTTCCGATGTGGCAAAGAGGGGCACAAGTCTGCCTCCTGCGAGGCCGCCACGCCGCACTGCGCAGTGTGTGCCGCCAGTGGCTGCCCTGCGGGCCACGTGATGATGGGGAGGAAGTGCAATCCTCCCCCTAAGAAGGGCAAAGAGCAGGCGCCGATTCGGCCTGTCGCTGCCACCGCCGTCCCTGAGGCCGGGACTTTGGCGGCTGTGGAGGGGGGTGCGATGTCTGATTGATGGATAGGGTCATCAAGCATCGCATCCTTCAGGCGAACACCAACCACTGCAGAGCGGCCCAGGATCTGCTGATGCAGACCATGGCCGAGTGGTTGGTGGACGTGGCGGTGGTTGCCGAGCCGTACTCGGTCCCTGGCCGTTGGCTGGGTGATCGAGACGGCTTGGTGGCATTGGTGTCGCGGTTTTCCACAGACTCCCCTCCCCTCTCGCTCTTAGAGAGGGGACCGGGATACGTGGCCGCCGCGTGGGGAGACTTGGCCCTTGTGGGCGTCTATTTCTCCCCAAACCGCCCTCTCGCGGACTTCGAGAACTTTCTCGAAATCCTCACCGCAGTGGTCGGGAGGGCGGCACCACGCCAGGTCGCCATATTGGGCGACTTGAACGCCAAGTCGACGGCCTGGGGCAACCCGGCCGCTTCTTGTAACGTCCGGGGACGCGCCGCAGAATTTTGGGCGGCGTCGTGCGGTGTGTCCCTCCTAAACAGAGGGACTGTCCACACCTGTGTGCGGCAACGGGGAGGGTCGGTGGTCGACGTTTCGTTTGCCACCCCCGTGCTAGCCGCCCAAGTCGTGAACTGGCGGGTGGAGATGGTGGAGACCATGTCGGACCATCGCTACGTGCGGTTCGACATCTCCACCCAGAGCTCCCAGGGAACGGCCCGCCCGGGCCAATCAAGGTTCCCACGGTGGGCTCTCACCCGTCTGGACCGAGAGGCAGCGGAGGAGGCGGCGTTCGTCCAGGACTGGCTCACGCCTCCTGTCGAGGTCCTGGACGTGAACGCTGCAGCGGTCCAGCTGAGGGGGTCCTTGACCGAGGTGTGCAACTCCAGCATGCCCCGGTCTCATCGCCCACCTCCCCGCCGCGCCGTCTATTGGTGGTCGGAGGAACTGGCGGGGCTCCGGACCGCCTGCGTAGCGGCCAGGAGGGCCTACACGCGGAGTCGAAGGCGCAGGCCCCGAGATCCCACCAACGAGGAGGGCCTCTATGCCGCGTACGTTGACGCAAAGGCGGTCCTGAAGACGGCAATGTGCGCGGCCGAAGACTCGGCGAGAGCCGAGATGCTGGAGGGTCTCGACAGGGATCCCTATGGAAGACCATACAAGGTGGCGCGGGATAAACTGCGCCCCTTTGGTCTTCCACTGACGGAGACCCTCGAACCGGCATTGCTGGATGGGGTGGTCCGGTCTCTGTTTCCGTCAAGGACCGGCTTCACCCCGCCAGTGATGGACCCCCCGCGGGAGGCGGTTCCGCCGGAGGAGGAGGTCCCCGCGGTTACGGCGTCGGAACTGCGTGCAGGGACTCTTCGTCTCCGCGCGAAGAACACGGCCCCAGGGCCGGACGGCGTTCCCGCACGGGTTGTGGCCATCGCCGCCTCTCAGATGGAGGAGAGGCTTCGGGACCTTTTTAGCACGTGTTTCACGACTGGGAGGTTCCCGAAACCCTGGAAGGACGGGCGGCTATGCCTCCTCCGAAAGGAGGGACGCCCGGCGGACTCCCCCTCGGCTTACCGGCCCATCGTTTTGCTCGATGAGGTCGGTAAGTTGTTCGAGGGGATAATCGCCGACCGGCTGAGTAGCCTGCTGGGGACGGGGGGGCCGGACCTGTCGGACGCCCAATTTGGTTTCCGACGGGGTCGTTCGACGGTGGATGCGTTGGCCCTACTGAAGGGCCAGGTGAGGGAGGCCGTGGAGGCGGGTGACGGAGTGTTGGCGGTGTCATTCGACATAGCCAACGCCTTCAACTCTGTCCCCCACTCGACAATCTTGGAGGCACTTCGGTACCACGGAGCGCCCCAGTACCTGCGCCAACTCTTGGCCAGCTACTTGGAGGACCGGGTGGTCCTCCTTGAGGACAAGACGGCCAGAGTTAGGCGATACGGCGCAGAGTCCGGTGTTCCGCAGGGGTCGGTCCTAGGGCCACCGCTGTGGAACATTGGATTCGACTGGCTCCTGCGGGGAACTCTCCTCCGTGGCACGAGCATCATCTGTTACGCAGATGATACTCTACTCATTGCCCGGGGGAGGAACTTCGGTGAGGCGGCCAGTCTGGCCTCTGCTGGCGGATCCTTAGTGGCAGGAAGGATCCGCCGCCTAGGGTTGAAGGTGGCGCTCCACAAGACCGAGGCCGTGTTTTTCCACGGGCCACGGCAGCGCATCCCTACCGACGGCCACATTATCGTGGAGGGCGTCAGGATCGAGGTCAAGGCCCAGATGAAGTACTTGGGCCTTGTACTTGACAGCAGGTGGCGCTTCGGCCCACACTTTAGCGGGCTGTCGACGCGCCTGCTGAAGACGGCGAACGCCCTGTCGTGGCTCCTCCCGAACCTGGGGGGTCCGAAGGCGAGATGCCGGCGCCTGTACGCCGGCATCCTCAGGAGCATGGCCCTTTACGGGGCCCCAATCTGGGCGGACTCCCTCCACAGGAGGGAGAACGCCACTGCCATCCGGAGGCCCCAAAGGGCCATTGCACTGCGGGTAGCGAGGGCCTACCGATCAGTGGGCTTCTCGGCGGCGTGCGCTCTGGCCGGCACCCCTCCTTGGGAGCTCGAGGCGTGGGTGCTGACCAGAGTTTACGAATGGACGGCGCGGCGTAAGGCGCTCGGGGAGCTCCCCGCCGCAGAAGAGCGGGAGGCCGTGCGGCAGGAGGCGAGGGACGCGATCGTCCATCACTGGACAGAGGACCTCGCCACTGCCGCTTTTGGCCGCCGAACTTTGGACGCGCTCGGGCCGGTTCTGAAGGACTGGCTCGAGCGGTCACATGGTTTCCTCTCTTTCCGTTTGGTGCAGGTGTTATCCGGCCATGGGTGTTTCGGATCGCACCTGCACCGGATCCAAAGGGAGGAGACCTCGTCGTGCCACGACTGTGGCGCGGCAGAGGATACGGCACAGCACACCCTTGAGGTGTGCCCGGCCTGGTCCGAGCTACGCCAGACTCTGATCGCAGCGGCCGGGCCGGACCTCTCGCTTCCCAGCGTCGTCAACTTCATGCTGGAAAGCGAGGGGGCCTGGACAGCAGTCGCCTCCTTCTGCGAGGAAGTAATGTCACAGAAGGAGGCGGCGGAGCGCGCGCGGGAGGACGATCCTCTCGCGGCGCCGCTCCGCAGGCGAAGAGGAGGCGTGAGAAGGCGATTGTACGATCGTCGTCTCCGCCTCCTCCCAGGTGGAGGCCAGCAGGCAACGGGTGCGGGGGCACCCTTGCCTGTATTGCACAGGCCTCCACCAGTGCCTGACGGGAATGGCCAGGTGTTCCCTGCCATTTCCGTAGCCCCCCATTGAGAATGGGGGGCACGCGGGGCCCGCCGGCAAGGCGGGCATGCACCGAGAGGGTCATGGATGTAAAGGTTGAGCCGGTTTCCCATGGCCCTCCCATCACGGTGATGCGGGAACACCGCTGAGTTTTAGTGGGTATACTGTCACTTATTGACAGGAGTCCCACATACCCCGACTCGTCCCCCACGAGCGGGCATGCGTAATGCATTTCTCAGCGTAAAAAAAAAAACAAAAAAAAAAAAAAAAAAAAAAAAAAAAAAAAAAGGTTAGGTTAGGTTAGGTTAGGTTGGGGTCTCCGCCGCCGATGGCTTTGCGCACAGCCACAGAGCCTACAGAGGAGAACGCCATCAGCGTCCCAGAGGTGACACAAACAGAGATGGGGGCGGCCGTGACGCGGCTCCGGGCCAAGAACGTGGCTCCGGGGCCCGACGGGATCCACGGCCAAGCACTAGCCCTCGCTCTGAAGGAGCTAGAGCCCCACTTGAGAGGACTCTACACTGCGTGCCTTGAGCAGGGCCAGTTTCCCACTTTGTGGAAATCTGGTCGTCTGGTCCTGCTCAGGAAGGCGGGGCGCCCTGCGGACTCACCGTCCGGGTACAGGCCCATAGTGCTGCTAGACGAGGTGGGTAAGATGTTTGAGCGGATAATCGCTGCCCGCCTCGTCGGCCACTTGTGCGGAGAGGGGCCTGACCTGGCCGAGAGCCAGTTCGGCTTTCGGCACGGGCGCTCCACCATACACGCTATATCGCGGGTGAGAGTCCTGGCGGAGGAAGCAGTGTCCCGGGGCGGGGTGATGTTGGCGGTGTCCTTGGATATCTCCAACGCCTTCAACACCCTGCCCTGGAGCTGCATTCGGGAGGCACTGCGTTACCATCGGGTGCCTTCCTACCTCCGCCGCATCGTTGGGGCTTATTTGGCGGAGAGATGTGTCACCTACATGGGACGTGATGGCGGAAACCAGCGCCGCATGTCGTGCGGTGTTCCACAGGGCTCGGTCGTGGGACCGCTCCTGTGGAACATCGGGTACGACTGGGTGCTGCGGGGCGAGCTCCAGCCGGGCGTAGACCTGACGTGTTATGCGGACGACACACTGGTCACGGCCCGGGGGAGCTCGTACAGGGAGGCAGCGTTGCTGGCGACGGCTGCGGTCTCACAGGTGGTGAGCCGCATACGTCGCCTAGGCCTGGAGTTTGCCCTCAACAAGTCGGAGGCCTTGATCTTTCATGGCCCCCGGCGGGCGCCGCCGCCGGGATCACACATCGTGGTCGGGGGGGCTCAAATCGCTGTCGAGTCCACCATGAAGTACCTTGGATTGGTGCTCGACAGCCGGTGGGATTTTGGCCCCCACTTCCGGCGGCTGGCACCCAAGTTGTTGGGTGCGGCTGGAGCGTTATCATCGCTGCTTCCCAATTTGGGGGGCCCGAGCGCTGCCTGTAGGCGGCTCTACGTGGGGATCGTGCGATCGATGGCCCTTTACGGGGCCCCGATCTGGGCGGCTGACCTGACGGCCGGAAACATCGCAGTACTGCGAAAGCCGCAGAGAGCGATGGCCGTCAGAGTCATAAGGGGATATCGCACGATCTCCTACGAGGCGGCTTGCGTACTGGCCGGATCCCCGCCCTGGGACCTCGAGGCGAAAGTACTCGCGTCACTGTATCGGTGGCGCGAGGAAGCGAGGGCGCGGGGCGAGTGGCTGATGCAGCGACATGTGGAGTTGCGTCGGTCACAGCTTCGCGCAGCCCTGGTGGCGGAATGGCGGGACAGGCTTTCACGCCCTACCGCCGGCCTCGCCACCATCGAGGCGGTCCGGCCGGTACTCGAGCCCTGGCTCGGGAGGAGGCACGGCTCCCTGTCGTTTCGGGTGACGCAGGTGCTCTCGGGGCATGGTTGCTTCGGGAAGTACCTGTGTCGCATAAACAGGGAGCCGGACGCCCGGTGTCATCACTGCGTCGACTGCCGGGAGGACACGGCGCGGCATACGTTGGCAGAGTGTGCCGCATGGGAGGAGCCTCGCCGTGCCCTCATCTCAGGAGTAGGCAGTGACCTGTCGCTGCCGGCCGTGGTCGAGTCGATGGCCGGCAGCGAGGAGTCCTGGGACGCGGTGGTGTCCTTCTGCGAAACAGTCGTGTCGCAGAAGGAGGCTGCGGAAAGGGAGCGGGAGATCTCGTCCGCTCACCCAGCCCGCAGCAGGCGCACCGGGCGTCGGCAGAGGGCAGATAATGCCCTCTTCCGGCCCCCCTAAATGGGTCCAGGGACGGCGGACTCGGGGACGTCCACCGCCCCCTATCACACTGGACCCGAGGTGGCGGCGCGTAGTGTTCCACGCGCGCCCCTTTGAGACGTCGCGGGGGGGTCTAACACCTCACCCCCCCCCAGACTTGAGGTGGCCCGCAGAGGCGGGCCGGCACTAGCCGGGGATTGCGGAAGTAATAACAGATCCCAAGATCCCCGGCCCAAGTGTGGGAAGGGAACACTGGGGTGGTTTTTAGTCAGTAAGAGTCTGACAGACCCCTCCGCCCGCCCCAGGGCGGAGGACATCCATGAGGATTTTCCACCCCGTGAACAAAAAAAAAAAAAAAAAAAAGGTTAGGTTGGGGTGCGTGCAGAAAACCTCCTCGTGTGCCTGACTGCTGCTCGTTCCTTACGAATACGTTCGGGGGAAAGAGCAGTCGTCTGGCCGGTGCACCCTGGGCGCGGTCAATAGTCTTTCCATATCGGAGAGGGTATTGACTGCGGCGGATTTCTGCGGGGGGGGAGAGCCTAAGGCTCTTGGGCCTTTCAAGGCCGATCGTCGGTCGTCCACTCCCCCCTCTGCTTACAGAGGGTGGCCGAGTGGGCGCAGAGTGGGGAGGCGGACGACGGACCGTCCGCGGTAGAGGGGCCCACAGGGTAGGTTAGATTAGAATAGGTCATGATAGGTTTAAAAAAAAAAAAAAAAGTATATATAATTAGGCTAGGTTAAGTAGGGACCCAATCCTAAGTTTTGAAGCGTGGCGAGAGGATGAATGGCTGGAGGGAGTCCAGTCGTTAGCGTTTCACCTGCAGATACCTGCCGACCTCTGCAGTATGTAGGCTTACCGGGCATCTAGGCTCTGCCCGGCGGACGTTGTAACCTATATCTACTCGTGGGTACTATTATGAATTACAACCAAACAAATAAAACTTCTAATAAAAAGACGGAGAAGGTGCCGATCGTTGTGATCGAGCACTTGGGTGTGGGTGCGGTGTCAGATTCTGATACCGCGTCCGAAACGATGAGTGTGGCGAGCGTGGCGAGCGTAGGCTCAAAGCGCTCGCCTACTAAAGAAGAGGTGGGTGGCCGATTTTGGCAAAAAACCTCACGCAAGAAAAAGCGCGCGGGGTCAGGCTCGTCTAGCGATGAGAGCCTGCCGGCCCCTAAGGTGCCAACAGATGGCATAAGAGGCCGAGGTCGTGCCGTGGCGAGTGGAGCCCCCGCTCGTGTGGAGCGCGACGTGCGGGGTCGGTTCAGGTCGGTTTCCCGGCCTGATACGCCGGCTCCGGTGGAGGACGTCGAAGGTGTGGGGAGCGACCCCGGGCCCACGATCGCGAACCCCAGCGAGGGCATCTTGCTGGGGTCTAATAAGGCGGAGGCGAATGCCGCTAGACGGGCGCAGCGAAAGGCTGTAGCAGCTGACGAGATCAGCGAGCTGGCCCGTCAGGCGCGAGAGCGGCGTTCAGCCCAGAAGACTGCCGGGGGCAGCCCATCGGCGGTGGCGCTCAGTCGCCAAGTTTTGGACGGCGTGGATGTCGTCCTGAAGGTTGCCACCAAATCGGGCAACCTGAAGGGCACATTCACGCGTGCTCTGAAGGAGGCGGCTGACAACATCAGAGAGGCAGTTGAGGTCCTCCTTAGTCGCACCAGCACGGAGGAGACGGCGAAGTTGTGGGAGGAGAACAGCCGTCTCCGGTCCGAGCTGGAGGACCTCAAGCGGGAGTTTGCTGCTCAGAGGGCAGCTCCCATTAAGGCCACCGGGTCGTCGCCCGTCCCATCGTCGGTTCCATCGTTGGCCCCTGCTGTGGATCAGGACAGCATCGCGCGCATGTGCTTGATGCAGTGTGGCGCGATGGTGTCAGCCCGGCTGGAGGCCATGGAGGTGAGGCTCCCCCCGGCCGAAATCCTCCGCCCACCGCTCGCTGCAGACAAGCGGAGGAAGGAGGCGGAGGCAAGAGCAGCGGCAGTGGCTGAGCCGAACCAGTCCGGGAAGGGGGCCAAAAAGCCCGCGAAGGGGACACGGATGCCCGCGGAAGCTAAGTCCGCGCCCACTTCCCGAACGGCTGCTCCACCGACGACCGCGCCCGGACCCACCACGGAGGCCTGGACGACGGTCGTAAAGAAGGCCAAAAAAAAGAAGACGGCGCCGCCAGCACCCGCTAATGTACCGGCACCGGCACCGAGGAGGACCCAGAAGCCGCCTAAGACGAGAGCCCCACGCTCTGCGGCTGTGGTGGTAACACTGCAGCCCGCAGCCATCGCGAGGGGCGTCACCTATCAGGCGGTTATGGCGGACGTGAGGAGCAGGATCGCGTTCCCCGACCTTGGCACACCGTCTGGGTTTATTTATAAACAAGCCATTACGGGGGCGCGGCTGTTCGAGGTGTCGGGTGCCTCTAGCGGTGAGAAGGCGGACACGCTGGCAGCAAAGCTGAGAGGGGTCCTCAACCCGGAGGACGTTCGGGTGTCCAGGCCGATGAAGACCTCTGAGCTGCGGGTCGATGGACTGGACGACTCGGCGACCCCGGCTGAGGTCGTGGCGGCCGTAGCCAAAGCCGGCGGATGTCTGCCGGAGGACGTGCGGACGGGTGACATCCGCGCCGACGCTTCCGGGCTTGGCACGATTTGGGTGCGGTGCCCGGTGGCGGCGGCGAGCAAGGTCGCTAACGGTGGGCGTCTGTTGGTGGGATGGGTTGCAGCAAGAGTCAAGCTGCTGCAACCCAGGGCATTGCGGTGTTACCGATGCCTGGACATGGGGCATGTCCGGGCACGATGCACCGCTGCAATAGACCGCAGCGAGCAGTGCTATCGCTGCGGTCAGCCCGGCCACAAGGCAGCCCAGTGCTCCGCGGCACCAAACTGCAGCCTCTGTACAGCTGCAGGGAGGTCCGCGGGGCACAGGGCTGGCGGAAAGGCCTGTCGCGCGCCAGCAGCGAAGAAGAAGAGGGGAGTCATGGCTGCCGGGGGCTCTTTACCCCCCCCTCAGCCTGACTGCCCTACGGCCGACTCCCGGCCTGTGAATGGTGCGGAGGGGATGGACTGCGTCTAATGGCGCTGTACCATTTCCTCCAGGGCAATATCAACCACGCTGCCAGAGCTCAGGATCTCTTGCTCCAGAGCATGGCAGAGTGGTCGATCGACGTGGCTGTGGTCGCCGAGCCGTACTTTGTCCCCCCCAGGGATAACTGGGTGGGAGACCTGGACGGCTTGGTGGCCATCATTGGCGGGGCTCTCGTCAACCCGTCCCGAGGACACGGCTGGGTAGCCGCCCTCGCGGACGGCATTGGCACGGTTGGGGCGTATTTCTCGCCCAACAAGAGTCTCGCCGACTTCGAGAACTTCCTTGTCGAGTTGGGTGCCGTCGTGGGCCGACTCCACCCTCACCCGGTGCTGTTGCTCGGGGATCTCAACGCCAAGTCTGCGGCGTGGGGATCTCCGGTGACCGATGCTAGGGGTGAGGCGCTAGAGGAGTGGGCGGTCACGACTGGCCTGGTCGTCCTGAATCGGGGCTCGGTCCACACGTGCGTGCGGCAGCGGGGCGGGTCTGTAGTGGACGTCTCGTTCGCTAGCCCTGCTGTCGCGAGCCGTGTCCACGACTGGCGTGTCGCCGTGGAGGTGGAGACGTTGTTGGATCACCGATACATCCGATTCGACGTCTCCACCCAGACCACCGGCGGCCGTAGTCCATCGGCCCCGCGAAGGGACGGTCCGCGCTGGGCGCGTAAACGCATCGACAGGGAGCTTCTCGAGGAGGCCGCTATTGTTCAGGCCTGGATCCGGGAGTCGGCAACGAACGGACCCGTCGACGTCGAAGAGGAGGCGCTGTGGTTCCGCGGGGCGATGACGCAAATCTGCAACGCGTCCATGCCCCGCGTCCAGTCATATCCAGCGAGGCGCCAGGTGTACTGGTGGTCTACCGAGATCGCACAATTACGTGTCGAGTGCGTAGCGGTCAGACGCCAGTACACCCGATACCGGAGGAGACGTCGTCGGGTCCCTGACGAAGAAGCCGCGCTGTATGAGGTGTACCGCGCGGCGAAGCAGGCCCTGTGGCTGGCCATCGGCGAAGCGAGGACGCGAGCCAGGGAGGAGATGTTGGAGACTCTAGACGGAGATCCGTGGGGGCGCCCCTATCGTGCGGTTCGAGGGAAACTTCGAGCCGCGGCGCCTCCACTCACGGAGAGTCTCCAACCTGAGCTGCTGGAGGAAGTGGTCGCAGCTCTCTTCCCGGCAAGAGCGGAGCATACTCCGCCGCCGATGGCTTTGCCCACAGCCGCAGAGTCTGCATATGAAGAGAACGCCATCAGCGTCCCAGAGGTGACACAAGCAGAGATGGGGGCAGCCGTGACGCGGCTCCGGGCCAAGAACGTGGCTCCGGGGCCCGACGGGATCCACGGCCAAGCGCTAGCCCTCGCTCTGAAGGAGCTAGAGCCCCACTTGAGAGGACTCTACACAGCGTGCCTTGAGCAGGGCCAGTTTCCCACTTTGTGGAAATCTGGTCGTCTGGTCCTGCTCAGGAAGGCGGGGCGCCCTGCGGACTCACCGTCCGGGTACAGGCCCATAGTGTTGCTAGACGAGGTGGGTAAGATGTTTGAGCGGATAATCGCTGCCCGCCTCGTCGGCCACTTGTGCGGAGAGGGGCCTGACCTGGCCGAGAGCCAGTTCGGCTTTCGGCACGGGCGCTCCACCATCCACGCGATATCGCGGGTGAGAGTCCTGGCGGAGGAAGCGGTATCCCGGGGCGGGGTGATGTTGGCGGTGTCCTTGGACATCTCCAACGCCTTCAACACCCTGCCCTGGAGCTGTATTCGGGAGGCACTATCTTACCATCGGGTGCCTTCCTACCTCCGCCGCATCGTCGGGGCTTATTTGGCGGAGAGGTGTGTCACCTATACGGGACGTGATGGCGGAAACCAGCGCCGCATGTCGTGCGGTGTTCCACAGGGCTCGGTCGTGGGACCGCTCCTGTGGAACATCGGGTACGACTGGGTGCTGCGGGGCGAGCTCCAGCCGGGCGTTGACCTGACGTGTTATGCGGACGACACACTGGTCACGGCCCGGGGGAGCTCGTACAGGGAGGCAGCGTT
Source organism: Tiliacea citrago (assembly GCA_963921375.1). NCBI lineage: Eukaryota > Metazoa > Arthropoda > Insecta > Lepidoptera > Noctuidae > Tiliacea > Tiliacea citrago. The sequence goes on along the minus strand of OY992790.1, from coordinate 71,561 downwards.
GCTGGCGACGGCTGCGGTCTCACAGGTGGTGAGCCGCATACGTCGCCTAGGGCTGGAGGTTGCCCTCAACAAGTCGGAGGCCTTGATCTTTCATGGCCCCCGGCGGGCGCCGCCGCCGGGATCACACATCGTGGTCGGGGGGGCTCAAATCGCTGTCGAGTCCACCATGAAGTACCTAGGATTGGTGCTCGACAGCCGGTGGGATTTTGGCCCCCACTTCCGGCGGCTGGCGCCCAAGTTGTTGGGCGCGGCTGGGGCGTTGTCAACGCTGCTTCCCAATCTGGGGGGCCCGAGCGCCGCCTGTAGGCGGCTCTACGTGGGGATCGTGCGATCGATGGCCCTTTATGGGGCCCCGATCTGGGCGGCTGACCTGACGGCCGGAAGCATCGCAGTCCTGCGAAAACCGCAGAGAGCGATGGCCGTCAGAGTCATCAGGGGATATCGCACGATCTCCTACGAGGCGGCTTGTGTACTGGCCGGATCCCCGCCCTGGGACCTCGAGGCGAAAGTACTCGCGTCACTGTATCGGTGGCGTGAGGAAGCGAGGGCGCGGGGCGAGTGGCTGATGCAGCGACATGTGGAGTTGCGTCGGTCACAGCTTCGCGCAGCCCTGGTGGCGGAATGGCGGGACAGGCTTTCACGCCCTACCGCCGGCCTCGCCACCATCGAGGCGGTCCGGCCGGTACTCGAGCCCTGGCTCGGGAGGAGGCACGGCTCCCTGTCGTTTCGGGTGACGCAGGTGCTCTCGGGGCATGGTTGCTTCGGGAAGTACCTGTGTCGCATAAACAGGGGGCCGGACGCCCGGTGTCACCACTGCGTCGACTGCCGGGAGGACACGGCGCGGCATACGCTGGCAGAGTGTGCCGCTTGGGAGGAGCCACGCCGTGCCCTCATCTCAGAAGTAGGCAGTGACCTGTCGCTGCCGGCCGTGGTCGAGTCGATGGCCGGCAGCGAGGAGTCCTGGGACGCGGTGGTATCCTTCTGCGAAACAGTCGTGTCGCAGAAGGAGGCTGCGGAAAGGGAGCGGGAGGTCTCGTCCGCTCACCCGGCCCGCAGCAGGCGCACCGGGCGTCGGCAGAGGGCAGATAATGCCCTCTTCCGGCCCCCCTAAATGGGTCCAGGGACGGCGGACTCGGGGACGTCCGCCGCCCCCTATCACACTGGACCCGAGGTGGCAGCGCGTAGTGTTCCACGCGCGCCCCTTTGAGATGTCGCGGGGGGGTCTAACACCTCACCCCCCCGCAGACTTGAGGTGGCCCGCAGAGGCGGGCCGGCACTAGCCGGGGATCACGGAAGTAATACTAGCTCCCAAGATCCCCGGTGCAAGTGTGGGAAGGGAACACCGGGGTGGTTTTTAGTCAGTAAGAGTCTGACAGACCCCTCCGCCCACCCCAGGGCGGAGGACATCCATGAGGATTTTCCACCCCGGCAACAAAAAAAAAAAAAAAAAAAAAGGTTAGGTTAGGTTAGGTTAGGTTGGGGTGCGTGCAGAAAACCTCCTCGTGTGCCTGACTGCTGCTCGTTCCTTACGAATACGTTCGGGGGAAAGAGCAGTCGTCTGGCCGGTGCACCCTGGGCGCGGTCAATAGTCTCTCCATGCCGGAGAGGGTATTGACTGCGGCGGATTTCTGCGGGGGGGGAGAGCCTAAGGCTCTTGGGCCTGTCAAGGCCGATCGTCGATCGTCCACTCCCCCCTCTGCTTACAGAGGGAGGCCGAGTGGGCGCAGAGTGGGGAGGCGGACGACGGACTGTCCGCGGTAGAGGGGCCCACAGGGTAGGTTAGATTAGAATAGGTTAGGATAGGTTTAAAAAAAAAAAAAAAAAAAAAAAAAAAAAAAAAAAAAAAAAAAAAAAAATGTATATATAATTAGGTTAGGTTAAGTAGGGACCCAATCCTAAGTTTTGAAGCGCGGCGAGAGGATGGATGGCTGGAGGGAGTCCAGTCGTTAGCGTTTCACCTGCAGATACCTGCCGACCTCTGCAGTATGTAGGCTTACCGGGCATCTAGGCTCTGCCCGGTGGACGAATATTACCTATATCTACTCGTGGGATTTATATGGAAGCAACAAAGATAAAAACAAAATTAAATAAGGAGAAAGTGCCGATCGTTCTGGTCGAGCAGATGGGTGTGGGTGCGGTGTCAGATTCTGACACCGCGTCCGAAAGAATGAGTGTGGCGAGCGTGGCGAGCGTATGCTCAAATCGCTCACGCAAAAAGAAGCGCGCGGGGTCAGGCTCTTCTAGCGATGAGAGCCAGCCGGCCCCTAAGGTGCCAACAGATGGCATAAGAGGGCGAGGTCGCGCCGTGGCGAGTGGAGCCCCCGCTCGTGTGGAGCGCGACGTCCGGGGTCGGTTCAGGTCGGTTTCCCGGCCTGATACGCCGGCTCCGGTGGAGGACGTCGAGGGTGTGGGGAGCGACCCCGGGCCCACGATTGCGGACCCCAGCGAGGGCATCTTGCTGGGGTCTAATAAGGCGGAGGCGAATGCCGCTAGACGGGCGCAGCGAAAGGCTGTAGCAGCTGACGAGATCAGCGAGCTGGCCCGTCAGGCGCGAGAGCGGCGTTCAGCCCAGAAGACTGCCGGGGGCAGCCCATCGGCGGTGGCGCTCAGTCGCCAAGTTTTGGACGGCGTGGATGTCGTCCTGAAGGTTGCCACCAAATCGGGCAACCTGAAGGGCACATTCACGCGTGCTCTGAAGGAGGCGGCTGACAATATCAGGGAGGCAGTTGAGGTCCTCCTTAGTCGCACCAGCACGGAGGAGACGGCGAAGTTGTGGGAGGAGAACAGCCGTCTCCGGTCCGAGCTGGAGGACCTCAAGCGGGAGTTTGCTGCTCAGAGGGCAGCTCCCAAGGCCACCGGGTCATCGCCCATCCCATCGTCGGCTCCATCATCGGCCCCTGCTGTGGATCAGGACAGCATTGCGCGCATGTGCTTGATGCAGTGTGGCGCGATGGTGTCAGCCCGGCTGGAGGCCATGGAGTCGAGGCTCCCCCCGGCCGAAATCCTCCGTCCACCGCTCGCTGCAGACAGGCGGAGGAAGGAGGCGGAGGCGAGAGCAGCGGCAGTGGCTGTGCCGAATCAGTCCGGGAAGGGGGCCAAAAAGCCCGCGAAGGGGACACAGAAGCCCGCGGAGGCTAAGGCCACGCCCACTTCCCGAACGGCTGCTCCACCGACGACCGCGCCCGGACCCACCACGGAGGCCTGGACGACGGTCGTCAAGAAGCCAAAAAAAAAAAGAAGACGGCGCTGCCAGCACCCGCTAAAGTACCGGCACCGGCACCGAGGAGGACCCAGAAGCCGCCTAAGACGAGAGCCCCCCGCTCCGCGGCTGTGGTGGTAACACTACAGCCCGCAGCCATCGCGAGGGGCGTCACCTATCAGGCGGTTATGGCGGACGTGAGGAGCAGGATCGCGTTCCCCGACCTTGGCACACCGGCTGGCTTTATTTATAAGCAAGCCATTACGGGGGCGCGGCTGTTCGAGGTGTCGGGTGCCTCTAGCAGCGAGAAGGCGGACACGCTGGCAGCCAAGCTGAGAGGGGTCCTCAACCCGGAGGACGTCCGGGTGTCCAGGCCAATGAAGACCTCTGAGCTGCGGGTCGATGGACTGGACGACTCGGCGACCCCGGCTGAGGTCGTGGCGGCCGTAGCCAAAGCCGGCGGATGTCCGCCGGAGGACGTGCGGACGGGTGACATCCGCGCCGACGCTTCCGGGCTTGGCACGATTTGGGTGCGGTGCCCGGTGGCGGCGGCGAGCAAGGTCGCCAACGGTGGGCGTCTGTTGGTGGGATGGGTTGCAGCAAGAGTCAAGCTGCTGCAACCCAGGGCATTGCGGTGTTACCGATGCCTGGACATGGGGCATGTCCGGGCACGATGCACCGCTGCAATAGACCGCAGCGAGCAGTGCTATCGCTGCGGTCAGCCCGGCCACAAGGCAGCCCAGTGCTCCGCGGCACCAAACTGCAGCCTCTGTACAGCTGCAGGGAGGTCCGCGGGGCACAGGGCTGGCGGAAAGGCCTGTCGCGCGCCAGCAGCGAAGAAGAAGAGGGGAGTCATGGCTGCCGGGGGCTCTTTACCCCCCCCTCAGCCTGACTGCCCTACGGCCGACTCCCGGCCTGTGAATGGTGCGGAGGGGATGGACTGCGTCTAATGGCGCTGTACCATTTCCTCCAGGGCAATATCAACCACGCTGCCAGAGCTCAGGATCTCTTGCTCCAGAGCATGGCAGAGTGGTCGATCGACGTGGCTGTGGTCGCCGAGCCGTACTTTGTCCCCCCCAGGGATAACTGGGTGGGAGACCTGGACGGCTTGGTGGCCATCATTGGCGGGGCTCTCGTCAACCCGTCCCGAGGACACGGCTGGGTAGCCGCCCTCGCGGACGGCATTGGCACGGTTGGGGCGTATTTCTCGCCCAACAAGAGTCTCGCCGACTTCGAGAACTTCCTTGTCGAGTTGGGTGCCGTCGTGGGCCGACTCCACCCTCACCCGGTGCTGTTGCTCGGGGATCTCAACGCCAAGTCTGCGGCGTGGGGATCTCCGGTGACCGATGCTAGGGGTGAGGCGCTAGAGGAGTGGGCGGTCACGACTGGCCTGGTCGTCCTGAATCGGGGCTCGGTCCACACGTGCGTGCGGCAGCGGGGCGGGTCTGTAGTGGACGTCTCGTTCGCTAGCCCTGCTGTCGCGAGCCGTGTCCACGACTGGCGTGTCGCCGTGGAGGTGGAGACGTTGTCGGATCACCGATACATCCGATTCGACGTCTCCACCCAGACCACCGGCGGCCGTAGTCCATCGGCCCCGCGAAGGGACGGTCCGCGCTGGGCGCGTAAACGCATCGACAGGGAGCTTCTCGAGGAGGCCGCTATTGTGCAGGCCTGGATCCGGGAGTCGGCAATGAACGGACCCGTCGACGTCGAAGAGGAGGCACTGTGGTTCCGCGGGGCGATGACGCAAATCTGCAACGCATCCATGCCCCGCGTCCACTCATATCCAGCGAGGCGCCAGGTGTACTGGTGGTCTACCGAGATCGCACAATTACGTGTCGAGTGCGTAGCGGTCAGACGCCAGTACACCCGATACCGGAGGAGACGTCGTCGGGTCCCTGACGAAGAAGCCGCGCTGTATGAGGTGTACCGCGCGGCGAAGCAGGCCCTGTGGCTGGCCATCGGCGAAGCGAGGACGCGAGCCAGGGAGGAGATGTTGGAGACTCTAGACGGAGATCCGTGGGGGCGCCCCTATCGTGCGGTTCGAGGGAAACTTCGAGCCGCGGCGCCTCCACTCACGGAGAGTCTCCAACCTGAGCTGCTGGAGGAAGTGGTCGCAGCTCTCTTCCCGGCAAGAGCGGAGCATACTCCGCCGCCGATGGCTTTGCCCACAGCCGCAGAGTCTGCATATGAAGAGAACGCCATCAGCGTCCCAGAGGTGACACAAGCAGAGATGGGGGCAGCCGTGACGCGGCTCCGGGCCAAGAACGTGGCTCCGGGGCCCGACGGGATCCACGGCCAAGCGCTAGCCCTCGCTCTGAAGGAGCTAGAGCCCCACTTGAGAGGACTCTACACAGCGTGCCTTGAGCAGGGCCAGTTTCCCACTTTGTGGAAATCTGGTCGTCTGGTCCTGCTCAGGAAGGCGGGGCGCCCTGCGGACTCACCGTCCGGGTACAGGCCCATAGTGTTGCTAGACGAGGTGGGTAAGATGTTTGAGCGGATAATCGCTGCCCGCCTCGTCGGCCACTTGTGCGGAGAGGGGCCTGACCTGGCCGAGAGCCAGTTCGGCTTTCGGCACGGGCGCTCCACCATCCACGCGATATCGCGGGTGAGAGTCCTGGCGGAGGAAGCGGTATCCCGGGGCGGGGTGATGTTGGCGGTGTCCTTGGACATCTCCAACGCCTTCAACACCCTGCCCTGGAGCTGTATTCGGGAGGCACTATCTTACCATCGGGTGCCTTCCTACCTCCGCCGCATCGTCGGGGCTTATTTGGCGGAGAGGTGTGTCACCTATACGGGACGTGATGGCGGAAACCAGCGCCGCATGTCGTGCGGTGTTCCACAGGGCTCGGTCGTGGGACCGCTCCTGTGGAACATCGGGTACGACTGGGTGCTGCGGGGCGAGCTCCAGCCGGGCGTGGACCTGACGTGTTATGCGGACGACACACTGGTCACGGCCCGGGGGAGCTCGTACAGGGAGGCAGCGTTGCTGGCGACGGCTGCGGTCTCACAGGTGGTGAGCCGCATACGTCGCCTAGGGCTGGAGGTTGCCCTCAACAAGTCGGAGGCCTTGATCTTTCATGGCCCCCGGCGGGCGCCGCCGCCGGGATCACACATTGTGGTCGGGGGGGCTCAAATCGCTGTCGAGTCCACCATGAAGTACCTAGGATTGGTGCTCGACAGCCGGTGGGATTTTGGCCCCCACTTCCGGCGGCTGGCGCCCAAGTTGTTGGGCGCGGCTGGGGCGTTGTCAACGCTGCTTCCCAATCTGGGGGGCCCGAGCGCCGCCTGTAGGCGGCTCTACGTGGGGATCGTGCGATCGATGGCCCTTTATGGGGCCCCGATCTGGGCGGCTGACCTGACGGCCGGAAGCATCGCAGTCCTGCGAAAACCGCAGAGAGCGATGGCCGTCAGAGTCATCAGGGGATATCGCACGATCTCCTACGAGGCGGCTTGTGTACTGGCCGGATCCCCGCCCTGGGACCTCGAGGCGAAAGTACTCGCGTCACTGTATCGGTGGCGTGAGGAAGCGAGGGCGCGGGGCGAGTGGCTGATGCAGCGACATGTGGAGTTGCGTCGGTCACAGCTTCGCGCAGCCCTGGTGGCGGAATGGCGGGACAGGCTTTCACGCCCTACCGCCGGCCTCGCCACCATCGAGGCGGTCCGGCCGGTACTCGAGCCCTGGCTCGGGAGGAGGCACGGCTCCCTGTCGTTTCGGGTGACGCAGGTGCTCTCGGGGCATGGTTGCTTCGGGAAGTACCTGTGTCGCATAAACAGGGAGCCGGACGCCCGGTGTCACCACTGCGTCGACTGCCGGGAGGACACGGCGCGGCATACGCTGGCAGAGTGTGCCGCTTGGGAAGAGCCTCGCCGTGCCCTCATCTCAGGAGTAGGCAGTGACCTATCGCTGCCGGCCGTGGTCGAGTCGATGGCCGGCAGCGAGGAGTCCTGGGACGCGGTGGTATCCTTCTGCGAAACAGTCGTGTCGCAGAAGGAGGCTGCGGAAAGGGAGCGGGAGATCTCGTCCGCTCACCCGGCCCGCAGCAGGCGCACCGGGCGTCGGCAGAGGGCAGATAATGCCCTCTTCCGGCCCCCCTAAATGGGTCCAGGGACGGCGGACTCGGGGACGTCCGCCGCCCCCTATCACACTGGACCCGAGGTGGCGGCGCGTAGTGTTCCACGCGCGCCCCTTTGAGACGTCGCGGGGGGGTCTAACACCTCACCCCCCCGCAGACTTGAGGTGGCCCGCAGAGGCGGGCCGGCACTAGCCGGGGATCACGGAAGTAATACTAGCTCCCAAGATCCCCGGTGCAAGTGTGGGAAGGGAACACCGGGGTGGTTTTTAGTCAGTAAGAGTCTGACAGACCCCTCCGCCCACCCCAGGGCGGAGGACATCCATGAGGATTTTCCACCCCGGCAACAAAAAAAAAAAAAAAAAAGGTTAGGTTAGGTTAGGTTATCACACTGGACCCGAGGTGGCGGCGCGTAGTGTTCCACGCGCGCCCCTTTCAGACGTCGCGGGGGGGGTCTAACACCTCACCCCCCCCCAGACTTGAGGTGGCCCGCAGAGGCGGGCCGGCACTAGCCGGGGATCACGGAAGTAATACTAGCTCCCAAGATCCCCGGTGCAAGTGTGGGTAGGGAACACCGGGGTGGTTTTTAGTCAGTAAGAGTCTGACAGACCCCTCCGCCCACCCCAGGGCGGAGGACATCCATGAGGATTTTCCACCCCGGCAACAAAAAAAAAAAAAAAAAAAAAAAAAGGTTAGGTTAGGTTAGGTTTTTTTTTTTTTTTTTTTATCCTGTCCGGGCGCCAAGGCCCGGCCCGCGAGCTACCTCTTACATGATAAGAGTCCTTTATTATCTATAAGTGGGATATCTACGGGTTCTTTCTTTATTTCGTCGTTTATATCTTTATTATTATAATACTAAGTTTAGCCTGAATACAATACGGCTCTCTTATTCTTTAGTACATGTTTTGATTATTTTACACTATGTATATATTACATCCTTATGGGATTTACAAGGTTTTCTATATTTATACTAAAATTCTTATTTCTATTTTATTCCTATACTATCTTTACATATGGGATTACAGTTTCATAACGATATCATAACTTAACATATTAATTTACTTATTCTAATTAAACTTCTACTTATACAAGACTTACTTTTTTCTAAACACCTTATTTTTAATTTGTTGACACATTTATTTCTTATATGCTAATCAATCTATTTAACCAATTATACATGACTTGCTTTTAAAACACCTTATTTTTTACACATTTATTTCTTATATGCTAATCAATATATTTATAGTAATATATTTATAACATAAATTTATTATTCTATTTATTTACTTATTTCTATCTATAACCAGCTCAGCGATATCTTTAAAGTATTTAATAAACCTCTCCCTACGTTTTCTACTACCTAACATTAGTTCTGGGAAGTTATCTTTTATCATTTCGCATTCCAATTCGTTCTCGACCTCGAGTCTTTTTAGGGCGTAAACCGGGCAGTCAATTAAAATGTGTTCAACCGTTTCGGGGGTCCCGGGCTGGCAGATGCACGATGAGTTCTCTTTGCACTTGAATCGGTTCAAGTACTCCGAGAACCCACCGTGCCCCGTCAGCACTTGGGTGACTATTTTCGTTGGAATTATTTGCCGGATCGTTTTATAAGTGTTTGCGACTTCGGGGAAGAATAACTTTGTCAAACCTGCAGTTGTACCCGCTTTATACCTTCGGTTCCATTCATCAATCGACCCCTTTCGGATTTGTCGCTTGATAAATGAAACCGGGCAAAGGTCGTAGTTGGGTTTTGTCTTCATACACAGAGCTGCATCCTTCGCCAGTTCGTCCGCCCTCTCGTTTCCCGCCATCCTAAGCTTCTCAATAACCTCTTCACCGGTGTCCTGGTCATTAACTGACGATACGACCACCGAGTGAAGAGGCTCTTGGGTATTCTGCTTTGGGCTGGCGGCTATCTGCGCGAAAGTCGGACCCTGGCCTGCAACGAAGCGAGGGGCCTGCTGAAGATGATCCGACAGAGCCAGAGTATGGTGTTGGCACTCTTGCAACGCCTCTTTGTGCTCTTTGAGGCCTTCTACGAGGCTCTTCATCAGCTCCGTCGGCACATCTGTGGTCGGTTTAGGTTCCTTACGGGTTTCCAGAATTTCATCCTCCTTAGTTCCTCTTCCTTTTTCTAATTCGGCCTCTTTTACGAGTTGATAAAGTCTCTCGACCGCTTTTATGATTTCGTCCTTAATCTCCTTCTTTAGGTTGCGGGATTTCAAAAGCTGGATGTTGGCTTTTGCAAGACACGCCTTTGCCTCTGTGGTTCTGTTTAGATATCGCACGGGTTTCGTTATCTGCGGCGAGCTCTCATTCGTTCCCTCTGGCTGCTTTGGTCCATCCAACTTGCTCTGATGGACGAGCGTTGCGTTGGATCTAAGTTTAGGAGGAGAGGACATTGGGGCCTTTTTTGGAGGCGATGGTGTTGTGAGAAGCCGTCCAGAGGTTAGTCTGTCGGCCTCCCACTCCCCAATACTACGCCTCACCGACGGGCCAGCCTGTGCCTGTTGAGGCCTCTCTGTGTCTGAACTCTCCTTTGAGACCTTTGGCTTATTGATAGGTGTCCTTATGCCAAACATTCTGGTAGGATCGAACGTTAAGGACAGCGGAATGACTAAATTGTCAGAGGACACTGGTATCTGTACTGTATCCCTGTAAAGGGGGGATCAGGCAGGAGTAAAATAAAAGTATAAAATAATTCCTAAAACTAGGACTTTTGTCGGGTCAATAAGAGTAATTGAAGCTTTCAAGATGACGCTAATAGGTCCTGAAATCCGTATTTTTAATTTATGTCTATTACCCAAAGGTACAGGTGTAGCTGGAAGAGCTAAGAACCTGAAATAATTTTCTATCAAAACTGAAAGTTGAGCTGTTCAGTAAGAAAAGGGTGGGTGGGCGGGCAATTTTTTGAAGTTCTATATTCGCCAGACGCACGTGCGAGGTGTCAAAAGACGCGTCTCCGCGCGGGCTAGCGAGCTATGAAATTACTAGAAATATATGCAATACAAAATTTTTGAGTTTTGGTGAAAAAACTGGTTTTTTGACTGAAAAATGTGAAAAAACCTGGAATAAACACTACCAAACAGGACTCGGGGTGGCTGAGCGCGCACCGGAATACAGGTAAGGCAGGTAGGTATCTATTGAAACTACTATCAACGATGTTTCGGATAAGAATTTTGAGATAAAATTAGTTTTTGAAAATTCCTTCAAAAAATCTCACAAAAATTGCTAAGTCGATATACGAAAATATTTTTTCGCGTTTTTGTCAATTTTTATTAGTCAAACAGTTGTACGGAACCTATTTAATATTGATTTGGCTGAAAACAGCTTCAAAATGCGTCACCTGGATGCAAAGTTATAACGATTTGATAAAATTATTGTCTAGCTTTTTTTTTTTTTTTTTTTTGGGTGGGAAATTATCAAATAACTTCTCCCGCTCTGGGTGGAGCGGGAGGGAGTGTCAGACTTTTACTGACTAAAACCCACCGTGTTCCTTCAGATGCCTGTGTGCCAGGGCCACGATATCCCTTTCGGACAGGCTCGTAACCCTGGCAGGCATTGGCCCTTTCGGACCCCGTCAATTGGTGCTGACGTCTCTTTGAGGCGCGCGTGGAACACAACGCGCCGTCGACCCGGGCTTGGTCCTTATCGGACGGTGAGCTACCCATCGCTCACCGTCCGCAAGCCCGCGCCTACGGTGGCCGGGAATCGGCCTGCGATTCCCGACGCCCGGGGCGTCTCCTGCGGCGACTAAGGGCGCGAGGGCGTTGACTTTGCCTTACCCTCACGCGTTCCGCCTCCTCCTTCGCAAGCATCACTGTTTCGCAGAAGGAGGTGACGGCCTCCCATGCACTCTCGCTCCGAACCATGGCCTGAACCAGGGCCGGACGCGAGAGATCGCCGCCGCCGATCGCTGCCGTGAGGACACGGCGGTGCTCCGCCCAAGCAGGGCAGACCTCCACCGTATGCTCCACCGTGTCCTCCGGGCGATCCACACAGTGGTGACACCCGGGCGTTTCCTCCCGCTTAATCCTAAACAGGAACCTCCCGAAACATCCATGTCCGGTGAGGACCTGCGTCAGGCGGAAGGTGAGGACGCCGTGGCGCCTCTCTAGCCACTCCTCAAAGAGGGGACTTATCGCCACAATTGTGGCGTGCCCAGCGCTGGGTTGCGACAATCGCACTCTCCATGTCGCCATGAGATCGCGCCGGAGCTCCGTCCGCTGTGCCGCGATTTCCTGCGGCAGCGGAGTTATGCCCCGGAGTTTCGCCTCTTCGCGCCACACCCAAATGTGCGCGAGGACTTTCGCCTCCAGATCCCATGGCGGCAGTCCGGCAAGGAGGCTCGCCGCCTCACGGGAGACCGTGCGGTAACCCCGTACCATCCTGATGGCCATGACCCTTTGGGACGCGTTCAACCGCTGCGCTGGTCGCAGCCTCAGAGAACGCGCCCACACCGGTGCCCCGTAAAGGGCCATGGACCGCACGATCCCCGCGTAGAGCCTCCGGCAGGAGGCGTTTGGACCCCCCAGATTGGGCAGGAGCCGCTTCAAGGCAGCCCCGGCCCGCTCCAGTCTGGGAGCCAAACGTCGGAAGTGCTCGACGAAGTTCCACCGGCTGTCGAGGACGAGTCCCAGGTACTTCATCGTCGACTCGACGCCGATGTGAACCCCTCCCGCCGTTATCTGGGAACCCGACAGTGGCGCGTTCCGAGGACCATAAAAGCACATGGCCTCGGACTTGTGCAATGCCACCTCGAGTCCCAATTGCCGGATTCTATCGACGATTGTCGCAACCCCACGTGTCGCCAGTTCGGCCGCCGCCTGATGCGAACTCCCTTGTGCCAGGACTAGCGTGTCGTCAGCGTAGCAGACTACGCTGACGCCACTAGGGAGGTCGGCGCGCAGCACCCAGTCGTACCCGATGTCCCACAGATGCGGCCCCAGGACCGATCCCTGTGGGACACCGCACGACATCTCTCGCCGGTTCCACTCTCCTTGGTGACCGGGGTAGATGACGGCCCTGTCCGTCAGATATGCCTCGACTACGCGACAGAGGTAGGTCGGCATCCGGTGATATCGGAGTGCCTCCCTGATGCAACTCCAGGGCAGGGTATTGAAGGCATTGGCGATGTCAAGAGACACCGCCAAGACGACCCCACCCCGGGCCACAGCATCCCCCGTCGTGAGGGCTCGAACGCGCATGATGGCGTCCACCGTAGAGCGACCCTTGCGGAAACCAAACTGGCTCTCCGCCAAATCCGGCCCCACCCGTACCAGCCGCCCGACAAGGCGGTCTGCAATAACTCTTTCAAAGAGCTTGCCCACCTCGTCGAGCAGCACGATGGGCCGGTAAGCGGACGGAGAGTCCGCTGGGCGCCCCGGCTTCTTAATGAGGACCAGTTTCCCCGTCTTCCAACGAAGTGGGAACTGGCCCCTCTCCAAGCATGCGCTTAGGAGCCCTCTTAGTCGAGGCCCGAGAGCCTCCAAGGCCAGAACCCAGGCTTTTCCAGGCAAGCCGTCGGGTCCTGGGGCGGTATTCTTGGCATTCAGCCTACGTACCGCCACTCTCAGGTCTACCTCGGTCACCTCCGAAGAATCGTCGTCGTCGTCGTTGGCGGTGTGGTCCGTATCGGGCACCGCAGGAGGCGGAGCCATGGGCGGGGGAGTATGTTCCCCTCGCGAAGGGAACAGAGCGCTCACCACGTCCTCCACGAGCTGGGGCCGGAGACTCTGCGTCAGTGGGGGAGCCCATGGGCGGAGTTTATCCCGCACCCCTTTGTAGGGGCGTCCCCACGGGTCTCCGTTGAGAGTCTCCAGCGACTCCTCGCGGGCCAGTCCTCTGGCCCGCTGGATCTCCGCTCGGAGGGCGTTCTTAGCCTCTCTGTACCCCTCGTACAGCTCCGCCTGAATGGCTTCCGTATCTGGAGGGCGGATACGGAGCCTGCGGTGCCTGGAATACCGGCGCCGCGCAGCAACACACGCCTCGCGTAACGCGGTCAGCTCGCGCGACCACCAGTACACCTGGCGCCGGGCACGTCCGGGCTGGACCCGGGGCATTGCCACGTCACAAATTTTGGACATGGCCTCCCGGAACCACTCCGCCTCGTCGTTGATGTTGGCAGGCCTGTCCGATGATGACACCCAGGCCTGCACGATCGAGGCTTCCAGGAGGAGCTCCCGGTCCAGCTGCTTCAGCGCCCACCGCGGACCACTCGGGGCCTGTCGGACCGGCGCGCTCAAGGTCGGGGCGGAGACGTCAAACCGTATGTACCGGTGATCGGAATAGGTCTCCACCCCCTCCATGACGTGCCAGTCGATGACACGCGGCGACAGAGCGGGGCTGGCGAACGAGATGTCCACCACTGATTCACCCCGCATCCGCACACACGTGGGGACAGAACCCCGGTTTAGGACGACCAGGCCAGTCTCCAGGGCCCAGTCCTCCACCATCCTGCCCCTCGTGTCCGTATACCGGGAACCCCAAGCCACGTTTTTGGCATTGAAGTCCCCGAGGACGAACACGGGGAGGGGATGGTACCCGACGACGACGACTCTCAGCTCCCCAAGGGAGTTGTGGAACTCGGCGAGAGTTCGGTTCGGGGAGAAGTAAACTCCTACCACGACAATCTCCCCGAACTGTGCTGCCACGCAACCCTGTCCCCTCTTGACGGCCTCGAGGGACGGGGTACCGGCGGCGGCTGACGAAATTAGGGTCACTGAGCCGCTCAGGTCCTCCACCCAGTCATCCCTGGGCGGGACAAAGTACGGCTCAGCGACCACGGCGATGTTAATCGACCACTGCGCCATGCTCTGGAGCAACAGATCCTGGGCGGCGGCGCAGTGGTTGATGTTCGCCTGGAGGAGGCGTAATGGGGCCATTTATTGGCAGTCCATTCGAGCTTCCTCCCGGGCCCCATGAGATGGCCCTGCCGCGGTGTTAGCGGCGACGACTGCAGTAGAGGCGGCAACGGCGGCTGCAATGGTGGCGGTTGCGGCGGTGACGACAGGGTTGGAGGGCTTGCCCCTTCCCCTGGGTTTGGGAGGGGGAGCGCAGGCCTTACCCCCAGCCCGGTGATCGGCCGGCTTGCCAGCCGCCGCACATGCAAAACAGTGCGGCGTGGCTTTACAAGAACCGGCTTTGTGACCGGGCTGACCACAGCGGAAGCAGTTGTCGCTGCGGTCCACCTCCGAGGTGCAGTGTGCTCCCACGTGGTGGCCCACGCGGCAGCGGAAGCACCTCAGGGGTCTGGGTTCCAGCAGTTTCACCTGCGCGGATACCCAGCCCACCCGGAGTCTTCGGCCCTCCCCGGCTATCTTTTGCGCCACCGACACGGGGCAGCTCACCGTTATGGCTTGCATGCCCGTGGTGTCAGGGCGGATGGAGCCTGCCCTCACCTGCTCGGCAGAGCACCCCCCAGTCTTAGCCACGGCGGCCACAACGTCCTCCGCCGTCACGCAGTCGTCCAGGCCCAGGATGCGTATGTCGGCGGACTTTGTGGGCCTGGACACTCGGACCTCCTCCGCATTGAGGGACGCCCTCAGTCTCTCGGCCAGGGCGTCAGCGGTCGGGCCGCTTGCCGTACCGGGGATTTCGAGCATCCGGGCTCCAGTCGCCGTGACTTTCATTCTGAGGCCCTCGGTGACGCCGATCTCCTCTAGGTTGACCGCCTTCCACGCCTTCGTTAGCACTTCGCGGTACGACACGCCCTTCTTTGCCGCTTCCGGCTGTAGCGTAATCACTACAGCTGCGGACTTCGGGGCGCGGAGCCTAGCCGCGACGCCACGCTTCTTGCGTTGCTGCCGCCTTTCCTTGTTTTTAGCCGCCCTTGCTGCCTTGCCCGCCTTCCTGCTCTCCCCGGCTACCTGCCATTCGGCGTTGGCCGTAGAGGAATTAGGAGGCGGGGGGGGCAGAGGCGACCGTCCCGCCACCACGGCTGGGGCCCTCGCCTTCTGCGCAGCCATCTGCGCAGCCGTCCCGCCCTTCTTGGGGTTGAGCGGCACCGCTTTCACCGGAGGCGCGGGTTTGGCCGCGGCGTTGGCCGCAGGCTTAGCCACAGGCTTAGCCGCAGGCTTAACCGCGGGCGTGGCCGAGGCAGCCACGGTGGCGGCAAAAGTGGCCGGCCTGCTCGCCGCTAGCGGTGGGCGCAGTACTATGCCCTCCAATACGGAGAACCGGTTGCTGAGTGCAGCCAGCTCCTGTCGCACCAGGGTCAGAACGCGGTCCTCCGCCTGCAAAGGCAGGCCCTGCCCATGCTGCGCTCCCCCCTGGGGCACCTCCCGTGGTCCAGCTCCTCGAAGCTGGGCCAGGTCCGCTCGGAGCTCCTCATTCTCCTTTCGGAGAAGCTCCATGGCGGCTATCAATCGGCCGACCTCGTCCGACGAGGGCCCGACTTGGGGGGCTCTCGCTGCCGCCAAAATGGAGGCAATGGCAGCGGGGACGACCTTGTCTTTTGAGGACTGAATCCTCTTCAAGGCCACCCCCCTGATCGCTGCAGTCACGACCTCCTCGAAACTACTACTGGCCGCTCCCTTCGCCTTGGAGCTGCCAGCGGCGTCCGGCTCACCGCCCGAGGACTCAGAGAGGGCCGCCCTGCGGCTGGTCTCTCCAAGTTTTTGTTCTACCTCCATTTGATCCGGGGTGGTGAGCCCTCTGCCCACCCCCCGTTTCCGAACCCCACCCCGGCTGCTGATCTTTTTGCGAGCCGTACTTATTCCATCTTCAGAGGACGACCCCTGGCCGTCCCCTGGTTTGGAGCGCTTGAAGAACTTGCTGTTCTTCTTCTCTGCAGCCCCCACATCAACGCGCGCCAGGCTCTTAAAAGAGCCCTTCGCGCCCTTCGCGCCAGATGCGGCGTCGGACTCCGACTCCGCATCACTCCACTCCTCTTCTACGTCTTTTGTTTGGTTTTTATATAGGTTTTCCATTATTATTCCCACGAGTGTGGGGGATCTAAAAAGTCCTTCCTAGGGTTACCCCCTGTGCCTAGGTAAGTGTGACATTTGTAACCCAACCCAGAGATTCCACTGGTCCCTGGCTGGGGGTGCGCTCACGACTGATGCGCCACCTATAACTACAAAGTTACAGATGACACTACTCCTCAGCCATTCATACCCTCGCCGCGCACCAAAACTTGATATTAGAGGAATTTTTTATAGAGGTTTACATCCTCGCGATCCGGGCGACTAAGCCAAGATCCTCGTCCCGTTCCGAGTCACAAAACATGACCGTGATCTCTTTCCGGATTACGATTTCGACGGGTGCAGACTCCTGCTGCTAGCTCGTTGGCAGGGTGAGTGCACAACGAGCGCCGCCCCTGCTTCTCCAAAATGGAGAAACGTCCACCAATTTCGGCCTGTTTGGGCCCGTCCTCCACGGACTATCCTTACCCTAACTTAACCTAACCTAACTATATTAATTATATGTACATTTTATTAAAACTATCTTAATTATATATACAAAATATGGTATATACAATATAATTGACTACTCGTATCTATCCTAACTTAACCTAACCACTGGGGTCGTCCACCGCGGACTATATCGTCCGCCTTCCCACTCTGCGTCCGCTCGACCTCCCTCTGTTAGCAGGGGGGGGAGCGGACGACCGACGATCGGCCTCACCAGACCTAAGAGCCTTAGGCTCTCCCCCCCACGCAGAAATCCGCCGCAGTCAACACCCTCTCCGACATGGAGAGACTATTGGCCGCGCCCAGGGTGCACCGGCCCAACGACTGCTCTTTCCCCCGAACGTATTCGCAAGGAACGAGCAGCAGTCAAGCACACGAGGAGGTTTTCTGCACGCACCCCAATTATTGTCTAGCTAAGGTGGATTTCGTATATATATGAATTTACTAGTTATGGAATTTTTTGAAGTTCTATATTCGCCAGACGCACGTGCGAGGTGTCAAAAGACGCGTCTCCGCGCGGGCTAGCGAGCTATGAAATTACTAGAAATATATGCAATACAAAATTTTTGAGTTTTGGTGAAAAAACTGGTTTTTTGACTGAAAAATGTGAAAAAACCTGGAATAAACACTACCAAACAGGACTCGGGGTGGCTGAGCGCGCACCGGAATACAGGTAAGGCAGGTAGGTATCTATTGAAACTACTATCAACGATGTTTCGGATAAGAATTTTGAGATAAAATTAGTTTTTGAAAATTCCTTCAAAAAATCTCACAAAAATTGCTAAGTCGATATACGAAAATATTTTTTCGCGTTTTTGTCAATTTTTATTAGTCAAACAGTTGTACGGAACCTATTTAATATTGATTTGGCTGAAAACAGCTTCAAAATGCGTCACCTGGATGCAAAGTTATAACGATTTGATAAAATTATTGTCTAGCTAAGGTGGATTTCGTATATATATGAATTTACTAGTTATGGAATTTTTTGAAGTTCTATATTCGCCAGACGCACGTGCGAGGTGTCAAAAGACGCGTCTCCGCGCGGGCTAGCGAGCTATGAAATTACTAGAAATATATGCAATACAAAATTTTTGAGTTTTGGTGAAAAAACTGGTTTTTTGACTGAAAAATGTGAAAAAACCTGGAATAAACACTACCAAACAGGACTCGGGGTGGCTGAGCGCGCACCGGAATACAGGTAAGGCAGGTAGGTATCTATTGAAACTACTATCAACGATGTTTCGGATAAGAATTTTGAGATAAAATTAGTTTTTGAAAATTCCTTCAAAAAATCTCACAAAAATTGCTAAGTCGATATACGAAAATATTTTTTCGCGTTTTTGTCAATTTTTATTAGTCAAACAGTTGTACGGAACCTATTTAATATTGATTTGGCTGAAAACAGCTTCAAAATGCGTCACCTGGATGCAAAGTTATAACGATTTGATAAAATTATTGTCTAGCTAAGGTGGATTTCGTATATATATGAATTTACTAGTTATGGAATTTTTTGAAGTTCTATATTCGCCAGACGCACGTGCGAGGTGTCAAAAGACGCGTCTCCGCGCGGGCTAGCGAGCTATGAAATTACTAGAAATATATGCAATACAAAATTTTTGAGTTTTGGTGAAAAAACTGGTTTTTTGACTGAAAAATGTGAAAAAACCTGGAATAAACACTACCAAACAGGACTCGGGGTGGCTGAGCGCGCACCGGAATACAGGTAAGGCAGGTAGGTATCTATTGAAACTACTATCAACGATGTTTCGGATAAGAATTTTGAGATAAAATTAGTTTTTGAAAATTCCTTCAAAAAATCTCACAAAAATTGCTAAGTCGATATACGAAAATATTTTTTCGCGTTTTTGTCAATTTTTATTAGTCAAACAGTTGTACGGAACCTATTTAATATTGATTTGGCTGAAAACAGCTTCAAAATGCGTCACCTGGATGCAAAGTTATAACGATTTGATAAAATTATTGTCTAGCTAAGGTGGATTTCGTATATATATGAATTTACTAGTTATGGAATTTTTTGAAGTTCTATATTCGCCAGACGCACGTGCGAGGTGTCAAAAGACGCGTCTCCGCGCGGGCTAGCGAGCTATGAAATTACTAGAAATATATGCAATACAAAATTTTTGAGTTTTGGTGAAAAAACTGGTTTTTTGACTGAAAAATGTGAAAAAACCTGGAATAAACACTACCAAACAGGACTCGGGGTGGCTGAGCGCGCACCGGAATACAGGTAAGGCAGGTAGGTATCTATTGAAACTACTATCAACGATGTTTCGGATAAGAATTTTGAGATAAAATTAGTTTTTGAAAATTCCTTCAAAAAATCTCACAAAAATTGCTAAGTCGATATACGAAAATATTTTTTCGCGTTTTTGTCAATTTTTATTAGTCAAACAGTTGTACGGAACCTATTTAATATTGATTTGGCTGAAAACAGCTTCAAAATGCGTCACCTGGATGCAAAGTTATAACGATTTGATAAAATTATTGTCTAGCTAAGGTGGATTTCGTATATATATGAATTTACTAGTTATGGAATTTTTTGAAGTTCTATATTCGCCAGACGCACGTGCGAGGTGTCAAAAGACGCGTCTCCGCGCGGGCTAGCGAGCTATGAAATTACTAGAAATATATGCAATACAAAATTTTTGAGTTTTGGTGAAAAAACTGGTTTTTTGACTGAAAAATGTGAAAAAACCTGGAATAAACACTACCAAACAGGACTCGGGGTGGCTGAGCGCGCACCGGAATACAGGTAAGGCAGGTAGGTATCTATTGAAACTACTATCAACGATGTTTCGGATAAGAATTTTGAGATAAAATTAGTTTTTGAAAATTCCTTCAAAAAATCTCACAAAAATTGCTAAGTCGATATACGAAAATATTTTTTCGCGTTTTTGTCAATTTTTATTAGTCAAACAGTTGTACGGAACCTATTTAATATTGATTTGGCTGAAAACAGCTTCAAAATGCGTCACCTGGATGCAAAGTTATAACGATTTGATAAAATTATTGTCTAGCTAAGGTGGATTTCGTATATATATGAATTTACTAGTTATGGAATTTTTTGAAGTTCTATATTCGCCAGACGCACGTGCGAGGTGTCAAAAGACGCGTCTCCGCGCGGGCTAGCGAGCTATGAAATTACTAGAAATATATGCAATACAAAATTTTTGAGTTTTGGTGAAAAAACTGGTTTTTTGACTGAAAAATGTGAAAAAACCTGGAATAAACACTACCAAACAGGACTCGGGGTGGCTGAGCGCGCACCGGAATACAGGTAAGGCAGGTAGGTATCTATTGAAACTACTATCAACGATGTTTCGGATAAGAATTTTGAGATAAAATTAGTTTTTGAAAATTCCTTCAAAAAATCTCACAAAAATTGCTAAGTCGATATACGAAAATATTTTTTCGCGTTTTTGTCAATTTTTATTAGTCAAACAGTTGTACGGAACCTATTTAATATTGATTTGGCTGAAAACAGCTTCAAAATGCGTCACCTGGATGCAAAGTTATAACGATTTGATAAAATTATTGTCTAGCTAAGGTGGATTTCGTATATATATGAATTTACTAGTTATGGAATTTTTTGAAGTTCTATATTCGCCAGACGCACGTGCGAGGTGTCAAAAGACGCGTCTCCGCGCGGGCTAGCGAGCTATGAAATTACTAGAAATATATGCAATACAAAATTTTTGAGTTTTGGTGAAAAAACTGGTTTTTTGACTGAAAAATGTGAAAAAACCTGGAATAAACACTACCAAACAGGACTCGGGGTGGCTGAGCGCGCACCGGAATACAGGTAAGGCAGGTAGGTATCTATTGAAACTACTATCAACGATGTTTCGGATAAGAATTTTGAGATAAAATTAGTTTTTGAAAATTCCTTCAAAAAATCTCACAAAAATTGCTAAGTCGATATACGAAAATATTTTTTCGCGTTTTTGTCAATTTTTATTAGTCAAACAGTTGTACGGAACCTATTTAATATTGATTTGGCTGAAAACAGCTTCAAAATGCGTCACCTGGATGCAAAGTTATAACGATTTGATAAAATTATTGTCTAGCTAAGGTGGATTTCGTATATATATGAATTTACTAGTTATGGAATTTTTTGAAGTTCTATATTCGCCAGACGCACGTGCGAGGTGTCAAAAGACGCGTCTCCGCGCGGGCTAGCGAGCTATGAAATTACTAGAAATATATGCAATACAAAATTTTTGAGTTTTGGTGAAAAAACTGGTTTTTTGACTGAAAAATGTGAAAAAACCTGGAATAAACACTACCAAACAGGACTCGGGGTGGCTGAGCGCGCACCGGAATACAGGTAAGGCAGGTAGGTATCTATTGAAACTACTATCAACGATGTTTCGGATAAGAATTTTGAGATAAAATTAGTTTTTGAAAATTCCTTCAAAAAATCTCACAAAAATTGCTAAGTCGATATACGAAAATATTTTTTCGCGTTTTTGTCAATTTTTATTAGTCAAACAGTTGTACGGAACCTATTTAATATTGATTTGGCTGAAAACAGCTTCAAAATGCGTCACCTGGATGCAAAGTTATAACGATTTGATAAAATTATTGTCTAGCTAAGGTGGATTTCGTATATATATGAATTTACTAGTTATGGAATTTTTTGAAGTTCTATATTCGCCAGACGCACGTGCGAGGTGTCAAAAGACGCGTCTCCGCGCGGGCTAGCGAGCTATGAAATTACTAGAAATATATGCAATACAAAATTTTTGAGTTTTGGTGAAAAAACTGGTTTTTTGACTGAAAAATGTGAAAAAACCTGGAATAAACACTACCAAACAGGACTCGGGGTGGCTGAGCGCGCACCGGAATACAGGTAAGGCAGGTAGGTATCTATTGAAACTACTATCAACGATGTTTCGGATAAGAATTTTGAGATAAAATTAGTTTTTGAAAATTCCTTCAAAAAATCTCACAAAAATTGCTAAGTCGATATACGAAAATATTTTTTCGCGTTTTTGTCAATTTTTATTAGTCAAACAGTTGTACGGAACCTATTTAATATTGATTTGGCTGAAAACAGCTTCAAAATGCGTCACCTGGATGCAAAGTTATAACGATTTGATAAAATTATTGTCTAGCTAAGGTGGATTTCGTATATATATGAATTTACTAGTTATGGAATTTTTTGAAGTTCTATATTCGCCAGACGCACGTGCGAGGTGTCAAAAGACGCGTCTCCGCGCGGGCTAGCGAGCTATGAAATTACTAGAAATATATGCAATACAAAATTTTTGAGTTTTGGTGAAAAAACTGGTTTTTTGACTGAAAAATGTGAAAAAACCTGGAATAAACACTACCAAACAGGACTCGGGGTGGCTGAGCGCGCACCGGAATACAGGTAAGGCAGGTAGGTATCTATTGAAACTACTATCAACGATGTTTCGGATAAGAATTTTGAGATAAAATTAGTTTTTGAAAATTCCTTCAAAAAATCTCACAAAAATTGCTAAGTCGATATACGAAAATATTTTTTCGCGTTTTTGTCAATTTTTATTAGTCAAACAGTTGTACGGAACCTATTTAATATTGATTTGGCTGAAAACAGCTTCAAAATGCGTCACCTGGATGCAAAGTTATAACGATTTGATAAAATTATTGTCTAGCTTTTTTTTTTTTTTTTTTTTGGGTGGGAAATTATCAAATAACTTCTCCCGCTCTGGGTGGAGCGGGAGGGAGTGTCAGACTTTTACTGACTAAAACCCACCGTGTTCCTTCAGATGCCTGTGTGCCAGGGCCACGATATCCCTTTCGGACAGGCTCGTAACCCTGGCAGGCATTGGCCCTTTCGGACCCCGTCAATTGGTGCTGACGTCTCTTTGAGGCGCGCGTGGAACACAACGCGCCGTCGACCCGGGCTTGGTCCTTATCGGACGGTGAGCTACCCATCGCTCACCGTCCGCAAGCCCGCGCCTACGGTGGCCGGGAATCGGCCTGCGATTCCCGACGCCCGGGGCGTCTCCTGCGGCGACTAAGGGCGCGAGGGCGTTGACTTTGCCTTACCCTCACGCGTTCCGCCTCCTCCTTCGCAAGCATCACTGTTTCGCAGAAGGAGGTGACGGCCTCCCATGCACTCTCGCTCCGAACCATGGCCTGAACCAGGGCCGGACGCGAGAGATCGCCGCCGCCGATCGCTGCCGTGAGGACACGGCGGTGCTCCGCCCAAGCAGGGCAGACCTCCACCGTATGCTCCACCGTGTCCTCCGGGCGATCCACACAGTGGTGACACCCGGGCGTTTCCTCCCGCTTAATCCTATACAGGAACCTCCCGAAACATCCATGTCCGGTGAGGACCTGCGTCAGGCGGAAGGTGAGGACGCCGTGGCGCCTCTCTAGCCACTCCTCAAAGAGGGGACTTATCGCCACAATTGTGGCGTGCCCAGCGCTGGGTTGCGACAATCGCACTCTCCATGTCGCCATGAGATCGCACCGGAGCTCCGTCCGCTGTGCCGCGATTTCCTGCGGCAGCGGAGTTATGCCCCGGAGTTTCGCCTCTTCGCGCCACACCCAAATGTGCGCGAGGACTTTCGCCTCCAGATCCCATGGCGGCAGTCCGGCAAGGAGGCTCGCCGCCTCACGGGAGACCGTGCGGTATCCCCGTACCATCCTGATGGCCATGACCCTTTGGGACGCGTTCAACCGCTGCGCTGGTCGCAGCCTCAGAGAACGCGCCCACACCGGTGCCCCGTAAAGGGCCATGGACCGCACGATCCCCGCGTAGAGCCTCCGGCAGGAGGCGTTTGGACCCCCCAGATTGGGCAGGAGCCGCTTCAAGGCAGCCCCGGCCCGCTCCAGTCTGGGAGCCAAACGTCGGAAGTGCTCGACGAAGTTCCACCGGCTGTCGAGGACGAGTCCCAGGTACTTCATCGTCGACTCGACGCCGATGTGAACCCCTCCCGCCGTTATCTGGGAACCCGACAGTGGCGCGTTCCGAGGACCATAAAAACACATGGCCTCGGACTTGTGCAATGCCACCTCGAGTCCCAATTGCCGGATCCTATCGACGATTGTCGCAACCCCACGTGCCGCCAGTTCGGCCGCCGCCTGATGCGAACTCCCTTGTGCCAGGACTAGCGTGTCGTCAGCGTAGCAGACTACGCTGACGCCACTAGGGAGGTCGGCGCGCAGCACCCAGTCGTACCCGATGTCCCACAGATGCGGCCCCAGGACCGATCCCTGTGGGACACCGCACGACATCTCTCGCCGGTTCCACTCTCCTTGGTGACCGGGGTAGATGACGGCCCTGTCCGTCAGATATGCCTCGACTACGCGACAGAGGTAGGTCGGCATCCGGTGATATCGGAGTGCCTCCCTGATGCAACTCCAGGGCAGGGTATTGAAGGCATTGGCGATGTCAAGAGACACCGCCAAGACGACCCCACCCCGGGCCACAGCATCCCCCGTCGTGAGGGCTCGAACGCGCATGATGGCGTCCACCGTAGAGCGACCCTTGCGGAAACCAAACTGGCTCTCCGCCAAATCCGGCCCCACCCGTACCAGCCGCCCGACAAGGCGGTCTGCAATAACTCTTTCAAAGAGCTTGCCCACCTCGTCGAGCAGCACGATGGGCCGGTAAGCGGACGGAGAGTCCGCTGGGCGCCCCGGCTTCTTAATGAGGACCAGTTTCCCCGTCTTCCAACGAAGTGGGAACTGGCCCCTCTCCAAGCATGCGCTTAGGAGCCCTCTTAGTCGAGGCCCGAGAGCCTCCAAGGCCAGAACCCAGGCTTTTCCAGGCAAGCCGTCGGGTCCTGGGGCGGTATTCTTGGCATTCAGCCTACGTACCGCCACTCTCAGGTCTACCTCGGTCACCTCCGAAGAATCGTCGTCGTCGTCGTCGTCATCGGCGGTGTGGTCCGCATCGGGCACCGCAGGAGGCGGAGCCATGGGCGGGGGAGTATGTTCCCCTCGCGAAGGGAACAGAGCGCTCACCACGTCCTCCACGAGCTGGGGCCGGAGACTCTGCGTCAGTGGGGGAGCCCATGGGCGGAGTTTATCCCGCACCCCTTTGTAGGGGCGTCCCCACGGGTCTCCGTTGAGAGTCTCCAGCGACTCCTCGCGGGCCAGTCCTCTGGCCCGCTGGATCTCCGCTCGGAGGGCTGTCTTAGCCTCTCTGTACCCCTCGTACAGCTCCGCCTGAATGGCTTCCGTATCTGGAGGGCGGATACGGAGCCTGCGGTGCCTGGAATACCGGCGCCGCGCAGCAACACACGCCTCGCGTAACGCGGTCAGCTCGCGCGACCACCAGTACACCTGGCGCCGGGCACGTCCGGGCTGGACCCGGGGCATTGCCACGTCACAAATTTTGGACATGGCCTCCCGGAACCACTCCGCCTCGTCGTTGATGTTGGCAGGCCTGTCCGATGATGACACCCAGGCCTGCACGATCGAGGCTTCCAGGAGGAGCTCCCGGTCCAGCTGCTTCAGCGCCCACCGCGGACCACTCGGGGCCTGTCGGACCGGCGCGCTCAAGGTCGGGGCGGAGACGTCAAACCGTATGTACCGGTGATCGGAATAGGTCTCCACCCCCTCCATGACGTGCCAGTCGATGACACGCGGTGACAGAGCGGGGCTGGCGAACGAGATGTCCACCACTGATTCACCCCGCATCCGCACACACGTGGGGACAGAACCCCGGTTTAGGACGACCAGGCCAGTCTCCAGGGCCCAGTCCTCCACCATCCTGCCCCTCGTGTCCGTATACCGGGAACCCCAAGCCACGTTTTTGGCATTGAAGTCCCCGAGGACGAACACGGGGAGGGGATGGTACCCGACGACGACGACTCTCAGCTCCCCAAGGGAGTTGTGGAACTCGGCGAGAGTTCGGTTCGGGGAGAAGTAAACTCCTACCACGACAATCTCCCCGAACCGTGCTGCCACGCAACCCTGTCCCCTCTTGACGGCCTCGAGGGACGGGGTACCGGCGGCGGCTGACGAAATTAGGGTCACTGAGCCGCTCAGGTCCTCCACCCAGTCATCCCTGGGCGGGACAAAGTACGGCTCAGCGACCACGGCGATGTTAATCGACCACTGCGCCATGCTCTGGAGCAACAGATCCTGAGCGGCGGCGCAGTGGTTGATGTTCGCCTGGAGGAGGCGTAATGGGGCCATTTATTGGCAGTCCATTCGAGCTTCCTCCCGGGCCCCTTGAGATGGCCCTGCCGCGGTGTTAGCGGCGACGACTGCAGTAGAGGCGGCAACGGCGGCTGCAATGGTGGCGGCTGCGGCGGTGACGACAGGGTTGGAGGGCTTGCCCCTTCCCCTGGGTTTGAGAGGGGGAGCGCAGGCCTTACCCCCAGCCCGGTGATCGGCCGGCTTGCCAGCCGCCGCACATGCAAAACAGTGCGGCGTGGCTTTACAAGAACCGGCTTTGTGACCGGGCTGACCACAGCGGAAGCAGTTGTCGCTGCGGTCCACCTCCGAGGTGCAGTGTGCTCCCACGTGGTGGCCCACGCGGCAGCGGAAGCACCTCAGGGGTCTGGGTTCCAGCAGTTTCACCTGCGCGGATACCCAGCCCACCCGGAGTCTTCGGCCCTCCCCGGCTATCTTTTGCGCCACCGACACGGGGCAGCTCACCGTTATGGCTTGCATGCCCGTGGTGTCAGGGCGGATGGAGCCTGCCCTCACCTGCTCGGCAGAGCACCCCCCAGTCTTAGCCACGGCGGCCACAACGTCCTCCGCCGTCACGCAGTCGTCCAGGCCCAGGATGCGTATGTCGGCGGACTTTGTGGGCCTGGACACTCGGACCTCCTCCGCATTGAGGGACGCCCTCAGTCTCTCGGCCAGGGCGTCAGCGGTCGGGCCGCTTGCCGTACCGGGGATTTCGAGCATCCGGGCTCCAGTCGCCGTGACTTTCATTCTGAGGCCCTCGGTGACGCCGATCTCCTCTAGGTTGACCGCCTTCCACGCCTTCGTTAGCACTTCGCGGTACGACACGCCCTTCTTTGCCGCTTCCGGCTGTAGCGTAATCACTACAGCTGCGGACTTCGGGGCGCGGAGCCTAGCCGCGACGCCACGCTTCTTGCGTTGCTGCCGCCTTTCCTTATTTTTAGCCGCCCTTGCTGCCTTGCCCGCCTTCCTGCTCTCCCCGGCTACCTGCCATTCGGCGTTGGCCGTTGAGGAGTTAGGAGGCGGGGGGGGCAGAGGCGACCGTCCCGCCACCACGGCTGGGGCCCTCGCCTTCTGCGCAGCCATCTGCGCAGCCGTCCCGCCCTTCTTGGGGTTGAGCGGCACCGCTTTCACCGGAGGCGCGGGTTTGGCCGCGGCGTTGGCCGCAGGCTTAGCCACAGGCTTAGCCGCAGGCTTAACCGCGGGCGTGGCCGAGGCAGCCACGGTGGCGGCAAAAGTGGCCGGCCTGCTCGCCGCTAGCGGTGGGCGCAGTACTATGCCCTCCAATACGGAGAACCGGTTGCTGAGTGCAGCCAGCTCCTGTCGCACCAGGGTCAGAATGCGGTCCTCCGCCTGCAAGGGCAGGACCTGCCCATGCTGCGCTCCCCCCTGGGGCACCTCCCGTGGTCCAGCTCCTCGAAGCTGGGCCAGGTCCGCTCGGAGCTCCTCATTCTCCTTTCGGAGAAGCTCCATGGCGGCTATCAATCGGCCGACCTCGTCCGACGAGGGCCCGACTTGGGGGGCTCTCGCTGCCGCCAAAATGGAGGCAATGGCAGCGGGGACGACCTTGTCTTTTGAGGACTGAATCCTCTTCAAGGCCACCCCCCTGATCGCTGCAGTCACGACCTCCTCGAAACTACTACTGGCCGCTCCCTTCGCCTTGGAGCTGCCAGCGGCGTCCGGCTCACCGCCCGAGGACTCAGAGAGGGCCGCCCTGCGGCTGGTCTCTCCAAGTTTTTCTTCTACCTCCATTTGATCCGGGGTGGTGAGCCCTCTGCCCACCCCCCGTTTCCGAACCCCACCCCGGCTGCTGATCTTTTTGCGAGCCGTGCTTATTCCATCTTCAGAGGACGACCCCTGGCCGTCCCCTGGTTTGGAGCGCTTGAAGAACTTGCTGTTCTTCTTCTCTGCAGCCCCCACATCAACGCGCGCCAGGCTCTTAAAAGAGCCCTTCGCGCCCTTCGCGCCAGATGCGGCGTCGGACTCCGACTCCGCATCACTCCACTCCTCTTCTACGTCTTTTGTTTGGTTTTTATATAGGTTTTCCATTATTATTCCCACGAGTGTGGGGGATCTAAAAAGTCCTTCCTAGGGTTACCCCCTGTGCCTAGGTAAGTGTGACATTTGTAACCCAACCCAGAGATTCCACTGGTCCCTGGCTGGGGGTGCGCTCACGACTGATGCGCCACCTATAACTACAAAGTTACAGATGACACTACTCCTCAGCCATTCATACCCTCGCCGCGCACCAAAACTTGATATTAGAGGAATTTTTTATAGAGGTTTACATCCTCGCGATCCGGGCGACTAAGCCAAGATCCTCGTCCCGTTCCGAGTCACAAAACATGACCGTGATCTCTTTCCGGATTACGATTTCGACGGGTGCAGACTCCTGCTGCTAGCTCGTTGGCAGGGTGAGTGCACAACGAGCGCCGCCCCTGCTTCTCCAAAATGGAGAAACGTCCACCAATTTCGGCCTGTTTGGGCCCGTCCTCCACGGACTATCCTTACCCTAACTTAACCTAACCTAACTATATTAATTATATGTACATTTTATTAAAAACTATCTTAATTATATATACAAAATATGGTATATACAATATAATTGACTATCTATCCTAACTTAACCTAACCACTGGGGTCGTCCACCGCGGACTATATCGTCCGCCTTCCCACTCTGCGTCCGCTCGACCTCCCTCTGTTAGCAGAGGGGGGGAGCGGACGTCCGACGATCGGCCTCACCAGACCTAAGAGCCTTAGGCTCTCCCCCCCACGCAGAAATCCGCCGCAGTCAACACCCTCTCCGACATGGAGAGACTATTGGCCGCGCCCAGGGTGCACCGGCCCAACGACTGCTCTTTCCCCCGAACGTATTCGCAAGGAACGAGCAGCAGTCAAGCACACGAGGAGGTTTTCTGCACGCACCCCAATTATTGTCTAGCTAAGGTGGATTTCGTATATATATGAATTTACTAGTTATGGAATTTTTTGAAGTTCTATATTCGCCAGACGCACGTGCGAGGTGTCAAAAGACGCGTCTCCGCGCGGGCTAGCGAGCTATGAAATTACTAGAAATATATGCAATACAAAATTTTTGAGTTTTGGTGAAAAAACTGGTTTTTTGACTGAAAAATGTGAAAAAACCTGGAATAAACACTACCAAACAGGACTCGGGGTGGCTGAGCGCGCACCGGAATACAGGTAAGGCAGGTAGGTATCTATTGAAACTACTATCAACGATGTTTCGGATAAGAATTTTGAGATAAAATTAGTTTTTGAAAATTCCTTCAAAAAATCTCACAAAAATTGCTAAGTCGATATACGAAAATATTTTTTCGCGTTTTTGTCAATTTTTATTAGTCAAACAGTTGTACGGAACCTATTTAATATTGATTTGGCTGAAAACAGCTTCAAAATGCGTCACCTGGATGCAAAGTTATAACGATTTGATAAAATTATTGTCTAGCTAAGGTGGATTTCGTATATATATGAATTTACTAGTTATGGAATTTTTTGAAGTTCTATATTCGCCAGACGCACGTGCGAGGTGTCAAAAGACGCGTCTCCGCGCGGGCTAGCGAGCTATGAAATTACTAGAAATATATGCAATACAAAATTTTTGAGTTTTGGTGAAAAAACTGGTTTTTTGACTGAAAAATGTGAAAAAACCTGGAATAAACACTACCAAACAGGACTCGGGGTGGCTGAGCGCGCACCGGAATACAGGTAAGGCAGGTAGGTATCTATTGAAACTACTATCAACGATGTTTCGGATAAGAATTTTGAGATAAAATTAGTTTTTGAAAATTCCTTCAAAAAATCTCACAAAAATTGCTAAGTCGATATACGAAAATATTTTTTCGCGTTTTTGTCAATTTTTATTAGTCAAACAGTTGTACGGAACCTATTTAATATTGATTTGGCTGAAAACAGCTTCAAAATGCGTCACCTGGATGCAAAGTTATAACCGGTTAGGTTAGGTTAGGTTAGGTTAGGTTTAGGCGGCTCTACGTGGGGATCGTGCGATCGATGGCCCTTTATGGGGCCCCGATCTGGGCGGCTGACCTGACGGCCGGAAGCATCGCAGTCCTGCGAAAACCGCAGAGAGCGATGGCCGTCAGAGTCATCAGGGGATATCGCACGATCTCCTACGAGGCGGCTTGTGTACTGGCCGGATTCCCGCCCTGGGACCTCGAGGCGAAAGTACTCGCGTCACTGTATCGGTGGCGCGAGGAAGCGAGGGCGCGGGGCGAGTGGCTGATGCAGCGACATGTGGAGTTGCGTCGGTCACAGCTTCGCGCAGCCCTGGTGGCGGAATGGCGGGACAGGCTTTCACGCCCTACCGCCGGCCTCGCCACCATCGAGGCGGTCCGGCCGGTACTCGAGCCCTGGCTCGGGAGGAGGCACGGCTCCCTGTCGTTTCGGGTGACGCAGGTGCTCTCGGGGCATGGTTGCTTCGGGAAGTACCTGTGTCGCATAAACAGGGAGCCGGACGCCCGGTGTCATCACTGCGTCGACTGCCGGGAGGACACGGCGCGGCATACGTTGGCAGAGTGTGCCGCATGGGAGGAGCCTCGCCGTGCCCTCATCTCAGGAGTAGGCAGTGACCTGTCGCTGCCGGCCGTGGTCGAGTCAATGGCCGGCAGCGAGGAGTCCTGGGACGCGGTGGTGTCCTTCTGCGAAACAGTCGTGTCGCAGAAGGAGGCTGCGGAAAGGGAGCGGGAGATCTCGTCCGCTCACCCAGCCCGCAGCAGGCGCACCGGGCGTCGGCAGAGGGCAGATAATGCCCTCTTCCGGCCCCCCTAAATGGGTCCAGGGACGGCGGACTTGGGGACGTCCGCCGCCCCCTATCACACTGGACCCGAGGTGGCGGCGCGTAGTGTTCCACGCGCGCCCCTTTCAGACGTCGCGGGGGGGGTCTAACACCTCACCCCCCCCCAGACTTGAGGTGGCCCGCAGAGGCGGGCCGGCACTAGCCGGGGATTGCGGAAGTAATAACAGATCCCAAGATCCCCGGCCCAAGTGTGGGAAGGGAACACTGGGGTGGTTTTTAGTCAGTAAGAGTCTGACAGACCCCTCCGCCCGCCCCAGGGTGGAGGACATCCATGAGGATTTTCCACCCCGTGAACAAAAAAAAAAAAAAAAAAAAAAAAAAAAAAAAAAAAGGTTAGGTTAGGTTAGGTTAGGTTAGGTTAGGTTCGGGACCTTGGCGGCTGTGGAGGGGGGTGCGATGTCTGATTGATGGATAGGGTCATCAAGCATCGCATCCTTCAGGCGAACACCAACCACTGCAGAGCGGCCCAGGATCTGCTGATGCAGACCATGGCCGAGTGGTTGGTGGACGTGGCGGTGGTTGCCGAGCCGTACTCGGTCCCTGGCCGTTGGCTGGGTGATCGAGACGGCTTGGTGGCATTGGTGTCGCGGTTTTCCACAGACTCCCCTCCCCTCTCGCTCTTAGAGAGGGGACCGGGATACGTGGCCGCCGCGTGGGGAGACTTGGCCCTTGTGGGCGTCTATTTCTCCCCAAACCGCCCTCTCGCGGACTTCGAGAACTTTCTCGAAATCCTCACCGCAGTGGTCGGGAGGGCGGCACCACGCCAGGTCGCCATATTGGGCGACTTGAACGCCAAGTCGACGGCCTGGGGCAACCCGGCCGCTTCTTGTAACGTCCGGGGACGCGCCGCAGAATTTTGGGCGGCGTCGTGCGGTGTGTCCCTCCTAAACAGAGGGACTGTCCACACCTGTGTGCGGCAACGGGGAGGGTCGGTAGTCGACGTCTCGTTTGCCACCCCCGTGCTAGCCGCACAAGTCGTGAACTGGCGGGTGGAGATGGTGGAGACCATGTCGGACCACCGCTACGTGCGGTTCGACATCTCCACCCAGAGCTCCCAGGGAACGGCCCGCCCGGGCCAATCAAGGTTCCCACGGTGGGCTCTCACCCGTCTGGACCGAGAGGCAGCGGAGGAGGCGGCGTTCGTCCAGGACTGGCTCACGCCTCCTGTCGAGGTCCTGGACGTGGACGCCGCAGCGGTCCAGCTGAGGGGGTCCCTGACTGAGGTGTGCAACTCCAGCATGCCCCGGTCTCATCGCCCACCTCCCCGCCGCGCCGTCTATTGGTGGTCGGAGGAACTGGCGGGGCTCCGGACCGACTGCGTAGCGGCCAGGAGGGCCTACACGCGGAGTCGAAGGCGCAGGCCCCGAGATCCCACCAACGAGGAGGGCCTCTATGCCGCGTACGTTGACGCAAAGGCGGTCCTGAAGACGGCAATGTGCGCGGCCGAAGACTCGGCGAGAGCCGAGATGCTGGAGGGTCTCGACAGGGATCCGTATGGAAGACCATACAAGGTGGCGCGGGATAAACTGCGCCCCTTTGGTCCTCCACTGACGGAGACCCTCGAACCGGCATTACTGGATGGGGTAGTCCGGTCTCTGTTTCCGTCAAGGACCAGCTTCACCCCGCCAGTGATGGACCCCC
This sequence comes from Tiliacea citrago, assembly GCA_963921375.1. Taxonomy (NCBI): domain Eukaryota; kingdom Metazoa; phylum Arthropoda; class Insecta; order Lepidoptera; family Noctuidae; genus Tiliacea; species Tiliacea citrago. The sequence continues at coordinate 39,239 of OY992790.1, read as the reverse complement.
CGCGGGAGGCGGTTCCGCCGGAGGAGGAGGTCCCCGCGGTTACGGCGTCGGAACTGCGTGCAGGGACTCTTCGTCTCCGCGCGAAGAACACGGCCCCAGGGCCGGACGGCGTTCCCGCACGGGTGGTGGCCATCGCCGCCTCTCAGATGGAGGAGAGGCTTCGGGACCTTTTTAGCGCGTGTTTCACGACTGGGAGGTTCCCGAAACCCTGGAAGGAGGGGCGGCTATGCCTCCTCCGAAAGGAGGGACGCCCGGCGGACTCCCCCTCGGCTTACCGGCCCATCGTTTTGCTCGATGAGGTCGGTAAGTTGTTCGAGGGGATAATCGCCTACCGGCTGAGTAGCCTGCTGGGGACGGTGGGGCCGGACCTGTCGGACGCCCAATTTGGTTTCCGACGGGGTCGTTCGACGGTGGATGCGTTGGCCCTACTGAAGGGCCAGGTGAGGGAGGCCGTGGAAGCGGGTGAAGGAGTGTTGGCGGTGTCATTCGACATAGCCAACGCCTTCAACTCTGTCCCCCACTCGACAATCTTGGAGGCACTTCGGTTCCACGGAGCGCCCCAGTACCTGCGCCAACTCTTGGCCAGCTACTTGGAGGACCGGGTGGTCCTCCTTGAGGACAAGACGGCCAGAGTTAGGCGATACGGCGCAGAGTCCGGTGTTCCGCAGGGGTCGGTCCTAGGGCCACCGCTGTGGAACATTGGATTCGACTGGCTCCTGCGGGGAACCCTCCTCCGTGGCACGAGCATCATCTGTTACGCAGATGATACTCTACTCATTGCCCGGGGGAGGAACTTCGGCGAGGCGGCCAGTCTGGCCTCTGCTGGCGGATCCTTAGTGGCAGGAAGGATCCGCCGCCTAGGGTTGAAGGTGGCGCTCCACAAGACCGAGGCCGTGTTTTTCCACGGGCCACGGCAGCGCATCCCTCCCGACGGCCACATTATCGTGGAGGGTGTCAGGATCGAGGTCAAGGCCCAGATGAAGTACTTGGGCCTTGTACTTGACAGCAGGTGGCGCTTCGGCCCACACTTTAGCGGGCTGTCGACGCGCCTGCTGAAGACGGCGAATGCCCTGTCGTGGCTCCTCCCGAACCTGGGGGGTCCGAAGGCGAGATGCCGGCGCCTGTACGCCGGCATCCTCAGGAGCATGGCCCTTTACGGGGCCCCAATCTGGGCGGACTCCCTCCACAGGAGAGAGAACGCCACTGCCATCCGGAGGCCCCAAAGGGCCATTGCACTGCGGGTAGCGAGGGCCTACCGATCAGTGGGCTTCTCGGCGGCGTGCGCTCTGGCCGGCACCCCTCCTTGGGAGCTCGAGGCGTGGGTGCTGACCAGAGTTTACGAATGGACGGCGCGGCGTAAGGCGCTCGGGGAGCTCCCCGCCGCAGAAGAGCGGGAGGCCGTGCGGCAGGAGGCGAGGGACGCGATCGTCCATCACTGGACAGAGGACCTCGCCACTGCCGCTTTTGGCCGCCGAACTTTGGACGCGCTCGGGCCGGTCCTGAAGGACTGGCTCGAGCGGTCACATGGTTTCCTCTCTTTCCGTCTGGTGCAGGTGTTGTCCGGCCATGGGTGTTTCGGATCGCACCTGCACCGGATCCAAAGGGAGGAGACCTCATCGTGCCACGACTGTGGCGCGGCGGAGGATACGGCACAGCACACCCTTGAGGTGTGCCCGGCCTGGTCCGAGCTGCGCCAGACTCTGATAGCAGCGGCCGGGCCGGACCTCTCGCTTCCCAGCGTCGTCAACTTCATGCTGGAAAGCGAGGGGGCCTGGACAGCAGTCGCCTCCTTCTGCGAGGAAGTAATGTCACAGAAGGAGGCGGCGGAGCGCGCGCGGGAGGACGATCCTCTCGCGGCGCCGCTCCGCAGGCGAAGAGGAGGCGCGAGAAGGCGATTGTACGATCGTCGTCTCCGCCTCCTCCCAGGTGGAGGCCAGCAGGCAACGGGTGCGGGGGCACCCTTGCCTGTATTGCACAGGCCTCCACCAGTGCCGGACGGGAATGGCCAGGTGTTCCCTGCCATTTCCGTAGCCCCCCATTGAGAATGGGGGGCACGCGGGGCCCGCCGTCAGGCGGGCATGCACCGAGAGGGTCATGGATGTAAAGGTTGAGCCGGTTTCCCATGGCCCTCCCATCACGGTGATGTGGGAACACCGCTGAGTTTTAGTGGGTATACTGTCACTTATTGACAGGAGTCCCACATACCCCGACTCGTCCCCCACGAGCGGGCATGCGTAATGCATTTCTCAGCGTAAAAAAAAAAAAAAAAAAAAAAAAAAAAAAAAAAAAAGGTTAGGTTAGGTTAGGTTAGGTTGTGCGGCAGCGGGGCGGGTCTGTAGTGGACGTCTCGTTCGCTAGCCCTGCTGTCGCGAGCCGTGTCCACGACTGGCGTGTCGCCGTGGAGGTGGAGACGTTGTCGGATCACCGATACATCCGATTCGACGTCTCCACCCAGACCACCGGCGGCCGTAGTCCATCGGCCCCGCGAAGGGACGGTCCGCGCTGGGCGCGTAAACGCATCGACAGGGAGCTTCTCGAGGAGGCCGCTATTGTGCAGGCCTGGATCCGGGAGTCGGCAACGAACGGACCCGTCGACGTCGAAGAGGAGGCACTGTGGTTCCGCGGGGCGATGACGCAAATCTGCAACGCGTCCATGCCCCGCGTCCACTCATATCCAGCGAGGCGCCAGGTGTACTGGTGGTCTACCGAGATCGCACAATTACGTGTCGAGTGCGTAGCGGTCAGACGCCAGTACACCCGATACCGGAGGAGACGTCGTCGGGTCCCTGACGAAGAAGCCGCGCTGTATGAGGTGTACCGCGCGGCGAAGCAGGCCCTGTGGCTGGCCATCGGCGAAGCGAGGACGCGAGCCAGGGAGGAGATGTTGGAGACTCTAGACGGAGATCCGTGGGGGCGCCCCTATCGTGCGGTTCGAGGGAAACTTCGAGCCGCGGCGCCTCCACTCACGGAGAGTCTCCAACCTGAGCTGCTGGAGGAAGTGGTCGCAGCTCTCTTCCCGGCAAGAGCGGAGCATACTCCGCCGCCGATGGCTTTGCCCACAGCCGCAGAGTCTGCATATGAAGAGAACGCCATCAGCGTCCCAGAGGTGACACAAGCAGAGATGGGGGCAGCCGTGACGCGGCTCCGGGCCAAGAACGTGGCTCCGGGGCCCGACGGGATCCACGGCCAAGCGCTAGCCCTCGCTCTGAAGGAGCTAGAGCCCCACTTGAGAGGACTCTACACAGCGTGCCTTGAGCAGGGCCAGTTTCCCACTTTGTGGAAATCTGGTCGTCTGGTCCTGCTCAGGAAGGCGGGGCGCCCTGCGGACTCACCGTCCGGGTACAGGCCCATAGTGTTGCTAGACGAGGTGGGTAAGATGTTTGAGCGGATAATCGCTGCCCGCCTCGTCGGCCACTTGTGCGGAGAGGGGCCTGACCTGGCCGAGAGCCAGTTCGGCTTTCGGCACGGGCGCTCCACCATCCACGCGATATCGCGGGTGAGAGTCCTGGCGGAGGAAGCGGTATCCCGGGGCGGGGTGATGTTGGCGGTGTCCTTGGACATCTCCAACGCCTTCAACACCCTGCCCTGGAGCTGTATTCGGGAGGCACTATCTTACCATCGGGTGCCTTCCTACCTCCGCCGCATCGTCGGGGCTTATTTGGCGGAGAGGTGTGTCACCTATACGGGACGTGATGGCGGAAACCAGCGCCGCATGTCGTGCGGTGTTCCACAGGGCTCGGTCGTGGGACCGCTCCTGTGGAACATCGGGTACGACTGGGTGCTGCGGGGCGAGCTCCAGCCGGGCGTGGACCTGACGTGTTATGCGGACGACACACTGGTCACAGCCCGGGGGAGCTCGTACAGGGAGGCAGCGTTGCTGGCGACGGCTGCGGTCTCACAGGTGGTGAGCCGCATACGTCGCCTAGGGCTGGAGGTTGCCCTCAACAAGTCGGAGGCCTTGATCTTTCATGGCCCCCGGCGGGCGCCGCCGCCGGGATCACACATCGTGGTCGGGGGGGCTCAAATCGCTGTCGAGTCCACCATGAAGTACCTAGGATTGGTGCTCGACAGCCGGTGGGATTTTGGCCCCCACTTCCGGCGGCTGGCGCCCAAGTTGTTGGGCGCGGCTGGGGCGTTGTCAACGCTGCTTCCCAATCTGGGGGGCCCGAGCGCCGCCTGTAGGCGGCTCTACGTGGGGATCGTGCGATCGATGGCCCTTTATGGGGCCCCGATCTGGGCGGCTGACCTGACGGCCGGAAGCATCGCAGTCCTGCGAAAACCGCAGAGAGCGATGGCCGTCAGAGTCATCAGGGGATATCGCACGATCTCCTACGAGGCGGCTTGTGTACTGGCCGGATCCCCGCCCTGGGACCTCGAGGCGAAAGTACTCGCGTCACTGTATCGGTGGCGCGAGGAAGCGAGGGCGCGGGGCGAGTGGCTGATGCAGCGACATGTGGAGTTGCGTCGGTCACAGCTTCGCGCAGCCCTGGTGGCGGAATGGCGGGACAGGCTTTCACGCCCTACCGCCGGCCTCGCCACCATCGAGGCGGTCCGGCCGGTACTCGAGCCCTGGCTCGGGAGGAGGCACGGCTCCCTGTCGTTTCGGGTGACGCAGGTGCTCTCGGGGCATGGTTGCTTCGGGAAGTACCTGTGTCGCATAAACAGGGAGCCGGACGCCCGGTGTCATCACTGCGTCGACTGCCGGGAGGACACGGCGCGGCATACGTTGGCAGAGTGTGCCGCATGGGAGGAGCCTCGCCGTGCCCTCATCTCAGGAGTAGGCAGTGACCTGTCGCTGCCGGCCGTGGTCGAGTCGATGGCCGGCAGCGAGGAGTCCTGGGACGCGGTGGTGTCCTTCTGCGAAACAGTCATGTCGCAGAAGGAGGCTGCGGAAAGGGAGCGGGAGATCTCGTCCGCTCACCCAGCCCGCAGCAGGCGCACTGGGCGTCGGCAGAGGGCAGATAATGCCCTCTTCCGGCCCCCCTAAATGGGTCCAGGGACGGCGGACTTGGGGACGTCCGCCGCCCCCTATCACACTGGACCCGAGGTGGCGGCGCGTAGTGTTCCACGCGCGCCCCTTTCAGACGTCGCGGGGGGGGTCTAACACCTCACCCCCCCCCCAGACTTGAGGTGGCCCGCAGAGGCGGGCCGGCACTAGCCGGGGATCACGGAAGTAATACTAGCTCCCAAGATCCCCGGTGCAAGTGTGGGAAGGGAACACCGGGGTGGTTTTTAGTCAGTAAGAGTCTGACAGACCCCTCCGCCCACCCCAGGGCGGAGGACATCCATGAGGATTTTCCACCCCGGCAAAAAAAAAAAAAAAAAAAAAGGTTAGGTTAGGTTAGGTTAGGTTTTTTTTTTTTTTTTTTTTTTTTTTTTTTTTTTTTTTTTTTATTTATACTTCTACCTCCAACATGATCGGAGCCTATGCCTGTCTGCTGTACGTTCGTTCCAGTTCTCGCATTTTTTCCTCTCGTAATTGCATACTTCATACTTGGTCTTTCTGATATTCATCCTCATTTGTATCTTTTGGGTGGGATTCCCAACTATCATCTTTGTTCTTTCTAACTTGGCTGTGTTTTATTTATTTGTCATTACAGGGTGTTACAAAAAAGTTTGGAGGCAATTTTTTATTATGACTTCCATAAATATTACATTTTCGTATCATCAAAACTTATATATCTATTATACAGTTTACATCTATTCTTAACTAAGTTTTATTATTTTACAGTTGCGCATATTCATTTATTATATTTAATCGTTTTACAGAGACGGGGGAGCAGTTTTATCGTTGCTTGTTACTTATATATAAAGACTTAATCCAAACTTATACTTCTATTTTCACATAATTATTTCCTATTTACTTTAACTATTTTACAGCTATTTATTTTTATGCTAGCCACTAATATAATAAACTATATTAAGACAGCATATTTGCTTATGCGGTTTTATTTCGTTTTATAACTACTTTTGCAATATATTTACAGTATTCTAAAAATTGTTTTGCATGTTTACTCCTTATTATAATCTTTATATTGTTTCGGGTTATATTCATGTCCAATAAATTCTCGGCCTCAAAGCGGTGTCTTGTGAATTGTGGGCAGTCAAACAAAATGTGCAGGACTGATTCGTTTGCATCGGGATCACAGATGCACGATGGACTCTCCTTGCACTTGAAACGGTTCAAGTACTCGGAGAATCCACCGTGCCCCGTCATTATTTGCGTGTATATCGCATGTGTTCCCATCCCGCGTATAACACCATAGGCTATCCGCACATCCGGGAAGAAGAGCTTGGTTACGGATGCGGTGTCACTGCTATTGTATCTACGATCCCATTCATCGAGCGTCTCCACGCGTATGCTTCGCTTGATGAATGAGATCGGACACTGGTCATAGTCCGGTTTTCTTTTGGAGTTTCCAGCGGCCTCTTTTGCTAACTGGTCGGCTCTTTCATTACCCAGTAGCCCTACGTGAGCTTTTATCCAGAAAAGGTTTATTATCTTGTGCTGGCGGGATGCTGTTCTTATATTATCCCTAGCTTCAACAGCAAGAGGGTGGTGCGATCCGGGATTTGTGATTGTTTGGAGAGCCGCCATTGAGTCGCTGAAGACTCCAAAAGAAGATGCCCTGATCTTGAGTATCTCCCTCGTCGCCCTTGCTATTGCCAGAAGTTCAGCCTGGTAGACTGTGCAGTAATTCGATAGGGCAAGTTTGAGGGCTCTGGTTTCAGCCTCACCGTTCCATATGGACAGTGAAGCGCCAACCCCTCCTCCGATCTTACTCCCGTCCGTAAATATACGGATGTCAAGATTTGAGTTGTTCTCCATTTGCTCTTGGTCTACCAGGCTGCCAAATCGCAAGATGTCACGTGCTGCGGGATGGGGATCCCTGGTTGCAGCGGCCATTTGCTCGACCTCCCTGTCCCGCAGTGACGCCTGGGGTACTCCCCTCTTGGCTTCAAACAGGGATGCAGCCTCACGAACTCGGAGGTCAAGGGGGAGTATACCAGACAGCACCAATGCTGAGTTCAGAGAGACCGTGCGATATGCCCTGCACATTTTCTGGGCGATTCCACGCTGGACGGTCCCGAGTTGCTTCATTATGCCCAACTTCTTGGCAGCCGGTGCCCAGACGCTAGCGGCGTAAAGTATTACGGGCTCTATGGTAGCCAAATAAATCACCCGTATAACCTCGGGGTGAAGCCCCCAGCTGACCTTTGCGGCTCTACACAGCTGTTTGTAGATCGCAATTGCCTTCCTGCAAACGAGTGAGACGTGGGTGTTGAAGGTCAGCTTTTCATCAATCGTTACGCCCAGAAGCTTTATTTCTTTCGACATGCCAATGTCAATCCCCCCCATGCTAAGCCGTGGTGTGTCGTATTTCATTCTTCTAGTAATCACCATAGCTGTTGTTTTGTGCGGAGCAAATTTGAGTTTATTTTCGACACCCCACGCCAGAACATGGTTGAGAGCGGCACTGGCATAATCCTCCACCTCTTGTGCGGTCTCTCCGTCAAAGACCAAGAGAACGTCATCCGCAAACGCCTGAATATAAGTTCCCCTATTCTCTGCTGCTTTTAGGAGGGGGTCTAGCACCAAGTTCCACAAGATTGGGCCCCCAATCGAGCCCTGGACACAGCCCTTGTTTGTGCCCTTGCGATATACCTCCCCACCGTACCTGATTGAGACCTTTCGGTCTCTAAGGTAGCTGTCTATGACCCGCCTAAGATTAATCGGACACTTTTCCTCCACCAGACGGATCCTAATCGCTGGCCACCAAGCGCTATCAAATGCTCCCTCTATGTCTAAGGACACGAGAGTAACTATACGTTTTTGTGCAAGTTTTTTATAAACATGCTGCATGAGGTCATAGAGGGAGTCTTCGGTGCTCCTCTGCGGCATGAATCCGTACTGACGGGTACTCATCCTTGGTAAAAGGTGGAACTTAAGGCGGGCCACCAGCATCTTTTCGTATATTTTGCCCAATATAGGCAAAAGTCCAATCGGCCTATATGATTTGGGAGTGGAGTAGTTCTCTTTTCCAGGCTTTCTCAATATAACGACTGTTGCCTCCTTCCAGGCTGTGGGGAAGTGATGGCATTCTAGGCACTTGTTTAAAAAGTTTAAAAATATTTCCGGGTCATTACCCACGACATGACAGCAGATGTCGGCGGTAAAACCATCCGAACCCGGTGCCTTCTTTGGATTGAAGGAGTCCACTGAATTTTTCAATTCTGCCATCGTAAACGGTGGGTCGCAAAGATCATTTTGTTCGCCACAGTTTATGTTTTCGGCCTTTATTCGAATGGATCGGTGATGAGCATTGTCAAATTCTAGAAGGTCGTCCGGATAAAACGTTTCCGCTAATAACTTCACGGAGCCTTGCGCATCCAGCACATCACCATTCCTTTCCAGTGGCAGGTCCTCCTCTCGACGCCGTGTCCTACCTATCACTCTATATATGCCCTCCCAGACCCCCTCCCTGTCTTGTTTCCCACAGAACTCCTTCCAACTCTCGGTCTGAGCTTTAGCTGCTTCTAACTCATATTCTTCTTTCTGTTTTAGGTACTCTCCTATGACCTTCGACCTCCGGATTTGGGCGGCACAGCGAATCCTGCGCTTCATGGTAGCGACGGTGTTCTTCATCTCCTCGAGTCTCTCGGACCACCACGGCAAGGTAAGTTCCTCTTTCACTGTTTTGGTGGGTATTGATAGCTTGCATGCTTCGTCTATTGATTTTATGAGGTTATATGTTGCTATGTCAATTTGTTCTATATCTTTAAAGTTTTCTATTTCGTTTGTTGTGAATTTGTAGTCTATTTTCAATTGGCCAAACTTCTCATGAAATTTGGACCAATTGGCTTTTTTGGTGTTAAATTTCCTAGTGGTCCTTTCGATTTTAATGCCCTTTGATTTTTGCAAGAGGATCTTAAACATAATGCCGTTGTGATCCGAGCTCGTGAGTCCTTCGTCAACTTTCCAGTCATCTATTAAGTTCAAGATGTCATTGGAACAAGCGGTAATGTCCACGTGACTGCTATACCGTTTCCCTCCTCGGATAGTGTCGAAGGTCGGAATTTCCCCCCGGTTCAGAATATTCAGATTTAGCTCACCGAGAGTTCCTACCACCTCTTCCCCTCTGTGGTCGCCCTTCGGGCTGCCCCACCATGTGCTCTTGGCATTGGCGTCCCCTCCAACGATCAGTTTTTTGGAACCTACTACGAGCTCTATTTGTTTTAAGTGTTCTAAATAGTGCTCGATGGGCTGGTCTGGCTCAAAGTAAAAAGAGACAAGCGTGATTTCCCAGGCACTGGTCTGGATTCCCACCACTACGATGTTGTTTGTGGTGAGTTTTGGGTACTGTTTGACTGTGAGGTCGCTATTAAAGACAGCTATTGCCGCCTTAACAGTCCCATCTCCTGTGCCAGTGTTCTGGAAAATCCTAACGCCCCTGTGACTCCTCATTACTTTCGCTCCGGCCACGTACGGTTCCTGGATAAGTGCCACCGCTAATCCGCGCTTTGTGGCTTCTGTTAAAAGCTCGTTGGTCGCTAACTTCTTTCGTTGAAGGTTGGCCTGTACTACTCCATAGGGGGTTTTTTCTGTCTGGGTGCCCTTAGCAATATGCTACGGTCGATCTGGCCACGTCATCCCATTTTCTTCGTACTGGGCACTCTTGGCTAAACGCATTGTGTTGCGTACCATACTCGATTTTCCCCTTAGCGCAATTTCGACAAGCGGGTGGTGAGCCCGAAAGCCAGTCTGGACACTCTGGTCGCAAGTGGGGACCGCCGCAGTGACCACACAGATCTGCGGGCTCTTTACAGAACCGCTTACCATGTCCAAAGCCTAGGCAGCGAGTGCATTGGACCAATGGGGTCTGATCTTCGACCCTAATACGCTGGAGATCGATATGGACGGTCCCAATTTCCACCGCTCGTCGCCAGATGGTAGGTGAGACGCTGATGATGACGTGGCCAATATGAGGGTTCCGTGTCCTTCTTCTATATTTAATTTCCGCTCTATTTTCCTCACTGTCGAGGCCACCGAAAACACTCCGGTTCTGATTTCTTAGTGCATTTAGGACGTCATCATCGGTATTTACCACTAAGACATTCCTTAAAATCAGAAGCGGGTCCTTGTTTTTGACTTCCTCAACAGTGAGGTCAACTCCTTCTTTTTGAAGACGATCTTTTATCAAGGACCTTTCTTCTCTGGTTTCCAGACCTATGATTATCTTCCTGTCCTTGGCTTTCCTCACCTTTTCCACCTTTATCCACCCTTCTTTAGCGTTTATGGCTTTCCTCACTCTATTGAGGACCTCATCACCTGTTTCTGTCTCATCCTTAGACGTGACGACAACGGAATGCAAGGTACTGCACTTTGACAGTGATCTTGCACCCTGAGTTGCAGCCACACTTGCATAGGTGTTACCCTTCTCCAAGAATTCATTGTGGATGTCCATTTTCCCTTTTAACTCCTCTATTTTTTTATTGTTTTCTGATAGGAGCATTGTATGTTGCTCCATTGCAGCCATAATCTTATTTGTGTCGAGACTATTTCCTGGAGAGGTTGGATTTGTGGCGACCACTACGGGCTCTGTCGCCACTCCTGGCCCTTTACTGGTCATTTTTAACCTCAACGCTTTTAACTCCAACTCGGCCACCTTTACCAAACTGTATAGCCGTTCCGTGGCAACAATGACGCCATTTTTAATCTCCGTCTTCGTGTTTCTGGAGCTTTCGAGGTGGTTTTTAGCCTTTAGAAGGCAAGCTTTGGCTTCTGCTGTTCGGTCCGCGTATTTAGGCGGAGAGTTTCCGTCGATGGACTTCCTTAGTTTTGCTTTGCTCTCCTGCGTGAAAGCTAGTTTAGTTTTAGCTTTTGCAGGGCCAGCCTGCGACGTCTTTTCAGATACAGAGAGGGTGGGGCTGCTGTTTGCGGCTTCCCACTCCCCTATACTGCGTCTAACATCAGGGGGGGCAACTACCCCAGGTTGAGACGGTGACTTTTCACTTGCCTTTGCCGGTGTTCTAAAACCGAACATGTTGCGAGGTATGCGTCAATAAAAAGTAAATAAAAAAAATATAAAATAAAAACGTCAATAGGGACGATAATTAAAATAAACAATAAACAAAAGCAAGTGTACGAGATAAAACCGCACAAGGTCTTAAAAACTATAGTAAAATACAACAAAAGTTGTAAATTTGTCTCTACATAGAGCTGAAAGATGCCAGGCAGTTCTCAAGAGCTTTATATAAATCTATAAATTTTATAAAATATTAATGTCGGTTGTCAAAAAACAAAACTTTCACTTTTTGTAAGAATGGCTCTATGTAGAGTCCACCCAATGCACTCACTAGATAGAGCCCGTCGAGCCCGTTCCAATGACTCCAAACACGGGGAACCCAGCCTTAAGGGTTTCGGAGCAATCAAAGCCTAAAAATTCTGGTTACCATCCAAGATGGCGGCCAGAATGTGGTTAAAACTCGACAGCTCCGCAACCACAAGTCCGAATTGCGTCGTGCTTGGGCTTATCCCACTGTGCTCGACGAAATCTATCCAGCGATATACTTTTCAGGCTGAAAAAACTTATAGTCCTGAAAACTCCTGAAAACCAACCCACCCGCAAGACGAGCAATTGCCAATACCCGCAAAGCAAACCCAGCCGCTCTACGACCCCCCGTTTCGGAGATATGGGTGTTTTAATTTGCACAAAATGGCGGAACAACTGTCAAAGTCAATCTTTGACACGTGATATCTTCGCTCCGGAAGATGGCAGGACAACCGAGCTTGGACTTTTCTGGCCTGCCCCGACCCGCCCTTTCGTGTAAGGTAGCTTTCAGGATCCTGAAAATTTTCAGCCCTGAAAACGCCTGAAAACCAATGTGCCAGAAAGAGAAACTTCCCCCAAGCAATAATATAAAATCAGCAACTCTCTACGACCACTGAGTCCAGAGCTACGCGGGGTTAAAGAATTCCAAGATGGCCGCCGAGCTGTCAAATGCCAACTTTAAATGGCTGTTACTCCGCAACCATTTGTCGGAGAGAGTTGCGGTTTTCAATCTAGGGCCTGGCCTGACTCTTTCTATGTACCCAGATTAGTTTCAGCGCTAAAAACTTTCAGGTCCGAAAAACGCCTGAAAACATATACAAAGTGTTTCTGCAGATATCCCGCAGAGAATCGCGAAAATCCGGGTCTTCTGCGATCATTAACCTCAGAGATATTTGCAGTTATATGTTACAACCAATGAAAACCAAAATGGCTGAAAAAGCTATTTCTGTCAATTCCAAAGTTATAAGAAGCAACTTTGGGCTCAAACTATTAGCAATACACATGTAAAAGTCAATTCTATCGTCAAATTTCAATTATTATTATTTCTTTCGATTTAAAATGAAAAAATAACTAAAAATTCTATAACTCTAAAACCAATCATCGGAAAATTTTGGAAAAAATTTCTAAATAATTGAAAAATAACACGCTATACAAAATGTTTATAAAAAAGAAATAATAATAAATTTTTCCTATATAAATTTATGTTTATGCAGTTTTTTCAGTTTTTTAATTACTACATTAAAATTAAGATAACAAATAATCTGGTTTTTTCAGGACATCTTCTTCTAATGAGCGCGCAAAAGATAGCAATTGCAGATTTTAAAATTTTTGAATTTTTCAAGAGATACAGGTGTCCAAAATTTCAATTTTCATAAATTTTTAATAATTTCTTCAACAGAAAGTACATAACATAAAAATCTGTTACTTGCGAAAATAGTTCTGTCCCAGGGGCCCCTTGCGTGCTGAAAAGTTTCAGCCAGCTGCTGTGTCGGGTTTGGGTTTTTCAGACCACGTGCTTTTTCGTTTTTTCAAAATAATGCTGAAAATCCTGATCCGATGTGTATTCGGAGTATGCCAAAACAAAGGTCTAAGTTTTCTTCAGTGTGTTTTAAAAGAAAAACATGAAGTCATTCACCTCGTTCCACGGCAAAAGCATAAATAAGTTCACTTAACCTCAAAATTGAGGGTTTTTCAGGTTTTTCACTGCACAACACTGCATTCCGGTTTAGATTTCAACTCGATAGTATGGGGGCAACTTTTCTGCACGCACCAACACTTAAATTTTTAAAATCCGAGCACTTTACACCACTTTTTGGATTTTTTATGTGCGGAGCGACTATAAAAACGATCCGACCACCATGAGGGCTGGGGGGGAACTGGGGTTAGGTTAGGTTAGGTTAGGTTAGGTTAGGTTGATCCCCGCCCTGGGACCTCGAGGCGAAAGTACTCGCGTCACTGTATCGGTGGCGCGAGGAAGCGAGGGCGCGGGGCGAGTGGCTGATGCAGCGACATGTGGAGTTGCGTCGGTCACAGCTTCGCGCAGCCCTGGTGGCGGAATGGCGGGACAGGCTTTCACGCCCTACCGCCGGCCTCGCCACCATCGAGGCGGTCCGGCCGGTACTCGAGCCCTGGCTCGGGAGGAGGCACGGCTCCCTGTCGTTTCGGGTGACGCAGGTGCTCTCGGGGCATGGTTGCTTCGGGAAGTACCTGTGTCGCATAAACAGGGGGCCGGACGCCCGGTGTCACCACTGCGTCAACTGCCGGGAGGACACGGCGCGGCATACGCTGGCAGAGTGTGCCGCTTGGGAGGAGCCACGCCGTGCCCTCATCTCAGAAGTAGGCAGTGACCTGTCGCTGCCGGCCGTGGTCGAGTCGATGGCCGGCAGCGAGGAGTCCTGGGACGCGGTGGTATCCTTCTGCGAAACAGTCGTGTCGCAGAAGGAGGCTGCGGAAAGGGAGCGGGAGGTCTCGTCCGCTCACCCGGCCCGCAGCAGGCGCACCGGGCGTCGGCAGAGGGCAGATAATGCCCTCTTCCGGCCCCCCTAAATGGGTCCAGGGACGGCGGACTTGGGGACGTCCGCCGCCCCCTATCACACTGGACCCGAGGTGGCGGCGCGTAGTGTTCCACGCGCGCCCCTTTGAGACGTCGCGGGGGGGTCTAACACCTCACCCCCCCGCAGACTTGAGGTGGCCCGCAGAGGCGGGCCGGCACTAGCCGGGGATCACGGAAGTAATACTAGCTCCCAAGATCCCCGGTGCAAGTGTGGGAAGGGAACACCGGGGTGGTTTTTAGTCAGTAAGAGTCTGACAGACCCCTCCGCCCACCCCAGGGCGGAGGACATCCATGAGGATTTTCCACCTCGGCAACAAAAAAAAAAAAAAAAAAAAAAAAAAAAAAAAAAAAGGTTAGGTTAGGTTAGGTTAGCTCCAGCCGGGCGTTGACCTGACGTGTTATGCGGACGACACACTGGTCACGGCCCGGGGGAGCTCGTACAGGGAGGCAGCGTTGCTGGCGACGGCTGCGGTCTCACAGGTGGTGAGCCGCATACGTCGCCTAGGGCTGGAGGTTGCCCTCAACAAGTCGGAGGCCTTGATCTTTCATGGCCCCCGGCGGGCGCCGCCGCCGGGATCACACATCGTGGTCGGGGGGGCTCAAATCGCTGTCGAGTCCACCATGAAGTACCTAGGATTGGTGCTCGACAGCCGGTGGGATTTTGGCCCCCACTTCCGGCGGCTGGCGCCCAAGTTGTTGGGCGCGGCTGGGGCGTTGTCAACGCTGCTTCCCAATCTGGGGGGCCCGAGCGCCGCCTGTAGGCGGCTCTACGTGGGGATCGTGCGATCGATGGCCCTTTATGGGGCCCCGATCTGGGCGGCTGACCTGACGGCCGGAAGCATCGCAGTCCTGCGAAAACCGCAGAGAGCGATGGCCGTCAGAGTCATCAGGGGATATCGCACGATCTCCTACGAGGCGGCTTGTGTACTGGCCGGATCCCCGCCCTGGGACCTCGAGGCGAAAGTACTCGCGTCACTGTATCGGTGGCGCGAGGAAGCGAGGGCGCGGGGCGAGTGGCTGATGCAGCGACATGTGGAGTTGCGTCGGTCACAGCTTCGCGCAGCCCTGGTGGCGGAATGGCGGGACAGGCTTTCACGCCCTACCGCCGGCCTCGCCACCATCGAGGCGGTCCGGCCGGTACTCGAGCCCTGGCTCGGGAGGAGGCACGGCTCCCTGTCGTTTCGGGTGACGCAGGTGCTCTCGGGGCATGGTTGCTTCGGGAAGTACCTGTGTCGCATAAACAGGGAGCCGGACGCCCGGTGTCACCACTGCGTCAACTGCCGGGAGGACACGGCGCGGCATACGCTGGCAGAGTGTGCCGCTTGGGAGGAGCCACGCCGTGCCCTCATCTCAGAAGTAGGCAGTGACCTGTCGCTGCCGGCCGTGGTCGAGTCGATGGCCGGCAGCGAGGAGTCCTGGGACGCGGTGGTATCCTTCTGCGAAACAGTCGTGTCGCAGAAGGAGGCTGCGGAAAGGGAGCGGGAGGTCTCGTCCGCTCACCCGGCCCGCAGCAGGCGCACCGGGCGTCGGCAGAGGGCAGATAATGCCCTCTTCCGGCCCCCCTAAATGGGTCCAGGGACGGCGGACTTGGGGACGTCCGCCGCCCCCTATCACACTGGACCCGAGGTGGCGGCGCGTAGTGAGAAGAGAGTCTGACAGACCCCTCCGCCCACCCCAGGGCGGAGGACATCCATGAGGATTTTCCACCCCGGCAACAAAAAAAAAAAAAAAAAAAAAAAAGGTTAGGTTAGGTTAGGTTAGGTTAGGTTTTGTCGAGTTAGGTGCCGTCGTAGGCCGACTCCACCCTCACCCGGTGCTGTTGCTCGGGGATCTCAACGCCAAGTCTGCGGCGTGGGGATCTCCGGTGACCGATGCTAGGGGTGAGGCGCTAGAGGAGTGGGCGGTCACGACTGGGCTGGTCGTCCTTAATCGGGGCTCGGTCCACACGTGCGTGCGGCAGCGGGGCGGGTCTGTAGTGGACGTCTCGTTCGCTAGCCCTGCTGTCGCGAGCCGTGTCCGCGACTGGCGTGTCGCCGTGGAGGTGGAGACGTTGTCGGATCACCGATACATCCGATTCGACGTCTCCACCCAGACCACCGGCGGCCGTAGTCCATCGGCCCCGCGAAGGGACGGTCCGCGCTGGGCGCGTAAGCGCATCGACAGGGAGGTTCTCGAGGAGGCCGCTATTGTTCAGGCCTGGATCCGGGAGTCGGCGACGAACGGACCCGTCGACGTCGAAGAGGAGGCGCTGTGGTTCCGCAGGGCAATGACGCAAATCTGTGACGCGTCCATGCCCCGCGTCCACTCATATCCAGCGAGGCGCCAGGTGTACTGGTGGTCTACCGAGATCGCACAATTACGTGTCGAGTGCGTAGCGGTTAGACGCCGGTACACCCGATACCGGAGAAGACGTCGTCGGGTCCCTGACGAAGAAGCCGCGCTGTATGAGGTGTACCGCGTGGCGAAGCAGGCCCTGTGGCTGGCCATCGGCGAAGCGAGGACGCGAGCCAGGGAGGAGATGTTGGAGACTCTAGACGGAGATCCGTGGGGGCGCCCCTATCGTGCGGTTCGAGGGAAACTTCGAGCCGCGGCGCCTCCACTCACGGAGAGTCTCCAACCTGAGCTGCTGGAGGAGGTAGTTGCAGCCCTCTTCCCGGCAAGAGCGGAGCATACTCCGCCGCCGATGGCTTTGCCCACAGCCGCAGAGTCTGCATATGAAGAGAACGCCATCAGCGTCCCAGAGGTGACACAAGCAGAGATGGGGGCAGCCGTGACGCGGCTCCGGGCCAAGAACGTGGCTCCGGGGCCCGACGGGATCCACGGCCAAGCGCTAGCCCTCGCTCTGAAGGAGCTAGAGCCCCACTTGAGAGGACTCTACACAGCGTGCCTTGAGCAGGGCCAGTTTCCCACTTTGTGGAAATCTGGTCGTCTGGTCCTGCTCAGGAAGGCGGGGCGCCCTGCGGACTCACCGTCCGGGTACAGGCCCATAGTGTTGCTAGACGAGGTGGGTAAGATGTTTGAGCGGATAATCGCTGCCCGCCTCGTCGGCCACTTGTGCGGAGAGGGGCCTGACCTGGCCGAGAGCCAGTTCGGCTTTCGGCACGGGCGCTCCACCATCCACGCGATATCGCGGGTGAGAGTCCTGGCGGAGGAAGCGGTATCCCGGGGCGGGGTGATGTTGGCGGTGTCCTTGGACATCTCCAACGCCTTCAACACCCTGCCCTGGAGCTGTATTCGGGAGGCA
The DNA here is from genome assembly GCA_963921375.1 of Tiliacea citrago. NCBI lineage: Eukaryota > Metazoa > Arthropoda > Insecta > Lepidoptera > Noctuidae > Tiliacea > Tiliacea citrago. Next base: position 22,108 of record OY992790.1, on the reverse strand, counting down.
CTATGTTACCATCGGGTGCCTTCCTACCTCCGCCGCATCGTCGGGGCTTATTTGGCGGAGAGGTGTGTCACCTATACGGGACGTGATGGCGGAAACCAGCGCCGCATGTCGTGCGGTGTTCCACAGGGCTCGGTCGTGGGACCGCTCCTGTGGAACATCGGGTACGACTGGGTGCTGCGGGGCGAGCTCCAGCCGGGCGTGGACCTAACGTGTTATGCGGACGACACACTGGTCACGGCCCGGGGGAGCTCGTACAGGGAGGCAGCGTTGCTGGCGACGGCTGCGGTCTCACAGGTGGTGAGCCGCATACGTCGCCTAGGGCTGGAGGTTGCCCTCAACAAGTCGGAGGCCTTGATCTTTCATGGCCCCCGGCGGGCGCCGCCGCCGGGATCACACATCGTGGTCGGGGGGGCTCAAATCGCTGTCGAGTCCACCATGAAGTACCTAGGATTGGTGCTCGACAGCCGGTGGGATTTTGGCCCCCACTTCCGGCGGCTGGCGCCCAAATTGTTGGGCGCGGCTGGGGCGTTGTCAACGCTGCTTCCCAATCTGGGGGGCCCGAGCGCCGCCTGTAGGCGGCTCTACGTAGGGATCGTGCGATCGATGGCCCTTTATGGGGCCCCGATCTGGGCGGCTGACCTGACGGCCGGAAGCATCGCAGTCCTGCGGAAGCCGCAGAGAGCGATGGCCGTCAGAGTCATCAGGGGATATCGCACGATCTCCTACGAGGCGGCTTGTGTACTGGCCGGATCCCCGCCCTGGGACCTCGAGGCGAAAGTACTCGCGTCACTGTATCGGTGGCGCGAGGAAGCGAGGGCGCGGGGCGAGTGGCTGATGCAGCGACATGTGGAGTTGCGTCGGTCACAGCTTCGCGCAGCCCTGGTGGCGGAATGGCGGGACAGGCTTTCACGCCCTACCGCCGGCCTCGCCACCATCGAGGCGGTCCGGCCGGTACTCGAGCCCTGGCTCGGGAGGAGGCACGGCTCCCTGTCGTTTCGGGTGACGCAGGTGCTCTCGGGGCATGGTTGCTTCGGGAAGTACCTGTGTCGCATAAACAGGGAGCCGGACGCCCGGTGTCACCACTGCGTCGACTGCCGGGAGGACACGGCGCGGCATACGCTGGCAGAGTGTGCCGCTTGGGAGGAGCCTCGCCGTGCCCTCATCTCAGGAGTAGGCAGTGACCTATCGCTGCCGGCCGTGGTCGAGTCGATGGCCGGCAGCGAGGAGTCCTGGGACGCGGTGGTATCCTTCTGCGAAACAGTCGTGTCGCAGAAGGAGGCTGCGGAAAGGGAGCGGGAGGTCTCGTCCGCTCACCCGGCCCGCAGCAGGCGCACCGGGCGTCGGCAGAGGGCAGATAATGCCCTCTTCCGGCCCCCCTAAATGGGTCCAGGGACGGCGGACTCGGGGACGTCCGCCGCCCCCTATCACACTGGACCCGAGGTGGCGGCGCGTAGTGTTCCACGCGCGCCCCTTTGAGATGTCGCGGGGGGGTCTAACACCTCACCCCCCCGCAGACTTGAGGTGGCCCGCAGAGGCGGGCCGGCACTAGCCGGGGATCACGGAAGTAATACTAGCTCCCAAGATCCCCGGTGCAAGTGTGGGAAGGGAACACCGGGGTGGTTTTTAGTCAGTAAGAGTCTGACAGACCCCTCCGCTCACCCCAGGGCGGAGGACATCCATGAGGATTTTCCACCCCGGCAACAAAAAAAAAAAAAAAAAAAGGTTAGGTTAGGTTAGGTTAGGTTAGGTTTTTTTTTTTTTTTTTTTTTTTTTTTTTTTTTTTTGGCAGGAGTGGGAAATCCTCATGGACGCCCAGACTGACCCACTGGTGAGCCAGTCTGGGCAGTGCCGGACTCTTACCGGCTAAAACCACACTCCTGCCTTGCCAAGTGTACCTCTGACGTGATCAGAGCTCTTTTCTGTCACGGAAATTGTATTATTTTTTTAAAAAAAAGAGTGGCAACAACAAACACGGAGACGTTTATTTCTTCTGCTCGACAACCAAATCTACTATTACAACTACATCACTAATAATAACAATTTACACAACTTTATCTAATTCTATATCTAGTATATCAAATTTACATACTATTATGACGCTTTTCCTAATTACTGGTAGGTACCAAATCTACTATTACTATTATTTACTATTTATATTACTATTATTTACTATTTATATATATATATATATATATATTTTTTTTTTTCTCCTTTTTTTGATAATTATGACACGTTAACTATATAATCATTATATATTAAGTATCATATTTTCTTAAGCTATTTATTTCTAATTATTACTAAAGATACTATTTTATAACAATAATTTAAAAACTCTTTCCTTTCCTTTCCTTTCATTAAAAATGGTAGATTTTTGGCAACCAATGCGACGGCGAGTTTCTGCTCTGTCTCATACCGCATCTTTGCGGTGATCGGGCACTCGAGGAGTATGTGGAGCACTGTTTCCTCTACGCCAGGCTCGCAGGCGCATGATGAGTCCTCCTTACACTTGAAGCGCTTCAGGTATGCAGAGAACCCACCATGCCCCGTCAATAATTGAGTGTCAATGCTGGTTAAAGCCATCTTGCGCACCACGCTATACGCCACCACTGCGTCTGGGAAGAAAAGTTTGGTGCCCGATGCCGTGTCACCAGACTTATATCTCCCGTTCCATTCGTCAAGCGTTTCCGATCGGATTCTTCGCTTGACGAATGATACGGGACACAGATCGTAGTCCGGCTTCTTCTTCGACCCCAGGGCGGCTTCCTTCGCGAGCTGGTCGGCTCTTTCGTTTCCCTCCAACCCTGCGTGGGCCTTTATCCAGAACAAGGAGACACTCTTGTTCTGGAGCTTACAGCGTCGTATGGTGTCTCTGGTTTCCACGGCCAAGGGGTGGGGGGAACTTATGTTGATTACCGACTGAAGGGCCGCCATAGAGTCGCTGAAGATGCCGAACGTAGTTTCCCTACGCTTGAGCGCTTCTCCTGCCGCTCTTTGTAGGGCCAGGAGTTCAGCCTGGTAGACGGTACAGTAGGACGGCAAGGCAAGCTTGAGGGCCTTTGTTTCGGTGGCGCTATTCCACAAAGATAGCGCCGCTCCGACTTTGCCCTCAATCTTGCTGCCGTCCGTGAAAATGCGCACATCGAAATTGCTGTGGTTGTTATATTGCTCCTCGTCTACCAGGCTTCCAAACTCCAGACTAATTTGCTCCGCGGGGTGCGGGGCCTCCATAGCTGGTGCCATCCGTTCCACCTCTCTGTCCCCTAGTGTGGGCTGGGGCACTCCCCTCTTGGCTCCGTAGAGCGAAGCCACTTCCCGGATACGAAGGTCGAGCGGGAGTATCCCAGCCAGAACCAGTGCCGAGTTCAGAGAGACAGTGCGGTAGGCTCTGCACAGCTTCTGGGCAAACCCTCTTTGGACGACGTTTAGCTGTTTCCTGACGCCCAACTTGTTGGCAGCTGGTGCCCATGCGCTTGCGGCGTACAGCACAGTCGGTTCCACCGCTGCGGTGTAAATGGCCCTTATCACTCCCGGGTGCAGACCCCAACTGATCCGGGCTGCCCTGGCTAGCTGCTTATACATAGCTATCGCCTTCTTACAGACGACAGCTATATGCTTGTTAAATGTTAGCTTTGCGTCTATGACTAGCCCTAGTATTTTAACATCTTGGGACATTCCAATGTCGATCCCCCCCATGCTCAAGCGCGGCGTGTCAAACTTGAGCTTCCGCGTTAGCACCATCGCACAGGTTTTGTGCGGAGCGAATTTCAGCCGATTTCTGACACCCCACGCTCGAACATGTTCGAGAGCGGCATTGGCTTGTCCCTCGATTTCTTGCGCTGTTTTGCCGTCAAACACCAACACCACATCGTCTGCAAATGCCTGGCAGTAGTCGCCCCTACTCTCTAGCTGTTTCAGGAGTGGGTCGAGCAGCAAATTCCATAAAATGGGCCCCCCTATGGAGCCTTGGACGCACCCCTTGCTGGTCTGTCTCTTGCTCTCCTCCCCAGCGTATCTCACGGCGACTACCCTGTCACTGAGATAGCTGCTGACTACCCGCCTCAGATTTACAGGACACTTTTCCTCAGCCAATCGTACTTTAATAGCCGGCCACCATGCGCTGTCGAAAGCTCCCTCGATGTCCAGTGACACAAGCGTGACGATTTTCTTTCGTGCCAGCTTTTCGCGGATGTACTGCACGAGGTTAAAGAGGGAGTCTTCCGTGCTTTTTTGGGGCATAAAACCGTATTGGCGAGTACTGATCCTGGGCAGCAAGTAGAATTTGAGACGAGCAACCAGCATCTTTTCGTACACTTTCCCAAGGACAGGCAAAAGCCCAATCGGCCTGTACGACTTTGGTACGGTGTACGAGTCTTTGCCCGGCTTTCTGAGCACAACCACCGTAGCTTCCTTCCAGATCTTCGGGAAGTGGTGGTGCGCCAGGCATTTGTTACACAGTGCCAGGAAGTAATCAGGGTCACAATTTATGGCCCGACAGCAGATGTCGGCTGTGAAGCCGTCGGCTCCTGGGGCCTTTTTTGGGTTGAAAGACATCAGGGATCTGTTAAGCTCGCTTTGGGTAAACGGTGGGTCATGTCGCTCATCATGACTCCATACGTTTACCGTCTCTGCCAGTTGTCGGGTTTGGCGGTGATCCCTGTTGTCGTCTTCCTCTCGGTCCTCAGGATAGAAAGTCTCGGCCAACAGCCTCACAGAGCCCCTCGCGTCCAGTGTCTCCCCTTCTATCTGCAGCGGCAGATCTTCTTCTCTCTTCGCTATCCTTCCCATTACCCTATAAATCCCCTCCCACACCCCCTCTTTGTCCTGTTTCCCGCAATATTCCTTCCAGCTCGTCGTTTGGGCTTTTATCACCGCTGCCTCATACTCCGCTTTCGCTTCCAGGTACAGATTTACAACCATTGCTCTCCGGACCGGTGCTGCGTTTCTGACTCTGACTTTCCTGGTGGAGACCAGCCTCTTCATTTCCGCGAGTTCCTCGGACCACCACGGCAAGGTGAGTGTTTCTGTGTTCTTTTTTTGTGGTATTGTGTCTCTACATGTGTCTGTTATTGCTTGTGTGTATGTATGTATGTGTAATTCTAACTGTTCTACGTTGTGTAGGTTTGACAAATCCACTAGGGTTAACTTTCTATCCAGCATAATTTGAGACAGTTTCTCATGAAACTGCCTCCAGTTAGCTTTTTTGGTGTTGTATACCCTAGTGGTTCGTTCGATTGCCATACCTTTCGATTTTTTTAAAAGAATGCTGTAGGTTATGCCGTTGTGGTCGGAACTCGTAAGACCCTCCTCGACTCGCCAGCCGTCCACCAGGTCAAGCATGTCCGCCGAACAGGTTGTCACGTCCACGTGGCTGCTGTACCTCACTCCACCTCTCACGGTATCAAAGGTCGGTATGTCTCCCGTGTTGAGAATCTGCAGCCCTAATTCCCCCAGTGCCCCAAACATCTGCTCTCCCCTCGGGTCCTCGTTATTGCTACCCCACCAAGTACTTTTCGCATTTGCGTCTCCTCCAATAACCAACCTGTTAGGACCCATCTCTCGCTCTATCCGTTTAAGATGCTCCAGGTATGGCTCCATGGGCTTGTCTGGCTCGAAGTAGAAGGACACCAGCGTGATCGTCCAGGCTCTGGTTCGGACTCCCACCACGACGATGTTGTCTGTGGTGAGTTGTGGGTACTGCAAGATGTCCAGATCTTTATCAAAGACGGCTATTGCCGCCTTTACAGTCCCTTCTCCTCCCTCAGAGCTCTGGAAAACCCTTACGCCCCGGTAACTCTTCATCCTTCTCACGCCACCCACATAGGGCTCCTGGAGCATTGCTACGGAAACTTTGCGCTTGTCAGCTTCCAGCAAGAGCTCGTTCGTTGCTAGCTGACTCCGTTGCAGGTTGGCCTGGATCATTTTGTACTCGGTGGTGGTAGCAGGGACCACTTTAGCAATATGCTACTGAGGCTCGAGCCAATGCGTCCCATTTCCTCCGCACCGGGCACTCACTACTGAACGCATTGTGCTCATGGTTCGCCATCTTTGCCTTGGTGCAGTTTACGCACGCCGCTGCTTCGCCAATTCTTGTGTCTGGGCAGTCCGCCTTGAAATGTGGGCCGCCGCAGTGGCTGCACAAGTCGGCTGGCTCTTTACAGAAGCGCTTGCCGTGTCCGTACCCCAAGCAGCGGGTACACTGCACCAATGGCGTTTGGTCCTCAACGCGCACTCTCTGGAGGTCGATTCTCACCTTACCACCATCAATCGCCCTCCTCCAGATCGTGGGAGAAACGCTCAGCACGACGTGGTTCATGTGGGGGTTTCTCGTCTTTCTCCTGTATTTTATTGTCGCCCTAACTTCCCCGTCGCCGAGGTCGTGAAAGATCTCCCGGTTCTGATTCTTGAGGGCTTTGAGGACTTCCTCGTCGCTGTGTACAAGCAAGACATCCCTCAGAATCAGAAGCGGGTCCCTGTTCGTCACTTCCTCGACGACGAGGTTGTCTCCGATCGCTTCAATTCTCTCTTTGATTTTTCTTCTTTCCTCTTTTGTAGTGCAGCCCATTATAATTTTCCTGTCTTTGGCTTTTCTCACTTTCTCCACCTGCACCCAGCCTTCCTTTGCATCTACTGCTCTTCTTATTTTCTCCAACACTTCTTCTCCCGTCTCTAGCTCTTTCGTCGAGGAGACAACCACCGAGTGCAGCGTCGCTCGCTCCAGGGCCTGTCCCCCGGTCTGGCTCTTACGTACCGCCGCTACACCCGCGTAGGTTTTATCCTCAACGATTTCTCTATTTATTAGAGCATCCTGTAGCTTCTGCATTTTTTCTGCGTTTTCTCTAATTAAAAAGCTATGATTTTCTATTGCCTTCATAAGCTCCATCTGGCGAGCATTATTTTCGCTGCGTATGGATAAGGAAAGCTCTTCAGCAATGGGCGTGTTTTCCAGTGCGACTGCAGGTGCGACACAAGGTGCAGGTGCGACAGGAGATTTATTACGTTCCGACTCTTTGACTAACTCAAAGAGCCTGTTGATCGCAGACACCACCTCCGTCTTTATCTCCGTCTTTAGGTTGCGAGAATTGCCCAAGTGAAGCTTTGCCTTACTTAGGCAAGCTCTCGCCTCCGCTGTCCGGTTGGGGTACTTTGACTCAGGCTTCTGTAGTGTCTTTCCGACACCCAGGGGCACTCGGCGCGTCTCCGGACTGCTGGAAGCAGGTGGAGTGGCGTCTCGTTTCAGGTTGGCCGGGGACTTGGCCTGGGGCTCAGCTTTCCCGGCCTCCCATTCCCCGATACTACGCCTTACGCTGGGAAGCGTGGGTCCAACCTTCTCTGACGAACGCGGAGAGCCCCTGGAGTCTGGCGAGCTCGCGTTCTTTTTGGCCGGTGTGCGGTACATGCCTGCAGTTGAAGTGAACGTAAGGTTCATAAGGATTAAACAATTCAGAGGTCACTTAGCAATTACTTCTGTGTCCCTGTAAAGGGGGATAAGCACAGAAGTAACTTAAGCTTATACTAAATATAAATGTAGTATGGCCTTAAGACCATAAGGTCAAAATACTAAAGTTAAAACATAAATTTAGTAACTACAAGGACTACGAAATAACTAAACGCGAATAAATGATTTTAAATTTTTCGACAAAAACCCAAAGTTTACCTGGCCAGTGACGACAGGGTGGGTGGGCGGGCAATTTTTTGAAGTTCTATATTCGCCAGACGCACGTGCGAGGTGTCAAAAGACGCGTCTCCGCGCGAGCTAGCGAGCTATGAAATTACTAGAAATATGTGCGATACAAAATTTTTGAGTTTTGGTCAAAAAACTGGTTTTTTGACTGAAAAATGTGAAAAAAACCTGGAATAACCACTACCAAACAGGACTCGGGGTGGCTGAGCGCGCACCGGAATACAGGTAAGGCAGGTAGGTATCTATTGAAACTACTATTAACGATGGTTCGGATAAGAATTTTGAGATAAAATTACGCGTAATTGTCAATTTTTATTAGTCAAACCGTTGTACGGAACCTATTTATGATTGATTTGGCTGAAAACAGCTTCAAAATGCGTCACCTGGATGCAAAGTTATAACGATTTGATGTAATTATTGTCTAGCTAAGGTGGATTTCGTATATATATGAATTTACTTGTTATGGAATTTTTTGAAGTTCTATATTCGCCAGACGCACGTGCGAGGTGTCAAAAGACGCGTCTCCGCGCGAGCTAGCGAGCTATGAAATTACTAGAAATATGTGCGATACAAAATTTTTGAGTTTTGGTCAAAAAACTGGTTTTTTGACTGAAAAATGTGAAAAAAACCTGGAATAACCACTACCAAACAGGACTCGGGGTGGCTGAGCGCGCACCGGAATACAGGTAAGGCAGGTAGGTATCTATTGAAACTACTATTAACGATGGTTCGGATAAGAATTTTGAGATAAAATTACGCGTAATTGTCAATTTTTATTAGTCAAACCGTTGTACGGAACCTATTTATGATTGATTTGGCTGAAAACAGCTTCAAAATGCGTCACCTGGATGCAAAGTTATAACGATTTGATGTAATTATTGTCTAGCTAAGGTGGATTTCGTATATATATGAATTTACTTGTTATGGAATTTTTTGAAGTTCTATATTCGCCAGACGCACGTGCGAGGTGTCAAAAGACGCGTCTCCGCGCGAGCTAGCGAGCTATGAAATTACTAGAAATATGTGCGATACAAAATTTTTGAGTTTTGGTCAAAAAACTGGTTTTTTGACTGAAAAATGTGAAAAAAACCTGGAATAACCACTACCAAACAGGACTCGGGGTGGCTGAGCGCGCACCGGAATACAGGTAAGGCAGGTAGGTATCTATTGAAACTACTATTAACGATGGTTCGGATAAGAATTTTGAGATAAAATTACGCGTAATTGTCAATTTTTATTAGTCAAACCGTTGTACGGAACCTATTTATGATTGATTTGGCTGAAAACAGCTTCAAAATGCGTCACCTGGATGCAAAGTTATAACGATTTGATGTAATTATTGTCTAGCTAAGGTGGATTTCGTATATATATGAATTTACTTGTTATGGAATTTTTTGAAGTTCTATATTCGCCAGACGCACGTGCGAGGTGTCAAAAGACGCGTCTCCGCGCGAGCTAGCGAGCTATGAAATTACTAGAAATATGTGCGATACAAAATTTTTGAGTTTTGGTCAAAAAACTGGTTTTTTGACTGAAAAATGTGAAAAAAACCTGGAATAACCACTACCAAACAGGACTCGGGGTGGCTGAGCGCGCACCGGAATACAGGTAAGGCAGGTAGGTATCTATTGAAACTACTATTAACGATGGTTCGGATAAGAATTTTGAGATAAAATTACGCGTAATTGTCAATTTTTATTAGTCAAACCGTTGTACGGAACCTATTTATGATTGATTTGGCTGAAAACAGCTTCAAAATGCGTCACCTGGATGCAAAGTTATAACGATTTGATGTAATTATTGTCTAGCTAAGGTGGATTTCGTATATATATGAATTTACTTGTTATGGAATTTTTTGAAGTTCTATATTCGCCAGACGCACGTGCGAGGTGTCAAAAGACGCGTCTCCGCGCGAGCTAGCGAGCTATGAAATTACTAGAAATATGTGCGATACAAAATTTTTGAGTTTTGGTCAAAAAACTGGTTTTTTGACTGAAAAATGTGAAAAAAACCTGGAATAACCACTACCAAACAGGACTCGGGGTGGCTGAGCGCGCACCGGAATACAGGTAAGGCAGGTAGGTATCTATTGAAACTACTATTAACGATGGTTCGGATAAGAATTTTGAGATAAAATTACGCGTAATTGTCAATTTTTATTAGTCAAACCGTTGTACGGAACCTATTTATGATTGATTTGGCTGAAAACAGCTTCAAAATGCGTCACCTGGATGCAAAGTTATAACGATTTGATGTAATTATTGTCTAGCTAAGGTGGATTTCGTATATATATGAATTTACTTGTTATGGAATTTTTTGAAGTTCTATATTCGCCAGACGCACGTGCGAGGTGTCAAAAGACGCGTCTCCGCGCGAGCTAGCGAGCTATGAAATTACTAGAAATATGTGCGATACAAAATTTTTGAGTTTTGGTCAAAAAACTGGTTTTTTGACTGAAAAATGTGAAAAAAACCTGGAATAACCACTACCAAACAGGACTCGGGGTGGCTGAGCGCGCACCGGAATACAGGTAAGGCAGGTAGGTATCTATTGAAACTACTATTAACGATGGTTCGGATAAGAATTTTGAGATAAAATTACGCGTAATTGTCAATTTTTATTAGTCAAACCGTTGTACGGAACCTATTTATGATTGATTTGGCTGAAAACAGCTTCAAAATGCGTCACCTGGATGCAAAGTTATAACGATTTGATGTAATTATTGTCTAGCTAAGGTGGATTTCGTATATATATGAATTTACTTGTTATGGAATTTTTTGAAGTTCTATATTCGCCAGACGCACGTGCGAGGTGTCAAAAGACGCGTCTCCGCGCGAGCTAGCGAGCTATGAAATTACTAGAAATATGTGCGATACAAAATTTTTGAGTTTTGGTCAAAAAACTGGTTTTTTGACTGAAAAATGTGAAAAAAACCTGGAATAACCACTACCAAACAGGACTCGGGGTGGCTGAGCGCGCACCGGAATACAGGTAAGGCAGGTAGGTATCTATTGAAACTACTATTAACGATGGTTCGGATAAGAATTTTGAGATAAAATTACGCGTAATTGTCAATTTTTATTAGTCAAACCGTTGTACGGAACCTATTTATGATTGATTTGGCTGAAAACAGCTTCAAAATGCGTCACCTGGATGCAAAGTTATAACGATTTGATGTAATTATTGTCTAGCTAAGGTGGATTTCGTATATATATGAATTTACTTGTTATGGAATTTTTTGAAGTTCTATATTCGCCAGACGCACGTGCGAGGTGTCAAAAGACGCGTCTCCGCGCGAGCTAGCGAGCTATGAAATTACTAGAAATATGTGCGATACAAAATTTTTGAGTTTTGGTCAAAAAACTGGTTTTTTGACTGAAAAATGTGAAAAAAACCTGGAATAACCACTACCAAACAGGACTCGGGGTGGCTGAGCGCGCACCGGAATACAGGTAAGGCAGGTAGGTATCTATTGAAACTACTATTAACGATGGTTCGGATAAGAATTTTGAGATAAAATTACGCGTAATTGTCAATTTTTATTAGTCAAACCGTTGTACGGAACCTATTTATGATTGATTTGGCTGAAAACAGCTTCAAAATGCGTCACCTGGATGCAAAGTTATAACGATTTGATGTAATTATTGTCTAGCTAAGGTGGATTTCGTATATATATGAATTTACTTGTTATGGAATTTTTTGAAGTTCTATATTCGCCAGACGCACGTGCGAGGTGTCAAAAGACGCGTCTCCGCGCGAGCTAGCGAGCTATGAAATTACTAGAAATATGTGCGATACAAAATTTTTGAGTTTTGGTCAAAAAACTGGTTTTTTGACTGAAAAATGTGAAAAAAACCTGGAATAACCACTACCAAACAGGACTCGGGGTGGCTGAGCGCGCACCGGAATACAGGTAAGGCAGGTAGGTATCTATTGAAACTACTATTAACGATGGTTCGGATAAGAATTTTGAGATAAAATTACGCGTAATTGTCAATTTTTATTAGTCAAACCGTTGTACGGAACCTATTTATGATTGATTTGGCTGAAAACAGCTTCAAAATGCGTCACCTGGATGCAAAGTTATAACGATTTGATGTAATTATTGTCTAGCTAAGGTGGATTTCGTATATATATGAATTTACTTGTTATGGAATTTTTTGAAGTTCTATATTCGCCAGACGCACGTGCGAGGTGTCAAAAGACGCGTCTCCGCGCGAGCTAGCGAGCTATGAAATTACTAGAAATATGTGCGATACAAAATTTTTGAGTTTTGGTCAAAAAACTGGTTTTTTGACTGAAAAATGTGAAAAAAACCTGGAATAACCACTACCAAACAGGACTCGGGGTGGCTGAGCGCGCACCGGAATACAGGTAAGGCAGGTAGGTATCTATTGAAACTACTATTAACGATGGTTCGGATAAGAATTTTGAGATAAAATTACGCGTAATTGTCAATTTTTATTAGTCAAACCGTTGTACGGAACCTATTTATGATTGATTTGGCTGAAAACAGCTTCAAAATGCGTCACCTGGATGCAAAGTTATAACGATTTGATGTAATTATTGTCTAGCTAAGGTGGATTTCGTATATATATGAATTTACTTGTTATGGAATTTTTTGAAGTTCTATATTCGCCAGACGCACGTGCGAGGTGTCAAAAGACGCGTCTCCGCGCGAGCTAGCGAGCTATGAAATTACTAGAAATATGTGCGATACAAAATTTTTGAGTTTTGGTCAAAAAACTGGTTTTTTGACTGAAAAATGTGAAAAAAACCTGGAATAACCACTACCAAACAGGACTCGGGGTGGCTGAGCGCGCACCGGAATACAGGTAAGGCAGGTAGGTATCTATTGAAACTACTATTAACGATGGTTCGGATAAGAATTTTGAGATAAAATTACGCGTAATTGTCAATTTTTATTAGTCAAACCGTTGTACGGAACCTATTTATGATTGATTTGGCTGAAAACAGCTTCAAAATGCGTCACCTGGATGCAAAGTTATAACGATTTGATGTAATTATTGTCTAGCTAAGGTGGATTTCGTATATATATGAATTTACTTGTTATGGAATTTTTTGAAGTTCTATATTCGCCAGACGCACGTGCGAGGTGTCAAAAGACGCGTCTCCGCGCGAGCTAGCGAGCTATGAAATTACTAGAAATATGTGCGATACAAAATTTTTGAGTTTTGGTCAAAAAACTGGTTTTTTGACTGAAAAATGTGAAAAAAACCTGGAATAACCACTACCAAACAGGACTCGGGGTGGCTGAGCGCGCACCGGAATACAGGTAAGGCAGGTAGGTATCTATTGAAACTACTATTAACGATGGTTCGGATAAGAATTTTGAGATAAAATTACGCGTAATTGTCAATTTTTATTAGTCAAACCGTTGTACGGAACCTATTTATGATTGATTTGGCTGAAAACAGCTTCAAAATGCGTCACCTGGATGCAAAGTTATAACGATTTGATGTAATTATTGTCTAGCTAAGGTGGATTTCGTATATATATGAATTTACTTGTTATGGAATTTTTTGAAGTTCTATATTCGCCAGACGCACGTGCGAGGTGTCAAAAGACGCGTCTCCGCGCGAGCTAGCGAGCTATGAAATTACTAGAAATATGTGCGATACAAAATTTTTGAGTTTTGGTCAAAAAACTGGTTTTTTGACTGAAAAATGTGAAAAAAACCTGGAATAACCACTACCAAACAGGACTCGGGGTGGCTGAGCGCGCACCGGAATACAGGTAAGGCAGGTAGGTATCTATTGAAACTACTATTAACGATGGTTCGGATAAGAATTTTGAGATAAAATTACGCGTAATTGTCAATTTTTATTAGTCAAACCGTTGTACGGAACCTATTTATGATTGATTTGGCTGAAAACAGCTTCAAAATGCGTCACCTGGATGCAAAGTTATAACGATTTGATGTAATTATTGTCTAGCTAAGGTGGATTTCGTATATATATGAATTTACTTGTTATGGAATTTTTTGAAGTTCTATATTCGCCAGACGCACGTGCGAGGTGTCAAAAGACGCGTCTCCGCGCGAGCTAGCGAGCTATGAAATTACTAGAAATATGTGCGATACAAAATTTTTGAGTTTTGGTCAAAAAACTGGTTTTTTGACTGAAAAATGTGAAAAAAACCTGGAATAACCACTACCAAACAGGACTCGGGGTGGCTGAGCGCGCACCGGAATACAGGTAAGGCAGGTAGGTATCTATTGAAACTACTATTAACGATGGTTCGGATAAGAATTTTGAGATAAAATTACGCGTAATTGTCAATTTTTATTAGTCAAACCGTTGTACGGAACCTATTTATGATTGATTTGGCTGAAAACAGCTTCAAAATGCGTCACCTGGATGCAAAGTTATAACGATTTGATGTAATTATTGTCTAGCTAAGGTGGATTTCGTATATATATGAATTTACTTGTTATGGAATTTTTTGAAGTTCTATATTCGCCAGACGCACGTGCGAGGTGTCAAAAGACGCGTCTCCGCGCGAGCTAGCGAGCTATGAAATTACTAGAAATATGTGCGATACAAAATTTTTGAGTTTTGGTCAAAAAACTGGTTTTTTGACTGAAAAATGTGAAAAAAACCTGGAATAACCACTACCAAACAGGACTCGGGGTGGCTGAGCGCGCACCGGAATACAGGTAAGGCAGGTAGGTATCTATTGAAACTACTATTAACGATGGTTCGGATAAGAATTTTGAGATAAAATTACGCGTAATTGTCAATTTTTATTAGTCAAACCGTTGTACGGAACCTATTTATGATTGATTTGGCTGAAAACAGCTTCAAAATGCGTCACCTGGATGCAAAGTTATAACGATTTGATGTAATTATTGTCTAGCTAAGGTGGATTTCGTATATATATGAATTTACTTGTTATGGAATTTTTTGAAGTTCTATATTCGCCAGACGCACGTGCGAGGTGTCAAAAGACGCGTCTCCGCGCGAGCTAGCGAGCTATGAAATTACTAGAAATATGTGCGATACAAAATTTTTGAGTTTTGGTCAAAAAACTGGTTTTTTGACTGAAAAATGTGAAAAAAACCTGGAATAACCACTACCAAACAGGACTCGGGGTGGCTGAGCGCGCACCGGAATACAGGTAAGGCAGGTAGGTATCTATTGAAACTACTATTAACGATGGTTCGGATAAGAATTTTGAGATAAAATTACGCGTAATTGTCAATTTTTATTAGTCAAACCGTTGTACGGAACCTATTTATGATTGATTTGGCTGAAAACAGCTTCAAAATGCGTCACCTGGATGCAAAGTTATAACGATTTGATGTAATTATTGTCTAGCTAAGGTGGATTTCGTATATATATGAATTTACTTGTTATGGAATTTTTTGAAGTTCTATATTCGCCAGACGCACGTGCGAGGTGTCAAAAGACGCGTCTCCGCGCGAGCTAGCGAGCTATGAAATTACTAGAAATATGTGCGATACAAAATTTTTGAGTTTTGGTCAAAAAACTGGTTTTTTGACTGAAAAATGTGAAAAAAACCTGGAATAACCACTACCAAACAGGACTCGGGGTGGCTGAGCGCGCACCGGAATACAGGTAAGGCAGGTAGGTATCTATTGAAACTACTATTAACGATGGTTCGGATAAGAATTTTGAGATAAAATTACGCGTAATTGTCAATTTTTATTAGTCAAACCGTTGTACGGAACCTATTTATGATTGATTTGGCTGAAAACAGCTTCAAAATGCGTCACCTGGATGCAAAGTTATAACGATTTGATGTAATTATTGTCTAGCTAAGGTGGATTTCGTATATATATGAATTTACTTGTTATGGAATTTTTTGAAGTTCTATATTCGCCAGACGCACGTGCGAGGTGTCAAAAGACGCGTCTCCGCGCGAGCTAGCGAGCTATGAAATTACTAGAAATATGTGCGATACAAAATTTTTGAGTTTTGGTCAAAAAACTGGTTTTTTGACTGAAAAATGTGAAAAAAACCTGGAATAACCACTACCAAACAGGACTCGGGGTGGCTGAGCGCGCACCGGAATACAGGTAAGGCAGGTAGGTATCTATTGAAACTACTATTAACGATGGTTCGGATAAGAATTTTGAGATAAAATTACGCGTAATTGTCAATTTTTATTAGTCAAACCGTTGTACGGAACCTATTTATGATTGATTTGGCTGAAAACAGCTTCAAAATGCGTCACCTGGATGCAAAGTTATAACGATTTGATGTAATTATTGTCTAGCTAAGGTGGATTTCGTATATATATGAATTTACTTGTTATGGAATTTTTTGAAGTTCTATATTCGCCAGACGCACGTGCGAGGTGTCAAAAGACGCGTCTCCGCGCGAGCTAGCGAGCTATGAAATTACTAGAAATATGTGCGATACAAAATTTTTGAGTTTTGGTCAAAAAACTGGTTTTTTGACTGAAAAATGTGAAAAAAACCTGGAATAACCACTACCAAACAGGACTCGGGGTGGCTGAGCGCGCACCGGAATACAGGTAAGGCAGGTAGGTATCTATTGAAACTACTATTAACGATGGTTCGGATAAGAATTTTGAGATAAAATTACGCGTAATTGTCAATTTTTATTAGTCAAACCGTTGTACGGAACCTATTTATGATTGATTTGGCTGAAAACAGCTTCAAAATGCGTCACCTGGATGCAAAGTTATAACGATTTGATGTAATTATTGTCTAGCTAAGGTGGATTTCGTATATATATGAATTTACTTGTTATGGAATTTTTTGAAGTTCTATATTCGCCAGACGCACGTGCGAGGTGTCAAAAGACGCGTCTCCGCGCGAGCTAGCGAGCTATGAAATTACTAGAAATATGTGCGATACAAAATTTTTGAGTTTTGGTCAAAAAACTGGTTTTTTGACTGAAAAATGTGAAAAAAACCTGGAATAACCACTACCAAACAGGACTCGGGGTGGCTGAGCGCGCACCGGAATACAGGTAAGGCAGGTAGGTATCTATTGAAACTACTATTAACGATGGTTCGGATAAGAATTTTGAGATAAAATTACGCGTAATTGTCAATTTTTATTAGTCAAACCGTTGTACGGAACCTATTTATGATTGATTTGGCTGAAAACAGCTTCAAAATGCGTCACCTGGATGCAAAGTTATAACGATTTGATGTAATTATTGTCTAGCTAAGGTGGATTTCGTATATATATGAATTTACTTGTTATGGAATTTTTTGAAGTTCTATATTCGCCAGACGCACGTGCGAGGTGTCAAAAGACGCGTCTCCGCGCGAGCTAGCGAGCTATGAAATTACTAGAAATATGTGCGATACAAAATTTTTGAGTTTTGGTCAAAAAACTGGTTTTTTGACTGAAAAATGTGAAAAAAACCTGGAATAACCACTACCAAACAGGACTCGGGGTGGCTGAGCGCGCACCGGAATACAGGTAAGGCAGGTAGGTATCTATTGAAACTACTATTAACGATGGTTCGGATAAGAATTTTGAGATAAAATTACGCGTAATTGTCAATTTTTATTAGTCAAACCGTTGTACGGAACCTATTTATGATTGATTTGGCTGAAAACAGCTTCAAAATGCGTCACCTGGATGCAAAGTTATAACGATTTGATGTAATTATTGTCTAGCTAAGGTGGATTTCGTATATATATGAATTTACTTGTTATGGAATTTTTTGAAGTTCTATATTCGCCAGACGCACGTGCGAGGTGTCAAAAGACGCGTCTCCGCGCGAGCTAGCGAGCTATGAAATTACTAGAAATATGTGCGATACAAAATTTTTGAGTTTTGGTCAAAAAACTGGTTTTTTGACTGAAAAATGTGAAAAAAACCTGGAATAACCACTACCAAACAGGACTCGGGGTGGCTGAGCGCGCACCGGAATACAGGTAAGGCAGGTAGGTATCTATTGAAACTACTATTAACGATGGTTCGGATAAGAATTTTGAGATAAAATTACGCGTAATTGTCAATTTTTATTAGTCAAACCGTTGTACGGAACCTATTTATGATTGATTTGGCTGAAAACAGCTTCAAAATGCGTCACCTGGATGCAAAGTTATAACGATTTGATGTAATTATTGTCTAGCTAAGGTGGATTTCGTATATATATGAATTTACTTGTTATGGAATTTTTTGAAGTTCTATATTCGCCAGACGCACGTGCGAGGTGTCAAAAGACGCGTCTCCGCGCGAGCTAGCGAGCTATGAAATTACTAGAAATATGTGCGATACAAAATTTTTGAGTTTTGGTCAAAAAACTGGTTTTTTGACTGAAAAATGTGAAAAAAACCTGGAATAACCACTAACCAAACAGGACTCGGGGTGGCTGAGCGCGCACCGGAATACAGGTAAGGCAGGTAGGTATCTATTGAAACTACTATTAACGATGGTTCGGATAAGAATTTTGAGATAAAATTACGCGTAATTGTCAATTTTTATTAGTCAAACCGTTGTACGGAACCTATTTATGATTGATTTGGCTGAAAACAGCTTCAAAATGCGTCACCTGGATGCAAAGTTTATAACGATTTGATGTAATTATTGTCTAGCTAAGGTGGATTTCGTATATATATGAATTTACTTGTTATGGAATTTTTTGAAGTTCTATATTCGCCAGACGCACGTGCGAGGTGTCAAAAGACGCG
Source organism: Tiliacea citrago (assembly GCA_963921375.1). Lineage (NCBI taxonomy): Eukaryota > Metazoa > Arthropoda > Insecta > Lepidoptera > Noctuidae > Tiliacea > Tiliacea citrago. The sequence goes on along the minus strand of OY992790.1, from coordinate 3,762 downwards.
TCTCCGCGCGAGCTAGCGAGCTATGAAATTACTAGAAATATGTGCGATACAAAATTTTTGAGTTTTGGTCAAAAAACTGGTTTTTTGACTGAAAAATGTGAAAAAAACCTGGAATAACCACTACCAAACAGGACTCGGGGTGGCTGAGCGCGCACCGGAATACAGGTAAGGCAGGTAGGTATCTATTGAAACTACTATTAACGATGGTTCGGATAAGAATTTTGAGATAAAATTACGCGTAATTGTCAATTTTTATTAGTCAAACCGTTGTACGGAACCTATTTATGATTGATTTGGCTGAAAACAGCTTCAAAATGCGTCACCTGGATGCAAAGTTATAACGATTTGATGTAATTATTGTCTAGCTAAGGTGGATTTCGTATATATATGAATTTACTTGTTATGGAATTTTTTGAAGTTCTATATTCGCCAGACGCACGTGCGAGGTGTCAAAAGACGCGTCTCCGCGCGAGCTAGCGAGCTATGAAATTACTAGAAATATGTGCGATACAAAATTTTTGAGTTTTGGTCAAAAAACTGGTTTTTTGACTGAAAAATGTGAAAAAAACCTGGAATAACCACTACCAAACAGGACTCGGGGTGGCTGAGCGCGCACCGGAATACAGGTAAGGCAGGTAGGTATCTATTGAAACTACTATTAACGATGGTTCGGATAAGAATTTTGAGATAAAATTACGCGTAATTGTCAATTTTTATTAGTCAAACCGTTGTACGGAACCTATTTATGATTGATTTGGCTGAAAACAGCTTCAAAATGCGTCACCTGGATGCAAAGTTATAACGATTTGATGTAATTATTGTCTAGCTAAGGTGGATTTCGTATATATATGAATTTACTTGTTATGGAATTTTTTGAAGTTCTATATTCGCCAGACGCACGTGCGAGGTGTCAAAAGACGCGTCTCCGCGCGAGCTAGCGAGCTATGAAATTACTAGAAATATGTGCGATACAAAAATTTTTGAGTTTTGGTCAAAAAACTGGTTTTTTGACTGAAAAATGTGAAAAAAACCTGGAATAACCACTACCAAACAGGACTCGGGGTGGCTGAGCGCGCACCGGAATACAGGTAAGGCAGGTAGGTATCTATTGAAACTACTATTAACGATGGTTCGGATAAGAATTTTGAGATAAAATTACGCGTAATTGTCAATTTTTATTAGTCAAACCGTTGTACGGACCTATTTATGATTGATTTGGCTGAAAACAGCTTCAAAATGCGTCACCTGGATGCAAAGTTATAACGATTTGATGTAATTATTGTCTAGCTAAGGTGGATTTCGTATATATATGAATTTACTTGTTATGGAATTTTTTGAAGTTCTATATTCGCCAGACGCACGTGCGAGGTGTCAAAAGACGCGTCTCCGCGCGAGCTAGCGAGCTATGAAATTACTAGAAATATGTGCGATACAAAATTTTTGAGTTTTGGTCAAAAAACTGGTTTTTTGACTGAAAAATGTGAAAAAAACCTGGAATAACCACTACCAAACAGGACTCGGGGTGGCTGAGCGCGCACCGGAATACAGGTAAGGCAGGTAGGTATCTATTGAAACTACTATTAACGATGGTTCGGATAAGAATTTTGAGATAAAATTACGCGTAATTGTCAATTTTTATTAGTCAAACCGTTGTACGGAACCTATTTATGATTGATTTGGCTGAAAACAGCTTCAAAAATGCGTCACCTGGATGCAAAGTTATAACGATTTGATGTAATTATTGTCTAGCTAAGGTGGATTTCGTATATATATGAATTTACTTGTTATGGAATTTTTTGAAGTTCTATATTCGCCAGACGCACGTGCGAGGTGTCAAAAGACGCGTCTCCGCGCGAGCTAGCGAGCTATGAAATTACTAGAAATATGTGCGATACAAAATTTTTGAGTTTTGGTCAAAAAACTGGTTTTTTGACTGAAAAATGTGAAAAAAACCTGGAATAACCACTACCAAACAGGACTCGGGGTGGCTGAGCGCGCACCGGAATACAGGTAAGGCAGGTAGGTATCTATTGAAACTACTATTAACGATGGTTCGGATAAGAATTTTGAGATAAAATTACGCGTAATTGTCAATTTTTATTAGTCAAACCGTTGTACGGAACCTATTTATGATTGATTTGGCTGAAAACAGCTTCAAAATGCGTCACCTGGATGCAAAGTTATAACGATTTGATGTAATTATTGTCTAGCTAAGGTGGATTTCGTATATATATGAATTTACTTGTTATGGAATTTTTTGAAGTTCTATATTCGCCAGACGCACGTGCGAGGTGTCAAAAGACGCGTCTCCGCGCGAGCTAGCGAGCTATGAAATTACTAGAAATATGTGCGATACAAAATTTTTGAGTTTTGGTCAAAAAACTGGTTTTTTGACTGAAAAATGTGAAAAAAACCTGGAATAACCACTACCAAACAGGACTCGGGGTGGCTGAGCGCGCACCGGAATACAGGTAAGGCAGGTAGGTATCTATTGAAACTACTATTAACGATGGTTCGGATAAGAATTTTGAGATAAAATTACGCGTAATTGTCAATTTTTATTAGTCAAACCGTTGTACGGAACCTATTTATGATTGATTTGGCTGAAAACAGCTTCAAAATGCGTCACCTGGATGCAAAGTTATAACGATTTGATGTAATTATTGTCTAGCTAAGGTGGATTTCGTATATATATGAATTTACTTGTTATGGAATTTTTTGAAGTTCTATATTCGCCAGACGCACGTGCGAGGTGTCAAAAGACGCGTCTCCGCGCGAGCTAGCGAGCTATGAAATTACTAGAAATATGTGCGATACAAAATTTTTGAGTTTTGGTCAAAAAACTGGTTTTTTGACTGAAAAATGTGAAAAAAACCTGGAATAACCACTACCAAACAGGACTCGGGGTGGCTGAGCGCGCACCGGAATACAGGTAAGGCAGGTAGGTATCTATTGAAACTACTATTAACGATGGTTCGGATAAGAATTTTGAGATAAAATTACGCGTAATTGTCAATTTTTATTAGTCAAACCGTTGTACGGAACCTATTTATGATTGATTTGGCTGAAAACAGCTTCAAAATGCGTCACCTGGATGCAAAGTTATAACGATTTGATGTAATTATTGTCTAGCTAAGGTGGATTTCGTATATATATGAATTTACTTGTTATGGAATTTTTTGAAGTTCTATATTCGCCAGACGCACGTGCGAGGTGTCAAAAGACGCGTCTCCGCGCGAGCTAGCGAGCTATGAAATTACTAGAAATATGTGCGATACAAAATTTTTGAGTTTTGGTCAAAAAACTGGTTTTTTGACTGAAAAATGTGAAAAAAACCTGGGAATAACCACTACCAAACAGGACTCGGGGTGGCTGAGCGCGCCCGGAATACAGTAAGGCAGGTAGGTATCTATTGAAACTACTATTAACGATGGTTCGGATAAGAATTTTGAGATAAAATTACGCGTAATTGTCAATTTTTATTAGTCAAACCGTTGTACGGAACCTATTTATGATTGATTTGGCTGAAAACAGCTTCAAAATGCGTCACCTGGATGCAAAGTTATAACGATTTGATGTAATTATTGTCTAGCTAAGGTGGATTCGTATATATAATGAATTACCTTGTTATGGAATTTTTTGATGTTCTATATTCGCCAGACGCACGTGCGAGGTGTCAAAAGACGCGTCCTCCGCGCGAGCTAGCGAAGCTATGAAATTACTAGAAATATGTGCGATACAAAATTTTTGAGTTTTTGGTCA